>OX638146.1:19352818-21968006 GCA_951805005.1 Othius punctulatus
GTGCTTATATTTGCATAAATTGGATAAACCGTTTCACGATCCGCTGAATTGCACGGGCGCATTTGTCGCGCTCGCGTTTTCCGGCTGGCCGCACCGTGCAGGGAGGAATTTGTTACGTATAGGTATAGGTTTAAAACCCAATCAATATGTTTATGTGGCGCACTCGAGACCTTTATAACGTAATAACACGTATACTCTGGGGTTAAAGTTTTGTCAATACGTCGGAATTGAATAAGCCTCGGGGGCGAGCCCCCATCCAATTCCTCTGCGAACGGCCTCGCCCGGCGATGCGGAGCGACAGATGAACTTGTTGTTGCCTAAGAGACGATCGCGAGATGATGAGATGACGCCTGTAAAGCGAGGCACAAAGGAGAGGGACCCGGGATCAGTTGGCGGGAATTGATCCCGTCATCCGATTCCCAATTGTACAGCAGGCTGAATCGTCTGCGTTGCAAATCGCGCCTCGTTTCCGCGTAAATTGCACGTCGAACAAGTGGCGAGCCGCCCCCCCCGAGCCGAGCCGCCCGAGCCGCCGCCCCCTCGTGGATGCGGAGTCCTGGAGGATGATCAAAAAGGCACCTCGGGGCGCATCGATCTGTGCCGCCGCCTCATTGCGGCCCCCTTCTCCGCGGCTCGTGCGGAATTATCATTTTTGGAAAAGAGGGTGGAGGCGGCGGGACGGGGAGCAGTCCTAAAGGGCGCGCGGCCGGGTATCGATCGCGGGCGGGCGGAGGCGGCCCCCACGCACCGAGCCGGGGGAGGCGGCGGTGCTCTCGGACCCGATTGAAATGGAAAGCGGCTGGAGATAATAAAAACGGGGCCCAGCCCTAGGCAGATGCGTTTTAGTGGACGCCGTTTTGTGGGTGGCGGCTGATGGTGCAGCGCCTGGTGTCTGGACAGTGTTGGGTGTCGCACGGAATTGCTGTAGTCGCTGCAGCACCAGCAGTAAAACCCGAGCTGAGTATTATTGCAGAGATGTGGCACGGAATTAAAATTATCTGATCCAAATCGTGCAAAAAAAAAACTCCAAGACTCAAAACAATTTCACACTTCAGTAGCAAATAGTGGGCATATGGGAAGTTAACATGCTTCTGAATCATTTCTCCGCCATATCAAAGATTAAATGCATAAAACTCATCAAAGCCACAAAAATGTGTTTTCCCATACTTTTCATACGACGAAACACTCACAACTCCTAAAATTTTAATATAAAATTTAAATAATAGTGTTTTTTTTCCGATCTCAGATCACATGATATATCATGATATATACATGATATATATCTCCATTGGTAATTGATTCCAAGTAAGAGTTGGCGCTCGTGTGCTTTTGTCGTGTCCTAAAATTTTAATGGAACGCCCAGGTAATTTCCAGGAAATTACAATAAAATCTATGCTAGTACTATTATTTTGGAAAATAGTTAACCATAAATACATCAATCAAAAAAACATTGTCATTGAAATGCTTGAACTACTTACACCAAAAATAACTACAAAAAAAGTACATAAATATGCCATCAAAAGGTAATGATAATTGCCATAAACACATTATCATTGAAATGCTTGAACTACGTATACCAAAAATATCTGCAAAAAAGTACATAAACATGCCATGAAAAGCTAATCATAATTGCCATAAAAACATTGTCATTGAAATGCTCGAACTACGTATATGAAAAATAGCTACAAAAAATAGCTAAACATGCCACAAAGAGCTAATGATAATTGCCATAAAAATATTGTCATTGAAATGCTGGAACTACGTATACCAAAAATATCTGCAAAAAAGTACATAAAAATGCCATAAAAAGCTAATCACAATTGCCATAAAAACATTGTCATTGAAATGCTTGAACTACGTATACCAAAAATATCTACAAAAAAGTACATAAACATGCCATAAAAAGCTAATGCTAATTTGACCAATGGACATTTGGCTAAGCTAATGGACCAAATTTCTGAATTTTATAAAAATTTGGATTTATTTAATAGAAATTTAATGGAAAATTAATAGGAAACATAAACCATTACTGTTAAATTTTCTGTAATTTTGAAGAAGATTGCAATTTTGGAAGCCAATAGATGAAATTTCTGAATTTTATAAACTTTTTATAAACGTGAAACTTTTATAAACGTGAAAACCCGAGCCATAGGAGTGGAAACGAGAAGATAGTGCTTCAGTGAAAATTTAAGAAGGAAGAGAAAGATTGGTGATGGTGAACAGAGATGCGAAATCTGTAGGTGGATACTATTGATGGGCTAATTCGAATTATAATAATCAAATAATTAGATTATTGGTATCCTTCGGAATAATTCGATTCTTAAAATCATTTACCACAATTTAAATATAAAGTTTAATTGTACATTTCGGAGTTATCTCTTCGGACAACTGGAGATCACCGGATTCGACCTATCAGGTCTCATTAGTCCAGTGTTGGTCCGGAGCTAATTGCCAATTGTACGATCCGTTTTTTAACTTAAAATAAATCCAAAAACCTTATCACCTTAATATTTTGTATGTGTTGATTTTTTTAATTTATTATTATGTTGATGCATTATTATCCGCCTCTGCGATGAGATTTAGATACAGATTCGATTATTGAATCTCGTTATATTAGATTAGGTTAGGTTTTACATTACATAGCATTACATTGATGAAATCTTTTAAAAGTAATATTATTAATAATAATATACTTGGTGTACATTTCAAAACTAGCCAGTCTCAATAACTTTTGAATGCAAGTTAACTTGATAAAAATAAAAAAATACGTCGATTGACTTTTGGAGGGGGAAGTTTAAAAAGGTAGGGGGTGCCATTTGAAATTTCAAAGTGGGGGAGGCTAGGGAGGAGGGGGTGACACTTACAGTTTATTTGACGTTGTTTCTAAACTTTCCCCTTCAAAAATCAATCGACGTATTTTTTTTTGTTTTAACAAGTTAGCTTGCATTCAAAAGTTATTGAGACTGGCTAATTTTCAAATGTACACCCGGTATAATAATATTATTAAATTTAAACTTAAAGATAAATTAAAACGAATTAATAAATAAACACCAGCTGTTGAAAACAACTGTTTCATGTAAGGACTTTCATAAATAAATTTTCTATACTCGACTTAGTTACTCGATTTTTTTTTAAATCGTTGTAAAAATTTAATCTTCGTGTATGTTTCCATCTAGCATGAGTTTTCTTGAACTTTGAAAAAACTTCGTCTATGTAATGAAAACCTAACCTAACTTAACTAACCTGTCTATTATCTGCTTCTTGCGTTTTTATTATTATGCTTATGCTTGATATTGATATTTTAAGAGTATTACTTAAAACATTGAGAAGATAGTTGAAGTTTTGACAGTAATCATTGAAATATTCAATTGTATAAGTAATAATAATTTGATGATTGAAATATTAATAGTATCTAATAATTGCTCTTTTGATAGTAATAAAATTTCAATTTTCTATGAATACTGTAACTATTTCAATGATTGTTTGATAATTATGAAAATAGTAGTGGTGTCCTCTAGGTTAGATCTTTGATAAATATGTATACATTTTTGGAGTACACATTGAAATATTGAAAGGAATAATTTATAGTTGAAATTAACAATTGAAAAGCTGAATAAAAAGCATAACTGAAATTTTGATAATAATAAAATATCAACTGACATTTTAAGAGAATTTATTGAAATATTTACATAATAGTTAATGAATTATAAATAAATATCTTAGCATTCAAAATATTAATAGTTAAAGTTTTGAAAGTAATCACTGAAGTATTCAACGTTATAATTACTAATAAATAACTCGATAATAACAATTGAAATATCGATAGCAATAGTTGCAATTTTGATAGTAATAAAATAACAATTGATATTTTGAGAATTCATAATAACGTAATAAGTAAAATTTGGAGAGAATAATTCAAATGTATACAGGAATAATTGATAATACAAGAACAACAATCGAAATTTAGCAGAAATAGAAATAGTTGCTTATGCTTGATATTGATATTTTAAGAGCATTAATTAAAACATTGAGATTATAGTTGAAATTTTGATAGTAATAATTACAATTTTGATAGCAATAAAAAAATCAATTTTCAATGATTACTATCAATATTCCAATGATTATTTGATTATTCTGTCTACATTTTTAAAGTATACATTGAAATATTGAAAGAAATTATTAATAGTTTCATAGAAGCAATTGAAATTTTGACAGTAATAATTGAAATTTTGACAGTAATAACTGAAATTTTGACACTATTAAAATAACAGAGAGAAGGGAATAATTCAAATGTATACAAGAATAATTGATAATACAAGAATTAACGAAACGAAAGATCAGCCCGAAATAGTATGATTGGCTATAGATATATTTAGTGCCCGAGCAGAAATTAGGTCTTAACATCTCATTAGTAACTATTAATAACCCTGATTGTCTACACGATCATGTAATTTTGCTATTTATACATACGTTTTTTTTAATTGATTCCATTTGATTGTTATGATTAATCTGCCTATAATGTTTATTATAATCTATATTACTGCACACAAAATAATTATATGCGGGTAACTCTACAGGTCACATATTTGTCAAGACAAATTTAATGTCTTCTAAAATTTGCGCGCAGGAATATTTTTTTATTGTATAACTACGTTTTGGTTTATCAGCCAAATGAAAATCTGTAAATTTTCAAATGAAAATTAGATTACCAAACGTCTTGATGTTTTGCAAATATCTCGCTATAATCTTCTTCTGGCTTCTAATCTTGAATACAATATCTATTTCTACCATTTTCTGCACATTATTTCAGATTATCCCGTTCTGCTTCTTTTTGGGAGGTCTTTTGGAAGGAACTTTCATTCATTCTGCTTCTTTTTGGGAGGTCTTTTGGAAGACATTTTCATTCATTCACCTATTCCTAGCGCATGCTTTAATTAATCGGGAAATCTCGTGATAGTTCCCCTGTAAACGCTATGCATTTATGCCGCCCCAAACATTCCCATCAATTTTCCATAAATTAACCCGTGAATAAAGAGATATCCTGTCGTGACCGCCGCCGATAGGTCACATGCATATCGGCCGGCGTTCTGTAAACAGCCGGCGGACGTTTATTTTCGGCCGGCATGCCTCGTGTCACATTGTCCCTCGTGAAACACTCGTGAAACACCATATCGGCCATTACCAACGATTTTATGTGATGTTTCGATATGAACGATAAACCTGGAAGAGCAGCGAGCACTGAAACTGATGCGATTTATAGCAAGATATAGGCAGCGCTGAAGAGGAACAGAGCGGTCTAGTGGATCGATAGGATGCGGACAGGACGGCAGGATGGGAAATTGCGTATGGGAGACACAAAAAAGTTATAAAGATTTGTAGTGCCACTCAGAGATTCAATTCCAAACAACGATTTCAGAGGGTTTTTTTTCCTTCTCAGTCAATCTGTATTATATGGGTTTACTTGTGGCTAAATTATTACTACTATTACTACTACTATTACTACTACTACGGCTACTACTACTACTACTACTACTACTACTACTACTACTACTACTACCACTACTACTACGGCTACTACTACTACTACTACTACTACTACTACTACTACTACTACTACTACTACTACTACTACTACTACTACTACTACTACTACTACTACTACTACTACTACTACTACTACTACTACTACTACTACTACTACTACACTACTACTACTACTACTACTACTACTGCTACAGTACTACTATTAATAATAGCAAATTTGTAACAGCATCTTCAATTAGAGTACATCTAATAGTCATTGTACTATACAAGTCCTAATATTGGTTTTTGCATCCAATGGTAAAGTTGTGCATAGTTATGCACAATATCCAGAAATGCTAACACAAATATATAATAGCTTGTGTTTCATAAAGCACCACCACTATCAATTTAGATTATTGTACTTAACTGTTACACTAATAATAATATTTGAAGTCTTGCCCTGATTTTTCCATTCAATGCTAAAGTTATGCATACTTATACACAATATCCAGAAATGATTGCACAAATATATAATGGCTTGAATTTCATAAAGCACCACAACTATCAATTTATATTATTGTTGTTAATTGTTACACCAATAATATCTGACGTGTACAAATTTATACGCCACACGCAAGTTACTAATTATGTGACGAAAACTCATACCTATGCTAATGACTTCAAAACGCGCAGAAAGCGTTCGCCAGGTTGACTTTTTTTATTGCCTTCTTTCTTATTGCCTGCTTTCCGTTTGCATTACCACAATACGAGATTTACTGCTTAAGATTTGCATAGATCGTAAAACGCGTTCAACGTAGAAGCAAACCATCCATGGGTGATCGAACCGCAGGCATATGTAAGAAATAAGCGATGACACGCAGAGATATCTGGGGGTGGCGCAGTCGGTAGGACTCCCGCGCGTTGGGGAAGTCGTAGAACGGGCAGTAAAAAAGTGTTCGCCAGGGTGAAAAGCTCGATCTTATGGGGTCACAGGACAGGATGGAGTCCTCACGACATCAAGACAAGGGTGCGTCTGGGGGCGTAAAACGTCAGGATTTTATTTGCCACTGACGGATCCCGAATGACGTTTGGCACAGATTGAAAGTAGTTTACAGGGGTTGCAGGGGTGCTTGACGCCAGTGCGAGGGTTGCAAATACTCGGACGGAATGTATAAGCGAAATTTCATCTAATTTCAGATTACGTCAGAAAGTATTAACTAAACTCCCAATGGAATGCACTGTCACAATATTTATGAAGTAATCGCAAAAATTGAAACACGAACTTTGGAGGTCATACAGGAGTCCTCATCATCATCATACTACTAAGCAAAATGAAGAGCATGTCATATTTAATTAAGTTAGTCAATATTTTCTGTGCCACTAAATTCGTATCTTCATGTTACTAAAACAAATTCGGCAAAATGAAAATCATTTAAATTTCATAAGTTAATCAATATTTTTTGTGACCACTAAATTCGTATCTTCATATTACTAAAGCAAATTCAGCAAAATGAAAGGCATTTCATATTTCATAAGTTCATCAATATTTTCAGTGATCACTAAATTCGTATCTTCATCATCATATTACTAAAGCAAATTGAGCAAAATGAAGAGCATTTCATATTTCATCAGTTCATCAATATTTTCTGTAATCACTAAATTCGTATCTTCATATTACTCAAAATAGTATTGTAATATAACTTCATGAAGCACAGTTTAACTGATATGAACGAACCACAAACGATTAGATAATCACATAATGTGTCCCTGCACAACGTTAATTCGATTTACAAACTGTGGTCAGTGTCTGCACGTGTCATGTTCTTCTGAAAACTTGCACTTTAACGGTGATGATGCCGCATATGGAACAGAGGGTGCGTAATCAAATTACCTCGAGCATAACGCCTAGATTATGCGTTTCTGTGCACTTAGGGAGATTGCATCTCGCGCTGGCATTTAGCGGTAACTGTTTCTATGATTTAATGCGTTTCACACGGGCCCTGGTAATCAACGCACCCCTGTGAATCGACCCCGTGGGGCTGTTGTGATTTCCTTGGTGGAAAGGGGATGGAGGTGGAGAAAGCGTTTAGTGAATTGTGTTTGTGGATTTATTTTTCTAAATTGCTGCCGGAGTGGAATGTAATCGTGCATTTTACAGCATGATAATGGAAACGATTCTTTAGATCGCAGATATGGGTCCCTGCTCGGGCGCCACTTTTGACTGTCTGATGTAATCAAATCAAGCGAATGCAGTCTAGCAGTTTTATATGTATAACTCTTGAAACTGGTCGTGAGGCCGAAACAATTGTTGATAAATCTATCAGTGAAACTCAACCAAGGGTTTTATTTTCCTTTAATTCAAATATGTTTCACCAAAGGGTAACCACCGAGACTTACAATTTAATTGGCAAATTTATATTAAATTGAATGTATGTGTAGTTACCACTTGGTGAAATATGAGAAACATGGGAATTAAGTGCACATTCAAAAAATTAATCTAAAATAGTAGACAATTATTTACTTTTGATTAATTATGTAGTACTAAAAGTATTTATTAGGGATATTCTCCCTAACCTGTTACCGACCAACTGTTATCCTTCTGCCATAATTAAATAATTTTTCATTAAAATGTATAGTAAACAATGCTTAAAGTTAAAGCTAAACTTCAAGCTAATTCGATACAATTATATATAGAGGTAGTACAAGATTGAGAGATAAAGATATAAAATGAGATAGAGATAGAAAATATAGAAATAGGTAGAGATAGAAACTAGATAGAGATAAAAATAGATAAAGATATAAATTATTGATAGTAATAGAACAGATTGGGATAGAGACAGATAGAGATAAAAGTAGAGAATGATATAAATTATAGATACAGAACAGATAGAGATAGAGCTAATTAGTCTCAAAAAAATTCTCATAAGAATTTAAACTGTTTTTGTTTACCAAAGTTGCTATATAAATTAAAAATTCAAATGTTTCTATCAAAGTAATTAAAAATAGCCCTCTGTCGTATGTCAACGTTTGTCATACAGCTAAAAAAAACAAGCTCTTCTGTCTATTAACGTTTCACATAGAGATTCAAAAAAGCTCAAATTTGTTTGCCTGTAAAAATTTATCACAGAGGTACACATCAAGCCGTCTCTAAAAATGTATCAAAGAGATACAAATTTATGCTGTTCCGTCCATCAAAGCTTGCCATAGAGAAACAAAATCATAGTCATATAGGTAAAAAAATGGCGATGTATTATCTATCAATGTTTGTCACAGAGATACAAATTAAGCTGTCTTTAAACATTTGTCAAAGAGATACAAATTTCTGCTGTTCCATCCATCAAAGTTTGCCATAGAGAAACAAAATCATAGTGATATATGTAACAAAATGGCGATGTATTATCTATCAATGTTTGTCACAGAGATACATATCAAGCTGTCTCCAAACACTTGTCAAAGAGATATAAATTTATGCTGTTTCGTCTATCAAAGTTGGTCATAGAGAAACAATATCTAAGTTAGGTGATATAGGTTAAAAAATTGCGATATATTGTCTATCAATGTTTATCACAGAGTACAAATCAGGCTGTCTCTAAACATTTGTCAATTAGATACAAATTTTGCCATAGAGAAACAAAATCATTGTCATATAGGTAAAAAAATGGCGATGTATTGTCTATCAATGTTTGTCACAGAGATACAAATCAAGC
Source organism: Othius punctulatus (assembly GCA_951805005.1). Classification (NCBI taxonomy): domain Eukaryota; kingdom Metazoa; phylum Arthropoda; class Insecta; order Coleoptera; family Staphylinidae; genus Othius; species Othius punctulatus. The sequence goes on from OX638146.1 coordinate 19,362,049, forward strand.
TGTATCTAAACATTTGTCAAAGAGATACAAATTTAAGCTGTTTCGTCTATCAAAGTTTGGCATAGAGAAACAAAGTCACAGTTAGCTATAGAGGTAAAAACTTTGCGATGTATTGTCTCAATGTTTGTTACAGAGGTACAAATGAAGCTGTCTCTAAACTTTTGTCAATGAGATACAAATGTAAGCTATTTTTATTATCAAAGTTTTCCATACAGTAAAACAAAATCAAAGTCATATAGGTACAAATGAAGATGATCATAATTTGTCGTAGAGATATTCAAAAATCAAGCTATTCGATCAAGGTTTCGTAGAAAGGGATTATTTGTCTGTATTGATGTGTTGTATATCAATATTTGCTACAGACATTACAAATCAAGCTGTCTCTACACATTTCTCATCTCTGCATCTCTTTCAGATGTAAATTTAAGCTTTTTCGTGTATCAAAGTTTGCCATACAATAATACAAAATCAAAGTCATATAGACAAAAAAAGGCAGTCTATTGTGTATCAATAATTGTCGTATAGAGCTTAAAAAAATCAAGCTATTCGGTCTATCAAGGTTTCGTACCGAGAACTTTTTTTGGCTGTAAAAATTTGTCATCGGGATGAAAATATTATAAAGCTGCTTCGTGTATTCAAGTATGTCATCGATATAGAAACTTTGAATTTTTTTATAATCAAATTTCCTAAGATACTTCTCTCTTACGAAATTTGATTATCAAAGAACCCGAAAATAATGGCACTGTAGCAAAATTGTTGTATAGATACAAAATAAAGCTGATGTATCTCTGAATATTTCTCATCAATTTTAAACCAAAATTTGCCATATCACAATCAAAATATTTAAATGATTAAAGTTTGTCATGTCTTAAAAAAAAGCTTCTGGACTGTTTATTGGGAGTTAAAAAATCAAGCTCTTTCGTGTTATCAACATCAACATCAACATTTCGCGTAGGAAAAATGAAGCATTTTTCTCTGTTAAAAAATGTCACAGAGATACAAAACAAGCTCTAAAAATTCTACAAAAATGTCTCTCTAACCATGTGTCATAGAGATAAAATTTCATGTATCAAAGTTTGTCATTCGGAAACACAATCAAAGTGTAGGTAAAAAAGTGCGTTGTATTATGCTATATCAACGTTTGGCAGAACTAAAAAAATTACGCTATTTGGTTTGTTATGGTTTCGCATACAGATGAAAAAAGTGTCATAGAGATAACAATTTAAGCTGTTTCGTGTCCTTGTTAAACTTTGTTATAGAGATAAAAAATCGTAGTTTTTCGTGTATCAAAGTTTGTCATAGAGATAGAAAATTGGTTTGTTGAGGTCTTGCATACAGATAAAAAATATTGCCATAAAGATACAAATTTAAGCTGTTTTGTGTCCTCATTAAACTTGTTGTAGAGATACAAATTCGTAGTTTTTCGTGTATCCAAGTTCGTCATAGAGATAGAAAATTGGTTTATTGAGGTCTGGCATACAGATAAAAAAAATACCTTAGAGATAAAAATGTAAGCTATTTTGTGTCCTTATTAATCTTGTTATAGAGATACAAATTCGTAGTTTTTCGTGTATCCAAGTTTGTCATAGCGAGTCGCTTTCTGTGAAACTGTCGTGATTTTCTGGTTTTTAACTTGTGTTCGACATTAGACTCGATTTCAAGGATACAGATAACAGTGTCATAGAGATAACAATTTAAGCTGTTTCGTGTCCTTGTTAAACTTTGTTATAGAGATACAAATTCGTATTTTTTCGTGTATCCAAGTTTGTCATAGAGATAGAAAATAGGTTTATTGAGATTTCGCATACAGATTAATTAAAATGCCATATAGATAAAATTCGTAGTTTTTCGTGTATCCAAGTTTGTCATAGAGGTAGAAAATTGGTTTATTGAGGTCTCGCATACAGATAAAAAAAATGCCATAGAGATACAAATTTAAGCTGTTTTGTGTTCTTATTTAACTTGTTTTAGAGATACAAATTTGTAGTTTTTCGTGTATCCAAGTTTGTCATAGAGGTAGAAAATAGGTTTATTGAGGTCTCGCATACAGATAAAAAAATGCCATAGAGATAAAAATTTAAGCTGTTTTGTGTTCTTATTTAACTTGTTTTAGAGATACAAATTTGTAGTTTTTCGTGTATGCAAGTTTGTCATAGAGATAGAAAATTGATTTATTGAGGTTTCGCATACAGATTAAAAATATTGCCATAGTGATAAAAATTAAAGCTATTTTGTGTCCTTACTAAACTTGTTAGAGAGATGCAAATTCGTAGTTTTTCGTGTATCCAAGTTTGTCATAGAGGTACAAAATTGGTTTGTTAAGGTCTCCCATACAGATAAACAAATTATCATAGATATAAAAATGTAAGCTGTTTTGTGTCCTTATTAAACTTGTTTTAGAGATACAAATTCATACTTTCTCGTATATCCAAGTTTGTCGTAGAGATAGAAAATTGATTTATTGAGGTCTCCCATACAGATAAAAAAAATGCAATAGAGATAAAAATTAAAGCCGTTTTGTGTCCTTATTAAACTTGTTATAGAGATACAAATTTGTAGTTTTTCGTGTATCCAAGTTTGTCATAGAGATAGAAAATTACCGTTAACGTTTATCAAACTTTATCATAGGGGTATGAAAAATATCACTGGCTAGTTTATCAATTTTTATCGAAGAGTTAAAAAAAATAAGCTCCTTCACTACACCATTTGTCATGGAGGTACAAAATCGTAGTTGTCCGTGGTATACTATATTATAATCCTCTAACAAAATCAAGCTCATTTATCTTAGAATTTTTTTTATAAAAATTTAAACTGAAAAAAACAATTGTCAAAGTTTGTTTAAAAAATAGTCATGTGTCGTTTATTAACGTTTATAGGTTAAAAATCAATTAAGCTAGAAGAGATTGGATTAAACTAGAGCCAACAAATCAAGCTCTTTCGTCTATCAACATTTCGCATAAAATCAAGCCTCATTTATTATTGATCTCTAAAAATTTGTCATAGAGATCAAAATTTAATCTGTTTCGTGTATCAAAGTGTGTCTTATTGAAACACAATCAAGTACAGCCATGGACTCTAGTCATGGAGATACAAAATCGTAGTTGTTTGTCTGTCAAAATTTATCATAGAGATAAAAATCAAGGTCATTCGTCTCTAAAAATGTCATAGGTATCACAGATGACGTAAATTGTCAGAGATAAAAATTTAAGCTGAATCACATTAAAAACAGTCAACTTGTATAATCAATATGCAAAAATTAAATGGTATTCTGTTATTTGCAAAAAAAATCCACTTTGGTGAAAACGGTGTATGTAAGTTAATAATGCTACGGTTTTTTTAGCCCGTGGGTAAATTGTTGAGGTCAATAATTAAAGTAATTTTAACTTCAGCATTATGAGCTCAGTTTAGTGGCACATTTTCTTAGCATAACACGCTTTTGCAAGTTTAATGTTGCCATAACCGCTCGGGTAACTGCAAAAAATTAGCATTAGCTAATTCATGAAGTAATTAACACGTGCTGCAAAGTTTGCGGGCCGGAACCCTTTCGACCCTCAAAACTGCCACTCAAATGAAAACCGGGAATCGGGGGGCTCGATTCCACCCCCGACCGCCGCTTCGGCCCCCGGCAGACGACGCGATAACATAATTACTCCGCAAACGGCGCCCTCCTAGACACCAGAGACGGGGGCCTCCGCCGCCATCCGGTCCTAAACAAGCACTCGCCGAAACGGGGGCCCTCGGTGACTCCTCAAGAACGCGCCAAGGTGCGCAGGGCAGGTGCGAGAGAGCGAGGGGGCCCATTGTTCCGCGCACGAATGCCCGGATGTTTCCCCCCCAAAAAAAACCAACACATTGTCGGATTGGGGTGGAATCGGAACACGAAACTGCCCGTTCGGGTTAATTAATTGGCTCCTGGCTACCTTATTTGATCGCCGGGGTTAATTATTGCTACTTAGCGGCACACGGTGTGATTACCCGCGTGAAATTAAGGCATCCAAGGAGGCAAACTGGTTCTAAGCGGGGCCTAACTGCGCGGCTTCCTCGCCAGAACCCATTATCGGGGGTACCTGAGTGTGGAGGATAACAGCTGGGGCGATACAATGAGAGTTTAGGTGCTGACCACATCGCAGCTAAGAGGGTTTCGGGGTTTCATGCAATTAAATGGAGAAAGCCGTAAACGCGTTATTGCCTTTAAAATTGCCGCAGTAATGTGGCGTAAAAATAATATTTCTGTGTCAATAAGTGTATGAAAAAAAAACCTCATAAATCCACGTAATGTACGTTAGCTGAACCTGAATGCCTCTAGAAAACCGTGGCTAAAGGCGCTGGGTTTCCAAAACCTCAAGGGGTGAAGCTCGCAGTAATCTAACCTGCGCGAAACACGCTGAGAGTCATATTATATAATCAATAATAACATATTAATGTATTATATTTATGTATAAAATTTATAAATGAGTGTTACAATATGTATAAAGCTAAGTCAGAATAGTTGGAATACCAGAAACAGTTTTTAATTTTGAAAGAAATTACATGATTTTATTGAGATTTTTTTTTCACACACGGTGTCCTTCACTCTATTTATCCCATTTGTCCCAAAAATGTGACATTCCTGTAAAACTTTCAAAATGTCATTTTATTTTAAAACTAAAACGGCTGTCAAATTTGTACTAATTTATTTTTATTTTCAAGAGAAAAAACATTTTTTTTAGAGCAATTTACTTTTTTTTTTTTAAAGACACATCACTTCACTTGTTGTTTTCCATATATCTGAAAAACATGACAGTTCCTTGAATTTTGGAAAAGCCTTTTTTTTTCAATAACTGAGACGGCTATCAGACTTGAACATGTTTCCTAAATTCTCTAGATTTGCGAAAGATTCTAGTATTTTGAAAATATTGTGTTCTACTGGACACAAAAGAAACGTATGGTTTAATGATTGAGGTATAGTTTCTGTCGTATATATGTATATTCTAATGAAAATGAACATTATAATATATTTTTGTTATAGTTTTATAGTATTTTAGATATCAGTTATTATTATATTTTTTATTGTTAACTTCAAAATTTGACAAATAATTAAATGATGTATCTAAACATTTATCAATAAGATACAAATTTAAGCTGTTTCGTGTATCAAAGTTTGCCATACAGTCAACCAAAATCAAAGTCATATAAGCACAAAATGGCGATGTATTGTCGATTAATGTTTGTCGTAGAGCTCAAAAAATCAAGCTAGACACAGAGCATTTGTGTCTGTAAAAGTTTGTAATCGAGATTTAAATTTAGGCTGCTTCGTGTATCAAAGTTTCCCATACAGTAAAACAAAATCAGTCATATACGTACAAAATGGCGATGGAATGTCTATCAATGTTTGCCGTAAAGCTAAAAAAATGAGCTAGGCACAGTATTATGTCTGTAAAAACATGTCATCGAGATTTAAATTTAAACTGCTTCCTATATAAGTTTGTCATTGATATAGAAAATTCGCTTTTTTTAATAATCAAATTTTGTAAGAAATCTTCTCTCTTACGAAATTTGATTATCAAATAATCGAAAGTTACCATATACATACAAAATAAAAATCTTTAAATTATTAAAGTTTATCATGTCTCTAAAAAAAGCTCCTTTATCGTCTATTGCGTTGTAAAAAATCAAGCTCTTTCGTGTCATCAACATCAACATTTCGCGTAGAAATATATAATGAAGTATTTTTCTGTTAAAATTTGTCACAGAGATCAAGAAATTTGTCAAGAGATTTGTCACAAATCAAGCTCTAAAAAATCTAGAAAAATGTCTCTAATTGAAAATTTGTCAATAATCGTTAAAAGAATAACTGAAATTATGAAAGCGTTAATTAAATTAATTAAATGTTAATGGAAAAGTATTTATGCACTCTCAGGTACACTAAGCCTGAGAGTGCATAAATAGTTTTCCATTATCCAAAAACTCCAAAAGGATGGATCCACACACATTCCAATACTATTAAATGTGTTCCTATGTTAAATTGGGAATTAACAATTCAAAATCCAATTTAAAGAAATTTGCATAAATTAGTCTTAATGCTTTAATAGCTTCTAGTAAAAGAACATTTGAAAGTTTAAAATCTTTATAGGAACAATTCCAATGTTTTTACTTAACATTTTTGACAGATATCATTGAAAAATTGTCACTAATCATTGAAATACGGCAGAATATTTGAAATTTTAATCAAAACAGTTGAAACGTTGATAGTAATAATCGTAATCTTTATAAAAACCATTGGCAAACCATTTTTTTTTTCAAAGTTTTCAAGTTAAGGCTTTAATGTAAGCCTTAACCTCATGCTGTATGTAATAGCTGCTAAGCCATTAGTTGATTTTTTTTTAAAGGTTTCATGAAATATCAGTTACAATTCGATCAATTTTCATAAAATTTGATATTTATAATAATAATAAACAAATTTCTTTTAATGTAGAACAATTTATGCACCTATCTCAGGTAAACAGTTTATATTCACTAATGTGAATTCATTAACTGTAAAGTTACTTGATTAAAGTGCTTTAAGTTTATTATGATGATCTGTAATTTTTTAACACATTTCTGTTACATTTAACGTAAAAAGTGCGTTCTATGTAAAATTGGAAATTTACAGTTAACATTTGACAATTTATTTTGGAATTTAACAGTTTCTGCAACAAGTGCAGTTAAATATTGACAATTGCTGTCGGAATTTGCTAATTTCTGAAACACATACATTTAAACTATGATAAAAGCCGATCAAATTTGAGGTCTTCTAAAGGGTTTTCTAAAAATCTCGTTTCTAATATTTTGTGTTAAAATTTGTCATAGAGATAAAATTTCGTGTATCAAAATTTGTCATGTGGAAACGCATTCATATTGCAGGTAAAAACGTTCGTTGAAAACAAGTATTTTTGTCTGTTACATTTTGTCACAGAGCCATACAAATCAAAGTCTAAAAATTATAAAGTGTCTAAAAATACAAATTTGTCATAGTGATAGAAAATTCCTATAATGAGGTTACGCTTACAGATAATAAAAATGCCATAGAGAAACTTTTTAATTTGAAACAAAAACAAATTAATTTAGAGGCATCTACATTTTTTTTTCAAAGACACACAGCACTTCACTCGATTTTTTCCATTTGTCTGAAAATCATGACAGTTCATGTAAGACGTTCGAAATGTCATCGCATACATATAAAAAAATGCCATAGAGATTTCCAATTCTAAAAATGTCTAAAAATCCAAGTTTATCATTGAGATAGAAAATTGTATTTATCGTTTATCAAAGTTATTCGTAGAGGTATAAAATGTTCATGTAAAACTTATTCATGTGTAAAAATCCAAGTTTGTCATAGTGATAGAAAGTAGGTTTATTGAGGTTTCACATACAGATAATAAATTGCCATAAAGATAAAAATTTCCAATTCTAAAAATGTCTAAAAATCCAAGTTTGTCATAGAGATAGAAAATTGTATATATCGTTTATCGAAGTTAATCATAGAAGTATAAAATATTCATGTAAAACTTGTTCATATCTGAAAATCCAAGTTTGTCATAAAGATAGAAAATTGTATTTATCGTTTATCAAAGTTAATCATAGAGGTATAATATGTTCATGTAAAACTTTCGAAATGTCATTTTTTAAATAACTAAAACGGGTATCAAATTTGTACGCTAAAAACTTTTTAATTTGAAACAAAAACAAATTAATTTAGAGGCATCTACATTTTTTTTTCAAAGACACAGCACTTCACTCGTTTTTTTCTATTTGTCTGAAAAACATGACAGTCATTTTTTAAATAACTAAAGCGACTATCAAATTTGTAGTACTAAAAACTTTTTATTTTGAAACAAAATAAATATTATAGAGGCATCTACATTTTTGTTTCAAATACAGCACTTCACTCGATTTTTCCATTTGTCTGAAATACAGGACAGTTTATGTAAAACTTTCGAAGTGTCTTTTTTTTTAAACTTAAACATTTGTCAAAATTGTACTAAAAACTTTTTATTTTGAAACAAAAAAAAATCAGAGGCATCTACATTTTTGTTTCAAAGACATCACTTCACTCGATTTTTCCATTTGTCTGAAAAACATGACAGTTCCCAAAATTTTCGATAAGTCTTTTTTTTAATAACTGACAGCTATCAAACTTGAAGATCTTCAGGTTTCTTTTTAAATTCTCTAGATTTGCGAAAGTTCTAGTATTTCAAAAATATTGATTATGTTGATTAATCTAATTTACGTTTGTCATAACAAAAAAATGTTTGACTGTATGATAACGTAAAAAGATGATAGAATACCCAAACTCTGTTCCTGTTTTATTTTTAACGAAGACTGCTGTGGTTTCATTTTATAAAGTTTTACACATGAACACCAACAAACATGATCTGACAGTGAAAAATATATGAAATGTCAGATTTCTAACAACGTTGCCTAATTCATATATTAAAACTAAAAATAGCAAATAAATTCTGTACTCAATAGATACTCAATTTTATGGCAACATTGCACACTGTCATAAAATATAACCTTTTTTTCAAGTCTAGTGACTTTTTACATTGACCAACAATACTGTCACCCTAACAGAGCCAACTTAGTTAAAAATAAACATGGAATAGAGTATATCTAATAATTAATATTAATGTTATATACATTATATTATAATATATAAGAATATAATATATCTATATAATAGGTCTTTTAAACTGGCCCTAATGGCAATCTTTACCTAGAATGTTCATGAAATGAATTTCTTATAATAGAAACATAAAGGGCCTCTTTGGGGAAATTCGTATCTGAAACCACTCCTCTTTGCTGCAGCGAAGTTCGTCAGTTCGATACCATTAGTCATAATCCCTTAATCCTTGTCGTATTCTGCGAAGCAAACTCGACCACTTGTACCTGCCAATAGCGTAACCCCATTACTTCGATGTTTACGATCACTTAATTACGCTATCAAAGATTGCCGTTTCAGTATTCTGTCACCATTCAAGGTGCACGGGCGGTTTTATTAAGTGCGTTCCAAATTGTGTTAGCTAAAGACAAATTTAACCTAAATAGAGTCGTTTTGTGTGAAACTGTCGTGAGTTTTTTTGGTTTTTAACTTGTGTTGGACATTAGACTCGACTTCCAGGATTGACTCTTTGATTTGTTTGTTCTTGGGTACGTATTTACGTTTAGAAACTAATATCTGTGAATAGTTATCTGTGAATAAACTACGATTAGCTCGTGGCTCTTATTTTAACCATCACATAACTTTTGGCAGCTTAAAATAACAAGTAAAACTACAATTAGCTCCTGGCTTTTATAATGCCAAAGGATCCAACTTCATAGTTTTTAAGTTCTTCCTTAAGTTAACTTTATTTTGTAAATATTTCTGCTGTACATGAACGTACCGATGTACTGCTCACGTGTACGAACATACTCTTCAGGCTTGGAAATTTGATCGATAAATACTGGTTAAACTGAACTTGCAAGGTCCATCTTTCCAAACTTGACAATCAATCTGATGGACATAATCGTAAGAAGATTTGAAACTTCCCTAAAAGCGCTTTTTTAACTTTTAAGTGGATTAACTTAAGTGTCGGAAAATTAGACAGGGATCTCAAGAGTGCTATTATCTTATTTTTATTCGCATATTTACCGGTATACTGAAAAACCGGCAAACGAGGCTCCGAGACATTTGAAAACTTAATAAGCGATTGGCTAAAACATGAACATGAGTACTTGAGTTCTGCTCAAGTCGTTTATTTGGTTGCGTATTTCCTATATACGTTTATGCACGAACGCAACCAAATATACGACTTAAGTCGAACGTATGCTCAAGTACTTGCCTTAGTGCAGAATAGACATATACAGGGTGTTGTACCTTCGGTCTTCTGTTTCCGAAACAAAGTGACATACCGAAAATCGTCAAAATACAAAAAATCATCTTGAAATAACTAACTTTGAATTATTGCTGCATGTTTGGTAAACACCCTGTATACTAAAGATTCTGAAGTAAATAAAAGAAGTCTTATAATTCCGAGACAAAGTGATATTCCGAATCGTCAAAATACAAAAGCTCAGCTTGACATAACTCATTTTTGCTGCATGTTTGATAAACACCGTATATACTAAAGATTCTAAAGTGTATTTAAAAGAAGAACAAGTTCTTTTATTTATATAATTACATTCGTTATATATGTCTATTGTTAAATTAAAATGCAAATGGGATATTAGACGGACAATAATTCTTATGAAATTGAACAGGAAGCAAACATTTTCATAACCATCATTCAATATACATAATACAATACAAAAACTCATCTTGAAATAACTCACTTTGAATTTTTGCTGCATGTTTGGTAAACACCCAGTATACTAAAGATTCCAAATTAAATTAAAGAGGTCTTCTATTTCCGAAACAAAGTGACATTCCGAATCGTTAAAATACAAAAACTCACCTTGAAATAACTCAGTTTGAATTTTTACTGCATGTTTGGTAAACACCCTGTATACTAAAGATTCTAAAGTAAACTAAAAAGGTCTTCTATTTCCGAAACAAAGCGACATTCTGAATCATCAAAATCGTCAAAACAGGTTCTTTTATTTCCATAATTATAATCGTTATATTTGCCTATTGTTAAATTAAAATGCAAATGGGATATAATAATTCTTATGAAATTGAACATAAAGCAAACATTTGGATAACCATAATTAAATATACATTTCGCCTTAATTACCATTCAAAGCTGTACCTCCCAATTTTGCACGTTTCTGTCATAAAGCTACGTTGCCATTTTTCCGTAATATATATATAATTCGGTGTTGCCGAGTGTCATCCCTCAATTTTAATATACAGTCTAGTAGAATGGATTGAAAGTTTGTAATAATGGACTTGATCGCATTCAAAGTTGTCCACTTAGTAGTCTGTACGAAATTTAAATTGAGCCCCCTATAAGTTAATTGAAATTAAAACAAGTTTTCCACGGAGACACTTTTAATTTTTTCGAATATCTTGTAAACGAAATACTTAGTTATTAATGTGTCAAATATAATGTGTCTTAAGTGTCATTAATGACCCTTAAGTTTTCAGGATTTTCAGGTGCCATGCAGCCATTTTCAGTAATAAAACAAATCAATCCATTAAATTTGTGTTAATAATATCTGTAATTAAAAGAGTATCAATTAATTTGGCAATTAATTACCTGATTACAAGTATCAATTAATTTGGCAATTAATTACCTGATTACAGGTATCAAATAATTTGGCTATTAATCACCTGATTACAGCAATAAGTTCTTAATATTTTGCACTTTTGTTTTCGAAAGTCTGGTCAACGAAAAACTTACTTCGTTAATGACACTTAAGTTTTCAGGATTTTCTGGTGCAATGCAGCCAAATTCAGTAATAAAAAAATCAATCAATTGAATTTGTATTAATAATATCTGTAATTAAAAAAAGTATCAATTAATGAGGTTTAAACATTTTCTGTCGTTTAAAACTTTCATACTCAAATTACCTTACCATAGGTGGAGGAGTAGTAAGAATTATTATTATTATTATTATTACCTGATTACAGCAACAAGTTCTTAATATTTTGCAATTATTTTTTCCAAAATCCCGTCGACGAATAAGTAATTTCGTTGACACCTAAGTTTTCAGGATTTTCAGGTGCCATGCGGCCATTTTCAGTAATAATAAAAAAATCAATCAATTGAATTTGTGTTAACAATATCTGTAATTAAAGGAGTATCAATTAATTTGGCAATTAATTACCTGATTACAAGTATCAATTAATTTGGCAATTAATTACCTGATTACAAGTATCAATTAATTGGGCAATTAATTACCTGATTACAGCAACAAGTTCTTAATATTTTGCACTTTATTTGTTTCGAAAGTGTCTGGTCAACAAAAAACTTCGTTAATGACACTTAAATTTTCTGGATTTTCGGGTGCCATGCAGCCAAATTCAGTAATAAAAAAAATCAATTAAAAATTAAATTTGTGTTAGTAATATCTGTAATTAAAAGCAAGAGTATCAATTAATTTGGTTTAAACATTTTCCGGCATTTAAAACTTCCATACTCAAATTACCTGATCACAGCAACGCGTTCTTAATATTTTACACTTATTTTTTTCGAAAATCTCAACAAAAAAGTTATTTCGTTGACACCTAAGTTTTCAGGATTTTCAGGTGCCATGCGGCCATTTGAGTAAATACAATCAACCACTTGAATTTGTGTTTAAAATAACTGTAATTAATTAACATAGTATCAATTAATTTGGTTTAAACATTTTCTGTCATTTTAAACTTCCATACTTAAATTACCTGATTACAGCAACATGTTTTTTTTCTCGATTTTTTCTCGAAAATCTCGTCAACAAAAAAGTTATTTCGTTAACACCTAAGTTTTCAGGATTTTTAGGTATCATGCGGCCATTTCAGTAAAAAAAAAAATTAAAAGAGTATCAATTAATTTAGTTTATACATTTTCTGTAATTTCCATACTTAATTTACCTGATTAGTACCAATAAGTTCTACATATTTTGCCCTTATTTTTTTCTTCTAAAATCTCAGCAACGAAACAGATATTTCACTAACGACACTTCAGTTTTCAGGATTTTCAGGTGCCATTCGGTCCTTTTCAGCTATTGCCAATTATAGTCATTCTACTTGACATTACACTATTCTATAGATTTAGCGTCATTCTGCTGCTACTGTCAATTATACTGTCATTTTACATGACTTAAGGCCAGTTTTATAATTGAGGACTATTTGTGTTCGAGGTACATTTGCTTAAGATTCCATTGTTGACACAAAGATATCCTAGGCCTTAACTATACATGATAATATGATTTTCATGTCGTCTATGCTTTTTCTATTAAATTTTATCGCACGCTTTTATTTTAACATAACATAACATGTTAAAATATTTATTATATTTAACATAACACGAGATCATCAGTTACAATTCCCCCGTAAAGTACGGTACTTTGACGAGACATAATTTAATTTGGTCCAATATTCTCAAGCCTTCAATCCTCTCAGATTGATTTTGGATCGTACATTTTGTTATAGTAAACTGTAGGCAGATACATCTACATAATTAACGAGTAATCGCAGCGGGGCATCGTCGAGGATTAAGCCGATTTGGTCGCTTCCAACCTTCGAAATTTTCTGACCGGGCTTAGAACGGATTACTAGGAATCTACCGGCATATGCTCGCCTAATTAACAGGCACAATAGTAAGCACCCATAATTTCGTAAAATCTGTAACAATAACCGTATTGAGTTAAGGCCATTACTCACTAGGGATTTTACAGATAGTGTTACACATTTTACTAATAAATTCATGAGATATAAACGAAGGATTCACGAGATATAAAATCAGATTACCTTGGGAGCGTAGATTCGTGTCCTACCGACTGCGCCAAATTTGATTTTCATCAACTCGAAGATTCCGACGACTACAGTGAGACAATAATAATAATAATAATATTAATAATAAATATTATTATTCTACTCCTATGATAAACTTGCGAATATATTTATTAGATAATAATCAATAAACTTCCAATGTATGTACTCCAAATTGTCCGGTTCATCACACGTATGCGACGCTGGTATATATTAAAATGAGGCAGGAATGTCATAGTACATATGTATATTGAAAATCCATTATTCAATTAGATATAAATACGTATTTTATACAATCGATACTTCTGACGAGGAAGTTGTAGGCATTCTTAATTTTTTTTCTCACGTATGCTGCCATGTTATTCTGCCACTAATAAGAATCATTTCAATAATTTATACAACTAAATTAAACTTTAATCTTAATATTATGTATGTACGTACTTACGTATGTATGTATGCAGTATTGTAACAGATACATTTTTTATCTAGATACAGATACAGATAATTTAGAGAAAATGTATCTAGAGCATATCTAGATACAAATTTACAACATTTGAAATGTATCTAGATACATTTCAGATACATGGTTAACCTAACCAAAAATTGTTTTCTTTATACATAGCTAATAAGGTTTTTAGACAAACACAAATGAATGTCTGAACAAAGCGTTTTGAAAAATCAATAAAAACGTTCCCAATGTGATGCCGACTTTTTTCGGTCACTGTATATTATTCAATGAATCATGGATTACGCCGAAAATTAATGTTTTAAAAACAAAACATCAGTTGTTTGATTTATTTAATCACAAATAACAGTTGAAAAACGGAAATTGCGGAAAATTCTCGAAAAATCTCGCATAGTTGTTTTCTTCGGGTTCGATTTATTTTTTCCTCGGAAAATCGAAAATTTGTTTAGGTGATTTTTAATAGAAATTCCATTCTAAACCACTTTTGTTTGAACATTTTTTGAAAAAAGCATACTTTTTGAGGTATTTTAAGTTTATGGCTGAAAAACGCAAAAAATAATATACAGGGTGTCATTGATATGAGAAATCTCGATTGCACCTACACCTTTAATGTTATCGAAATGAACCAAATGGCACTGCAAACGGGATGCCAAAGTGCAGTTTGTAATACTATTTGGGTGCGAATTAAAATGTGTTTTTTTCTTCAAAAAAATAGAAAATACAACCCCGGACAATCATTTAAATGGCTACAAACAAACAATATTTCATATTTACGAACATGCCCTCCCCCCTAACATCACCGAGACATCGCCGTGAGTTTTATATTAAAACTTAATCCATCAACGGCGATATTTAGCCCCGCATTTGTCCCTTTCCGTTTTAATTAATAAACCATTCCCTGTGCCAGACCATTTTTCACAATCAACGTCGCCGCGGATCGCGCGTCACTCCCTCACCTCTCCCCCTCAGCCGGCCTCGTCCGGAGTCCGTCCTCGGCGAGGGATCGATGCTCGTTACTATTTAATCGCGGACGCTCTTGGACTTCGATCGTCGTCAGTGGCCCCAGGCTGAAGGGGGCGCATCGATTTACGTGGGTTTCGGTTGCCCTCGTCGTTATTATCTCTCGAATGCTTTGCAAGAAATGCCGCGATTTAATATTAAAAAAAAAACGGGAGCGCGAGGGTTGAACGGGACCTCCCTCAATGGGGGGAATCCCAGAGCTGACCCCGGATTGATGAGATGGGCGAAGTTAAAAGTCTCGAGTAGATTCATCGAGACGCAATTTAGATCTTCACATGGCCTGGGTATATGATCAAGATAAATATGAGATAAATAAATGAGCCGTTGAAAACCAGATGGTGCAAGTCAGTTTTATTTTAATTCACAAAGAGTCCAGAAATATACCATGTCACAAAGCTGAATACAAATTCATAAAAGTAGCTTTTGTCAAAATGTGTGGCTTTGTATTCAGATTTGTGATTTGTGGCTTAATTACACTGCTATTACTAATTACTGGCAATAATTGTCTACCGAATTTTGCTTATAGAATGGTGCAAGTCAGTTTTTTTTTAATTCACAAAAAGTCTAGAAATATATCATATCACAAATCTGAATTCAGACTCATAAATGTAGCTTTTGTCAAAATGTATGACTTTGTGTTCAGATTTCTGATTTGTGCACACTATTACTAATTACTGGGAATAATTGTCTACTGAATTTTGCTTTGGATTAGTTTTCATCTATATGGGGATCTTTAATGTATGTGCGTAACTTAATAGTACACGGGATTGCCACTTTCATTCCCCCTCCAAACGAATGGCACCACGACTTTGATGTTAGAGCATATTAATATATGTACTCAAAAGTTCTTGCGCTAACCTCAAGCCAACGTCGACTATTCGGATGTAAAATATTCTTATACAATAAATTAGATAACTACCAAAGCATAAAAACCTCCCGAATATGTCTACAAATAGTTATTTATGATACAAGTTCGTAACGCACTACTTTACGTAATTGTATCATACAAAGTTTTTTGCTGAACAGCTAAAAAAATGTATACAACTAAAGCATACAAATCTGCCGAATATGTCTGCCAATAGTTATTTATGATACAAGGTCGTAAAGCACTACTTTTCGAAAATGTACCATGCAAGTTGTTTGCTAAACAGATGAAATTTTATGCAAAATACACTACTAAAGCATAACAATCTCCCGAATATGCATACAAATAGTTATTTATGATACAAGTTCGTAAAGCACTACTTTACAAAAATACATCATACAAAGTTTTTTGCCACACAGATGAAATTTTATGCAAAATACACTACTAAAGCATAAAAATCTACCGAATATGTCTACAAATAGTTATTTATGATACAAGTTCGTAAAGCACTACTTTACGAAAATGTATCATACAAAGTTTTTTGCTAAACAGATGAAATTTTATGCAAAATACACTACTTAAGCATAACAATCTCTTGTGTTCGCTTTGTTTTTCACGCCACACTTGAAAAACTATTTAAACATTTAATGTTTTTTTTTTCTGTAACGATTATTCCATCAAAGCCAACTTATTATACATATTTGTATTCAGAAAAATAATCTCAACCAGGAAAATAGTAAGAAAATATGCCTGTCGCTGAAATGAAAGTTGATTTTGCAAAAAAATAAAATCAGGGTCCCTTTGTGGAATATGTGGAGCCGTTTAATCTTGTTTTTGTTTATTTTGCAATCGGCCAATAAATAAAGGAGAAATGGCCAGCGTTCATTTCACCCATAAACCATATCCACTTTTTCAATATGGGAAACATTCATTTTCACGAGAAAATTAAAAGGTGACGTTCATTAAATGTTACTGTGACGTTGGCATGTCACAGTTAATTGTTTTTTATGGCACGCTGTGTCTATTTCGAAGAGATCCGAGTTCATTTTTCAGAAAATTATCTCTCAAACAATCAACTTTTGAGAAAAACCTATAAGGGGTGAAAAAGATGTAAAATGAGACGCTGAATATGACAAAGTAATAAAATATAAGGTGTGCCATTTAAAAAAAAAAAACAAGTTAAGGCCCTTCAAATTTAACCAGCATTTATGCCTGGCGGCAGCAAGGTAATGCCACAGTACAAGTAGACGGACGGTTTTACTGCCAAAAGATACCCCAGGCAGTTATTTAGACACGAGCAAAGTCCCAACCTATCATCCCAAAATGAAGTGCCCTGCGATTTTTTGTGCACACATTAATTTTTAGAAAGAAGAGACAAAACATCTTGGGAAATTCCGAGAATTGCAAACACTAAACGGATTCATACAGCCTAAAAAAGGGCAAATTAAAATATGTAAACTTATACAGGAGCGCCCTTAAAAAAACTAGGTTAAAGACTGCTCTGCAAAAATGGTACACCCTAGAAGAATAGAGCCAAATAATATTACAAACTGCACTTTGGCCTCCCGTTTGCAGTGCCATTTGGTTCATTTCGATTACATTACAGATATATGTGCAATCGAGATTTCTCATATTAATGACACCCTGTATATTATTTTTCGCGTTTTTCAACCAAAAACTTCAAATATCTCAAAAAGTATGCTTAAAACATTAATTTTCGGCGTAGTCCTTGATTCATTGAAAAATATACAGTGACCGTCAAAAAGTCGGCATCATATGGGAAACTTTTTTATTATTGACTTTTCAAAAAGCTTTGTTAAGCCTCGTTTACATTTGGAAAGTTTACTGGTGGAAAGTAATTGCCGCCTGTAAACTTACGATGTATAAACTAGAAAAACGTCTTACTTTCTTGTTTAGTTTCTTTCTTGAAAGACATTTTTCTTGTTTACATCATATTTGGAACTTTTTTATTATTGATTTTACAAGAAGCTTTGTTAAGCCTCGTTTACATTTGGAAAGTTTACTGGTGGAAAGTAATTGCCACCTGTAAACTTACGATGTATAAACTAGAAAAACGTCTTACTTTCTTGTTTAGTTTCTTTCTTGAAAGACATTTTACTTGTTTACACATCGTTAGTTTACTGGAGGCAAGTACTTACCACCAGTAAACTTTCCAAATGTAAACGAGGCTTAACGACATTAATTTGTATTTGTCTAAAAACCTTATTAGCCCATATCGATGTACTGAGTAATTTTTACTTACCAAGAAAATATCGTTTTTCAAAATGATGAAAATCTAAATGTGCTAATTTACGGAAATCACGAGATTTTTTTATTGCGTGTTAGTTTTCGATTACCGAAGCATTTAAAGTTCATAAGCTTTTTTTGTTTTCTGTAACTTTTGCAAAAATTGGATTTAAATTGTTTTCAAATTTTTAAGATTTCACCAAAACTAAACTTCGATTGTTGCAAAAGTTACAGACAACGAAAAACCATATGACTTTCAAATGATTCAGTAATTTAAAACCAACAAGCAATAAACAAATCTCATTGATATTTCACGTGATTTCCGAAAATGAGCACTGTTTCGATTTTCATCATTTAAAAAAACGAGATTTTCTAGATAAATAAAATTCACTCGTTACATCTGATAACGGCTAATAAGGTTTTTAGACGAGCACATATTAATGCCGTAAAAAAGTTTTTTGAAACATGAAACATAGGCGAAATTACGTGATCCAGAAATTCGAATTTTTGAAATATTTCAAAAAGTACTTATTTTGGGAATATTACTTTTTTGTCACAAATTGTCATGCTAATTGCTCTATCTGTACTTTATATCTACTGTAAGTGGAGTCTAATCTAATGACATTTTTGAATGACCAATTGGCAAAATTTAATTAAATTTTCAGCGGCACAAAGTAGTACTAATTAAGCACTAAATAATAGCATAAAAAAATGAAAAATTCATATTTTGGGGGGGTGGGGGGCTGGAGCGGTTTGGTTAGACATGAATAACTCTTTTATAAATGAGCACTACAGAATTGGAAAATTCAGGGGGGTGGGGGGTAGACTTAAATAACTCTTATTAATTACGCACAAATTCTAAAATTGACGGCACAAATTAGTAATAATTAGCACTAAATATTAGAACAAATAACGAAATGTCATTGGGGCGGTGGGGGGTGAAGTTAACCCCTCCCGAACATACACAAAAATTGCGGCTCAACTAAAGAAGCGCAAATTCTGGGATAAACGGCACATATTAGCACTAATTACGCACTAAATATTGGCATAACAAAAAAATTATCCATTCAAAATGGGGGGGAGGGTAACTTCACGGGCCTACTGTCCACTCATTTTTAATATGCCGCGCGTGTATAAACGTAAATTAAGTAGAATTCGTATAGCGAGAAATTTGCGAAAAGTGCTTTTCATTTCAAGCTATCCACTGTCTATTTTGCAATTTTAACTGCCTTCTGCCATCTTTGCTTTTTTTGCTTTTTATGCCGCCTTTTCAGCTTTTATTCCTTTAAATTTTGTCTGCTAATTGTTCAATTTTAACTACCTTTTGCCAACTTTACTTTCTATCCTGCTTTTTTTACTTTTTATACTGCCGTTCAGCTTTTTATGCTGCCTTTTCAGTTTTTAATGCTGTCCTTTTCTGCCTATTTTCCAATTATTTTTTCCATTACTTTGGGCTATCCTTATAAGTTTATACTACGTCTTTTCGATGATACTAATTGTATCCTTCTGTTGCAGATGACAAACATGGAGTACTACCAGAAGCAGCAACACGCTCAGCAGCCTCAGGAGCAGCAACAGGGTACAAACAGCAAGCACCAGAGGATCAAGCTGAGCGAGATCAACCCGTACCTGATGTGCCAGCTCTGCAGGGGCTACCTCATAGACGCCACGACGATATCGGAATGTCTCCACTCCTGTGAGTATGAAAGCAATAGAACTACTGACGATTCGCAAATCCTTCGGCCATCACATTCCGAGCATGAAAGCAATAGAAGCACACCGGAAAATAAGAATTCGCAACTTCTGCCTCGCACATTCGGCCATCGCAATTTAAGTATGTAAGCAATAGAAGTACTCCAAGGTTTCAGCATACCCAATTATTCCATAATTAGATATATTTTACTTGTAATGAATTGCCATCGCAATTTAAGAATGTAAGCAATAGAAGTACTGTAAAGTTTCAGCATACCCAATTATTCCATAATTAGATATATTTTACTTGTAATGAACCTCCACGACGTTGCTCAAAGCGTATGCCACGAATTAATAAAGCTCTCTAAGACATGCATATACTGTATCGACATCGCCTCAGCTGGTGCCTACAATATATTAAGATAGAACACGATTTTGGTAACGCAAATTATAAATAATTTACGGGGTATTTGTTTTAGGTAACTTTGGGAGATATGCACTGATTATTTTTACTCATTTTCAAAATAACTAATATTATTTTGAAAACAGTAAGTTTTAAATAAATCGGATAAAATTCTTTATGATAATATTCGCGTATACTATTGACGAAGATAATAACGGCCTGTCGCCTCGCGAATCTGGAACCAACTAATCTTTACGCATGCAAAACGATGCTATTTATACTAAAATTTCGGCCACTTTGTTGGATTCCCCTAAGCATTAATTCTCATTCCAGTGATCTCAGTGTTCTATATCAAGGTTACTGATATAAATATACCAAACTGTTATGATTAGTCATCAGCCTGCGCGGGCCTCGTCTGTGATTGTATATATAATTGCGTCACCACGCGTGGACCACGTTTTATATTAATGATTATAAACGATCTCGTAATTTCCTTTGTAATCTCTCAAATTGAATTCATATTGAATCATATTACTTATTATTTATCCAATTGAGCACCCCTTCTTATTCTAACACAATACTTGACATTTACGTATGTTTTTAATGTTTATACCTGAGTCTGAAATTGTTTTAAATTTACAACTAAACGTCTCATTTTTCGTGGTTTTATGTTTAAATAATTTATACAAAATATGGATATTCCAAATCAGATACCGGAATCAGATCGTTTTTCGCACTTTCGGCCATTGCAATTCGATACCCGCCAAAAGCCGGATCGATGATGCCCCGGCCAGGAGATTGCAATGAAACGATGCGGCGGTTTCATGGGGGGCTTTTTGCCCCTCGAACTTCGTCGTTACTTGCGTCATTTTATGTGATGATGTGTTTCTTTATCGCAGTGGACGGTATTGGTTTCTTATAGACGGCACCGGTATAGTTCATTACCGGTCTGAAATCACTTTCACGTTTCACTAAAGCAACGTTTACCGCGTTTCACGTAGAAATTCAGTGCGGAGTTTCATGTCGATATCGCGTCTCTCATTGCGCTAATCTCCGGTTAACTTTAATCAACGGTTACAGTTCTTCAATCTCTATAATTCTTCTATAAGTCGAATTATGAATCATTCTATTTAAAATCATTCATAATTCGAGTTTCACAAATGATAATCCGAATGATTTTACTGAATGATAATCCGAATGATTTTTACGGATGATCATCGGAATGACTTCCAGGAATTAATAATTCGATTGATTTTACTGGATGATATTAGGTACGAATTATGATTGATTTGTACGAATGGTTTGAGCACGCCGCAGATATTAGGCAAGCACACACGTACGGAATTTTCAACCGATCTGGCCTGCCGTCCGCGATAGGCATCTCTGTCACTCTAATGTGGGACATATCGGCGTGACAGGGATGCCAAACGCGGACGGCAGGCCAGATCCGTTGAAAATCCCGTACGTGTGTGCCTGCCTATTGGTTTGATTGTTTTTTACCCTTGTTTGTTTTTGTTAGGGCAGTTTCTTTATATACGCCACTGATCTGCCGCCGGCGTCGGTTCGGCATACAGTTATAGATTCTGGGTCGTTTTTGGGAGATCTTAGTTTGGCTGCGTTGGCACTACTAGTAATAGTCGCCGAAATGTTTTTATCTCCGTCTGTAGTCGAGCGCTCACGGGTTTATGACACGCATGTACAGGGTCCAGACTGAGATGGATGTTCAATCGCCGACAATCGAAGTGCAACAGAATTTTTTCGAACCGCCTTATGAATATTTGAGGGCGACTCTGTTTGCATGTGTATTTGTACTTTGTACTTTGTACGTGCCTAAACCCTTATTAGCAATAAGGTCGAAATTCGATCTGGTTTATAACTTTTGGTTGCATTTCAAATGTCGGCGATTGTACTGTACTTCCATGTCGGTCATTCTAAAACCCATTGTATTTCATGTTAGAAATTTTCCAACTTCTGCTTCTTAATTAAAAGGCAATCAAATACGTGGCACACTTTTACTTATTAAATTACTTAGTTGTTAGTTATTTGCTTAGTTGCTGATTAAATTTCGCGTAAAGACGACATATTGCAGATTTATGGCGACAGTTTATACCTGTTTTTATGTTTGATGCACCCATCCCGTTTATGACTATTATCTGAACTAACAGTGAACGTTTCATTGCAAATTTACCCCTCTCATAACGAAGAGACGACCCTCATTACATACCTCTATCAATATAAAGCGAGCGCACTATGTGCATAGGGAGGGGTGAAATTACTTCCTCGTCTATATATAGACGAGCCACACACATCATTCCCGCCACCACGCTGAAACTAAACGGGATGTATGCCTCTTCCCTTTTTTCGTTTTGTCTCTGACCAAAGCGCACGAGATAAGTCGGGATTTTCACAGCGCCGTTTGAGACGCGATTTGTGGAAGTTCGCAGAGAGATGCTCGCGCTCTCTTTTACCAGCAGGAAAAGCAGGCCGTCTTCGTCTACGTGGCTGCTCGTTGATCGCAGGAGACGGAGAGTCGCTAATGCGGGGGCATCGAGTTACGCCGTGGAGGCTGCATCAATCCTCACGCTCGATGGCCGTGAGCCCTAGGGTTCGAGGGCCGAGATTTCTACGCGAGGAAATAAAACCAGAATCGAGTCAATAAGAACTGGCGAAGCTGAAATCATAACAGTTGTATGTACGGGAAAACTTTTTCCCATTCATACAACCACATATCGCATACCTATAATAAAGTCTAACCTCTCTATACCATTTTTGACACGCAAAGCTGCCAATTGCTGTAGGTTACCAACCTAAATTACAGTTTCACACTAAATAGATCACTCGGTAAGCATTCAAGAAATCTATAAATCAGCGTTTACTTATATATAGCCTTATAAAGATTGATTCTCTCTCTGAATCCTAAAGTAATAGATGGAGTGTGGCACTGGACACAAACTGTGCCATGTTTCATGAAGCGGTGACATACAGTATGTTTGATTTATTGTGACACAGCAAATAGTTCTATTATTAGTACAGATAGAGAAAAAAGTCGAAGAAAAAAGTTTTAGTACTGTTTGTCTTCTATTTAATCCTAATTTCAGAAGAACAATTGAAAATCAAATAAACACGTGAAAGCTATAAGCTTCATTTTCTTTAATGGAACACCCTGTATATTTTGGTTATTTCTGATAGGCAATAACATTAGCTTTATAATGATACCACATAAGTACCCCTTTATTATACAAATAACGCCAGACTATAATAAATATATAATAAACTCTAACCTCTCTACACCATTTTTGACACGCAAAGCTGCCAATTGCTGCAGCTTACCAACCTAAATTACAGTTTCACCCAAAATGCATCACTGGGTACAATTCCAACGTATCCTTGCATTTCTCACCCCGTCGCATTGTGTTGAAAATGCACGAGGAATCATATACATTAGAAGAACTTCTGCGTCAACAGTTTGCCGCTGGCGCTGTAATTTTAATTATTTTAATTAACGTGGTGCGAGCCTCAAGGCTGGTGTCGGAAGCTGAGCCTCCCAAATCCGATTTTTGGCTCG
Source organism: Othius punctulatus (assembly GCA_951805005.1). NCBI lineage: Eukaryota > Metazoa > Arthropoda > Insecta > Coleoptera > Staphylinidae > Othius > Othius punctulatus. The sequence goes on from OX638146.1 coordinate 19,385,718, forward strand.
AGAGAGCCGTTAATCCGTGGAATTTTCATTACTCCGTGGAGAGAGGCGAGCGCTTATTGCGCTTGTAAGTAATGTATTTTATACAGTCCCTGGAGTGTTGCGCCGGGTTCAGTTTGCAATATCTGTCCCGGGATTATTCCGCGTTCCGCTGAACTCCACGCGTTTAAGCCACTGACGACTTGCTCGCCTGTGGAGACCACCGCGCAGTTACTCACCTCCACGAAGTTGCTAAAGCGGCATTGAATTTTACAAAATACCATCACGCAGGATTTAGATGACTTAATGATAGCAAGTAGGACGAGGACAGACTTCTGACTTCTATCTCATCTTTATTGATTTTACCGTTTTTGCATGACATCGAGATTTTTCTGCCTCGGTCGGAAGACGGCCTCGACAACAATTATCCTCTAGGTACGTTAAAGAACGTTTTCGCGGCCAATACTACCAAACTTTTCTGACTCGTATCTCATCTCGATTGACTTTACCGTTTTTGTACAGCCTCGAGATTTTCCTGCCTCGGTCGCAAAGCGGCCTCGGCTACAATTTTTCTCTAGGTACGTTAAAGAACAATTTTGCGACCAACACTGGCAAACTTTTCTTATGACAGAATAAGTATAAGGAAATTTTGAGAATAGTACTAAACGCAAATATCTTAAAAATCATGCATTAGATACTGATATAATTAAAAGTATTATTATAAAATATATTGCTTATTAACAATAATAAATTGTATTATTATTGATACGTTACGTTTTGAGTAATCTCTACTAAAGTAACAGCGATATTTGGTATTAACGGTAAAAACCGTATGACAAGTCTAACAATCAAATATCTCGAGAATTACGCTTTAGATATTCATTAAAATATGCTCATGATACAGGAATATACATATTACTCAATATCACCGACAAATACCGTCCATATTCATGCACTGGCTTCTGAAATATCACTAATAAAGTATGATCAAAATTTGAGAAGTACCCCAAAATATGATATGTCTAGCATTCTACGTTGGATGATAATTGACATAAACTCTGTAAAAAACAATATATCATTTAATATATAAAATAAGTTGTATTAATATTGATACACTAGTAATTGCTATATCACTATTACCGTGACCAACACTATCACCTAAAATCATATGATCACACTGACTGGAAAATACCTCAAGAATCACGGATTGATATTAATTTCATATATCATAAACCAATATATCACTTAATATCATTAACAAAAGATATAAATATTGATGAATTACTTCCGAAGATATCACCAATAAGATATGCGCAAATCTTAAGAAACGCAACTAAAAGCAAATCACGCAATATCAATATTAAATTGTATTAATATTGGTACGTCTGTTTCTGAGATATCACTAATAAAGTATGGGCAGTTTTGAGTCGATCAGCTAAAAATATATATGATTACACTAAAAAACAAATGTCATCAAAATTAGGTATTAGATCAAAATCCAAATAAATAAGATAAATATCAAGAAATTGTTGAATATCACTAATCAATTGTATTGATATTGATACGCTAGTTTCTAAGATATCACCAGTGAGATATTCGCAAAAGTTGAGAAAAGCACCTAAAAGCACATATGTCAAATATCACTCATTGAATATTGATTAAATTATACATATTAACTATCAGTATATCACTCAATAGCAGTATTAAATTGTATTAATATTGATATGTTTGTTTCTGAGATATCACTAATAAAGTATGAGCAGTTTTTAAACGACCGCCTAAATAATATAAGATCACACTGAATAGCAAATATGGCCAGAATCACGCATTAGATAAAAATCCAAATATGTATGATAAATACCACGAAATTGTTCAATATCATTGATAAATTTTATTGATATTGATACGCTAGTTTCCAAGATATCACCAGTAAAATATGCTCAAAACTTTGGAACATCTAAACACAAATTTGTCATAGTCACACACTGAATATTAATATTCAATTAAACATATTAAATACCTGCATGTCAATATCAATATTAAATTGTATTAATATTGGGATGTTTGTCTCTGATATATCACTGATAAAGTGATATGAAAGTTTTGAGACTATTGCCTAAAAATTATGTGATCATAATTCATGCATTCGATTAAAGCCCAAATAAGATATTCATGCATTCGATTAAAGCCCAAATAAGATATTGTTCAATATCACTAATCAATTGTATTGATATTGATACGCTAGTTTCTAAGATAACCACCAGTAAGAAACGCGCAAAAGTTTAGAAGAGCATCTAGCAAATATGTCAAGAATCACACGCTGAATATTAATGTAATTAAACGTATTAAATACCAACATATCACTGGATATCAATATTAAATTGTATTAATATTGATACGTTTGTTTCTAAGATATCACGACTAGAGTATGTGCAGTTTTGAGATTATTGCCTTAAAAGTATATGATCACAGTGAAAACCAAATATCTTCAAAATCACGCATTGGATAAAAATCCAAATAAATATGATAAATACCAAGATATTGTTCAATATCACTAATAATTGTATTGATATTGATACGCTAGTTTCTAAGATATCACCAGTAAGATACGCGCAAAACTTTAGAAGAGCATCTAAACGCAAATATGTCAAGAGTCACACTCTGAATATTACTGTAATTAAACGTATTAATTACCAGCATATCACTCAATATCAATATTAAATTGTATTAATATTGATCCGTTTGTTTCTAAGATATGACGAATAGAGCATGTGCAGTTTTGAGATTATTGCCTTAAAAGTTTATGATCACAGTGAAAACCCAATATCTTCAAAATCACGCATTGGATAAAAATCCAAATAAATATGATAAATACCAAGATATTGTTCAATATCACTAATCAATTGTATTGATATTGGTACGCTAGTTTCTAAGATATCACCAGTAAGATATGCGCAAAAGGTTAGAAGAGCATCTAAAAGCAAATATGTCAATAATCACATGCTGAATATTAATGTCATTGTTTAATGACATTAAATATGGTATTAAATACCAGCATATCAGGCAATGTCAATATTAAATTGTATTAATATTGATACGTTTGTTTCTAAGATATCACGAATAAAGTATGAACAGTTTTGAGACTATCGCCTAAAAAATATATGATCACACTGAAACGCAAATATTTTCAAAATCACACATTGGATAAAAAACCGAATAAATGTGATAAATACCAAGAAATTGTTCAATATCACTAATCAGTTGTATAACAGTTATGTTGTATAATATATCAGTTGTATATAAGTTGTATTGATATTGATACACAAGTTTCTAAGATATTACAAATAATGGACAAAATAGCACTTAAAAGCTAATATCTTCAGAACGACCCACGCTATGAACATTGATTGAATATCTCAAGCAAATTTCATTGGATTCGGACTAAAATCAATCCATTAAATTACAGTATTTTGCTTAATATAACCAATACATTTTATGAAAATTGACTCGCTAGTTTTTGAATTGCTGCTTATAAAGTAATAGCAATATCAGCCAAACAATACACAACCATTTCTCAAAAATCACATATTGGATATTTGGATATTGATACAATTAATTAGTAAAATAGCACGGAAATTTTAAGTTATTTCATTTTGATTTTATATATCAGATTTATTATCAATATAGAAAATACATAGTATTAATAATGATACGCTGGTTTCTGAGTTATCACTGTTATGTGCAAAATATGAGAATATCACCTAAAACAGAATATCTGCATAATCATGGAGAAACAAATTAAATATCTCATCTGCAGAATTCTACATTGTTCACTAATTTAAATCGATCTTTTGATTATCTTGGATTCGAAATTGAATATCTTTAAATATCAATGAATGCCTCAATATCAGCAAGAAATTGTATGAAAATTGGTGCACCGGTTTTTAAGATATCTGTTATGAAAAAAAGCAAAATTTGAGAATAGTGGCTAAAAAGTATACAATCAATATTGGCTAAAAAATATACAATCACACTCATACGAAACTATTTCAACAATGACATGTAAATGGGCCTTCTGCCAACAAGTTTCTGGACCCCTGGTCTGGTGTAAGTGAAAACTCATCGAAAATAGATTTTTCTGTATCATGATATATCTTATGAAAAACATTAATATTTGAGAATATTCGCTAAAAATATATACAATCACACTCTGCTCTACGGGCCTTGTGGGCCTTCTGCCAAAAATGTGGGAACCCCGGGGGCAAGGGAAAACGTATCGAAAACTTTTGATTATCATGTTGATTTACGACATTCTTCTCGTCTCAGCTCAGGGAAAAGTTCATTTTCAAGAGAATCGAGATGGCCATATTTAGTTGTTCTAATAATGTCTGCCATGTACCCAATTCTTCTCAATTAAGCATTATTAAAATAGGCCCCAAGTTCATGGGTTCGTTTATCGCTTAATTGAATTTGCTGCAAAAAAGATTCCTCTATGCCAAATTGAGGCATTATTATTATTAAAATAGGCTACAAGTTCCAAGTTCATGGGTTCGCTTAAAGGAATTTGCTGCAGATGTGATTCCTCCATGTCAAATTGAGAATTAAAGCAACAAGCCTTTTTCGTTCGGGTTTTACTTTTATAGCAGAACTTTTTACGTCCAGCACATGGCGGAAGTAAATCGTTTGCATTCGATTCTGTCTTGAAGCGGGAATGTATTCGCCTTGAAATATTTAGATCTCGTCCTTCCCCCTCTTCATACGCACGAGTTGCCGCAAAGTATCTGCGAGGTAATGCATTTTTAAGTCGTCGCCGAATTTGCATGGCAATCGGAATATGACGACGGATGAAATACGATCTCGGATCCGTGCAGACTCCTCACAGTTTGCCAGACCCTAATGCCCTTCCAGATTTATGGAAAGACCGCGGAGCTGGATGGAGATGGAGCGCATCTCTTATTTACGGTGTAGGTAGAGATAAGGATAGAGCGGGTACCGTTCGTACCGAAGTACGCGAAATCACCGCTTTGCGGCTCATTACCATTATCCACACGATCTTGCCCTCTGGTCGCTTCCTCCGAAGAGCCGGCCTGTCCTTCGAGAGGCTCGCGTGCGCGAATCGGACGTGCACTCGTCACGTGAGCCCTGTTTTAATTGGGTCTGGGGAGGTGATTGAATCCTCCGAATTTAATTGCCAGAAATTCCACCGCCTCGGAGCGACGGCCTATTGATTCAGTTCCTGATCGCAGGTGGCTGATGGCGGAGGGGATCCAGGATTCACGAATAACGCGTGATTTGGAGAGAGTTACGGGGATTTGGTTTAGTCCCCAAGATCATTTCCGTGTGTCGGAATAGCACAATCGGAGTTGAAGTTATGGATTATTGCCAATACTCGTAGTTTTGTGAATCGCAATTATAAATTGATGGAAGCAAAACGAATGAAAATTGATACACTGCCTCTTAAGATATATCTATCGTTAACACACGTATCTTTTTAAGAACAATGCTAATACTCGTAGTTTTGTGAATCGCAATTGTAAATTGATGGAAGCAAAGAGAACGAAAATTGGTGAGGCAGTGTGCCAATCTATCGTTATCACACGTATCTTTTTAAGAACAACCAAAAGCAAAATTTAATCGGTTTTCAATAATACAGCATCAATTGAATACGTGAGTTAAACAGATTCCTCCAGAGTAAGATTTTGGACTACTAAAAAACCGTTTTTTTTTTTTTTTGGGCAAACAGATCGTACCACGAGAAAAGTTACAATTGATATTTTATAGCTATAGTTAATACACAATAACAGATACGTTATAATATATACATTTTTGAATATATCTGACAATTAAGATATAAATAAAAAAGTAAAGAAGTTTATTTTTTAATATTTTTGGAAATCCATTTCAACTTGCCTATTCAATTGCTGGCTCTAAGAAAATACATATGTAGAGATGAATGGGTGGAGTAATGTGGTAATGTGGACAATAATTACGAGGAAAAGAAACGCTGTTAGGACAGTGAGGACGAGGCGGACATACCCAAAAAGGATCATTAAGCTGGCCCACACGCTTGTCCAATCATAAGCTCATCATGTCCGGCACCATTCTAAATTTGTCCGTAGAATAATCGGGTAAGCGACATATAAACAGTTAGCTACTCGAATTAGAAGAGGTATAATGTAAACGGTTTTGAAATTGCTGGGTTGTACGATTTTATGAATCATTCTGCCATCCATAAACGACTAATTGAATCTTAAAGTGTTCAACTGGAACAATTTAAAAACTCACGCCCCAGCAATAAATTGATGGATGGCTTTAAGAATTTTGAAAAAAGCATCAGCGACGAGCTACAATTTTAATTGAGGGGTCTTGAAATAAAACGGTTGAAGTAAATTTTTGGTAGTTCTGTGATAAATAGCTTTAAAGTTAACTTGGATTTCAAAATTCCAGTAATAAGTTTAGAACAATTTTTAGACAAAATATTAACACTAAACTTATTCCTGGAATTTTGAAATTCAAGTCAACTTTAAGTCATTTATCTCATAACTACCAAAAATGCACTTAAACCCTTTTACTTCTAAACCCCTCAATTATAGTTTGATTGTGGAGAATCGCGATGATGTGATATAATTGGCATGATTAGCACTTCCATTGCAAAATTGCCACAAAATAGCAAGTTTCTTAGAATTAAAATTTATACCCCTCAATTATAGTTTGATTGTGAAGAATTGCGATGATGTGATATAATTGGCATAATTGGCACTTCCGTTGCAAAACTGACACAAAATATCAATTTTATTAGAATTCAAATGTATAGCAAAATTGTTAATTTGTACAGGGTGGCCCAATTTGGATGTTTCCAAAGGAAAATCGACTTCTATGACTTCTATTTAAAAAAGACACAACTTTGCATTGTGTCTTGTTTATTAACCAAGATATAAAAATTCTGTAAAACTCATTCAATTCCCCGTAAAGCCAGAACCCGCACTTTTTAACTACTGGCTTCTACTACCTACTTCTAACCGGTTTGTTTTCTCATTTCATCTCCATCCGTTTTTTATTTTGGTTATTTGATTTCTAACTTTTACAAATTATCCTTTCTTTCTCTCTTTTCTTGCTTATATTCTCTAAAACTGTTTTGCACTTCCCGTTTCATGTTGGTGTTTATAAATATGTTTCTGCCTTGCGTTGCCCTCGGCTTATTTTTATTGTACATTGTCAACAGTTTATCTTTGACACTATCCAATTTTGCAACATATGTTTTGACCAGTTTATATACTTCCTTATTCCCACTTGTATTGTTAGGTTAGATCATGTCAGGACAATTCTGTAACATATGTGTTGCCCGGTTTATATACTTCCTTATTGTTTCAACCGAGGAGGAGTTTCTAGGATATTATTATCATTCTTGTTTGAAACATAAACTTATTTAAGCCAGAACCCGCACTTTTTAACTACTGGCTTCTGCTAGCTACTTCTAACCGGTTTGTTTTCTCATTCCATCTCCATCCGTTTTTTATTTTGGTTATTTGATTTCTAACTTTTACAAATTTTCCTTCTTCTCTTGCTCATATTCTCTAAGACTGTTTTGAATTTCCCGTTTCATGTTGGTGTTTATTAAAATTTTTCTGCCTTGCGTAGCCCTCGGCTTATTTTTATTGTACATTATCAACAGTTTATCCTTGAAACTATCCAATTTTGCAACATATGTTTTGACCAGTTTATATATTTCCTTATTCCCACTTGTATTGTTAGGTTAGATCATGTCAGGACAATTCTGTAACATATGTTTTGCCCGATTTATATACTTCCTTATTCCTACTTCTGTTATTGGGTCTTCCTTCAACACTTCTCCGACTTCAATGTCTTCATCCGATTTTCTCTTACTCTCTGCAGTAGTTCTGTTGAGAGCTGATAATGACTCATTGCTTCATAGTGATGGAATTCGACATAGGTTTCGTATTTCATTTCACTCTATTACATGTACCTTAGCATGCGAACGAGCGTAGAAAACGCGATTCTTTGTTCGAAAAAACATGAGTCGATGTCAGCTCTACCCGGGAACTACCATACATGCACGTATATTTCTGTGAAGCCTATTTTATTATTTCTCTTCTCCCTTTATAAATTTTACCTTTGGTAGTCGATTGGTAGCTTTCTTTCTTTTCATTTCTTCTTCTTCCTAATTAGATATGTTGCATGTTCCACTTCAGTGGTCCTTGGGGAATGGATTTGTAACGTTCCGAAAATGATCGCGGATCATTTCGATTCGGGGTTTTATTTCGCGCGCGATTGGTGGCATTGCGTACTCATATTCAGACACACGTGCTTACCTCCGCGACCCGACACGTGGCCCCGGCTCATTTCAATGATACTGATAATAATAATAATAATACTGATAATAATAATACTAATACTGATAATAATAATAATCCATCTGCCCCTTTACCTATGGTGTCATTAGTTACTGTCATCATAGGTGTGTTTATAGAATATTTTGCTTGTTTTAAATGTTGATGCTTCATCGCGTCCCATTTCCGCGCTGCATTCCTGGCGGTACTGGTTACTTATGCGGCCGTATAAAGTAAATTAAACCGCACGGACGTCGAATAGGCCATAAAACGCACACAAATTTAATTCCTGTATTACTTTTTTTTTACGGCGCCTAATTTGAATTTACGCGTGGCCCATGCCACGCAGGAATGCCCCGCTAAAAGGAGCGCAGCCTTACTGAAGATAATTCCGTGTGCCTGCGATAACAATTAAGACAAATATTTACAGAGGGCCGGCCCCGCGGTTCGCTCTCCTCCACTCCTCGCCTCCGCCGTTCCAGCGGAATTACAAGTTTTATACACCGAATTAAAGATAATTAAGCGCACTTTGCTGGATACGTAAATTGATATTAATGGACGGGCGCTCCCAGAGCCGGAAAACTGCGGTATTCATCACGGTTACGTCTGATTTAATTAGAGCAATTGGTGGAATTCATTTTATTCCTTCAACTGATTGCATTTGCGGGAAATTCGTTCGTTTTTCCGCTGAGTTGGCCCGCATTAAATCCAGGGAAATTGAGCGGTTTAACTGTACACGGGATCTCCTGTTTACCTCAAAAGAACTACAGTCTGCCATATTACCACTAACTGTGAAAATATAGTGATATAGGCAGAAGGACCCCATGGAGGGTCGATAGCACTAATACAGATGGTTGATTTGCCTATATAGATATGATATATATATTGTGTGCGACTATGTACTGTCCAATTCCAAGATAGAGCGCGCGTAAATATACACCTTAACGGCAACAGATTCCAGGGCCAAGTCTACACGCCACGACTCTAGCGATTGCAGTTACTAAATCCACTTAGATCGGCTATACCGCAGACTGCGAGACGACCAATCGTATGCATGCGTTGACGTGTTCACGTGCGCATCACGCATGTAAGTTTGTTTGCGCTATCTTTGAATTGAGCTATAATAAAGGCCAATAGGTATACATCAATCGTAACCAGAGCGAAATTGAAACAATTTTACCTGGGATAAGCTCGAACCCATAACTAGAGATTAGTCGGAGCTTATTTTTATTATCATTAACGCTTCTTATCGCTGCTCTGCACGTGGGAATTTCCGATCCGCGTCTTCGACTGTCCTCGTCATTCGTTCTGGCGCCGAAGCGGATCGAATCAGCCGGCGGCGCTGGATAATATTAATGGCCTCATTATGGGGCACGTAACGAGAAGGTGATGTAATGGACGTTGAATTGGCGAGGAAATCGTTTAATCAAACTTCGGATTAATATCGAGATTAAATCGGTTTGTCACGCTCGTTGTATTAACAGCGCTGCCTGTCGATTGGTGATCTTATCGAGGACTCATTTACTCCGGAGGCCATCCAGACATCGCGAGTTTAATATATTAAATAAGTTTTATGGTGATTATCGGGGATTTTGTGTACATCTTATCTTTGTAATTTTTAGCTTAAATTGCCCCTCCCCTTGCCCTGGCAAATCCTCTTCAAATGGCTTAAATGGGTGATGTTTGTATGCCCTTTATGCGATTCTTTTTAGAATCGCGAATCGTGAATTTTTGAACTGAACTAACGAAATTCCTCTGGATTCAAATTATCAGTCAATTTTGCTCTTGATCAGTAATTTGGGAAGTCTTTAGACCTTTCAAATTATACTATTAGTATGTTACTGACGCGATTACTCTTCAGATTGGATGAGGAAGATGTACAGCCACGGACTCTGGGAATGGCGCGCTTCGTAAGACCGAGCAGTCTACTATCCTTGTCTGGTCTCGCACGGTAGGGGTACGGTAGACAAGGATAGCAGACTGCTTGGTCTTATGGAGCGCGTCATTTTCAGAGTCCGTGGCTGTACATGGTATCGCTGGTAATTATCTTCGAATTCAACCCAATTTTTACCCAAGCATAAATCAAACAATTCAATTGTAAATTTGTGCAATACAAATCAATTGTATTGTATTTATTGTATTTGATATATTGTGTATAACTTGATGTAACTGACATATTCTACACCGAAAGGTCTAACAGAATAACGGCGATTATTATTATTATTATTATTATAATTATTATAAACGACTCCTTTGTAATTTGGCAATAGAGAAATCGCCAAATAGATCCAAATGGCACCTTTGCTATGTTAATAATTGACCTTCTTCTGTTTTGATGTTTTCTTCTCGCGTCTTTTTGCTTTGCCTATCGCTCTTTTACAATTTGAAATTCAGTCTTTTCACGACAATCTAAGAAGTAACTGCTCTGTCCCACTGTATGTTAATAATTGACCTTCTTCTGTTTTGATTTTTTTTCTCGTGTCTTTTTGCTTTGCCTATCGCTATTTTGCATTTTTAAATTCAGTCTTGTCACGACAATCTCACAAGTAACTGTTCTGTTTTACATTTTTATATTTTACATTTTGAAAATTGTGTATTAACCATCAGGAGTCTTCTCCCGAGAATCTATAGTTATATATTGATATTTTGCAAATTGGTGCTTCTTGTGATTTCTCTTTCTGTCGTTGTGTTCCATAGACCTAATTCCTTTATTAATGTACGTTTCTTCGGTTGTAAACGGTTCTCTCGTGTATTCATCTCTTGAGTAGAGTACAACTTTTTGGGTTCACTAGTTAAACAGTGCGGGTTCTGGCTCAAGTGAGGTTATGTTTCAGTCAAAAGTGACTAGAATATCGTAGCAACTGCTCTGCGATGAAACAATAGCTATATTGCTTAGCAACGAATAATAATAATAGCATGCTGTTTAGTTAAGTTTTGAAGATATGGTTATGGTAAGAACAATATTTCTATGCAAAAACGTGGAAACGTCCAAAAGACGAAAAACGTCCCAGAAGACGTCACAAACAACGTTCATTTGGTTTTCTTTCTTTCTTTCACTGCAAAAACGCTATAAACCAAATCAAAAAACTTCAATCAAACACGCGAAAAACGTCTAAAAAACGAAAAACGTCCCAGAAGACGTCACAAACAACGTTCATTTGGTTTTCTTTCTTTCTTTCATTGCAAAAACGTTATAAACCAAATCAAAAAACTTCAATCAAAAACCTTGGAAATTGTAAAATAATAAAGATTTTAAAGTCCCAAAACATGAACAAAAACATGAAACAGTTTTTTTTGTGAAAACGGTGTTCTGACTCTTATTCAAACATCGACTTCTTCAACTTATACTCGAGAGAAAACGTGCCGTACAAAAGAAACATATATCCTGACTGAGAAACATAAGATAATGGACCAGGCTTAAATACATCGCATACATGATGAGATCTAGCATCAGATAGAGAAATATTATCTGGAATTTCTGGCACAATATTTCTATGCAAAACCGTGAAAAATATCAAACATGGTTTATTTAGTTTTCCTTCTTTCTTTCATTGCAGAAACGTTATAAACCGAATCAAAAAACTTCAGTCAAAAACCTCGGAAATTGTGAAATAATGACGATTTTCACGTCCCAAAAAACGCGAAAAAGTCCTAGAAAATATCTCAAACGACGTTTATTTGGTTTAGCTCGTTTTCCTTCTTTATGTTTCACTGCAAAAACGTATAGTATAATATCCTGTGAAAGAATCTTTAAATAAGAGTCAGCACACCTTTTTCTGGCACAATATTTCTATGCAAACACGTGAAAAGGTCTCAAAAAGGCGAAAAACGTCCTAGAAGATGTCTCAAACAACGTTTATTTGGTTTTCCATCTTTCTTTCATTGCGAAAACGTTATAAACGAAATCAAAAAGCTTAAAACGCCTCGGAAATTGTGAAATAATAACGATTTGCACGTCCCAAAAACGCGAAAGGAAGTCCTAGAAAACATCTCAAACGACGTTTATTTTGTTTATCAGGTTTTCCTTCTATATGATTCGATGCAAAAACGTAAAATATAATATCCTGTGAAATAATCTTTAAATAACAGTCAGCACACGTTTTTCTGGTACAATATGTCTTTCTTGTGAAAGGGTCTCAAAAAGGCGAAAAACGTCCTAGAAGACGTCTCAAACCACTTTTACTTGGTTTTCCTTCTTTCTTTCATTGCAAAAACGTAATAAACCAAATCAAAAACCTGTTAAACGTCTCGGAAATTGTGAAATAATAACGATTTTCACGTCCCAAAAAAACGCGAAAAACGTTCTCGAATGGATATTTTGCCTCGGTAACCCTTGGCAAAATAACTTCCATTCTTGAACGCAAAAGTGGCTTTTTGCGTTTCAGATAAAACACTATATTTTGAAAACTGCGGAAAACTGCAATACAACGAGACAATTTTGTTATGCACAACAATATTTATATTTGAAATTGTTTGAACCGTGTTTAAATCCAGACGGTTTAGGTGGGGTGTCTATCGTAACGGTAGCGACGAAATAAACAATAAAACTCAGTGGTTTTAAAACTTAGTTCTATTAATAATTATTGTAATTCGTGTTATAAGAGTGTATAATTATTCAAAATGACCTCGGAAAACGAAGAAGAGCGTTTACCAGAAGAAGTTTTTGAAGCTGTTGACCATTGCCTCCGAAGAAATTGTCGACGCAATATGAGATTGTATAGAATGAATTTAAAGGTTGATGTAGTTTGAAGAAAATTGAGAAAGTGTCCGAAGCCGTAGTATAGGCATATTTCGAACACAAAGTGAAGAAAAGTAAACCTTCCACTTTGTGGTCGGTATATTCGATGTTAAAAAGTACATTTAATGTCAAAGAAAATGTAGATGTCAGAAAATGTACAGGGTTCACTGTGACTTCTGTTCACTTCTGTTCACTCGGTTCAATGGACTGGGTTCAAATCCACTAATACCATATTTGAAAAGCAAATCAGTTGGATGCCGCTCGAAAAAGTCCAAAATTCTAATGAAAGAAGAAATTGGGAGATTTTTGAAAGAAGCACCCGATAATATATTTTTTCTAGAAAAGGTAATTAAAACCTAAATAAATCAATCGATTCAACTAATGAACAACTTTTCAGGTTATTTTAATAATTGGTGTTTGTGGAGCTTTGAGAAGAGATGAGCTATTAAAGATAACGATCGATGATATAGAAGACACAAATTCAATTATTTTAAGAATTCCCGATTCCAAAACTCGTACTCTGAGATGTTTCGTGATTTCAAGTTCAGACCATATGAAGATATACCGCAAATACTGTGCTTTACATTTGTTTTATGTTCTAGAACGAAAAAGTCTTTGGCGTTCTAGAACATAACCTGAACTGACTCACTGGCTCACTCTGTTAACTGAAAATTCAACGCAGTTACTACACATGTTATGTATTTAATTAATCAAATTATAAATGTAAGTTGAATAAGTGACAAATTATTTTGACATTTGTTTTATGTTCTAGAACGAAAAAGTCTTTGGCGTTCTAGAACATAACCTGAACTGACTCACTGGCTCACTCTGTTAACTGAAAATTCAACGCAGTTACTACACATGTTATGTATTTAATTAATCAAATTATAAATGTAAGTTGAATAAGTGACAAATTATTTTGACATTTGTTTTATGTTCTAGAATGAAAAAGTCTTTAGCGTTCTAGAACATAAAAGTTATTCGCAGCTAGGTGACAAAAAATACTCACTTTGTTAACTGAAAATTCAACGCAATTATCAACTTTTGATAACAGTTTTTGAAAAACAGTTTTTTTGTGAAAGCGGTGTACTGACTCTTATTCAAACATCGATTTCTTCAACTTCTCGAAAGAACACGTGGCGTACAAAAGAAACAGATGTCCTGGCTAAGGAACATAAGATAATGGACTGGGTTCAAATCCATCGGAAACATGATGAGATCTAGCATCAGATAGAGAAATATCATCTGATCACCAACATCCATTCATGTTTAGCCAGTCTTAACTTTCCTGTAGTATATTGAATGTCCTAACTTTGGCCGTGGTTCAGTAAATTGTTCGAATTTAGATTATATTATGTATCTATTAATTCATCGTACTTTCTTTTATTAGTCAAAATTTTACATGTCTTCTTCGTTATGATGTATGTTCTCGAAGTTGAAATGAACGAATTTAAGACGTAACGTAACGTAATATTTGACTGTGCTTATTGTGTTGTTATGGCTACTTTATGGCACACTTTACGGTACAATGCCATAAAGTAGGTGCTTATGCATGATTTTCTCTATAACAAATATATCATATTATGAAGCTAGTCGACTACAAAGTGTTTATAAATCTGTTCATTGAACTCTAGTAGTACTTATAATTTCAAATGAACGTTATTAAAAAAAAAAAAGTTCACCGGTGGTTAGGTACAATGGTTGAGAACCTCTGCAAAATGTATTTAGAACTCCATACCCATCATGTGCACATCCCAACACTCTGATCATTATGTAAACCAATCACTCATTAAACCGCAACTCCGCAAACAACGAGTCGGTGTTTATCTCCGAGCGGCGACATTAATTCGGCAATGAATTCCACGCGAAAGCCGACCACTGCGGGCCTGAAATGTTTTAATTTTCGTTTCCACATCAATTCGCCCACAGCAACCGTCGCTTTCAATCACCGTCCACCCCCTCGCATACTCAGTTCGCGCAACACTTTCGCCTCTTTTTTGCTGGATATATATATTTGTGCGCGCCGCCGTTAATGCCAGCCCAGCGCAATTAGACGTGAGTTGTTGGACATCAAAATCACAGCTGTTCCGGAGCGGAATATTATTACCCTGGCTGCCAGGGGGCTCCTGTGGCCCGTGTGATTTACGCGCGTGGGAGGCTGCAATAAGCGAAAACGCGATTGGTCGTGTTCGTGAAATTGAAGGAGTCTGGGAGCTGCGAGGATTGCAGGGGCTTCAAAGCTTTGATGTTTGTGAAATATGTACTTTTGATTGCTGCGCTTGATAGGTGTGTAGTGTATGAGACGGGGTGAGCGAAAATTCAATGTAAAGGTGCATCTACACATTCGCGCTCGCGTCTCACCAGCAACCTCATCGCATCGCGATTGGCATTCGCACGTTCGTCTTTACAACGTGAAATGACTGTTAACGCAATCGCTGAGTGTTCAACCGAGTTCACCTGGTTGCTACAAGCCTTAGACTCGTCCCCATAATCCGCTATTCATGCGTAACTAAATGTGCCATAAAGGATAGTCCACAAGAGTTCAAAACGTTCGCCAGTGTACGCGGGTTCTCTGTTGACGAACCCAACATAATCCGCCATATCAGTTAGATGTAACTAGTAACGTCAATGACTTCACACATAGATCAATTCTACGTTTCCGCAAAACTACTCAATATATGTCACCACTTATTTCTAGTAACGTCAATGACTTCACACATTGATCAATTCTACGTTTCCGCAAAACTACTCAATATATGTCACCACTTTATGTATGTAACATGACACAGTTGGGTCTCCAATGTCACACTCCATCTATTACTTTAGGATTCATTAAATAGGTTTTGAAATACAGTTTTGTTAACAATTTACGACCATTTATTATGTACGTGAATTAAATATTAGCTATTTAAATTCATTTGAATAGTTTTAACATCAATTAACATTTCTGAATTTAAGACCATTTTAATATTGACTTGATTTAACCCGAATTTAAGTATAATTTAATTTATTCATATTTTATTTGTACTCATTACATTTTCTGCATTTATTACCCTTTTAATATTGAAATTACTAACCTGAATTTAATCGAATTGATTTAATTTCTACTTCATTGCCCACGATTAATATTATATTTTCTAGCCTGTTTTCCAAGATGTTATCGAAATTATTCTTATACTTATTCCGTATATTAAATCATAGAAAGTACAGTGATTCTTTGCATTACTTATACGTTGCCTGATATGCGCCACCAAATTGCCGTACATCAAACTCGATGCTTTCTCTACTTTCGTTGAGAGAATTGACTGAGCGTCTCCACGTATCGACAGAAGTCGACTTTCTGAAATTGCAATTAACTGAGACTTTTGTGATAACCAATAAATTTTACGCGTTTCTATAGTCACCGATTTAATCAAATGGAATTACCCCCTTTTTCATCTTTCATACATTTACGAGCCGTTTAGGCCTCTGCGGGAGTAATTCGCCACCGATCATCCCGACCAATAAATTACGCTCGCATGTTTCCCACATAAGGGCAAGCCAGCGGCGGTGTTTATAGGCCACGGCCGTTAACACCAAACATGCACGAGGCGAAATCGCGCCACCAGCATGAAAGCGACGCGACGGTGCAAATTAATCTTTCACGTTTTTTTTTTGGCAATTTATTTTTATTATTTCGTATAAGTGATCGCGCGCCAGAGCTCAATGGAACGGCGAATCTGCACGTCGCCGAGCGGACGCGAATTGGGAAATTAAATTTCACGGTTCATTCCTGGAGTTTTTGCGATGAGTGAACGTCAGCGGCGGTTCGTTAGCTCCGCCGGCACGGGCCCAATTTCGGGGGGCATGACCTCCAAAGCGAATGCCGATTCAACTCATACGAGATGGGACAAATTATTTCATATTTCAGTGTGGCGAATTCGCGATTTGATGGTTACGACACGATCATATGGGTCTTTTGATACTTATCTGCCGGATTGGAATGCAGTCAAAGACTGCATAAACTACCTGGTCAGTAGGGTGTATGAGTAACTTTTTTCTGAAACTCTAAATTTCAAGTCGATAAAGAGTTGTCACTAGTCGCTAATTCAAATTATAATAATCGAATAATTCGATTATTGGTATCGTTCGGAATAATTCGATTATTGGTATCATTCGGATACCAATTTTTCCGGCCGTCACGACGCCTGTACATATTTGTTATTGTTTTGTCGCCAACGCAGCCAAATTGCCAGAAACCACCCAGAACCTATAAGTGTATGCCGAACCAACGCCGGCGGCAGATCCAAGTATACGTCTTTAAAGAAACTGCTCTAATAAAAACAAACCAGGGCTACCGCCAAAACCGCCGCGTCGGCACATTTGCTGTGCGGCCAAGTGTCGGTAAAAACAATCAAAGGAATATCGGCTCAAATCAGTCGTGAAAATAATTCATCATTATCATCATCATTCATCATCATAATACGTAAATTGCGTAAAGTTTACAACCTGCTTAACTCTTATGGGCATCTTAAACCTACAATCTGTTGAACCCTTTTGGGTTATCTTTAAACCTTTACATAACTTATTTACAGCATTATCTGTGACAGGACCGATATTTTACCCGATTACTTTTTTCACTGCAGAAATAAAACGCTAGTTATTAAAGCTTTCGCCGTGCATAACAAACCTCCGCCGTCCTTTGAAGTCGCAGTATTTTTCGCCCGAAACGGGGCTTAATCAAATTTCGCCCATTCCAGCTGCCATCGCCGGCTCGCTCGCAGCCGCTACCTCCTTCATGAATTACACAAATTGCGCGATCGCCCCCTCGAAGGCCGTGCCAAATCCGCCGCCCCTCGCTGCGAATCCGTCAACATGAAAAAAAAAGACCGAACCATTTCCGCTTCCGGCGCGTAAATGTTTGATGGCGGGCACTCCGAGGGCCGCTGAAAAATTCATCCCCGCGCTGCCCCGACGTCAGCTGTCTGGGCTGCGGCTAATCCACCCCCGAAGAGTCGTGTGTGGGGCACGTATTTTCCGCCTCCCCCTGAATGCGACCGGAGAGACGGCGATTCAATCGCGAAACTTCGTCCGCAGTTTAAACGATTTCCCCGGGATTTGATTGTCTACTGTGGGAGCGGCCGGCCGGATGAAGCGCCAGATCAAAGGGACACGTTCAGATGTGTGTGCGTAAAGTGGAAGAGATGATACCGCTTCGAACCGAATGTTGGCTGGCTGTCGTTAATTCGTATATGGACACGCAAATTCATCACTTATGTTAATTCTGAAGGTCATTGCCATTAAGTCAATCTCCTGGGATACAAACATGCATTTAACAATAGAGGAAATTTTCATGATCAAACCTACGAAACGCTACAAATTTGTAATATTTATTATTTACTTTTAGAATATATTTAGGTGGTTGTACAGATCATGTGAGAAGAATATTTTATTGGTACAGTTTTTTATCACCAATCCACTTGGGTTTTTTATATATTTCCATGGATACCTTTATTTAAGGTTATTTATATATTTCCATGGATTCCCTTATTTAAGCCTATTCTTGATTCTCTTCGGCATACTAATCTCGTGGTCTTGCTAATCAATTCGTACTAGCTGACCTGCACTACACCACACTACCCCGGGCCCAGAAAAGTCAACCAAAAAATAACTGATGACAGGATCAAAAGTTACGCGCTTAACGGATTTACAACTAGAACGGAAAAATTGTACATGCGTCCTAAGAATTGAACGAAGTGGAAATATAGAGGAAGGAACACTTGAAAGAGTATTAACGGATGTTTTAATGTAATCATCAATCTCTTTGAAACCCGGTTTAAGGCGGCCAATTGATATAGACATTTTTTTACCTCGTATCGAGAGAATGTAATACTTTTCGAACCGTTGAACAACCTCATAAGGACCAGCATAATTAGGTTGTGGAGGTGTTTTGACGCCATCATTTCTCACAAAAACATAAGAACAACAATCTAGTGACTTCGCTATAAAAAAAAATCGGCTTGGAAAACGAGTAACACCAGGGGACAACGCACGCATGCTACATTTTAGGTCACTAATAAAATTTGCACGACTAACATCGGGAGTCATACCACTATTATTGGGCAACGCCAGAAAATCCCAGGAATTTTTATGGTTTGTCCGTATACTAGCATTTAAAGCTGTTTTATACACTGATCGCAAACCTAGTAAAATTATAGGTAGTTGTAAAATCCAATCTCTGCTCATTTTTAGCGAATCCTTGAGTTTCCTGTTGAGACGTTCCACCAAACCATTGCTGTGCGGATGATATGCAGTCGTAGATTTGTGTTCAATGCCAAGTAATTTGGTGAAATCTGACCATAAATGTGATTGAAATTGCTTACCACGATCACTTATAACTGCAATCTAGAACATTAAAAAAAATTAAAGAACAATAAAAAAAAATGTATGGATCTGGCCTGCTCATCCACGCGGCGTCTCCGCTTGGTGATTGTGGCTTGCTCTCAGGAACTGGATGCCGCCGCTAGCTGCGGTCTTAAAAAAAACGCTGGCAGGGTGGTCGTCGCTCCTAGCCGAGAAACTGACTGGCTGGGTTGTTTCAGCCCCTACCCAAAAACGCCTGTAAAGCACATGGCCTTATTAATAATGGCCGGACACGTGTCTTTACAAAAATGATGTTGGTTCTAATTACTTACTCTGGCGTTTCAGCGTGTATAGCCGATTATCGCTGCTCCCTCTTGCCTTGTGCCGGTGTCGCTTAATCCCTCATAGGGCGGTTATTGGAGAACACATTTGAAATCCCGGAAACCGGTTGGCTATAAGCCTAAAGAAAAACGTGTATCTCCCGACACTTTTACACTCAAAGAGAGTCAGCTGCGTTCTGCCGCATCCCACTTGCCTCGTGGCCGGATCATAATTATACAAGCCCGGAAAGCGTGTACGCTTAAAAAAACGTGAGCGTAGCGGTTGCCTACGTTGACGGTCCGTGGACGCAAGTAAAAATTAAAGGCAGATATCGTCGAAGTCAAAACCGACCCGTTACAGGTATTCCTAATCGGGAAATCCAATGAGTTGAAAAGGATTTGGACACAGAATCTGCGGAAATGTCTGATAATGGAATGGATTCCGGCCATTTGGTAAAGCGATATATACATACTAAGATATATTTAAAATTTTGACAAGAAGGTAACGGACCAATTACGTCGATATGCACGATATCAAATCGCTCGGTAGGTTCCACAAAGTTTTGTAGCGGGGCGATTGTATGTCTCGAAATTTTAACTATACCTTTTCAAGTTCAAATTGAGACCAATCAATTTCAAATTGAGACCAATCAAGTTCAAATTTATACTAATCAATTTCAAATTCAGACTAAACAAAATCAAGTGGACACTAAACAATATCAATTTGAGAGTAAACAAATAAAATTGATATTGTTTAGTGTCAACTTGATTTTGTTTAGTCTCAATCTGAAATTGATTGGTCTCAATTTGGAATTGATTGGTATCAATTTGAACTTGATTGGCCTCAATTTGAAATTGATTGGTCTCAATTTGAACTTGATTGGTCTCAATTTGAACTTGAAAAGGTATAGTTGACAATTAACACAGGAGCGAACAAAAGTTGATATATCTTTGTTCATCTGTGGCCAAACGTATCGTTTACAAACCAAACGTTTCATTGCCCTAACGCTTGGATGTGATGGCTCGTGGAATGATACTAGCAATTCTTTCCTTAACAATTTAGGAATGCAAGGTCGTTCTGTATCAGAAGAAGTATCAACAATGATAGATACTAACGAATCAGGAAGTTTAAATTGGCTTAATCGGAGAGAATGAAAATTATTTACCAATAAGGATTGCAGTTCCACATCTTGTGACTGCAGCTGTAGTAATCGTTTGAGATCCGATAATTGGAAATAATTATTTTCGACTCTTGACAGTGTATCTGCTACTATGTTATCTGAACCAGGTACATATTTAGATATGTACCTGGTTGAGATAACATAGTAGCAGATACACATCTTTTAATACAACTGAACGAAAGTACAGCACTTTTGGACGAGAATTATTGGCAGTATATCTTGCAATAAAAAAGTTCGATATTTTTCAGAAGATCGCGAATTCATTGTATTTACTGACCATAAACCTCTAATTTCAGCAATTCTTTCAAATTCGAATCGGTTTTTTTATTGCAAGATATACTGCCAATAATTCCAAAAGTGCTGTACTTTCGTTCAGTTGTATTAAAAGATCTGGAAAAAAATGACAAAGGTTGTAACAAACCTGTCGATGATATTTGTTGCAAAATTGCACCGGCAGCAAAGTCTGAAGCATCTCGTCCAAAAGTGCTGTACTTTCGTTCAGTTGTATTAAAAGATTTGGAAAAAGATTGCAAAGGTTGTAACAAACCTATCGATGATCTTTGTTGCAAAACTGCACCGGCAGCAAAGTCTGAAGCATCGACCATCAAACTGAGCTCCGCAGAATCATCCGGAAAATTCAACATTGCACATTCAGATAATGCAGTTTTAATATTTTCGAAGGCAGAAATGCAATCTTTTGACCAAGTCAGGGTTTTGTTATTAAATGTAGACGAAATTAGGGCTGAAAAGCGGGCTGAAATACACGACTTTATGAATCTATGATAAAAATTTATAATTCCCAAAAAACGTTGCAACTCCTTTAGGGTAGTAGGACGCGGTAAGGCAAGCATTGCTTTAACCTTGTCCGGTAAAGGTTTAACACCGGAAGGAGAAATGCTATGGCCAAGAAACGATAATTCCAATACGCCGAAAACACATTTGACCGGATTGATTTTCGTGCCGAATTCTGATAATTTCTGGAAGATTAATCGTAAATGTAGAAGATGTTCATTTTGGTCATGACTGAATACCAAAATGTCATCGAAGTATGAAAAACAGAATGCGAAATGTCTTAAAAGTGAATCTATAAATCTTTGAAAAGTCTGAGCCACGTTGCGTAAGCCGAAGCTCATCCGGGTATACTCTTGTCACTCCGAACTCCGAACTCTTGTCACTCTTGTCACTCCGAAAGGAGTGACAATAGCTGTTTTTGGAATGTCAATTGGGTTGATAGGGTTCTGATGGTATGCCTTGACTAAATCCAGCTTTGAAAAATGTTTGCAATTCAAAGCCCTATAATCACCACTGTAAGAGTAGGAAATTGGTTTAGTAACCTTGTCCAAACAGAATCACAACCACGTGTTAGAGTAGGTGTCTCAATTTCCAGCAATGTTGAGCTAACAAATGTGCGAGATGGATTGTTTGCAATGTACAGCAATCTTTCATTGTACATGTCCACACCTAACCGAAAATGGCGCAAAAAATCCGCACCTAGTATAGAATAATTAATTTTGGCCAAAATGAACGTCTAGTTAAAGATCATGTTCATGGATATATCAATTTTTTTGGTACTACTGTACCATTGATGGACGACAGCGTAAAATCAGCAACTGAGTTAGTATTGGTAAAACGTCGGTCAACTGCGAAGATATAGTCGACCCAAAAATCTAAGAATATTACGACTTTGACTTTTAAGTATTTTATGGGGGTTTTATTTGGTGTTGCCATAAAAACAGCGCTTATATTACCTGTCCTGCTAATATTATTCAGTTATCTGGGGTTGCCCGGCTGTCTTTCTGGTATTGACGACGGCGTGCGATTCTTCCGTCTTGACCATCCGTTTGCTGGTGACCCTAAATTAAACCCCGAATATAACTATTAAGAAGTCAAAGTCATAATATTCTTAGATCTTTGGGTCAAGTATACTAACTTGTGCACCGGTGTCAATTCAAAATTTTCGACCAGTAAGTGCATCTTTTACGAAAAGTAGTCGATCTGAAGGTGTAGCAGGGTTACAGATCGCTATTAACCCTGCTGGTTCTCGTTTTCCAAGTGCAAGGCTCATTTGGACTATAGTCTGTCCAATGGCAAGATAGAGTGCACGCAAACAATTTTACATGCGTGATCCGCTCGTGATCGCTTCAACATGCACACGATTGGTAATCCCGCAGTCTGCAGTCTAGCCGGACTAAATGGTTTTGAAGTACTTTTTATTTCTACTTGCACCACTTACAACAACGCCCCATTCTACTGGGCAGCTCCAGAGGCCCCCAAGTGGCCCGCGGAAGCCCCCCGAAGACCCCTCAGCTCTCCAGAAACGTCAATAAACGCCGGTCGCTTTATTAAGGCCGGCCCTGAATCCGCCGCGTAAATCACCTCATTGTTCCTGTGCAAACAGCGGACGCGGAACGTGGCTTTCGCCGCGGAAGTACTGAAGAGGGACGTGTGGCGGGGTAGAAACGGGCGCGGCGACATTTGACACCTGTTGTTGCCGCCGCGGAGGTCGCCTTCGAGCGGAGACGAGTTTTCTCGGCGCGACCCATTGCCCATTGGGTCTGTTGCAAGGTGCTTGGGCACGTTATCTTTATTAGTCCTGAAGGGTCTGTGAATATACCCTGTAAGTGACACTTTCCAATTTGCCATCAGAGGGTAGTAAATCAACGTCGAAAATTTATAAAAATCGGATCAATTCGGAGAGTTATATATTCGATTTTCTCACTTATTTAAGACATACTAGTGGTCAAATTTTCAGAGGATTTATCTTCAGGATATCTTCTATCATCTTTTATACATGCTGAATACTGATCTGGTATAAAATTTCCAAAATATGAATTAGATAAATTTTCAGAAATTTCAGTTACTGATAATCGAAAGTTAAACATTCAAAAATATTAAAAATATCATAAAAAGTATGATCTGGTATAAAATTTCCAAAATATCCATTAGATAAATTTTCAGAAATTTCAGTGACTGATAATCGAAAGTTAAACATTCAAACTATAAAAAGTGTGCATCAAACTGTCACTCAATGAAACTTATATATGTTGGTCCTGAAGGGTCTGTGAATATACCCTGTAAGTGACACTTTCCAATTTACCGTCAGAGGGTAGTAAATCAATCTTGGAGATTTATAAAAATCTGATCAACTCGGAGAGTTAAATATTCGATTTTCTCACTTGTTTCTCTCTTACCTACATTTTTTATGTGCTTTTTTCAATGTATATATGTACGTTTATCTAACTGTGTGGAGCCTGAGGGCCTGCCGCAGTCTTTACGATGGAGTGCATTTCCACGAATTTCCACGAGGGGCTAATGGCCTGCTCCTCACGGCCTCGTAATTCTTCCAGCTATCCCAACGAGGGTCGGTGTCTTCATTTATACAAGAGATAAGTGGCCGTTTTTGTAGCAGGGAAAAAAAAAGTCGACCGCCGAGGCCCCCTTCTCCACGTCGGAACATGCAGCAAGGGGGACCTGACTGTCGCTTGTCTCCGGAATTCAAGGAACGTTCAATAATAAGAGGAGATGCGACTGCCGGCGATTATAACGTAATTCAATTCGTGCGAGAGACGGAACTTAAAATTCCTCGCCCATTCGTACATTGACGGAGTTTTCGGAGTAAAACTGATCTTGTCGGTAACTTATATTTTGACGAAATTTTCGGAGCTAAGCTGATATTGTTTGTAAATTATATTGACGAAATTTTAGGAGCTTAACTGATATTGTTAGTAAATTATATTGACGAAATATAACTAACGGCCATAATGGTATTAAAGTTTCCTTTAAACCGAAAAGGCGCCTTTAAGTACTGTAGTGTAACGTGATCCATAATTGATTTTTAAACGTCACTTTACGAAAAAGTGTCTTTTATCATATGGAACAGAAGCAGACTTTAAAGTCGACTTTTCTATTACGTAAGCTTTACATAAAGGAGACTTTTCTGTGATATTATGAAACCGGCCCTAAACTGATTTTGTCGGTAAACAGTAAACTTGATGATAAGTATCAGTCAGATGCCTTTAAGGAGGTCAGAAACTAACTGCACAATGCTTGTAACCTGCGAACCGCCTCTGAACGGCTGCGAACTTTCATTTATAATACTATTGATCCACCCCTTATGGGTCTCTTGAACTGTCTGAAAACTATTCACAACTTTATCAGTGGTTACAATTACCAGGCCCAAATTTGGTATTCAGAATTAACCAAGTCACTTGTCGCAATAATTTGGAATGCATGTATGGTTTTTAAAAACAGAAAACGTTGTTTTTAAAAATGCTTTCCTAATTATTGCAAATATTTCACTCATACATTGTTGTAACTATGGAAGAGGTACTGAATTAATAAGTTTAAATTATAAGAAAATCATTGGGAATGTAACTCATACCTACAACAGGGACAGTATAAGTTACTTCAGTATAGTTACGCATGTATTAATAAGTGATAATACTGAAAATACAACTAGTTGTATAGTTATAGTGCATCACTATAGCGGGTATTATCTAGGCAATGAACTGTGTTAAATATTATAAAAAGGTCTTCCAACCGATTTGGCATCAAATCTCTTACAAATATAAAGCAAGAGATCGTTGGCTCCACGCCAGAGAATACTAAGAAGTCACAAGAATATATTTGGAGACAATTTGAAAAAAATTGCGATGAAACCAAGTATGTACTAAATGAAACTACGAGTATGTACCAAATTGCACTGATTTTAATCGATTGGGCATACAATTTGAGAAAAGAAGATTTAACTAAGTAACAATGTAAACGTATGTACACAAATTTGGAAATAAAATTCCAATTCGGTATTTTATTTTGCAGGTCCTAATCTTAACCTCCTCGAAAGTGACAAGTGTTCGATAGCAATTATCACTTTGAGTGGATTCTAATTGGCCAACAATTTAAAATTCGGGTTATTTCATTGGTCCGTCAGTGTGAACTTTCATATGTAAATGTGACAAGTGCAGTAATGTCTCTAAATACTACTTGTGCTTAAAAATTGACCGGATAATTTTCATGAAAGCTTGTTGTAATGTTGTATTAATTCCACGAGTTCGAAGAATGAGTGAAATTAGACAACAAAGCTGTAATTTTTAAGCACTAGTTGTATTACCCCCGACAATAGATTAATTCTGAATACTACATTTAGGTCTGGTATTACTAACTACTGATAAAGTTGTGAATATTTTTCAATCGATGAGATAATTAAACAAAATATATCGAGTTTTTCAATACTACCAATATGGTACAGAACACTAAACCTTGGTTTACTTTAATACATATTTTGTAGCATTAAACAATGATGATTTTGTTTCAGTTTGCCGAAGTTGCATAATAAAATTCCTGAGGGACAAGAGCCATTGTCCTGTTTGCGAGGTTCTCATCAACAAGGCAAAGCCCAATCTAAAGTGAGTATTACTTAAGTTGTTATTAATAATTACATGTTTTTGTTTCATACTTTTTATATTAGTATTATTATGTGTTTGAGTGTACATATTACCATACAGCGTGTCCAAGAAAATTCTTGGGTTGATAAAAACGCCAATGAAAAACTTTTTTTTATGGTTGTTATATTTAGCACTTACAGGGAAATAATATTTATTTTTATTTTATTTTATAATTTAGTTCTTCCGATTTATTACTGAAGTTGTTATTAATAATTACATGTTTTTTATTTCGTACTTTTTATATTACTATTATTATGTGTTTGAGTGTACATATTACCATACAGCGTTTCCAAGAAAATTCTTGGGTTGATGAAAACTCCAATGAAAAACTTTTTTTAAGGTTGTTATATTTAATACTTACTGGTAAATAGTATTTATTTTTATTTTATTTTATAATTTAGTTCTTTCGTCTGACTAGTTTCGTTTATGAACAACCATCATCAGAGGCTGTTCGATTTAATTTTTATATATCTTGAATTTATTTGAGATGAATTCCAAATTTGATAGTTAGATAGATGATGATGACTATCACATATAGATCTATCACTATATGTGATAGTCCAATCCGCTTCCTTAAATAGTATTTACTTAATGAATTTTTACTTTCTACATAGAGCAACTATAAAAAGTTGTCTTATTTAAAGCTTTATATAAAAAAATAGTTTTCCTTGCTAATATCTTGATGAAATATTTTCTTATTATTATTATAAATGTATATTATGTATATTTACTCTTGTTTTGATTCATATGTATATTTTATCAGTTTCCTCACACGTGTGTCGAAAAACTTTTTATGACAGATTTACATGAAAATTCATTATCTACAAAAAGTCCTGCCTGTTTTCAAACCCCCAAAAAGGGTTCATCAAACCCAAATTGATTATTTGTTTTCACAATTCATTGAAAAACAAGCAGGACTCTTGAAATATTTTTGTTTGTTTGGAAAATCAGTAATACAAAAGATTTCCCTTTGCTAGCTATAACAGCTCTAACAGCTATTGTATATATAAAGCTATAACAGCTATTGTATAGATACAGCTATAACAGCAGGAATTTTTCGAAATAATTTTTGTTCTAAAATCAGTAATGCAAAAGATTTCCATTTACTAGCTATAACAGCTGTAACAGCTATTGTATACATACAGCTATAACAGCTATTGTATAGATACAGCTATAACAGCTATTGTATAGATACAGCTATAACAGCTATTGTATAGATACAGTTATAACAGCTATTGTATAGATACAGCTATAACAGCTATTGTATAGATACAGCTATAACAGATATTGTATAGATACACATATAACAGCTATTGTATAATTACAACTTAACACCTATAACGCTGTATATATTTTTCACGAATGCTTGCATTAAGTCATCGACATACAGGGTGTCCCACGGCCATGAACCATTGAAAGTTTATGGGGTTCCCGAGAAGATAAAAATTTGAAAAAATCATCCAAACATGGCTGATTCCGTTCTCCTCGGGTGAAATACTTTCAACCTTCTATCACTTCCGGTTCTACCGGAAGTAGCCATCAATTTTTGTTTTTTAAATGGAACACCCTATATATTATTATATTTCTGGCTTCCCCGATTAATTTAAAACATATTTTGTAGCGATGTATGTACACCTTTTTTTTTTACTTTCAGAGATGAAAATTAATTTCCAAGAATTTGACCTCAAAAATAAATACGTTATGAAAAACATCTTCAATTTCTCTTACAAATAAGAGAAACGGAAAATATTCCTCGAATTGTACCTGAAAGGTACCTCTATGACTGATATATATATATTCATAATATATCAGTCATAGAGGTACCTTACAGGTACAATTCGAGGCAAATTTTCCGTTTCTGATATATATTCATAATATATCAGCCATAGAGGTACCTTTCCGTGTCTGCCTTATTTGTAAGAGAAATTGAAGCTATTTTTCGTAATGTCTTTTTGAGGTCAAATTCTGAATTTAATTTTTATTTCAGAAAGAAAAAATGTCATTAGTTAACACTGAACACTTAAATTAAGCGCATTTCACTTTTTTTAATGGAATGACATACTTTTTATCTCATTGAGCTATTGGCATGATAATTTGCTACCAAAAGTATATCCCAATACCTATAGCTATAATCTATAATCTATAGTCTCAAATTAAGTAGTTTATGAAATATTTCGAAAATTCGAATTTTTGCATCGTATAATTTCGCCTTTGCTATTTAAACACGCACTATAGTTCACGAAATATGCTTATTTTTCGTCACTGTGATGACCAGTGTTAACAAAGAAATTTCAATTTTGAAAAGTTTCAAAACTATATAAATGCTATGGTCTGCTATGCAAAACTATAAATGGAATGACATACTTTTTATCTCATAGAGTAATTGGCATGACAATTTATTATTTTACCATCATATTCTTAATATACGTAGTTTTTGAAATACTTCAAAAATTAGAATTTATGTAATTTTTCTTTGCTTTTTACACCTGCATATTAGTTTGCTAAACATGCTTATCTCTCGTAACTGTGATAACCAATACTTACAAAGAAATTTCACTTGTGAAAAGTTTCAAAACTATATCATTTATTCCGCCAAAAAGTCTATTTGACTGGTTTTACTGGATAATTTTACTTCCGGCCTCTATACTTTGCGAACTATAGCTTTTGTGGCAAACCGTGTAATTTAATTTCTGTTCAAAAGTTTTATTTTTATCTCAGAAAGTAAAAAACGTAGGTGTGAACATATCTCTGCAAAATATGTTATAAATTAAACGGGGAAGCCAGAAACATAATAATATATCGGGTATTGCATTTAAAAAAACAAACGTCGATGGCTACTTCCGGTAGAACCGGAAGTGATGGAAAGTTGAAAGTATTTCACCTGAAGAGAAAGGAATCAGCCTAAAGGAATCAGTCATGTTTCGATGATTTTATTCAATTTTTTATCTTATCGGGAACCCCATAAACTTTTAATGGTACATGAGCGTGGGACATCCTGTATATTGAACTTTTATTCTTGATGCTGAAACTCGTATCAATACTTCTATGTAAATTATAATAATTAAATCAATTTTTGCGTCGGTATTTCGATTTATTACGGTCCTGATACAACTAATTGGTTTTCCCTCCTATAATTACTACTTATAACTTGTTGTATTAAGTGTGTAATTTTCAGGGCATTTGCATTTGCAGTCCCAATTTCGTAAGTCATCGCAAGAACTTATAGGTATTCGCGATGTTTCGCCATGTAATTGTGTAGCAAACGAACGGGCGGACTTCGAACCTTCGCCTCTCCTCTGCTGCGGCAAACTTTCATTTATAAAACCGTTGATCCGCGCCGGAATTCGCTAATCGACCGTACGAGCAACAGGAAAATTACCAGCGTGCACTTGAAAGCGCGCCGCCCGGGAAGAAGGGTGACGCATTAATCATCGAGCCACCCGTGCCCGCCCCTCGCGCCGCCGTTTGTTTTAGCGTTATTAAATGCCTAGGCATTTCGTACGCGAGCCGTGCACACGTGCACACGTTAAGCGGATGCATCTGCCTGATGTATAACGCCATATACTTCAAATTGCTACTTGGCGTAGTGCAGTAGTAAATCTACATCAAGGCGTGCAATGGAGCGCGAAATTCAGAGCCTGGGTGGTTTGTTTTGAAGATTACGTACAATACTTACCACAGGAAGCAGTATTTTTGATACTAGATGATGAAATCGTGGACACGTGCATGAAATCATGAAATCTTTGGTCAATATTTCCATATCAGCCAGTATGCAATGGATAAACAAACTTGAAGCCTCGTGAAAGATGAATTCATCGACACGCGCGTCAAATTGAGAAAATGGTTTCGATGTAAACACTTAAATCATGAGCCATACTGCACGTGTACAAGACATAATAGGCAACGGCAAGTAAGTCACCTGCTATTCATATCAGTCAGTACTCCCCAATACGATGAATTGGATGATACATGCACGTGTGTAATACTGACAAAATTGCAGACACGTGCAGAACATGGCGTATAACCAAGTCTCGTGACAAAGAAATCAGACAGAAGTTTTCATGTTCTTCCAACTACCTGCTGACTAGCCGTGGATAGTTCGAAATGAATAGCACTGAATGCACGCTTCAACGAATTTTGCTACTAGCATTCTAATGTTCGACGAACTTAACGTCTCGTGTGAAATAAATTCATGGACACGGGCATAAAATCTTGAAATCTCCTGTCAATATTTCCATATCAGCCAGTATGCAATGGACAAACAAACTTGAAGCCTCGTGAAAGTTGAATTCGTCGACACGCGCGTTAAATTGAGAAAATTGTTTCGATGTAAACACTTAATTCATGAAATATACTGCACGTGTACAAGACATAACAGGCGAGGACAAATAAGTTCACATATACATCTTTCATTAGTACTATTTTATTCGATGAATTGGACATCACATGCACGTGTCTAATATTAAATCTAATATTGAAAAAATTTCAGACACGTGCAGAACATGGCGTATAAACAAGTCACGTAGCTATTCAGTTTAGTCAGTCAGATTAATCAATAACTGACACTGCTATCCATATTAGTCAGTACTCTCTAATTCTATGAATTATACGGCATATGCACGTGTCTAATATTGAGAAAATCACAGACACGTGTAGAACATGGCAAATAAGCAAGTCACACTGCTATTCAGGTTAGCCAGTACTTTGTATTTCGATTAATTGACACATGCACGTGTCTAATATTGAGAAAAGTATAGACACGTACAGAATATGGTGAAAAAAGAAAATGGTGGAGAAAATACGCCGGCCGGTAATTCAACGAGCGGATAGCACATGTACAATTAAATTGAAAGTTCAAGTCCCACTACAAAGCCGATTAGAGACAGTCACACTGCTATTCAGATTAGTCAGTTCTCCGTAATTCGATTAATTGGACGGCACGTATCTAGTATTGAGAAAATTACAGATACGTGCAGAACACGGCAAAAAAACAAGTCACAATGCTCAGATTTCTCAGTACTCTAAGATTCGAATAATTGGACGGCACATACACGTGTCTAATATTAAGAAAACACAAAGATAGTCCAGATGATTCACCGGTCTGTAATTCAACGAGCGGATAGCACATACACAAATAAATAGAAAGTTTAGGTACCACTACAACGCCGATAAGAGACAGTCACACCGATAGTCAGATTAGTCAGTACTCTGTAATACGATGAATTGGATGGCACCGTCACGTGCACTGTCTAATATTGAAAAAATATTTTTCACAGCACGTGTACACACCGTCGTTTTTGGCGGTACGTATCCACTGTCGTTTTTGGTAGGACGTGTACACCGTCGTGTTTGGCAGCACGTGTACACAGTCGTTGTTGAGAGCACGTTTACACCGTCGTTGTTGACAGCACATGTACGATGACATGATAGTCAGATTAGTCAGTACTAATACTCTGTAATACGATGAATTGGACGGCACTGTCACGAGCACTGTCGTGCAATATTGAAAAAATATTGTTCACAGCACGCGTACACACTGCCGTTTTTGGTGCTACATGTCCACTGTCGTTTTTGGCACGACGTGTACACTGTCGCGTTTGGCAGCACGTGTACACCTTCGTTGTTGGGAGCACGTGTACACCGTCGTTATTGACAGCACATGTACGATGACATGATAGACACGTGCAATGAATTGTCTCCAATTATGCTATCATTCACAAGCGTATATCTCACAAGTCTCGTATACCTTGTTAAAAGTTTCTGGTGGACGATTTACATTCTTTATCTAATTCAACGTACTGAGCTCCACGTGATTTGTTAAATCGTTGTTACGGATACTAAACTTTGAACCTGTATGTTGTTAAACTGTATCATTAAATCTTCGGCGTAATTACAATTTCTTGATAGTTTTAACTTTAATACATTTTTTGTTTATAGAATTTTAATGTTCCCAGCAGAGAGACTAAAACTTTTAACTTTAATACATTTTTTGTTTATAGAATTTTAATGTTCCCAGCAGAGAGACTAAAACTGTAATCGTGTTTTACGTATCTAGTGCAGAAAAATATAGTTTATGACCGCGGATAATGTTTGAGGCTCGACGCGAAGCCTTTATCTTTATGTTCGAGGGCGTTAACTTTCTTTCAGCCTAAGGTGCGTACAACAGTTTACGCACAACTGAGCTCGTCGACCACAAAAATATGTTTTATCCCAAATTGTGATTATGTTGGTAATATTGGTAATGGTATGTGTGGTAATGTTGGTTGCGTATTGCAAACATAATAACCGGTTACCATGGTGATTAGCAACATCTGCGGGCCAGTCCCATGCGTTAGTTACTGGACGGTTAAAATTTGTCAGCGGCCTCGTAAAGACTTTTGCCAGTTGTCTACAACGTGGTTACCATGGCGAAAAGTACAAAAAGTTGCGCCTAATATAATTTATAACATAAATATGGAATTACAAGAAAATTAGACATTTAAATATTTCCAGCTTTTCTGTAATTTAATGTATTGCATAATTAGGTATAACTTCTTGTATGGGAGTTGGACAATTTTTATGCTACCATGAGAGGGTAAAACAAAACTATTGTAAACCAGCCGTCGGAGTCTTAACTCGCACCCCTGCAGCTTGCTGACGCCGTTTCCGTGTTTCAGGCTGGACAAGACGCTCCAGGACATCGTGTACAAGCTCGTCCCGGAGCTCTTCCTGAGCGAGATGTGCCGAAGGCAGGAGTTCTACCAGAGGCACCCCGAGCAGGCGGTCCAGGTTAGCCCCGAGCAGCGCGGCGAGGACACCGAGCGCACGATCTTCAACCCCAGGGATGTCTTCAGCCTCTCCATCGAGTACATAAGGTGAGCCACCAATTTGCGCCACTAATCGTGCCAAGGTTAGGTTAGGTTAGGTTACCAAGATTAGATTACGGCCGCGCCACGCCACGCCGCGGGATTGATGCCGCCTAATCGCGTTCCGTTTGAGATAATCGGATAGTTTACATTAAGTTGCGCGAGGTATTGAGGGATGTGTCTGCCCGAAATTTGATTATTATTTACCCTTGAAGTTGCAGAACGTTTTGCATGTCTTTTACACTCTACGTGTAAATCGATCTACGATCTACGATCTACGATCTACGATCTTACGATCTACGTAATTAATTGGAACTAATCAATATTAAGCAATATAAGTTCATAAGTTTGTTATATAATTTGGTATATATTGTCGTATAGGCTCATTTGTAGAAACAATCTTAATGATCAAATATAATAATTAATGATTTAAATATAAGTTAGGCTCATTTGTAGAAACAATCTTAATGATTAAATATCATTATTAATGAATTAAATATAAGTTCAGTTTCAAACACAAAAGGACTATAGAGACTATACCGCCTCTATTACGTCTCTATAGGTCTAAGGAGCATAGAGAACCTACCATACCTACCTAACCTAACGTAACCTACCTACGTAAAAAGAGTTCAGTCTCTTTATCGGGTACTTAAGGCACTTCAAGCCTCCTTCAAGCCTTAAGGCTACTCCAAGCTAAGTAGCTAAGTAGAGTACTAAGGAGTAAAGTTGTATTTGTAATTACACAAAAAGAGATTTACAGTCGGCAAAGAAAAAAAAAGTGCATGATAGATGGTCGATACGGTGCGAATTTAACAGATTATGTAAACATTGCACGTGGCACATTTTCTTAAAGTGAATAGGTATTAAATATTACTTCATCCCGGACTTCTGGATGAATTTCTGGACTTGGATCTGGAGAAAAAAATGCGTAGGCCATAATATTGTAGATATCTAAGATATCTCATATCAAGATGATATGAGATCATCTAATCAAAGATCAAGATGAGATCAAAGTTACCTAACAGATAATTTTGGAGGAAGAAAAAAAGGCGATAAGGAGTTGCAATCCAACTTAAGTGCGAATAACATTGATTCCAATAAAATTATGTTTCCTGGATTTCATCCTGGACTTTTGGATGAAATTCTGTTTCTCAGCGTCTTCGTATTTTTCGGTGCGCTGGCGTGTTGTATCCATGGTAACTCTCTAACAAAGCGCTGTTACCACGCCATAGACACTCGCATTGCGTTTTAAGTGTGTCGCATTTTGTTCTATTGTTGCCAATATTGCGCAATAATACGTTATCTAACAGATAACTTTGAAAAGACCGGCCCTAAGAGGCCCTATCCAACTTAGGTGTACATAACATTGATTCCAATTAAGTTAGGTGTCGTCTATGAAGATTTGTGCTAAAATTCTTGCCGTACATATATATTTCCGATACAAATAGCACAATGTGCATGGAGCTAATCAATATCTCTTCCAGTCTAATGTCGTGCTCAATTTTTGCATGCAGTCACGATGTCTGCCCATAGAAACCCAACGAATTTCGGGAACGCATAAAATATTAATTTTTGCGTCCCCCGGCGCTGTTGAGCCCCGCACATGTTGGTATTCGCATGGCGTCAAGTGCTCAGGTCACATCCGAGGCGAATTAATCGTGTGCCTCTGTTTGATCGCGGGTGTCGATAGAATATGTTCGATAACTCGCGATACGTGCCCAGTCACATATCCCAGTGTGCAGACCTGAGCTCGGCAAATAGACTATAAAATTGCCGGCCGGAAAAGTCTTACCGTGCATGAGCCGCACGTAAATCCCGCTCGTGCTCCATTGAATTCAGCGGGCCAATTATGGCTACGCCACTGGCTTTATGGCACATGCATCGGCTTTTGCCCGACTAGCGTTTGAATAATCAAGCGTTATCGGAAGGACGCGTGACTTCAGAAGTGGCTCTCAAACGCGAAAATGAAAGCAGAGTCAGTTCATATCTAGATCAAAATTTTTAGGTATTCTAATTGGGATATCCTAAATTACCTACATTTGATAAGTTCTCGCCTAGAGCACTAGCAAATCAAAAAATCCAAGAATACACTCTGTATTTTGCTTTCAAACGTGAAAATGAAAGCAGAGTCCATTCATATCTAGTTCAAAATTTTTGGGTATTCTCAAACGCGAAAATGAAAGCAGAGTCAGTTCATTTCTAGATCAAAATTTTTGGGTATCCTAATTGGGATTTCCTGAATTACCTACGTTTGCCAAGTTCTCGCCTGGAGCACTAGCAAATCAAAAAATCCAAGAATACACTCTGTATTTTGCTTTCAAACGTGAAAATGAAAGCAGAGTCCACTCATGTTTAGTTCAAAATTTTTGGGTATTCTCAAACGCGAAAATGAAAGCAGAGTCAGTTCATTTCTAGATCAAAATTTTTGGGTATTCTAATTGGGATATCCTGGATTACCTACATTTGACAAGTTCTCGCCTAGAGCACTAGCAAATCAAAAAATCCAAGAATACACTCTGTATTTTGCTTTCAAACATGAAAATGAAAGCAGAGTCCATTCATATCTGGTTCAAAATTTTTGGGAATTCTAATTGGGATATCCTATATTACCTACATTTGATAAGTACTCGCCTGGAGCATTAGTAAATCAATAAATCCAATAAGACCCACATTATTTTATCCAACAAAATTATATGAACAGTAATCTTCTTATAGTACCATGTCCCTGCGGAGCTTGGCAATCATCATGAATATTCTTGTTTTGTTCACAGTAGCTCTAAACAGTTGAAGGAAAGTGCATTCAAACCATTCCTGAGCCGCTCAATGAGTGGTTTGAATACACTTCCCTTCAACTATTTACTGGCCAGGACATATTTCTTCTGCCGATGCTTCTCCTACTCACTATCTTTCCCTGTATAATGAACTGTAAAAGTTGATACCTATGACCTCTCGAGATGTGACCAAGATATTCTAACTTTCTGGCTTTGACGGTGATGGTGATTTCCTTCTCTTTGCCCATTCTACTCAAGACCTCTACGTTGAACAGTAATAGTAGCACTGAAACGGAAGTAAAAACTTTCACATTGGTATCAAGAGGATTTATAATGAAAGCTCGAGCCTCTTTATCATATTTAAATTCCTGAAAACTTTGAACAAAATTTGCCCTCATGTTTCAAATTCTGCCCTGAATCTTTGAACTTGGAAAATGTTTTCCAAAACTTCAGAACTTTGTAAATGAACCAAAATCCCCCTTTCTAAATCTCCTGCGAAAAGTATCGATTTATTTTCAAGCGCAATAATTTTTTGTAGCCTAGCCTTTCGCCTACTTCGTAACTTATGTTACGAGCATTTTCAGTTATTGAATTTTATGATTTTTTAAAAATTTCGGGGCGTATTTTGTGTTAAAACTTGTGATGCCTGTTTAGTCACGAAGAACTAATTTTGTTTTCGCCCTTAATTTCCACCATCGTTCTGGGCGAGGGAACATGACAATTGGGATTTTTACATGACAACCTTGGTATTAAAAAAATCCGTTCAACATTTTTAAAGCATCCGGTCCTATTGCAGCAGGTAACCAAGAACCCCAGTAGAAATGTTATCTACGCGTCCACATTTACTGCATATCCGCAGGATATGGTTTGTAAAATAATTTTAAACCTTTTCAGCAAATTTTCATCTCATCCAGTAATATTTGTAACTAATGCGTACTTTTTAAACAATCGACTGGCAGTTTTGCCGTCGTTAGTTGTGCCATGTCCAGGTGTTCTAATATCTATACCTTTTCAAGTTCAAAATGAGATGAATCAATTTCATTTTGGAAAGTAACAAATTTGCTGTTTTTCACCAATGTTTAGTTGGTGACCACAAACTGAACCAATTCCCACTGATAAACGCTATTGTGCTCATCCCTTTGTTGTGGTCAGATATCATATTTTTGCCGAATATTTATTTGCGTCAGAGTTTAATTCATCAATCGAACGCAATTCGAAAAAAAAACAACTGGTAAATACCGAGTGATCATTTAAATTTCAGCTCTAGGTATCCAAAGAAATTCTAGCAGCCAATAAGAAAGGCGAGATCACTGGCCTCGCCTTTCTTATTGGCTGCGAGAATTTCCATGGATAACTAGATCTGAAATTTAAATGATCACTCGGTATGTGGGCATATATTTACATGAAACATTTATATCGATAATTATTTTTTCTACTCCCATAATTTACTTTACTTATTAGATACTGAGATTCGTTAAGATACATTTTTTTTTATAAAGATAAGAAGTTAGTTACCAATAGAAATGCAAAATTGCAGCAATATTTGGTCAATATCACATACTGCCATGAGATCTAAAATGTATCAATTCTGATACATCCTAGTGAATTCCTAAAATTTGTACTTTTTGCAAAAAGTTGATAATTTTCCAAATTTTAAAAAAATTCTATTGTTTCCTTTTTATTTATTGATAATCATCGTATTAAATTTAACTGAAAATGATAATAATTAATGATAAAGATAAAAACGAACTTAAACTTGTAAAATCGCTCAATTTGGAAGTATTTTTTTATAACAAATGATGATCAAACTTTTATAGTTCTATTTCTAGAGTAATTATTATTTCTTACCCTCTAGAAATACAAAAAAAAAACATAAAAACCTAAAAAATGTAAAATACAAAATACTAAAAACAGTTCATCAATAGTTTTTTCACAATTTCCAAGTGAAAATTTAGGGACAAAAGGGTGATATAGTGCGACCATATGAATTTAATTTCCACTGATTGTTTTGCCCGATATAATTTAACAGGCATATGCTCGTTATATATATATATATATATATATATATATATATATATATATATATATATATATATATATATATATATATATATATATATATATATATATATATATATACAGGGTTATTCAATTTCGATTACCACTATGGGGATATCGGAAACGGTGAGAGATACGAAGTCGGTTAAATTGGGGCAAAGTTGCGTAATCATATGGGGAACAATATTCAATAAAAATAATTAAAAAAATTCCAATGATTGCTGAATTTTTTTTTACATTGAAATTTTGCAACATCTTATTTATTTTTTCCTGTCGTTACTTGAAGAGATATTAACAAAATATAAATACATCTTCATTGCTACTTTTTCTCATCTACAACATGGGAATTATGGATTTTGGATCAGACGTTTCGTGTGAGTGCAACCGTCATCAAGTTTAAATTTTTAAATACGGACCTGCAATTTTTATTTTTATTTTGAGTTATATTCGTCTATACTGTTACAATGATGTGCAACACTTGAGGTTTTAATAACGTTTTAATATAAAAATATATCAAAATCTACAAATTAGCACTAAACTGGATTTAAAATATAAAAATATAAACTAGAGTACCATAAAAACAGTTTGAAAATAGAGACATTGTTTCTAAACAATAAAACTGGATATTGTTTACTGTCAAAGTTGCTTAGTTTACATGTTATTTATTACTATATAGTTTACTATCGGTAATAAATTTCATTCAAATTGACACGACAGCTTTTGAGATATTGTTGAGATATTGATATAAGAACACTTTGAAACAACTATTTCAGTATAATCTCTATTTCGCACTAAATGCCGAATATATCAAGATTAACGCATTGAATATTCATTCAATTTTATATTTTAATTATTACTATATCGTTTAATATCAGTAATAAATTTCATTCAAATTGACACGACAGTTTTTATTTATTGTTGAGATATTGATGTGAGAACACTTTACAACAACTACTTCAGTATACTCTCTATTTCGCACTAAATGCCGAAATGTCAAGATTAACACATTGAATATTCATTCAATTTTATATATTATTTATTACTATATCGTTTAATATCAGTAATAAATTTCATTCAAATTGACACGACAGTTTTTTTGAGATATTGTTTACTTAAGTATACGTAAATTTGAAAACACTTTAAAATAAGTACTACGGTATAATCTTTATTTCGCACTTAATGCCGAATATCTCAAGATTAACCCATTGGATATTCATTCAATTTTATGTATTATTTATTACAATATCGTTTAATGTCGGTAATAAATTTCATTCAAATTGACACGCCAGTTTTTGAGATATTCTTACGTAAGTATGGACTATGAGAACATTTTAAAACGTGGTTGAAATAAATCATGATAAAAAAAATCAACGAGTTACAAAAAAAAACACGATGAATGATTTGATTTTGTTATATTTCTGATCAGTTTTTACCAGGGTAGATGTGATTTATATTAATTGATTTACATCACGATATAAATCATATGATTTTTTTAAATAAATTTTGAATTTGAACAAGAATTGACGAAACAATTTTTTTCTGTATTTGTCTCATATTTAACAAAATAATGGAAGAAAAATATTTTACATTCTTACAATTATTTGCTTTAAAGAATGCTAACTCTAAAGATATATTATATTTTTAATTGTTCACCTATTGGTATGCACAAACAGTGCAAATACAATGATTAATTTAAAAAAACATAAATTTTTATTTAAATCATTGATTTATTGAAAAAAAATTCTCTATTTCGCACTAAAAGTCGGATCTCAAGATTAACACTTTGGATATTCATTCAATTTGACGTGTTATTTAGCAACATCCAATTGTTATTCTATAAATAACACATTGGATATTGATTAAATTTGACATGCTTTTTATTGCTAAATCGTTTAATATCATGGGGGTAGGAAATCTTCCACAGTTGCTGAAAATTATGTTGCTGAATTTATGTGAACCAAAGGAAAAACTGCAAAAATGATTCAATCTGGCGATGGGAAGGGTTCTAATAAAGAAAACGAAGCACCCTTGACTGTAGTCACGACTGCAGCTTTGTCTATGGAAATTGAAAGTAACAACCAGAAAATGGTTGCTGGAAATGTACAATTGAATTTCGAAAATGAATCAAAGTGTATTATAAATGTATATAATTATAAGCCTCATCCATTATAGTTTTAAGGTGTTTGTGTTAAAATTTGAATTAGTTTTAAATCCGTCTGCTTTTCTGCAAGCCTGTAGAACATTACTGGTTTTTTATACAAGCCCGTAAAATATTGCAGGTCTGTTCCTATAACTTATCGTTTACTTGGTTACCATAAACAACAAAATAAGTCTATAAAATGTCATTTACTAAGAAGGTGGAAATGATAGTATATTATTTCACGCGGAGGAGAAAGGAGACTTTTCATGGCGCGCCTGAGTTTACGCGTCGAACGAAGTGAGCCGCGTAATAGAAGGCAAGCCATGAAAAGTCACTTCGCCGAGTGTTCAGAACTCATTTGTTCAGAAGCGGTAGGAGTGAAAAAAATCCAGCTTCGCAGAATAATATACTGTTATTTCAGTTTTTTTTATATGTATAATCAATATGGGCGTCACTATTATTTATTAATAATTATAGTCAAAAAAGGATGAAAATATATAAAAATCTAATTAATTTTCAAAAACAAAAAAATGTGTGTTTCGTTTGTGTGATTTTTTGACGCTGACATGTCTCGGCAGTCGCTGACCTTCTAAGCAATACAATTTAAAGGCTTGCTTGGATTGCTTTCAGCATTTAATTGCATCTTAATGCCCGATCCCTCTCCTCATCAAGGCAATTCCAATCCGTATCACGTACCCGGCGTGGAGTTTCGGTAATTGCAGAAACCACGCGCAACAACCGCTCGTAATTGCCGTTTTTTTTTCTTCCGCCGCGACCACTTTCTTCATCCGCCTAACCATGAGATTTCCCCTGACCCGGAAACGGGCCGCGCGGCGACCCGGACGGGTCTCGGGCCCGCGAAATGGGAGTACCGCACGTCCTCGCCGGGGCCCGATCTGGACCCTGGGAGAATTCCGGCGAGGAGAGAAAGCGCCGAGATTACGGTAATTAAGTGGAGGCATCGCACGGCAAATTGCGAACGCTGGAACCGTTGGGCAACGACTCCGGAGGAGAGCGGCGCTCCGGAGAGGGCTGGCAGAGGTGATCGACTCCGGGGCGTGGAGGAGCGGAGGCGCTTCTTCACGCTCGGCGGCGCCCGTGAATCGGATTAATTGGCGATTCGATCGGCAAGGCAGTAATTTTACTAATTGAGCGATTGGGCGGACTGGCCGATCAAACAGTTGCGGGCTCAATGCGTACAGCATAGCATTTTAGGAAGAATGTCCTACAAAAGTAAATTGGCAACATTCGGGGACTAGTGATTAACCTGATAAGTGCCATGCTCGTGAACCCTATAACAGTACATCCATCTCAGTGGACGCTTTACTGAGCACGTGAACTACGCGACAGCTTGCACTTGAAATCCATTTTTGCCTCGACTGTCAACCCCTTCCGGGTTGAGGCGCAACCGGCCAGACTGAGATTGAAGTGCTGTACTTTGGCCACCATCAGGAAACTGGTAGTGTTCAGAAAGGGAAATTCTCAGGCAGACCCTCAGTATCAGGAGAGTTTGTTGCAGATGTTCGTGAACGACTCGAAGTAAGCCCTCAAAAGTCAATTCGTAAATTGGCTATGCAAGCTCCCTCTAGGGGAGCTTGCATAGCCCTCATAGCATAGCCCTCATAGAATTCCCTCTAGCACCTGCCATAGATTTGTGAGAAGGAGGTTGAATTTACACCCTTATAGGGTCACAGTGGTGCAAGAATTGTTGCCAGTGGATCCTCAATACCGATTGAGTTATTGCCGATGGTTTATGGAAAATTTAAATGACGATCGATTGCTCGATTTAACATTTTTTTTTATATACTTGTATTTATTTCACATATTTTCACTTGGTAAAACAAAAAAAATCGTATTGATAGTCATCATCACTTCCTCCTGATTCATTACGATTTTCTGAAGCTGCATGACATGATGTGCAAACTCTTACCGTATTTTCGAGGCATATGAATTTTTGACAGATAGAACACTGAGACTTGGTCTTTCGATTCTTGA
This sequence comes from Othius punctulatus, assembly GCA_951805005.1. Lineage (NCBI taxonomy): Eukaryota > Metazoa > Arthropoda > Insecta > Coleoptera > Staphylinidae > Othius > Othius punctulatus. The sequence goes on from OX638146.1 coordinate 19,427,876, forward strand.
CTCAGGAACAAAATTCTCTTCGTCCAGGCGTAATTGTAGATAGAAGTGTAACCACCTTATTTATCTTTGGCACATATGATATTATCGTCGCATTTTCTTTTAAACCAAAAAGCGTGTTGTAAATTTCTCTCTTTTTGGGATTGATAAATATTGGTGGTAACTCTTTTTTGTTCTTTTTTATGGTGCCAACCATGCTTAGTTTATTTTGAAGCAAATTTTCAGCAAGCGGTAGTGACGTGAGCCAATTATCCATTGTGACGTTTCGTGACGAATTCAAAATAGGCTCCACCGAACGTTTCAACGTGAAAAGCTGAATTATCAAATAGAGCCCTTCGGGTTGCTTTCAGGCGTACATCTCCATCTTGAGTGTGTAATAATTTTCTGCGTCGACAATTGAGAATATTTTTATACCATACTTAGCAGGTTTGTTGCTGATGTATTGACGAAAGCTACACCTACCTCTAAACGATTTCAGCATTTCATCAATTGTTGTATGAACCCCAACTGTGTAATATTTTTGACACCTCTCAACGAAACCATCGAAGATATTTCTGATTGGCGCCAATTTATCCACAAGCTTCCGCTCCTGACGATCATGTATAATTGTCAAATCTAAAACTTCGAAGAAGGAATTAAAATCGTTTTTGGGACATGATGAGTCTGAAGTATTCGACACCTGTAGCGTCATCAGCCCACAGATCAGACGCATTGAGATGTGATGATCGAAGAAGTCCAGCAAGATACAGCAAACCCAATACAGCCTTCAGTCCACTTTTAGTTGTTGGTCTTGCAACTCTTTCTCTTGCAAAATTTGATCTGAGCTTTTCGATGTATATGTTAGAACACTCTACCAATTCATCAATAATTTCATTAGGAAAAAATAGATTCCAAGATTCAATTGCAGACCCAACTGTGCATGTTTTCCTGCCCTTTTTGGACCCGGAGTAAACTTAACAATGTTCAGTTGCTTGTGTTTTGCACTTTTTGGAGGTACCAGTATAATATCCCAAATTTGAAAGTGGTATATTATCATCATCATCATCATCATCATCATCATCATCATCATCATCATCGTCGTCGTCATCGTCACCTGATGCAGATTGTTCAGAGCTACAATAATCAGAATTCTCCTCCAACACGTCCTCTTCGCTGTCTTCAGATTCGGGGATAACTTCATCAACTTGCACGTCATCAAAAAGATGTTGCAAACCTGATGCAGATTGTTCGGAGCTACAATAATCAGAATTCTCCTCTAACACGTCCTCTTCGCTGTCGTCAGATTCGGGAATAACTTCATCAACTTGCACGTCATCAAAAAGATCTTGCAATCTTGCAACTTCTCTTTCGTAATCACCCATTTCGAAAATTAGAAAACCCTAGTAAAATAATCGTGAAATTAATATATTGATTAGAAGAAGAACACGTTTATAACTTACTGTTGATGATGATTGATGTCATTTACTTCATAATAAGCACTTACCAACGACTACTGAACGTATTACAACCTTACCACATATTAACCTCAAATTATTTGCCTCGGTCGAAAGGACCGCAAGCATAAATTTTAAGCAAAAAAAAAAAATACTAAACGCCTGACGGCTCATTTTATTGAAGAATGTCACGTAACACGAGATTTTTTTAAAGGACAACAATGTGTCTATTGCCGTTTCAGAGTTATCGCTATTTATAAAAATCTGCGGTCTTTTCGACCATAGTGCGCCTTCTCGCTGGTAACAACGTAACACATAAACAAAAACATAAAAAGAAGTAAAGATTTAGAAAACATAATTAATAAATAAAATATATAATGAAAGCAGATGTTTAAAATGTATACCATTTGCTTGTAATCACATTTGCACTCGTCTTCTTTTATTGTTGAAAATGTTGATTAGCATTTGAGGACTTATGGTTCGGCAAACATTTACGATTTCTGCCATTAACTTTTCCAACGTATGCAGTCTGTTTTGGAAAAGTCTATCTCATATAATCTACTTTGATTACTTTAATAACTTTATACGATTGTTTTATTGTCTACTAGTCCTCAACTTGCAATAGTAAAACATTTTGTAACATTGTCAGATTTAAAGCGTAGGCAATTATTAGATTTGTCGCAGTTCGTTTATTTCATTAATTCCTGCATGATTTTTACTTTACAGCTTGTTTGTGCCGTGGAGTAATCTGCTCCACTTTGGTTATGTTGCCTGTGAGGACTTTCATGCATGTCTGGTTATTTTTATGTACACACAATTTAAGAATGCCCTCGATTTTAAAAGTAAGGTTATGCAAGTAATGTACATTTAAACTCGTGGGCCCTTAAGTAATTCTTCATTGTAGTCTTTTCATGTGCTTGGAAGCCACACATATTGCCAAAACTATAATAATTTAGTATTTGAGTAATCAAATATCAACTGGCACAACAGAAATTTGAATTGCATGAAGATTGATTTTAATGCCATCTTCATGAGTAATGAGTGAAGTGTCTCGTGCGTCTTTAAATAATTCTTCATTGCTGTCTTTTCATGTGTTTGGAAGCCACAAATATTGCTGATATTAATAATAATTTCGTATTTGAGCAGTCAAATATGAATTTCCATTAGAAATTAGAATAGCATGAAGATAACTTTTGTTGCTATATTCATGTCTAATCAGTGTAAATGAAGTTGCCTATGTCAAAAATAGAACTATTTTTGCTGGAGCGGAACAAAATTATTATACATAGTGACGAAATTACAAGGCACCTTGTATTAGCACGCTGTTGAATTACGCCCTCAGTTCGTGTAGTAACATGGAGCCCCACGAAGGGGGCGCTATTAATAGACTTAAAAAACACCCTGTACATCAATAATTGCGAAACTGAAGCGACCCACGGGGATCGCATTCGCGTGCCGCGTTTTGCGCTTACGCTTCGGTTACGTTAGGACGGAGAAAAACCCGAAATCACCGCCGCACTCCATCAGCACGCCATAATTGCTTATTTACGTCCAATTTATATTTATGGCCGCCGGATGGGGGCGCCGAACGAATCGCTTACAGCCCGGCGAGTGTTTACGTGTGTGTTTGCGCGCACACCTTCGATCCGGCGCGTCCGCCACCGAGCAGAAAAAGTTTCGACAACACTTCAGAAGTGGGATCGCGCTGGCATCGGGCCACGGACTTTTCAATTATTAATTCCGCCCCCGCCGATCCAAATCGATCGTGCGTGCGATCGCAACTTCAACACACTTTTCTTACACATCTTAACTTGTCGCACTGACAACGGGAAGCGAAGGTCAATAGCAGCCGTTGATCGCTGTCCGGCATTCAATTAAGTTGGGGGCGGTTGGGGGAGCGCAGCTGGGGAGGCTAGTTCCGCCGCCCCGTTTTTTTTCCGTCCGGTGTTTGATGTCGAGACACAACAAAGCGGCCCCCCGGAAGCGCGGAAAAGAGTAATGGAATCCCGGATTAATTGTCCGAAACAAACGACGGCGTAGCGGAAAAAGCGGAAAACGGAGAGACGCTTATCGCCAGTCAGCTCCAGGGACAGGCAACTGAATCAGTGAATCAACAATTACATCCAGATAGGCAAACGATAGGGGTCATTAGGGCCTGAATGGCTTTCGGCGCATGGAAGGAATAACTCCAGCGGTTCCCAAATTGTGAAACGAGAAGACGAACTTAATTTCACTAAGTTCTCTAGATCAGTGTTTCAGCATATAAAGGTAGCATATAATAGTAGATTATACCACGAGTCAATAATGATAGCTATTATTCCCGAGGAATATGTACGAACCGAACCGCGTAAGCGGCGAAGGAGTAACATTCCGAGGTAATAATAGCCATTATTGCGAGTAGTATACCCAACTTTATCTACGACTAAGTAGGCTAGTAGAACATTTTCGGAAAATGAGTTTGCGTTCTTTCGAAGACGCCATTCGTTGAAGGTTACGTACGTTTTATTATAAATGGATTTCGATGTTTCCGGTATCAAGGTAGATGTTGTTGCTGTAGCTAATTGTACAATTTCTGGAGGTGTACAAGTAAAAGACTTAATTTTCATCCATCTCAATAGAAATACACAAAAACTACGCGTTTGACAGTGACACTTTTGAGTTTGTGTATGTTGTTTTCAATAATGTCATTGTAATGATATTATTGATATCATTACCATGATATCAATAATATCATGGTATTATTTAGTTTGAGAAACTTTGTAATTGGAGTGCAAGAGGGAATAACGACCATTACTCCCTAATCATTATTCCCTTAGGGTATAATATATAGCATTATCTTGCAAAAACCTCAAATATAATACTTACATTATAAATTAATTGTAGATAAATAATTTAATAACACACACGGTATGACTTTCACAAATAATTTTTATTTGTTATTGGTGACAATCGTCAAAACTCTTACGTTATGTGTTAAAATTATATGAGTATTAATCATGTTTCACCAATAGAACCTACCGTCGAATCTGTTAGGTGTACTAAGTATAAAATACAATTCTTAAGATAGGAAAAGAATAGGACACAGTACATTCATTACAGCAGCATCACATTCAAATATCAGATGCATTTATGTCATAATTGCATTAAACATTTCAATGCGATGCTGCACTTATGTGTGTTCTACTTTATTTTGGCGTCAACTTTACCTACTAAAACTAAATTTAAAACATTGTGCTTTATACCATCCGATTCTGTACTCTCGCTGCTTGGCCATGTCTAAAATTAGCTGTAAGTAACTGTGATTCCCCGAAGTATCTAGGAAAGTAGCGAACCCATTGAATTTCCGTAAGCTGTACTGGCTTCTTTGTTGTGTCTATTATTGCTATGTATAGTGTGTAGTATAATAAGCAGGTTTCGACTCGAAACAACACCGTGTACAACAAATTAAAAAAAAATGTTTGCATATTTGGATATGACAAAAAAAATAAATAGGAGTTCCTTGGAACAAATGAACTTGTGGTGGATCATCAAGTTCTAAGTCGTTTTTCTCATCAGTCGTCGACGAATTTGATGTAAGCATTGCAGCACCGGGTTTGCGAAGAAACTCAACCAACAGTAGTTAAGCTGTGAAAGTTCTAACTCACCCCCAGCAGATATTTCGATTAATTTAATTGACGCTTTTGATTCGCGGTTTTAATCAATCACCTGCAATTGTTGTAATTATCCCATTGTTATCCTGCAATTGTGATTAAATTACTCGCGATTTCCGCAATCAACCCATTGTTACTGCCTGCGGTGATTGATTAAAACCGCGAATCAAAAGCGTCAATTAAATTAATCGAAATCTCTGCTTGGGGTGAGTTAGAACTCTCACAGCTTAACTACTGTTGGTTGAGTTTCTTCGCAAACCCGGTGCTGCAATGCTTACATCAAATTCGTCGACGGCTGTTGAGAAAAACGACTTGGAACTTGATGATCCACCACAAAAAAAGTTCATTTGTTCGAAGGAACTCCTATTTTTTTTTTCTGCTCTTTCCAAATATGCAAACTTTTTTTTTAAATTGTTGTACAGGGTGTTGTTTCGAGTCGAAACCTACTTATTAATATTTTTAAGGCCGGACCTAGAATAAGATTTTTATTTATTATGTTAATCGACACTACAATGGATAAACAATTGAAAACTACTAAAATTTATAGGGTGGTTCGCAAGTTATGATTAATTGAAAAAACGGGCAGTATTAATAAATCACCCTGTATATTAGTTATAAACAACGGTAGACCAATAAAATATAGTTTATTTAGAAACACCTCTATATGCCGCATCTACCATTACTGTTTGCGTATTTCCCAATGAATCGCCCTGTATATAGCCAAATATATAAATGGTCGCCCTTTTGTCCCTAAATTTTTAGTTGGAAATTGTAGAAAAACTATGGATGTGCTATTTGTAGTATTTCGTATTTAACATTTTTATAATTTTATATGTTTTTATGTTTTTTTTTTGTTTTTTTTTTTGAAGTAAGAAATATAAATTACTTACACTCATTTTGAGAGTATTTTGATATCATTTGTTACAAAAAAGTTCCAAATTGAGCGATTTTACAAGTTTAAGTTTGTTTTTATTTTGATCATTAATTATTATAATTTTCAGTTAAATTTAATACGCTAATGATCAATAAATAAAAAGAAAATATTAGAAAATTTGGAAAATTATCAAATCTTCATGAATCAGTCCACCTTCTACCACAATGGTGTAGGTGGGGACAAATTGAAACAGTTTTTGACGATGTTATGATGGACAGAAGAAATTATTTAAATTTCTCATGAATTAGTTACGATAGGTCTTGCTGCATGATCATTTGGCCATGTGCATAGCCAATGATGTTCGATGCAGCAATGATATCAACATTCATTATGAGAAATTTAAATCAATTCTCATTGTCTATCATTACAACATCAGAAACTGATCTAATTTGTGCTAAATGATGATTTTTTATGATGATAGTGATTTCAAATGGTAGATGATTTAAATCATCTGTTTTTTTTAAATAAATCTATGATTTAAAGCAAACATGATTTTCTTTAAATTAATCATTGTATTTGCACTGTTTGTGCATTCCAATAGGTGAACAATTTAAAATATAATGTAACTATATCTACCCTGGTAAAAATTGATCAGAAATATTACATAATCAAATAGTTGATCTTGTTTGTTTTTTGTAACTTGTTGTTTTTTTTATCATGATTTATTCCAACCCTGTTTTAAAGTGTTCTCATATTTGCCAATACTTAAGTAAGAATATCTCAATAACTGGCATGTCAATATGAACAACATTTATTTCTGATATTAAACGATATAGTAATAAATAATATATAAGATTGAATGAATATCCAATGTGTTAATCTTGAGATATTCGGCATTTAGTGCGAAATAGAGATTATACTCAAGTAATTTATTTTAAAGTATTTTCATATTTGCCTATACTTACGTAAACAATATCTCAAAAACTGGCGTGTCAATTTGAATGAAACTTATTACCGATTTTAAACGATATATTAATAAATAATATATAAAATTGAATGAATATTCAATGTGTTAATCTTGAGATATTCGGCATTTAGTGCGAAGTAGAGATTATACTCTAGTACATATTTAAAAGTGTTTTTATATTTGCCTATACTTAAGTAAACAATATCTCAAAAACTGACGTGTTAATTTGAATGAAATTTATTACCGATATTAAACGATATAGTAATAAATAAAACATAAAATTGAATGAATATCCAATGTGTTAATCTTGACATATTCGGCATTAAGTGCGACATAGAGATTATACTGCAGTACTTATTTTAAAGTATTTTCATATTTGCCTATCCTTAAGTAAACAATATCTCAAAAGTTGACGTGTCAATGTGAATGAAATTTATTACCGATATTAAACGATATAGTAATAAATAATACATAAAATTGAATGAATGTCCAATGTGTTAATCTTGAGATATTCGGCATTTAGTGCGAAATAGAGATTATACTCAAGTACTTATTTTGAATTGTTTTCATATTTGCCTATATTTAAGTAAACAATATCTCAAAAACTGACGTGTCAATTTGAATGAAATTTATTACCGATAGTAATCTATATAGTAATAAATAACATGTAAAATTAAATGATTATGCAATGGGTCATTATTAAAATATTCGGCTCTGTAAATGGACCTTGCAGTTAATATTAATTTATCGCTGTGTTCGTTCTATAAAATTTTATTGAATACTGCAAAAACAGTTTTTTAGCTCGCCGAGGGTTATTATTATTACCTTTGGTTATTATTATAAGTATAACGAGCATGGATTTTTTCAGCTCGCCCAGGTCATAATTGGTTATTATTATATATATAACGAGCATATGCCTGTTATATTATAACGGGCAAAACGATCAGTGGAAATTAAATTCGTATGGTCGCACTATATCACCCTTTTGTCCTTAAATTTTCAGTTGGAAATTGTGGAAAAAACTATTGATGAACTGTTGTTAGTATTTTGCATTTTACATTTTTTAATTTTATGTGTTTTTATGTGTTTTTTTTTTGTATTTTTTGATAGTAAGAAATATAAATTACTCACTCATTTTGAGAGTATTTTGATCATCATTTGTTACCAAAATATACGTTCCAAATTGAGCGATTTTACATGTTTAAGTTCCTTTTTATATTTATCATTAATTATTATCATTTTCAGTTAAATTTAATATGCTAATGATCAATAAATTAAATAATAAATAAAAGAAATAATAGAAAATTTTGAAAATTTGGAAAATTATCAAATCTTCATCATTTATAACAAATTGAAACAGTTTTTGACATTGTAATGATGGACATAAGAAATGATTTAAATTTCTCATGAATTAGTGATGATAGTCTTGCTATATTATCATTTGGCCATGTGCATGGTCAATGATGTTACTATACAGTAATGCTATCAACATTCATATGAGAAATTTAAATCATTTCTCATTGTCAATCATTACAACATCAGAAACTGATTTAATTTGTCATGACTGATGAATTTTTATGATACTAGTTATTGTAAATGGTAGCGATGAATAAATAAAATAGAAATTATACAAAAATTATTCAATCTTCATCATTCTTGACAAATTGGAACCGTTTTTGTAATGATAGACATAAGAAATGAAAATCGCCATTCAATCATAATGATGATTATCATAACAAAGTAGCATCAGAGCAACATAATAGAATCTCAGTATCTAATAAATAAATTAAATTATGAGAGTAGAAAACATAAATATTAATATAAATGTTTCATACAAATATGTGCCCATTTACCGAGTGATCATTTAAATTTCAGCTCTTGTTATCCGTGGAAATTCTCGCTGCCAATAAGAAAAACGAGGCCGGTGATCTTGCCTTTTTTATTGGCTGCTAGAATTTCCATGGATACCTAGAGCTGAAATTTAAATGCTCTCGGTATTTATCAGTTGCCTTTTTTTCGAATTCCGTTCGATTGATGAATTAAACTCTGACGCAAATAAATATTCGGCAAAAGTATGGTATCTGACCACAACAAAGGGATGAGCACAATGGCGTTTATCAGTGGGAATTCATGTCAATTAAATAGAGTGCTTATAATCCCAAAAATGTTTGCCCGCCGGTTGTCGGATTTGATTGAAATTATCCGGATGGTTAGCAACGATTACTATATTGATTATTGACGTTAAGCACGTGTAATCCTGCAGTAGCGCATTACAAACACTGCTCATATCGTTGTGAGCAGCAATTATCTATATCGTGCGGGACGTAATTATCATATCATCAAATTGAAATTGATAATTAAGTAAAAGGCCACTACAGTATCAATAATGCAGTGATAATTGGCACTCAGTTTGCTCTAATCTAAACGGTTTTATTGATTGTTTGTTATAATTTTCGTGTTATCCTTTCTTTGCTGTATTTAATTATTTATCTTTGCATTATTTAATTAGAAAAACTGACGGTTTTATTGATTGTTGTTATAATTGTCGTGTTATCCTTTCTTTGCTATATTTAATTATTTATCTTTGCATTATTTAATTAGAAAAACTGATAATGGCTTGTAATTGCTATTGTTAATGAAGTAAAATAACAAGTTCTGGGTTCTAACTCCTAGAAATATTAACTATTATTAAATATAAGTAGTTCTGGAACTTTTGTTCCAGAATCATTCATTTCATCTTATGTGGATTGTCATGGAGAGATATTCAAGATTCAAGATATTCAATATCTTAATATCAATATCTAAAATAATAATAAGCTTCTATTATTTTTCAATTTGCAAAAGTGTATTGACTATTTCTAATCATTACATTGCCATTAATCACACATTTTCGTGGAAAACCGATCCTATATCGTTTTCACATTTTCCAAAAAGAAGTAATTACCCAAATTTGTATCTTATTAATACAGTTAACACATTAAAAAAGACTATTCCACATAGTGAAGATCTTTTTCAGATTTTCGAAATAAGCCAATTATCCATTTTTTTAATCCATTTTTTTTGTTTTTAATCTTTAAAAGTTTCCACTGGAAACTTTAATAATTGATTATGAGGGAGCAAAAGGTAATCAATAGTAATCAATTATTAATAATCGTTTTTTAATGGAAATCGAACCTGAAGTCTTGATACCAATAATGAATTCATGAATCTCCACTTCTCAAGTCTTTTATATTGTACGTGAATGCATTTGCAACGACTAAGAATGTTCCCTATATGTACTTGTCCACCGATACAAATAATTCATTCGTGAATCTCCACTTTTCGCGTCTTTTGCATTGTATGTGAATGCATTTGCAACTGTTACGAATTTTCGCTATACTTGTCTCTCTATCAGATTTGTCTGCTCAGTTTTGCATTCGATATTCTCCCCCAAGTTAGACGAAGTTTTTCCACACAACGTGCCAAACCCATAAATAATTCATCCGCAACTTTTCAAACTTGACGTGTACCTGAATTGAATTTATATTTTACTGCTGATACAATTTTAAGAAGTAAGATTACTTCAGTGTCTATTTAGTTTTACACTGTCGCAGGCTGATGTATAATCATTGGCCTTACAGGCTTTATTATTACAGGCAATCATACAGTAAATTTCTTAAAATTATTTTGGTTTTACATTCAATACAAATAAAATTATAAAATACGTTCTAAATACGTAAAATTCGTAATAAGTTCTATAGAACGTTTTAACGCCGCATTCAACTCCAGTTACTTATTCCTCCAGTTATCTTTCTGTAATTTACTGCCAATAGAGTTTAATGTCCCTATTATTAGATTTCGTTATTATATTTCGATCTCCTTATTTTTCACTCTCGCTTATTCTGAGGATAGGATGTCAAAAGACCTTTTACCTTTTGTACATAACTTATGAAAAGCAGTATATATATATATATATATATATATATATATATATATATATATATATATATACAACCTCCATAAAATTGTAAACAGAGTACATTTATATGAATATTTCTCTTATTACTTGTTCAATAAATCCCAGAATCACACAGTATGTATAGAAATATATGTCTTTTAACATCCTATCCTCAGAATAAAGAAAATAAAATACTTCTTTCTCTGAAGAAATATTCTGAATTTTAACAGCGATGTTAAGCGGGGTTAAAATATTTTTTTTGTCAACAAAATTAAAAAATATATATCTGGAGATTTAAAATTTACTGAGAAATTTTAAAACTTAGTGCTTGGTTGGCTAAAAAGAGATTTTAACCAAGCTGCTAGCAATATAATGTATAAGATGTACGAGATATGTATTACCTCCGTATTTGGAGGAGAGGTAGACCAACATCAGATGCGTCTTCAGTACTAGTTTGAAGTATATAGAGTCACTTGGTGCGCCGTAGCAATTATTTTCGTGAACCAAATTTTTCTACTGAGTTCTGAAAATAAGTGACAATAATTTCGAGCAACGGTGCGCTATCAAGTTTTGTTTTAGGCTTGTGTAAAGTGCGACGTACAGCTGTTAAAAACGTCAAATTATCAACTGTAACTGTCAAATTTTCATCTACAACTATCAAAAATATTAAACAACAACTATAATATTTATAACTTCAAGTTGCAATTGTCAAATGCTGTTGTAGTTTCAATTACAAAACTTGTTAAAATCTCAAATTTTAAACAACAACTGTAATATTTTTAACTGCAACGTGAAATTGTCAAATGCTGTTAAGGTTTCAACTGCAGAACTTGTCAAAATCGGAAATTTCAAGTACAACTGTCAGATTATCAACTGCAAATGTCATACCCTGTCAATTTTTTAACTACACCTGTATAAAACTATCATATTTTCAACAACAGTCAACATCTGTCAAATTTTTAACAACAAACCATCAATACTGTAACAAAAGTAATAAACTTTTAACTGAAACTTTGAAAAGCTGTTAAATTTGCAACTACAACTAAAAATCTGTAGAATTTTCAACTACAACCATCAAAAACGGTCATATTTTAACTACAACTATCACAGTTTCTACTCAACCTGCCATCAACCGTCAACTTTTCAGCTGAAACTGTCAATCCCTGACAAATTTTCAACTGCAATAGTAAAACCTGTCAAATTTACAACTATAACTTTCTAAAAATGTCATGTTTTTAACAGTTGTCGAAACCTGTAAAAATTTTAGTTACATACCATCAAAAACTGTCAATATCAATCAAATTTTCAGCTTAACTTTCACAAAATGTAAAATTTTCAATTATAATGTTCAAAATTTGACATCTTTTCAATTCCCATTGTCAAAATATATCAAATTTTTAACTGAAACTGTCAAGCTATGTCAGATCTTCAACTGCAACATGGAAAACCTGTCATGTTTGAACTGTAACTCCCAAAAACACAAAATCCCAAAATTTACAACACCAACTACCCAACCCTGTCAAATTTTCAACGAAGCCAAAAAGTGTTAGATTTTTAACTGCAACTGACAAACTAGAACTATCAAACTTTCAACTACTAATGGAAAAGTAACTGCAACTGTCAAAGGATGTCAGGCAGCTGCAACTATCAAATACGAATTCAAATTTCAAGTACAGCTGTTAAAAACGTAACTGTCAAATTTTCAACTACAACTGTCAAAAACTGTCAAATTTTAACCAACTATAATATTTTTAACTGCAACTTGCAATTGTCAAATGCTGTTATAGTTTCAAATGTAAAACTTGCTCAAATCTCAAATTTCAAGTACAACTGTCAAATTATCAATTGCAAATGTCGTCATTTTTTTAACTACACCTGCCTAGAACTATCATACTTTCAACAACTGTAAAAAAATTAACTACAAACCATCAATACTGTAAAAAAGTAATAAACTTTTAACTGAAACTTTGAAAAGCTCTTAAATTTCCAACTAAAACTAAAAATCTGTACAATTTCAATTACAACCATCAAAAACTGTCATATTTTAACTACAACTATAAAATTTTCTACTGAACCTGTCAACAACCGTCAAATTTTCAGCTGAAACTGTCAATCCCGGACAAATGTTCAACTGTAATAGTAAAACCTAAAACCTTATATTTACAACTGCAACTGCCAAAAGCTGTCAAACTTGACAAATTACAATTGACAAAAAGTGATGTTGAACTACAGCTATAATATTAAAATTAATTACAAATAATCAAAACTATAAAAAAAAATATAAATTTTTAACCGTATCTTTCAAAAACTGTTGAATTTAAACACCAACTGTCAGATTTCCAACTGAACCTGTCACAAACAGTCAAATTTTCAATTGAAACTGTCAATCCCTGTCATATTTTCAACTGTAGTAGTAAAACCAGCAAATTTCCAGCTACAACTGCCAAAAGCTATAAAATTTTCAACTCTACCTGTACATACCTGCCAAATTTTCAACTATATTTGAGAAAAAGTGTTAAAATATCTAACTGCAACTGTCATATTTTAAACTACAACTATCAAATTTTCAGCACCTGTTAACTTTATAACATCAACTGTCATAGATTGACATATTTTCAACTGCAAACTGCAACAGTCAAAAATCCACTCTCAAAACCTATCAAAATTTCCACTGCAAAGTGTCAAACCTTATCACATTTAAACTGCAGCTGCTAAATACCGTCAAATTTTGTACTCCCTTGAACAACCCTTTCCTTGTCCTTACCTGTCCTAACCCAAATTTTCAACCACAACTGTCACAATGTTTTAAATATTTAACTACAACTGTCATTTTTCAGCTGCAACTGTCAAAACTTCTAACTTCAGCTGCAATTCTAGTCAAAACTAGCAAAAGTATTTTGCAAAACTTCTTCAACATGCCCACGAAAACAATGTTTTGTCAAGAGCCCAGGTTTTCGGATGATTTAAGGCATTCTCAGAAGGCCGAGACTCATTTAAACATTAACTTCGCAGCGAAAAGTCCTAAACCATAAAATCCTAGATTTTGTGCGTAAGAGTCAGTTAATGGTCAGAATGATCGGACAAGAGTTGAATTTGACTCACAAAGCCGTTCATCAGCTTTTGACTAATTAATTGGGATTGAAGAAAATTTGCGCGAAAATGGTTTTCTGGAACATGTCATTACTGGCTATTGAGACTCCCTGACCTTGAGACTTCAAGGTCATAATTCGAAGGATCACCTCATGACCTTGATTCGTGAGGAGGTTCTAGAGTCGGTTGCTTACCACTACTTATGACAGGTAATAACATCAATGTGACTCTGCAGCCCCATTATTCGTCATATTTGAGTCATTGTGACTTTCCAAGATCACCTCAAAGGCACCATTTTGGGACATTTTAGAACATTGGGAAGGCTGTAACTGACCAACTGAAAGTAATTCGAGTGTCTGAGTTCCGACACTGTTATGAAGAGTATAAAACCTTCTCCAGCACTGTGTGGCTTTCCAAGGCAGTGACTTTGAATGAGGCAATGTGTAATTGTAGTTGCAATTCAGTACAGAAATTATAAAAAAAAACCCTTATTACTTTATTTACACCTCATCTAGTGATAAGATATGTATAATGCATAAGAATGTACAGAATAGCCGTAAGAGTTAGTGCAAAATTACTTTGGGGTCTGCTCTACTTTTTAAGGCACCAGAACATTGAGCTTCTTGTAGCGAATTTCTTATTAGAGTTCTTCTTGTAGCATTACAGCACATTTCTTAAAAGCAATGAAAACATTCGGAAAATGAATATTTTTAATATCAACCTGGGCAAGAATCAAACCCACGACTATTAATTAGTCGGCGCCTTAACTTTTACGCCACCGCCGTCTACTGCTATTGCTGCATTATGCATTTGAATCGAATTCATATTTGGTTCCTCATATGATTTGTAAAAGTAAATACCAATAATAAGTGCAAAATCAATCATTATTGGTTATTAAAGTACATTGTTAAACGGACTACCGCTTGCAGAAGTTACGAGTGTTCGAGTTTACTAAACTTTATAACGTATTGGGTGTTTGCAATTTTACTATTTTATATATTAGTCGGAGCCCTAACTGAATGGACTTCATTTCGCGTAGCCTATCTTGAAGTTTTCTGCATGTTTTGCTTTGCTTAAGACGATCAATTACTGTGTTAATTCGTTACTTTCTTAGAACTTGGAGTAAGTCCGCTGGGAATTGAAAATTTTTACTATTGCTTCAGAGCAATATTACTTGTGCCTTTATTGCACTGCACAAGTATTAATCAATCGGAGCCTTGAGCCATAGGCTTGATTTTGCCAGCACCTTCTTTGTATACTCTAATTTTTCTAAACTGGCGTTGGCGTCATCAAACAGCTGTGTGATGAGGTTTTTTCGTACCAACGTGATTGTTTTCGAGAATATGCATAACAATAGTTTAAGAATCGAAGATACTCTGAGGATCATTTGTTATATAACACTGATCACCGGTGGTTATAAATAGGTAATCGGTGTACACAATTTTCGCCTGCCAATCATGTAATAAATCATGTTATGTTGGCTGCCGTGATATTTTTTCTGCGACGATGCCAAATCTTTTTCACTAACACATGCTCATAAATGTGGGTATAACCAAACTTCTTTGACGTTTAACTTGTTACATTTGATCGATTATCACAATGCATATTTTCCCATTGTAGGTGTTAAACCATATCCACAAGATTGATATATGTACGATAAACGGCAGAGAAGTCGACGAATTTGATACGAACCGCGCACAAGATTGCACGGGCGCAACAGCTGATTGTAGCCATTTTTAAATGCCCAGGACAGCTGGTAACCTTGTAAAATTGTGTCATCATTATTATGATTATTATTTTGATGACGTGAACGCCAGTTTAGGAAATTTAGAGTATAGGAGCTCTTCCACCAATCGATTACGTGTACTCTTCTCCGTCCCCCGTCCTTCTTCGGCGGGCTTTCCGTTTCCGGACGTGGGCACACACACCGGGGGCGCAGGCGCCCAGCTTCCGGGCGGCGCGTGGGACGCGGGGCGGCGCGTGGGACGCGGGGCGGCGTGCGTACCCGGCCGGGGGCGGCGTGGCGTCGCGACGCGTGCACGCCGGGGGCGGCGGAAAATCGATACGCACATAAATAATGCATCGCCCGCGCCGCTGCTCCCCCCGGGGGAGCAGCCCGCGCGGGGACTTCCGGTTTAATTGCCGGACGGGATTTTCGGGCGGGTTTTTGTTTGCCGTGTCCGGACAGTTTTCAGGGTGTTATTGCGCCTGGGGGGTTTTACGTGGACCGCCGGTTAAACAGGGCTGTATTGTCCGGCCGGACGGAGGTGAGGAGGATTAGGGCGCCGGTGTTTGCTTGTGGGATGTTTTTTTATCGTTATTAGGATTCGCACGTAAATGTTTGCCAACGTGTACAGTGTCCTGCACAGTGTGCAAATCCTTAAGGGTGATATAGGCTGTCCAGTTCAAAGATGGAGCGCGCGTAAACAATGTCACAGGCGTGATCGACTCGTGAACACATCAGCACAAGCATACGACTGGTCGTCCCGCAGTCTGCAGTTTGGGCGGACTAAGTGGATTTTGTTGCTGAAAGCGCTGGACTCATGCCGTGTAGACCCCTGCAAATTATGACGGTTTTCTTTTTCATCTTCTTCTTCTTCTTCATTTGTTCCTTCTTGGATTTTTCTACGGAAGTCTTGTGTATTGTCTAGAAATGACGCTTTGCAGGTTTTATGCATACAATTAGATTGGAACATAACGTACATAAGGCTTTGCCATTTCTTTCAATCATTCCATACTCAGTTACCCACCATTCAAGAAAAATTATTGCATTCGTATCAGATGCTTCTTGCCGTTTACTCGTTCGTGCCATATTTATCTAAGATACGTAATATTATAAATTGTTTGAGTAATAATATGCTGAGGACTATTGCTCTCACAATATTTCAACCAATACAGTAATTGCATTTTTTTTTAAATTTAGCCAATCAGGTAAGAGTATCATCGAGTATTCATGCACATGTGCAAATACCCAAAATTTAAACTTTAATAAATAATCCAAATTTTTATTAACTATAATTAGTAAATGGCAATTGTGAATGAAATCATGCCTTCCATTCCCGGTTCTTCCACTTGCTGTTGTTCAAACTGCATCTTTCCAATGACTTCCTATGATTCAGTTTTGAATAACTACTTGTTTAACTTAAATGTGAAATTTTCTTCAGGCAATAGTCTTTCCGTGTATTCCTCGTGTACGCCAATTACCAGGTATTTAGCGTGCACTTGGGATGTAATAGTTGGATATATACACTCATTTATTTGTAATCCAATAAGCAATCTTACACAACACTCACAAGCGATTTGTCCACTAAAACCAATAACCTTACTAATTACTACTACATGAAGAAAAATGTTCGTGAACTCCCTTTTTTTTGTCGAAAACTGCAATATAGGGGCGAAATGCGTATTATTATTAGAGCGCCGTGATAAACTTTATGCTTACCCTAAATGGCAAATGGCATATGTCATATTTTTAACTGTACTGTCAAAGTATGCTATAGTTTGAACCATAACTGGCAAAATTAGTTGGAACTGTTGTAACTTGTACAAACTAATAGATACTTCTTTATGGATCGGTATAATGAATCAACTATCACGTTCAGAGTTCCACCTCAGACTGCTTTATTTCTGTTCAGTCGACGAAGCCTGGCATGGTTATAAAAACTAAGTAACCTTGTATGTGCTCGGATAAGATACCTCACATTGTCACAGGAACTAACAAAATTTGCTATACTTTCAATTGCATTTCATATTTTCAAGAGTAATTGTTAAAATCTGTAATATTTTTAACTGAAACTGTCGAAAATTGTTATACGAGTATTACGAACTGTGATTATCAAATTCTGCAATATTTTTAACTGCAACTGACAAAATTTTACATATTTTCAACTGTAGCTGCCGACATGTCAAATTTTCAACTGTAACATTCAAAATCTGTAATATTTTCAACTCCAATTATTAAAATCTGCTAACTTTGATTAACCCGTCAAATATGTTAAATTTTCACATGCAACGGTATCCAACTTTGTCATCTTTTCAACTAGGACTGTCAAAATTAATCAAATTTTCAAGGATTGCTGACAAAATATGTCATATTTTCAACTGTACTGACAAAGTGTGCTATATTTTGTACCATAACTGGCAAACTTAACTGTAACTAACAAAATTTGCCGCTATCGATATGTCATATTTTCAAGAGTTACTGTCAAAATCTGTAATATGTTCAACTGCAACTGTCACAAATTGTTATACTTGGAACTTTGATTATCAAATTCTGTAATATTTTTAACTGCAACTGACGAAATGTGACATAATTTCAACGGTACCTGTCAAAATATGTAAAATTTTAACTTGCAGTTGTCGAAATCTGCCTAATTTGATGAACTCGTCAAATGTGTTATATTTTTATATACAACCGTATCCAAGTTTGTCATCTTTTCAACTGGAACTGTCAAAATTAATCAAATTTTTCAACGGTAGATGACAAAATATGACATATATTCAAATATATTTTTAACTGTACTTCAAAGTGTGCTATATGTTGAACTGTAACTAGCAAAATTAGTCAAATTTGACTTATTTTCAACTGCATCTGTCGACATTATCATATTTTCAAGAGTAACTTTCAAAATGTGTAATTTTTTCAACTGAAACTATCAAAATGAATCAAATTTTCAACGGTAGCTGATATATGATAATTCGATGTCATAATTTTAACTGTACTATCAACATGTGATATATTTTGAACCGTAACTGGCAAAATTAGTCATATTTTAGCTGTAACTAACTGTGAACTAACAAAATTTGCCATACTTCTGTCAAAATCGTCAAAAAATCGTCAAAATCTGTAATATGTTGAACTGCAACTGTCACAAATTGTTATATTTGGAACTCTGATTATCAAATTATGTAATATTTTTAATTGCAACTGACGAAATGTGACATATTTTCAACAGTACCTGTCAAAATATGTAAAATTTTAACTTGCAATTGTCGAAATCTGCCAAATTTCATGAACTGGTCAAATCTGTTATATTTTTATATACCAACTGTATAGTTTTTATAACTGTATATAACTGTATCCAAGTTTGTCATCTTTTCAACTGGAACTGTCAAAATTAATCAAATTTTTCAACGGTAGATGACAAAACATAACAAAATATATTTTCAACTGTACTACAAAGTGTGCTATATTTTGAACTGTAACTAGCAAAATTAGTCAAATTTGAGCTCTAACTAACTAAATTTGTCTTATTTTCAACTGTATCTGTCGACATTATCATATTTTCAAGAGTAACTCTCAAAATGTGTAATTTTTTCAACTGAAACTATCAAAATGAATCAAGTTTTCAACGGTAGCTGATATATGATAATTCGATATGTCATAATTTTAACTGTACTATCAACATGTGCTACATTTTGACCGGTAACTGGCAAAATTCGTCATATTTTAGCTGTAACTAACTGTAAACTAACAGAAGTAGCCATATTTTGAACTGTATCTGTCAATATTGCTATATTTTCAAAAGTAACTGTAAAAATCTGTAATATTTTCAATTAAAATACATCTCTACACACACCCAGGCGCACTTAAGCCCGCCTTATTAATCGTCCACTAAACCTTGCAAACCCTGCTAGACTCGGCAATCCATCGACTTCCTTGAAAACTTCACCCCGCCGATTATTTCCCAATACATTCCTCCGCCACTTTCTCCCGCGAATCCGCTTTAATTGGCTCTGTCTACGTTTCCCGATCATTCACCCCCGCAACTGGCGGTTTCGCGAGCGGCTCGTTCGCGCCGCTCGAAAGTTCATTAAGGCGGCGCGCGTAAGAGTGCCGTGAAAGTTGGCCGTTTTAATTGCTCGAGATCTCGGATGGGTCGTGAGAGGCGCTCTTCTCGGCCGGCGAGGGTCTTGGGCGGTAATTAAAATGGATGTGGGACTTCCTCGTTTCCGACGTCGGCCCGTCGCGTAATGAGCGCGTTTAACTCGCATCGTAAGCGAGCTAATGACGGCGATTAGGCGGAATTAGTTTAAACGCGGTGTTTTTTTCCCCGACAATTGGTGCCTAATCGGCGTGTTTTTCGCTGGTGCGCTCACGAGTCTCGTGCGATTGAGACGTCGAGCTTCGAAAATCACTCGAATACATGATACAGAAGTTTTAATTTTATTTTTTTTATTTTGGGACTTTGAGACTTTGAGACGTCGAGCTTCGAAAATCACTCGACTAGTTGTTGCTGAAGTTGTATTTTTTTTATTTCGAGTGTTTGGGTCAAATTTGTTCTTGTTTTTGGTATGACCTTTTTGATTTTTGAGTAATATGACTATCAATATGATCTTGATGTAATAGAAACATCAATATCATACAGACTTATGCACCAACAGCAGATAAATCTGATGACTAAATCGAACAGTTCTATGCAGAACTATACACGGTGCTCGACACCTGACAAGACAAAACCTAAACAAAAATGGATAACACAAGACATCCTCCTCCTTATGGAAGAACGAAGGAAAAACAAAAACAATCCCAAAAAATAAAAAGAGCTGCAAAGGAATATAACAAGGGAAATCCAGGAAGAAAATGAAAAATGGCTAACTGCAAAATGTGAATACATAGAAGAACTACAATCAAAATACGATAACAGAAATGCACATAAAGACATCAAATTTCTTAATATAAAAATTAATGAAATACGACAAAAAACTACAATCCCAGATATAGATAAGAAATGGGATAATATAAAAACAGCACTAATAGAAGGAAGTAAAGATCAATTGACACCAGACAAGATAAAACCTACACAAAAATGGACAACACAAGAAATCCTCCATATGGAAGAACGAAGGAAAAACAAAAACAATCCCAAACAATATAAAGAGCTGCAAAGAAATATAACAAGGGAAATCCGGGAAGAAAAAGAAAAATGGCTAACTGCAAAATGTGAATACATAGAAGAACTACAATCAAAATACGATAACAGAAATCCACATAAAGAAATCAAAGATTTAACAGGAACATCGCGAAAAAGACAAACCACCATTATAAGAAATAAAAAATGGAAGATCATAATATAACCAGCACAAAAACTAATAAGGTGGGAAGAATATATAGAAGAACTCTTTCGTGACACAAGACATACTAGAACGAAGCAGAATACCACAGAAGGACCAAACATATTGAAAGAAGAAGTTCTCTATGCCATAAAGACATTAAAAAGCAGTGGGACCAGACGAAATACCAAACGAACTCTTAAAACTAATAAATGAGGACCAGCTCGATATTATGGTTGATCTATTTAATACAATGTACAGAAACGGACTAATACCTAAGCAATGGATAAAATCTACCTTCATAACTATATCAAAAAAAACCAAACGCCAGAGAATGTAGTGACTACAGGACTATCAGTCTAATAAGTCATACACTAAAAGCATTTCTCAAAGTTATTCGCAAGAGACTATATAACAAGCTAGAAAATGACATAGGAAACACACAATTTGGTTTCAGGAATGGCTTTGGTACAAGGAAAGCATTATTCAGTTTGAATGTACTAACACAGAGATGTTTAGACATGACCATATATACCGGGTGATTCAAATTTTATTACCAGGCCAAAAATAGCGACTTCTAATTGAAATAAAAAATCCAAAATAAGTACACATGTTTAGATATTGATGAAGCCTAATCTGACGATAAAAAAATTAATTTTAACCATCCGGTAGTTTATACGTTATTTCACAAATAATTCGTAATTTTATTTATAGTTTTTGTCAGAACATACTTTAATGCTATTCCAAACATTCCAGTGTAATCCAAGTCAAAAAAATGGCACCAATTATTGAATCAAATGAATTTTCATATTGCAACAGTAAGATGTATTACTAAATAGTAAAATATGACGGGTGCTACCAGTAATAGTCCCTATAATGGATTTGATGGGTTTTATGATAGGGCCGTACCCAATCCGTCCTGCAAGGACCGTTCAACCCACGGGCGACTGGCGCAATCATAAAAAGTCATAAAACGTTCCAACCGCACCGGCAAGGTCAATGCTTTGTAGGGCTCTGGACTTATAAAATCATAAATCATACCGAAAGTTGGTCAGTAATGTAAAAAATGCTTTAATTTGAAATCTAATCATTTTCGTTAATTTTTGATTTCATAAATGGGTTCTATGAATAAAATAAAACAGTTTAGGGCAAAAATAACGATAGCGAATTTTGCCCGAAAAGAGTTTTTTTAATTTTATAACCGTCTATATAATTATATCGAAAAAGTCAAACTACCTTTCCATAGATTAGTATCAGACCTATATAAATTCAAATTTTTATATTTTTTGGGCAACTCCAAATGCCTAAAAAACCCATGGTAATAAAACTAGCATCACCCGGTATATACACGTATGCTTCATAGACTGTGAAAAGGCCTTTAATAAAGTACGTCATGATATTCTAGTAAATATACTGAAACAACGAAACATCGACACTCGAGACATTCAGATTATTGAATCGCTTTACTGGAACCAAACAGCCACGATAAAAGTAGACAACGACGAATCTGATGAAATACGGATAGTAAAAGGGGTACGACAGGGTTGTATACTGTTCCTAATGCTATTTAATCTATACTCCGAAGAGATATTCAGAGAGGCCCTAAGTGAAGAACGCACTGGAATCACAATTAACGGTCAGACGGTCAACAACTTAAGGTATGTCGATGACACTGTTGTTATAGCAGATAATCTTGTAGACCTTCAGAGTTTAACAAACAAGTTAAATGATGTCGGTCTACAGTACGGTCTCTAGATGAATCTGAAAAAGACGAAGTACATGGTCATAACTAATGGCAGAATACAATATCAAGACTTCACCGACAACACGTTCGACAAAAGTTCGATTTCGTCATTAGATTTATCTGCTGTTGGTGCATAAGTCTGTATGATATTGATGTTTCTATTACATCAATATCATATTGATGGTCATATTATTCAAAAGTCAATTGGTCACTCCAAAAACAAGAACAAAATTGACCCAAACGTTCAAAATAAAAATAAATACAACTTCTGCAACAACTAGTCGAGTAATTTCCGAAGCTCGACGTCTCAAAGTCCAAAATTTAAAAAAAGGCAACTAAATATAAATACCTTGGTACATGGATAACCAATACCATGACATAGACCATACATTAGAAATTAAAACCAGAATTGAAATGGCCAGAAGCATATTCCTTAAAATGCGTGTATTTCTTTGTGATAGACAACTAAAACTTGATCTGCGTACAAGAATGCTAAGAGGCTACGTGTTCTCCATTCTAGTATATGGAATGGAAGCATGGACTTTAAGGCAAAGTAGAAATGAAAAACCTAGAAGCCTTTGAGATGTGGTGTTATAGACGAATGCTAAAAATATCATGGACGTACAAAGTGACGAACATCAGAGTAATGAACAAACAACATGAAATCATACACACAATAAAAAGAAGGAAGCTACAATATCTAGGCCATACACCAGAGGAAAAAAGTATGAACTGCTCCAACTGATGATGCAAGGGAAAGTAATGGGCAAAAGGAACATCGGTAGATGCAGATGCTCATGGGTAGGACCTGAGAGAATGGTATGATACCACATCCCAAGAGTTATTCCGAGCTGCCGCCCCCATGTTATGATGATTGCAAACCTCCTGAAAGGAGATGCCATATAAAGAAGAAGACTTGATTTTTGATACCATCTAGCTGATAATACTTGTAGAATCAGTTGGTTGTCTAGAATTAAGATGATTAGCTTCGAAAATCAATCAAATAGTTGATACAGCTGTTCCATCCATCTAGCTCATAATACTTGTATGATCAGTTGGTTGGCTAGAATTAAGATGATTAGCTACGAAAATGAATCAAATAGTTGATGCAGATGTTGCATCCATCTAGCTCACCATACTTGCATAATCAGTTGGTTGGATAGAATTAAGATGATTACCTTCGAAAATGAATTAAATAGTTGATACAGATGTGTTTTTTTTTTAATCTTGCTACTTTTAACTTTTGGGACAATTTTGATTGAGAATTGAGAAGATTATCTTATCTCTAATCACTGAAATTTCGGTTTTTATTTAGTTACTAGATTTTATATTAGACTTTTTATGCTTGAATCTCTCTAGCTCATTGATATTTTTTGCCATTTTTTCTTGTTTTTTTGAAACGTTTTGTTGGTTTTTTTAATCATTGAACTTTAATGTTCTTTACACATACTTACAGACACATACGTGAATTAAGGTTAGCTTCGAAAATCACTCATAGCTGATCTTTTTTTAATCAATGTGTTACACTTGTTGTTGTTAATCTATTCAGTTCCAATTACCTTCTTAGCATTTCGCTTAGCGCCCTTGATGTTGCGCCCTTTGGCGCTCTCTGGCGCCAAAGACGCATTGTTACGCCGTTTCCGACATTTGAGTAGTACGGAAATTGACTTTAGAGTAGGTTAATAAGGTGTGCATTTCTTCGTTCGTATAATTACCTGAGAAATTAATGCTCAACTTCTGAGCAGAGTAACGTTCTGCGCAGGTGGTTACTTATAACTGATCTGAGTATGTGCCGAATTTCTGAATTTATACTATTTCTCCTTCCACATTACACCACCCCCGTCCCTATTTTCGCTTATTTTTCTGAAGTTGATCTATCTCTGCACATGTGTACCACCCAAGGTTACCATGCCGGTGGCGAACTCGGCCACCCGGTAATCTGAAGATGTAGGTAGTTTAAAATTTGAGTTGACGATAGTTTATGCGTTCTTATTTTTATCCATTCGTTTCAATTGTGCATGTCCGAAAATGCGGGCGGTCGCATGCCTTTTCGAGCCCTCTTAAAACTTGCTTGTTTGCCTTATGTATTATACGTTTTATTATAGGATAATTATATTTAATTAATATCAAACATGGATCAGGTCCTTACAATATCATTTCCATTTTATATCATTGTCCACTAATTATTGTTTTTTGGTAGTTTTAATTATTTAAAATTTAAAATTTATTTAGTTTTAAATTTAAAGCTTCAGCTTATTAAACTGTTTGCACTAATCACATGGTCGTCTGAGCAGGTATTCACCCTCATATTTTACAATGAATTTATTACCCCAACTTGGCGGTATATCAATATTACGTCACAAATCATGTGATTGACTGGGTACTCATCGTGATTATTTTTAATTAAGGCAATTTATTACCCCCCAACTTCGCGGTCCGTTCGAAACTTCTTTCATAAATTTCGTTGGCCGGAGGTGCGAGCGCCGAACTCCGATTCCACCCCCTGTCTGCCGCCCTTTAGTCCCGGAGCATTGGAGATTTTTAATTACGACAAGCGGTCTGCCGGGAAATTCGCCTCTCCTCGCGCGGCTGGGAAGTTTTAGATTAATGGGATCCGGCCCTGGCCGGTCCCGAAAGTTCCGCGGAGGCGAATTACGGCTCGATTAACGGCCCCGGAGAGTTTATCTTAATTGCATCTGGGGAAAAATTAAAACAGCCAACTATATCGAACACCGCGAAACTAAGTATTAATTGCGATAGTTTGGTCGCGGCAGAGCTGGGTTCGCTTCCAAGCACGCAATCTGCAAAGTCTACTCAGGTCAAAATTGAGTTACGTAAGTCAAAGAGCATTTCGCGCCCTTGAAGTTGCGCCCCTTGGAGCTGCCTGGCGCCAAAGAGGCAATGCCACGCCGCTTTAATCCAACATTTTAGATTATCAAATATGGTTTTACCTTATGCCAGAGTAGGGAGCTCGTAGCCAAGCCCAATATCTTGTAGACGGGACTCCAGGACCCCACAAAAAATATATATGCCTGCCTGTGGCAGGCGCCACTTCGCGCTAGTTACGGCGCTATCTCTGGCGGTGTAACGATATGTAGGCGGTGAATGAGCCTAAGGCATTGTTACGCAATTTCCGACATTTGAGAGTATCAACCAGTAATCGCTTCAACCAGGAATCGCGTCTTTTCGTAGAACTACCACCATTCCAAGAGTAAATAACCAATGCTTATCCGAAACAATATGAGTAATTGTCGGCTCTCTTCGGGACGACTGGATTTAAGTTTTGCAACCTAAGTTAGCTAATTGGTTTTTGGTTAAAAATTATTGACCGAAGTGTTAATTGACCGATTAGTTAAAATTGTTTGAAAACTGCAAACTTCTGTAATCTCAGGTTCCTATTCTCAACAAAAAATAATGTTTTTTTTTTTTTTAAATTTATATAATAAAGTTACATGGAAACCACATTTCATATAAAGCAATGATTTATCAAGGAATTATATCATAATTATTGACTCCACAGAAGACTTTCTGCGAATACCTACATTGGTATGGCCTTGGTGGACATGCATTGCAAACCGAATTCCCTGGCACAATGCAAAAATAGCTTCCTCTCGGTAATAAACCATAATTTCGTGCCCGTACTTCTCCATTATTTCCGTCTGAAACTTAATTAAACTTGCACAACAGACCAAACAACGCCCGCCTGCATTCAGAAACACCACCGTGACTCTCCGGGTAATTCATTTTTATCGCCCGCCACGCATTTTAAACGAACGTAAAGCGAAAATAAACGCGGATGACTTAAAAATGCAGAAGGCCGTCCTTCGCCCGGCCATGTTTACGACGCGCCGTAAAACCGGCATTTAAAGGGGGATTATTTACCTCCAACTGCGGAATTAAACGGGCAAAGCTATGCAAATTGGGGGGCAATTTGACTAAATTATGGACCACTATGCCACTTCATTGGGAGTTTGCACTCTTAAAATTGGCCTTTGTGTTGTTTACAAGTCGAATCGCCCATTCTGTTTGACTGAAGCTACAGCTGCAAGATGTTTGATAAAATCTTGGCAAACGAATATAACATTATACGAGGGAATATAACTCGTACGTAAAACACTGACGTCATAACAATGCGGTTTCTATAGTTACGCATGTATTAATAACTGACAATGCTGATAATACAACGGTTGCATTTTCAGGATAATACCACGAACAAATGACGCATGTATTAATAACTGACAATGCTGATAATACAACGGTTGCATTTTCAGGATAATACCACGAACAAATGACGGTCGCTACCACAATTTTTGGTTAAACACAAATAGCAGCGACGATCGTTGCGATGGGGTTATTTATCGGTTGCGCCCACAATCTAGACGGCCCCTAATAAAAACATTACCCGAAATGTCAGTGTGTTTCAAGTACAAGTAAAATAGTAAAATGTGGTAATAAATGTGGCTTGCTCTTTGAAAGATAAGTGATCTAAATAAATATAGGTATTTAAACTGTACATTTAGCTTCTTGTTTATTCTGCTTTACCAGATGACTCAATCAATTCATTATATTCCCTTGCTAAATATAATTAGTGGTGTTCTCAAAAATCGATAATCATTTTAAAAATAAAACTTATTTCAACCCCAAACTTTGGAAAATGCACCTCGCCCTTCGAGCTCGGTCATTTTCGTCGTTGGGGTTGAAATTCGTTGTATTTATAAAATCATTATCGATAATGAGAACACCCCACTTGTTATATTACCTCTGGCAAGATAACTTTTGAAATTTTTTTGCCAGAAGTAAAATACGCAACTACAATGAAAGTTAATTCAATTTAATACATTTTCAAATATGATTTTAAATATTTGTACCTTTGGATATTTTAGATAAAATCTTGGCAAACGAATATAACATTATCACCCGAATCTATAGTCCGTACTTGAGCTTGAGTTTGACTCAAGATGTACATTTGGTTGCGTTTAGTCCATAAACGTTTATAGAAAATACGCAACCAAATATACGACCTGAGTCGTGCTCATGCTCAAGTACGGACTATAGATATGGGTCTAAATGAGGCAAGATAATTCTTGAATTTTTTTACTACTACTACAATGTAAGTAAATTCTATTTAATACTTTTTCAAGTATGATTTTAAATATTTGTACGTATGGATATCATCTCAGCAGATAACTGGAGACCGGTTTCGACCGGGTGGGTCTCATCAGTACAGTGCATCTGGAGCAGAAGTAGTTTATATGCTTCTCTCATACTTTCAATTGTTTCTTTAGAGATTGTTTAAAAATTAAAGTATACAAACATATGAGGGAAAGGGAATTTATAAGAGATATTTCGACAAGAGTGTCTTACAAAATTGACTGGGAAAGTATAGACATGACTTTTGTAGTTACTACAAACTTACATTGAATTTCGTGCGGTTCCTACACAACTTCAAAATTGACTGGCAAAGTATAGAAATTACTTATGTAGTTACTACAAACTTAGATTGAAGAATGAACTTCTCTCATACTTTTAATTGTTTCTTCAGGGATTATTTAAAATTTAAAGTGTACAAACATAAAAGGGAAAAGGGGATTTAAAAGAGAGATTTCGACCAGAGAGCGTCTTCCAAGTCCAAAAATGACTGGGAAAGTATAAACATGACTTTTGTAGTTACTACAAACTTAGATTGAATTTCGTTCGGTTCCTACACAACTTCAAAATTGACTGGCAAAGTATAGAAATGACTTCTGTAGTTACTACAAACTTAGATTGAAGAATGAACTTCTCTCATACTTTCAATTGTTTCTTTAGGGATTACTTAAAAATTAAAGTGTTCAAACATAAGGGAAATGGGATTTATAAGAGAGATTTCGACAAGAAGAGCGTCTTTCAAGTCTAAAATTGACTGGGAAAGTATAGACATGACATTTGTAGTTACTACAAACTTACATTGAATTTCGTTCAGTTCCTACACAGCTTCAAATTTGACTGGCAAAGTATAGAAATGACTGCTGTAGTTACTACAAATTTAGATTGAAGAATGAACTTCTCTCATACTTTCAATTGTTTCTTTAGGGATTATTTAAAAATTAAAGTATACAAACATATGAGGGAAATGGGATTTATAAGAGAGATTTCGACAAGAAGAGCGTCTTCCAAGTCCAACACTTACTGGGAAAGTATAGACATGACATTTGTAGTTACTACAAATTTAGATTGAAGAATGAACTTTTCTTATACTTTTAATTGTTTCTTTAGGGATTATTTAAAATTTAAAGTGTACAAAAATAAGAGGGAAAAGGGGATTTAAAAGAGAGATTTCGACCAGAGAGCGTCTTCCAACTCCAAAATTAACTGGCAAAGTATAGACATGACTTTTGTAGTTACTACAAACTTACATTGAATTTCGTTCAGTTCCTACACAACTACAAAATTGACTGGAAAAGTATAGAAATAACTTCTGTAGTTACCACAAACTTAGATTGAATTTCGTTCACTTCCTACACAACTTCAAAATTGGAGAAGTGTAGATATGACTTATTCAGTTACTACATACTTAGATTGACTATTGCACTTGTCACATTTACATATGCAACTTCATACTGACGGACCAATGAAATAACCCAAATTTTAAATTGTCGGCCAATTAGAATCCACTTAAAGTGATAATTGCTGTCGAACACTTGTTACTTTCGAGAAGGTTATTGGGATTACTTTTTAGTATTCTCTGGCGTGGAGCCAACAATTTCTTGCTTTATATTTGTAAGAGATTTGATGTCAAACCGGTTGGAAGACATTTTTATAATATAAAACGTTTATATTTAAAATCTTTATATTTTCTAAAATAATTAATGTGTGCCAGTTGTTTCGGGCATTTTTTTGAAAATTCCTGAGTTATACGATTTTTTGTGAATTCTACAAAAAAAATTAATAATTGAAAACTTTTTATTTTATTTATATTTTGCGAACGTATCGAAATATTTCCATTCCATATAATTGTTTATGGCTTGGTTTAGTCTACTTGGTCTACCGATGTTGGAGTTCCAGACATTTTCCATAATTTTTGTATTTAACTTTAAGGGCGAAATTCCGTTAAAGTTAAATATAAAAATTCATGGAAAATGTCTGGAAGATGAGTAGAGGAATAACTAGAGGAAAGCCCCTTGAATTATAAATGAAATTACACAAATAAATCGAAAAAAATCAATTCAAAAAATATAAGCGAAATACTGATAGCAATAACTTGTATTATGATATTTTCAACATTTTCTAGGCTTGGTTTAGTCTACTTGGTCTACCGATGTTGAAGTTCCAGACATTTTCCATATATTTTGTATTTAACTTTAAGGGCGAAATTCCGTTAATCCGTTAAAATTCATGGAAAATGTCTGGAAGTCCAAGATCAGTAGTGGATTAACTAGAGGAAAGCCTTGAAAATACAAATGAAATTAAACAAATAAATCGAATAAAATCAATTCAAAAAATATAATCTAAATACTAATAGCAATAACTTGTGTTATGATATTTTCAATATTTTATAATTACTTAGCTCAAATATACATCAAAATCGTAATCAACAATAGCAATATTTTGAAAATTCTGCACAGATTTTGAAAGTTATGTTTTTTTTTATTACAGTGCATTTTTTCTAAAATAATCGAAATGCGCTTGTTAGCATCGATAGGTTAATGGAACTCATTATGCATCAATAGCTATATGTGCAGTAAGTAAAGTTGTAAATAAGGGGGAAAATTCCCCGAGAACAACAATGACACTTTGCGCTCTTATTGCACACAAGATTTTTCCTACAATTTATTATTTCTTAATACAATCTTTATTTAAGGTTAATTATATTATTGGCAAGCTATAAAGTGTTTACGCGAACTTTGCGCTCGTTGTCAATAGCAACGCGCGACAAAGTCACGGTTCTCGGAAAACGTAAACTTTTCGCTCGCACTAGCAAGCAGAAAGGCCTATTTTATGTGTAAATTGTAGAATAGAAACGTTTTAGTTTTATAAGCCCGTCTTATTAGATTTTTTTTAAATGCTTGCCTAGTCTTATCTTGCCTTTAACGTGAAGATTTGTCTTGAATTTTATTTTCCATTTTGAATTAACTTTACTTGTAATTTCAAGAGTTGTCGTGCAGAATCTAATCTTGACAACATTATTTTTCTCTCCAACTTTGAGGTTTTATCCATTTTTTTTTTCTCTATGTCATTTTTCAAAATTATCAAAAAAAACTTATTAAATTATTTATTATAGAACACTCGTATTTAACTTGAAAATACGTATTTTGTATGTCGGTACACCTAAAATTAGAGATGTGTCTGTAACTTTAATACAGGTGCAATCACGATTTTTTTTTTAATTGTTGAGTGATTGAATTAAATAAAATGGTGTACAATCGCTGACATTCGAAGTGCAACATGGTTTTTTTTAGACCGCCCTATGGATATTTAAGGGCGAAGCTGTTTTGCATCTGTGTTTGTACTTGTACGTGCCTAACCCTGATTACGAAAAAGTTAGAAATTCGCTCTGGTTTGTGGCTTTTCGTTGCACTTCAAATGTCGGCGATTGTATAAAATATACACAGCTATAAATCAATTTCGAAGTTAAAAATGTAACTACTTGTAACTTTTTGGTGGTATGGCAATTAAAGTCCCCAATGTTTGGAAATCAGTACAAATTTGTAGTAATTAAAGTCCCCAATGTTTGGATATCAGTACAAATTTGTAGTAATTAAAGTCCCTAATGTTTGAAAAGGATGTTTCCCCAAACCAGTCGTTCGCAACCGACGTTAAACTGTAGGTGCCATACGTCAGTGTAACTACGACAAAGACACTCATACACTGACGTATGCGGGGAAACAGCCGACACTCGACAACGAGTATGGCACTCCAAGAGGAATGTTTGGAAATGTCAAATGTCAATCATAATATTAAATTCCTTGCTTTATATTTGTAAGAGATTTGATGCCAAACAGGTTGGAAGACATTTTTATAATATTTATTAAATATTTGTCAATGTCAATACGACACGTGCAATAGTCATGCAAAATATGTTTCGTGCATAGTTCCTTGCTTAGATAATACCCGCTATAGTGATTTGATGCCAAACTGGTTGGAAGACATTTTTGTAATATTTATTAAATATGTGTCAATGTCAATACGACACGTGCAATAGTCATGCAAAATATGTTTCGTGCATAGTTCCTTGCTTAGATAATACCCGCTATAGTGATTTGATGCCAAACCGGTTGGAAGACATTTTTATAATATTTATTAAATATTTGTCAATGTCAATTCGACACGTGCAATAGTCATGCAAAATATGTTTCGTGCATAGTTCTTTGCTTAGATAATACCCGCTATGGTGGTGCACTGGCGCTTGTTGCCGTGAAAGTGGCACGGCAACAAGCTCTCGTGCCACTATAGCGGGTATTATCGGCAAGTCACTATGCACTTAACATATTACTATTGAATATTGTTCATTTTCTACAATAGTTTGATGTGATTTTGTAAAACAAAAAGTTTTGATTTTTTTTTTAATCTTTGAAATGTTTTCTTAACAACACTTACTAATTAGCTTATCTAAGCATTTTCCGAAATTTTATTCTTTGAGTAGGTACTGATTGACTGGGACATCACAACTGGGACGAACTGTATAAATTATTGTTATTATTTTTTTAATATCCGGAAGTATTGGGTCGCCCACGTGATAATGAGCCGCGCGGACCCAACCTCGTTTCCACGTCGTTTCTCTACCTGCTCTTTGGAGATCCTCGGCTCTCTTCATTGAATCCCCGTAAAACCTTAATCGCCTGCGCTCGTTCTACCTGAATTCCTCATTGAATGGGATGGGAAGGGTACCGAGTCGGCCCTTTTAACGGAAGGCCGTTATGTCTCCATAATGTGTGACGCATTATCGCCGGTCGTGAAACGGATTCACCGACGATACCAATACGCCAATGCGATTGTTGGGGCCACGTGGCAATCTGCTGGTGGAGGATCAATTTGTTCCCATTTAAAACGGGGCCAAAGGGGAGCTTTGTTGTCGTGTTTGCTGCGTTCTGTAGACGGAAGTTTATAAATAATGTATCATGATGGAAATTTTTGACTGTCCCCTTCACAAGTAAATAAGTTTACATACAACGACCGCCTTATGGACATTTAAGGGCGAAGCTGTTTTGCATCTGTATTTGTACTTAACCCCAATTACCAATAAGGTCGAAGTTCGCTCCGATTTATGGCTTTTCGTTGCACTTCAAATGTCGGTGATTGTACAAAATATACACAGATATACATCAATTTCTAAATTAAGAATATAACTACTTGTAACTTTTTTGGTGCCATGGCATTAAAGTCCCCAATGTTTGGAAATCAGTACAAACTTGTAGTCATTAAAGTCCCTAATGTTTGGAAGGGACGTTTCCCGAAACCTGTCGTTCGCAGCCGACGTTAAACTGTAGGTGCCATACGTCAGTGTAACTACGATAAAGACACTCATACACTGACGTATGCGGGAAACGGATTGAGTATGGCACTCCAAGAAGAATGTTTGGAAATGAGTACAATGTTGTGTAATCGTTTTACGCATAACATTAAATTCCTCTGGCGTTTCAGTATAACCTCTTCGCGTATAAATAACAGCCCCACGCAAAATGCCTGTGCATGCCGTTCATTAGGTTTTATCGCGCTCATAATATTTACATTCTGTTCCACTTGGACAGCCGCCCGACGTGACGTCCATGACTGCAACATCCGCTCGGAAGCGAATTTATCGTTTAATCCGTCGATAATCGCGGAAAATTGGCACATTGAGCGCCACACCAGCGCAAAACCGATAGCGCGATGCTGCCATGTGCATGTGCAGAGCACCCACATGGTATCCGGCCACTGAAATTCGAAAATTATTCCCAATGAGAGCTCGATAATGCCAGTTTGGCAGGAATTCGCCCAGAAGCAGTCGATTACAGATGTAAAATGGCTTTTGCAGCACGATAAGTAGAATAGTTATTTATGATACAATGTGAATTAGTGCTTTTTTGCACAAGCGTGAAAATTGTTGAACGAGGCACAGCCGAGTATAACAAACAACGCGAGTGAAAAAAGCACTACTTTATGAATATGTATCATAGAAAGTTTTTTTCTTCGACAGCTATTATGAAAAACAGCTAAAATTTGATGCGAAATACTTTTTTTTTATCGATGAGTGAATGAATTATGTGTAAAACCTATTTTACGCACAGTTGATGTTTTTACGCCCAGCTGATTTTTCTACGCACTAAAACGTGCTAAAAAGTATCACTTTACGCACTGTGATGCTTGTTTTCAATAGCAACGCGCGACAAAGTGTTTACGCGAACTTTGCGCTCGTTGTCAATAGCAACGCGTGTGTCAAAGTCTCCTCGGAAAATGTCAACTTTTCGCTCGCATTTTCAAGCAGAAGACCTACTTTGTAGGTTACGCATGTCGCATGTCGCTCTTAAGCGTCCTGTCGCACCATCTGTCAATTAAGGATAACGGAAGCCAGACCAACTTTGCGCTTGTTGCCAATAGCAACGCGCGTCAAAGTGACTGACCGCCGAAAACGTCTTGAATCTTATTATCCATTTTGAATTAGCGTTACTTGTAATTTCAAGAGTTATCTTTCAGAATCTAATCTTGTCACAATTATTTTATTCTATTTTCATTTTTCAAAATTTTCAAAAAGAATCGAAGATTTATTTATTATAGCACACAAATTGAACAATTACGCAAATTTAACTTGAACACTGCGTTTAAACTTGGATACTTGCCCTAAGCACAAAGATCCATCCAAGATATCCAAGACATCCATTGAAGTCTGTTCTAACTTGTACAGTTTTCAGAACTTGAATCCCACATGAATGCTAAAGTAATATATATATATATATATATATATATATATATATATATATATATAATTTTCTTTGGTTTGCCTGGTCACAGTGGTCCTCGGCAGTAAATGGGTTTTATTAAAATGGCACCATAATATGACTTCAGATCCTGTAAGCTACTTGTATAAGGGTTACAAAAATGTCAAACTGCAAATCGAATCTGATCCTTATTTTTTTGTTTTTTAGAGGTCGAAATTTGTATCTACAACCTTTCCCAATTTTTTGGTATCTCTTACGTTAATAAATTATAATATTCCACATTTTGGTACAGATGATTTAATATGCCTTTTACGTTATCTGAGTTTACTATAAAACATTTTTAGTTTTAGTTACTGTCAAAAAATTAAACTGTTTATGTCATAGAATGTTGTTCGTTTCGTTGCTGCTAAATTGAGTTTACATTGAAAACCAACACACCATTTCCATTTTTAATTAGCGTAATTAGCGTAACTTGTAATTTCAAGAGTTGTCTGTCTTTCAGACTTTAATCTTGACACAATTATTTTTTTTTAAATATATTTTCATTTTTCAAAATTTTCAAAAAGAATTGTAGATTTATTTATTATAGGGCACTCTTTTTTAACTTGAACAATTACGCAAATTTAACTTGAAAACAGCATTTCAACTTGGATACTTGCCCTAAACACAAAGATCCTTCGAAGATATCCAAGAGATCCAGTGAAGTAACTTACGTGCAGTTTTCAGAACTTGAATCCTACATGAATTCTCGTGTTAAAGGAAAACAAAACTTTCCTGTGGCTTGCCTTATATTTATTATTATTATTATTAATATATATAATAATATTATTATCTTACCTTCAACTTAAAGATGTCTTGAATTTAATTATCCAGTTTGAATTAGCGTTACTTGGGATTTCAAAAGTTGACATTTAGAATATAATCTTGACAAAAATCTTTTTTGTTTGCTATTTTCATTTTTATTTTTTATTTTAAAGAATTGAAGATTTATTTACTATAGGACAAAATTCTTGTGTAACATTTTCATTTTTCAAAATTTTCAAATAGAATTGTAGATTTATTTATTATATGACACTAATCTTTAACTTGAACAATTACGCAAATTTAATTTGAAAATTGCATTTCAACTTGGATACTTGCCCTAATAAACACAAAGTTCCTTAAAAGATATCCAAGAGATCCAGTGACGTACTTACATACAGTTTTCAGAACTTAAATCCTACATGAATACTCGTGTTAAAGTAAAAAAATAATAATAGAGTTTCCTTTGGCTTGCCTAGTCTTATCTTACCTTCAACTTGAAGATATGTCTGGAATTTAATTATCCATTTTGAATTAGCGTTCCTTGGGATTTCAAAAGCTGTGTTTCAGAATCTAATCTTGACAGAATTCTTTTTTGTTTGCTATTTTCATTTTTCAATTTTTTTAAAAAGAATTAAAGATTTATTTATTATAGGACAAAATTCTTGTTTATCATTTTCATTTTTCAAAATTTCAAATAGAATTGAAGATTTATTTATTATAGGACACTCGTCTTTAACTTGAACAAATTAACTTGAAAACTGCATTTTAACCTGGATTCTTGCCCTAAACTCAAAGATCCTTCAAAGATATCCAAGAGATCCAGTGAAGTAACTTACGTACAGTTTTCAGAATTTGGATGGCACATGAATGCTCGTCTGAAAAAAAAATAGAATTTCCTTTGCCTTGCCTAGTCTTATTTTACCTTTAACTTGAAGATTTGTCGTGATTTTAAATATCCATTTTGAATTAGCGTTACTTGTAATTTCAATAGTTGTCTTTCAGAATCTAATCTTGACACAATTCTTTTTTTTTCTATTTTCGTTTTTCAAAATTTTCAAAAAGAATTGAAACTTATTTATTATAGGACACTCATCTTTAACTTGAACAATTACAAATGTAACTTTAAAACTGCATTTTAACTTGGATAGTTGCCCTAAACGCAAAGATCCATCCAAGATATCCAAGAGATCCAGTGAAGTAACTTACGTACAGTTTTCAGAACTTGAATCCCATATGAATGCTCGTAAAAAAGTTTAAAAAAATAATAATAGAATTTCGTTTGGCTTCCCTAGTCTTATCTTACCTTTAACTTGAAGATGTGTCTTGATTTTAATTATCCATTTTGAATTAGCGTTACTTGTGATTTCAAGAATTGTCTTTCAGAATCTAATCTTGACAAAATTCTTTTTTTTTTTGCTATTTTCATTTTTCTAAATTTTCAAAAGAATTGAAAATTAATTTATTATAGGATACTCATCTTTATCTTGAACAATTACGCAAATTTAACTTGAAAACTGCATTTTATCTTAATTCATGCCCTAAACACAAATATCCATCCAAGATATCCAAGAGATCCATTGAAGTCTGTTCTAATTGTACAGTGTTC
The DNA here is from genome assembly GCA_951805005.1 of Othius punctulatus. Lineage (NCBI taxonomy): Eukaryota > Metazoa > Arthropoda > Insecta > Coleoptera > Staphylinidae > Othius > Othius punctulatus. The sequence continues at coordinate 19,464,925 of OX638146.1, forward strand.
AGAACATGAATCCCACTGAATGCTTCTGTTAAAGTAAAAAAAAAATAATAATAATAGAATTTTCTTTGGCTTGCCTAGTCTTATCTTACCTTTAACTTGAAGATATGTCTTGAATTTAATTATCCATTTTGAATTAGCGTTACTTGGCATTTCAACAGTTGTCTTTCAGAATCTAATCTTGACAAAATGATTGTTTTTGCTATTTTCATTTTTCAATTTTTTTAAAAAGAATTGAAAATTTATTTATTTTAGGACAAAATTCTTGTTTATAATTTACATTTTTCAAAATTTTCAAACAGAATTGAAGATTTATTTATTATAGGACACTCGTCTTTAACTTGAACAATTACGAAAATTTCGCTTGAAAACTCCATTGTAACTTGGATACTTGCCCTAAATACAAAGATCCATCCAAGTTATCCAAGAATAGATGAGATATCCAGTGAAGTAACTTTCGTACAGTTTTCAGAACTTTAATCCTACATGAATGCTCGTCTTAAAGTAAAAAAACAATAATAGAATTTCCTTTGCCTTGCCTAGTCTTATTTTACCTTTAACTTGAAGATATGTCTTGAATTTAATTATCCATTTTGAATTAGCGTTACTTGTAATTTCAAGAGTTGTCTTTCAGAATCTAATCTTGACAAAAAATTTTTTTTGCTATTTTCATTTTTCAATTTTTTTAAAACGAATTGAAGATTTATTTATTATAGGACAAAATTCTTGTTTATTATTTTCATTTTTCAAAATTTTCAAGTAGAATTGAAGATTGATTTGTTTATAGGACACTCGTCTTTAACTTGAACAATTACGCAAATTTCGCTTGAAAACTGCATTTTAACTTGCATATTTGCCCTAAACACAAAGATCCATCCAAGTTATCCAAGAATAGATGAGAGGTCCAGTGAAGTAACTTTCTTACAGTTTTCAGAACTTGAATCCCACATGAATGCTCGTGTTAAAGTAAATTACAAAAATGTAATAATAGAATTTCCTTTGCCTTGCCTAGTCTTATCTTACCTTTAACTAGATTTGTCTTGAATTTAATTATCCGTTTTGAATTATCATTACTTGTAATTTCAAGAGTTGTCTTTCAGAATCTAATCTTGACAAAATTCTTTTTATTGCTATTTTCATTTTTCAATTTTTTTTTTAAAGAATTGAAGATTTATTTATTATACGACAAAATTCTTGTTTATTATTTTCATTTTTCAAAATTTTCAAGTAGAATTGAAGATTGATTTGTTATAGGACACTCGTCTTTAACTTGAACAATTACGCAAATTTCACTTAAAAACTGCATTTTAACTTAGATACTTGCCCTAAACACAAAGATCCATCCAAGTTACCCAAAAATAGATGAGAGATCCTGTGAAGTAACTTTCGTACAGTTTTCAGAACTTGAATCCTACATGAATGCTCGTGGTAAAGTAAAAATAATAATAATAATAGAGTTTCCTTTGCCTTGCCTAGTCTTATCTTACCTTTTACCTTTAACTTGAAGATTTATCTTGAATTTAATGGTCCCTTATGCGTTACTTGTAATTTCAAGAGTTGTCTTTCAGAATCTAATCTTGACACAATTATTTTTTAAACTAATTTTCATTTTTCAAAATTTTCAAAAAAAATTGAAGATTTATTTATTATAGGACGCTCGTCTTTAACTTGAATAATTACGAAAATTTAATTTAAAAACTGCATTTTAACTTGAATGCTTGCCCTAAACACAAAGATCTATCCAAGATATCCAACAGATCCAGTGTAGTAACTTACGTACAGTTTTCAGAACTTGAATTCCATATGAATGCTCGTATTAAAGTTAAAGAAATAAATAATAATATAATTTCCTTTGGCTTGCAGAGTCTTATCTTACCTTCAACTTGAAGATATGTCAACACCTGACAGTTTTGAACGCGGGGGGGGGGAGTATAATCTAAATACGGGAGAGAAAAAAAAAACAGTTCTTACAGTCAGTTTTAAATTTAAAAGTTTAAAAGTGGAGATTTGCCCACTTCAGTTTGTTCATTTAGTAAAATTCCCAGTTTATTGAAACGATTGATTTCCACACTTTCTAATAAATTTAATTTAATACTTTTATCCATTGAGTGGAGGATGCGGAAATTATCATTAAATTTGTGCCCTTCTTCTAGAAGATGGATTGCATATGTGGACGAAGTTTTTTCCGTTAGGTATGCCTTCTTATGCTCCTTACTTCTTGCTTTGAATTTTCTTCCTGTTTGGTCGACGTAGACTTTGTTGCAGTCACCACACTCTAACAAATAGACGCCTGAGTTCGAGTTTTTTTGCTGTTTTATCTTTAGGGTTATTGATAAACTTGTTTAGGGAGTTGACAGTTTTAAATGACACTATTTTACCCAATTTTTCTAATTCTCTCGCTATTTTAATTGAAGGTTTTCCATTATAAGTAAGGTGACCAGATCATAATGATACAAAATCGGGACAGCAGGACGGGGGTGGGGGGGGGGATTTTTAAATTAATTAACAAAGAACGCAACACGCAAAATATACAGGGTGTTTCCTAAAAAACGCCGCTGGCCATTAACTCCATAGCTCCCTAACTATTTATTGCCCGATTTCAATAAAACAAAAACACAATTAAAAGTCTCCACATGTTCTACAAAGGGGCACTATTTTTGTTTTGTTTTGCAAAATCAACTTTCATTTCAGCGATAGTTGCTAGATTTTGCAAAAAAAAAAATTAGGGTCCCTTTGTAGACATGTGGAGGGAGCCATTTAGTTTTGTTTTCCTTTTATTGAAATCGGCCAATATAAAGGAGTTATCGCTAGCGGCGTTTTTTAGACACCCTGTATAATATTATATTACTTTTTGTTTAACAACGAGACATGTTTTTAAAGTACCGTTTTGTATTTTGGCCGCTGCAGCGCTGCTACCAAATACAGATATTGGCGAAATATATAAGCAGATAACTTCAAATAGCGAATAAAAGATCACCCCGAAAAAAAACCCAATCTTTCAAAAGTCGGGACATATTTGAAACGTCGCGGGATGCGGGAGAAATTTCTAAAAATCGGGACTGTCCGCCAAAATCGGGACGTCTGGTCACCTTAATTATAAGTTAAAGCTATAAAGTTCTTGTTCACTGCTTTTATTAAGTTCACAACATCACAAATATGCCTGTTAATAAAAACAGTGAACAAGAACTTTATAGTTTTAACTTATAATGGAATCAATTAAAATAGCGAGAGAATTAGAAAAATTGGGTAAATGTGGTATCGATAATTACTGATGGTGCACCAAGTATGGTTGGAAAAATTGCAGGAGAAGTTTATTCGGGCAATATATCAAACACTATATTGTTGGATTTCACTGCATTTTCCATTAGCAAGCCTGATGTGGAAAAAAATCGTTGTAGTCGTTAAATAATATGAGTCTGTAACAAAAATTGTTGGTACTATATCAGCTCACGGTTTGAATAAACGCAAATCGAAGTTTATTAGACGAGGTGCATTCTTCAAATGGAGGACTACGGATGTGCCGAGCGAGCAAAAATTTGTATCATCAACGTTTGCTTTGCATCTAAGACTATATAGCTTAGTGGTAGAGCTTAATGCCCTCTTGGATGAAAATAATTTTTGCTCGCATGGTATAATAATGCACGTTAAGCATTCTTTACTCAATGGTCGTGGCCTTCACTAAGTACTTCAGCATTTTGTTTGGAAGAAGTTAGTTTGCTATTGATTCACGGAAAAAAAGTCTGATGAATTTAAAGATCTCTTCGACGTAGAATGGGTCATTGCATTAATGTTTGACATATTGCCCGAATAAACTTCTGCTACAATTTTTCCAACCATACTTGGTGCACCGTCAGTAGTTACCGATACCACATTTGTATGTTTTATACAGAATGATCAATGCACATGAACCAATTAAATGACAAATTGCAAGGCAGGAACAAAACAATCATAATCATGTTTGACATGATTAAAAAAATTGAATGCACATAGAAGGTTTAGTGAAATAGAGACCTTTCAAATTAACTGCCACAAGGTGGGTCATCCCTTTTGAAGATTTCGTGAGGTACTTATTGGAGGGGAGGGGGGAACTGACACACGGTGCGTCAAAATATGTTGCTCTTCAAATAAAAATTGACGTGTTTCTGGAGTTTTAAAAATACGGAAAACCTATTTTGCAGACATATCCTACTAAATGTGCAGTCATGCTCATATAAATCTAGTACAAGAAATTAGGTTACAATAGCAATTTTATATGGCAATGACACATTATTTGTACTTGATTTATGTGAGCATGACTGTACATTTCACTTACATTGCGGATTTTTGTTTTTCGAGGCAATCTCGCCTATCGATCTTCTACAGGAGACTTTAGAATTGAGTCAAACGTGTTTTTCAGGTAACTCTAAACCTGCGTTTATTATGAAACTTATGGCCCGATTAACCTGCATCCAACTACCACTCATACACGTAAACTTACCATACAATAGCCCGATAAATCACGGTAACACGATACGTTTCCCGACCATCACCCCATTCCCATGCCCCTCGTGTTCCTTCCTCTGGCCAGATCCACATGCACGGCCGTATCGTTTTCACCCTTTCCCCCGCTGAAAATTAATCGCTCGACGCTAACGAGCGGCAGGGCAGGAAGGAAGCGGCGGGCGAGAAACCAGTTACTCTCGGGTGCGAGATAAATAATTGCCAATGGGAGGGATGTACGAGAGGAGCTAATGAAAATTGCTATTCCGAGCACGGGATAGCTATTCTTTTCGCCACAGCCAGCGCCTGGGGTGTGCGATTGGTAACTGATGCGTGAGGTCTTTGCCGCCAATTTTCAATTACTTGAGAGGCGCGAGAGCTGCAAGAGGGGAATGTGCCGACTAATTCGGTGTAAGCCAATTGAGCCAGAATTGGATTCAGGTGCGGAAATCGTAACCCCACACATATAATTACTCTTTACGCTGGGCTGCAGTCACCAACTACGTAAGAGTAATTGGTTCAAGATTTTGCGTGTTACCACCTTTGCGCTAGTTACGGCGCTATCTCTAGCGGTGTAACGATATGTAGGCGCTGGATGAGGCTAAGGCCGGAATATTTCAAATACATCTCTACACACACCCAGGCGCACTTAAGCCCGCCTTATTAATCGTCCACTGGACCTTGCAAACCTTAGCAGTACCATCCCCTAGTCTCTTGAAAATATGTACTGTTATGAAAATTTTATACACCAAATACGTTAACAAAGAAGTTGCATATCATACGTATGTCTCTCATTGGCATCAACACGCTGCACGTCTAGTCATTATTGTTGTTATTAATTAAAGCTTTGTGTATTCGTACACACACGAGCTGCTATGCGACAAACACTGCCGAGAGCTAATGTGTTTACAAGCAGCGCGGTCTGCAAGCGGGGGTGGGCGGCAACCGCACATCAAAGCGTTATTATTAATAACCTCGCCGGCTGGAGCGCGGCTCTGCATTTTCGGCATTCCGCAGGTCCTCCTCAATGAACACAAAGCCCCCGACCACAGATTTTCTTCTCGCAACGTCCTGATTGAAAGCGAGCCAAGTGAGCCGGTAGCCCACAGCCCGCCTCATCATCGGGCCGCTGTCTTATAAATATAGATGGCCTAGGTAATTCTGGGCCGCGAGCGCGGCTCGGCGAAATTACAGATCGTCGCTGGTGCAATTTGTAAATGAGCCCGAGACATGAGGGCCCCCTTGTCAGAACCTGTCGCTCCGGAGGCGAGAGGAAACCGCACGGTGGTGGAGGCCAGCACACACGGCGGACCCCAGAGCCAAAGCGGATGCTGCAAAGACGGGGCTACAGCCCACGGCTGGGTTGCGGTGGATCCGAGCACGGCGGGGCTGCATGAATTTTGCAACGAAATTGGTTCACGCGCTGATGAGCAAATCGCTGGCAGGAGGGTGAATGTGAATTACGAGGAACTGTTGCCTTCCGCAGATTGCACATGGGTCAGTGTCAACACCTGAATTTATACCAATTTCAGATGCCCAAACGTTGATTTTGGTTTTGTTACTAATTAGAACGGTAATGAAGAATGATGCGATTGTGCGAGCGAAGCAAGTGAAAATACCAGCAGCAGACGCATTTTCAATCATTTATTTTTTTAATCATCAGCTGCTATTTTTTTTTAATAATCATTTACTTTTTTAATCATATTTTAATTCATACGTACTCCTACCAAGAACGTAATCGTTTTGATTTGACCAAGAGACCCGTCGAGTTTCTACTTCAATTTACACGTACATCATACATCTAACTAAGACAATAATCCAATTTTGACAGCTGTTATAATTCGATGTTGACAGCTGGCAGCTGTCAGCTGTCATCCAATTTTGATATCTGTTATAATCCAATTTTGACAGCTGTCATCCAATTTTGATATCTGTCATAATCCAATTTTGACAGCTGCCATAATTCAATTTTGACAGCTGTCATCCAATTTTGATATCTGTCATAATCCAGTTTTGACACCTGTCATAATTCAATGTTGGCAGCTGCCATCCAATTTTGATATCTGTCATAATTCCATGTTGACAGCTGTCATCCAATTTTGATAACGTCACAATCCAATTTTGACAGCTGTTATAATTCAATGTTGACAGCTGTCGTCCAACTTTCATATCTGCCATAATTCAATTTTGATAGCTATCACAATTGGTTTTGAAATTGAACTAGCTCAAGAAAGCGTTTTGGCCCACCTTAACGAATGTAGTTTGAATATTACTGGAGTATAGTGATAATAGTACTGCTGTAATGTTATTATCCTCCTCCAATCTTTCCTATGCTTTGAATCAAAATGTTACCATCTGGTTCAGCTTCAATTTGAAGTTAATAACCTCAACCTTGACGGATGTGATCATTTTTATTGAACTTTTCCCGTTAGCAGCAGATAATTTTACTGCTATCTTGCCTAGAAGACGAAATGCATCAAGAAGGTCTATTGAACGTTGCCAAAAATGATTTTGAAAATCATAATAAATGCATTTGGACAACTTCCAAAACCTAAAGGGTGTTGGAAATCATAATATATGCATTTGGACAACTTTCAAAACCATTTTTGACATCTGTGTTGGACAATTTTCTGTAATTTGTAATAAACTTCCACTTAACAGTAGACAATGTTACGAGTGCCTAGGAGACCAAATACATAAAAAACGCCTATTGAATGTTGCCAAAAATGATTTTGGAAATCATAATAAATGCATTTTGACAACTTTCAAAACCTAAAGGATTTTTGAAATCATAATAAATGCATTTGGACAACTTTCAAAACCATTTTTGACATCTGTGTTGGACAATTTTCTGTAATTTGTAATAAACTTACTCTTAGCAGTAGATAATGTTACTAGTACCAAGGAGACCAAATACATAAAAAACACCTATTGAAACTTGCCATAAATGATTTTGGAAATCATAATATATGCATTTGGACAACTTTGAAAACCTAAAGGGTTTTGGAAATCATAATAAATACATTTGGACAACTTTCAAAACCATTTTTGACATCTATGTTGGACAATTTTCTATAATTTGTAATAAACTTCCTCTTAACAGTAGATAATGTTACTAGTGCATAGAAGACCAATTACATAAAAAAACGCCCATTGAAAGTTGCCATAAATGATTTTGGAAATCTAATAAATGCATTTGTACAACTTTCAAAACCTAAAAGGTTTTGTAAATCATAATATATCCATTTGAATAACTTTTAAAACTATTTTTGACATTGTTGGACAATTTTCAATAATTTGTATTAAACTTCCTCTTAACAGTAATGTTACTACTTACCTAGGTACGACCAAATACATAAAATAAGCCTATTGAAACTTACCATAAATGACTTGGAACTAGCTCAAGAAAACGTTTTGGCCCACCTTAATGGGCCAAAATAGTTTGAATATTACTGGAAGTGTAATGTTATTATCCTCCTTGCATCTTCTAATTCAAAATTTTACTATCTGCTTCAGCTTCAATTTAAACTCAATAACCTCAACCTTGACGGATGTGATAAGTTTTATTGAACTTTTCCCCTTAGCAGCAGATAATTTTACTGCTATCTTGCCTAGAAGACGAAATGCATCAAAACGACTATTGACAGGTGCCATAAATGATTTCCAAAATCATAATATATGCATTTGGACAACTTTGAAAACCTAAAGGGTTTTGGAAATCATAATAAATACATTTGGACAACTTTCAAAACCATTTTTGACATCTATGTTGGACAATTTTCTATAATTTGTAATAAACTTCGTCTTAACAGTATATAATGTTACTAGTGCCTAGGAGACCAAATACATAAAAAACGCCTATTGAAACTTGCCATAAATGATTTTGGAAATCATAATAAATGCATTTGGACAACGTTGAAAAGCTAAAGGGTTTTGGAAATCATAATAAATACATTTCGACAACTTTCAAAACCATTTTTGATATCTATGTTGGACAATTTTCTATAATTTGTATTAAACTTCTTCTTAACAGTAGATAATGTTACTATGTACCTAAGAGACCAGATACATAAAAAAATGCCTATTGAAACTTGCCATAAATGATTTTGGAAATCATAATAAATATATTTGGGCGGCTTTCATAACCATTTTCGACATCTATGTTAGACAATTTCCTTAAAAAAAAAATTAATGGTGTCTTTAAACTTGTCATAACCAATGTTGGTATACTTAATGAATGAATTTTGATTACTTTTATGATTCAATTTTGACAGCTGTTATATTCTAATTTATAATAAATGTATTTGGACAATTTTCATAACCATTTTTGACATCTATGTTGGACAATTTTCTATAATTTGTATTAAACTTCCTCTTAACAGTAGATCATGTTTCTACGTCCCTAGGAGACCAAATACAAAAAAAAACGCCTATAAAACTTGCTATAAATTATTTTGGAAATCATAATAAATATATTTGGGCGGCTTTCATAACCATTTTTGACTTTTATGTTAGACACTTAAAAATTATTAAAAAATTAATAATTCAATATGACAAGTTTAAATTAATCATTAATCTTTAAACTTATCATAAACAACGTTGGCATACTTTATGAATGACTTTTGATTACTTTTATGATTCAATTTTGACAGCTGTCATATTCTAATTTATAATATATGTATTTGGACAATTTTCATAACCATTTTGAACATCTATGTTGGACAATTGTCTTGACAAAATTGATAGTTTTGATGGTATCAAATCAGTCGTTTGCAACTTGCCTTAAATGATTTTGGAAACCATAATAAATGTATTTTGATGGCTTTCATAATCATTTTTGACATTTAGACAATTCCCTTAAGAGATTGTTAACTTTAAAGGTGTCAAAACTTGTCATAAACAATTTGGCGTGGGTCCCAAATGAATTTTGACAACTTTTATGATTCAATTTTTACAGCTGTCATTTTCTAATTTATTATAAATGTATTTGAACAACTTTTATAACCATTTTTGACATCTATGTCTTAACAAAATTGATACTTTTGATGGTATCAAATCAGTTGTTTGAAACTTATCATAAACAATTTTGGAAGCCATCAACAATCGATATTGACAACTTTTATAAGTCAATTTTGACATCTGTCATATTTTAATTTGACATATTTTAATTTTGACAGGTGTTATAATCTAATTTTGGCAGATGTCATTCAATTTTGACAGCTGGCATAAAGGGATAGCAATTTGGATAGCTGTCAAATCTCATTCTTTGTTGGAATAGAAATAGCTTAAGAAAAAGTTATGACCCACCATAATAAATCTAGTTTGAATAGTAGTAGTAGAATAATGTTATTATTTTCCTTGTAGATCTTCTGATTCAAAATTTAAGGTCTGGTACAGCTTTAATTTGAAGTTATTAGCCCCTGCTACAGTAAAGCCCAGTTTTAGCCCAGTTTTAGCCCCTGCTCCGTTTTACGATCGTAGATCATTCTTGACCATGTAAAGTAAAGTAAAGTAAAGTTTATTATTACCACTGAATATATGTACAACATTAAGGACGTAAATACATTATAGCACTACATACATTGTAACATACATTATGGGGTCGTCAACTAGTAGTACATACACATTAACATGTTAAAAACTCATTTATCGAGTGGTAGCATTTTTCGATGAGAAAATGTTTTCAATTCGAAATGGTTCAGTTACCTAGGATACAATTGTTAATACCTTAGAAGCTGAACCACGATCAAAGATAATTCATGATCGTTCAACTGGACCGAAAAGTTTGAAGTGGTTATCCTCGATTACACTTTGAAGTGTAATCTCAAAAGTGATCAAACTTTGAAGAGTTTGAATTTGTTATCCTTTGGCGTTTCGGACAGCTTTACTCTTACAATTCGAACTTTTCCTTTGTTCTTGTGCTTCAGTTTCAAATTGTTGTGCTTCAATTTCAAATTGTTGTGCTTCAGTTTCAAATTGTTGTACATGTTCAGATTAAATTATTCCCAGCACTTTTGAATAATTCTTGGACTGTAAATCCAGTTCATTAAATCCTTCAATCCTTTCTTTTAATTTACCTTTATTTCTTTAATTTGTTTACGTGAAACTATTGGTTTAAATTATAGCAATCTTTTTCTGATAAACTTGATGGAGGAAGCCGTACTATGTGATAAAAATCATGATGATACAAAAATGAAACACGTTACTACGTTTTTTATCACTTAAAGTGATATACACGTAGTAACGTGTTTCATTTTTGTATCATTAATCTTCTTTTGCTTCCTTCTTCGCCTGTTCTTTATCGTCAAACTATTAGTTTAAATAGTAACAATCTTCTTCTTCTACTTCCTTCTTCTAGACAGTCTCCTGTTTTTTATCGTTAAACTATTGGTTTAAATAATAGCAATCTACATATTCTACTTCTTCTGTCTTCTAGGTAGTCGCCTGTTCTTCATGGTCAAACTATTGGTTTAAACAATAGCAAGCTTCTTCTTCTACTTCTTCTTCCTTCATAGTCGCCTGTTCTTTATCGATTTTACCCGTTTAGATTTTCCGTTTTATAAGACGGAGATGTTGTTGTTCCATCGTTTTCGGGGTCTTCCAGTGCTCCTTTTTCCTGATGGCGAATTGTTAATGGTGTTAATGACAATCAAACTGATCAACTTAAATATTTGCTCTGCTAGAATAGAAACCACAACTATTGAGTAACTACATATACCTACCTACATACATACATAGATACATACATACATACATACATACATACATACATACATACATACATACATGCATGCATACATGCATAAATACATACATGCATACATACAAACACGCATACAAACATACACACAAACATGCTGACATACACCCACGTACATACATACATACATACATACAGCGCGCATACACTTTTACTCAATTTACTTGTCTCCCCAATGCCACAAAAGGATGAGCATTGACCGTTCTCTGCCTTCCCTAAAACCCTCTGTAATGCAAATTCTAAAATAGACTTTTCCTCTTCCCTTCTCTCTATACGGCTGCATTGTCCTGAGGCCCCCGAAGTTTAGCGGGCATCCCAACACCCCCGACAATCCTGTAAATCTCCGCAGCACGGAGACACACGTAAAAGTGTCCAATTTCCTGTGCCGCGCCAGAAATCCGTGTCTAGCCCACCCACCCCCCTTGCAAAATCAATTTTGAGGGCGGAGAGGGCCCACGCCCTTTGTCCTCCGCGCGCCGCTAATTCCCCGCGGAAAATGGAAAATTCCCAGGCCCCGAAAATTTTCGATTTAGATGTAAAACGCAGAACCACCCCGGCGCTTAAACAAAATTCAGCGGCCAGGGGGCGCGCGCGTCTGGCAACGCACCCCCCGTGTGCCCCATGGTTTATGGGGGGTAAGGCCAGAGTCGGGTAATTAAGTGGCTAATTAATATGAAATATGTAGCGCGGGACCGTGGAATAAAATCGATGGCCTCGGTTTTTGTTACGTGGGCGTGTAGAGATAAAAGTATAATAATCAAAAGTTTATAATCCATCGAATTCGGTATTAATAAAATTGCAATGACTATAATATCCACTGTAAATTGTGTGTGTCTATATGTATTTATATATGTATTATGTGCAATTTAAAGGTATGGTGGCTAATGTTATAAATTAATTAATTTATAAATTTATCTATTTATAATATTAATTAATTAATTTATAAGTAAATTAATTAATTTATAAAATATTTGAATTTGAAATTTAGTTTAATTTCGTAAGTAAGAAAGTAATTACATATATAAGCAAAATTAAATAGGAGTATTCTAAATAAATATTATGCCGTGAAATTAACAATTTGAATTCTTCCTTGAGGCAGTTTACGTGTCAGAATACTGTTAGTATGTATAGGACATTACAGAATATATCCTTCAGAACGTTCATATCTGATGCGTTTTGTTAATTTAGTTGCGTTTTGTCATTTTTGTTGCGTTTTGTTATTTTCGTTCGCGCCGTGCGTTAAAATTATAACGTTACAAGTTCTTTCATTTACTCTGTGATCCTAATTTTTCCCAGTACAGTTTTTCCGCGGTATATCCGTGAAATGTAATTAACTGTGCTATGAATTTGTGATAATATCCTGTAATATTTGCGCAATTAAACATTTCAAAGCAAACATTGCCCGCTGTTTTGTGTTTTCTGCGGCTCGATGTTCAAATCGAGAACCAGGTGATTACGACTGGATATTTCCATAAATAAAACCGCCCGGCATTGTTTCAATTACAATGGAATCATTAAGCCTGATAATGGATTATTAATGCTGCGTGAATTGTCCGTGCCGTGGCGGCACGAACAATTGATAAACCGCTTGAAAAATGGCACTCGCGCAGGCAGACGCATTTTCTAATAAAGATGTATAATGTACTACAAATTATTGTACAAAGAGTATTTTTAGGCTCTTACTGCGTCTAAAAGGTACTACTATTAATTAGTATACTTGTATGCCACGGCTTAGTATGCTCTGGGATAACTTTAACATTGAGTTGTATGTACAGTCCCGGACTCTGGGAATGACACGTCCATCCGTCCGAGTCCGTTATATCGTTGTCTACCGTGCCCCTACCATGCGGGACCAGACAAGGATAGCAGACTGCTCGGTCTTACGGACGCGTCATTCCCAGAGTCCGTGGCTGCACATAAAACTGAATGTTAAAGTTAAAAAGTCGTCAACATACGAGTACGAATATCAGTTTTTTTAATCACATGTTTTATGTACAGTGTGTCGAAAAAATACCTAGATAAGATCTATAAAAAAATCTAAAAATCTTTCTAAAACAAAATCTAAAAAATATCTATAAAAAATCTAGTTACCCTTGAAGTTTGCTTGCATGAAAATTGTATGTGCCACTTGATTATTATTATTATTAGTTAGTTATTAGTGCGGCGTTATCCAGAACTGTCATTCAATTGTTATTATTATTGAGGTTATGTTATTCATTCGCCTACTAGCATAACAGCATCAAAGTATGCAAGCCACGATGTAATTCGTTTTAAGACACGTTGTATATGTACAGTCATGCTCACATAAATCTAGTACAAAATATTTGAAATTGCTATATAAAATTGCTGTTGTAACCTAATTTCTTGTACTAGATTTATGTGAGCATGACTATATATGTCATAGTCATGTCACATAAATCTAGTACAAAATATTTGACATTGCTATATAAAATTGCTATTGTAACCTAATTTCTTGTACTAGATTTATGTGAGCACGACTGTACCTATATAACAAAAGTCGAATACTTCGAATGTATGTGATTAATGAAAATAAATACCTGAAACGATATAAAAACAATTTGTAGCAAATACCTGATGAATTCTTTACTGGCATGTGATTAGCTTGTGCGTGCTTCCTACGAAGAAGACAGGTTTCCTTTTAAAATCCTCAACTTACCACTGTTAATTATTGTCCTGTTAAGCTCGCGAGACCAACACGTAACGTGGCTAATGAGATTTTGCCACCAGCATGTGCCAGTAGGAATTTGTGTTGGAGGTTTGCTGCGTTGAGAATTCCGCGAATTCTGCTTATGTGTGGCTTTCCTAAGTTGGGCATAAGTATGAAACGTCCAAAGCGATTATACTCTCCTTGTCGGACAATTTTTCGTAAGTTTATCGGTGGTTGGGAAAATTCATCCTTGAGACTTGTCAAACGACTCTTCGCAAGTTTATCGGTGGTTGGGAAAATTCATCCTAGAGACGGATGAGGAGTTTATTGCGTCCTCATAGAGAAGTTTTGAGAGCCTGTACCATTGCTAGACATCCCGTCAACAAATAATTATTATCTATTAAGGGCATAATAAGGAGTTTATGGCTTCAAAATTAGGGCCCGCGCGAGGTGTCATTGCTGGGTATCCCATCTACAAATAATGATTGTGTACCAGGGACATAATAAGGAGTTTATGCCGTCAAAATTAGGGCCTGAGATGTCATTGCTAAGCATCGCAACAACGAATAATTGTTATCTACGTAGGCAATAATAAGGAGTTTATGGTTGGTAAATTATGACCCGAGGTATCATTGCTAGTCATCCCATCAACAGATCATTATGATGTACCAAGGGCATAATAATAATAATCTGCCGAGGATAGTTTCCCCAAAACAGTCGTTCGCAGTCGATGTTAAATTGTAGGTGCCATACGTCACTGTAACTACGATACAGACATTCATACACTGACGTATGCGGGGAAATAGCCGACGCTCGATATCGAGTATGGCACTCCAAGAAGAAGGGCATAATAAGGAGTTTATGGCGTGAAAATTAGGGCCCGAGGTGTCTTTGCTACGCATCCCATCAATGAACAATTGTTACGTACCTAGAGCATAAAATGTATTTTTTTTTTTTTGAGAATTTATACAGAAAAAATTCAAGAAATCAGAGAATTCAGAGAGAAAAAAATCGAAAATAAAGTACGACGCTCTGATTTTCGATTTTTTTCTCTCTGAATTCTCCGATTTCTTGAATTTTTTCTTGAAGCCTGAAATGAAAACCACTTCGGAACGAAATATTTCTCTTCAAAATAAATTTTCGGATGAGTATCAAACCGGAACTTTTTTAAATGTAACTGGTGCTGCAATTTCTATCGATTTTATTCAGTAATTAAAATCCTCCTGTCATTAAATCGTACAAAATTTTGTTATTAGTACTTTATGCCCTGAGGGCCATAAAGTGGTACACAGGAGTCCTGCGGAATTTATCTGGATATAATCAAAAAAAAAAATAATACTTCAATGGTAGAAAAATGTGGCCGTTTGTAGTTTTCCCAATTAGGCACTTTGCCGCGAAAATTTGTAGATAATTTATCTCAACTTCATTGCAGAATATTTTTTTTAAGCTTTATGATATTCAAGTCAAAAATGAATAGCGACGAAAGTCTATCGTAGATACATTTTTTGTTGAATACTTTTTAATTAGACCTTGGATAAAAACGGCAAAACTGTGAACTGTCCAAAACCATTTTAATAAATATTAATAGATTTTAAATTTCATAATAAAATATTAATTTACTTTCTATGAAGGAATCTGTTGATAACATGAAGAAAAGTATTGCTAACTGGAAAAGTAGCACTTTTCTTCACTGTTTTCTGTGGGGCAATGGCATACTTTTCCATTATGTATACGGAATAATTATTTATGACACAAGTTTGTAAAGCACTACTTTACGAAAATATCTCATACAAACTTTTTTCTACGACATCTATTATGAAAAACAGATCAAATTTGATGCAAAATACTACATTTTTGGTGAGAAATTGGTGAGAATGAAACTGTATATTTTACGCACGTTGATGTTTTACGCACAGATTATGTTTTTACCCACTTATGCTGAAAAGTATCACTTTACTTTACAGTGTGAACAGTGCGCAAAAACTTAGTATACGCACTGTCTAGGAAAAAAAGTTTTCTTTTTCTTTTGTTGTTCTTTTTGTCTTTTACGCATTTGTGCTAAAAAGTATCAATTTGCTTTACACTGTGAACAATGCGTACAAACTTAGTTTACGCACTGACGTAGAAAAAGAGTTTTGTTTTCTTTTGTTGTTTTTTTTGTTGTTTCTTTTTCTTGTAAAACTTATTTTACCGCAGTTGATGTTTTACGCACAGATGTTTTTTTACGCATTTGTACTAGAAAGTATCACTTTACTTTACACTGTGAACAATGTATAAAAACTTAGTTTATGCACTATCGTAGAAAAAGGTTTTCTTTTCTTTTTAAAGTTTTATTGAAAAAAAAAAATCGTTTTACAACATTTTGGTATTAACATTTTTGACTCAGAATTTTATTACCAACATGCCCATGTGTAATTTTTCGTCTAATTTAGAAACACCCTGTACATGTGACTAATTAATTGTTCCTGGTAGTTATAAATTGGTGGATTGGCGGGATTGTTTTGGTTACGACTTTGCGGGAAACGTGGCTAATTAAAGGTACTTCAATTGATTAACCTCGGAGCCAGCCGACCCACGAGCGGCAATTGCTGTGGGAATCGCCCATTTGCCCCACATTTCGACCTAAATTGATGACTAAATTATTCCCCCGTTAAGTTGAGTGATTACTGGCGCCGTAAATTATTCATTCCTGTAAATATTTGCCTATCACTTTGATAGGTTATTTATTGATTATATTTTTAATCTAATATTTATAGGCGCTATTAAGCGGGGAAGAAAGACCTTGCTTATGTGCGTCAGACACAGGATATTGTAGTGGAAATATACTCCCAAACCATTTAACGCACATACAAATAAATTTATTGATATTTAGAGTATACAAATAAATTTATTGATATTTAGAGTATACAAATAAACTTATTAATATTTAGAGTATACAAATACATTTATTGATATTTAGAGTATACAAATAAATATTAATACGTATAAATATTAATATTAATACGAAATGATCATTTCTTCACCTGAAGAAGCCACAGTGTGGCGAAACAATTGTCGTGAACAATAAAAAAAACAATTTGAAAATTTAAAAAAGTGCGTAACTTTATTTCATACATTAGTAATTATGAATTTTCAACAAATAAAAGCCACATCGATCAATCTATACAAATAAATATATTGATATTTTCAATGTGCAAATAAATATATTGATATTTTCAATTTACAAATAAATATATTGATATATACAATGTGTAAATGAGGAGATGCGTGTTTTGTCCAGCTATTAATCGCTATTATTACGTTTTTGTTTTGTTTTATTACATTACATTGCATGGGAAAGCTAATGGTTAATTTTCATGTTTGTAATTCTGTTAACTATCCAGATAATTTTACAAAAAAATTATTTCTTAATAAAAAGGCGAGCCATAAACATATTTTTCCAATTCGCATTATTAAAATTTTCATTATGTATATCGAATCTCATCATTAAAACAACACTTTAATCGAATGGGTGAATAAAATGTTTACATTTTCACTTTATTCACTATAACCATTGACAACGTGAATGAAGTAAATAAATACGTAAATTCGCACTATCCGTGCGTTGTCTATTCTTAGACAACGCAATTTTTTCAATTCTGATAACGAATTGGAAAAAATCATGTATGTACACGTGAGTAAAGCAACTTTAACCACTCGAAAACATTATCACACTCGACTTCGCCAATGCGCTAAACTGTTTTTTCGTGGATAAAATTCTACTTTATTCACTTATACCATAAATAGCTATTGACCATATTTTTCCATATTTTCCATTATATATTATTCCATTCTCATAACGTTGCGAATAGTTATCTGAGGGTTAACCTACCTGCCTTGAAGAGATTAGAAACGCATTGGATATCTGAAGCAAATATTGTTTCTGTAAAATCATTTGTGAATGGAAAGGTGAGGCATACATGTATATATCCGATCTTTCCATATACTCATAAAGTTGCGGATAGTTATCCAAGGGTTAAATATAGCCTCGAGAACATTAGAAACGCATTTTTTTTATTTGCCGCAAATAATTTTTCAGTAGATTTATCAGTGGATTGAAAGGCGAGTTATAAATATATATGGCCGATCTTTCATTTCATCCATATGCTCATAAAGTTGCGAATAGTTATCTGAAGGATAAATATAGCCTCAAGGACATTAGACACGCATTGGGTAATTTCCGCAGATAATTTTTCAGTATATTTATCAGTGGATTGAAAGACGAACTGTAAATTTATATGGCCGATCTTTCCATATACTCATAAAATTGCGAATAGTTATCCGAGGGTTAATTATAGCCTCGACGAGATTTGGAACGCATTGGGTATCTGAAGCAAATAAATTTTCAGTAGGTAAACATATTGAGATGGTAATGCCGCACGTTGTTGTGAGCCCATTGAGATCGCAGAGGATAGTAGAACTTTCCATATACTCATAAAGTTGCGAATAGTTATCTGAGTGTTAAATGTAGCGTCGAGGACATTAGAAACGCATTTTTTTATTTGGCGCAGATAACTTTTCAGTAGATTTATCAGTGGATTGAAAGGCGAGGCAAAAATGTATATGACCGATCTTTCCATATACTTATAAAGAAGCGAATAGTTATCTGAGGGTTAATTATTGCCGCGAGGAGATTAGAAAGGCATTGGGTATTTGAAGCAAATAAATTTTCAGTAGGTAAATATATTGAGATGGTAATGCACAACAACGTTCAGAAAATTTATTTGTGAATAAAAAGGCAGGCCATAAATATATTTGACCATATTTTTTCATAGTTGTGTATAGTTATCTGAAGGTTAACCTGCCTGTTAATAGGAGATTAGAAACGCATTGGGTATCCGAAGCAAATATTTTTTTCTGTAAAATCATTTGTGGATGGAAAGGTGAGGCATACATGTATATGACCGATCTTTCCATATACTCATAAAGTTACGAATAGTTAATCTGAGGGTTAATTATAGCCTCGAGGCTATTAGAAACGCATTGGGTATCTGAAGCAAATATTTTTTCTGTAAAATCATTTGTGGATGGAAAGGTGAGGCATGCATGTATATGGCCGATCTTTCCATACACTCATAAAGTTGCGAATAGTTATCTGAGGGTTATATATAGCCTCGAGGACATTAGACACGCATTGGGTATTTGCCGTAGATAATTTTTCAGTATATTTATCAGTGGATTGAAAGGCGAGTTATAAATATATATGGCCGATCTTTCATTTCATCCATATACTCATAAAGTTGCGAATAGTTATCTGAGGGTTAAATATAGCCTCGAGGACATTAGACACGCATTGGGTATTTGCCGCAGATAATTTTTCACTATATTTATCAGTGGATTGAAAGGCGAACTATAAATGTATATGGCCTATCTTTCCATATACTTATAAAGATGCGAATAGTTATCTGATGGTTAAATATACGCTCGAGGACATTAGACACGCATTGGGTATTTGCCACAGATAATTTTTCAGTATATTTATCAGTGAATTGAGAGGCAAGCTATAAATGTATATGGCCGATCTTTCCATATACTCATAAAGTTGCGAACACTTATCTGAGGGTTAAATATAGCTCGAGGGCATTAGACACGCATTTGGTATTTGCAGATAATTTTTCAGTAGATTTATCAGTGGATTGAAAGGTGAGCTATAAATGTATATGGCCGATATTTCCATATACTCATAAAGTTGCGAATAGTTATCTGAGGGTTAATTATAGCCTCGAGGAGATTAGAAACGCATTGGGTATCTGAAGCAAATAAATTTTCAGTAGGTAAATATATTGAGATGGTAATGCACAACAACGTTCAGAAAATTTATTTGTGAATAAAAAGGCAGGCCATAAATATATTTGACCATATATTTCTTTAGTTGCGAATAGTTATCTGAGGGTTAACCTGCCTGTTAATAGGAGATTAGAAACGCATTGGGTATCTGAAGCAAATATTTTTTCTGTAAAATAATTTGTGGCTGGAAAGGTGAGGCATACATGTATATGACCGATCTTTCCATATACTCATAAAGTTGCGAATAGTTATCTGAGGATTAAATATAGCCTCGAGGACATTAGAAACGCATTTTTTTATTTGCCGCAGATAATTTTTCAGTAGATTTATCAGTGGATTGAAAGGCGAGCCATAAATGTATATGGCCGATGTTTCCATATACTCATAAAGTTGCGAATAGTTATCTGAGGGTTAAATATAGCCTCGAGGACATTAGAAACGCTTTTTTTTTATTTGCCCCAGATAATTTTTCAGTAGATTTATCTGTGGATTGAAAGGCCAGCCATAAATGTATATGGCCGATCTTTCCATATACTTATAAAGTTGCGAATAGTTATCTGAGGGTTAAATATAGCCTCGATGACATTAGACACGCATTTGGTATTTGCCGCAGATAATTTTTCAGTATATTTATCAGTGGATTGAAAGGCGAGCTATAAATGTATATGGCCGATGTTTCCATATACTTATAAAGTTGCGAATAGTTATCTGGGGGTAATTATACCCTCGAGGAGATTTGAAACGCATTGGGCATTTGCCGCAGATAATTTTTCAGTATATTTATCAGTGGATTGAAAGGCGAGCTATAAATGTATATGGCCGATCTTTCCATATACTTATAAAGTTGCGAATAGTTATCTGGGGGTAATTATACCCTCGATGAGATTTGGAACGCATTGGGTATCTGAAGCAAATACATTTTCAGTAGGTAAATATATTGAGATGGGAATATAACTCATACGTCATAACAATACGGTTTCTATAGTTACGCATGTATTAATAACTGACAATGCTGATAATACAACGGTTGTATTTTCATGAAAACACCACGAACAAATGTCGGTCGCTGTCACAAATTCGATTCCAACTGAAATCGCAGCGACGGTCTTCGAAAATTAAAAAAAATTGTGAGCGTAATTAATTTTTCTCAAAATTTTTGTTCAGGAAAATGCAAGACATTGTTTTAGAGATTGTTATTTCGGTCACGGCCGTTGCGATGGTGTTATTTATCGGTTACAAACAATCTAGTCATCCGCTAATAAAAACATAACCCAAAATGTCAGTGTGTTTCAAGTACAAGTACAATAGTAAAATGTGGTAATAAATGTGTCTTGCTCTTTGAAAGATGAAGTGATCTAAATAAATATAGGTATTTAAACTGTATATTTAGCTTCTTGTTTATTCTGCTTTACCAGATGACTCAATCAATTCATTATATTCCCTTCCTAAATATAATTCGTGGTGTTCTCAAAAATCGATAATGATTTTCAAAATACAACTTATTTGAACCCCAAACTTTTGGAAATTTTCGTCGTTGGGGTTGAAATTCGTTGTATTTATAAAATCATTATCGATTTTTGAGAACACCACGAGTTTTATTTAGGAATTTAGGAATATGATGAATTAATTGAGTCATCTAGTAAAGCAGAATAAACAAGAAACTAAATATAATAATAAGTACACCACTTGTTATATTACCCCTGGTAATGCCCCACGTTGTTGTGGGCCAATTGAGATGGTAGAGTGCGCTTATTCTTTAGCACGTTCGTTGTTAGTTGTGATGTTGATGTACTCACTTTGTGATGGGTCCTCACTGCTGCTTAACTCGTCGTGTAGAGTCGTTATATTTCTCAGGGTATGCAAATCCCAGGTTCATTACCGTAATCGTGCTTATTAATTCAAACGAATGTTTGTAATTTATGTGAATGTTTGTCTTTATTCCGGTTTAAATAAATGCAATTTCACCAGAAACAATTAAACAATAAAATATAAACGCAATGAATACACTATTAAACCATACTCTATCTAGCTAAATTGTCCTAATCAATTAATGTCGTGAACGCAAAAGGAACAATAACAAAATAACTAATTACAGAAACATATGTCTGAACGCAAAGAATAAACAATTATGAATTATGGAAAGCGCACCGAATTTGAATATTGATAGGTGTTCTGGAGGTCCGATGTCCTTGTTGTTGCTTGATATATTCGAACCGCTCGCTGGAGTCTTGTGTTGTCCTTGCTGTACCATTCCTGTAGATCTCGGAAGGTCCTCGTTGTGTGTATCCTCCGTAGGGTGTCCTCTATGTGATGTCCGTTTTCCAATTCGCTGGCTACGGATATTCGCTGTGGCGTTACCTAACGCCTTGTGGAAGTTGGTCCTGGCGCTGTTTAGTTCGCACTCGTTTGCTTATTATTGACGCTTCCAAACATCCTGCGTTCGTGTCGCTCGGTAGGTTGAGTCGCGATGACGCTCACTAGGTTACGTAAAGTACACGCACTGTGTACTGTTTATTGATAATCTCCTCGAGGGATGCTCTTACATGCCCTTTTATAAACTCGTCGCGTTCGTCTGATTTTTGTTTGTTTATACCGCTCTCATTTCTCAGCGTCTTCGTTTTATTGAATAAATCGCATCACATATATTGAGATGCGAAGGGGATGGAAGGGTGAGCCATTAATGTATATGGCCGATCTTTGCATGTACTCATAATGTTGTGAATAGTTATTTGAGGGTTAGAGAGTCTCATGGAGATTAGAAACGCATTGGGTTGATAGCTGCCATTGGGTACGTCTATTCAGCAATTAACGTATCCCCAACGTCGAAAAGACCTGTTCTTGTGGTTTATTTGTATTGGTTGGCCTACGTGTTGTCGCTAGATTGGTAATAAAAATGCATAAGATACGAAGAAAAAGCTTTCAGGATTTCATCATTTTCACGACCGGCTGATCTCTCTGCAGACCGACACAATGCACACATAATTGCGCTTCACCACGTGAATGCGAGGGTGCAGCGGACTCCACAATTTTCCAATTTCCTGACAAAATTAAAACAGCTCCCATCATCCCTCACGTGCGAGCCGGAGTAACCACACATACAGCTATAAGCACAGTGCCAGGCAGACACCGGAGACCGCCGAAATAACAAAACCATCGTCAACGCGAGACGTGAGCGGAATACGAACGCAACGCAAACACACATCAGAGAACGCAAACGGCTCCATCCCGTTCCAACTCGGGCTAATAAGCCGGCCGGCTCTCTCGCCCTCGTGTACAACCTCGGTGCACACACGTAGGCGCAGAGGATGACGCATGTACACACAATGGACGTACGTGTACACGCGCGCGTACACCCGAGGAGTGGATAAACATGCCGTTCCGTAACCGTGAGCCGGGACGCAGTGGATTACAGATATTAAATGCCCCATAAAGGTGTAATTTGTGGTAACGACGGGCCGCCACGTGCCCGCGGATGTCCTCCCCCCATGGGGGGGGGGGGGCACCCGGCGACAGTTGCCTAATGGGAACCCGATCGCCCTCGCCCCTCGCCTACAAGAAGCCCTCCACCTGTGACCGACCAGAGAGGCGCACGAAGAGAAAAAACGAAAAGCGAAGAAGAAACAACTCCTGGAACAAATAGCGGCGAATAAAATTAAGATAAACCGGATCGGCGCGGTTAATTAATGTGGAGAGTGGGGGGGGGGGGGACACTTGTCCCGGCCGCTACGGCGATACATATCGCCCGAATTCCGTTAATTAAACAAATGAATGGATATCACATGCTATTTTCGTACCAAATTGACGTTTTAGGCTACGAGCAGATAAAGTGTATCAAGTTACACAGCTGTTCAGCACTTATCGGGCCCAACTCTGCAAAGGTGGCGAAGAGGAGACGAGAAGACGAGACGAGACGGTTGTGCCTCGGCGTGTTGAAAATTCTGTGTAATTCCGCCTGGAAGATTTACTTACATGACAATCGTTGAAAGTAAGCTGGAGACTTACTTTAGCTCAAACTTGATGCCGATACCCCCCCTTCGATAAGGAAGTATCAAATATCAAATGATCATTCAATCACTTCCCTAAGCCATCATTCGTCTCTGACTGGTGATCTAACCGAGGTCTTCTTGTGTTGCATCACTCTTCATCTTCGATCATCTTCTGGGGTTCGTGTGTGATTGCAACCTACCAACCAAATTAACTGAAATTGTAGAAGACTTGTAGTGGCGATGGAACCCAGGTTTTATTTCGTCGAGCGTTCCAACCTACCAACCGAACTAGCACTCTACTACAGTCCATACCAGATAAGATGCCACTTTTCACATAAAACCTAAATCCCTCCTTTCTCCTGAAAATGTAAACCTGCCAGATAAGATGCCACTTTTCACATAAAACCGAAATCCCTCCTCTCTCCTGAAAATGTAAAGCTGCCAGATAAGATTCCACTTTTCACATAAAACCTAAATCCCTCCTCTCTCCTGAAAATGTAAACCTGCCAGATAAGGTGCCACTTTTCACATAAAACAGAAATCCCTCTCTCCTGAAAATGTAAACCTGCCAGATAAGATGCCACTTTTCACATACCACCGAAATCCCTCCTCTCTCCTGAAAATGTAAATAAGATGCCACTTTTCACATAAAACCTAAATCCCTCCTCTCTCCTAAAAACCTAAAGCTGCCAGATAAGATGCCACTTTTCACATAAAACCTAAATCCCTCCTCTCTCCTGAAAATGTAAACCTGCCAGATGAGATGTCACTTTTCACATAAAACCTAAATCCCTCCTCACTCTTGAAAATGTAAAGCTGCCAGATAAGATGCCACTTTTCACATAAAACCGAAATCCCTCCTCTCTCCTGAAAATGTAAAGCTGCCAGATAAGATGCCACT
Source organism: Othius punctulatus (assembly GCA_951805005.1). Classification (NCBI taxonomy): domain Eukaryota; kingdom Metazoa; phylum Arthropoda; class Insecta; order Coleoptera; family Staphylinidae; genus Othius; species Othius punctulatus. Next base: position 19,489,542 of record OX638146.1, read on the forward strand.
TTTCACATAAAACCTAAATCCCTCCGCTCTCCTGAAAATGTAAAGCTGCCAGATAAGATACCACTTTTCACATAAAACCGAAATCCCTCCTCTCTCCTGAAAATGTAAACCTGCCAGATAAGATGCCACTTTTCACATAAAACCGAAATCCCTCCTCTCTCCTGAAAATGTACACCGCCGACGAAGCGTGAATTCCTTCCGCAGCGAGGAGCGTCACGTGGTGCATCTGTGGCCGCAGATAGAAGGCGAGAGGCGTACAAGTGCGACAAGTGCTCTCATCTGATAAGTGAAATATCGAGGAAGCCTGGTGTTCTCGCCTGCCTCGTTTGTATTCAGCACGAGGAGCGCCGTATAAACTGCGGACGAGAATCGTTAATTGGGCGTGCGTGCCCAAAGAGTGGCTGTCAAAACGAATGCCAGATGATGAGTACAGCGATTGTAAATCTTGCCGGTTTCAGCACAATTACAAGACAATATATATGATAAGTTATAAGTTTTATCCATAACTCGTAAATACGTAACTCGTAATACGTAAATACGTTCATTGTTTACGTAACTATGGTGACATAATGCCCTTCATAATTCACCGGTGTGTTATGGATTATAATACACAAAACTGTCATCACAACAATGTTTTACTATTAAATCAAGTCATCATTCTTTGCGGTTGCTAAGGCCGTTGCTAACGTTTGTTGACGTTCACCGTCGTGTGTATAATTAATTCACCGGTGTTTTATGGATTATAAAACACATAACTGTCGTCACAACAATGTTTTACTATTAAATCAAGTCATCATTCTGTGTGGTTGCTAAGGCTGTTGCTAACGTTTGTTAGCCCTAAGCCCTTCACAAATCACCGGTGTTTTATAGATTATAAAACACACAACTGTCATCACATAATTAGTTTACTATAATGACTAGATCTTGATTGAAAATCTCAAGGAATATTACAAAATAATATGAAAAGAAGCAAACAAAATATGAATTCCGAAGAAACGAGAATTGCTGAACAGCTAAATCGAAGAAATAGAAGCACAAGTACACAGTAAGAACAACAGAAAAAGTACAAAAGGTACAAAGCCACTTAACTTCAGAAACTAGAGTTCATGTCCTGAATGATGTCTTGCAAGGGCAGGAAAATAAAATATATAAGGTGGGCAGGATGAGAAACTATACGAAATGTATCAAACGGCAGAACCTCAAGAACTATATTAAACTATATTAGTTATCACTATAATCACTATGATCTTGATTGAAAATCACAAGGAATATTACAAAATAAAATTAAGAGCAGCAAACAAAATATGCATACAAAAGAAACGAGAATTGTTGAACAGCGAAATCGAAGAAATAGAAGTAGGAGTAAGCAGTAAGTACAACAGAATAGGTACAAAGCCACTTAACTACAGAAACAAGAGTTCATGTGCAGAATGATGTCTTGCAAGAACAGAAAAAAAAAGTGTAACTATAAGGTGGAAGAAATATTTTGGAAGGAATATTTTGAAATCCTTCAGCTGAGCAGATAAATAGAAGGTGGACAGGATGAGGAAATATACGAAATGTATCAAACGGCACAACTTCAAGAGCCCAAACTTTCATAAACGTACAAAGAAGTAGAAACGGCCATTAGATGCTTAAAAACCACCAAAAAGTCACAAAAAAGCGATGCCCTAACAGCAGAGGTACTAATGAATTAAGGAATAGAAGCAATGAAAGAAGCAATGAAAGACATTAGTAATAACTCTAATCACTAAATCTGAGAAATAATCTATAATAAACACAAACACACACAAATTTACACAAAGTGTAAATATAAATTTTTGTTATATATTTTTTTGAGTTTAATATCTTCGATATTAGATTAGATTTTTATATAAATGTTTTGACTTTTTAAATAATTTCTTTATCTTAATATAAAGAAACTTTCAAAACATTTATATAAAACACCTAATCTAATATCGAATATATTAAACTCAAAAAAATAACCTCTGAAGATAGCTTAAAATATAGCCGAAACTAGCTAGTTTCTAACTAAGCTTCTAACTAGGTCAAGAAGATACAATAAAGTAATAAAAACAATAAACGATCTTTATATATAAACTACTAGTAACTACTTCAATTAAGAATAAAACAATAAAAAAAAATTGTAATAACTGGTATCCAAAATGAATGAAACCATAATAAAAATAAATGTTTTACTTAATTTATAATCTTATCAAAATAAAAGTTTGTGCCATCAAAAAAAAAAACAAAAAAAAACAAACTTGTCAATTCATAAAGTTATGTCCTCGATTTTCATACTTATTTAATATAGAAACGTCATCAAATTTTCAGAAGAATTATCTTCAGGGATACTAAATATCAATCTAATACGAAATATGCAATTTTATTAAACTTTAGTGAATCAGTACTGTTATGGCAAAACATGCTATCTGCCTTTTTTGTCAAAATACACTGTTTGGCATTAATTGGCCACATATTAAGTATACTTGCAGTTGATCAAAGGGTTTAGTGTTGTCAAAAATTACAAATTATGAATAACTATGGCAATGATACATGCAATGATACATGAAGATACATCTTCATTCACAATTAGAAATACAAAACTGTTTTTGCTTCTCCTGTGAAATAACAAAAATTGCAGATAACATGTTTTGCCATAACACTACTGAAATGTCTAACAATTCCTTAAATTTTACATAAAGTACAGATAATTGCAACAAAATACCATAAAATTTCGACAAAATATACGAATTTCTGCAAAATTTCAAGTCTTTATCGAATCTTCTATAAATTTTTAGCATTCTTCATAGAATCTTTAATTAAATTTTATAAATAGTTTAATTTTTCTAAAAATGTATAGAAAATATACATAAAATTACATTCACAATTATAAATACAAAACTGATTTTGCTTCTCCTGTGAAATAACAAAAATGGCAGATAACATGTTTTGCCATAACACTACTGAAACGTCTAAGAATGCCTTAAATTTTACATAAAGTACAGATAATTGCAATGAAATACCATAAAATTTTGACAAAATATACAATGTTCTGCTTAATTTTAAATCTTCTTCGTATCTTCTATAAATTTTTAGTAATCGTCATAGAATATTCAATTAAATTTTATAAACAGCTTAAAATTACTGAAAATATATAGGAAATATATATAAAATAACATAAAATTTACATAAAATATGTCAAATTTTACAAACTTTGAAATTGTCATTCAATTTTCTGTAATGTATAAAAACATAAATAAAATGTATAAATTTTCAAATTATTTGTTCGTAAAATATATGGAATTTCTACTAAATTTTTCCTAAAGTACAGATATTTGCAATAAAATACCATACAATTTCTACAAAATATAGAAATTGGTGCAAAATGTTAAATCTCCATCGAATCTTCTATAATTTTTTAGTAATCTTCATAGAATATTCAATGAAATTTCATAAACAACTTAAAATTACTGAATTACTGAAGAGGTAATCTTCATTAAATATTCTATAATACATCAGAAAATATTAGAAAAATTGCGACCAGTTTCATAGAAATAAATCGAAAGAATAAACTGAACCATATTTATATTGTCCTTTCAGACATTCATTCACTTTTTATATTCCTGTAAAATTACAGAAAATGTACATAACATGCTATAAAATGTCGATAAAACAAGAGGCAATTGTTGAACATTTATAGGCAAGTGATCAGTATCCATAAATCTACTATTGTATTCAAAGTATTGGAGCTTGTGAAATTTTTAAATAAAACAAGGAGAAAAACTTGTATTACAAAAAACATTTATTACACTAAATATACATTTTGATTGCAAGGCAATCATTATTACTAGATAGACAAATACTGAAAGAGTTCATTCACTCATTCAGTATTTGTCTTATAACTCGTAAATATCATTCACTTATTCAGTATTTGTCTTATAACTCGTAAATATCATTCACTCATTCGGTATTTGTCTGATAACTCGTAAATATCATTCACTCAATCAGTATTTGTCCGTCTACTGATGATGATTGCTTTGCAATCGAAATGTACATTTAGTGTAATTAATGATTCTTGTGAAAAAGGTCTTTCTCCATGTTTTATTATTTTATTACTAACTTATTATTATTATTAACCAAATTAGGTCGATAACCTAATAAAGATTGCTATCTCTCTATAGCATAAAATGTATTCATTATTTCATCTTCTTTCTTTCTTCTCCATCTTCTATTAAACTAGTTCAAATTCAACACTTGCTGAAATTTGATAGAAAATACAGAAAAAATACAATTGTTAATTACAATCCTCACATTCGTGTTATCAATCACCAAACTGCGATAATATGTTTCAATAAGAGATATTTATGCAAAATGGAAAGAGAATAGCTATTTGTATAATAAGCGCGCAAAGTGGTACATTGTTGCTCTCGGGGAATTGCCGCGCTCCGCTTCGTGTCGCGCGGAAATTCCCCGAGAGCAACAGTGGCACTTTGCACTCGAATTGCACACAAGATTTTACCTACAATTTATTGTTTCGTAATGCAATCGTTAATTAAGAATTTATATAATTACCTCCAACTAATAAGATTGTATTATTCGCAAGCGACAAAGTGTTTATGCGAACTTTGCGCTTGTTGTCAATAGCAGCGCGCGACAAAATGACGGTCCTCGGAAAATGTCAGCTTTTCGCTAGCATTAGCAAACAAAAAGACCTCCTTTTCACGTTACACATGTCGCATCGTCTGTCAATTAAGGATAACCTAAGCCAGACGAACTTTGCGCTTGTTGTCAATAGCAACGCGCTACAAAGTGACGGTTCTCAGAAAATATCAAGTTTTCGCCCGCATTGGCAAGCAGAAAGACCTACTTTATGTGTCAATTGTAGGAAAAAACTCTTTTCACAAGGCTGTTGCCCTTTAGAAAACTCGCCGTTATGCCTTATGACGCTTTTAATTTGCTATTCTTCTTTATGTGCCATTTCTTACTCGGAGGTTAGCAATTAACATGGCTATTTTCACTTTCGACAGGTCGCTCTGATGAACTGTCTTGAAATGTACTATTAGGAATGCAAATTTGCAGATCATTCGAATTCGTACAGCCACGGATTCTGGGAATGACGCGCTCCGTAAGACGGAGCAGTCTGCTATCCTTTTCTTCCATGGGGGCCAGACAAGGATGGTAGACTGCTCGGTCCTCGCAGAGTAATTCCCATAGTCCGTGGCTGTACATGGATTCGTTTTCTCTCAACGATCTAAATTATGAATAAAAAATTATCCAAAAGTATCCAATTTCGTCTGCATTGCATTCGACTTCGTACACGAATTCGATTGCTATCAACGATGTAAACGGTGAATGAAAAAAATGTGTGTCCAATTTCGTCTGCATTGCTTCGCACCCCTGCGGCGGTTCGCAGCTCATCTCGATCCGCACCTCTCATACGGTGCGTGAATTGCGAATTTACAGGCTGTATTGCGTGTGATGAGTGGGTTTTTCGTTCCCCTCGGCGTGCCGCACGCACCCCCACACACATGTGTGCGCTCGTATCGGAGCGCCTCTGGGGCCCCAATGATTCCGGCCTCTAATTCAATCGCCAGCTCCGCTGTAATTAAAACATCGAGCCGGCCTCGTTATGCCCCGTTTCCGTTTCCGCAAATCGGGAACATGGAGATGCGGCGCTAATGGGATGAAGAGCAATCTACATGTGTAATCGAAGTGCGAAATGAAACAACCCATGGTTTTCACAAAGGAGAAGGAAGAGGTTGTTACAAATTTTGTAAAGAATTAACGAGATAATGCCGAAGAATTACACCAGTTCGCCGTTTGGGGGGTGTTTTTTCAATATTAGGGGATGAAGCCCCCACAAGGGGAGAGGAAACTCGGCGGATATTTGATTGTAGAGTACTCAAAGAGTATGTGTACCAAATTTCAAAACTATACAATTTATTTCCACCTGTATTTACTGAATAATTAACTGCCGGCCTCTATTCCGCGCGAACTATAGCTTTTGTGGCAAACCGTGTATAATATTTTCTAAAATTTTGTTCCCATCAACTTTACCCGATTAAAAATTTTCAGGCGGTGCAGTATTATTAATCCTGAAATATTACTGAAATATATATAAAAAGTTTGTTCGGACTCATCTTCTATTCCAGACTTACTCGCTTCGCTTGCTTGTACTTAATCAAGCTATATATTTTTTAGTAAATCTTGTGTAAATCTAAACTTGTGTAATATACTATTAAAGTTGTTAATTTACTGACAGCGGAAACTTACGAATTATATGAATTTTGGAGATCAGTTCTGCAGTGCCAATGGATGAGCAACACGAACTCGGTATTACCTGCAGACCTTCACAATATTACTTAACCGTTTGATAATTTATGCCCCACTTACGAAAGACCGGCGTTTTCGTTATTCCCTTACTTATTTTAGGATGCCCGACTGCAAACATAGTGCAATCCCATCAACGTCGCAAATTATTAACAGAACGCAATTCCCTAAATGTCTTCCCCACGAGAAGCACGAACGGGCCTCTTAACCTTTTTACACTTTCATGAAGTCCTCTGCCCGCTGCAACAACTTACGTTTCCATCACGGTACTTTCAAGGGAAAACCTCCGCTTTCGGTCTGACGTGATCGAGGCACTAGACGGGCCCGTCTGGCTTCCGTTATCCTTAATTGACAGACGGTGCGACAGGACACTCGAGGGCAACATGCGTAATCCTCGGTCACGATTTGTAGCAGCGGTCAGGAGCCCTTGCCTTGGAAACTGATGCAGGTGAACTGACTTAATCGACATCCTTACGGTAAAAAAATGAATCTAATCGTTGCATCTCAAAATTCGTTAAGCTGGTATGACAATTGGAACATTTTTTTGCTGAATAATTTCATACAACTAAATGTCATGAAATTAACAATATAAATACTTACTTGAGCCAATTTTCATGTAAATATATAATCCGAACGTTTCCAAAATGTATCATTAATCAATTATTATATGCAAGTAGCTTTTCTAAATATTTTACGCTAATGGGTGATTTCAATGGACATTTCGGAAGGAAAGATAGAAAGTACGTGGAAGTTCTAGGTAACCACGGAGAAAGGCATATAAATAGCAACGACAAAAGACTTATAGATTCTTGTATCGAACAGGATTTGGTAATAACAAACACATTCTTCGAGCATACATAAATTCATAAGTACACTAGAGAACAGCACAGCCGATCGGAAAAGTCCATTATAGACTACATCATAAGTAGTGGGGCAACACCGGTTCTGGGCCAATTTCCCCATAAGAAATACATGGGCCGATTTTTCGCTACTTACTTCCGGTCGAGATACGCAACCAGTAGTCAAACCATAAACAATTATTTACTTTTTTAGTGCTTAGGCCAAAATCTTTATTAATGGAAAAATAATCCATTAATGGGGGCCATTAATACACCATTTTGTATAGCGATTCTTGTTTATGGTGGCATAGTTAAAATCCTAAGCTCACTAGTTTCGGGAAATATTTGCTTCGTAATAAAAGGTTTAAATGTGTATTTGCAACCATATCGACCGGAAGTAAGTAGCGAAAAATCGGCCCATGTATTTCTTATGAGAAAATTGGCCCAGAACCGGTGTTGCCCCACTACTAGCATAACAGAAAGGATACATAACAACCAAGTCAAAGACGTCAGAGTCAAAATAGGGTTTGAAATTGACAGGGATCATTACTTACTAGTGGCAGAAATAGAAAGGAAATACCCTAAACCCTGTAAAGATATAAAAGGAAGAGAAACAATAGCATAACCCATAAAGGCATTCAAACTTAAATCAGAAGAAGTTGCAAAAGTGTATATGGAAGAAACCAACGAGGCGATGAGTAAAATACCAAAATTGGAACTACTGGAATTGGACGAAGAATGGGAAGCAATTAAAAGATACTAGAGACTGCAAAGACAGTATGTGGAACATATAAACAAAGCAACTATAATAAACAAACAACATGGTGGACAGAAGAGATAAAACAACAGATTAGATTCAAGAGAGATGGGAAAAATACTTGCACACGAGATATGAGGCCTATAAAACCTAAAGATCAAAACTGAAAAGATGATACTGAAAGAAAAACAGAAAGCGTGGGAAAATTTCGGTGTAAAGATAAAAGAAAATGACAAAAACAATCAGAAGGTATTTTATAGTATGCTAAAAAGTCTGAGGAAGGGCATACAGGAAGGGATCCTAAGAATAAGCGACTACAAATGCAATTTATTAATGTCAGAAGAAGAAACGATGAAGAGATGGAAAACGTACTTTGAAAGGCTACTAAATCAGGATTATTAACCAGACAAAAACATAGAGGAAATACCGACCAGAAATACAGTATCAACCATGGATATATTATCAGAGGTAGAAGTGGGGGAAGCTATCCAAGAACTTAGTCAGGCTTATGAACCAGACAAAAACATAGAGGAACCACCGATCAGAAATATAGTATCAACCATGGATATAATATCAGAGGTAGAAGTGGCGGAAGCTATCCAAGAACTTAAGTCAGGGAAAGCTGCACGCACAGACAGAATCACAGGGGAAATGATTAAGAACATAGGAGGAGTGGGAAGAAGGTGATTACATGCGTTCATTGACAGAGTATGGAGAGAAGAGCAAATACCAAGAGAGTGGCCAATGGGAACGATTGTGCCAAACTTTAAGGCTGAGAAGAAAACAGAATGTGGAAATTCTAGAAGTATTACACTAATAGGAACGACAATGAAGATGTACGAGAAGATTGTAGGGAAAAAAAATTAGACGAACAGTAGAAAGTAATCTGTCCGAAGCGCAGAGCAGATTTAGAGCTGGGAGAAGTGTGCATGGTCAGATATTTACTCTGAAAAGTAAACCATAATTCATAGGACTTCAGACAAGCAGAACAGCTTAGACTTTGCGTTTTTAGACATGGAAAAGGCCTTTGATAGAGTTCCCCGCGATAGGATTTGGCAGGGGTTACGAAAGCTGGAAGTACCTGAAAAACTAATCAAAGTGAGCTAAAGCATATACACTGCTCAACATTTGAACTGGTACACTTACAAGAACATATATAAAAAAACAATTGACTACTTTTTGAACAACACCTTCTTGTCTAATTGATACTATACGGTTCTGAAAACACTTTTAGGGCGAAGAATTAAAAGAATAAAACTTAAATAACGAATTTCAAGTGTTTTAATAGGAAAATAGCAAAATCTTCGTTTCAGTATTACAGAAAAGTTTGCTCTGGAAAGAAATGATAACCAAACACTTAAAGATTAAATTGCATGATGAAGTGGTTACTTCTTGGTGAAACATTTTGATTAGGTTAATAAAGAAAACACTTGGTAAAGTTTCACAAGTTTTATAGAATTGCTCTACAATTGCCCTTCTCAAGAGAGAATGGCAGCAGAAAACACTCTACCAAGTGTTTTCTTTATTAACGTACTTACAGATTAATAATGCGTGGGACCTCCTCTAGCTCTTATGACCTCCTGGCAACGTCTTGGCATGCTGGAAATCAAATCCCGAATGTAATGCTGAGGAATATTTAGCCATTCTTCCAAAACGGCAGTTCGGAGCTGATGGTGATTGTTTGGATCCACTCCTCGTGACCTTATCAATCTTTTCAGGTAATCCCATATGTTCTCTATGGGATTAAGATCTGGAGTCCTCTTCAAAAAATGCATTGTTTTGTCTTGTTCTATGAGGACGCGCATTATAATCAACAAACACGAAACCATCGCCTATTTAATTGGCAAATAGCAACACTACAGGTTCAAATACCTCATTACGATACCTGACACTATTCATTGTAGCATTTCCAAGCATAACCAATTCAGTACGACGAGTCGCAGAAATACTTCCCCAAACGGTAGTTGAACCGCCTCGATAAGCTTGATGGTAAGTCACATGGTTAGGTTAGGTTAGGTCAATAGGTCAATATAGCGTTCTCCTCTGCTTCTGTAAACTTTCATTCTTCCATCTGAGCTATGGAGATGCTCTCTGGTCTCGTCACTAAATAGACAACGACCCCAATCTTCAACACTCCAATTTGCATGTTGGTGTGTCCACGCTAGCCTTCTTCTTTTGTGGGGTCTGGTCAACAATGGACATTTTTTAGAAGATCTGGACCTTATATTTACCGCATGGAGCCTTCTTCTTACTGTTTTAGTGGATACTTGAGTACCTGTTTAAAGTTGATCAACTCTATTGAAACGAAGGTTCTCACTATAATTGTCATTCAATTTTTGTTGACCAAGTACTTTATAATATTATTATAATTAAAATTCATATTTACTAATTGGTTAGAGTAGGTCGAAAAAAAAAGGTCAGGCGTTTGGGGTCGACATGTGTAATCCTTCGGGGGGCTATTTGTCGCGTCGCGGTCGGGAGGCCGATGGGGGCCTCCTCCGGGGCAGGTGCCCCGTTTTAATCGCCTCCATACAGAGAGCGTCCTTGTAGATGCGTAGATAACGAGGTCCTGAATAATTCAGGCGCTCCCCGTGTACGTAAATAAAAGGCATGCACGACTCCGGCCGGTGCTGCCGTTTATCGATTGCCTCCCATCATCCTCCCGTTTGTTGTAAGGATGCGCCGATGTAAACGGTGCGGAGCCGGCTCCCCCAAAAAATGTGGAACTAGATTGGATTCCGGTGATAGAGTGCTCCATTGTGTTGCATTAAAAAAACATCTGCACGCAGATGCCAGCCGCGGCTTTTGGTTTACAAAAATTCGCTACAAAATCATACAATCGCTTAGTTACTAATTTTAGAAAATAGAATTTGAGAAAAATGGTTACCATAAACAACAGCTTAGTAACCGCATCAATCAGACCTTCATAGAAAAACTATGTCAGCACAGGCCACCTCTTGTTAGTTTTTTATACGCGGATTAGTTTTGAACAATTATTTATTAGAAATAATAATGCTCTAGACAAAATAGTATATGAAATTCGTATATAATTCCGGATTATGGCATTCGTGAGTCTACCATTCACGCATACCATAATCCTACGAATTATTATCGATTCACTAGATTTTCACGTAATTGGGTTATTGTCAGTAAATTGGGTTATTGGGTTTTTATGGAAAAGGATTCGCGCCCAATGCAACCGCTCAAACTGCGGAGCGTGTCGCTTAATCTCAATAGCCTCCGGTATCAACCTCGCGACAGTGTTATACATAATTAATTCACGATTTACATCTCTCAATTACCGCCCGACGAGCCAGAAAAACAACAACACGACAACTCCATCGCGGCGAGGAGTTCCCCGTGAATGATCGGGGCGGAATTGGAATACGCGTCCCGATTAGCCGCCGCCGAATTAATCAGGTTTAATTGGCGATGATTAATGGCCCAGTGGCGGCGGGTAATTTATTATTTTAATTTGTCCTGCTATCGACGGCCGTTATCTCGCTAATGAAGTTCTCAGCGGGGCTCCGCGATCGTCCGCGGAGAGTGTGGGGGGGGGGGGGGCATGGCGGCACGCCGTCACGGAAAAGTTCGGAGTTTGGGCCGGTTAATTGGCCGCATCGCGGGTGTTTGACCCGCTGCCGAAATCCACGCTGATGATGTGTGTTTGCGTGTGTATTTCTTGGAACACGACAATCCAAAAACTACGCTCAAAAATATACGATTGCAATCGTTAATTCGTATCAAACTGTTCTCTGCTTAGTCTTAGTCAATAGTGTGAAGCAGGGGTGTGTGTTTCTTGGAACCTTCGAAAATCCAAAAACTACGCTCAAAAATATACGATTGCAATCGTTATTTCCTATCAAACTTTTCTCTGCTTGGTCAACAGTGTGAAGCAGGGGGTGAGGATGGGCACGACCTTTTCAGATGTCCCCGTATCTGAGCAGTTCTTAAACAATGCCAATTCGTGCCAATGTTGTGTAGAATCAACACAATTAAATCGAAATTGTTCCTGCACACTGAACTTGGCAACACCACTCGTCGGTGAATAACAGCTGACGGCTCGCGTCTCTATGGCACAGGATCGCACGGCTTGAGAAGCGGATATATGAGATTTTAATCAATTGTGATGAACTCCACACATGAAATTGCCTCCAAAATAAACTGAAAACAAATTAATAACTGCGTAATTATCAAACTGTCCTCTGCTTAGTATTGCAACCCAGGAAAAGTTCGGTCGAAAAGTTGGAAAAATTTATGGAAAAGTTGGAAAAGTTCGCTAGTACCTTGGGAAAGTTCGAAATGTTGGAAAAGTAGGAAATTTTGGCATTTGGGACACCCCTAAGTAGTTCAAATAATATGTAATCATATGTCGTTTTACGGTTGTATTGCCCATTCTCTCTCAACCTCCTTATTGAAAACATAATAAAGTTGGATAATATTCTTAGTAATGTTATATAATATAATATGTAATGTAATGTATAATGTAACGTACGTATAATGTAATGTATTATGTTAAGCAAGGCGGAAAGACCCTATGGGGTCGATAGCCTAATAAAGATTGTTTATATATATATATATATATATATATATATATATATATATATATATATATATATATATATATATATATATATATATATATATATATATATATATATATATATATATATTCTCCGTTTAAAAAATCAAGCAGGAAGAATTGTCACACAAATCAAAGGCAGTCACATTCTAGCAGCGCAAACAATCAAAAAGAAAAATATATCAAGGTAGCTTTGGAGTTGCCAGTGAAAACCACGTGGGCATCAGTGGTAAGCTGCTTCAACAGTTTAATCAGCAACAGGTATTGTCTGCAAGCTTTGACGGTGAATGAACTAGTTGTCAAGTATATTCAAAAAGATACGAAAACAATGCTATTGGATGATGATATTTTTTGGGTAAGACTTGAAAACACCAGATATCACCTAGAACCCATTGAAAAATGGATAACCAAAATCGAAGAAGACAAGCCAAATGCTTCATTAGTTTCCGAAATATTTGCAAACCTGATGCCAATTTTTGAGGAAATGGTACCTAAATGCCCTACAAGCAATGCGGAAGAAAAGAAAATTATGGATATGCTTTCTGATTGTAAAGACTTCTGTTTACATAAATTTCGTCTTGCTGCAAACATCCTGGATCCACGTTATCAAGGGCATAGTTTGTCACCTGAGGAACATGTTGATGGACATAACAGTAACATTGCAGAGCACATGAATGATGTGGATGATGGAGAAGTAATGACCGACTTTGCAAAGTGCAAAGCAAAATATGGACTGTGGGCTAACGAATTTGTTTTGAAATGTGCTCAAAAAGTGGATCCTATTGTCTGATGCAATGGCAAGTGTTCTACATCCGCTCTGTCTACAGTTGCTACATTTGTCAATGGCTACAACATCAGCCGAGAGAAGTTTTAGTAAATATAGCTGAATTCATACCTAAAGTAGAAATCGTTCAACAACCCTAAGAGTTGGAAAAAATGTTTATATCGGCCATAGTTTGAAACTGCTTATGATACGACACAAAAAGTGAAGACCACTAATAATGATCACGGTTCCAAGATACTCTTACACAACATTGGTCAAGATCCATCTGAGTTAATTAGCTTTGATCTGCTTGTGGCCGTCCGTAGTAAACGGTTCACAAAATCAAAATCGCATGTTCCTGCTAAACGACGCAAACCAACTTTAGCAGAGGAAAACGAAGAACATAGTTCAACTGATGAAGAATATACTTCAAGTACTGATAGCGATACTATCACTCTTCGTGATGATACAAATACTTCGGTTAACAGTGGTTCATCCAATCACTCCGACTTTCACTGATTAAAAACTTATCAAGATCAAAATCGCATGTTCCTGCTAAACGACGCAAACCAACTTTAGCAGAGGAAAACGAAGAACATGGTTCAACTGATGAAGAATATACTTCAAGTACTGATAGCGATACTATCACTCTTCGTGATGATACAAATACTTCGGTTAACAGTGGTTCATCCAATCACTCCGACTTTCACTGATTAAAAACTTATCAAGATCAAAATCGCATGTTCCTGCTAAACGACGCAAACCAACTTTAGCAGAGGAAAACGAAGAACATAGTTCAACTGATGAAGAATATACTTCAAGTACTGATAGCGATACTATCACTCTTCGTGATGATACAAATACTTCGGTTAACAGTGGTTCATCCAATCACTCCGACTTTCACTGATTAAAAACTTATCAAGATCAAAATCGCATGTTCCTGCTAAACGACGCAAACCAACTTTAGCAGAGGAAAACGAAGAACATAGTTCAACTGATGAAGAATATACTTCAAGTACTGATAGCGATACTATCACTCTTCATGATGACAACAAATACTTCGGTTAACAGTGGTTCGTCCAATCACTCCGACTTCCATTGATTAAAAACTTATCGTTTCTTTAAATATTTGTTCTTTAAAACTGATTTGCCTCTATACAGTATGTCCCTTTAATGACTGTAATGCTGGTTTTAAAGGCATTAAAGGGACATCCTGTATAGAGACAAATCAGTTTTAAACAACAGATATTTAAAGAAACGATAAGTTTTTAATCAATGGAAGTCGGAGTGATTGGAAACCGAATTTCATTAAAACAAACATGATAATTTTAAAGAAGATTGTTAGCGGGAGCTTTTAAGGCATTAAAAGGACACCCTGTGTAAATAAAAATGTTAAATAATGTTCAATGTGTGTATGTGCATGCGTATGTGCAGTCATGGACTCTAAGAATGTCACTGGCGCTAAGAGCCAGCGGTTCGCTATCCTTGTCTCATCGAGCACGGTAGAGACGAAGTTGCATTCGGAGCAATTCGGCGTTCGGTGTTGTATTGTATATTGAGCCGGCCAGTATGAGTGACCGGCTTTCTAAAATTTCACATGATTTGTACATGATTTTCAGCTAAACATTTACAACTGATACAATAAAACTCAATTTTTTTAACTTTTATATCTGTTTCGAACTTTTCCTACTTTTCCAGAAAAGTTGGCTGAAAATTTCGACAACTTTTCGTAAAAAATTGCAACATTATCTCAACTTCGTCAACAGTGTGAATCAGGAGGTGGCGATGGGCAATTGCACTACCTTTTCATATGTCCCCATTTTAGAGCAGTTCTTTATCAAGTTTTTCAATTTTTTCGTCCTTGAAGGATTTTTTTTAATTCTAACGTTTTGGTATAAATTCCTATTTTTATGTTTCCTCCCCTGCCTCGCAAGGGGTGGAAATTTTTCGTAAATAAATCATGTGAGGGTCTCTTTGATCATAATATCTGAGTGTAACCATGTAACCAATTTGGAAGATTATAGAATTCCCACAAATTCGATTTGTTTTTCCTAGTAGTAATGTGCATATTTGTTAGGGATATTATCCCTAACTGGCTATCGACCAACGAGGGTCCTTCTGCAAGAAATAGTAATAGTAGAAATAATAGTAGTCTCTTTGACTATAAAATCTGAGTAATCATGTAACCAATTTCCAAGATTATAGAATTCCCACACATTTGATTTGTTTTTCCTAGTAGTAGTAGTAACTGTTTTTGTTAGGGATATTATCCATAACTGGCTATCGACCAACAAGGGCCCTTCTGTAAAAATACTAATAGTATAAAATATAATAATAGTCTCTTTGACCATAAAATCTGAGTAATCATGTAACCAATTTCCAAGATGATAGAATTCCCACACATTCGATTTGTTTTTCGTAGTAGTAATGTACATATTTGTTAGGGATATTATCCCTACCTGGCTATCGACCAACGAGGGTCCTTCTGCAAAAAATAGTAATAGCAGAAATAATAGTAATCTCTTTGACCATAAAATCTGAGTAACCATGTAACCAATTTCCAAGATTATAGAATTCCCACACATTTGATTTGTTTTTCCTAGTAGTAGTAGTAACTGTTTTTGTTAGGGATATTATCCATAACTGGCTATCGACCAACAAGGGCCCTTCTGTAAAAATACTAATAGTATAAAATATAATAATAGTCTCTTTGACCATAAAATCTGAGTAACCATGTAACCAATTTCCAAGATTATAGAATTCCCACACATTCGATTTGTTTTTCCTACTAGTAATGAACGTATTTGTTCGGGATATTATCCCTAACTGGTTATCAACCAATGAGGGTCCTTCTGCAAAAATAGTAATAGTATAAATAATAGTAGTCTCTTTGACCATAAAATCTGAGTAACCATGTAACCAATTTCCAAGATTATAGAATTCCCACAAATTCGATTTGTTTTTCCTAGTAGTAGTGTACGTATTTGTTAGGGATATTATCCCTAACTAGCTATCGACCAACGAAGGTCGTTCTGCAAAAAATAGTAATAGCAGAAATAATAATAGTCTCTTTGACCATAAAATCTAAGTAACCATGTAACCAATTTCCAAGATTATATAATTCCCATAAATTCGATTTGTTTTTCCTAGTAATAAAGTACGTATTTGTTAGGGATATTATCCCTAACTGGATATCGACCAACGAGGGTCCTTCTGCAAAATATTGTAATGGCAGAAATAATAATAGTCTCTTTGACCATAAAGTAGTAGTAACTGTATTTGTTAGGGATATTATCCCTAACTGGCTATCGAGCATCAAGGGTCCTTCTGTAAAAAAAAAATAGTAGTAGTAGAAAAAATAGTAGTTTTTCGTTGTTTTTCCTATTTATCAACGTTTGCAATAACTATTTCTGCAATAAGTTAGTAAATGTATTTTTTTTTTCTATACTAGGCGTGGGATTATTGATCGAGGCGAAAGCCGAAGTTAAAAACATGCCGTCTACATATAAAAAATGGATTTCCTACCTGTTGCACACATGATATTTTCTACTAGAGTTTGGAAAATATATTAAATTTGGATTAATATTAGGCGGAAAGACTCCATGGGGTCGATAGCCCAATAAAGATTGTTTATATATACAGTATGTCCGCGGATTGAGTTATTCGGTTATCGGAACAAGTGAGATATTTGTTTAATTTTTAGTTTTAAGTAAAAATGTTATAGGCATTATAATTCCTGCTTGGTCTGAAACTACCGGTTCAGTTATGGAAACTTTGATTTATTTATACAGGGTGTTGGCAGAATCAAAATATTTAGATCTTATTTTGACACTTATTTATTTACTATTTGCCAAACGAACTTAAAATTACATTTATCAACATTAAAGAAAAATAAAATCATTCAAAGGATTCCCCAAATGCAGAAAATGATACTGAAAATTTAAAAAAGTTAATCAATAACTGCTGTAAAAATCTAAAAAAGTCTTCAGCAGTTCCATACCAGGCTTGAACTGTGTGAGGAAAATGGATGAAAATAATGTTATTTTTCATAATTATTTGACATAAAGTGTCAAAATTTGGTTTTTTTTATTTAGCCAACACCCTCTATAAATAAATCAATGTTTTAATAACTGAAATGGTAGTTTCAGACGAAGCAGGAAGTTTAATATCTATAACATTTTTACTCAAAACTAAAAATAAATCCCTCTTGTATACTCAATCCGGGGACATACTGTATATTAATATTTTAAAATTGTTTCTAAATTAAATAGCGGAGTCAAGATTGTTCTGGTATCATTAATGAAGAGGTTAACGTAAATAATAACTCTATTTCTACTTCCACAAAGACTTGTTCTGGAATTTCATTCATGAATTGTGAACATGTTTCTGTTAAGATTTATAATAATGATAAAAAATAACATGTACAATTTCAATAAATTGACTTATAACTTTTAATGTTGAAATAATACTTCTGCACTTGTTAGGAAATTTCCTAACTCAAATTAGTATTTTAATGTTGAAATATTATTTCCGCACTTATTATGAAATATTCTACTTTTCCTAACTCAAATTAGTATTCAAATGTTGAAGTTTTTAAAACTAGCAGAAAAAAAATCTACTACTAGTACTACAATGATATTTATACTTTTAATATTATTTAATATTTAATAATACTTTCGCCATGATCGGACTTGCTTACACATTAACAGATCAGTGTCGTGGTCGATAATAGTACTTGTGCCTACACTTTAACATACCAAAGTCATAACACTTGCTTTCATACATAAGTATTAATACTAGCATGTGCAAAATGCGCTTCGTGTTACTATTTATCCACAAAACATAGTCATAACCGAAAAGCCAATTTGCAAATTGGTGGGTTGTAGCAGGTGCAGATGTTCTAGACTTGTGGGGGCTCGAATTTAAATGTAAATCGAATTTGGGAATACTGCAAGAAAGGAACCGTCGAGGCGTTCGCACACCTGAATCTAAATTACACCATCGATCATAATTCTGTACGCGCCACTCTTTCAGTATTAATTAAAAACGTGTGAATGCCTTGTATACATAATTAATTCACCGAAATCATCAACCAGAAACTTAAGCACCAAAACGTTTACGTTCGAAGTTTTCATGTAAAATATCTATAAAACGTTATAAGTGCAATAATTATGATCTTGGTAAGTTATTATCTGCCAGAATGATTTCTGACAGATCTGTCAGAATGTGGATCGGACTGATTTCTGACAGATCTGTCAGAATGTGGATCAGAATTATTTCTGACAGAACTGTCAGAATGTGGATCAGAATGATTTCTGACAGATCTGTCAGAATGTGGATCAGTATTATTTTTGACAGATCTGAAATATACTATTATATACTATTATATTATACTATTATATTATATACTATTATATGACTGTTATCTGTTCTATTATGATCATGAATTGATTTATTTAGTATTTGTAATTAAAAAAAATCTAATGGTGGCTGCGTGCCATTTGGGGTCACTCCACCCCCTGGCACTCCTGCCACTCACAATCCACATTCCCATTCGATCCCGTGCACGTAGCCGAGTGCACGCCATTGATTTTGCATTGCTCGTGCATTAGCTGCTGCCGCCCCCTCTCTCTCCATTAGGGTGAGTGGTTGCGCAATTAGCCCCAGGCAGGAGGCACCGGAGGCATCTAATGGAGGTGCCTCGCGTTGTCGCGCCCTCAAGCAGCCAGGAGGAACCTCAACAAGTCTTCAACTTACATACTTTACATATCTGCCACGTCCCAAGAGTACTCTGATTTCTGATGGCTGACGACTTCACGTGCGAATATTCTGATGGCTGACGACTTCACGTATGAATATTTACATATCATCTCCTCAAAGCTACAACTTAATTACTGTTATTTTCCCATAAAGATTATATGGCAAAGTTGCAAAGATGAAGAAGTAACAGCGTTTCAAGATGACTTAAAGATAACTGAAGTTATTCTGCAATGCAAAATACGATAGATTCTATCCAGTGGCGTAGATAGCCCTGTAGGTGCCCTGTATCAAACTTTCAGAGGACCCATTTAAAAAAACAATGTATATATGTATGCAAGTAGTCATACATCTGTACAGGGATGTTTCCCCAAAAACCAGTCGTTCGCAGCCGACGTTAAACTGTAGGTGCCATACGTCACTGTATATATGATACAGACACTCATGCACTGACGTATGCGGGAAAATAGCCGACGCTCGACATCGAGTATGGCAATCCAAGAAGAAGAAGTCATATATGCATTTTTGTATGTATGCTGGTATAAACGTTTACATATACGTATGTATATTTATCGATGTGTATGCATGTATGTATGTATGTATGTATGTGTGTATGTATGTATGTATGTATGTGTATGCATGTACGTATGCATGCATCTGTATTTGCATGAGTGCCTGTATGTATGTATGTGTATATGTATATATGCATGTATGTTTGTATGTATGTATGTAGGTACGTATGTATGTATGTATGTATGTATGTATGTATGTATGTATGTATGTATTTATATATGTATGTATGTATTTATATATGTATGTATGCGTGCATGTAGGTATATATTCATGCGTGCATGTAGGTATATATGCATTTTTATATGTAAGCTGTTATATACGTTTGCATATACCTATGTGTATTAATCGATGTGCATGTATGTATATATGTATGAATGTATGTATGTATGCACTGTACTATGACCGTAAAGGAGGGAGCACGCAAAAGGGCAGTAAGCTATGTAGAGAAGGAAGGGGAGTGTGTGTACACACTGTGCCAGCTGTTTCGAGTTTCACGGTTTAATTGACGAAGGAGGTTCACATGAGGCGCTGCTTTCAAAACAGCGGATCTTATTGAAACGAGTCGCTCCTATTATCACTAGCTTATGCTTTGTGATGATAATATGATGACTCAAAACTGAAAACTATATACACCAAGCAACTTCCTGAACGTAAATTATAAAAATCAATGTTAAAGTCTTTATCTTACAGTAGCAACAGAATTGCCATGGCATCGCTAGCTTATGCTCTGTGATGATAATTTGATGACTCAAAACTGAAAACTATGTACACCAAGCAACTTCCTAAACGTAAATTATAAAAATCAAGAGAGCTCTTTATCTTACAGTAGCAACAGAATTGCCTATTATCGCTAGCTTATGCTTTGTGATGTTAATATCAAAAATGAAAACTTTATACACCAAGCAACTTCATAAACGTAAATTATCAAAATCATTAGAACTCTTTAGCTTACAGAAGCAATAGAAGTAAATGAACACTGTTCAATCGTTTTGAGTGACTAAACTAGGCTATTATTCACATGTGACTAAAAACAAAAAATAAAATTAAAAAACAAGCAATGCCAACTAATGCAATGATTGCTCATATAGTGCCATTGAAAATCCATTTTTTATTCAATTCGATTGACTTTGCCACTATTCTTCGGTTTTTTTTTTTAAACAAATAGTAATTTCTACTATCCACAAAATTTGCTTCTATAAGATAAAAACGTCGCACAACACAGGTCAGTGAAATGCCGTTTATAATCTCTTGAAATTTACCTCACTCAAACTCAGAATTTCTCAAAAATTATAAAATTCTCTTTCGTGGATAATGTTGCATTTCTCCCATTTATAATATAATGTATGTAAATACAATTTTTCATTGAAAACACAATAACTTTGATACATTTAAAAAAACCATAATATAATTAATATAATGATAGACAACTATAGCGTCATTAGACTTGTTTTCTAAAATGGTATTTTTTTTCATTCTTTCAATGTACCAAAAACACTTATCACCATCCTTTAAATGCTAGTTCTCATATTTAATCGTAAAGTAATCAGTAATATTGCTGCTACCGTCTGAAGTGAGTGAAATGCAATTTATAATATCGTGAAATTTACCTCAGTCTAATTCAAAATTTCTCAAAAATCCTAAAATTCTCGTTCGTGGATAATGTTGCATATCTCTCAGTTTATAATATAATCCCTCACAAATTTTTCATTGATAACACAATAACTTTATTACATTTGAAAAACTATAATATAATTAATATAATAATAGTTGTGTAGCGATATTAGACTTGTTTTCTAAAATGGTATTTATTTTTTCTTCCAATTTACCAAAAGCACTTATCATCATCATCCTCTAAGTGCTAGTTCTCAAATTTAATTATATTGCTGCTAGTTATACAGTTGTACTTGAAAATTTGACAGTTACAGTTGATAATTTGACGTTTTTAACAACTCTAAATGTGACATTTTGAACGACACAGCTATAAATATGTTCTTTACAAAAAAAGGTTAATGGAACTAATTATGCTTTAATAGCTATTTGTGCAATAAGTAAAGTTGTAAATAAGGGGGAAAATTCCCCGAGAGCAACAATGACACTCTCTACGCTCTTATTGCACACAAGATTTTTCCTGCAATTTATTATTTCTTAATACAATCGTTAATTAAGTTCGATTGTATTATTCGCAAGCGATAAAGTGTTTCCGGGAACTTTGCGCTTGTTGTCAATAGCAACGCGCGACAAGGTGACGTTCTTCGGAAAACGTCAACTTTTCACTCGCATTAGCAAACAGAAAGACCTACTCTGTATCTCAATTGTAGGAACACTTAAATATATTCGTCGGACGGACTTATATTACCCGAAAACGTTGTATTTTTGTTTTGTAGTTGTAGTTTGTATTTATGTTATTTAACATTTTGTTTAACAAAAATCGCGCTCTAATGTTCATAGTTGGAGATGCGCTCACACCAACAGGAAATATTTTCTTACAAAACTCAGTATTTTAAATCCTCTATTTCAAAATATATATATACAGTGCCTTTCATTTCCACCTATCCACATGTAGTGATTCAGGCATAGATGCATCCTTATTCGATGATTTGTTTGTTTGTTAACCACTACATTAAATGCATATTTTGTCCTTATTTGTTCACTGTCCATCCCATCTATGACAGAGCTTATGAAGCAGATGAAATGAAAGGCACTTTAAGTATAAGTATTAAAATTACACAGCAACTATTGGAAGTTGTTCAAGTTTGATTTTGGAAATTTGGTAATTTGTATGAAGGAGGTAAATTGGGAACTTAAAAGTTAAACTCTTTGGAAGTTTTGCCGTTAAAATTACAATGTGAAAATGATTTCAATTTGATAATCTTATCAGTTTTACGATTTAATTTAGAATCAAGAGTATAAATTCAACTATTACCGCAATGATTTATTACCATTTGACTTTTGAAATTGTAATTTATGACCTCTTTGGGTTAGTAATATTAAAGTGGCTTTAATTTTAAATCTATTCGATCTAATCTAGCGTTGATATTGATTTCTCTGGAGACATTCACTTTGGAATTCACAGAACATTTTTATATTTGTTTTGTAATTCACAGAGGATTTTTTTTATTTTTGTTTTTTAATTCACAGAACATTTTTTTTTGTAAACCACAGAACTTCTTTTTAATTCAAAGAAATTGTTTTTGGAATTCACGTTACGTTTTTTTTTTCTTTAATTTCACAGAACAATTGTTTAGAATTCACAGAACTTTTTTTTCAATTGACAGTAAAACCAGTTCATGCCAATTTTGTTTGGAATCGATACAATTAAATCGAAATTATTCCTGCCCACTGAATTTACAAAGATCAGTATTTAAAATCCTCTAATTACAAATATTTACAGTGCCTTTCTTTTCCACCTATCCATAGCTTGTTGTGGATTTGTGGACAAATGGCATAGATTCATCCTTATTCGATGATTTCTTTGTTTGTTAACCACTACATTATAGGCATATGTTGTCCGTATTTGTTCATTGTCCATCCCATCTATGACAGAGCTTATGAAGCAGATGAAATAAAAATCACTTTAGGTATAAGTATAAGTATTGGTATAACACAGCAAGTATTTGGAAGTTTTGGAAATTTGATATTGGAAATTTCCAAATTTGGATGAAGGCAGTTATAAAGTTTTTTTTAATTCAAAGAACTTTTTTTTTAAATTTACGTTACGTTTTTTATCTTCGATTTCACAGAACAATTGTTTAGAATTGAATTAGAATTTAAATGGGAAATTTGTAAGTTAAACTATTTGGAAGTTTGGAAGTTAAAATTACAAATGGTTTATGTAAATATTATTTCAATTCGATAATTTTATCAGTTGGACAATTTAATTTGGAATCAAAAGAATAATTTCAACTATTACCTCAATGATTTATTACCATTATAATTTCAACTATTACCTCAATGATTTATTACCATTATAATTTCAACTATTACCTCAATGATTTATTACCATTTGACTTTTGAAATTGTAATTTATGATCTCTTTGGGTTAGTAATATTAAAGTGGCTTTAATTTTAAATCTGTCGATCTATTCTAACGTTGATATTGATTTCTCTGGAGACATTCACTTTGGAATTCACAGAACATTTTTATATTTGTTTTGTAATTCACAGAACATTTTTATATTTGTTTTGTAATTCACAGAACATTTTTAAATTTTTGTTTTGTAATTCACAGAACTTTTTTTGTAATCACAGAACTTTTTTTTGAATTCACGTTACGATTTTTTCTCTTGGTTTCACAGAACAATTGTTTAGAATTCACAGAACCTTTTTTTTTAATTGACAGTAAAGCCAGTTCGTGCCAATTTTGTTTGGAATCAACACAATTAAATCGAAATTATTCCTGCACACTGAATTTAGAAAAATCAGTATTTAAAATCCTCTAATTAAAAATATTTACAGTGCCTTTCATTTCCACCTATCTATAGGTTGTTATTCGGACAAATTACATAGATTCTTCATTATTCGATGATTTGTTTGTTTGTTAACTACAACATTATATGCATATTTTGTCCTTATTTGTTGATTGTCCATCCCCTCTATGACAGAGATTATGAAGCAAATTAAATGAAAGGCACTTTTGAAATTACAAAGAAACTATTTGGAAGTTTGGGAAATTTGATAGTGGAAATTTGAAATTTGGATGAAGGAAGTTAAAAAGTTCTTTTTAATTCAAAAAACCTTTTTTTTAATTTACGTTACGTTTTTTTTCCTTTGATTTCACAGAACAATTGTTTATAATTGAATTAGAATTTAAAAGGGAAATTTGTAAGTTAAACTATTTGGAAGTTTGGAAGTTAAAATTACAAATGGTTTATGTAAATATTATTTCAATTCGATAATTTTATCAGTTGGGCGATATAATTTTGAACCTAGAGAATAATTTCAACTATTATCTCAATGATTTATTACCATTACCTTTATAATTTCAACTATTACCTCAATGATTTACTACCATTTGACTTTTGGAATTGTAATTTATGATCTCTTTGGGTTAGTAATATTAAAGTGGCTTTAATTTTACATATATTCGATCTAATCTAACGTTGATATGATTTCTCTGGAGACCACTTGGAATTCACCGAACAATTTTATTTTGGAATTGCCAGAATATTTTTTTAGAACTCACAAGGTTTTGTTTTTAATTCATTGAACATTTTTTTTAATTTTAATTTTGTATTTCACCATTTTGCGTATAAGTTTAAATTTCACGCCATTTTTCATGGCTATGTTTTCACATTTGGTCCAGATTCACAGTTTCAAATTTTGTAGCTATGTGAACCTGGATTATTCTCTGCTGAAAAAAATGAACTATAGTTAATACAATTACGTACTTGTAAAAATTAAATATATCAATATAAAAACAAAGAGAAAATCTATGGGATAAACTATGAATACTATGAAAACAAACACTAAATGAAGGGAAATCATTCCAGCTATTTAAGTTAGCAATCTATAGAATAATATATTCTGTCAAATGTATTTGTAATCTGGAGACTGAATGCAACTAGTTCTACAATTTCCTGCAGAACTTTTTATCACTTGAACGATTTAATTTTTAACCAAGAGAATAATTTCAACTATTACTATACAAATCACGTTGATCTTGATTTCTCTGGAGACATGCACTTGCAATTCACAGTTTGTTTCTAATTCACTGAACT
Organism: Othius punctulatus; assembly: GCA_951805005.1. NCBI lineage: Eukaryota > Metazoa > Arthropoda > Insecta > Coleoptera > Staphylinidae > Othius > Othius punctulatus. Next base: position 19,514,863 of record OX638146.1, read on the forward strand.
TTTTTTATTTTTGTTTTTGTAATTCACACACTTTTTTAAATCACAGACCTTTTTTAAATCATAGACCTTTTTTTTAATTGACAGAATATTTTTTTGGAATTCACATTACTTTTTTTTTACACAGTTATAATGCAGAAATTTGCCTATAAGTTTTGGAAAGCTGCCTTTTGAATTCACGTAACATTTGTTTTAGAATTCAGTTTTTTTTAATTCGCTGTTTTTTTAAAATTTTTGTTTGGTAATTCACAGAATATTTTGTTTAAATCATAGAACTTTTTTTGAATTGACAGATCTATTTTTTTTAATTCACATCAGGTTTTTTCATTGATCTTTGATTTCACAGAAAAAATGTTTTAGAATTCACAGTTTTTTTTAATTGACTGTAAAACCAGTTCGTGCCAATTTTCTTTGAAATCAACACAATTATATCGAAATTGTTCCTGCACACTGAACTTGGCAACACCACTCGTCAACAAAGTGTAAACAAATAATTGCAGAATTTTGCCGTCAAGTTTAAATATTACGGCGTTTTTCATGGTTTTGACATTTGGTTCTGCTGTAGATTCAGATTTTGTAGCTATGTGAACCTGGATTATTCACTTCAGGAAAAATGAACTATAGATAATACAATTACATACGTGTTAAAATTAAATGTGTCAATATAAAAACAAACAGAAAATCCATAGGGTAAAGTATGAATACTATGAAAATAACACTAAATGAGGGGAAATAATTGCTATTGTAAGTGTTTCGTTGGTAATTTACAGAATAATATATTGGGTCAAATGTATTTGTAATCTCTAGACTGAATGCAACTAGTTCTACAAATTCCTGCAGAACTTCAATTTCCTTTGCAATTTTCACAAACTGCTCCCAGGACGAGGCTTCGCCGGGAGCATTGATTCCGACGTAAAAGCTTCGTACAAATATGATTCAACCTAATCACATTTTCTATCAGTACATCAGCCATCTGTAGGAGGCATCCATATCAGCCCCTGCACAAAAATTCTACGCCCTGTCAATCAGCCCTCCGCATCTTGAAGCAAGTTGCAAGGATTTATTACTGTGCACGTCTTACCTGTCTGCACCCTCCCCCTCCATTAATCTAATCCCGCTGCCTTTTATAACTCGCGAGATTAAATGTATCCAAGGCATCGAGTGTTAATGCCTCCTGGGAGTCGATCTGTTCGTTAACTATGCACTTTGCGACAGCACGTCGTTCTTTATTGCCAATTTGCAAATCGGCGCGTTAAAAAAAGGCCTTGCAAATAGATCAATCAGATCGATGTGGAAATGAAAGCATCGCGAGACTTTTGCTGCGTAGAACGAGCCATTAGAAAGTGTGCAGTTAATCAATATTTGAGCGGCTAATGCGGGCAGATGTGGAGTAAAAGCGCGGATGTATGCATGCAGGCCATATTTATTTTAAATGCGCTGCGGCGGGTTTAAAGCCAGTTTCATAATTAACTTTATGCCGACCTAAAATTTTACTACTTCGCCAAGTCTTCTCTAGAGAATAATGTTAAGAATAATGAAACGCGAGCGGAGCTTTGCGTCAAATTAGGTTGACTCTAAAATGAAGTCCACTTCAGTTTTATAACCAGCTTTAACTTATGGTTACTTTAAGCCGTAATATACAAAACACCACAGTGAACTTTATTTTAGAATCGACATAAATGTGTTCTGAAAAGCAGTAGAAAAAGCAGTAGAAAAACAGTAGATGAGGTCAAATTGCTAATCCAGAATGAATAATGCACAATTGTGAATATCAGTAGAAATACAGTCGATTATTAAAATATTCGATTATGTATATTTTCACTAATAATTTCGTCGATTATTAAAATAATCGATTATGCACCACATCATTGGTGACCACATAAGTAATCGAGTATTTTCATCACTACTCATACCGTCACTTATAGAAAAAAAAATGTAGTGCTAACTACAAAATTGAGGACAAATATATTTCTAAGCCACTATAGTTATATAATACAAGTATCTATTCTGTTGTGCTTCGCTCCTCGTGTGAACGGAGCACCGGCATGGAAAGTTATCATTACCGACCCCATGCGCTCCGTCTTCCATCTCTCTCGCTCTCGTTCGCTTTCCTGCCGTCGCACTCTTCGTTATCTCAAGGGATAGTCGTGCACGAGGCCGGCTGGAAATCGGCGGCACAATGGAAAATATTTCAAAGCGTTCCTCGAAAAACTGCAGGTTGCACGTTAAGCACATTTTCCGAGAGCCGCGGAGGAGTGTCCTCGTGCTTATCTGTGAAGCTAAGCATATCAGGTTGTGCCATTATTGGGATTGTGTTCGAGATAATCAGCAAAAAATGATATAACAGAGAATTGCTGATAACGAGGATGAATGGTAATGTATTGAGCAGGGAAACGTGAAAGCATTTTATCGGAGGCGTTTCATTGCAAAATCAACCTTTCTACTATTTGGATAACGTAGAAGTTGAGCATTATTGATTTTCTGATCCATGTATACTTCTAATTAAATTTTCGATTCTCACCAATGAGCATATCTAAGTGGTGAACTTGAGTTTCTCGACAGATCTGGAATTATAATTCTTTTTTATTAAACTTAAGAAACTCCAAAAATATCCAGACACCGGAGACTTTTTGAAGTTAGTTCAAGATGGTAATCATTTTTTTTAAATTTTGTACTTAGATTTTCGCGAGACAAATCAAAAATTCTCTCAATGTTTTCGAGAAACATCCAGAGTGCCCAGACTTTTTGATGCAAATTGTTTAGATTCTCGAGAGAAAAAAGTCAAAAAATTTCTCAAGATTTTCGACAAATATCCGAACTGCATAAACTTTTTGGCACACATTTTTCAATTGTTTAGATTCTCGGGTCAGAAATTCTCGCTTCAATTTTGTAATCTCAGGAGAGATTAATGTCATTTTTAATCTGATTGAAGACATTTTTCTTAAATTCTCCAGATTATTTTTGTAAAATCTCAAGTATTTCGATAATAATGGTAAACTGTTTTTATGATATATTTCATGAGACTTCGGAGACAAAATGTCTAATATCACTGTACTAATAAGTATGGGCCGGTCTGTTCATGTACTGATAAAGTTGCCAATAGCCGTGGTTTAAGAACAAATATTGACCACTATTTAATTTAATTTAATTTGATTATTTATTTAAATGTATACAAGCATGTCTATGCTTTTACAAAGTTGTTAATAGTGATGGTTTAATAAATCATTAATTATGATATTTGATATGATATTTTGCAATAAAGTTACAAAAAACATCATGATTAATAATAATAATATATATATTTGTACAAATATTTATACGCATTTATAACCTATTATGGTCTAATTATATCGAGTTGAGGGTCTTATAGGGGCGACGGACAATGAAGTTGAATGTATTGATTGGTTCGGCATAAGGCGCAAGGGTTTTGTTTCATGGTTTATTGCCTTTGGGACCAGCTTTACATTTGTAGCAGACCAAACATCGTTATACGATAAAAGCATTATTTACTCGTATACACGGTACAGCAGTTATGTAGCCGTTTATTGCACAAATACCTGTGCGACAAAATTTCTCGCTCAAAACATAAACGTGAAATAAAACGTTCATGTGGACATAACAAATGTTATTTTCTTGTGTTTACCTTGAATAATGCATTAGTAAGTTTAGTAGTATTAATAATAATAATTATAATTCCTACTACTCCTAGTATAATTAGTAGTCGTTTTTGACAGATATAGTAGTATAATTAGTAGTAGTTTTTCACAGAAACAATAGAAGCTTCGGCAGATACACTAATATAATTAGTACTAGTTTTCGGGTTTTTAGTTCAAAAACTCCTACTAATTAGTAGTAGTTTTTGACAGAAATGATAGAAATTTTTATAGATATTGCAGCATATTTCTGTAACAATAATTGTAATTCATTAACAATTGAAGTTTTGGCAGATATAGTAGTTATAATAATAATAATAACTTTATTGGTATTAAATACATGCGATACATGTTTACACAAGTTAAAATATATGGTGCATATATAGTATATCATATAGTACCATATTATTTTATAGTATATACCTAGTATATATAAGATATGGTATAATTGCTAGTAAAAGAAAAAATAAAGTTTTGGCAGATGTAGCAGTATAGGTAATTAGTAGTAGTTTTTGACAGAAATAATAGAAGTTTTGACAGATGTAGCAGTATATGTAATTAGTAGTAGTTTTTGACAGAAATAATAAAAGGTTTGGCAGATATAGTAGTATAATTAGTACTATTTTTGGACAGAAATAGTAGAAGTTTTGACATATATAGTAGTATATTTAGTAGTAGTTTTTGACCGAATGGATAGAAGTTTCGACAGATACAGTAGTATAATTAGTAGTAGTTTTTGACAAAAACAATAGAACCTTTGACAGATACTGCAGCATATTTCTGTAAGAAACAATACATTTTTTCAGAATTCAGAAACAATGGACGTTTTGACAGTTAGCAACTTTTCATGGCCTTCATACTAATCGTTTTTGACAGTAACAATAGAAGTTTCGACAGATACAGTAGTATTATTAGTAGTATTTTTTGACAAAACGATGGAAACTTTGACAGAGACTGCACTATATTTCTGTAAGAAACAATACATTTTTTTCAGAATTTAGAATGAATGGAAGTTTTGACAGTTAGGAACTTTTCAAGGCCTTCATACTAATCGTTTTTCACAGAAACAATAGAAGTTTTTACAGATATAGTAGCATAATTAGGAGTCGTTTTTGACAGAAACAATTGAAGTTTTGGTAGATATAGTAGCATAATTAGTCTTAGTTTTTAACAGAAACAATAGAAGTTTTTACAGATACAGTAGTATAATTAGTGGTAGTTTTTGTAGTTTTGAGATATTGTTAATAAAGTAACATTAATAGTGAGAATTAACTATTGTTAATGAGAATATCATTGGAAAACATTAGATTAGTTCTGAAAATCAAATATCTTAGGAATTATTGGATATTACTTCAATTAAAGATATTAGAGAAAAATATATCACTCAATATCAGTTATAAATTGTGTTAAGGTCTATACGCTACTTTTTGAAATATTGCTAATAAGGTATCTTTAATATTGGAGAATATCATTGGAAAACATTAGATTACATTGATCAGCAAATATCTTAGGAATTACGCTTTAGATAGATTTCCAATTACACACTTTATAAGAGAATATATCACTACATATCAGTAATAAATTGTGTTAATATCGATATGCTAGTTTTTAAAGTATTGCTAATAGAGTATCTTTAATTTTTGAGAATATCCTTAGAAGACGTAAGATTACACTGAAATGCAAATATCTTAAGATTTATGGATTGGATATTATTCCAATTAAAAACGTTAACGAACAATATATCACTGAATATCAGTAATAAATTGTGTTAATATCGATACACTAGTTTTTAAAATATTGCTAATATGGTATCTTTAATATTGGAGCAAATCATTGGAAAACATAAGGAGACACTGAAAAGCAAATATTTTGGGAATTACGCATTGGATGTTATTCCACTTAAAGATGTTAGAGAACAACATATCACTTAATATCAGTAATAAATTATGTTAATATCGATACGCTAGTTTTTGAGATATTGCTAATAGATATTGACTAATATACTAATAATGACTGAAATATCGAAAATGAACTGGAAAACGTAACATTGCACTAAAAAACAAATATCTTAAGATTTGCGCATTGCATATTATTGCAATTAAAGACGTTAACGAACAATATATCACTCATTATCAGTAATAAATTGTATTAATATTGATATACTAGTTTTTAAAATATTGCTTATAAAGTATCTTTAATTTTGGAGAATATCATTGGGAAACGTAAGAAGCCACTGAAAATAAAATATCTTAGGAATTACGCATTGGATATTATTCCACTTGAAGACGTTAGAGAACAATATATCACTCAATATCAGTAATAAATTGCTTTAATATATATACGTTAGTTTTTGAGATATTACTAATAGATACTAATACTAATACTATTACTTGTAAGATACTAATAATGACTAAAATATTGAAGAATACCACTGGAAAACATAACATTACACTAAAAAGCAAATATCTTAAGAATTACACATTGGACATTAATCCAATTGAATACATTAACACATGATTTATCACTTAATACTAGTAATAAATTGTATTCATATTACGCTGGTTTTTGAGATATCACTAATAAAGTAGCAGCAATAGTAGAGAATATTATTTAAAACCGGATATCTCAAAAATCTCACTATCACTAATAGATATACTACGAGATATCATTAATAAAATGGTAGCAATAGTAGATAATATCATTTAAAACAGGATATCTCAAAAATCTCCTATTTAAATAAATTTATAAAGTAAAAGTATATCAATTAATATCACAAATAAATTATATCAGTATTAGTACGCTAATTTTTGAGATATTGCTAATCATACACACATCAATACATTAATATACTAGAGAAATTCATATGGTCAGAAATAATAGCAAATATTTCAAATCTTACGCATTGAATAGTAATATTATTAAATGTATGGCGAATTTTTGAGATATTACTAATATAGTAACAATAACAGATGAAAATATCAGTATTCGTTGCACACGAGGAATGATCTTTACTTTCATTTGAAAATTAATATAGCAAAATTTGCAAAGTATCGTAATCATGATTTTTTTTTGTGGAAATATCAAATGTGAGTGTTTTTGAAATTTATTTGGAATGTTTGATGACTTATATTTTCCAAATATTTTTAGACATTGCGATTATTTTGCAAATTTCAAAATTTGCCATCAATCTAGAATATTTTATAACTTTATATTTTAAAAGTTGAAAATGATTTTGCAAAATTTCAGCATACAAAACAGTGAGTTACTTTTTAAATTTATTTGGAATGTTTGATGAAATTTAGCAAATAGACGTTGTGATTTATATTTTCGAAATTTATAGATGTGACTATGATTTATGAAAATGCCAGTATTCGTAACACATAAGGAATGATTTTTACTTTTATTTTCGAATTAAAAGAAATTAACATGACATTTTTTGTGAAAATATCAAGTGTAGTGTTTTCGAAATTTATTTGGATAGTTTGATGACTTATATTTTCCAAATATTTATAGACATTGCGATTATTTTGAAAATTTCATAATTTGCCATCAATCTAGAATATTTTGTAACTTTATATTTGAAAAGTTTAAAATATGTGGCGATGATTTTGCAAAGTTTCTGCATTCAAAACAGTGAGTTTTTTTTTTTAATTTATTTGGAATGACTTGTATTTTCCAAATTTGTATAGACATATAGATTATTAAGAGACCTCTAAAGGCGGTATAGGGAATTGCATGTAATTTCCATAGCGATTATTTAGCAAATTTCACAATTTGCCATCAATCTAGAACATTTTGTAACATATTTTAAAAATATGTAGCAATTATTTTGCATCAGCATTTCACAGCATTTAAAACCACGTGAAATTTACACTTTCGATTTTTATTTTTGTAATTGTGTAAACGTAGTGATGCTTTAATAAAATTTGAGTAATCGTCACTTTTTCGGAATGTTTAGTGACTTTCATATCGATTGAGCAATAGGAATGGACCGAAAAATTGATTTACATTTTATGGCAATCGGTTTCTCAGGTACTGTGAAATCTGCCGAAAAAAAAAGTTGAAATTTGCATTTTATTAATACTTTTTTCGAATACTGTCTTCAAATATTAACATTTTCGTTAAAATCTTAGTTAGAGAGAGTTAGAGAGTAGCAGTAGCTAGTAGCAGTTTGAGTTAAGATCTCGAGAGTCACTTTCGCTGACTCTTTTTTGTCACTCAACGCAAAAATATTTTACGTTCTAAATCGCAAATTACTACGTTATCCTAGATCGTCTTGGTTCATACATAAAGTGTCAATTAACATTGACACTTTGTTATTTATTTTATTTATTAATTTTTCATTCTCATATTAGTTTTAATGCAGTTTTCGAAAAAAAATAGTTGTGTTTGCGTTCTCGAATGGGTATTTTCTTAACTTCCATTCTAAAACGCAAACGTATCATTTCGTATTCTAGATATACTTCGCGAAACGATAGTTTGTTTATATCCTTAGTATCCTTAGTACTCTGGTACTCCTTAGTACTCGACTTAGCTACTTAGCTTGGAGTACGCAAGTGCCTTAAGTACCCGATAAAGAAACTGAACTCTTTTTAGTTTTAGTACTTTTTAGGTATACTTCGCGCAAGGATAGTTTGTTTTTATGACATTGACTAGCAATAAAAATTATAAGGGTGGGATTGTTCAACCACTTCAAGTTAGGTATTATAAAAGTCCAGGTATCCAGTCCAGGCTTTGACTTGAATGTTGATGCATCCAAGAGTTGCCAGTGACAAAGGGCCAACCGATACCTGGACTTTTATGATACCTAACTTGAAGCGGTTTAACAATCCCACCCTTATAATTTTTATTGCAAGTCAACAAACTATCGTTGCGCCAAGTATAGAAAAATAACTATTCTCATTTCTGTCTGAAAACTATATCTGTTCTTGTAAACCATATCTCAATGGGTAGTTTAATATTGGTCTGTAGTTGTATTCTTTGTGTGTACCATTTTTCAATGGGTGGTTTAATACTTGCTGTACTTATATAGTTCGTGTGTACCATTTCTCAATGGGTGGTTTAATACTTGCTTTACTTGCATAGTTCGTGTGTACCATTTCTCAATGGGAGGTTTAATACTGTCTCTAGACCTAGACACTGGGTGAGCCGTACTGAGTGAAGGTCGAAGCAATAAACCTTTGTCTACCTTCAACAATGTCGCGAGTCGCTCAAGCTCCATCACTTCACATCAGCATAACAAACATCCAGTTCACTCCAGTTGGCACATTAGCGTGCCGGCTGCGTCCCATTCGCAATGCCCGAGCACAGCCTTCTCGTTCCGCGTGTTTAGTCTACTCCGGGTCCTTAAATTCCCACAAGGCGAGTCGCCGATCCCTCGTAAAATCTGCATTCCACCGCCAGCGCGTTCCCATTGCAATTGGAACGGGAAGCGACAGAACAGGTTACTCGACCCACCGGCTAGCCGCGGATCTCTTCCTGTATGTCTAGCATGTGCTTGAGGATTTTCTTTGCTTGCAGTGACGATTCCACGCCCGGTGCCATCCTGCTGCCCTCCAGCAAGCCGAACATCGAAGCCAACAGGAAGAACGGCGCTAATGGCGCGCAGAAGGAGGCCGAGAACATGATACGGCGGTTCCTGCAGTGCCCTGGAATGTGTCGCGTCGACGTGCTGAAGAAGTTCGTCCGCAACAAGTACAACGTGGACACGTACCGCTTCCACGTAAGTTTCCAAGCGAATCCGAGCTTTACCCCTAGCTTACGTAATCTCCTCGGTTTCAGATCGATATCCTGTACAAGAGGGTGCCACTACCTGATCACTACACCCTAATAGACATAGCTTACATATACTCGTGGAAGAGGGTGAGTACTAATTTAGCGCCCACGCGCGCATTTGCGTGCTCATCGGTGTGTTGCTTGTTCCACAGAACGAGCCCATGAAGTTCTTCTTCCGCATCACGGACGTGAGGCTGGTCAAGCAGCGCTTCGACTACTTGGAGCCCACGTCGAGCCTCGACACGCCTACCGCGCCCCAGCAGCCTCCCACGCCAGTAAAACCGGAAGTCACGAACGGTACTAGTCAGACGACTAATGATAAAATCGTCGCTAAGCCAGACGACAAAGTCGCCGAGGAAACCGAGAAGCTCAAGGATCAAATCAAAAACGGCAACGGCATTGCCACCAAGAACCCCGTCTACACCAACATCACCCTGAACAGAAGCAACAACGTGGAAATCATCACCAAAATACAAAAAGTTTCGAACAAGAACGGACAGCCCATCGGGCTCAACATCATCAAGCAGACGGTCAAGAAGCCGAACAGGAGCTTGGAGAAGAAAGCCGAGGCTGCCGGCAAAAGCAAAACTTCGGTCAAGAAAAATTTTCACGAGAGACTCGGTCCCGGTGTTAAAGTGAACGCTAACAGTGACAAAAATAGTGATAAAAAAGTCGCGGTTAAAAGGGTGGACCAACTCAGAGTGCAAATTAAATCCCAAAGTGATACACCTACAAACGGCATCAAAGCGGAGACGCGCGGCAACGGAGGTCTTCTCATACTCAAGACCGACGAGCCCGTAAAACCGGAAGTGAAGCCGGAAGTGAAGCCGGAAGTGAAGCCTGCTGAACCACCAAAAGTACAAACCTCATCGACCATGGAGCTCGACGTGGAGAAGGAGCGCTTCCTGAAGTCGATCGAGCTGACTGCAAGGAGCGTGCTGGAGAACATCGCCCAAACGCAGAAGAAGGAAATTGAGGCTTCCAAGGTTGCGACGTTAAAACGGAAGCTTCCCAGTCCGCAGAAGCACGAGAAGGCCAAGAAAGCCAAGGTGGAGAAGAAAACGCCTGGCAGGAAACCTTTAAAGGCGCCCGCCGCAAAGCCAGCGGATAAGAAGGCCGAAAACCTTAAAACCCTCTTGAACACCTGCAAAATCCCGTCATCGCTCTCAATCACCTGCGTGAACGGCGATCACGAAACGCAGATGAAACCGGTCATCAACCACATCGAGATCTTAAAGCTGCCGGAGCCAAAAGTGGAAATCGACGAGGACAAGCAGAAAATGGAGCTTGAAAAGGTGGGCACGACCATGCAACCGGCGGGACTTAAAGAGGAGGAAAAGCAGAAGGGCGAATCCAAAGAAGCAAAATCCGAGCTGTCGATCACAATAACCATCGAAAACAACGCGGACGCAGCCAAAACCGAGCCCGCGAAGAACCCCGGGGTACACCCAAACCTTCCGAAGATGCTGGACGCGCCTGTCGGCGTTCTCTCAAAATCGAGCTCCGGACGTCCGAGCTACAGCTTCCAGAAGATGTTCGAGGAAGCCATCAAGCGTCCGGAGTTTGCGCAAAAAATCGAGCTGACGTACCCCGCAAAAGGTAAGCCCGGGGAGACGTCGACGAACAGCGGCACCCACAAGAGGAATATTCTGGAAATCGCCTCACAGCTGTACAAGAAAACCAAGCTGGAGCAGGAGAAGAATGCTTCCGAGAAGACGGCCAACGCGGGCAAAGTTCCTATACCCAGATTGAATTCGCATAAGACGCTTAATAAGACCAAAAGCGCGGGCAAGAGTAAGAAGGAAGCGCAGTTCCAGCAAACCCTGGCGAACTTGCACTCGTCGAGTTTGGGCATGAATTACAGCGTTTCGGTTAACCAGAGCAACGATGCGAGGCTGCTCAGTCCTAACTTGGGGCTAAACTATTCGATATCAATGGAGCAAAGCGGCGACGTGAAACCCAACGCTTCAAACACCACGAAGGTACCTGAGGGCTCCCCCAAGGTAAGGCAGGCCCCATCGCCGAAACCCGCGCTTAACGATAGGTTGTGCTTGAAACTGCCGTCGCCTAAGTTAACGCATAGCAAAGCATCATCACCTAAACCGGCGCATCCGAAGTCATCACCTCGACCGCAGTCATCGCCCAGACCGCAGTCATCGCCTCGACCGCAGTCATCGCCGCGGCCGTTCGTTCCTTCACCTCTTGCTTCACCCAAACTACCAGCCGCATCACCCAAACCACTGGCATCCCCGAAACTCCCGGCGGTCTCCATAAAACCTTTGCCCTCCCCCACGATGGTTTCTCCTAACCCAAACAAGGCGCCGCCGAAACCAACGACGGCATCGCCGAAAACCACGACAAAAGCCCACACCGGCTCGCCAAAAACACCCTTCCCTCAGGGTTCGCCCGCAGACGCGCGGACGCCCGCCTCAAAACCGTCGCCCAACTCAACCGTCGACCCCAACCAGCTCCTCGAGAAGTACAACATCCAGAACCTGGCCCAGCTGACGGCCAGCTTCAACTTCAACCCCGGCGGCCTGGGTTTGTCGCCGGCGCTGCAGCAGGCGATGGTGCTCAGGTACCTGGAGATGCAGAACCGGCAGAACTGGCTGAGCATGAACTCGAACCCGCTGGCCCAGTACGAGAAGTACCTGCAGAGCCTCAGCTCCAACGGGCAGGGCCACCTCCTGAGCAAGGAAAACTGACGACTGAACTGTTCTTAGTTTAAGGTTTTAAACGGTTTCTTCTATCATTGATTGTTGTTTGGTTCTCTTTTCGTCGGCGCGCCGACGTTGAAGCGTTTTAGTTATTTTCCAAAAACCGAAATCAAAAATCCGGCGCGCATTGGTCTTTCGTTCCGATTAAGGTTAGTTCGTTTCCCTCGAGACGGGGTATTTTTTTCGTTAATGTTATGGTTCTTTTTATTAACTTATTGTTATATTTAAGTTTTTTGTATAGTACACCGTAGAGCAAGCGATTGTAATTATTACTGTAAGATATATATTGTATTCTTGTAAATATTTTCAATTAAAACGCAAGTTTTTTGGAGGAAAGTTATTTTGGTTCTTACTTTATTAGTTGATCTTAGCTGTTTTAGCAAATTTCTTCCTCAAAACTTCAGTTTTAATCTAGATGATCAACAAAAGGTAAGTGATTATCTAGCGCATTTTAAAATTGTAATTTTGTCAGTTTTGCGCTTTCCGAAAATAAAGTGGTTATTTTTCATTATTATCACAGGTAGTAGAAAAAATATCGTATGCAACTTACATGTAATGGCTATTAAGTATGCAACTCACATGTAATGGCTATTAAGACACGAGTAAGGTACTTACGACATGGACCGTAGGCAAATGTCGTAATTCTCTTACGAGCTATCAATTACTTACTCTCATTCTCATTACATCCTCTCATTACACATCCTCGTTCATTAGATAATTAGATGACTACCTATCATTGCATCTTCATCTTCAAGGCGCCATACTTGGATCTAGCCTGTATCGTGGTTACACTTACATTTGGCACCCTCAGTTTAACGTTGGCTGAGGACGACTTGAATTGACATATCTTGACAGTTTCAGTTGAAAATTTGACCGGTTTTCATAATGGGAATTAAAAATCATAGGTTTTGAAAATAACAGTTGAAAGTTTATGGTTATTGACTCAATTGAAAATTTTACAGTTTTTGAAAGTGTAGTTGAAAAACGGACAGTGTTTGACAGTTGTAGTGACAGAGTGAAACAAACTCCTTGTCGCAGTTGCAGTTAAAAATTTGACAGTCTATGACACTATCATACATGATTTTTGAGTTCTTGACAGTTGCACCTGAAAATATGATAGCCATTGACAATTACAGTTAACAAAATTGACAGTAGTAGTTGAAAATTTGATAGTTAAATAGTAGTTTAAAATTGAATTAATGATAGGGGCTTTCACTTCGTGATTCATGGTTTACATTTAAATAAGAAACACTTTAAAGTTTGTTAATATCACACTTATTTATAAATAGTATTTGTACTATTATAGTATTATTTATAAGTAAATGTGATATTAACAAAGTTCGGTGTGTTTGTTATATAAATTTAAAATTTGACAGTTTTGACAGTTGGTGTTAAAAATCTAACACTTTTGAGCAGTTTTAGTTAAAAATTTGACAGGGTTTGGCAGTTGGAGTTAAAGAGTTGTACTTGAAATTTGAGGTTTTGACAAGTTTTGCAGTTGAAACTATGATATCATTTGACAGTTGCAAGTTGTAGTTAAAAATATTATAGTTGTTGTTTAAAATTTTACAGTTTTTGACAGTTGTAGTTGAAAATTTGACAGTTACAGTTGATAATTTGATGATTTTAACAGCTGTACTTAAAATTTCAGTATTTGACAGTTGCAGCTGACAATATGACTGAAATATGAGTTGCAGTTAAAAGTTTGACAGTAGTAGTTGAAAATGTGATAGTTTTTGATTGTTGTACTTGAAGTTTGGGGTTTAGACAGTTGCAGTTGAAATGCAGTTGCAGTTGCATATGTCAGTCTGCGAGAGTTGCAGTTCAGAAATTAACTGCAACTCAAATTTGATAGCGTTAGTTGTAGTTAGTTGTAAGTAGCTGTAGTTCAACATTTTGTCACTTTTTGTAAATTCTAGTTGAAAAGTTGGCAGCTTTTGGTAGTTGTAGTTGTAAATTTTACAGGTTTAACTATTTCAATTCAAAATTTGTCTGCGATTGGCAGTTTCAGCTGAAAATTTGACGTTGTTGACAGGTTCCGTAGAAAATGTGATAGTTGTAGTTAAAATATGACAGTTTTTGATGGTTCCAGTTGAAAATTCTACAGATTTTTAGTTGCAGTTGCAAATTTTATAGGTTTTGAAAGTTCCCGTAAAAAGTTTTTTTTTCAGTTTTGGTGGTTTGTAGTTAAAAAATTGACAGTTGTTGACTGTTGTTGAAAATATGATGGTTTTAGATAGGTGTACTTAAAAAAATGACAGGGTATGAAAGCTGCAGTTGATAATTTGACAGTTGTACTTGATATTTGAGATTTTAACAAGTTTTGCAGTTGAAACTATAACAGCATTTGACAATTGCTAGTTGCAGTTAAAAATATGACAGTTGTTGTTTAACATTTGAGATTTTGACAAGTATTGCAGTTGAAACTATAACAGCATTTGACAATTGCAAGTTGAAGTTAAAAATATTATAGTTGTGGTTTAAAATTTGACTATTTTTGACAGTTGTAGTTGAAAATTTGACAGTTACAGTTGATAGTTTAACGTTAACAGCTGTACTTGAATTTTGAGTAGGTATTTGACCCTTGTAGCTACCTGACTTTCTTTGACAGTTGCAGTTAAAGTTTTACACTAGTAGTTGAAACTTTGATAGTTCTTGTTTAAAATTTGTCAGTTGCAGTTAGAAATCTAACACTTTTTGGCTTGAAAATGGCGTTCAAAATTTGTCAGGGTTGGGCAGTTGGTGTTGTAAAATTGGCAGTTTTTGGGAGTTGTAGTTAAAAACATGACAGGTTTTTAATGTTGCAGTTGAAAATCTGACATAGCTTGACAGTTTCAGTTAAAAATTTAACATGTTTTGACAATGGGAATTGAAAGGATGTCAAATTTTGAAAATTATCATTGAAAATTTGACAATTTGTGAATGTTTCGTTGAAAATTTGATTGTTATTGACAGTTTTTGATAGTTTGTAGATAGACATTTTACAGGTTTCGACAGCTGTTAAAAATCTGACATAGCTTGACAGCTTCAGTTGAAAAATTAACATGTTTTAACAATAGGAATTGAAAAGATCTCAGATTTTGAAAATTATAATTGAAAATTTTACAATTTGTGAAAGTTAAGTTGAAAATTCGATTGCTATTGACAGTTTTTGATGGTTTGTAGTTTTAACAAAGTATTACTAGTATTACTAGTTGTAGTAATTTTACAGGTTTCAGCAAACATGGCAGTTTTATAAAGTTGCAGATGAAAATTTGACAAGGTTGTATAATTTAAGTTCAAATTTGTTAGTTTTTGGCAATTGTACAGCTTTTACTGTTGCAGTGGAAAATCTGGCAGGGCTTGACAGTTTCAGTTGAAAATTTGAAGGTCTTTGACAGGTTTAGTTGAAAATCTGGACAGCTGCAGGTTTTGCTGTCAAAACCTGCACCAAAAACTATATGATAGTTTTTGGTGATCGTAGTTGAAAATTTTACAGATTATAGCTATTGCATTTGAAAATTTAATAGCTTTTGAAAGTTGCTCTTTACTTTAACACTTTAGGGCAAGTTTTGATGGTATGCAGTATTAATATGACAGTTTCAGACAGTTGTACATGATAAACTGACAGTGTTTGACAATGCGAATGAAGAGAGTGTTGTTTTGATGTACACTATCAGTAGTATTGATAGTGCGAATTGAAAACTTAACGTCTTGGTTTTGGTAGTTGTAGTTGAAAATTAGACAGTGATTGGTAGTTGGAGCTGAAAATTTGAAACATTTTTATAGTCAAAATTGAAAATTGGCAAATGCAGTAAAAAATTGACATTTTTTTATGGGTGTACTTAAAAAATCTGCTAGTAGTTTAAAAAAATATATGTTTTTTGACAGTTGAAAATTGTACACTTTTTGACAGTTGGAGTAGAAAATTTGGCAGTTTTTGGCAGTTGTAGTTGAAACGTTGACAGGTTTCACTATTGCAGTTGAAATTTTGTATTCTTGATGTTTCAATTTACGTTAATAACTTAGTCTGTTAGATAAAAGTAATTTTTGATTGAAGATTCTGGAAACTAGAGCAATGCTCGCGATTACTCCCTTATAGTAACGAAATAAACTGATTCTTTACAATTTGCATTTTGATTGCTAAACTTTTACGCAAGCCATAATCAACTGCAATTTAAATCAATGCGTATAATTTATTTCTGTTTAGAGCTGCATGTCTTTTCGCGGTGGTTCGGCAAACTGCGAACTTGCGTGGTGATAATATCAATCGGCTCACGGCGGACTGCTAGGGGTGAAAGTTTTAATAATGCAAATTACGGATTGGCAACCCCGAATTACGGCGAAATTTTAACAGAAACGTAATTACGTTAGGGAACCCCGCCGATGCAAAAACGTTTGACTCCCGGACATTCGACGACAATGCGAATTAACTGGCACGCAACTCGACATGTGCATGTACAAACTTCATCCCTTCAACTTTTAATTGACTTTATTTGTGAGCGACCGTCTGTACTAAATCGAATACGTGATTATTATGTATATTACGTACATTATGTACATACGC
Source organism: Othius punctulatus (assembly GCA_951805005.1). NCBI lineage: Eukaryota > Metazoa > Arthropoda > Insecta > Coleoptera > Staphylinidae > Othius > Othius punctulatus. The sequence goes on from OX638146.1 coordinate 19,531,551, forward strand.
GAAACTGCCAAATGATTTTGTAATAATTGAATTGTGCGTGTGCTAGTCTGCGAGACACATGAATGATAAGACAACGATATGATGTTTGTACTAAATATAGTAAATATAGTACAAATAATATAGAAACTTCGTAAAAAGATGAGATTTTCTCGAAAGTTTCATGATTTTTTTTTCTTAAAACGGTATAAGTTGTATTCATTTAATTCATCCATTTTAATTTTTGGTCATCCTGAAGTTCATATTTTAATATAGTAATTTGTTTGATAATTTAATGGAACACTCACAACCTTTTTGGTTGGGGTTTCTTTTGTCATGTTGGACAAACTGATTCAGTAATGCAACAGAAGTTAATATTTTTTTCGTGTCGATGTCTATTAGACATTTGCTTCCTACCACATTGTCAGATTTATATTTTTTTCACTACTAACTTTTAAAGATATAATGTTTTTTACTGCAATTCATACCCAGAAATAATTTTCACTTCTGGCAAAATATTAATCGAAATGCCAAAAATTATACAACTGCAACTATAGTAATTTAAACTTTACATCTGGCAACAATGTTATTTAAAAAATATCGCCTCAAATTGAAAACAACTTAACTTAAAAAAAATGACAAGTTCCATAAGGGTATTCAGTTATTTCTGAAACACTACCAAAAAAATTACTAGATATTCATAGACTTCCCTGACGCAAAAACATCGTGAATGGAGAGTATAAATTTTATAGGAAAATTCTTCAATCAAAAAGCAGTACACAGTAATCCTTGTATCCTCTTGAACGTCTTTATTACTGTTTTATGGGTTCATTGAAAGAACTAAGCGTCGACTGTTCTAATGAATCTGTTTGAAAGCCACAACTTTTTAATACCTTCTACGTTCGCGCTTAAGAAGCGGGAAGGCGAATCGATATTGTCACGATGCAAATTAAAATTATTCGCTTTCAGATTGAAACTTTATCATCGCGCTCGTGCCTGCCCGAGGCGCTTGAGGTGTTTCTCGCTATGGAAACGCACCTTCCGGCCATACCGGGACTTGTTTACGTTGTTGGAAACTTGAAAGGCTCAAAATCTAAGCGCTTCCTTCATTATTTTTATCGTTTTCTGTGTGTCTTCTGTGTGTAAGTAAAAAATGTTTGATATTCTATATTCTATTTGCAGAAGCAGCACCGTAGCAGGCTGAAATTGCGCTTGGTGCTAAGGCGCGATACATAATTCTGGCGCCCCTGCAACAATTAAACAGAGCATTATTTCTGTTCATTTTTTTAATTGCACAGTGTCGCCGTTTGTTAAATATGCGGCCAAAACCCTCACCCTCAAAAAATAAAATTCCTCCTTTTGCATAAATTTTAATGTAAATAATTTCTAGATACTTCAGTTGTTAACGAGATACGAGGGCTGTTTGACGGAAGAGTGACTTTTCAAAGATTGGTAACACTTTCGCTATAATGATTATGTTGCTAGCTCTTAAGGCCTTTCGGAGGTCTACTGTCAAAATTTGGCACCAATCTGACAGATAGATCCTGTTTTATACTTATTTGAAGAAAACTGTTTTCGTTGTTGTGTAAATATGGAGAAAAAATAATTTCGAGTGTTGATTAAACATTATTTTGTACGTGAAAAAACAATTAAAGAAACCGAGGAAAAGTTACGTAAATATTATCCAGAATCTGCTCCGTCCCATGGAATGATTTGTAAGTGGTTTCTGCTTTTAAAAGTGGCCATATGAGCACGGTTTATGCAGATCGTCCAAAACCATCATTTACTGTAACTACTCCAGAAATGGTTAATAAACTCTATGGCCTTGTAATTGACAATCGTCGAATAAAAGTTCGTGAGATAGCTAATGAAGTAAACATCTCAACCAAACGGGTATACAATATTTTGCATGAACATTTCAATAAGAAAAAGCATTCCGCGAAATGGTTGCCGCGTTTTCTTAATGGTGCACAAATGCGCGCTCGCATTAAGAATTCAGAAGAATGTTTGGCCGTCTTCAACGTAATTCAAAGGATTTTTTTCGTCGATATGTCACAGTAGATGCAACTTGGATACACCATTATACTCCAGAAACATGCATACAGTCTAAATAATGGATTTCTCCATGCGAACATGCTCCCAAAAAGGCAAAAACATTTTTTTCGGCCAATAAGGTCATGGCCACAGTTTTTTTGGGATTCTAAAGGGGTAATCTTTATTAATTGTTTACAAAAAGGAAAAACGATAACTGGCCAGTATTATGCTGATCATGCAGACACGTTTTGATGCCGAACTTGAAAAACAACGACCGCATTTGATGAAGAAAAAAGTGTTGTTACATCACGATAATGCGCCCTCACATTCGTCTGCAATTGCTACAACTAAATTGGCTGAATTGCATTACGAATTACTGCTTTATCCGCCATATTTGCCAGATCTGGCTCCCAGTGATTTCTTCTTATTCCCAAATTTTAAAAAATGGCTGGGTGGAAAAAGATTTTAGGCAACTGAAGAGGTGATAACCGAGTCAAATGCATATCTTGAAGACTTTCCGAAAGATTACTTTTTGGAAGGTTTAAAAAAACTGTAAACTCGCTGGGCTAAGTGTGTACAGTTAAAAGGGTGTTATGTTGAAAAATAAAATATTTTTTAAACAGAAAAATAATGGTATGCTGCATCTTTAGTTTTTTTCCATTCCAAATACAATTTACACACCTTGAAAGTTCACTGTTCTATTTAGTTCGCTTGAATTGAAACAATTACGTATCTTGAAGGACATTTTGTCTTGTTTATTGCGGGTGTTTGTTTTTTTTTTTCGTTTAAATATTTTTGTATTAAATTAAAATTTGTTAATTTCTTAAAACATAATTTATGTTTAATAGAGCAGAACTTTACAAACGGTAAAAGTAAAGGTTTGCACTTAGGCTCTGTCTAAAGCTACATATATAGTATACTCGCATACCAAAAATCATTATTCTAACTTTGCCCGTTCGACAGCTATCGATTTTTTTGTACCTGTGTGTCTGCTAAATCAACCCAGCCAGACTATTCAAATTATATTTACTTAATATATAGCAGGTTTTTAGTTTTACAAATATGCCTTGCATATATTTCGTTTTTTTTATTTTACAAATTCAATGAACATTTCATAGTAAATACCAATATACAGGGTGGTTGTATACAGAAATGCACATCTGCATTTCTCAAAATTTGATTGAAGTGTTGGATGAAGAATAGTTCTGAAGAATGAAGAAGTTCTGAAGAAGAATCGGAAGATGAAGACGGATTCGATGAAAGTGAAGAAGAAACTGACGAGTTAGATATTGAAGAAGAGGAGGAGGAGGAGGAGTAGGAGGACGAGAAAGAGGAAAATTCAGACTAATTATTTCATATACTCCAGATTTCTTTAATGGGTTAACTTTAGCTCTACAATTATATAAAATGATTAATAGTTTATAATTTGTTCCAAAAGAGATTTTTGCTAATTTTGTTTTTAAAAATTTAAGCACCACTCGAGAGAAACCTCTAGAATTGATACAACAGATCTGTTTAAGAGACTACTGATTAATTCACATCTGCATATCTCAAAATTTGAGGAAGTGTTGTAACTTATGGATGAAGAATATAGTTCCGCAGAAGAATCTGAAGATGAAGACGGATTCGATGAATGTGAAGAAGAAACTGATGAGTTAGATATTGAAGAAGAAGAAGAAGAAGAAAAAGAATAAGAGGAGGAGGACGAGGAAGAGGAAAATCAGACTAATTATTTAGTATACTCCAGATTTTTTTTTATGTATTAACTTTAGCTCTACAATTATATAAAATTATTGATAATTTATAATTTGTTCAAAACGAGATTGGATGATTTTGTTTTTAAAAAATTTAAGCACCACTCGAGAGGAACCTCCAGAATTGATACAACAACAGATCTGTTTAAGAGACTACTGATTAATTCAGATCTTCATATCTCAAAATTTGATGAAGTGTTGTAACTTATGGCTGAAGAATATAGTTCTGAAGAAGAACCGGAAGATGAAGACGGATTCGATGAAAGTTAAGAAGAAACTGACGAGTTATATATTGAAGAGGAAGAAGAAAAGGAAGAAGAAGAAGAAGAAGACGAGGAAGAGGAAAATTGAGACTAATTATTTCATATACTCCAGATTTCTTTAATGGGTTAACTTTAGCTTTACAATTGAGGGGTCTAGAAGTAAAAGGCTTTAAGTGCATTGTTGGTAGTTCTGAGATAAATGGTTTTAACATAAATATACATTGTAATATATTTATAATAATATTTAATTAATTCAAATACGATTCACAGAGGCAAATACTTACAATACATCGATAGAATTATCAGATCATAATTTTAACATAGAACTAAATAAAATTATATCAATTGGTATTAATTATGGTTTTCCATAAAATATAATTGAAAAGTTAATAAAAAAAAGATGCAATTAGCCATATTTATCAAAAATTTCAAAATTTAATTAAATAAACATTTACCTATTTTGGTGAAATTATTTAAAGAAATGCTTAAATTTTAAAGGCAAAGTTAGAGAAATTATTTTTGGTGTGCATTTAAACTATATAGGAAGCATAATGATGCAAAGCTCTAATTGTACATGAAATTAATTGCGGTTCTATCAAAATTTCCTCTTCCTATCAAAAAATGAGCTTTGCTTCTCAGACTTTTCTAAATAAATAACATTTTTTAAATTTAACACTATAGCCAAGTAAATATGTTCCTCTAACCACGGAAAAAAATCACGTTAATTGTTTCAATAAGCCTGAGCTTATGCTATCAGGAATTATTGTGGTTTATATTTAACGTGGGTTAAATATGTGGGTGCTTATTACGTGGGTGCTATTTTCGCATAATTTCGCAACACCAGAAATGGTTAACTTTATGGTTTAATAACTTCATAACCTAAGACTATAACTTAACATAAAAGCTTATGTGCATGTTCTGGGATATATGCAATTGAATTCTATTATTACTTTTATTAAATAACGTCTGTTCTATGAGTGTTTTTGGAGGTTTTGCCCCCGTTTTTGACCATCTGCTGCATGGTCACTGTTGGCACTACCCTCACTACCCCCCTCGCTAAACTAGTGACATAGCCCCATATAAACTCATTGTGCTTGTATTTTGGCCCTTTATGACCCCTCTAAAATTCGTCAGAATCGGTTGGGGCGTTCTCGAAATAGAATTTCATTGAAATGGCAAAAAACGCGACATTTTCGAAAATTGCTAAATTTAAAACTTCTTCGTAGGTATATCAGTGTGGTCTCGTATGAACTGTTTGAGTCCCCTGAAGCGAATGGGACCATCGGCATCGAGATTCGGCCGTCCGTTCAGAAGTTTAATTTTGTCAGCCCTTTTTTGCTACTTTTTCACAATTTTGAGGGCGGATACCTGGAGATATGGGGCTGGGGCTACGAGCTGGGGTTGGGGCTGGGGCCGCTGGGGCTACGAGTCTGAAAGTGTGCTCATTGGAATCGGGAGGTTCCAATTGGTCTGGGCATGTACATCTATGGTCAATTGAAGCAACTCGAAAAATCGCATTTTTTCGGATTTTCGTTTTAGTCGATTTGATCGGAAAATTATATATTTTACGTTTTGCCTCTTAGGTCTTTCCCATCCATGCCAATACTTTTTAAGATCCTTATCATTTTTCGGTGTTGTACTCTGTTGAAGGCCTTCTGGTAATCAATAAAACATGCAAATACGTTACAATGTATGTCTCTACACCGTTGTAACAAAACTTGAACATTGTATCGTGTACACACAGCATTTCTAAAATCGAATTGTGTGGGTGACACTTGTCCTTCGCAGAGTCTGTATATTCGTGTATATATTACCTTAAGAAATAGCTTAAGAAGGTGGCTCATCAGACTTAGGCCCATACCTATAGTCCGTACTTGAGGTTGAGTTCGACTCAAGTAGTATATTTGGTTGCGTATTCTCTATAAACGTTTATGCACCAAACGCAACCAAATATACGACTTGAGTCGAAATCATGCTCAAGTACGGACTATAGATACGTGCCTTATTGTCCTATATTCTTCACATTTTTTCGCTCCTGGTTTCTAGGGTAATGTGATATACTCAGACTTTAGCCATTTTTGGGGGATATTTCCCGTATTGTATATTTGGTTAAATGTTGTTGTTAACCATTTCAGGCCGTTTTCGTCAGATAGCTTTAGTAACTCTGTTTGTATGTTATCAAGTCCGGCTGGTTTACCATCTTTCATTGCCGTTATTGCTACTTTTACGTACTCTACTAAAATTTTACTACCTCTACCTCTACTACCTCTACTACCTCTACTACCTCTACTAAAATTTTAGGGCCCTCTTCATCGTCTATATTTGGCGGGCCTGGTCTATTATCATAGAATAGTTATTCAACATAGCTTCTCCATGTATCTGTTATTTCGTTTGTATTAATAATGATATTTCCTTCATTATCAATAATTCTGTTTGTAGTCCCTCTTTTACTTTTGCCAGTCGCTTCCTTAACTTTTCTGTGTACGTTATAGGTGTCGTATTTGGTTTGCGTTTCTTCAATTTCCATGCATTTCCCTCTAAGTTCGTTTTCTTTGGCTTTTCTTATTGTTACTTTTATCAACCTTCTTATACTCATATTCGCTGGTGTAGTTGCTATTTTTGAGCTTTCTCATTTTTTTCCATTACATGTACAATTTCATCGTTCATCCAAAATTTTTTCTTAGTACTATCCAGCAATTCTTCTTTGATATATTTTACAGTGTCGTTCACTCTACTGATTTCATCTTCGTGTCTCGTACCCTCCTGCAATTTTTTGTTTTCTTCATTCAAATATCTTTCAAATATTTTACGTTTTGCCACCTGCGTGCTCAACAAAGCGACACATCTTCAAGTCATTCTATGGGGACATAGCCCATTTCCAAGATTTTGGAAATGGTCTTTTAGGCGGCGTCGGACCCGTGTTTGTTTCAAAGTATGTGGCCTTCTTCGGTGGCATGATTTATTCTCTAACATAACTTGAGGCCCCCTTATAAGGGGCGCCTTTTTGTAAATACGGTCCTGGCTTAAGTGTATTTTGCAATATATAATAATCGTTTTAACATTAAACATTAAAAAAAATAAGCCGACTAAGAAAGTGAAGGAGAGGATTGGAAAACCAAAATTAGGATAATGGTAAATAATATTATTGTCCATGTGCGCTAATATTTTTCTTCGCTAGGTACGGTCCTGGCGCATATTAACAACTCGCTGCTTAAAAAAATGTGTTATACGATCTTAAATTAATGTTCTGAGTTTGATAGTTATGAAGTCATTGGGCACATTGGTAACCACCAGCTATTAAGGACGACGCTTAAATTACTTTCAAAGTCGGCTCTTGCATCATGAGACGGCTAAATTTACACACGTACGGGCATTAGTTTTACAAGGACACGGGCGGCGACGTTCCAAGAAACGTCCCCATTGTCCCGAATTAACACCTACGCCGGCGTGTTTGCCCTTTAATCCCTCGGGCACGAAGGAAATTGTTAACTTCTTGTGCAAACTGGTGGTCGCCTCCACGTTGCCAACTCGAGGAGGCAGCCGCCGGCACTTTCTATCGGGGAGAAAGCGACGCATCATGTGCGGCCTGAGAGCGCGATTTTTTCATTACACGGGCGGCCGGTAAAGCAGCGCCAGCCTGGAAACGGAATACCGTCGTCACGGGAGCGAGACGGACGCGGCGGGAGCGAGCGAGACGGCGCGATGGGGCACTTCAATAAAACCCACACTTTCCCCGTGGCCGGTAGAACGAGACCGAGAGACTAGGCGCGTTGCTAGAGGAAGACGGACGAGCATTACCGGTGCTACCCGACTTGCTGCCAAGAGAGACACCGAGGGCCCGTTTGCGAGCGGCAACGTCGCATGGTCATTATCCCCCAGAAGTGTTCGTGACAGATCGTTTTTGTCCGTAAATTAATATAATTGCAAGTGATTCATAGTTTGGCTTCTAAATATACACGGCGCTCTTTCTAGCCAGGGCCGGCGCACGTAAACACATCCACACATACGTTGAATTCATGTACTCCAACATCCAACAGAGGCGATTTCCGCACAGCTACACGTCTCCATGCCTTCATAAATATTAATGCCGCGAAATTGATACGTTGAATGTTGAAAAAAATCGACCCTAATTGATGGGAAATGCGAGACGATAATTTGCCGCACGTTTTAATTCGCGCCATGGTAAAATATTCATCAGTTTCGTGTAATCGCTTCCAGCAACGAGACATTCCTCCTGACCGCGATAACACATCACTGATAAGAAAACATAAACTCAATGGAAAGATAGTTTCTAATCTTCTTGTGGGCATACCAGGAATATCCGGAGGATAACTACTCGTCAACTTAAACCATCTTTAAAAGCAAACTTAAATACACACATTTTCAACTAAGAGCTGCAGAAAACATATGGACGTACTATTACGAAGATGCGTAATCTCTTGTGTGGGCATACCAGGAATATCCGGAGGATAACTTATCGTCAACTTGAACCATCTTTAGAAGGAACCTCAATATACACACATTTCCAACTAAGAACTGCAGAGCTGCACAAGTCCACGAGATAGTAGTTACGAAGATGCGTAATCTCCTTGAGGGCATACCAGGAATATCCAGAGGATAACTTATCGCCAACTTCAACCATCTTTAGAAGGAAACTCAAATACACACATTTTCAACTAAGAGCTGCAGAGCTGCACAAGTCCAGCGATAACAGATGAACGTATTGCGAAGATGCGCAATCTTCTTGTGTGGGCACACCAGGAATATCCAGAGGATAATTATCGTCAACTTGAACCATTTTTAGAACAAGTGCTGCACAAGTTCACGAGAGAGTAGTTACGGAGATGTGTAATCTTCTTGTGGGCATACCAGGAATATCTGGAGAATAACTTATCGTCAACTTGAACCATCTTTAGAAGGAAACTCAAAATACACACATTTCCAACTAAGAACTGCAGTGCTGCACAAGTCCACGAGATAGTAGTTATGAGAATACCAGGAATATCCGGAGCTAACTTATCGCCAACTGGAACCACCTTTAAGTTTCATTCAATTCTGAACATTCAATTTGAAAAAAAAATCAGATTTCAAGGGATTTACAAGCACTGGCATCCCCTAAACAAAAATAGATGGCTAAAAAAATGTTTTTCGCCTGGCTGTTCTGAAAGTTCTTTTTTCGTGAAACAAATCTAGGACATACTAGAACAAAATGTAAAAACCGCCTAGGACGTAGGAGTACGCCTTAAAAAACAGGACATATGCTCGGAAACTGGGACGTCTGGTCACCCTATGAAATACATAATCAATTGTTGAGATAACGCCATGGTCGTCTCCGCAGATACATATTAAACGCGGTATCACGAAAATACGTGTTATTCACAAAGTGCATGTATGACTTTTCAAACTGGAATATCCAGTTTAAATGTAAATCATTGTTCACAGAATGAACAATTCTGTGCATGGAACGTTACCTCATCATGTATGACTTCTCAAACTGGAATACTTCCCAGTTGATAAGTAAACAATATAATGCCCAACTCTGTGCCTGGAATGGTACCTCATCATATATGACTTCTCAAGCTGGAATAATCCAACTGATACGTAAATAATCTAATCCCCAACTCTGTGCATGAAACGGTATCACATCATGTATGACTTCTCAAACTGGAATTATCCAATTGATATATAAATAATCTAATGCCCAACTCTGTGCATGGAACGGTACCTCATCATGTATGACTTCTCAAACTGGAATAATCCAGTTGATATGTAAATAATTTAATGCCCAACGTTGTGCATGGAACGGTACCTCATCACATGTATGACTTCTCAAACTGGAGTAATGAAGTTGATATGTAAATTATCTAATGCCCAAGACCTGTGCATGGAACGGTATCTCATTATGTATGACTTCTCAAACTAGAATAATCCACTTCATATATGTAAATAATATAATGTTCAACTACGTGCTTGAAACGGTACCTCATCGCCTCAAGTACACTACACAACACTAATGCAAGCGGGGAAGCCACAACACGTCTATCAAAGATATTGAATGAAGTTTTATTTTGAATCCACAAATCTCAAGTTTTCAGGAGAAGAAATCAAAAAATATCTTGTAACCCAAAATCTGTACCAATTTTGGATAAAAGGTATTTTTATAGAGGGTACCTCGTAACCCAAAAACCCTTACATTAAATGTAATAACAGGTAACACCCACGACACTAATGCAAGCGGGGAAGCTACAACACGTCTGTCAAAGATGTTGAATGAATTTTGTCTTTGAACCCACAAATCTCAAGAGTTCTTAGGAGAAAAAATCAAGAATTATCTTGTAACCCAAATACTGTACCAAATTTGGATAAAAGGTATTTTTATAGAGAGCTACAGCACTAATGCCAATCTCCTGCGGCTGATAAGGTATTTTCCAATCGATTCCGCGCACTTTTTACAATGGGAATAGCTCATAACCCCAAAATCAAAAAAATGTGGGTTACGAGGTATTAGAATTGCACCATTGATATTGTATTACAAGTAGTAGTTGTAAGTAAAAGTATGTGATAACAATTATAAATTATATTGTAAGTAGTTAAAAGTATATGATAACAATTATAAATATTGTATTATAAGTTGTAAAACGTTGATTAAGGGTTTGGTCGTTAGTCTTAGTCTTAGTCTAGTCTAGTCTAGTCTAGTCTTAGTAGGTCTCTAGGCTAGTCTGTGGCCTACTCTAAAGCTAGTGACTCTGCCACTATGTCTCTCGTGGCCACTATTACTTACTATTACTTCAGATTCATAGTAATAATCGTCTGTGGCCAACTTTAAAGCTAGTGTTTCTGCCTCTATGTCTCTCGTAGCTACTATTACCTACTTATTATTACTTCAGATTCATAGTAATAATCATCTGTGGCCAACTCTAAAGCTAGTGTATCTGCCATTATGTCTCTCGTGACCCCACTATTACTTATTATTACTTCAGATTCGTACTAATAACCGTCTGTGGCCAACTCTAAAGCTAGTGTCTCTGCCACTATGTCTCTCGTGGCCACTATTACTTATTATTACTTCAGATTCATAGTAATAATCGAAAGACTTTAAACGTTAACCAGTGATTCAAATTTATCCGTGTGTTTCCAAATGCCAATGTATCCTAATTCCGAATGTACCTAAAAACCTCACCTAAATCTCGCCTCATCTCAATCTCACCTAAAACTCACCTCACCTAAATCTCAAAAAACATAGAAGATTTAAAGAAGAGAATCTGCGACAGAAGATGCTAAGGAGGTAAGCACCAGAAGCAATAACAAATAATTCTTAACTGTTAACATCCCGTAAAACTCGCCACCATTGTGAATACGAAGAAGAAGATGTAAAGAAAAAAACTTGGTCACAGAGCTAAGCACCAGAAGCAACAAATGCCAATGCTATCAGCACTGACATTTCTTCGCTATCTTGAGTTCCAAATGCTACTGGATCCTAACCCCAATCCTAATTTATCGACAAACCTCTCCCAAATCACGTCACCATCGTGAGCACGACAAATTAAATCTTCTGACAGAAGAAAAAAATCTGCGACACCAGATGCTGCGGATGTAAGCACCAGAAGTAATAATATGCAATTGTTAATTGGTTACGAGAAGATCTGTAAGTGAAAGAAAGGTGACCTGTAACAGATAATAATAATCGATGTCTTGTATCATATAAAACAAACTAAAAAACTGATTACCTGGACAGTTGCCACAATATCGCCACCATCATGAGAACAAAGAAGATTTAAAGAAGAAAAGCTTGCATACGGAGCTAAGCACCAGAACCAACAAAAGCCAGTGATAACAGCGTTGATTCTTCTTCATCAGCTAAGTTTCCAAATTCCACGGAATCCTAATTACGAATTTACGAGCTACGGAGGTAAGCAGCAGAAGAAATAACAGGCAATTGTTAACTGGTTACGACAAGAGTGAAATAATGAAGATATTTACACATAACAGCGTTCGATGTCATCAAACAAAACAACGAAAAATATGATCTTCTGGATGGTTGCCACATTTTCGCATTTCGCAGGTAAGCAGCAGAAGTAACAAATGTAAATGGTAACAGCACTGACACTTCTTCGCTATCTTGGTTTCCAAATACCACTGGATCCTAATCCCCAATTTATCGACAAGCCTCTACCAAATCTTGTCACCATCATAAGCACAAAGAAGATTTACAGAAGAAAATCTGCGAGACCAGATGCTGCGGAAGTAAGCACCAGAAGAAATAATAGGGAATTGTTAACTGGTTACGAGGAGATCTGTAAGTGAAAGATTGGTGACCTGTAACAGATATCAATCATCGATGTCTTGTATCATATAAAACAAACTAAAAAACTGATTATCTTCTTGTCGATTATCTGGATTGTTGCACATTATCGCCACTATTATGAGTACAAAGAAGAAAATTTAAAGAAGCAAAGCTTGCATATGGAGCTAAGCACCAGAAGCAACATATACCAGTGATAACAACGTTGCCGCATCTTATCATCTCGGTTTCCAAATTCCACGGAATCCTAATCCCGAATTTACGACCAGAAGCAATAGAAGATCATTTTTAACTGATCACTTCTCCTAAATCTCGCCATAATCGTAATCCCGAAGAATTCTTCAGATTCAGATCTTCAGATTATCTTCAAGAAGATAATCTGCGACACCAGATGCAACGGAGGTTAGCAGTAGAAAAAAATTATGAAGAACTGTACACATAACAGCAATCGATGTCATCAAACAAAATAAAGAAAAAATGATCATCTGGATGGTTGCCACAATTTCGCCACTATTCGTGGGTACAAAAAAGAAAATTTAAAGAAGAAAAACTAGCCCATGGAGGTAAGCACCAGAAGCAACAAATGACAGTGATAACAGCATTGACGTTTCTTCACCATCTAAGTTTCCATCAAATTCTACTGAACCCTAATTTCAAATTTACCTACAAGCCTCTCCTAAATCTCGCCACCATCGTGAGCACGAAGAAAAGGATTTAAAGAAAAAAATCTGGTGCTACGGAAGTAAACACCATAAGCAATAACAGGTAAATGTTAACTGATTACGAGAAGATCTGCAAGTGAAGAAATGCAGAGTTTTACACAGATAACAGCAATCGATACCAAACAAAACGAAGAAAAAGAACTGATCAACTGGATGGTCGCCGCAATCTCGCCACCATCGTGAGTAAGAAGAAGAAATTTAAAGCTAAAAAGCTTGCCCTTGGAGGTCAGAAGCAACAAATGCTAACTGAAACAATTGTTAACTGATTACGAGAAGATCTGCAAGTGAAGGAATGCAGAGTTTTACACAGATAACAGTAATCGATTCCAAACAAAACAAATAAAAAATTGATCATTTGGATGGTTCCCGCAATCTCGCCACCATTATGAGTAAGAAGAAGAAATTTAATGCAAAAAAGCTTGCCCATGGAGTAAGCACAAATGCTAACTGAAACAATTGTTGACTGATTACGAGAAGATCTGCAAGTGAAGGAATGCAGAGTTTTACATATATAACAGTAATCGACACCAAACAAAGAAGAAACTGATCATTTATATGATTGCCACAATCTCGCCAGCATTCGTGGATATGAAGAAGAACATTTAAAGAAGAAAAACTTGCCTATGGAGGTAAACACCAGAAGATAACAGCAATTGTCGCTGATTCACCATATTCGGGTAATAAACCATTTAATCCACTTTATCTTCATCCCTTTCTACCAATACCGCGTATTGGGTCAACATTGGTTCAACATTGGTACATCACAATAATTAAAAAATATATATATATATATATTTTTTTTAAATTATTATTATATTAACATCATCGTAGTCTTCGTCCGGTTCTTCGTCTGGCAGTTTCAGAATCTGCATTCAAAATTTGTACGATCAAAATTTTGATACCAAATACTGAAGTGGTATTTGAGAAATTGAAAAAAAAAAAAAAAACAAAATATTTCACATGAGTTTAATGCTGAAGTTTTGTAAAAAGTAGAAAATTTAGTACTTGTACTCAAAATTATTATTCTATTATAAAATAATTTTTATTCTTCTTCTTCGGGTTCCTTCTTCTATCAGAGGTTAGAAATCATAAGGGTTATTTTTATTTTATTGACTGCTACCTTAAAATGTTCGTAGTAGGAGCAGCGTGCAGCTCATTAAATCATAAATAATAATAATTATTAAATAATAATTTCCAGTATTGTTCTCTAGTCATCCTCGTTTAGTTTATTGGTAGGTTTGTTTAAGAATGAAAAATACTATTCGTGGTAATCATTGATCGTTTCTAGTGTTGTTTGCTATTCATCGTCGTTTAGTTGGTTTGTTGAAGATGAAGAATGAAAATTACGATTCGTTGTAATCATTGATTCTAGTGTTTGCTATTCATCGTTGTCTAGGTGGTTTGTTGAAGAATGAAAATTACCATTCGTTGTAATCATTGATTATTTCAAGTATTAATCGCTATTCGTTGAAAAATACTATTCATCATGTTAAATGTAGTGTTGCATCCTGAAATGAAAGTGTTATCTTTTATTTCTCACGTGCATTAACAGAAAATTGTTCCAAGGAATAAAATCTTGAGGTTACCAAGGAAAGTCCAGGACTTTTGATAATTTTTTATGTGATTATAATTTTTTTTCTCACCCTGTTGACAACCAATTTATGATTTTTGGGATGACTCTTGGGGGTAGTCATTACAGGATTGAGTACCAAATTTTAGTTGGGTTAGTTGGGACTCCCTGTTTATATTTTATAATGCATGGTGAGAAAATTATAGAATTCGACGCTACAAAGTCATTAACATTATGGATTTCAGTTTGTAAGAGGAATGTTGCTGAATGATGTACCGAATTTTTTTAAGGTGAAGTCTAAAAGTGGGATTAAGGATCACAATCACTGTTTCCCATTCATTCAGCGAGTGCAAGTGATTTTTGTATGCAAGAGTCACCAAACCAAATATCATGGTTCTGCCTAATACTAACCATACTATGCTAATACATCATGATGTATATTTGTAAATTTTTCAGTTTTGGATATTTTTTTATAAAAATTCATTGGAATCAAATGTGGTATAAATCAATGCTAAGCATAAGTGTTGTAACTCTTGATTTGTACTCTATCAACTACTCTTTCTGGTAATTTGTACTCTTGAGAATGGTCGAGAGACCGGAACAGTTGTAGAGTATTTCTATGAACTTGTGAAACTTGAAACCAAGTGTGTTATTTACCTTTGATTTTAATGTTGAGATAATACCCAGAGATAATAACCAGATATTAAAAAAAAACAATTTTTTGTAGCGTAATTAAAGTAACTGATATCACAGCAATCAATACACATCAATAAATTCAATTCTAAAAAAAACTTCAAAAATCACAGGCTAGTGTTTTACGAAGAACCGGATTGCTTGTTTCGAGACCCACGAGAAACCAAACCAAACACTTCCGGTTTCGGACATGGCCGGTCCCGCTGATTAAGGGCAAGAGGCCGCGATGTGGTCGCACAGACTTCCGCGAAAAGGAGGGCGACGTTGGTTCTCGGAAATCTGATATCCCCGTATAAACATCGCTGAAGTGGTTATTAAAGCAACAGTGCGAGGCCCTAATCAATAATTAAGATCTGTACGGGCATTGCTTTGTTCGAGTTCTCTTTAATACTGCACTCTTGGCGGACGTAAACCGCACGAGCATTATTATAATTATTATTTTTTATCGACAGCAGTTCTTCATGAAGTGACCATCATTGTAAATGCCCAGTGAAAATTACTATTTATTTGCCAAGCATGATGATGAATCAATAGTCATTATTCATCAAAGATGTACCATTAATTGGTGTACACGAATATAATATACCTAGTCCATGCCAGATAAGATGTCACTTTTCACATAATACCGAAATCCCTCCACTGGTGGAATTCGACTAATAAGAATGCATCCCTAAACCGCGCGAGCAATTTTGAGTTATAAAGGTATATATTTAAGCCATAACCCATAAATTTATCCTTTAGTCCCTTAGAAATGAAGTCCTTAGGAATAAGTAAGCGCATTACTCAGGGACTATCGTAGATCAAAAAACGAGGATGCTCCAAGAGATGCATTTGCATTTCTGTTGACCAGTCTAACAGGACAGAGGAGGGACTTCGGTTTTATGTGAAAAGTGACATCTTATCTGGCATAGACTATAAGTTGTGGGCTGGTTGTTTTATGGGACACTTGATACTCCAAGCTTCATCAAAATCTCATCCAGAAATTTCATTTGCGAGGACCTGCATTGGCAACGACCATATGGTATAGTGACTTAAGGCTTCGATTTCTATATTATACGTCATCATCGCAAGGACATCTACTGCTCAACATAGGCCTCCTTCTTCCTCTTCAAATTCGTTCTATTTTGAGCTGATTTCGCCCAGTTCTTCTTAGCTTCCTATAAAGTTGAGAAATTTCATTTGCTAGGATTTGATTTGGCAACGATCATATAGTGTAGTGACTTAAGGCTCCGACTTCTATATTATACATCAGTATCAGTCCTAGGACATCCACTGCTGAACATAGGCATCCTCCTTACTCTTCCAATTCGTTCTGTTCTGGGATGATTTCGTCCAGTTTTTCCCAGTCTCATGAAAGTTGGGAAATTTCATTTGCGAGGATCTGCTTTGGCATCGATTATATGGTAAGTGCCTTAAGTCTTAGATTTATGCATTATGCATCACCAATCTAAGAATATCCACTGCTGAATAGAGGATTTGCATAAATGCATTTTGCATATATGCATTTTACATCTGCCTGATGAAGCCACTGTGTGGCGAAACAATTGTTGCAGAACAACATTAAATATTTTGTGAAAGTCCCACCAATTGTGTTTTATTTATAAATTTTACATCGAGTACATTTTCATAGAACCACTTGCATATGCTCACTATTACGAAACTGTTTGAAAAGTTGTAACAAAAATATATAAGATATAAAAACAAAAATTATTACTTAGTTGCATCGAAATTTCTATAATTTTTTGTATTTCGTGAGTATTTCAAGTCCCGTTGATATTCTAAATTAATCTATACAAATAATTTACGAAAATGAAATAGAAAAAGTTTTTTTTTGTCATTTCCGAAACTTTGGCTGAAAATTTGAAAAATTGGTGAGCAATATTTCAGATTTTCAGCAATCTTCTTAAATATTTGGAGTTCAGTTAATAAATATACAAAAAAGGTAATTCCTCAAAATTGAAATTGATATTTCATTAAATTGCTAGTAATTAAAAGAAAAATAAATTAACTTCTACAGATTTTCATTTTTATTTAAGTTTCTGCAATTTTTAGGGACTGTTCAGCAAATATTCAAAAATAAAAAACTTTGTAAATATTTTGAAAACTTACAAGAAAGTAAATGTTTTTTTGAAATTTATGCAGTATTTCTACTGTCAGTATATTTCGCTGAACGGCAGAAAATATATAAAATCTAAAAACAAAAATCAAACTTATCGAATTGTTCACAAAAATTGACTGAAAATCTGAAATACATGCATTATACATCACCTATCCAAGGATATCCACTGCTGAACATATGCTCTACCTAGATTTGTATAGTTTTATCCAAATTTCTGTAATTTTTGGTATTTTAGTATATATTTAAAGTCCCAATTATTTTCAAATAATCTGCACAAGTAAATAACAATAAAACCTACAATAGGAATCTATATTTTTGATATTTGCGAAACTTATCGTACATTTACGAAAATTGAAAAACTGAAAATCTGAAATAAACGTATGTAATATTTCAGATTTTCAGTAAATTTTCTTAAATATTTGAAAGAAGTTCATTAACATACAAACAAATAAACAAACGGGAAATTTCTCAATAATTAAATTGAATGTTCATTAATTTTCTAGAAAATTAAAACCCAAAATCAATTGACTTCTACGGTTTTTTTTAACTTTCTGCAACTTTTAAGTCTTCGGCAAATATTCCAGAGAACTCCACAATATTTTTTAAATATTTTGAAAATGTACAGGAAATCATACTCCTCTATTTTCAACAAAACATATCTACTATCAGTAAATTTCGCAGATTTATGCAACTCCACAACAAAATATACACAATCTAAAAACAAAAATCAATTGCTCCATCTATATTTCTATAGTTTTATGAAAAATTTTGTAATTTTTTTTATTGCGGTGGTATTTCAAGTCCCACTTTTAATATTCTAAACGAATATGCACAATGAATTAATAATAATACAATGGGAGCGTCTTGTTGTGGATATTTGGGAAACTTGTCGAAATGTTTACAAAAATTGACTGAAACTCTGAAATACGTGCATTATACATCACCAATCCAAGAATATCCACTGCTGAATATAGGCCTCCTTTTTCCTCTTTCAATTCGTTCAGTTGCTTTCGTCCAGTTCTTCTTAGCCTCATATAAAGTTGAGAAATTTCATTTGCAAGGATCTGATTTGGCAACGATTATATAGTATCGTGACTTAAGGCTCCGACTACTATATTATACATCATCATCATCAGTCCTAGGACATCTACTGCTGAACATAGGCTCTTTACTAGGCATTTCCTTACTCTTCCAATTCGTTCTGTTCTGGGCTGATTTCGTTCAGTTTTTCCCAGCCTCTTGAAAGTTGGAAAATTTCATTTGTGATACTGCTGAACAGAGGTCTTCTTCTTCTTGTTCTTCCAATTCGTTCAGTTTTGAGCTGCTTTCGTAAAATTCTTCTTAGCCTCCTATAAAGTTGAGAAATGTCATTTGCAAGAATCTGCTTTCGCGACAATTATATGGTATAGTGGCTTAAGGCTCCGACTTCTATATTATACATCATCATCAGTCCTTGGACATCTACTGCTGAACGTAGGCATCCTTCTTCCTCCTCTAATTCGTTCTGTTCTGGGCCAGAACATCATCATCAGTCCTTGGACATCCACTGCTGAACATAGGCATCCTTCTTCCTCCTCTAATTCGTCCAGTTCTTCCCAGCTATCTTCTATTGAAACTTGGGAATTTTCGTTTGCGAGGATCTGCTTTGGCATCGATTATATGGTCTACTGACTTAAGGCTCCGACTTCTATGTTATGTATCATCATTATCAACTGTAGGATATCCACTGCTGAACATGGGCCTCCTCCTTCCTCTTTCAATTCGTTCTGCTCTGCGCTGCTTTCGTCCAGTTCTTCCCAGCCTGTAGCTCTTGGTCATCTGGCCACCTCGCCTAGGATCTTCTATTGTAAATTGTTAAAAGTTAGTCAATGCTTGTGGATACAGTGGTTGTCTCATATTCTTTTTTGTGTTTTTAGGTCATTATGCTATTGCTATTGCATTCGATACTGAAACCAGGTCATTTTTGAAATCTAAACAATAATCTCAGAAATAGAGTTTATAAGTTAAGGCTCCGACTTCTAAATTATAGTTACCGGTTCGACATTCTTGCAGCTATTAAGCCTGGCGCGCATTGAGACGCAGGTGACGCAGGCAACGCAGGGTAGCGCAGTGCAGTTATTTTCGCAGCCTGATCATCAATCTCGCCTCTCTTATTGGCTGCGAAAATAACTGCACTGCGCTGCCCTGCGTTGCCTGCATCACCTGCGTCAATAAGAAAGGCGAGATTGGTGATTTCAGCCAATAACAAAGACGAGATCATCAATCTCACGTTTCTTATTGGCTGCGAAAATAACTGCACTGCGCTGCCCTGCGTTGCCTGCGTCACCTGCGTCAATAAGAAACGCGAAATTGGTGATCGCAGCCAATAAGAAAGGCGAGACCACCAATCTCGCCTTTCTTATTGCCTGCGAAAATAATTGCACTGCGCTGCCCTGCGTTGCCTGCGTCACCTGCGTCTCAATGTGAGCGAGGCTTTACTTTAAAAAGTTTTAAATTTGCCTCCGAATATTATAATGATTTGTAGCTGTAATATACTACAAATAAACCATGTTAGTGTTGATTGGATTAATCGCAGCCCTAAATCACACGAAAATAAAATAACCAAATAAACTTAATAAAAAAAAAATCTCAATTAATAAATTACAAGATTAAAAATAGCCACGAATGCTCGTGCATCTTCATTTATGTTTTAAAACCCATAAAATTCGAACGCATCGACAAATCACCGCCACAAATCACGGCGCAAACGACCAATTTCCACCGTTGTCATTATTTTTCCTCGATCGAGCCGCAATTCGTGCCGTCGCTTATATATAAAAATTCGCGCCGTTTCCACCCCTCGCCGATAAACCCCAACATATATCGCCGTCTCCGTCGTCCCACCTAACCGTCTCGCTCGAACTTCATTTCCGCCCGAAGCTCCGTTCCCTTACGAACCTCCTCCTTCCGCATTGTACGGCTTACTGTTGCAGTTCAATAATTAGCTTGAGCTGAGGAAACAGTTGACGAAGCAATTGCCTCAGCAAAGCATAAACCACGAATAGGTATACGAATGTTGGTAAACGAAAATAGCAAATAATTGTGATGATTAAATAAAACACTTTTTCTAGGACAGTGCCTAAACTAAGTTTTTACGCACTGTTCACAATGCGTAAAGTGGAGGGCGTTAAAACATCGGCTGTGCGTAAAATAAGTTTTACACACAATCCATTCACTCACCAATTAAAAATACATCATTAAGATGGTTCAGACCTTTACTTTGTGGTAATCCATATTAAATTTAGAATTCTAAATTTAAAAAATATATGGTATTATGCATCAAATTTTATATAGCAGTCAACATTCAATGATATG
This sequence comes from Othius punctulatus, assembly GCA_951805005.1. Lineage (NCBI taxonomy): Eukaryota > Metazoa > Arthropoda > Insecta > Coleoptera > Staphylinidae > Othius > Othius punctulatus. The sequence continues at coordinate 19,552,338 of OX638146.1, forward strand.
AAAGGAGTTAAAAACTTTTAACATTTAAGCTAATGATACAGTCGGTGCAATGTGAGATATACATTTTTTCATGTAAGCTGCCGCAGAAAAAGCTTTGTATGATACACTTTCGTAAAGAGCATTTTTGCACTCGCACTTTTTGTCGAACTCGGCTGTGCCTCGTTCAACAAATTTATGCTCGTACAAAAAAGCACTACTTTACGAACTTTACTACTTTATCATAAGTAACAATTATTTATTTTCGTTTCTTTCCAAAGCTGAGAATAACTTATCTGCCTGCTTAAGGTTCCAATAACGAGATTGTAAACTAGATGCTAATTTGTATTCTCCTTGACATTCGCAGCATCCTAATCAATTTGTCTATGCCGCATTTGGCAGCTGATCTATAATCTAGTTGTGGGTGCCGTATCAGCCCTTGTGGGTGCCATTGTGCCTTATCATACAGATAACTTATTCTTGGCTTTGGAAAGGCTTTGATCCTAATCGACTTGCTTATCATATCGTATTTGGCCTTAAATTGGACAGTTATTGCTGTTTCCAATGAAGAGAATCGCACCCACGGCTCTTGATTAAAAGTTATAGCCTGGCACTTGCAATAAATTTCTGTTTCAGTCTGTCCTTTGGCGACTAGATTTGTGCGCAGATTGGATCTCATAGCCGCCTGCACGGTGTGATCTTATCCGTGCCGTGTGGTGCGATTACTCAATTGTTTCTCCTCCGGCCGGTTAATTGACGGGCAATTTCCGCGCGTGCGAATACAGCGCACGCAACATCTGGCCGGTATCCGGCGAGTTTTTCCATGCATCCTTCGCCGCTTTGTTACGAGGATGTTATCATCATTATTTTCGTGTTCTTCTTGTGCCATAGATCGATCTAACTCTGCAGCTGATTTAATTTGATGCTTTGATTGTTTGGAAATTGTCGTTTCTTAGAAAATCGGTACAAAATATATGTGTAGGTATAAATAAAAATTGTTGCCTAACACAATTAATGTCCTTGTATAAAATTCCGGCAAAACCGAACCTGGACATGAGAGTCGAAAGGAGAGAGATTTGGGAAGAAATTTGACACTTGAAAATAGTACAGTAAAATTGTCTGAGGGACATAAGACTAGTCTAAAACCAACAAGGGGTCTAAAACCAAAAATTTTCAAAATTTTTAATTTTAAAAAAATATATAAAAGTCGATTTATCTCGTTTTCTATTGCTTGTAAACACACACTTTTCTGACAAGAAATATTGCATATCAAATTTTACACATTTCTTCTTATCTTAAGTGTGATACTGTATAGTTGATATTTCGAACGGTAGAGGGGTCGTCAAAATTATCAAAAAAAAAACAGTTTTCCCCCATTTTATCAGTTTTTCCCCATTTTCTCCCTGTATGAGTCATATGAGTTCCCGTTTTTTGAATCATCGCAAATGTAAAAGTTGTAGAAATCAAACAAATCTACAAAAGCCCGTTTGAAGCATGTGATTGCTGCAAATAGTATCCGAGGTACAGCGCTACAAAGTCCGGTTGGCACAAGAAATCGATCAACGTTTTTGGAATTGGACATCACGACATAAGCTATTGAACGAAAATCGGTTTTGTCTGTAAATATCTGCCTTTCAAGCTCACCATTCCACAGCTTGCATTCCAATCCGATTGCGTTCCATGCCAGTGTTGATTCTGCTATTTCGCTCATAATAGATCTATTACAGTGCCTAATGAAAACGAGATAAATCGACCTTTGGAATTTTACAAAATGGCGGCACCTTACAGTAGTGGGTATACGCCTTTTTGGTTGTAGACTAGTCTTATGTCCCTAAATACTTCTCAAATAAAAAAATCTGAAGTATTATTTTTTCCCGAGGTAAAACTACAATTTTACTGTACTAAAAGATGACAATATGTTTCCAGTCACTGTAAACTTCATCCCCAAACTTATTAATGTACTAATTAAAAATTTTCATACGAGAGCGAAATCCTCAACAGTTACAACGTTTGCAAATTCACTAATTCTAAGAATGCTCTTAATTAATCCATAGTAAACGGATTAATTAATTAATCCTTTCATAATTAATCCATAATTAATCATTATAGTAATTCACGACTTCATGTATTACTATGTATAATTAGGAGCCCTTCATTATTTTTAAATGATTACGAAATCAAATCAAAATTCATGCAAAATCTATAAAATTACAATTGCTATACTTCCCTGCTATAGGGGGTGTAAGGGGTGGCGAATAATACCGACGAACACCAAAATGCCATCCAAATGTCAACCTCACCTGCACGTGGTACACCCTGCTAGAGAACTAACGAGGCTCTGGCGACCGAACATTGGCGGGATAACCATATTCTCAGGAAAACTCAAGAAAACACAGGACTAAATCCCTGATACCACCAAATTGAGGAAGGCAACGGAAACCCACCTCAATACTTAACTACTTTCCCACGAAAATGAAATGGCTTTACTCAAAGATAAATTTTCCGGAGACAATCCCCCAATCGGATATCCGGGGGGATTGTCAGGAAATCACAGAATTATTTTATTGAAGTTAATGCAATGTATCATCTACTATCAGTAAATTTCCCAGAGCGACAACACCACACAAAATATATATAAAATCTGATAACAAAAATCAAATGCGTTATCCAGTTCTCTATAGCTTTATTCAAATTTCTGTAGTTTTTGGTATTGCAGTGCTATTTCAAGTCCGAATTTCAATATTCGAAATCAATACTACTCTAAATACTAACATTGTTGAATACATGGTTGAATACTAATATTCAATATCTAAAAGATTGTTTTTTTTATATATTTGCAAAACTTATCGCAAATTTACAAAAATTGACTGAAAATCTGAAATATTGGCCATTAATATTTCAGATTTTCAGTCAATTTTCTTTAATATTTGGTTGATAAAGGTTCTTCAATATTCAAAAAATAGAAAACAAAAGGAAAATTCTTAAAAATTAAATTAAATAATTTGGTTCATCAATTTACAAAACATAGAAAACAAAAGAAAAATTATTAAAAATTAAATTAAATCATCTAATTTCTAGGAAATTAACAGAAAAATCAGTTGACTTGTGCAGATTTTCATATTTTTTTAAATTTCTGAAACTGTTAAATATTTTGAGAATGTATAGGAAATCATAGACATGTTTTAGTGAAAGTTGAGCAGTATTGCTACTATTAGTAAATTTCGCAGAACGGCAAAACTACAAAAAATGTATAAAATCTAAATACAAAAATCGATTGCACTATCTAGATTTCTATAGTTTTATGCAAATCTGTAATTTTTGGTAATGCAGTATGTCAAGTCAAATATGCTGTCAAGTTAAATATGTCAAGTCACATATGTTTAGAATATTTCAGTATATTCTAAAATAATGTGCACATTTAATTAATAATAATGCAATGGGAATGCCTTGTTTTGGATATTAGCAAAACTTATCGAAGTATTTACGAAAATTGATGAAAACTCTGACATATTGGTGAGTAATATTTCAAATTTTCTGTAAATTTTTCTTAAATATTTGGAAGAGGTTCATAAATATACAAAAAAAAACAAAAGGGAAATTCCTCAAAGTGAAAAAATGAAAATTCTAGGAAATTTACAGAAAAATCAATTGACTTAAAATTTTCTTAAGTTTCTGAAACTTTTAGGGTGTTTAGCAAATATTCCAGAGAACTACACAAAATTTTGTAAATATATTGAAAATATACAGGAAATCATAGAAATGTTTTGTTGAAATTTGTGTAGTATTGCGACAATTAATAAATTTCGCAGAACGGCAACACCACAAATATATATATATATAATCTAAATACAAAAATCGATTGCACTATTTAGATTTCTTTAATTTTATGCAAATTTCTGCAATTTTTGGTAATGCAGTGGTATGTCAAGTCCCAATTTCTATATTCTAAAACAATCTGCACAATTAATCAATAATAATGGAATGCGAGTATTTTGTCTTGTATATTTGCAAAACTTATCATCGAAGTATTTACGAAAATTGACTGAAAATCTGAAATATTGGTGAGCAATATTTAAGATTGAAGCCAATTTTCTTAAATATTTAGAAACGTTTCTTAAATGTATGAAAAAAGAAAACAAAACGGAAATTCCTCAAAAATAATGAACAATCTTATGAAATTAACAGAAAAATCGACTGACTTGTACAGATTTCCATTGTTTTTTTAAGTTTCTTGGGGATTGTTCAGAAAATATTTCAGAGAACACCACTAAATTTTGTAAATATCCTGTACAGATTTTCATAGTTTTTTTAAGTTTCTTAGAAAGTGTTCAGCAAATATTTCAGAGAACTACACAAAATTTTGTAAATGCTTTGAAAATGTATAGGAAATCATAGAATTGTTTTCTTGAAATTTGTGCAGTATTGCCACTACGAGTAAATTTTGCAGAACGGCAATACTACAAAAACTATATAAAACCTAAAGACAAAAATCAATTGGTCTATCTAGATTTCTACAGTTTTATCCGAATTTTTGCAATCTTTGGTATTGCGCTGGTATTTCAAGTACCAATTTGAATATTCTAAAAGAATCGGCACAATGTATTAATAATAATATAATGGGAGTTTTGGTTTTGGTTTTTGGAGTAATATTTCAAATTTTCTGTCATTTTTTCTTAAATATTTGGAAAAGGTTCATAAATATACTAAAAAAGAAAACAAAAGGTAAATTCCTCAAAAATAAATGAAAATTCTAGCAAATTCACAGAAAAATCAATTGACTTAAAATTGTCTTAAGTTTCTGAAACTCTTAGGGAATGTTCAGCAAATATTCCTGAGAACTTCACCAAAGTTTGTAAATATTTTGAATATATGCAGGAAATCACATAAATGTTTTGTTGAAATTGGTGCAGTTTAGCTACTATCAGTAAATTTCGCAAAACCGCAACACCTCAAAAACTATATAAAATCTAAAAACTATCAAATTGACCGAAACTCTTAAATAATCAGGTGTGTTGCCTATCAAAAAACGTTAGAAGTATAGTAGCCGTATTGGCCCTAGGCGTTTTTGGCCCTCATGCTTACAGTTCATTTACTGAGATTTAAAATTTATTGTATATGTTTCTCTCATGGAATTTCTTTTTTTGTTTTAAACACATTTTTCACAGAATACTATATAGGACTTTTCATAGAGAGAGAGAGAACAATCTTTATTATACCATAGGCCTTATGGGGTCCTATATGCCTTATTGGCCCTAGACCGTTTTTTCCTTGATGCTTACAGTTTATTTACTGAGATTTAAAATTTATTGAATATGTTTCTCTCATGACATTTTTTTTTTGGTTTAAACACATTTTTCACAGAATACTATATTTTAGGACTTTACATAGAGAGAGACAGAACAATCTTTATTAGGCCATAGACCTTATGGGGCCTTACATGCCTTATTGGCCCTAGGCCATTTTTGCCTTGATGCTTACAGTTTATTTACTGTGATTTAAAATTTACTGAATACCTATGTTTCTCTCATAGAATTTCTTTTTATGTTTTAAACACATTTTTCACAGAATACTATATAGTACTTTTTATAGAGAGAGAGAGAGAATAATCTTTATTAGGCCCTAGGCCTTATGGGGCGTTACATGCCTTATTTGCCCTAGGCCTTTTTTGCCTTGATGCTTACAATTTATTAACTAAAATTTAAAATTTACTGAATATGTTTCTCTCATGGAATTTCTTTTTTTGTTTTACACAGATTTTTCACAGAATACTCTATAGGACTTTTTATAGATAGAGAGAGAACAATCTTTATTAAGCTCTAGGTCTTGTGGGGCCTTATATGCCTTATTCGCCCTAAGCCTTTGTTGCCTTAATGATTACAGTTTATTAACATGGATTTATATCTGACATTTATGTACTGAAATTTTCATATTTTTTGGAATATTTGTAAATTTTCATATTTTTATCGTACAATCGAGTTTTTGTGAATAGCTTTGCACATTTCTCTCATGTTTTTAAACGAACCTTTATAGATTTTCACAGAATATTCGCATATGTATATGACATTGTAGATTTCCGAGTATTCGTAGATTTTGATAGAATACTAGTAGATGATGTATGAGAGTTCTGGCTCAATTTCCCATAAGGATTTACATACGGGTCTACATTTACTTCTTCTGGTCGTTGTGAGATCTGTGACACGGGTGTGAGGCACATGTGAGACATCTGTGAGGCAGATTTGAGACACCTGTAAAACAGTTTTGCATTGAAGATATACAGGGGTGTGAGACACCTGTGAGATGCATTTGAGGCACCCTTGAGACACATGTGAGACACCTGTTGCACGAACGGAAAAAAGTAAATTTAGACTCCTATGTAGTAAATCCTTATGGGAAATTGATCCAGAACTCTCATATCTTATCTACTAATACTTCTAGATTTCTATGGGTTGTATTACAATTTAGGGGATTACCGATACTTTTTGAACTGCACCAACGGAAAAAAGTAAATTTAGACTCCTATGTAAAACCCTTAAGGGAAATTGAGCCAGAACTCTCATACCTTATCTACTAATACTTCTAGATTTGTATGGGTTGTATTACAATTTCTGGGATTACCGATACTTTTTGAACTGCAGTAATGTCATCAATATATCTGGCATTTGAATGTGATGCTGTCAAGTAACGTACACGTTACTGTTAACGTTTTTTGATACGCAATACACCTGATTGATGTGTAATATTTCAAAATTTCTGGCAATTTTCTTAAATATTTGGAAAAGGTTTATAAATAAGTGTACAATAAAAGGAATTTTTAAGCAACATCAGCCACTGCAGCTTTGTGCCGTGAGACAATCGATATTTTCCCAACGCCAGACTGGCAGTGATAAAATCGTAAATCATTCGGCGGTATTGATTTCAGATTGCCTCTTATTACTTTATAAACGCGCGCCGTTGAATGATTTATTGGGAACGGCCGCAAATAGCAAGTCGTTAGCGTGTGTGCTTGTTAGGCTATCGCTGCATTGAGGCAGCTATCAGTGAATCGGTATCTGGTGCTCGTCGCTTAACACTCGGTATATATTGAATGCAATTTGCATTTTTCGGCCTATTCTTTTCCGCTCTGTTGGCCCAATGCCGGACCACCAAGTGCCCGTGCCCCTCCTAATGGACTATCAATTAGCGGGGGAGGATAAAGCGGCTTTCATTTGTTTTTCAAATTAGGCTCATCGTCGGACTGCCGGCCGTGAAATTAACCGCCGGTCGATTCGTAGCCAGATTAGGCCCCCCACGCGAAACTGCGGGGAAAAGGAATGAATAATTACCCAAAAAACACCGACACGTAACCCCCCGGTAATTTAATTACCCCGCCCCCGCGGAATTTCCAGTTTAATCCGCTGTCCTAAAGGGCCGGAGACGGTCGTTAGTAACGTGTTTCGTGCGTCGCTGCCTCTCGTGCCCCCGCCGGTGTTAATTAATCGGCGCTCTTCTTCACCTACACGAGTCGTAAGTGAGGGCAAATGGGGCCTCATCTCCTGGCAATTTTTTGCCGCCTCTTGCGGGAAGTGCACATCTCTCGTGTTGGTTGAGAGTTGCCTGTCGTGCGTCGAATTAATTGTGCGTTATCTGACACAGGTGGTTAGGCAGGGGAGCTGCGAGTGTCTGCGTTGGGAGATTATTTTATGCCCGCGGCTGGAAGGATAACACAAAAAGGAAACTAAATAGCAAGGCAGAGGATGAAAACACGCAGAGGCGGAAAATGTAATTTTATTAGAGTGTATGAATTATTAGTGGCGTTTTGATTTTATGTTTGTACAAGGTGTACCGAATTGGTACGTATTCACTTCAATTCAATTGTGCCGCCTTTCAAATTTTTATACCGTATTATTTGAGAACTGTCACTGTCAACCATACCTGTCAACTGTCAAACAACATAATAACAGTAGTTTGTTCAAATGTATATACATATTTCTACATATTTGACGAATAACTCACTGTTAGGGCAACTGGTAGTGTTCAGAAAGGAAAATCCTCAGGCAGACCCTCAGTATCAGGAGAGATTGTTACAGATGTTCGTGAATGACTCAAAGTGAGCCCTCAAAAGTCAATTCGTAAATTGGCTATGCAAGCTGGAATTTCCTCGACCATAGAATTGTGAGAAAGAGGTTGAATTTATACCCTTATAGTGGTGCAAGAATTGTTGCCGGTGGATCCTCAACGCCGATTGAGTTATTGCTGATGGTTTATGGAAAATTTAAACGACGAACGAATGCTCGAGTTAACATTTTTCAGTAATGAGGCTTGGTTCCACCTATCAGGATATGTTAATTCGCAAAACTATAGGTACTGGCATGCTGAAAATCCTCATTTTTGTGGAAGCACCATTACATCCTCAGAAGGTTTCGAATTTGTTGGCTGTGCCATAGAATAATTGGGCCTATATTCTTTCAGACACAATCAACGGTGAGAAACATCGGCAATAAATAATCCAGCCTTTCATAGACCAATTAGATGAATAATTGCAGAACGGATATTTCCAGCAAGATGGTGCAATAGCTCATACAGACCAACGTTAGCCTACCTTCAAGTTTTTTTTTATAATAGACTAATTAGTCAAGGACTATGTCCGTCACACTTTCCAGATCTAATCCACTGGACTACTCAATTTTTGGATATTTAAAAGATAGAGTTTTCCATAAAAAGTTTTCCTTCCTTTCTAAGAGTTAATGGCAATAATCGCAAATGTTTGCCGAACCATAACTCATCAAATGCAAGTCAACATTTTCAACAATAAAAGAAAACGAGTGCAAATGTGTTTACAACCAAATTCCACACATTTTCAACACCTGCTTTGGTTATATATTTTATTCATTAATTATGTTTTCTAACTCCGCCTAGGACGGTCCCAAGCCCGGCTGAAAAAGGAGGAGGGTTGTGCGCAGGGTTAACAACCCTGCTACGTAAAAAAAGAAATGAACTAGAAGCCAAATACCAAAACAAAAATAAAGGAGTGAAGAGAAGCGCTAGAAGAGACAGAAGGAAACATACTGATAACATCTTAAAGAGAGCAGAAAAAGCAGCGTCTGAGTCTGATCTGAAAACCTTATATGATTGCACAAGACAGCTAACTGGGAAAGGCAATACAAAATCTACACATCAGCTTAGAAACAAAGAAGGAAAAATGCTAAAGAATGAACAAGAAATTCTGGGCAGGTGGGTAGAACACTACAGTTTTTGACACAATTTGCAGACGCAGTTAAAATTTTAATACATTTAGATAGTTGTAGTTAAAAATTTGGCAAATTTTTACGGTTGCAGTTGAAAATGTACACTTTTTGACAAATTTTATAAAGTTTGACAGTTTGAGGTAGAAAATTTAACAGGTTATGAAGGTCACCGTTGAAAATTTTACAAGTTTGACAGTTAAAGTTGAAAATTATACTGTTTTTGACAAGTATAGTTGACAATTTTACAAGGTTACATACATAATTTTGCTGATATGAGTTGAAAATTTACCGACTCAGTTAAAAAATGTAGTGTTGTTAGTTGTAGTTTAAAGTTTGCCAAGTTTTGATAGCTATTGTTGAAAATTAGATAGTTTTTGACAGGTGTTGTTGGAGACTTGATAATTTTACAAGGTTACATAGATGAAATTACAAATTTGGAAAATTTTGATGGTATGAGTTGAAAATTTGCTGACTCAGTTAAAAAATGTACAGTGTTCTTAGTTGTAGTTTAAAGTTTGCCAAGTTTTGATAGTTTTTGTGCGTTGAAAATTAGACAGTTTTTGACAGATGAGTTGAAAATTTGCAAATACAGTTAAAAATATGACAGTTTTTTATAGCTCTAGTTGACAATTTGGGGCTGGAATTAGATATTTAACGCTTTTCGGCATTTATAGTTAAAAATATGACAGTGGCCATTTGTACATTGACATGTACGTACATTGTACGTTTTAATACCTATCGTTGAAAATTGACAGTTATTGACAGGTGTTGTTGGAGACTTAATAATTTTACAAGGTTACATAGATGGAATTAAAAATTGGGAAAATTTTGATCGTATGGGTTGAAAATTTGCTGACTCAGTTGAAAAATGTACAGTGTTGTAAGTTGTAGTTTAAAGTTTGCCAAGTTTTGATAGTTATCGTTGAAAATTAGACAGTTTTTGACAGGTGTTGTTGGAGACTTGATAAGGTTAAGGTGATAAGGCAAATACAGTTAAAAATATGACAGTTTTTGATAGTTCTAGTTGACAATTTGGGGGTGGAATTAGATATTTAATGCTTTTCGGCATTTATAGTTAAAAATATGACTGTGGCCATTTGTACATTATCATACTTTTCTAGAATTTACTACTTGTAGTCTCTCATGGGCATTTGTTTTTTTGCACGGACCTACACAAAATATTTATTAGTCTACATGGCGCAATTATACATATTCATATCTTCTGTAATATTTGTAAATTTTCAACTCATTTTCGAGTACAACTGCCGAACCTTATCAAGTCTCCAACAACACCTGTCAAAAACTGTCTAATTTTCAACGATAGGTATTAAAACGTATTAAACGTATTAAACGTAAAATTTGCAAATACAGTTAAAAATAAGACAGTTTTTGATATTTCTAGTTGACAATTTGGGGGTGGTGTTAAATATTTAACGTTTTTCGGCATATATAGTTAAAAATATGACAGTGGAAATTTATACATTATCATATTTTCTGGAATGTACTACTTGTAGTCTCTCATGGGCAATTTATTTTTGCACGGACCTACACAGAATATTCATTAGTTGTAAATTTTCATATTTTGGTGAAATAGTCGAGTTTTTGTGTTATTTCTGCACCTTTCTCTCAAGGATTTTTATTTTCATACTATCTTCGCAGATTGAAGTTGGAAATTTTCTTCAGTCTTTTTTTATGACTTGTGCAAACCTATTGGTAATATAAATAAAAATTATTAATATAAATATAACATTTTTTGACAGTTGCAGTTAACAATTTGTAAGTTTTTGGTAGTTGTAGTGGAATATTTGATAGTTAAATATGTCACACAAACGTCAAAACAGTACATATGTTTTTTAGTATGAAAGATTTTTTTTGTTATGGTTAATAAATTGTGACAGTTGAAAAATTGAAGGCTTTTGACAAGTATAGTTCATAATTTGCAGATACAGTTAAAACTTTGAGAGTTTTTGACAGAATTTGTAGATGCAGTTAAAAATTTAATACTTTTTTATAGCCGTAGTTGAAAATTTAACAGGTGAGAGTTTTGGACAGAATTTGCAGTTGCAGTCAAAACTTGTACACCTTTTGAAATTGTACTGAAAATTTTATATAAAGTTTGACAGTTTGGAGTAGAAACTTTGACAGGTTGTGGTGTCTACAGTCGAAAATTTTACAAGTTTGACAGTTAAGTTGAAAATTATGTACAGTACAAAAGTGTACAGTTTTGATAGTAGTTTAAAGTGTGACAAGTTTTGATAGTTATAGGTGAAAATTTGACAGTTTTTGACAGGTGCTGTTGAAGACTTGATAAGGGTTGACACCTGTACTTGAAAATTTTACAGTTTTTGATACATGGAGTTGTAGTTGATAAATTGGGGGTGGCACTTAATATTTAACGCTTTTGATAGTGGCTATTTGTAGATTATCATATTTTCTAGAATAGAATACTTGTAGTCTCTCATGGACATTTTTTTTTGCACAGATCTTTACAGAATATTCATTAGTCTATGTAGGACAATTGTACATTTTCATATTTTCAAAAGTTTTTTTCAATTTTATACAGTTTGACGTTTTGGGGTAGAAAATTTGACAGGTTACCGTGGTTACAGTTAAAACATTTACAAGTTTGACAGTTAAAGTTGAAAATTATACGGTTTTTTACGGGTACAGTACAAGTACAGAACATTTTACTAGGTTACATAGATGGAATTGAGAGTTTGAAAGATTTTGATAGTACGAGTTGAAAATTTACTGACTCGGTTACTGTACCGATACACTGTACAGATGATGACTGTACTGATAGTTGTAGTTTAAAGTTTGCTAAGTTTTGATAGTTATAGTTGAAAATTTGACAGTTTTTGACACGTGACTTGATAAGGTTTGTCAGCTGTACTTGAAAATTTTACAGTTTATGCAAAGTCGGAGCCCAAACTGGGCATAGATGACGAGTCACGCGAGCATTGATTTATGCCGAGTCAACGGGGCTTGCAGCCGCGTTTTCAGGATGTAAATTGCATTACGCTTAACCAATCGTTAAATGCTAATTCCATCCGTGGCTGGAATTAGCGCACGGAAGTTTTCTCTTCGGGAACCTCCACTTTCCGTCGTCGATCCGCTCCGTCTGCTCTGAGCGGAATGAAAAGTGTCAGGTTTCAATTAGCGTGAGCGCGCCCGCCCAGGAAGTGATTACCTTGTTCGGGGTAAGAGTGCGGAAATCAATCCGAGAGATTAAGAATTATGTACATACAAAGCCATTTCTCGTGTTTCCACCTTAAAAAAAAAGATACGTGAAAAATACTTACATTTTGTGATGATTTAATTATCTCTACATTGCACAACTAAATCTAAACCAGCTTAAAAATGTTTAAAAGCAATATTAAGTAGACAAATTAAAAAAAAAACACTAATCCACGTTACAAACTTTGAAGAAGCAAATATTTTTTGAAGCAATATCACAAGAATGAGTTTCCTGAAAAAGAGCTGATTAGTTTTGTTTTTTGTCAATTTGTGTCTTAATTTCTAAAATTTTTTAATTAACCACGGCGTGTTTCTGTTGCTGTGTTAACGAAATTATTATGTAACTCATCTTGAATATAGATATTTATGTGACAAGTATATAGTTGAAGACTCGCCTCTTCATTAATCTCGCTCGCAAGCTCGCTCGTACATAATTTCGGGTACTCCATTGAAGACCGATCATATACCAGTTGCATTTAATATTTTAAGTTAGACTGCTCCCCATTTCCAAAAATATTATTTACATTTTATATTAAAAGTCTATTCAAAGTGTATTTTATGATTGATTAATTGTCAATTTATAAAATAAGTAATTATCATAAAACAAATAGACAAAAATGGATTTTGCAGAAGAAATGGAACATGTAGAAGTATTAGCAACAAATGCTAGAGCAACGCTAGTGCGATCTAAATCAAAATACCTTCACGAAATTGAATATGCAGATTATAAAAAATGGCATATTTTAATATTTTTTCCATTATAGTATTAGTGCAATAAAGTACCAAAACTCAGATCTGAGTTTTATTATGGATTACCACTTAGTAAAGGTCCCAACCATCTTGATGAATGTACTAGTTTAGTATTACTACAAGTACTAGAAGTACTACTTTATGGATGTGTTGCCAGATGTGTTACCACTAACGCAATCATTGAAATACTTCAATTTTAGTATAATTTAGTAAATAGTACAATTTTCAAGTGGTCGAAAGTTATGGATATGCTATCTGCCAGATATATCTACCCTGAAGGAAGTTAGATACTCAATCGGCTTTTAATAATTTCGTTGTAAGTATCATGCGAGAGTCTGCTCTCATGCGAGAGAACATTGTGTGGCATTTTTTTAAATGGTCTTTGGAATCTGGAAATTTTTGGATAGACCAAACAATAGGTCTCTCCAAAGATATTAAGTTATCTGCTGATCGGAAATCTGAAATATTAGATACCTACAATGTCATAAAAATTTGCGAATGTTCTGTGAAAATCTGTGAATAGTACCTTCATTGAAAAGAAAATCATTGAGAGAAAGGTGCAAAGCCATCACAAAAGCTCGATTATTTGATGAACATATGATATTTAAAATTATTCCAGAAAATATGAAAATGAACAGTCATGCTCACATAAATCTAGTACACACATATTGACATTGCTATATAAAATTGCTATTGTAACCTAATTTCTTGTACTAGATTTATGTGAGCATGACTGTAATATTACGATGACGATCTGTGAAAAACAAATGTCCATGAGAGACTACAAGTATTCTATTCTAGAAAATATGATAATCTACAAATAGCCACTGACAAAACCTATCATATTTTGAACTACAACTTTCATAAATCGTTGAACATTTAGTTCCACCCCCAAAATATCAACTAGAACTATCAAAAACTGTAAACTGTAAACTTTTTAACTGTATCTCCAAATTTTAAACTCCCTGTACCATAAATTGTAAAATTTTCAAGTACAGCTGTCAAACCTTATCAAGTTTTCAACAGCACCTATCAAACACTGTCAAATGTTCAACTATAGCTATCAAAACTTGGCAAACTTTAAACTACAACTATCAAAACTGTACAGTTTTGATAGTTGATAGACTTTACAGTAACCGAGTCAGCAAATTTTCAACTCGTACTATCAATTCAAACTTTCAATTCCATCTATGTAACCTTGTCAAATATTCAATTGTACCTATCAAGAACCGAATAATTTTCAACTTAACTGTCAAACTTGTAACATTTTCAACTGTAACCACCATAACCTGTCAAAGTTTCTACTCCAAACTGTCAAACTTTATATAAAATTTTTACTAGAATTGTCAAAAGGTGTACAATTTTCAAAACTGTCAACTGAAACTTTTTAAGTCTGCCAAATTTTCAACTGCGACTATCAAAAAGTATTACATGTTTTACCTGCATCTGCAAATTTTATCACAAACTCTCAATGTTTTGACTGCATCTGCAAATTATGAACTATACTTGTCAAAAACCGTCAATTTTGTAACTTTAACTGTCATAACTTAATGACCATGACTTAATTACTTTTCAACTCCCCTTATCCAAGACTATACAATTTTCAAGTAAAACTGTCAAACCTTATCAAGTCTGCAACAGCACCCATGAAAAACTGTCAAATTTGCAACTATAACTATCAAAACTTGGCAAAGTTTAAACTACAAGTATCAAAAGTCAGCAAATTTTAAACTCGTACTATCAAAATCTTTAAAACTCTCATTTCTATCTATGTAATCTTGTAAACTTTTCAACTGTTATCAACCTGTAAAAGTATCTACCCCAAACTCAAACTTTATAAAATTTTCACTTCAATTGCCAAAAGGTGTACAATTTTCAACTGCAACTGTCAAATTTTCAACTGCGACTATAAAAAAATATTACATGTTTAACTTCATCTGCAAATTCTGTTAAAAACTCTCAAAATTTGAACTGCATCTACAAATTCTGAAGTATATTTGTCAAAAGCCGTCAATTTTTCAACTTTAACTGTCACAACTTAATGACCATAACAAAAAAAATCTTTCCTACTTAAAAAATAATTACTGTATACTGTAATTTATGACTATTGTGTGACATATTAAACTATCAAATTTTCCACTACAACTACCAAAAACTTCCATTGTCAACTGAAACTGTCAAAAAATGTCGTATTTCTAAATGCAACTGCAAAAAAAAAGTCATATTTGCAACTGCTACTGTCAAAACCTGTCATATTTTGAACTACAAATATTAGACAGCGTTAAATATTAGGTTGCACCTAAAAATTGTCAACTACAACTATCGAAAACTGTCAAATTGTTAACTGTATTTGCAAATTTTCAACTCCCTGTATAAAAAATGTTCAAGTACAACAGTCAAACCTTATCAAGTCTCCAACAGCACCTGCCAAAAACTGTCTAATTTTCAACTATAACTATCAAAACTTGACAAACTTTAAACTACAACTATCAAAACTGTATTTTTTTTACTTCGTCAGCAAATTTTAAACTTGTACTATCAAAATCATTCAAACTTTCCGTCTATGTAACCTTGTAAAATGTCAAAAACCCTATAATTTTCAACTTCAACTGTGAAACTTGTAAAATTTTCAACTGTAACCATCATAACCTTGCAAATTTTCTACTCTAAAGTGTCAAACTTTATAAAATTTTCACTACAAGTCTCAAAAAGTCCAATTTTCAACCACAGCTGTCAAAACCTGCCAAAATTTCAACTACGGCTATCAAAACGTATTACATTTTCATTTTTGTTATAGTTTCATCCATTTTGAATACCAGTTATTATTATATTCTTTATTGTTTTCTTTCTTCTTTATTGGAGTACTTACTGGTAGTATTTAAAGAAGAAAGAAATTCTGTCAATAACTCTCTCACAGTTTTAACTGTACATACAAATTATGAACTATACCTGTCAAAAGCCGTAAATTTAACTTTTGCAGCTTAATGACCATAACAAAAAAATCTTTCATATTAAATAAAAACTGCAACTGTCAAAATGTCATATTTTCAATTGAAACTGTCAAAATCTGTTAAATTTTCAAATAGGATTGCCAAAAATTGTTAAATTTTTATTAAAATTTGTCAATGATTTAACTGCATCTTCAAATTTTCAAAAATTTCACCTCCTACTGTCAAAACGTGTCATATTTTGAATTACAAATCTCAAAAAGCGTTAAATATTTAGTCTGCCTCCAAATGTTCGACTACAATTATGAAAACCTGACAATTTTTTAACGGTACAGTCCAATAACGTTTGAAATTTTTTGTGTACTCTCATTTTAAAAAGGTGATTCAAATAAAAATAATGTAGTTCACTTTCATATTTTCTCCAAAAAACCGATTTTTAGAACCATTTGTTGCTCGATAATAAAAAAAAAGTACCTTGAGAGCAGAAGTATTCTGCAAGTCAATTGGAAGTAAATTGGACAACTTCTGGTCTCAGGCGACGAATTATATTGATGGATACAATTTTTATTTTATCTCTGGTAATATTTACAGACGAGCTTTTTATTATTAGTTCTATTATTAGTGCTATCAATAATTTTGCGGACGTGTGCAGCACCATATCCATCATTTTATTAATTCAGTGGCAAATGCGAAATAAATTTCGCCGGACAATGGCACAGTTTTTCCAATCAGAAATAAAAACGGGGGCCCCGGCTGATTTTAATTTTTTGCATTGAGCTCGGCGCTCCATGCCATATAATAAATCAGAGAGCGAGCGCACGAGGATCTGATTAGATTAATCGGCCGCCGCTGTAAATACCCGGCGGCGCATATTGATTTCCATATTTCCATCAAATTATTCAAATGCGCACGTATACATCAAAGGCACGGCGGGGCCCCGTTTAAAAATAATTACTGCCGACGCCGGACAACTGTTTGCGCCGGTATTAAGCGTGGAAAGGGGGCCCAATGGGCTGTTTATCGGCAGTGATTGTAACGGGAATCGCTGAAATATGTAGTCAAAGTAATCAACAAGAATCGTGAAAAAAGCACAGCACAATTTATAATTAGTTTTATGCTGTGATTAAGTCGAGATGTCATAACCAAATCGTGGTTTGTGATCTGGTAATTGGTTTGGTAACGCAGATAAAGTTTGTATTAAATTATAGTTACTTCAAGCCAAACTTTTCAAATACCATTATTACTGATCACTTTTCATGTAAAGAGTCATATACGAAAATGTGGGTAATTTGGAAATTTCCAGTAGGTAAGGTATGCTGCTTCTGGCCCAATTTCCTATAAGATATGCTAGAGAGTTTTTTTATCGTACAACATAAGGTAAATCATTTCAATAGTTACACACTTCTGTCACAATGACAGCAATGTATCAAAGCGTCTTTTTTAAAATGCAACATACAAGTAATTATTTGTGAGGCAACTATTACAGTTTGCGAAATGAACAATGTATACTATTGAAGAAAGAGCTTAGTTATTCAAATCATCAGCTTAATATTGTTCAGTTCGTAAACTGTAACATTTGCCTCATAGAGAATTAGTTGTGGATGTAGATTTACTTGGTGACGCTTTCCATAAGAACTGAAGACCGGTTTCGACCTAGTGGGCCTCGTCAGGTCACTGCTGTCCGGAGACGACGTCCAAATTGTGAAGTATTCGGTAGCTAGGCGGATACTCTCATTATATTTATGATTTTTATTAATAATTTCGAAAATATTACAGACTCTTGAAAAATATGTTAATTAAAATTAAAGGCAATCTTAGACTGCCTTTAGTTTGCGGAGAAAACGACAAATTTATAACTACAACTGTCAAAGGCAGACATAGTGTCAACAGCAACTATTAAAACGTCAAATTTCAAGTACAGTTGTTGGAAACATCAAATTATCAACTGTAACTATCAAAACCTATCAGATTTTCAACTCCAACAGTAAACCTTAAACAGTAAACAGTAAACCAAAAAGTATTAGATTTTTAACTGCAACTGGATAACTTTCAACTATTACTATCATATTTATAACTCCTAAAAAATATGAAAGTAATAGTTGAAAGTTAAAGACTTGCAGTTCAAAATCTAACAGTGTTTAGCAGGTTTATTTGAAAATATGACAGCGTTCCTCTCAAAGGCATATATAGTTTCAGCAGCAACTATCAAAGTTTTAAATTTTTAAATTATCAACTCTAACTGTCGAGCCCTACCAAATTTTCTGCAACAGTATAGCTTTTAAATTTTTTAACTATACTGCCAAATACTATAAATTTTTCAACATCAATTGTACAACCCTATCACATTTTGAACTATAATTGTTTAAAATTGTCATATTTTCGACAACCTGTGAAAACCTGTCAATTGTTGGCTGCCAAAAACTGTCAATGAGGCTACAATTATCAACTGAACTGTCAAAATTCGTCTTATTTTCAACTTCCACTTTCAAACTAGTCATATTTTTTAATTGTAAAGCCGTCTCAGATTTTCAACACGAACAATAAAGACAGTTTTGAAAATTATAAAGTGCGCAACTTTATTCCATACATTTCTAATTAAAAACCTGTCAAGTTTTCAACTGCAACTGCCAAAAACTGTTCATATATTCAACACCAACTGCCCAACTTTGTCAATTTTCAAGTAAACTGCAAAAATCTGTCAAATTTTCAACTGCCCAACCCTATCAAATTTTCAAATAAACCTGCTAAAGAGTCTTACATTTTTAACTGCATCTCTTAAACTTTCAACTATTACTGTCAAATTTATAACTACAACTGTCAAAGGCAGACATATTTTCAGCAGCAACTATCAAAATGTCAAATTTCAAGTACAGTTGTTAAAGACGTCAAATTATCAACTCTAACTGTCGAGCCCTTTGAAATTTTCAACTGCAATAGAAAGCTTTTAAAATTTTCAACTACGCTGCCAAAAACTATAAATTTTTCAACTCCAATTGTTCAATCCTGTTAAATATTCAACTACAATTGTTTAAAATTGTCATATTTTCGACAACCTGTCAAAATCTGCCAATTTTTAAGCTACACACCATCAAAAACTGTCGAAAAGGCTCCGATTTTCAACTGAACTGTCAAAAACAGTCACATTTTCAACTATAATTTTGAAATCTTGTCAAATTTTCAACTGCCACTGTAAAATTTTCAACTGAAACTGTCATTAAAAACCTGTCATGTTTACAACTGTCAAAAACTGTTATATATTCTACACCAATTGCGCAACTCTGTCAATTTTCGAGTAAATGCCAAAAACTATCATATTTTCAACTGCGCAGCCCTGTCAAATTTCCAAATAAAACTGCTAAAAGTCTTACATTTTTAACTGCATCTCTTAAATTTTCAACTGTTACTGTCAAATTTATAACTAGAAATGTATGAAACAAAGTTACGCACTTTTTAATTTTCAAAACTGTTTTTATTGCGAACAATAAAAACAGTTTTGAAAATTATAAAGTGCGTAACTTTAATTCGTACATTTCTAATTATGAATTTTCAACAAATAAAAGCCACATCGATCAATCTAAATTTATAACTACAACTACAAGGACATATTTTGAGCAGCACCTATCAAAACGTCAAATTTCAAGTATACTTGTTACAACCGTAAAATTATCAACTCTTACTGTGGAGCCCTATCAGAATTTCAACTGCAACAGTATAGCTTTTAAAATTACACTGCCAAAAACTGTAAATTTTTCAACTTCAATTATACAACCCTGCTAAATTTTCAACCTCAACAGTTTCTCATATGTCATTGTCATTTAATGTTGTCATATTTTCGGCAATTTGTCAAAGCCTGCCAATTTTTAAACCTATCAAAATCCCACCATGGTACAAAACCCCATCATTGTTAACACCATAAAAAAACTGTCGAAAATGCTCCGATTTTCAACTAAACTGTCAAAAATCGTCATATTTTCAACTATAATTTTCAAAACCTGTCGTATTTTCAACTGCCACTATCATAACCTTTAAAATTTTCAACTGAGACTATCATTAAAAAACTGTCATGTTTTCAAGTCCCACTGTCAAAACCTGTAAAATTTTCAACTGAAACTGTCATTAAAAACCTGTCATGTTTTCAACTGCAACTCCCAAAAGCTACACTTTTAACCGCAACTGCCAAATCGCGTTAACATTTTTAACTATGGATAAAATATTCAACTACTACTGTAAATTTTTTTACTGCAGCTGCCAAAGGCTGTCATTTTGACGGCAAATATCTGAGGCTATCATATTTTCAAGTACAACTAACAAACACTGTCATAATAATAATTATAATAATAATATATATTTGGTGTATAAATAATAATGTTTACACAAGTCAGGTACATGTAGAGTACATGTACACATTTTAAAGTACAACTCAAAAATGTTCAACTATAACTAACAAAAACTGTCATACTTTAAAACTACAACTTTCAAATTTCCAACTGCAACTGCCAAAAACTGACCACTTTTTAACTGCAACTGCCAAAACGCGTTAACATTTTTAACTATCGATAAAATTTACTAATACTAATTAACTACTACTGTCAAATTTTAAACTGCAACTGTCAAAGGCTGTCAATTTGGCGGCAAATATCTACGGCTAACATATTTTCAGCTGCAATTGTCCAAAATTAAACTTTCAAGTACAATTGTCAAATTTTTAACTGCAACTATCAAATTTTCAATTACATATAACAAAAACTGTCATAATAATAATAATAAAAATAATAACATGTATTTGGTGTGAGTAAAAATAATGTCTACACAATTCAAGTACATGTAAGGTCCATATACATATTTTAAACTACAACTCAAATATTTTCAACTATAACTAAGAAAAGCTGTCATACTTTAAACTACAACTTTCAAATTTTCAACTGCAACTGCTAAAAACTGTCCACTTTTTAACTGCAACTGCCAAATCGCGTTAACATTTTTAACTATCGATAAAAATTCTAACTACTACTGTCAAATTTTTAACTGCAACTGTCAAAGACTGTAATTTTGGTGGCAAATATGTAAGGCTATCATATTTTCAGCTGCAATTGTCCAAAATTAATATTTCAAGTACAATTATCACATTTTTAACTGCTACTATCAAATTTTCAATTACAACTAACAAAAACTGTCATAATAATAATAATAATAATAATAATATATATTTGGTGTCAGTACAAATAATACAGTCAGGTACATGTACATATTTTAAACTACAACTCAAAAATTTTCAACTATTACTATAAAAACTGTCATATTTTAAACTACAACTTTTAAATTTCAGGCTGTCAGAGACTGTCACATTCTTATGTAATTGTCAAAAATTAAAATTTCTTGTACAACTGTCAAAAACTGCCAAAATTTGAATTGAAACTGTCAAACCCTGACAAGATTACTACTATTACTTTCATAGTTGAAATCATATTTAACTTTTGTTGTTCAACTAATCAACTATACAGTATACTCGTATAGTTGATCAACGACCGTAGAAAAACTATAGTTTAAAGATGATTTAATTTATTGAAACAGAGGTTGTCACTATAGTTTTCATTCAACTTTTGTTGATCAACTACAATCCATTAATTAAACTTGATGCGGAGAACGCGTCTTTAATGTTTTTACTTTTGACTATCTGATTCAATCTGATGCACATTCGATGTGCAAGTGTTTCTAATTGTCTCTCTATGTGTTTATGTGTGGCTTTTATTGCTACCATATTCTATTGCTGCTATGTCTTATCTATGCTGTGCTATCTTTGTGTATGTCATGTAGCGGAAGTGTGTTATTGCAGTACTTTTTTAATGTGTACTAATATTTATTTTGTAAATCTTGACTTGTGTAAACAACTTGTTGTACCATCAACAATATATTATGAATTACTTAACCCGCTATTCTAAAAATCGCTCATTTCCTCTGTCCGGAGCTCGACTGGAATAATCGTCCTCAATCATCACCATATGTTTTAGACTTAGTTGAAGTTTAAAAACCTCGGCTGCGCTACGCTACGCTAAGCCTCGCCTCGGTTTAAAAACTTCAACCTGCGTCCGTTATTTGCTGCATACTGGCCTAATGACGTTAATAGCTATTTATGTCAGTGCCAGCCTTTAATATAATAATAATAATGATAATTCAAAGTACATGGAATGATAATGTTTTTTTATGTGAATGTTACCTTTTACAATAATAATAATAATAATGAGAATTCAAAGTACTTAGAATTATCTTGAACGATTGATAAAAACCATCCCAAGAGCTGTGAAGTATGAGCTATGAGCTGAGAGTATAATTATAATAATATATTTAATGTGAATAAGTTTCCCTTCATAATAACCAAATAGCTGTGAAACCGTAATATAATAATATTAAGAATGATAATAACAATAATCCTACTATTCCTGTTATAGCTCCTATTATGGTAATCCGTGGTTTAAATGGTAATTGGCATAATTGTAACATCTTAACAATTCTCAGTTCTATTTACCAATAGAACTAGTAAATTGAACCTTTTTTCAATTAAAATTTATTAAACTCTTCGACACTTTATCAATCACTCGCCGGGCCCTAATTGATTCCGTGCGTAATTTGGAATGGGGTACCGAACTCACGCACGCACCAAGCCCGGCCTGTCGGTCACAGTTACCCAATTAATCGGCCGTAAAAAAATTACGTAACTCCGTCTGGCGCTCTCGTACCTCGTTAAACCGGCGAGGTGCGCACTTCGCCTCCGATTAATTAGCGCTAACGACAGGTTTTTCCGCCGTCCCGTAAACGCGTTACGCAAACGATAATGTTGGCGTCGTGTAGCGGGGTGCGGGGGCGGCCGCGATCGATCCGCGTCGAAACGCACCATATTTCGGCTCCGCGCTAGCCGGCCGGTAAATATTTACCGGCTGCGCGGTATTGTTGTTTAATTACGTTACATTTTCATTACTCGCCCCGAAAATGGCAGCGATAATAGTGCAGGAACAGGTTTGTTTTCAGACAATTAAAATTCAATACCTGCTTTTGTAACTCTATACAGCGATCACGTTTCACGGAGACATCGTGTGACTCGAAAACTTTTTTTTCTTCGGTTGTTTATTCGACGGCGGCCCTTTTCCGCTGCTGTGGCTAATTTAAAGTACCCTAACTATAATACAATACGTATTTTAGTAACTCAATCCAATAATCCACATTACAAGCAAACGGCTCACGCAATGGACAGGAGAATGTAAACTGCGTCAGTGGTCAAGGTATAATCCATTTGAACTCAAACTGGCCGGTAATCCGTCTTGTAAATTGCGCCCCCTTGCGGTGTTAAGAGATACTTAATTGCAGGGCTTGTACCTGTTTCGGCGTAGCCCGACTTTAAACCGAAATCCGGATTAAAAGCGGAAATGGAAGAGTGCACGTGAATACTCCACACAGAAGAAAAAATATGTAACACGCAGTTTATTAAAAAAATGTCATTAAAAGTCCTAGTAGTTTCTGCGTTGCTGAGACGTCAGTTTGTTATTTATATAACTGTATATACCTACCAATTTGTCAATTTAAAAAGAATTGAATTTGAAAAAATGAATACAAGTTATGATGTGGAGGAGGCGTAAATTTGGCTTGTCTTCAACTATATCCGGAGAAGTCAAAAGCAAGATATGAAACAACATATAAAAGATTTAAAAAGTGGTGCATGGTAAAAACAATCATTGCTATAGAAGAAAATGTGTTAGCGTATTTTTTGGAACGGTCTATAAAATTAAAATCGCCATCAAGCCTATGGAGTGAGTTTTCGATGTTAAAGACTTCAATCGCCATCAATGACAAAGATGACATATCAAAATATTTAAGACTAAATGCTTTTATAAAACTAAAAAATGGTGGATACTAGCCAATAAAGTCAAGCGTATTTACAAAGGAAGAAGTTAATTAAAAGTTTATTTAACGTTTCAAATTGTACTAACTACAGTTTTACAATTAATATAGTTAAATAATAAAGTTAACTCCGCTGTGACCGGTCCCAAGCCCGGCTGTGAAAGGAGGAGGGTTGTTCGCAGGGCTAGCAACCCTGCAACGTAAAAAAGAGCGTCCTACGGAGAGTTATACAAGCCTCGGAAGTCGGCCGGACGGATAAGGATGGAAGAAGCTTGTAGAAGCCTTATGCTCCGATCGGAGTAAAGAGGATTAAAGTAAAGTAAAATAATAAAGTAAGTGCATGTGTTCCACTCGGGGAGTAAGTACCAGGGAAGTAAGTACCAGGGAAGTAAGTAAATTTACTTCCCTGGTATCATGACAACCACAATACGTATAAAATCAACCTAATTCGTTGAAAGGTGACATCGAAAGTCTTTGTTACTAGATTGGTAGTGAAAGAAAGATATGTTTATATCGTTTCCGTTGCCTCTTTGAAAAAAAAACTCGGAAAATTTAACAGCGTTATTCCTAAAAAATTAAACCGGGGTTTAGCAGTGGTTTAGCGGTGTTTTATAAAGGGTTGCCAAGGTTACTAAGATTAACCACCTTTAAACAGGGGCCTAATTTTTTACGAATAACACTATAAGTGTTTAGTTAAGGTATTTAAGAACTTGTGGCATAAATAACTATTTTATGATTTTCTCATGGGCGTTTATAATAATATAATTAAAGTAGGATATAATTTATAAAGTAATTCTATTACTTGTTCTTTAAATTATTTTATATTCAGTATTAAATATTTTCAGAATTTTAAACTTAAGGGTGGTAGTGTTGAAAAAAATTTTTGTTCACAACTAAAATATTTAAAAAAATATGTAAGAATATACAGGGTGTTCCATTAAAAGAAAGTTGTTTTTTGAAATAATTCTAAAACTTAATATTCAATTGTTTTTTCTGATTTTATCATCTAAATCAGCAGAAAAATATCTACTTGTTTGTTAAATTAGGAGTTTCAACTTCAATAATAATAGAGTTAGCAATGGTGAACCAATAACTTTGAACACCCTGTAATCAGTGTTGTAATGTATCTAGATACATTCTTGCTTGAGTACCTAAAGTTGTATCTAGATACTTTTTGTTTCTGAAGTATCTGTATTTGTATCTAGATACAAAAAAATGTATCTGTTACAAAACTGCATTCTACGTTAATTACATACAATTAGCTATTGATTGATTATTGAGAGCATTTTTTTTTTTTTTTGGCTTGGGGCTTCGATTAGTTTTCTCGTATTTAATTTAAGTATGAGTCAGTAATTTGCCATTTCATTGTGTATTATTCTTGTATCTATTAAGTATCATAGAACGTCGGAAGCTGACAACGACGCATGCTGTATCGAATAAACAATCGCGTTTTTAATGCTGGTTCGTGTGCTTAAGCTAAATGTAATAGAATGAAATGAAATTAGAAACGTATGTCGAATTCATGCAATATGGACGAGGGACGGGACGAGTATCCCAATAACTATAAGCAGATAATAAAAAATATATTTAGCTTTGCACAGTTTATTAAATATTTATGAGCATTTTCTTTTGCGTGTAAAATGGGTATGTAAATAAAACAAATTTTTGGTTTGGTTTTCTATGTTTCTGAAATGTATCTAGAAGTATCTAGATACTTTTCAAATATATCAGTATCTGAGGCCAGATACATTTTCAAATGTGAAACTAGATATATAGCTAGATACATTTTTTTTCTAAAGTATCTGTATCTAGATAAAAACAAATGTATTCGTTACAACACTGCTTTGAATAACTCTAAAACATAATATTCAATTGTTTTTTTCTGATTTCATCATCTTAATCAGCAGAAAAAATCTACTTGTTTGTTAAATTAGCACTTTGAACTTCAATAATAACAGAGTTAGCAATGGTGAACCGATAACTTTGAACACCCTGTAATACACGGTGATCGATTTGCCGCGCAACATAGAGAGAACATGGGAAAATGGTTTTCTAAAGTTTGCTGCTCCACTATTCATACTATAATAAAATTAACAGCACCATTAAATAAATCATGTTGTTCTGCTTCTTAAATTATAAACATCTCAGAACACCCAGTATACAACAGAATAATAATTGCATAAAACATAAAAGCAAACAAAATTATACCCTGGGCAACATTTGGTGTGTAGAAATAGTTGAGTAGAAACACTAATTTTCATTCTGTTGTTTCATTCACAGATAGCACATCCAGTCATTTTTACTTCATCAACCAATGATCTCAATCCTCGCAAAATAATGTGTAGGAAGCTTTCAAAATAATTAAAATTATAAACTCTACTTTTAAAATGAAATGATAAGAATTTTTGCCAAAAAAATATGTGTAAAGAGAATTATGAGCTTTATAAAAGTTTTGGAATAAAAAACAGCCAATTCCATTAAAAAAAAAGTCAATGACTTCATTGGTCAGAAATGACGGACGCTATATTTTTTCTGAAAATGCGGAATAAATAACAAAAATCGACCTATTCGAGGATTTTTTTGTTTTTCGAGCTATCTCGACCGGAGCGTTTGGTTCAATGCAATTCGCTAGGTGGCACGTAGGTAGGCACGTAGGTCAATGACTTCATTCATCAGAAATGACTAACGTTATAATTTTTCTGAAAATGCGGAATAAATAACAAAAGCCAACCTATTCGAGGATTTTTTGTTTTTCGAGCTATCTCGGCATTAGCGTTTGGTTCAATGCAATTCGCTTGGTTGCACGTAGGTAGGCACGTAGGTCAATGACTTCATTTGTCAGAAATGACTGACGTTAGAATTTTTCTGAAAATTTGGAATAAATAACAAAAATAGATCTGTTCGAGGATTTTTTTGTTATTCGAGCAATCTCGACAGGAGCGTTTGGTTCAATGCAATTCGCTAGGTATCACGTAGGTAGGCACGTAGGTCAATGACTTCATTCGTCAGAAATGACTGACTTTATAACTTTTCCGAAAATGCGGAATAAATAACAAAAATCGACCCATTCGAGATTTTTTTTGTTATTCTAGCTATCTCCACAGGAGCGTTTGGTTCAATGCAATTCGCTAGGTGGCACGTAGGTAGACGCATCTTTAATCGGCCATGAATGGGCCCTGTCAAGTCGAACCTATTTCTTTTTCAGATAAGGATTTATGTACTTCCATTCTGAATTCCTCTCCCGTAGCCTTTCAGTGAATTTTTGTAATTTCATACATCATTAATAGTTGTTTAAGTCATAAGGAACGTAAGGACACTAAGGACCGTATCTATAGTCCGTACTTGAGCATGAGTACGACTCAAGTCGTATATTTGGTTGCGTATTTTCTATACACGTTTTTTGCACCAAATGCAACCAAATATACGACTTGAGTCGTACTCATGCTCAGTACGACTCAAGTCGTATATTTATAGCGTAATTTCTATATACGTTTATGCACTAAACGCAACCAAATATACGACTTGAATGGTACTCATGCTCAGTAAGGCTCAAGTCGTATATTTGGTTGCGTATTTTCTATATACGTTTATGCACCAAACGCAACCAAATATACGACTTGAGTCGTTCTCAAGTTCAAGTACGGACTATAGATATGAACCTATAATTTTCGAGGAAGAATTGTACGGGCCGAGGGAACCGAGGCCCGTAATTCTTCCGAGGAATGTTAGTCCTTACGTTCCGCATAGGTTATAATGTTTTTCCCACTAGCTGAAGTCATAATCCTGCAAAATATCCAACGTTTCCAAAGTGCTAGTTCGTAAACTCAAAAAGTTGAAATGTCTCAAGAAATCACAGTTGTGACTTCTTTGTCACAACTTTGGTTGTCATGAGTCCATGACATTTTGCATAAACAAATAAAAAATTCAAAAGCTGTCACGTGTAGTGCTTTTCGGTGAAAGTAGATGGATATTGAAGAAATTGCGAACGCTGCTTGTGAGAATGTATTATCTCAAAAGCGTTATGAAGGTACATACATTTGCTTCCAAGATTGGAAACGAAGAAAAAACGCAACAGAGATGACGGAAAATGTACTGTTGGCCTTCAAGGCGTTATTTTCCTAGGAATATAATAATTAAGTTCCGTCGTCAAGGATTAATAAATTAGCAAATGTTATGGCAACCTTACGGTACTTGTAACCATGGATGCAATGTCATCTTACCATACTGCTAGTGGGAAAAACATGTTATTTTTATTTTTAAATTTGTTAACATTTTCATTTATATTTGATTGAATCAATGGTACTTACCCGGGGATGTGATCAGTACATGTTATTCTATCATTATACTTCATCTTCTTCTTCTGGCTTTACTACCTAAGGGATTTTGTCACCCTCATACCATCCATTCCTGTCCTCCGCGGCTTTTGTCCAGTTGATTACTTCCAGCTTCCTAAACTGTTTCTTCTTCTTCTTCTGACCTTACCTTCTAAGGGATTTTGCCACCCCCAAAATCCTGTTCCACTCATTCCTGTCCTCCGCGGTTCTTATCCAGGTGATTACTTCCAGATTCCTAAAATGTTTCTGCTTCTTCTTCTGACCTTACCTTGTAAGGGATTTTGTCACCCCCACAATCCTGTTACACCCATTCCTGTCCTCCATGGTTCTTATCCAGGTGTTTACTTCCAGCTTCCTAAAATGTTTCTTCTTCTTCTTCTGACCTTGCCTTCTAAGGGATTTTGCCACCCCCACAATCCTGTTCCACCCATTCCTGTCCTCCACGGTTCTTATCCAGGTGATTACTTCCAGCTTCCTAAAATCCTCTTTCAGTCGTATCTCCATCTTAACATTGAACGATCTACCAGTCTTCTTCATCATCACTCTTTTTTAGTATTTTTTCCAAATTTTATTTTAAATTTTACTAGGAAAATTCTAATATGTTGCTTCCTGGGTTTGACCTTTGACCTTCCGCTTATCAATGGCACACGTTTATGCAGTGTTACGCTCCTTTAGCTTATAACGTATCCGGGGATGAATCTGCCTTTGTTGACAATCGCTTGTTGGAGTCGCGGTGGTCATACCATACCGTACTTTCATTTTTGTATAGAACATAGTGGATATGTCCTACCCACTCGACATTAGGAGGAGAGGGGATGCGATGGACTGGTGTCTTGCGACATGCGACTCCACTATATCTGCACGAGCGCTGGGCTATGTTCTGTATCAAAATTCAAACACAGTATACAATTTATTGCAATCCTCATCCATTAAAACTCGGATTATTCACAACTCTTGCATAATATGTTGTACTAATATTTGTACGCGAGCATTCTAATTAATAATCACTTTACTCGCAGGCGCGTTGCCTGTCGTGAGTGTTATTAATTGCGATTTTAATTATAATTTTCGCGTAGGACTTAATTTTTGTTAATTAATTACTGCGAGCGTTAAACACTGAGCGTAATAAATAGAATGGAACCTGCGGAGTTAATCAATGCAAAGTTGTTGGTGTGCCTGGCGATTGTTGGCCTCTCACGCGAATGCGTCGGGTTCTCCCAATTGTGCTAATGGAATTAAGGACTTGCCGTGATGTGTCACCCTTGCCTCATAAAAAAGTGGACTTACAATTGAGCCAATCAACCGGAATGCGATCGGACTGCCGAGTTTCGTGTGAAACGGCACATTTTGGGCGTTATTCGAATTGGTAATGCGAAGGCGCCGACTGCATTAACCTAATCACCGGTTTTATCGGAAATTACAGCGATATGTTCAAAGCTTATTAGTAGATTACAGGAAAATGAAACACAATTTTCATACATTTAAATGCATTTATCAAATTACTAGGCACCGTATATCTGTAAACTTTTAATTGATTCGCGTGATTGGTTTAGATATTTTACATCTATATAATTTTGTATACAGTAAGCACAAAGTAATGGAAGAATGCTAATAGACTTTGCAAAAGAGAAAAATATGATCACTAAGAGCACATGCTTTCAACAAAAAGAAATTCACAAAGGTACATGGAGATCACCAGACGGGAAAGTGACGAATCAAATTGATTACATGCTCAAAGAAAATCAAGAAGAAAACTCAATTAAAATCATTAGAGGGTATAGGGGACTGAACGCAGACTCGGGCCATTACTTAGTAGGAGCAATACTCAATGCAGTAATTCCAGAAAAAAGAAACAGGAGAATGAATAACAACAAGGCATGAGGCTAAGAAGCAAAGGGGAACAAGAGAAGTACAGGGAAACAATTGAACGAATCCTAAGTGGTATGGGACGAGGAAAAATGAAAGACATAGACCAGAGGTAGGAAGAACTAAAAGCAAAACTTGAACAGGCCGCTAAAGAATGCAATAAAGAGAAGGAAATAAAGAATGGTTTGGTGGGAAGAACTAAAAGCAAAACAGAAACAAGCCGCTAAAGAATGCAATAAAGAGAAGGAAATAAAAGATGGTTTGATGAAGTATGTAAAAATGCAATAACAAGTAAGAACACAATATGATTAAAAGTGCTAACGAAGAAGGATCCAAAAGATAAAGAAGAATATGAAGCACAAAGAAAATAAGTTAACAAATTACTAAGAAATAAAAAAAGGAAACACTACGAAAGAATTATTGAGGATATAGGAAATGATTACAGAAACAATAAAATCAGAAATTTATACCAAGGAGTAAGAAAGGAAAATAAAGGCATAGACCAAAAACCATTAGGGTACAGAAATAAGGAAGGGGCAGAAGATAGATAGATAGGAAAAGGTAGAATGATTTATGCACCTATCTCAGGTAAGCAGTTTATATTCACTTATATGAATTCATAAAGTGTCAAGTTATTTCAATAATAATAATATGTTTAACTTATTGTTAATTACCTACAACACTTTCTAGAACAGTTACATCCGGAGAAAAATTGGAAAATGTTAATGTTGTCACAATGTTGGATTTTTGTAGGAACAAAATTGAAAATCTGCTAAGAGATACAGCTATCAAGATTCGATACGAATATGAATCCGCACCAATGAGGGATGAATTATTTGCCAGTCATTTGATTTGCAGTTCTGATTATGTACCATAAATTTTTATAAAACCATATTACCATTATTGCCATATTACCATATTAACATAATTACCATATTATCTCCTCGACACTCAATGGGTAAAAGAGGGTTGGATTATGTATGTATGTATGTACCATATTATCATTATTACCATATTACTATTATAAACATATTATCATTATTACCATATAACCATTATTACCATATTACCATATTAACATTATTACTATATTATCATTATTACCATATTACTATTATTACCATATTATTATTATTACCACATTACCATTATTACCATATTACCATATTATCTCCTCGACACCCAATGGGTAAAAGAGGGATGGATTATGTATGTACGTGTGTACCATATTATCATTATTACCATATTACTATTATAAACATATTATCATTATTACCATATTACTATTATTACCATATTACAATTATTACCATATTACCATATTAACATTATTACCATATTATCATTATTACCATATTACTATTATTACCATATTACTATTATTACCATATTACCATTATTTCCATATTACCATATTACCATTATGAATCGACATATAAAAGTTACGCAGACTAAATTATATTAGAATCGTTCAGCATTTCAATTTTTCATTGATTATTATAACTAGGTACACAGAACAAAACAGAAAAACAAACATTATTACCTTAATTGTGTCGTAATCTTCGCAAAACTTGACCACGTAAATCAGTTAATTAGGAAGATTCGAGCTACTTGCACATGTGGCCATGTTCGAGTCCGCCAAGAGCTTTGCATATCTACATGAATATCGCTTAGTATCTATGTGTGATCGGTTGTGGTCACACGTATTTTTCGTATCGTAGGTTATGTTGCACGTGCTGTTACAGTTTATAGTGCCCGTGTCGTTATAGTTTATAATACAGGTATAGTACAAGTACTATGTACATTATAGAGTTTGCTCGATGTACACACATTAGAGTGTATGTACTATGCACGTTATAGTGCCCGTACTATGTATGTGTAGTTAGTGGATCTAATTTGCAGGTTATAGTACAGGTTTTATGTATGTTATAGCGTACTACAATAGTAGTAGTGTTACAATAGTACATGCACGAAAATGTGCTTAGGACATGTACTATACATGTATTAGAAACTATAACGATATGTGTAGACTGCAATGCATATCCAACGTGCCTTTTAGGACGTTAAACATGCATTGCAGTATACATGTATCGTTATACATAGTTTCTAATATATGTATAGTACATGTCCTAACCACATTTTTGTGCATGTACTATTGTGAGTATCACATTATGAGCACAAGTCTATCCACGGTATTTGGCACCTAATATGCAAATACTATTGTTAATGCTATTATAGTCTATATTACACGTATCGTTATAGTTTTAGTACATTTATAGTAGTACATGTAGTACATGTTCTATGTAGTACATGATCTATGTACATGTATCTGGAATTATAGTTTTTAATAAAGATGAAGTGCATGTGCTATGTACACTTACAGTCATGCTCACATAAATCTAGTACAAAAAAATAAATTTTATATATAAAATTGCTATTGTAACATAATTTCTTGTACTAGATTTATATGAGCATGATTGTACATATCTCAGTGCCTGTTCTGTGTATGTCAAAGTAAATGTACAGTCATGCTCGCATAAATCTAGTACAAATTTGACATTGCTATATAAAATTGCTATTGTAACCTAATTTCTTGTACTAGATTTATGTGTACATGACTGTACATAATGCAAGTACTTTGTACGTTACAGTACGTTAGTATTCAACCAAAATATACCAAATACCAAATACCAAATGTACAGTAATGTACAGTAAATGTACCAAATGTACAGTACAAAATTTATAAACCAATAATATATAAAATTTAAATTTTAAATACTAATAAGTATTAATGAAAAATTATGAGAAGTACTTTGTACGTTGCTGTACATAAGTGTTCAACCAAAAATAACAAATTTAGAGTACTAAATGTATAAACCAATAATATATAAAATTAAAATTATAAAAACTAATAAGTTTTATTGAAAAATAATGAGAAGTACTTTGTACGTTGCTGTACATTAGTGTTCAATCAAAAATAACAAATGTACAGTACAAAATGTATAAACCAATAATATATAAAATTTAAATTATAAAAAACTAATAACTATTATTGAAAAATAACAATTTACTAACTAAATATTTCTTCAAATAACATCATCATAGCTATAATATTACATTATAGCATTACATTAATAAAATATATTCTATTCTATTCTATAAATCTATATAAATGTTTACTTCAATTTTCCCTCAGTTTGTCAATTTTGAATTAGACTTGTTTGTACCCCCTGTATATTTTAAAATACACCCAGGGGTACATAAAAGTACTTTTGTATGCAAAGTAGTGTGTACTTCACTGCACATCATTTGGGGCCTTGGGTTGATTTTTTTTACTTATGTCAAAGTAAATGAACTGTAGTGCAAGCACTTTGTACAGCCACGGATTCTGGGAATGACCGCTGAATGACTGCTCGGTCTTACGGAGTGCATCATTCCCTGAGTTCTTGGCTGTACAAAGTACTTGCACTATAGTACAGAAAAAGTATTTTTATTAAAGTTTTTGTCGTAAAGGTCCAAAATTACTGTTAGTTAATATAGATCAAAGTAAAATTTTATACGTTTCGTACATTTAATTTGATTTAAGTAATAAAATGCCAAGGCCCAAAATTATGTACTGTAAAGTACAAAGTACTCTTGTGTTCAAAGTACTTTCATGTCCAACCACTCTACTGTAACGTGCAAAGTATTTTATGTACCCCCCTATAGTAGGGGGTACGTATACCCCTGGGTGGACCTGAAGAGATACTGGGGGTATGAACAGGTGTAACTCAAAATTTGTTACAAAAAATGTGTTCCAGGTTTGATCAGTATAATAGTGATATAATCTTAATAATAATAATTTAAGGTATTATTATTATTTACTTACTGGTTTTTTTTTTGTTTGACTATAGTTTCGTTTTTTATATAAAAAAAACGACAGACATCTGTAACTTTCAAATTTCAAAAGTCAAATTGACTACAAATATTTATCATAAAAATAAGATCAGAATATATACATATTAAAATACATATAATGCCTCTGATGATGTTTCTTTTAAAACCGAAACTAGTCTGGGGAAATAAAATAAATATAAAATAAAATAAAATCAAAAGTATTTTCCCAGAAAGTACCTAATAAAATCTTAAATACATAACTGGTAATTTATGGATAAAATCTTAAATTTAATAATAATATTATTATATTGATACAAATATTATAATAATAATATTATAATAATAACATAATAATAATAATAAGTTTTACAGATGTACGAATAATGGTTTACTTTCTTCTTGCACAATCAACTCGAATGTCAAATATTTGATTACAAAGATAAAAGGCAAATAACTGCGATGGTTCACACCTAAATTAATCTGGTCCTCACTATATTTCGTAGGGATTATCGGCGGTTAGTTTCGATGAATTTTTAGAATTTTTTAATGTTTTTTTGAAATAATAAAAACTGTACACCAAACTTAAAATTTGCCTAAATTTCATGTTTTTTTTTTTAATTGTTATTGTGGGATACTTTTGTTTTTATTATTTTTAAATTCGGCAAAAAATTAATAAAGACGATACATTTTTAAAAAAAATTTTCAAATAAAAATGTAAGTAGGGCACTTCTGTAATGTAATTTATATTTTATAATGCAATAATATTACTTTTTCTCCCATCCTCTCCAAGTCGCGCTCATTCTCTAGAAAATTGATGATTCTGTTACTGCTGACGGTTGCTATGTAACGGATAAATAACCGTACTGGAATATTGCATTCCCGGCCTAAGCCGGCAATGAATTATTCCTCAAGGTCTGTAGCAAATATTTTCTTCTTAGATCTTCCATGTTTTAACAAAACTTACATTGAGTACCTTCCGGGCCTCCTCGGCTTGTTGTCCTCGGCTGATGGCTCGGACATCAATTGCCGCATAGGCCGGGAATATATCACTTCCTGTACTAAATATACAATGGGGTTATTCCATGGGTTATTCTAAGGATATTTTGTCCTCTGATGGTGTGTGAAAAACCACTTAGTTTCAAAGATACAAGGTGACATTTTTTTAATATCAATATTATTTGTTCATTTAAGTTTAATAAGTTAAGTATATTGTTATTGTCAAACAAATGTATCACCCTGTATCTTTGAAACAAATCAGTTTTGTACATATCATCAAAGGACAAAATATCCTTAGATAGCCCATGGAATAACCCCTTGCACTTTTGGCCCACGTTTAGGAAACACCCTATATTGTGTGTTTAGTACAGTAAGTGATATATTCCCGCCCGATGCGGCAATTGATGTCAGAGCCATCCATGCCTTAGAATAACCCATGGAATAACCCTTTGCATTTTTGGCCCCATCCATTGTGGCCCCTTGGCATGTTTAGGAAACACCCTGTATACTATTATTACATAAATTTAAGCAAATATTAGGTGACAACATTAACACTGATTTACGTTGTAAAAGAAAGTCATGTAAATCATGATAATCTTCGAAATTGCATTTTTAGCATGTTTAGGAAACACCCTGTATACTATTATTAAAAACATTTAAATAAATATTAGGTTATCACGTTAACACTGTTTTACGTAGTAAAATAAAGTGTTGTAATCATGATAATTTTCGAAATTGAGATTTTCGCTAAAATATCAATTTTCGAGTCTTCTCATTCCGAAAAAAGTAGTTTTGAAGAAATGTCTCTCTGTATAACTGCTGTCTGATGTGACTGCTGTCTATATGTTTCATCAGCCTGACTTATCAAGTTGAATATTCATATTGAAGCTTTTAAGAGAACTGATTTACGTAGTAAAAGAAAATGTTGTAATCATGATAATCTTCGAAATTGAGATTTTCGCGAAAATATCAATTTTCGAGGCTTCTCATTCCGGAAAAAGTAGTTTTGAAGAAATGTCTCTCTGTATAACTGCTGTCTGATGTGACTGCTGTCTATATGTTTCATCAGCCGGACTTATCAAGTTGAATATTCATATTGAAGCTTTTAAGAGAACGTTTAATGAATCGGTGATTTGGCTGAAATGCACCAACAGAATGTGGTAGTTTATTGGAAATGTATTTTGTTTGTTTTTGCAAATATTTGAAAAACTATCAGATTTATGCAATAAAAAACGCAGTGTTTAAATTAAATTTGAAAGAAACTTTGTTCTTTTAACGTTAACCTCTTAAGAACTGAATTATTATTATTATTTGGTAACCAATATCGCAAGAGTTTCAACAAAGAGAAGTTGCAAATACATACTT
This sequence comes from Othius punctulatus, assembly GCA_951805005.1. NCBI lineage: Eukaryota > Metazoa > Arthropoda > Insecta > Coleoptera > Staphylinidae > Othius > Othius punctulatus. The sequence goes on from OX638146.1 coordinate 19,588,800, forward strand.
GTACTTATAAATCCGATCAGCACAAACTAGACGACATGTGGTTTTGTTTCTACTAAAAATGATAAATATGTATATTATTACTATTATAATTTACCCTACACCCTAACGGGTAGAAAAGGGTCTTGATTATATATATATATATTATAATCATAAATAGAAGTTGTATTATCACCTTAAGGCAAACATAGAAAATCTGCCCAAAACTTACTTCAGTCGATAGGTTTCAATATCAAGATTTGGTATAAAGATGGTGATAATAAAAACGCGAAAATTAAGCAAAGAGTTGAGGTATGGTAGTGGTTACCGAGGTATGGTAGTGGTATGGTACCATGCCTCAACTTTTTGCTTAATTTTCTCCTATTTATTATCATCATCTTTTTATGAAATCTTGATATTGAACCTATCGAGTGAAGTAAGTTTTGGGCAGATTTTCGATGTTTGCCTTAAGGTGCCGATTGTTGTGGTCGATGATCTGTTTCTTCTTCAAGAGCCACTCGTTTCGGAAGTTGGCGTCTATTTCAGCAAATTATTCATTATCATAGTAAATTTCGTAGAAGATGCTTCAAAAAGTACATACCTAATAATAATTAAAGATAAGTTTCAGAAATGTTGCGTTTTTTACCAACTCACAGAAATCTAGAACCTATAGCGCTGAAATTCGCACAGGGCGTTACGAGTTCACAATTTTTCATTTCAAAAGTTGGAGCCTAAAACTCACTACACCACAATTTTTTGCCCTTTAGCTTACTTATCAGTAAATCAGTTGATATTGAAAATAAAAATACTTCTGTCAGAAGATAAGATAGAATATAGATTAGATAGAATAGATTATTCTATTCCTTTAGAAGATATTTAGATTTGAATCTAAATTTGAAGATTAGAAGATCCTTATAGAGGTGAGGATTTTTTTACTGAGGAATGAGAGCGTAGCTTGTCCTGTCCGAGCTCTAATCGATGTTTATCCCATTAAGGTGTAGACCTAAATAGATATTGTGCGTGAAGATTTATATATATATAGTGTTTGATTCGTTCCGTTTACTAAATTTCGTGTGCTTTTTAAAGAACCAAACATCTGCGAAGCGGGGTAAAATTGTATGTTATGGTAGAAAGCTCCCCATCAACGATTATCAGTCATAGCAGCACGAAGAGGTGGACAAGTACAAATATATAAATTATAAAGGCATATTCAATTTTCGTTCTCACAAAACCCACCTATTATCGACTTATACGCAGCTATAAGCATCTGGACGGGCGTAAAAATGATGCGGTCACAATGTTATGAAATTTGCGGTCCGCATATTCGGTCATCATTCATTTACCTGCCCACGAATCGCCGAATGTGCGATCGATCTTCTCTAGTGTCAAGGCGATTTTTCCCTATTCCTCCTCGACCACGAATATGAAGACCGCGAAGGTGATTGATGGATGGTGATTTGTCTAGCGCTTTTTAATTCTATAATTACGATGTTGCGGTGGTTTAGCTCGGTGGGCTCTAAAAATAACACGGTGGTCCGTTCATTGACTTATAGCCCGGTAGTACTCCAATCTGCAACCACCCACGCGGTTGAAGTGGATTTGTTTACTAATAACTATCGCCAAAGAGCTAGTTTTGCCTGTACGAAACGATCCCGAACCTCCCAAGAATGTGAAAATCTGAAGACAGAAAATGTTTGCTTCTGTTCAGTAAGTAGGATACTCTACAGGGCAGAATTGATGAAAAGAAGTAACTCTGATCAAATCAAGACAAGCTTTTAACTGTAATTTACAAAATTCTTCAAAAATTTTCACTGCTATTCCTAAATTTTAACAAAACATATGAAATTTTGTTGGCAGGTGGCAAATTCCATTGGTAATTTTAACAGTAACTCACAAATTCTCTTGTATGTTGCCACGTCCAGTGTTAACAATGATAATTATAAGATTTAATATGAATTATCAAATTCTGACTGCAGTCATCAAATTTTATCCTAAACGTTAACATAATACGTCAGAATTCAAACGATTTCACCTGACGATTTTTTACGATTTTTTGTTTAAATTTTAGAATATTACATGAGATTCACAAATTTGGGATACAAATGTTAAATTTTGACTCTCAATTCTTTGATTAATTTTAAGCGCAGATACTTATCACATTTTATCTAAAATTATAACAGTACTGGTGAAATGTAAAGGATTTTATAAAAAAAAATTAAAAAAAAATTAATTTATATTTTGAAAACTTGAAAATTCTAATATTAGAACTTAAAGGAACGATTTTTTTTAAGATTTTGCATAGTACTGACCGATTTGGTCAATAAATGTAAAATTTTGACAGCGATTCTTAAATTTTAACAACTGAAATTTGATCTGAATTTTCCGTATTTGGTCTGAAGTTTCAAAAGTTGGTCTGTTTTATCTAATTATCTAATTTTATCTAAAATTATAGCAGAACTAGTGAAAAGTAAAGCTTACTTTTAAATTTTCAATTTATATTTTGCAGACAGGCGCAAAATTTAATTGACAATTCAAATATTAGAACTTAAAGAAACGATTTTTTAAAGATTTTGCATAGTGCCAATTTGGTCTATAAATGTAAAATTTTTACAGCGATTCTAAAATTTTAACAACTGAAATTTGATCTGAATTTGCCGTATTTGGTCTGAATTTTCAAAAGTTGGGCTGTAGTTGTGTGTGGGTCAACTATCCACGTTAGTGATCAAATTTGAAAAGTAATTTTAACGATTTACTAGTTTTCATCTGTAATTTTTAAATTTACTAAATGGAGGGGCCACATTTGATACGCTTGGCATGTTATTAACCTACAAATAAAACTATTACAGCACCTAAAGTTTCTATACGTCATAGTTCAATCGATTTTACAACTCGTCATATAATGTTTTTCTTCTATCCATTTCGTTACTTAATCTGTCAATTATTCTAAGTATTGATTCTATGTAAACAATGGAATCACTAGTTCAATATACTTATGATATATTGTAACCACAATATGTCCCATGAGATGGTATAATACCGTACAACTTATTTATTTTTATGGGATTTGCCAAACTACAACTAACTTCTATGATGCATTTCTTTTTTTTTACGAAAACAATAGTTTTTTTCCCACCAGACTGCGGCAAAATCACTTGGACACTTAAAACGATATTCTATTGAACTGGACCTTTAGATACCACTGAGTTATTTTAAAAACGAAATATGATTATACAAGTATAATTAGATATACTTTTGGATTTTATAATTAGTAGTGATATTCAGTAAAAAAAATACGTCTTGTCTTTACAACAAAATATATTTGTTGATTCGCATTATTTTGTAATAAATTTGATTTTTTGGTATTCAACGTACATTTCGCATAGAATAAGGAGACAATAAACGAATAAGTGTTATCATTAACAATTGTAGGCAAAAAGTGATCAAAATTTAAGTTTCATTTTAATTTTTGCGGTAAAAGAAGAATAAAAAACAGAGAAACAACTTGCTATGTTTATTAACACAATTTGTGGTATAAATATAGCAAGTTGTTTCTCTGTTTTTTACTATTGACTACCACATAGTAAAGGTCGAAACCATCATGATGATTAAATGAAGAATATTACGAAATTTTATTTCTTATAAAAAAAGATTAAGTTTTAGAAATTTAATGTGTATTAAAGTATTTTGAAAATATTTCCGAAATAATTGATAAGAATCAAAAATATGTTCAGAAGTTTCAGTTGTCCAACCATTCCAAAATGTTTTCAAATCTTTATTTTATAAAAAAAAAATGTTTCCAATTTTTTTTTCTGTTTTTCTTTGGGTTAGGGTGAGGGGATCGCCATCTATAGGCATTAACGCTGTTTCGAAAATGTTATCAAGCTTTAACAGTTTTTGACTTCGTGATATAGTGTTCACAATGTATCTTTTATGACAAGATTAATAACCTAACTAATCTTTTCGAGTGAGTATAATAAATATTTTGCTAGAGTATAAAAATATTTATTTTTTTCCAGTAGGTCATAATCTTATGATAATCTTATGATAGGTACCAATAAATATATAAATCTTCTTGAAAATCGGAGGAAAACTTTGTTATTTCAATGTAAGTGTCTAAGAAATAAAATATACTTCATAGATATACCTTCATAAGTATCAAGTGTACGTGTATATCTAGGTATCTAGGAACTAAGATTTATAATTAAAATTGATAATGTAGTTAAATTGTATACGTATCTTTTTAATGCATCAACTTACCATACCATATTTTGGTGGGGATTTGTTGATCTTCAACTGACAAATATATAGTTATAGCATAATATTACTTTTTCCAATTCGCATTATTAAAATGCTCATTATGTATATTGAATCTCATCGTTAAAACTACACTTTAATTGAATGGGTGAATAAAATGTTTACATGTTCACTTTATTCACTAAACCATTAAACAACGTAAATAAAGTTCGCACTATCCTTGAAATTTTCGTTGTCACCAGATAATGTGACACGCAAATTCTTCAATTCTGATAACGAATTGGATAAAATCTTGTATAATACACATGAATTAAGCAATTTTATTCACTTATATCATAAGTAGCTATTATATACTCTCCATTCACGATGTTTTTACGTCAGGGGAGTGTATGAATATCTAGTAATTTTGTTGGTAGTTTTTCGAAAATAACTGAATTCCCTAATGGAACTTGTTAAATTTTTTAGGTTAAGTTGTTTTTAATTTGAGGTTATATTTTTAAATAACATTGTTGTCAGATGTAAAGTATAGATTATTAGAGATGAAAATGAAGAAAACAAAGGAAAAACATTATAAATCTGACAATGTGGTAGGAAGCAAATAAGTCTAATAAACATCGACACTTCCGTTGCAACACTGAATCAGTTTGTCCAACATGACAAAGAGAAAACCCAGCAAACTCGGTTGCAAAAAGGTCTTGAATGTAATATACAACTCATAAATAATACGTTCATTATATCTGTGATGGGTGGGAAAAACAGTATAAGTCGAAAATCTGGGAAAATGAGTTTAAGTCAAATTATATTTCAGAAAGTGATGCTGTACATTGTGTTTGAAATAGTATATGTCACATTATTCAGTTAAGGCTTTTAAATAGGTTGGCAGTTTTAGTACAACTTTAAATGCTACGATTATTGGAGGGAAAATAGGTATAAGTCGACGCTTCCTTAAAATGCTAATTCTTGACTTATACTGTTTTTCCCACCCATCACAGATATACGTATCTATGGTAACATAATGCGTAATTCACCGGTGTTTTATGAATTATAAACCACAGAACTGTCATCACAGCAATGTTTTACTATTAAATCAAGTCAATTGAATAAATATTGAAGGTATGCTAAGCATCAACTTATCATACCATATTTTGGTGGTGATTTGGTTATTTTCAACTGATAAATATAGTTATAGCATAACACTACTTTATCTACTCTCCATTCACGATGTTTTTGCGTCAGGGAAGTCTATGAATATCTAGTCATTTTCTTGGTAGTGTTTCTGAAATAATTGAATTCCCGAATTTAACTTGTCTTTTTTTTTAGGTTAAGTTGTTTTCAATTTGAGGTTATAATTTTTAAATTACATTATTATATATTATTATATATATATATATATATATATATATATATATATATATATATATATATATATATATATATATATATAATTTCTCTGCCAATCAATTCTGCTTCTCCTGCTCTGGTTTTATATGACTGAAATTTCGGTTTTTATTTTTCCAGTTCGTTTCATCTTCACATTAAGTTACTTTCGCTGTCATTAGTGCTCAATTTTCATAAATGTTAAATTTTCTTCTTATACCTTGTAGGTACTCTGATAAAGATCCGTACAATACTGATACGGTTGATAGATCGATCTCAGACTATTGTAACTAAATACTTGATACATTAAATCGAGATAACATATTTTCCCATAAAATTGACAAAACAGAGGTTTCTAATCTTTGAAGTTGAAGGAGGTAGCTGGAAGCTTCACTTCTTCTAGTTTCATTTTTTCGTTCGTCATTTATTTATTTATTTGTGTAGTTATTTGTTATGGTGACTTACGCCTTTAATATTTTTCCAAAAATTTGCCGCCCCTTTAATTTGCCCCCTCCCCCACCGCTTCTCCATAAATTCGCCTCTGACTTAGGCAGTTCTCAATTTTGATTATGCACTTAAGATTACTAGCGAAACAAAATACGCTGAATATTAAGACACTTTTGCTCCGGACTTGCAGATTTGGCTCAGCAGCTATTAAAATAGTTCTGGACTATAGATTTAGTTCCAAACCAACTCATTTAGCTGTGAACCTAAAAATTTCGCTCAATCTGCGTTTAATAAATCCAGGCTCACATATATTTAAGTTCAGATATGAGTAAATAGTGATTACAATTCTCTTTCATTGATGCAATATATTCATTACCGCCTTTCTTGCGCTCCCCCCGAAACCGCACGCATGGTAATCCGCCGCCCCCGCATGCCCTCGAGGATAATTGCGGTGCACTTTGTTGTGCGGACGTCGAGGTCCTGAGAGGATACACGACGCCGAACGGAGTCTGAAAAGTAACTCGGTTATTCCGTGCCCAATAGAATTCGCCCTGCAAGGCAACATAAAGAAGCCCGGTTCACACCGGAGGAAAGCGGCCGGCTAGGCCAATGCTGCCGTGCCGAGATGACGAGGCTTGTCCTGCCGCGGTAGGGATCGTTACGGATGCGCGATGCTGATGGGATGAATGGAGAGCGGTGAATAGGCGAGAGACTAGACTCGTTTCTTTGTGAGCTAAAGAGGCTGCGTGGGTTGGAGAGAGTCCGGGCAAGAGGCATTCAATTATGCGTCAATTATAGCCCTGATTCGTATGGTTAATAACAGTGTTTGGCTAAAGCAGCCCAGAGGGCTGCCGCATAATTCATATGGCAAACACGAGAATTTGAGAACTTAAAGTAATTGGAATAACAATTTGTGGTTGTGTGCGATTTTTACAAGCTCACTAACAAACTAAACATTTTTCAATAACTATATTTTGTGGTTTGTATGTGTGAAAAATATCTAATTGGTCGAGGACAGTATTACCAGGACTAATGGAGACAAACAATGAACTCACTGGGAACATGATGCCAGCATACTCTTGCAAAGGGTTGGATTGAGCAGAAGCTCAATCCCATAACTCTCCATAGATATTTCATCTCTGTAGCCTGTATTCTGCTCTTGTCTCTATTTGTCAGCACCCACGTTTCACACTCATGAGTCATTATCGGTCTGTAGATCGTTTTGTAAATTCTCATTTTAGTTCTCACACTTATTTCCTTCTTGTTTATGAAGCTCCTGTTCATAGCACAGCATGTTTTGATTGCATTATTATTCTGGTACTTATTTCTCTTTCCACTCTTCCACCATCTGTTATTTCTATTCCTAGATACTTAAATTCTTGCACCTGTTCAATTTTATGCGGATCAATTTTTAAGTCTAACTTCTCCTTACTTCCCATCACCATAACTTTCGTCTTATTGTAATTTTCATTTCGTATTTCTTTAGATTCTCATTCCAAATTCTCAAATTGTGTTGTAGATTTCATGCATTATCAGCTCATTACTACTACGACGTCTGCAAAAGCTCACTTCGATATTTTGATTTCCTGCATGTTTTTGTATCTTATGTTTGCTTGTAATATATCCTTCTTTGTATTTTTCATGATCTCGTCCATATATATGGTGAATAGTGTCGGGCTCAGCCCTCCGCCTTGTCTTAGTCCGTTACTTGTTTTGAATGTTTCCGAAGTTAGGCCTTTGTATATAATTGCGTTTGTATTTGTGTCGTATATTTCCTGTATGATTCTAATCGTTTTCTTGACAAAGCCTCTTGTGTTTAATATGTTCCTTAACTTTTTTCTTGTTACCATATCTAGTGCTTTTTCTAAATCTATAAATCTCGAATATGTACTTTTGTCGAATTTCAGTCTCTTCTCTGCTATTTGCTTTATTGTAAATATATGGTCTTGTGTCGATCTGCCTTTTCTGAAACCACTTTGTGCCTCTTCTAGGCACAACTAGGCTTCTAGTAGGTTCTCTACTATTGCTGTTATACGTTTATTTATAATTTTCTCTAATAATTTCATCCCAGTACTAATCAACGTAATTCCTCTATAATTACTACAGTCCATTCTGTTTCCGTTTTTAAATATTGGCACTATTAGTGCCAGTTGCCAGTCTGTAGGTATTGTTTCCTGTTCCCATGCTGTATTCATTATTTTTAGTAGAGTTTCATTGCCTTTCCTTCTCGTATAGTTAAACATTTCTGTTGTTATTTGATCTCGTCCTGGTGCCTTTCACGTCTTCATGTCCTTTATGGCCTCTTAGGTTAATCTTCTTCTATACCGTTATTGATGTTTTCCGTTTCTTGGTTGTCACTATTATTTTTCTCCTTACTACTCTGCCTCTCTGCTGGTAGTAGTTCATCAAAATACGCTTTCCAGCGTGTCATTATCTCTTCTTATAACTTTTCCATCTTTATCGTTTAAAAATTTTCTTTCTTGGTTTTTCCCTTTCCTGCACGTTTTTAATACTCTATAAAAGAGTTTCAGATTTCATTTGCTCTCTTCCTCCATCTTTTCACCAAATACATCCCTTTCCCCTTTCTCTTTAACGTAATTAAAGCTATTAAAGAATCCACAGAGTTGTTAAACCCCCACGATATCTACGACTTGGAAATTATGAACCCTAAAGCCCCAGAGTTGTATGGTCTACCAAAACTACATAAAGAAAATACCCCAATTAGACCAGTAGTGTCATACATCAATGCACCTTCTTATAAACTTTGCAAACTATTAAATAAGATGTTACCGAAATGGATTGGGTTCGAATCTAAATATGCAGTGAAAAATTCAATTCAATTAGCTAATAATATTAAGAATTTAACGATCCCGTCAAATTGTAAATTAATCTCCTTTCATGTTTCAAATCTGTTTACCTCAATCCCCCTACTAGAATTAAATCTCATTTTAAAAGACAAAATTAAACTTAGTAACCTAAACGAAAAAGAGAGAAGAGAACTACATAATTTAGTTCTATTTGCATTCAACAAAATTATTTTAAATTCCAAAACAATATTTATATTCAAACTGATGGTCTGCCAATGGGTTCCCCTCTATCCCCACTGTTGTCAGAAATTTATATGGCACATTTCAAAACATTAGTCTTCGAAAATAAAAATAAATCCAATCAAGTAAAATTTTGGACGAGATTGTAGACGACATTATGAATATTTGGGCTGGCACAAAGAGATAACTTAAACAATTTTTCTCATTTCTAAATTCTATTAATAATAACATTAAATTCACTATGGAAATGGAGACCAATAACTCACTCAACTTTTTGTACCTAACAATATCAAAAATAGACAATAAACTATACATACAAATTTTTAGGAAAAATATTTATACGGATACAATAATTCCAGCCAGCTCTTACCAATCAATTTCATGTAAAATGTCAGCTTTCTACAGTTTCATTCATAGACTGTAAAATGTTCCTATGTCCACCATAAATTATAATGAAGAGGTGAAAATAATCATACAAATTGCTACAAATAACGGATACGATAGTAGATTAATAGATCAATTACTCAAAAAACACAAAACACACATGCCTATTTTTGAGGGATATTTGTTTTCTTTTTTGTATATTTATGAATCTTTTCCAAATATTTGAGAAAATTGTCCAAAAATCTGGAATATTACTCACCATTATTTTAGATCTTCAGTCAATTGTCGTAAATATTTCGATAAGTTTCACAACTCTTAGCAATCAATTTCATGTAAAATGTCAGCTTTCCACAGTTTCATTCATAGACTGTTAAATGTTCCCAGCTAAGAAATATTCTGAGTAACACCAAGGACAAAAAAACTGTAGGAGACCAAAGTGGCATTTACAAGTTACAGTGTTCAGAATGTGACGCTTTTTATATAGGTCAAACGGGGAGGAATTTGAACATCAGACTTAAAGAACACCAAAAAACACTTTTAGATAATAAAGCGTCCACTGTGATTGCTGCCCATTGTATCAAATATAACCATTATGTATATAAGGAAGGATTATCGCTGCTCCATACGACAACAAAGGAAGAAGATTAGATCTATTGGAAATCCTCGAAATGAAGAAAGCTAAGGGGAACATTGTTAACGACCAAGTGTGCTTTGAAAACACGCCAATATTTGACGGCATTGTGGAAAGCCGTGTAATGAATTAACGAGCAATCCCACCACCATTATCAATTAAGCACGTGTAGTATTTTAGTTACACAATATGAATTTGTATTCAGTTTATCTCTCTTGAAAATGGCAGCAGTGCCGAAACAATTGTAGAGCAATTCTATAAAACTGGTGAAACTTTACCAAGTGTTTTCTTTATAAACCTAAATACTTCCCATTATCTTGCTTTGGCTTTCTTAATTGCCTCTTTGACTATCGTCCTATTTTCCTTACATATCTGGTAATTATTGCTATTTTTGGCCAACACGTATCTTTGCCATGCCTTCTTTTTGTCCTGTATCATTTGTTTTATTTCCTCTAACCACTACGATGTTTTCTGCTTCATATTTGATCTTTTCTACTGTCCACATACCTCTCGCGCTACTTCTAACATATTTCTTTTAAGTTCATTCCACATTTTATCTACATCACCTTCCACCCTCTTTTCCGATAGTTTGTCTTCTAGTTTTACCATGTATTGTACAGCTATTTTGGAGTTCCTAAGTTTGTGTGTTTTTATCTTGTTGTATGTGATCGTTTCCTGACTCGTTTGTTCTCTTCTACTGTGTCTTCTAGTTTTGCCATGTATTGAACAGCTATTTCGGGGTTCCTAAGTTTGTGTGTTCTTATCTTGTTGCATGTAATCGCTTCCTGACTCGTTTGTTCTCTTCCATTGCGTGTATGTTTCTCTTGCACTGTTGCCATGAGTAGGTAATGGGCACTTCCTATTTCAAAGCTTCTTCTTACTTTTGTGTCCCTGATTTTGGCTTTTCTGTTTTACTCTACTAATATGTAAAGCAATTAAGGATTTTTCGTTTCTTGTTACTACTTATCTTGTGTATGTGTGTATATCTTCATGCTTAAACATTGTGTTAGTTATTATTAAGTTATTCAGTCTGCAGCATTCAATCATTATTTTAACGTTATTGTTTACTATTTCTTCACCATATTTTCCCCTCATTTCGTCGTTGCTTCGAATCTTACCTAATAAATCTCAGAGTTCAAACTCTTCCTCCAAATCATTTTCTTTCCCAGCCATGCTTGTGATGTTCCATGTTGCTATCTTCCATGTTGATTGTTTTCTTTTGTCTGTATTATTGTTGGTGTCTTTTGTCTGTCAGTTTTTTGCTATTAATTCGTTTTCTCTTTCATCCCACCGCCACGTTACTATTTATTATCAGCTTTTTGTATGCTACTTTTGTTGTATTTCTCTTTTCCCTCTCTGCTTTGGCCATTTCTCTTATCTTCCTTTGTATTTCTTGTTCTTTGTTAGTTAGGTCGTCATCAATGTATACTTTCCTTCTCAGATTCTTTAACTTATTCTTGTTTCTCATTACTTTTATTTTGTCATCCATTGACTTCAGTTCTACAATAACCATATCTGTATGTACATTTCTCAGCTTGTGGGTTTTACTGATATTTGCATCAGTTCCCTTATCTACCACCGCCACACTCTACTATTTATTATCATCTTTTTGTATCCTACTTTTATTGTGTTTCCATTTTCTCCTTCTGCTTTAGCCATTTCTCTTATCTACCTTTGTATTTCTTGTTCTTTGGTAGTTAAGTCGTCATCAATGTATACGTTCCTTCTCAGATTCTTTAATTTATTCTTGTTTCTCATTACCTTTATTTTATCGTCCATTGACTCCTGTTCTACAATGACCATATCTGTATGTAAATTTCTCAGCTTGTAGGTTTTGCTGATTTTTGCATCAGTTCCCATATCTTCTGTTATTAATTTGTGAATTTCTTCTTCTACACCATATATGTATGTACATTTCTCAGCTTGTAGGTTTTGGTGAGTTTTGAATCAGTTCCCACATCTTCTGTTATTAAATTGCGTATTTCTTCTTCTACGTTATCTCTGACTGCCAGTCCTTCCACCACTATGTTATTCTTTCGTCTTAATCTCTCTCTTCTTTCCAAATCGTTTTCCAGTCTATCTATTCTTGTCGTTAGCTCCAGTTTCTCCTACTTCCATTCTCCATCTTTTGTTCTTATGTCTGTTCTTAGTTGTGTAATTTCCTCTTTTATTGCTTGTTGTGCTGTTAGCATTTGTTTTATCATTTGCTTGATTTCATTCATCTCATTGCCCTTTTTGGTTGTTGTCTTCTTCAGGTTTAACTTATCTTGTTCTCCACTGGAGTCTGAATCAGCTCGGCCTCTTTAATGTATATCATTCATCTGCGTCTCCTATGTTTTACAGCTCCGCTGTTACAGCTGCCGGATCAACTCCTAAGTGCCGCCACAAAAGTTGCCGCGTGGTTTATAGGTTATGTTTTTCAGACTTTCTGTTGTCTTCACTTTATGCGTTTCTGCTTGTAGTTTCCATTCACACTTCTTCACTTTTACCAAATTCACTTCACTATGATCAATATTTCACGCTCGTATGTCCTAGTTTAGGGTTTTAATAACGAAGCTCATTTTCTGCAACTGATGGACTCAGGCTGCCACAAACATCCTAATAAGAATTAGAATAATTGACTGTAATTCATGGGATCTGCGGATAATTGATGCATTACATCACAGTAAAATCAAATTGAGTCTCGCGTGGAAGCGCGCATATGGCATAATCCTCGCTTTCGCTCTTCATTGCCAAAGTGACACGTAAACGAATGCGAGTTGTCACGTCACCCGGCTCACCTCATAAACCATGTAAATTTACTTTGTTTCGATTTATTAGGCGCAGCTGTGCGACGCCAGCCCCGACAGTTAATCTCATAAAACGAGGAAATTCGCCACTTCATCTTCGGCCCAGTGGGCACAGCTTTGCTAAACTGCCTCTTTTATCGCCTCCTCAGAGCGGACTTAATGCGCTAATCGGTCGTAACAGCGATCCTCCCTAGGTAGCACTTAATTATTATTTTTTTAACACGAGGTGGTCCAATACTTCATTATCACGAAGACATTAATACAGCAACAGTATAGGGGGGCAGTGATTCTCAAACTGAGCCACTATATCTACTGAATATGAATATGAATATCAATATGAATATCAATATGAACATCAATATGAACACGAAGACATTAATACAGCAACAGTATAGGGGGGCAATGATTCTCAAAATGAGCTACTGCATCTACTGAATATGAATATTAATATGAATATGAATATTAATATGAATATGAATATGAATATCAATATGAATGTGAATATCAATATGAACATCAATATGAACATCCATATGAACTTCAATATGAACACGAAGACATTAATACAGCAACGGTATAGGGGGCATTGATTCTCAAATTGAGCTACTACATCTATTGAATATGAATATTAATATGAATATCAATATGAATATCAATATGAACATCAATATGAACATCCGTATGAACATCAATATGAATATCAATATGAATATCAATATTAATACCAACATTAATATAAATATCACGCACAAGACTTCACATGAATTTATTATATTCTTTTGTACTTTATAGTAAAAAAATAATGATGGGAAAAAAGAAAAAAAATCATATCGAAAATAACGGGCAGTATTTTTTGTATTTTTCCTTTTTTCGATCAATTTTTCCTCAAAAAGGTCTCAATTATTCCTCATTGAATCCGCAATTATTTTGTTATTTATACTGCGTGGAACTTATAAAAGTTTAAGAATATATAATATATAAAAGTTTAAGCTAGTCTATGGAACTAGTCAATGCATTAATTACTATACAAAATGAAAGTATATAGTAACGGATGGTTGAGGATGAGTTGTAAAGACTATGAATTCGAGTCTAAGATAAGTTACAAAGTGCCCCAGATATAGCCCATAGGTTTGTAGTACATTATCTACGCTGAATCTTCAACTTGAATACAACTTGACTATACAACTTGAGTGTACAACATGAATACAACTTTAGTACAAGTTAAGTACAACTTTAGTACAAGTTGAGTACAACTTTAGTACAAGTTGAGTACAATTTGAGTACTACTTGAGTACTGCCTGAGTAGAACTTGAGTTCAACTTGAATACAACTTGAAAACAACTTGAGAAATTTAGGTTTGTAGGACGTTATATCTGGTGAATTTTCACCTTAAGTACAACTTGAGTACAACTTAAATATACAGGTTGTGTGTACAACTTGAATAAAACTTGAGTAGAACTTAAGCAGTATTGTAACAGATACATTTTTTTTGTTTTTGGTATCTAGGTACAGATACAGATACTTTAGAGAACATGTATCTATGTACATATCTAGATACAAATTTGATGTAAATGATGATACAACAGGTTTGTAGGACGTTATATCTGGTGAATTTTCACCTTAAGTACAACTTGAGTACAACTTAAATATACAGCTTGTGTGTACAACTTGAATACAACTTGAGTACAACTTAGCAGTGTTGTAACAGATACATTTTTTTTGTATCTAGATACAGATACAGATACTTTAGAAAACAGCTATCTAGATACATATCTAGATACAAATTTGAAAATGTATCTAGCTACAGATATAGATACATTTGAAAAGTATCTAGATACTTTTAGATACATTTCAGATACATGGATAACCAAACAAAAAATTATTTTCTTTTAACATACGCATTTTACATGCAAAAGAAAATGCTGATAAATATTTAATAAAATGTGCAAGACAATCCTGTTTTTTATCGTCTGCTTATAGTTATTGGTATACTCGTCCCATCCTGACAATGACTCATATTGCATGAATTCGACATACGTTTCTAATTTCATTTCATTCTATTACATTTAGCTTAAGCACACGAACCAGCATTAAAACCGCGATTGTTTATTCGAAAAAGCATACGTCATTGTCCGCTTTCGACGGGCTACTATACGTAATGGACACAAGAATAATACACAATGAAGTATCAAATTGCTGACTCTAACTTAAATTAAATACGAGAAAATTAAGAAGCCCCTAAGTAAAAATTAAAGAAAAAAATAACACTCAATAATGAATCAATTGCTAATTGTATGTAATTAACGTGAAATGCAGTGTTGTAACAGATACATATTTTTTTGTATCTAGATACAAATACAGATACTTCAGAAAAATGTATCTAGATACAACTTTAGGTATTCAAGCAAGAATGTATCTTGAAATGTATCTAGATACTGTATCTAGATACATGTATCTAAATACATTACAACACTGATTAGAGGGTGTCCAAAGTTATCGATTCACCATTGCTAACTCTGTTATTATTGAAGTTCAAAGTACTAATTTAACAAACAAGTAGATTTGTTTCTGCTGATTAAGATGATAAAATCAGAAAAAAACAATTGAATACCTATTAGGTTTTAGAGTGATTTCAAGGAACAACTTTTTTTTTTTTTAATGGAAAGCCCTACTTTTTAAATCTTTTATATGTTGCTTTATATCTTGCTTTTGACTTCTCCGGATATAGTTGAAGACATGCTAAGCCGAGTACAGTTTGAGTAGACCTAGAGTACAACTTGAGTACAACTTGTGTACAACTTTGAGTATAACTTGACTACAATTTGAGCATAATATGAGGGTACAAATAAGGTGCAGATCACATCATCAGTACATTTATACTATACAAAAAATAAATAAATAAATAAATTATACTGAAAAATAAAGTTTCTTAGCTCAATAAGTTATAAATTTTCATAAGTTTCATATTTCAACTTCAGTACAACTTGGCTATACAACTTGAGTGTACAACTTGAACACAACTTGAGAACAATTTGAGATTTTTATTTTTGTATTACGTTATCTCTGTTGAATTTTCAACTTGAGTACAACTTAGTACAATTATACAATACAACTTAAATACAACACAAGTACACGTAAAACTACTACTTGAATACAGCTTGAGTAGAACTAGAGTATAACTTCAGTACAACTTGAGTACCACAAGAGTACAACTTGAGAACTACTTCGGAACAATTTGTTAACCACTTACGTACAACTTGAGTATAACTTGAGTACAACTTTGAGTATAATTTGACTACAATTTGAGCATAATATGAGGATACAAATAAGGTGCAGATCACCAAGAAACTTCATCATTAGCACCATTTTGCACCACTACTGAAAAATAACGTTTCTTCGCTCAATAAGTTATAAAGTTTCTCAAGTTTCACATTTCAACTTCAGTACAACTTAATTACAACTTGAACACAACTCGAGAACAATTTGAGAAATTTAGGTTTGTAGTACGTTATCTCTGTTGAATTTTTGACTTGAGTACAACTTGAGTACAATTATACTATACAAAAAATAAATAAATAAATAAATTATACTGAAAAATAAAGTTTCTTCGCTCAATAAGTTATAAATTTTCATAAGTTTCACATTTCAACATCAGTACAACTTGAGTACAACTTGAACACAACTTGAGAACAATTTGAGAAATTTAGGTTTGTAGTACGTTATCTCTGTTAAATTTTAAACTTGAGTACAACTTGAGTACAATTACACAATACAACTTAAATGCAACACAAGTACAAGTTGAGTACAAGTAAAACTACTACTTGAGTACCACATGAGTACAACTTGAGAACTACTTCAGAACAATTTGTGAACCACTCGCGTACAACTTGAGTACAACTTTCAGAACAACTTGAGTACAACTTGAATACAACTTTGAGTATAACTTGACTACAATTTGAGCATAATATGAGGGTACAAATAAGGTGCAGATCGCCAAGAAATTTCATGTTTAGCACCATTTTGCCACTACTGAAAAATAAAGGTTCTTCGCTCAATAAGTTATAAAGTTTCTCAAGTTTCACATTTCAACTTCAGTATAACTTAGTACAACTTGACTATACAACTTGAGTGTACAACTTGAACACAACTTGAGAACAATTTGAGAAATTTAAATTTGTAGTACGTTATCTCTCTTGAATTTTCAACTTAAGTACAACTTGAGTACAATTAGACTTCACAACTTAAATACAACACAAGTACAAGTTGAGTACAAGTTGACTACTACTTGAATACAGCCTGAGTAAAACTAGACTATAAGTTCAGTACAACTTGAGTAAACTTGACAACTATTTGAGAACTACTTGAGAACAATTTGTGAACCACTTACGTACAACTGCAGTACAACTTTCGGTATAACTTGAGTACAACTTGAGTACAACTTTGAGTATAACTTGACTACAATTTGAGCATAATATGAGGGTACACATAAAGTGCAGATCACCAAGAAATTTCATCTTTAGCACCATTTTGCCACTACTGAAAAATAAAGTTTCTTCGCTCAATAAGTTATAAAGTTTCTCAAGTTTCACATTTAAACTTCAGTACCACTTGAGTACAACTTGACTATACAACTTGAGTGTACAACTTGAACACAACTTGAGAACAATTTGAGAAATTTATTTTTGTAGTACGTTATCTCTGTTGAATTTTCAACTTGAGTACAATTATACAATACAACTTATATTCAACACAAGTACAAGTTGAGTACAAGTAAAACTACTAGTTGAATACAGCCTGAGTAGAACTGGAGTATAACTTCAGTACTACTTGAGTACAACTTGAGTACAATTAAACTATACAACTTAAATACAACACAAGTACAAGTTGAGTACAAGTAAAACTACTACTTGAATGCAGCCTGAGTAGAACTAGAGTATAACTGTAGTACAACTTGAGTACAACTTGAGTAAAACTTGAGAACTACTTGAAAACAATTTGTGAACCACTGACGTACAACTTGAGTACAACTTTGAGTACAACTTGGCAATTATTTGAGTATTTGAGTAACATATGGGTACAACTATGGTATAGAACACTAAGTTTTATTTGTTGAAATTAGATACATATATACTCATTGGTACTCCATTACTCTAGGTGGATAATCACATTACTGTGATTATCCATCTTATTATCAATGACGAAGATGTATTTTCTGTATAAAATGTTATATATATATATAGGTCACAATAAAGTCAATGATCCCAGAATTGGAGACCTTAAGGCCTTACGCCGTTCAGACATAAACTTATTGGGACATCGCGAGTTCGGGTTTGGTTGTGGACGCGTGCGTGGAGGGTGGCCACGGGGGTGGCAAATAAACATCTCAACCCCCACAGATCGTAAAACACATTAACCCTGCGATGATGATAAAAGGCGAGGCCGGGCTCTCCGATGGAGAGCAACAAGTCCCCGATAACGGCGCTCTCGGGCTTTACGGCCGTCCGAGGATGGTGAATGTTCATGCCGCCGGCACACATTCCGCCGCCCCCACAGAAGGGAAACCGTCGCGGCTCGCCTAATAAACGGGGGAAGGCGGGGAAGGCGCGAGGATAGGCGGCGGCGAAGAGATGATGGAGTACACTGCAGAAACGTGCTGCAGGGGTTCGCCCCGAATGTTTTCGCGGATTAATATTGGGATTACGAGATGTAGAAGTGCTGGACAGACGATTACCGGAGAGCCTGCGTTTTATGGCGTTATTAATCTATTGTGTACGAAAATTGGAGTGCAGTAAAATTAAGCGGGGATTAGTGCCACAATCAATATAAAGATAAGTAGATAAAAGAGGGGAATAAAAGAAACAATCCTACAAACACACACACATAATCATAACCATAATAAATAAAACAAACCATTTCTTTGTTTATATCACACTGGTTATTATAATTAAATTGTATGAGGAAGTGGTTACTTCTTGGTGAATCATTTTGATTAGGTTAATAAAGAAAACACTTAGTAAAGTTTCCCAAGTTTTGTAGAATTGCTCTATAATTGTTTCGGCACTGCTGCCATTCTCAAACGAGATAAACTGAATACAAATTCATATTGTGTACTTAAATACTAAACGCGCTTAATTGATAATGGGGGTGGGATTGCTCGTTCATTCATTACACGACTTTCCAGGATGCCGTTAAATATTGGCGCGTTTTCAAAGCTTATTATAAAGTCACTAGTTTCGACAAGTTCTGATCATTATCAATCTTAAAGACTTAAAGTACTTTAAGTTTGATACCGATCAGAACGTGATCGAAATTAGTACATACTTTTAGTTTGATAATGATCAGAACGTGGTCGAAATTAGTACATACTTTAAGTTTGATAATGATCAGAACGTGATCGAAACTAGTCACTTTATAATAGTCAGTGTGATATAAACAAAAAAAAGAGCCGTGAAAAAATTGCAACTTTTGATGAGTAGAAAATATATCATTTTCACATTTGCGCGCTAATATCGCGTCGATTAAAAAAAAGATACACATTTTATTATTATTGTATACCACACCTCCCACAATTTGCATTTCCATGTATTTCAATTACACCTGTAGGTATCCACACGGCCGCCCGATTGTCGTTGGTTTATTGTAGTTCCATAAAGTATGACCATCAACTAATAATCAGGGTGCTTCAATAAACTGCCCCACGAGTTCGAAATCAGCTCCTCCGAAAGTATCATGTCATCATCCATTTTTACATATTGCCGTTCTTACCAACACCTCTGCCGACGTCAATCGCTATATTCCTCTTAAGGTATCGATTGCTGTGATCGGTGATTCGTTTTGCTGCTTCTTCTCTTGCCACTCCTTTCGGAGTTTTGCGACAATTCTCCTGAAGCCTAAACTGACTACACCACATTATTTTTTTTGCCCTTTGGTTTTCTTATATTCGTGGATGTAAATCGCACCCCTTGCTAGACCGCTTACACGTTTTATGATCATCGCTGCGATGAAAGCAAACGCCTTGCAGCAATAAATCGCATCGTCGACGCGGCAAATAAACAATGAGAACCTCGCATTGATGGATTGCATCGGGGCTTCGACACATTCCCATAATTTTCCCTAAGCGATTTTTCCGCCCCCGCCTTCACGCTCCGCGCAATCCTCTCTTCCTGCGCAATTCGTAATCCACCCGTCTCTCTTCGCTCCCCCTTTCTTCGTCCTTCCGAGAAGTTCCACGCCGGGCGGTTGTAATTTGAAATGTGCGAGGTCATTATTTAATGCAGCTGTCTGATTGGACATTTACAGCCGCAAACGTCGGAATGAGTTATTAAGCGGAGGATAATGATACGTTAATCATACGTTTTTATTGGTTTTACGCGCGATGATGTCGCCGGGGCGGGGAGGTGATGATGATGATCGCGATGATGGTGATTGCGGAGCTCGAGGGTGAGATAACGTGGCAGTTCTATTGTGCCATTCCTAAACTGTGCGGAGATCGTGTCGCGATAGAGGGTCGGTTTTCTAATTTGTAAGCTAGGGCGTACACACACAGGGTACTATATACATATACATATTTTATATATCATCTATCCATGTATTTTATCAAGGTATTATATTACTGCAGCGCAGAAATAACTCTGCGTTGAAACAATAATTAAACATAATTACCTAATAAAGGTCGAAAATATAACGTGTAGGTCGAAGTTGGGGTTCAGGTCTAGGTTCAGGTCGCGGTCCAGATGTGTATGCATATTACAACGAGCTCATTTGAGCTGCTCGAGTGTAAAACATGTTAACTGACATTTTGTAAAATGTTGTTTTACATGTAGATAATGTTATCTGACGGTGTTGAATTATTCAAAGACGCCATCTAGTCACTAGTGTTATGAACTTTGTCGATTAGGAAACCGCATTATGTGGTCATTACTAATATGGTGGTGTGTGACGAGTTTGTTCGTATGTGACAGTTTTGTCTGTTTTTACAAGTTTGTCTGTCCGTATGTGATAGTTTGTCTGTGTTTGCGAGTTTGTCTATGAGTTTGTTTGCTTGTATGCCCCAGTTTGTCCGTTTTTGTAAATTTGTCTGCCGGTATGTAATAGTTTGTCCATTTTTACAAGTTTGTCTATGTGTTTTTCTGTCCCTAGGTGAAAATTTGTCTGTGTGGGCGAGTTTGTCTATGAGTTTGTTTGTTTTTATGATACAGTTTGTCTGTTTTTACAAATTTGTCTGTCGGTATGTGATACTTTGTATGTTTTTACAAGTTTCTCTGTCGGTATGTAATAGTTTGCCTTTTTTAAAAGTTTGTCTACGAGTTTTTCTGATCCTATGTGACAATTTGTCTGTTTTTGAAAGTTTGTCGGTTCGTATGTGGTAGTTTGTCTGTATTTACAACTTTGTGTGTCTGTATATAATAGTTTGTCTTTTGTTTTACAAGTTTGTCTAGGAGTGTTTCTGTTCGTATGTGACAATTTGTCTGTTTTTGCAAGTTTGTCTGTTCGTATGTGATAGTTTATCTGTTTTTACAAGTTTGTCTGTTTATATGTGCCAGTATGTCTGTTTTACACGTATGTCTGTTTATATGTGATAGTTTGTCTACTGTTACAAGTTTTGTCTAAGAATTTGTCTATTTTTACAAGTTTGTTTGTTGGCATGTGACAGTTTGTCTGTTTTTCGAGTCTATCTGTTCGCATATGATATTTTTTCTGTTTTTACGCGTTGTCTTTTCTGATGTAATAGTTATAGTATGTAATTATATATCTGTTTTTGCTAGTTTGTCTGTTCGCATATGATATTTTGTCGGTTTTTACAAGTTTGTCTGTTCATATGTAATAGTTTCTGTCATGTAATGTTAGACTGATTTTTACATTTTTTCAGATGATTATGTGTGTACACATTATTATCTCTGTAGGTGAGCTTTTGTTTACTTTTGTCTATAAGACTACGTATGTGTGTGTTCACACGTTCCTGACAATTTGTATCTGTTTGCCTGATTATGAAGTCAGTTTCTGAAAATTTGTTCGTGGTTTGTGTGTTTTGAGATACTGATTCGATTGCAATTATTTTTGAAAAATATCCTTAGTTTGTGTCTGCATCTGACTTTTTTTTAAATTTACAACTGTCTGTGTGACTCTCTGAGCCTTACTGCTTGTTAATGCGTGTATGTATGCGTATATAGTTTGTCTGTTCGCATATGATATTTTGTCGGTTTTTACAAGTTTGTCTGTTCATATGTAATAGTTTCTGTCATGTAATGTTAGACTAATTTTGTCATTTTTTCAGTTGATTATGTGTGTTCACATTATTATCTCTGTAGGTGAGCTTTTGTTTACTTTTGTCTGTAAGACTACGTATGTGTGTGTTCACACGTTCCTGACAATTTGTATCTGTTTGCCTGATTATGAAGTCAGTTTCTGAAAATTTGTTCGTGGTTTGTGTGTTTTGAGATATGACTCGATTGCAATCATTTTTAAAAAATATCCTAAGTCTGTGTCTGCATCTGACTTTTTTTTATTTACAACTGTCTGTATGACTCTCTGTATGCGTCTCTCTCTCTATAGTTTGTCTGTTCGCATATGATATTTTGTCGGTTTTTACAAGTTTGTCTGTTCATATGTAATACTTTCTGTCATGTAATGTTAGACTGCTTTTGACATTTTTTCAGTTGATTATGATACTTTTGTCTATAAGACTACGTATGTGTGTGTTCACACGTTCCTGACAATTTGTATCTGTTTGCCTGATTATGAAGTCAGTTTCTGAAAATTTGTTCGTGGTTTGTGTGTTTTGAGATACAGACTTGATTGCAATCATTTTTGAAAAATATCCTTAGCCTGTGTCTGCATCTGACTTTTTTAAATTTAGAACTGTCTGTATGACTCTCTGAGTCTTACTGCTTGTTAATGCGTGTATGTATGACTGTGCCTGTCTACTGTTTGTGTGTGACAGCATCTGTCTGTTTTTTCTGTATTTGCTTGTGTCAGTATGACCTTTCTGCTTGATTATGCGTGTGTCAGTATGACCTGGCTGCTTGATTATGCGTGTGTCAGTATGACCTGGCTGTTTGATTATGCATTTATGTATGACTGTGCCTGTCCATCTGTATGTGTGTGACACTATGTCAACTTTTAGGAGTTTGTCAGTCCGTGTGTACCTGGCTCAATAATAATATTTTTTGAAGAAAAACTATTTTTCTCTGTATTTGCATTTTTTGCACATTTCTGTACGACTATGTGTATCTGACTATGTTTTTTGTTCGTATATCCCATTACAATTTCTTTTTGTTTGTCCGATTGTGACATTTTCTGACTCAACCATAATTTTATTTTCAAATGTCTATACCGGTGTATCTCTGTATTTGAATCTTTGTCTGTACATTTCTGTATGACTATGTGTGCCTGTCAATCTTTTTGTTCGTATGTAACAATACAATTTATTTTTGTTTGTCCAATTATCAAATTTCTGACCCAATTATATATATTTTTTATGTCTATGTCTGGTTATCTCTGTATTTGTTTTTATTTTTTTGTACATTTCTGTATGATTATGTGTTTGTCTATCTTTTTGTGGACTTGTCTGAATACAATTTATATTTGTTTGTCTGATTATGAAAGTTTCTGACTCAATTCTGACAATACATTTATTTTAAATCTCTATGACTATTTATATTTGCATGACTGTGTGTTTATCCCTAATTGCCTATCAATTTATACGTGTCTACTTGTTTGTGAGAATTATTTTGTTTTCTGCGATTTAAGAACGTTCACTTCATTCTTCGTACATTGTACTTCGTAATCACTTTTCAAATATCACTGTCTGGATCTGATTGTTTGTGTATGTCAATATGGAATATAAATTGCCATATATTAATAATTAAGGCATATCTGTAATTGTGTATGTGTGTATAACTGAGTATATGTATCTAGCTGTATGCATATCATATTTGTGTATAATTGCATGTGTACGGGTCTTATTGTGTGTATATTTTCTCTGGCTTATGTATATTCATTTGCCTGCTGCCTGCTTGCGAGCGTCTTTCTTATATAACTTGTTTGTGGGCGCAATATGTTCAAAGCTATTGAATGTACAGTTTTCCAATTATTTTATATAAGTAATTACTTAGTAATGAACTAATACATTATATATAATCTTGACTCGTAAACGTTTGGTTAAAACTTTGCTGACCGGAAGTCATATTTTTCGCATTGGTACAGAAGACTGTGAAGACTGCCGTTAACAGTCTCGCCTCTTACCTCCAAAACTAACGCGATTACCTCTACGTGTACTTCTGTTAATTGCCCTCTCGTGGCGGTAACAGTACCCGTGACAGGTTCAACGTTTCTAGCTAACAGTACGTCGGGTAATTGCAGAAGTGTTTTGTTTCGGGACGTGCCCGGACGTACGTACGTACACTAACGTTGTGTGGCCATCAGAAGTGACCGAAACACAAACATTGAATCGATTCATCGCCCAAAAGAAATGCGTTGGTAATTAATGTAATTGGTGATAATTTTTAATTACTAGATTGACTAATAAAATAGGCATATCATTGCTAGTATAAGTTCTACGCTGATGAAATCCAACTGAACGTTAAATGTTAAATTTTTGTCAATTGTTTATGATTACCAAACATTGTGTCATCTGAAATATTATCCTGATAAAATGATTTTTCAAATGTGAATCGTCATTTGAAAAATTGATGGCCTTGTTGATGATTGCCCAGAAGATAATCTCTCTTATCTCCCAAAACAGACAGAAGATAGCCTTTCTTATCTCCCAAAACAGACAGAAGATAATCTCTCTTATCTCCCAAAACAGACAGAAGATAATCTCTCTTATCTCCCAAAACAGACAGAAGATAATTCTCTCTTTATCCTTATCCAGAGGGATCCTTATCAAGAAGTTGCCAGCAGATACCTTCTTCTTTTCTTCTTCTTCTTCTTCATCGTCCTCTGCCTCCTCCTCTGCCTCCTCCTCCTCCTCCTCCTCCTCCTCCTCCTCCTCCTCCTCCTCCTTCTCCTCCTCCTCCTCCTCCTCCTCCTCCTCCTCCTCCTCCTCCTCCTCCTCCTCCTCCTCCTCCTCCTCCCCCTCCTCCTCTCCCTCCTCCTCCTCTCCACCTCCTCCTCCTCCTCATGAGTAACATAAGTAATAATTCTTACAGGGTGATTGTTTCGTTAATTGCAGCGTCCTGAAAAAGATTTTGGCAGTGCTCTGAAAAGTACCTAAGAGGCAATATTCGGGCAAGTTCTTAGATGGTATTTTTGGAAAATATTCATCTCTAATCGATGTGGACATCATAAGTAAAACATCATTGATTTGGAAGATGTGATGTTAAATTATTATCAACAAATACCTTTGTTAGGACACAATACAGCCTCTCTTTGTTTTCGATCAGTAGGTCACCCCTCGTAGGGCCTCACGTCGAAAACACTCGCCCCCATAGCAACGGCAGATCTGGAAATTAAGATCCGGATTTGCGGCGTGGCCTTGTGGGGCGTTGGCTCGCCCTTTTTAGGGGGAGAGCATGATCACTGCGCTCTCGCTGTCCTTCGATTTTTCCGTCCACACACTCGCCTCCCGTCCTCCTTTTCCTCCTCTTCCTCCTCCCCCGTTTCGGGGTGCATGCAAATCGCACAATCGCAATTCTCCGGGGAGCGCTCATTGTCTAATTACCATCCGGCACCGCTTAATTGGCTGCACCGTGGCGAAGCCCAGCCGACCGGAAAATTTTCAGGAAAAACGCACTTCTTCGGCCGGGAAACCTGCATGCAGTTAATGCCATGGTTTCTGAGTTAGGTACTCGATGGTTCTGCATGTATCATTTTTCAGGAGATTATTCAGACTCGGAATTTTAGTTAAAACGTACAGGTTCGATTTTTTGATTTTTTGATTTTTTAATTTTTTACTTTCCAAAATAGTTCCAATAGTTCCAATAGTTCCAATAGTTCCAAATGTAACTTCAATGCAGCATATTGTAAGAAATTGCTCATATGGTGGATTTTTTGTAGAGCATTGATAATATTGTTCACAATATTGTTCCAAATGTAACTTATCTTCAGCATATTTTAAGAAATTGATCAGTGATTTTTTTGCAGGGTACTTATAATAGTATTCACGTTTCTTTCGAATTTCCAAAAAAAAAACTCCACCATATTTAAAGAAATTTATCATAGTAGATTTTTTTGATAGTACTGATAATAGTATTCACTTTTCTTTCCAATTTCCAAAAACAAAAATTCTCCACCATATTTAAAGAAATTTATCATAGTAGATTTTTTACAGAGTACTGATAATATTGTTCGCGTTTCTTTCACCATATCTGCACCATAGTCCATTGGAAGTCCCAAATGTAACTTTTCTGCATCAATCTTAAGAAACTGTCCTTCACCACTCAATACGAAAATTCTGTACCATTGCTAGAAGAATCTTGCGAGCGCGTTGATCAGAAATGTGTTCACAAATTCGTAAGGATTAAATTGTTATATAAACGCGGTCTGCATTGTTTTTCTTTTTTTCGTTTAAGAACCTGTTTATGAACTCGGTAGGAGCTCTGAGGAGGTCGATTTCTCGCCTCGAGACCGCTCGGTGAGAGCCGTCGTGGCACGCGTGCCGCATATCGACCAATTCCTTCCTTAATTGATGGCCCGGAATAGCCCAAAAACGAAGAGGCGAGCACGAATCGCGATCCCGTGACTCATCGCCGGCTAAACCCCCAGAAACACACCCACTTAATCCCTCCCACGCACCACAATAATAATTATTATTAGTTTAGTTTGCACAGCTATGAACAATTTCCTTGTACTTGACCTCTGCATCAGAATTAACTTGCTGTAAATAACAATTATTATTTTTCTAGAGAAAAGGAGCTTATTGCTAGAGTAATACATCGTAACTCTTCATAAATGTAATTTGAATTCAAAAAGATATATAATAGACTATTGTGCTATTAAATCAAGTTTCATCGTATGTTTCATTGACACCAGTCATACAATGGGAAAAGTTTAATCATATCATTCGCTGAGATGTGAATCATCATCCATTGAGAAACGTATCATAAGTATCATCCATTGATACTTTTCTAATTGCCTACACATACAAATTTCATTCAGATACGTTTCATCCTATCATACATTGAGATATGTCTAACCGCCCATTAAATCGTCATATCGTCATTGAGACATATTTCATCGTTTGGTACATTAAGACATGACTTATAGTTCATTAAATCAATTTGAATCGTATCGTCCGTTGAGACAAGTCTCATCGTCCATTGAGATACGTTTCGTTGTATCATCATTTCTCATACAGAGACAAATTTCTTTCAGATTATCGCATCGTCTATTGAGAAATGTCTCACCATCCATTGAATCGAGTTTAATCGTGTAGTCCATTAAGATATGTCTCATTAAGAAATGTGTTATTTTAATATCCATCGAGATACGTCTCATTGTCTACCGAGGCAAATAGTCGTTGAGACATGTCTGACTATCTTTTGAATAAACTTTTATCTTATCACTGAGACATGTGTCATCATCCATTGAGAAAAGTTTCATCGCATCATCGCTTGTCATCATCGGCTCATTGTCTACAGTCATCGTTTCTCAATCTTTTAAGTGTAGCGACCCCCTAAAAAGCCGAAATATTAAGTACATAACCTCAGCTATCGTATCTTAATTTCAAACTAAGTTATGATGTATTAATTAATAAATGGAGTTTTTTTCGTACATTTTTTCGCGTCGCAATCTATTGATTGTGACCCGATATCTGATCACGACGTCGCGACCCCTTGGTTGAGAAACTATGGTCTACACAGATAAGATATAATATGATAAGTAATTCATTGGACTGCGAGATATAAGATATAAGATATAAGAAGTATCTCGATAATAATGAAGCGAAGGTTCTTACAGAACTATGAAATGAGAGTTTCTCAACGAACGTTAATACGTGTCTCATAGGGCGTTGGGAGGTATTTCGATGGACTGTGAGATGGAACTCGATGGACTGTGAGATGGAACTCGATGGACTGTGAGATGGAACTCGATGGACGATCTGAAGCTGCTCAATTATTTTTAACGAACGATGAGAAATATCTCAATGAACTATGAGACGTTTTTCAATGAACTATAAGACGTGTGTCAATAAAACTTACACAGACTCCGTTGGACGGTGAGATCTGTGGATGATAAGGAGTATTTTTCAATGGATGATAAGTAACACAACGCGCTTCGAGATGGATTTCAATGGATAATAAGAAGTCTCTCAATAACAATGAAGGGAAGTTGCTTAAAGAACTATGAGATGTAAATGTACGATAAAACATGTCTCGTTAAGCGTTGAAAGGTGTTTTAATACACAGTGAGATATAACTTAACGGATGATACGTACAATACGATATGGCTCAATGAAAATTGACATTAATTGTCGTGGAAGATGAGGGGTGTCTCAATGGACTATGATGAAGCGAAGTTTCTTCAAGAACTATGACATGGAAGTTTCTCAACGAACGGTAATATGTGTCTCATGGGACATTGAGTGGTATTTCGATGGACTGTGAGATATAAGTGAATGGACGATCTGAAGCTGCTCAATTATTTTTTTTTAAAACGATGGGAAACATCTCATTGGATTATGAGAGATTTTCCAATGAACTATAAGACTTTTAATCTCAATCTAACTTACCCAGAGACTCCGATGGACGGTGAGATCTATGGATGATGAGAACTATATTTCAATGGATGATAGTAACTCAACGGGCTTCGAGAAAAATTTCAATGGACGATAAGGAACCTCTCAATAATAATGAAGGGAAGTTGCTTAAAAAAACTATAACATGTAAAGTTTCTCAACGAACGATAGGTGAAAGGTTGAGAGGTGTTTTAATAGACAGTGAGATATAACTTAACGGATGATACGTACAATAAGAAATGGCTCAATGAAAATTGACATTAATTGTCCTGGAAGATGAGGGGTGTCTCAATGGACGATGATGAAGTGAAGTTTCTTTAAGAACTATGACATTGGAGTTTCTCAACGAACGAAAATATGTGTCTCATAGGGCATTGAGTGGTATTTCGATGGACTGTGAGATATAAGTGAATGGACGATCTGAAGCTGCTCAATTATTTTTTATAAGCGATGAGAAACATCTCATTGGATTATGAGAGATTTTCCAATAAACTATAAGACTTTTAAGTATCTCAATCAAACTTACACAGAGACTCCGATGGACAGTGAGATCTATGGATGATGAGGAGTATATTTCAATGGATGGTAGTAACTCAACGGGCTTCGAGAAAAATTTCAATGGACGATAAGGAACCTCTCAATAATAATGAAGGGAAGTTGCTTAAAAAAACTATGAGATGTAAAGTTTTGTCAACGAACGATAGGTGAAAGGTCGAAAAGTCTTTTAATAGACAGTGAGATATAACTTAATGGATGATACGTACAATAAGAAGTAGCTCAATGAACATTGAAGTAGCTCAATGAACAAGTGGACGATGAGGCGTGTCTCAATCTCAATGGACGACGGTAGTATCATCATGGATTTTAAGACCTGTTGCAATGGACAATGAGATGTAACTGAATGGATGATGCGACATTTTCCTATGTTTCTCCATGATTTTTTTATATTAAATTTATTTTAACAAGGTAATATAAAACTAATTGCATGAGGAACTTAGGAAACGATTTGTAAAGTTGCAATTTTTCTATAAATATTTAATATGTTAATAATAATCTTATTGAAATACTAATAATGTTAAAAATGTCGCCAATTCCAATGGAAAATTAGATGTGAAGACATGTCTCAATGATGGCATAATGTAAAAAGGTCTCTACACACGATGAGACATGTTTCAATGAACGATACGATTAAACTTGACTTAATGAATGGTGCGATGAAACATGTCTTAATGATTATACGATGAAATTTGTATCTATGTACGATGAGACATGTCCCAAAGAATGATACAATGAAATATTTCTCAGTGGAGAATGAGACATGTCACAATGGTCTCAACTTTGAAATATGTCCAATATATGATGCGATAATGCGATTATATATGATGAAACTTATCATCCATTGAGTAATACTCCTCATAATTCGTAAATCTCACCGTCCATCGAAGTCTGTTTAATTTTGATGATTGAGATACGTATTGAGATACATATTGAGAGATTTGAAATACGTCTTATAGTTAATTGGAACTCCTCACCATTTGTAGATCTCACATCTCCAATCTCCCATCTTCTCTCCGAGTGTGTCTAATTTTGATTGAGGTACGTCTTATAATCCTGGAAAATGACTCGTAGTTCATTCCCATCGTTCCTAAAAAATAATTAGAGAAACTAGAAGATTACAAGAAACTTAAGATCGTCTATTGAGGTACCACTTGCCATCTTTGGGAATTATCTTGTTAAAGATTGAACCTCTAATCACCATCCATTAACCACTTCTCAACTTCCATTAAAAGAGTCTAATCAAGCATTAGAGTATGTCTCGTCTTCAATCGAGACACGACTAGCTGTCCATTGAGACACTTCTCATCGTCTAATGAGCCCGTCCATAATTTCTACATCCATAATCAAAGAAAATGTCAAAGTGTGGATAACTTTACACAATGAGTTTTCATGAACTTATGACTTTATAAACTTTATGAGTTTTTACAAAGAACTTGATGCCCGCGATCCAGCAAATTATGTTAAAGTATGTTTGAAAAAATACAAAGACAAACCTAATTTCAACATTATTAAAACAAAAACAGATTCGAACTTAAGCACAAACCTTAAGTTTAGTTGCAATTTAGGAGTTTTCAATTTTTGTTATTATACAACATATAGTTTTAGATTTTCTAGTAATTGATGTAAAGAAAAATGTTTCAAATTCTATCAATTTATTGAATACTTTATCCTGTTACTGTATATGCAAATGGTGCATATACAGATATGTATGTATAGTTTATGTATGCAAATTTACATTTATATACTTACCTACAGGACATGTATTTATATTTTATGTACGCAAATATGTATTTATATACAATACATTAATATATTCTTTATTTTTGCAAATGTACATTTATACTTTAGTGCATATATGTATAATTTATGCATGCACATGTACATTTATATACAGGACAGTTTATGTATGCAAATGTATATTTATATACCTACTGGACATGTATGTATAGTTCATGCATGCACATGTACAATTTTACCTACAGGACATGTACGTATTGTCTATGTATGCAAATATACATTTATATACAATACATGTTTGTATTATTTATTATAGCAAATGTACATTCATCAAAAAACACTAAAACATCCCTAATTTCAACATTATTTAAAAAGCAGTTTAGAACTTAAGCACAAACCTTAAGTTTAGTCGCAATTTAGGAGTTTTCAATCATTTTCTTTATTATGCAGCACATAGTTTTAGATTTTCTAGTAATTGATGTAAAGAAAAATGTTTCAAATTTAATGAATTTGTTGAAAACTTTGACCTGTTACTGTATATGCAAATGGTGCATATACAAATATGTATATATAGTTTATGTATGCAAATGTACATTTATATACCTACTGGACATGCATGTATAGTTTATTTACGCAAATATACATTTTTATGCAATACATGTAAGTATTCTTTATTTTTGCAAATGTACATTTATATCCAGTAGATGTATGTAAGTTTATGTATGCACAAGTAAATTTATATACAGTACATGTAGGTATGTATAGTTTATGTATGCAAATTTACATTTATATACCTACATGTACCCACATGTATCTACATATACGTATTATGTATGCATACTTACAGGATATGTATGTATAGTTCATGTATGCACATGTACATTTACATTTAGTACATGTATGTACAGTGTAGTGGGTATGTATATGGACATGCATATAAACATTCAATTATATGCTCATTATGTATTGTGTAATGTATGTATAGTTTTTGTATGCAAATGTACATTTATATAGAGTACAGGAATATATAGTTTATGTATGCAAATGTACATTTATGTAAAGTACATATATGTATAGTTCCTGTATACACATGTACTTATTTTATACAGTACATGTATGTACACTATATGTATGCAAATGTACATTTAGTACAGTGAAAATGGAGATGCATATAAGCATTCAATTATAATAGCATCATATACCATATAATGTATGTATTGTTTATTTTTGGAATGTACATTTATATACAGTAGGCACATGTATGTATAGTTTAGGTATGCAAATATACATTTATATAAAGTACATGTATGCATAGTTAATGTATGCACATGCACATTTATATACAGTAGGTACATGTATGTATAGTTTAGGTATGCAAATATACATTTATATCAAGTACATGTATGCATAGTTTATGTATGCACATGTGCATTTATATACAATACATGTCTGTATTGTCTATTTTTGAAATTTTCCATTTATATACAGTACATATATGAACTCTGTGGGTATGCAATATGGGTGTGCAAAGGTAAATTTATACAGGGTGTTACACAAATAGTGGTTAAGCTCAACAGAACGCACTCAGTCAGGTATAGCCACTGTGTAACCTCAGAAAGTACTTTTTTTTAAATAAATTAATTTAAAAAAATAAAAATAATAACACTTTGAAGAAACATAAATCATAGACGTCTTTATTTTCAGTATTTTAATTGTACAGTAGATTGTTGTCACGTTGATTTTTGAACAATTTTTTATAAGGTACATTGCATTTACAAGGTTTTTTACATAATTACAAATGCAATTACCCAACAAGATTATTTAAAAAAAAATAATGAAACAACTCAACACTTGATTTTCATTTAATTCCTTCTAAGAGCCCTTCTAAACTTGCTATAATGTTATATCTTTGATCAGCAATATTTCAACAAGTAGAGCCAGAGGATTTTTTTTAAAGTATTTTTTAAGAACTCAGTTGGCAGCCTCGAGTGACTATTTTAGGGACACCCTGTATACAGTTCATGTATGTATAGGTATTGTATGCACATGTACATTTATATACAATACATGTATGTATACTATATGTATGTAAATGTACATTTACTTTCAATACATGTATGTACATTATATGGGTATATACATGGACATAAATATATAAACTCAATTATACTCTCATTTTGTACTGTATAATGTATATATATAGTCTATGTATACAAATTTACATTATATACGGTACATGTATGTATAATTTATGTATGCCAACATACATTTATGTGCAGTACATGTATGTATAATTTATGAATGCCAACATACATTTATGTGCAGTACATGTATGTATACTTTATGTATGCAAATGTACATTTATAAAATTTATATAGAGTATATGTATGTATAGTTTATGTATGTATATATACATTTATATACGGTGTACGTATGTAAATGTACATTTATGTAGTTGCTGTGTAATGAGTGTGTTCAGTGTTCATGGACATGTATACAACATGAGCATTCAATTATAATCTCATCCAAGCACCTTTTCTTGAGGCATTTATGAACTTCTACCCTGAGGCCATGCATCTTGCCCTCATGAATATTAACGTCTGCGCCCTCTTAGGCGTCGTTTTATTAGGTTCACCAGCGTCGCCCCAGCGGAACATTAGGATAATTAGGGGAGACATAAGCCCTCCGCCACGCTCCATTTTCGCGTATCTGTTTCGTCTTATCCTACACATCGCTTAATGGTCCTTTAAATGATGCATAGGTTGCATTTATTACCGCGATAATCTGTTACTGAATAAATGTGGCCACTAAGCTCCAACGATACTAACCTAACCTAACCTAACACTTGACATTTGTATGTTATACATTGCTGCTTGAATATTTTAAAGAGATTTTCTGCAGAATCAATGTGTACTGCTTCACTTGCCCCTTGAAATTATCACCGAAGAATTTTATGGAAGAGTTCGAAAAACCAACAGATTAGTTTATCAACAGGCTCATTTTAAAAATCCTTTTAAATTCAACATAAAAATTCAAAACACTTTTAGAAATTATTTGCACTTTATGACATCTTAGGTTAGGTGAAGAGCTACTTATTGTAGAAACTTAAATTAATTTGAGAATTTTTAAAATACACTAAAGTTGTATAGAAATAGTTTTATACATACAAAGAAATATGCTCTTGTAGAAAGTTAAATTTATCTGAGAATTTTCGAAATGCACTAAAAGTGTATACATAAAGTTAGGAAGGTTTCATACAAATATCCTCTAGCTTCAGGCAATTCATTTCTGATTTTCATGTTATATTAGTGAAAGATAGGCTATGTTAGGTTAGGTTATTCATTATAAAAACTGAATTTGGAGCCATAAAGTGTAAAATTCAGTAAATGTTGCCACAATATACAATTATCCAATACAATACAATATCATTATAAAAACTGAATTTGGAGCCGTAAAGTATAAAATTCAGTAAATGTTGCCACAGTGTACCATACTTAACAAAATACTTTATCTTTAGTTATTTTTAATAAAATTATAGTAGATTTGGTTAAGAAGCTTGTTTTGTTCTAGAATTTCGAAAATCTTCTAAACTTTTGTATAAAAAATATCATACAACTTATAATATATCATTCCATTGAGATTGATTTATAAATATAAATTTTACTTTCAATTGTATTAGCCCACATTAAAATATTTTATTTCTTCCTTATACACAGCAAATTTTCTTTGCCAATTACGAAGATCTTAACAAAAATTCATGCACTTACAGACGAAAATATCAAATTGATGGACCTTATGATGGAATCATTGAATAATCATTGATGGGTCATTGAGAATGATGAATGAATAATTGACCTGATGGAGGGTGGATTGGTGGACCTTTTCTGATGGACTTGATATAAATTCATTCAAGATTTTCACATGTCAATTAATCTGTTGTAGCTAAATTTATTTATTGATTTACGATTTATTTTCTGATTATAGATAAACCACAAATATTCGATGGCAAAACCGAATAAATCATTGTAAAATATCGTTTTTAAAATATTGTTTTGTTATCACCTCGATGGTCCATTTTATCTTCACATAGCAAAGAACAATAGAATTAGTGCAGCACATATTATTACTGATTACATATCTATATTAGATTAGATATCAGATATTTGAACGAAAATTAAGTGTATTAGCGGAAATTACAAAGCCATCAAATAGCAAATGTTGGAGCCCAATACTGATATGGTTTTCTTCGAGCATACATCAGTTCTTCAGTACTGATGATTGAAGAAAAATTATATCAGCCATTTTCGAACCAAACATTTGTAATTTTTTTTGTATTATATTATATGTACATATGTATATTGTATTTTTTGTTCTTATAATACTAATATATTTTTCTGTTTCAGGTAGTAAATCAATAATTTATCCATACAGCAGCACTGATTTCGCTGATATACATTACAGCTCTTATACATACACTGAACTTTATCAGTATTGTACGTTACTGATGTAATTTTTGTATAAGAAGCGATGTATAGGAGGAATTCTGTTCAATAATTATTACAGTGACTAAGGCGATAGGTTTGAATCTATTTCAACTACAATCAATAATTAAATTTTTCATTAAATCAATCAATTAATAATTAAATCAATAATTAATCCATACAGCAGCACTAATTTCGCTCATATACATTACAGGTGTTATACATACACTGAACTTTATCAGTATTGTACGTTACTGATGTAATTTTTGTATAAGAAGCGATGTATATGAGCGATTCAGTGCAATAATTATTATAGTGACTAAGGCGATAGGTTTGAATCTACTTCAACTACTTATCAGTAATCATCCTGATCTGATGTCGTCTAGATCATCTGTCTTGAAACAATGATAGTACTCTAGTTTACCAAACTTTGTTGTTTTATTAATTCAGTCTAAAGATACCTAAATTTCTAAAGTTGTAATGTCTAAATCTAAAGTTTAGACAGTAAAAGCTTTATGAGTACTATCATTTATCCAGAGAATAGCTTGGCAATTTCTTAGATATTTATATTTAGATAGATGATTTGAGTAAATCTGATGTAGCCTAGGTCATCTCTTTTGAAACATTGATAACACTCTAGTTTACCAAACTTTGGTTATCATCAATTCAGTTATTTTTAGATTGAAAGATACCTGAATTTCTTAAGTTTAAATGTATAAATCTAAAGCTTAGACTGCAAAAACTTTACTGGTACTATCATTTACCCAAAAAATAGCTTGGCAATTTCTTAGATTTTTATTTTTAGATTGATGATTTGATTGATAAATGGAGCGTTAAATTGATAAGCCTTCATGCAAATCTGATGTAGCTTAGGTCATCTCTATTGAAAGAATGATAGTACTCTAGTTTACCAAACTTTGGTTTTCATCAATTCAAGTATATTTTGAGTCTAAAGATATATGTATTTCTAAAGTTTAAATGTCTAAAACTAAATTTTAAACATTTAATACTTTCACTCGATGAATTGCATGGCAATTTCTTAGATTTCTATTTGTACATAAATGTAATAAATATATTTTGAGCCTAAAAATATATGTAGTTCTAAAGTTTAAATGTCTAAATCTAAATTTTAGACAGTAAACACTTTATGAGTACTATCATTCTCCCGAAGAATAGCTTGGCAATTTCTTAGATTTTTATATTTAGATAGATGATTTGATTGATAAATGGAGGGTTAAATTGATCAGCCTTCAGGCAAATCTGATGTAGCTTAGGTCATCTCTCTTGAAACAATGATTGTACTCTAGTTTACCAAACTTTGGTTTTCATCAATTCAGGTATATTTTGAGTCTAAAAATGTATGTATTTCTAAAGTTTAAATGTCTAAATCTAAAGTTTAGACAGTAAATACTTTATAAGTACTATCATTCACCCGAAGAATAGCTTGTCAATTTTGTTAGATATTTATTTTTAGATAGATGATTTTATTGATAAATGGAGCTTTAAATTGATCAGCCTTCAGCCAAATCTTATGAAGCTTAGGTCATTTCTCTTGAAACAATGATAGTACTCTAGTTTGGATTTCCCCAATTCAGGTATATTTTGAGTCTAAAGATATATGTATTTCTAAAGTTTAAATGTCTAAAACTAAATTTTAAACATTCAATACTTTCACCCGAAGAATAGCTTGGCAATTTCTTAGATATTTATTTTTAGATAGATGATTTGATTGATAAATGAAGCGTTAAATTGATCAGCCTTCAGCCAAATCTGATGTAGCTTAGGTCATCTCTCTTGAAACAATGATAGTACTCTAGTTTACCAAACTTTGGTTTTCATTATTTCAGGTATTTTTTAGTTTAAAGATACCTAAATTTTTAAGTTGTAATGTCTAAATCTAAAGTATATACAGTAAAAACTTTATGAGTACTATCATTTGCCCCAAGAATAGTTTCGCAATTTCTTAGATATTTATTTTAAGATAGATGATGTGATTGATAAATGGAGCGTTAAATTGATCAGCCTTCAGCCAAATCTGATGTAGCTTAGGCCATCTCGCTTGAAACAATAATAGTACTCTGGTTTACCAAACTTTGGTTTTCATTAATTCAGGTATTTTTTAGTCTAAAGATACCTAAATTTCTAAAGTTGTCTAAATGTCTAAATCTAAAGTTTATATAGTAAAAACTTTATGAGTACTATTATTCACCCGAAGAATAGCTTGGCAATTTCTTAGATATTTATTTTTAGATAGATGATTTGATTAAAAAATGGAGCGTTAAATTGATCAGCTTTCAGGCAATATCTGATGTAGCTTAGGTCATCTCTCTTGAAACAATGGCAGTACTCTAGTTTACCAAACTTTGGTTATCATCAATTCAGGTATTTTTACATGCTAAAGATACATGAATTTGAAAAGTTTTAACAGTGTTATTTATAAAAATTTAGGCCGCGTTTTAACGGTGGTTTAGCCTTAGTGACATTGGTATCCCTCTGTAAAACACCGCTAAACCACTACTAAACCATGGTTTAAATTTTTATGAATAACACAGTAAATGTCTACATCTAATTGATTTATAGCTGATTCATAGATTGCTTACGCTATGCAACGACGCTGTGACAATACTATTGCTATGGGTGTTTTCCACAGCGTCTATTGCGCGTTGAGAATGCCCCTAGCGAAAGCATTGTCATAGCGTAGCGTTTCGTCGCGTGAGAAATCAAAAATCTATTAATCAGCTTTTATGGCTCATGAAGTTAAGACGTACAGTTTTTTTTTTGTTTTATTTAAGGCGTCGATAAATGTGATAACCAACCTTGCCAATGCCTGTATCCATGTGGAATTAGTGAGTCAAGGCTTCGACTTTTACTCTGCAGTCGCGGGTTCGATTCTCTCGGATCGATTCGAAGTTATTGACTCAAATCCACATGGATTTCCCATATGTTTTCAACCTTCCTTACAAGTACAAAAAGCGAATATCTTGATTCCCTCATTATTCGCGCCTAATTGCAATGACACATTCCACATATGTCGTTCAATTTTCAAATCCAATGCTTGAGTACAGGTCAAAAGTCGAAGCCTTAACTCACTACTCCGCATGGTTGTCCTTAGTGTCCTTATCCTTTTATGTGTTCTGAGCAATGTTTGATTTTAAAATGTATACTTTATTATTTGTTTGACAGGACAAATTTCATGATTGTTTAAAAATACTATCTATCTTTAATCTAACCTAAACTAACCTTACCTAGCCTTACTTAGGTGAGGTTACTAAGGCTA
Organism: Othius punctulatus; assembly: GCA_951805005.1. Lineage (NCBI taxonomy): Eukaryota > Metazoa > Arthropoda > Insecta > Coleoptera > Staphylinidae > Othius > Othius punctulatus. Next base: position 19,627,437 of record OX638146.1, read on the forward strand.
GTACCTTATCTTTAAGGTACTATTAAGCCACTATTCAGTTTCCCTCGTGATTCGCACGTAATTGCAACCACACATTTCCAATGTCTCACGGGTTCAACTCACACATTGAACGTGTGAGAACAGATTAAAAGTCGATTAAAAGCCTTAACTCACTACTCCACATGGTTTTCCTACATATGATTAACCCAACTTATCTACGTACTATCAGGCGATTATCCGATTATCCAATTTCCCCTATGATTTGAGCTTAATTGCAACGACCCATTCTCAATTTCTAATCATCTTTCATTAACCTATTCCACATGGTCTTCCTATCTTTTTTTAACTTAACCTAACCTAACTTTATCTAATATTACCTAACCTTACTTACGTACTATCAAGCAACTATTCCCGTTTCCCTCGTGATTCGCACTGAATTGCAATCACACTTTTCCAATGTCTCACGGGTTCAATTCACACATTGAACGTGTGAGAACAGATTAAAAGTCGAAGCCTTAACTCACTACTCCACATGGTTTTCCTACATATTTTTAACCCTACTTATCTACGTACTATCAAGCGATTATCCGATTATCCAGTTTCCCCTGTGATTTGCTCTTAATTGCAACGACCTATTGTCAATATCTAATCTTCTTTCTTTAACCTACTCCACATGGTCTACATGGTTTTCCTATCTAACTTTAACATAACCTAACCTAACCTAACCTTACCTAATATTACCTAACTTTACTCAGGTAGTATCACGCGACTATTGCATTTCCCTCGTGATTCGCGCTTAATTGCAACGACACATTTGCAATGTCTGACGGGTTCAATTCTCAAATTGAACGTGTAAGTACAGATTAAAGGTCTAAGCCTTAACTCACTACTCCACATGGTTTTCCTATATATTTTAACCCCACTTGCGTTATCACGCGATTATCCGATTATACAGTTTCCCCTATGATTTGCGCCTAATTGAAATTCCCAATTTATAATCTTATTTTTTTAACCTACTCCACATGGTCTTCTTATCTACCTTTAACTTAAAGGTAGATAAGAAGACCATGTGGAGTAGGTTAAAGGCTTTAACATAATCTAACCTGTCCTTATGTGTCCGTATCCTTTTATGTGTTCTGAACAATGGTTGATATAAAAATGTATACTTTATTATTTGTTTGACTGGACAAATATCATGTATATGATTGATTGTTTATTAAATATCTATCTATCTATATATTTAATCTAACCTTACATAATATTACCTAACCTTACTTAGGTACTATCAAGCGGCTATTCCATTTCCCTCGTGATTAATTGCACATTTTCCAATGTGTGACGTGTTCAATTCTCAAATTGAACATGTAAGTGCAGATTAAAAGTCGAAGTCTTAACTCACTATTCCCTTAGCTTTTCCTATATATATATATATATTTAATCCTACTTACGTTTTATCACTTGATTATCTGATTATCCCGTTTCCCTTATGATTCGGGCTTAATTGCAACGACGCATTTGCAATGTCTGACGATTTCCAGTTTCCCCTATGATTTGCGCCTAATTGCAACGACCCATTCCCAATTTCCAGTCTGCTTGCTTTCACCTATTCCACATGGTCTTCCTATCTATCTTTAACATAACATAACCTGACCTAACATAATATTACCTAAAATTACTTAGGTATGTACTAGCAAGCGACTATTAATTCGTCCTCAAGATTAGCGGTGAATTGCAACGACACATTTGCAATGTCTGCCGGGTTCAATTCTCAAATTGAACGTGCAAGTACATATTAAAGGTCGAAGCCTTAAGTCACTACCCCACATGGTTTTCCTATATATTTTTAACCCTACTTACGTACTATCCCGCGATTATCCGATTATCTCGTTTCCCTTATGATTCGTGCCTAATTGCGACGACCCATTCTCAATTTCTAACCCCCCCCCCTCAACCGGCGGACAATTTATCCTCGACTTTACCTGTATATTGAAAGACCCGCCCTATTCGGTCATTACCCCATTAGAATGAATTACAATATTCAGTCTACTAAGTGGGCATTTGCAACAACTGAGTAAAAGTGTATACGAAAACCTTGACGACTGTCTCTAAAACGTGGAAACCTTAAAGGCTGATCCCAAGATTTCTTACGCGACGCAATGCCACGCTGTGGTAATGCTATCGCTGTGAGCATTTTCAATACGTTGTTCAAAATGCCCATAGCTATGCACTGTCACAGCGTTGGGTGGCGTCGCTTAAGAAATCTATGAATCAACCTCGTTTCCACGCTTTAGAGACAGTAGTCAAGGTTTTCGTATACATTTTTACTCAGTTGTTGCAAATGCCACGTTTCAGCTACAGGGCAAGTAAACCGGAAGTATAGTATATTTATAGTATTTACCATAAAATTTATAATTAGTTTTGTACGTACCGTTAGTATTTTTATGATTCAACATTTAAATAATAATTTATAATTTGTTTATATGTATTTATAATGTTTTTTTTTTAATTTAACATAAAATTTATAATGTGTTTTATACCTGCCGTTAGTTTTTTTAAATTTAACATAAGATTTATTATTTGTTTATTTGTAACGTTATTTTTTAATTTAACATATGTATATTTGTAATTCGTTTCAAACGTACCGTTAGTTTTTTTAAATTTAATATAAAATTTATAAATTGTTAATTTGTAACGTTATTTTTTTTATTTGACATGAAATGTATTACTTGTTTATACGTAGGTAAGTACTTTTTTTTAATGAAGATTGGGAGATGTAAGATGCCAAGACTTGAACGTCGGAAGGACGCCAAGACTTGAAGGATGCCAAAACGTAAATGTTTCCACGAATTGAATGACGTCCAGACTTGAAGGACTCTACGACTTGAAGGATGCCAAGGCCATTTAGTATAAAATTTATAATTTGTTCATTTATAACTTTATTTTTTTAAATTTAAAATAAAATGTATAACTTGTTTTATGCGAAGGTAAGTACTTGAAGGACTCCAAGAATTGAATGACGCCCAGACTTGAAGGACGCCATCGAACAGTGGCGGATTTATAAAGGGTGTTCCAATAGGACGGATGGATGTTAAATGAGGACGAGGCTCAACCGTCAAATGGTTATTGTCCTTTGTTTTCAGATTTGGCAAGTCTTTTGCAATGTCAACAATGGAAATAAATAACAATCGAATAATGTATTAAAGTTATTGAAGCGTATTATGAAAATGGGCGCTAAACAAAAATGCTAGTTCAAGAGGTATTTTCATTAAAGTTTTTAGCATCAACAATTTTATTATTTGCTATTATTTTAATCTGCATCTCGTGCACTCGCGATTGTTTTGGTCAGCATAATCGACGACTCTCCGTTCGTCGATTATTGGAAAAATTGTTAAAAAATTCAAAGAAACTGGGTCGGTGGGAGATGTGAAAACACCATTGCATGGCTGTGTTTTAATACTTTTAATTTTAATAATAAATTCAATTTAATTTAATAAAAATCTAATAAATATTGACCATGTAGTGGAAGTCATGGTGAATATTTGACAGAATTTATCTTACACACATATTGCCATGTACAGTCATGCTCACATAAATCTAGTACCTACAATTTCACATTGCCATATAAAATTGGTATTGAACCTAATTTCTTGTACTAGATTTATGTGAGCATAACTGTACCAAATAACATGAATCTACAAAGAAATCAATATATTTCGTTAATTAACGTTTATTCCCATGAAACAAAATTAACATTGTACTGGATGTGTCTTCGCGAGCTTGTTCTTCAGGTATATGCTGATAAAACTCTGTTGGTATAGACAAGCATTTAGGCTATAATCTGCTTTCCCTGTAAAATTCTGGAATTACCCAGTCTGGAATCTAGCCTTTTCATAATCATCAAAACGTCTTTCGCTTCAAGTATATAAGATATATTTATCAAACGACGCATATGTAAGACATGTTATCGAAAAGAGATAGATAAATAGGTGGATACGGTGTCTTCTGGAGAGGGTGGATAAGGTGTCTTCTGGAGAGGGTGGATAAGGTATCTTCTGGAGAGGCCACGGCTTTGATCAGGACTCCACGAAGAAGTTATCCAGCTCGTAATATCATTCGTCTAATAGATATTCTTTGAGGGAGCATTTGAACTTCCTTTTCGATAATTGTTTCCATTCTTGCAGACGGTTGTAGATTTTTAACGGCTGAGTTATGATGGATGACAATGCCAATGTATGTCTGCAGCGGCAAATGAATGGACGTGGTTCTTGTGTCATGAGTGTGTTCAGCTTGTTGTGTTAGTCCAAGCATGACATAGTCATGAAGTCATGACGTAGTCGATGTCAAATGTATGTAAAAATTGTCACTTTTGCAGTAAAATGCGGACCGTCCCTATTTAATATCCAGGCAAGGAGCGTCTTTAAACTATTATGAGCTTTATGGCATCAGCAGTAAAGGTGGTATTAGGTCGCATGCGGCCCATTCGGCCCATGAGTACTTTCATCCCCATTCCACTGCGCCTATTGTCCATTAAATTGTAATAGACATCGATTTGCGGCTTTACCACTCCTCGCCTTAAAGCATATTATTGCTTAAAGCGTGTTTTCTTGCTTTCCCGAGCGAGAACCGACCGCCAGGAAGTTCACAAAAGAGAAGGCTGGGCACAATTTTACTGCAAAAGTGACAACACGTTTGACGTGGACTAAAGGCCAAGAATGTCATGTACAAATTTATTTCTTTAAATAAGATAGTGTTATTTACTGCTAACATCGATCCGCCTTATTGAAACACCCTTTACTTCCTACTACATTGGGAATGACTAGAGCCAAGAGCCAAATTGGTTAACATTTTTATTTGTTTGTTTATTTATTTTTTATTGTTGACTTGTGCCTTTAGTATTTTTCCAAAAATTTGCCGCAACTGCCTATGCCATAGGACTTTTTGATTTATATAATATAGGAGGGGGCAACGACCTGTAGTCTTTCAAAGGCTGGCCTTCAGTCTTTTAAACGCCGACCTGCAGCCTTCTGGAGGCCGACCTGCAGCCTTCTGGAGGCGCTGCTGATATCTGGTATTTAGTCTGCAGCCTTCTGGAAGCCGACCTGCAGCCTTCTGGGAGGCGCTGCTGATATCTGATATTTAGTCTGCAGCCTTCTGGAGGCCGACCTGCAGCCTTCTGGAGGCGCTGCTGATATCTGATATTTAGTCTGCAGCCTTCTGGAGGCCGACTTGCAGCCTTCTGGAGGCGCTGCTGATATCTGATATTTAGTTTGCAGGAGGGTGTCGATATGTAGCCTGCATGTGGCGCTGATATGTAATCTGCAGGGGGCGGCGAAGTATACTTTACAAGAGGTGTGAAAACCAGAAGGGCGCCACAGAAACGGCGGCTTACAAGAAAATAGTGTAATGAAAACGAGGGCACCGACCTCTAGTCTGCGCCTGTGCCGAATATCCCACCGTCGCGTCGGCTGCATATTCGTAATTTCCCGGCGTCTTCGACCCTTCGCTATTCGACGAAGTGAAAATACATGCCGAGTTTGTAATTTCCAGACGTTTAAGATAAGATATCGACGATTTGCAAAGACCGTAAAGACTTATTTTGTTTTACAATAAGAACCTTCGGAGATAAGCATTCTTTATTCTATCCTTTATTCGCAACTCTGTTCACTGGACCTGGTGGTCGATTAACGTTAATCGACGGTTAGTTTCAAGGCATTGCCTAGAATGGTATCCAAGGCAATTGACGGTCGAATCAAATTGACCTCTGGGCCCAATAAAAGGGGGGTATCTGGCATTGTCGCAGTATCTGGAAGGAGCACATGTAAAGTGCGTCAGTTTTAAATGCTTAATCTGTTTAGGCCAGGGTTTCCCAAACTGTGGGTCCCGACCCACTGGTAGGTCGCGAGTCGAATTTTGGTGGATCGCGATAAGATCTTGAAAGCATATATGTATATGATTTATCGTATTTTTATATTTCTAAGATTCAAAAATTAAAATACATTAGATAGGGGGAAAGCAAAAAAAAAAAACAATGCGCTGGGGATGAAGTGGGTCGCTTAGATTGGATTTCTAAAAAGTGGGTCGCAATGTTTAAAATTTTGGGATTCCCTGGTTTAGGCAATAAGGATTAAGAATAAATACTGTAAAGTGCAGCGATGGTCAAATTACGTCTGTTAATCTTACCCGTAAAGTGCAGCGGGCTGCCACAACTGATTGAGGATTACCTAACGAGTACCTGATTCGGTATAAGCGTTAACCCACCGCTCCACCTGAGCTTACCTAACGAGTACCTACTCTTACCTAACCTCACCTAACCTAAACTTACCTAACCTCACCTAACCTAAACTTACCTAACCTAACCTAACCAATCACGAACAAATTCCACATTCCGCAAATCGCAAAACGGTAGTCAAAGAATCTAGCTGAAATATTATGAGTTTTGACCACTCGCTGCACTTTACATGCAACCCTTAACCATCCGCTGCACTTTACATGCACGGATCGTAAAACTCTTGACCATCGGCTGCAGTTTACATGCGCGGATTGTAAAATCCTTGACCTCCGCTGCAGTTTACAAGCGCTGATCTGGAAGTACGCTCCAAATACTGTTCGCGCATTCACACCAGCCTTGGGTTTGGGATGTGCCTTCGATTGACGTTAACCGACGGTTATTTTCTACGCATTGCCTGCAGCGGTATCCAAGACAATTAATCGTGGAATAAAATTGACCTCGGAGCCCAGCAAATTGGGGTATTTGGCATTGCCGCGGTATTGTTGAGCGTGGTCCAAATATTGTAGTCACCACCCGCTTTGGGCGTTGGTTGTGCGTAGCAGAATTGCTGAAGAATTGTCGGATCAGTGGGTATTAGTACTGCGGACAATGTTAGATGTGAGAAGCGATATTGCCGAAGAAGGAGCTACGAATAACATCTAACCCTCCTAAATCCAGTCGAGATTCGGGAAGCCGCAGGCCTGCAATTCACCTTTTACGAGCCATTACGCTCGCATCGGTTGTTACGCAACCGACCTCAAAACAGTTGCTATGCGGTCGATGCGGCGCACACGAGCCTCGCGAGAACAAAGGAAAAACGGGCCGAATTTGAAAATCGCCTCCACCGTCGCAGATGTTCACCCGATTTCCACCAAACTCGCACGGTCCATCGTCCTTTTTGTGCCCTCCACGTGAACCCTCGTCGCGTCTTGATACCTTCAACCCCCTTCAATCTACGTGGCGCCCGCTCCGCTTGAAGACCGCGGGGCTGCCGTGCGCCTCGGCGCATCGCGTGGGCGCGGCCTAAAGTGAAATCGGGCTGGGCCTAGCCCAGTCAGCCAATCAGCGCTCGACTGACGTCAGTGGAGGGGCTAGGCGAGGGGCCAACGAGGCTACCGCAGCGCAGGGTCGATAGCTGCGACCTTACCCGACCTTGGAGGCGCCGGTGCGCTCGGCGGCCGCAAGGGGGCGCACTCGGACGGAATTTTTAGCCTCGCGCCGTCTGTCCTCGCGGCTGTGACGTGTGGGGCCACTGTACGTGACGCCGACGGAGAAACGAGCACGTCCGAGCTGCACCGAGGCGTCGTGACGTCACTGAAATTTATGTACACCGCCGGCGTGTACATAAATGCGAGTACATAGCCAGAGCGGATGGCACGGATCGATTTGCATATGAATTGCCGCGTGGACGGGTTATGTCCTCATCGTATCGCTGGCTGTATCTCGTTCCTTTGTCCCTGTGTTCTTAGACTAATGCTTGTTTATGGTGCGCCTACCTGACATTTATGGTACGCATACCTGACATTATATTAATTAGTATCATATTATTTTAATGATACCAGGCTCTTCTCAACGCCCGCATAACATAATAATCCAGTAGCTTGTTTTAATTACATTACAAGTAATTGGGTCTCAATTATCCATCGAAAACTATAATACTCCCTATTTAACCACACATACAGAAGATATAGGATTTTTATTGCTATTATTAAGGCTAATTAACGCTAATATAATATGCATTGATGAGGAAATCACTATATCACAATTATTTAAGATGACACGCATCTATAGTGTAGATGCAATCCCCTGATGTAATTGATTTAGGCTCCGACTAAATGTAAGTAGTAAGTAAGTAAGTAAGCCATTTATTTACATAGTGCCACAATAAACAGTGGATGCACACGTCATTTTACGCAGATTTAAAATTAATACGATACAAATACACATCATTTTACACAATCTAATTAACAACCATGGATCCGATTCGTGCTCAAGGAAATATTAAAATCGTTCAATTAAGACCTAAGACCCAGTTGTAGGATCGAGGATCACCTTGACCATGGTTCAGTTACCTAGGATACAATTGTTAATACCATGGTATCCTAGGCAACTGAACCATGGTCACAGATGATCCACGATCGTACAACTGGGCCTAAATATTACATTTTTGTAGCATATTATACGAGGCAATTAGAAGATGAATACTGGGAATTGGCAAATGGAAAGTTGCAAAATTTCAAATGGCAATTGAATCTTTTATTTCAGAAACCCGTCAACAGACATTTCTATGGATTTTAATTTTTTTGCGTATCATAATCTCATACTGTGAACACATATTTTTCTGCATTCCTTCATCCTTAATATTACTTCTTTGTATCATATTCTACGTAGCAATTAGCAAATGGATGATGGAAAATGGCAATTGGCAAATGGAAAAAGCAAATGGTAATTGACAAATTTCTAATGGCAATTAACAAATGGAAATTTACACAATTTCAAATGCAACATTGTTCAATTGCCATCTTAATATTACTTCTTTGTAACATTTGTACGTGGCAATTGGCAAATGCAAAATGGCAATTTGTAATTGGCAAATGGAAAAAGGCAAATGGTAATTGGCAAATTTCAAATGGCAAATGACAAATTTCAAATGGGAGATGTGGCTAATAGCACATAAAAATAGATCTTAATAATCCCAATTTTTGGCATTGTCACTACCAATGGCAATTTAAAAAACTTTCCCAAGCTCTCCATCAGCCATTAGCCAGATGTTGGTAATGCCACATTGTTCAATTGCCATCTTAATATTACTTCTTTGTAGCATATTGTATGTGGCAATTGGCACTTGGCAAATAGAAAAAGGCAAATGGTAATTGGCAAATTTCAAATGGCAATTGACAAATTTCAAATGGGAGATGTGGCTAATACCACATAAACATAGATCTTAGTAATCCCAATGTTTGGCATTGTCACTATCAATAGCAATCTAAAAAACTTTCACAAGTTCCCATCAGCCAGATGTGGCTAATGCCACATTGTTCAATTGCCATCTTAATATTACTTCTTTGTAGCATATTGTAGGTGGCAATTGGCAAATGGAAATTTTCAAATGGCAATTGGCAAATTTCAAATGGCATATGTGGCTAATACCACATTGTCCATCTTAATATTACTTTGTAGCATTTGTATGTGGCAATTGGTAAACAGAAAATGGCAATTGACAAATTGAAGAAAGCAAATGGTAATTGGCAAATTTCAAATGGCAAATGACAAATTTCAAATGGGAGATATGGCTAATAGCACATAAAAATAGATCTTAATAATCCCAATTTTTGGCATTGTCATGATTAATGGCAATTTAAAAAACCTTCACAAGCTCCCATGATCCATTAGCCAGATGTTGGTAATGCCACATTGTTCAATTGCTGTCTTATTGCCCCATTTTCAAATGGAAATTGGCAAATTTCCAATGGTAGATGTGACAAAGGCCACATTGTTCAATTGCCACCTTAATATTACTTCTTTGTAGCATTTGTTCGTGGCAATTGGCAAATGCAAAATGGCAATTTGTAATTGGCAATTGGAAAAAGGCAAATGGTAATTGGCAAATTTCAAATGGCAATTGACAAATTTCAAATGAGAGATGTGGTTAATACCACATAAAATAGATCTTAATAATCCCAGTTTTTGGCATTGTCACGATCAATGGCAATTTAAACAACTTTCACAAGCTCCCCATCACCCATTCGCCAGATGTTGGTAATGCCACATTGTTCAATTGCCATCTTAATTTTACGTCGTCGTAGCATATTGTATGTGGCAATTTGCATATGGAAAATTGCAAATAGCAATTGGCAAATGGAAAAAAGCAAATTGTAATTGGGAAATTTCAAATGGCAATTAACAAATTACAAATGGGAGATGTGGCCAATGCCGCATAAAAACAGATATTACTTTATCCCAATTTTTGGCATTGTCACGATCCATGGCATTGTCTCTCAGAATGAGCCATATTGCGAAGGACACTCATGAAAGTTGAACCCATAACTACGTAGAAGTCTCAACGCATTGCTTTTCGCGGGCTTCATGGTTTTTGGTCAGTTCTGGAGAAGCACCACAGAATTTTTATATCCTTTGGTGGAAATCGGTTCTTCTTCATTCTTTAATCTTTATCTTCATTCTTCTTCTTTGTGTGTCATATCTCATTTTGAGATGCAGGCGACCTCTCCACATGCATTTAGGCCAGTGGTATGATTGTGGATCATCTTTGATCATGGTTCAGTTTCGAAGGATACCATTGTATTAACAATTGGATCATAGGTAATCTAGGCTTCGTCATTGACCCATAAGTGTACCAAACTAACCTCCTGACATTGCAGATTTTCCCAGCCATTTCATCCCTATCGAGGATCCAAAGGACGTAGATTTAGCAATTTCCCAAGCAATAGTAAGCGTGGTGTTCATTGCACACGTAATGTCTAGGCGTGCCATACGCTGGACTTTCATTAGTATCATTTGGCAAACCCGTTTCTTTTTCGCAGTGTGGCACCATACACAAGATGCGTTTGTCATCGTTGCACAGTTGTCCCTAGAAATCTGGCCAAAATTCGAATTTTGGGCGAATATTCTTGAAAATCAGTATTCATATATTTTCGGGGTCAAGGAATTCGAATTCGAGGTCGAAATTCTCGAAAACAAAATGGCCGACGCAAAATGACCGATTTTGTCAAAAATGATCATCTGGTCATCTAGAACCATGGTCAAGCATGATCCACGATCGTACAATTAGGCTTTGGCGTTCTTAATGTTGTATGTAGAACCGCCGACATTTGAAGTGCAATTAAAAGCCATAAACCAGAGCGAATTTCGACCTTATTGTCACTTATTATTGAATTATGACCCCAAATGTCCATAAGGTGGTCATAAAAAAAATCGTGTTGCACTTCGAATGTCGGCGATTGTATGTTACCGTTCCACACTAAATGCAAGGCACTTATAGTTAAACAAAGACTTAAGCGACCTCCCCACAAACATTTACTATTGTATGTAAGTTACCATTCGGCACTAAATGCAAGGCACCTACAGTTGATTCATCTCTATTCAGCGAGCGTAAAGGGATACTTTTTAGCACAAGTGCGTCAAAAAAAAAACACCAGTGCGTAAAAACATCAATTGTGCGTAACCTAAGTTTTATACACAATACATTCACGCACTCGCCAATTTAAAAAAGATAGAATTTTGTAAGAAATTTTAGCTTTTTTCCTAATAGCTGCTATAGAAAAAACTTTGGATGATACTTATTCGTAAAGTAGTGCTTTTTTTGCACTCGCGTTTTTTGTTAAACTTGACAGTGAGGCGCTGAGACGAAGCTTTCAACAAAATTCACGCCCGTACAAAAAAGCACTACTTTACGAACGTGTGCTAGCTATAATAAATAACAAGTTTTTGATTACATGTATTTTTTCTTACGCTAGGAATGTTGTGCTAGTAGTGGTGCTTCAAAAAATAATCTTGTCTCAAAATCAAAATTTCTCCCTTATATTTGTCAGAATACTACGCGGTTTTTGAATTCAGTTAAGGAATTCAATCAAAATATACAGTTCAGTTATAGACAACGGTGATATTCCGTATGCCCACGCTGCTGCATTGGTGCCACGAATTAACCGGCTGGCCGATTCTTGCGCGCGTTCAAAGCCTTTGCCGGTCCCAAAGTGCAGAACGCACAATGCGTTTCACATCATTGTCCATTGTGTTCCTGGGCTTGTGGAAAAGACGGATGTTGTTGCGTCTACAAGGCCATTTTATTATATCTCCGCAGCCAACGCCGGGCAACGCCCTATAATAGACCCGAGTGAGTTTCTGGCGAACGGCGGAAATTATCGATCGTAGCGGAGCCTCGCACGCCATCTGAAGGTCCGAGGTTGCAACAAACCCAGTTTAGGCGAGTTATGTTACGTAAATATGATAGAGCGCTGTAAAAGTCTCGGACTTTACGTAATGCTTCTACTGCTCGCAGTGCTATTTGTAAAATTTCGTGTTGGGAAAAGATATCGACTTTTGCAAATCAACTGGTTGTTGCCAAATAACAAATTCTTTCTAATCTATAAAACCATCGCACATTACGTACCTAATTCTTCTACTGCTTGCAGTGCAGATTGTGAAATTTCGCTTTTCCAAACAGTATCGACTTGCCTATCAACTGGTTTTGCCAAATAACTTCTTTCTAATCTATAAAACCGTCGCACTTTACGTAATTCTTCTACAGCTCGCCTTGCAGATTGAGAAATTTTCATCTACGAAAGGGTATCGACTTTTGCCAATCAACTGGTTATTGTCAAATAACAACTTCTTTCGAATCTATAAAACCGTCGCACTTTGCGTAATTCTTCTACATCTCGCTGTGCAGATTATGAAATTTCATTTTCCGAAAGGGTATCGACTTTTGCCAATCATCTAGTTTTCTTCAACTTATTTCTAATCCACATTGTTCTGTATTATAAATCATGAAGCGAAACATTTATCTGAAGACCGAGGATGCTTGGAAAGCCATAACTGGAAATTAATGTGTTAACACATCCTTTCCAAGGATTAATATAGAGGACAGACGAGGAAGATTATAAATCAACTGCTTTCCATTAGGTATCGACCATGAAACGCAGTCGTGCAAAAGTTATTGAATATTTGCACTATTTTGTGCTTTGATATAAGTTAATTTGCAAGCTACTGAAGAGACTTTCCCGTTTGCTTCTCTTGTTTGAACGACATTTTTATTTTTAGTCAAAATTGGCAACATTTTGAACACTTAGAAATCATTTCTCAAAAATTAGTTAACTGCGACATTAAAATTAATTGCGATAAATGTATCTTTGAAGCGTCAGAATTACATTTTTTGGGCTATACGATCTCAGATTTAGGTTTTAAATCATCGGCAAAGAAAGTAAAGGCAATCGTTAACTTTCCAAGATGTTGGACTTTTGGAGAAGATCGGTGGGAAGAAGTAGATTAGAGAAAATAAACAACTCCGGAATAAGAGAAATAACGCATGTAGAAAGTCCATCCTCATGTCCAGAGGATGGAGGAAGGCAGACTACCAAACATGATAATGCTCGGGAATCTGTACGGACGAAGGAAAAACCAAACTAAAAGTTTATTTAATTAATTATCAGAGAAACCTTGAGAAAACTACATTACTATTACTAACATTTTTGAGAATTCAAACCAAAAACTGCGAAAACAGTAGTTGAAAGTTTAATAACTCCTCAACTATTGCGAAAATTTCTTGAGAAATGCTGCGATTTTTTTTTAATCGTAAAAAAATTATCTGTGAAAATAGTAGGTAAAATGGGAGAAATGTTAAGGAAACTATTTAACTATTGCAAAAATTTCTTGAGCAACCAAATAAATATCTGAGACAATGGCCTTAGAAAAGGTGAATTGCATTTCTTAAATCGAAGAAATATCTGCGAAGACAGTCAACGAAAAGACGCATACAATTTAACCTACCAAACTACACATACAATACAATTATACCCGAGATTTTTTGAGAAATCGGAGAAATATTAGTCCAAATCAAACTGGTTGTTAAAGATCAGGCATTACAAAATGTGAATTTTGTTTTTTAAATCGAAGAATTGTTTTTGTCACTAATCGACAAAACTACCACATCCTGTCAAATTTCAACTGTTTCCTGTCAAAATATCTTGTTTTTGTCTTCAAACAATTTTTTTTTTATGGCAGTTTTTATGAAAGTATCGACAGGTAACTATACTATACTATAACTATAATGTATATATCTACAATATATATAATATCCTACAATGGCCTTACAAAAGGTGAATTTCATTTTTTATATCAAAGAAATATCTGCCAAAACACTCAAAGAAAATATGTATACTAAGGTATACACGTATAATATAAAATACGTATACGTAAAGACTAAGGACTCTGCATCATACTTATTTTTTGTTTGGTAAATCAAAGACATATTTAAGCCTTACAACATGTGAATTACGTTTTTTAAATCGAAGAATTATCTGCGGAAATAGTCATATTAAAATATGTTTGTCACTAATCGACAAAACTACCGCATCCTGTCAAATTTCAACTGTTTTCGATCAATATATCTTGTTTCTGTCATAAAACAATTGTTTTTGTGACAAGTATTGATAGGTAACTATACTATATTAGAACTATAATGTAGATATCTACAATGTATACATTATCCTACAATGGCCTTAAAAAGGTGAATTGCATGTTTTAAATCAAAGAAATATCTGCGAAAACAGTCAAAGAAAACACGTATACGATGGATATATTATATACGATAATTGATTGAGAAATCATAGAAATATTTGAGACAATCTTAGAAATTTCTTCAATCTTAGAAATATTTGAGACAATCTTAGCCTTAGAAAATGTGAATCACGTTGTCATTTCTTTTGAAATCGAAGAATTATCTGCGAAACAGTCATATTAAATTGATTTTCTCTAATCGACAATACCACCACATTCAGTTAAATTTCAACTGTTTTCTGTCAATATATCTTATTTATAAGTATTAAAATATGATTGTTTTTTACGGCAATTATCGATAGGTAACTATAATGTATGTATGTATGTATCTACTATGTAGACTCTACATCATTTTCTGTCAACATATCTTATTAATTAAAAAAAACAATTTTCTTCAAGGCAAGAGTTGACACCTAATTATAATGTATGTATCTACAATGTAGACTCTAATTCTCATAATTTTCTGTCAATCTATCCTGGACATCCTGTTTCTGTTATAAAATAGTTCTTTTTTCTGGAAAGTATCGAAGAGGTAATATAATGTATACATCAACAATGTAGATTCAAAATCAACACAAAAAGTGTATTTTCTATCAAAATATCTTGTTTCTTTCTAAAAACATTTGTTTTTATGGCATGTATCGACATGTAACTATAATGTATACATCTACCCTGTAGCCTCTTTATCATTTTCTGTCAATACATCTTGTTTCTGTCAATTAACTAATGTTTTTATAACAGGTATCGACATATAACTATATTGCATATCTCTAAAATGTAGATTGCACATCATACACAAAAAAGTGTATTTTCTGTCTATATATCTTGTTTTTGTCTAAAAACAAATGATTTTTATGGCAAGTATCAACAAGTAACTATAATGCATATATCTACAATGTAGACTCTTCATCATTTTCTGTTAATATATCTAGTTTCAGTCAAAAAACAATTGTTTTTTTTTAGTATCGCAGGTAACGATAATGTATATATCTACAATGTAGATTCTACATCATACACAAAAAAGTGTATTTTCTGCCAATATATCTTATTTCTGTCAACAAACAATTGTTTTTTTATCTCAAATATCGACATTTTCTGTCAATATATCTTATTTCTGTCAAAAAACAATTGATTTTTGTGGCAAGTATCGTCATTTTCTGCCAATATATCTTATTTCTGTCAAAAAATAATTGTTTTTGGTGGCAAGTATCGACATGTTCTGTCAATATATCTTGTTTCTATCAAAAAAAACAATTGTTTTTTATGTCAAGTATCGACATGTTCTGTCAATATATCTTATTTCTGTCAAAAACAATTGTTTTTTGTGGCAAGCATCGACATTTTCTGTCAATATATCTTGTTTCTGTCATAAAACAAATGTTTTTTATGTCAAGTATCGACATTTTCTGTCAACATATCTTGTTTTTGTCAAAAATCAATTTGTTTTCATGGCAAGTGTCGACAAGGAACTATAATGTGTATACCTACAATATAGACTATACATCATACACATAAACGTGTATTTGGTTGTATAGGTTGGGAGTCCACTGAGTCGTCAAGCACATGGCATTTGGAGCCGGTGTAGTAGGTATCTGTTGGCTTCACCCAAACATAACCCACAATTCCCGTCGGCAAACGTGAGGCTAACGCTGGTTAACGTTTCACAGTTAATTCTAGTGACTATAATTGTTGTTACAAGGCATTTATAATACCTGGTGTTGTGGTTAAACCATATTAGTGAAAAGTGCAGTGTTACTGCAATAACCTGAGTAAGTATGTGTTGCTTTAGAATGTTGTATACGTACAAACTGATTTTTTAACCTATAAATTGTATATTTGTGTGTTTTTGTTGTAGATTTAACATATTTAGCTTATATGGAGTTGCATAGCATTATTTTTTATCAACTACATGTTAACAGCAGTTTAAGATAAATTTTACTTCAATGTAATTGTTGACACAACGATATTCAATGAATAATATTGTTATATTATTATAATCATAGTTATCTTTACTCAGGAATTAGTTTCTATGAGAACATTATTTATAGAAACTGTTTAGGTATTGAATATAACTTAAACTATAAAAGAGATAATAGACTATAAAATCTAATATAATAATAAAGTATAGTAATAAATAACTTCGTTTTTAACCTAATGGAGTTTTATTTTCATTTTTTACTGTTATATTATTATTATTATGTTATGCCTATAGGTTCTACGAACATTATTTACAGAAACTATTCCGTTACTAAAGATAACCATAAAAAAAAAACAGAAAATGATGCATTTTCTGCATTTTGCAAATTTGCATTTTCAAAAAACTGCATTAGGTTAAGCAAAGGTTAAGTTATTTATTATATACTAATAAAGAACTTATTTTTAACCTAATGCAGTATCATTTTTTACTCGTATATTATATTTCTATGAACATTATATCTAGAAATTATTCCATTCTTAAATATAACTATACTAACATAATCATCTTTTCAGTAATAGATAATAAATAACTTCATTTTTAACCTAATTTAGTTTTTTTTTCATTTTATATTACTATACTGTTATTATTATGTTATATCTTTAGTTCCGATGCACATTATTTCAAGAAACTATTCCGTTACTAAAGATAACTAGAATAAAATAATATCTTATTTTCAGTAATAGATAATAAATAACTTCATTTTTAACCTAATGGTTTTTTTTTAATCATTTTTTACTAGTATACTGTTATTATTATGTTATATCTTCAGTTTCTTTGAACGTTATTACAAGAAACTATTGCGTTACTAAAGATAACTACACTAAAATAATATCTTATTTTCAGTAATAGATAATAAATAACTTCATTTTCAACCTAATGGAGTTTTATTTTCATTATTATTACTATTATTATATATAAGAGGAGTTATATCCTATCTTTAGTCATAGGATATATTTTTTTCATTGTTTACTACTATACTGTTATTTTTACGTTATATCTTTGGTTCCTATGAACATTATTTCAAGAAACTATTTCGTTACTAAAGATAACTATGATAAAATAATATCTTCTTTTCAGTAATATATAATAAATAACTTCACGTTTAATCTAATGGAGTTTTTTCTTCTTCATTTATTACTACTATACTGTTATCATTATGTTATATCTTTAGTTTCTATGAACATTATTTCAAGAAATTATTCCGTTACTAAAGATATCTATAATGAAATAATATCGTATTTTCAGTAATAGATAATAAATAACTTCATCGGAGTTTTATTTTCATTATTATTACTATTATTATATATAAGAGGAATTATATTCTATCTTTAGTCATAGGATAGATTTTTTTAAATTTTTACTACTATACTGTTATTTTTATGTTATATCTTTGGTTCCTATGAACATAATTTCAAGAAACTATTTCATTACTAAAGATAACTATGATAAAATAATATCTTATTTTCAGTAATAGATAATAAATAACTTCACGTTGAACCTAATGGAGTTTTTTTCTTCATTTTTACTACTATACTGTTATTATTATGTTATATCTTTAGTTTCTATGAACATTATTTCAAGAAACTATTCCGTTACTAAAGATATCTATAATGAAATAATATCTTATTTTCAGTAATAGGTTATACATAACTTCATTTTTAACCTAATCGAGTTTTTTTTCTTCATTTGTTACTACTATACTGTTATTATTATGTTAAATCTTTAGTTTTTTTGAACATTTTTAACAATTGAACTTTTCTAGTAACTATTCTGTTACTTAAAATAACTACAAAAAATAATATCTTATTTTCAGTAATAGATAGTAACTTACTTCATTTTTAACCTAATGGAGTTTTATGTTCATTTTTTACTGTTCCATTATTATTACTATTATTATCTAGGATTAGGATCTAGGATTATCTTGGATCTAATATAAGAGGAATTATATTATATCTTTAGTAATAGGATAGACTTTTCCAGTTTTTTCTATTATACTGTTATTATTATGTTATATCTTTATTTTCTTTGAACATTATTTCAAGAAACTATTCCGTTACTAAAGATAACTATAATAAAATAATTTCTTATTTTCAGTAATAGATAAGAAATAACTTCATTTATAACTTAACGGAGTTATTTTTCATTTTATACAACTATGTTGTTATTATTATGTTATGTCTTAAGTTTCTTTGAACATTATTTCTAGAAACTATTCTGTTATTAAAGATAACTACAAAAATAATATCTTATTTTCAGTAATAGCTAGTAAATAACTTCATTTTTAACCTAATGGAGTTTTTTTTTCATTTTTTACTTCTATACTGTTATTATTATGTTATATCTTTAGTTTCTTTGAACATTATTTCTGGAAACTATTCTGTCACTAAAGATAACTATACTAACATAATATCATATTTTCAGTAATAGATAATAAATGACTTCATTTTTAACCTTATGAGTTTTGTTTTTCATGTTTTACTACTATTCTGTTATTATTATGTTATATCTTTAGTTTCTTTGAACATTATTTCAAGAAACTATTCTGTTACTAAAGATAACTACAAAAAATAATATCTTATTTTCAGTAATAGGTAGTAATAACTTCATTTTTAACCGAAAGAGTTTTATTTACATACTTTTACTGTTACATTATTATTATTATTATTATTATATATAAGAGGAATTATATTATATCTTTAGTCATAGGATAGAATCTATGAAAATTATTTAGAACTACGTCCTGGTTAATAACACTAAAGTTTTTTTTTATGATATTTGAGCTTTTGGCTCTCTAATACTGTAACAAATATTAAATTACCATTTAATTTAATATGGGTCATATTAAAATCATGGACGGTGTACATATTTATTTGGTATATATCTAAGAGTAGCTTTCACAATTTGACGATTTTTTTCTCTGACATCATGTTTGTCCTCGTGTTTGCTGCCGAACTTTTACCCAAAATCTAGACCAAATGTGATTTTTTTGACAATAAGTCTAGATAGAGTATACCTACAGGATGAATAAAAGAAAGGGACATTGATAGGACCATTTATTGTTTATTATGTTTTATGTTTTATTATTTGTGGAGCATTTATTCTTGGTTTTTGAAAAAAGTTCGAACAAAAGTTAAATGGTCATAGTCACAATTTGACAACTTTCAATTTTTTTCTGATGTCATGCAATCACACAATGACGTGAAGTACGTGGCATATAGTTGCCATTTAATTTTTTTTATCACGTCAGAGTCTGAGGATATAATGTAAAAAAAAAGAAAACTGTATGCCAGTACACGTAAATATCGAAATTTAAACCTTGTAGAATATCTATATAGATGTGGAAATATACAGGGTGTTAATACTAAGTTGTAACACCCGAAAATGGCAGTTAAAACTCATTGAAACAAACAACCTTTCTTAGTTTTAAATTTTTGAATTGGAGCCCAAGTTCATAGTTATTGGCATTCTTATGTTATTCGAACCCCAATAACTATGAACTTGGGCTATAAATTAAAAAATTTAAACTAAGAAAAGTTGTTTGTTTCAACGAGTTCTAACTGCCATTTTCGGGTGTTACAACTTAGTATTAACACCCTGTATAAATGAAATATTGAAATTATGAACAATTATTCAGACTGATTATATCAGATGTATGTATGATTTATCAATGTTTCTTCTTCTTTAAGTAGCTATCACATTGTTCTATTTTACTTCATGATACACCAATGCATGAGGTTAATTATTTGCAGACTTAACACGAAATAGTTTCTATCAATGATAGTCATATAGAGTAGTCATACGATTTGACTACAAATACAATATTAAAGTAGGCTTGTTTTGGGAGGAATGGCCATATGAAATATACATGAATTTCATGTTTTCTGTGCTGTTAGGTGTTAACATACAGGTGAATGTAAGTTACACATTTATTTGCAGATAGAAATGGACGCAGATTTATACGACGAGTTTGGAAACTACATTGGTCCTGAGCTGGACAGTGATGACGAAGAGGAGGAAGAGACTGAGGCCTTTCAAGACGAAGAGGAACAACAAGACTACGATGTAAGTATTTGGCAGTACAACGTACTGTAGTACTGTGGTATCTACTGCACTATACTATTTTAGTACTGTAGTACACTGTACTATAGTATTTTAGTACTGTAGTACACTGTACTATAGTATTGTAGTTCTGTACTAAAGTACTGCAGTACTGTGGTATATACTGTACTGTATTATTCTAGTACTGTAATACACTGTACTATTTTAGTACTTTAGTACACTGTACTGTTTTAGTACTGTATACACTACCATTTTAGTACTGTAGTACACTGTACTATTTTAGTACTGTAGTACACTGTACTACTTTAGTACTGTAGTACACTGTACTATTTTAGTACTTTAGTACACTGTACTGTTTTAGTACTATATACACTACTATTTTAGTATTGTAGTACACTATACTATTTTAGTTCTGTAGTACACTGTACTATTTTAGTACCGTAGTACACTGTATTATTTTAGTAATGTAGTTCACTATACTATTTTAGTACTGTAGTATACTCTACTGTGGTACTGTAGTTCTGTAGTACTATAGTGTAGTATCCAAAATTACGCGATTGGTTTATTTTTAAGGATGAGCACATGGAAGATGCAGAGCCTCAACCAATGGCCATAGTACTCCACGAGGACAAGAACTACTATCCTTCTGCCCTGCAAGTATACGGGCCAGATGTGGAGACAATCGTGCAGGAGGAGGATGCTCAGCCTCTCGACGTTCCTCTCATTGAGCCTGTAAAAAAGAAAAAGTTCCAGCTGAAGGAGCAAGACTTGCCCGATACCGTTTATAATATGGAGTGAGTCTTCAAATACGTGAATTACAGCTTTGAAATCCAGAAATCAATCATAGCATGCAGTAGGTTTCTTCTGCTAAGACTAATTACAGTCACTGTATCCATGAATGTTCGAATATTTTCGTATTTTCATTCTAGATATGGTTTTGTTGTTGTAGTTGTAGTTATAGTTGTAGTTGTAGTTGTAGTTGTAGTTGTAGTTGTAGTTGTAGTTGTAGTTGTTGTTGTTGTTGTTTAGTTATACCACAACTAAACAACAACTACAACAACAACAATAACAACAACAATAACAACAACAATAACAACACCAACAACAACAACAACAACAACAAGAAAAACAACAAAAACAAAACCATATCTAGAATGAAAATACGAAAATATTCGAATTAGTTTCTGCTGCTATGATGATTGCCACCACTGGAGCGATGTACGAATTTTCGCCTTCATCATCGTATTTCGTTATTTGTCTAATTCTCGATATTATGTTATGTTGTTTTGAATTGCGGTATGTTTCTGCTGTTATGACCAATTATTGCTGTTGGTGATAACTGGCTATATCATTCGATCCACGAAATTTCACCTCCACCATCGCAATTTTCATTCCAGATATTTGGCCGATATGATGGATAACACGTCGTTAATCCGCAACGTCGCTCTTGTCGGCCACCTCCACCATGGCAAAACCACATTCGTGGACTGCCTGATCAGGCAGACGCATCCTGGTTACCAGGATTACGAGGAGAAGAACCTCAGATACACAGACATACTCTTCACAGAGCAGGAGCGCGGCTGCTCCATTAAATCTATACCAGTCACCCTTCTCCTTGCAGACGTCAAGAACAAGAATTACCTGATGAACATATTTGACACTCCAGGTAAGTCACTATTCATCTTTCTTCTTCTTCTTTTCAGCCTTCTGTCGTCCATCTTTGGACATAGGTCTCCCCAAGTTGCTTCCATTCCTCTCCACTACTTGCTATTTCAGTCCATTTCTTTCCTGCATGTTTCTTAATGTCGTCTTTAGATATACTATTCATCTTTAGGTATGAATTACTCGGGCAGACATTGGGTTAGGTATCTGAACTTGACAGAAACCTTTCTGCTTAGAAAAAAAAGTATAATTTCTGTGAAATCGAGAGAAACCTTGTTGCTTGGAACAGTAGGTATCTGTTCTGTGGAGAAGCATTTGATGTGAAAACATATTTGCCCAAGTCTCTGAGTGTGATATGATGGTTTGTTGTTTGGAAAATTATGTGAAATCGATAGAAACCTTGTTGCTTGGAACAGTAGGTATATGTTCTTTAGAGAAGCCTTTGATGTGTAAACATATTTGCACAAGTCTCTGAATTTGATAAGATGTTTTGTTGTTTGGAAGATGATGTGTGCAGGTTTATGAAATCGAGCTGAGGCTTTGCTGCTAGTAAAGAATGTGTCTCTGATATCATGAGAAAGTTTTGTTGCCTTTGGGGAGGTTACAAAGAGTTCCATTGTTGGTCCTGTGTTTACTGCGCCCTTTAATTGCCCTTTTGTTTCCCTGCTCTGCCTGTAGTGCTAGCAACTTGCGTTACAGCATCTAACAGGGGAAGTATTTTGGGAACCCAAAAATTCCATACCCACGTCGACTCTTTTTAGGTTTCTGAAATCGAAATGCTACGTTGATAATAGGAATAGTTTCCAACTTGCAATGTCACATCATGATGTTGTTAGTTTTCAAAAAATTTCAAAATTCAAAGAAGTCTTTGCTGTTTCAATACACATGTTCCTCCGAACTTAAGGAAAGCCTCTACCCATTTGCGTAGTTTTCTCAGCTTTTGGTGATTGGAAAATGATGTGTGCAGGTCTATGAAATCTTAATGAGGCTTTG
Organism: Othius punctulatus; assembly: GCA_951805005.1. Classification (NCBI taxonomy): domain Eukaryota; kingdom Metazoa; phylum Arthropoda; class Insecta; order Coleoptera; family Staphylinidae; genus Othius; species Othius punctulatus. The sequence continues at coordinate 19,650,668 of OX638146.1, forward strand.
CTGCTGCTAGGAAAGAATGTGTGTCTGATGTCATGAGAAAGTTTTGTTGCTTTTGGGAAGGTCTCAAACAGTTCCATTGTTGGTCGTGTGTTTACTACTGCAAAGACCATTTTTGGGTTCAATTTTTAGGTTCCTGCATACTGCGTCCTTTAATAGCCCTTTTGTTTCCCTTGTCCTCTGTCCCTGTTCTGGACTTTTCCCATGCCTGTAGTGCTGGCAACTTGCGTTACAGCATCCAACTGGGGAAGTATTTTAGGAACCCAAAAATTCCACTCCCACGTCGACTCTTTGTAGGTTTCTGAAATCGTAATGTTACGTTGCTAATTGAAATATTTTCCAAGTTTCAATGTCACATCTTGATGTTGTTAGTTTTCAAAAAAATTCAAAAATCAAAGAAGTCTTTGCAGTTTCAATACACATGTGCTTTCGAACTTGAGGAAGGCTTCTGCCCATTTGCGTAGTTTTCTCATCGTGAAAGGAGCTTTTGTTGATTGAAAAGTGATACCTGTAGGTCTTTGAAATCGAGAGAATAGTTTGTTATTTGGAAAGTATTTGCATAGTCAATTCTCGCCAAGTTTTTTTTTTAAATATAATCAAAAGTGAGATCATCAAAATACGTAAAGAAAAATAACCAATTACCCTTTTTCACAACGACATTTATTTTTCTAAATGTTCATTTCAACCACTATGTGCTCATCTTCAGTAGACATTTGGACTGTACATTTGTACATACATCAAAATACGTTCTACAAAATAGTTCAAAGATGTCCAAAGATCAAGAATAGATCCACATGGACGTTAGGGAATAATTTCCCAATAAATCTCTTTGTGGGTATCTTTAACCATTACATAACTATTCTCTACTTTATCAGTGGATGAAAAATGGACGAGAATCTCTTGTGGGCATTATAATATTAACCGATTCAATAAAATTTACATGGTTAACGAATTGTAGCAGAAAATTTGATCAAAATACCGTTAACTTTACTAGGCCGGTTAACGAATAATTGGATTCCAATGGAGCAAAGCTGTCTTGTCTGGTTTTTCAATTCTACACAAAAAATATATTTCAAAGCAGTAAACTTCAGTTTACGTCACACTTTTAACATATTAAGGGAAGATCTATATCCTTCTATGGTCCTACCTATCTTCTTATATCCTATATTTCTTAGTTTAATGAAGAAAACACTTGGTAAAGTTCCACAAGTTTTATAGAATTGCTCTACAATTGTTTCGGCACTGCTGCCATTCTCAAGAGAAACTTTACCAAGCGTTTTCTTTATTAACCTAATCAAAATGTTTCACCAAGAAGTAACCACTTCCTGATACAATTTAACTATATTTCTTTCTATCCTCCTTATATTTCACGGATATTGCCACAAGGATCTATATAAGTTGTTGATTTCATGACATCAAATGTCTAGGTCATGTAAACTTCTCTGACGAAGTGACTGCTGCGATGAGGCTCTGCGATGGAGTGGTCCTCTTCGTCGATGCCGCCGAAGGCGTAATGTTAAACACAGAACGCCTATTGAAGCACGCAGTCCAAGAACGCATGCAGATCACCATTTGTATCAACAAAATCGACAGGCTGATTTTGGAGCTGAAGCTTCCTCCTCAAGATGCCTACTACAAGCTTAGACACATTGTTGAAGAAATCAATGGCCTTTTAACGTAAGTACTTAATTTTGCGTTTGATTTATATTGTTTAGATGGACTCTGGTATTCAAAGGTTCAATTACTAACCGACGTTAGTAATCGAATTCATTGTAAATCAGGTCTTTCCATCCATTGATAAGTAGCTAATAGTTATTTAACTATTGAAACTATTTATTAAGAACGAATTAGTGTGTAGTTTCAATAGTTAAATAACTATTAGCTACTTATCGATGGATGGAAAGACGTGAAATTGATGATTAATAATTGAGCCGTTGAAAACCTGAGTGGTGTAAGTCCATTTTTTTAAATTCAGATAAGTCCAGAAATATACAAGGGACGTAAACACCTCATGTTTATTTCTGGACTTATCTGATATTTAAAACAAAATAGACTCCCAACAGGTTTTCAACGCCCGAATTTTAGTTTTCCAAATACAATTCACTTCGAAAGATAACTAACCACAATTTTATCAGTGAGTGGAAAAACACATAATGTATCAAAGAAATTGCCTAAAATGAAATGTATCTATCTTCGCAAGTATTAATTGTAGGTTTATCTTCTTTCATTAGCCTTTATTCGGATGACGTGAACCCCCATATAGTGTCTCCAGTTCTTGGGAACGTCTGCTTCGCGAGCTCTCAATATGGCGTCTGCTTCACCTTAAAATCGTTTGCCAGCATTTACAACCAGTATTACGGAGAAGTTAACGTGGAGGAGTTCTCGAAGAGGCTTTGGGGCGACATCTACTTCAACTCCAAAACGTAATACAGTTATATCTACAACGTGATCAAAATTTTGCTAACGCCTTGTTCATCCTGCAGACGCAAATTTACAAAGAAAGCGCCTCACAACTCTGCCCAAAGAAGCTTCGTCGAGTTCATCCTGGAGCCGCTGTACAAGATTTTCGCGCAAGTCGTCGGTGATGTCGATACAACTCTGCCTGCAGTTTTGGACGAGTTGGGCATTAAGCTTAACAAGCAGGAGTTGAAGTTGAACATAAGGCCCCTTCTGAGGCTGGTCTGCAACCGGTTCTTGGGCGATTTTAGTGGTAAGTTGCGGAAACCGCCCAAAAATCTTCTTCGGTATTTGGCATGCCATTTTTGCAGGTTTCGTAAACATGTGCGTGGAGCACATTAACTCGCCTCTGAGGAACGCCAAAATTAAAGTCGACCACATCTACACGGGACCAAACACCAGCAAATTGTACGAAGATATGATTAAATGCGAGCAAGATGGACTACTTATGGTAAGTAAATAATATATTTTGTTTCTAAACATTTCCAAACATTCCCCGAAATTTTCGCAGATTTTTATAACCGAAAATATACATTTGAGATTTACGAAAATTTTACTTCCACATCCCTAAAATGTCATCTCTGTATAGTTTCTACTTGATTGAATAAGTTGTAAGAACTGAGGGATCAATCAAGTAGAGAACATGCAGAGATGAGTTTTAGAGATGTGAAAGTTTTTGTAGATAACAAATGTGTATTTTTGTTGTTAAAAAACTGGAAAAAAAAATCATATATAATTGAAAAAGTGGTAAGAACTCAGAGATCAATCTTCTCATTCGTATCATCCTTCTCTTCATTCATGTCAATTTGTAATTGAAAAAGTGGTAAGAACTCAGAGATCAATCTTCTCATTCGTATCATCCTTCTCTTCATTGATGTCGATTTGGTCATTTCTGAATTCTGCTTAATATTTGAAGTGTAACCACTTGATCTATCTCACTGTTCCTCCCACATTATTCATCTCTTAGTTTTTGCCAGTTCATTCATCTCTGAATGTCACTTCTTTATTAATTTTCGAGTTTCATCATTTCGTTTATCTTCATCTATTTATTAATCTTCGAGTTCTTCATGGTTTTTTACTTTTTTACTTAGTATTGAAGCCATCACCTCCAGTTTTCAATAAAATTTGTAAATTCGTAGTAAATTCCTACTTATCAAACTAAAAAAATATATATTTGACTTCGTAGGTTCACAGTTCTAAAATGTATCCCACTGAGGACTGTACCTTCTTCCAAGTCCTGGGCAGAGTAATGAGCGGTACTCTTCACGCCGGTACTGATGTCAGGGTTTTGGGGGAAAACTACACGCTGCAGGACGAGGAAGATTCAAGGATTCTAACAGTAGGTCGCCTGTGGATCTACGAGTCTCGCTACAAAATCGAGCTCAACAGGGTTCCTGCAGGGAACTGGGTCCTGATCGAGGGCATTGATCAATCCATTGTGAAGACAGCCACCATCACTGATTTAGTCATACACGACGATCTGTACATTTTCCGGCCGCTGAAATTTAACACGCAGAGTATCATAAAAATCGCAGGTGAGTTAATCGTACTTTTACGCACAGTGGCTTTTTAATTTTCATATTCAAATATTTTTGAGACACATTATTTTTGGGACTCAAATATTTTTGGCACTCATATTTTTGAGACTCGCATATTGCGATATTCAAATATTTTTGAGACTTGATCAATTTAATTGAAATTTCAGTACAAATAAGACAATTTAACAAAACTTGCAATTTTCAAAGTTATTATCATTATCAATGATTGAAATATGACATACTTATTGAAGTTTTGAAATTATTGAAAATTTGATACTAACCAATGTCATTTTGACAGAATTTGACAGGTGACTCGAAAACTAATTTTTTTTCAGAGGAACTTTTCGGGTTTCGCAATTTGTCTTCCGGTGACGAACCCATCGCTGCAAGAAAAAAATCAAAATTCGAAAGTCGCATTAAATGTCCGAAAAGTTTTAGGGGTTTTAGGGGAATTTTGGCGATTTCCGAGATTTTTTTTTTTCGAGCTGAGATGACGGTTCGATAGAGTTTTTTCTCCCGAATCCGAATTCGCAACATGTGTAGGTACCAAAGTGGCTGGTTTCGCCAGAAAAAAATAAAACGTGTCGGAAAATTAATGCGACCTTCGAATTTTGAAAAATAAATTGCAGCAGTAGATTCGTGACCGGAAGATACGTTTCGGAGACAAAAGTTCCTCTGGAAAAAAAATAGTTTCCGAGATATCTCAAGGAGAAGGGAAAAAACGATGCTTCGTTTTTCGCTGTTTTCTCGCTTACGTGACGAATGTCGTGAAAAACAATTGCAGATTCGGATTCCTGAGAAGAAATTCTATCGATTCCATATGGCAAAGACCTTTTAGGATGCTTAATAAAAAAGTTGAAAAAGTTTGTGAAATTTCAAACTTTCAATTAAAAAGTTTGAAATTTCACAAACTTTTTCAACTTTTTTATTAAGCATCCTAAAAATCATTTGCCATATGGAATCGATAGATCTTTTTCCTGGGAATCCGAATCTGTAATTATTTTTCACGCAAGTCGTCAAATAAGCGAGAAAAATGCGAAAAACGAAGTACAAGTTTTCCCCTTTTGTTCGATATATCTTGAAAACTAAATTTTTTCCAGAGGAACTTTTCAATGTGCCAATAAGTTTAATTTTTTTTTCGCTTAGCCAGGCTACAATACTGATTATTGTATTTTTGCAGTTGAGCCAGTCAATCCTTCAGAACTGCCGAAAATGTTGGACGGTCTAAGAAAAGTGAACAAATCCTACCCACTACTGACTACAAGAGTTGAAGAATCTGGAGAGCACGTGGTCCTGGGAACAGGAGAGCTTTACCTGGACTGTGTTATGCACGACCTAAGAAAAATGTATTCCGAAATCGACATTAAAGGTATTGTAACATTAGTTCATAAATATGATAATAGTAGTGGTACCCTCTATGGTTAAATCTCGAAGAGAGGTGAAAGGACAATAAAACCTTCTCAATTCTAGATTTCTGGGTTATAATTATAAACATTTGACGCTCATTGGCGATCATCTTAGTTCATAAGCCTTAGTTCAACTAAAAAATTGATTTTAACAGCTGTTAGCTAATATCGCTAATATTGCTGCAAGACTCTTTGAGTCCTTGGACTGAATCCAACTATCAACATACTTCTTTTCAGTGGCCGATCCTGTTGTCGCTTTCTGCGAGACCGTCGTGGAGACTTCGAGTTTAAAATGCTTCGCCGAGACTCCCAATAAGAAGAATAAGATCACCATGATCGCCGAGCCTCTGGAGAAGGGCCTCGCCGAGGACATCGAGAACGAGAATGTGCAGATTAACTGGAACAAGAAGAAACTTGGCGAGTTCTTCCAGTCGAAGTACGACTGGGATCTGCTGGCCGCTAGAAGTATCTGGGCCTTTGGTCCTGATGCCACTGGGCCTAATATCTTGGTGGACGACACGCTGCCTTCGGAGGTCGATAAAGGGCTTCTGAGTTCCGTGAAGGATTCCATCGTGCAGGGCTTCCAGTGGGGCACGAGGGAGGGGCCGCTTTGCGAGGAGCCCATCAGGAATACCAAGTTCAAGATTTTGGATGCCGTCATAGCTAACGAACCACTGCACAGAGGAGGAGGTAAGTCTCATTAAAATTAATATTATTCAATTAGTTATCTATTACTCGTTACATGCGTATAATTTATTTTGGTTCAAAATTTTGAATCCTTAATAATTTCACATTTTTATTATACATCACAGATTCTTATCGATTTTGTATGCATTTTGTATGTAATTTACTTTGTCATCAATTAGCATTGTAAAATTGTTAATAATCTGTCACTTTATGGCACAGTTACAATATTGTGCCATAAAGTGATAATATTGTGCCAGAAAGTGACAATATTGTGCCATAAAGTGACAATATTGTGCCATTAAGTAAAAATGTTGTGCCATAAGTCATCTTATCAACGAAGTAAATACACAAATATTGGAATTGGAAAAATAAATTTAAGACAGTCGATAGTCCAATAAATATTGTTTATATATAATATTTACAAACTTGAATAGTATTTAAAATTGAATTGTTTCGTAAAACACTAGTTCGACGATAAAATAATGTACGAAATTCAATCCCTTTTCAATTCCTCACATTACAAACTTATTTCATAATTTACTATTATCTACTGATTTTATGCTTGTTTCTTCTTGCAGGACAAATAATTCCAACCGCTAGGAGAGTGGTGTACTCCGCTTTCTTGATGGCAACCCCTAGATTGATGGAGCCATACCTCTTTGTGGAGGTTCAAGCACCTGCAGATTGCGTGTCTTCAGTTTACACAGTTCTGGCAAAGCGAAGGTAAGTGGGACAGTATGAATAAAAATTATGTTGTTTTTAGGTGTTGTAGTAAAAGATTGTCGTGCCTTACTTGAATTGAACTGCTGCACACCGCCAGTTTAAATAATGTCCAGCTTAATATTTTTATTTTTAAGTTGAACATTGATTTTTATAATTTTTGTCTACCTAAAAGTATTACAAGATTATTTCGTTGGCTGTTCTGAGCATTTTATATTTCAAACTAATCAGAAATATAAAAAAAAAATTAAAAACATGTAATTCTTAATTTTTTTTTTAATTTATTAATTTTTGATTTATTTAAAAAAATCATTATTTATTCCAACCTTGATTTGAACATAAATTATTCTTCTGTGCTGCCATTAAATTCTGTTGTCATTTTTGCAACTCTCTCAGTTTGATGGTACTGTTGAACAGTTTCAGCAGTCTTCAAATTTCTTAAAAATATTATTTGCTTTCTAAATTGAAATTATCTAGTACAATATTGCTTCTACTGACTGAAGTAGTTTAATTGTACAGTTTAACAGTTCCTGTAAGCAAATAACAAAGTCCTCATTAAGTTTATTTAAAAATACTTTGTTTTCTAAATTAAAATTATCTACTACATTTTGCTGCTACATTTGATTTTGCTGACGTAGTAATTTAATAGTACAGTTTAATACTTTCTGAAATCCTCAATGAGTTTCTTTAAAAATACTTTGCTTTCTGAATCGAAATGATCTACTACAAAATCAGCTACTGCTGACTATAATTATTTTGCTTCAAATACTAACTGATCGTTATCTATAGTAATTTGATAGTACGGTTTAATACTTTCTGAAATCCTCAATGAGTTTCTTTTAAAATCCTTTGCTTTCTGAATCGAAATTATCTACTACAATATGTGCTTCTGCTGACTCTAATTATTTTGTTTCAAATACTAACTGATCGTTATTTGCCCTCACTTCACTTGAAAAGGTGTAACTATATGCATTTAAAAAACGATGTAGTTTGAACACAATTTTTGAAGATCGGTCATTTAATTTAACATATAATACTATAATGTCTCAAACTTCTTTAAAATTAGACAAAATAAATTTATAATTCCCAGTAATGGTTTGGTTAGCACTTGTACCTAAATGTTATGTAATAAATTTGCCCAATAATTGATTTTATAGTCTAGAAATATTTAATTTGTATGTTGTGCCCGGCGCATCCACCATAAGTGAGACATATTTCGTAGCATTTAATCGTTTGCTATTCTTACTTTAAAATCTAAACGTCCATATACATAATCAACCCTAGTAGCCACTAAAGCTTAGTAGCTACTAATGCTGCTCAGAATGTGATATTAATTACAGAGTAACTATTTTTTTTATTCTATAGTCGCCTTATACAATAATAGTAGTACGAAATCTTAAATAAATGTGTATAAATAAGATATTTTCCATAATAATTACACGAAAGTTTTGCATGAACAACTAAATTCAACTGAAATCAGTTACATATGTATTTCTAGAGGCTTGTCTAAGCAGAATTTTGCCCAGAAATAAATGTACATACGTTAAAAGTAATAAATTCTGAAATATAGCCCGGCGCATCCACCAAAAGTGTTACCGCTTATACAATAACTTACTTTGTGCAATTGCATTTAATCTTATTATGCAATCATGTCTAACTTTTCTTAAGATAATTTACAAGAATGTGACACTGCCTTTATTGTTTGCAGTTATTATTTATATATGTTTTCATGCGGTTTTTATATTATTTCGCTTCCATAATCGCACAAGGTGTATGTGAATTTTTCATTGATATGAGGTAATCCGGGTATTTCGTATCAAAACTCGTTAGCAGTAATTTGTACTTTACTAGACAGCATCACATTCGAATGTCAAATACCAGTATGTCATCAATGCATGTGACATTCGAATGTGATGCTGTCGAGTTACGTACACGTTACTGCTTAAGTTTTTCTTATACACTATTATTAGCTTCCCTATTAATTTTAGAGAAAAATCGCAAGGGAATATTTTTTAGAGTATGTTTCATGGTAATTCAACTACAACTACAACTAAATACATTTTTAATTGCCTGTATTACACAAGAGTAATATACCTGAATAAGACAATTTGCCACGTTAAAAGTGTTACAGTTATTCACATACTTATATATTGGTTCACACTCGATTACGTTTCAAATAACACGTACGACATTCTGTCATATTATAAAGTGGTGATACAAGATTCCCATGTAAATTATTATAAAATGAAAAAAAAAATTGTACATACAACCATCGACGACGACGATGACGACGATCTTCTGCTCATTGATGAAACTTCTTCGGCTTCTGGTCATTGGTGACACACTTCTGCAGCTTAAAGTTCATTGAACCCAAACTTCTTCACCTTCTGGTCATTGGTGACACACTTCTTCAGCTTAAAGTCCTTCTGGTCATTGGTGACACATTTCTTTAGCTTAAAGTCATTCTGGTCATTGGTGACACACTTCTTCAGCTTAAAGTTCATTGAACCCAAACTTCTACACCTTCTGGTCATTGGTGACACATTTCTTCAGCTTAAAGTCCTTCTGGTCATTGGTGACACACTTCTTCAGCTTTAAGTCCATCTGGTCATTGGTGACACACTTCTTCAGCTTAAAGTTCATTGACCCCAAACTTCTTCACCTTCTGGTCATTGGTGACACACTTCTTCACCTTCTGGTCATTGTCGACACACTTCTTCAGCTTAAAGTCCTTCTGGTCATTGGTGACACACTTCTTCAGCTTTAAGTCCTTCTGGTCATTGGTGACACACTTCTTCAGCTTAAAGTTCATTGAACCGAAACTTCTTCACCTTCTGGTCATTGGTGACACACTTCTTCAGGCACTTCTTCACCTTGTGGTCATTGTCGACATACTTCTTCAGCCAACAATTTTATCATTTCATGGTCTTTTCGAGTGGACAGGCCATCGAAGTGTCACGTCAGCCACTAATATGGTTGCGATTTATGGTGAAAACTATGTTGTTTTTAATTTTTTAAGTCAGTTTCTGTCTATGACATATTCTAGAAAATTTACCACGATAGCATTTATTATGGTAGCGATTTATGGTGAAACCTATGTGGTTTTAATTTTTTAACTAATTTTCTGTCTCTAGCATATTCTGGAAAATAAACCACGACTGCATTTATCATAGTAGCGATTTATGGTGAAACCTATTTCTACATATTATAACTAATCCACTGGTTATCTCAGAATTATTTTAAAACTCTGAATTTCCTTTTTCACAAATTTTTTCACAATTTTCACTGATTAAAATTTCAGATTCATAAATTGATTAATTAGATTAATTCATATACTACAGTTAGAGCACGTTTAGAGTTTTCGTGATATACTATTTTAGTTCAGGAAGAAACAAAAATTGTCCGCGCAATATCTCATATTATTTTCCTTTTTATTTAATTTTTTTATAAATATTTTTATGCAAGTACTAACAAATTTTGCATTTTTTTAAATATTTGATCATAGTTGGAGTATAAAATTCTGAAGTTTTTCTCTTCTTTTGGGGCAATTGTAATGTAAATTGACAAAACATAATGCCAGTAGTGAATCATTCTAGAAAATTAATCACAGAATTTACAATTATTTCTACATATTTATATAAACTAATCCACTGGTTATCCTCACAACTATTTTAAAACTCTGAACTTCCTTTTTCACAAAAATTCAAATTGTCTTTTTGTGAAAAAGGAGATTCTTAGTTATAATTTAAAAACTTTCAGAAGCTCCCATTATAAAATCCAGATTAAAATTTCAGATTCAAAAAATTACATAATGACCCTTTTGAAAATACGTGATATTTTTGAAATTTACATAACAGTTAGATCACATTTAGAGTTTTTGTGATATACTATTTTATTTCTCAATATTATTTTCCTTTTTTTATTTTTTTCTAAATATTTTCATACAAGTATTTACTACAAATTTTTCAATTTTTTAAATATTTTATCATATTTGGAGTATAGTATTCTGGAGTTTTTCTTTTCTTTTTGGGTAATTGTAATGTAAATTGACAAAACATAATGCCAGTAGTGAATCTTTGTATGAAGAAAGAGGCTAATATTTAATGGGCCATTAAAAATAGTCTCTATTTTCAGGAATTTTCGTTGCCACTGTACATTTTCTTATGCGAATGTTATTCTAGAGAAGTTGTAACTAATGTGTTTCTTTGGGACAGAATACTTTTAAAATATGATTAATAGCTACTTCTATAATGATTTCGTGTCGTACAGATTTTTCGTGCCAAGAGAAATATCATGTACACAAAATATTAAGTACTGATTCATCATACGAAAAAGAATTTCTCTGATAAATATTTCTACAATGAATACAACTTTTTTACATTTTTTGCAAGAGAAATTTCAATTACAACAAAAATTAAGTTACTTTTTAGAAATAAGAAATTCTTACTTTTAATTTAAAAACTTTCACAAGCTCCCATCATAAAATTCAGAATTGTTTATTTTTATTACATAATGACCTTTTTGAATACGAATGCTATTCTAGAGAAGTTGAAATTAATGTGTTTCTTTGGGAAAGAATATGATTAATAGGTACTTCTATAATGATTTCGTGTGCTACAGATTTTTCATGGCAAGAGAAATTTCAATTACAAAATATATTAAGTAACTTCACTGATTCATCATCCGAAATGGATTTCTCCAATAAATCTTCCTACCTCTATTGAATGAAAACATTTTTTACATATTTTTAAGCTACCAATCAGCTATCATTTAATGTGTTTCTTTGGGAAACAATAGTTTTAAAAATCGATTAATAGTCCTATATTATTTCGTTTACTACAGATTTTTCCTTGCAAGAGAAATTTCAATTACAACAACAATTAAGTTTCTTCAGTAATTCATTTTACATTTTCTTAGCCTACATCACTTAATTTTCTTTTTGCAAATCAACAATGATACTGTTCACAGAGGACACGTGACACAAGACGCCCCAGTTCCCGGATCACCACTATACACCATCAAAGCCTTCATTCCTGCCATAGACAGTTTTGGGTTCGAAACTGATTTGAGGACGCACACACAAGGCCAGGCTTTCTGTTTGTCTGTCTTTCACCACTGGCAGGTAAGTCATTCTTCAACACCTTTTATATAAAAATTATCAACTCCTATCGGAGGATTCTATCGATTTTCGTGATTGTTTTAATCATATAATATTAGTGAAGCGAAATGTAGCGTAAATTCAAAACCTTAATTGGGACCCGTGAGGTTTGAACTTTTTTATTTCTGGACTGATTTAAGCAAAAATTGCACCATTTGTCAATCTCAGCATGCTGATTGATGCCCTTGTTGTTTGATATTTTTTTATTTCTGGACCAAATTAAGCAAATTTTGCACCTTTTGGCAATCTCAGCATTCTGATTATAAATAGCCACCTGGATTTTGGGTAGAAAACTCCGGTAATGCTAGAGAGCTGCCTAAAGTTTGAGTAATTTTATAAAAATAGTTCATTTTGAACAATTGAGCAGTTAAGGATGTTTTCATTCTAAAATTTTTTTAGATTACACATATTATGATTGCCAATTCAATTAAAAAAAAAAAATGTAATAAAAAAAAATCGAACAAATTAGCACACTCGCCCTTCGGGCTCGTGGCCTAAATTTTATTCTCGTGAAAAACATCCACTTAACTCACTTGTTTTAACAACTATTATAATTCAGGAGTGTGCTGCTCTTGAAAAGACCGTAAGGGATTACTAGTGATAACATCCTCTTAACTCACTTGTTTTAACAAGTTTTAACAAGTCCAGGAGTGTGCTGCTCTTGAAATGACCATAAGGGATTTCTAGTGATACGTCTAAGAAAAATCAAGTGCATTTTCTAGGCATTCACTAGAATAACGTATTTTTTATATACTTTATGACTGTTTCGTAAAGAATACGATTATGAACAGAAATATTGATAAACTCATGGGGAATCTGTATCACAATGCCGTATTTTTTATATACTTTATAACTGTTTCGTGGAGAATACGATTATGAACAGAAACATTGATAAACTCATGGAAAATCTCTATCACAATGCCTAACCAATTCCAGATCGTTCCTGGCGATCCTCTGGACAAAAGCATAGTCATCAGGCCTCTTGAGCCCCAGCCGGCCACCCACCTGGCCAGGGAGTTCATGATAAAAACGCGCAGGAGGAAGGGCCTCAGCCAGGACGTATCCATCAACAAGTTCTTCGATGACCCTATGTTGCTGGAATTGGCACGACAAGACGTGATGCTGAATTATCCGCTTCTATAAGTAAGATTTCGTATTATAACCAACTTGACTTGTTTTTATTGAAGGGCTCTCAACATGTAATCAGCCTTCACTCAAAAGTGCCGCGAAGTTTTGGCAGAAGTTGAGACACTTGTAATAAATGAATATTGTGTTTGATTTTTGTATTGTACAAATTATAAGTTTAAATCATCTGTGTGTGCATTTATCAACTTAATTATACGTCCATAAATGTTATTATTATCCTCCTAACAGCTCAAATCTGCATGTGGTCGACCCAGAGCATTAGTAAGTACCATTATTATTATCGTGTTGTCTTATTTTTCAGCGTTACAACATTGTGGGAGTTTAGCCTCTCCAACAATTTTCTTCGCAAGAGTAGCTTGATCCTGCTGTCTTCTTCTTCTTCGGCATTACAACATTGTGGGTTTTCTTCAACAATTTTCTTCCAGAGCACTCTTATGACCAGCCTGCTGTCTTCTTCTCTTCTTCGGCCTTACAACATTGTAGGTTCTCTTCAACAATTTTCTTCCAGAATACCCTTAACACCATCCTGCTGTCTTCCTCTTTTCCTCTTCTTCTTCAGCGTTACAACCAGGACTGTGGAGCCACAGCCGAAGTCGGAGTCCCAGGAGCAGCTGGTTAAAAAAAACCTCACATATTTAGACAGTTAAAGCTGAAAATACGACAAATTATGTCAGTTATAATTGAAAATATGACAAATCTTGACAGTTGCAGTTGATCACATTCAAAATATTGACAGTTACAGTTAAAAATATTAGAGAAATTGATAATCACAGTTCACTAAATAACAAATTTTGACAATTTCAGTTGAAAATATGACATATTTTGTCAGCTATCGTTGAAAATTTTATCAATTCTGACAGTTCAAGTTGAAAAGATGAACTTGTGAAAATTTAACATATTTGACGAGTTCGTCAAATTTCGCAGATTTCGACATATAGAGATTTTGATAGTTACACCTGTTAATAAAAACATCACATATATTGACAGTTTCAGTTGAAAATTTGACAGATTTTTACAATCTCAATTGAAAATATTACAAATTTTGACTGGTACAGTTGAAAATTTGACATATCGGCAGGTACACTTGAAATTATGACTTCTGTTAGTTATAACTAAAATTTGACTAAACGTGACAGTTACGTTAAAAATAATGCACACTTTGACAGTACAGTCGAACATATGCCAAATTTTGTCAGTTGCAGTTAAAAATATTACAGAATTTGATAATCACAGTTCGTAATATAACAATTTTTGACAGTTTCAGTTGAAAATATTACAGATTCTAACAGTTACTCTTGAAAATATGATAATATCGACTGCTACAGTTGAAAGTATAGCAAATTTTGTTAGTTACAACTAAGTTTGCCAGTTCTACAACTGGCATTCTTTGACAGTACAGTTAAAAATATGACATATTTTGCCGGCTACTATTGCAAATTTTATTAATTTTGATAATTTCAGTTGAAAAGATAACAAACGTGGATACAGTTGCTTGTGAGAATTTAGCAGATGCGACGAGTTCATCAAATTTGGCAGATTTAGACAATTGGAGTTTCAAATTCTTCAGATTACACCTGTTAACAAAAACATCAAATATTTTGATAGTTTCAGTTGAAAATTTGACAGATTTTAACAGTTACTCTTGATAATAAGATAACATCGACTGCTACAGTTGAAAGTATAGCAAAATTTGTTAGTTACAACTAATTTTGCCAGTTATGGTTCAAACTGTAGCACACTTAACCGTAAAGTATAAATATGACATATTTTGCCAGCTACTATTGCAAATTTGATTAAATTTGACAATTTCAGTTCAAAAGATGACAAACTTGGATACAGTTGCTTGTGAAAATTTAGCAGATGCGAAGAGTTCATCAAATTTGTCAGATTTCGACAATTGGAGTTCCAAATTCTTCAGATTACACCTGTTAACAAAAACATCAAATATTTTGATACTTTCAGTTGAAAATTTGACAGATTTTAACAGTTACTCTTGATAATAAGATAATATCGACTGCTACAGTTGAAAGTATAGCAAATTTGGTTAGTTACAACTAATTTTGCCAGTTATGGTTCTAACTATAGCATACTTTGGCACTACAGTTAAAAATATGATATATTTTGCAAGCTACTATTGCAAATTTGATTAATTTTGACAATTTCAGCTGAAATGATAACAAACTTGGATACAGTTGCTTGTGAAAATTTAGCAGATGCGACGAGTTCATCAAATTTGGCTGATTTCGACAATTGGAGTCTAAAATGTTACAGATTTTTACAGTTACAGCTGTTAATTAAAACATCACATATTTTGACAGTTACAATTGAGTCGTATAGAATCAAAACTCACAATATCCAAAATCAATTTTTAACTGCTTTTATTATTAAAATGCTATATAAAAAGCATTTTTTAATTTTACAATTCATTTTGTAGAGTTAACAGAACAGGATGCATTTGCGAAATTTTGGGAAATAGATTGTCGAGTAGAGCGGTTTTCGGTTAATTCCCAAAATTTCGGTATTTGGATATTGTGAGTTTTGATTCTATACGACTCAATTGAAAATATGACAGATTTGCAGTTGAAAATATTACAGATTTTAACAAACACAATTGAAAATTTTTAATGTCGACAGCTAAAGTAGAGATCTAAAGAAGGTATGAGTCGACAGCTAAAGTAGAGGGCTAAAGAAAATATGATAACATTTGTTTGTTACAGCAAAAATTTGAATAATTATGACAATTATGTTTAAAAACATGGCACCCTTTGGCAGTACAGTTGAAAATATGTAAAATTTTGTCAGTTGCAGTTGAAAATTCAACCAATTTTGACAGCTAGGGCTGAATGTATGATACATGCTGACTGTTGCAGTTGAAAATATGACAGATTTTGACAGTTACCATTGAAATAGTGACATATCGACAGGTCGACAGGACATGGTTGAAAATTTGTCAATTTTTGTTACTTAAAAGTAAAACTTGACAAATTGTGACAGTCATGTTTAAAAATATGGCACACTTTGATAATACAGTTGAAAATTTGACATTTCGACAGCTAAAGTTGAAAATATGATAACTTTTGTTAATTATAGCAAAAATTTGAATAATTATGACAGTTATGTTTAAACCCATGGCACACTTAGACAGTACAGTTGGAAATATGTAAAATTTTGTCAGTTACAGTTGAAAACTCAACTAATTTTGACAGTTAGGGCTGAATGTATGATACATGATGACGGTTACAGTAGAAAGTAACATAGATGTAGCAGTAGCAATTAAATAATTATAAATAATCAATAATTTACATAATGAATTTATTTTGTTAGTAACATCCTGCCAATTCTTATTATTCTTTTTCTTCTTTTTCTCTTTTTCTTCGGTATTACATTGTAGGTTTTAGCCTCTTCAGCAATTTTATTCCAAATCACCATTATCACCATCATTTTGTCTTCTTCTTCTTCTTCTTTTTCGGCGTTAATTTTCTTTCTATTATAATGTGACATATATTATGCAAGAAAAGAAAAAGTAAAAATAAATGTAAATTTTACAGATTTATACATCGCAAGAACATGACAGTTTTAGACTGTTACCACCATTTATGCACGTTGCAGCCTGCAGACTTAATGACGCAGAAACGCATGTTTACATTTTAGTGTTGTACGATATTTATTACAAAAAAATCTTCAACAATTACAATATTTTATGATTGTTCAATTAAAAAAAAATTGGGTTGATAAAGAGTCGGAGTCAGGAGTCACGAGTCGGAGTCAGGAGTCACGAGTCTGAGCAAGGGGTCACGAGTCGGAGTCGGTTTGTGGAGTCGGAGTCGGACTCTGAGACTCTAAAAATATTGAGTCGGATTCGGAGTTTGAGTCGGGCAATTTACCTATCGACTCCTCAGCTCTGGTTACAACCCGTTATGGGTTTTAGCGTCTTAACAATTTCTTCCAAAGTACTGTTATCACCATCCTGCTGCCTTCTTCTTCTACTTCTTCTACGGCATTACAACATTGTAGGTTTTAGCCTTTTCAGCAATTTTCTTCCGGAGTACCATTGCTATCAACATGTGGTCTTCTTATGCGGCGTTACAAGCCGTTATGGGTTTTACTCTTTCATATTTTGCTTCCAGAGTACACTTATCACAATCCTGCTATTTTCTCTTCTTCTTCAGCGTTACAGCCTGTTATGGGTCTTGGCATCTTCAACAATTTATTCCAACGTACTTTTAGCACCATCCTGCTGCCTTCTTCTTCTACTGTATTACAACATTATAGGTTTTAGCCTCTTCAACAATTTTCTTTCAGGGTACCATTGTCACGATCCTTATATCTTCTTCTTCGGCGTTACAAGCTGTTAGATGTTATGAATCCTTCCATATTTTTCATCCACAGTAGAATTATCATCATCCTGCTATCTTCGCTTCTTTTTCTTCAGCGTTACAGCCTGTTATGGGTCTTAGCGTCGTCAACAATTTATTCCAACGTACTTTTAGCACCATCCTGCTGCCTTTTTCTTCTACTGTATTACAACATTGTAGGTTTTAGCTTCTTCAGCAATTTTCTTCCAGGGTACCATTGTCACGATCCTTTTATCTTCTTCTTCGGCGTAACAAGCTGTTACGGGTTTTGGATCCTTCCGTATTTTTCTTCCACAGTAGAATTATTATCATCCTGCTATCTTCGCTTCTTTTTCTTCAGCGTTACAGCCTGTTATGGGTCTTAGCGTCGTCAACAATTTATTCCAACGTACTTTTAGCACCATCCTGCTGCCTTTTTCTTCTACTGTATTACAACATTGTAGGTTTTAGCTTCTTCAGCAATTTTCTTCCAGGGTACCATTGTCACGATCCTTTTATCTTCTTCTTCGGCGTAACAAGCTGTTACGGGTTTTGGATCCTTCCATATTTTTCTTCCAGAGTAGAATTATCACCATCCTGCTATCTTGGCTTCTTCTTCTTCAGCGTTACAGCCTGTTATGGGTCTTAGCGTCTTCAACAATTTATTCCATAGTACCTTTAGTACCATTTTGCTGCCTTCTTCTTCTACTGTATTACAACATTGTAGGTTTTAGCCTCTTCAGCAATTTTCTTCCAGGGTACCACCATTGTCACGATCCTTTAGTCATCTTTTTCGGCGTTACAAGCTGTTATAGGTTTTAGACTCTTCCATATTTTTCTTCCAGAGTACGCTTATCACTATCCTGCTATCTTCTCTTCTTCTTCTTCAGCGTTACAGCCTGTTATGGGTCGTAGCGTCTTCAACAATTTATTCCAAAGTACCTTTAGCACCACCCTGCTGCCTTCTCTTTCTACTGTATTACAACATTGTAGGTTTTAGCCTCTAGTAGCCTCTTCATCAATTTTCTTCCAGGGTACCACCATTGTCACGAACCTTTAGTCTTCTTCTTCGGCGTTACAAGCCGTTATGGGTTTTGGATCCTTTCATATTTTTCTTCCAGAGTACCCTTATCACCATCCTGCTATCTTCTCTTCTTCTTCGTTTTCTTCAGCATTACAGTCTGTTATAGGTTTTAGCGTCTTCAACAATTTTCTTCCAGAGCTCTATTATCACTATCCTATTGTCTCCTTCGTCATCTTATTCTTCTTTTTCTACTTCTTCTTCGGCGTTATAAGCTGTTATAGGTATTAGACTCATCCATATTTTTCTTCCAGAGGTTCCTTTCTCCGACAATCCTCCATCATCCTCTAACTCTCATACTCTTCAAATCTTCTATGTCGTCTAGCCATCGTTTTTTAGCTATCCTCCTGTGGTATCCAAATTTACCACTGCACATATATTCTCAGTTTCCAAAACAGAATCCAAATCTTGCACGTAAAAACGGTAACACGAAATGTACAAGTCATCGGAATTGAAACCAGACATCGTCCACGATTTAATGAACCTCATGACTCATGTGGCTCATGTGGGCTCGTGCGACCTTCCTTCTCACGTCCAGCAGGAGTGCATGCGAGGTGATTCATCCCGATAACAAGCACACCGAATTGTGCTAATCGCGAGGCCAATTTGAATAAAAATTCGGGGCGATAAATCACCTTCCGCGTCGACGCTCGCGTCCAGTTATTACTTTAAAACGCAAATCTGGTTTAATTAAGATCGCCGCTTAATAAAATTTTCGTGGAATTAGATGTCGCCGGTCAGCCCGGACGTGATTAATTGCCCTGTAAACGCACGGACACGGGAATTAACGTCTCCGAAAGTCGCACATGGAGGCAAATGGTAAGTGATTTAGGCTAGACGTACAAGGACTACATTATATCCGACAGGTTTCTTGAGAATTAATTATATGCGAGCACTGCTTGGATTTACAGACATTGCTGCTCTCTGCACTTACCAAATATATAAGTAATTGATCCAAAATAATGTTTGAATGTTTAATTTAACGTAGAAAGTTTTATAGGCAAAGTGAATAAAATAAAATGGATCAATGTGATAGGCAACATCCATAGCGGATAGCCACTTGAAGAAGAAAGTTTCAACGTTTTGTAATATGCGAGCCGCTTCATATTTTGTCATTTTCAAATCATCTCGGACATATTAGTAAACCATTTTACACAAAATTATTGCTCAAGCATTAGGGAAGCTGCAATTTAAATTTAATTTACAGCTTGTTTCTCCTTGCAACTAACTGTTTACATTTTTAACGCATATTTTTAATAATTTTAACATGTCGAATTATGCATTCATAATTTATACCTGACACAAATGGTAATTCGTTTCCCACATTACTATTCGTGGAAATGTTGCAGTGCAATAAATATAATTCGGTTTGGTCTATATGGCATGCCCGAAACGCTGCCACGTCCTTATGAATTATTAAAATTGTTATTGCGTTTTTATGCAAAGATCCGTGCGCGACCGGCTCTCAAATTGGCCATTAGACGTTCAATCTGTTATTTTAATTTTGTTTATAGACGTAAATGCTTAATTTAAAATATTTTATAGTCGCATGCAAATAGATAACTTTCGAGCAGCTTTAATAATCAAATATTATATTTGTTGCATTTCAAGCTTCGGTCATTGGTCATAAAATTTTATCGCGACAGGTCAATAACGTATGATCAACAAATAACTATGATTGGTTACAACCAAATTAATTTGCTCCTGACTATCAGCGCACGTAGAAGATACAACATAATACCAACGTCTGACAAACACTTTTTTATCACAACAAATTACTACCATTGGTTACACCCAAATTAATCTAGTCCTAACTATATACAGGCAAGTGAAAATAGTATTTGTGCAACAAATTTATAATAATTAGCCTTCTTCTTGACTGAATCCTGGATACGGTATCGAAACCTTCAAAGTAATCGATGCAATTATAAATAATAATGGTGTTTATTTAGCTGAATATATTCAAAAAACTTTGAAACATATATTTCTTGGATTTACCACGGAATATTTAATTTTCTTATGTGTAAAAACAATCGATAAAACTACGAATATTTGGTTGCATACGTTCAAAGGCCATCGAAGTATCTCTCCGATCCCAAGGTCTCTACTAGTACTCGAAATGCCTATAAGCAGTCATGTATTTTTGTACGTAGGAGATACGTTAATAAGGTCGGTTTTACGTAAGTTGAGGAATAGTTAATAAAGCCCGGCTTTTCGTAACTTGAGGATTAGTTATCTGCCGGATAGGTATTCTTCCTGTACTTACAACAGGTAAATATTTTCAATTCCATTTATTTATATTTAATTAAAATTTGAACGGGCACGCAGCCACAATGAA
Organism: Othius punctulatus; assembly: GCA_951805005.1. NCBI lineage: Eukaryota > Metazoa > Arthropoda > Insecta > Coleoptera > Staphylinidae > Othius > Othius punctulatus. The sequence continues at coordinate 19,671,530 of OX638146.1, forward strand.
TTGTTGTATCGGAAAACGATTTCGATATTCGTAATCAGCATGCTAATATTGAGGGCTGATATAAATATTGTCCAATATTTGTGGACCGAATTAAACAAGATTTACATATTTTGTAGATCTTTGCATGCTGATTAATCGTGGTAACCTGGACCTTAAGTAGCACACTTCAGTTGTGCTACAGAGCAGTCCAAAATATGACAAATTTTAATGAAAATTTACTGTTTTTCGAATTCTTTGTCCACATTGGACAAAATTCACATGAGTTGTCAACATTAGCTATTTGTTGATTAACTATCAATATTAGTGATAGTGTTTCCTTTTGATAGAGGAAATCTAAAAGCTGTCCGTAGATGATCATTTGATTTTCTACTCGAAATTCTCATGATAAAGCTGCGCTGACGAGTCCTATAAGGACGAAACAGCTTTTGCCAATCCAGTTTCATGCCGAGTGCCACCGACCAACCAGAGAACAACTAGAGAACAACCAGAAACATCAAACCAGATACATCGCAGACATGTAGACAACCAAACAGATGGAACCGTTGGAGTTCATGTCCTTCGAGATATATTCTCTGCAATCAGGGTGAGTAAATGTTACTTATTAATTAATATAAGCAATAAATTGCAAATAAACATAAAGTAAATCATATTCTCTTGTACTGTTCAATAAAACTGAGTGCGCAGTATGATGGAGTAGTAAATGCTGAATACAAATATGCACACCGCAATTCTTAGTTACCGAGATAAAAATTAATAACGAATAAACATCTCCTGCGACTTCTGTGATCCTGGTACGAGTTCCGAAAATTACCAAATTTGTGGAGTTAAAATTTCTCTTCAATAATTCAATAAAACTGAGTACGCAATATGATGGAGTAGTAAATGCTGAATCCAAATATGCAAACCGCAATGCTATGCGATTCTTAGTTACCGAGATAAAAATTAATAACGAATAAACGATCTCTTGCGACTTCTGTGATCCTGGTACGAGATCCGAATATTACAAAATTTGTGGTGTTAAAGTTTCTTTTCAGTAATTCAATAAAACTGAGTACGCAGTATGATGGAGTAGTAAATGCTGAATCCAAATATGCAAACTGCAATGCTGTGCGATTCTTAGTTACCGAGATAAAAATTAATAACGAATAAACGATCTCTTGCGACTTCTGTGATCCTGGTACGAAATCCAAAATTACAAAATTTGTAGTGTTAAAATTTATTTTCAACAATTCAATAAAACTGAGTACTCAGTATGATGGAGTAGTAAATGCTGAATCCAAATATGCAAACCGCAATGCTGTGCGATTCTTAGTTAGCGAGATAAAAATTAATAACGAATAAACGATCTCTTGCGACTTCTGTGATCCTGGTACGAAATCCAAAATTACAAAATTCGTAGTGTTAAAATTTCTTTTCAATAATTCGATAAAACTAAGTACGCAGTATGATGGAGTAGTAAATGCTGAATCCAAATATGCAAACCGCAATGCTGTGCGATTCTTAGTTACCGAGATAAAAATTAATAACGAATAAACGATCTCTTGCGACTTCTGTGATCCTGGTACGAAATCCAAAATTACAAAATTCGTAGTGTTAAAATCTCTTTTCAATAATTCAATAAAACTGAGTACGCAGTATGATGGAGTAGTACATGCTGAATCCAAATATGCAAACCGCAATGCTGTGCGATTCTTAGTTACCGAGATAAAAATTAATAACGAATAAACGTTCTCTTGCCACTTCTGTGATCCTGGTACGAGATCTGAAAGTTACAAAATTTGTGGTGTTAATTTTTCTTTTCATTTTCAATCAAACTGAGTACGCAGTACGATGGAGTAGTAAATGCTGAATCCAAATATGCAAACCGCAATGCTGTGCGATTCTTAGTTACCGAGATAAAAAATAATAACGAATAAACGATCTCTTGCGACTTCTGTGATCCTGGTACGAAATCCGAAAATTACAAAATTTGTGGTGTTAAAATTTCTTTTAAGTAATTCAATAAAACTGAGTACGCAGTATGATGGAGTAGTATATGCTGAATCTAAATATGCAAACCGCAATGCTGTGCGATTCTTAGTTACCGAGATAAAAATTAATAACGAACAAACGATCTCTTGCGACTTCTGTGATCCTGGTACGAAATCCAAAATTACAAAATATGTAGTGTTAAAATTTATTTTCAATAATTCAATAAAACTGAGTACGCAGTATGATGGAGTAGTAAATGCTGAATCCAAATATGCAAACCGCAATGCTGTGCGATTCTTAGTTACCGAGATAAAAATTAATAACGAATAAACGATCTCTTGCGACTTCTGTGATCCTGGTACGAAATCCGAAAATTACAAAATTTGTGGTGTTAAAATTTCTTTTAAGTAATTCAATAAAACTGAGTACGCAGTATGATGGAGTAGTATATGCTGAATCTAAATATGCAAACCGCAATGCTGTGCGATTCTTAGTTACCGAGATAAAAATTAATAACGAACAAACGATCTCTTGCGACTTCTGTGATCCTGGTACGAAATCCAAAATTACAAAATATGTAGTGTTAAAATTTATTTTCAATAATTCAATAAAACTGAGTACGCAGTATGATGGAGTAGTAAATGCTGAATCCAAATATGCAAACCGCAATGCTGTGCGATTCTTAGTTACCGAGATAAAAATTAATAACGAATAAACGTTCTCTTGCCACTTCTGTGATCCTGGTACGAGATCTGAAAGTTACAAAATTTGTGGTGTTAATTTTTCTTTTCATTTTCAATCAAACTGAGTACGCAGTACGACGGAGTAGTAAATGCTGAATCCAAATATGCAAACCGCAATGCTGTGCGATTCTTAGTTACCGAGATAAAAATTAATAACGAATAAATGATCTCTTGCGACTTCTGTGATCCTGGTACGAAATCCGAAAATTACAAAATTTGTGGTGTTAAAATTTCTTTTCAGTAATTCAATAAAACTGAGTACGCAGTATGATGGAGTAGTATATGCTGAATCCAAATATGCAAACCGCAATGCTGTGCGATTCTTAGTTACCGAGATAAAAATTAAAAACGAATAAACGATCTCTTGCGACTTCTGTGATCCTGGTACGAAATCCAAAATTACAAAATTGGTAGTGTTAAAATTTATTTTCAACAATTCAATAAAACTGAGTACTCTGTATGATGGAGTGGTAAATGCTGAATCCAAATATGCAAACCGCAATGCTGTGCGATTCTTAGTTACCGAGATAAAAATTAATAACGAATAAATGATCTCTTGCGACTTCTGTGATCCTGGTACGAAATCCAAAATTACAAAATATGTAGTGTTAAAATTTATTTTCAATAATTCAATAAAACTGAGTACGCAGTATGATGGAGTAGTAAATGCTGAATCCAAATATGCAAACCGCAATGCTGTGCGATTCTTAGTTACCGAGATAAAAATTAATAACGAACAAACGATCTCTTGCGACTTCTGTGATCCTGGTACAAGTTCCGAAAATTATAAAATTTGTGGTCTTAAATTTTCTTTTCAATAATTCAATAAAACTGAATACGCAGTATGATGGAGTAGTAAATGCTGAATCCAAATATGCAAACCGCAATGCTGTGCGATTCTTAGTTACCGAGATAAAAATTAATAAGGAACAAACGATCTCTTGCGACTTCTGTGATCCTGGTACGAAATCCAAAATTACAAAATATGTAGTGTTAAAATTTATTTTCAATAATTCAATAAAACTGAGTACGCAGTATGATGGAGTAGTAAATGCTGAATCCAAATATGCAAACCGCAATGCTGTGCGATTCTTAGTTACCGAGATAAAAATTAATAACGAATAAACGATCTCTTGCGACTTCTGTGATCCTGGTACGAAATCCAAAATTACAAAATTCGTAGTGTTAAAATTTCTTTTCAGTAATTCAATAAAACTGAGTACGCAATATGATGGAGTAGTAAATGCTGAATCCAAATATGCAAACCGCAATGCTGTGCGATTCTTAGTTACCGAGATAAAAATTAATAACGAATAAACGATCTCTTGCGACTTCTGTGATCCTGGTACGAAATCCAAAATTACAAAATTCGTAGTGTTAAAATTTCTTTTCAATAATTCAATAAAACTGAGTACGCAGTATGATGGAGTAGTAAATGCTGAATCCAAATATGCAAACCGCAATGCTGTGCGATTCTTAGTTACCGAGATAAAAATTAATAACGAATAAACGATCTCTTGCGACTTCTGTGATCCTGGTACGAAATCCAAAATTACAAAATTCGTAGTGTTAAAATTTCTTTTCAATAATTCAATAAAACTGAGTACGCAGTATGATGGAGTAGTAAATGCTGAATCCAAATATGCAAACCGCAATGCTGTGCGATTCTTAGTTACCGAGATAAAAATTAATAACGAATAAACGTTCTCTTGCCACTTCTGTGATCCTGGTACGAGATCTGAAAGTTACAAAATTTGTGGTGTTAATTTTTCTTTTCATTTTCAATCAAACTGAGTACGCAGTACGATGGAGTAGTAAATGCTGAATCCAAATATGCAAACCGCAATGCTGTGCGATTCTTAGTTACCGAGATAAAAATTAAAAACGAATAAACGATCTCTTGCGACTTCTGTGATCCTGGTACGAAATCCAAAATTACAAAATTGGTAGTGTTAAAATTTATTTTCAACAATTCAATAAAACTGAGTACTCTGTATGATGGAGAGGTAAATGCTGAATCCAAATATGCAAACCGCAATGCTGTGCGATTCTTAGTTACCGAGATAAAAATTAATAACGAATAAACGATCTCTTGCGACTTCTGTGATCCTGGTACGAAATCCAAAATTACAAAATTCGTAGTGTTAAAATTTCTTTTCAATAATTCAATAAAACTGAGTACGCAGTATGATGGAGTAGTAAATGCTGAATCCAAATATGCAAACCGCAATGCTGTGCGATTCTTAGTTACCGAGATAAAAATTAATAACGAATAAACGATCTCTTGCGACTTCTGTGATCCTGGTACGAAATCCAAAATTACAAAATTCGTAGTGTTAAAATTTCTTTTCAGTAATTCAATAAAACTGAGTACGCAATATGATGGAGTAGTAAATGCTGAATCCAAATATGCAAACCGCAATGCTGTGCGATTCTTAGTTACCGAGATAAAAATTAATAACGAATAAACGATCTCTTGCGACTTCTGTGATCCTGGTACGAAATCCAAAATTACAAAATTCGTAGTGTTAAAATTTCTTTTCAATAATTCAATAAAACTGAGTACGCAGTATGATGGAGTAGTAAATGCTGAATCCAAATATGCAAACCGCAATGCTGTGCGATTCTTAGTTACCGAGATAAAAATTAATAACGAATAAACGATCTCTTGCGACTTCTGTGATCCTGGTACGAAATCCAAAATTACAAAATTCGTAGTGTTAAAATTTCTTTTCAGTAATTCAATAAAACTGAGTACGCAATATGATGGAGTAGTAAATGCTGAATCCAAATATGCAAACCGCAATGCTGTGCGATTCTTAGTTACCGAGATAAAAATTAATAACGAATAAACGATCTCTTGCGACTTCTGAGATCCTGGTACGAAATCCGAAAACTACAAAATTTGTGGTGTTAAAATTTCTTTTCAGTAATTCGATAAAACTAAGTACGCAGTATGATGGAGTAGTAAATGCTGAATCCAAATATGCAAACCGCAATGCTGTGCGATTCTTAGTTACCGAGATAAAAATTAATAACGAATAAACGATCTCTTGCGACTTCTGAGATCCTGGTACGAAATCCGAAAACTACAAAATTTGTGGTGTTAAAATTTCTTTTCAGTAATTCGATAAAACTAAGTACGCAGTATGATGGAGTAGTAAATGCTGAATCCAAATATGAAAACCGCAATGCTGTGCGATTCTTAGTTACCCAGATAAAAATAAATAACGAATAAATGATCTCTTGCGACTTCTGTGATCCTGGTACGAAATCCGAAAATTACAAAATTTGTGGTGTTCAAATTTCTTTCCAATAATTCAATAAAACTGAGCACGCAGTATGATGGAGTAGTAAATGCTGAATCCAAATATGCAAACCGCAATGCTGTGCGATTCTTAGTTAACGAGATAAAAATTAATAACGAATAAACGATCTCTTGCGACTTCTGTGATCCTGCTACGGAATCCAAAATTACAAAATTTGTGGTGTTAAAATTTCTCTTTAATAATTCAATAAAGCTGAGTACGCAGTATGATGGAGTAGTAAATGCTGAATCCAAATTTGCAAACCGCAATGCTGTGCGATTCTTAGTTACCGAGATAAAAATTAATAACGAATAACCGATCTCTTGCGACTTCTGTGATTCTGGTACGAAATCCGAAAATTACAAAATTTGTGGTGTTAAAATTTCTTTCCAATAATTCGATAAAACTGAGCACGCAGTATGATGGAGTAGTAAATGCTGAATCCAAATATGCAAACCGCAATGCTGTGCGATTCTTAGTTACCGAGATAAAAATTAATAACGAATAAACGATCTCTTGCGACTTCTGTGATCCTGGTACGAAACCCGAAAATTACAAAATTTGTGGTGTTAACATTTCTTTTCAGTAATTCAATAAAACTGAGTACGCAATATGATGGAGTAGTAAATGCTGAATCCAAATATGCAAACCGCAATGCTGTGCGATCGTAAGTTACCGAGATAAAAATTATTAACGAATAAACGATCTCTTGCGACTTCTGTGATCCTGGTACGAAACCCGAAAATTACAAAATTTGAGGTGTTAAAATTTCTTTTCAGTAATTCAATAAAACTGAGTACGCAATATGATGGAGTAGTAAATGCTGAATCCAAATATGCAAACCGCAATGCTGTGCGATTGTTAGTTACCGAGATAAAAATTAATAACGAATAAACGATCTCTTGCGCCTTCTGTGATCCTGGTACTAAATCCAAAATTACAAAATTTATAGTGCTAAAATTTCTTTTCAATAATTCAATAAAACTGAGTACTCAGTATGATGAAGTAGTAAATGCTGAATCCAAATATGTAAACCGCAATGCTGTGCGATGCTTAGTTACTGAGATAAAAATTAATAACGAATAAACGATCTCTTGCGACTTCTGTGATCCTGGTACGAAATCCGAAAATTACAAAATTTGTGGTGTTAAAATTTCTTTTCAGTAATTCAATAAAACTGAGTACGCAATATGATGGAGTAGTAAATGCTGAATCAAAATATGAAAACCGCAATGCTGTGCGATTCTTAGTTACCGAGATATAAATAAATAACGAATAAACGAGCTCTTGCGACTTCTATGATCCTGGTACGAAATCCAAAAATTACAAAATTTGAGGGGTTAAAATTTCTTTTCAGTAATTCAATAAAACTGAGTACGCACTATGATGGAGTTGTAAATACTGAATCCAAATATGCAAACCGCAATGCTGTGCGATTCTTAGTTACCGAGATAAAAATTAATAACGAATAAACGATCTCTTGCGACTTCTGTGATCCTGGTACGAAATCCAAAAATTACAAAATTTGTGGGGTTAAAATTTCTTTTCAGTAATTCAATAAAACTGAGTACGCACTATGATAGAGTTGTAAATACTGAATCTAAATATGCAAACCGCAATGCTGTACGATTCTTAGTTACCGAGATAAAAATTAATAACGAATAAACGATCTCTTGCGACTTCTGTGATCCTGGTACGAAACCCGAAAATTACAAAATTTGGGGTGTTAAAATTTCTTTTCAGTAATTCAATAAAACTGAGTACGCAATATGATGGAGTAGTAAATGCTGAATCCAAATATGCAAACCGCAATGCTGTACGATTCTTAGTTACCGAGATAAAAATTAATAACGAATAAACGATCTCTTGCGACTTCTGTGATCCTGGTACGAAATCCGAAAATTACAAAATTTGTGGTGTTAAAATTTCTTTTCAGTAATTCAATAAAACTGTGTACGCAATATGATGGAGTAGTAAATGCTGAATCCAAATATGAAAACCGCAATGCTGTGCGATTCTTAGTTACCGAGATATAAATAAATAACGAATAAACGATCTCTTGCGACTTCTGTGATCCTGGTACGAAATCCAAAAATTACAAAATTTGTGGGGTTAAAATTTCTTTTCAGTAATTCAATAAAACTGAGTACGCACTATGATGGAGTAGTAAATGCTGAATCCAAATATGAAAACCGCAATGCTGTGCGATGCTTAGTTACTGAGATAAAAATTAATAACGAATAAACGATCTCTTGCGACTTCTGTGATCCTGGTACGAAACCCGAAAATTACAAAATTTGTGGTGTTAAAATTTCTTTTCAGTAATTCAATAAAACTGAGTACGCAATATGATGGAGTAGTAAATGCTGAATCCAAATATGAAAACCGCAATGCTGTGCGATGCTTAGTTACTGAGATAAAAATTAATAACGAATAAACGATCTCTTGCGACTTCTGTGATCCTGGTACGAAATCCGAAAATTACAAAATTTGTGGTGTTAAAATTTCTTTTCAGTAATTCGATAAAACTAAGTACGCAGTATGATGGAGTAGTAAATGCTGAATCCAAATATGCAAACCGCAATGCTGTGCGATTCTTAGTTACCGAGATAAAAATTAATAACGAATAAACGATCTTTTGCGACTTCTGCGATCCTGGTACGAAATCCGAAAATTACAAAATTTGAGGTGTTAAAATTTCTTTTCAGTAATTCGATAAAACTAAGTACGCAGTATGATGGAGTAGTAAATGCTGAATCCAAATATGCAAACCGCAATGCTGTGCGATTCTTAGTTACCGAGATAAAAATTAATAACGAATAAACGATCTCTTGCGACTTCTGTGATCCTGGTACGAAATCCAAAAATTACAAAATTTGTGGGGTTAAAATTTCTTTTCAGTAATTCAATAAAACTGAGTACGCACTATGATGGAGTAGTAAATGCTGAATCCAAATATGAAAACCGCAATGCTGTGCGATTCTTAGTTACCGAGATATAAATAAATAACGAATAAACGATCTCTTGCGACTTCTGTGATCCTGGTACGAAACCCGAAAATTACAAAATTTGTGGTGTTAAAATTTCTTTTCAGTAATTCAATAAAACTGAGTATGCAATATGATGGAATAGTAAATGCTGAATCCAAATATGTAAACCGCAATGCTGTGCGATTCTTAGTTACCGAGATAAAAATTAATAACGAATAAACGATCTCTTGCGACTTCTGTGATCCTGGTACGAAATCCGAAAATTACAAAATTTGTGGTGTTAAAATTTCTTGTCACTAATTCAATAAAACTGAGTACGCAATATGATGGAGTAGTAAATGCTGAATCCAAATATGAAAACCGCAATGCTGTGCGATTCTTAGTTACCGAGATATAAATAAATAACGAATAAACGATCTCTTGCGACTTCTGTGATCCTGGTACGAAATCCAAAAATTACAAAATTTGTGGGGTTAAAATTTCTTTTCAGTAATTCAATAAAACTGAGTACGCACTATGATGGAGTTGTAAATACTGAATCCAAATATGCAAACCGCAATGCTGTGCGATTCTTAGTTACCGAGATAAAAATTAATAACGAATAAACGATCTCTTGCGACTTCTGTGATCCTGGTACGAAATCCAAAAATTACAAAATTTGTGGGGTTAACATTTCTTTTCAGTAATTCAATAAAACTGAGTACGCACTATGATGGAGTTGTAAATGCTGAATCCAAATATGAAAACCGCAATGCTGTGCGATTCTTAGTTACCGAGATATAAATAAATAACGAATAAACGATCTCTTGCGACTTCTGTGATCCTGGTACGAAATCCAAAAATTACAAAATTTGTGGGGTTAAAATTTCTTTTCAGTAATTCAATAAAACTGAGTACGCACTATGATGGAGTTGTAAATGCTGAATCCAAATATGAAAACCGCAATGCTGTGCGATTCTTAGTTACCGAGATATAAATAAATAACGAATAAACGATCTCTTGCGACTTCTGTGATCCTGGTACGAAATCCGAAAATTACAAAATTTGTGGTGTTAAAATTTCTTGTCACTAATTCAATAAAACTGAGTACGCAATATGATGGAGTAGTAAATGCTGAATCCAAATATGCAAACCGCAATGCTGTGCGATTCTTAGTTACCGAGATAAAAATTAATAACGAATAAACGATCTCTTGCGACTTCTGTGATCCTGGTACGAAATCCAAAAATTACAAAATTTGTGGGGTTAACATTTCTTTTCAGTAATTCAATAAAACTGAGTACGCACTATGATGGAGTTGTAAATGCTGAATCCAAATATGCAAACCGCAATGCTGTGCGATTCTTAGTTACCGAGATATAAATAAATAACGAATAAACGATCTCTTGCGACTTCTGTGATCCTGGTACGAAATCCAAAAATTACAAAATTTGTGGGGTTAAAATTTCTTTTCAGTAATTCAATAAAACTGAGTACGCACTATGATGGAGTTGTAAATACTGAATCCAAATATGCAAACCGCAATGCTGTGCGATTCTTAGTTACCGAGATAAAAATTAATAACGAATAAACGATCTCTTGCGACTTCTGTGATCCTGGTACGAAATCCAAAAATTACAAAATTTGTGGGGTTAAAATTTCTTTTCAGTAATTCAATAAAACTGAGTACGCACTATGATGGAGTTGTAAATGCTGAATCCAAATATGAAAACCGCAATGCTGTGCGATTCTTAGTTACCGAGATATAAATAAATATCTAATAAACGATCTCTTGCGACTTCTGTGATCCTGGTACGAAATCCAAAAATTACAAAATTTGTGGGGTTAAAATTTCTTTTCAGTAATTCAATAAAACTGAGTACGCACTATGATGGAGTTGTAAATACTGAATCTAAATATGCAAACCGCAATGCTGTACGATTCTTAGTTACCGAGATAAAAATTAATAACGAATAAACGATCTCTTGCGACTTCTGTGATCCTGGTACGAAATCCAAAAATTACAAAATTTGTGGGGTTAAAATTTCTTTTCAGTAATTCAATAAAACTGAGTACGCACTATGATGGAGTTGTAAATACTGAATCCAAATATGTAAACCGCAATGCTGTGCGATTCTTAGTAACCGAGATAAAAATTAATAACGAATAAACGATCTCTTGCGACTTCTGTGATCCTGGTACGAAACCAGAAAATTACAAAATTTGTGGTGTTAAAATTTCTTTTCAGTAATTCAATAAAACTGAGTACTCAGTATGATGGAGTAGTAAATGCTGAATCCAAATATGTAAACCGCAATGCTGTGCGATTCTTAGTTACCGAGATAAAAATTAATAACGAATAAACGATCTCTTGCGACTTCTGTGATCCTGGTACGAAACCAGAAAATTACAAAATTTGTGGTGTTAAAATTTGTTTTCAATAATTCAATAAAACTGAGTACGCAGTATGATGGAGTAGTAAATGCTGAATCCAAATATGTAAACCGCAATGCTGTGCGATTCTTAGTTACCGAGATAAAAATTAATAACGAATAAACGATCTCTTGCGACTTCTGTGATCCTGGTACGAAACCAGAAAATTACAAAATTTGTGGTGTTAAAATTTCTTTTCAGTAATTCAATAAAACTGAGTACGCAATATGATGGAGTAGTAAATGCTGAATCCAAATATGAAAACCGCAATGCTGTGCGATTCTTAGTTACCGAGATATAAATAAATAACGAATAAACGATATCTTGCGACTTCTGTGATCCTGGTACGAAATCCAAAAATTACAAAATTTGTGGGGTTAAAATTTCTTTTCAGTAATTCAATCAAACTGAGTACGCACTACGATGGAGTTGTAAATACTGAATCGAAATATGCAAACCGCAATGCTGTGCGATTCTTAGTTACCGAGATAAAAATTAATAACGAATAAACGATCTCTTGCGCCTTCTGTGATCCTGGTACTAAATCCAAAATTACAAAATTTATAGTGCTAAAATTTCTTTTCAATAATTCAATAAAACTGAGTACTCAGTATGATGGAGTAGTAAATGCTGAATCCGAATATGTAAACCGCAATGCTGTGCGATTCTTAGTTACCGAGATAAAAATTAATAATCAATAACCGATCTCTTGCGACTTCTGTGATCCTGGTACGAAATCCAAAATTACAAAATTTGTAGTGTTAAAATTTCTTTTTAATAATTCAATAAATCTGAGTACTCAGTTTGATGGAGTAGTAAATGCTGAATCCAAATATGCAAACTGCAATGCTGTGCGATGCTTAGTTACTGAGATAAAAATTAATAACCAATAAACGATCTCTTGCGACTTCTGTGATCCTGGTATGAAATCCGAAAATTACAAAATTTGTGGTGTTAAAATTTCTTTTCAGTAATTCAATAAAACTGAGTACGCACTATGATAGAGTTGTAAATACTGAATCTAAATATGCAAACCGCAATGCTGTACGATTCTTAGTTACCGAGATAAAAATTAATAACGAATAAACGATCTCTTGCGACTTCTGTGATCCTGGTACCAAATCCAAAAATTACAAAATTTGTGGGGTTAAAATTTCTTTTCAGTAATTCAATAAAACTGTGTACGCAATATGATGGAGTAGTAAATGCTGAATCCAAATATGAAAACCGCAATGCTGTGCGATTCTTAGTTACCGAGATAAAAATTAATAACGAATAAACGATCTCTTGCGACTTCTGTGATCCTGGTACCAAATCCAAAAATTACAAAATTTGTGGGGTTAAAATTTCTTTTCAGTAATTCAATAAAACTGAGTACGCACTATGATGGAGTTATAAATACTGAATCCAAATATGCAAACCACAAAGCTGTGCGATTCTTAGTAACCGAGATAAAAATTAATAACGAAAAAACGATCTCTTGCGACTTCTGTGATCCTGGTACGAAATCCGAAAATTACAAAAGTTGTGGTGTTAAAATTTCTTTTCAGTAATTCAATAAAACTGAGTACGCAGTAAGATGGAGTAGTAAATGCTGAATCCAAATATGCAAACCGCAAAGCTGTGCGATTCTTAGTAACCGAGATAAAAATTAATAACGAATAAACGATCTCTTGCGACTTCTGTGATCCTGGTACGAAATCCGAAAATTACAAAAGTTGTGGTGTTAAAATTTCTTTTCAGTAATTCAATAAAACTGAGTACGCAGTAAGATGGAGTAGTAAATGCTGAATCCAAATATGCAAACCGCAAAGCTGTGCGATTCTTAGTTACCGAGATAAAAATTAATAACGAATAAACGATCTCTTGCGACTTCTGTGATCCTGGTACCAAATCCAAAAATTACAAAATTTGTGGGGTTAAAATTTCTTTTCAGTAATTCAATAAAACTGTGTACGCACTGTGATGGAGTTGTAAATGCTGAATCCAAATATGAAAACCGCAATGCTGTGCGATTCTTAGTTACCGAGATATAAATAAATAACGAATAAACGAGCTCTTGCGACTTCTGTGATCCTGGTACGAAATCCAAAAATTACAAAATTTGAGGGGTTAAAATTTCTTTTCAGTAATTCAATAAAACTGAGTACGCACTGTGATGGAGTTGTAAATGCTGAATCCAAATATGAAAACCGCAATGCTGTGCGATTCTTAGTTACCGAGATATAAATAAATATCTAATAAACGATCTCTTGCGACTTCTGTGATGCTGGTACGAAATCCAAAAATTACAAAATTTGTGGGGTTAAAATTTCTTTTCAGTAATTCAATAAAACTGAGTACGCACTATGATGGAGTTGTAAATACTGAATCTAAATATGCAAACCGCAATGCTGTACGATTCTTAGTTACCGAGATAAAAATTAATAACGAATAAACGATCTCTTGCGACTTCTGTGATCCTGGTACGAAATCCGAAAATTACAAAAGTTGTGGTGTTAAAATTTCTTTTCAGTAATTCAATAAAACTGAGTACGCAGTAAGATGGAGTAGTAAATGCTGAATCCAAATATGCAAACCGCAAAGCTGTGCGATTCTTAGTTACCGAGATAAAAATTAATAACGAATAAACGATCTCTTGCGACTTCTGTGATCCTGGTACCAAATCCAAAAATTACAAAATTTGTGGGGTTAAAATTTCTTTTCAGTAATTCAATAAAACTGTGTACGCAATATGATGGAGTAGTAAATGCTGAATCCAAATATGAAAACCGCAATGCTGTGCGATTCTTAGTTACCGAGATATAAATAAATAACGAATAAACGAGCTCTTGCGACTTCTGTGATCCTGGTACGAAATCCAAAAATTACAAAATTTGTGGGGTTAAAATTTCTTTTCAGTAATTCAATAAAACTGAGTACGCACTATGATGGAGTTGTAAATACTGAATCCAAATATGCAAACCGCAATGCTGTGCGATTCTTAGTTACCGAGATAAAAATTAATAACGAATAAACGATCTCTTGCGACTTCTGTGCTCCTGGTACGAAATCCAAAAATTACAGAATTTGTGGGGTTAAAATTTCTTTTCAGTAATTCAATAAAACTGTGTACGCACTATGATGGAGTTGTAAATACTGAATCTAAATATGCAAACCGCAATGCTGTACGATTCTTAGTTACCGAGATAAAAATTAATAACGAATAAACGATCTCTTGCGACTTCTGTGATCCTGGTACGAAATCCGAAAATTACAAAAGTTGTGGTGTTAAAATTTCTTTTCAGTAATTCAATAAAACTGAGTACGCAGTAAGATGGAGTAGTAAATGCTGAATCCAAATATGCAAACCGCAAAGCTGTGCGATTCTTAGTTACCGAGATAAAAATTAATAACGAATAAACGATCTCTTGCGACTTCTGTGATCCTGGTACCAAATCCAAAAATTACAAAATTTGTGGGGTTAAAATTTCTTTTCAGTAATTCAATAAAACTGTGTACGCAATATGATGGAGTAGTAAATGCTGAATCCAAATATGAAAACCGCAATGCTGTGCGATTCTTAGTTACCGAGATATAAATAAATAACGAATAAACGAGCTCTTGCGACTTCTGTGATCCTGGTACGAAATCCAAAAATTACAAAATTTGAGGGGTTAAAATTTCTTTTCAGTAATTCAATAAAACTGAGTACGCACTATGATGGAGTTATAAATACTGAATCCAAATATGAAAACCGCAATGCTGTGCGATTCTTAGTTACCGAGATAAAAATTAATAACGAATAAACGATCTCTTGCAACTTCTGTGATCCTGGTACCAAATCCAAAAATTACAAAATTTGTGGGGTTAAAATTTCTTTTCAGTAATTCAATAAAACTGTGTACGCAATATGATGGAGTAGTAAATGCTGAATCCAAATATGAAAACCGCAATGCTGTGCGATTCTTAGTTACCGAGATAAAAATTAATAACGAATAAACGATCTCTTGCGACTTCTGTGATCCTGGTACCAAATCCAAAAATTACAAAATTTGTGGGGTTAAAATTTCTTTTCAGTAATTCAATAAAACTGAGTACGCACTATGATGGAGTTATAAATACTGAATCCAAATATGCAAACCACAAAGCTGTGCGATTCTTAGTAACCGAGATAAAAATTAATAACGAAAAAACGATCTCTTGCGACTTCTGTGATCCTGGTACGAAATCCGAAAATTACAAAAGTTGTGGTGTTAAAATTTCTTTTCAGTAATTCAATAAAACTGAGTACGCAGTAAGATGGAGTAGTAAATGCTGAATCCAAATATGCAAACCGCAAAGCTGTGCGATTCTTAGTTACCGAGATAAAAATTAATAACGAATAAACGATCTCTTGCGACTTCTGTGATCCTGGTACCAAATCCAAAAATTACAAAATTTGTGGGGTTAAAATTTCTTTTCAGTAATTCAATAAAACTGTGTACGCAATATGATGGAGTAGTAAATGCTGAATCCAAATATGAAAACCGCAATGCTGTGCGATTCTTAGTCACCGAGATATAAATAAATAACGAATAAACGAGCTCTTGCGACTTCTGTGATCCTGGTACGAAATCCAAAAATTACAAAATTTGAGGGGTTAAAATTTCTTTTCAGTAATTCAATAAAACTGAGTACGCACTATGATGGAGTTGTAAATGCTGAATCCAAATATGAAAACCGCAATGCTGTGCGATTCTTAGTTACCGAGATATAAATAAATATCTAATAAACGATCTCTTGCGACTTCTGTGATCCTGGTACGAAATCCAAAAATTACAAAATTTGTGGGGTTAAAATTTCTTTTCAGTAATTCAATAAAACTGAGTACGCACTATGATGGAGTTGTAAATACTGAATCTAAATATGCAAACCGCAATGCTGTACGATTCTTAGTTACCGAGATAAAAATTAATAACGAATAAACGATCTCTTGCGACTTCTGTGATCCTGGTACGAAATCCGAAAATTACAAAAGTTGTGGTGTTAAAATTTCTTTTCAGTAATTCAATAAAACTGAGTACGCAGTAAGATGGAGTAGTAAATGCTGAATCCAAATATGCAAACCGCAAAGCTGTGCGATTCTTAGTTACCGAGATAAAAATTAATAACGAATAAACGATCTCTTGCGACTTCTGTGATCCTGGTACCAAATCCAAAAATTACAAAATTTGTGGGGTTAAAATTTCTTTTCAGTAATTCAATAAAACTGTGTACGCAATATGATGGAGTAGTAAATGCTGAATCCAAATATGAAAACCGCAATGCTGTGCGATTCTTAGTTACCGAGATATAAATAAATAACGAATAAACGAGCTCTTGCGACTTCTGTGATCCTGGTACGAAATCCAAAAATTACAAAATTTGTGGGGTTAAAATTTCTTTTCAGTAATTCAATAAAACTGAGTACGCACTATGATGGAGTTGTAAATACTGAATCCAAATATGCAAACCGCAATGCTGTGCGATTCTTAGTTACCGAGATAAAAATTAATAACGAATAAACGATCTCTTGCGACTTCTGTGATCCTGGTACGAAATCCAAAAATTACAAAATTTGTGGTGTTAAAATTTAGATTCAATAATTCAATAAAACTGAGTACGCAGTATGATGGAGTAGTAAATGCTGAATCCAAATATGCAAACCGCAAAGCTGTGCGATTCTTAGTAACCGAGATAAAAATTAATAACGAATAAACGATCTCTTGCGACTTCTGTGATCCTGGTACGAAATCTGAAAATTACAAAAGTTGTGGTGTTAAAATTTCTTTTCAGTAATTCAATAAAACTGAGTACGCAGTATGATGGAGTAGTAAATGCTGAATCCAAATATGCAAACCGCAAAGCTGTGCGATTCTTAGTAACCGAGATAAAAATTAATAACGAATAAACGATCTCTTGCGACTTCTGTGATCCTGGTACGAAATCCGAAAATTACAAAAGTTGTGGTGTTAAAATTTCTTTTCAGTAATTCAATAAAACTGAGTACGCAGTATGATGGAGTAGTAAATGCTGAATCCAAATATGCAAACCGCAAAGCTGTGCGATTCTTAGTAACCGAGATAAAAATTAATAACGAATAAACGATCTCTTGCGACTTCTGTGATCCTGGTACGAAATCCGAAAATTACAAAAGTTGTGGTGTTAAAATTTCTTTTCAGTAATTCAATAAAACTGAGTACGCAGTATGATGGAGTAGTAAATGCTGAATCCAAATATGCAAACCGCAAAGCTGTGCGATTCTTAGTTACCGAGATAAAAATTAATAACGAATAAACGATCTCTTGCGACTTCTGTGATCCTGGTACGAGATCCGAAAATTACAAAATTTGTGGTGTTAAATTTTCTTTTCTGTAATTCAATAAAACTGTGTACGCAGTATGATGGAGTAGTAAATGCTGAATTCAAATATGCAAGCCGCAATGTTGTGCGATTCTTAGTTACCGAGATAAAAATTAATAACGAATAAACGATCTCTTGCGACTTCTGTGATCCTGGTACGAAATCCAAAATTACAAAATTTGTAGTGTTAAAATTTAGATTCAATCTAAATATATAAAAGAAAGTGGTGTTAGTTAGACTATTTATAACTCAAGAACGGATGAACCGATTTGGCTGAAAATTAGTGGAGAGGTAGCTTATAATCAGGAGATGGACATAGGATACTTTTTATCCCGTTCGACCGCGTTTCCGTCAAGTCACTATAAATCGTGGTATAACATAAACGCATCTCACATGAAATAACAAAACGCTAACGACAGTGGAATATCTCTCTCTCTCTCACGTTTCTTTTCGGTGCATGATGCCTGATCGACTTTTGTTTATTAGGTCTGTTCGTGTTAAGGAAAATGTTACACATTTCTTACACTTTTTAAAAAACTCGAATTCTGATTGGTTGAAAATTCCAATTCAACCAATCAGAATTCGTGTTTTAAAATTTTCGTACACAAACCTAATTTTCAAACAAACATTTACACGCCACCACGCAAATATTATCGAGCAAATCATGCTTGCTATGGAAATCTGTATCCGCGCGTTACATTGCCCGGACTCTAATCGTAAACAATGCCGCGACCAAGACGATCAAATCTTTCCCGACAAAGCCGTAATGCAAGAAGGATACGAAACATTGCAAATGAAATGACTGAAGAAGCACAAGGAATTGCCCGTGAAGAGCTCCGCGTTAGTATGGCTCGACTTCGTGCTTCTCAATCACAAGATCAAAGAGAGGCAGCACGTGAAACGGCTCGGTAGGCAATGCGAAATCGTCGAGCGAATAACAGAAATGAAGAAGTAAATAATTTTCGACGCAAAAGAAGAAATGTATCAAGTGCTGATTTGAATCGAGCAGCGTTTCGATATGATTGCAGCACTGATTACTGCTTGCATCCTAGCGTTTGCATTGGGTCAATGGACGTTGTTTGCGAGTATTGTGACGCGTTTGGTACGCGTACGCGTTTGGTAGTAAGTAAATTGCTAAACAATGTGATTTACGCGACGATACTCAAAGGAAAATTCGAAGGTGAGGAAGTACTCATTCCGAGGATACCGATGATCCCAAACGATATGCCGTTTGAGTTTAAAAGACTTCAATTTCTGATCCGTCTTGCATTCGCCATGACCATTAACAAATCACAAGGACAATCCTTGAAAGTTTGTGGTCTGAATCTGGAAAATCAATGTTTTTCACATGGTCAATTATATGTGGCATGTTCACGGGTCGGAAGACCATCTGCGTTGTTTGTACTTGCACCTGATAATAAGACAAAAAATGTCGTGTATCACAAGGTGCTTAACTGAAAAGTGCAACCTATGCACCAAAATACATGAACAATAAAGAATCATTAAAATACTTGATTTTTTTATATATTTATATATATCTTTCCAAATAAAAAATAGAATTAAATAAAATCTAAAGTTTGTTTATTTACTGCCTCTAAGGCGGAACAGAGTTCGCCGGGTCCGCTAGTAATTCAATAAAACTGAGTACGCAGTATGATGGAGTAGTAAATGCTGAATCCAAATATGCAAACCGCAAAGCTGTGCGACTCTTAGTAACCGAGATAAAAATTAATAACGAATAAACGATCTCTTGCGACTTCTGTGATCCTGGTACGAAATCCGAAAATACAAAATTTGTAGTGTTAAAATTTCTTTTCAGTAATTCAATAAAACTGAGTACGCAGTATGATGGAGTAGTAAATGCTGAATCCAAATATGCAAACCGCAAAGCTGTGCGATTCTTAGTTACCGAGATAAAAATTAATAACGAATAAACGATCTCTTGCGACTTCTGTGATCCTGGTACGAGATCCGAAAATTACAAAATTTGTGGTGTTAAATTTTCTTTTCTGTAATTCAATAAAACTGTGTACGCAGTATGATGGAGTAGTAAATGCTGAATCCAAATATGCAAACCGCAATGCTGTGCGATTCTTAGTTACCGAGATTAAAATTAATAACGAATAAACGATCTCTTGCGACTTCTGTGATCCAGGTACGAGATCCGAAAATTACAAAATTTGTGGTGTTAAAATTTCTTTTCAGTAATTCAAGAAAACTGAGTACGCAGTATGATGGAGTAGTAAATGCTGAATCCAAATGTGAAAACCGCATTGTTGTGCGATTATCAGTTACTGATTAATGTATAGCATTTACTCACCTTGATTGCAGATAATATAACTCGAAGATCCCCACTGGTCCTTGCATATACTTTCTGGAAGTCGGCAGGAATGGTTCCATGAAACTGGGATTCATCTCGTTGGTTGTCTCTGGTTGTTCCCTAGTTGGTTGGTGGCACTAGGCATGAAACGGGATTGGCAAAGCTGTTTCGTCCTTATAGGACTCGTCAGCGCAGCTTTATCATGAGAATTTCGTATAGAAAATCAAATGATCATCTACGGACAGCTCTTAGCTTTCCTCTACGAAAAGGAAACACTATTGATAGTTGAGCAACAAACACCTACTGAATTTAAAATGTTTGTACAAATGCCTTAACTTAAATGAAGTTTCGCTCGATAAATGTACAAGCTATTAACAAAATGGTTTGCATTTCCTATAATTAGACGTCATCAGCTCTATGTGCATACAAAGAAGTATGTAAAGAAAAACGCCTCAAGTTAAATGAAGTTTCGCTCAAAAAGTGTACAAGCTATTAACAAAATGGTTTGTATTTCCTATAATCAGACGTCATCAGCTCTATGTGCATACAAATATGTATACAAAGAAAGTAGAAGTAATGTTACAGGTTAAGCAACAAATTATGTTTAAATGTCTTGAATATGAACAAGTATCAAAATTTAAAACAGCTCTTGCTCTGAACTACAAGAGTAATACACAAATGATTTACATTTCCAGTAACTAGTCATCATAAGCTTTATATGCATACAAATAAAGCTGCCCTGATAATAATGGTTAAATAACTTAACTTTGAAATTTCATGATTTTGTTCAAACGTCAAAATTTAAAACAACTCTGACTCTAAAACTATAAGAGTAAATTTAGAGAAATTGAGAAAATTTTGAAAATAATAAGCGATCTCCTGGAAGTCATATACTGCTGCTACTAAATCCGAAAATTACATGAACTAGTTTAAAAATTCAATTATTTTACTGAGTGCAAAGAATGATAGAGTAGTGAATGCTGAATCCATAAATGCAAACCGCAGTAATGTGAGAAGCTTAAAAATATATACTACTACAATGCATGAAAAAGTGCATTTTAATTTCCCTACCCCCCAAAATCTAGAAGGAATGCAAGTGAACTATTTGGGGAAAAGGTCTTATTAAAAGAGCGCCTTTCGCCTTTCGATTGTCATAGAAAATTTTTCAATTCCATTTATTTGCTTTTAGTCAAACTTTCAAACAAAGCTCTGTAGCCATAATGAATGGTTCTATCGGAAAACTAGTACGATATTCGTAATCAGCATGCTAATATTCACAACTGATATGACTCTTATCCAATTTGGACACAAAAATCGAAAAACTGGTAATTTTTATAAAATTTGCCAACTTTTGGACCGCTCTGTAGCATTACTGAAGCGCGCTAGCTCAAGTCCAGGTGGCTACGTATAATTAGCATGCAAAGAACTACAAACGGTGCAATTTCTGCTCAAATCGTACGAGAAATTAAAAAGTTCAAAACCATAAGGGTCCCCCCTTATGGTTATGAACTTTTTTATTTCTAGACAGAATTAAACAAATTTTACATATTTTGTAGATCTTTGAATGCTGATTATTCGTGGCTACCTGGATCTCATGTAAAATACTTCAGTAATACTACAGAGCTTCCCAAAGTTTGACCAATTCTATAAAAATTACCGACTTTTCGAATTTATTTTCCGAATTGGACACAAGTCATATCAGTTGTCAACATTAGCATGCTGATTACGAATATCGAAACAGTTCTTCGATAAAGCGATTAATTATGTCAATAGAGCCGTTCAAAGTTTTGAAAATTATAACTGATTTTTAAGTCAAACTGAGTATGATAGAGTAGTGAATGCTGATTCCAAATATGAAAACCGAATTGCTGTACGATGATTAGTTACTGAGAAATTAATTAGAAACGAATAAACGAACTCCTGCAACTCATATACTCCTGGTACTATATCCGAAAAGTAAACTAAATTGTTTAAAAATTTAGAATGTGTACCAAATTGGACAGGAGTCATATCAATAGTCAATATTAGCATGCTGATTATGAATATCGAAACAGTTTTTTGATAAAGCGAATATTTATGCCAATAGAGCCATTCAAATTTTGAAGATTATAATTGATTTTTTAGTTAAACTGAGTGCATAGTATGATAGAGTAGTGAATGCTGATTCCAAATATGAAAATCGCATTGCTGTGCGATGCTTAGTTACTGAGTAATTAATTAAAAACGAATAAACGATCTCCTGCAACTCATATACTCCAGGTACTAAATCCGAAAAGCAGACCAAATTATTTAAATATTTAGAATGTGTACCAAATTGGACAGGAGTCACATCAATTGTCAATATTAGCATGCTGATTACGAATATCGAAACAGATTTTTGATGAAGCGATTATTTTTGCCAATAGAGCCGTTTAAAGTTTTGAAAATTATAATTGATTTTTTAGTTAAACTGAGTGCACAGTATGATAGAGTAGTGAATACTGATTCCTAATATGAAAACCGCATTGCTGTGCGATGATTAGTTACTGAGAAATTAATTAAAAACGATTAAATGATCTCTTGCAACTCATATATTCCTGGTACTAAATCCGAAAAGTAGACGAAATTGTTTAAAAATTTAGAATGTATACCAAATTGGACAGGAGTCGCATCAATTCTTAATATTAGCATGCTGATTACGAATATCGAAATAGTTTTTTGATAAAGCGATTATTTATGCTAATAGAGCTGTTCAAAGTTTTGAAAATTATAATTCAATTTTTAGTTAAACTGAGTGCACAGCATGATAAAGTAGTGAATTCTGATTCCTAATATGAAAACCGCATTGCTGTGCGATGCTTAGTTACTGAGTAATTAAATAAAAACGAATAAACGATCTCCTGCAACTCATATACTCCTGGTACTAAATCCGAAAAGTAGACCAAATTGTTTACAAATTTAGAATGTGTTCCAAATTGGACAGGAGTCACATCAATTATCAATATTAGCACGCTGATTACGAATATCGAAACAGTTTTTCGATAAAGCGATTAATTATGCCAATAGAGCCGTTCAAAGTTTTAAAAATTATAATTGATTTGGTAGTTGAACTGAGTGCATTGTATGATAGAGTAGTGAATGCTGATTATAAGAGTAGTGAATTGAATTGCACTGATTAGAGTAGTGAATGCTTAAACGTGTATGTTGCTTTGCAGTAGCACTTTCAAATGAATATTGTAGTAAAAATATAACCCAAAATTAAGAAGCTTAACATTTAAACTAATCACATAAAGAGTTGGTAGTTTTTACGTAGTTGTAAGGTGATTGTAAAATGTCCTTCCTCTTCGGCTATTGGATAAGTTGTGTTCTGAGGAATGGGGAGTTAATAACAATAATGAATAGTCCATTCTCTTCAGCTATTGGAGACGTTGTGTTCTGAGGAATGGGGAGTTAATAATAATCATGAAATGTCCATCTTCTTCAGCTATTGGAGATGTTGTGGTCTGAGGAATGGGGAGTTAATAATAATAATGAAATGTCCATCCTCTTCAGCTATTGCAGATGTTGTGTTCTGAGGAATGGGGAGTTAATAATAATAATGAAATGTCCATCGTCTTAAGCTATTGGAGATGTTGTGTTTTGAGGAATGGGGAGTTAATAATAATAATGAAATGTCCATCATCTTCAGCTATTGGAGATGTTGTGTTCTGAGGAATGGGGAGTTAACAATAATCATGAAATGTCCATCTTCTTGAGCTATTCGAGATGTTGTGTTCTGGGGAATGGGGAGTTAATAATAATAATGAAATGTCCATCGTCTTAAGCTATTGGAGATGTTGTGTTCTGAGGAATGGGGAGTTAATAATAATCATGAAATGTCCATCTTCTTAGCTATTCGAGATGTTGTGTTCTGAGGAATGGGGAGTTAATAATAATCATGAAATGTCCATCTTCTTAGCTATTCGAGATGTTGTGTTCTGAGGAATGGGGAGTTAATAATAATTAAAAGTCCACATTAAATACAGAGAAATGTTTAATTTAGAAACTTTTAAAAGATGATATGATAATATAAATATATACAGAATAATGATCAAGATCTACGATCTTCTAAGCATAAATTAATTAAAAATCGTTTATATATAATGGAAGGGGGTGGACGCGTGGGGAGGTTGCGGGGGTGCCAGTTTGTCCATCGCAGAGTCGACAGTGGCGCCCGCGCATCGCCCCCTCGGGAAACAAACTTTTTTTAAAAAATATTTAAAAAACGAACATTCAAATACCTCTACGGCGGAAAAACAAGAGAACAAATAAAAAAAATCGTGTTCTATATAACTATTATATTTTCTACATGCATTATTTAAAAATGTGCAAGTATTTTTTACATATTTAGCTAATATACTTTACTTGTACTTTCAAGTAAAGGGTTACTTTTTACGTATAATTTTACGTTAAACTTTTTTTTACAATGTGTTTTGTTTACATTGAAAATACATACTTGGAAGAGTTACATAAATTTTCCTTTCATTTTCCCTTATTTAACGCATATTGCCAAAATATACATTTTTAAAACGGCTAAAATATTGCACTAGAATTTCTGTTTAATTTTTCACTGCAGCGACGTGTGCCATATTTTAACGTCATAGTTTTTTTTTTTTTCACATTTACAAAAAAAGAAAATTTGATTTCATCTGCGGTTTTCTCTTTTTTGGGTGGACTCGCGCTGTTCGTAAAATACTTCACTTCTTTTTATTACCTACGATATGCTTGGTATTATATTTAATATATAGAACTATGGAAATTATAATTCGAAAGCGAAAATAAATTGAGATCTCAATTTTTCGTAATATATACACATGAAGAAATTACTGGCCTATTGTGTGGTTTCATGCCTTTTTAAACCTTAAATCGAACATAAAAATTAATGAAAGACTAGAAGATCTATTTGTTGTTTTTTTTTCTTTGAGAGGGGGTAGAAATTTGGATTACACGTTCCTTCGTAAGCCTAAATGTGCCATTTATTTACAGGAAATTAAAGTAAATAAAAAAAAAATAGTTACGAATTCATAGTACGTTGCTGATAAGACAAGATCCGGGGGAGGAAATAATTTAATTCTTAAAAACTAATCGCGATTTGGCCTTTTTTTTAAATTGTAAAGCACGATAAATAAGCAATATCACAATGTTTCAAACATTTGCTCTGCAGTAGCCATTTTTTTGATTAAATTTTTTGGCTAATATATCATTTAAAATACGGTAACAGTCTTTTATAATAACTACATAAATATAGAAACAGAAACAGATTTTGCCTATTGGCAAGAAAAACCTTAATATTAACAAAAAAAAGTTGGTATTATAGTACCTAATCACATGGTAAATTTATAAATAAATTTGGGTGTGTCGGGGGGAGTTGAAACGTCCTTCGATGATTGCACTTATTCATAATTATATTTTATAAAAATTAAACTGGCCGCGATCTGCGCTCATTTGGGGAGTCCTCACGACCGTCCGGCCACGTAAGAACAGAAAGATTAATAACACTAACAGTACTTTTCCGTTTATTTTTATTACTTTTGCTCTAAAAACACCAATGATCCTAGAAGTATTTTAATAGTCCCATCTCTCCTCTTCGTTCTCATGTTTCTCGGCTTTGACCCCTGTTTGATCGTCACCTCTGTCCTGCTCCTGTTTGTCCTCCGTTTGTTCGTGGTGGGCGTCGTGCTCCTGGCTGACGGAGGAGGCGTCGCTTTGGTCGTCCTCGAACCTGTCCATGACGGGCGTAGGTTCCACGCGGACGGTCTCCTCGCTGCTCCTCCTGCCGTAATCCTCGGTCTGCATCACACAGACGCCGTTGATTATGACCTCGTCGCCAGTGGGGGGCTTCTCCTTCTCGTCCTGCCACTCGGGGTTGACCCACTGGGGGGCAGCGGGCTTTCGTCTCGACGACCTCGCCTGCACCGGGGTCTCTTTGAGCTCGATCTTGACCTCGCCGTGCAAACTCCCGGACATGTTCGAGTCCTCGGAGCCCGCGTTGCTCTCAAGCTCGTCCTCGTCGTCGTAGTCACCAGGCTCGCGCTTCAGCGTCCCCATGCTGAGGTCAAGACCGCTCATCTGCTCCTTGACCGCGTTGTTGAGGGCACTCAGGTCCATCTCGCCGCCAGGCAGCAGACCCCTGCTTATCAGCGCGGCAAGGTTGGGGTTCGTGGCAAGGTACGGAGGGTACGGCAGCGGGACACCACCAAGACCCATTCGCTCCTTCGATAACTCTAATAGTCTTTGGTTTAAAAGCAGTCGGAATTGTACTGGGTCGAAAGGTGCCTGGCTGCCGCTCTGGTCGCGCGGCGGTATGTCCGTGGCCATGCCGTGCGGCACTTGCTGTTTCAACCGCATCCGATGGTTGTGGAACCAGTTCGTGATGGTCCTGCTGTTCAGCCCCAGCTCCTGCGCGAGGAACTCGATGGTCGCCACGTTCGGGTACGGGTCGAGCGCGAACGCCAGCCGCAGCGCCTCCTTCTGCTCCTCGCTGAAGAGCACGCGCTGCTTCTTGGCGCTCGGCGGCCCCGGGCCGGGCGAGTTCGAGTGGTAGAACTCCGACGTGTCGTTCGACGAGGTGTCGGAGCTGTTGTCGTGGGCCCCCGGCCCGGAGGACCGCCGCCGCTTATTCGCCTCCCGGCGCTCGTTCTTCAGCGCCTGCAGGCGGTCGATGTTGTGGGCGTCGTTCAGCCACAGCTGCATCCTGATGAAGGGCTCGCGCCCCTTGATGCTCAGCATGTGCCACGGCTTAGGCTTCGAGAGCAGCTCGCTCACGGATCCCTGGGACAAGCCTAAAACGGCTTCCCCGAATATCTGCAACGAGACAACCACAAACATTACAATCAACACCTAACAAACAATAAAACTATTAATAACCAGATTCAGATCAAAATCCAGATCCTGGATCCAGATTTAGATCCAAATCCAGTTCCTGGATCTTGATTCAGATCTAAATTTAGATTTAGATCCAAATCCAGATCGTGGATCCTGATTCAGATCCAAATCCAGATCCTGGATCCAGATACAGTATGATCAACCATTACAATCAACATCTTACACAGAAGAATACTATTAATAACCGCATGATTCAGATTCAGATCCAAATCCAGATCTTGGATTCAGATCCAGTATGATCAAACAATACAATCAACACCCCACACAGAAGAAAACTATGAATAACCGCATGATTCAGATTCAGATCCAAATCCAGATCCTGGATCCAAAACCAAATCCAAAATGTAAAACATTGGAACTGCAATTTACTTCAATGACAACAGCTTTAGATTCTGCATCTCAGCTTAAATTGTATATTTATTTAGAACACATATTTGAACCATCCATGTTGATTATGATTTTGCATCAATAATATGATGATTCCTATTGCTCCGGGATCAAGTTGAAGGAAAATTATAGTGTGCCCATCCACCCACCCTCGAATAACCAATAACCAATAACCAATAACCACATGATTCAGATCCAAATCCTGATTCTGGATCCAGATCCAGATCGAGATCCAGCATAATCTTATTAAAAACCATATCATTCGTCATACATAGATAACAAACTTAAAAATTGAAACCATATACAGCTCAAGTGAGACTAATAATAATATATTGCTGCGGGATCAAGTTGACAAATCAGAATATTGACCAGAAAATATTCCTGGAGGATGGTTATAGTGTGCCCACCCACCCATCCTCCAATCAAAATTTCGTGCAATGTAAAACATTCGAACTGCAATTTACTGCAATGACAACAGCGTTAGAGTCTACTTCTCAGCTTTAATTGTGCAGTTATTTAGAACACAAATTTGAATAATCCATTTTGATCATGATTTCGCATCAATAATATGATGATTCCTATTGCTGCGGGATCAAGTCGAAGGATGATTATAGTGTGCCCACTCACCCACCCTCCAAAGTAAATTTAATGCGTTGTAAAGATATGGAACTACAAATTTTCTGCAATGATAATAGCTTCAGATTCGAACACAATCAACAAATTGGAACTACAATTTTCTGCATGACAACAGCTTAAGATTGATGTTTTATTCATTATTTATCATACGTATATTAATAATAATTAAAAAAAAATTGCAGATCAAGTGTTGATCATAATTCGTGTACAATTCGAGGGTGGGTGGGAAACAGTTGAAGTTTGTGAGGACGATTAGGAGCATTAATGACATCAGGACTGAATACTTAATACTAAGAAGAAGATATCAGTGAAGGCAGCAGAAACAGTCGAAACCAAAGAGGACGATTAGTAGCGTTAACATCATCAGCACTGAATTTTGGAGGCCTGAGAAGGTGATTGTTCATATCAGTGAAATAAGAAGAAACTCTCAAAGTCTGTGCAACATTACGACACAGACACACTTGGACTTGGAGCCCAAGATGAACACTGATATCACCAGTAAATTTGTGGAACTCGACTGGGTCGATTAGTAGCATTAGCGATATCAGAATTGAATACTTGAAGCATGAGAAACAGATTGATCGTATCAGAGAAAACGGAAGGAACAATTAAACCCCTTCAAGACGATTAGTGGCAATACCGACATCAAAATTAAATAGCCCTGAGAAAGAAGATTGATCACATCGTCGAAATCAGTTGAAACAGTTGAAGCCCGTGAACACGATTAGTCGCGCTAGCGACATCAGGACTGAAGGCTCAAAGCCTGAGAAGAAGATTGATCACATCAGTGAAAACGGAAGGACCATTTGCAGCCTGTGGAGACGACTGGTGGCAATAACGACATAGAAGCCCCGAGAAAGAAGTTAGAACACATCGTTGAAATCAGTAGAAACAATTGAAACTCGTAAACATGATTAGTCGCGCTAGCGACATCTTGACTGAAGGCTCGAAGCCTGAGAAGAAGATTGATCACATCAGTGCAAACGGAAGAATCATTTGAAGTGCGTGAAGACGATTAGTCGAGATAACAACATCCATACTCCTTTGAGAAAGAAGATTCATCACATCGTTGAAATGAGTAGAAACAGTTGAATCCCATGTACATCATCAGTTGCGCTAGCGACATCAACACTGAAGGCTTGAAGCCTCAGAAGAAGATTGACCACATCAGTAAAAACGAAGTGAACATGTGAAGCCCGTGAAGACGAATAGTCGAAATAACGACATCAGAACTAAATAACCCTGATATAAAATATTGGCACATCGCTGAAATCAGTAAAAGCAGTTGAAGCCCGGGAACACGATAAGTCGCGCTAGCGAGATCGGGACTGAAGGCTTGAAGCGTGAGAAGAAGATTGATCAGATCAGTGAAATCAGTAGAAACAGTTGAACCCCGTGAACCTGATCAGTCCCGCTAGCGACACCAGGACTGAAGGCTTGAAGCCTGAGAAGAAGATTGATCACATTAGTGAAAACGCAAGGAACATTTGAAGCCCGTGAAGACGATCGGTCACGATAACGACATCGATACTCCTTTGAGAAAGAAGATTGATCAATTCGTTAAAATCAATAGAAACCTTTAAAGCCCGTAAAGAGTATTAGGCGCGATAAAGACATATAAACTAAATAGCACCGAGAAAGAAGATTGATCATATCGTTGAAATCAGTAGAAACAGTTGAAGTCCGTGAACACAATTTGTCGCTTCAACGACATCAGGACTGAAGGCTTGAAGCTTGAGAAGAAGATTGATCACATTAGTGAAAACGCAAGGAACATTTGAAGCACGTGAAGACCATTAGTCGTAAATAGCCCTGAGAAATAAGATTGATCACATCGTTGAAATCAGTAGAAACTTAAATCCGTGAACATGACTAGTCGCGCTAGCGACATTAGGACAGACAGCTTCCAGCCTGAGAAGAAGATTGATCACATCTGTGAACACGGAAGGAACATTTGAAGCCCGTGGAAACGATTGGTCGCAATAACGACATAGCAGCCCTGAGAAAGAAGGTTGATCACATCGTTGAAATCAGTAGAAACAGTTGAAGCCCGTAAACACGGTGTGTCGCGCTAGCGACATCAGGAGTGAATGCTTGAATCCTGAGAAGTAGACTGACCATATCAGCGAAAACGAACGGAACATTTGAAGCCCGTGAAGACGATTACTCGCAATAACAACATCAAAACTAAATAGGCCTAAGAAGGAAGATTGATCACATCGTTGAAATCAATAGAAACAGTTGAAGCCCGTGAACACGATAAGTCGCGCAAGCGACATCAGGACTTGATACTTGAAGCCTGAGAAGTAGATTGATCATATCGGAGAAAATGGAACAAACACTCGAAGCCCGTGAAAACGATTAGTCGTGCTAGCGATATCAGAACTGAAGGCTTGAAGCCTGAGAAGAAGATTGATCATTGATTAGTGAAAACGGAAAGAACATTTGAAGCCCGTGAAGACGATTAGTCGAGATAACGACATCCATACTGCTTTGAGGAAGAAGATTCAACACATCGTTGAAATCAGTAGAAACAGTCGAAGCTCGTATACACAATTAGCCGCGGTATTGACAAGGCTTGAAGCCTGAGAATACGATTGATCACATCAGTAAAACGGTAGGAACATTTGAAGCCCTTTAAGAGGATTAGTCGCAATAACGACGTCAAAAGTAAATAGCCCTGTGATAAAGGATTGATCATATCGTTAAAATCAGTAGAAACAGTTGAAGCCCGTGAACATGGCAAGTCGTGCTAGCGACATCAGCACAGAAGGTTTGAAGCCTAAGAAGAATATTGATCATATCAGTGAAAACAGAAGGAACATTTGAAGCTCGTAAAGACGATTAGTCACGATAACGACATCTATACTCCTTTGAGGAAGAAGATTGATCACATCTTTGAAAACAGTAGGAACAGTTGAAGCCCGTGAACACGATTAGTCGCGCTAGCGACATCAGAACTGAAGGCTTGAAGCCTGAGAAGAAGATTAATCACATCAGTAAAAACGGAAGGAACAGTTGACGTCGTTGGGGACGATCAGTCGCAATAACAACATAGTAGCCCTGAGAAAGAAGTTTGATCACATCATAGAAATCAGTAGGAACAGTTCATCAGTGAAAACGGAAGAAACATTTGATGCCCACGAAGACGATTAGTCGCGACATCAAAACTAAATAGCCATGAGAAAGAAGATTGATCACTTCGTTAAAATCAATGACAAAATACCAGCCATGAACACAGTTGGAGTTCATCTAACTTCGTCTGAATATCGCAGTGTATACAAAAATACAAGATTGTCAATACCAGGCAATAGGCAATACCAAGATCAATCTAGTCCAAGCACTTGTATTAACCTAACTTATCCTACTAAGTATAATTGGGTTAAAATAATATAATTAACGTAACTGCAACCTTGTAATTAACACGTTTTAATTAACCTGCATATTTAACCTCAACCTAACTGCAACCTCAGGTATTCTCGATATTTGCTGGAGGTTGAACTTGGAAGAGAGATACCAAAATAGTGTCGTTTCATCGTGTACAAGAAAAAACTTGACCTGGAGTGCATCCAGGTAACCACATCGGTAAAAACTTGTCAAGCTCGACTTACCTTTTGTCCAATATTGTTGGCCAGGAGGGCTTCTTTGATTTTCGTTGTGATGACCTGGGTGTCGAGGTCTTGCGTGAGCGCGGCCATCTCGTAGACGCTGGGGGAGATGTGCTGGTGGAGGCTCCTCATGGAGGCCTGCTGCGACATGGGTGAGTGCGGTATGCCGTGAGGACTGTGGTTGGCCTTCTTGAGGTGCTCGGCGGTCTGGAGGTTGATGGCGTGGTGCGGCGGGACGCCCGGCGGCGTCAGCAGCATGGGCGGCGGCGGCGGCTGCGGCACGACCTGGTTGTGGGGCGGCCCCAGCTGCAGCGACGGCGGCAGCAGGCTCTGCGACTCCTGCTGCATCTTGTTGAAGAGGCCGGCCGCCTCGCTCAGCATCTTCGGCGGCATCGGTTTGCTAATCGTCGCGCAGGCTAGAAAATAAGAGGGTACTGGAATCAGTCAAAATACCAAGTGAAGCAAGATCGGATAACGTGTTTTAATAGTCAATTGCGTTCATTTGGAATTTTTCATATATTAAGACGAAGGGAGTTAAAGAAGAAACCGAACCAAAACAACAGAAATTTTACACCCAGAGATTCTCAAACTATCAACTTGACATGAGGGTACACATGTATTGTTCATGACAAACAAAACAAAAACAAACAAAATTCTCGACTATCAATTTTATTACGTACCCTTTGAAATGATTAAGTATTTGCAAGTAAACTAGTTCAAATTCTACTAATCTGATCAATAATTACTAATAATAATAATAATTACTAATAACCAACAATAACTATTCTGATCAAACATATTTTGAAGGTAAAAACTGATGTTCATCAGTATTTTGAATAGTCAAGAAATTATTTTAAATTTTTTGACCCGTTCTTATGCAACTTCAAAGGGCACTTATTGGTCTTCGTGCAAAAATGTTTGAAAATCTCTGTTCATAGTGATACTGATCCAAAATACCCATACCATGAAATAAGTTTAATTAATTTAACTTAAAAAATATTCGTCGAAATTATAATGAATAAAGCATAAGCCGACCCATGAGTAAATAATGCGAGTAAGAGGCAATTCGTAGAACAATTATAACAATTTTTTATAAATATTTCAAATTACGAGTGAATTGATCACAATTCTTCACATTTTCATAATATATTGATAGCAGTGGATTGATTTTACGTCGTAAAGAAATATATTTAAGTGGATTGATTATGATTCTTCACGTTTGTATGAATCAGTGGATTATTTTCAAATTATTGATTAAAAATCTGTATTTCATCATTAAACAAAAATATTGAAGTGGATTGATTATAATTATCCTCGTTTGTCGTACAAATTGATTGAACAGTATTGATTACAACTCTGTATTTAGTAATTAGAACAATATTTAAGTTGGTCAAAATTATTAATTACAAATCTTTATTTCTTCATTAAAAACATATTTAAGTGGTTTTATTATAATTATTCTCGTTTATATTACAAATTGATTAAAAAGTATTGATTACAACTCTGTATTTAATCATTAGAACAATATTTAAGTGGAGTGATTATAATTTGTCACGTTTATATTATAAATTGATTAAAAAGTATTGATTACAACTCTGTATTTAGTCATTTCAACAATATTGAAGTGGATTGATTAAAATTTCTCACGTTTATTACAAATTTCTAATATGAAATTTGCAATCTCATATTACAAATTGATTTAAAAGTAATTTTAATTAAACATTGATTTAAACGTATTTTCAATTACAAATTGATTTAAAAGTATTTTTAATTAAAAATCTTCATTTCATCATTATTTCATCACAAATCTCCATTTCATCATTAAAAAATATATATTTAAGTGAATTGACAATAGTTATTTACGTTGTCGTTACTAACTTTGTTACTGTTTTATGAGAAATCGATTTCAGTGATCGATGATAAATCGATTTGATCGGATCGATTATAAATTCTTGAATATATTTCATAACAAATATCCGCAGTTGAGACTAAAAAGAATACATGGGTTTCGATTGATGTTCAAGGCTTACCAAATAGTGGGATTCTTGACTTGTCAACATCAAGGAAGTCCTCAGAGATCCTATACATTTTCTCGCACGGGTGAATCTCAACTTTAAGGGAAGGAAATATATTTTAGTACAGATTCACTTATAATTCTGGGACATTATTATTTGGTCAATCAATTCCGATACTTTGGTCACTCAATTTAGAAAAATATATACAGGGTGAACCTTACACCCTACGGGTAGACTAAGGATGTGATTATAATAATAAAAAATATACAGGGTGAGTCACGAGGAATGGTAAATATTTTATGGAGTGGCAGAATGGCTCAAAATAAAAATAAAATATATGAACATAGGTATAATTGTTATTATTATTATTTTTTTGCGTGTATTGAAGTCCAGGTTTCTATTTTTGATAATTTGCGTAATAATAATAACAATAATAGCCCAAACTCTGCAAAGTTCAGAACAGCTGTATCTCCAGAACTATTGAAAATTATACCTATGTATGTATTATACTAATGTTCAATAATAAACAATAAAACAATAATAACAATAATAGCCCAAACTCTGCAAAGTTCAAACAGCTGTATCTCCAAAACTATTGAGAATTATACCTATGTATGTATTACACTAATGTTCATATGAATCTTTTAAATTTTTTTGACCCATTCTGCCACTCTTTAAAATATTCACCTTTCCTCGTGACTCTTAACTGTATGTTATAAATATTTGGTAATTTTGTTGTAATAGCAGTAATCATGTTTTAAGTTTATCGATCTTAAGATTTTTCGCTGTTTTATTTCTGTTTCACTGTTGATTTTATGTCTCAAATTATTGCAATATTATCTTCACTTTTTTTTTTTGGGCATCACTGTCATTTTCCTCTTTTGCTGATGTACGACAATCAGATATACATTTCACCAACATAAATCAATTTCGGAAGTGATAATTGAACATTTTTTTGGGCATCAGTATCATTCTTCTTATTCTGTTGTACAACAATCAGATATATATATATATAGATATATATATATATATATATATATATATATATATATATATATATATATATATATATATTAAAACCTAAACGGGTTTCTGCAGAAAATAGACATCACATTTAAAGATTCAATTGATGGCGTTTAGACCACAATTAGTAAGTCTGCAATATTCGAGAAAATATGTTCAAAATTGAATATCACATTAAGACCTTCAATTGATTGCTTGATTGCAATTACTAACTCTACAGAAATGTGTACAATAAAATAGGTTCAAAATTGGGTATCACACTAAGAGTCTGTCAATTATTGATAGCTTTTGTACCACATTTAGTAAGTCTGTATCGTAGAAATGTTTTTCAGAAAATAGGTTTAAAACTGAATATCACATTGAGAGCTTCAATTGATTGCTTTTGTACCACAATTACTAATTCTACAGAAATGTATGCAAGAAAATATATTCAAAATTGAGTATTTTACTAAGAGCTTCAATTACTTCAACTGATGGCTTTTGTACTACAATTAGTAAGCCTGCACTGCAGAAATATTTACCCAAAATAGGTTCAAAATTGAATATCACACTAAGAGCTTCAATTAAT
The DNA here is from genome assembly GCA_951805005.1 of Othius punctulatus. Classification (NCBI taxonomy): domain Eukaryota; kingdom Metazoa; phylum Arthropoda; class Insecta; order Coleoptera; family Staphylinidae; genus Othius; species Othius punctulatus. The sequence goes on from OX638146.1 coordinate 19,706,777, forward strand.
GGCTTTTGTACCACAACTGTTAAGTCTGCACTGCAAAATCGTATTCCAGAAAACAGGTTCAACATTAAATATCACACTAAGAGCTTCAATTGATGCATTTTGTACTACAATCAGTAAGTCTGCACTTTAAAGGCGTGTTCCAGAAAACAGGTTCAAAATTGAATATCATACTAAGAGCTTCGATTGATGGCTTTTGTACGACAATTGGTAAGTCTGTACTGCAGAAATGTATTCGAGAAAATAGATTCAAAATTGATCATTACACTAAGAGCTTCAATTGATGGCCTTGGTACTACAATCAGTAAGTCTGCACTTCAAAAGCGTATTCCAGAAAACAGGTTCAAAATTGAATATCATACTAAGAGCTTCAATTGATGGCTTTTGTACCACATTTGGTAAGTCTGTACTGCACAAATGTATTCGAGAAAATAGGTTCAAAATTGATCATTACACTAAGAGCTTCAATTGATGGCTATTGTACCACAATTAGTTAGTGTGCACTGCAAAAGCGTATTCCAAAAAACAGGTTCAAAATTGAATATCACACTAAGAGCTTCAATTGATGGCTTTTTTACCACAATTGGTAAGTCTGTACTGCAGAAATATATTCGAGAAAATAGGTTCAAAATTGAGCATTGCACTAAGAGCTTCAATTGATGGCTTTTGTACGTTTGTACGACAATTACTAAATCTGCACTACAGAAATATATTCTAAAATTGAAAACAATATTTTGGGAATATTCCAAGAATCCAATAAATTGCGTCTTGGGGTTTCTACTTCAATTACGTCTTTGGCTTTGGAGGATAATTACGTTCAATTTGCTGTTGCAAATATCTATTTTGGTAATGACCATTCAATTTTGAGTGCATGTGATTGCTACGTTATTGCGATATATATTTTGGTAATGACTGTTCTGAGAATGCGATTGTTACGTGATTCTGATAACTATCTTGATAATGACTATTCATTCTGAGAATGTGATTGTTACGTTATTGTGATATCAATTTTGTTAATGACCATTCGGAGATTATGTTACGTTGATGTGATTCAAAATAGGAAACTAAGTTGGTGCGAGGTTTAAATGTATTTGAGTCGCAGTTGCAGAAATGTGTGCGTATTGGATGAGTAATACCGTTTGGAGTTTAGGAAACTAAATCTATTTAGGTGCTCAGGTGCTCAAGTGGGATGAGTAATCAATTTGATGAAGTTGATCGCCCGTTGGAATGATATTCTTGGGAAATTCCTAAATGGTCCTAAATTGTTCTAAATTGGTGCGGGGTTTAAAGCCCAGTTGTACAATCGTGGATTATCAACCATGATTAGGTTAGGTTAGGTTAGGTTAGGTTCAGTTAGGTTAAGTTACAGATACCTAACACCTAGGATACAATTTTTGGCACAATAGTATCATTAGAAACTGAACGACGATCAAAGATAATCCACGTTTGTAAAGTTGACCTAAATGTGTTTCACTTGAAGTTGCAGAAATGTGTGTGTATATGGATGAGTAAGTAAGTAAATAATGAATTTGATGAAGTGGGTGGAATGATATTCTTGGAAATGAACACTGAAACAGTTCATTTCCAAGAATATCATTTCATGGGTTCATAGGTTAGGTTAGGTTACATTAGAGACACCTAAAACCTAGGATACAATTCCTAAATGGTCCTAAATTGTTCTAAATTGGTGCAGGGCTTGAAGCCTAGTTGTACAATCGTGAATTATCTTTAAGCATGGTTAGGTTAGGTTAGATTAGGTTAAGTTAGGTTAGAGATACCTAACACCTAGGATAATATAAATGCCAAAATAGTATCATTAGAAACTGAACAACGATCAGAGATAATCCACGTTTGTACAACTTGACCTAAATGTGTTTTAGTTGAAGTTGCAGAAATGTTTGTGTATATGGACGAGTAAGTAAGTGAATAATCAATTTGATAAAGTGGATGCAATGATATACTTGAAAATTAATAAATGGTTCTAAATTGTCCTAAATTGGTGCGAGGTTTGAGGCACTATTGTACAATCATGGATTACCTTTAAGCATGGTTAGGTTAGGTTAGGTTAGGTTGAACTTCTAGAAACGTGTGCGTAGGGGTGAGTAAGTGGGATGAGTAATCAATTTGATGAAGTGGATCGACCGCTAGAATGATACTATTCTCGGAAATTCCTAAATGGTCCTAAATTGGTGCAAGGTTTGAGGCCCAGTTGTACAATAGTGGATTATCTTTATGTTAGGTTAGGTTTGGTTAGAGACACCTAACACCTAGGATACATTTGTTGGCACAATAGTATCCTTAGAAACTGAACCACGATCAAAGATAATCCACGTTTGTATAAATTGACCTAAATGTGTTTTAGTTGAAGTTGCAGAAATGTTTGTGTATACGGATAAGAAGTAAGTGAATAATCAATTTGATGAAGTGGATGAAATGATATTCTTGGAAATGAACAATTTCAGTATGTGAGTTCGTAGTGATTGTTTTCTTTGGTACGTTATTGTGATATCAATTTTGGTAATGGCTATTCGGAGATTATGATAAATAAGTGAATAATCAATTTGATGAAGTGGCTGGAATGATATTCGTGGAAATTCCTAAATGGTCCTAAATGGTCCTAAATTGGTGGGAGGTCTGAGGCCCAGTTGTACAATCGTGGATTATCTTTTACCATGGTTAGGTTAGATTAGGTTAGATTAGATTATAGATACTTAACACCTAGGATACAATTGTTGGCACAATAGTATCCTTAGAAACTGAATGACGATCAAAGATAATCCACTTTGGTACAAATTGACCTAAATGTGTTTTAGTTGAAGTTGCAGAAATGTTTTTGTTTGGATGAGTAAGTAAGTAAATAATGAATTTGATGAAGTGGATGGAATGATATTGTTGGAAATTCCGAAATGGTCCTAAATTGTCCTAAATTGGTACGAGGTTTGAGGCACTGTTGTACAATCGTGGATTATCTTTAAGCATGGTTAGGTTAGGATCGGTTACAGTCACCTAACACCTAGGATACAATTGTTGGCACAATAGTATCATTAGAAACTGAACGACGATCAAAGATAATCCACGTTTGTAAAGTTGACCTAAATGTGTTGTAGTTGAAGTTGCAGAAATGTTTGTGTGTATGGATGAGTAAGTAAGTGAATAATCGATTTGATGAAGTGGATGGAATGATATTCTTGGAAATTCCTAAATGAACTGTTGCAGTGTGTGCGTTCGCCGTGATTGTTTTCTTTGTTAAATTGGAAATCGTTAGCTCAATTGGTATTATGGATCAGAGCATTAGAGTTAATGCGATTTTGATTGATCGCGGCCCAGTGAGGTATAGCATTATAATTTGTTTTGATTACGTATAGGAATTTTTGATTATTGCGCCGCCGTTTATCGGGGCAACCTGATATTTATCGCGGATTATTTTGATTGGAAATTATTATCTCATTGCTGCGCCGAGGGACTTGTATTGATAATCGTTAGGCGTTTTACTCATGGACCGGCTAATGCGTTTTTGATTGATTCCGCGTTAATGAAGCGTGCGACTCACCTCCTCCGTATCCGCCCGTCCTCATGAGCTTCTCCGGCGCGATCTTGTACTGGCTGGCGACCAGCTTGTGGACGGCGTTGTCGTCCTCCAGGAACATCTTCATCCTGATGAAGGGCTCCCGGCCCTTCTGCGTGAGCATGTGCCAGGGCTTCGGCCTGGCGAGCAGGTCGCTCACCGAGCCCTGCGACAGCCCCAGCACGGACTCCCCGAAGAGCCGCTGGCTGATCGAGTACTGGCTCAGCTGCTCCTTGACCTTCTTCACGATGTCCTCCGTGTTGAGGTTGTTGTACAGGTCGAACTGCTGCTGCGTGATGGGCGGCAGCACGGCCTTGAGCGGCCGCTGGTTGGTGCTGTGGTGCGGCTGGGCCGGCGGCTGTGAGATCAAGGAGTTCGTGATGGAGGCCATCCGCTGCAGAGGGCTGGCCACAGCGGAGCTGGTGAACTCCTCGGAGGTCGCCGGTGGGAGGATGGAGTTGCCCAGGGGGCTCGACGCCGTGGAGCTGGGTAGTGGTGTGGTGACCGGTTCCAGCTTGGGCCGCACCAGGCTGAAGGCCGAGTGCTTGCTGCTGCTGTCCTCGCAGTCCTTGTCCTTCTCCTCGGCGCCGTTCATGAGCTTCATCTTGTCCTTGGGTATGGAGAGGTCCTGGACGCCACCGTTGAGCGGGTTCTGCTGGTGCTGCTGCGCTAGCGCCTGCTGCTGGAGGGCTAGGAGGCCGAGATTGGGCAGCGGACCCTGGCCCTGGTTCAGCTTGACGATTTCTCTGTGGTAGGCGTCCAAGGCTATACGGATTTCCTCCTGCGTACGGTCCGAACCCATGGGGTTGCCACTGAAGATTTGGGGGAAAAACATACTACACTTTAGATTAGCAAAACTGCCCTACAACGCAAACTTGTGTGCGCAAAAAAAATGATAGTTACCCTTGGAAGGCGTTGGGGTTTCGGAGGTCCTCGATTCTTCGGCCCATTAGCTTTGCGAGCTCCTCCTGGTAGATCTTCATCACCTTTTCTTGGGGAATGTCGTCGTTTTCGTACTTTTTGAGCCTCCTGTTCTGCGACGAGTCTTTGGAGAATGGTGATTGGCATTGGCCATGTGGGGACTTTGAATCCTCGTTGCTGTGGCTGTCCGCCACCTCGTTCTTCATCTGCAGGTGCGACGCCTCGTTCAGGATGTGCGCTATCCTCTCGTCGGTCAGGTCGTTTTCGGGGCGGCCGAACGTTGGGATTCCTGTGTCTTTGCCTGAGGACAAATAATCTGTAAGCATCAAACGTTTCTGAAGTTTACAAGGCGCGCTTTCCAATGGCATGCTGGTAAATATGAGAACATGAGAGATTGGGGCATGGCGTGGATGCGTGTGCGTGTGTACATGTGTGTGTGCTCGCTTTTTATGATCGTCGTCCGTTCGCTGCGGGAGCGATTAAAATGAAATTACAATTGTTGAATGTGTAACGGTCGGTACCGTGTGACAATATTCCTAGTGACAATTTAATATCTGTAGTTTAGAATCTGAAATCCGTATTTATATAATAATAAAACGCGAACGGTAATTACTTCTTACAACTCCCCTCAGGAGACGTCATGGGAACTTGGCCGCGTAATTCCGTCATCAAACGTATATTTTATTTCAATTTCAGAAAAAAAAAAACTGAAGCAACAGCGCAATAAAACAGAACCATCTATATTTGTGCCTGCACACACATACTGGCGTGCAGGCGCGTTACACATTGTGCAGACTAAAAAGATCCCTTTGTCTTTCGCACAATTTATTATTGAGCTCCGCGCGCACAGAGACATTTCAAAGATAATTTTAATTAGCCAGCCATATTCGAAATAAAATATCGACGCGCGAGCTCTGAACACGCGAGCGTGATCAACTACGGCGGCACAAAAAAAAGTCCTATAAAATGCAAATTATAGATGTGTTACTTTTATTTACTGCGGAACAATGCGCGCCCCGGACGAATAATAATAATAACCGAACGGCGGATTAATAAAAAAAAAGGAATAAACAAACGACAAGCGAACAGCCGCACCGGAGCCGGGGTATTGTAAAAATGCATCATAAAAATATCCCCATTGGATATGACAGACACTTGTATACAGGAAATTACACGATCCAATTGGTTACTGTCTGATAAAGAGGACTTCATAGAATGTTTTCAAATGCCGTGTGTTTATTGTGCCCGCTTTTCACATGCACGAGAACGCACCGCGCTCTGATCGATCCGCGGCACACTTGGGGCGGACAACCCACGAAAAAAAAAACAAGCAACAACCGAAACCTGCAAGGATTCATTCCTCAAATTGGCCACGGAATTTAAATTTCCGATTCGATATCTTTTATAAATCGAATCCTGCAAGGATTAAACGCTTGACTTCTTCAAATTGACCACGAAATTTCCGATTCGATATCTCTTATAAATCGAATCCTGCAAGGACTAAACCCTTGACTTTCTGAAATTGGCCAGGAAATGTTCGATTCGATCGATTTCAAAAAATCGAATTCTGCAAAGACTAGACGCTTGATTTCCTGAAATTGGCCAGGAAAATTCCGGTTCGATCGCTTTTAAAAATCGAGTCCTGCAAGGATTAATCGCCCAACTAGGTTCAAAATATATATCTAAGAGCTTCAATTGATGGCTCTTGTAGTACAATTGGTAAGTCTGCACTGCAAAAACGTATTCCAGAAAACAGGTTCAAAATTGAATATCACACTAAGAGCTTCAATTGATGGCTTATGTACTACAATTGGTAAGTCTGCACTTCAAAAGCGTATTCTAGAAAACCCGGCTCAACATTGAATATCACAATGAGCTAAGAGATTGATGGCCAGGTAAATTCCGATTCGATCGCTTTTAAAATTCGAATCCTGCAAGGATAAAAGCTAGACTACCTCAAATTGGCCAGGAAACTTCTGATTCGATAGCTTCTAAAAATCGAGTCCTGCAAAGATCAATCGTCCAACTTGCCGAAACTAGCGCGTTTTGATTACGAAATTTCCAATTCGATCCCTCTTAAAACTCGAATCCTGCAAGGATTAAACACTCAACTTTCTTAAATTGGCCAGGAAATTTCCGATTCAATCGATTTTAAACTCGAACCCTGCAACGATTAAACGCTTGACTTCCTGAAATTGGCCAGGGAAATTTCGATTCGATCGAATCCTGCAAGGATAAAAGCAAAGACTACCTGAAATTGGCCTGGAAATTTCTGAATCGATAGGTTTTAAAAATCGAATCCTGCAAGGATTAATCGCTAAACTTAATGAACTAGAGCGTTTTTGGTTAGTAAATTTACGATTCGATCGCTTTCAAAAATAGAATCCTGAATGGATTTAACACTCGAATTCCTAAAATTGGCCAGGAAATTGAAAATTTAGAATTAGATCGCGTTAAAAATCGAATCCTGCAAGGATTAAATGCTCAACTTCCTGAAACTGGTCAGGAAAAATCCGATTCGATCGATTTTACAAATCGAATGCTGCAAGGATAAAAGTTAGCAAACCTGAAATTGTCCATTTCAAAAATCGAATGCTGCAAAGATTAAACGCTTGATTTCTTGAAATTGGCCAGGAAAGTTCCGATTCTATCGCTTTTAAAAATCGAATCCTGCAAGGACAAAAGCTAGACTAGTTGAAATTGACCAGGATATTTGTGATTCGATGGCTTCTAAAAATCTAAGAAATTTACAATTCGATCGCTTTCAAAATTCGAATCCTGCAAGGATTTAACCCTCGATTTCCTTAAATTGGCCAGGAAATTGTAAATTTCCAATTCGAGCGCTTTTAAAAATCGAATCCTGTGAGGATTAAATGCTCGACTAAGTGAAACTAGCCAGGAAAATTCCGTTTCGATCGATTTTAAAAATCGAATCCTGCAAGGATAAAAGCTAGTCAACCTGAAACTAGCCAGGAAGTTTTTGATTCGATTAATTTTTAAAATCGAGTCCGGCAAGGATAAAAGCTAGACAACCTGAAATTGGCCAGTTGGGCGATTAATTTGCCGAAACTGGCGCGTTTTGATTACGAAATTTCCAATTTGATCAATTCAAAAAATGGAATCCTGCCAGGATTAACCACTCGACTTCCTTAAATTCACTAAGAATTTTCCGATTTTATCGCTTTTAAACATCGAATCTTGTAAGGATTAAACACTCGACTTTCTGATTTTGGCCAGGAAATTTTCGATTCAATCAATTTTAAACTCAAGTCCTGCAACGATTCTATCGATTCTATCTAATCCTGCAAGGATAAAAGCTAGACTACCTTAAAATTTCCAGGAAATTTCTGATTCAATAGCTTTTAAAAATCCTGCAAGGATTAATCGCCAAACTTACCGAAAGTGGCGCGTTTTTGGTTAGTAAATTTACAATTCGATCGCTTTCAAAAGTCGAATCCTGCAAGGATATAACACTCGACTTTCTTAAAATGGCCAGGAAATTGTAAATTTACAATTCGATCGCATTTAAATATCGAATCCTGCAAGGATTAAATGCTCGACCTCCTGATACTAGCTAGGAAATAGACAATATGAAATTCGCCCGGAAATTTCTGATTCGATTGCTTTTAAAAATCGAATCCTGCAAGGATTAAACACTCGACTTCCTTAAATTAACTATAAATTTTCCGATTCGGTCGCTTTAAAAATTCGAATCCTGCAAGGATTAAACACTCGACTTACTTAAATTGGTCAAGAGTTTTCCGATTTGATTGCCTATAAAAACAAGACAACCTAAAATAAGCCAGGAAATTACTAATTCGATTTCGCTTTTAAAAATCGAGTCCTGCAAGGATTAATCGTCCAACAGGTGCATTTAGATTACGAAATACAATTCGAACCCTTTCAAAAATGGAAGCCTGCAAGGATTAAACACTCGACTTCCATAAATTGGCTAAGAATTTTCCGATTCGACCGCTTTTAAATCGAATCCTGCAAGGATAAAAGCTAGACTACCTGATATTAGTACGAAAACTTATGATTCGACAGCTTCTGAAAATGGAGTTCTGCAAAGATGAATCGCATAACTTGCCAAAACTGGCGCGTTTTGATTACGAAATTTCCAATTCGAAGGCTTTTAAAAATCGAATCCTGCAAGGATTAAACACTCGACTTCCTTAAATTGGCGAAGAGTTTTACGATTTGATTGCTTTAAAAATCGAATCCTGCAAGGATAAAAGCTAAACTACCAGAAATTGGGCAAGAAATTTCTGATTCGAAAGCTTTTAAAAATCGAGTCCTGCAAGTATTAATCGCCCAACTTGCCGAAACTGGTGCGTTTTGATTACGAAATTTCCAATTCGGTTTATTTTCCGATTCGATCGCTTTTAAAAATCGAATCCTGTAAGGATTAAACGCTTGACTTTGGCCAGAACATTTCTGATTCGATAGCTTTTAAAAATCGAGTCCTGCAAGGATTAATCGCCTAACTTACCGAAACTGGCGCGTTTTTGGTTAGGAAATTTCAAGGATAAAAGCTAGACTACCTGGAATTGGCACGGAAGTTTCTGATTCGATAGCTTATAAAAATCGAGTCCTGAAAGGATTAATCGCCCAACTTACAGAAACTGGCGCGCTTCGATTACGAAATTTCCAGCTCGATCGCTTTTAAAAATCGAATCCTCCATGGATTAAAGGCTGGACTTCTTTCTCAAAAATCAATTTCGGAAGTGATTATTGAACATTTTTTTGGGCATCACTATCATTCTTGTTTTTCTCTTCTACGACAATCAGATATACATTTCACCAACAGAAATCAATTTCGGAAGTGATTATTGAACATTTTTTTGGGCATTGCTATCATTCTTCTTTTTCTGTTGTTGCGACAATCAGATCTAAATGTCACTGTTAAATTTGTGTTGAGTGGCAAATGTAACAGTTTTTTAAGTGAGATAACAAATTTGGATCTTTTACTTATATCAAAAATAAGTATAATAGTTGCGATGGAGAGTTCCAGAAAATGATAAATTTTTAAATTTGATAGCACCAATTGAAGAAAATTGTTCGAGTATGCAATTTTAGATCTTTTGAAATCGTTATCAATTTTGATGAAAACATTGTCGTTTTTAGAATTTTAGAGCACTGACTGTTGAATATTACTCGATTTAGTCAACTTTAAATGTTTAGGACACTAAAATTGTTCAATTTAAATAAAACAGCTTTCAAATGGTACAATTATTAAATAAAATTTTCTCAACTTTGGAATTTTCAAATGGCACAATTATTACATAAAATATGCTCAAGTTTGGAATTTTCAAATAGTACAATTATTAAATAAAATTTGCTCAATTTTAGATTTTTGAACAATATGAAATTAATTTATGAAAACAAGAACATTGATCGATTTTGAAAATTCGGAGGATGGATTTTAGAGTACTGATTGATGGATATTACTTGATTTGGTCAATTTTAAAAGTTTAGGGCACTGAATTTTTTAAAATAGCCGAATTTAAATTCCCTAAAATTGTTCAATCTGAGAATCCAGCTCTCATTTGGAACATATTGATGAAAATTTGACAAATTATTGAATTTTGGAGCAATTCCGTTTTTTTTTATTTGGGTTAATTTTCGAATTCATGAGACTAGATTAAGAATAATACCCGACTTTTAAAACTTCAGAGAAAGAAAACTCTTTTATTTTTAATCTCGGAAGGTTAGGTTTTTCTGGTAACGGTTATTGAAATGCTATTTTCGTAATTGCCCCATAAACAGTACCTCAAGTACCGAAATTAGAATGTAGGTATTTAGAATTTTAGAGCCAATAATTTAAAACAATTAACAATTGCGAAATATTACAATATTTAAAAAATCGAATCCTGCGAGGATTAAACGCTTGACTTCCTGAAATTGCCCAAGAAAATTCCGATTCTCTCGAAAAAACAGGTAATGATGTCCATATAGAAGAAGGATGAATGAAGAACAAGAATAAGGAAAGATCGACGAATGATGTCGAATGAACAAGTCAGTATTTTGTCAGTCAGTATCGTATTTTCTTGGCAAGTTATGGCAATAAAACTCACGCGTTTTCATTACGAAATTTCCAATTCGATCGCTTTTCAAAATCAAGGATTAAACACTCGACTTGCTTAAATTGGCCACGAAATTTCCGATTCGGTTGCTTATAAAAATCGAATCCTGCAAGGATTAAACGCCCGAGTTCCTGAAATTGGCCGGGAAATTTCCGATTCTATCGGTTTTAAAATTATCCTGCAATTATCCTGCAAGGATTAATCGCTCGAAATTGGCGCGTTCCGTTAGGGAAGTTTCCCCGATTCGATCGGTTTTTAAAATTAGAAGAGCCGCGAGCGATCCATTAGCATCCGGCTTTGTAATCACGAATTAAATTATTCCTTCAGTTTAAAATTTGACGTGTTTTACGAGCGTGTACTCAAATTACTCTGAAATTTTTATCCTATTTATACCCTACTAAATCACTTAGCTCCGGTCAGCGCGCTAATTTCGGCCCGGCAAACGCGGGGTGAAATTGATCCTTAAACCGTATTACTTTCCAAAGCCGAGCCAAGATAATATAAAAGTCGTCAAAGGCGCCGCTTAAATATCGGCGATCCAAATTAACCACGCAACTGCAACAAATCCACGTAAAACTAAAGGACTCATTGTTCGCGCGAATCGGCAACCCAAATGATATAACCAATTAGCGAAGACGACAAAGCCCCATTGAATTCACGTGTCAGCGCCGCATTGTGCAATTGTGTACACGTTTGGTTCACAAGTGTTCAACAAGTACGTTTTAAAATTTCTTGCCGGCAAACTTTTCAGAGAGCGCAAATTATCCCCCAGTTCGTCGATGGAACCAATCGAAACTTTTATAGTTTTAAACCCCCAAGCACCGGAGTTAATACTGCCATCAAATGCGCAATCTGCACTCGACGTTATTGCACGGAATCGGTGTAAAATTGGCTCGTTTCTTTTGTTTCCTCATCTGCACGTGATTCAGTGATTTAACGTCATCTGCGTTACGTGTGCAGCCCACAATTCAATAACGGTAAACGCAACTGGAGTGGCCCCATAAATTCATCCGGATACACTTTCAATTAAAGCACTTTTATAATTAACAGAAACCGACACACTATAAGTGTCTTATCATTTACTAATGGAACAATACTTAATGAATTTCTTCCATCGGAACTCATTCATGTAGTTACACATTATCAGCTCTACTTCATTTGCACACATATAATCACAAAATTAACCATCCATATAAACAATATATAATAAAAATGATAATGCCCATAGATGTCGATGCGTTCACCCCAACAAAAAACGAATCAATATACAAACAATAGAGTTTCAGATATCAAATATACATCTATCACAAATCACATACAACATTGCCTAAAAATGCCTAATTATTGTTATAGCATTAATATTTCAATCCATCTAATAATCTGACATTTGCATTTATAAAGTATAATAACTTAGTTTATTATTTTACTAGCGCTAAGTTTCGAAATAAATAAACGACTTAGTTTTCGGGAAAGTTTGGAAAAGCGTTTATTCGAGGTGGAAAATCTGGCGGGTTCGAGGACCCTCGAAGCTGCTTCCCGCGCGCAAAAACAGTATCCGCTTCCACGGGACTTTTCAGAGTCTTGAGGGTCAGCCACTAATTTCAGCGCGGCGTTTTTCTCATCGCCATTAACAACCTCTTAACGCTCTTGAGGGGCTCCGACGACTTCGGCAAGATAAAATTAGAGATCGACACTTCAGCTCGAACTTTCGCAAGACTAACCCATAGGTTATAGGAACTATTAAGACGGAGGCACAATGATCACGATTCAAATTTTAGTTATACATACGAAGAAGTATGTACGGTACTACGAAGTACTTATATAACAATTTTTTTTACAAATAGTGGAACAAAAATGTGACTATTAGTAGAGACGTTAGGTTAGGTTAGGTTAGGTTAGATAAGGTAACTTTAGGAAATCTTCTGAAAAAAAATACTTATATGAAATTTATATATCGATAATGTTATATTTTTAACAAATTTTTAGAAAAACTGCGAAATAAAGATAGCATATAAGATATGGCATTATAAGCAAATTGGCATAATTGGCTAAAAGAATCAATTATAACCAAAAGAGCTCTTATTTTACAAATAGTGGATAGAGTAGAGAGGTTCAGTATAGGAATAGAGATTAAGAGTAGAGTAAAGGAGGAGAGGTTCCCTAGGACTCCCATTAGGAGTAGAGAGTAGAGGTTATAACATAACCTGTCTATTTCTAGAAAAGTAGAAAACCAGAGCAGGTGAAAAAAAAAAGTAAAAAATGAGTCTACTCCTAGTCACATATTTGGACCACTATTTGTGTTTGTTGTGGAAATATTTTGAAAAAAAAAACTTATTTGAAATTTAAATATCTTTAATGTTATATTTTTGACAAATTTTTGGGAAAATCTGCTAAAGTTGGCTACACATTAAAAACTTTTTATTAGCTTTACGAAAAAAAAACTTCATTTTACCGAATTAGTTGAAGATGGACCACATATATGTATACTGTTTTTAATTCTAAACAATTTTTCTTAATAACAATTTTGGATATTGTTAAAAATAAAGGTATTTCACCTTTACGCAAATTTGTGTATTTTAACAACTCAGTACCTATATGATAAATTGACTGATAAATTTTGATACTTGATGGTGACAATTTTTGTTTTAGATAATACAGAACTTTTTATAAAGATTTTTTTTCAATACATATACATGGAATCCTGATACAGGAAATCCTTATACACTCTTATACATGGGATCCTCATGCATCCTTAGACATGAAATTCTGGTACATGGAAAACTCTTTAAGTCAAATTTTTAACCAAATTAGAAGTAGGATTGTACAATATTTTGTTTATCTATTATGAAAACAAACGTTGAATTGTAGCTCGACGAAATATATTTTAGTAGTATTCACCATATTTTATTGGGTGGATACCTATGATCTTTGGGCCTATATTTCTTCCTTATGCATTCTTAGACATGGAATTCGGTTTACATGGAACACTTTTTAATTCAAATTTTTAGCCAAATTAGAAGTAGCCTTTAAGAATATTTTGATTTTCTATTATGAAAACAAACGTTAATTTGTAACTTGAAGATATATATTTTTGCAGTATTAACGATATTTTATTGTCTATCGACCTATGGTCCTTCGGCCGATATTTTTATTATTTAAATGTAATAATATACAGGGTGTCTCTAAATTACGTGGACATGGTTTAACCACAGATTACTGGGATCAGAAAGAGACGATTTAACAAAACTTATCTATATACAAATGCGTTTGGTTTAGCCAGTATTCAGCTTCAAAGGTAATTTGAAAAAAACAAAATTTGCTCATAACAAGAGAACGTTTATATTGATGTGGATGTTGTTTGGTAGACACTCTATACGTGTATAACTCTTATTTTGACATAATATTGTTATTATCAGTAGTTATACCCGTATAAAGTGTCACACCAAACAACATCCAAATCAATGTAAACGTTTTCTTTTTATATGCAAATTTTGTTTTTTTTTTAAATTTACTTTGAGGCTGAATACTGGCTTAATATACATTTGTATATAGATAATGATTAAGTCATGTCCACATAATTTAGAGACACCCTGTATAATAAATTGAGAGAAATATGATGAAATTACAATGATAACAGTCTAAAATAAGTTTGTAATCCACAATTTGTAGGGTACAATTTTTAATCTAACCTTTACGATTTTTTTTTCTTACCGGAAAAGTTTTCTGTAATTTTAAATGTTCTTTCTTTCTCTCTTTCTCTTTCTCTTTCTTTCTTGAGCTTTGTGTTATTGTGTTTTCTGCATCGAATAAACATTGTATTGTCCATTCATATAAATGCCGAAATTTTCTTGTTGAAAGTTTATCCGAAGATTAAAATATTGGAGGACCAGATTAAATCCTTCCGCAAGCTCTAAACTGCACCACTGGTAAAAACGTCGTAAAGTCTAATTAGGTTACACAAAACGAAATATGTTCACAATACCAAATTGATGAAAAACGGAATTACTTTTTTTCTGAATTTGATGTCACTTTTTCTGAAAGTGATGGAACTTTTTCTGAAATTGATTCTAATTTTCTGAAAATGACTGTAATATTTCTCAAATTGAAGTTGACAAGGTATAGGAGATCAAATTGATGAAAATGAAATTACTTTTTCCGAAATTGATTCTACTTTTTCTGACATTGTACTTTTTCTGATAACGAAATTACTTTTTCTGAATTTGATGTCACTTTTTGTGGAATTGATTTTACTTTTTCTGAAATTTATTCTACTTTTTCTGAGATTGTACTTTTCTTAAAATGCCTTTACTTTTTCTGAAATTGTAAAGTGAAATAAATAATGACCGAAGACTAATATACATATCGTCGCTGGGAAATCAAACCGGCACAATCTGCTAAATGCATATTTTTCACCAGAGCGCTTTAAAGTTTTCGCATGTGAAATTTTCCTTTTAACGTCCGTTTTGTTCTTCTCAAAGGCACCTTATGCATGAATAAAATTTTATTCAACTATACGATATGCCTGTTCAATATAAAAATAGACGGGAACAAGGACTTTTTGTACCAACAACTCAAAAACTCAATTTAAGATTGATTGATTTAACAGCGACGATATGTGGACGTAAATTTTGAGTTTTTAAAAGTTTTTTTTTGCAATTTGGAATTTGGTTTACGGTTTCCATTCTGTTTTTATTTTCGGTTTCCTGCATCAAGTCCATTTACTGAAGGTAGATGTTTAATGTAGGTACAGAAGTTGACACGGTTTAGAAGTTCAATTACTAAATCAATTTGGTAATTGATGAACAAAATTACTTTTTTCTGAATTTGATGTCACTTTTTGTGATTCTACTTTTTCTGAAATTGTACTTTTTCTGTGAATGACTCTACTTTTCCTGAAATTCTAGTTTTTCTGAAATTGATTCTACTTTTTCTGAAATTGTCCTTTTTCTGAAATTGTCCTTTTTCTGAAAATGACAACATTTTCTGAAATTGTACTTTTTCTGAAAATTGAATTCCGAAATTGAAGTTGACAAGGTATAGGATAGTGAACGTTGAAAGGCTGAATAAAAAAGCTGGGCTAAAATCTTACAAGGTATTTCGTCATGTGTGGATTAAATTGTGATTGGGCGTTCTAAAAGAAGTTTGCGTATTTAAATGAATGGTTAAAATTGCGATCAGATTGTGAACATGATAGTTGGCAAATGGTAGAGATGAGACGCTGCAACAACAAAACTTTGGATTGCTTACAAACGTATCATCAGTGGTAGAAAAATAGATGCACAGAAGATCTGATGATTGGATAGACTCATGCAAGAGGTGAATGACCACATTGGCAATTGTATCGAAAGGTCTTCGATTTTACTTTATGTATGGATAAAATAATGTTGGCTGTCCTAATAAAAGTTTGCTTGTTTGAATGAATGCTTGAAATAGCGAAATGATTGTAGAGATGGTGTGATATGATATGATAGTTGGAAAATGGTTGAAATGAGACTGCGACAACAAAATTTTGGAAGCGTTGCTTACAAACGTATCATACGTGGTAAAAAAATCAGCAGAGGAGTAAATAATATGGGCAGAGGTCCTAAAATCGAACTTTTGATTGAGTGCGTCTGCATTTCGGACCCTGCACACCGTACAAAGGCCGTTACGGTCCGGAAACATGGGGGGCATAAATTTCCATCCCTTGCAGGAAAAAAAGGGAGCGCACCTTGCCGCGAGAGACACGGGCTTCGGGGACGGGGGCAGGCGGCAGTTCCAATTCTCCCATTGTTGTTTTCGTTATAAATTCCACTTAATTACCGGCGCGACTCTTTTTATTCCGTACGGCTGTATCTCCCCATGTGCAATTATGTATGCGCTCGCGAGAGAGCGCGCCGTTTCGGTCCCGCGACACGAATTATGACCACTATCGCAATAAAGTTTAAGCAAGTAATTTTAAATCATGTCAATAGAGGCGGCCGGTTGCACAAGTGAATTTACAAAAGAGCCGAGCCGTTTCAAAACAATCGCATTGTCTCCGGAAAAATTCACACACGTTACAAAATGTCCGCGCCGCGTTTGAGTTTCTGTGTATATGTGGATATCACCTCGGCCATCTCGCTCTCCTTCTCTCTCCCGGCTCACGTGTGCGCAAGCAATAAACGGATTTAGCGTATGTATAATACATTACTTTTATCTGCATTAGATGATGTGCTCTAAATAAGTTTTTAAAACGTACCGAGCATAAACTAACATATTAAACAATGCTCAATTAGGTGAAATTATCATCAGCGGCAATCAGAAGTAACAGTTTTTTTTTTCGCGTACGTGTGTATAAGTTTTTTAAACTTCCACCAACCGGCGGTTTCGTGCATGTTCCATTTACTCTATAATTGCAGGAGCGCTATTATTTTTACGGGCGCATTGTGCCGCTGCGAAAATCGCCTCCTGCAAATCTCCAAACTCATACTCACTCAGAACAATTCAATTATACACTCTGCAACGGCCAATTCCCGTCGCAATACGAATTTTTACACCGAAGATTTTACAATCTAAATAATTACGACATATTCGCCGAACATTTTACAATATGAATATTCCGCCGCATTAGCAAGGCAGTTACAGGCAATTGCGCCACCAAGATTTTACAATCGGAATATTTAATTTCGCTTCAGAACCCATCGATTCCTTCCACAAGCACAGAAAATTTACTCAAATAGAAGCACAGAAAATAATTCGTTTGCTCAACTCATGTTCACTCAAATAGAAGAATTAAAAGAAAGACAAATGAAAATATCAATGTTTTTAAAAAATCAACTCCGAACATTTATAATTGAAAAGTGTCTCTACTCATTCTCTGAGTTTGAATACATGTAACAACGTATCAATTTTTTTCAATAATTTTGTATTATGTTTTTGTATATGTATATTTTTATATTATATTGTACCTGTCCAATCAACAATCTATGTTGCTTTTTAAGCATGAATAAACTGAACTGAAATTAACTGAAAACATTTTTTCTCACAATTTACTCAAATAGAAGAAGCACAGATAATAATTCCTTAGCTCAACTCAACTCACGTTTACTAAAGCAGAAGAAGCACAGAAGACACTTATTTCGCTCAACTCAACTCACGTTCATTCAAATAGAAGAAGCACAGAAAACAATTACTTCGCTCAGTTCACGTTTACTCAAATAGAAGAAGCACAGAAAATAATTCGTTGGCTCAAGTCAACTCACGATTACTCAAATAGAAGAAGCACAGAAAATAATTATTTGGCTCAAGTCAACTTACGTTTACTCAAATAGAAGCCCAGAAAATAATTATTTGGCTCAAGTAAACTCACGTTCACTCAAGTAGAAGAAGCACAGAAAACAATTGTTCCGCTCAACTCAACTCACGTTTGCTCAAAAAGAAAAATAGAAGAATCACAGGAAACAATTCTTTCGCACAACTCAACTGAAGTTTACTCAAATAGAAGAAGCATGGAAAACAATTATTTCGCTCGACTCAAAACAACTCAACTTAACCCATGTTTACTCAAGTAGAAAAGTTTTTGTACCACACCAGTAATATGTTCGTTAAACAACTTAAAATCCCAAATATGGTGAAAAACAATCAACTGACGTTTACTCAAGTAGAAGAAGCACAAAAAACACTTATTTCGTTCAACTCAACTGACGTTTATTCAAATAGAAGAAGCACAGAAAACAATTATTCGCTCAGCTCACGTTTACTCAAATATAAGAAGCACAGAAAATAATTCTCTGGCTCAAGTCAACGCACGTTTACTCAAACAAAAGAAGCACAGAAAACCATTGTTTCGCTCAACTCAACCCACGTATACTCAAATAGAAAAAATAGAAGAAGCACAGAAAACAATTCTTTCGCCCAACTCAACTAATGTTTACTCAAATAGAAGCAGCAGGGAAAACAATTATTTCGCTCAACCTAAAACATCTCAACTCAACTCATGTTTACTAAAATAGAAAAGTTTTTAAACCACACCAGAGATCTGTTCATTAAACAACTTAAAATAGCAAAAATAGAGAAAAACTATCTGTGCATTTCTTTAAATTTAAAACCCATAAATTTCCCAACTTCTCCTTATGGGACAAACATAGTTCTTTATAATTAATAAAATAGAATATTTTTGAAACCCATTGCTATTCCTACTTCTTCCAAAAATCAGGGTTGCAATAAATCAAGATAAAAAAAATAAAAAATCAATGATTAAAAAAAATCAGCTTTTGCCAGTTTTCATGTGATTTATATCAATTGATGTGCATCACGATTTAAATCCTATGATTTTTTGAAAAATAAATTCTTGAATTTTGATTTAAATCAATGATTTATTTTAAATCAGTTGATTTAAATGATGATTTAAATTATTTCACAGAAATATCTCAATATTCGACAGTAATACTTTGTAATGTTGAAAAAATCTTCAATTATCAGAGAGAATTTGACAGTAATTATTGCTACTTTTTTCAGTTTTGATGCGATTTATATCAATTGCTTGCATCACGATTTAAATCCTATGATTTTTTGAAAAATAAATTCTTAAATTTTGATTTAAATCAATGATTTATTTTTAAAAAATCAGTTGATTTAAATCGTGATTTAAATCATGATTTAAATTATTTCACAGAAATATCTCAAAATACGACAGTAATACATTGATATGTTGAAAAAATCTTCAATTATCATAGAGAATTTGAGAATAATCATTGCTACTTTGCATCAATCATGATTTACTTCATTTATTTGTTTTTTTTTTTATATTTCTGAGCAGTTTTTGCCAGTTTTGATGTGATTTATATCAATTGATTTGCATCACGATTTATTTAAATCCTATAACTCTTTAAAAAAAAATTATTGAATTTGGATTTAAATCAATGATTTATTTTTAAAAAATCAATTGATTTAAATCAGGATTTAAATTATTTCACAGAAATGTCTCAAAATTTTGCAGTAATACATTGAAATGTTGAAACAATCTTCAATTATCATAGACAATTTGACAGTAATCGTTGCTACTTTTCATTCGAAAAAAAAAATAAAAATCATTATTTACTTCATTTTTTTATATTTCTGATCGGTTTTTACCAGTTTTGATGTAATTTATAACACTTGATTTGCATCACGATTTAAATCCTATCATTTTTTTAAATAAACTGTTGAATTTGATTTAAATCAATGATTCATTTAAAAATACCAGGTGATTTAAATCATGATTTAAATTAATTTAAAAGAATAACTCAAAATTCGACAGTAATACATTGAAATGTTGAAAAAAAAAACTGCAATTATCATAAACGATTTGACAGTAATCATTGGTACTTTTGACAGGTGTCTAAATCTCTGTCTAAGTGTAGATTTATTTTTATGATTCTTGAATTAATTTTTTTGAGCTATTTTTGACTTATCCTGTAAACAAAAAGTTGTCGCAGCATCTAAATATGTATTGGCAATACTTTTTCCACATATGGAGAAAATAATATCAATATCCAATGTGAGAGTTTTGAGATATTTCGCTTTCAGTGTAATCACGCGTTTGTCATTGTTATTCGGTGATATTCTACATACCTTTATTAGCTATATATCAAAAATAAGTGTATCACTTTTGATAAATTTTATAATTGATGTTAAGTAATAAGTTGATCTTTAAAGTGCCGAATTAGATTAACATCCAATGCGTAGTTCTTAAGAAATTTGCATTCTATTGAAAGCTATTGAAATACAAAATTATGTAGCAATAATTACTATCAAATTGTCAATGATATTTAATGCATGAAATCAGTAAAATTTTGTATTATCGCTGTCAAATTTTCAATAATTTCTGTCAATATTTCGAAGATTTTTTCAACATTTTAACTATTACTCAATCATTTTCTATCAAAATGTTGGCGATTATTGGGGAATTTTGTAGATTCATGTAATCTGTCAAATTTTCAATCATTTTCGTCAAATTTTCATTTCAATGAATAACAATGGCAAACTCGTGATTACACTGAAAAGTAAATATCTCAAAACTCACACATTTTATATTGGTATAATTTTCCCCTATATGTGGGAAAAGTATTGCTGATATTTAGATACTGCGATAACTATTTGTTTACACGATAAGTCAAAAATAACTAAAAAAATTAAACTTAAGAATCGTAAAACGAAATCTAAGCTTAAACAGAGATTTAGACATCTGTCAAAAATAGCAATGTCTAATTGTCTATGATAATTGAATATTTTTTTCATTTCAACATTTCAATGTATTACTGTCGAATTTGGAGATATGTGATATGTGAAATAATTCTGTCAAAAGTGGCAATAATTACTATCAAATTGTAAATGATCACGAAATCAGCCAAATTTTGTATCATCACCGTAAAATTTTCAATAATTTCTGTCAACATTTCAAGATTATTCCAAAATTTCAACAAACTGTAGAATTTCTGTGAAAATTTCAATCATTCTGTCAAACAATGCATTGATCATTCAACGTTATACCTTACCTTAGAGATTAGATGGAACGGCAATTCAGTAAAAGTTTGTCGGTTAAATTTGAAAATTTGATGGAATAATCGAAATTTTGATGGAAACAATTGAAAAGCTGGCAATAATTTAAATGTAGGTAAACACAATTAAAAATTTTACATAATTTGGTTGCAATTTTGACAAAAATTACTAGAAATAGACAAGAATCGTTGAAACTTTTACAGTAATCATGGCAATTTTTGACAGCATGATTGAAATTTTCAAAGAACATATTAAAAAAAAATTGGCAGTAAAGTAAACATATTTAAAAAATGAAGCATTTTACATTAATGAAATCTCGAATTGCTCAATAATTTCCAAACGTGTTATTAACTATCGTGAGTTATGTGATTTTCTTTTTATTTAATAAAAAAATTATTAATTAAAATTAATAAACAAGTGAATTATGTCATTTTCGTTTTATTCAATAAAAAAATAATTAGCAAAATTGAAACACGTGATTTTTTTTCAAATTTCTTCAATAAAAATTTAGTTAAATAAAATGATGAAACACGAAATTGTGATAAGCAAATGGGAAACTTCGCGCCGAGTTAATTCGCGCAATTTTATATAGAGCAATCGATAATGTATTGCTTTCCTCTCCTTTTTAATCGCGGCGCTTACGTCCGATTCGGGCTTCGGCAGGCCAGTGAAATCCGCGATTCGGAACAAAGGAAAATATAGGAAAACAACGGCCCCATTGTTCGGTTATCGCGGACATTAAAGATTTCAATGCTCTTTTGTTTTCTTTTTCGGCAGTTTCTTATCCGGCGAGACTCTGTTCCGCAACATAGTCGCTATTGACGAGGAAGAGCAGATTGGCACTCACTTAATGACTACCTGTCGTAAAATAGTTTCCCCAATTTGATGGAGGAAGCTGATTACTATTGAAAGTATTGAAAACCAAATAGAGCAGATTACAATTACCAATGATTTTATTTTTCAAATTTTTTTTTTTTTAAGTTGAAAGTCAAAACAATTTTAAATTATTATACTATTAAATATTGATTGTTCCTTAATTCAATAAATTTATTACTATTGATAGTATTGAAAACCAAATAAAGCAGATATAAGTACCTACCTATAATTGTTTTTCAAATTTTTTTATGTTAATAGTCGAAATAATTTTGAAAATCATCGCTATGATTATTATGCTATTAAATATTGAATCTGATTAAGCACTATTAGTTATTTTGATTGCCTGCTCTAGCAATTGATTGCTATAATTATTGATACGATTGAATATTGATTCTCGTTAAAACCGCAGCAGGCCTGGCTTCCACTAGTTAATATTAAATCGTGGCTTCGTAAATTACTGCAATTCCCTCAGATTTTCATGGTCACCCAAGATCACGCAAGCTTCAGGATAATCATAAAATATAAATCAATTTGCTGTGGAAAATTAAAATCAATTTTCCGCACAGGCTTGAAGTAATAGGAAAACTCAATTCAATTTTCTGCAGTTTTGGAACACTTAACAAGAAATCTTCAAATAAGGATTTTTAAGTTTTCTTATTAAATTACAGACAATTGTAATATACCTACATAGCTTTTTTGCATTTCAAGTTTTAAGGCATCAAAATTACAAAAATCTCCCTGTACTATTCAAATATGATTTAATGTTAAGTTTGTTATGAACCTAGTAAATAAGTTTCAAACAATGTGCCACATTTTCTACATACATTAGTTACGAAAAAATCTAGTTATGGCCACATTAAAGGAGACTTAACTGTCACCTAATGAAGCTATAAGTCGTAATGTATAATCGCGCTGCGATTAGTTTCAAGACCATATTTGAAATATTTAACTGCCAGCAATAAAGCTGCCAGTAATCATGTGTAATTTATTGAATAAACTAAAACGCTTAGAATTTATTTGGAATTGTTTAAATATTGCTGTTGACTCTTCCCCTCTCAACTTTGTTTATCGAATAAATAAATTTGTAACTAAAATGCTGCGGATTTATTTATGCTCTCGTTATTGTTGGTGATTACCGACGCAACAAATTTATTTAGAATTATATAGCTACAACTGATGATCGTTAACCCTGCAAATCTGTTTTTAATCATGTAGTCATTGTTGATGATTATTAACGCGACACATTTATTTACAATCATGCAGAGATGGTTATTGGTGCACAAATTCATTTAGAAAAGTTTAGCTATTTTTGACACGGATGCTTACTTGCTCAAGTATATTATTTAAATGAATAACATAAGCTAGCTTATGTAGACGTATAATCATCTAGTTACAGATAATTATTGACGCTACGAATTTATTTACAATTAAGCAGTCATTATTCAATTACTTATTGGCAAATTTTGCTTATGTAGGTCCAGTCAGTCTCTGATTACATGTAATCGCCGATAAGCTTCCTTGGATTCAATATTGGACACAATAGTACGTAATTTGACCTGTGTAAGACATACTAGTGTCAGAAGCATTAATAAAATTATTATTATTATTATTAATCATGGAGTTATTAGTTAGTATAGATAGAACTTTGGATAAAAATTATCAACCTTGTGGGGAAAAAGTGGTAAGATTTTATAAAAATAAATAAATTCAATGGACACAATTTCGGTCAAAAATCATAAAAATTTCCAAAATGTGGCAAAACGGGACAAAATGTGCATAATTCAATGTAAATCAACTTAGTACACGTTTCCTAGCGAAGGTTTAATGTTCCATACAGCTAATTCAACTGTAGAAACTACAGCTCGGATTTGTTTTATTATGGTGTTTATACTTTTTTTGTGTGATGTTCATTGAAAGTGTTGCAAGTGAAGAAATTAAGAGTCATATAATCAAATTTCAAAAACATTACAACTGTATCTAGCATTTGATGCCCCCAAATGGCTTTCAGCACATAAGATCGTGGAGATAATCAGAGTATCCCTTTGGAATAACGAGGAGGGCTGCTAGCTCTCTATGTCGGAGAGTGGGGTGGGCGAAAACGGGCTCCACGTAATTTTACCCTTACACGTTATTCCAGAGCTTAATTAAGGGACTCCACAAATGAGTTGATTGACCGGGGAATCGGGACCACAATAAACTACGAAAATCTTACTCGCCGTCCCTCAATCACCAACACAAAAAATCTAGGTATTTACCAAAGTGGTACTGAACCAAAATAAAATTGATCCTTGTCAATGATCCTTATTATGTGTTGCTCATTGAAAGTGTCACATATAAAGAAATAACAGACATGATAAAAAAAAAATCATAAACATTACAACTGTACTTGCAAAAAAAATCAATATAATTTGAAATAACTTTAGAAACTGCAGCTCGGATTTTTTTATTATGGTACTTTTAGTTAATTGATACGTTTTTAAATGATATTCATGAAAGTATCGCATATGAAGAAATTAC
The DNA here is from genome assembly GCA_951805005.1 of Othius punctulatus. Taxonomy (NCBI): domain Eukaryota; kingdom Metazoa; phylum Arthropoda; class Insecta; order Coleoptera; family Staphylinidae; genus Othius; species Othius punctulatus. The sequence continues at coordinate 19,731,239 of OX638146.1, forward strand.
ATGATAAAATTTCAAAAATATCACAATTGCATTTGGGAATTTCCCAACATTTTGGCAAAATATTTTGGAATAACTTTAGATGCTGCAGCTCCAATTTTTTATTATTATGGTACATTTGGTTTATTGATACTTTTTGGTGTATTTTTGTTTTTGTTTTGTAACATATTTTGGAATAACTTTTGGACTAACTTGGAAGTTGTCGATCTTACTTGTATTTGTATACCTTTTATACTAGGTTTAACCTGTGTAAAACTCTATGTTGCAAACACCAATAAACAATTACTATTATTATTATTAACTTGGAATAACTGCAGCCCGGTTTTTTTTATTATTGTACTTTTTGTTTATTGACACCTTTTTATGTGATGTGCATTGAAAGTATCGCATATGAAGAAATAAACAGTCATATGATAAAATTTCATAAACATTACAACTGTATTTAGCAATTTTGCAGAATTTTCGCGAAATATTTTGGAGTAACTTTAAATACTGCAGCTCAGATTTTTTTGTTATGGTACTTTTAGTTTATTGATACTTTTTTATATGATGTTCATTGAAAGTATCACATATGAAGAAACTAACAGACACATGATAAAATTTCAAAAACATTGCAATTTTTGCAAAATAATTTGGAATAACTTTAGAAAGTGCAGCTCGTTTTTTTTATTATGGTACTTTTAGTTTATTGACACTTTTTTATGTTATGTTCATTGAAAGTACCGCATATGAAGAAATTAACAGGCATTGGTATTAAATTTCAAAAACACTAAAATTTTAAAATGGCCCAGTGAATAAATGCGTATCATTATGACAATTATATTCGTCAATTTTGAAAAAAGTTGACAATATATTTTGGAATAACTTTAGAAACTACAGCTCCGATTTTATTTATTATGGTACTTTTGGTTTATTGGTTTTTTTTTTGTGAATTTTTGTTGTTTGTATCATATTTTCGAATAACTTTTGGATAACTTGGAACTTCGAATAACTGCAGCTCGGATTATTTTTATTATAGAACTATTAGTTTATTGATACTTTTTTATGTGATGTTCATTGAAAATGTCACATATGAAGAAATTAAAAGTCATATGATAAAATGTCAGAAAAATTACAACTGTAATTTTTAGCAATATGCAAAATTTTGGTAAAATATTTTGAAAATCTTCGAAAATGCAGCTCACACTGTAACTGTTTTTGGCAATCTTGCAAAATTTGGCAACATATTTTGGAATAACTTGTGAAATAACTTGAAACTTGGAATAACTGCAGCTCGGATTTATTTTTATTATAGTGGTTTGAGTGTATTGATACTTTTTAATGTGATAACACTAAATAAAATAACAGTCATATGATAAAATTTCATCAACCACATATTTTGTCAACATTATGCAAAATTGTCAAACACAGTTGTAATTTGATAATTTTGCAAAGTTTTGGCAAAATATTTTGGAATTACTTTAGAAACTGTAGCTCAGAATTTTTTTATTGTGGTAAAGTCATATAACTCATTTAAAGTATCATATATGAAGAAGTTATTTGAAAACATTACAACCGTTTTTCGCAACTTATGTTGCCAAATTTTGGAATAACTTTTGGAATAACTTGGATCTTGGAATAACGACGCTCGATTTATTTGTTATTATGGTTTTTGATACTTTTTTATGTGAAGTTCTTGACAAAATTTTGTCAGAAATTCAGAAATCAGAAGAAATTAACAGACATCATAAATATCACAATTGCATGTTGCAATTTTGAAAAATTTTGGCAAAATATTTTGGGACAACTTTAGAAACTGCAGCTCGTTTTTTTTTATGGTAGTTTTGATTTATTGATACCTTTTTTGTATGATGCTCATTGAAGAAGTTAACAGTCATATATAACTCTATTTAGCAATTTTGCAAAATTTTGGCAAACTATTTTGGAATAACTTTAGAAACTGCAGCTCGCAATTTTGATAACATTACAACTGTATTTGGAAATTTTGCAAAATACTTTTTTAGTGTGAAGCTCATAGAAAGCCTTACATATGAATGAAGAAGTATTGTTGACTGTATTTGTTAGGGACATTATCCCTAACTGGCTATCGACCAACGTGGGTCCTTCTGGCATGTGATTTGTGCAAGTGTGTGTATTGGGTTAGGGCTTGATACTCTAGAAATTTGTCCCCTATTTCTAGATCGCCGCATATGAATAAATTATCAGACATAAGATAAAATTTCATAATCATTATAACTGTACTTAGCAATTTTTCAAAATTTTGGCAAAATATTTTAGAATAACTTTAGAAACTGCAGCTAGGAATTTTAAAAACATTACAACAGTAATTGGCAATATTGCAAAATTTAGCAACATATTTTGGAATAACTTGGAAGTTGGAAAGCTGCAGCTCGGATTTTTTTATAGTGGTACTCTATTTATTGGTACTTTTTGGTGTGAATTTCTAAAGTTATCGCAGGTCGATTTGTTTTATTACGGCACTGTTGGTTTATTGATATTTTTGGTGTATTTTTGTTGTTTTGTAACATCTTTTGGTATAACTTGGAACTTAGAATAACTACAGCTCGCATTTTTTTATTATGGTAGTTTTGATTCATTGATTTTTTTTGTATGGCACCCATTGAAAGTGTCGCAATCAAGCAATTGACAGTCATACGATACGAATTTAGCAAAAATTACTATACTTGACGATGGCAGCTTCGTGTAATGAGCCTTGCCATAAGGTTAACACCAAGAAGTTAACGCGATAATCGGATTAACGGAGGTCAAGAAAAACTATGTGTGATGCTCATTCAAGGCTACCAAACGTTCAGCAATTACAGGAAGTCCCATGAACTGAACATCTTGACATTCATAAAATAATTGATATATAAGTAATAATAATAATAATAATAATAATAATAATAATAATAATAATAATGATAATAATAATAATAATAATAATAATAATAATAATAATAATAATGATGATGATGATGATGATGATGATAATAATGATGATAATAATGATAATCATAATAATAATGATGATAATAATAATAATAATAATAGTAATAGGTAATAGCATTGATTATAATACTCTTAGGTATTATGAGGGTATATTGGGTATTAGGTACACCCTTAAGATTATTATAATCAATGGTCATAGGTAACTATGCCAGGTAGTCCTATGAACTGAGCATCTTGCCAACATTCATAAAATAACTGATATATAGATAATAATAATAATAATAATAATAATAATAGTAATAGGTAAGAGGTAGGTGCTTGCATGGTTTGAATTGTGTTTGTAATTCGTGTGCGAGAGGAGTTACCATTGCTCGATCGACTTAGGGCTTAAGAGCTGTATATGGCTGAGGCAAGTACCAAAATCAATGGCTTTTGGTAGTTCGTGACCCTGGTATTTCCGGTATACCCTGAATGAGTATGGGCATACCGGAAACACGACGATAACGAATTTCCAAAAACTAATTGAACAGGAATCAACGTCTGCCATATATGACAAGGGCTCTAAGGCACGTATCTATAGTTCATACTTGAGCATGAGTTCCACTCAAGTCGTACTTTTGGTTGCGTATTTTCTATAAACGTTTATGTAGCAAACGCAACCAAATACACGACATGAGTCGAACTCAAGATTTGATTTTGAGAATGATCTGAATGATTTTGGGTATACTGGAAACACGACGATAACGAATTTCCAAAAACTAATTAAACAAAACTAACGTCTGCCATACTTTTAGTGATAGGGGTTTAAGGTTCGTTCCTATAGTCCGTACTTAAGCATGAGTTCGACTCAAGTCGTACTTTTGGTTGCGTATTTTCTATAAACGTTTATTTACAAAACTCTATCAAATACAGGGCTTGAGTCGAACTCATGCTCAAAGTTTATGTACAGTCATACTCACATAAATCTAGTACAAGAAATAAAGTTACAATAATTAGGTTACAATTATTAGGTTATTACAATTAGGTTACAATAATTTTATATAGCAATGTCAAATGTTTTGTACTAGATTTATGTGAGCATGACTGTACCAAACGCAACCAAATATACGCAAATACACGACTTGAGTCGAACTCATGCTCAAGTACGGACCATAGATACGAACCTAAATTCAAGTATCTTGAAAGTATTTAAAGTTGGGGCTATTTCATCTAATTCGTGTTTTGTGAGTTCGTTTTCGTGTTTTCAGACAAAAAGTTTTTAACCGTCGTGTTTACTATTGAACGAGAAAGTTGGTGTCTCTAGTATTTGCCATTACAGCAGGATTAGTCCAATGATTTTCCTTGTATTAATATACTCGGTATACTCATATATTTTTAGTGATAGAGGTCAGACACCTTGAATGGTGAATTTTGATGGTATAGCTTTTAATTGGTGTTTTCGTTTTTGCCAATTACTTTTGGGTTTTTTATTCACTTGTGATTTTGTTGTCAGAGAGTGCGATAAGGCGAGAGACTATCGTGGAAAAGTGCTTATTTAATGGAGCCCTAAACGCGGCCCCGTGGCAAATCACCGGGGCGATCCGCTCGCACGAAATTCGATCGTGGGGGCGGCCCGCTGAGGGGGTGGGGGGCAGAATCGATATCGGCGATAATAACAGAAAAATATTAATAGGGAGAGCAGGGGCAGGGGTGGAAGGTTCGATTTCGCACGAAAAACTGTGCGCCCGTGGATATAATAAACCCGTCGGTGTGTTTGCCGGCGGGGGCGTCGCGGGGGGCGGCGCGGGCAGCAGAATTCGATTCCTATCACGGTTCGGAATTATAAAAAACTTTTACGGTATTTTTACACATGCAATACTCGACACGCGAACCTGTTTTGTACACTTTTATCGCTCTTTAAGGCATCGAAAAATCGGAAGCCGGCGCAGCAGAGGGGGGCGTTCGGGGGGCTAATTGCGGAATAATCGTCGAATTCGTCGTCGCGAGGCTGATTAATTTTTAAAAATCGCGGCCCCGGCGGCGGGGAGGCGCGGGCGGAGGCCGTTAATAACGCTTAAATGTCATAAGTCCGACGTTTTTTCCACCAATTTGATGGTTTAAGGATACAACGATAATTATTTTAAATTGATACGGGAAAAAAAGCCTGCTACTAATCGTGAGAAGATGCGACGCCGAGAGGAGAACCCGTTCCATCGCCAGTACAAATATCTTGCACGCGTACAGAACTAATAATCAAAATATCATTTGGACGCAGCTCTTCGGCGCCGCTTCTGGGAAGCCGGCCAGCAAACCCGAGAGCGGCGTAATGAAGGTAAAAACGGCCCGCGGCCGGTTTTTGTACGATTCTTCGCCGGGGGCAGTGTGGGAATCGCCGAGACGGCCTCCTCGGGAGCGGCAGCGTCGCGGCGCTGTGCTGTAGCAGCGTCGCGGCGCTGCCGTAAATCACGGGGGCCGGCCCGTGCCAAGAATGCGACGGCAGGAATCCGGCGACCAATTGATCCGCAGTCCGGTCAATTATCCCCGCGCATTATTCCGTTCTAAATCCGATGCCCGAAGAACGTGGGGTCGAATAAACAGCGAGCTTTATTAATTCCCCGGCGATTTACGCGAGGCACGTGTGCGCGGATTCCTCGGCGACCCGCAGGAATTCTTCGGCAATCTTAGGGATCAACAACAGACCAGCAGACACAACCATACAGCAAACACACGGAAAAAACATATCACAATCGCACAGAAGCAACAAACAACAACAACAACAACAACAACAACAACAACAATTACGAACTTTTATTACAAAGTGTAGCAAATAGAAAAAGCATCAGATGGAAACATGAAGAATGATAGAAAACAAGTAGTGGATAAACCTGTAGTGATCTGATTGAAGCGATGTTAGTAATGATATAGAACTTATATGACAGATGGACACACACCTTACACGATGGAGGCCATGAGGTATCAAAAGAAACAGGTAGACCCAAAATGTGGTGAATACAAGATGTAAAGAAAACATCAGAGAAAAATTGGACGAGAACATCACAGTACAGGAAACCATAGAAGAAACCAGAAGAAGCCTATATCCAGCATTGGATTATCCAAAGTTGAAAAAGAAGCACGATGGTGGCCGTGCGGTAACAAAAGAGTCTCAGCAAGACCCAACAAAATGAGGTGAATAGACGATGTAAATAAAATATCAGGGAAAGCTGGACAAGACCATCACAGTACAGGAAAACTTGGAAAAAACTATCCATTCGATATCATTGGATATTGCATTGGATTATCAAAATTTGAAAAAGAGGCACGATGGTGGCCATGAGGTACCAAAATAGTCACAGGAAGACCCAAAATGTGGTGGATAGACGATGTAAAGAAAATATCAGGGAAAGCTGGACAAGACCATCACAATACACCAAAACTTGGAAAAATTTAGAAGAACCCTATATCCATCATTGGATTATCCAAAGCTGAAAAGAAGAAGAATAATAAGAAGAAGATAATGGACATTCTATAAACTGAGTTTTGAAAAAGAAGAAGTAGAAGAAGGAGAAGAAGAAGAATTGAATGGACAAGTGGACAACTAGACAAGTATAGCAATGTATTTGACGAACTCAAGAAGCATGCATTTATTGTAGTGAAGAAGGATAACAATGCCAGATTTTATGGGCATCAAGCACATAAAGACCTGTTAAATTTTTGAATGCCTTCCGTGTCATTGTAAAACTATTACATCTGGTCAACTATGGAGTAACATGTTGCTAGGGATCTTGTCAATTTGTTTGGCATTTCACATTTTTGCCTGACCTTTGCGAAAAGGCGTATAAAGTAGATATTCGAAAATTCATCCACAACTGAGTTGGACAGCTGCCGAAACGAGATATAGTGAGCAAATTTTTGTGAGCAAAATATTTCAAAAAACACTGTATATCGAAAAAAATAATCCCAAAAATTTTGTAGCATGTGTTATTCTTGAAGATTTAAAGTGCAGCACGAATTTTCTTAAACGTGAGAATCATTGATTCCATGCAATGGATATTCCATCCTCCAGCTATCACAACATTCGTAACTTGTGGTAAGCAGAGTGCATTTTATTGGGAAATAGTGCACATATTTTTCTTGATGTCTTTAAAGGTGCAGAACGAATTGAATTGAACGAATTGAATACGTGCATTTTTTTTGGTAAATGGCTCCATATATTTTTTTTATGTCTTCAAAGTGCAAAACGCATTTGCAAATTGCGAATAAGAAAAAACGATTTCATGCAACGAATATTTCATCCTTCTGGTATCAAAACATTAGCAACTTGTGGCACGCAGTACTCGTACATACATTTTTTTTTGTGCGAAATGGCACTGTGCCAAGTTTCACGTGCTCTTTATTTCGTTGATGTACGATGGGCGATTAAGAAATGTCTTCGTACAACGAAAAATCGCAAGTTCTCGGACGTTGATGTAGAGCAAAACCCAGAGATGTCTTATTTCTGCAATATGCGATTGATTTATGGCGGTGATAGGAGACGGGAGCGCCAGGAATTCGTCCAGTTGGATTTACTTCTTCGGTAGGATTTAACACTTTCAGCGTTGCAATTATTTACTCCAATTTATGATCAACTGATCGTAAAATTAGTAGTTATTTGCATATATTGTACGAAAATTGGCTATCATCAACCTTTGCTTTGCATCTAAGGCCATACAGCGGTAGAGCTTAACGGATGAACTCTTGGATGAAAATAATGTTTGCTCGCACAGTATGAAAATTGGTTGGCATTTTAATAAACTGGGAATTGAAAAAACCAAACCAACAGTATCTATTTTTACTTCATTTCTGTTCCTGTTTCTAACGAATGTGGCTGAGTTTGCAGCCTAGCTGTAACCAAAGAACTGCTGATTTTCCATAACAAATTGATATTTTATGAGTTTGCAGCCTAGCTGTGACCAAATATTTGGAACAAGTAAAAGGCTTTTCTATGGATGTTTCTTAGAAATGTGTCTGAATTTGTAGCCAGCTGTGACCAAATAACTGATGATTTTCCTTAACAAATTGATATTTTATGAAAATCTTGGTTGACCTTACAAGCGACCTAAGCGACAAATTAAATCATTTCGTGACATCCGAAATTTGGTTCAACTACCATATGGAAAATTTGCTTACAAGAACTGCAAAGTTTAGTAACCTATTGGCCAAGAACATTCAATCAAAAGGTAATGGTTTCAACTAAATATTTGAGAATACATAATGATACCATGAACCATCAAGTGAACAGAAACGCTCAGTTTTTATGAACACTTATATTGAGACCAAAGCCCCTGCTCAGCTGTGCTTGTATGTTATGTGTATGTTGTGTTGTATGTTGCAAGCTGTATGCTGTGTTGTGTGTTGTGTTGTGTGTTGTGTTGTATGTTGTGTTGTGTGTTGTGTTGTGTGTTGTATTGTATGTTGTGTTGTATGTTGTTTGCAGTGTTGTAAATTGTATGCTGTGTTGTATGTTGTTTGTAGTTGTGTTATGTGGTTTGTATATAAAAACTGAGTTTCTTCAGCTTAAACGAAAGCCGAGTCTCTAGGAGCAAAACTAAGTTTCTAGAGTTTAGAGCGAACGTGAGTTTCTAAAGCTTAGAGCAAAACTGAGTTTCTAGAGTTTAGAGCAACACTGAGTTTCTAGAGTTCGGAGCCAAACTGAGATTGTCCTGAGCTTTGACGAAAACCTGATATTCCCAATTTAGTTTTAAACCGAGTTTCCTGGTTCAGATCAATACGGAGTTTCCTAGTTAAAACTGAATTTTCCAGTGTAGGACAGAACTGAGACTCACTGTTTAGTTTTAAACTGAGATTCACTGTTTAGTTTCAAATTGAGATTCTCGGTTCACATCAAAACCTGGATGCACAGAAATCTATGCTCAGTGACTAAATTGGACTGGATTTAGCTGAGTTAAATGTTGTTCAGTTTTAAACTGAGTTTTACGGTTTCTAGTCAAAACTAACATAACAATTTTGCTCAAAACTGACTTTCAAAGTTTTATCCAAAATTAAGATTCACGGTTTTGTTTAAAACTGAATTTGCCAGTTTAGGTTAAAACTGAGATTCACAGTTTAGTTTTAAACGGAGATTCTCGGTTCAGGTCAAAACCGGGAGGCACAGTTTTCTATGTTCAGTGACTAAAACTGAGTTTAAGTCAAACTTGAAGTCTTCTTAGGTCTCTTAGTCCTCTTAGTCTATTAAGTTTACAATTCTTGAGGTCCATACATAACTATATGCATAAGGTTTGGAGCTAACTGCTCAGTATTGCTGTATAGAAGCACTGAGTTTTCAAGTTTAGTTCAAAACTTAGTTTTCCACTTTAATTAACATTTGAGTTTTCCAGATTGGACCAAAACTAACTTTCCCAGTTTAGATAAAAAATAAATAACCTTTAGTTTGACGAAAACCAAAGTTTCTCGGTTTGGATTACAACGTATATGTTTCATAGTCTGTTTTTTTTTAAATACATACTTAAGTTTATAATTCTTGATGGTTATGCATGTCCATATGCATAAAATTGAAGGAAACTGCTAGCTAAACTAAGTTTTACTGTAATCATTGCAGTAAGTTTACACAGCTGTTTACATTTTTACTCTTTACATAGCTGTTATATTATCAGGGCCCTGTTCTTATTCTGACATTTGCAGCAAAACTGAACTTCTGGTGATTGTTTATCGTTATGTTATTAACGCCTTTTAGAATGAGAAGCAAATGACATCAACATTGTGTGTTCGGAAATCTGTAGTCTCCAAGTTCAGCAATTGTGTTGAGCTTATTAAGCAGCAGAACTGCCCAGTTTTTTCTATGAACTTTAAAGCAAGATCAGAACTGTGTCTTTGCAGTACGCACGAATAGTGAAAGTGGAATACTGTGGAATAATGATTGTAATGTAAATGTACATCAAAACTGAGTAGTTCTGAATGCTGTTTTCATAGTAGTTTTGTTAATTCAGAGTATTTCTGAATATCGTTTTCAGAGTAGTTCTGTACGCTGTTTTCAGAGTTATAGTTCTGCATGCAATTTTCAGAGTAGTTCTGAATATTATTAATTGAGGATAATGTTTTCAGGGTACTTCTTTATGCAGTTTTCAAAGTAGTTCTGAATATTGTTTTCATATTAGTTTTGTATGCAGGTTTCAGAGTAGCTCTGAAAACCGTTTTCAGAGTAGTTCTGAATATCATTTTCAGAGTAGTTCTGAACCCTGTTTTCAGAGTTTTAGTTCTGCATGCAGTTTTCAGAGTAGTTCTGAATATTGTTTACTGAGGGTAATGTTTTCAGGGTAGTTCTGTATGCAGTTTTCAAAGTAGTTCTAAATGCTGTTTTCACAGTTGTTATGTATGTTGTTTTCAGAGGGTAGGTATGCATGCTCTATGCACTTGTGCATAGGTTAGTTGTAATGCTAGCCAAGTTAATTACAAAGAAACAATTTTCCTGGCTATCATGAATACCAACGTGCGTAATCATGAAATTTTACAAAAGTGTTAAACGTGTGGATGACTGGAATTGATTTAGCATTTGCAGAAATTGTAAGATTAGGCAACATTATTTCTAAGGTAAATTTTGTTTTGTTACTGGATCGTACTGTCCTTCATGGCTGCAATTTTATCGAATATTGATTCTGCATTTGTATCTTACGTATGATGTAAGTTTAGGCAAGATTGTAGATAAATGATTACAAAGAACCAATTTTCATGGCCATCTTACGAACCACGCTGTTCATCAAATTTCATAAAAAGTGAGGATGACTCGAATTGATTCAGCATTTGAAGCTTTAATAAGTTGCAAAGTTAGGCAAGATAATTGAAACGGTAAAATTCTCTTTGCTAGTGAAGTCCTTGACGATTGCAGCTTCATTAAAGAATGATTCTGCATTTGTAGCGTACGTAAGTTGTAACACGAGGCACGATTATTGCAAAGGTACAATTTTCTTTGTTAGTCGAAAGGTACAATTTTCTTTGTTTGTGGAACTTACTATATTTGATAGTTGCAATTTCGTTGAAGAGTGATTTTGCGTTTGTAGCCTACGTTAGGTATAAGTTTAGTAGCGCTTATCTCATTTTTTTTATATAAGATGCGTTCATTCATCTTGCTAGGTTGTAAATTAAATTCGAGATTATGCTTTATATTTCTTGATATTGCGTTAAAGATGTCCAGCTAAAATTATCCTGCTAGGTTGTAAATCAGATTCGAGATCATGCATCATATTTCTTGATATTGCATTGAAGATTCCCAGCAAAACTTATCTTGCTAGGTTGTAAATTTGATTCGAGATTATGCATCATATTTCTTGAAATTGCATTGAAGATGCCCAGCTAAACTTATCTTGCTAGGTTGTAAATTACATTCGAGATCATGCGTCATATATCTTGATATTGCATTGACTTGCTAGGTTGTAAATTAGATTTGAGATTTCTTGATATTGCATTGTTGCATTGAAGATGCCCAGTTGAGGTTTTTGCTAGATTTACGTGTATTCCTACCTTTGTACTAGAAGTGGTACGTGCAATGGTATGCTCGCGGCGAAGCTAATGACTGACCTAGAGTATCAATATTTCGGCGTAGGCGAGTTAATGGACGCGCCGCTAATTAACATAACGTTTACTGGCAATGACTAATAGCGCATCACTGAAAAAAAATAATTCCCGCGTTTTACACACAATGATCCCATAACTCTCCTAATCTTGTTGTTATTTCGGGAGGTGAGCTAAGGACGTGTCTCGAGTGCCAATGACATTCGGGGCAACGGAGAGCCGGCTTCCGATGGAAGATGGAGGAGTTCGGAGGTGCTGATTTGCGAGGTTGAAGGCCGTGGTTAATAACGATGTTCCCGAAAATTATTGAATCGCAGGAAATGAATCATTCAATTTAAGCCGAAAAAGTATTTATACATGAAAACCGTATTAAAAGATAATTGCGCATGAATTATTTATAAACTACGGCTGAAAAAACCGGCCACGTTATTAGTTTTGATTTATAATAATAGAAATGTAATAATTTTAGGCGGCATGTATTATTCATTAGGTTTAATGGTTCTCACAAATAAAGCGCATTGTTTCGGTCAGACGAGCGCACGTCTCGGGCCTTGAATTAAAGATGGCCGGGTTCACTTGCGCGGTGTGTTAGCAGTATTAGTACAAAAAGGGGGGAACGTTAAAGAGTGCGGCATGCAAATGAGAGAATGACAAGAACTGACCTTTCTTTGGTATGAGCGATTTCAGGAGCATGACGGCGTGATCGTCGCAGGCCCAGGCGTGCATTTTCCTGTAGCTGTCGCGGCCCTTTTCGGTCAGCTTGTCCCAGGGCTTCGGCTTCGAGAGGAGCTCGGACACAGTGCCCTGCGAGAGACCTAGGATGTACTTAGCGAACAGCCGCTGGCCGATGTTGTGAATGGAGAGGAGCTCCCTGACCCTCCGGGAGATGTGCAGGGTGTCTAGGTTTTGGCTCGCGTATTTGTCCATGTTGTACCTAAGCATCTCCTGCAGCTTGGCCTCCATGGGGTCGCCCTTCGGTATCAGGCTCTCGCCCAGGCGGCCGACCATCGAGCCCGGCGCCATCCCCAGGTCCTCGGCGAACCTGAACGGCGACCTGTGCTCGTCGAAGCGGTACGGGCTCTTCAGCTCGTCGCCCCTGAGGAAGTGGTTCACGTTGAGCATCGTCGCCGCCAAGGGGATGTTGTTGTTGCTGACGTGGTGGTTGTTGTTGTCCTCGGGGCTCTTGGGGTTGCCGTTCAGGATGGGCGACGGCTGCGGCGCGCACACGGACTCCACCGGCTGCGGCGTCGACGCGGTGCTCTTCTCCGTCGAGTCGGCCGCCGTCGGCGTCGGCGTCTTCACCGGGCCATCTGCAGAGGGTGAGGGCGAGATTATTTGGTTGTTCAGGTGCTCAATGCTACGGCGCCAATTGGCGACGATCTCCTCGCCCAGCAGCGACCCGAACTGGTCGACGTTTTGGAACGGGGCCGGCAGCGGGAGCTTTGGGGAAGGATTTGTGTGTGTCGGGGTGTGTTCTGGTTTCGGTGGTGCGCTTTCGACACCTGGAAATGGAAACAACTACGCGTCACAATCTGCGGGGAAGCCAAAAACTGCCATTCGCCAACAAAAAAAAAAAAGAAAACAAACCAAAAACAAAAAAGAGGATTCATAAGGATGAGTGCGAGCAGAAGAGACGAGGTGCACCACCGCGCAAACACGCACACGCCAAACACAGCCAGTCTGTACACACCCACACACACTCACACACACACACACAATGCGCTCACGGACCATAAAAATAATTCGGACGCAATGAAAAATTCAATTAAAACAAAAATAGAATAACGCGATAAATATGTAAGGAAAAAATTCCACACGTAAGCTAATCTTATAAGTTCATCAACGAATGTGATATATAACTTCCTTCTTTCACGGTTCAACGAAAGTAATTTATAGTAAGAATACTAATTAAAAAAAAATCCATTTCGTTTCACGCGAAGCATTAAAAATTATGCGCAGTGAGCGCTTTGTGTTCTCAAAAAAAAAAACACAACGCACAGAATCAAATCGGGGGAATTAAGTTATTTGTGTGCACTCTCTCGTTATTTTTTAGGCGATAACCATCTACTCATTTTACCCGATAATTAAAGCGAAAACCGGCATTGTTACGGTCCGCGGCCAGATCCTGCGATACACCTGGGGAGCATCGTTTGCGCAATTCGCGACACAAATCTTCGGTTAATAACAATAAAAAAAAAATCTATTACAATAAACGATTTCACAAAAAGATCCAGTTCACATGCCGTGTGTGCGCGCGCGTGTGTCGAAAGCGCTAAAACAAATAAGAACAATACCCGTTTTTTTTATTTTACCGCATTAAAACGTATATTTCACAAAAAAAAACGGAGCGTAATTGTACTTAACATGCGGCGCGCGTTGCACAACCGGCACAAATATATTTATTTAATAACTTTTTCTCCTGGACAAATATGTAAAGTCGCTTTTCGACATGTCGTTGGGTAATTGTAAATTGCGGTGACCTTATTCACGTACGAATTGTTTGGGCGGCGTATCGGTGGGGGGATAGATGTGGGGCGGGGGGGATAGATGGTGCCGGACGAAGAGAAGTCTCGCGCGGCAGGGGGGCGGCGGGGGAGGCCGGAATCGCTCACCTTCTGTCTCGGAGGCGGGCGTCTTCGCTCGCTCCACGATTGAGTGCAGGGACTGGAGGCTCTTCGACCGCTCCAGCAGCACCTCCACTGATTTGTCCGGGATGCTCGTGTAGTCCGATTTTAGTATGCTGAAAAGAAAGCGTCAACCTTAGAAGTGACTCTGTTTATGGTGGTGGGTGGAACGCAGCAATCCAATCGGAACGCAACTTGTCCCACGAAAATTCGGACACGCGAACACATTTTAAAGCGGATCTTATATCTATTGTGTCTGCCATTGATATTATAATGCAGATACTGCATCTACCACCCAACAACCTTGCAATGGCAAGTGACATCAAAGTCTCAACCTTAAACAGCATACAACTCAATACACCAGCTAACTCCATCTTGGATCAATCAAACACTTCACTATTTAGATAATGTACAGATACTGTATCTACCACCCAACAACCGAGAAATGGGGTAATCCCAAGTGACTTCAAAATCCCAACCTTAAACAGCATACAACTCAATACACCAGCTAACTCCTTCTTGGATCAATCAAACACTTCACTATTTAGATAATGTACACATACTGTATCTACCACACAACAACCTAGAAATGGAGTAGCTCAAGTGACATCAAAGTCCCAACCATAAACAGCATACTGTATCTACCACCCAACAACCTAGAAATGGGGTAGTCCCAAGTGACATCAAAGTCCCAACCCTAAAGAGCATACAACTCAGTACACCAGCTAAATCCTTCTTGGATCAATCAAACACTTCACTATTTAGATAATGTACATATACTGAATCTACCACCCAACAACCTAGAAATGGGGTAATCCCAAGTGACTTCAGTCCCAACCCTAAACAGCATACAACTCAATACACCAGCTAACTCCTTCTTGGATCAATCAAACACTTTACTATTTAGATAATGTACAGATACTGTATCTACCACCCAACAACCTAGAAATAGAGTAGTCCCAAGTGACATCAAAGTCCCAACTCTAAATTGCATACAACTAAATACACCAGCTAACTCCTTTTTGGATCAATCAAACACTTTACTATCTAGATAATGTACAGATACTGCATCTACCACCCAACAACCTAGAAGTGGAGTAGTCCCAAGTGACATCAAAGTCCCAACCCTAAACAGCATACAATTTAATACAACAGCTAACTCCTTATTGGGTCAATCAAACATTTGAACTATTTAGCCATAATAACATTAAATTGCTTAATCAGCTCAACACCAACGAAAACTACACTAAAATTATCAAGAACATTGATCCTAGAAATGGGGTAATCCCAAGTGACTTCAAAGTCCCAACCCTAAACAGCCTACAACTCAATACAACAGCTAACTCCTTCTTGGATCAATCAAACATATGAACTATTTAGCCATAATAACTTTACATTGCTTAATCACCTCTACTACCAACGAAAACTACACCAAAATGATCAAGAACATTGATCCTAGAACTGGGGTAATCCCAAGTGACTCAAACCCTAAACGGCATACAACTTAATGCACCAGCTAACTCCTTCTTGGATCAATCAAAAACTTTACTGTTTAGTCCCAATCATTTCAAATTGCTTAATCACTGCAATTACCTAAAATTATCAAAAGCATATCCAACAGTTTAGTTTGTCTAAAACAGCGTGAAATTTTCCAGCAATCGATGTAGCACTTTGCTTTTCTCTGTAGGTCTTCATCAAAAATAATGCATTCAACCACCAATGAAAACTACTCCAAAAATATCAAGAGCATTGATCCAATAGTTTAGTTGGTCTAACAAAGTGCGAAATTTTCTGATAATCGACGTAGAACTTTATATTTCTCTGCAGTTCTCCAAAACTACTACTACAAAATTATCAAGAGCATTGATCCAATAGTTTAGTTTGTCTAAAATAGTGTGAAATTTTCTGTCAATCGATGTAACTCTTAATATTTCTCTGAAGTTCTGAATCAAAAATCAAGAGCACACATCACTCCAAACATTGAGAGCATTTATCCAACAGTTTAACATTTCCAAACTGTTTATTTTATCTAAAAGAGTGTGACATTTTCTGGCAATCGATGTAGCATTTTGCTTTTCTCTGTAGATCTTCTTAAAAAATAATGCATTCAACCACCAACGAAAACTACTCCAAAATTATCAAGAGCATTGATCCAACAGTTTAGTTTGTCTAACAAAGTGCAAAATTTTCTGATAATCGACGTAGAACTTTATATTTCACGGCAGTCTTCAAAACTACTACTCCAAAATTATCAAGAGCACTGATCCAATAGTTTAGTTTGTCTAAAATAGTGTGACATTTTGTGGCAATCGACGTAACGCTTAATATTTCTCTGAAGTTCTGGATCAAAAATAATGCATTCAACCAACAACGAAAACTACAACTACTAAAAAAATATCAAGAGCATTTTATCCAGTTTGTCTAAAAAAGTATGAACTTTTCTGGAAAAAACCGTAGCACTTTGGTAGCACAACTCCAACAATTTAGTTTGTCTAAAAGAGTGTGAAATTTTCTGGCAATCGATGTAGCACTTTGCTTTTCTGTGTACTTCTTTATCAAAAATAATGCATTCTACCACCAACGAAAACTACTCCAAATTTATCAAGAGCATTGTTCCAATTGTATAGTTTGTTTAAAAAAGTGTGAAATTTTCTGATAATCGACGTAGAATTTTATATTTCTCTGCTGTTCTCCAAAACTGCTACTCCAAAATTGTCGAGAGCATTGATCCAATAGTTTAGTTTATCTATAATAGAGTGAAATTTTCTGGCAACCGACATAACACTTGATATTTCTCTGAAGTTCTCAACAAAAAATAATGCATCCAACCACTAACGAAAACTACACCAAAATTATCAAGAGCATTGATCTAATAGTTTAATTTCTCTAAAAATGTGTGAACTTTTCTGGAAATGGACGTAGCACTTTGGACTCTGAAGTTTTCCATCAAGAATAATGCACTCAATAGCTAACGAAAAATACCCGAAAATTATCAAGAGCATTGATCAAGAAGTGGTTAAGACTATCTAACATAGTGTGAAATTTTATAGAAAACGACGTAGAACGTTATATTTCTCTAAAAAACTCTTAAAAACTGTTGAACACTGAAAGTCCATGTTCCAAGGACATGGACCAACCTCAGGTTTATGAGCCAACAACCGAAATAATAAATATCTTTGCAATAACTGTGCAACTATTTATGTTGGTAAACAAACGCTTGTATGAGAGGTCTTTGAAAAAAATGAGAGCATTCATGTGATGGTTTAGCTTAACTATGTGAATGTTAAATATCCTGGAAAACGACGTAGTACTTTACATCTCCATCAATTATTTGCATCAATTGTATCCATCAATTTATTTCTCCATCTTCTCTAAAAAACCTTTGAACATTGATTGTCCATGTTCCAAGGACATTCGCCCAATCAACATAATCAACCTCAGGTTTATGAGTCAAGAACCAAAACAATGAATATCTTTGCAATAACTGCAACTATTTATGTAGGTATAGAAATGCTTGTATGAGGTCTTTGAAAAAAAAATTGAGAGAAATCATCTGATAGTTTAGCTTAACTATGTGAATGTGAATCATCCTGGAAAACGACGTAGTACATTACTTCTCCATTAATTATTAGCATGAATTATATCCATCAATTTATTTCTGTATCAAGAAAACTATGAAAATTTGTGTGTCGGGAGGGAATTCCCATATCGTTCAGATCGTTCATATATAATTGTCCAAGCCAAAAACATACGTAAACATTTACTGAAATGCCAAATTTCTGCAACAACTGCAACTATTTATGTAGGTAAAAATACAAACATTGCATTGCATTCTCATGCAAAACATTGCATGAGAAGATTTTGAACAAAATTACAGGATAATTGAGTGTAATCTTGTGATAGTTTAGTTTAGGTGTAAGCATGAAAAGAAAAATGCAGGTGAATCAAGAGCAATCATCTGTTGTTTGGTTTAACTATAAGCGTGTGAAATGTTCCTGCTAACGACTTAGTAAATTATATTTTTCTGCGTTCACGAATAATGAATGCAGATTGGAGGTACCTAAAACTGAATTAAGGAAATATATAAACTATTCATTAGATACGAAAGTCTGGTGAAGAACATTTTAATGACCTCAAGACTGACTCTCGAAGCTACGAAACCAAAATATTGATATTCAGATGAAGTTTATTTGTAAATAAAGGATTCATTAATTTATTAACAAGAATATAATTTTTGCCTCTTCTTCGGAAAAATCAAAAGGAGCTTGATTAGTTTCAGCAAAACTTTAAGAATAAAGCAAATAAACCAACGGACAAGTCAAAGAAGAATTTTCAGAAAAGCCTTGCAGAAACCTCCTGCCTAATATATAGGCTCAAGATATGTCTTTATAGTTAGGAATTTACCAAGAAGATGTTTGCCTCTCCTTTAATGACGAACAACATTTTGGTGACCTGAAGACTGACCTTGGTAAGAACATACCAAAACAGGAATATTGAGCGGAAGTTTAGCTTTAAAAGATTTATTCATTTATTACCAAAACAATGTTTTTCCTCTCCTTCAGCAAAATCAAAAGGCGTTCGATTAGTTTCAGCGCAACTTCATACATAAAAACAAACGAATAAATCATACAACAATTTTCAGAAAAACCTTGCAGTAACCTCTACTGCAGAGAAACACGTAATTATATGTTTCATACAATTGTAAACAATTTGGCGAATGGATACAAAAAAAGATAGTAAAGTGACGAATTTGATCTTAAAGAATAAAGTAGAGAAACCCAGGAACAAACGAGAGTACAAGAATTTCTAGAAATACCTTGCAGGAATCTCTGCGGCATAGAAAACTTAATTGTGAGATGTTTCACTGCATACAATTCGGTGAATCGATAGAAAATAAAAACAGTAAAGTGACGGAAGAAAGCTTTTAAAATGCAATAGAGATAGGATAGGATAGGGTCAATAGACTATGGATCCAACGAACATTCAAGAATTTTGAGAAAAACCTTGCAGGAATCTTCACGGCAGAGAAAAACTTAATTATAATATATTTCACTACATATAATTCGGCGAATAGATTAAATAAAAACAGTAAAGTGACGGAACTAACCTTTAAATATGCAGCAGAGAAAATAAAAAACAAACGAACATTCAAGAATTTTCAGAAAAACCTTGCAGGAATCTGTGCAGCAAAGAAAAACTTAATGATAATACATTTTATTGCTTACAATTCGGTGAATGGATACAAAAAAAAATTGTAAAGCGACAGGATTCAGCTTGATGAATCAAGCAGAGAAACAAATGAATAAACGTATCTATCAGAATTTTGAGAAAACAGTTCTTTTCGGCAGAGAAAAACTTAATTATGACATGTTTCATTGCATACAATTCGGCGAATGGATATCATATGGATAGTAAAGTGAGGAAACTGTGCTTAAAGAATCAAACACATAAACAAAGAAACAAACGAACATACGAAATTTTGCAAAAAACCTTGCAGGTATTTCTGCAATCAGATAAAAACTTAATATGATAAACTTAATTATGTTAAGTTCCATTGCATACAATTTGACGAATGGATAAAAAAAATAGTAAAGTAAAGGAACTGCGAAAGGTTACAATTTTGTTAGGTTAAATATCATGAGTATATTTTCTAGTTTTTTCAAAAATAATTCAAAATGTCGTATATTTTCTAGAGGATCTCTTCTAGTTCGAGATTTTGAAAAAATATGTTGTATATATTTTTCAGTATCTTTTCTAGTTACGGATTTTCAAAAATATGTCGTATATAATCTTAAGCATCTTATCAAGTTAGGGATATCCAAAACTATGTCGTATTCATTCTTGAGGATCTTTTCTAGTTAGAGATTCTCAAAATTATGTCGTTTATATTCTTGAGTATCTTTACTAGTTACGGATTTCCAGAAAAAAAGTTGTACATATTCTTGAGTATATTTTATAGTTTGGGATTTTCAGAAATATGTCGTACATATTCTTAGGTATCTATGCTAGGTATTGATTTTCATAAATATGTCGTATATATTCTTCATTATCTTTTCTAGTTAGGGATTTTCAAAAATATGCTATGAGTAATCTATTCTAGTTAGGATTTTCAAAAATATGTCGTATACATTGTTGAGTATCTTTTCTAGTTAGGTATTTTCAAAAATATGTCGTTTATATTTTTGAGGATCTTTTCTAGTTAGGGATATTCAAAGATATGTATTGAGTATCTATGCTAGTTATGGATTTTCCAAAATATATCGTATATAATCTTGACTATCTTATCTATTTAGGGATTTTCAAAAATATGTAGTATATATTCTAGAGATTCTTTTCTAGTTCGAGATTTTCAAAAAATATGTTGTATATCATTTTCAGTATCTTTTCTATTTAGTGATTTTCAAAAATATGGTGTACATATTCTTGAGTATCTTTTCAGGTTAGGGATTTTCAAGAATATGCCGTACATATTCTTGAGTATCATTTCTAGTTAGACATTTTCAAAAATATGTCGTCTATATTCTTGAGTATCGTTTCTAGTTAGGGATTTAAAAAAATATGTCGTCGGTATATATTCTTGAGAATCTTTCTAGTTATTGATTTTCAATAACATATCGTATATATTCTTGAGTGTCTTTTCTATTTATGGATTTTCAAAAATATATCAATAAAAAGATTGCAAATTAATTTTGCAAGTTTCTTCTAAATTTTGTTCGTGATTTAAGGCATCGACTGCTGTACTCATTAGTTCTACCATGGATGATGTCCTTAGAGTGCAGAACAGCATAACTACAGTAATAAGTAATCCAATTACTTAAAGAAAAGTAGGCAGAAAACTCTTATTTCTATTAATAAATGCAATCATTGCAGTGCACTGCAGTGTCACTACATAAATAATCCAATTGCAAAACTAGATTGCAGAAAACTCTAAAACTTCTCTTGTTATTTCTTCATTGGTACAATTAGTAAAGATTGATTACCATCAATACCCAATGAATGATTTCTTCGTAAATCTTAATAATAATAATTTCTACTGCGTCTCACCTGCAAGCGGGTATTTCCAGTATATATGTAAATTTCCGCAGCAATCTTATCTCAGTGTTTTAGAGTTCATAGTTTTAGAGTTTAAGTTTGAAAGTTTAGAGTTTATAGTTCGAAGATTGAAAGTTTTGTGTTTAAAATTTCAAAGTTTAGACTTAACCGTTTAAAGTTTGAAAGATTAGAGTGTAAAATTTTGTAGCTTATAGTTTACAGTTTAAAGTTTTAAAATTTGGATTTGAATGCTTTATTTTTTCTCATATAATCAATCTCCCAATTCGTAATCTAAATGTAATAAAATTATAACAGATTTTTTTTCTCCATTACGAAATATCACCTTTGAATTCCAAATATAGAATTTATCAAATTCTCAATAATCATTAAATCTCTCAATTCCAAATCTAAATTTTAGTAGAGTTTTTCTCTATTACGAAATATTACCTTTGAATACCAAATCTACAATTTATAAAATTCTTAAATAATCATTCACAAACTTGTTCAAACACTTCCAAAATCCAAAAATTCTCCAACCAAAACTGATAGTAGTGAAAATTTAGTTTCTCAAGTCCATTTGATTAGTAGCTAAAAACTAGCTAAAAATAACTAATACATAAACTAGATAATAGCCAGTTTTTATAAATATTCAATTCCCATGTATATTAAGCTCAATAGCCTGTTCTAACTTGTGTACCTAACGATGTTGGAAACTCGGAAATTAATGAAACTCGAAAATAAAAATATGAAATTGTAAAAAATTGTATAGAATTGTACAGAATGGATTGTTGTACAGAAATATGTAATTATTAACAGTGATTATTAACAGATTATTAGGACCAGAGTGATTATTAGGAAGAATTGGTCATTGTATTAATTTTTAACTTTGAATACAAACATTGTCACTCATAATCATAGAAACAAAAAAATAAAGAGTATACAAATACCCAAAGTCCTAAGTTCTACTTGGATAGTCTATTCGGACTATCTAACTTCGGACTTTGGACTATCTATAGTCCAATCGTCCAGTAGTTTGGTCTATTAACAATAATCTTGTATATTTATCGTAAACTTGTGTCAACTACTAAAATCATTTCATCCAGTTTCTAAAAATGCTTCGAACTTAATTTTCAACAAAAAAAAAACTGAACCAATTCGATTGGCACATTTTAAAATTAATTTTATGAGTCTTGCTTCGGCTCCAGGCTTCGAAACCACAAAAAGGAACACCAAAAAGATATTTCTATAATAATTTTATCCTGACCTTGTTTCAAGCTGGATTCGGTGAGATGTTCTATTCTATAATACATAATCGACTTACTCAGAGCTACAATGATCGACCCATTTCTTGCAGAGCATGGGATGCACCTTACAAGAGACAATGTGAACATGCGGAACAGGTGAGTACCTACGATCTACAGCAGATTAGATGGTAGAACACAGACATGCAATCACTGTCGTGGCTGCAATCCCAATATCAACTTCTAACTAAATTCAGAGGAACAAATTAGTTTTGTATCATAGTTTTAGTTTAGTAACTTTTTAACTAAATTGAAAGGATTAGGTAACTACAGTTTTTGGTTAAGATTTAACTACATTTACAGTATTCTATTGTATTGTTTTAGTAAACCTTTAACTTAAGCAATGAATTAATTTGGATTTAGTAATGTTATATCGTAGGAGAATATATTGGTAATTCGTAATTGCTAAGTGGACTATTCAGTAACTTCCATGAATCATCAGTAACTGATGCGATGGAATGCTGTGCATAACTTATTTAATTGTATGTAATCAATAAATAATAATTATTATTATTAGTCAAGATATTGTGGTAAAGTTTAAACTCTTCAACAAAATATTCGTCAGGATGACAGTCATATAAAATACATAACTGAAGAGTGCTTCCAATCATCAGTTGGGTATGTGAATACCAGTTCATAATGCTGATTGCACATCAATGGTGCAAAGAAATTCTGTACAACTTGTCATTCCTATTGATCAATTTGCTTTTCTTTGCCTTATCCGAGTGTAAAACTGCAGGCTTCACATAATTAGGTATTGAAACGAGTATTGATCAGCGAGTTGTATAAGCATCCCCGCGCAAATCTTGAAGAGATACTTCCCCATTATGGCGCGAAAAATCAATCAAAAGAACCTCCGCCGTAAACAAACAGCTGCATTAACTAATACACCCAAGATCCGCATTGTTACCGCCTCCGCAGTCGGGGGTGGGCAAATACGCCGATAATCCGGGGGCGGTTTACCCCCCGTCTTGAAGAACTGATCCGCGGCGATCCGCCGCCTTAATAACCCGGCCGCACCAAAAAACCGAAGTGTTTAAACTGCAATCGCCGGAAATTGAAAGGGGGGAAAGATTAACAGAATATTAACGACGCCACGGCGAGGACAAAAAACCCCCCGAGAGCTGCGGAGTAGAAATTAATGATACGCCGGGAAAATATGTATTGAGGATATTTGGCGTTGAATGGAGTAGTGCTGGAGAAAAAGTGTGAATAGTTTATGTGACAACGAATTATTGGGTGAAAAATATAGGTACAATAGCAAGTTATGGAGAACTGCAAAATTTTCTTTTTAACTGAATTTATAGATTGCAGAACAGATAGAACCAGCTAGTTTCAAGAAAATTTATATAAAGGATAATTAGGTTAGGTTAGGTTAGGGTGGGATTTTAGATTTTTGTTATTGACTGAATTTAAAGGTTACTGGAGATATACCAGCGGGCAGTTTCAGGAAAATTTATATTGAAGATATTTAGGTTAAGTTAGGATTTTAGATTTTTGTCTTTAACTGAAGTTATAGCTTACTGAAGATATATAAGCAGGCAGTTTCAGGAAATTTTATATTGAGGATATTTAGGTTAGGTTAGGTTACGGTTTTTAATTAAAGTTATACCTTGCTATATACCTTGATAATCAATCAATTCCCCATTATGACATCAACGGATTATTCGTCAGCACCTCCTCATTATGGCGCAAAAACAGTTATACCTTGCCTCCAGTTTCAGGAAAACTTACATAGAGGATATTTAGGTTACGTTAGATTTTTTGATTTTACTTTTTAACAGAAGTTATAACTTGCTCAGGGGATACAAGCAGATAGTTTCAAGAAAATTTATAATGCGAATATTTAGGTTTGAATAAAAAGGTGTTTGATAAAGTTGTGAATAGTTAGGGTGATAATGAATTAGCAAGTGAAAAAAATGTGGCCAATACAATTTAATTCACAGGTATAATAGTGAAGTTATAGACATCTATAGTATATAATTTGCAGGTCGAATCTCTGAGGAACAGCCTGAATTTTTTGTTAAATGTATGGAATTATACTTGGTGAGAAGATTTAGGGATCAGTGATTTTTAAGTTGTAGGTAATGATGGTTTAAAACTTCTAAAGTTGTGTAGATTTATAGTTGATGATTTTTTTCGTTGTTGATTTTTTCTTAAAGAGCTACAGTATTTTGTTTATAAGTACATAGTGGGTAGTTATAGTTTGTAACTTCATTTCTGAAGTTGTGAGTAGTTTATAGTACATGATTTGTCATGAAGGTGTGGGCAGTTGTGGTTTGCAACTTTATTTCTGAAGCTGTGGTGAGCTTATAGTAGATGATATATTATGAAGTTGTGGGCAGTTGAGGTTTGCAACTTAATTTCTGAAGTTGTGGAGAGCTATGATCGAGGTTGGTGAGGGCAGTTGTGGTTTGCAACTTTATTTCTGAAGCTGTGGTGAGCTTATAGTAGATGATATATTATGAAGTTGTGGGCAGTTGTGGTTTGCAACTTCATTTCTTAAGTTGTGGGGGGCTATGATCGATGTTGTTTTATAAAGTTGTAGGAAGCTATAGAGGAAGTTTATTTTATGAAGTTGTGAGGAGCTTATAGTAGATGATTTTTTTATGAAATTGTGGGCTGTTGTGGTTTAAAACTTCATTTCTGAAGTTGTGAGGAGCTTATAGTAGACGTTTTTTATGACATTGTGGGCAGTTGTGGTTTGCAACTTAATTTTTGAAGTTGTCGGGAGCCTATAGTAGATGATTTTATATGAAGTTGCGAGCAATTGTGGTTTGCAACTTAATTTCTGAAGTTGTGGAGAGCTATGATCGATGTTTTTTTATGAAGTTGTAGGATGCTATAGAGGAAGTTTTTTTTATGAAATTGTGAGGAGCTTATAGTAGATGATTTTTTATGAAGTTGTGGGCAGTGGTGGTTTTGAAACTTCATTTCTGAAGTTGTGAGGATGTTATAGTAGATGATTATTTTATGAAATTGTGGGCAATTGTAGGTTGCAACTTTATTTTTGAAATAGTATACTATAGTATATAGTAGATGATTTTTTATGAAGTTGTGAGCAGTTGTAGTTTGCACCTTATCAGTATATAACACTCAAAGGTACCACTAGAATCCAGGACCATTTGATGGATGGAAGATTTTTTTTTACAAATGCAATTAACCGTTTGAAGGCTAATCTGTCTAAGTAACATACACATATGCGTGCTAAAATATCTTGAATTGTAATATTTTCAGCGTACAGTTTGATAGATTTTAACAATTCTAATCTGAAGTATCATATTTGTGAGCTCAAATTTCTTGAAATAATCAGCATATAACACTCAAAGTACCACTAGAATTTAGGACCATTTGATGGACGAAAGAATGTTTGTTACAAATTCAATTTAAGCTTTCGAAGTCTAATATGTTTAAGTTACATAAAAATATGTGTGCTAAAATATCATGAATTATGACATTTTCAATGTCCAGTTAGATACATTTTAACAATTCCAAGCTGAAGGTATCATACAAAATTTGTGAGCTAACATTTCTTTGAAATAATCAACTAATTATATGAAATAATCATATAATAAATAATCATATAACACTCAAAGGTACCACTAGAGTTTAGGACCATTTGATGGATGGCAGCATTTTTCTTACAAATGCAATTTAAGGTAGTGAAGTCTAAGCGGAAGCAACAGAGACACATGTGTCCTAAAATTTCTTGAAATTGGAACTTTTCGGCGTTCACATTTTTGGCGAATTGAAAAACAACTATGAAACTGATAGTTTTTTTACAATTCAAAACAGAAGCGATTTTTTTTTTAAAGTGTGTGCTATGATTTCTTGTACTGTTACTTTTTCTGTTCTCAGTCAGTAAACGAGACCAAGGTTGATATATTTGTGATCAATTTACGTTTGCGAAATTTTCAGTTTTTTCGTGTTTTTTTTTTGCAATTTCGAGAAATTTCGTACAAATGCAATTTAAGGTAGTGAAGTCTAAGTTGAAGTAACAGAGATACATGAGTCAAAAAATTTCTTGAAATTGGAACTTTGCGGAGTTCACATTTTAGGCGAATTGAAAAACAACTATCAAACTGATAGTTTCTTTAGAATTCTAAACTGAAGCAATTGGATTTTTTAAGTTTGTGTTATGATTTCTTGTACTTTCAGTTTTTCTTACAAATGCAATTTAAGGTAGTGAAGTCTAAGCTGAAGTAACATATGTGTCCTAAAATTTCTTCAAATGGAAACTTTTAGGGGTCCACATATTTAGCGAATTGAAAAACCACTATCAAATAGTTTCTCACAATTCTAAACTGAAGAAATTTGTTTTTTTACGTGTGTGCTATGATTTCTTGTACTGTTACTTTTCTGTTCACAGGCAGTAAACGAGACCAATGTTGATATATTTGCGATCAATGTAACCATTCAAAAACCAATATTCTACTATTTATTATTGAAATTTGCAAAATTTTCAGTTTTTTCGAGTTTTTTCGCCTTTTCGACAAAATTTCCAGATCGAGAACGCCTCGACCTATATCACTACAATTCAGACCGTTCATAGCGAGTCAAATGTGATCAAATGGAAAAGTCCAAGTAAGTTGTAATTATTTTGTTACTAGTTGTTTAATTATGTAGAATTTTGTCGACGTAATTCAAAAAAACACTTAAAATAATTCACGAAAAACTGATTGGGCGTCCTTTTGATCTAATTAATTTGCCAAAAATGAGTGGTGAATTTTTTTTTCTAAAATTTTCCACATGATCCTTTTTTTAAATGGTGGAGGCGCCGGGTGAAGAAATTTTTGATTTCAATTTGTACACAATAAAATTAGTTTTGAGTTTAGAAATGTTGCGAAATATATTGGAGGGGTGATGGGGGGAGGGGGTTATACTACCATAAGTAACATTTCGAAATGGACCACAGTTATAAAAAATATGGCCTGTGATTTCTTGCACTGTTAATTTTTTTTTTAACGATTTACCCATTTAACGTGTTTGATACATATGAGAGATCATAAGTATGAGCTGAAGGTTTTACTGGTACGTAATTAATGACATGCTTTTTTGATGGTATGTCATTATGACGAACAAAAAAAAAAGTTGATCATGATTTATTCCTGGTTTGCACTATTAAGTGAAGCAAAAATGTTGATCGTGATTTTTTCATGATCAACATTTTTGCATTAGTTAAAAGAGCAAACCAGGAATAATGCATAGGTACTCTTTTTTTATGTTGGTCAAACTATTTGGTTTACATTTTCGTGATTTTTTCACGATGAACATTTTTGCTTCACTTAATAGTGTTAACCAGGAAAAAATACATAGGTACTCATTTTTTGTTGGTCAAACTATCTGGTTACAGTTAAGCTGCTTTTTTCTATAGTGATACTCATACATGTACGAACTCTAAGTCGAATTAAACAAAAATATAGCCTGCGATCGCTTGATTGTTTGCACTATTTTTTTTAACGAGTTTGATATATGTGAGAGATCATAAATATGAGGTGAACGACCTATTAGTATATTGATGACATACCTTTTAATGTTGATATATTTGAGAGATCATAAGCATGAGCTGAACGACCTATTAGTATATTGATGACATACCTTTTAATGAGTTTGATATATGCGAGAGATCATAAGTATGAGCTGAACGACCTATGGGTATATCGATGACATACTATTTTGATGGTATGTCATTTTGGTGAACACATAAAAATGTTGATCGTAATTTTGTTCCGGTTTTCAATCTTAAGTGAAGCAAAAATGATGCTGGTGACTTCTTGCGTTCTTATTTTCTTTTGTTGGTGAAACCATGTGGTTTACATTTAAGCAGATTTTTTCTATGTCGAGGCTGATACATGTGCGAACTTCTAAGACGAATTTAAGAAAAAAAAAATCTGACCTGTGATATATTGCTCTGATATATTTTCTGTAATGAATTTGTTGTATGTGCTTGGTTCTATTGCCGCAGTGAGACAAAAATTATTCCTTGCACTGTCTTTTGTTTCTGAAGTGAAATTGTTATATGTGAAATTGATATGTTTGGCTTTGCAGTTGTTTGCTGTAGTGTATCAAAATTTATCTCTTGCGCTGTTGTTTGATGACTACCCTTGTTGATGATATGTCATATTGATGAACAAAAAAAAATATTGATCATGATTTTTTTCCTGGTTTGCACTTTTAAGCGCAAAAAGTTGATCACGAATTATCGATCAACATTTTTGCTTCACGTAAAAGTGTAAAAAACGAAAAAATGCTTTTGTTGATCAAACTATTTGGTTTACATTTCCGTGATTTTTTCACTATCCACATTTTTGCTTCACTTAAAAGTGTAAACCAGGAAAAAATACATAGGTACTCATTTTTTGTTGGTCAAGCTATCTGGTTTACAGTTAAGCTAATTTTTTTACAGTGATACATGTGCGAACTTCTAAGTCGAATTTAAGAAAATAATCTGACCTGTGATTTAATGCTCTCATATCTTTTCTGTAATGAATCTGTTGTATGTGCTTGGTTCTAATGCTGAAGTTGCTGGCAAAAATTATTCCTTGCACTGTTTCTTTTGTTTCTGAAGTGAAATGTTATAAGTGAGGAATCATATGTTTGGGTTTGCAGTTGTTTGCTGTAGTTTATCAATTAGTTTTCAGTAACTTTTCATGTGAGTACAATATAATACGGTTTTCAGTATTTTGGTGAAAATGTAAGCTCTTTGGTGGCAATTTTCGTGGTTCTGTTGATGGTACTGCAAAACTTTGCATACCGAGTTGGCCGCTGTCTTAAGATTTCCGGCGAAAGTGCGTTTCTGGATCGCTGTTTAGAACTGATTGCAGCAATGAATCAGTGGACAAATTAAGTGGCCGCCGCCTTGCTGGTGGGATTACTCACCTAATTTCCCGCTTGAGATCGTCGTAGTCGCGCTGCGAGTCCAGTTTGGACTCCAGCCTGGCGATGTGCTGCCTCTTCTGCTCGAGCTGCTCCTCGAGGCGCGAGATCTGGGAGATGGAGGACTCCTGCAGCTTGGTGATGCTGACCTGCAGCCTCTGGACCTCGTCCAGCAGCTGGGTGATCTGCGGAAGAAGGGCATCGATGAGTGCCGGAGGAATCGAAGAGAGACCGAGATAGAGAGAGAGAGTGGTGGCTCGGGGATCGATCCGCCCGACACCTTACACATAAAGGGGTAGTACAGATTAATGTCTTCATACGCGATAGCGATTGATTGATTCGCAGGATACGTGCAGAGAGCGGCGTCTCCCTCCGTCGCGACGCCGTCGGGCATCGGTTGGACGGAGAGGGACAACGGCTGAGTCACGTGCGCCGGGAATATTAATGGGATAGTCAATATTGAGGATTATAATCATAGCGATTGGGTTGGAGTTTATTTTGATGGAAATTTGCAGTGACATCGCTATTTACAGTCCGAATTATGGATTCGCCCCCCTGAAACCACCCCCGTGCCTCGCCGCCGAAGCGCGGACAAAGACGGATCCCGTCACCGGGAACAATCGGCGCGGTTATCCCGGTTAACTTCCAATTAACCGTCCTTTTCCGATGGGTTATTGGGTTTGCCGGATGGCCCCCTGAAAACCCCGGCGGAAAAAAAAAGCAGCGCGGCTTTGATTTTCCTCGGCCGCAAATATCAAAGCCCAAATTGAATATCGCCAATCGAGTTATCCTGCTGGCCGCATCGGGAAGCGATAAGTGGGCCGCTTTTTCCCTCCTTAATCCCGTTATCCAAATAAATATTCCCCAATTAGTCAAAATTAGCGGCCGGCAAAAACGATTGGACGGCTGCAAGTGTGCGATTTTTTGTTTTCGACGCCGATAAATTACGCCGCCCCTCGCCGTTGCGGGCGCGGGCGCGAGCGAGACGGAGCGCCGCGACGCCCGTCCTAGCCGCCCCCGGCCGCCTCGGCCCTCCCGAACTTCGGATATGCAAAAAGCATCCCTTTTTAGAGGTATCTATTTGAAATATTGGTTTGTATTTATCATCCGTGAAGGGCTTCCTCTTCCGCTTCCCTTTTCTACCCTTATTTTCCAAGCTGTTCGATGATTTTTTATCGCTTTCCCGACCCTCCCGGACGCCTCTAATGACAGGGGATGCGCGCTTTCTGCTGACGCCTCACGAATTATCGCGCAAATAATTAATAAATACACGGGAGGACCGGATATCCATATTATTTTTCGCCCAAATTGCGCCAATTAATATTAAAGCATGCCATAAGCAAAAAATAATAAACAACGGCACGGAGCGTATAAATTACCGGATCAATGACGGATCCTTGAATATTCAGGACGCCCTGTAAATAGGGGCAAACGTACAAATGTCCGCGTTTTCCAAGAAAACTGCATAAATCGTTAAGAATTACCATCCAAAGACAGGCCTGCTACTTGTCACATTCATTGCAATGAAAACCGGAAAAAAAATCCTTAACGACGTGCTTCTTGCCGTGCATCGTTACCATTGCGAGCACACCTATTCCCACCGTGCAAGCGCTTAATCGCGCGTCTTTGTTTCCCCAGCCGCCTGCAGCTTTTTCAGGTGCGCTCCGGATTCGATTATCGGAGCCGCGAAGCGCTGAAAATTTCAGGCGCTGAAACCATCAGACGACCCGTCGACTCGTCAAATGACTTTGCGATTACCCGAGCGGTCATCATCAACGAAGAATTACTCCAACGTCGCGTGAGAACGCAATCTTCGCAAGAATATATCCGCACATAACACCAAGGAACATTTATAATCAACACCTCGAATCCGGATTCGCTTGTCGACACTCAATGATCCGGATAGTTTAGGATCCGGATCCGAAATTATCCGGATCCTTTAGGATCCATATCCGAAATTATCCGGATCCTTTACTATCCATATCCGAAATTATCCGGATATTTAAGGATCTATATCCGAAATTATCCGGATCCTTTACGATCCATATCCGAAATTATCCGGATCCTTTAGGATACATATCCGAAATTATCCGGATACTTTAGGATCCATATCAGAAATTATCCGGACCCGGGTTGTAGACCTATTCGCCCCATTTGCGTTACTTCAGGTTATAATATCGCAGTGGAGACGTCCCGAGTTCGAAACTCGGCAACGATTGTAAATATCATCACCTATTGTAAAATTTCAAAAGTCGAACAGACTTAACATTCCCAGTTCACTAAACTGCAAACGGCACCTCCCCAGCGTAAAGGGATGAATCGAAATATTGAGGGAATAAATAATAATCCTAAAAATCAGTTTGAAGAATAGAAAAATTTAGTTGAAGGATCAAAAGCCATCAAAAGTTCGATTGTATTGTGCGCATTAGATATTTTTCGACACACATTTTTAAAATCTATATCTATATCAATTTATATTATGGCGAAAGAATTAGTAATCTGACTTTACCAGCAGCCGCCCGCTTAACTTCAACATATATGCATATAAATATCGTGCTCCAGAACCCAAAGCTGTTCTACTATGTCCAATAACACTTGTCGACAAATTTTGACGAAGCTGTTGTGCGTTCAATTTACATGCATTTTTCGGAAAGTATATACTATAAGTATGTATTTGGCGAAAGAATTAGTAACCTGACTTTACCAGCTGCCGCCCGCTTAACTTCAACATATCTGCATATAAGTATCGTGCGCCAGAAGCGGCAAAGCTGCTCTACTATGTCCAATAACACTTGTCGACAAATTTTGATGAATCTGCTCATCCCTTCAACTTAAATGCATTTTTCGAAATGTATTTACTATAAATATATGCGAAATGCAAAAAAAAAATTGTTGGAGGTAGTTTTTTTTAAAGTTTTTTAATAGTTTTTCCATTATTTACTTACTAGCAAAATTTGGTTGACGTTTCTGAAATCAGCAAAAAAAATCTATCGTAATCGGCTATTTACGTCTAACGGTATTGTATTGACCAGTGTAATTAGTTTATAAATTCTGTAATTTATTAAGTTTATAAATATTTGCAACAAAGTACACGCAAACAAAAAGTTTGAGCATAATTTAATCTAACAAACTCTAAGTGTCTCCCGCAGTATTTAAAAAAAATATGTCTATATATTCAATCTACAAGGAGATATTGAATATCTCCCATTAACCTAGACGATCTTAGAAAGTGGGCTGAAGAAGATTGTACCCGTTTGTCTATCGTCAGCAATCATCGTTTTTCCCAATTCCAGTCAAATTTAAGACCGAGCCAATGTGATCCTCGCTAGCACACGCACTAACATCAAGCACGCAACTATTCATCTCGACTTACTAACAGTCATCACGCAAATAAACTATATATAGCATGACAAATAGTAAATTCCACAAAACTTGAAATGAGTACAACTCCTGTACATAATCTGGGCTTTGTAGACACTTTCCCAGAAAGTCTATTTTTTAAATTGCTGAAGGCTTGAATCATGCACTGATTTTCAGGATTCCTAATTCCTTATCTCGGAAAACGCCTCTGTTATTCTTTCACCTAAACCGAGCCTCTTATTTTGTAGATAATAAATTTTAAGAAATACGATATGCATGAAGCTGTAAAGGTAAAACTTTAGAAGATATCTTCCTAGCGACGATAATTAGCCACAACAGCAGAAATGGGTGATGATTATATAAACAAATGGTAATATTTCTTTTTAAATAAGGGCCCGATAAAATTAGTACTGGTACTAGTCTTACACGTTTATGATATGAAATTTCGAATGCTATATGCTATACAAAAAAAAATCAATTCAATATATAGAAAAAAATAAATTCCAAAGATAAATGCAAGATTAATATATATTTTTGCTATGAATATATAAATTTTCCTTTTGATAAATATTCTTGCTTTGAATATCGACCTAAAAAATGGCATTAGCTGAAATATTTGCATACGTATATGTACGAACATAACATTTCATTGTACTTGCTCATTTATTGAGATATCTTATCTCGATTACATTGAAGAGAAGCTGTGGGCTATTGCGCATTTAGAAACAATATTTGCTCTAGTTGTCTCGACAGCTTTGCTCGGAGTGGAATTTAACGCACACAAAAATCCTGGGCACACACAAATTATATTGATGCTGGGATGCTAATCTAAATTCTGTGGATAACAGTAATTGTTCTCATTTTGTGATATGGCGTTGTAAAAACACAAATAATTTATGGCGTCCACTTTGAAATGTTATCGTATAAAATTTATCACTTGTAGGAACATTGTACTAATTTAGCAGCATCTTACATATTTTATCCCAAAATTAATAATAATAACAATAATAATAAGTTTATTAGTGTTTATATACATAGGTACATACATAAGTAAAAAAAAAGTCTATTTTCACAGCTAGAAAGACATATTACATTAACACTTCGTAAAAATAAGTGATGAAATGCAAAATGCATAGGTGATGTTCAAAAAATGTATTTATTGACCTGAGCAGATCTGACTTGACCAAATGTAACTAACTCAATCCAACTCATTTAAATTTGACTAATCTAGAAAATATAACTTTTAACTGAAAACTAACTAAAAAAACCTAAACTTGACTCAATCTAACTCGTCCTACACTAACATAACATAATCCAAACTATTTCTATCTTTTCTGCTCTAACTAATCTAAACTTGAATAATATATAAAAAACTAACTTCTAACTAAAAATTATCTAAAAAAATCTAAACTTGACTACCCTAAACGTGACCCAATCATCCAAAACATACCTAATATAATCCAAATTGTTTCTATTCTTTCTGCTCTAACTTGATGAAATGGCAAAATTATAATATTTAATATGTAATATATCGAAATTTAAATGTATAACTTAAATTTAACTTAAATTTTGTCCTTTCCATAAATTTTACATTTCGATCATAAAAATGTCAAATTCTGCGCAACTATATTGAAATTTTAGATTTTGATTCCGTGAATGATAAATATTGACAATTGGATCGTTGAGTTATCAACATTTTTTATTTGGAATATAAAAATGTCAAAAACATTTTGTCATTTCACTGGACATTTCTGGACTTTTTGAAATTTTGTGCACATGTTTATTGAATTGATTTTTTTATGAAATTGAACAATTTTGATCGTAATTTAAAGTTACAGTTAATATTATAAAATTATCAGAACAGATTTAAAATATTGCTAGCAATTGAAAGATTTTTACTGCAAATTATGAATAGCATTTTCGATATGAATTTCATAATTTCCAGTAAACATCAAAATATTCGCCTTAAATTATGAAACTGTAATTAAAAACCACAAATTTTCACTGGAAAATGTAAAATTTGTATTGAAAAATAAACATTGCAGGAAAAATTATAAAGTTTTCATCACGAATGTAAAAATTTACTGGTAATTGCGAAATTTTCATTAAAACTTCTAGAACATTGGTTGAAAATTATGTAATTGTAATTGAAAATTACAACTTTTTATTGGTAAATGCGAAATATTGTTCTTCGATAGGCTTATTTTTTTAATGAACACATTAGTTTCTAAATAGTTTAAAATTCTTCTATCCAATTGTGCTTATTATGTAGTTTGGTTCAGTTGGCGTACACTATTTCATCTGTCAGGTTAGGTTAGATTCCAGAAAGAGTGATTGATTTTAATCCAAATTTGCTACAACTCTGAGATATTTACATCAACTTAATTACCTAGTTAATAGTTATTATTCTAGTTATAATAATAATTGTTTACTAGATGTATGTTAATTCATGTAAGCTAACCCAACCTAAATAACATACATATAGTCACTGCACTTTTCAAGTATTTGCTTCCAGTTACTTGTACTTATGGCACTTTGGTTCGGTTGGGTCATGTTAGGTTAATTTAGATTACACTCTTAACTAACGTAACCTAACCCAACCTAACCAACATACATATAGTCGCTGCACATTTGTAGTATTTGTTTCCAGTTACTTGCACTTGTGGCACTTTGGTTCGGTTGGGTCATGTAAGGTTAATTTAGATTACAGTTTGGGACTTTTTGGAATTGTGTGCACTTTTCTATTGGATTACATTTTTATTTATTGGTAATTGCAAAATCCGCTATGTGTATTTTTTACGACTAATTTATATTCTTGGTTTGACCCATAGGGGGTAAACAATGTTAGGTACTTACGAAAGAACAAATTATACGAAAAAACTTGGGCCTTGGGACTTTTTGGAGTTTTGAGCACTTTTTTATTGGATTGGAATTTTTTTTATTGGAAATTGCAAAATCGGCTGTGTGAATTTTTTACTGCTTAGTTATACTTTTGGTTTGACCCATAATGGGGTAAACATTGTTAGGTACTTACGAAAGAACAAATTATACGAAAAAACTTTGGACTTTTTTGAGTTTTGTGCACTTTTTTATTGGATTGGATTTCTTTTTAATTATTGGAAATTGCATAATCCGCTATGCGTTTTTTTTTTACGACTTAGTTATATTCTTGGTTTGATACATAGGAAGCTAAACAATGTTAGGTACTTACAAAACAATAAATTACATGAAAGAACTATAAACGCCAAAATTCAAGACCAAAGTTAAGCTCAAACGAAAAGTTGGTCAACCAAGAAAATCGCGTTGGTAGGAAATGGACGCCGTTTTTAGTCTCCCCTGGCAAATTTTCTCACAGCGAATTTTATATAAGCCACAGAATATATGTGTTGATGGCTCGATTGGGTTAGGTTAGGTTAGGCTGTTTAAATTAGGTTATTATAGGTTAGATTCTAGAGTTTTTGAATTGTGATGGACGGATAATCCATTATTCTTGACACATTGAGAAACAAACAACGTTGTCTACCAAAAATTAATCATACGAAAGAACTAATTAAAGCCAAAGTTAAAGACAGATCAACCAAGAATATTGCGTTGTTAGGAAGTGGACGTTGTTTTCGTCTCTCCTTACAAATTTTCTCGTGAACACAGCGGATTTTGCATTGTGCAGCGACGATATGTAATACATTATAATTTGTATGTGAGGATATATGTGTTGATGGTTCGATTGGATTAGGTTAGGTTAGTTCAAATTAGGTTATAATAGGTTAGATTCTAGAGTTTTTTAAATGTGATGGATGAATAATCCATTATTCTTGGCACATAGAGGAATAAGCAACGTTGTCTACCAAAATAAATCATACAAAAAAACTACTAAAAGTCAAAGTTAAAGACAGATCAACCAAGAATATTACGTTGGTAGGAAGTAGACGTTGTTTACGTCTCTCTTTACAAATTTTCTCATAAACACAGCCGATTTTGCATTGTGCAGCGACGATATGCAAAATATAATAAATTAATTTTATATATTATAATGCATTAAATATCTATGAAATTGAGGGGTCTAGAAGTAAAAGGGCTTAAGTGTATTTTTGGTAGTTCTGAGATAAATGGCTTTAAAGTTAACTTGAATTTCAAAATTCAAGGAATACGTTTAGAAAACTGTGTTAATATTTTAGTCTAAACCTAGGTCTAAAATGTTTACACAGTTTTCTAAACGTAATCCTGGAATTTTGAAATTCAAGTTAACTTCAAAGCCATTTATCTCAGAACTACCAAAAATACACTTAAACCCTTTTACCTCTAGACGCCTCAATTTATATGTGAAGATCCATAAGATGGGTTGGTTGGGTTAGATTAGGTTAGGCCTTTTCACCCACCCCACTCTTTGACATCGAGGGCTAGCAGCCCTCCTCGTTATTTCAAAGGGTTACTTCGATTGATTCCACGGCCGTTTTGTGCTGAGTGCCCTTCAGGTATACAACAAGTTAAAGTCAGGTTATTATAGGTTGGATTCTATAGTTTTTGTAATGGTCTGGTTTATAGATGGAATTTGGTGTAATTTTAAGGTATTTGTCTCCAGTTAATTATAGCAGATATGTGGTTTTTGTAATGTGATGGCTTATAGACGGAATTTGGTGTAATTTTGAGGTATTTGTCACGATGGTTCGGTTGGGTTATGTTAGGTACGATATGTAAATTATTATAATATATATATGAGACGATACATAAGATGGGTCGGTTGGGTTAGATTAGGTTAGGCCTTTTCGTCTACCCCACTCTTCGACATCGAGGGCTAGCGGCCCTCCTCGTTATTCCAAATAAATACTTCGGTTAATTCCACGTCCCTTTTGTACTGAGTGCGCATCAGGTACGCCTCAAGTTAAAGTTACGTTATTATAGGTTAGATTCTAGAGAGTTTTGGTAATATGATGGTTTATAGTTGGAATTTGGTGTAATTTTGAGGTATTTGTCTTCAGTTGATTGTAGCAGATATGTGGTTTTTGTAATGTGATGGTTTATAGACGGAATTTGGTGTCATTTTTTGGTATTGGTCACGATGGTTCGATTGGGTTAGGTTAGGTTAGTTAAAGTTAGGTTATTATAGGTTAGATTCTACAGTTTTTGTAATGTGATGGTTTATAGTCGGTTTTTTTTTGTAATTTTTGGGTGTTTGTCTTCAGTTAATTATAGCAGATGTGTGGTAGGTGTACGCCCACGTTGGTTAGTTGGTTATCAAGCGAAAATCGGCGCCGAATGTCGGCCGTACAGACTTACTTTGTCGCAGTGCACCGGCTCCATTTTCCAGTTGAACAGCGGATAATTCATATATCAGCGTATCGCGAGGAGAGCGTGTGATACTGAATCTATAATCTCTCCGGCATCGCAATTATACGATCTAATTATGAATAATTACATATAAATAATAAGCCCCGTCGCCGATGTGTAAACAGTGACGAAAACGCGATAAAAGCGCGCGTGGAAAAACGCCTGTGGGCCTTTACAATAGGCATTAAGGCATCTTATGGCGGAAAATCAAACAGCCCCGGTCTGTGTACAAAATATTAAATTAATAAATATCCTTAGATAACGATAAGATATGAACAGTAACGGGCCCCAGATATGCGAGGTGGCATGGCGCGTCGTAAATTACAAAATCATTATAATAATAATAATTAAGCGCCAGTTTATTTGTGTGTATGTGTGCTATTGCGTTTGTATGCGTGAGTATGTATGTGGTGCATAAGCGACCATTTTTGTGTTTTGCCAGTGTACGTCTCAAACGCGTTTGGATGTGTTTGAGCGAGTGCACGTTTTGGGGGGGAGGGGGGCAACCTTGCGCGCGTTTCTCTTATTATTTATGTCGCCAGGAGTGGAACCATATAGATCCTAATCGGGTATAAAATTTTCAGGTTTATTCCAAGCGCGAGCTAATAAATACAATAATAAAACGGCGTGTTAAGTATGTAACATAATAAACGTAAGGCCGATATGTAAATTTCGTACTTTACTGCCGATTCGCGGCCGCGATAAACGGCCCTCGGGAGGCGCGCGTCTTCTGCAGCGCGCGGGGATCGCATCCCCCGGCAGGTTGACCGGTGCGTGTCCGTCTTCCCTTAATCAGGCGCGAATCGATCACTCTGTAGTTTTGGGGGGTGCAAGTCCCCCTCCTGCCTAATTCCTGTGTGGCACATTGTGTGTGTGTGTGCGTGTGTTAGTAAGTTTGTGCGTGTGTGTGTGTGTGTGTGAGGCAGGCATCGATTTTCTATTAGAAAATATTCCGAACTACTAATTTAAATATTACATCTCGTATTTTA
The DNA here is from genome assembly GCA_951805005.1 of Othius punctulatus. Classification (NCBI taxonomy): domain Eukaryota; kingdom Metazoa; phylum Arthropoda; class Insecta; order Coleoptera; family Staphylinidae; genus Othius; species Othius punctulatus. The sequence goes on from OX638146.1 coordinate 19,770,233, forward strand.
CCCCAATCAGTCAAAGCTCCCCAAAGGAAAGGGGTGAGAGAAGCATATAGCTTAATCACCTCCTGCGCCCCCCTCGCACGTCTAAGCTCCCAATAATCAATAATTATACTCAAATATAAAGAGAAAAGAGCCGGCGAATGCTGATTTGCAAGAGCGCTAATGAGTACGACGGAGCGAGGGCTAGAGCAGGCAGAGAAGGGGGCGCTCTGTTTCGCCTTATCCTGCAACTCTTGCATGCACCGCCGACATCATCATCCGTCCACCCCCCTCGATGTGCAATTTTGTGGGGGCGGCCACCCCCCACGAGAGCGCCGCCCGAAAAAGTGAGGCGCGGGAAAGCGCGCGTCCCAGTTGGGGGTTGGGGGGATCCCCCCCGCATTAAATCGGCGTCCTAAGACAAAACGACTCAATCATCAATACCTTCAGGAAATACAAATATCGGGGGCGATCAGAATGTGAGGCGCGCGGCAGCGGCAGTCACCGTCTCGCCGGAACCGCGCTTGCATTGTGGGGATATTGTAATATCGGCTTTCGCATTATCGGAAATTTGATTTAAAACGTCTCAGCATCGAGTTTATTATAGAGATTTGCGCTAATCCAATTAACATTATTAATAATTTCGTCCGCCCACGCATGCACAGGCGCACCCCCGAAACGGCAATTATAAATTTTCCTATTTTTTCATCCCGGCAACGGCGCCGGATTTTATCTGGAAATTAGCCGGATTATCCCTCTCTTTTTTCCATAGATGCATACCTAACTCATGATATATTGATATGTAAGTGCGAGGGCGATGCCGCCGAACGAAGGGGTTGCTAATATGAGAAGGGTAAAAAGGAAAGTACGAATGCGTGCCTCGCTCCCTTTCTCTGTGTGCTCCTGTGTGTGTGTGTGCGGGGATCGACAAGTAAAATCCAGATAATTTCAAGGGGCCGTTTCTGGTTTTAAATTTCGCCCGGACGGCCCTTAATATTGATTAATATTTTTCGTATTTTGCGGCTTAGCCGGGGGCCTGCGGGGGCGGCGGGGGGTGCTTTTTGCCCGGCGCGGAGAAAAAGCGCGCCCTCGCCAGCGGCCCCGCGCGGTCGGAGGGTGAGTTTTTCCTCGCGCGCTTTGGAAAGGGAAAAACGCACCGATTGAGATGACCCTTGGATTTTTCGCCGGGGGAACAAAGCGTGGAAAGTTTTTGCGACGCACAAAGGGACGCCCCAAATACACAACTGCAAGCGTGTAGTTTATTGATACCAATTATTTCTGGTTTTAGCACATACTACAGCACAAAAACCTGCAATGAGATTGCACGCAAATAGTACAAACTGAGAACGCGATTCCAGCGAAATTATTTATAAACAAACTACATCATAAAACCTTTCAATCCTCTTGGATTGTGGCTATTGCCGCACTTATGCTAAAAAGTATCACGTTACGCACGTGCGTAAAAATGTAGTTTACGCACGTGCGTAAAAACGTAGTTTTCACTTTCGTTGAAAAAATATTTTTTGGGACAAAAAAGTACTGATATCAGAGATACAGAGAAAAATTGATGGTTGGTCTATTAAGACCAGTTTCAATAGGTGTATGATATTTTTATTATATGTACTTCACTAAGTTTGTAATAAAATGTAAATACAACAATTAAAAAAAATGGAAATTAGATGATAAAAAATTTCTGACGTAAAATTTATACACATAACTACTGATATCCATAAATATCCCAGACATCCATACACTGATATCCATAGATTTAAAAAACATAATGCATCCCATATTTGTGCTAATAAACTTTCCCATAAAAAGTATCACTTTACGCATTGTCGTAGAAACATTTTTTTTTGGACGATGAGGTGTAATCACCATATTAATCCTGGTCACTGCACCAAATGTAATAGTTCGAAACTAGGTGTTGTACAAATTCTCACAATTTGTAAAATTTAAGGATGAATTGCAGTTAAATAAATGCAATGATTAATAAATATTTCAAGTTATAAGAATTTGTACAACGCCTAGTTTCGAACTATTACAACAACATTTAAAAAAAATACATAAGTACTGATATTCATAGATATCCACAGACATCCATACACTGATATCCTTAGATTTAAAAAAAAATGCATCCCATATTTGTGCTAAAAAGTATCACTTTACCCACTGTCGTGGAAACATTTTTTTAGGACGTTGTGGTGTAATAACTATACGAATCCTGGTCCCGGCACCAAATGTAATAGTTCTAAACTAGGTGTTGTACAAATTCTCACAATTTGTAATATTTAAGGATGAATTGCAGTTAAATAAATGCAAATGACAACATTTAAAAAAATTACACATAAGTACTGATATCCATAGATATTCATAGACATACATACATACATACATACATACATACATACATACATACATACATACATACATACATACATACATACATACATACATACATACATACATACATACATACATACATACATACATACATACATACATACATACATACATACATACATACATATAGACATACTGATTTACATAGATTTAAAAATAAATGCAACTAATATCTCAGAAATATCTTGTAAATTAGATGATAAAAAATTTCGGATGTAAAAAATACACACAAATACTGACATCCATAGATATGTATAGACATCCATACACTGACATGCATAGATTAAAAAAAATAATGCCCCATATTTGTGCTAAAAAGTACGACTTTACGCACTGTCGTAAAACAAATTTTGTTCGGGACGAGAACATTAAAAAAACAATACACATAAGTACTGATATCCATAGATATCCATAGACATTCATATACTGATATCAATAGATTTAAAAATCAAGCAACTAATAATTTAGAAATATCTTTGAAATTAGATGATATTAGTTTCCTGATGTAACAAAAAATACACATAAGTACTGATACCCATAGATATCCATAGTCATACATACACTGATATCCATAAATTTAAATAATTAATGCATCTCATATTTATGCTAAAAAGTATCACTTTACACACTGTCGTAGCAAAACTATATTCTGGGACAACGTTTTAAAAAAATACACATAAGTACTGATATCCATAGATATCCACAAACATCCATATACTGATATCCATACATTTAAAAAAAAATGCAACTAACATTTCAGAAATATCTAGGAAATTAGATGAAAAATGTTTTGATGTAAAAAAATACACATAAGTACTGATATTCGTAGATGTGTCTGATTTTTTTTGAGAGGACTAGTTAAATGTCTTCTTTTCATGATAAATACTATTTTGAAATATAAGAAAAAAAAACTCAATGGTGACCGTATTTTCGCGTGCCTGCAAGCAAATGAAATTTCAATTTTTTTAGTGTAACAGACCTAAAATTCGCGACCAGAAATGGTTTTCATGTTTTTGAAGTTTTACCATGGTAGTGGACATATATGAAGACCAACAATTTGTAAAAAAAATTGATCGTTTACAGACGATTTTCCCATGTTAATCAAATGAGAAATTTCGCAAAAATACAATAATAGTTGTTATTATAAAAAAATGGCGATTTCGGAAATAACAGATATCCTAATAGATATCCACATATATCCACATACTGATATCAATAAATTTAAAAATAAATGCAACTAATATTTCGGAAATATCTCAGAAATTAGATGATAAAAATTTTCTGATGTAAAAAGTTGAGGGAAAAGCTTGAGCTACTAATCGCAACCCTTCTAATAAAAAGTAATTTGAATTAAAACGCCAACCTACATATTATCAAGTTTAACGTAATTTTTATAAATTTGGATTAAATTTGGATGTTTTAATTATCCAAGAGTCAATTAATCTGTCAATCTCTGTATCACTATTACTTTAGTAACAGTCTTTAAAAAAATTGGAATAAATTTTGATGATTTAATTACCCAAGAGTCAATTAACACTAAAAATTATAAAGTTTTCGGCACCAATTTAAAAATTTACTGGTAGCTGCACATTTTTTACTGGAAATGATGAAATTTATATCGAAATGTGCAAAATATACGCCAAAAAGTATGAAACTGTAATTAAAATTACTATTTTTCTCTGGAAAATGTCAAATTTTTATTCCAAATTAAACACTAGAGTAAAAATTATACAGTTTTCGCCACGAATTTAAAAATTTACTAGTAATTCCAAAATTTTTACGGGACAAGGCGAAATTTCCATTGAAACTTATAGAACATTGGTTGAAAATGATGCAATTGTAGTTTAACGTCATTTTTAAATTTAGATTAAATTTTAAGTTTTAATTACCAAAGAGTCAATTAATCTGTCAATTATCACTATAACTACAACACACTATTACAACAAAAATATTGGATTAAATTTCGATGATTTAATTACCCAAGCGTCAATGAATCTGTTTATCTCTGTATCACTATTACCTAAAATAAAGATTAAATTTTGATGATTTAATTACCCAAGAGTCAATGAATCTGTTTATTTCTGTTTCACAATTACTAAAAAAAAATTGGATTAAATTTGGATGATTTAATTACCCAAGAGTCATTAATCTGTTAATCTCTGTATCACTGTTATACAAAAAATACATAATTTATCACAGTTTCGTTGTTTCCAACGGACAAAATAATAATAAAAAGCCAATAAAGCCCATAAGCATTTGCCAAACTGCAAATTATCAAGTTTAACGTGTTTTTACAAGTTTGAGGTAAATTTTGATGATCTAATTCAGGGCTTCGGACCGTTATATTTTGCATTTCGGTTTTCGTTCAGAACTAAAATTCTAAACACAATACGTAAAGTGATACTTTTCAGCACAAGTGTGTAAAAAATCACCTGTGCGTAAATACATCAACTGTTCGTACATTCGTAAAATAAGTTTTCCACACATTTCGTTCTCACACCAATAAAAAAAAAGTTACTGTTTGGCATCAAATTTTAGCTGTTTTTCATAATTAATACAGCTAATTTAATAAAGTAAGTTAATATAGTAATAAAGTAAAACAGTAAAGTGTCACTTTACCACACTAGTGCATTAAAGTACAGTTTTATGGTAGTTACTTTACCACACTAGTGTAGTAAATTTTGATGATCTAATTCAGGGCTTAGAACCATTATATTTCGTATTTCGGTGTTCGTTCAGAACTAAAATTCTAAACACAATACGTAAAGTGTGTGTCATTTTACTACACTAGAGCAGTAAAGTTCGTTATTACAATCTGAAAGTGAACATCGTAATGTTTAAATTAGATGTGTGGTTACCACTTCGTGAAACATATAAAAACAAAAGGTAAATAGACACACTTGGTTAAACTTTCGAAAAATTCGTGAAACTTTCACTAACTGTGCTGTTTACCTTTTTATCGTAAAGTTTGACATTACGTATTGAAAGTAGATAATAACTTATTAAATCAAAAGGTAAATAACACACTTGGTTAAAGTTTCGAAAAGTTTGTGAAACTTTAACCAAGTGTGTTATTTACCTTTTGATCGTAAAGTTTGACATTACGTATTGATAGTAGACATTACGACTATTAGTTTGATAGTTATTTCAGCCTATTTCAGTCTCGATAGTTTGCCTTCACTTTCGCCACGCTGGCAATGAATGAAATTACGAAATTAAAGAGAAAATTAAAAGGAAAAAGCGAAACAAATGAATTCTTAAAGATCGGCGCCGCGGTTCGATGGGGCAAACAATTCCCCACACCAATAGGCCGATTGAGGGGCGGGGGGTCGAAATCCGGCGCCTCTCTCACTTTCCGGGCCGAATAATTAGAATTTATGGACGGAAGTTAAATTTCAATATTTCAATCGCAATTAAAAGTTCCGGCCCCGGCCCGTAATTGATTTAAATTCCCCGGCCCAATCGGGGGGCGGCGGCGACGCGATTTCTTCACCTTCAGACCGGTGGAGGCGCGAAATTGGGGGGACGTTAAATTTAATAGTTTCGACATTGTGGTGTGAATAATTAGCGGAAATTATTAATTGATATTGAAAAAATATAATTAGAAGAAAGACTCGAAGGGAATGCAATGAAAAATAAGTTGAATGGCTGAGTTGAAAAAGAAAGATTTTTTATCAAATGACAAGTACTTGTATGTGATCCCTTCATCTCTGAACAGGAAATATATTAGAAATGAGGCTGTTTGTGTGAGGTATCGAACATGGCAATATATTTTCAATCGGAAGTGATATGCCAGTGACATTGAGAATTTCGCATCAGTTTCATGTCATTGGAGATGTGATCGTTTGAGTGAGGCGTTGAAGATCGAAGTATTCTTCAATCGTCTTCTTGCAAATCAGTGTATGTGGAAGGTGGGGTGGTTAAGTAAAGGATGCTTGTATATGATCTAGGAAGAGCAAATACACAACCCCTTCAGAAATTACGATTTTTTCATCCTTACCAACGCTCTTCTTACAAATTAGTGTGTATGTGGTGGGGGGTTAACTGAAGAATGTTTGTATTTGATGGATACAAATCATCCCAAAACCGGAAGTGGAAGATGCAACCTCTTCAGAAATTAGCACGCAGTTGGATTTTTATAGTAGTTTTCTTCAACGGTCTTCTCACAAATCAGTATGTGTGGGGGGTGGGGTGGCTAAGTGAAGGATTCTTGTAGATGATTTCTTCATCTCTAAACCGGAAGTGCAAATATACAACCCCTGCAGAAATTACATTTTTTTTCTACCAACGCTCTTCTTACAAATCAGTGTATATGAAGTGGATATAGAAGTGGAAGTGGAAGTGGGAAGTGGAAGTTAACAGTGTTTGCACTGGAAGATGCAACCTCTTCAAAAATTTGCACGCCGTCGGATTTTTATAGTAGGTTTCTTCAACGGTATTCTTACAAATCAGTGTTTATGTGTTATTTTAATAATTTGTTAAAAAAAATTATTTAGCAAAATCAAATGGAGTTCGATTAGTGTGGGGGGTGGGATGGTTAAGTGAAGGATGCTTGTATATTATTTCTTGATTTCTTCATCTCTAAACCGGAAGTGCCCATATACAGCCCCTTCAGAAATTACGATTGTTTCATCCCTATCAACGCTCTTCTTACAAATCAGAGTGTATGTTGGGGAGGGCGGGCGGTGGGGGGGTTAATTGAAGAATGCTTGTATATGATTTCTTCATCTCTAAACCGGAAGTGGAAGATGCAACCCCTTCAGAAATTAGCACGCGGTCGGGTTTTTATGCCAGTCAGGTTTAGTATGTGGCAGGGGGTGAATATGTGTGTGTGTGCGAGGGGGTGTGAGGGGCGGGGGGTCGCGAGGATAGCGGGGCGGGGGGGCCTGAAAATTTCATCGGCAAGTACGTTGCTCCGCATTAATATTTGAATGTAAATTTTCAGAAATATAATCCTCTCCCGCTCTCCCGTACACATTCCATCCGTCTATACATTTCGGTTTCATCCCTCGAAATATCCACCCCTTCCCACTCATCAGAACTGACAATTAGAGTGATACTACTAAGTCTGAGCAATATCGATTGATTTACATATCGTCTCTGTCTCGCGCGCGCGCCTATTAATCGCGGCCTCGCTCGGGCACATGCACACACAGATTATTCATTTGCACATTTGCGATCCCCGCCGCCTCCCGCGCCGCCCCCGCGCCGCCCCCCAGAGCCGCCGGCAGAGCCCCTCGCTCTGACGGCTTTCCGCGGCGCGTTTTAAGATAATGTGTGCGGGAGCTTTTGGAAAAAGCGTGGGGGGCTTTTAAAATGTATTCGCTTTTTTTTTTAATTGCGCCTCTAATTGGTGCTCTAATTAATCGAATCGATCGCGCAGACGTCTGGCCGCACACACGTATGTGTCTGTGTGTGTGTGCATATTCCGTGCGTAAAGAATAGATAAAGTGGCCATCGCGAGTCGGAGGAGTTTTCATGGGTCGCTCATGTGCATCAGGCCGTGATGGGAACATGGACAATCAGTCATCGCAAACGAGGCACCTGTACGGGGGGATTCTCGGAAGCCGCGGCTCTGCAGCTCCGCAGCTCCTCAGGCGCGCCGTGGGGGGAAATTTTAAAGTCGAACGCGCGTCAATCGCGCGGGGGGGAGCGCCCCCCTCGCTAATCCAATCAGAAATCGGGCTTGTGCAGGTTCGAGTGACGCTTTAAATTCCCCGGCAATTGGGTAAATTGTAAACATTAACCGAAGGCGAATCACGTATTTCAGGTGCCTAAGCACGAGATTCCCTATAGTAATTCGAGATTTAGTAGTGAACTTTGGATTGAGTATGCGAGATGGAGCAATTATGCGTGCAATGGCAGCCATTTTGATTCAATCTATTGAGATGACACTCGGGGGATTTTGCTCTATGGATTGCACAGATCTTAATTTGTTTTAAGACGCAACGCGCCCGTGTTTCGATTGTCTCTTTTGTTATTGGCGTGTCGCGCCTCCTGAGGGGTCGCAGCCTTAATCCCGCGCTCACCCCCCCAACTCATCCGGGGGAGGAAAACAGCGCCGCATCCTAATCCCCAGCGCCATCATCGACACGGATACACTTATGTGCCCTCATTTAATTAAAACGGGGAGAAAACTTCAATTACTATATTTTTATTTTACGCCACCAACCCCCCAGAACCTGGCGGCGTGTGTGTCCCTTGCCCTTCTAATGGGGATCAAACGCGGAATGTAAAACGCGGCAATAAATTCGGGATCAAATTAAAATTGAAATAAAAGATTAATACCGGAAAATGACTGGCGGTCCTGTGGGGGCCGCACAACAAAAATATAATTCCCGTGTCTTTCCCCCCACCCCCTCAATTTTTAATAAATCATCCGCTTTTTTAATTCCCACTATCTTATCTCCCCCATACCACCCTTCGCTTTTTTTTTAATTGGACATAAATTTAAATTAATGAAAAAAACCGCGCGCTTTCTTTGTGCGCGCCGCGGAAGCCTCGCATTATCTCTCCATACATCACTTGCCAAGGATGTGTGACGTCACACGCGGTTCCGGTCGCGCCGCTATTATTTCTTTTTTCACGTGAATACGCATAATAACGATTTAATGGTCCAATATGCGCGGGGGGCGGCGGCGGCCCCCCATTTCGCTTGAATATTCATCGCCATCGTCGTCTTGCCCCCTTCCCCCCTTCGGGGGGAGCCGCGCGGTCATCGTGCGTCCTTGTCGGGAGCCGGAGCGAACTCTCCGTGGAATTATTAAAATAATAACTGCCGTCATGCACGGCTGCGATCCGATAAAAGGTGCATTACGTCCGTCCGTCAGGGGATCGGACGGTTTTCCTCAAATTTTTTGATGTGTTAATAATGGTGCAATTTTTCCGTCCCCGGCACCAATTAGACGGTCTGATTCGGTCGCCCGAGTGCCGCCTCGTCGATCGGAAATAACAATCGACGATCTGCAGAAAACTAGCGAGACGGACGGAAAACTAACGAGAAAGCAACGAAAAAAAAAAACACCACCGCATCTGTTGCACCACGGAAGTTTTCAATAATTGGCTGCAAGCACGTCAAATAACCTAATAATACTTTGGTAGAAGGCAAAAATGCATATCAGTAAAAAAAAATATGTCAAACTAACGCGAAACAAAAACAAAATCATCGCATCTGTTGCCCACAGAAGTTTTCAATAATTGGGTGCAAGCACGTCAAATAACCTAATAATACTTTGGTAGAACGCAAAAATCAGCAAAAAAATGATGTCAAAGAAGCAACAAAGGCAAAATCACCGCATCTCTTGCCCACATAAGTTTTCAATAATTAGCTACAAGCACGTCAAATAACTTAATAATACTTTGGTAGATGGCCAAAATGCACATCAGTAAAAAAAATGATGACAAACTAACGAGAAACAAAAACAAACACATCGCATCTGTTGCCCACAGAAGTTTTCAATAATTGGCTGCAAGCACGTCCATCAAGCTAATAATTCTTTGGTAGATGAAAAAAAAAACAATTCAAATGAGTCAGATAATTAAAAAAAATATGAAAAACTGATACTAATCTGACTGATGAAACAATTAAAATTTATGGTAAACTAAGTATCTTGTTAGTTTACAAAAGAATATTAAAAATGATGGTAAACTAACTAGAAAGCAATAAAGAGAGATTACTGCAACTGTTAATCCACAGAAGTTTTCAAAAATTGGGTTGAAGGACGTCAAACAAGCTAATAATTCTTTGGTAGATGGTAAAAATGATGGTAAACTAACTAGAAAGCAACAAAAAAGATCACTGCAACTTTGTTCCATAGAAGTTTCCAAAAATTGGATTCAAGGACGTCAAACAAGTCAATAATTCTTTGGTACATGGTAAAAATGCACCCACAGAAGTTTTCAAATATTGGGTTCATGAACGTCAAACAAGCTAACAATTCTTTGGTAGATGGTAAAAATGATGGTAAACTAACTAGAAAGCAACAAAAAAGATCACTGCAACTTTGTTCCATAGAAGTTTCCAAAAATTGGATTCAAGGACGTCAAACAAGTCAATAATTCTTTGGTACATGGTAAAAATGCACCCACAGAAGTTTTCAAATATTGGGTTCAAGAACGTCAAACAAGCTAACAATTCTTTGGTAAGTAGTAAAAATGCACCCAGAGGAGTTTTCAAAAATTGGGTTCAAGTACGTCAAACAAGCTAATAATTCTTTGGTACATGGAAAAAATGCACCCACAGAAGTTTTCAAAAATTGGGTTTAAGAACGTCAAAGAAATTAATAATTATTTGGCAGATGGAAAGAATGCACATCAAATAATTCAGAGTACCTAAAATGTGATGAAATAATAAACCAGAAGCCAATAAAAAAAACACATCATCTGTTTCTTCATGGAAATTTTCAATAATTTGCTACAAACACGTCAACAAGCTAATAATTCTTTGGTAGATGCGAACAATGCACATCAAATAATTCATAGTAGGTAAAAAGTGATGAAAAACTAACGAGAAACAACAAAAAATGAAGAAAAAAGAACAAGAAACAAAACAAAATATTGAAAAATTAACCAGAAAGCATAAAAAAACAAACACGTCATCTGTTGCTTCACAGATATTTTCAATAATTTGCTACAAACACGTCAACAAGCTAATAATTCCTTGGTAGATGGACAAAAATATAAATCATATGATTCAGATAATAAAGACAATATGAAAAACTGATACTAATCTGACTGATAAAACAATTATCAAAATGATGACAAACGAAGTTTCTAGTTAGTTTAGAAAAGAAAATCAATAATGATGTTCAATTAACTATAAATCAACAAAAAAACGATCACTGCAACTGTTGCTCCACAGAAGTTTTTAAATATTGGGTTCAAGAACGTCAAACAAGCTAAAAATTCTTTGGTACATGGTAAAAATGAACACACAGAAGTTTTCAAAAATTGGGTTCTAGAACGTCAAAGAAGCTAATACTTCTTTGGTAGGTGGTAAAAATGCACCCACAGAAGTTTTCAAAAATGGGGTTCAAGAACTTCAAACAAGATAATAATTCTTTGGTAGATGGAAAGAATGCACATCAAATAATTCAAAGTAACTAAAAAGTGATGAAAAACTAACAAGAACAGTGAAAAGCAATAACATAACACATCATCTGTTGCTTCAAAATAATTTTCAGTAATTTGCTACAAACACGTCAACAAGCAACTAATTCTTTGGTAGATGGAAAAATGCACATCAAATGATTCAGACCAAAAAAATCTTATAAACTGATAGTGATTTGACTTACGAAACAATAAAAAGAAATGATGACAAACTAACGAGAAACAAGAAAGGAAAATCTAAAATGATGGTAAACTAACCAAAAACCAACAAAAGAAAAAATATCAATGCGACCCAAAGTTCGAATCAATCATGATTGCTTTAATGAAAGAAAAAATTAATGAATGATTTAAAAACGAAACACAACCATTAAGATTTTTCAGATTTTGTTACCAATAAAAACAACCTTGTGCAACTGTTGCTCCACATAAGTTGGATTCAAGTACATCAAACAGGCTAATAATTCTTTGGTAGATGGAAAAAATGCAGATCAAATGATTCAGAGTAAAAAAATTGATGAAAAACTGATTCTGATCTGACTGATGAAACAGTAAAAAAAATGATGACAAACTAACTAGAAACAACAAACGAAAATTAAAAAAAATTGGTAAACTAATTTTTTTTTGTTATTTTAAGACAAGATTTAAAAACAAAACACAAAAATCATGATTATTTAGATTTTGTTAGATTTCTCATACTTTTTATGACTTGTTATGAGTATAAATTACACCAAGCCTGTGCAATTGTTGCTCCACATAAGTTGGCTATAAGCATGTCAACAAACTAATAATTGTTTGTTAGATGGAAAAATGCACATCAAATGATTCAGAGTAAACAAATCTGATGAAAAACTGATTCCAATCTGACTGATGAAATAGACACATTTGACACTTCACAGACATTTTCAATAATTTGCCACAAACACGTCAACAGTATTCTAAATCAATCAATTTAGGTATCTATTTGATTTATGGTAGGGAGTCAACAAGCTAATAATTCTTTGGTAGATGGAAAAAACGCACATCAAATAATTCATGATACCTAATAGGTGATGAAAAACTAACGAGAAACAACAAAAAAATGAAGAAAAAATAACAAACAAAAAAAATGGAAAATTAACCAGAAAGTTACAATAATAAAACACATCTATTGCTTCACAGAAATTTTCAATAATTTGCTACAAACACGTCAACATCCTAATAATTCTTTGGTAGATGGAAAAATGCACATTCAGAGTATAAAATCTAATAAAGGACTGATTCTGATCTGACTCACACTAAAAAGAAATGATGACAAACAAACGAGAAACAATAAAGGAACATAAACAACAAAGGAACAAGAAACAAAAACGATGGTAAACTAACCAAAAATTTCTCACCACCAAATCATTTGATTCAAAGTAAAAAAATCTGATGAAAAATTGGCAGGAGAAAAAGGTCAATGCCAACTATGACTGCCATTTAAAACAAAATAAAGTATATAACTGTTTGTATATAACTCAAAAACTATGTTTTTTTTCATAATACAAAAGCATATCTTGCATAAGCTCTTAAAAGGACAACTTTTGCCTGGTTTCACCGAATCTCTATGTTTTATGGTTTGCGACATCCCAATGCTTAAAATGAAGAAAAAAACTCACCCTGTATATAATTATTTATATAATTTCAAAAAATGAAAGCATATCTTGCATAAGCTCTTAAAATGACAACTTTGCCTGATTTAACCGAATCTCTATGTCTTATGGTTTCCGGGATCCCAATGTTTAAAATAAGCAAAAAAAGTCATCCTGTATATAATCATTTAAATAATTTCAAAAAACGAAAGCCTTTTTTGCATAAGCTCTTAAAATGACAACTCTTTCCTCATTTAACCGAATCTCTATGTCTTATGGTTTCCGACATCCCAATGTTTAAAATGAGCAAAAAAAAACTCACCCTGTATATTAAATATCTCTTAAATGATTGTTATCGATTTTGAAACTAGTAGAAAACTGATGTATCAGCTTAAGAGTTGCGTATTTAATAATAAGTACTTTCAGTAATATTGCCTGGATATTGCTTCAGTTCCAATGAGTTTTCGTATCGTTTTACACGAACATATATTACCAATAAAAAAATCATGCATTAAAAATATACACACACATAAAAACACAGCCGAATTTACATGTTATCGATTATATAATTCGTGAGTAGGATGTCAACACAAGGTTAAGGTTATCAGTCGGAAATTAATCGGGATAAAAAAAATTATGACCACAAATTCGATACAAGTTCGACGAGCTCTGATTAATCAAATATAAAATTTCATCGAATTACAGCAATAAAACCAACACAAGCCACAAATTTGCTCATATTCATTTATTATTCATAATTCGAAAACCAGCTTATCATTATTGGTGCATTTTTTTTTGTTATTTAACAATACATTGGTGCATAATATATCTGTATCAGTCCAATGTCTTTCAAATATGCTGTATTATCTGCACTGTGGATTATAGCACGTAACATGGATAACATGTGGATTCTACTCTGAGGCCTTATTATGACCATGTCCTGAAAAATTTGGCGTGTACCATTGCACAAAAACAAAATATTTTTCCTTGCCGATATAAATAACTGCATACAATGTAATTAAGTTAATATGGGCCGAATATAGAACTATTTTGTTCGACTTGTTAATTTTGGTTCAATTGGGGCACCTATACAAATTGGTTATTCGAAACGTAATGAAACCATTACAATATTACCTATTTGTGAGAAACTAATTTATTGTTTGGAAGCCCGAGCCTTAACTCACAAAGCATATTTTGGAAGTCTGAGCCTTAACTCACAATGTTGGGTTGGCATATTTTGGAAGTTGGAGCCTTAACTGGCTACGCTATACGGGTTAGAATATTTCGTCCCGCGCAACAATAGAATCAACGATTATTGATTAGCAGTCAAGTATCTTAGTTCTAATTAGGAATCGTCAGCTGGCCGTATCCGGATTTATGGCGGATTTTCTCTATTTTATAGTAATTACGGCCGTACTGTGAAATAACGAAACATTTCCTTAATGAGGATGGCGTATAGATTATGTTTGGTTTAGACTCGTGGATGGTGGTGAGGATTTCGCCCGAAGGCGAAGCAACGAGGGGCGACGCAAACAGCGTAAGAACGGCGGAGCAAAGCGGGTCGTCGTATAAAACATCCTTATCAAAAAAAGCGGGCGATTAAATTTTTAAACGCCCCGTCTAAAAATCCGCGACGTGCCAAAAGAGAACGCACAAAGCATGAACGCCGCGAGCCAATTAACCCCGAACGCCGTCCACCCCCAGCCGGGGGTGGCGGTCGCGTCTGTTGTTTTTTCCGTTCCACCCCCGAGACGGCGGGGGGCGCCACCCCAGCGGCAGTAAATATCATACGGTAATCTACTTAAAACTGATTTGCATGTTCAATGCGATCGGGCAATAATAAGAGGGACTTACACACAGACGAACACACAGACGCAGAACTCTGGGAGAAGAAGTAATGGCGGGACGGGAGAGCCATCCGGCTAATTGCGGGCCGTCCCCGGGGGCCGATATTCGGCATCCGGCAGAAATCGAATGGGGGCGCGTGCCCCAGTCGCGCACTCTTTTCCCTCTTGTTCTTCTTGCCGCCGAAGAAGCGCGTGGCCACTCTCAAGCACGTTTCGGATCACTAATGGGCCCCGGCCGATAGTCTTCGATCGCCGATATCGGGATCGAATCGTCGTGTATTAGGAGGCCGGCGATAACCTTTTTTCTGTTAGATACACTTTAAAAAACGCGAGCCGCTTTGAAACGCAATACGCCGGTTATCGACGGGTACATGTACACTGATTACGTGCGTATTGAGAAGTTACACGTTTTTGTTGCGAGCGTTTATTAACATGCGGCAGGGAATCGCCGCCGATGGGCAGGGGTCGGCCAGCCGGCGAATGGCGAGTGCCACGTGCCATATTTTGTCCCCGATGACCAAATACAGAGCGGACACTTTATTGCCAAAGTGTTTGATCTCGATTCTCATGGGTCAACCTGGAATTGGTAGATAAGCCGCATCATCGTCACACCGTCATCAAAATGATGACGCAGTCCAAAAGATTCAAAATGGATCATACGAACTAACGACAGTGTCCTAAAATATTATGACGAAACGATATGGAGCATACACGTTCTTCAGGTGGCTTACTCAAGGAATGTTTTTTTTAGATAGAATAGTACAATAGAAGAATAGAACAGAAACATACCATAAACTTAGTCCTGTCAATTTGCCCATCATTGGCTGAGAAGACAATGTGTGACGGAAAGAAAACAGGAAGGGGGGGGGGGGGGTAAGTAAACAGTAGTTGTGAGAAGGTTGTAAGAAGGTTGTAAGCGATGTTGAAGAGGGAGGGGGGGCCTACAGTACAGTAGCTACAGTATGTGTGATCGTAGCAGATCGTATGGTGGGGTAGCTACAGTACTACAGTACGTGTGATGGTAGCAAGCCGGATGACGGGGCAGCTACAGTATATGTGATGGTAACAGGCCGGATGAAGAGGTAGCTACAGTACTTGTGAGGGTACCAGGTCGGATGGTGGGGTACCTGTACTACATGTGAAGTAAGCAGGCCAGGATGGTGGGGTAGCTACAGTATATGTGATGGTAACACGCCAGATGAAGGGGTAGCTACAGTATGTATGAAGGTAGCAGGCTGGATTATGTGTTAGCTTTAGTACGTATGAAGGTAGAGGGCCTGATGATGGAATAGCTATAGTACGTGTGAAAGTAGCAGGCCAGATGGTAAGGTAGCTACAGTATATGTGATGGTAACAGGCCGGATGAAGGGGTAGCTACAGAACGTGTGATGGTAACAAGCCGGATGGACGGGTAGCTATAGTACGTATGAAGCAGGCCTGATGATGGGATAGCTATATTACACGTAAAAGTAGCAGGCCGGATGGTGGGGTAGCTGCAGTATATGTGATGGTAGCAGGTCGTATGGTGTGGTAGCTACAGGACGTGTGATGGCAACAGGCCGGATGGAGGGGTAGCTACAGTACGTATGAAGGTAGCAGGTCTGATGTTGGAATAGCTACAATACGAGTGAAGATAGCAGGCCGGATGACTGGGTAGTTACAGTATATATGATGGTAACAGGCCGGATGAAGGGGTAGCTACAGTAAGTATGAAGGTAGCAGGCCTGATCATGAAATAGCTACAGGCTGGATGAAGAAGTAGCTACAGTAAGTATGAAGGTAGCAGGCCTGATCATGGAATAGCTACAGTACGTGTGAAGGTAGCAGGCCAGGATGGTGGGGTAGCTGCAGGGCGTGTGATGGTAACAGGCCGGATGGAAGGGTAGCTACAGTACGTATGAAGGTAGCAGGCCTGATGATGGAATAGCTACAGTACGTGTGAAGGTAGCAGGCCGGATGACTGAGCAGCTAAGTATATATGATGGTAACAGGCTAGTTGAAGGGGTAGCTACAGTAAGAATGAAGTTAGCAGGCCTGATCATAGAATAGCTACAGTCCGTATGAAGGTACCAGGCCGGATGGTGGGGTAGCTACAGTAGGTACCATCGGTCGGATGAGGTGGGTTATTACAGGCGGGAGAGGTTTTCTGTGTGTTACTACTGGACGACCAGTTGATGCAGATTGCTGGGTTAAGTACTTGACCTTGTGCCCTTGACGATGAGCATAACCTTAACGGCCATCAGCAGACCTGATAGCAATGCAGCTGATTATGGGTTATGAATATTCTTCAGTATTAGAAATTTCAGAAAAAGTTATACCAAATTCGGAAAACTTAGAATTTCTGAGTGTTCGTCCTACACTAGAAAATCTAGATGAGAGAATTGACTTTTTAAAATGATCTACTCTCTAAATCTTGAAAATTTCTAAAAAGAAGGACGGACTGGCTTTAGGGATGAGGGGTACACGAAGGTCACGCTTTCTTGGCGATGAGGAGGACCTGAATTATGAATTTATATCATGCGATTACACTTTGAAATTATCATCATTCACTTGCACTTTAATAATTATCATTCGGTCCGAAGATCCATTGTCCATGTATTTGCTTGGTAATTAACTGTTCCCGTGCTTCCAAGTACTTGACCTTGTGTCATTGACGGTGAGCATAACCTTTACGGGCATCAGCAGACCTGATTGAAATGCAGCTGATGCTTAATATGGGTTATGAGTAATCTTCAGTATTCGAAAATTCAGAAAAAGTAAAGTCAATTTCAGAAAAAGTTATACCAATTTCGGAAAACTTAGAATTTCTGTGTGTTCGTCCTACACTAGAAAACCTGCTCTCGTCCTAGACAAGGGAATTGACTTGTCCAAGATGACCACCTTGGAACTCAAATTGTTCCTTAAGCGTCACTACAAGTAGTGATTGCTATACTGATTGCTATACAATTGATTAATAGGTCAAGTACGTGACCTTGTGCCCTTGACGGTAACCATAACCCTAACGGGCATCAGCAGACCTGATAGCAACACAGCTGATGCTTATTGTGAGTTATGAGTATTAGAAGTATTCCCCAGTATTAGAAATTTCGGAAAAAGCAAAGTCAATACCAGAAAAAGTAAACTAAATTTCTGAAAAAGTACAGTCAATTTCAGGAAAAGTTATATTAATTTCGAAAATTGTAGAATTAATTTCAGAGAAACTAAAATCAATTTCAGAAATAGTAACATCAGATTCCGGAAATGTAAGCCGGACATCAGCAAAATGACATTTCAGGATGTTTATATCGTAGACTAACAAGATATCGCAATTACAATTGATTAATAGGTCAAATACTTGACCTTGTGCCCTTGACGGTAACCTTAACGGTCATCAGCAGACCTGATAGCAATGTAGCTGATGCTTATTATGGGTTATTAATTAGAAGTCGTGTAGCTCTACTCTGTGATACACTGTGAAATAGCTAAAAGTCACTATAAATAAACCTAAGTGATACTAACAAAGTAACCAGCGTGTGTTTTTTTACCTAGTATTAGAAGTATTCTCCAGTTTTAGAAATTTCAGGAAAAGTAAAATCAATTTCAGAAAAAGTAAAGTCAATTTTTGAAAGTTATATCAATTTCGAAATTTGTAGAATTAATTTCAGAGAAAGTAAAATCAATTTCGCAAGAAGTAACAGGAAATTAACTTAGGAACAGGAATTTAACATTAATTAAGGAACAGGACAGATTCAGGAAATGTAACCCGGACTTCAGCAACATGACATTTCAGGTTGTTCATACCGTAGACTAACAAGATATCACAATACAATTAATTAATTACAATTAAGCTATTTGGTATTAGCATAAATCAAATTACTTACTTATTTACTTACTTACGTACTTAGTTACTTACTTACTTGCTTACTTTTCAATATATTATATCCAAAACACAAGAAAAATTCTGAAATGGAAATTACTATTTCCGAAGTCGGTGTTACTTTTTCTAAACTTGATGTTACTGTTTCTGCAAATGATTCTACATTCTCTGGAATATCTGAATTTGATTCTACACTTTCTGAAATTGAAGTTGAAAAGGTATAGAATAGAATATAATTCACTTTATTTCAGAAAAAGTAAAGTCAAGTTCACAAAAACTAAAATCAATTTCAGAAAAAGTAAAGTCAATTTCAGAAAAAGTGATATCAATTTCGAAAATGTAGAATTCATTTGAGAGAAAGTAAAATCAATGTCGGAAAAGGTAACATCAGATTCAGGAAATGTAACAAGATATCACAATTTACAATTAATTAATTACAATTAAGCTATTTGGTATTAGCATAAATTAAATTACTTACGTACTTACTTACTTACTTACTTACTAGCTTACTTTTCAATATATTAATTTTAAAACCCAGAAACAATTCTGAAATGTAAATTACTTTTTTCTACTAGAGTTCTACTTTTTTTTAGTTTTCTACCAAAGTACTAAGTTTTTCTATTTAGTACTTTCTACTAAGCTTGGAAAACTTTAACATTTGAATACTAATTTAAGTTAGGAAAAGTGGAATATTTCCTAACACGTGCGGAAATAATATGTCAACATTAAAATACCAATTTGAGTTAGGAAAGTGGAATATTTCCTAACAAGTGCGGAATTAATATTTCAACATTAAAATACTAACTTTAGTTAGGAAAAGTGGAATATTTCCTTACAAGTACGGAAATAATATTTCAACATTAAAAGTTATAAGTCAATTTATTGAAATTGTATGTTATTTTCATCATTATTATAAATCTTAAAAGAAACATGTTCACAATTCGTGAATGAATTTCCAGAACTCGTCCTTGTGGAAGTAGAAATAGAATTTTCAAAAAGGTTGATAAGTAGAAAAAAGATGAAACTTTCATGGCTATCTGTACGGACATTGGATTCTCTAAAACCACGCTGATTTGAGTGATGAATATCCGGGAATATCACGCTGACTGCGTGGATTACATGAAATACAGGTACTACATGGAATACATGGAATACATGAACACATGGAAGTGCACGAAATACAGCCTGGAAGTGTGTTTTGATTTGAATTTTCTGGTGTGAATCTTCTTACTTTGATCATAATTTGTAAGTACAAGCCAAGTATTTAGCGTACACTTGGGATATAATAGTTGAATATATACACTCATTAAGTTGTAATCCAATAAATAATCTTACACAACACTCACAAGCGATTTGACCACTCAAACCAATAACCTTGCTAATTACTACTACACTATTGTTGAATGCTATCATAAACTTATTGCGTGCCCTAAATTGCAAGTGCCACGCATTTGCTACCGCTGATCTAGGATCTAAGAATGGTTCGTACAATATAATTCATTATTAATTATATATTGTTATTCGACATTTTTTAAATTTAATTTCGCTTAGCGCCCTTGGCGTTGCGCCCCTTGGGTGCCAAAGATGCATTGTCACGCCGCTTTAATCCGACATTTGAAAATATCAAATGTAGTTTAAATTTTCCGCCATTAGGAGCTCCGCCCGTGGCGAGCGCCACCTTCGCCCTAGTTACGGCGCTACATAGGGAAATCCCAAAACCCAAAGCTAAGACCAACCCTATGAGGTAGACATGAAAACGATCAAACTTTAAAACCGAGAAATCATGTTTGTACTTTAAACTCATCATTCCGTTCGAAGGACCATATCCATTTAAGTGTGTCTAACACATACAAATGGACATGGTGTTAGGCAAGATCATGCCTCATGATTTCAATTTTCAATATCCTCCGTGGGCGCATGTGGGCGATCAAAATATCTAATGAATTAAGGCCCCAAATTCGCTGTGGGGCCCCTCTAAGACACAGGGCCCTCGGCGGCCGCTTTGTCCCCTTACGCCTTACGTTTGGCGCCAAGCAGTAAAATTTCTACGTATTATAGGAGTTGTAGTTTCCGGGTGACACCGTAAGCTTACTAATTATGCTCATAACTATGTGCCCGGCTACTAGTTAATTCATTGGGTAAGCCATGTAGTTGGCCCTGCGTGCAGTTTCGGCGGTTTAGTGCAACCGGTAGGGTCGTAAAACAAAAGAAACGGCGACCGGAACGGTTTCGGTGCGGTCGGCCTGTCAAACGGCGCCGCCGCCCCCTGCGTCAAGGTCCCGAAATATCCATTATTAAAAATGACAACGTCCCCGCCGCCCCCGCCGCCGCCACGGGGGCGGTTCGGCACGTCGGGCACGCGACAGGCGAAAATCGGCGTCCCTCGCATAACCAGCCCTGACGGCCAATGACTGTTTTAATGAATATGGATTTTTGCCTGCTCCCCCTTTTGCGCCCACCTATATAAGATAAATGTATTGTCTTTCTCCCATCCATTGTATAATTTCTCTAATTTATTACTTCATATCGAGTTCCCTTATCCATCTGAACCCTTTCAACCCGGGCGCGCCCTCCGCCCGCGCCCCGCCGGCCTCTCCCCCTTTGCGCGCCGGGCTGGAGGGGTTATCCGGGAAAACCGCCGTCTGTTGCGCGCGGAAAATTCATAGGGAAAAAGCGCGCTTATGCACGTAAGCTAGACACTGCCGGCGATCGCCCGGCAGTATCGATGGAGCGCTCCCGAAATTTTCCTTATCTGGTGACACTGTGATCCGTCCTTCTGCACTGTTGATAAACGGCGCGCCGAAGAAAAATTCTCCGTCCAGATTTATTGGGCGCGCGCCCGTCTGAAAAAAACGCCTTTTCTCCGCGACACCTATAAATACGGGAGCGCATCGGGATTACAGAAATAGTCGGGTTATATATCGAACCTGGGGACCATCTAAAATTAATTAAGAACACTTCGATCCATTTTCGACAGCGCCGCTCCGAAAAAGAACGCAGGAATGCGCCACGCGCTCAACGCGCTTCCAGAGATCACCGCTGACTGTCAGGCGATCAGCAGTAATCCGTCCGCGGGCATTTTACACGAAGATCGCGATCCGCACATTTTCAAACAGAGCCATCGAGGAGAAAAAAAAAACATTCTCGTGAAATCCATCAGTCGGTTCGAAGGACCAATTTGTATTCAATTCCTTCGTTTCGGTGTCCGATTCCTCCTTCGAAAGCTTCTACGCAACAAAAATGCAAACAAAATCTTAATCCCGAATAATAAACCCGTTCCTGTGCTACAAAACCCATCATTCGGTTCGAAGGACCAATTAGTGTTAAATTTCTTCGGGTTGGTGTCTAATTCCTCCCACAAAAGCTTCAACAAACAGCACACAACAAAATTTAAAAAAAAACACAAAATTTCAGCGCAAAAATTGTCAAAAATTGGCAAACTGGCCCTAACTGGAGAGGTAGATGAAAACGATCACACTTCGAGACCGAGAAATCATGCATGCACTGTAAAACCTAACATTCGGCTCAAACAACCATCATCCATTTATTTGTCTTGGCAAAAAAAAAACGTTGCCATACTTTAAAACCATCCAATTTGAAGGACCAATTAGTATTAAATATCTTCGGGTTGGTGTCCAATTCCTCCCACGAAAGCTTCAACAAACAGCACACAACAACATTTAAAAAAAAATATCCTATACTCAAAAACACCAAAACTCAGAAATTTCCAAAAATGGGCGGACTGTCCATAGCTATGGGGGGTAGATGAAGACGATCACACTTTGAAACTAAGAGATCATTCGTACACTTTAATACTTATTTATGATTCGGCTTAAATGACCATTGTTCATTCATTTGTTTGGTAAAAAACCGTTCCCATTCCCAAAATCCGATCATTCGGTTCAAAGGACCAATTGGTCATCAATATATCATTATATAAACGTTGTCAAATTTAACGTAATATGACAATATGAGTTTTCGTAATCAGTTTTGTTTAGATAATTCTTAGAAGATGAATATGCAAGTGCTCATAGGAATCTACGCCTCGACTTTATAATTCAGTAACCAGCAAACAGTTAAATGAAGTCAGTAATACCAGTGAGAAGTTTTTCTGGCGCAGTCGGTGTTTGAAGTGATCCGGGTTTACTTTAATCTGTTCGTGGGCCAACCAATACGCGGTTTGGTACCTGGTACCTTGGTAGCCTGGTAGCCTGGTGACATGTAGCACCCCTTTTGGTGGCATTGCAGGGTTTCCTAGATCTCCAAGCAGTTGCTTCTAAATGTGTTAACTGCTTGAAACCATGAGGTTGACCGTCGCGTCCTCCGCTGCAGTTCGCTTAGTAGGTTGATCGAGCGGCCGCCCCCGGGGACCGGACTGGCCGCTTCCAACCCCCGGGGGGTGCTTTTCCGCCCCCCGCGGACACGTGCGTTCCATTGTTGCGGGGAAATTGGGGCTCTAAAATCACGCGAAGCCTTTACCCGTGTTTTATCGCCCGAGATAACGGCGCGACGTGTATTGAATTTACGTCAGGCGGGCCGTGGGGGCGGCCCGCGGGGGCGGCGAGGGGGGCGGCGGGCGCCCGACGCAAAGAAAACAGTGTTATTAATTACGGCCGATTTTGAACGATTCCTTTTTTGCGGGGCGGCGCTCTCTTTAGACAATTGATGTTTTCGCGGGGGCGGCGGGCGGAGGGTGGGGGCGGCCTGGCGGTTTCGGCGGCGATAATTTAAATTAATCGTTTTTTAAATTGATTCCGCTTAATTCTCCCGGCCGGCTTTGTCTTAGCAACAATCGCCGCCCCGTATCTCGTGCATATAATTCCAGCGGGTTTTATTTATTTTGGCTTCCATTATTATTCGCATGCAATTGATAATTGTATTCAGGAGTGGGTATTTCATCCAGATCCTAGCGGATAGCGCGGCGCAGGCATTCGGTGCGGATTCCGCGAGTTTGTCGCTCGGAAAAGGGCAAATATTGTGTTATAACGCATTTGTCACGGTATTTACGGTGACTGCGCTTAGCAGATAAGTGCAACGTATTGTGCACTAGGCCGGCAGTTTATCGGCGGTTTAGCGTTCCGCGTTTTAATGCGCGGCACGACGAAAATAAACCTCGCCTTATGACTGATTGCGAAGATCCAGGCGTTTCAGGTGAGCCAAGGTGGGCCCCCAAAACCGTCCGCACGACAGTCCCTCGATCCTCACCGGCGCGAATACCTCGCGATCTATTTCCGACCGAACAAATATATTTTCTTGTTCTTAGTCCATTACATTTAAATTATCGAGCAGGACGGCGGATATCTTGCGCGGCTGTCCAAAATAAACAAAATCCCGCCGTCTCGCGCCCGGGGACATAAATCGTCGTTTTCTTATTGAAATCTATATTTGTATCGAAGCCAAGTGGAGAAGGATCGCATTATTCGGATCATTAGCTGTGGAGAATGGGTGGGAGCGCAGGCCCCCCCACCTCGCCGCCCCTGTGCATTTTTGAGCGCGGGCGTCGAGTTCGAAGCCGACGCTTCGCGAAAACAATAATTACGCCCGCCGCTCTCGGGGAAAAAACCCTTATATTATCTTACATGCCGGCAACAAAGGGGCATTGAAAATTCGCCCGCCGGCCGTCCGCTTTCAGAGCTAACTTGCTAATGCATACGTAATGCGCGCCTTTTTTTACGCGGCCCCACGGCCCCATGGCCTTTATTTGCACACTCCGCCAGACCGGAGATGTATCGAGCCCCCTTGCACAACTACCTGCCATCAGATATCGAAAAAACTCGAGAAAAATCCATTCAAACCCTCACAGGCATCCTACAGCTCAGGCGAAGTCATTATATACCTAGTTGTGTAATGATCAACACTCAGAATTATTTTTTGTCAGCTTCAAGGTAAGTAAATTGTTCATTGCTCAAATCAGCGAGGTTTTCGAGAATCTAATGTCCTTACAAGCAACCTACAGCCCAAGTGAAATCATTATATGCCTAGTTGTGTAATGATCAATATTCAAGACTTAAGATTATTTTTTGTCAGCTTCAAGATAAGTAAATTGTTCAGCGTTCAAATCAGGAGGTTTTCGAGAATCCAATGTCGTTATAAGTAACCTATAGCCCAAGTAAAATCATTATATACCTAGTTGTGCAATGATCAATATTCAAGACTCAATATTATGTTTTTGTCAGCTTCAAGATAAGTAAATTGTTCATCGCTAAAATCAGGAGGTTTTCGAGAATCTAATGTCCCTTACAGGCAACCTACAGCCCAAGTGGAATCATTATATACCTAGTTGTGTAATGATCAACATTCAAGACTCAAGATTATTTCTTTGTCAGCTTCAAGATAAGTAAATTGTTCATCGCTCAGATCAGCGTGGTTTTCGAGAATCCAATGTCGTTACAAGCAACCTACAGCCCAAGTGAAATCGTTATATGCCTAGTTGTGTAATGATCAATATTCAAGACTCAAGATTATGTTTTTCTCAGCTTTAAAATAAGTAAATTGTTCATCGCTCAAATCAGCGTAGTTTTCGAGAATCAAATGTCGTTACAAGCAACCTACAGCCCAAGTGAAATCATTATATGCCTAGTTGTGTAATGATCAACATTCAATACTCAAGATTATTTTTCTGTCAGCTTCAAGATAAGTAAACGGTATATCGCTCAAATCAGCGTGGTTACATCCCAAGTGAAATCATTATATGCCTAGGTGTGTAATGATCAACTTTCATTAGTTAAGATAGCCATAAAAGATTTATCTGCTTCCAACTTTTCAACTTTCTTGAAATTCCATTGTCCTTACAAGCAACCTACAGCGCAGGTGAAGTCATGATATGCCTAGGTGTGTAATGATCAACTGTCATTACTTAAGTTAGCCATGAAAGTTTCATCTTTTTTCAACTTTTCAACTTTTTTGAAAATCCAATGTCCTTACAAGCAACCTACAGCCCAAGTGAAATCATTATATGCCTAGGTGTGTAATGACCAACTTTCATTACTTAAGATAGCCATGAAAGTTTCATCTGCTTTTAACTTTTAAACGTTTTTGAGAATCCATTATCTTTACAAGCAACCTATAGCGCAGGTGAAATCATTATATGCCTAGGTGTGTAATGATCAACTTTCTATACCTACTTAAGCCATACAAGTTTCATTTTCTTGCATGCCTCAGGATAAAGTTAGTAAGTAAATTATTCATCGCTCATAGCTTATCAAAAAGACGATAATTTCATTTATCCCCATACGTATGCTGATGGGTTAGTGAACTATTGCCACAATTATTCAAATCAGCGAGGTTTAAAAAAAATCATAATAATTATTTTTGGAACCTACAGTGCACTTTCTTGGCAATTTATTGGTAAAATATATTTAAAAACAAGCTTGCAGTGTCTTGACGTAAAAAAAGACTCATAGATTAACTTATCAATAGCAATATATTGAATTAATAACATTATGTGATATACTGATATTTAATATATTTATTAAGATTAAAATCCAAAGCACACATCCAGTATCTACAAAAATACAAATACAAAAATATGGGAAAATTTAGGGAAAAGCACCTAATTTCCCAAAATTTTCCGATATATTTTTTTATTGATATCTCTAAAACCAGCTCATAAATATTAAACTAGTTTGATAGTAATATTGAGTGCTAAATGATACATATCATTGATAGATATAAATCTATCATATCATCAATATCATATATGTCATATCATATCATTGATGGATATAAATCTATCATATCATCAATATCATAGATATTATATCATATCATGTCATATCATCAATAGCTCAGATATCATATCATATCATATCATATCCACATACCGTATGATATCTTATCAGAGATAGATATAAATGAGACATATTTGTTATTTAATGTGTGTTTGGGTCACATTCTCAAATAGAGTTGTTACTTCATTAACTATATCATATAAATTAGCGTACCAATATCAATTTAATTATTTGATATTCTGAAATGGTGTATTGATATTTAATCAGTTTGATAAAATTAAAATCCAAAGTGCGATTCTTGAGATTTTCACTATTAGGTGCTATTACCAACATTTTTCCATACTTTTTTTTAGTGATATCACTAAAACCAGTTCAGAAATATAAACAGAATTTTGTAGTAATATAGGGTGCTTAATATCTATATCATTGATAGATATAAATCTATCATATAATCAATATCATAGATGGCATATCATAGTATATATCATAGCATGGTAATCATCGATATATCATAGATATCATATCATATCATAGCATGGATGTCATAGATACATCATAGATAGATATCAATGATAGATATACATGAGACATATTTGTTATTTAGTGTGATTATGTGTGTTTGGGTAACATTCTCAAACAAAGTTGTTACTCTATTAACGATATCTTATAAATTAGCGTACTAATATCAATATAATTATTTAGTATGCTTAAGTGATATACTGATATTTAATTAGTGAAATAAAATTATACTGTCAATGATAAATATACATGAAATATATTTGTTATTTAATTTGATTATGTGTGTTTCGGTGACATTCTCAAATAGAGTTGTTACTTTATTAACGATATCTTATGAATTAGCGTACCAATATCAACAGAATTATCTGATATTCATAAGTGATTATATTTAAAAAGTTTAATAAAATTAAAATCTAAAGAGCGAAAATCATATCATATCCAAAATCATATCTTGAGATATTCACTATAAGGCGATTTTCCCAAAATTGGCTCAAACTCTTTTAGTGATATCTCCAAAACCACCTCATCAATGTTAACAGAATTTTATATTAATATTGAGCCATACATTGGTATATCATACATGTATTTGTATTAATATGCAATTCATAACTTTTGAGATATTTGTTCTACGGTAATTATATGACATACGTGTGTTTGGATGATATTTTCAAGTAGACCTGCTACTTTAACAACGATATCTCATTGATTAGCTTATGAATATCAAAATATTGATTTGATAATATTAAGTGATATATTCGTATTTAATGTTTATAAAAATTAACCCCCCACCTACACCATTGTGGTAGAATGTGTACTGATATATTATATTAAAATTAAAATCCAATGCACGATTCTTAAGATATCCACTATTAGGTGATTTTCTCTAAATTTTCATATACTTTTTTAGTGGTATCTCTAAAACCAACCCATCAATATTAACACATTTTTGTAGTAATATTGACTGAATACTAATTTATCACTTCATACACTTCTCATATACTTATTTGTTTTAATATACAATTATTGTTGTTATACAAGTATTTGTTTTTTAATGTGATTATGTGTTTTTGAGTGATATTCTAAAATATAGCAGTTACTTCCATGATCTCATAAATTAGCGTATCAATATCAATACAAATTATTGATACTATTAAGTGATATACTGATATTTAATTTATGTAAAAATTTAAATCCAAAGTTCAATTCTCGAGATATTTCATAATAGGTGCTTTCCCCAAATTCTACTCATACTTCTTGTTGGATGATGTCTCCAAAACTAACGAAACAAAATTAACGCAATTTAACAGTTTTATTTGGTGCTATATTGCTATATAATATATTTAATTCTATTAATAAATTGTATAAATATGCAATGGATGATTATTGCGATAATTCTTCTTCAGTGTGATTATGTGTGTTTGGGCGATGTTCGAATGAGGTTAGAAAAATCTCATTTATCTCCGTTGCGCATACTATACAATACACTAGACTATATACTATACACTATACTATATACTATACACTATACTATATACTGTACTATATTGCGTATGGTGGGTAAGTCTACTATTGTTCTCATAGCCTCAATTATTCGTCGCTCAAATTGGCGTGTTTATTCAGAATTTCAAAGTTTATTATGATATATGCATATGTGCAACAATCCAATTCATTGAAAGTTCTGTCCACTGTTATGTTAAATGTTGAATGTTAAATATTTAAATGTTTTTTGGAACGTTTTTTTTACAAGGGGCTTGGGAATAAAGTGGTACTTACTGGTATATTAGTTCTGGCATAATGTTTGTTTCAGTTTTTTAAGTAATCTTCAGGACATCTTAAAATATTAAACCATAGATATACAAAATTAAAAATAAAACTTAAAATTCAATTAAACTTAAGGTTTTATCCATATTACCATTTACTTCTATTTAAGGTTGTTATATTGAGTACTTACTGGGAAGAAAAATTTAATGTTTTTTTTCAAACTTCATACACCTACACTTTTAGAATATATGAATAAGGCAGACCTGGTCCACTTGGACTGTTGAGTCAGAGATAGAGAGAAGAGAGAGAGAGAGAGAGAGAGAGAGAGAGAGAGAGAGAGAGAGAGAGAGAGAGAGAGAGAGAGAGAGAGAGAGAGAGAGAGATTTTTGATAGAATATAAAGGCGAACCTAGTAAAATAACACTTCAATTAAGACCAATATACCAGTGAGTATCACTTATCATATTTCGGCCATCTTCAAGATGTAAACATCCTTAGATTTTAGGTATACCAACCTAAATGTACCTATACCTAAGTTACCTTGATGTAAACATCCTTAAATATAGGTATACATTTTTTTTAAACACTCAACATTTTATGGAGTAAATTTTCCAGGCTAATAAGTTGAAGATCGCACATATCAGCTCAAATGAAAGTAATCTTCCAAAATCCGAAGTTTAAAATATTGATTTTTCATTTTAAGCTATTGAAGCACAGTCGATTCCGCTGAATTGGGTCGACGCTTAATCGGGGAAGCCGCCTATTTGGGTCAAATCTCAAGGGATGAAACCAAACTAAGGTACTAACAGTCATTTTCTTCGTTTACTTCGGAGAATATTCCGCTTAATTGCGTTGTGTTGAAGTGTCCACGTTAGGATGAATAGTTTACGTTCACTCTATCTTGAAGTTGGACATACCATATCTAGACTGATGAGACCCCCCAGGTAGAAACTGGTCTCCAGTTGTCCAACTGTGCAATATTTTCGTTATTTGCAGTATATAACCCGCATTCAATAATTGAGCATAGGAGAGGAAATGGGTTGGTGCTTACGTTTCTGGGGGGGAAACGTGTTGGAAATGGTGAAGTGTGGGAACAAAAAAAAAGGCGGATTTCGTACAAAATCGCACGCCGGTCACGAGAGCCGCGCTAATAAACCTAATAATTGGCGGCCGTAATCAATATCATGCCAATGAACCTAGATAAAGCGGTGCCGGCGTATCAGCGTTTCGATTCGTCGAAGAATGCCAAAACGGAAACGGAAACTGGCCCGTTCGTTATCGGCCCCGCTTATCGGCTGTCATTGTTGCGTGGCGATAGCTCGCGGGTCCCGCGGGGCTCACACATGCGTGAAGTCGCCGCCGCCGGTGCTGCCGCCCGGTGCAATTACGCACCTGGAGGGCGTTCGCGAGGGCCCCCGGGTGCCCCCCGGCGCGGATTAATCCTCCGGCTCTTCTGCCCGCCTCGCACAGTCCAGCGGGTCGCGAACGGATGTGTTTAATGGACTATCCTGGTGAGGTTAGGACGGGAGCGGGGGGCCCCGCGAGGGCATTTACATTTTTATTGTGCCCCGGCACTTTTGTGAAATGTTCGTCCATGCATATTCAATAATTCCGAGTGTACACACACTCTTTTCGCGCGAAACACGCCGGTGTTTATCATAATATCTTCGCTTTTAATTACGCTATTATGGCGCGCCGATTTGCATATCGGCGCGCGGTGGAGCGTGCTGGACGGCGGCGGGGGCGGCGGCGGCCGGTGCGTCGAATCAATCACCCTAAATAACATCTTAATTGCACGTTGGGCGCCGTTATTCAAATGCCGCCCGTGAAATACAGATTGAAAAATTTCCATTCAAATCGCCCAATTAAGCCCCCCCTCATTCCCCCCACGGGCGGCCTATCCGCGGGGGCTTCCTCCTGCGCCGGTTTTCGGGCGATTTATGAGCCGTGGAAAAATTTCCTGCGGCGGAAAAACTCAGTCTCAAGGCCAGCGACGCGCTCACACGCTCCTGAATCGCAACCGAAAACCATCAACAACACCTGTGGATGCGTCGCCGTTAAGACGTCGCACTTAAGCCACTTCCTGGCCGCACAATTTGACTGGCTAAGTGGTAGGCACAAAGCCACCACGAGGAATGCACAAAACTGCAGCCGGAGGATCACCTGAAGGACACGTGAGCGCAAAAACGAGAATTCGGGACGCGTTAACCAAATTTCGAAGTTTTAACGTAATTTGCAACCAATTTTGAGCAATCTTTTCAATACTTACCGATATCAACGGCTGATATCGGTATCAGCCGTCCAAGTCATAGGCTTTAGTCAATTTTACGACAACAGCTCTAACATGGCAGGTGTGTACAAGGTAGCACAAGCTAAAATTTTAGAAAAAAAATTATTCGCAATCTATGTTCCATTCATAAATTAAATCTACCTGATGCATGCGTCAACAGTTTCAGCCGAAACGTCTAACGTTTTTTTAATAGTCCAAACACTTTGCACCTTTTTGTGTCAGCAACGCAACGATGGGAGGTCTTGTAAAAGCATACCAAAACAAATCTGAAGGGAACTAGTCAGACCAGATGGTCTGCTAAATCAGAAGCCGTATGTTCTATTACCAAAATCATCAATGTAGTGATCGATTCTCTGAAAGAACTTAAAGAGGGACACTTTCAACCTGAAACGAAGTCAGAAGCGGCCAGTCTTCTCCATTCTTATAACTATTGTAGTTAAGCAGTTAGTACAGTTGATCATGTCTGATTTGATAGGCTTATTATGTATTTGATAAATTGTGGCCCTTCAATACTTGTAGAATTTTTTTTTTCAATATTTTTTCTGCGGCACCTTTTGTTATAGTTCCATTTGGTGAGAAAACTTGACTTTTGTTTCATCCTGTACTTCGACGCTTGGGCGGAACTGTTGAAAGAAATCAAGAGAGTAAACCAAGAAGTGCAGAAAGGTGACATTATTCTCTTGAAATCAGGGGAAATGTTGAAAAGCCTTACTTCTACTTTACAAAGGTTAAGAAATGAACCAAATGAGTGGTTAAAAACCACCACGGAAATGGCAGCAAACATCGGCGTAGAACCGCATTTGGTATTTCAACGAGTATCTAAAAAGAAAAAAATGCCAGGAGAACAAGCAAATGATGAAGCCCGACAATTTTCATCAGAAAAGATATTTGTTCACAATATAAAAGAAGTTATAGATACGACAATGATTGAAATAATAGCCAAAATGGAAAGTGCGCAACAACTAAATCAGAGTTTTTCATTTCTTCATGGACTAGAACTGAGAACAATATCTGATAACGATCTAAAACGACAGACTAAAAATTTAGCTACGAGATACGCAGAAGATTGGACCAAAGTGGAGAGTGCGCAACACCTAAATCAGAGTTTTTCATTTCTTCATGGACAAGAACTGAGCACAATACCTGATAACGATCTAAAACGACACACTCAAAAATTTAGCTACGAGATACGCAGAAGATTTTGACCAAAATGGAGAGTGCGCAACACCTAAATCAGAGTTTTTCATTTCTTCATGGACAAGAACTGAGCACAATATCTGATAACGATCTAAAACGACAGACTGAAAATTTAGCTACGAGATACGCAGAAGATTTGGACCAGGAAGAGTTTCGCACAGAGGTTTCGGTCTTTCGGGATCATGTCAAGAGCAAAACTACTAATTTGAGACAACTTAGTGCTCTTGATTTACTCAAAATAAGAAACAGCTCTGATAACGATCTAAAACGACACACTCAAAAATTTAGCTACGAGATACGCAGAAGATTTGGACCAGGAAGAGTTTCGCACATAGGTTTTGGTCTTCCTAGATCATGTCAAGAGCATAACTGCTAATTTGAGAAAACTTGGTGCTCTTGATTTACTCAACATAAGAAACAGCTGGTAAAAATAGTATGTCATTATACCTTTTCAAGTTCAAATTGAGACCAATAAAATTCAAATTGATACCAATCATTTTCAAATTGAGACCAAAGAAGTTCAAATTGAGATCAACCAGTTTCAAATTGAGACCAACCAATTTCAAATTCACACTAAACAATTTCAAGTTGAGAGTAAACAAATAAAATTTATTATGACAACTTGATTAATTTATCAAATTGAGACCAATAAAATTCAAATTGATACCAATCAATTTCAAATTGCGACCAATCAAGTTCAAATTGAGACCAACCAATTTCAAATTGAGACCAATCAATTTCAAATTGAGGCCAATCAAGTTCAAATTGAGACCAACCAATTTCAAATTGAGACCAATCAATTGCAAATTGACACTAAACAATATCAAGTTGAGAGTAAACAAATAAAATTTATTATGACAACTTGATTAATTTATTAAAAATGCCACGCTACATAATAAAAGCAGAAGCAATACATCTCAAAAAGCAGCTGTGTGCTGCTTATAATAATAATGGAGATTGGAAAACCCTTGCTAACACGATGGGTATGAACATGAATTCAGAAATAATTACTTACTTCGATTAAGTCCATATAGCCCAATGTTGAACCCTATTGCGAATACATGACCAGTCATGTCATGAAATCTGGTGTGAAATCAGATTTCAGAAAGCGGTCAAATGCCACAAATTTGGAATGGAGAAGGCAGGAATAACACGACACAAACAGAGTTTAGCCTTCAAAGGTTGGAAAACTTGAGCAGCCCAAAAAAGCGAAAAAAAAAGGTGGGAAAACATAATTAACGAAAATGTAAGAAAAACTAATGTTGTTACAAATTGAGCGAGATTTGTACCTGATATCAAAAAATGTATACCTGCTGGGTTAGACATGGAAGATATGTACTTTTATACCTTTTAAGTTCAAATTGAGACCAATCAATTTCAAATTCAGACCAATCAAGTTCAAATTGAGACCAATCAATTTCAAATTGAGGCCAATCAAATTCAAATTGAGGCCAACCAAGTTAAAATTGATACCAATCAATGTCAAATTGAGACCAATTGATTTCAAATTGAGACTAAACAAAATCAAGTTGACACCAAACAATATCAAGTTGAGAGTAAACAAATCAAATTTATTATGACAACTTGATATTGTTTAGTGTCAACTTAATTTTGTTTAGTCTCAATTTAAAATTGATAGGTCTCAATTTGAAATTGATTGGTATCAATTTGAACTTGATTAGCCCCAATTTGAAATTGATTGGTATAAATTTGAACTTGATTGGCCTCAATTTGAAATTGATTGGTGTCCACTTGAAGTTGATTGGTCTCAATTTTAACTTGAAAAGGTATAGTTTGGTAGTTTATTTCTTACATTGTTTTGTTCTTTGTTATATAATGTTAATATTTAATGTTACAAGAATGAATAAATTATAGTATAATAATATTTCTATAATATTTCAATTACAATTATTGGTACTTAATATTTTCAAATTGAAATTGCTTATTGTCAACTTGATTTTGATTAATCTCAATTTGAAATTGAAAATCTCATTTAGAAATTGTTAGATCTCAAATTGAATTTGTTTCAATTTAATTTGAATTTGATTCTTTCCAATTTGAAATTGATTGGCCTCAATTTGAAATTGAATGGTCTCAATTTGAAATTGATTGGTCTCAATTTGAATTTGTTACTTCCCAAAATGAAATTTATTCGTCTCATTTTGAACTTGAAAAGGTATAGATCGGTATCTTTCCCTATGTATTATTTTTTTTTAATATACCTCATTCCCAATCATAATTTGACCGAAAACTTAGATATTTAATTTCAGCATAGTATGTTAAATATTCGTTATAGCTGTTGTAGTTAAGCAGTTAGTACAGTTGATCGTGTTTGATTTGATAGGCTTATTATGTATTTGATAAATTAATTATGATTAATTGATTATCTAATTAACAGGGATATGCTCTTTTAAACCAATTTTGGTATTAATTTAATTTCAGCATAGTATGTTAAATATTCGGTATAGCTATTGTAGTTAAGCAGTTGTAAGTACAGTTGATCATGTTTGATTTGATAGGCTTATTATGTATTTGATAAATTAATTATAATTAATTGTTTATTTAATTAACAGGGATATGCTCGACGCTGTCCCTAATATGTGCATTAAGGTGGCCCTTAGATACTTGTTGAAATTTTTTTTTCAATATTTTTTCTGCGGCACCTTTTGTTATAGTTCCATTTGGTGAGAAAACATCCTGTGCCAAGTTTGAAAACAACAAAATTATAGGAAAACGTGCAGCTTCGGTATTTAAGTTCGACGATTTCATGATTTTCTTGGGTGCATTAGAATATTTTTTCAAATCGTATTAATTACTTCATATGATTTTATTGTTTTACTATTATATTACAAGAATTTTAACATTATTTTAACATAAATTTAAATCAAACATATCTTTAAAAATTTGGCTTGCCCAAAGAAATTGCCCATTTAATGGTACTTAGTTTCGGGGTGCAAGCCGACAATTTTATTTTCAATTTCGAACGTTTGGTACATACTTTTTCAAGTTTTAATTGAGACCAATCAAGTTCAAATTGAGACCAATCAATTTTAAATTGAGACCAATCAATTTCAAATTGAGACCAATCAATTTCAAATTGAGACCAATCAAGTTTAAATTGAGACCAATCAATTTCAAATTGAGGCCAATCAAGTTCAAATTGATGCCAATCAATGTCAAGTTGAGACAAATCAATTTCAAATTGAGACTAAACAAAATCAAGTTGACACCAAACAATGTCAAGTTGAGGGTAAACAAATCAAATTTATTATGATAATATATGGTGATATGGGTTATAATAGGATTTTAACAAATAATGAAGAGCAAAAAGAATTTGTTTTGCAAGTTGTTCGACAATCCTGATAATAGAAGACAAACACTATTGAATAGACAATATTAATGTTATCATTAGTTTATTATATTATATTGTTTCATATTAATAAAGTATTCCATCATCAGAGCAATATACTTGTGTATTATTAATTTTATTCCAAGTATAAAATCGCATTTCTAGTACAAATTAAATTTTTTTAAATGTAGCTCAAAATTCGAAAATAAAATCATAAAACGGCACGTTTTATCGTTATCCAATTGGGCTCAAACTTTGCACAGACTAATTATTCACCAGATGGAACGATTTCAGGGGGTGCCGCAAAAAAAATTCAAGGTCGTAAATAAGGGCCACCCTAGTGTGCATAGTATTGAGGATCTACGTAACCCTCCCGACGACATCTGCGACCTGTGAGAGCAGCTTTGGTAAGCTCATGCTCAAAACGTACCTAAGATCAACAATTAGGCAAGAAAGACTCCGAAACTTAGCAATTCTCTCCATTGAGAATGAGTAAGCAAAAGTCAATAAACACCTTTGCCGAACAGAAAGCAAGGAAGGTTGTGCTATAAAAATAATTGGTGCTTGTTAATATTTAAAAACATAAATTAAAAAAACTCGAATATTGTTATATTTTGTTTCTTTTGGGGGTGGGGGGGGGGGCATTCTAGTCTTGCCCCCTCAAGAAATTCCTAGATCCGGCACTGATTAATATGTTTGTCCGTTTTTGCTAACAAAATGTTACTCAGTTTTCGTGCTTACCGATGAATTCATCGGTAGGCGTTAGAGTCCATCTTCTTGAATGTTTGCTTTGGTCATAAGCCGGATGCTGCAGGAATTAATAAATATAAGCGCGCCGGACTGGACTCAAGCATTGGAAGTTATTACAAGAGGGGACATTTGGGGCGGATTTGGCGTTGTTGCGCCGCGTTTTTTTTTGTGCAGCCACCCCGTTGTCTGCGCATTACGGGGCCTCAATTTTTCGTTGGGGTGGATTTGCGAAGATCGGGCCGGTAATCCGTGAAATTACGTAACTTTCAATAAAGTTCAACGGGTGTAAACAGGTATTACCTATAAAGATCGCCGATAATGCGCCAGCGAGGGGGCGGCGGCGGCGGCGCGGGAAATCCCCCCCGGGGCGGCGGCAAAGTGATTTATTTCGCGCTCTTCTTCGTTTCTCCCCCGGTAATCGGTTTACCCCCGGGGAACAAGTGTATCCGTGGCGCGCCCTCGCCCCGCGGCCGCCCCCGAACAAGTCACTAATCCTGCTTAGGAGACAACGTGGGGGAAAAATCGGGAATCGCGGGAGCCCCCGGTAATTAGCCCCATATTTTCTTTCGCCGTCGCGGCGCAGGTGGCGCCGCTCCCACGTTTTAATTATGTATCGCGGGGGCGGCGGGCGGCCGCCCCCGGGGGTCTCTACCCCCCGGTGCTTCGGTGCAGCGCCAAGACTCACCTCTTTATCTTTGGCGGCGATTTCGGACTCGAAGCTGTGCCTCTCCATAATGCCCTCCTTGCCTTCGCTCATGGGCGTCGAGTTGTTCGCCAGTTGCTCCTTGAGCGTCGATACCTCTTTTTCTGCCAATGTCGCTCTCTGAAACAACAACAAAAATAAGTTAGAAAAGCGCAATTAAAACAACTTCAACATAACAATTTTGCAAAACAATATTCAGAAAAATCTGATCAATCCCTATTACTTTATAATGTGTCTCAACTTGGGAATTCAGTACAGGATCTTATGGCATAACTAACATCCGAATAAGAATCAAAATACAAGAACCAGAATATGAAGTTAAAAAATCGCAATCCAAACAACTTGAACATAACAAATTTGCAAAAAAATATTCAGAAAAATCTGATCAATCCCTATTGCTTTAAAATGTATCTCAACTTAGGAATTCAGTACAGGATCTTATGGGATAATTAACATCCGAATAAGAATCAAAATACAAGAACCAGAATATTATGCATATTACTCTATACTTGCACCATATCATAATTACGTACATCTGAAACTATTCAGTACAAACTGCAATACTCCTCCACAAACACCACTTTATGATAATCCTGCAACCAACATTGGCATTGCACAATTAGACGTGATCAGAGCTCTGGTGTACTGATAACTGCTAAGACCTGATTTTTTAAAGATGTGGATAAGTTATCAATCGGATAGACCCACAACGACTTTAAAAGCTGACATACCCACACGAAATTTAAAAGCTTGCAAACTCAGAAGAAATTTAGAAGTAGACATTCCCACGAGGAATGTAGTAGCTGACAGACCCACAAGGAATTTGGAAGATGACATACCCACAAGAAATTTGAAAGCTGACTTGCGAGGAACTTGGAAGTTTGTCTTCCTTAGCACTGGTAAGGATTTGGATTTGGTAAGGACTGCACAGTTAGGAGTGATCAGAGCTCTGGAGTAGTGGAAACTGCTAAGAACAGATTTTTTAATGATGTGGATAAGTTATCAATCCGATAAACGCACAAGGAGTTTAAAAGCTGACATACCCACACCGAATTTAAAAGCTTGCAAATCCAAAACAAATTTAGAAGCTGACATTCCCACGACGAATTTAGAAACTCACACAGTTAATAGTGATCAGAGCTCTGGAGTAGTGCAAACTGCTAAGAGCCGATCTTTTAAAGATGTGGATAGTTATCAATCCGACAAACCCACAAGAAGTTTAAAAGATGATATACCCACACCGAATTTAAAAGCTTCCAAATCCAAAACAAATTTAGAAGCTGATATTCCCACGACGAATTTAGAAACTCGCACAGTTAGGAGTGATCAGAGCTCTGGAGTAGTGCAAACTGCTAAGAGCCGATCTTTTAAAGATGTGGATAAGTTATCAATCCGATAAAACCACAAGAAGTTTAAAAGCTGATATACCCACACCGAATTTAAAAGCTTGCAAATCCAAAAGAAATTTGGAAGCTGACATTCCCACGACGAATATAGAAACTCA
The DNA here is from genome assembly GCA_951805005.1 of Othius punctulatus. Lineage (NCBI taxonomy): Eukaryota > Metazoa > Arthropoda > Insecta > Coleoptera > Staphylinidae > Othius > Othius punctulatus. Next base: position 19,808,835 of record OX638146.1, read on the forward strand.
CAGACCCACAAGAAATTTGGAAGCTGACAGACCACAAAGAATTAGAAGCTGACAGCTCACAAAGTATTTGGACAGCCCACAAAGAATTTGTAAGCTGACAGCCCACAAAGAATTTGGAAGGTGACAGCCCACAAAGAATTTGGAAGCTGACAGCTCACAAAGAATTTGGAAGCTGACAGCCCACAAAGAATTTGGAAGCTGACAGCCCACAAATAATTTGGAAGCTGATAGCCCATAAAGAATATGGTAGCTGACAGACTCGCGAGAAATTTGGAAGGTTGTCTTCCTTAGTACTCGTGGGGTTTACAAGTTGTTGAGAAGTCTTCATCAATTCTACACCAAAAGGTTCTGGTATAAGCGATTCTATTAAACCCACTAATTGCCGCGATTATTAATACGGCACCTTACCAAGGCTTGTAATTAGCGATAGCTTCGAAAATGCTATCGTCGTTCGTCGTTCGTCGTTAAACAAACCATAAAATTACTTCGTTATTCGAAAAAATGAAAACATAATAATGTCATCAAGTACTACTAATAGTAATAATGCTGATAGTAAATAATAATGTGATATGTAGTTAGTTTGTAGGTAGTAAAATCTCTTCGCCATAAACGGATTCGATCCGTGAAATAATTCTGGCAAAAATGAAATTTAGTGCCCCCAGATATCAAAGCTGTGGCCGGTTGTGGACTTATGCGCACGTGTAATTAATTACCTCAGCTGAAATTTTATGGCCCATGGGTAATTGAGGCGCTTCAAGATTGCCTGGACTTTCAGGTGTGAAGGTATTTTTGCGTTGGTTAAGGTGTGTGACAAATTCGCGAAATGCTGTTGATTACGGCTCCGTCCGTCGCTTCCCACGGGGACTTGATGATTAAAGTCACAGGAGAGGTGAAGGGGGTCTTTAAATTGATTGATTTACATGGTATTTTGAGGCGAAAATGCATCGGTGGGAAATTTTATTGGCGGCGACGATTTGTGGGAACGCAATTACAGCGTTTCCGAATGATGCCAGGAAAAATGGAATGGCACTTTTACGAGGCAAAGATTATTGGCTGCCACGAATCTGGCAGCTGCAGCATCATCAATGCTGTCCAGGCCAAACATTGGTGTACATTTTTGAAAATTTAGGTAAATACACATAGCTTCTTGAAAATTTGAACAACAGTTTTACTAAGATTATTAATATTATATGAGGACGAATGCAAACATAACCTAAAGTTAAGTAAAATTTTGAAAATTTAGGCATATACAAGTATATTTGTGAAAATAAATAGGCAAGGAGCAACCAATATATTGAAAATTTGCGATATAATTTGAAAATTTTTGCAAATGCAAAGCGGACGGAAATAAAAAAATTAACTAATGTGATCAAAATTTGAAAATTTAAGCAAATAAAAGTCTTTTTTCAACATTTAGGCAATTACAACTACTTTTTTTTTAAATTTATGCTATTGCAGGTAGAATTTTTAAAACAATCACAATTGCAAGCAATATACTCAAAATTTACTACTTGAAAAGGGCTATTACAGCTTTGGGGAATTCATGGCCGAGCCTGACCATTAACAACACGAGATGACGTCTTTAACACATCAGGCTGGGCATTATCAGGCATTATGCAACACTTATCCACATTGCTTGTATTTTATTCATTTTTAATTTGTGTAAAATGATGTGTACTTGTATCGTACTAATTTTTGATCTGTGTAAAATAACATGTTCATCCACTGTTTATTGTGGCACTATGTAAACAAATGACTTATTTTCTTACTTATTTACTACTTACTTGCTTACGCATTGTAAGCAATGTTTAAAAAAAATGACAAAACCAAAGCAAAATGAAAAGGGGAATCCGAAAAATGGTGCAAACAACAATAAAAACTAATAATGAAATAAGAAGAGGCATGCAAAAATAAGCAAATGTAAGTAAAATTTTGAAAATTTAGGCAAATACAATTTTTTTACATTAGGCAAATATAAGTACATTTTTGAAAATTTAGGCACTTGCAAGTAGATGCTTGAAACTGTTCACAGTTGCAAACAATTACTTAAAATTCAGGAGGTAATAGTTTAAATAATTTGACGGACCCAAAGCGAAATGAAAACAAGAATGAAAAAAAAAATGGTGCATTACAAACAACAATGAGAACTAATAATGAAATAAAAAGAGGAATGCAAAAATAACCTAATGTAAGCAAAATTTTGGAAATTTAGGCAAATACCAGTAATTCTTTTTACATTTAGGCAAATATAAGTACATTTTTGAACATTTAGGCACTTGCAAGTAGAGTTTTGAAAATTTTCAAAATTGCAAGGAATTACTTAAAATTCAGGAGATAATAGTTTAAATAATTTGACGGACCCAAAGCGAAATGAAAATAGGAATGCAAAAATAAAATGTTGCAATACAAATAACAATGAAAACTGATAATGAAATAAAAAGAGGAATGCAAAAATAACCTAATGTAAGCAAAATTTGGAAAATTTAGGCAAATATAAGTATTATTTTTTACATTAGGCAAATATAAGTACATTTTTGAATATTTAGGCACTTGCAAGTAGACTTTTGAAAATTTTCACAATTGCAAGCAATTACTTAAAATTCAGGAGGTAATAGTTTAAATAATTTGACGGATCCAAAGCGAAATGAAAATGGGAATGAAAAAAATGGCGCAGTACAAACAACAATCAAAACTAATACTGAAATATCAAGAGGAATGCAAAAATAACCTTATGTAAGCAAAATTTCGGAAATGTAGGTAAATACAAGTAAGTTTTTTTTATATTAAGGCAAATAAAAGTTCATTTTTGAACATTTAGGCAATTGCAAGTAGATTTAAAAAAAAATTACAATTGCAAGCAATTACTTAGATAGATAGTAGGTAGATATTTTTTTCAAGAGATTATTACAAAATAACAATAAATTGAAACATCTCAAAGGTAATAAAGTAGTAGTAGAATATTTCACAGTATTATGATCCTAGTAGATGTTACTGTGTCAGGTTATTAAAAATAAATAAAATTAGATTACAATTATAAGTAAGCACCAAAAATATATCAGTAACTGAAATTTTCACTGTAAGCATTGGAATTAAGCACTTAAAATTCAGTAGGTAATAGTTTAAATAATTTGCGGACCCAAAGCGAAATTAAAATAGGAATGGAAAAAAAAAATGTTGCAATACAAACAACAATGAAAACTGACAATGAAATAAGAAGGGGAATGCAAAAATTACCAAATGTACCCAAAATTTTGAAAATTTAAGTAAATACAAGTACATTATCCAACATTTAGGCACATTCACGCGTACCTTTGCAAAATTTGCCTAACTGAATGCAATATATCCAAAATTTGCACAACATCAAGGGATATTTTGAAAATGTTTGCAAATGCATAGCGAAATAAAAAAGAGGAATGCAAATTAAATGGTAAAATACAAACGAATGTAAAAACTGGTGGTGAAATAAGAGGAACGAAAAATGCTTACATTAAAAACGGCCAAAACGTTGAAAATTTAGACAAATACAAGTAAATTATCAAACATTTGGGAAAATTCAAGTAAACGTTGGCAAATTTGCGTAACTGTAAGGAATATATTGAAAATTTGCACAACAACAAGCAATATTTTGCAAGTCTTTGCAAATGCAAAGCGAAATGAAAAAGAGGAATGCAAAATAAATGGTAAAATACAAACGAATATGAAAGTTGACGATGAAATAAGAAGAACGAAAAAATGGCCTAATGTGCTTACATTAGGCCAAAATGTATTTTACATAATTACATAAATACATAGTACATAATTAGGCCATTATCGACGTTGAAAATTTAGACAAATACAAGTAAATTATCAAACATTTGGGAAAATTCAAGTAAACTTTTGCAAAGTTGCGTAACTGTAAGCAATATATTGAAAATTTGTACAACAAGCAATATTTTGAATTTTTTTGCAAATGCAAAGCGGAATGAGAAAGAGGAATGCAAAATAAATGGTATAATACAAACGAATATGAAAGTTTGTGAGGAAATAAGAAGAACCAAAAAATGGCCAAAACTTTGAAAATTTAGACAAATACAAGTAAATGATTGAACATTTAGGTGATACATTGAAGTCAATTTTTGAAAATTGGCGTACGTGCTAGCAAAACTTTGAAAATTTTGGCAAATGAATGAATGATTGCCAACTGAAAATAAGGTTTGCAAAAATGTTGTGAAATGCAGAGAATAAAAAGTGAAAACCCATAAAGCGCTTTTCTTCCAATATCAACATATTACTCAGTTACGGTTATAAGTGCGATAAAGAAAATGAGTAAATAAAGACATAATATACTAATGGGTAAAAGCACAACCATTGTATGTCCATTTTCTTTCTATTTATTTCACTTCTGCACCAAGAAGTGTTGCCTAGGAGGTAGACCAGTTGTTGTGTAAATATTATATGGCTTCATTGACTGTTTCATTCCCATGCATGGGCATTTGTACATTATTCCTAGGGTTATTGTATATTATTATTATTATTATATATATTATATACAAAAATTATTTTATTCTTGACATTTGTAAAACTTATTTGTTACTAGCATGAATAAAACTCTAATCTATTCTATGTAGTGAAAGCGTTATTTTAGTATACAAATCTATGATTTGGGGACTTAGTCTTACAGAACATACAGTTTTCGAACTATACAAATCTCGTATTCAAAAATAGCTGTTTTTCATACAATGGTTGTGCTTTTGACCATCGCCCATCGCGCAAGTGCACGCAAAACACGCAGAAAATATTGGCAAATGAATGAGTGATTGCAAACTGAAAAAGAGGTTTGCAAAAATGAGGAGAAATGCAGAGATTAAAAAGTGAAAACCTATAAAGCGCTTTTCTTCCATTATCACCATATTACATATTATTTTATTACTTATATTATTTTTTTATTTTATTACTTATAGTCATAAGTGAAATAGAGAGAATGAGTAAATAGCGACAGAATATACCGATGGGTAAAAGCACAACCATTGTATGTCCATTTTTTAAATTTTGTTTCACTTCTGCACCAAGAAGTATTGCCTAGGAGGTAAACCAGTTGTGTAAATACTGTAAGTCTTAATATGTAGTGACATCGTTATTTTACAATACAAATCTCTGAATTGGGGACTTACGGCCGGTTCCATAATGGTATTAAAGTTTCCCTTAAACCGAAAAGGCGCCTTTAAGTACTGTAACGTGTTCCATAATTGATTTTTAAACGTCACTTTATGAAAAAGTGTCTTTTATCATATGGAACAGAAGCAGAGTTTAAAGTCGACTTTTCTATTAAGTAAGCTTTACATAAAGGAGGCTTTTCTGTGATATTATGGAAACGGCCCTTAGACTTACAGAACTTATAGCTTTCGAACTTTATAAAGCTCGTACTCAAAAATAGGTGTTTTGGACATACGATTGTTGTGCTTTTGCCCATCGATACATATCGTCGGCTTGCAATTGAAATACAATAAGTCGATTTTTGGCTGTTTTTAGTTATGTTTTATTTTGATGGTTTACTAAATTGTAACAAATCTCAGGTTCAGTAGGGGTATAGTAAAGGGTCCTGTAGAGGAACTTTCAAGTTCTCAACTCATTAAATGACTGAGTAGGAAAGGTAACAGCAGAATATAAAACTTTAATTGCAGTTTCTCACATTTTATGGTATTTGACTTAAAGCCTCGTTTACATTTGGAAAGTTTACTGGTGGAAAGTACTTGCCGCCCGTAAACTAACCATCTGTAAACTATAAAAACATCTCACTTTCTTGTTTAATTTTATTCTTGACTGACGTTTTTCTGGTATACAGATCGTAAGTTTACTGGGGGTAAGTACTTTCCGCCAGTAAACTTTCCAAATGTAAACGAGGCTTAAACCAGAAAAACGTCTTACTTTCTTGTTTAGTTTCTTTATTGACAGACGTTTTTCTGGATTACACATGGTAAGTTTACTGGCGGTAAGTACTTTCCGCCAGTAAACTTTCCAAATGTAAACAAGGCTTAAGTGATTTCACTTGTAAACCAACGATATATTAGTGGGCGATTTGAAGATTCGAAGGGGTTAACAAACGCATGGCTGCAAACAACGGGGCGAAGGCATATAAGTTCTTTGTATGACTAACTACATATGGATAACTTGAATTGAAAGGCACTGTTAAGTGATTTTAATGTTTCCCTAAGTTAATAAGGATATAATAATAGGATAAGTGATTTTAATATTTCGCTAAGTTAAGGATTAGTGTCTCAATAAGGATATATGGATAACTTGAAATGAAAGCCACTGTTAAGTGATTTTAATATTTCGCTAAGTTAAGGACCATTGTTTCACATACAAGAAAATTGCAAACCTGAAAAACGTGATACTACATATGCATAAGTGTGCCGTCTCAATTTTTTTGCTTAGATTGTTGCCTATTATTGCTTTGAGACCTAATATGTTTGCCAATTCTCGTTGGTTTTTGTGGTCGTGAAGTGGTCGAACCTAATGTTTTCGTTTCGAATGTCAACACGCTGTATTGGTTGGGCGTAAGGTTGCATGTTCATGCATTACCAGGGGACATAGTGCTGAAGACGAGTGTAGTGGTAGTTTCGTTGCTCAAGGGCCTGGTGGCTGCTGGCAACCTGTTCGCTGCATTCTAGTGGTTAATGGCAACACTATCGCGTTTTTTTTTGTAAGTACGTGCTCATCAATAGCTCCACGTGTACGTGCCTCGACTCGACTCGACCCCCTGCACTTCTACACGTGCTTGTTGGCACCCAGCTAATATCAATTGCGGATTGAAGCAGAAACCGTGCGCGTCAGGAGTAAACCTTCGGCTTCACCACTTCTTTGCGAGGCCGTGCGTAATTGAGTCGCCGCTGGAGCGTCTGGCGTGCCTTTGTGCGCCGCCGTCCACTGATGATGGCCGAATAATCGTGAATATCGATGACGGCTGCGACGCGGTTTTCCTCGGGGGCTGCGGCGGTGAGGGGGATGGGGGCGGCGGCGGCAGCCCTTCCGGATGACGTGGGGCCGCGCGGCGATATGAAAGGGTTAGCGCGCGATGGTGAGATGAGGGTGGAGGGCCCCTCGATCGCTAATTAGTTATCAAAGAGTTCGGGCCGGGGGCCGCCCCCGGGCCCCCGCCGCCACCCCCGGGGAATCCTGTCGGGCCGAATCAGACAAATGTCGAAACGATGAGACGACGACTACCCGTTTTTAGCCCACCCCCCAGTCGCCGCCCGCGGCACCCCATTGTGGGGCGAACAAAAGAGGTCCGCGCGGCGAGCAATCGAAGCGCTAATTCGGTTTTTGTTTCGCGCGATTGTTTTTTTAATTGAAACAATCGCCCGCTTACAGAAAAATCGGGATTAAGACGCGGTCTCCTCTGGGGTTTTCGCGCGCGGCGAGGGGTGAAATGGGGACCAATTTCCAGGGCGCTGTTTGTGTTTTTCCGGGATCGAACGCCTTAATTCGATTAGGGAGCGCCCCGGCCGAAACCCGATAATCAACCATCTTCACGTTGCAATTAATAAAGCCGGGATATTCCAATATAAATTCCGGGCGATTGTCGCGCGCTCGAGATTTTCATTTCGCAGCCCCCTTTTAATTTTTTCACCTGTGGCCTTCCCCCTCGCAGAGACGCCCGCATCCGGCATTATTAGCCCCTCGAGCCCCCCGCTATTTGAAGTATCGATGGAGAGAGGCGGGGCCCGGGAGGAAGACCCGGTTACTTAGTTAATTAACAGATGTGATTACTAATAAAGTTATCGGTTTCTTTAAGCGGATTGCCTTTCAAAACTTTTACCTAATTAAACAGTTTCGCGGGGGAGGGCGCGTTTTTTTCCACCGTGCGAAATCCCCCGCCGGATTTAATTACGTTTCCGTAACGAACTCCCATACGTAAAGAAGAAGCGCTCTTTTTTCCCTCCGCCATGTGTTCTTGGGACGCCCATGCGAGATATTTAAGTATCTACCGGAAACGCACACTAAATCATTGGTTTAAAATTGGTCTTATGGCCAATGAATCATTTACGGAGCTGTTTTTTTTTTTGCCTCGCTCGCGTCTTCCTCTGCTCATCGGTCGCCTTCACACACCGTATCGGCCAGGCGATTGTCTGTAATTAACATATCAATTGTTGATTATTAAGGAGCGCACGCCTCAATGCACCATTAAAACGCGCTCACCGGCGAGAAGCGGTGCGTAAATATCGTCTGAAGATACATAATAATTCAGGCCTTCGCCGGCACGGCGAGTTTGGGCTGCGACTCCAACATTCATCAGGCGAAACTTTTATTCACCATCGTTTCAAAAGATATATATGCATTTTAAGATTGTGGTTTAAAAGTAGTTACAACATATATTTATACAGTAAACTATACTTAATTATGTATTAAAAGCGTAAAGAGTTGGTCCGAAACATCTCCAACATTCATCAAGCAAAACTTTAATTCACCATCGTTTTAAAAGAAATGTGAATTTTAAGAGTGTAGTTTAAAAGTGTAGTTTAAAAGTAGTTACAACATATTTTCTATATAGTAAACAATAGTTATTTATGTATTAAACTAATTAAAGGCCTAAAGAGTTGGTCCGAAGTCTTATTTCTAGCCCGAGGCGTCAGCCGAGGAATGTGAAGAGACAGTTCAATTGCATTTTCCATTGTTGCGAGTTAGCCTAACCAACTTTAATACTCTATATTTGAAAATTTAACAATGTTAGCTCAATGATGTGAAAATCAACATTTTTGGCCCAATAATGTGAAAATCAACATTTTTAGCCCAATAACTTGAAAAAGAAATGATATATATATGAATTTTAAGATTTTAGTTTAAAAGCAGTTGCAACATAATTTTTATACAGTAAACAATAGTTAATTATGTATTAATGGAGTAAAGACTTGGTTCGAAATCTTATTTCTAGCCCGAGGCGTCAGCCTAGGAATGTGAGGCTGTTCAATTGCCCAATATTGTGAAAATCAACATATTTTCCCAATAATGTGAAAATCAACAGTTTTAGCCCTATAATGTGAAGTTCAACATTTTAACCCCAATAATGTGAGAATCGACATGTTTTGCCCAATAACGTGAAAATCAACACATTTAGCCCAATAATTTAAAAATCAACATACGTATTGAGCCCAATAATGTGAAAATCAACATTTCTATCCCAATACTGTAAAAATCAACATTTTTAGCCCAATAAGGTGAAAATCAACACATTTAGCCCAATAATTTAAAAATCAACATACGTATTTAACCCAATAGTGTGAAAATCAACATGTTTTGACCAATAACATGAAAATCAACACATTTAGCCCAATAATTTAAAAATCATAATACGTATTGAGCCCAATCATGTGAAAATCAACATTTCTAGCCCAATACTGTAAAAATCAACATTTTTAGCCCAATAAGGTGAAAATCAACACATTTAGCCCAAAATTTAAAAATCAACATACGTATTTAACCCAATAGTGTGTAAATCAACATGTTTTGCCCAATAACATGAAAATCAACACATTTAGCCCTATAATTTAAAAATCAATATACGTATTGAGCCCAATCATGTGAAAATCAACATTTCTAGCCAAATACTGTAAAAATCAACATTTTTAGCCCAATAAGGTGAAAATCAACACATTTAGCCCAAAATTTAAAAATCAACATGCGTATTTAACCCAAGAGTGTGTAAATCAACATGTTTTGCCCAATAACATGAAAATCAACACATTTAGCCCAATAATTTAAAAATCAACATACGTATTTAGCCCAATAATGTGGAAATCAACTCCAAATCAAATTTGGAAAACATATTCAGTAGTAGGAAATATACCTATTTCATGAATGAAACTCTATTTGATCAAAAACGAAAAAAGTAAAATTTAGTGATTTTGAATGACATTTTAACTATCTTAATAGATCTCAAAAACTAGCTGATCGATGATAATGAAATTTATTGTTGATATTGTATGATATACTGTGATTAAACGTATTTAATATAGTCCATATCTAATGTGCGATTCTTGAGATATTTTATTTTAACGTGGTCATGCGATTTTTGATACTTCTTGCAATAATTGTATCTCAAATACTATCGTATGAAAACTAACGCAATTTATCGGGTATATATTGGGTAATATATTCGAATATATCAATTGTAATTAATTTAATATCGAACGCTTGGCTTTTGTAATATTATTAAGTATTGCCTTTACGTGATTTTGGGTGATATTATAACTATCTCAATAAATATCTCAAAAAGAGCGTATTAGTATTAATAACATTTATTGTTGATTGCAGTTGCAATTACATTGATATCGACGCTTCATTTTTGTGATATTATGCATTATTGTCTTGACGTGATATTGGATGACATTTTAACTATCTCAATAGATATCTCAAAAACTAGCGTGCTGATATTAATGAAATTTATTATTGATATTGAATGAGGTACTGTGCTTTATTGTGTATAATTTAGTCCATATCCAATGTACGATTCTTGAGATATTTATTTAAATGTGATCATACGATTTTTGATGCTACTTGAAGTGTTCTACAAACAAGTCCATACTGAAATAATTGTATCTGAAAAACTATTATATCAAACTTCGCCCAATTTATTGGTGATATTGGGTGATATATTCGCATACATCAGTTGTAATAAAATTAATATCGAATGCTTGAATTTTGTAATATAATTAATTATTGCCTTTACTCGATTTTTTGCCATATTTTCAACTGAACCTATCAATATTTATTATAGTTTCAACTTTGATTGTTAATATTGCTCATATCTGCAACTGTAACTGTCGAAATCGGCGAGACGTTGCCAAATTTGTAGCTGCGGTTGTAAAAATTTGTCAAGTATACAACTGTTACAATCAAAATTTGTCAAATTTGTGACAAAAACCCACTATCAAAATCCGCAATAATTTCAGTGAAAACTGTAAAACACTGTCCATGATTATTTAAGTGCAACTGTCAAAATGTTATATTTTCAAATGTAACAGTCAAAATGAATCATATTTTCTACTGTTAACTACCAAAATGTGCCATATTTTCAGTGGTAACTGTAAAATTTGTCATATTTTCAACTCTACCTATCGATATTTCTGATATTTTCAAGTGTAATTGACAATATTGCTCAAATCTTCAACTGTAACTGTCAAAATCTGCGAAGTTGCCAAAATTGTAGCTGCAGTTGTAAAAATGTATCAAGTATATAACTGTAACAATCAAAATTTGACAAATTTAGTACTCCATTATCAAAATCCGCAATAATTTCAATAAAAACTGTAAAAAAGTGTTTATTATTATTCAACTACAACTATCAAAATGTCATATTTTCAAACGTAAAAGTCAAAATGAATCATATTTTTAAATGTAACAGTCAAAATGAATCATATTTTCTTCTGTTAACTACCAAAATGCGCCATATTTTCAGTGGTAACTGTAAAATTTGGAATATTTTCAACTGTACCTATGGATATTTCTGTTATTTTCAACTTTACTTGTCAATATTGCTCATATCTTCAACTGTAACTATCAAAATCTGCGAAGTTGCCAAATTTGTAGCTGCAGTTCTAACAATTTGTCAAGTATATAACTGTAACGATAAAAAACGTCAAATTTGGTACCCCACTATCAAAATCCGCAATAATTTTAGTAAAAACTATAAAAATCTGTTTTTTATTATTTAACTGCAACTGGTAAAATGTCATATTTTCAAATGTAACAGGCAAAACGAATCATATTTTCTACAAAATGCGCCGTATTTTCAGTGGTAACTATAAAATTTGGCATATTTTCAACTCTACCTATCGATATTTTTGATATTTTCAACTTTGCATGTCAATATAGCTCAAATCTTCAACTGTAACTATCAAAATCTGTGAAGTTGCCAAATTTGTAGCTGCAGTTCTAACAAGTTGTCAAGTATATAACTGTAACAGTCAAAGTTTGTCAAATTTAGTACTCCACCATAAAAATTCGCCATCATTTCAGTAAAAACTGCATCTCACATACTGCATCTCGCATACCACATCTCGCATACAGTATCTTGCATACAGTATCTCCCATACCACATCTCGCATACAGTATCTCGCATACAGTATCTCTCATACAGTATCTCGCATACAGTATCTCGCAAACAGTATCTCACACACAGTATCTACGTGCGTCCAGGTTCTTATGCTAGACCGATATTAGATGCAAGTTGTAACGAACATCGATTCCAATATTTGCGAGTTGTTTGTTCACACGGACATCGAAGATTCCACGGAATTCCCCATTCCCATTTACATAGTCACCGTGTGCAGTTATAAATCCGGCGAGAAACGTACATTACCCCCTCCCCGGAAATCTCCCATCACAGCCTCGTCCTCGTCGCACCGTCGATTATCGTCAATCCTAATTAAATAAAAGAACAGCGAGGCGTTCGAGGATTCAGGATTCGGCTGCGACGAAAAGCCCCGCACACAGTTTGTTAAGTTAACGCGCGCTCTGCGCATATACTCGCACACCTATGCCCACATTTACGCTCACACACATACACACACACACACCGGCGTGAGCGGTAATTATCGTAATTATATGATATTTATTAAAATTGCCGTGTTATTATGGAGCGGGTTTGATCACCTGTTATAATTACGTTAAATCGTCGGGACGTCTCCGCGTGCGCCGAGCACCACTCAATCCATGACCACGGCCATAGAAAACCAACCACTATAAAAATATAACCAAACAGTAAATGCAATGGATTATGAGCATGAGTTTGCTTATAATTTCTATACGTATGCGTACTCCAGCGGAGAGATCTCGGGTTGGAGCTACACGTGTACATTACTAATTGAAAATTGCTAAAAAAGCTTGAACAATTGTCAGGTCTCGTAGGGATCAGATAAATAAAGATGTGGCAACTAATTATAACATTGCGCGATTTCGGTAGAGCAAATGCCCATTGCATTGGCGGTTACGGTTTGAACGGTTGCGCACGTTTGTTGATCAAACGAACCAAATATACGACTTTAGTAAAACTGAAGTACGGGATCAATCTACGGGCCCTAGATATTTTTGCCATATATTCTGGTTTTCCGGTGTGAAACGCACAACCTGAAACGTCCACGTCAATTTTATCGGCTTGTTAGGAAGTTGTGCAAACTCTTTACAAAAAATATCTCGCGTGCCGCCCCATTTCCCACCCACCCCCCATCCGCCATTCGTTTGTTCGGGCGCAATTGACAGTCACCTCTGACCCCGCAACTTTCCCGATAAATTCCCAATCCCGGCCGCCGGTTAACGGATGCAATCGACAGACGCCGCCTCCCTGCGCCAATTCGCGCGGGGCCCACCCCCGCGCGCCGCCGCCTCTCCACTTATTTATTGTTAATTTCGCCCGCTGACGAGCGTTCGGCCCTTCACGATGAACGACACCGAGATCGATAAGAAACATCTCGCTGCCTGCAGGAGGGCGGCGAGAAGGGGTGGTTATCCGTGGCGTGAATAACCCCGCAGAGATTGAAATGTGATGTTCGATTGTTTCGTCGCAGGAAATATTCGGGGGACGCAGCGATTTAATCAATGGGGAGCATTTTGTCGGGAAGCAATGGTGCGTCGAAATTGGAGCTTGACGTGAGAGTACGACCTCACGTGTAATCAAAGACTTGGCTTGCGAGATGGCTCGGGTCATCGGAAAACCAGACGTTTGGAACACGACCTGGCGCCTAATCAAAGACTTCGAGTACATACTTCGCACTATTGCTCACCATCGCACACCACACCACGCCACACCACACCACGCCACATCACACCACGCCACACCACACCACACCAATTACAAATTTTGCTGTCTTTCTTATTTCGTACTATTAAGTTGAGCACCATTCAAAATAAAACCATTACCAAATGCAAATTTTACAGTCTTTCTTATTCCGTGCTATTAAGTTGAGCACCATTAGAAAAAAACCTTTATCAAACGAAAATTTTACTGTCTTTCTTATTTCGTACTATTAAGTTGAGTACCATTAAACAAAAACTTTCATGTTCATGAATTTTTATAATTAAAACGTATAAAACATAAACTCATAAATAAAGTTTCTAGAGGGCATGCAAAAGCATGCAAACCAACACATTTAGGGATACGCACAAGTGATAGAAACCGGACCGGAGGATGCATAAACTATAGTCAACTCGAGTTTTAAAACTATTACTGCCAGAAATCTACCAATGGGAAATAATCGAGAGGCTATGACACCACAGACGGTGCAAAGTCTGTAATGGGAATAGAGGGATCAGGTTCAGAAAATAAGCACAAATGGTGTGCTGGGATGGAAGAATACGAGGGAGGAATAGCATAAATACAAGAGCTCGGCATTTAATCGGGGCAGTTAGATTTACCAATCAACACAGAACGTAACTCTGCTCGACGAAGACTCGGCCTTGAGAATTAATTCCTTGGGTAATTATACAAACGACGACCATCAAATGTACACTTACACTACATATGTAGAGTCAATTTCCATATTCATGATCAAACCTTTCTAGTGACATTACAGCGCCGTGTCGCTTGTGAATGGAGCTTGACGATAAATGTACACCCTATTAACCAATTCTAAAGTCAATTTTCATACTAATGATCATACCTTTCTAGTGACATTAGCGGCTTGTGAACGAAGCAAAATTTAATATAGGTAGAAATGTGGGTTCCTATCGCCGAATACTGCGTAGTGGATCGATCTTAACTGCATTTCATACCTTGTTCTGACAACATTTCATTGTAGAAAATTGTAAATTTCATAATAATAATAATAATATCTTCATTGGTATGAGTGGCATTTCAAGAATGGGTGTACAGGGTTAGCAAATTTCGATGTGTTAATAGGGAATCTCGATAACTATAACAGGTATAAAATGGACCCCTCCCCTCCCGATCTCTTTTTTCGAGAAAAACTTAATAGTAAAAACCAAAATTAGCTATTGTCTTTTGTTTTCGAGTTATACGCAAAAATTCGGTTTTTTGACTTTTCGTTTTATAGCTGTAGGTCGCTTATTAATGAGAATAGAAAGAAAAACTTGTATTTATTTTTTAAAGTATTTATTATTCGCAAAAATTCGATTGTTTGACTTTTCGATTTATGGCTGTAGGTCGCTTATTTATGAGAATTAAAAAAAATAATGTCTACGTTATTCAGGCACAGTTTTGAAAAGAACGCAGCGGTGTAGTCCATTAAAAAAAAAAAATAGCTCGAAATTTGAGTTATGACATAAAGTTGTGGTTTATTATATGGAAGTCATAGTTGGCTGTGACTTATCAAAAAGAGGGATTTTTTCTCTTTTCAACAATATACGACATGTGGGGCCAATTCTAATTTTTTATCTGATTTTATCAAAAATTCTTACTTTAGAAGGTTTTTGGCGTAGTACGCTTGTGTCATTTTAAGGAATGACAATCCACAAGCATTAATTAACAGAAAATGTCAATAATAATGGGCCATTTAATAAAACAGAAAAAAGAAACACAATATTAAAGATAGTAAATATATTGCCATCAAATATCACCGAACATTATCAAAAATACAAATGAGCATCTAGCGTTAAGTAGCTATCCAGTAACATTTCATGTATTTATTTTATTTATGCTGTTTTTTAGGTGATCAAGCCAACCTTGATGTAAGCGTTACTGCATACTTAACGTTGGATGCTCTATAGAAGATAATTTTAAAAAATATGTTAAATTTTACAGTTACCACTGAAGATATGGCACATTTTGGTAGTTACAGTAGAAAATATGATGCATTTTGTGTGTTACATTTAAAAATATAGCATTTTGACAGTTGAAGTTAAACAATAATAAACAGTTTTTATTGAAATTATGGCGGATTTTGATAGTGGGTTACCAAACTTGACAAATTTTGATTGTTACAGTTATATACTTGACAAATTTTCACAACTGCAGCCACAAATTTGACAACTTCGCAGATTTTAATAGTTTAATAGTTGAAGATTTGAGCAATATTCACAAATAAAATTGAAAATATGTCAAAACATCACCCTAATGACAATAATTAATAATATTACAAAAATCAAGCGGTCGATATTAATTTAATTACAACTGTTGTATCCAAATATATCGCCCAATATTACCAATAAATTGCGTGAGTTTTCATACAATAGTTTTTGAGTTACAATTATTTAAGTAAGGGCCTCTTGGAGAACACTTCAACTAGTATCAGAAATTGTATAGTCACATTAAAATAAAATATCTCAAGAATCGCACATTGGATATGGACTAAATAAAATACATTTAATATAAGTATATTACTTAATCAACAACAAATTTTATTAATATTAATACGATAGTTTTTGAGAAATGTATTGAGATAGTTCAAATTTTATCAAAACTTCCGAGATAAGTCAAAATCACAGCCAACTATGAGTTCTATACAAAAAAACTAGTCATAACGGGTCATAACTCAAATTTCGAACTGTTTTTTGAAACATTGACTACGCCGCTGCATTCTCATAAAAGCCGTACCTGAAGAACGTAGAAGTTAAAAAACGTACCTGAAGAACGTAAAAGTTTTTTTTCCTATTCTCATAAATAAGCACCCTACAGCCATAAAACGAAAAGTCAAAAAACCGAATTTTTTCATATAACCCGAAAATAAAAGATAATAGCCAATTTACCTTTTCACCATTAAGTTTTTCTCGAAAAAAGAGATCGGTGAGGGCGGTTCATTTTATCATACCTGTTATAGTTATCAATATTTTATTAAAACATCGAAATTTAACCACCCTGTACATGTCAAAACCTTTATTTTGGTGCTACGTATTCTAGGAGCATGAGAACCATTTAGTTTTTTATCAAGGAAATCTTCGCTCTAGATATCTGCAAAAAATACGAACAGTCGATTTTCTTTGATTTAACATCAGATACAGTTAACTGTATCTGATGATACGAACAGTCGATTTTATTTGAGTTATCAGGTTTTGTCTTAGTACCACAGAAATATGTGATGGGACTTTGACATAGGGTGGAAATTGAAAATCCACAAATGACTAAATATATTTCTTTTGAAAAATTGTGTTACATTCTTAAAGGCGTGTACTGACTTGAACTCGGTTTATGGCTGAAGCGATTCTCATGCCAATACATTAGGATTAACGTGTATTTTTAATTGATTTGCGAACGGAATGGTTTATATGGAATTTTGCATGTGCATGCAATAGCATGAAGGTATTGAAATTTTGAACATACACGAAAAATTGCAAATAAAAAATCTTTTGGGTGGACTTCAAGTTGTAACTGAAGCAACGAGCGTATGTATATAGGTTAATTGTATTTCATGATATGAACAGTCGATTTTATTTGACTTATCAGGTTTTGCCCTAGTACCACAGAAATATGTGATGGGACTTTGACATAGGGAGGAAATTGAAAGTCCACAAATGACTAAATTATTTTTTTGTGGAAAATTGTGTTACTTTCATTAAGGCGCGTACTGACTTGAACTCGGTTTATGGCATATTCTTTAAGGCGCGTACTGACTTGAACTCGGTTTATGGCTCAAACGGTTATCATGCCAATACATTAGGATTAACGTGTATTTTAAACTTATTTGCGAACGCAATGGTCTATATGGAATTTTGTATGTGCATGCATTAGTGTGAAGGTATTGAACTTTTGAACGTAAGCGAAAAATTGCAAAAAAAACCTTTTAGATGGACTTCAAGCTGTAACTGAAGCAACGAGTGTATGCATATAGGTTAACTGTATCTGATGATATGAACAGTCGATTTTATTTGACTTATCAGGTTTTTCCCTAGTACCACAGAAATATGTGATGGGACTTTGACATAGGGAGGAAATTGAACGTCCACAAATGACAATTTTTTTTTTTTTTGGAAAATTGTGTTACATTCTTTAAGGCGCGTACTGACTTGAACTCGGTTTATGGCTGGAGCGTTTCTCATGCCAATACATTAGGATTGATGTATATTTTGAATTCATTTGCGAACGGAATGGTCTATATGGAATTTTGCATGTACATGCATTAGTATGAAGGTTGCATTAGGTTACATGCATTAGTATTGAAATTTTGAACGTAAATGAAAAATTGCCTTTTGGATGGACTTCAAGGTGTAACTGAAGCAACGAGTGTATGCATGTAGGTTGACTGTATCTGATGCTGAGTCCTGGTGGTAATTGAGATGGCAATAACTTTAAATAGCAGAAAACGCTATAATTCATTTTATATAGAGCGAGCCCGCATGATTCATTGCGTCCAATCAATCTAGCGCCTTCGCCGAACTCGCCACTGCGAATTATATCGATTAATTCCAGGCATTTCCATACCCATACGTGATCGCCTTTTCCTATTTTCGGTCGGTGACTAATGATTGTGTGGCAGTATGTGTGTGTGCCGTGCAGTGTGACATCTCCGGACGGATTATTAAGCGTGCGCCCCCCGAAGCCCCCCCCCCCCCTCCCACTCCCGGGGCAGGCGCATCGTCCTTTTCAGAGGACGGAGAAAATCCGCTCGTTAATTTGAATACGTACGAAGGGAAAATAGTCGATGGCGTAATCCAAGAAGTGCCTCAAACAAAACACTAAACTAATCTATTCCGAATGCCTCGCGCGCGAGACAAGTAAAATATATATGTAGAGTTCCGATAGCAAAATCCGAGCTTTGACAAAGTTTAGCATGGGAAAAAGATTACGGCGTCGGACGCGGGCGTCGGGACGCTCAGGGGCGGCAGCCGTAAGGCCGAGAGAGACGGAGGGATGCGCGTAAATCAAAAACAGCAGACGATACGTCTGTATATGTGTGTGTATGTGTGTGAGCGCTGCATGGAGAGACTCTGTAGTGAGGATTAATAAAATTAACAGATAGAATTACTTTAGTCAGATACCGTGCGAGAGGCGCTGTGTGTTACTTTTGCGACGTGCCTCCGTTTCTGTCGCACCCGCGCCCGCCGCCCGGATATAAAGTTAAGCGAAAGAGACAATGGCATAATTCGGTTTAATGTTAAAGGAAAGTCGCCGTAATGGAATAAACGTATATACTTCGACACACTAGCTGCGAACGCGGCAAAGGGGGGCGCGCATCCCCCCGGCAGCACGGAAACCAACCGAAACAGTCGACAGGCAACGGCAAAACAAACAAAAATCGCGCGCGCGCGAAAACCGGGGCGCTCTTCGCTTCCTCCGGCTTATCGCCGTCGTTGCGTGGGCGTGCGGCCGTCCGCCGCTGGACGTTCGTGCTCCCATTTTGTCCCGATCGCCGATAAGCATTGATTTAAGGCCACGGCGCGGAATGGATTTATCGCAGGGGCCAATGCAGGGGTATATTAAAAAATATAGAGGCGCACACACACACACACATGCCACCCCGGTTATTTAATATTCGTCTTCATAAAACCACCCCCCTCGCCCAGCGGGCCCGTGCGCCCCCGCATATATATTCAAAAAATACATATATACATCTAAGTGGATTTATGACATGACACATGGACTATAAATTCTGATCAAAAATTCAAACAATATCGCGGTTAAGGATATCGCTTTTGTCTTTCGAAATAGGGGCGATATTCGCCCGAGCGCGTGCATTTAAAGTGGGGTGGCCCCGGCACGACTCATATGGGTAGATATTTATCATGTATATATGTGTGTGTACTTTGCATATTGGACATATATCTGTGGTTCGCATCTAATGTCACTGTCAATATTGGCTTTTGCTACTTTCTATTATTAAAAAAAAAGCAGAAAGAGGGGATGAAAGGACGCCAACAACGAACGACGATCCTGTCAAAGCTAAAGTACTCAATCTATCCCTAACGGCTATATCTCACGTTCCCATACGAAATATATTCATGACGTTTTTAATTTTGCTGCAAATTAATACTCTTACGCAGACGTGGCTGCAAATTCGTTCTGCCTTTCAATTCACATATATACAACAGCTATTTTTACTTTATCCACGGTATTTTGTGAAAACAAAACATATTGGGCTTAATTTTACACATTAGGATCTGCGTAATAAAATAGTTAATGGGGGATTGACAATAATTAAAACCATAAACCACTACAGACCAATTATTTAGATCAGCTGTGTCGAAAGTCCGCATAGCGATGATAATTGTCAACCTCCGGAATGGAGAAGGCACCTAGAGAAAACCCATAAAAATCGTATTCGCCATCCCTACAACGTCAACGCAAAAAGTGATATTTACCAATGCATTCTATGATAGTATAAAATGTTCTTAGTAAGTGAATAAAGCTTGAAGTATTGAAATGTATGTGGATCCGTCCTGAGTTATGAGGTAATGGATGGTTGGAGTGTTGAAGGTGTGTTAAAAGCTTTCGTTACAAAATGTGTAAAATGCATATTTAAAATATTTACATAATAATTTAGAAGTAAAAACTGGAAATTTAATATAATCTGGTTTATACATTTGGCAATAGTATAAAAATGCACTGAGTAAATTAAGCAAACTGTAACTTTGTTGCGGTTTTGAAACTATGTTTATAAAAAATCATACAAATTTAGAACATTCCGTTTCTTAATTCAGATAAAAAAATAAAAAAAATAAAAACTAGAGATGGTATATACGTACACTAAGTTTAACATAAAACTCACTGAGTTTTTCATATGTTTTTATAATAAGTAGTATGAAATGCACTCGGTATATTACGAAAACTTTTGATACACGGTTGAAACTTTGTTGCGGGTTTGAAACTACGTATACCAGTATTGGCAGTCATGGTTGATCTTTATTGATAGTCATCGCAGATCATTGTTGACAATTGTCGGCGATTCTCTAATATCCAAAAATCATTCAAAATTTCAGCAGATGTAAGCTGGACAATGAAAAATCATTGATCCATTGGACAATCCACTAGAATTTATAAATATGCAATGGACTTGGAGATATGGAGCAAATAAAAATGACATCATTATCCTGGTAGATAATTATTGACAGTCATGGTATACCAGAATTGACAGTCAAGGTTGATGACAGTCATCACAGATCATTGTTCATAATAATCGGCCATTAATTTGCTTAGCGTTAACATCTACGAGATAACTGTGTAGAAACTGAGCAGGATGACAAAAAAAGGAGCTACTCGGATGACAAAAAATGAGATGGAAGATAGTAGTGCGAAAAGCCATTTACAACTTACTTTTAATTAGTCTAGCCCGGTGCCTATGCAGCTTAAGTGCCATGGTTGACAGTCATGATAGATCAGTATTGACCGTCATGGTACATAATTATTGACAGTTATGGTAGACCAGTGGACACTGGTCAATGGTAGATCATTATTGACAGTCATGGCAAATTATGGTTTACACTCATGGTAGACCGATATTGAAGGTCATGGATGATCATTATCGACAGTTACCGCGGATCATTGCTGACAATAATCGGCGATTCATTTGTTTGGCGTAATCAAGGAACCTAAGCAGCTTAGTTATGATTACTGACAATCATGATAGACCAGTACTGAAAGCCGTGGTAGATCATTATTGACAGTCATTATAACCAGTTGACAACCATGGAAGATCACTATTGACAGTTATAATAGACCTCTTGAAAGTCATGAGAGATCATTATTGACAGTCGTGCTAGATATTGATATTGATAGTTACGGCAGATTATTGGTTACAGTCATGTTGGACCATTAGTGACAGTCATAGTAACTAACAGGCGATTAAAAATCGTGACTGTAATAATACAAAGCCTTAAATTGACTACTGCACTTGTCACATTTACATATGAAACTTCACAAATGAAATAACACATTTTTTTTTATTGTACGCCAATTAGAATCCACTTAAAGTGATAATTGCTGTCGAACACTTATCACTTTCGAGGAGATTAAGATTAGGACCTACAAAATAAAATACCGAATTGGATTTTTGTTTCCAAATGTATGTACATACTTTTACATTATTAATTTGTAATAATATCAATGCCAATATATGTGAAACTAAGAAAGGGACTAAGTGAAAATAAGACATCAAGAAATTAAATGCCTAATTAAAATTAAAAGTGCAGTTACTGTAATTTATTACAGTAGTACCACTTTTTACTGTAGTTTCGCTTATTGATGATGTGCTTTTGGAATTTTGGATAATGTTATTGCTTTTGTTGCATTTATCTTTTATTTTTTCAACTATATTCTGGGGATGTTCAGCATCCATTTGCAAATATGATCTGATTGAACTTGCACTAGTATGTTCCGTCATCTTAATGTCAATACGACACGTGCAATAGTCATGCAAAATATGTTTCGTGCATAGTTCCTTGCTAAGATAATACCCGCTAAAGTTATGCATTCGAGCTTGTTGCCATGAAAATGGCAACAAGCTCTCGTGCCACTATAGAGGGTATTATCGGCAAATCACTATGCACTATGCACTATGCACTTAACATATTATTATTGAATATACCATAATATTCATAACACTCATAATGTACATGTAACACTCATGTAAATATATGTAACACTCATAAGATACGAAAAAATAGTTTCAAGCGAAAAGTAAAAAAAAATGTAACAATTAATATCTGTCGGACATAAGAATGTACTAGTACATGAACGCGGTTGTTTTGACTGAAGGGGTTCGCCTCAATTGGCCTGCTAGCTCAGCGCTAGTGGCTACTTAAAACTTTGCTAATACATATGTTCATCACTTTGAAAATTTTCGCACTTTCTTCGCATTTTGAACGTTCTCTTGGCCGTTCGAATTGAGACGTCGACGAGCCGTGTCCTTGCCCGCAGGGACTTCCCCGTGCTGCGTCTTATTTGGAAGCGGAACGCGAAGGACGTCGCCGTCTCCTGCAGGCCCAGCAGGAGCGAGCGAGACGAGGAGAGCGAGAGTTACGATAATGCGACGTCCGTTAAAGCGCCCATAATTTTCACGGATTGCCGCGATTACCGGACCGCGCTTATGAGTTATTCCTCCGTGCGCCGAGATGATGATTGCGGCCGGTAATTATAGAATGTAATGTATTTGTTTAAGGCCGCGACGCAACGCGGATGAGTTAGGGGAGGTTATGGTGCGAACGTCGCGCCGTTTTAATCTTGAATCAGTGCGCGCGTACATCACTCGCCGTGCACGTAAAACCACTAAAACCAGACATAGCCAAAATAAACCGAATGCAGATTCAGAAGTATGCAGAGATTCAGATTCAGAAGTATGCAGAGATTAAACGTGCAGGTGAAGGTTGTTGAGGTGAGAAGTCCATCAATGTTCGATGTGGAGAATCCTCAACTCAGAGATCCCAAAACTATTTGGCAGAAGAACGGAAGTCCTTCAATCTTTGATGTTGAGAAACCTCAGCTCGGAGATCACAAAACAGTTTTGCAGAAGAGCGAAAGTCCTTCAATTTTCGATGTTGAGATCCTCAGCTCACAGATGCCAAAACTATTTGGCAGAAGAACGAAAGTCCTTCAATCTTTGATGTTGAGAAACCTCAGCTCAGAGATTCCAAAACATTTTGGCAGAAGAACGAAAGTCCTACAATCTTCGTTGTTGAGACTCCTCAGCTCAGAGATGCCAAAACTATTTGGCAGAAGAACGAAAGTCCTTCAATCTTTGATGTTGAGAAACCTCAGCTCAGAGATTCCAAACCATTTTGGCAGAAGAACGAAAGTCCTTCAATCTTCGTTGTTGAGACTCCTCAGCTCAGAGATCCTAAAACTATTCGATGTTATTCTATTTAGTCTCAAAATAGGCGTCATTTTGTAAATCGTCGATATGAAGCAAAAATTTCGGAAATTATTTATTTCCTCAAACACTACTGAAGATAAGTGCTCTATAGGCTAAATAAAATGTATTCAGAAATAAACGAGCAATCTAAATATGTAAAGATATACAGGGTGTCCTATTTAAAATAAAAAAGTTTTTGGCCACTTCCGGTAGAAGCGGTAGCGATAGAAACATGCACGTACTTTTTTTTGGGAGATCACGACGAATATATTGGTGTGAATTTTTTCTATTTTGTTTACCAGGTACCTCAAACTTTTAACAAACGGCTTGCGTAAGACACCTTATGTAGATAACATAAGAGCTGCAGGTTGCAAGCTACGTATTTGATATAATCATACAATGGCTAAAGAGGCTTGCAATTACTTAAGTATCGACATAGATTCAGTTACCATCAAAATATTTAATGAATTCAGTTCTTCATCAAAAATACAACAATTATATAAAAGATTTTTTCACGTGGGTTGAAACAGATTGAACGGAAATGTTATGAAATTAGGTACATGTACAAGAAGGCTGATATTCCAGCTATTGAGCGATTGCTGACAAACTCCGATCCTGTTAAATCATATTTTATGAGCAAAAATAATATAGCGCCAAAATTATCTCTAAAAATGGAAAATGTTCCATTATTCTAATATCCTAAAAATAACTGCAGCATATGAAATCGACGTGGTTGAAGATTTGCTATTCGAAGAATACATTTTTCTGAAAAGGTTTGTGAACGATATATCACAAATCGACAAAAATGTATCCTGTTATAAAAAATGGGATGCCCTCTTCTCCAAAAAAAATCTTCTCCACGATTAGTAAAAGGTACATATTTTCAATTCCACACTCCAATGCAGTTTCAGGAAGAATATGTAACTTGATGACAACTACTTGCAGAAACGAAAGGAACAGATTATTGCTAAAGCATTTGGAAATTGAGCAATGAGTGTTATCTAGATTATCTAGATTATATACAGTGTGTTTCACTTGACAATATCAATGGTTAACAAATCAGTAATTTATTTAAAATTTTGCGGTGGATTTAAAAAAAATACGTTCCTCAATATGTAAAGCTTTTACAGTTATGTTGATAGGGTAACTACATTTTAGCCAACATAAAATAACTAGCTTGCTGCGATAAAAAATGAACGCCAAAAATTGAAGAAAAAAAACACATTACGGATTTTTTCTTAAAAAGATGTATTAAGAAATGTAGTTCGGAGACACCCCAAAACTCCAAAACCCCTGGTTTGGTAGAAAAAAAAAAATTAAGTCTACAATTTCCACTTTTTCGTTTATAGTAAGTTATATTGAAACTATAACCAACTTCCTTATGCCAGGGTTGGGAGCTCGCAGCCAAGCCCTATGGCTTGGAGGCGGGACTCCAAGACCCTACAAAAAAAAAAAAAAAAAAATAACCAACTTGGGCTTTGGTGTTTTGAGATAACTTGGAACAACTTTTCTTAATAAATTTAAAAAAAAAACCCTAATATGTTATTTTTTTTCATAGTGGGCTAGTTATTTACAAAGTCTAAAATGTAGTTTACCCATTCAACAAATCTTCACTAGGATCACATATTGAAAAAACGTTTCGTTTCAATCCACTGGTAAATAATCCAAAAAAAAGTTACCATTCCAAGTGAAACAAACTGTAGAATGAATAGTTGTTATTTATTTTCAAAATGTGATATTTTATATTGATATAGTGAACTTATTTTATAGTTATAGAGTAAAGTTTTATTTATTACACATATTTGTAATATGTAACATTTTTGCTATATTGCCATGCAATAAATTTTTTTTTTCTACTCATAAATGGAAAAGCAATTTTCCACGGCTTACTATACATGAAAGTGGTATTTTGTCACTCTAGATATGAACATATTTTCACGTCTAGAGATGAAAATAAACATGCAAAATATAATGGAAAGGATGCATAAAATGCTATGGAAACGACCTTGCCAACATTAATTTCAGGAATTTTCATTGTGACTCTTTGATGTAATAAGTATTTGTCCCACGGCGATTTTTGTAAAATTTGGCTTCCCTGCTCGAAATCCTCTAAAAAAATGAGTACAGTCAACATGCATTTGAATGCAATTTATTTGCTTTTCAAGTTATGTGCGGGCCTGGCCTTCATTTCTGTATTTATACATTAAAGTTTGTTCAATGTTCAATATTGATAATCCTTAGCTCAGGGATCGCCAAATTTTTTGGCAGAAGAACTTCCGTGCGGGCTTGACCTTCATTAAACTGTACTTAGCTGTACATAAAGTTATACATCTAGCGAGCGTGCTTGAAAAGTATTCTTATGCACTTGTATCAAAATATACGATCAAATATAGTTTCAGCTTGCCTATTCAATATGGCGTGTTTTTCTCAACTTCCAAAACACGAAGTATTGGCATCACTTGTCTGGACCACATTTGCCTGTGTAAACTACTTTCAGATCCCAGCTGACATGACTTATATTAAATGCTCCAGAATAACTTGAATCTTCAATCATTGAACGAAATAATAAATTGTATTCAAAAGGAGATTTGTTGTGGGTGGTACTGATTTTTCGCGAGGATTGGAAGTGCACGGAACTCATTTTTCCCTTCTTTATATTCGTTTGCCTCCTTCATTTATCTTCGGCATGTTGCAGGCTTGATTGGTGTATTGTTAAGCAGATTTGTTGTTTTGCACTAATTCTTCGAGAGGATTTCGATAAGTCCATGGAACGAATCTTTCGTCTTTATATTCGTTTGCCTGCTTCATTTGTCTTCGGCATGTTGTAGGCATGATTGGTGTTGTGCTAGGCAGCTTTGTTGTTTGCGCTAATTCTTCGAGATGATTTCGAGAAGTGCATGGAACTCATTTCTCTTTATATATTCGTTTGCCTCCTTAGTTTTTCTTGAGCACGTTGTACTCAAAAGCTTCGTTGGTGTTTTGCAAGGCAGCTTTGTTGTTTGCACTAATTTTTCGAGATGACTTCGAGAAGTCCATGGTACGTTTCTCTCGTCATTATATTCGTTTGCCTCTTTAATTTTTCTTCAGCACGTTGTAGTCAAAAGCTTGATTGGTGATTTGCTGGGCAGCTTTGTTGTTTGCACTGATTTTTCGAGATGATTTCGAGAAGTGCATGGAACTTATTTCTCTCTATATATTCGTTTGCCCCCGTTATTTTTTTTGAGCACGTTGTACTCAAAAGTTTGATAGGTGTTTTGCAAGGCAGCTTTGTTGCTTGCACTAATTCTTCGAGATGATTTCGAGAAGTCCATGGAACGTTTCTCTCGTCATTATATTCGTTTGCCTCCTTAATTTTTTTTCAGCACGTTGTACTCAAAAGCTTGATTGGTGTTTTGCTAGGCAGCTTTGTTGTTTACACTGATTCTTCGAGATGATTTCAAGAAGTGCATGGAACTTATTTCTCTCTATATATTCGTTTGCCCCCGTTATTTTTCTTGAGCACGTTGTACTCAAAAGTTTGATTGGTGTTTTGCAAGGCAGCTTTGTCGGTTGCACGAATTCTTCGAGCATGTGCATGGAACTCATTTCTCTCTATATATTCGTTTGCATCCGTAATTTTTCTTGAGCACGTTGTACTCAAAAGTTGGATTGGTGTTTTACTAGGCAGCTTTGTTGTTTGCAGTGATTCTTCGAGATGATTTCGAGAAGTGCAGAATTGGCGTTGGCAAGGGCGTGTGTGTATCCCGAAACCTTTGCGAGGTAACCTGCGTTCAAGGTTGATCTCGGTTGTTGTTATGTGAGATTGTTTTCTTCGTCCAGTTCGCGGACGGTGTCAACGATCTAAGGTCGCACACACGCGGATGCTGTTCTCATCACCGCGCTTTGCGAAAATCTTCCGAGAAAAGTGTTGAGGCGTGCCTGAAAGGCGACCGCCTTATCGGCGGGGGGCCCTATTTATCAGCGAGTTTTCCGTATACGGGGGGCGAAGGAACGTGCTGATCTCCGGGTATCACTGATAAATACCTGCACTTCTCCCAGTTACAATTACTGCCAGCAAATCAAAACATAATCTCGCTGAAACGTAAGGCGCAACAAGACGCGAAACGGACGAGGACGGGAGGCGAGTGTCGCGGGAGGCGAAGATTTTCGGCTTTAACAGTTGCCAGATGCTTCGAAAATCAATGGCTTTATAGGGAGTTTCGACCTTAATAACCCGGTCTATTTAAAGAGTCCCCCTATTAAAGCCGAAGAGCGGAGATGGTGGTGAAAAAAAAGTTAAAACACAAACCATATGTAGGCTGCGAGGAGACGGTCGTGGCAGTGTGAGACCCGAAACGCCAAAATCAATCTATAAATACGTTGCCAGTGCGCGGCTGCAGTTTGAGGGAACGCCGGGTAAACAAACACGGCGCAGTTCCCACGAATATCATGTAATATTTATTTATATTAGCGTTTTTTTTTTATGAACCATTAAGTCGGTTTATTTAAACTTCGGCTGCTGTTTACGAGTAGCTCAGCGAGCGGCCGATTGATCCGGCATTGATATCAGCCGAAACGGGCGACATCTAATCGTTCACACTTCCTCTTCCGCCCGCGACGAAAACAAAAACATGCACACACAGAGGCTGCTAGCCCCTGGCTCGAGTGCAATATGAAAAGAGCTCCTCTTTTCTCCGATTATAATTAAAACGAAATCCTGGTATTGAATGACCCCTATGCAAATTAATTCATTGAAAATCAAACTGTCAGCGGCGGACAATGCGCGTCACTCCTACGCACTGTTTGTTTTATTTAATCGGCCTTTAATGAATGCAAGAAACGCGTCGCGCGGCGCAGCCAGCGGAGGGGCGCGTGGGAGGCGCGGGGGCGGACGGGGTTCGAACCCGGGCCCTCCCCATTGTCACCGGGCATCCGGAGACGCCAGCTGGACGCGGTTCCCACTGGGTTAATAGGAGCACGATTCCCCGCACAAAAGGACTAAGCGACATCGAACGGCTCAAATGACCGCAACAACAAGAACCTCAGTGATGAGGTCTAAAATGAATACCCAATGATGCCAAATACCTATTTAAAATCCCAAGAATCTTCATAAAGCTACAACTGAATATTTCAAGTCCATTTATTTTTTAGATCAAATATTTCTGCGAAATGCTTCGACGAAAAGATTTCAATTCACTTTCTTTTTTGCATCAAATATTTCTACGATATGCTTCGACGAAGAGAATTTGCAGAGACATTACACTGCAATGTTGAACCACAGCTCCAGAATTGCTGGTGTAAAAGAAACCAGTTCAAATATTCGTACAAAACGCGTCAATCTCGCTGCATTTTCAACCAATTTTCCTGCACACGCACAAATTCCCACCTCCGGCTTTTCACTTTCCCCGAAACTCGCCGCGGCGGCGGGGGGCTTCCGCCGCTAATCGTCCGGGATTAGTTCCCGATACGGCCGTAAACCGGGTTATAGGGCCGTTTCCGGGGCAGATCGGCGCGAATTAAATACCCGATTGATCGCTTTAATCCCCGAAAACACCCCTAATTGCGCGTTAATACAGTCGGTTTTGCAGGAAAAAAACCCGCCGGGGTGGTTTACGGGCTGCCAATTGCGCGCGGGGCCGCAGGGGCTGCAGGGGCCCCTGCGAAGTGTCTGTGGCGGGCCGCAGGAACGCGTCGGGTGTAATGGGTCGGTATGTGTGTGCGAGGGAATCGGGACGTTCGGCAGTCAATTTGTAAAGTTGGGAAGTGAGGTGGCCTAACCTAACCCAACGTCGTTGACCTTACGTTTCGGGCGTGAATTATGCATGGGCAGTCTATACAAATACCTGACTCACTGCATGGATTATTAGGCCCATTAAGATTCGGACAATAAAAATTTAATTAATCAATATAACAATAACCTAACAATAACCTAACAATAACCTAACGTAACCGACCATAAGGTTTTATGTAATTTCTCCAGTTTACGTTCATAACCTAATAATAACGTTACAATAACCTAACGTAACCAACCACAAGGTTTTATGTAATTTATCTAGTTTACGTTCATAACCTAATAATAACGTTACAATAACCTAACGTAACCAACCACAAGGTTTTATGTAATTTCTCCAGTTTACGTTCATAACCTAATAATAACGTTACAATAACCTAACGTAACCAAGCACAAGGTTTTATGTAACTTCTCCAGTTTACGTTCATAACCTAATAATAACTTACAATAACCTAACGTAACCAACCACAAGGTTTTATGTAACTTATCCAGTTTTCGTTCATAACCTAATAATAACCTTACATTAACCTAACGTAACAGATCATAGGGTTTCATGATTTTTTTCCAGATTACGTTCATAACCTATTAATAACGTTACAATAACCTAACATAACCAACCACAAGGTTTTATGTAACTTATCCAGTTTTCGTTCATAGCCTAATAAAAACCTTACAATAACCTAACGTAACTAACCACAAGGTTTTATGTGAGTCGTCTAGTTGCAAAAGCAGTTATCTCCATCATTACTCATTCCTCAAAAATTGGAAAAAAAAGTGTTATCACAAACTGCTGTTAGGAAATGTATATTATTTGCACCTATTATAGAGATGATTAAAAGATACAAAACTACATAGTTTGAAAAATCAACCATAAGATTTTATGTGTGTCGTCTAGTTGCAAAAGCATCAAACCTTCATCATTACTCATTCCTCAAAAATTAGAAAAAATATGTGTTGTCACAAACTGCTGTTAGGAAATTTAATTATTTTCACCTATTATAGAGATGGTTAAAAAAGACAAAACTCCATAGTTTGAAAAACCAACCACAAGGTTTTATGTGAGTTGTCAAGTTGCAAAAGCAGATATCTCCATCATTACTCGTCCCTCAAATATTAGAATAATATGTGGTCACAAACTACTGTTGTCATATTTATATTATTTTCACCTATTATAGAGATGGTTAAAAGATACAAAACTCCATAGTTTGAAAAACCAGCCACAAGGTTTTATGTAAGTCGTCTAGTTGCAAAAGCATGAAATCTCCATCATTACTCATTTTTCAAAAATTAGAAAAATATGTGTTGTCACAAACTGCTGTTAGGATATTTATATTATGACATTGCAAACTTTCTTTATTGCATTTAGAGCGTTGGAGATTTTTTGTCGATGATCCCTGGGATATAACTATTTATGCAGCATAACTAAGGCAGGATTTCACTTAAAGTTCATTCAAGTTTCATAATATAGTACTGCTTATTGATATAACTCTGAATATACTTAAAAATAACAAAATATAGTTTTCTTTAATAACGTAATAATTGCCTAACTTAACCAATCACAAGGTTACATGTAATTTATCCAGTTTTCATTGATAACCTAACAATAACCCAACATAACCAACCATAAGATTTTATGTACACACGGCGCTAAAAAGACCTTATAATCGTACAGCGGTAAGATTCCCCTTCATGTCACTTTTCTGTAGCTCTTCAATTGAAGGGCTACTGGGAAAAATTATTTGCTACTGGGAGTCTATTTTTGTCGTTTTCCAGATAACTAAATCGAAAGTTTCAAAGTCTGAGAAACGGCAGAAATAATGAATAAAAACCACTAACTGATTATAACATATCTACTTTCACAACAGGTGAATTGAAATATTGAGCAAAGGAATACACATAAGGAAAACTATTAAAACAAATTATTTTAAATAACCAGTGTTGGACTTTGATCGTTTTTAACAGTTTTGGTTTTAGACTTTCTATCGGTACGGTCGCGGCCATAAAAAAGTAGGACAGTGTTTTTGCCAATTGGGAATTTGGTTTAGCTTAAGATGTCAAAAAATTGTGCAACTTGCCTGATAGACCATCCATTTTCAATAACAAGTGTTGGATTTTGATCGTTTTTAATAGTTTTGGTTTTACATTTTCTATAAGTACAGTCGCGGCCATAGAAAAGTAGGACAGTTTTTTTGCCAAGTGTGAATTTGGTTTAGCTTAAGATGTAAAAAAAAAATGTGCAACTTGCCTGATAGACCATCCATTTTCACTTCAAACTGTTTTAAACTATTTTCAAACTGACTAAACTACATCTATACATCTATCATGTTATAAAATGGTATAAAATTGTGATAAAAGTATCAGCTCGATTTCGATAAAAATGGACTCTGATCGTTCTTCCCCATAGCCCTTCAATTGTTTTTGGAATTATCTGACTTCTTCTGAGAGTAATTTTAATTGAAGTGCGTGTTGTCTGGATTAAAATGGACTTTGTCAATTCTAATCTTGACAATACTATACCCAGTATAACCCAACCCAACCTAACCCAACCCTACCCTACCCTAACATACCCTACCCACATAAATTCTACATCAAGAGGAAACAACGGCTTAACATCGCCAAGTTCATATTCTCTCCTACCCACATCAATTGCAAATCAAGAGGAAACAACTGCTTAACGTCGTCAACTTCATATTATCAGGATTAAAATGGACTTTGTCAATTCTAATCTTGACAATACCCTACCAAACCCAACCTTACCCTACCTTATCCACATCAATTCCAAATCAAGAGGAAACAACGGCTTAACGTCGTCAACTTCATATAGTTCTTAGATGGTTCTATAGCTTTTCAAGTTCAAATTGAGACCAATCAAGTGCAAATTGAGACCAATCAATTTCAAATTAAGGCCAATCACGTTCAAATTCATACCAATCAATTTCAAATTAAGACCAATCAATTTTAAATTGAGACTAAACAAAATCAAGTTGACACTAAACAATATCAAGTTGTCATGATAAATTTCATTTGTTTACTCTCAACTTGATATTGTTTAGTGTCAACTTGATTTTGTTTAGTCTCAATTTGAAATTGATTAGTCTCAATATGAAATTGATTGGTATCAATTTGAACTTGACTGGCCTCAATTTGCAATTGATTGGTCTCAATTTGAACTTGACTGGTCTCAGTTTGAACTTGAAAAGGTATAGTTCATAGTTCTTACATATCTTGTACTAAGTAACATGTAGGTATTTATGTCACAATGACAATAACATGTTACTTGATTTTTCTTTGTAGAGACGAAAGACTTGATCATACAACTCAATTTGGTGTGACAATCTCACTATAAGACATGTCTCACTTTTGTTTGGTCGCCAAACATAAAAAAAAAAAAAATGTTTACTAATATAACAATTTTTTATAAAATATTATTAGAATTTTTGGAAAACTCATAAAATTTAGAGTTTATTGGTACCGGATGCTTAGTGAACCGTGCAGTTCGCATTTTGATAGCAAGCCTGGAGAGTTTAGGTAGCCACGGAGAATTAAAATAATGTCATTTTTGATGACTCTTTGATGGAGACATAATAAAATTTTATCCTCTTTATCAAGTTATTCCCAAACTACAATAAGTTCAATACAAACTTGTACATGAGTAATTAATGACAGTTGATAAACACAACGGTGGCTAATACCAAAAATGCAAAACAATTTTTTTGATTCGTATTCCCATTTCATTCTGAGGCCTTCAATTGTTTTCGAACTTCTTCTGAAAGCATTTTTACATTTGCTCTAGAATTCTCAAAAATTCATGAAATAATTGTTCAATTTCAAGTTCAATAACTTCTTTTTGGTGATGCAAAATAAAAGTTTATCCTCTTCATCAAATTATTCCCAAACTACAATAAGTTAAATACAAACTTGTACATGAGAAATTTATGACAGTGGATAAATACAATAGTGGCTAAAACCGAAAATGGCAAAACAAAGTTTTTGATTCCTATTCCCATTTCATTGCGAGGCTTTCAATTGTTTTTCGAACATCTTCTGGAAGCTTTTTTAAATTTGCTCTAATTCTAGAGGAATTTCGGAAATTCATGAAATAATTGTTTAATTTCAAGTTAAATCACTTATTTTCAGTGGGTCGATATATACTGGGTGTCCCGAAACTGATGGGCGATGGGCAGTCGCGTGTGACCTCGCACTTTCAGTCACCTCACTCATTCTCAGTATACACATCTGCAGCTTAGAAGAAAAAGGAGCAAATGCCAAAATTTTACAAGTTCTGGTTATGGCAAGTATTCTTCTGAATCCTATTAGTTCTGGCCAATGCCCAAATTTTACGATTTTTTGCTATGACCTGCATTCATCTGAATCCTATCAGTTCTAACAGTGCAGTGAAATGAAAGACACCAAAACATGAGAAAAATGAACTACGAAGTCAAAATACAGAAATGACAGCAAATTTCATACAGATTTAGAAATTGATACAAAGGAAAGTTCAGAGTTATGAACGTCTTATGGACTTATGAAGTCCATAAGTTCTATCAATATATCAAAAGTCTCATGAGTCTCAGAAATATTAAACATTGCAGCAAATTTCATGTCCCCAAGTAGTAGTCCCCAAATCAGTAGAAGAATCCTATACGTTCTATGAGTAGAAGAAGGTCCAATTCCAGACTTACTTAAAGCTTTCTTTCGCGGTCAGTGCTGGTATCAAAAATATAAAATTTGGGCCTAAATGCGGTTTTAAAGCAGCACCTTGTAATAAGTTCGCCAGTAAATAGCTTATAGTCACAATGGGTGGACGAAAACAAAAGAAGAATGACAAGAGAAGAAGAGCAGAAGCAAAAACAGAAGGTTCTTGATACAAAATTTCCAGGTCAAAGCTGGTATCAAAACTATAAAATTTGGGCCTAAGTGTGGTTTTAATGCAGAACCTTCTAATAAGTTCGCCAGTAAATAGCTTACAGTCACAATGGGTGGACGAAAACAAAAGAAGAATGACAAGAGAAGAAGAGCAGAAGCAAAAACAGAAGTTTTTTGATACAAAATTTCCAGGTTAGTGCTGTTATCAAAAATATAAAATTTGGGCCTAAATGCGGTTTTAATGCAACACCTTCTAACAAGTTCGCCAGTAAACAGCTCACAGTCACAATGGGTGGACGAATACAAAAGGAAGAATGGCAAGAAAAGAAGAGCAGAAGCAAAAACAGAAGCTTCTTGATACAAAATTTCCAGGTTAGTGCTGGTATTAAAATTATAAAATTTGGGCCTAAATGCGGTTTTAATGCAGAATTTTCTAATAAGTTCACCAGTAAATAGCCTAGTCACAATGGGTGGACGAAAACAAAAGAAATATGACAAGAAAAGAAGAGCAGGAGCAAAAGCAGAAGCTTCTTGATACAAAATTGCTATTTTTATCATCGTCGACACGATGGGGTCGTGTCGACCCCACTTTTTCTGGGGTTTATTGCTTTTCGTAAAGATTCTTCTGGACACAACTGTACGTTACAAGAAAACCACAGCAGAAGCAAGAAGCGCGTTTTTCTTTCGACCTTTGCATTAACGCAATAAAAAATTAACGCGTTTGGGTAAATCCATTGCGGCAGCCCTCGAATTGCGAGCCCAATAAAAGCAAACAGGGTGTCACAATAAACCTGCACCGATGCGCCCCCGCGAAAATCAAACAAAATTCGATTCCTCTTTTGTTTTCCGCGGGGACGCGCGCGATCGACGCCCGCCGATTAAAAATAATTAATCGCCCAATTTCGCCCCACGCTTGTTGACACCGGCCCTGCTTTGTTCGCCCTTTGATACCTCCGCGGCCCATATTTGCTGAAAAATCACCCCCCGAATATTTCAGCAGCGGAAACAATCGACAATCGCCATGATAAACCGATACCCCCGGCCGTGTATGTGTGTATATATATCGGTGGACGTGGGGAGCAACATATGTTCTTTTGTGCACAAAAAAACGTACAGGTCTCTAACACGTGTTTTGCCATCCCTCGATTTTATAAGCGGGGCTGCGTATCTCTGGTTGGGAGATATGCGGCGATATAAATGTTTTCGATATTTTTAAGCACATTCCCTAAATGCGGGACTATTCCCTAAAAAAAATCTCTGCGGGGAAATAGCCTCAAGCATGGCCTTCAAGAAGAAGTCATCTCTAATTTAGTAATTTAGAGACCGTCCATTGATTTATTTTTAAGTACCCTCTAGGTGATAGCTTAAATTTACTTTTGGCAGACTACTGGGTAGCATTACTGGGTAATGATAATTTGGGTAAACATACATAACGTCGCAAATTATTGGCGCAGTCTGTAGGACGTCAATACACTCATCAAGTTTTTAATGATAATTTGCGTGAACATACATGATGTCGCAAATTATTGGCGCAGTCGGTAGGACGTCGATATACTGATCAAGTTTTTAATGATAATTTGCGTAAATATACATAACGTCGCAAAATTATTGGCGCAGTCGGTAGGACCCTTATATATTCATCAAGTTTTTAATGATAATTTGCATAAACATACATAACGCCACAAATTATTGGCTCAGTCGGTAGGACGGTTACATACTCACCAAGGTCTAGGTGATAATTTTCACAAACAAACATAACCTCACAAATTATTGGCGCAGACTTCAAGTTGAGAGTACTACAATTGATTCCTCCCCTGTTAAGAGACCTGCAATTGACTTTCAGGCACACCCAGAGAAACCTATACAAGATAAGTCAACATAACTGCATAAATGTACGTCGGGAGTGGTATTAACGTAAAATTCAAACGTGTCGAAAAACTACAAACATTGTAAACCATATATTTCTTTACAAGACAAGTCAATTGGGCAAGGCAATAACGCGAAAATTCGCTTGTTTGCAATAACACCGATGTCCATCGAGAGTGAAGAGTGGCAGGGCCACGTCCTCCTGCACTCCAGACCGAAAGTATGGTCAGCGTCAATTCCCGAAAATAATAAGCGCCACTTGAGCGCTCAAAAAGCTGCACTTGTCCGAAGAGCGCGGTTCGATGGGAAGAGGAGCCGCTGAAAGGATCCGGCCGGTAATAAAGAGCGTTTTGTTAGATGCACGTAACGCAACCGAAACAGGCGCTTCAATTGTTTGGCTGGCGGTTGATGCGCTAGCAAGTGTTTACAGATATTTCTAGACGGATGTAACTCGGTCAATAGGGGGGCCATAGTAATGCAGAAAACGGGAATGAAGCATGATGGTCTATCTCTAGTGTATATCTATAAATGGAAGTTCACCAGTAAGCAGCAGAAGTAGGATTTATCATTACAATTACGTATTACCAGCAGTACTAGTTACTAATAATAGTAGTACCGTATAAAAACATTTTTGTGAAAAAGGTAAAAAGTGATTTCACTATGTGTAATTTAATTTCACAAGCTCTTACAAGAATGAATATACCTAATCTACCTAATACCTATAATACCTAATGAGGTAGATTACTTATTTAAGCTGTAACGAAGCTTTTCTAAAAATGTCCAAATTTTCGAACAAACAAGCTCATCGTCATGAGAATCGCCGAAATACGTGGTAAACACGCGCAAACGATTCCGAATAGATTGTGAGGCTTCGAAAGAGTCATCCCACTTTGACGGCTTGACAAAGCGCCGTTCGTTTGTTTCCTGCGAGTGAATCACGGATTCCTGATTCCTGGCAGCCGATCGTCTTGACTCATCAATCCTGAGACGCGCGCCAGAAAAAAGCGGGCTTCTCGTAACTCACCAGGTTGTCTTTACGGACATGCCAAAAACCGAAGTACTTCGGTCTCGCGGAAAACCTGGCATATGCTCGGATTTCCTAGATATTTCCTAGATTGTGTGGCGCGTGCAGGATTGATTTACGATTGTTATACTACAATATAAAATTAAATAGTTACAGCGTTATTCATAAAAATCTAAACCATGGTTTAGCGGTGTTTTACAAAGGGTTACCAAGGTTACCAAGATTAAACCACCGTTAAACCACCGTTAAACGATTAAACCACCGTTAAATTTGTACGAATAACACTGTAAGTGTTAAAGCCCAGACTTAAAAAATGTAAGCCCAGGTTCGAATAGTAAGTGTTAAGCCGAGCAGACATAAAAAATGTAAGCCCAGGTTCGACTAGTAAGTGTTAAATCACAGACTTAAAAAATGTAGTCCTAAATTCGAATAGTAAGTGTTAAAGCCCGAACTTAAAAAATGCATGCCCAGGTTCGAATAGTAAGAGTTAAAGCCCAGACTTCAAAAATGTAAGCCCAGGTTCGAATAGTAAGTGTTTAGCCCAGATATAAAAAATGTAAGCCCAGGTTCGACTAGTAAGTGTTAAAGCCCAGACTTAAAAAATGTAGTCCTAGATTCGAATAGTAAGTGTTAAAGCCCAAGCTTAAAAAATGCATGCCCAGATTCGATTTTTAAAAGTTAAAGCCCAGACTTCAAAAATGTAAGCCCAGGTTCGAATAGTAAGTGTTAAGCCCAGACTTCAAAAATGTAGTCCCAGGTTCGACTAGTTCGAATAGTAAGTATTAATTAAGGCCCAGGCTTATTATTTTTTCAAAATTATAGTCACAGGTTCGATTCTCGTTTTAGGTAACGTAATTTTTCATTTGCCTTAAACGCCGGTAAAATTGTTCTAAATTTACCAGAATATCATTTCAAGTAAACCAAAAAACTGATGTACTACACTGCACCTTAAAACACGTTGCGTTTAAACACCTTTATACCTTAAAACCTTTGTTCTTGACCAAATAAGGGTATTTGGTCAAGATATGAATCGCAAGTAAAACTTAGTATATGCTTGGAAAAATGAGGACTTTCCAAGCTTAAATAGAAATCTTAAAACACCTTTTAACTTTAAAACCTTTGGTCTTGACCAAATACGGGTATTTGATGAAGACATGAATCGCACGTAAAACTTAGTATGCGCTTGGAAAAAGAGGACTTTCCAAACTTTGGAAGCTTTGGAACTTTGGAAGTAATTTACTAAGATTTAAATACGTGTTAAGGCTGAGACTTCTAAAATGTAGATCGAGATTCGATTTTCCCTTTGGGTAATATATGTATTTTCAATTATGCTAGAAACTGATAAAATTACCCTAAACTAAGCAGAATCTCTTGGAAAAAGAGGATTTTCCAAGCTTTGGAAGCTTTGGAACTTTGAAAATAATTCACTAAGATTTAAATACGTGTTAAGACTGAGACTACTAAAATATAGACCCAGGTTCGAAATTCGCTTTGGGTAACATATATATTTTCATTTGTGATAAAAACTGATAAAATTGCCCTAAACTAAGCAGAATCTCTTTTCAAGTAAACCAAAACCAGATGTACTAACTGCATCATCACAAGTTAAAACGTAGGCCATATTGAACTTAAAACTTTGATAACTTGCAATGTCGATATTCAACAAATTAAAAACCTTAAAAACCAAAGTACTTGGTCAAGACAAAATCGCAAGTAAAATCTCGTAGATGCTTGGGAAGCTTTGGAACTATGGAAAAAAATTGTTTCCAAGCTTTGGAAGCTTTGGAACTATAGAAAAAGAGAACTTTTCAAGCTTTGGAAGCTTTGGAACTATGGAAAAAATAACCTTCCACGTTTTGGAAGCCTTGGAAGATAGCCAAAAATATAACGTTACTACTACCGACAAAAAGTATAATGTTAAAAGTAAGTAAATAAGTATGTTAAGTAAAATAAAAATGTCAAAATAGTACTCTTTTCATGTCACTCGTTTTGGAACAATGAAAGAACGAGGTTATTTTGATATTAAAAATAACAAATAATAAGTGGACATATCAAAAGAAAATTGCAAAAATTTCTAAATAAAACTCTTTTTTTTTACTCGTTTTGAAACATTGAAAACAGGAGTATTATTTTGGAACTTACAGGACTTTGGAAAATGATAACTTTCTAAGCTTAGAAAGTTTTGAAACTTTGGAAACAGAAAACTTTCAAAGCTTGGAAGCTTTGCAACTTTGGAAGACCGAGTATCGATAGCCAATAAAATAACGTTACTACTACTGAGAAAAAGTATTATTTTGACATAAATATGTCAACATATTTTTTTTTCACTTGTTTTGAAACAATGAAAAATCGACTTTTATTTTAACATTAAAAATGACAAATAAAAAGTGGACATTTCAAATATTAGCAAAAATGTCAAAATGATCTCTTTTTGTCACTGTTTTTAAAACATTCAAACAAGAGTATTATTTTGGAAGCTGCAGGACTTTAGAAAAAGATAACTTTCTAAGCTTTGACAGTTTTGAAACGTTGCGAACAAAGAACTTTCCGAGCTTTGGAAGCTTTGAAACTTTGGAAGACCGCATGTCGATACCCAATAAAATAACCTTACGACTACTGATAAAAAGTATTATTTTGATAAAATGTCTAAATAATACTATTCTTGTTTCAATTGTTTTAAAACAATGAAAGATCGAGGTTTATTTTGACATTAAAATGACAAATAACAAGTGGACAGTTCAAAGTAAAATTGAAAAAAATCCAATATATCAAAATTTTATTAATTTTGAAGCAATGCAAGAACTAGTACTATTTTGACATTAAAGATGACAACTTAACAGTCGAAATTTCAAAAGAAAATTGTTCCTTCTTCTTATTTCGCGAAATGGCTATCATAGTTTTTGGACACTGCAGTACGGAAAATGTCTGTTGATGAACGTCAAGACCATTTTCTCTGCTCCTAACCTAACCTGGCATAACTTTACTTAACCTAACTATGAGTCTGGCCAACTGACACTCATCCTTGCTACGATTGTATAAAACAGCGTCTAGGTTTCATTGCCACATTGGACAAAAATTGTTCAAAAAGGGTGACCATAAGAATGAACAATTTTCTCGGGTCCTAACCTAACCTAACCTGACCCAACGTAACGTAACCTAACCATGAGTTTTGGCTATCTGATATTCGTCCTTG
This sequence comes from Othius punctulatus, assembly GCA_951805005.1. Taxonomy (NCBI): domain Eukaryota; kingdom Metazoa; phylum Arthropoda; class Insecta; order Coleoptera; family Staphylinidae; genus Othius; species Othius punctulatus. The sequence continues at coordinate 19,849,262 of OX638146.1, forward strand.
CTACGATTGTATAAAACATTGTCCAGGTTTCAATGTCACTTTGGACAAAAATTGTCCAAAGTGGGTGACTTTGGACAAAAATTGTCCAAAGTGGGTGAAATTAAGACCATTTTCTCGTGCAGTTTTCTTAGGACAGACATTGTCCACAGTGGAGGACTTTGGACAAAAATTGTCCAATGTGGGTGACGGTGGACAAAAATTGGACGAGACATTGGACATCAGAACCATTTTCTCGGGTCCTAACCTAACCTGAACTAATCTGACCTAACCTAACAATTTTATAAAACATAATACAGGTTTTATTATCACTTTGGACAAAAATTGATATTTTGCATAGTTAAAAATACTGATATTATTATTATTTGTTATTTTAATGTTGACTGAATGTTAAACCGAAACTAGTAGGGAAAAATAAATAAATACATACTAGAAGATACCAGAAAGGTCTTAAAATAACAAATAACAAATAATAATCAAACATATCTGGTAACATGGATAAAATATTAACAAAAACTGATATTATTATTATTATATGTAGTAGGATTTTGGAGTACATACCGGCATTTGTACAAAATATCAATCATGTCTTTGTTTTCGTCCTTTATTCATTAAAATAAGTTGTTCTACCTTACTAGTTTCTGCTTTGTTAAAAATTTAAGCCATCTTCAGAGGTTTTGTTACAAAATTATTATTATTATTTTATTAAACGAAGGTATATTTCTGATTTCCAATATTATGTCCAAAACTATTTTGTCTCTGTGCGAAGATAATTGGACATACCTAACATGTCCAATTATCTTCGCCAAGTGGTGATCTTCCACATATAGAAATTTTCCTTTTGTGGCTTTCGCTTCATACAAATCTTCACAGAAATAGCAAATTGTCTTGGACATAACTCTCATTTTGGATACAATTGCATTGTTTTATTTAACAGCTTGATGCTATGTACATGTAATATTATTAATTACCAAATTTATACTAATTAGGGTAAGAAGTTTACAGAATTTATCCCCATCCCCAATCTCGACATTGTAACATTCTGTGAATCAAAATACAATAAAGATTTGATTATTATTATTATTATTATAAATAAGTTCAATTAAGCAATTGAATTGCTACTTAATATTCAAACTCATTTATCCAACTTGTAATGAGAAGTGAGTTTGATGTGTACATTTCTGCAGTTGATGGATTTTGGTTGTTTATGTCTCAAAATCATTTCTGCAAAATGATATGAGAACTGAGTTTAATGTGCAAATTCCTGTAGTTGTTGATTATGATGTTCATGTCTAAAACTCACTTCTGTAAAATGTAATGAGAAGTGAGTTTGATGTGTTAATTCCTGTAGTTGATGGAATTTGGTTGTTTATGTCTCTAAATTATTACTGCAAAATGAAATAGGAAATGAGTATGATGTGCAAACTTCTGTAGTTATTGGTTTTGATGTACATGTTTCAACTAACTTCTTGAACTAACTTCTGAAAATGTAATGAGAAGTGATTTTGATTTGTAAATTCCTGTAGTTGATGGATTTTGATGGATGACGCCTCAAACTCAATTATGCAAAATGTAATGAGATGTGATTTCGATGTGTAAATTCCTGTAGTTGGTGAATTTTGATGGTTTATGTCTCAAACTCATTTCTGCAAAATGTAATGAGTTTGAGGAGTAAATTTCTGTAGTTGATGGATTTTGATGGTTGATGCCTCAAATTCATTTCTGCATAATGTAATGAGAATTGATTTTAATGGTAAATTCCAGTACTTGATGGAATTGGATGGTTTATGTTTCAAACTCATTTCTGCACAATGTAATGAGTTTGATGTGTGAATTCCTGTAATTGATGGATTTTGATGGTGATTGTTGTTGCGTGCTTTGTAAGCAGTGTGACGGTGAGGACATTCCTCAACAGCCTTAAATTGTAGTGTATCTCTATAACCCATGGGGAAATCTATCCCCGCCCCTTGTACATCGTGCTAATTCCGGAATTTCGATCCCCGTGTTTCCGCCTTTGGCGGGGGTGGTGCAGGGGGCCGTAAAAAATGAAAAACGCGAGTTAATAATGAAAGTGTATATTGGGTTTCGCATATTTCAGGCCCCGTCTTATTATTCAAGATGCTCAATTTTGCACCCCTGCCTTCTTATTACGTGAAATATGTTCATTGCCACCTTTCTATACCGCATAGGGTAATATCTCAATGTTATTATAAAAACAATAGCTATCTTCATCTGGGGGCCGCATTACCGAACCGCGCAGTGGCGTAGGGGCGTTTTTCCGCCGCCCTCCGTGGGGGATTTAATCAATCCGCGGGGGCGGCGGAGGGCCCGCGGATCATCCGCCGGGCACTCTTCGCCGCCCGTCCGAGACGGACGTCCGTCATTTGTTACCCGGCGTTCATTTGTCCCGCCGAGTCGGCGGCGGCGGCGCGCCCTCCCCCGTGGGGCCGCCCCTGTCCCGGCGCCTTATTAAACGTCCGGGATATATGCGGGGCAATATATTTTGATTTTTAATTCAAACTCAGACACTGTTTTATGGTATCAGCCGCCCCGGTTCTGATACCGGATAATAATGATTCTTGCGGGGCGGGCGTGCGAGAGAGAGACGGCCGCCCCCTGCTCCGGGGGCGGCGCGGACGGAATGGGAAAACGTAATCAGTATTTTTAAATTTCACATCGCCGGATTACCATACGTCATAACGCATAAAATTTATATTATAAAGGTTATTACACTTTTCAATTCATAGGATGAAAACGTAATAAGCCGCGGCGTGTGTGGGGGCGGAAAAACGGGGGGCGGCGGTGTTCGATATTTTATTAGGTGCGCTCAATTCGTCGGTGTAGGCAGACAAATTCGACGAGACACCAAAAATTGCCGGGGTGATTGATTGGGATCGCTCGATTCAACAGATACCCGCCGCCCCCACACAAAAAAAATGACGAACGCCGCGTGATTGACGCGGAGTGCCGCCGTTCAACCCCCAGGATTCCCCCCGTTAAATAGCAATTAAGTGCGGCAAGTCGTTAATTGTCATGTTTACACCTGCAGCAAACAAAGGCAATTGCGACGCATAACTTTGCATTTTGTACTATGGCTATTAACTTATAGCAATTGTAGGTACGACGGTAAGTACGACGGTAACAAGTGTGCTATCAGTACAGTCCAATTTATCTCAATCTTCAGTGCGTTGTGCTTGTGCCTTGTGTGTATTACGTGTTTATAAGTTTTCTTGTATAAAATGCCGAAAGTAAAACCTTCCGTCGATGAATGGATACGTGGACATTCTGAATTAAAATATGAGAACGGAAATCTACATATAGTGCGTTCTTGTTAATAAAATTGTTTTGTTTTGTTTTTCTATGTTATCATAAAAAATAAAATATACCTTTTCGTGCTTTTTCTGCGTTTTTGGGCTTATTCTAATTTTATGTGCTTATTTTCCAAGTATTTTATGCATTTTTAAGCCCTTATTTTATAATTTTGTATGCTTATAAATCCGCGCTTTGTTAATGAATCAAAGAATCGAAATTATAAAGTGCGGTAGATCTCTCTTTGGCGACCCAAAATTGATTCCAGACCTAATTGTAGATTTGATTATCAAATCAAAATTTCCTTCACACGCATACAATATTTTGATGTACGCTTTGAAGCGGTTGAATGTAATACCCGATTCTTAGCAGTAAATAGAATCAGTTTCTTCATAAAGCACATGCGGCCGTTTAACGATAATAACATAATCTAGCGCTCTGGCCTTTCGCCAATCTATTAGCTTCCAAGTATTTGTTCTCGGTTTATTAAATAACGCGCAGCTAAGTGAATTCTGTAGCACCTCCAAACTAAACAATCGAATCACTGCGGCGAGATACGTCTCAGTGACCTGCGGCTACATTTCTAGAAACGGACCGGAGGACAATAGAAGTTAAAAATATTTTTCCAACACCGCAGCTGATGAAATATCGACTCGCATTTAGATGCAATCTGTATTACACAGGGTGTTTTTAAATTGAGAAAAAAGACTACACGTTAAAATTTTCAGCTCAGAATTTTATAAACCAACATCGCCATGTGGAGTTTATCGTCCAATTTAGAAACACCCCGTATATCTTTCAACACGTTAGAATTTTCGACTCGAAGTATTTCTTCGAGTTAATAATTCAAGATGTCACATGCGGGCCATATATGCCTTATTATGCCCTTGCTACATAAATAACTACTAAGCCACCGTAACAGAAAACACGAAAAATGGAACACTTAGCACTTCGTCCTATTGAAATATGAAAATTTATTTAGTCATGATATAGTTTTTAATCTTTGATGAAAAATCGAATACTAATCAAACAATTTAGTTGTTTTTGCATCATTAGAATTTGCAATAATTTCTATGATTTCATAATAGAAGAAACTCAGAATCAAATTTAGCGGAATTAATTTATAAGTGTTTACCGCCCCGCGCTTCCAAACAAAACTCAATTAACGCAAATATGTTTACCTTTGCGTTGCGTTACTTGGCGCTGTAGTTTCCGCCTTCGTATTATTATCGCTACTCCCGCGCTAATTAGCCGATATTAGTATTGCAACGGTTGTGTTATTTATTTTGATAGCAGTGTTCACATCTCGTGTCCTGAGGATCGCCACGCAGAATTATGTTCTGCGCACTTATATGACATATGGCTGCGGTGAAATCGAAACAATAACAACTCACATATGGCGCCGTGTCAACTGTTCTACTTTGCGAACTGCAGACGTCTTCGTGTACTCGGACATACCTGCAACAGAAAGAAACGAGCAATTAGGTTTGGGCGGTTATTTAAGTCAAATTATGAGGTTGTGGCACAGTTTGGGAGAGGGGAACTGAAAGTGGTGGTCGCGTGCCCTGTTAGTTATGTGCACACTTTAATGACCACAAATATTAATGCCATAAGCTTAACAGCTTAACACCTACAGACATTGATAGGTTGACATACTGATTAGTAATTTGTCAAATACAGCTTAGTAGTTATTTGTCGAACACTGATTAGAAGTTATTTGTCAATCACTGATTTGTCGACAACGATCAATAGTAATTTGTCAAACACTGATTTGAAAATGTTTGTCAAATACTGATTTATCGACTACGATTAGTAATAATTTGTCAAATACTGATGAATATTTGTCCACAACAATCAGTAGTCATTTGTTAAACACTGATCAGTAGTTATTTGTTAAATCCTGGACAGAAGTAATTAGTAAAATACTGATCAGTAGTTATTTAGTACAGATTTAGTACATTTAGTACATTAGTACAGACCAGTGGTTGACATACTATTAGTAGTATGTCAAATACTGGTCAGTACTTATTTGTCAAATCGTGATCAGTACTTATTTGTCAAATACAGATTTGTAGTCATTTGTCAAATACTCGCTAGTATTTATTTGTCATGTATTGATTTGTCGACAACGATCAGTAGTTATTTGTCAAATACTGATTAGTAATTATTTGTCAAATCCTGTAGTTATTTGTAAAATACTGATTAGTAATTATTTGTCAAATCCTGTAGTTATTTGTAAAATACTGATCAGTAGTTATTTGTCAAATACTGATTAGTATTTATTTGGTAAAACAAGTTGGTTTAACAAGAATGATTAGTACAGACCAATGGTTGACATGCTATTAGTAATATGTCAAATACTGATCAGTACTAATTTGTCAAATCGTGATCAGTACTTATATGTCAAATACTGATTTGTAGTAATTTGTCAAATACTAACAGTAGTTATTTTTCAAATACTGATTGGGCAACAACGATCAGTAGTTATTTGTCAAATAATGATTAGAAATTGTTTGTCGCATACTAATTTGTTGATAACTATTAGTAGTTATTTGTCAAATACTGATTAGAAATTGTTTGTCGCATACTGATTTGTCGATAACGATTAGTAGTTATTTGTCAAATACTGATTAGAAATTGTTTGTCGCATACAGATTTGTCGACAACGATTAGTAATTATTTGTCAAATACTGATGAATATTTGTCCACAACGATCAGTAATTATTTGTCAAATACTGATAAATATTTTACGATAACGATCTGTAGTTAGTAGTCTACTGCAGATCAGTTGTTGAATAGTAATTACTAATTATTTAAGATTTTAACACAACTAATAAGGTATGTGTGCAAAGATTGGTTGAATTTTAGTAGAGACTTCATTGAAGCGAAGATATTTTAGAGATAATAAAATATCGCTCTTCCGGTTATGATCAGCAGTTTTCAAATAACTTTTGACCTGTAGTAGAGAAGTAAGTACTAATCGTTCTGAATAAATATTGACCTGTGTTTGACAAATAAGTACTGATCAGTATTTGGCAAATAAGTACTGATCAGTATTTGACAAATGACTACTGATTAGTATTTTACAAGTAACTACTGTCCAGGATTTGATAAATAAATACTAATCAGTAGTTGACATATGACTACTGATCACTATTTGACAAATAACTACCGATCAGTATTTAACAAATAACTACTGATAGGTATTGGCCAAATATTAACTACTTATCAGAATTAAACAAGATCAATATTTGATCATATTTGATAAGATCAATATTTGATCAGGTTTAGGATAGGTTAGGTTAGGGTTATGTCAATTGGTACTTAAATGTGAAAAAAACCTTCATATGGATGGAGCTGACCAGGGAATGCCAATAACTTACGAACTATGTATCTACAGAAGCATGAAGTAGAGGAAGACCAAATAAGAAGTTGAAGTTGGAGATTGATAATCTTCGTAAATAAGAGTTTTAGACAAATAACTTTCATACGAATGGAAAAGACTAACAACTTAAAAACTGGGTGCCTACTGTAGCACGAAGTAGAAGACCAAGAGAGAAGTGGAAATAGGATGCGCAGAATGAGGATTACAAACTCGAAAGGGTTTATCAAGGACAGAACATCCTGGAAGATCCTGGAATGAGTTAACTTTCATATGATACTAAAGACCAGTGTTGTAACAGATACATTGTATCTAGTTACTTTAGAAAAAAATGTATCTAGATACATATCTAGATACAAATTTGAAAATGTATTTAGATCTGATGCGTTTGCTAAAAAAATAACGACTTCTGTCTGTTTCGCCAAATTCTGTAAAAATTAGTAAATTGAGGCACCATTACTGTTTATCTTAGTGGCGCGTTATCATATGGGCAAATTGAGCAAATCAATATTATATTTTTTCAACTCAAAAAATAAAAAATTACAACGTTCATGAGGGCCCCAAATTCAGATTTGCCAATGGCCCCATTAAAACCCTTTCAGGCCCGAATTATGTTTTTGCGAAAAAATTCCTAGATAGATATTTATTTCAGGAGATTATTACAAAATAACAAAATAACCATTGAAACATGTCAAATTGGGCATTTAGGGCTAATCGGGCAAAATTGGGGCATGGGCCCCAAATCAATATTATATTTTTTCAACTCAAAAAATAAAAAAATACAACGTTCATGAGGGCCCAAAATTCAGATTTGCCAAGGGCCCCATTAAAACCCTTTCATTCAAATTTTTCGCAAAAAATGAATGCGGGCCTCTTTTTTTGCGAAAAATTTCCTAGATAGATAGATATTAATTTAAGGAGATTATTACAAAATAACAAAATAACCATTCAAACATGTCAAAGGTAATAAACTAGTAGTAGTATATTTCATAGTATTATGATCCTTGTGGATGTTACAGTGTCAGGTTAATAAAAATAAATAAAATTAGATTACAATTATTAGTAAGCACTAAGAATGTGACAGTAATCTTTGAAATTTGACAGATGAAATTTGATTTGATAGTGATAATAGACAAAATTGACTTGAAGCATTGAAAATAAATACATAATAATCATAAGAATAAGCGCGTATCGATTACAGGATAATCTTCCACCTAATACAATTCTGATCTGATCAGTACTCGGCTAATTTTTGTCTTGAAAGCTTTCCTAGGAAGTTTTTCGTACACTTTCGGGTAAGTGTTATTACTAGTAAATTGTGTGACCATTACTGCTCAGACCAGTGGCGCGTTATTCTATGGGTAAATTGGGCATTTTGGGCAAATTGGGTATTCTGGGAAAATTGGGTATGTTGGGCAAATTGGGCATATTGAGCATTTTGGCCAAAACGGGGACAATGAGGGCCCTAAATCAATATTAAATTTTGTCAAGACAAAAAACATATAATTACAATGTTCATGAAGGCCCCAAATTCAGAATTGCGTAGGGCCCCATTAAAACCGTTTCAAGCCAAAATTATTTTGTTGCGAAAAATTTCATAATGGTAGTCGCGCATGATGACCACTGGGCCTCAAAGGGTTAAGCCATAACGTGTCGCTGCTTCAGACAAAATTAGATTATTTCGCTCTCAAACTTTTAATGACCAGTCTGCCCCCATAGGATTTGTTCACGTTAGAGGGTAGTCCGTCTCTAGGAGATTTGTCAAACTAATTATGACTTCAGATCCGATGTGTTTGCCAAAAAATTTTGGGACCTCTCCCTGTGTCATCAAATTCTGTCAGCATTAGCAAATTGAGGCACCATAACTGTTCAGGAGATTTGTTCTCTTAGCATTTATTACCAGTCTGCCCCTCTGAGATTTATTCTCATAGTTTTATGACCAGTCCGCTTTTCTGAGGTTTGTCATAGTTTCTACCTGTTATTACTAGTAAATTGTGGCACCAGTACTTTTCAGACCAGTGGCGCATTATCCTATGGGCATTTTGGGCATTTTCAAAAATCCCACTGGTTTTTACTTCGGATCTAACGAGTTCTCTAAAAGAAGTCTTTGGCCTGTCCGTCCTTAGATAAATTTTGGTACCAATCAAATTTCGGCGAACTCTAAACTAAAGGTCTCAACGAATATTTTGAACTTCTTGGTTGGGGTGGACAACAAGGTGCAATCAAGCAACTTTGCTGACTTCTTCGTCCGGCACGTGCAGCCGAGGGTTGTGTTCGTCACGTTCAGGTGCGCGCTGGAGTCAGATCCGCCGGTCCGCCAGACGCATGCGACCCACGCGGTCATCAACCAGGGGGCCCCCATTGTTTTGATTAACTCCACAAAATTGAAAACGTCACGCGTAAGAGGCCGAGGAACCGGAGCAGATCACCGGTCGCGCGCGCGCGGGGGGAGCCCGCCACCGGTTAATTGCCCGCGGGGGGAACTTCCGCGGGCCCCCGCGCGGTCACAGGAGAGGACCGCTCGCCTGTTATGTACGGTTTAAGGTGGTGCTCAGAGGCTGCCTACGTGGCGCGATTAAAAAAGCACACACATACACACATGTGGGGAAAAAATAGCCCATTGTCGTCTGCTATTAATCAAGTGTAGGTGTCGGCGGTAGTAAATTTGGGGCTACGTCGGTGAGACGGGAGGAGCGCCGATCGAGACGGACGCGAGTGAGACGGGCGAGATAACGAGGGTTGGTCCCGGAGACGGGCCGTGGGTGTCGCATGAATGGAAATTACGTTTATGATTCAGGTTAGGTGCGGCCCGGCTCACTTTAAAATCCGAAAATGAAAGAAAAAAAAAGTGTACACCTATACGCTAACACGAGGCGAGACGACGGCCGGTCTCCGAAGAGCAGCCCCAGGTCTTGTCCGTACTTGTCCTTAGCAGCGCCAGGGGGTCCGCGGAACAGGTGGCCGCCGCGTGCAGCTTGGGAAATGGGAGGCGGCGCGCCCCCCCGTGACCCCCCAGGCGCAAACAGCGCCGTGCCCCCCTTTTAGCCCCGCGAAACTAGCCTCCGCACCGACGGGGTTGACGTCGGCCGGCGGTGGTGTTGGCGGTGGTGGGGCGTGGGTTCGATCGCGCGCGCTGGAGAAAAAAGTCGGCGTAAAAGTCGGAGGCTGTTGGATGCACATCTATCTGATATCAGGAGCGGGAGGAGCTGAAGGAGTGTCTATATCGGCAACTCCCACTCCGATAACCCTTTTATACTTTCCCCCCACCGGCGCGGCGATTTTATTATAGTTTTGTCGTGTAGCAGTGCGCATTGACCAGGTTTTTTCTTCGGCCCGGCCGGCGCGCGCCAGGACGCACGGGACCCCCCGTTTTCGGGGGGCCCGCGCGGTGGGGAATGGGGGGAGCGGAGGCGGTGCGGCGGCGGACCGCGCGCCATCACCATCTTACGCCGGGGGCCCTCGCGGACACAATGCGCGCACGCCGCTGCTGGCCCGCGTGCGGGGGAGGGGGCCCCCGCGGCACGAAAATACATTGTCCGCTTAGCCGGACCGCATTTTTCGCCGGCCGCCCGATGACTCATTTCCACGGCGGAAATAAATCGCCACCTCCGCGAAAAACGCGTGACAAACGAGGCCGGATTCCTCTCGGGACCACACCGTATCGCTTTACCAACCTATGACAAATTGTAGACCACCAGAACCCAAATGAGTATCCTACTAACATCTTCAAGCGCAAGAACCCGAAGAACCCTTCGAATCATCAACACATTTTAGCAGATTCCAGATGACACATAGCCTAAATGAGGGGCCTACTAACACCTACAGGCGCAAGAACCACAAAGAACCCTTCCAATCATCAATACATCTTAGAAGATTCCAGATGACACATAAGCTACATTCAATCACAACTACAAAACCCGGTCTATAACATAAACACATTGGATGCGAAGTGAAGACCTTGGAGTGGGATATATCTCAAAAACTAAGAGAAAAATGTCTTTGATCTGAACGGTAATGAAGCCACTTTTTACTAGTAACAAGGCGTAAAAACATATATCTCCTAAAGGTAGACTGGTCGTAAAAACTATGAGAACAAATCTCAGAGGTGCAAACTGGTCATATAAACTGTGAGAAGAAATATCATTAGAAAATTCCAGATGACACATAAGCTACATTCAATCACAACTGCAAAACCGGGTCCAACATATACGCATTGGATCCGAAGTGAGAACTTTGGAGTGAGGCAAATCTCAAAAACTGAGAGAAAAATTCTTTGATCTGTACAGTAATGGTGCCACTTTTTACCACTAACAAGGCGTACACACTATGATAACAAATCTCCGAAAGGCAGACTGGTCGTAAAAACTACGACCAGAAATCTCAGAGGTACAAACTGGTCATATAAACTGAGAGAACAAATCTCATTAGAAGATTGCAGATGACACATAAGCTACATTCAATTACAACTGCAAACCCGGTCTAACATAAACGCATTGGATCCGAAGTGAAAACTTTGGAGTGGCGTAAAAACTATGAAAGCATATCTCCGAAAGGCAGACTGGTCGTAAAAACCACGAGAAAAAATCTCGAAGGTGCAGACTGGTCATATAAATTGTGAGAACGAATCTCAGAGGGGCAGAGTCAGGGTCATAAAAAATCTTAGTACAAATATATTAGAAAGGCAGACTGATCATAAAAACTATGGGAACACATCTCAGAGGGGAAGAGTGGTCATAAAATCTCTGGGTACAAATATATAGTAGAAAGGCAGACTGGTCATAAAAAGTATGAGAAGAAATCTTAAAGGGGCAGACTGATCATATAAACTAATCTCAGAGGGGCAGACTGATCTAAATATTCTGAGTACAAAATTAGAAAGGCAGACTGGTCATAAAAACTATGAGAAGAAATCTTAAAGGGACATACTGGTCATATAAACTGTGAGAACAAATCTCAGAGGGACAGACTTGTCATGATAGCTATGAGAACAAGTCTCAGGGAGCATGAAAACCCAGAGGACAAATATATCTTGGGAAGGCAGACTGGTCATAAAAACTATGAGAATAAATCTTAAAGGAGCAGACCGATCATATTAACAAATCTCATAGGGGCAGACTGGTCATAAAAACATTGAGAAGAAATCTCAGAGCGGGAGACTAGTCATAAAAACTCTGATAAGAAATCTCAGACGGGCAGAATGGTCATAGAAACTACGAGGACAAATCTCCTGAACAGTAATGCTACCACATCTTGGTAATTACCAATGTAGGAAATTACAAGATTAGAAATGCAGATTGGTCATATAAACTATGGGAAGAAATCTCAGAAGGGCAGACTGGTCATAAAAACTACGGGGACAAATCTCCTGAACGGTAATGCTACCACATGTTACTAACTACTAATGTAGGAAATTACAAAGTTAGAAAGGCAGACTGGTCATAAAAACTATGAGAAGAAATCTCAGAGGGGCAGACTGGTTATAAAAACTACGAGGACAAATCTCCTGAACAGTAATGCTACCACATCTTACTAATTACTAATGTAGGAAATTACAAAATTAAAAAGACAGATTGGTCATATAAACTATGGGAAGAAATATAAAAAAAGTTTTTCACGATATTCTATGATCCAAAAAATGTTTAAACGACCCAGTGAGAGGTCACAGACCATAAATAAGAACCACGAGTCTAGGACATGCTTTGAGCCATGAAACCCATGAAACAAAAAAGAAATCGGCGACCTCTTGGGATGGTGAATGACGAAATTAAGGGTTGTTTTGATGTGCACCATAACAAAAACCGTATATTCTTTGACCCATACACTTTATAAACGATTGCTTTTAATGTTTTAGTTCATCATAAAAAAAGGTATATTCTTTGACCCATACACTTTTTAAACGATTGTTTTTGATGATCAGTATCAGTAAAAAAAATCAGTATATTCTTTGACACATACACTTTTTAAATGGCCCACTGAGAGGTCAAGGTAATAAACAAGTATAAGAGATGCTTTGGGGATTTTTTGTATGAAACTAAAAAAATTGGCGACCTCTTGGTACGTTGAATGACGAAACTAAGGGTTGTGATGTTTGAGAGTGCAGCATAAAAAAGTCAGTATATTCTTTGACCCACGGGTCACATATAAGAGCAACTGGTCTAAGACATGTTTTGGGCAATCTTAGTACGGCCACTTCATATTTTATTCACTGTATGTCGCACATTAACATAAATGTCTTTAATTTGTCCGCAGATTTACTAAAGTCCGACACAATTTACTTTTTCATATCACATTCTTGGCATACCTTCTATTCTAAATTTACAATCGACCAATTTTTGTAAGACACTCAAACGCGCGCGCTTTCTTTTCATGCCTATTGTGAGGTAAATAGACGGTGCCCAACACATATTTAAGGACTTTACATTAAAGTGATTTCAGATTAAATGCGTTGATTATCGCTATACTGTTCAATGCATTCTTAAACTGTTTTCATCCAAGGAATTCCCTTCATGACTTCATGATAATGATTTTGTCCTGAAGAGGTATGGGATTCGGTGTTAGATATATAACTGCTGTATTATGTCTATACTAGAGGTTCTCAAACTTTTTTCAATCAAGGCATTCGCTGCATGATGATTTTTTTATCCTCAAGACGTATGGGGTTCGGTCTTAGATATTGTATAACAACGCTGTCATAAAGGCCTGCTGTATTATGCCCCATCTCATGATGATGGTGATGGATTATACCAGAGGTCTATGCCAGAGGTCCTCAGACGTTGTCATCCAAGGCATTCGCTGCATGATGATGATTTTACTTTGTCCTGAAGACCTTCATCACGAAGAGGTATGGGGTTCGGTCTTTAGCGATTATCGCTATACTGTTCAATGCATTGGCAAACTATTATTTGGTTGCATGATCATGATGTGATGATTGCAGTGTACACCAGAGGTTCTCAAACTTTTTTCATCCTAGTCATTCCCTTCATGATAATGACATCCTGAAGATGTATACGGTTCGGTGTTAGATATATAACAATGCGACCATAAAGGCCTGCTGCATTATACCCCATCTCATAATGATGATGATGATGGATCATACCAGAGATTCTCAATTTTTTTATCCAAAGCATTGGTGGCATGATGAATATGATGATGACGACAGTCGACACCTGAGGTTCTCAAACTTTTTCATATACGGTATTGGCTTCAAAATGATGCTCAGAATGGTGGTGACAGTGTCTGAAGATTGGTTGAGGGGGTAAAGGTCATTATTTAGAAGAATCATCAACGATATATATCAATGCCGCCATAAAGGCCTGCTGTATTATGCCCCATCTCATGATTGTGATGATGATGGACAGTCTATACCAGAGGTTCTTAAACTTTTATCATCCAAGGCATTCGCTGCATGATGATTTGTTTTTGTCCTGAAGAGGTATGGGGTTCGGTCTTAACTATTGTATAACAATGCGACCATAAAGGCCTGCTGTATTATACCTCAACTCATAATGATGATGATGATGATTATGATGGATTACACCAGAGATTCTCAAACTTTTTCATCCAAGGCATTGGTGGCATGATGAATATGACGATGATAACAGTCTATACCTGAGGTTCTTAAATATTTTTTTCATATACGGTATTGGCTGCATGATGATGCTGATGATGGTTGTGACAGTAAAGGTCACAAGGGGGTAAAGGTCATTATTTCGAAAAATCATCTACGAGAAGACGAATCAATGGTCGAAGAATCGTCTATGCGACGATGGGGCATTCGTTGAGGAATCATCTAAGAGGATCATCCAATAGTCGAGGGATCAACTATGTGACGATGGGACGTTAAACAAAACGTCCACGTTTCATTATGTGTATCGTAAACTAAAAATTTTTACGGTTAGTTGTTTAGGATTTTGTGTGGCCGATTTCCGGGACTGTTTTCGAACCACAACAACAGACCATTTATCCATTCATCCCGGGGGTAAAATTCGGAGACCAGCGCCTATACGTACTCGGCGGTCGCCTCTCCGTCTTCCCCGCGTTGTCCTCGCTCGCTCTTCGTCTGCGTTGTTCGCCTAATTAACAGTGCGTGATCGCCGCGGCGGCCTGAGGCCCGCTCGGAAAGGAGTCCTGCACGTTTTTTCCTCTTTCTCGTCTTCTTTCGGGCGACGCTCAACACATGTCTGCCGGCGGAAAAAACGCGCGAGGGGTAATCTATGAGATATCGAAAACATGTGTCGCTCCTCCCGGGCCCCCCGGGGGCCCGGGGGCCCGGGGGGAGACGAAAAAAGCGACGAGAGACGAAGCCAACGACACACATCCTCCCGCCGGGTAATTGGGTGACGCCCGTTGTATTTTTCTCACGCGCAGAAAACCGATGTTTATTCATCTTTTTCCCGCGTGTGCAGCTTCGCGCAGACATCGGTAGTGAATCATTGAATTAAACATACATCCACGACCGTGAACCGGCTGCCACAAAGCAAATCGGTGCGATGTGCCTCTTGGATTCCGGCCGTTTTGGGGCGGGCACGCGAAATTTTCGGATGCGGCCCAAATAGTCCAAATTTAGGCCCGTGGGACCACCTTGAAGCCATCGACGCTACGAACGAGCCTCGATCTCGCAGAGGATTCACATACAATTTCGAAAGACTGCTGCTCAATAGCCAATAAGATATTGCCACTACTACTAATAATGCAACTGCACCTGCAGCGTAATTAGTCGCTAACATATTAAGTTTATATCTTCGTGTGGAATACTGCAACACGAAAAACCTTAACTATCAGTTTTCTTTAATTGCTTCTAAAAGACGCTTGACCCACCAGATCATAAAGTATTAAATTTTTTTATTAATAATAGACGACTGCACCTGTACCTATTGCTTATAATCACATACAACTCAATACTTTTGAATACACAACTTTTAGTACAGTTCATTCGCTAAATAATTTGGGGGGATCGACAGAAAATCTGCTATTTTGAAAACTATTTCCTATTTCTTTTATAAAAGGTATTTTGATCACCTATATCCTAGGCCTGAATCCATCATTGGGCAATGTAAGCACGAAGAAGAAGTAGAAGACATGTTTTATCACAATGTATAAATATGTATTGGATCGTGATCATTGCTCATTGAAACTTTTATAACAATGTATGAATTGTATTGGATCACGATCATTGGTAATTGAAATTTGGATCACTATGTATAAATATGTATTGGATCGTGATCATTGGTCATTGAAATTTTGAAAAGGTATTTTGATCACCTATACCCTAGGCCTGAATCCATCATTCGGCAATGTAAGCCCGAAGAAGAAGTAGAAGACATTTTTTTATCACAATCTATAAATATGTATTGGATCGTGATCATTGCTCATAGAAACTTTTATAACAATGTATAAAAATGTTTTGGATCGTGTTCATTGGTCATTGAAATGTGGATAACAAGGTGTAAATATGTATTGGATCGTGATCATTGGTCATTGAAATTTTGATCACGATGTAGAAATATGTATTGGATCGTGATCATTGGTCATTAAAGTGTTCATCACAATGCATAAATATGTATTGGATCGTGATTATTGGTCATGGAAACTTTTATAACAATGTATAAATATGTAAAGGATCGTGATCATTGGTTATTGAAATTTTGATCACAATGTATAAATATGAATTGGGATCACGATCCAAAATTTTGATCACAATGTATAAGTATGTATTAGATCGTGATCATTGGTCATTGAAATTTTGATCATAATGTTTAATATGTACTGGATCGTGATCATTGGTCATTGAAATTTTGATCACAATGCATAAATATGAATTGGGATCACGATCCAAAATTTTGATCACAATGTATAAGTATGTATTGGTACGTGATCATTGGTCATTGAAATTTTGATCATAATGTATAAAAATGTATGGGATCGATATCATTGGTCATTGAAATTTTGATCACAATGATCAATCACGTGATCATTGGCCATTGTGATCAAAGTACATGCAACGACGGATCGTTAACGTAAAAATACACAAATCTAAACTTGTAAGCACATCTCATGTCATGGTACTTCAAACACCTAGGCGACATCAACTTTAGTGTGGCACTTAATAATAACCCGGTATACCTATACGCGGTGAGGAATGTTTGTCCTTTCGCCCCACTTCGCGGAAACAAAGGCGACCAACGACGACTGCAATCGACTTATTTTTATGCCCACCTTCAATTGGGGGCCAGAAATAGCGCCCATAAAGCCCGACTAGATCACAGATTACTATTTATACTCCTGCGGTGCATAAATTTCGGGCGCGGACATTAACGGCAACGGATTGTCCCCCGCCTCCCACCACCCCCGAAACTCCATGTGTTTGTATTTCCTGGGGCGTAAAAAAATGGGGGTGTCGCGTTCGCGTCTCCGGAATCGACGGAATCGCCGTGGGGGAGTCTCGGGTTTCGGCAGCAGTCCTGCAGGGCTGCAGCTCCGCAGTGATTTATGCCAAAGACGACGAGACGCGTCGTGGTGTCTAATTGGGCGCCGATTTACGTCCCGATCGCTTGCGTTTGAAGTTGAAAAATCGGCCGTAACCGAGGTTGAATGGTACAGTTCGATTCGTTCTTCAACGCTTGGTTTAGTTCTTTATGTGCGGTTGATAAATCGACAGACGCCCAGACTCATAAATTATTGCCGGAATACAATTTTAGATTTTTCAAGGTGCCCACATCGGAAAAATAAGTTTTTTTGATCAGGTCTAATATAATGCGACCAATGAACATCTAAGAGCGATTTTGATCAGGTCTGATATAATGCGACCAATAAACATCTAGGAGCGATTTTGATCATCACTTAGATTTAAATTTTATTACAACAGTACTAGTAGATCAATCTTTATTCGGCTATCGACATAACGAGTCTTTCCGCCGTTCATATTACATCATTAAACGTTATCATTTTTCATCATGCCGGTTTATTGCATTCTGGCGCAGGGGCTGACGTAATATTGCCGCCCCTACCATTGTTTTAACTTGGTACTTTAACAACCAAAAAACGTGGTTCAAAAAATGGTTTGAAGTATAGTGTTTTTACTTGAAATTGAAATTTCCATTGTGCGAACGGAATTTTATGACATGTAATGGGAAAATAACAGTCCAGAGCTTCTTCGCAGCACTCCATACAATGGATAACCCTTGACCATAATAAACCCTCATTGCAGGTACATTTTCAATTTCAAGTGAAAACACTATACCTCTGGTAACCATATTTTGTGGAAGCGCTCAAGATATGGTTACCAGAGGTACAACCATATTTTGAGCGTTTCCACAAGATCCCGCGCAAGCTGCCGCGTGGATGTGGTTTCCCGATAATCTAAACCCGTACCTTATCTTCTAACCCAGGTGTCCCCAAATTCCTGTTAGTAGGATCAACATACGAATGTTGCTGATTCTGAGCGGTGCAGATAAATCCGAAGAAAATGCAATAAAACCCATAAACCTGTACCTCTTTGCCTGGCCGAAATAGATAACATGTTATGCCCGGTTAAACGTATTTAACTTTTATCGTCTGAGATGTTTCTCAAATTGCTACTGTCATTTATTTTGGGGATTCAAAGATACCTGTTTTGGGCACAAGGGGTGAAACTTAATATTTTTGAAACGACTTTTCTTTTCTAAATTCAGTGATATCACTGAATTTAGATCTTATTTTTATCAAAACCCAAAGAACAATATTTGAACTTGGCAATCACTTCTGTCAAGAATTATTAATGCAGATTTTTGCTTGTGGCTCCCAAACCATTCAACTTTTGAAACTCAAGATTAGAGTCGCTAGTGGCTTCCAAACCATTCAATTTTTGAAACTCAAGATTAGAGAGACACATCAATTGTCCAACTATCGACTGCTAACGGGGCCTTCTTACCGGTCTCAGAATTATTCTGTTTCACTTCAACCAGTACCCTTTCTTTATGGAAATGGAAAGCTGCTTTTTACAAATAAAAAATTACTCAAAATGTGCAAAATAAATCATGTGGCTTCGAAACTATTCAATTTTTGAAACTCAAGATTAGAGTCGCTTGTGGCTTCCAAACCATTCAATTTTAGAAACTCAAGATTAGAGAGACACATCAATTGCCCACTATCGACTGCTAACGGGGTCTTCCCACCGGTCTCAGAATTATTCTGTTTCACTTCAACCAGTACCCTTTCTTTATGGAAATGAAAACCTGCTTTTTACAAATCAAAAATTACTCAAAATGTGCAAAATAAATCATGTGGCTTCGAAACCATTCAATTTTTGAAACTCAAGATTAGATTCGCTAGTGGCTTTCAAACCATTCAATTTTTAAAACTCAAGATTAGAAAGACGCATCAATTGTCGAACTATCGACTGCTAACTGGGTCTTCCCACCTGTCTTAGAATTATTCTGTTTCACTTCAACCAGTTCTCTTTCTTTATGGAAATGAATAGCTGCTTTTTACTAATCAAGAATTACTCAAAATGTGCAAAATAAATCACGTGGCTTCGAAACCATTCATTTTTGAAACTAAAGATTAGAGTCTCTAGTGGCTTCCAAACCATTCAATTTTTGAAACTCAAGATAGAGACACATCAATTTTTCAACTATCGACTGCTAACGGGGCCTTTCCACCAGTTTCAGAATTATTCCGTTTAACTTCAACCAGTTATCTTTCTTTGTGGAAATGAATAACTGCTTTTTACGAATCAAAAATTATTCAAAATGTGCTAAATAACAGGAAATCCATTGGCACATATGAGCTGCTGCCATTTTTAATATAAGAATATTAAAAAAATTCAAAGCCGCAGAAAATCTTCTGGCATTTGTTACCAACTGCTTTATTTCTAAGAAAAAAAATATCAAAATTTGCAAAATAAAAGGAAATCTATTGCGAAATTTAATTTACTGCTTTTTCCGATTCAAATATACAGTATGTCCCCGGATTGAGTTTACAAGAGGGATATTTTTTTAATTTTTAGTTTTAATTAAATTTTTTATACCTGTTCTATTCTACCTGTTCAGTTATTGAAACTTTGTTTTTTTTTTCGTGCAGTAAACAGGAAATCTATTAAGAAATTTGGAAAATAACAGGTAATTTATTGGGAAATATGATCAATTGCGTAGTTTTTAAATCAGAAATTATTAATAATTTGCAAAATAACATGAAATTTATTGGTGCATTTGCAAAATTAACCAATACTGCAATACGAAATTTTGCAACACGAAATCCATTGGGAAATATGATCAACTGTTTTTTTTAATAACAAAGTATTCAAAGCTGCAAAATAACAGGAAATGTATTGAGAACTTTCCAAACTAACAGGAAATTTATTGGGAAATGTGATCAACTATTTTTTAATGAAAAATAATCAAAATTTGAAACTGTGAACAACTGCTTTCTCTTTTTATTATAGAATATAGAAAATTTGTCCAATTATGGGAAATCTATTGACTTTTAATAAAAAAATATTGAAAATCTGCAAAATAACAAAAAATCAACTCGGCAATTTGCAAAATAACGGGAGCTTGATTGGGAAATTAACATGATATCACGAATTCCATTGGGAAATATGATCAACTGCTTCTTTTAATAACAAAATATTCAAACTCTGCAAAATAACTGGAAATATATTGGGAAATTTGTGAACTAATACAAGATTTATTGGGAAATATGATCAACAGCTTTTTTTAATCAAAAAATATGAAAAAATTGCTGAATAACACAAAATCTTTGGAACATTTCCAAATAGCACGAATGTCATAGGGAAATATGATCAACTGCTATGTTTAAATAACAAAATATTCAACATTTGTTAAATATCGGAAAATTGGGTTCATATTTATTGGGAAATATGATTAACTACTCTTTTTTTAATCAAAAAATATTCAAAATTTGTAAAATAACAGGAAATATATTGGAAAATTTGTGAACTAACAGAAAATTTATTGGGAAATATGATCAATTGCTTATATATACACACTTTAATCAAGAAATATTCAAAATTTGCAAAATAGCACGAAATTTATTGGAACATTTGCAAAGTAGCACGTATTTCATAGGGAAATATGATCTACTGCTTTGTATTAATGACAAAATATTCAACATTTGTAAAATATCGGAAAATTTATTGGGAAATGCTTTATTCATTAAAAAAATATTCAAAATTAGCAAAATAACACGAAATTTATTGGAAAATTTGCAAAAAAAACACGAATTCCATTAAGAGATATGATAAACTGCTCTTTTTTTAATCAAAAAATATTAAAAACTTCCAAAATAACACGAAATTTATTGGAAATTTTGCAAAAAATACATGAATTCCATTGGGAAATATATTAAACTGCTCTTCTTTTAATCAAAGAATATTCAAATTTTGTAAAATAACAGGAAATCTATTGGGAAATTTGAAACAAACGGGAAATATATTGGAAAATATGATCAATTGCTTTTTCTTAATCAAAAAATTATTAAAAATTTACAAAATAACAGGAAAGTTATTTGGAAATTTGCAAATAACACGAAAACAATTGGTAAATATGATCAACTATTTTTTTTATCAATAAAAATTCAAAATACAAACTTATATGTGCTAAAAGCCTCATTCAACTCTGTATTACTGTCGTTAAAGCAAACAAACTAGCAAAATAGAGTTCAGTCGCGTAATGCAGAGGTTCTTAAACGTTTTATCCTGCGGCCACCACATTTAACTGAAACGAAAAACATTTAAAAAAGGTGTTCTATTTCAGTTAAATGTGTTATTTCTACATTCCTTATTAACTTTCTGCTTAATTTTTGTGATATATAGACATAACATCACCTGTGTTTATGTGTCATGACAATATTAAACATACGGTCAATACGATGGATAACTGGTGAAACACGTTTAGGTCAACGTGTTGAGCTAAATGTGTCAGTTTAGCTCAACTGGTGGTCTTGTAACAGACCATGAATGTGCCGAATTTCATTCACTTTTGATAACCAGTTTTCAAAATATTCTACTGTATCCATACTCTTTAGCGACACTGTATGGACCAATTTACACCTAAATCTCTTTAAAGCTGTTATCGTGTCAATTCTCAACTCCTGGATTTTGAAAGCCAATTTTACAAATGACGTACGAAAATTTCGCGCCTGATACACATGATGTTTGTTCAGCAAGTTGTTAAGATACATGATCAAAGTTGTTAAGTTTACCGATTTGAAGTTGTTAAGATTACTGAGCAGAAGTTGTAGAGACTATAGATTTGATAAGTTTGTTGGGTTGAAGGTTGTAGGTTCGCATTAAAGGAGTGTTTGGTGCAAATCGATGTTCCAGCCAAAATTTTTGATCAGATGCCGTTAGGATTTCTAATTTGAAATTGTCAAGATTCCTGATTTTAAATTGTCAAGATTCCTGATTTGAAGTTGACAAGATTCTTGATTTGAAGTTGTCAAGATTCCTGATTTGAAGTTGACAAGATTCTTGATTTGAAGTTGTTAATATTCCTGATCAGAAGTTGTCATGTGTACCGATTTGAAGTTGTTAAGATTGTTAAAGACTCTTGATCAGAAGTGGTTAAGTTTGCCGATTTGAAGTTGTTAAGATTCCTGATCAGAAGTTGTTAAGTTTTCCGATTTGAAGTTGTCAAGATTCCTGATTTGAAGTTGTCAAGATTCCTAATTTTAAGGTGTTAAGAGTCATGATTTGAAGTTGTTAAAGACTCCTGATCAGACGTGGTTACGTTTACCGATTTGAAGTTGTTAAGATTCCTGATGAGAAGTTGTCAACTTTACCGATTTGAAGTTGTCAAGATTCCTGATTTGAAGTTGTTAAGAGTCTTGATTTGAAGTTGTTAAGACTCCTGATCAGAAGTGGTTAAGTTTACCGATTTGAAGTTGTTAAGATTCCTGATCAGAAGTTGTTAAGTTTCCCGATTTGAAGTTAGTTGGACCGAAGTTGTGGAGGTCAGTGGTTCGGCTTATTGGGAATCCCGAGGAGAGGCATGCGCTTGGGAGGCATCGGAGTGCGAAAGTGGGGCCCGCGGCGACACCTGGGCCGTGGCGAGGCGCGTGCTTCCTGTCGAACGTCTCAATGACGCGCGAAAAGGGGGGCCCTTCGCACGGGATTCCCTCACGAACGGCCCATTACCGGGGGCCCCCGAACGGGCGGCATTGTTTATGGCGCGTTCAATTAGCTACAAGCGTTACGACGGCTTACACTTGTGTCCCGGACGAAAACGTGAGCTCGGGCAGGACCTCCCATATCGGCGTGGAAAACACGCGCGTTCACGCGGCCAATTAACGAGCGCGGCCGTAAAAGTGAATGATAATAAATTCGGGGGCCCCCGGTTCCCATGGATTTCCTGACCGCCGAAAAAAAATTTTTTAGAGGCGAGACGCACGCGAGCGCGCGAAACGGCAACGTCGCGATATCCGAGCCAATTATCTTAATTACACTTAATTAATTACGGAAAGAGCGTACTGTACATCGCGCGGATTGATTCATGTTTTCTCTAGCTGTCGCTGGTAATTGCAAACCATTAAACAGAGCATAAATAACAATAAATTACGCTATTAATTCTCATTAAAAATAAAAAACGCTGAGCAACACTGTCGAACGTATCGATGGCGGTATGAGTCACTCATGGCTTATCATTAGCGGGGCGTATTGGTTCCAGAGGTCCCCAAACAATGTCAAATGTTACGCGGCGCGCCGCCAGATGGCGGGTCAAGACTGGTGGATGTCCGGTCTCGCGCTCTATAACAGGCCACGTGCACGTAATGCGCGCTTATGGGAATTTGTGCGCAATTTTCCAGTAATTAAGATGGCAGCGCGGCCCGAACAGGTGCGCGCCAATAAAAATGAACCTGCAAGACGCTCCTCGCATACTTTTGCCCTTTTTCCTCTCCTCCACTCAGCGGCGTATGCGGCACTGAAGAGCGCCTTCACAGCAATAACTTTAAATTAGTGTAGCCAATCTGAAATTGTCACAGTTCCTCGCAGATGCGCTCGCCTTTGTTGCTGCGTTGTGCGACTGGCAAGACGGGTTTTATCGCCCTCGAAACGAACGCAGCAAAAATCGCGCATACGAATCAGCCAAGAAGCTGATCAAAACGTGCGCCAAGCAGGAATTTACGTTGCCCACGAATTACACTTTCCGATGCAAAGGCGTATAAACAAAGCGCGCGAAACCAGGGGGGTTCCCCGCGACTGCCGCAGGAGCGAGAGAGGGGCACGCGACAAACAACGAATGGCAGCCGATTTATGTGGACTCACTTCGCGACGCGCTGCCTCCGTATTTTTCTTGGCATGGGGCGCATTCGAAAGCCATGGGAGTCCCCATAAACTGGATCCGTCCTTTTTTCTCTCCTCTCTCGCGCGCCTCGGCCGGATTTATGCGATCACCTACAGCCACAGCCGGGGCGATTGTATTCAATAAGGCGACTGCATAAATCAATTCGGAATTCCGCGCGGCTAATTGATTCTCGAAACGTCGCAACGACACAAAAATTCATCAATTTCCGCGCAGTTTTGTTGGGCGCGTAAATTATTCATCCCCCCATTAAATGGATTGTTTAATATATCCAATATTTATCCCGCACTAATTTGCAAAGCAAATCCGTCTACGCGTTGATTTGCATGTTTGACGCGTGCAATTTTTCTTCGTCCATAAAAAGATTAGAACAGGTGTTAATTATAGGCTTCAACTATTAATAGAAATAACACTTAAATAGGCTCCAGAGAAATACAAGGCCTCCACGCCTCCCTTTTTATAAACACAACGACTCTATACTCAGTTTACGACAAAACCTTCACCAGACTTCAAAACGATCTAAAATCAAATCATTTGACACAAACTATATCACAGAAACATAACACCTTCGCCACACTTCAAAACGATCTAATTTAAGATGAAATTATATGTGTATTATAAAGGCCTCCCATTTTATAAACACAACAACTCTATACTCAGTTTACGACAAAACCTTCACCAGACTTCAAAACGATCTAAAATCAAATCATTTGACACAGACTATATCACAGAAACATAACATCTTCGACAGACTTCAAAACGATCTAATTTAAGATGAAATTATATGTGAATTATTGCGCGACCAACTTGCATTAATGGGGTAATTGCTAGTAAAATCATATGACACAAACTATATCACAGAAACATAACTACTCCTAAACATTCCATCCAAACATTAATTCCTTCGTATTGGCGTTAAAACGACTTATTATTATTTTTAGAGAAGAACGCACGACTAGTGTTACAACCCAGGAAAAGTTCGGTCGAAAAGTTGGAAATGTTGGAAAAGTACTAAGGCCCGTATCTATAGTCCGTACTTGAGCTTGAGTACGACTCAAGTCGTACATTTGGTTGCGTTTGCTGCATAAACGTTTATAGAAACTACGCAACCAAATATACGACTTGAGTCGAACTCAGGCTCAAGTATGGACTATAGATACAGGCCTAAATGTTGCCATTTGGGATTCCCTTAAGTCGTTCAAATGATATGTAATCATACGTCGTTTTACGGTTGTATTGCCCATTCTCTCAACCTCCTTATTAAAGATATACTAAAGTTGGATAATATTCTCTTATATAACTATAACATAACTATACCTAGTGTTGCAACCGAGGAAAAGTATGGTCGAAAAATTCAAAAAATTCGCTAGTACCTTGGAAAAGTTGGAAATGTTGGTACCTTGGAAAAGTTGGAAGTGTTCGCAACTTGGTAATTGTTGGCATAATGCGAGCAATAAACATCTAGCAGCGATTTTGATGGTCACTTGCATTTGAATCTTATTAAATTACGAGATAACATTTTTCAAAATAGGCCAATTTATTTTACAGCAATTGCGCTCTGCCCCCCACAACCATTGATAATAACCTGTACCACTAGTACCACTCGCAACCATATTTTGAGTTCTTCCACAAAAACTGCACAGCCATCATCATCACCATCAGCTTCATCATGCAGCCAATCATCAGGCCATGAAAATGCAACGAATGCCTTTTCTGGAAAAAGGTTGAGAACTTCTGACACAGTTTTTTTGACCAGGTCTAATATAATGCGAGCAATAAACATCTAGCAGCGATTTTGATGATCACATGCATTTTGATCTTATTACATTACGAGATAACATTTTTCAAAACAGGTCAATTTATTTTACTGCAATTACGCTCTGCCGCCCCCAACAATTGATAATAACTTGTACCACTATTACCACTCGCAACCATATTTTGAGTTCTTCCACAAAAATTGCGCAGCCATCATCATCACCATCTGCGTCATCATGCAGAAAATCATCAGGCCATGAAAATGCAACGAATGCCTTTTCTGGAAAAGAGTTGACAATTTCTGGTACAGTTTTTTTGACCAGGTCTAATATAATGCGAGCAATAAACATCTAGCAGCGATTTTGATCATCACATATATTAGAATCTTATTATATTATTACACGAGACCAAAATTTTCATCAGGCCATGGAAATGCAACGAACGCCTTTTCTGGAAAAAGGTTGAGAATTTCTGGTACAGTTTTTTTGACCAGGTCTAATATAATGCGAGCAATAAACATCTAGCAGCGATTGTGAACATCATATATATTAGAATATTATTACATTATTACACGAGACCAAATTTTTCATCAGGCCATGAAAATGCAACGAATGCCTTTTCTGGAAAAAGGTTGAGAATTTCTGGTACAGTTTTTTTGAAAAGATCTAATATAATGCGAGCTATAAACATCTAGCAGCGATTTTGATCATCACATATATTAGAATCTTATTATATTATTACACGAGACCAAATTTTTCATCAGGCCATGAAAATGCAACGAATGCCTTTTCTGGAAAAAGGTTGAGAATTTCTGGTACAGTTTTTTTTGACCAGGTCAAATATAATGCGAGCAATAAACATCTAGCAGCGATTTTGATGATCACATGCATTTGAATCTCATTACATTATTACACGAGACCAAATTTTTCATCAGGCCATGAAAACGCAACGAATGCCTTTTCAGGAAAAAGGTTGAGCATTTCTGGTACAGTTTTTTTGACCAGGTCTAATATAATGCGAGCAATAAACATCTAGCAGCGATTTTGATCACCACATATATTAGAATCTTATTACATTATTACACGAGACCAAATGTTTCATCAGGCCATGAAAATGAAACGAATGCCTTTTCTGGAAAATGGTTGCAAATTTCTGGTAGTTTTTTGGACCAGGTCTAATATAATGCGAGCAATAAACATCTAGAAGCGATTTTGATGATCATATGCATTTGAATCTTAATACATTACGAGATAACATATTTCAAAACAGGCCAATTTATTTTACTGCAATTACGCTCTGCCGACCCTAACCATTGATAATAACTTGTACCACTATTACCACTCGCAACAATATTTTGAGTTCTTCCACACAAATTGCGCAGCCATCATCATCACCATCAGCATCATCATGCAGCCCATAACGTTGATGAGAAAGCTTGAGAATCTCAGGTATAGACTGTTCATCGTCATCATCATGAGATGGGGCATAATACAATAGGGCTTTATGGCCACATTGTTCAGGAATATCTAAGACCAAACACCATACCTCTTCAGGATAAAATAAGAATAACCATCATTCAGCGACTGTCTTAGATGAAACCTCCGGTATAATCCATCAGCATCATCATCATCATCATCATGAGATGGGGCATAATACAGCAGCCCTGAATACAGCGGCCATCATCATCACCATCAGCATCATCATGCAGCCAATACCGCTGATGAGAAAGCTTGAGAATCTATGGTATAGACTGTTCACCGTCATCATAATGAGATGGGGCATATCACAATAGGACTTTATGGCCGCATTGTTCAAGGATATCTAAGACCAAACCCCATACCTCTTCAGGATAAAATAAGAATAACCATCATCCAGCGACTGTCTTGGACGAAATCTCCGGTATAATCCATCAGCATCATCATCATCATGAGATGGGGCATAATACAGCATCCCTGAATACAGCGGCCATCATCATCACCATCAGCATCATCATGCAGCCAATACCGTTGATGAGAAATCTTGAGAATCACTGGTATAGACTGTTCATCGATATCATCTTGAGATTGGGCATAATACAATAGGGCTTTATGGCCGCATTGTTCACGGATATCTAAGACCAAACCCCATACCTCTTCAGGATAAAATAATAATAACCATCATTCAGCGACTGTCTTGGATGAAACCTCCGGTATAATCCATCAGCATAACCGTCATCATCATCATCATGAGATGGGGAATAATACAGCAGCCCTGAATACGGCGGCCATCATCATCACCATCAGCATCATCATGCAGCCAATACCGTCGATGAGAAAGCTTAAGAATCTCTGGTATGGACTGTTCATCGCCTTCATCATGCGATGTGGCATAATCGGGCATAATAGGACTTTATGGCCGCATTGTTCAGGGATATCTAAGACCAAACCTCATACCTCTTACGGATAAAATAAGAATAACCATCATCCAGCGACTGTCTTGGATGAAACGTCCGGTATATTCCATCAGCATCATCATCATCACCATCATCACCATGAGATGGGGCATAATACAGCAGCCCTTTATGGCCGCAATGTTATATATCTAAGACCGAGCCCCTTAGCTGGTGTTGTCTGCAAACTTTGGCGGTGGATGAACTAGTTGTCAAGTATCTTCAAAAAGATACGAAATCAATGCTATTGGATGATGAAATTTTTGTAGGAAAAGTTGGAAAAATTTATGGAAAAGTTGGAAAAGTTCGCTAGTACCTTGGAAATGTTGGAAAACTAGGAAAAGATGGCAATTGGAATTCCCCTAAATCGTTCAAATGATATGTAATCATATGTCGTTTTACGGCTGTATTGCCCATTCTCTCAACCTCCTTATTGAAGACACAATAAAGTTGGATAATATTCTCTGTTTAAAAAAATCAAGCAGGAAGAATTGTAACACAAATTAAAGGCAGTCACATTCTAGGAGCTCACTTCGTAAACATTCAAAAAGAAAAATATATTAAGGTAGCTTTAAACTTCCCAGTGAAAACCAAATGGGAGAAATCAGTGGTAAGCTGCTTTAACAGTTTAATCAGCAACAGGTATTGTCTGCAAACTTTGGCAGGGAATGAACTAGTTACGAAAGATACGAAAACAATGCTATTGGATGATGATATTTTTTGGGTAAGACTTGAAAACACCAGAGATCTTCTAGAACCCATAGGAAAATGGATAACAAAAATCCAAGAAGACAAGCCAAATGCTTCATTAGTTCCCGAAATATTTGCAAACCTGACGCCAATTTTTGAGAAAAAGGTACCTAAATGCCCTACAAGCAATGCGGAAGAACAGAAAATTATGGATATGCTTTCTGATCGCAAAGACATGTTTACATAAATTTCATCTTATCATGTCATGATTCATGTTATCAAGGGCATTGTTTGTTACCTGAGGAATATGTTGATGGACTTGAGTTCATCAGTAACATTGCAGAGCACATGAATGATGTGGATAATGGAGAAGTAATGACTGACTTTACAAAGTACAAAGTCAAGTATCTTTAAAAAGGTACCAAAACAATGCTATTGGATGATGATATTTTTTGGGTAAGACTTGAAAACACCGGAGGTCTCCTAGAACTCATTGGAAAATGGATAGAATGGAAAGATTTTCCATCTTTTCGGAATTTTTCCTGAAAAGTTGGCCGAAAGTTTTCAACTTTTCGTGAAAAGTTGAAAACTTACACTAACTTACACTAACTAAACCACAGGGAAATAACAACTACTCCTAAAAAATCCTAAAATTAATTCCTTCGTATTGGCATTAAAACGATTCGATCTTTTTTTTTAAAGACCCACGCACGACATGGATGACCCGGGTGACGGCGACAAAAGTTTCTAATTTCACCAATTACACGAACACTTTCTTACGGAGGCTGTTCTTAAAACCGCCTAATAGTGTTTCCCCCTGTCTGGGTCTGTCCTTCGTCTTGCGTGCCTTTTTGCAGCAGTCAATTGTCTTGACGGTCGTTTTTTTCGTCCGTCCTTTGTCTCCACGCACCGATATCCGCCCGGCCGCTCTCGCCTCGCACGGAGCGCGATTAATAAGCATCAATTGTTATTGAAGTAGGATGTTACCAATACTGATGATAATTTCCCCCCGTAGCCGATTACGATCCATTCTGGATCAATTACGTCAATAGAATCCGTCTCTATTAGCGCACAATGGGTACGGGCGGCGGGCAGACAAGGACGGCGCGGTGATGCGGTGACAAAATCAATTGGATCCGCGTCCCAATAAACGTGCAATTCACTCGTCGTAAATAAATGATTGATGATTAGAAAATTATGAGTGGTGACGTCACGTCCGGTCGTTACGCGGGCACCAGGCGCGCACCGAGAGTTAAGAAATCGCGGGCGGCTGTTTTTCACGTTTTGCCCGGGCTGCGAACAATGCAGCAGCGGCGGGTGTCATTACGGCGACACCCGATTGGCTGAAGATGACGGCACGGCGGCGATTGATTAGTGGACGTGGGCAACAAAACTACTTGGAGCTAGTTTTTGCCCTTAATGAGACGATAAACACGTGGCGTTCGCACAGGAAAGGCGACTGCCACAAGATTAACTCAGCCTTGTTTAGTCATTAAATATTTACGCGAAACTCAAACACACTACATCTTCTTTTTTCGCGTTCTCAGGAGCATCAATTTGTTATGAGCGCTGGTGGCATGGAAGCAATTGAGGCCCCATAATTGTTGCGCACACAGGTATCAAAAGTTTCTATATCCGTAGCGCTTCGACTCATTATTCTTCGGCTTTCGGTTGGCAATCGGCGTTTGTTTTCCCGGGCGAAAATAGCGGGCGACAATGGCTGCCCCGGTAATTATCAGGGATTTCGTCAGTCGGCGGCTCTTTGGAGGGACGCCCGAAAAAAGGTGGCTGGCGGCATCAATCATCGCGGCCCTCATTATTCAGCGGCCAAACACCCAGCAGTGCTCGATTTTCGCGCGATTTATGGGTCCTGGATCGCGGCCCCGAAATCGCGATTGATGCACCTGTTTCGACCTTTTTGGCGGGCAGGTAATTAGAGGTGCCGCTGAGAAGTGCGGCGCACCTGTCCCGATGCAATCGGGCGCCGAGGAGACAAACCGACAAATGAGGGCTCAAGATGCTAGCCAAATTGTTAGACACCAGACGTAATTTGGACGGATGAGGAGAATCATCACACAATCGATGCTCAAATTTGAACAGAACGCCACAAAAACCTCCAGTCGATGACCTTGAACAGTCGTAGTCTATTCAGCGTATTAGCGACTGCCGGGTACAGAAAACATAAGAGCAGGCGAGATCTCTTAAAATTTTATATGAACTAACACGTGACGCGACTATAAAAACACTCATCGTGTTACACACTAGACGTAATTTCGATGGATGATGAGGAGAATCATCACTCAATCAAAGCTCGAATTTCAAAAGAACGCCACAAACACCTCCACTCGATGATCTTGAAAATTCGAAATCTATCCAACGTATTGACCAATGTCAGCCGGGTATAGAAAACATAAGAGCGAGCGCGATGTCGCAAAGTTTCATATCAACTGTCATGTGATTGGACTATGAAGAAAATATGGTCTTAGACACCAGACGTAATTTCGATGGATGATGAGGAGAATCATCACCCAATCGAAGCTCGAATTTCAAATGAACGCCACAAAAACCTCCACTCGATGATCTTGAAAATTCTTTGTCTATTCAGTGTATTAACCAATGACAGCCGGGCAGAGAAAACATAAGAGCGAGCGCGATGTCGCTTTCATATGTAAGTTTCATATCAACTGTCATGTGATAGGACTAGAAAAAAAAAACATTGTGTCATACACCAGGGGTAATTTATATGGATGATGATTTGAATCATCACACAATCAAAGCTCAAATTTAAAATGACCGCCACAAAAACTTCCACTCAATGACCTTGAAAATTCATCGTATGAACCAACGACTGCCGGGTACAGAAAACATAAGGGCGAGCGACATATCACAAAGTTTCAACTGATATGTGACGGTAAAATAAAAAAAAAGTATTGTGCCTACGTCCACACAGTTTTCTCTCCTCACCTAACTATAAATTTTCATTGCAAACCATTTAATATACCCAAGAATAAAATACATTTGTAAGCTTATCATACTGTATATCATTTGTCTTTTTATCATACCTGTCCTGGTGCTTTTTGAATGGCATTCATTGGTTAATGTGTTATACACATGTATAATAGTTTTTACAAACGCCGAAGCTTCAGAACAAACAACATCAAACATTGAAGTTATGATATTGAATATTTTTTAAGATCGCCATTGAAACACCATTAAACTTGCAATGTTGAGTATTTTTGAAGATGGTTATTGAATAAACATGCAATTTTCAATTTTTAATGCTCGCTATTAAAGTAACAATAAACGTGCAATGTTGAGTATTTTTTAAGATCAATATTGAATCAATAATTAACTAGCAATATTGAGTAGTTTTAAAATCAATACTGAGCAATATAGAAGTTGCACAGATGAATATTTTTGAAGTTGATTAAACACCAAGTATATATCTTCAAAATTATACATCAGTGCATCTTCTATATTGCTTCAGTATTATTTTAAAACTACTCGATATTGCAAGTTTATTCTTGCTTCAATATTAATCTTCAATAATATTCAACATTGGGAGTTGAATGTTGCTTCTATATTCAAAAATACTCAATATTGAAGGTTCAATGTTGCTTAAATATTGGTTTTCAGTAATACGGAATGAATCACCCCCATGTTGAGTATTTTGAAGATTCACATTAAAATACCATTGAAGTTTCTATGTTGAATAGTTTTGAAGATCGATATCCAAATATCATTCAACTTTCAATGTTGAGTAATATTGGAGATCAATATGGAAGCAACAATTAACCTGCAATATTGGGTATTGTTTAAGATAAATATTTAAGCAACATAGAAGTTGCAACGTTGAATAAGTTTTTCAAGATTAACACACTATTAAGCTTTCAATATCGAGTATTTTTGAAGATCGATATTGAAATGCAATTGAACTTTCCATATTCCGTATTATTGAAAATCAATATTAAAGCAACAATGAACTTTCAACATTGAATACTTTTATATTTTTGAAGATCAATATTGAAGCATCTTTAAACCTTTAATATTGAGTATGTTTTAAGATCAGAGCAACTCCCAATGTTGAAAATCGATGTTGAAGCAACATTAAACCCCCAATTTTGAGAATTTTTGAAAATTGATATTGAAGCAACATTCAACTCTCAATCTTGAATACTCTTAGAGATCGATAATGAAGCAACATTGAACCTCCAATATTGAATATTTTTGAAAATTAGAGCAACATTCAACTCCCAATGTTAAGTATTGTTGAAAATCAATATTGAAACTGCAGTAAACCCCCAATTTTGAGAATATTTAAAAATTGAAGCAACATTCAACTTTCAAATGTTGAATATTTTCTGAGACCGATATCGAAGCAACATTTATTTTCCAATGTTGAATAAAATTGATGTGCGACTTTCAATATTATTCAACATTGTAACTGCACACAGTTTTTAAAGTATAACCAGTCCCCAATCATTTTCAAGCCTAGAAATAAATTCGCAAAATCTGAAGCTTTCGCTAAATTTCGAGAAACTTTCTGTAATATCCATAAATTTACTTACTTATCATATGAGACAGTTTGCACGATAGAAGAAGTAGGACGTACCTGAAACAAAAAAGAAAACAGTCAGTACCTTGTTAATATAGCTCAAATATCTAATGAAAATGTGCACTTTCACATTAAATGTAACTCTAATATGTGCAATGCTTTTATTGACAATGGATACATAATCGGAGCCTTAATCGATTGTGCAGTTTTTGCAAACGCTGATGTCTCAATGCATATAAAAACTGGACATCTGGATCTCGTATTTTGTAATATTCAAGATTAATATTAAAGAAACGCTGAACTTGCACATTTGACTAATGCTCTCGTAACACTATGCATGTAATATTGAGTAATATTGAAGTTCAACGTTTACTTGTAATTTTGAGAAACATTGAAGTTCACTGCAACTTAGTAATTTCCATGTTTTTTAATATTCAATATTAATATTGAGGAATAACTGTTGAAACATAATTGACTAATCGTAACCTGAACTTGTAATATTGAGTAATATTAAAGTTCAACATTGAGGCATAATTGCAATTACTTGTAATTTTGAGTAATATTGTAGTTCAACATACTGCAAGTTAGAGCTCTCCATGTATTGTAATATTCAGAATTATTATTGAAGAGACACTGAACTTGCACAATTGACCAATGTTATCGTAACACTAAACTTCTAAAATTGAGTAAAGTAAAGTTCAACATTGAGGCAATATTCTGACTACTTGTAATTTTGAGTAATATTGGAGTTCAACATTTCAACTTAGAACTCTCCGTGTTGTGAAATATTCAAGATTAATGTTGAAGAAACACTGAACTGGCTCAATTGACTAATGTAAAGGTAACACTAAACTTGTAATATTGAGTAATAGTGTAGTTCAACATTGAAGCAATAGTGTAATTACTTGTAATTTTGAGTAATATTGAATTTCATCACTGCAACTTTGAACTCTCCATGTTTTTTTAATATTCATGATTAATAATGAAGAAACACCGAACTTGTACAAATGACTAATGTCATTGTAACACTAAACTTGTAATATTAATAACTTATAATATTAACTTATAATATTAAGTAATATTGAAGTTTAACATTGAGGCAATATTGTAATTACTTGCATGGGCGTCTGCAGACTTTTTTAGGGGGGAGGTGGAGACATAGTTATATTTGAAAATATTTAATTTATTCAATATATAAGTACAATAAATTCAGAACAATAATGAACAGGAATTGAAGATGAAAAAAAAATCGGTGTATCTGAAACTACCATGTGATGGACCAAAAAATTGAAGAAAACTCTAACTCTATAGTTACATTAACATGTTCATTGTTCATCTATTGGAATGCACAAACAGTGCAAAAGCAATGATTAATTTAAAAAAAACAACTCAATTTTGATTTAAATCAATGATTTATTTAAAAAAATCTGTTGATTTAAATCATGATTTAGATTAATTGATTTAAGTCACACCAAACCTGCTTAAAATCAATAACAAATTGTATCAATATTGAACCGCTAGTTTTTCAAATATCACGAAGTAAGTACGAACACAGTATGAGAGTGGCAACTAAAAAATGTCATATGTCTATGTTAAGTATTTTTACGTAAGGCTAATACAGATTTAATGGAACTATTTTTATGCACACTCAGGTGTAGGGTAATAACCTTTTAGGGTTTTATTACCCTACGCCTGAGAGTGCATAAACATAGATCCATTACCTCTTAACTGAGGATGGATCCACACACATTTCAATAATACAGATTTGCTTGTATTTTATAGATTTAAGGCATCGACTGCTGATATCAGTGATCTTATCACATTTAATTCAATGTCTTGGCAGCTTCAAATTGCGGTTGTAATATTTTACGGATCTTACTAGGCAAGTTATTCTAATAACATGGTGGAGTATGTCTGTGTGGATTTTTGAACTGTGCACACGGTTAGGCTTCTAATAACATAACAATGCAATGAATATGGTGCCTTGTTATGCATTCCTACATAGCGTCTGCGTTTTTACGCGCTTATAACGCGAAGAAGGCAGAATCATCTCGCTGCCCTGCTGAATAATCGGGGCATCCGCCAAGGTGAGGAAATCCACGGCGAAACCTCGACCCAAAGAGAAAGCGCCGCAATTTTCATTCAAGTCTAGCATTTGCTCCCACGCGCGTTCAAAGTGCGTATTTGCGGCAAAAGGTTCTTCGCGAGTTGTTAGCATTAGCATTGCCGATTGCTGCAAAAGTAAAAGGATCGCTTCCTTGTTTCCATTGGGCGCGAGCGTGAAGCAACTTCAGATTTTATTAGTACTTTTCTTGCGTTTGTGTGTATGGCAAATGCACGGTCGATACGTGATGGGTTCGCGGAAACGGTTAAATCCTTGCCCAATTAAGTACCAATTTTGGGGGGCTTCGTGAGGCTCGCGGAAGCACGATCGGGAGGAATTAAAAGACAATAAGCGACGTATAGATAGCGAGAGCGCACACACGAATTATCTTTAATTGAATTTACAGCAGATGCATTGTACGTCCTGTATAGAAACGGTCAAGTGTGGCCAATAAATATATAAAATGATTCATTGAAAGACTTGATTTAATAAATTGATTAAATCATCCCATCAATAGATGGAACTGTTTAGGTCAACTAGCCGGCGCGGACTCCGTGACTGGAGAAGATTGATCGCCCGCTGATGATGGGATTCCCCCCCACGTGGGGGGCAAAAATGACGGGGAAGAGTACCCGGGTGTTATTCGTTAATCCGCCCCGAAATCCCGACATTTCACTCACAGGCGGGTAGTTTCGGGGTGCGCGCCTAGGAATTAAGCCCCGCCGCCCCCCACCCACGCGCGCGCGACACCGGCTCCTGGGGGTGGCTGGGCGCTCCTTCCACTCCCCGAAGAACAATAAATCTGCAGCATTGTAGGGCTCATCAGAGCATGAGTAAGCCAGTAATAGCTGAGAAAGGGTAAAACGTTAAACATTCGGAAACGTTTAGCGACAAGTAGAGTTAATTCATCCGGAATTCTTACATTACGTTCCCAAATTAAATTATATCCCGATGTGCATCCTATTTGCCAACAGATTTCTGCGTCTCTCCCTCGCGCCAAAAATCCACGTTAATTAGGGCGGGCGGCCGCACGATCAAGCTAGGTACGGCTGGCCGCTTTTCGTGCCAATATTTGCCCGGCAGATAATGAGGGGAGCGCCTAATAAACGAATCGGCGGTACTTTCGATTCACAATTTGACTTCATTGCTTTTGAAGTGCCGTAATTCCGGATTCCCTGCATAAAAGTTCCATCATTTGTCCCGCGGATGAATCGATGTCGCAGCGAAGAGAAGCATCGGAAACCTCAGCCCTCTTCTTCCCGACTTCTCAAAACTCGCCGAACAATGGGACGAACAAATAGAGGGCGCCGCGTTTTTGCCCCCTCCCACAATACGCCTTTCCCGGCGAAAACTTTGTCCCAATTCCGGAAAAATTAGCCCCGGGGAGGGGGGCTGGACGCGCGGGGGGCGAATTCGGGACGCCAGACGTCGCGCTCCCGAAGGACGCGCGGGGCTCATTGGATTAGCGTTTGCTGCCGCGGGAAAACAAAGAAAAATTACGACCCCGTCAACAGGCAAAGTTGTTCAGGAACGAAAACGAGTCCTCGTTGCTCCAATCCGATACCAAGAAAAA
Source organism: Othius punctulatus (assembly GCA_951805005.1). NCBI lineage: Eukaryota > Metazoa > Arthropoda > Insecta > Coleoptera > Staphylinidae > Othius > Othius punctulatus. The sequence goes on from OX638146.1 coordinate 19,886,355, forward strand.
CACACAAACCACTTTCCCTTCTCACGATACTTCGAGGATATGATGTTAAAAGACACATTTAGTTATACATGCTGTGTGATCCTGGAATCATTCGATTGACTAATAAGAGAAATAATAACAAAAATGTTCCGGACTTCATCACCCTTCCGAGTAAGACATCGCCAGAATTGGTCAAAAAGTTTGCAGCGACATTTTGGTTATTAATAATATGAGGGTCCGAACATTTTGAACCCCTTGGTTTAGAGTTTAGACCATCATTTGCAAACGATTATTTAAATTATTTAAATATTTTGACTATACCAGTTTTGAACAAAATAATTTTATTACTTATACTTTATGCGTTAAACTGCCAAATTTATAGAAAACAGTGTCAAAACAGTCAGTTTTGTATAAATTAACTGTCAAACCATCAGTTTTGTGCAAAATAATGGTCAAACTGTTTGTTTTGTACATTCTAGTCTACAGTTTTGTAAAAATAAACTATCATGTCAAAATGGCGGCTTTCAAATTTCAAAATACCAGCATGTTTTTTTTTAAATAGAAGTCAATCTTTCAGTTTTCCAGAAAATAAATGAACAAACTTTAAGTTGTTTTATGTGACATAAAGTTTTCTGGTTCAAGTTTTATGTGTCAATTGGTCCTTCGAACGACTTGAAAATATTATTTTGTTAGTATTGCCAAACTGGCACTCTCGTATAAACTTACTGACAAATTTGCTTGTACTTTATAGTTTGTGCGTTAAACTGCCAAATTTATAGAAAAAAGTGTCAAAACTGTCGGATTTGTACAAATTAACTGTCAAACTACCAGTTTTGTACATAATATTGGTCAAACCATCAGTTTTGTGCAAAATAATGGTCAAACTAATTGTTTTGTACATACTAGTCAACAGTTTTGTAAAAATAGACTATCATGTAAAAATGACGGCTTTCAAATTTCAAAATATCAGCAAGGTTTTTTGGTAAATAGAAGTAAATCTTTCAGTTTTCATTCATTTTTCATTTCAACATAAATTTTAAACAAACTTTAAGTTGTTTTATGTGAAATAATGTTTTAAAGTGTTATGTGTCAATTGGTGCTTCGAACGACTTGAAAATATTGTTTTGTTAGTATTGCCAAACTGGCACTCTCGTATAAACTTACTGACAAATTTGCTTTTTTGTACTTTATACTTTATGCGTTAAACTGCCAAATTTATAGAAAAAAAGTGTCTAAACTGTCAGGTTTGTACAAATTAACTGTCAAACTATCAGTTTTGTAAATAATAATGGTCAAATGGTTTAAAATATATGTCAACATATCATTCAGTTTTATAAAATAGGTGTCAAACTTTTAGTTTTCTAGAAAATTAATGACAAATCGTAAGTTATGTACAAACAACTATCAAACTAGTAGTTTTAATGTAGTTTAATGAAGTGTGAAATTGTCAGTTTTGAACAAAATAATTTTATTACTTTAACTTTTTTAAACTTTATACTTATAAAAAAAGTGTCAAAACTGTAAGTTTTGTACATAATAACTGTCAAACTATAAGTTTTGTACAAAATAATTGTCGAACTATTTGTTTAGTGTAAAGTTAAAGTATAAAGAATTATATACTTTATGAGTTAAACTGCCAAATTTATAGAAAAAAGTGTAAAAACTGTCAGGTTTGTACAAATTAATTGCCAAACTATCAGTTTTGTACATAATAATGGTCAAACTATCTGTTTTGTACGTACTAACCAACAGGTTTGTACAAAATGACTATCATGTCAAAATTTCAGCTTTCGGCAGAATAACTTTCCAAATATCAGTCTTTACATCTTCCAAGTATCAGTTTTTTTTAATAGATATCAATCTTTCAGTTTTCCAGAAAAGAAATGTCAATTTTGAATAAAGTAGCTGTCAAATTGTTAGTTTGGTATAAAATATATGTCAACATATCATTCAGTTTTATAAAATAGGTGTCAAACTTTTAGTTTTCAAGAAAATTAATGACAAATCGTAAGTTATGTACAAACAACTATCAAACTAGTAGTTTTATACATAATAAGTGGCAGTTTTGTGCAAATGTAGTGTGAAATTGTCAGTTTTGAACAATATAATTTTATTACTTTTACTTTTTCAAACTTTATACTTAAACTTTAAACTTTATACTTATGCGTTAAACTGCCAAATTTATAGAAAAAAGTGTCAAAACTGTAAGATTTGTACAAAATAACTGTCAAACTATCAGTTTTGTACCAAATAATTGTCGAACTGTTTGTTTAGTGTAAAGTTAAAGTATAAAGCATCATATACATTATGCGTTAAACTGCCAAATTTATAGAAAAAAGTGTCAACACTGTCAGTTTTGTATAAATTAACTGTCAAACTATCAGTTCTGTACAAAATAATGGACAAACTGTTTGTTTTGTACATACCAGTCAACAGTTTTGTACATACTAGTCAACAGTTTTGTAAAAAAAAAACTATCATGTCAAAATGTCGGCTTTCTGCAGAATAACTTTCAAAATAACAGTCAGGTTTGTTTCTTTTTTAAATAGATGTCATTCTTTCAGTTTTTCAGAAAATAAATGTACAAGCCTTCAGTTGTGTAAACCATAAGTTACAATTTCGTACACAGTAATTTAGTTTTATGTCAAAATGTCAATTGGTCCTTCGAATGACTTCAAAATATCTGTTTTATTAGTATATATAATAGTTTTGTTAGAAAAAAGTGTCAACACTGTCAGTTTTGTACAAAATAACTGCCAATCTATCAGTTTTGTACAAAATAATTGTCGAACTGTTTGTTTAGTGTAAAGTTAAAGCATAAAGCATTATATACTTTATGCGTTAAACTGCCAAATTTATAGAAACAAGTGTCAGTTTTGTACAAATTAACTGTCAAACTATCAGTTTTGTACAAAATAATGGCGAAACTGTTTCGTACATACAAGTCAACAGTTTTGTAAAAAAAACTATCATGTCAAAATGTCGGCTTTCTGCAGAATATCTTTCAAAATATCAGTCAGGTTTGTTTTTTAAAATAGATGTCTTTCTTTCAGTTTTTCAGAAAATAAATGTACAAGCCTTCAGTTGTGTAAACCATAAGTTACAATTTCGTACACAGTAATCTAGTTTTATGTGAAAATGTCAATTGGTCCTTCGAATGACTTCAAAATATCTGTTTTGTTAGTATTGTTAAGTTATCAACGCAAACAGCTAAAATAGTATGTTATGCAATGAGATTTTCAACAGCAATAGTGAAACGTGTCAAAGTTTCATCTATAACTGCTAAAATGTGTCCAATTTTTAATTCTAACGGTCAAAAAGTGTAAAATTTTCAACTACTGTCAAAAACCGTCAAGTAGTAATCGCGATTATTGCTCTAGTTTCCAGAATCTTCAATAAAAATTTACTTTTATTTAACAGACACTTAAAAAGTTATTAACGCAAACAAATTTTCAACTACTGTCAAAAACCGTGAAGTAGTAATCGCGATTATTGCTCTAGTTTCCAGAATCTTCAGTTAAGAAATACTTTTATTTAACAGACACTTAAAAAGTTATCAACGCAAACAGCTAAAATAGTATATTATGCAATGAGATTTTTAACAGCAATAGTGACACCTGTAATAGTTTCATCTACAACTGCCAAAATTTTCAATTCTCAAGGTCAAAAAGTGTAAAATTTTCAACCACTGTCAAGAAGTTCCTAATGTTTCAAGTACACCCGTAAAATAATTTCCACTTTTTAATTTCGACTGTCGAAATCTTTCAAATTTTCAGCTCCAACCGCCAATTCCAGTTTAATTTTCAACTACAACTACAACGTTTAAGAACCCACCAGTATTTCCCAGACTATTTTCTACTAGCTTCATCTTTTCATCTATACAAATAAATATTTGAACAGTAATTCAAATTTTGCGTTGGATTAAAAATCTGTTGTCGGCTCTGAAAATTGCAATAAATAACGTTGCCGAAAAACTGAATTATAACGCAGTCCACCCCTAATTGAGGTTAAAAACACGACGCAGCAGCGAAATATGGGAAAAAACTGAACTAATTAAAAGTGCAACTGGCACTTGAAACGAAACAAGCTCGAAAATGTTTAGCAGGCGTGTTTTAGTGTCGGCGCATTGTGTACTCTTTGATGTTGCACGTGGGGAAAGTGAGAGCTCAATGCGTAAAATTCGAAAAAGTTGGTCTCTTATAGTTAAAAATTAAAAGTTTTAATTCATACGCACACAAAACTCGTTCGGACTTTATGACAAGGCGGAAATGACGGAAAATCAATAAATATTATAGGATAAAATGGCAAATAGTGGAGGGCAAATAGTAGAGGAAGGTGGAAATGAAGGCAGATTGGTAGAATGGCAAATAGTGGAGGAAGGTGGAAATTATTCAAGATCCATTGAATCGCAAATAGTGGAGGAAGGCGGAAATGACGAAAGATCCATAGAATGGCGAATAGTGGAGCAAGGCGCAAATGATGGAATATCGATAGAATGGCAAATAGTTCAGGTAGGCGAAAATGATGGAGGATCATTGAGTTAATATCCTTTAAAATAGTTAATTGGAAGTAAAATAATTTTCATTTCTTCCATTTTTGGTCCATCACATAGTACAGATACACCCTTGTTTTTTTTATTTATCATCAATACTTGCTGAAATTCAAGTATTTAACAAAATCATATGATGTAAATCAATAGATATAAATCACATTTAAACTGGCAAAAACCTTCTGAAATTGATTCTAATTTCATTTTACTTTTTCTGAAGGTACAATCTCCATTGTGAAGTGCTACTAAATGCGATGTGGCAGTTCATCCTTCTGAAATTGATTCTAATTTCATTGTGCTTTCTCTGAAGGTACAATCTCCATTGTGAAGTGCTACTAAAGGCGATGTGGCAGTTCAACCTCTTCGGAAATTTCACTGCTTTGCCACTAAATATCAAACTTTGTGCTGTTGATATTTCAAAGTTTTATCTATTATAGTTTTTCGGGGGAAAACTTGGGAAACTTAATTCTGGAATATTGTGTTCGGCATAAACATCAGCTAGCCGTTGTTGTAGCAATTGGACGCCTGTAAAAGTACATAAACCACTATCCATTCTCACCATAAACTGATACTTCCATGCTTCATTCCATATTTCAAGAGAGTTGTTCAGAGCGGTGTGTCCAAAGTAAAAATAGCGATGTTAATTGCTAAGTGCCGAGTAGGAGATGGCACATATAGGAGAAGAAGAAGATACTTCTTTTATTTAAGTGTTATAATTTTGTATTATGTTTTTCTATATGTATATTTTTATAGTACATTGTACCTGACTTGTCCAATCAACAATGTAAGTTGCTTTTTAAGGACGAATAAACTGAACCGAACTGAACTGAACTGATCTGAACTTCATCCTTTCGAGTTGTTTACTATTTCAACTTGTTTTCGTTGAGTGAGTATTAGTGGGTAGTAGTAATACTGTGACAGTTCTAGATAGCCCCCCGCAGAGATTTCGATTAAATTAATTCGCGCTTTTAGTTCGCGTATTTAATCGATCACCGCGAGCAGTTACAATGGGATGATTGCGGTGATTGCGAGTAATTTAATCGAAAACTCTGCGGGGGGTGATCCAGAACTGTCACAGTATAACTACTGTGGATGGTGCGTTGATTCGTTTACGATGAGTTTTTGCGAAATCCTGCGTTGGGCGCTGCTAGGATTAGTTGCTTATAGGTGTCTTTCGGTGGTAAAACGAGGTGCTGATTGTGTTCCAAACGGTGCGATGAGTTCTTAAGCGAGACAATGCGCATATTGAGTCGGGTAGGTGTTTGCTAAGATGTAGTGCTGGAGTAATTAGAGTTCTGCCTTGCTCGAACAACGCGGCGAACTAATGCCGGAGCGTGTACACATTCGGCCGGTGTTAACGAGCGTAGTTCTTCGGCCACGTGCAGCGTTTTGATCCGATCAACAAGTGAGGGTAACGATTGCGCAATTAGCGATTACATTTAGCCACAATTACAGTGGCGGCACAATGGGAACGCCGCGCGGAATCGTCGCTTAACGTGGCCGTTAGGAGCGCAGTTTCGCATCCGCGAACTTTCGCAGTTTTCCCGGCGCTCCTTTTTTCATCCCCCAATGTGGAAACTGGGTGAAACTGTCGCCCGGGAAAGTAAAAAAAACGGGGTCGGCGAAACTTTTTCCCCCATCTTACCCCAATTCCCGATCGGGAATCGCCCGCTCATCGGCAGGGATGAAGACGGCCGTCTGGGGGTGGGGGCGAGGGGCGGCGATTGAAAAAGCGTACGTGAGGGTGCGGTTGGGGTAGGTCGTGGCTCCGGCGAGGGTGGAAAAAAACGGGGGAGCCGATCAGGTGGCCGGTATCTGTGTCAATCCTGTGATCCTGCGGGCGCACTTGTTGCCTAAAAAAATCCTGCTGCGTCATCGATTCCTGAACTTCCGATACTTAACGTGCCTGCGCGATGCAGTCACCCGATAATTGCCCGCTAATCATGCCAATTGATGAGCCGCTGCACACACAAGAAGCGTATTAATCGCGCGGCCATCGATTAACCCAGAACGCCAGCGCGCTTCCTGGCGCAAACAAACGAACCGCGGTTTTCTGACGCCCGACCCGAATGGGCCGCCACGAGGCCCTGGCGGGTCGACGGACCCGCCGGAAGCGCGAAAACGAAAAACGTTTGTTTATTAATTAACGACGCACCGGGAATCCCTAATGGAAACAAATGAGGCGGCAATTTTCGCCTTTTTACAATGGACCGTGTGATTTTCGTTTGTTTATACAGTTAAATAACTTTGCATGCTAATTCCTAATCTGAGCGCAACCTTACAAATTATAACCAAAGTAAGAAGATTCACACCAGAAAGTTCAAATCAAAACACACTTCCAGGCTGTACTCCGTGTAATTCCATGTGTACATGTATTCCATATAGTACCTGTATTCCATGTAATCCACGCAGTCAGCGTAATATTCCCGGAAAAACAGCTAAATACCTGGTACTTGGCGTGCACGAGGGATATACGGAAAGACTATTTCCCGAAGAAAATTTCACAATTTTTCAAAATTTCAATTAAGTTAAATAAGTTGTTATTTAAAACTGAATCATGAACAGAAGTCATTGGAAAGATGCGGTGTGAAAAACATCAACAGTGAATGTAAGACATGGTTTCATTCACAAATTGCCCGTTTACTTATTTATAGCTTTAATTTTTGGGTATTTGCACATGTACATGAATACTCGATAATACTCTTACCTGATTGGCTAAATTAAAAAAAAAAATGAATTACTGGATTGGTTGAAATGTTCCGAGGGCAACAGTCATCAGTATATCATCATTCAACCGATTTATAATATCACGTACTATATAACAGAAGTCATTGGAAAGATGCGGTGTGAAGAACAGCAAGTGGAAGAACCGGGAAACATGGATCAACGAGTAAACGACAAGAACTATCTGATACGAATGCAAGATTTTTTCTTAAATAGCGGATAACAGTATGGAATGATTGAAAGAAATGGCAAATCCTGATGTACGTTATGTTCCAATCTATTTATATGTATAAAACCCTTGTAAAGCGTCACTTTTAGACAATACACAAGACTTTCATGGAAAATTCCAAGGAAGAACAAATGCAATTCATCACAAATGCACTGAGTTCTAGAAAAAACAAATCTTTTTGGTCAAATTTATGGGAGGTCACTCAAATTTTGCAGATTGACACAATTGAAGAATTTGAATGCACATTGAAGGTCTAGTGACATAAAGACCTTTCAAATTAACTGTCACAAGATGGGTCATCCCATTTGAAATCTTCGAGAGGTGCTTATTTGAGGGGAGGGGGAAACTGACACACATGTCAACAGTACATCAAAAGATGTTCTTCTCAAAATAAAAATTGACGTGTTTCTCGGGTTTTTTATTTTGTGCTTATTTTCTGAGATATCCGGGGTGGAACCTTTCCAAAAAAAACCCTGTATAAAAATGTTATTCTATAGTAAAGTTGTTATTATTATTTTAAATAATATTTTTGGAACCTTTCCAAAAAATAACCCTGTATAAAAATGTTGTTCTATAGTAGTTGTTACTATTATTTTAAATAATATTTTTCTATTTTTCAATGTATAATTAACATTTATATTTAACTGTAGCAATGCAATAAAAAAAAAATTGCAAGTCTTGCTTTTTATAATTTTATAAGGGGAGCAGATTTATCTATATGCCACATGCCTTGCTACGGCCCTGCTTGAGATCCAATAGGTCGAAACCGGTATCCACGAAGATATAGTACTTCGTTGAGAGCTGACAATGACTCATCGCTCCATATTGCCGGAATTCGACATACGTTTTATATTTCATTTCACTCTAGTACATCCACCTTAAGAGGCCTTAATCATCACCAATTTCTTCATACCCAATTTATCTCTAGAGTCTAAAAGTCTAAAACTAGATTTTTTAATAACTTTTTATATAAACAATTTTAATTAACAAAAAATTAAACACCCCGAGCCACAATACTCGTCAAAAAAAAGTGAACCTTTTTTCACAATCTTTGAAATTCACAAAATGTTGACCTAAAAGCGTGTAAGGCCTCTTAAGCATGCGAACAAGCATATAAAACGCGATATTTATTTCGATAAAGCATGAGTCATTATCAGCACTCGTCGGGATGATTATAACTTGTATATGTACAAATATTTAAAATTACAACAGAAATATATATTTTTGTTATATCTCGACAAAATAAGCGGCGAACTATTCAAAACTGTCGCAGCAGAATAAAATCAAAGCTGAATTTTATTTAAATTACAAAAAAAAACATGTTTACTTGGTACAGCTGGGGAGAAATTTCCCAATTGCCGGTAATTACCGAGAGTCCTTTCATTTAAAAATTGTCACCACTTCAGACGAGTGCGACTGAATTTTATTCCACGAGCGATTCAGCCTATGGCCGCCTCTGGAATCCTGTGAATTCGCCCGTGTCAATTACTTCTAATTGGGAGGAATTCGCGGGGATAATTATGAAATATTCCGTGTCCAATGAGCAGTCAATACCGACGTAATTGCGCCTCTTGCTTCTTTTCAAAGCGAAGTCCTGCGGTTCAAAATTTGAGCCTTCACATCTTTCTCCAGCTGAAACGATCACGTTTGCGCAAGCAAATCAAGCAAGCATCAATTTATCAATTGTTTCCACGCCGAGCAGATTATTTGTTCTTAGGACGCAGGCGATTTATATATACCTCAAGGTGAAAACAATAAATACAAGGTACACAAATGAAAACAACATCAATTTGTCGTCTATATTTACTCGGACCAGTAGTTATGCTCTTATTATTGAAACGCTATCTTATACCATTAAGTATAAATAAATCTGCCGGCTTGACTACATACCAATAACAATTTCTAGTAAAGATCAAATTTATTGCGGAGCGGATTATTCACGACAGTATTTTGAATTTTTAGTACATGAAAGTTCTTTGTGGTTGAAAATGTGACAAAACAAATCATATTGTACTGGATTGGGGGTAAGAATGTGCAAAACGTGTATATGACGTGTACATCCATTGTATTTATGGCGTAGTACCAATTAAGATAATTATTATTATTAGTATTAAAACAACAGCAATGCTCTTCTGAAGATCAGTCTTTCTTATTTGTTTTAAACTTAATACTATTCCAAACATACTGTTGCAGACACTTTTTTGACTACAAGGTAAATCTTCTAATATTCCTATGAGAAAACTTATAACAGACGTATTTTATCTGAAAGAGATATACAAGGTAAATCTTCTAATATTTCTATGAGAAAACTTATTACAGACGTATTTTGTCTGAAAGTGAAGTCAAAATAATTCAAAAATCATGTCAACTACACGCGTTTTTTTGTCACCCATAATGTCTATGTTTCTAAAATTAATTACTACTTTATTTGTTACCTATGGTTGAAAGAACTTTTCCGCGAAAATCAAAATAATTCAAATATCATGTCTACTACATGCGTTTTTTTGTCACCCACAATGTATATGTTTCTAAAATTAATCACTACTTTATTTGTTACCAATGTTTGAAAGAACTTCTCCGCGAAACTGCGATGTATTTCTTCAAAGATTCTGTTAGTCTGATTAATAAATAGTTCCATTATTTATTTGTGCTCATGTGCAGATATGAATCTGGTATCACAACAGATCGTTTTCCATTGTCTTCGTGCGCAACTGTCGCCTCGGAAGTCGACGAAATCGCGTGCAGTTTTGCGACACACTGACGTGTGACATTTTCATTTTTCGCGTTTTTTCACTGTCGACGGCTTTTGCGAAACTCGCACCTTGCGCCATATCTCCGGTGGAAGATCTTTCCGTCCCGATTGCCGAGTTCAATGCGGAATTTTCCTCCAGAGGTCCGCTCGGTGAACGGCGGAACAAAGGAAAACCGCGCGGAATGCCGAGGCAGTTTCCAATACTGTCGAGATTCTATGACAAGATTTCTTACAATAGAAATGCAAGCTCGGACTGATGTAGAGATCTATCTGGTTCGGGTTAAAGAGTTAAGCAAGTTAAGGCTTCGATTTCTAAATAGCAGCGAATTTATTCCCACCCTTGGGTCAAGATTTCGACGCCCAAAGAATGTTGAAGATCATTTCTCGAATTACTCCTTAATAAAGCATTGGTTCATTAGCGGTGCTCAAAATTTGGGCAGTGGTGTACTGATACGTCTTAGGCTGTTTGGTATTTCGTCAGATTTGTAACCAGATCTCTATGTTTTATGATTTTCGAGATCTCAATACTTAAAATGAAAAAAAAAAGCTCACCCAGTATCTATGTACGCAAAATCTTATTTCGCGAAACGACATGCAGGATTATCATAACCGCACTAGCTATAGTCCATGCCAGATAAGATGTCACTTTTCACATAAAACCGAAGTCCCTCCTCTGTCCTGTCGGACTGGTCAACATAAATTAAAATGTATCTCTTGGAGCATCTTAGTCTATTTAGGTACGACAGTGAGCTGAAGGCTCCTGAGCAGTGTTCTCAGATTTCGCGATTTGGTGCCATTTTGGCTACTCTAGAACACCGTTTGGCGGTGAAATTTTACAATTGGCCATAGGTCTTTTTTTGGCGATTTAAGTCTGCGTGTACATGTATTATCTTGTTTTAATTTTGAACTCTTGAATTTCAAATATGTCACCACAAATTCGATTAAAATCACATAACATTAGGTTCATCAATCGGTGTTCCAGAAACACAACAACAACGAAAAATGTGAACTCTTCGATATGAACATTAAAATAAAGAATATTAAAAGGCATGAAAATAAGAAACTTTTCTTCCATTTGACCAACTCTGTATATATTTCCGTTTAATAGATCCTAATGGTGATAGTGACCACCCTGTATAGCCTGATTTTTTCAATGTGACTAATCAAATCTAGTGACTTTAGTGACTTTTAACTTGTTACGAACTTGCAAGTGATGGAAACGTTTGCATTGAAAACAGGACGTCAATGAGGTTATGTGAAAATGTCAAAGTCACAAATAATAATTGTTAATCTGTATAGTATTTTGTGAAATGAGTGCCACCAACTCAAATAAAATAACTAATAAAACTATGTAATAAAATAAAAATATGTAATAAAACTTTTGCATTGAAAAAAGGACGTCAATGAGGTTATGTGGATATGTCAAAGTCACAAATAACAATTGTTAATCTGTATAGTATTTTGTGAAATGAGTGTTACCAACTGAAATTAAATAACTAATAAAACTATGTAATGAAATAAAAATATGTAATACAACTTTTGCATTAAAAAAAGGACGTCAATGAGGTTATGTGGAAATGTCAAAGTCACAAATAACAATTGATAATCTGTGTAGTATTTTGTGAAATGAGTGTTACCAACTCAAATCACATAAGTAATAAAACTATGTAATAAAATAAAAACATGTAATAAAACTTTTGCATTGAAAAAAGGACGTCAATGAGGTTATGTGGAAATGTCAAACTCACAAATAGCAATTGTTAATCTGTATAGTATTTTGTGAAATGAGTGTTACTAACTCAAATTAAATAACTAATAAAACTAGGTAGTAAAATAAAAATATATAATAAAACTTTTGCATTGAAAAATGGACGTCAATGAGGTTATGTGGAAATGTCAAAGTCACAAATAACAATTGTGAAATGAGTGTTACCTACTCAAATTAAATAACCAATAAAACTATGAATTATGAACTATGAATTTACAGAAAATACATATAATTTTATTTAAAAAAAGGGCATAAATTGTAAAAAATAGTATTAAAAGCTCGTTAATAAATCAATTCTAGCATTCGTCTGTTAAAACACTCACCGCTTCCAAATAAATAACCCAAAAATGAATTGAAAGTTATGTTATAAAACAAATTCACTGCCATATCGTCGGCTTAAGCCCCGTATCTATATTCCGTACTTGAATTTGAGTACGACTCAAACCGTATATTTGGTTGCGTTTGGTGCATAAACGTATATAGAAAATGCGCAACCAAACATACGACTTGAGTCGTACTCATGCTCAAGTACGGACTATAGATACGGACCTTAGTGTTACAAGGTTGCATGTAACATATTTTCAATTTTTGGGCCTATAGCGTTACCAGGCTCTAGTTTTCAATATGGGAAGATAAAATTGGATCATTAGGAACCTTTGATAAAAACATATCTATTGACAGTGCAAAATTTATCATTTTCTGATATAGCAAACATATTTAAAATCCTTATTCCCAATTTTACAAATTTGCACATACAACCTTGTAACATTAAGCCGACGATATGTAAGTTTGGTTGCGTAGGTATTGTATTAAGATTGACCTGTACTTTCTAAAACTGAACATAGGAATTTAAGCAAATGTTACAAATGTTACATTACAAATGTTCAGCAAAATAAAAAACACACTGTATGTTGGTTCAGTTTCTCTTAAACATTGGTCAAGTAGAGTTAACCGAAGAAATGGACATCGAAATTGAAATTTCGCGAATTTCACGAAAAACTCGGGGTATAAGTTGGCGTTTTTCCCTGGTTGAGCGACATATTTTGACTACAAGATACAAACATCATTTGAGCACCCTGTCCCTGCGTATATCTGCACTTTTTTGGCTACTTCAGCGAATATTTTGGCTACAAGATACAGACATCATTTGAGCATCTTGCCGCTGACTATAGCTGCTCTTTTTCTTTATATATATTTTAATGTGCTCGGAAAAAATTTGGTTCGTCTCTTCCCACTTTATATTACTACTATGGCCATCGTTTTGCTGAAGGAAGGGACTTGCAAAATCTGAACTTTTTCGATATTAAGACTTACGACGCTGATCATCAAGAGGACAAAAATGCCACCAGAAAACGCCAATAGCCACACGACTAACATCTCTTTGATAACCCAGGCTAACCGCGATTAGTGTCTTGAGTAATCAGTGCTCATCAGTAATCAGTGCTTTCAATAGTTTTGTGTCGGCGAGAACTTTTTATTTACATTTTGAACCGCTTTCGGGCGTGACGAATTTCTTGTGAACGCATTTGTGTCCGGTACGATACCGGCGCGTTTTTGAGGGTGTTTCTGTCGGGGAGGGTGGCGGTTTCGGGGGTCAATTATCTGGATAGCTGGAGGTCCAGGCGGGCGGGGGCGGCGCACACGCGTCCGTCTTTTTGCACCCCCGGCGCCCGTCAAACGTACACATCGCGGATCAAAAAGAGTGGTGGGGCGCGCCGGCGTGTGGGGGGCGGCATTCGAAGGGGTAAGATAAAGTAGAAGGGGTAGAAAAGATGAACGTCGGGTTTCTGGCAATCAATAATATCGTACGTACATACACATGCATATATATGTATACGTACAGCGGGAGATAAAATAAAGACTTCCCGTCTCTTTTCGCGCGCGCGGGGGTGGGCGGGGGCGGCGTCCCCCTGGCGGACGCGCCGCGCACTGCACGGCGGTCTTTTGTTTTAATTGTGCGGTCCGATATTTTCATCCCCGCCGGTGATTGAAGACGGGCAAACAAGTTTTCGCTGGTGCGTACGCTAAAAACCGCTGATGCCCTAATTATCGGGCTAATTACCAATTAAGTGGCGCCGCGGACGTAAACAATCGGTGCCGATAATTTACGTGAGCGGGGGTGATTTTTGCGCGGCGTCCGGCAGGTGGCGCCGCCGCCAACCCTCGCGGCCGACGCGCGAAGCTGGCGCAGTCGGTCCGAAGAGCCCGAGGCGGTCGCACATCCACACGGGAGACGGACGCGGCCGGATTCCACGCCGTCGGATATTAATGAAAGCGTTTTAAAATCAATAATAAAACGTTTTATGGTTTAATTGCGCCGTAAATACTTCAATTAGGCCCCGGACAATAAAAAAAAATCAAGACATAAAAGTCGGCCGTGTCGTAAAACCCGCCGCCCGCCGCTCCACCCCGGGTTCCCGGCTTTTCGGGGCCTGTATATTTTTTTCCAGCATCGATTCTAAAAACGTTATTTATGCGCAATATAATCGATATTAACTTTATAACGCGCGGCGACGCAGCGTCGCACGTCACGCTCCTCGCTCCCGAGGACCGTAAAAGAGCGACACAGTGGTGACAATTTTTATTGGGCGCGTTACTGCGCTCGTTCCCAGCCTAAATGGCACTTTTAAAATTTTAAGTAAGTGATTATTAACGGATTTTATTGTGGCTTAAACATTATTTACGACCCGTTTCATGGGCTGCCCGGTGCCCCCCGCCGCCCCCCTGCCCCTCCGGGGCCGAAATCTCGCCTTAGATAAGCGCTTTACGTGCCGCTGGGCCGCACGCGCTCTCCACCTATATGCAGAAGTTAATCGCGTGTGCCCCCGGTGATTCGATCACCGGGGGCGGCTGCTTCTTCGCGGGGGCGGCGGCCCCCATGCCCCCCCGGGGGCTGGATGTAACGGGGCGATTACGGCCGCCGACGCAACCTCCGCCCGGGCGGCTCATTAGCCCGACTCAATGGCAAAGTGGTTATTAACACTCCGCGAGTGCAACATGTGAGCGACAAAATGGGAATTGTTCGCGAGCGCTATCGCGAAGGCGAGGAGAACAGGCGAAGGCGAAACAAAACAGTCGAAAACAAAATCAAACACTTGAGCGCGTTCCTAACCTGCAAAAGCAATTCGCAAACAAACGACGCAAACACAAGTTTAAGATTTGTGCCTCAAACTGCTTCATCATCATCATCATACATAAACGGTTTTAAAATAATTGTAAACAATCAATGAGGTATTAGAACTTTCAAGGTTAAATATAGCGTTATTCTCAAGAATTTTGAAAAACGAAACAAAAATGCACGGAAGACTTGAACATGTTTCTAACCTGTAAATGCAATTCGCAGCAGCAAAACGAACACAAATTTAATATTTGTGCCTCAATCTGCTTCATCACCATTGTACATAAACAGTTTTAAAATAATTGTAAACAAACAATGAGATATTAGGACTGTCAAGGTTATATACAGCGTTACTCTCAAGAAATTTGAAAAGCGAAACAAAACAATAGAAAACAAAATTGCACGCAAGACTTGAACATGTTTGTAACCTGTAAATGCAATTCGCAGCAGCAATACGAACACAAATTTAAGATTTGTGCCTCAATCTGCTTCATCGTCATCGTACATAAATAGTTTTAAAATAATTGTAAAAAATCAATGAGATATCACTACTTTCAAGGTTAAATGCAGCGTTACTCTCAGTAATTTTGGAAAACGAAACAAAACAGCCAAAAACCGAGTGGAACAAATTTAAGATTTGTGCCTCAAACAGCTTCATCATCATCATACATAAATAGTTTTAAAATAATTGTAAACAATCAATGAGATATCAGGACTTTCAAGATTAAATGCAGCGTTATTCTCAAAAAATTTGGAAAACGAAAGAAAACAGCCGAAAACAAAATCGCACGTGGACAAGACTTGAACTTGTTTCTAACCTGTAAATGCAATTCGCAGCAAACAAACAACAAGAACACCAATTTAAGATTTGCGCCTCAATCTGCTTCATTATCATCTTGCATAAATAGTTTTAAAATAATAGTAAATGTTCAATGAGATATTAGGACTTTCAAGGTTAAATGCAGCGATACTCTCACGAATTTGGGGAAAACGAAACAAAACAACCGAGAAAAAAAAATCGCAAGCGGACAAGACTTGAACATGTTTCTAACCTACAAATGCAATTCGTAGGAAACAAGCAACACAAATACGTTGTGGCTCAAACTACTGCATATCATAAATAGTTTTAAAATAAGTGTTATCATGTAATTTTCTGTTAGATCTATTGGTTCACTGGTCACTGGTTCACTGGTCGACAAATTTTGACGAATGTCCCTACAATTTAAATGAATTTTTCGGAAAGTATTTACTATAAATATGTACGAATTAAAAAAAAATGTTGGAGGTCGCTTTTATTTTTTGATTTTTTACATAGTTTTTCCTGTATTTACTTACAAAAACATGTTATCAGCTAAAGTTAGGTTAGAAAAGTGATACCGGTAGCTGTCAAACTGAAACTTGAATCCAGTATGGCCATAAAAAATCATTGGAATCGGTCTTGCATCCCAAATAAAATATAAGTTAACAAGTACAAGTTTTTACAAGTTTTACAATAACAATATTATTTGTTAATTGAAGTTAAATAAGTTAATAATATTGGTATTGTTATACAATTTTATCACCCTGTATCTTTGAAACAAAGCGGTTTTTCACACATCATCAAACGACAAAATATTGAGAATAACCCATAGAATAACACCATGTATTTTTGCACCATGTTTAGGAAACACCCTGTATATGCGCCAATTTTTGGAATTACTATTACAAAATTATGACGAAAATTTGAGAATAGTACTTAAAATACAATGATCACACTCAAATGCGAATATCTCAAGATCTATGTGATGGATATTAATACAATTAAATCTTGAATTTAACTCATATTAAAGTATTTAGACTAGTCTGTAAAAAAACGTGTACTTAAAAAACTTAATACAATTACGTATATTAAATATCAGCACATCATTCAATATCAGCATAAATTTATAATAATATTGATACGCCAGTTTTTGAATTACTATTAGAAAAGTGTGACGAAAATTTGAGAATACTACTTAAAATCACATGATCCCACTAAAATGAGAATATCTCAAGTTCTGTGTGTTGGATGTTAATACAATTAAATCTTGAATTTGACTCATATTAAAGTATTTAGACTATTCTGTAAAAAAACGTGTACTTAAAAAACTTGATACAATTAAGTATATTATGCTTTGTTTTGTTTCAAACGTTTTGTTTCAAAGATACAGTGTGATAAAAAAAATTGACAATAACAATATTATTTGTTATTTTAAATTAAATAAGTTATATTGGCATTTGAGTATCATCATGTGATTTTAAGTGCTATTCTCAAATTTTCATCGTACTCTTCTAATAATAACTCAAAAACTAGTGCATAAATATCATCACAAATGTATGATGATATTGAATAATATGCTGGTATTTAATATACTTATTGTTATTAATATCCAACATATAATTGTATAGATATCCGCATGTTAGTGTGATCATGTGGTTTTCAGTAGTTTCATTTTTCACAATACTTGATAATAACTTAAAAATTGGCGTATAAAAAACTTCACAAATTTTTGGTGATAATAAATGATATGCTGATCTTTGATGCATTTAATTGTATGAATATCCAATACGTTATTCTTGAAATATTGGCATTTGAGTATCATCATGTGATTTTAAGTGCTATTCTCAAATTTTCATCGTACTCTTCTAATAATAACTCAAAAACTGGCGCATAAATATCATCACAAATTTATGACGATATTGAATGATATGCTGACATTTATCATACTTAATGGCATTAACATCCAACATATAATTCTAGAGATATTCGCATATTGGTGTGATCATGTGTTTTTTTTTAAATACTATGTATTTTCTGAATTTCTTACCACACTTTTCTAATAAAAACTCAAATTCTGGCGCATAAATGATATCACAAATTTCTGGTGATATTAAATAATATGCTGATATTCAATATATATCATAGTATGAATATCCAATATGTATTTCTTGAGATATTCGCATAAGACTATCATCATGTGATTTTAAGTGCTAATTTTTATCAAACTCTTCTAATGATAACTCAAAAACTGGCGAATAAATATCATCTCAAATTTATGATGATATTGAATTATATGCTGGTATTTAACGTACTTATTGGTATTAACATCCAACATATAATACTCGAGATATTCGCATTTCAGGACGACCATGTGATTTTAAGTGCTATTCTCAAATTTACATCAGACATTTCTTGTAATAACTGAAAAATTGGTGTATAAATAATATCATATTTTAGTGAGACCATTGGGTGATTAGTCGTTATGTATCTATTTACGTGGCATTTATTTTCAATGCGTAATTTTAGAGATATTCACCATTTAATGTGATAATTTGATTTTAGGTGATACATCAATGTTTACTCATATTTTATGAGAGAACGCTTCCAGAACTCTATTTATACGATATTTCACATTTCGTAAACTTTGTGTGGGAGTCATATAATACACTTATGTTTAGTCGGAGCCTTAACTGTCGCTATATGAGCTTCCCTTCAAGTACAAGCGGCATAGAAAATTGAGGAATCATTAACACATGCCACTACCAATACCGGTGGTGTTAGACAACCACCACCGCCATCTACCGGCGGCGAAGCGCACCAAACTTCGCGGTTTGACGCGAGGCCGAAGATCAATCGCCCCCCAAAATTCCTGAGTGAAGCACAAACGAGACCTC
Source organism: Othius punctulatus (assembly GCA_951805005.1). NCBI lineage: Eukaryota > Metazoa > Arthropoda > Insecta > Coleoptera > Staphylinidae > Othius > Othius punctulatus. The sequence continues at coordinate 19,905,167 of OX638146.1, forward strand.
AGGACTGCCGAGTTATTTATTTAATTTTTTTTCGCGCAGCAGACGTCGCTGCAGGAGTGATTAATGCGCGCTCTCGCCTTGCCCTAACCTCAAAAATGCCGCGGATGTCGCAGATTTCGGCGAGCGCGCGTCTATTTCGAAGCGGGAGTGCGCGAAAAGCGGCGGAGCAGAAATAAAAAGAAGCGAGATTCCCGAGAATCGGACGGAAATAGCCCGGAACGAAGTGGACAAAATGCACCCGAGGAAGTGCCAATTAAAGTCGGCCGCATGAGGGAGACTAATGGGGTGATTTATTGATTGCCGATGTTCAAGCGGGATTTTCGTGTAATGTAGTTGTTTTGAATTTCGGCTCTTAAAATACACATCAAAGATGCGCCATTTGTTACGCGGCAACAATCCGTTAGGTGACTGTCAATTAGCAACGGCGAAAATTTCCTTTCAGTTGCTAACAATTATTAACGACTAGTTTGCTACAGCAAGTGAGCTCGAGCAAGCCAATGTATGTACGCACAAAAGCGATAATAAATTAATCTCAAATTATTAAACTTACAAATTGGTACACTACAGGAATTGAGGAACAAAAAACTTTTTTACAAACAATTTTTTTTTATAGTAGTAAGAGATTTCCAACATATTTTCCATGTGGAATACTGAACGTGGAAATGCATTCTAGTCGAATAAATAGATTGTTTTAGTCTCTTAAACTTCAAACGGTATCTCCCTAACGTAAAACAAATGAACACTTAAATAGATTGATTTAGTCCTCCACAGGTATTAGGGATAAAAAACTAGTGCCTACTATGTAGTAAAGAGTAGTAGCAGATTTCAAGTTTTCCACGCAGAAAACTGAACGTGGAAAATGCATTCGAGCTAACACTACATAGGTATTGGGGATCAGAAAACTAGTGCCTACTGTAGTAACAACTACTACTTACTGAAACTTTGTTACTGAACGTGGAAAATGTATTCTAGCTAACACTCCATAGGCATTGGGTCTACTATTGGTGCCTACTAGTAAGTAGTAGTACTTACTATAGTAGGCACTAGTTCTCTGATCCCCAATACCTATGTATGTAGTGTTAGCTAGAATGCATTTTCCACGTTCAGTTTTCTACGTGAGTGCAGATTTCAAGTTTTCCATGTGGAAAAGCGTTCAAGTCGAAACAGCGTTAACGTGCATAATCGAGCCTCAGGTTTTAGCATTTGTAATGGATGTTAATCCAGCACTAAAGTGCATTAATTGGCCGTTAATTGCTGCAACATATGTCATTTAATAATAATTGCGAAAAACTAATTTCTCTCTTAATTGACCAACTTCTTCACACTTTAACGCCTGTTTGCAATTTCTAGTGACTTGATGGCAAACGAACGAATTTCTCAGTTACGAAACAGATTCCACGCAATTAAACGCCTTTGTTAACAATCCGAAGGAAAACGCAGCACCTAATAGCAATTTAAAGGAAACCAGTGCAGAAATCTGCACATTTATAAACAATTTGGTGAAAATCAGTGTTATTAATAATTGTTAATTAGTGCATTAGTGCCTGTTTGCAATTTCTAGTGGCTTGATGGCAAACGAACGAATTTCTCAGTTACGAACAATCCGTTAACAATCCGAAGGAAAACGCAGCACCTAATAGCAATTTAAAGGAAACCAGTGCAGAAATCTGCACATTTATAAACAATTTGGTGAAAATCAGTGTTATTAATAATTGTTAATTAGTACTGTTAGTATTGTTAAAAGGAAATTTGAAGAAATCTGCATATTTATCAACAATTTGATGGAAATCAGTGTTATTAACAATTGTTAATTAGTATTGCTAGTATTAACAATTTGAAGAAATCCGCACATTTATCAACAATTTTGTGGAAATCAGTGTTATTAACAATTGTTAATTAGTATTGTTAGTATCAATAATTTGAAGAAATCTGTTCGTGTGTTAATAGTATTAAATCATATAAATATGTGTATTAAATCATATGACATAAACATGATTAAAATCAAAACTTATCTAAAGAAAAAAATGAAAATTATGTCATAATAATTTGATGGAATTCGGTGCAGATCTCTACACCATATTTAAGAAAAAAACGAACAAGGAAAGAAAAAGGAAAAAGGAAAGAAAAAGCAAAAAGGAAAGAAAAAGGAGAAAGGAATGAAAAAGTAACAAAAACGCAAAAAGGAAAAATAAAAGAAAAAGGAAAGAAAAAGGAACGAAGAGGGAAAACGGAAAGAAAATAGAAAAAAAAAATGTAACGTTTTGTTATTTTGTATATTTTTGAATGCCAAAAAAGGTATACAAGTATATACTGGAATTCAGTGCTATTCTCTACACAAAATTTAAGAAATAAGGGTACATTTGTAAGGTTTTGTTATTTGATCGAGTTTTAAATGCTAACAAAGACATATACATATAACCAAATACTAAGGTTTTCTTGCTATTTGTAAGTTTTTGTTGTTGTGTATAGTTTTGAATGACAATAAAGGTATACAATACTGCTTCATCCTATACCAAATATTCCAAGTGTTCCTTATATTATTCAAATGCTTAATTGGTTAGTAACTGCTTGATAGGTTAAAAATTCGTTCAATTAACAGTCGGAGCCTAAACTCGTTACGCCATGTGTTTGGGCAAGAGTAACGTTGGAAAGGCGTGCTAAACCGCTAACTGGCTCCTGGTAGCAATTGTCGGTGCTTGTTGAGTGTTAACACGAGACCATGAGTGACGTCCCCATAAGAATTTGCAAATGACGGTCATATATTAGCATTCATTAAAGCGTGTCATATATTAACAGTGCAATGCATGATTTTCCGTATTTAAGCGTTTTGCTGCATAAATCTCTCAGGTGGCCGCTAAGTGTTTTGTTTATTGTTGGATGCGAAATAGCGTGCAGTTTTTATTTTTTAACAATCGACGATCGTCAGTTTTCATTTGTTTGCAAGCGTTTGTTTTACTAATTGGAGCCCAATATGGACGCATTAAAAGCTACAGATGTAAATGTGGTAAATAGTTTCACTGGCAAAGCATTGGCATAAGCAATGTTTAAGTATCAATTTACAAAATTTGATAGAATGTAAATTGCAACATATAAAACTAAATGTTATAGTGTATCAGTTTTGTGTCAAAATATATCTTGCCCTGTAGTAAATCCATGGGAAAGCACAAAATTCCAACCAATTGCTAAGCTAGGATGAGTCAAAGTTAAAAAAAAAATAATAAAAAAGTTTTTTCTAGTACTTATGGTTTTGCATGGTCGCAAAAAAAATTGCAATCAATTTTTGCAAAATTTGATCCAATGTAAATTGCAATATAAAAATCTGATCAAATGCGAACTGGAATGCAAAATCTGTTTTGTGTCAAACTTTAGGATGAACTGAGAGAACAAGAAATTGTAAATCTATAAGTCTTCCTACACTTGAATTGAGAACTTGGTTTTTGAACACTTTTCTTACATTAAAAAAACCCATTAATGTATGTAATCAAAGAAGTTAATTGAAGCAATATTCCTGTGGATGTAGACTAATATGTCTTTTATTTCCATTTTTTGATCTACAGTGTTTTCCTTTCCGCATTTCCACTTGGTTTTTTTCTTCTTTTGTTTGGTAAGCGCATCGCCATCTATGGGCATAGATGGCTAAAGCAGTGCGACGGCTTTAGCCCATGCTTCTGCTAAAGTTTGATAATAAAACACTTCATAAAAATGATTGATTATTCAAGTATTGTATTTGTTATTCCACGATTTATAATCAAAACATTACAATTTCGCCTAACTGTGACTCAGACCTGATCGAGCTATTATCAGTAGTTATCAGCGACCGCAGACTGTATCCTGGCGTTCGCCTGGTGACCTTTCCAGTCCGTCATCCTACTACGATACTTCAGCGTTAAACCGAATCTCAGCGCCTCTGGGCGAAGACGCTTTCACGTTTGAGGAGCAGAAAAGTGTGTTGAAATTTTCGACGCACGACTCCAGGCTCAAAGAAGACTTTCGCCTCACGAAGGCGGCGATTACAGCGTAATCGCCCCGTTTTCCGGGACTCTCATCTAGAATACAGGCTGCCATTATGTACTCCCAAGCTTTGTTGTTGAAATTGACTGTCTTTCCGGTGCAGGATTAGATATCTGCCGGATAGGCATGCTACAATTGGAAATCTGTAGACAGAACGGGAAGGGAACTGATGGATTGACAGTGTGAAGGAAACTTTGAGGGCGGTAGGTGCAAGAGAAGACAAGGTCCAAATAGTAATGATGATTGGTAATATTCAGATGGATAAGGCCACGAAGAAGAAGAAGGGTACAAGAAGTTGGAAAAGCTCTATTGCCCATAGATTGCGATGCGCTGGCCCTAACAAAAAATAAGAAGTTGGAGAAGAAAAGTCGGAGATAGAGCGGAATGGAGGAAGATCGATGTAGAGGCGAAAACCCATCAAGGGTTGTGATGCCAAAAGATGAAGAAAATCGCCATAGAGGCAAAAATCCATCAAGGGTTGTGATGCCAAATGATTAAGAAGAGGCGTGCCTACAAGGAGAAACTATGTGTGGACATCAACTAAGGTTGTTCCGTAAATCTTCCTATTGATAACATTAGGATGCAGGAGGTGGGAGAAGCGCTAATGCCCATAGATGCCGATGCGCCTAACAAACCCTAACAAAAAAAGGTTGAAGAAGAAAAGGCGGAGAGAGAGCGGAATGAAGGAAGATCGCTGTAGAGGCGAAAACCCATCAAGGGTTGTGATGCCAAAAGATGAAGAAGAGGCGTGCCTACAAGGAGAAACTAAGTGTGGACATCAACAATGGTTGTTCCGCAAATCTTCCCATTGATAACATTACAACATTAAGAAAAATGCCAGTACTTTACCAGAAGACTGCTCTTCTGGTAAAGTCTGGAAGTTGGTCAAGAAAAATGCCAGTACTTTACCAGAAGACTGCTCTTTTGGTAAAGTCTGGAAGTAGGTCTAGAAGTTGGGTTGGTCATTGGCTTCATCTTTAGATGAATATGCAAGTCCTAAGTCATCGATTGCTATGGTCATCTGTGGGCATTAGCGCAGGTATTTCCACTTGATTGTTTACTCAGTGCGACGGCTTTAGCCTTTGCTTGTGCTAAAGTTTGATAATAAAACGCAGAAGTAGCATAAAGATGATTGATCATGCAAGTATCGTATTTGTATTACAAGGATAAACTACGTGTGGACATCAACAATGGTTGTTCCACAAATCTTCCCATTGATGATAACATTACAACATTAAGAAAAATGCCAGTACTTTACCAGAAGACTGCTCTTCTGGTGAAGTCTGGACGTTGGTCAAGAAAAATGCCAGTAGTTTACCAGAAGACTGCTCTTCTGGTAAAGTCTGGAAGTAGGTCTAGAAGTTGGGTTGGTGATTGGTTTCATCTGTAGATGAATATGCAAGTCCTAACTCATCGATTGCTATGGTCATTTGTGGGCATTAGCGCTGGTTTCCACTTGATGGTTTACTCAGTGCGACGGCTTTAGTAGCACACTTCTGCTAAAGTTTGATAATAAAACGTAAAAGTACCATAAAAATGATTGATCATGCAAGTATCGTATTTGTATTACAAGGATAAACGACGTGTAGACATCAACAATGGTTGTTCCATAAATCTTCCCATTGATAACATTACAACATTAAGAAAAACGCCAGTAGTTTACCAGAAGGCTGCTCTGCTGTTAAAGTCTGTAAGTTGGTGAAGAAAAATGCCAGTAAAGTCTGGAAGTTGGTCTAGAAGCTGGGTTGCTCATTGGCTTCATCTTTAGATGAATATATAAGTCCTAAGACATCAATTGCTATGGTCATTTGCCTGCCTAGGTATTCTAGTCATAAAAACTCAAAAAAGATTTTCACCAATTTATCATCTATTCAACTACATTGAATGCTAGTAGGTAGGTACTTTAAATTCCAAGCAAATGCTTATTTGCTCATTGGCTATATATCTAGACGAAAATACAAGTACTAAGTCATTGACGCTGTACTCATTGGCATCCATAGGTTATAGTCATCGATGCTGTACTCATTGGCGTTGCTAGGTCATAGTCATTGATGCTGTACTCATTGGCATCCCTAGGTCATAGTAATCGATGCTGTACTCATTGGCGTTCCTAGGTCATAGTCATCGATGCTGTACTCATTGGCATCCCTAGGTCATAGTCATCGATGCTGTACTCATGGGCGTCCCTAGGTCATAGTCATCGATGCTGTACTCATTGGCATCCCTAGGTCATAAAGACTAAAATCGAATCGCCACCATTTCTTAACCATTCTGCTGTTAGGCATTGGTGTTAATAGAACTTCAAATACGAAGCAATTTCTTTGCCCATTGGCTATATCTTTGGATGAAAGTACAACTCCCAAGTCATTGATGCTATGCTCAATTTCGTTCCTAGATATTCTGGTTCTCGACCAGAATATCCAATCCCAACGAATCTCCACCTATTTTACTTTTGGACATTGGAATTCATAATGCTTCAAATCCGAAGCTATTTTTAAAACTAGGTTCAGAAAATTCATTTTTGGGAGGAAATTGTAAGGCATGAGAGAAGCACACAAACATGTTTCAGAAAATTTATTTATTTGAGGAAACTGTAAAACGAAGTACGCTAGCGCTTCTTGTTTGAAATCAATTACCAATGATACAGCGAGACAGAGAGGATACAGAGATACAGAGATGATACAGAGATATCATCTTCCCGGTGCGTTTTTCAACGCCAGCGCACGGGAGATTTGTCTCATAACCATGTAACCGTGGGTTAATCCTTTTATGGCTATTTTTTAAATTGTAAGAATCGATTATTATCCTGAAGCACTACTTTTGTTTTGTCGGAGCCTTAAATCTATACGCCACGCTGACTCTTTTTTATGTGGTTGAAAGTCTACCAAGATACTTCCAGGGGTAATATAACAAGTTGTGTTCTCATTATCGATAATGATTTTAGAAATACTGTGAATTTCAACCCCAACGACGAAAATGCACAGAGCTCGAAGGGCGAGGTGCATTTTCTAAAGATTGGGGTTGAAATGAGTTGTATTTTTAAAATCATTATCGATTTTTGAGAACACCACGGATTAGTCTACCAAGATACTTCTATTGGAAGATGTGGATGTGTCCATAATGGGAAAACTTTGGGCGATGGATCAATTGAAGTGGAGAGCAATGGTCAGTCGAAACGCACCCATAGGTTTATCAAGGTTGTTTCATTGATCGATTAGTTGTAAAGATAGGAGATTATTTGTAATTCCTTGCCAGAAGTTTTGCATTGCTTTCACTTTTAACTGCTGCTATGCAACAATGCTAATGCTAATGCTTTTAGCTTAAGGCATTCAAAGTTTGATAGAGCTATAGCACTAAACGAATTCAAATAAATGTGGTACATTGTATGTGGTTGAAAGTCTACCAAGATACTTCCATTGAAAGATGTGAATGTGTCCATATTTGAAAAACTTTCGCCGTTGGATCGACGGAAGCGGAGAGCAGTGGTCAACCAAAACACACCCATAGGTTTATCAAGGTTGTATGATTGATGGATTAGTTGGAAAGTCAGGAGATTATTTGTCTAGAATTTTTGCAATGTTTACACGCTTTAGGCATCCAAAGTTTGATAGGCCTACAACACTAAACGGATTCAAATAAATGAGGTACATTTGATGTGGTTGAAAGTCTACCAAGATACTTCCATTGGAAGATGTGACTGTGCCTATAATGGGAAAACTTTGGCCTATGGATCGATTGAAGTGGAGAGCAGTGGTCAGTCGAAGCACACCCATAGGTTTATCAAGGTTGTTTGATCGATTAGTTGGAAAGTCAGGAGATTATTTGTAATTCCTTGCCAGAAGTTTTGCAATGTTTACATGCTTTAGGCATCCAAAGTTTGATAGACCTATAACACTAAACGAATTCAAATAAATAAAAATAGCCCGGACCGTCTCGCGGCTTTAAGGTGACCCGGTGAACGTGAAGCCGGTGTATTAGGTTTCGATTTTTTACGAGGCGCTCATCCAAGGCACCACAAGAACGCCCCATTAAGCACGTTCGGCTGCTGCCGCATATAAATATTAATAAGCCGCAGGCCGCGTAACGAAATATCGATAGATGCCGTTGATCTGCCGATATTTGGCCGGCGGACGGTTTAACTGCCGCATGATTTGCACTGATTAGCGCCAAATTTAATTAGCACGTTTGGCACAACCTCTCGCGCGCAGATTTACGATTATCACCTACGCGAGGAAGTTTTTTTTTTTTTACATTTACGTGGTTTCGGACCGAAATCGCCGTCATCTTCGGATGCATTCAGGTCACAGAGCCGATCAATCCGGCCATCGGATTGACGGACCGTGAGTCACCGCGTGAGTCATTTGTTTGTCCGTCCGCCAATTTCCGAACTATTGGAAGTATTGTTTCGTCCGGCTCCGATTGGCTCCTGTTAATCCCAATTTTGGCTCAGTTCAGCTCTTAATTAATTAAATTGGAGCCTCCGCTTCCGATGAATTATGAATACACGAGGCCACTTAATGGCGGAATTTTTGCTTAATCACCGTCCCCGGGAGGCGATAGCGCACCTAAAAAATTATTAATTATGGATATGGGGAGTCGGTTAACGCGGATGCGCGCGCCTCATCGGTCGCAATGTTAAGTTTAAGGTTGCGGGGCGTAATCTAATTATAGCGGCGATTTTCGCCGGTAATAATATGTAAAAAAATGCGGCTGCCGTAAAAACCGTCTGCGAAAACGAAGCGACGCTTCCTGGCAGGAGTCATTCGATTGTTTCTGCGTATCCGGAAACCCAAACTCGTTTGTTTCGAAACAGAAGATATACCTGCGCGCTCCTGATTTAGAGCCAAAACTGGCGATTGATTTCGCGAAGTCAAGTCCCTCCTCTTGCGTTATCGCGGGAACGTTTATCGGCGATTGTAAACAAGACGAGGGCCATAAAGTTCCGCCCAATGGCGACCTCGCGGGCGCGTTATCGCCGATTACCCACGCTGGGCCGCGCTGTTTTGGTCGAAATTCGGTTTTTCCTGGTCTCACCTTGGCGCTGCCATCGACCGGCGCGCAATAAACGAAATCGCTAATTAAAAGTAGCGGAACCGCGGCGCGATCGATTCCGGGGGCGGCTGAAGGCTCCCGGAGAAGTATCGGAAGGCGGGGACGCGTCCCGGATTTTTCCAATCGCGCAATTTTCCGCGCGGCAGCGCCTACCAATCTCCGTCGATCCGCGCTTGTTTTTTTTCTCTTCTCTCGCACGGAACTCGTTCCCGGATAGCCGGTTAATCGCCGGCGACGCCTGTCAAAGTTTGAGGTTACGGACGCGGGTCGACAAATTGGCACTTGTTTTATCGGCCGCATCAGCACAAATTTCCGGGTTTTACAGGCCGGGTTTTACAGGCTACATAATTTACAGGCTGATCGAATTATTTCGCTGCCAGTAGCTTAACTGAGCGACTATTATTTAGTTCCGTTTAGCTTAGCATCAAATTCATGGTACAATGAGTCAATACACCAATGAGTCCATGGAACTCCATAAAAAAGCCGAATGACTTTGCTGACAGCACCTAAGCTGAGCAACTAACACTTAACCATCATTCTATCAGAAACATTGCTCAAATGCACGGTACAATGAGTCAATACGCTAATGAGTCCAAGGAACTCCATAAAAATGTCAAATTACTTTGCTGACCAATGAGTCCAAGGAACTCCATAAAAAGAGTTGAATTACTTTGCTGGCAGCAGCTAAACTGCTTCAGCCTCATATACTCTTGCATCAATTTCATGGTACAATGAGTCAATACACAAATAAGTCCAAGTAACTCTATAACAGAGTCGAATTACTTTGCCCGAAGCACCTAAGCTCAAATTTAGCCATCATTCTACCAGAGCATTGCTCTAAAGTACAGTACGATGAGACAATACGCCAATGAGTCCAAGGAACTCCATAAAAAATGTCGAATTAATTTACTGACCATTGAGTCCAAGGAACTCCACAAAAAGAGTCTAATTACTTTGTTGGCAGCACCTAAACTGAGCGACAAAAATTCGCCCTCATATACTCTTGCATCAATTTCATGGTACAATGAGTCAATACACAAATGAGTTCAAGTAACTCAATAAAAGAGTCGAATTACTTTGCTGGAAGCACCTAAGCTTAAATTTAGCCATCATTCTACCAGATCACTGTTCTAATGTACAGTACGATAAGACAATACGCCAATGAGTCTAAAGAACTACATAAAAAAATGTCGAATTACATTGCTGACCTATGAGTCCAAGGAACTCCATAAAAAGAGTCGAATTACTTTGCTGGCAGCATATAAACTGAGCGACTAAAATTTAGCCATCATTCTACTAGGATCCTTGCTCAAATGCACAGTACAATGAGTCAATATGCCAATTAGCCCAAGGAACTCCATAAAATAATGTCGAATTACTTTTCTGACCAATGAGTGCAAGGAACTCCATAAAAAGAGTCGAATTACTTTGCAGGCAGCACCTAAAATGAGCAACTAAAATTTAGCCATCATTCGATCAGAATCACTGCTCAAATGCACGGTATAATGAGTCAATATGCTAATAAGTGCAAGAAACTCCATAAACATGTCGAATTACTTTGCTGACCAATGAGTCAAAGGAACTCCATAAATAGAGTCGAATTACTTTGCTGGCAGCATATAAACTGAGCAACTAATATTTAGAAATCATCCTACCAGGATCATTGCTCTAATGCACAGTATAATAAGTCAATATGCCAATGAGTTCAAGGAACTCCATAAAAAAATACTTTGGTGACTAATGAGTCCAAGGGATGCTATAAGAAAAGTCGAATTATTTTTCTGACAGCACCGAAGCTGAGCAACTAAAATGTAGCCATGATTTTACCAGAATCATTGTCCAAACGCACAGTACAATGAGTCACTACGCCAATAAGTCCAAGGAACTCCATAAAAAATGTCGAATTACTTTTCTCGCAGCAGCTAAACTAAGGATGTTATATTTAGCAATTATAACATCCTTCTGTCAAGACTCATTATATCAAATGCACAGTACAATGAGTCAATGTTCAAATAAGTCCAAGGAACTCCATAAAAAATGTCGAATTACTCTTCTGACTAACGAGTCTAAGGAACTCCATAAAAGAGTCGAATTACTTTGCTGGCAGCATCTAAGCTGAGCAACTAAAATTTAGTAATCATTCTACAAGAATCATTGCGCAAATGAATAGTACAATGAATCAATAAACCAATAAGTCAAAAGAACTCCATAAAAAATGTCGAATTACTTTACTGGCAGCATCTAAGTTGAGCAACTAAAATGTAGCCATCATTCCACCAGAATCATTGCTCAAATGCACCATACAATGAGTCAATACGCCAATGAGTCTAAGGAATTCCATAAAAATTGTCGAATTACTTCGCTGACCAATGAGTCCAAGGAACTCCAGAAAAAGAGTTGAGTTACTTTGCTGGCAGCAGCTAAACTGAGCGACTAAAATTTAGCTGATTTAGCCTTGCATCAAATTTATGGTACGAGTCAACACACCAATGAGTCCAAGGAACTCCATAAAAAATGTCTAATTACTTTTCTCACAGCAGCTAAACTGAGGATGCTATGTTTAGTCATTATCCTATTAGATGAGTAACGCTCTACTTTGTGATACATTGTGAAATAGGTAAAACACACACAGGTTACTTTGTTAGTATCACTTAGATGTATTTAGTAGTGACTATAGTGTTTTTTAGTGGTATAAGTGTTTTATAGTGTTTTAGTGTTTTTCACCTATTATTCTATCATTGCATCAAATGCACAGTATAATGAGTCAATACACAAATAAGCCCAAATTAATTCGAGATTTTTCAAAGCTCATTTGTAACTTCTTCATCATCATCATCATCATCATCAACCTGAGTTATCAATTACCATCAATAATATATACTAATGTTTTATGAGTTACATTACACTACTGTTTTATGAGTTATAATACACTACTGTTTATGAGTTATAATACACTAGTGTCTTATGAGTTATAATGCACCAGTGTTTTATGAGTTATAAGACACTAGGGGAGTTATATAGACATTGGTTGAAATTTGCAAATTACTGTAGTTAACTGAAAAATCATGACAGTTTTGAGGTAGATGCGTAGAAATTATATCATGATTTTTCAAAGCTCATTTGTAACTTTATCAGCATTATCACCATCATCAACCAGATTTATCAACATCATCAATGAAATACTTATGTTTTATGAGTTATATTACACTAGTGTTTTATAGTTATTATACACTAGTGTTTTATGAATTATAATGCACTAGTGTTTTATGAGTTATAATACACTAGTGTCTTATGAGTTTGATGCACTACGATTTTATGAGTTATAAGACATTAAGGGAGCTATATAGAAATTGGTTAAAATTTGCAAATTACTGCAATTAACTGAAAAATCATGACAGTTGTTAAGTAGACGCGTAGAAAATTAATTCATGATTTTTCAAAGCAGCACCAGCTAAACTGAGGATGTTATATTTAGTCATTATTCTATCAGACTCATTGCATCAAATGCACAGTGCAATGAGTCAATATACAAATAAGTTTAAGGAACTCCATAAAAACTGCGAATTATGGCTGCTGCCAAACCGAGCAACTAATATTTAGCTATCATTCTATCAGACGATTTGCATCAAATGCACAGTACAATGAGTCAATACACCAATAAGTCCAAGGAACTCCATAAAACATGTCGAATTATGGCTGCTGCCAAACTAAGCAACTAATATTTAGCCATCATTCTGTTGATGTATGATGTCAATCATCTCAATTAGTCAATGCATCAATGAGTGGTTCGGTATAAAACTAAGCACGAATTTCAGAGCAATGAACCAAACTACTCATGATTAAAAAAAATGATTTAAACTTCCACGACGATGATTAGCTACAGCTTGATTTATTTGCGTAACAATAATAACAAAAAAACAATGATTAGTAATAATAGCTAACAATGCAACAACTAACGCGTAACAATAACAACAAAAAACTAATGATTAGTAATAACAGCAAAACTTGGTTTAACCCAAGAATATCAAACAATCATTCTTAGACACAGCAAATTGTTAAATTAAAATTGTTACGTTATGTGTGTATAATGGATGTGTATGAAAGATTCGATGAGTCTATAAAATGCGTGTTTCGCATTATTTATGTAATATCCTTTCATTATTTTTCGCGCTACAAATATTTGAACAAGCTGCAGTTCTCGATAACAAAATATTAGTTTTGCACAAACAATCACTTAATGGCGACGATAGTTAGTCATAGCAGTAAAAATAGACCGTCGCCGAACCAAATACAAACATACAATCAATTAAGAATAATCAATGCGCTAAAATTCGCGTGCTCCTTGCAATTCGAGACTTCCAATCATCAGACGCAATAACTTTATTTTACGATGGCCTATTTCTGCAGCCAGCACTGTTAAGTAGCAATCAGCAATTAGTCATTTTGCCTTCGAGCAATCAGCTATTAGTCATTTTGTCTTCGTGGATGCGATATTTAACAGTACATGGGAGCATCAGTTTTAGTTGCCCTACAAAGTAATGGCAAATTGTTTGAGAATTGTAAACGTTAAAAGTAATAGCTACTTAATTAAAGCTTGCATTATCTGCACAAAGTTCGTTAGCCAAATAGGCAATCAAACAGATCAATCCCAGACAACGAGTTGTCTGTGTTTTACGAACTTTAATACACTAGTGTTTTATGAGTTATAATACACTAGTGTCTTGTGAGTTATAATGCACTAGTGTTTTATGAGTGTCTTATGAGTTATAATGCACTAGTGTTTTATGAGTTATAAGAGTTTATGACTAGGGGAGTTACATAGAAATTGGTTGAAATATATAAATGACTGAAATTAACTTAAATATCATGACAGTTATGAGGTAGATGCATAGAAATTTAATTCATGAATTTTCAAAGCTCAATTGCAACTTCATCATCATCAACCAGAGTTATCAATCGTTATAAATAATACACTAATGTTTTATGAGTTATATTACACTAGTGTTTTATGAATTATAATTCATTAGTGTTTTATCAATGATAATACACTAGTGTCTTATGAATCATCATCATCATTAATCAGCATAAAACAGGTCATCTCATCAAATTATTTTAAAAAGTGGAAAAATAAGTATCCAAATATGTCTCAATGTGCCCAAACTTTTTCGATATTCGTTTTCGACAAATTTCCACATAATTCTTAGATTCTATGATTAATAGAGATGTCTGTTGTGGGGTGCAGGATTCGATTTCCGAACGCGAGACAGGAATGCCGTCGGAAATGTTTTTGACTAATTTCAGGATTATAAATTCCGGACGTTTCGGGCGGAATTGATGCGTTCTTCGTGCATTCTTTCCAGAGGCGGGGCAGATTTTTTGGATGCCTCTCTGTGGACGGCTCCTTATGGTCCCCATAACAATCGGAGAACCAACACGTCCTCTGCTACCGGATCAGAGAAAACGAATAAACGTGCATATTGCTTCGATACGTTCGAGCAGATTTATTGCTTTGTCTGAGGTGATTTCATCTCTTCGAGTGCAACGATTCCAGTTGATTTAGAAATGCATGCAAATGAAGGAATCTCGTGCTGCACGAATTTTTTAATGCTAAACATAAAACCGAGGTATAACTAACAAATAAATAAATGATGAAAGAGTAAAATAGCAAATATAAAAAAAACTTAAAGCCAAAAGTCTCATGGTAAAAAAATCTGAAAGTTGGTATTTTTTTAAATTATCCCAGTACAGTTATAAAAATAGTTTTATATTTCCAAGGTGTGCCGTTTATAACTACATAGACGTACAAATTAAAAAAAAAAAAAATAGTTGTTTTTGTAATATTTGCACTTTTGCAGTTTTTTTAATTAAAATGCCTATATATTTTGTTCATTTGTGAATACCTAAAGCTCATGTCGAAGCTCCTGTTTCTGGTTCAATAATTTTGACATTTTTGACACCCAGTAAAAGTATTGGCGTATTTTTTTTTGGGGGATTAGCGCATTATCCTCTATGGACATTAGCGCTAGAATTAGTGTTAAAAGAAGCGCAGTTGCAGTTTTATAAGAATTACAGATTTCAAATCTATATTTCTGAAATGAAACTATGTTACGAAAAAACTTAATAAAAAAAACCGTAAAAAGACGTGTACATTTCTGAATTTGGTAAGCTAGATGATAACTATCTCATGAAACAATCTTTTAAAATGCATTCGGTAGAGTTGTGTTAATTAAATTTAGAAAAGTTTTAAGTCGATTAAAAACTTCTCAAATATATTCGTTGCGTGGAATTCGTATAAATGCAATTACATTAATACGGCGCATTGCGCATTACAACGCAAATAATACAAACCACAAATTTCTCTACTACAGCAACTTAAAATATTATTACTATGAAAATCTGTTCATTGCAAGAATATTATATAAAGTTGTTATAAAAACTTATATAAAGTTGTAATATTTGTACATTTATAGATCCATTTAGATAGATTCATTTGACATTATAGATCAATACCGAAAACCTGTACTTGCCAAAAAATATTGCTATTTTGTATACCTATTAGCACTATAGATTGATATGAAAAATTCTTCTTACAAAATATTGATAAAGCAAAAGTGTCGATATTATACTCATAGATACGAAAAACTGTACTTGCCAAAAAATATTGCTAATTTGTATACCTATTAGTACTATAGATTAATATGAAAAAATGTTCTTGCAAAATATTGATAAAGCAAAAGTGTTGATATTAAACTCGTAGATTATTTCAAAAAACTGTACTTGCCAAAAAATATTGCTATTTTGTGTAACTATTTATACTGTTATCATAGATTTGTGATGCACCTGAAGGGTGCTAAGCACATAGAAGGCGTAGAGGCAAATCGGAGTATCCCTTGGGAGCAACGAGGAGGATTGCTAGCTCTCCAAGTCGGAGAGTGGGGTGGGTGAAAACGGGCGCCACGTAATTTTACCCTCACAAGTTACTGCCACGACTAATTTTAGTGACAAATGAGTTTGTTGACGAGAGGGATCGGCACTATTATGCTGCATTTTTAAATACAAAAGTCAAAAACAATAAAAAAAATAAAACGATGCACTTGTTTCAAGTAATATTGGGAAATACGAGCAACAAGAGCTTAAAACGTAGCCAGACAATCGCTTATCATAGTAACTATAACTTTTAAATGGCATATAAATTGGATATATTTTAGTTGCACCAATGTAACATAACTATAGTCTGTCTAATTTCGCTGCATTTTTAAATTCAAAGTCAAAAACCAATCAAAAATTATGCACTTGTTTTAAGTAATTTTGGGAAATACGAGTAACAAGAGATTAAAACGTAGCCAGACAATCGCTTATCATAGTACCTATAACTTTTAAATGTTATGTAAATTGGATATATTTTAGTTGCACCGATGTAAAAAAATATAGCCTGTCTTACTACTTGTAAAATTTTTCCGATATGGTTATGGAATTCACCTACATTTGGGTTTAAAATGTATGAAGCATTCGGAATAAATGAAACTTGAACTTGCGCATTAATTTTTTAAACAGGTCATTACACTTTTATCAGGCAATACTAATTTGCATCGGTAAAATGCAAATGTCCAAAAACACGGCTGTGTAGTAAATATTATTCAAACGTAATAGGAGGAAGGTTATGGTTTTCCGTCGATATGTATTGCACTGAAACATGAACACCAAAATTCTTCATGTATTAAATTAGACTTTAATATTTCATATACAAAAATGATTTATTGACTATTGTAGTATGAACATTTATAATAATAATACTAATAATAATAATAATAATATTTATTGTGTACTCAATACTATTAGTTTTACATTGCAATATAAACCTAGCTTTAATATGTATGGGATATATAATAGGTACAGTAAAATTGTTTTTTACATAAATATGATGATGATTCCCTTCATCATATCATCATATTCATCATATATTACTATCATAATAGTAATATATAATATGATACATGGAATAAGTTATCGACTATCATTTTTCAGCCATTGACTATTGATTTATGTACTTATATTTCATAAATATTCGACAACAAACTTATAATAGCGACAAAATTGCAATTGATTTAAATAATGGTTTATTGACTATTTCATAAAAATGTGTATTTCTGTGTATTTCATAAAAAATCAACAACAAAATTATAATAGCTACAAAATCGCAATTGATTTATTGATTTCAAATTCGATGAAAAATTTTATGGCATCGAGCAAAATCCTAATTCTTCATGTATTAAATATAATTATATGATGATTCCCCCCTTCATTATATCACCATATTCATCATATATTACTATCATGATAGTAATATAAAATATGATATATGGAATAAGTTATCGACTATCTTTTTTGAGTCATTGACTATTGATTTATGTACTTATATTTCACAAACAGTCGACAACAAAGTTATAATGGCGACAAAATTGCAATTGATTTAAATCATGGTTTATTGACTATTGATTTCTGTGTATTTCATAAAAATTCAACAACAAAATTATAATAGCTACAAAATCGCAATTGATTTATTGATTTCAAATTCGAAGGAAAATTGTATCGCATCAAGCAAAATCCTAATTCTTCATGTATTAAATGATATCTCAATATTTCAAGTGGAAGAAAATGGTTAATGGATTTTTATACATTTCATATACATTCGACAAGAAAGTTATAATGGTGACAAAATTGCAATTGATTTAAATAATGGTTTATTGACTATTGATTTCTGTGTATTTCATACAACTTCAACAACAAAAATATAATAGCTACAAAATCGCAATTGATTTGTTGATTTCAAATACGATGAAAAATTTTATGGCAACAAGAAAAATCCAAATTCGTCATGTATTAAATATACTGCTAAAGTAATAGCAAAATTGTTTTTTACATAATTATGATGATGATTCCTCCCTTCATCATATCATCATACTCATCATATATTACTATCGTGAGAGTAATATATACTATGATATATGGAATAAGTTATCTACTATCATTTTAGAGTCATTGACTATTGATTTATGTACTTAAATTTCATAAATATTTGACAACAAACATATAAAAGCAACAACACCTACAAAATATACAATTTGCTACAATTATAATAGCTACAAAATCGCATTGATTTATTGATTTCAAATTCGATGGAAAATTTTATGGCATCAAGCAAAATCCAAATTCTTCATGAATTAAATGAGATCTCAATATTTCAAGTAAAAAAATGGTTAATGGATTTTTTTATATATTTCATAAAAATTCAAACACAAACATGCGCTAAATTGAAATTGATTTATTTATTTCATATTCGATGGAAAATGATATTAAAAATTAAAATTGATTTATTGATTTCAAATTCGATGGATAATGTTACTAAACATTGATATTGATTTATTGATTTCAAATTCGATGGAAAATTTTATGGCCCCGCGCAAAATCCTTTTAGAAGCAAATCTATCGTTCAGATTGCATGTAGCTTCTTCTTGCAGATCTACAACTAAAGTAATATTATGTAGATAACTTGTAGCTAGTACAATGTAGACATTATTGATCCTCTCCAGTATCGTAGATATGAGTTTTTCCATTGAAGGAACAGTATCCATTTAGATATTCTTTATTAGAATTTTAACAAAAGTGATATCGTGAGGTGGATTACAGACTTTTTTTTATATTATTACTATTATTATTATTATTATAACAAAACTCTATGTTGCACTTCCAAGGCTGGGTATTAATATGATAAGGTGTATTACAAGTATGTCTAAATATATAAATATATAAATGTGAGTTAGACCAGCACCACACTACCAAATGTCAAAATTGTCAAAATGTCAAAATCCCAATTGAGCAAAGTAATGATCATAAAAATGTTATGGCAAAATCCCAATTCAGCAAAGTATTGATCAGTAGTCAATTATCAATACATTCGATATAATGCAATTGCAATTACCACAATATAAATGACAATATAAATGTGAGTTAGACTAGCACCACACTACCAAATGTCAAATGTCAAAATTGTCAATATGTCAAAATCCCAATTGAGCAAAGTAATGATCAGTAGTCAATTACTTGAGCAAAACATAAAAATTCCATAACATGGAAATGTTATGGCAAAACCCCAATTGAGCAAAGTATTGATCAGTAGTCAATTATCAATACATTCGATATAATGCAATTGCATTTACCACAATATAAATGACAATACAAATGTGAGTTAGACTAGCACCACACTACCAAATGTCAAATGTCAAAATTGTCAAATTCTCAAAATCCCACTTGAGCAAAGTAATGATCAGTAGTCAATTATTTCAGCATAACATAAAAATTCCATAACATGAAAATGTTATGGGAAAATCCCAATTGAGCAAAGTAATGAACACTAATCAATTATCAATACATTCGATATAATGCAATTGCAATTACCACACTATAAATGGCAATATAAATATGAGTTAGACTAGCACCACAGTACCAAATGTCAAATGTCAAAATTGTCAAAATGTCAACATCCCAATTGAGCAAAGTAAGGATCAGTAGTCAATTATTGAGCATAACATTAAAATTCCATGACATAAAAATGTTATGGCAAAATCCCAATTCAGCAAAGTATTGATCAGTAATCAATTATCAATACATTCGATATAATGCAATTGCAGTTACCACAATATAAATGACAATATAAATGTGAGTTAGACTAGCACAGCATTACCAAATGTAAAATGTTAAAAATTGTCAAAATGTCAAAATCCCAATTGAGCAAAGTAATGATCAGTAGTCAATTATTTGAGCAATACATAAAAATTACATAACATGAAATGATATAGCAAAATCCCAATTCAGCAAAGTATTGATCAGTAGTCAATTATCAATACATTCGATATAATGCAATTGCAATTACCACAATATAAATGGCAATATAAATGTGAGTTAGACTAGCACAGCATTTCCAAATGTCAAATGTTAAAATTGTCAAAATGTCAAAATCCCAATTGAGCAAAGTAATGATCAGTAGTCAATTATTTGAGCAATACATAAAAATTCCATAACATAAAAATGTTATGGCAAAATCACAATTCAGCAAAGTATTGATCAGTAGTCAACTATCAATACATTCGATATAATGCAATTGCAATTACCACAATATAAATAGCAATATAAATATGAGTTAGACTAGCACCACACAACCAAATGTCAAATATCAAAATTTTCAAAATGTCAAAGTCCCAATTGAGTAAAGTAATGATCAGTAGTCAATTATTTGAGCATAACATAAAAATTCCATAACATGAAAATGTTTTGGCAAAATCCCAATTGAGCAATGCAATGATCAGTCATTATCAATACATTCGATATAATGCAATTGCAATTACCAATGCAGTTGATATAATTTAAATGAAAAATGTAAGGCAAAATTACAAAATTATATCATATCATATTCATATAAGTATTCGTTATAGATTCGATTAAAATGTTATAGGACAATTCCTATTGGGCAAAATAATGATCCAATTGTATCAATAATGATCAATTGATCAAAATAATGATCATAGATCAATCATCATCAATGATCAATCATGATCAATGATCAATCATGATCAATGGTCAATCATGATCAATGCTCAATCATGATCAATGATCAATCATGATCAATGATCAATACAGATTCGACATCAAAGGGTTATAAAGGCGACAAAATTGCAATTGATTTAAATAATGGTTGATTGACTATTGATTTCTCTATATTTCAACAACAACTTAAAAATTCAACAACAAAATTATAATAGCTACAAAGTCGCAATTGATTTATTGATTTCAAATCCGATGGAAAATTTGATCGCATCAAGTAAAATCCTGATTCTGCATGAATTAAATGAGATCTTATACCTTCGATGTAAAATAAATGAAACATTTATGGCATTACCACAAAATGTATAAATAAACAGAGTATTAATAAATCGTTGATTTTCTTATTCTCAATTATTTGTTCTAGATTCGACCAACATTCATCATAAAAATTGCTTGAAATATTAATTTACGACAGTTGATGTAAATTCGAAAGAACAAAATCACCACAAATTCCTTACTTGTGGCATTACAGCAAAATTCTAATCTAATAGCACTAAAAAATCCCAAGCGAGTCGGTGTAAATAAACATTGCAATTTGAATATTTTGAACATATAATTTGAATATTGAATATTGAATATTGAAATGTAATGGCGCAAACTCAAAATTTAAGTTGACGAACGTATTATTGAATATTATTGAAAATGTAATGGCACAAACTCAAACTTTAAGTTGACGTACGTATTATTGGGTATTTTTCCCATATATTCGATGTAAATTCGAAAACGAAATCACCGCAAAATCGCAATCGCGCAAACAAATTCGCACACATTTCATTAGAAGTAATGTACTCCGTGATGGACGAATGTGCATGTAATAGCCTCAAAGTTGTTTGAAGTGGGCAAGACACATTTTATTTTAGAAATTTGAATGTTAATATAAATAGTCATGTTGGAATTAAAGTGGGGCACTTTCAATACACGCCAGGATTTGTGAAATAAGCGACAAAAATCGCGGGATTTCACATTGCCGAGCAGACATTAGGCATTCGACGTTGTCACGAGAAAAACTTAGAAAGTGGTCTAAAGACATTCCGCCGTAATTTCGCGGTTACGCAAGAAGAGTCTTGAAGAACCGTTGCAAGAACCACCAATATGGTTCAGGATTAGGAAATACGTGTACAAAATGTAATTCCTGTGTATTAAGTCGACGTGAGTGAATGATAGGATTAGGAAATGAAACTCGAGTGAGTCAAATTAACTTGAATATTGACTTGGATTGATATTGATATTGCTTTGTATATTATAAGGATTGACTTAGATTGATATCGATATTGATTTGGATATCACAAGGATTTTGACTTGGGTTGATATTGATATTAATTTGGATATCACTTGGACATTGACTTCGATTGATATTGATATTGACTTGGATATTGACTTGTCACAAGGATATTGACTTAGATAGATATCATTATTGATTTTAATATCACAACGATTTCGACTTGTATTGATATTGATATTGACTTGGATATCACTTGGACATTGACTTCGATTGATTGATATTGTCTTGGATATCACAAGAATACTGACTTATATTGATATCGTTATTGATTTGAATATCGCAAGGATTTCGACTTGGATTGATATTGATATTGACATGGATTAATATTGGTATTGACTTAATTGAAATTGAAAATAATAATTGATTATGAAATGAAACAAAAAACATTACACTTTCATTGTAAAAATATAATAAATTTAGTCTTATAAATATTTAAAAATAAATATTATTTCCTGGTTCGACGAAATCATCCGACTTTAGACTTTAGACTCACGCAAGTTCTAAGTTGCGTGAGTCTAAGTCAAATTGACTTGGATTAATATTGATAGTGACTTCAATATTACAAGGTTTTTGACTTGGATCAAGATGATACCAAGGATTACTTGGTAGCATACTATTGTACTATTATTATTTTTAAAAAGATTTACTAGGAACTTATAAGGACTTCTAAGGTACTTCTAAAGTTAATAAGGACTTATAAGGACATGCACACCTGCTTCTATTTTAATAGCATTACGAAAATTTACTGGTACCAAATATGGTAAATTATAATTAATAATAATAATAATAATAATAATGTTTATAAAGATTTACAACGAACTGCTAAGGACTTCTAAGGAACTTCTAAGTAAGGCATTTCTAAGATTAATAACGACTTAGAAGAATATAAAGACCTGCTTCTGATTATTTTAGTAGTACCGCGAAAATAAAATATTAGTTGTATTTAAAAATTACGCATATTAATTATCACTGCTAGTTCTACTGGCAATGGAAAAATTTGAAGCGCACATTTCATTTAATTTGCTACAAGCTTACAATTAATTAGTTTCATGGAAAGGTATTTAAAAAATGTTACTCGTAAATTACACTATTTTCGCTAGATAACTAAAACAGCAATTTCAAACAATGAGCAAACTTTATAGTCAGTAACAGTGAAAATTGACATAAAATTATAAAGTTGTGCGTTCTATAGGAAATTGGCTCATAATACTCAAAATACTTAATTTTAGTGTAGCATTAGTGTAGTATTTTAGTATTCTAAGCGTTTTAGTGTTTAGTAGTTTCAGTATTAATAGTAATCTACTTGAACTAAAAAGTAGTTTAAGTAGTTAAAACTAAAAAGTATAAGTAGATTATTTTATTAAGTATTAAAGAATAGTTCGTAAATCATTACTTTACGAAAACGTATCATACAAAGCCTTTTCTATAACAGTTATTATGAAATAGAGCTAAAATTGTATGCAAAATACTATCTATTTTTAATTGGTAAGTGAATGAATTGTGTGTATAACTCATTTTACGCAGAGTTGATGTTTTTACGCACAGGTCATTTTTTTACGCACCTGTGCTAAAAAGTATCACTTTGCGCACTGTGAACAGTGCGAAAAAACTTAGTTTAAGCACTGTCGCAGAAAAAATAACTAATATTACTACTATTTTTTTTCATAAAACTAAAATGTATTAAAATTGTAGTATTCTGTAGTATACATTTCAGTAAATATTTTAATGAAATCCAGTAAAATGAACTTTGGAGAAAATATAAGCACTGCGTATGATTATTTTTGCAAGTAAGAAATACGATCGTAAAATTGTACGTTTGCACGTCTTTTATGAGAAGCTGTGTTGTTTGGTGAACTGAGTGCGATATTATAATTGCTAATTCTAGTGGATGTTGACGTAGAAAATTGATGTCGCAGATGATATATAACTTTTGTAAAATCCAGTTTAAACGGGCGCAAACAGTTTCATTACTATTTTAGGTAATTCGAGTTGAAATGCACTTTTGAAACTATTGAATAAAATATTTAAATTCACGACTTTGGTGTTTGAAATTTGTTTACACAAATCTAAATACTCCATGATTAGTATTAGTACTTCTAGTTAATTCACACCGTTTTACGTCAAAAAGCAGAAAACCCACGAACACAAATCCATAAAAATGATTTAAAATTACAAATTTAAAAAGGGGAAATATAAAATAGTAAGAATTTGACCAGTAATAATATATATGGAACTTAGGCAAAAACTTACAACAACTTTACACAACTTTACACAAAACTAAATATTCTATGATTAGTATTGGTACTTCTAGTTAATTCACACCGTTTTACGTCAAAAAGCAGAAATCTCACTAATCCAAAACCATAAAAATGATTTTAAATTACAAATTTAAAGGAGGGAAATATAAAATAGTAAGAATTTGGCCAGTAATGATATATGGAACTTCAACTAGGCAAGCTCTAATTCATGTTAAGAGAATAAACAATGTTAATATTGGGTAAAGATGAGAGTAATTAAAGTGCTGAAATAGGCTGATGAAAAATGTTTAAGCGATGTATTCAAATAATGTGGAAATTAATTAATTTATTTATCTTATTTGTTAAGAGAATAAACAATGTTAATATTTGGTAAAGATGAAAGTAATTAAAGTGCTGAAATAGGCTGATGAAAAATGTTTAAGCGATGTATTCAAATAATGTTGAAATTTATTTATTTATTTTATTAACAAGCTAGCCAATACAAAAATGGACTTTTTTTCGTAAGTGCCTATTATTATCACTACTATTACTTATTAACACTGGTAGTACTTATTATTACTATTAGTACTTATTATTACTACTAGTACTTATTATTACTTCAAGTACTTCCTATCACTACATTACTTATTAATACTGCTAGTACTTGTTATTACTTTGCACAAATTGAAGTAAATATCAAGTATCATTTCTATGAATATTGAAGTAGTTGCGGAAACGGCCTAAGAAAATAGATGTTTTTGTGTAAGTTTTGTGAAATGAGTGTAATACGATGTTTTCCAGACTAGGTAAAAGTCTACATGAGTTCTACTGCAGCTGCATCCAGTAGAAACGGACTAATACAAATTTAAGCAAATATTAAGTAATTTCTATAATTATTGTTGTACTTGCGGAAACGGGCTAAGAAAATATAAGCAAGTTGAGTGGTGTTCGTGCCAAAATTTATTGTTGTATTTTATTTGTTTTTTAAAATTTTTATTGTTTATTTTATTTTATTTATCTATTGTTTATTTTATTTGTTTAGTTAAATACGAAGTCTTTCAGACTTGCCAAAACGTGAGTTGAAACTGACTTAGAACTTTAACTTGCATATCGCAAACAGTATTTCTATGATCACTTCAAGCGGGAAGTCAGGTAAAAACTGGAGTCGCATCAAGTTAGAACGGACTTATACAAATTTAAGCAAACATCAAACAATGTACATTTCAGTATTTTTCAAGCGAATTTTTGTAATTTTAATTGAATATTTGTATTTTTCTAATTTGTATCACGGAAAATTGTGTGGTAAATAGCTGAATTGAGTAGTAAAGGACTTAGAAAATTTAAGCAGTAAGAATACTTGTATGAATAGAATTGTAGAAAATTGTAACATAGAAAATTGTTTCGTATTTTTCAGAATTTGTGTAGAAAATTATAGTCAGTATTTTTATTTTAAGCATTTTTTCTGCATTTAAAAAAGATAAGTAAAATGTTTACAATTTAATTAGAATAATTGGAAATGAGTTCATAAGTTATGCAGTTCTAAAATATTTGCAACTATAAGTCGGATAAAATTTGATTGTTTTTAATTTTTAGTCAAATATGTACTATTTCACCTATGACAGAAAATTGTGTCTTACATTTCAGGACTTGTGTAGAAAATTGCATCTCGCTGTTGCATTTCGCAAATTTTAGCGGAATTGAGCTTCGAGGGACTTTAAGGAGGAAAATATAGCGCTTTACAATACTTTGCAATACTTTTGCCGATAATGGAATCTGATCAGCTGAATCGAGTTGTAAGCAAATAGAAAACGGTATCATGAAACATTGTGTAGTAAACATCAGCCGTATTATTATATGTAGGTTGTGAGGGACTTACAAAATTTAAGTGTGGCGACTGATTAATTTTCCCGGTACCAATGAAAATACATTTTATAAGTATACGAAACTCAGGTGTTTGATAATTTTAGCGGAATTTTATGTTCGATGGCCCTACTAGAAATGTAGGATGTTTCTTTTTGAGGCAAAATTTGTTGTTTGCTGTTATGAGTTGGAGGAGTCTAATCAGCTGAATTAAGTTGTAAGGAACTAGAAAGTTGTACCATGGAAAATTGTTTAGTAAACTTCAATGTTTATTGAATTGAATTATGACTGATAATTATTAATTAAACTGTAAGGATCACTTTTGCCAGTACAATTTAATTGGAATGGTTGCAATCTTTTCATAAGTTATGCCATTCTAAAATATTTGCAACTACAAGTCCGATCAAATTTGCTTATTTTAAATTTTTAGTCTAAAATGAAGTCTATCAAGTAAGATAGAAAATTGTATCGTACATTTCAGGACTTGTGTAGAAAATTGCATCTCGGGAAAGTGTGTAGTAAATTTTAGCCGAATTGAGCTACGAGGGACTTTGAGCTACGAGGGACGAGAAAATTTAAGTGCATTTAAAAAAAATAAGTAGAATTTTTACAATTTATTTGGAATAGTAAATTTTAATATATAAACTGCATTTACTATTTGTGTCTGCTTTTGCATTGTTCTTTTTGTTGTTTTGTTGTGTTGTTTGTTGTCACGTATATATTTATATTTTGTATATTATTCTTTATTATTATTATTATTAGTTTCAAATAATTTCATAAGTTATGCAGTTCTAAAATATTTGCTACTACAAGTCATATCAAATTTGCTTATTTTAAATTTTTAGTCAAATATGTAGTCTATCAAGTATGATGGAAAATTGTGTCGAAATTTTAGGACTTATGTACAAGATTGCATCCTGGAAAATTGTTTCGTAAATTTTAGCGGAATTGAGTTGTGAGGGTCTTAGAAAATATAAGTGCATTAAAAAAAATGGCACTTAGAAAATTTAACGCTTTACAATACTTTGCAATACTTTTGCCGGCAATACTTAATGAAAAAAGGCCGTATCGGTATTTTTTATGCAAAACTTGTTGTTTGATGATTTCAGCGGAATTTGATGATGTTTGGTGATGCTACTGGAATTGGGATTCTAAAGTGTTTATTTTAACATGTTCTAAAATATTTGTAACTACAAGTCAGATAAAATTTGATTATTTTAAATATTTGAAAAGTATGATGGAAAATTGTTTCGTATATTTCAGAACTCGTGTAGAAAATTGTATCTCGGAAGATTGTGTTGTAAATTTTAGCTGAATTGAGTTGTGAGGGTCTTAGAAAATTTAAGTGCACTTAAAAAAAATAAGTAGCATTTTTACAATTTAAATGGAATAGTTGCAAATGATTTTATAAGTTATGTAGTTCTAAAATATTTGCAACACAAATCAAATAAAATTTGCCTATTATAAATTTTTAGTCAAATAGTCTTGTTCTTGTTTAGTCTATCATATATGAATGGAAAATTGTGTCGTACATTTCAGGACTTGTGTAGAAAATTGCATCTCAGAAATTGTGTCGTAAATTTTACCTGAATTAAGCTGCGAGGGACTTAGAAAATATAACGCTTTACAATACTTTGCAATAGTTTTGGCAGTACTACTTAATGGAAAAAGGCCGTAGCGGATTTTTTTATGCGAAACTTTGTTGTTTTAAGATTTCAGCGGAATTTGATTATGTTTGATGATGCTACTGGAATTGTGATTCTGAAGTGTTTATTTTTTAATTTCGGGAAGTTTTGTTGTTTGGTGTTACGAACTAGGGGAAATTGTATAATGGAAAATTGTATAGTAAACTGTGTAGTAAATAGTATAGAAAATTGTATTGTGTAGTAATCAGCCGAATTATGTTTTGAGGGACTTAAAAATATTTGCTGTAAAATATTTGCAACTACAACTCGGATAAAATTTGATTATTTTAAATTTTAAGTCAAATTTTTAGTCTATTAAGTATGATGGAAAATTGTTTCGTACATTTCAGAACTTGTGTAGAAAATTGCATCCCGGAATATTGCGTCGTAAATTTTAGTCGAATTGGGCTGCGAGGGACTTAGAAAATTTAACGCTTAAAAATACTTTGCAACACTTTTACCGGCACTACTTAATGGAAAGAGGCTGTAGCGGAATTTGTTATGCGAAACTTTGTTGTTTGTAGATTTCGGCGGAATTTGATGATGTTTGCTGGTCTGTCTGGAAATGTGTCTTTTTTTGTGGGATAATTTGTGAAGCTGTTACATTTCGGTACTTTTGTAGAAATCACGGAAAATTGAGTCGCAAATTTTATCTGAAGTGAGTATTAACGAAACTAGAACATTTTTTTAAGTAAGGTACTTATAAAAAAACTTCGTATGTAGTTTCGGCAGAATTTGATGAAGTATGCTGGTCTGATTGGAAATGTGTATTTGTTTTTGTGGGGTACTTTGGGAAGCCGCACATTGCGGTATTTTTGTAGAAATTCGTATCACGGAAAATTAAGTCTCAAAATTTATCTGAAGAAAAAAAAAGTAGAATTTTTACAAATTAATTGGAATAGTAGCAAATGATTTCATAAGTTACGCAGTTCTAAAATATTTGCAACTACAAATCAAATAAAATTTGCTTATATTAAATTTTTAGTTAAATATGTACTCTTTCACGTATGATAGAAAATTGTGTCGTACATTTCAGGACTTGTGTAGAAAGCAAATCATAGCTGAATTGAGCTTTGAGGGACTTAGAAAATGTTATGCTTTACAATAATTTGAAATACTTTTGCCGCACATTTCGGTATTATTGTAAACATTCGTATCACGGAAATTTGAGTCGCAAATTTTAGCTGAAGTGAGTAGTAACGAAATTAGAACCTTTTTCAAGTAAGGTACTTATAAAAACTTCGTATGTGGATTTCGGCGGAATTTGATGAAGTTGGCTGGTGTGTCTAGAAATATTTGTTTGTTTTTATGGGGCACATTGTGAAGCCGCACATTTCAATATTTTTGTAGAAATTCGTATCACGGAAAATTAAGTCTCAAATTTTACCTGAAGTGAAAAAACAATAAGTAGAATTTTTACAATTTAATTCGAATACTTGCACATGATTTCATAAGTTACGCAGTTCTTAAATATTTGCGAAATTAGAACATATTTTAAGTAAGGTAGGAACTTAGAAAAACTTTTACCGATACTAAAGAAGAGGGGCCACAGCGGTATGTTTTTATGCGAAACTTTGTAGTGTGATGATTTCGGCGGTATCTTTACAGAAATTCATAACACGGAAAATTGAGTATCAAATTTTAGCAAAAGTGACTACTAACGAAATTAGAACCTTTTTCAAGTAAGATACATATACAAACTTCGTATGTGGATTTCGGAGGAATTTGATGAAGTTTGCTGGTCTGTCTAGAAATGTGTGTTTGTTTTTATGGGATACATTGTGAAGCCGCAGGTTTCAATATTTTTGTAGAAATTCGTATCACGGAAATTTTAGTCTCAAATTTTGGCTGAAATGAGGGTGGAAACTATAAGTAGATGTTTTACAATTTAATTGAAATAGTTGCAAATTATTTCATAAGTTATGCAGTTCTAAAATTTTTGCGAAATTAGAACATTTTTTTAAGTACGGTACGAACTTAGAAAAACTCTTGCCGGTACTAATGAAGGGGCGCCACAGCGGTATGTTTTTATGCGAAACTTTGTAGTTTCGACGATTCGGCGGTATTTTTGTAGAAATTTGTATCAGGGAAAATTGAGTCGCAAGTAAGGGACTTAGAAAAACTTATGCCGGTACAAATGTAGAGGGGCTACAGCGGTATGTTTTTATGCGAAACTTTGTAGTCTGATAATTCGGCGGTATTTTTCTAGAAATTTGTAACACGGAAAATTGAGTCTCAAATTTTAGCTGAAGTGAAAAACAATAAGTAGAATTTTTACAATTTAATTGCAAATGATTTCATAAGTTACGCAGTTCTAAAATATTTGCGAAATTAGAACATTTTTAAGTAAGGTACGAACTTAGAAAAATTTTTGCTGGTACTAATGAAGGGGCGCCACAGCGGTATGTTTTTATGCGAAACTTTATAGTTTGACGATTCGGCGGTATTTTTGTAGATATTCATATCACGGAAAATTGAGTAAATTTTAGGAAAAGTGACTACTAACGAAATTAGAACCTTTTTCAAGTAAGATACTTATAAAAACTTTGTATGTTGATTTCGGCGGAATTTGATGAAGTTTGCTGGTCTGTCTGGAAATGTGTGTTTGTTTTTGTGGGGTACTTTGTGAAGCCACACATTTCAGTATTTTTGTAGAAATTCGTATCACGGAAAATTAATTCTCAAAGATTAGCTGAAGTAAAAAAAAAAACAAATAAGTAGAATTTTTACAATTTAATTGAAATAGTTGCAAATGATTTCATAAGTTACGCAGTTCTAAAATATTTGCGAAATTAGAACATTTTTTAAGTAAGGTACGGACTTAGAAAAACTTTTGCCGGTACTAATGAAGAATGCCACAGCGGTATGTTTTTATGTAAAACTTTGTAGTTTGACGATTCGGCGGTATTTTTGTAGAAATTTGTATCAGGGAAAATTGAGTCGCAAGTAAGGTACTTTTGCTGGTACTAATGAAGAGGGGTATGTTTTTATGCGGAACTTTGTAGTTCGACGATTTCGGCGGAATTTGATGATGTTTGCTGTTCCTACTGGAAATGGGCTTGTAAAGTGTTTATGGGAAATTTCGTTTGTTGTGATGAGCTGGGGGAGCCTGACTTGTGTTTTTCGTCGAAGAATCTCCCGCGTCGAGCGGTAGCAGGGTGAAAATAGAAAAGCCTAGTGAGTTGGTCGGGAAAGACTTTTGGAAAAGTGTCGGTGCAGGTGAGTTCCGTGTGCGAGTTGTGCGCGCTCCCGGAGTTTGTGCGCTCCGAACTTCCCGTTCCGGGAGTTCCGCCGCCAATTAACACCCGACTAAGCCACCGGATTAATCGTCGCCGCGCGTGCAAGACGCGCGCCTCGCGGTCTGGAGTGCCGATTTCCTCGAGTTTTCCGAAATTTCACCTTCGCGGGGTCGAGGCGGGGGGGTGCCTCGGGGGGGAAATGACTAACCTGTTGCCAAAATTGCGCCAGCAAGTAGATCCGTTCCTTCTTGAAGAGCCAGTCCATGGATTGCATAGCCTGCAGGTCCATATCCGCTGGGGGCGGTATGGAGGCCGTGGCCGTTGGCTGCATGCGGACGCGGTCCTCTAGCTCCGCCAGCTTTCAGCCGTTTCCGCGAACAGAGGACCCGCGAGAAGCCGTTGGCGAGGACGTCGGGGTGCAGACGCAGACACTCTCGAGGGGATCACCTTCCGCCCGGATCCATCGGCACGCACGGGGAAGCCCACTTGCACACCAAGAACGCACCGTTCGATGGGGGGTTTATTATTATTTTTTTTAGGGCGCCAGAAGGTCCTCGCACACCACCGTGCCGGCGTGCACTGGCGGGCCTCGACGTGCCTGAAAAGTGCCTCTTTTTTACGTTTCAAGAAATTCGATTCGAAACGATTGCGTGTTCGGGATACACATCGAACTCTATCACGCGAACACAATTTTTGATCGAAAATGTCTTTCACACACAGAATAATTTCAGGGCCCCGGCCGTATAATTATTTGATATCCGAAAATTACGTGTCACTTTTGTTTATATAATTCGCCGCTGCTTCTCCTCTTCTGTCCGGTGGTTGGTTCTTCGGGAAGGCACGCGTGTTCTCTCCGCGGACGCGCACTTTTTTTACGTAACCAGCTTGCCGGAGCCTCTGGGAAGCACGAAGAAGTCGGAAGGTGTCGCGGGAGCACCGTTGAAAAAAAAATTGAATTCGAAAAAACAGATCTGAAACAATAGACGCACAAGTGCACTCGATGACGTCACTTATCGAAGTTTTGATTCTAACAACAACAGCTCAAGTGTCCGTGGGATATGCAATTGCAATGTATTCTCACTTGATAACGGAACCGCTGACGCAGCAGCGGAGCGTCTTAATGCTACGTGTTTTCGTCGGGATTAGAATCCCAACACTGACTCAGAAAACAGCATGCATGGTGCATCAGAGTGGTCCCTGGCTCTGTCGCACTCGCACGCTCTTCCCTCTCGCAGCAAACGCCGCCCCTTTTGTTGGTAGCAGTCGCCGTCTGGCGGCAACTCCGCGGACCATTGCCTATCTCCGACTCACTCCCTCCTCAGGCTCCAGGTATATCCGTCGCGGTCCTTCGTACGACCGCACCGAGGGCCAATACAGACGCAAGCAAAAGGCAGATATATTCTTTTTACTTAAAAATCGAAGTATACTCTATGTGCGCATTCATATCCCTACCCCTTTGGAGCTTTTTCTTTTGAGTGACGTCGAAACATCCCTTAAACGCGCATGTGCTTCACCTTAAATTCTCGCACTTCTTGACTGATTTCGGCGCCACTCATTTCGACGGCGGACCCCGGACGGGCCACTCGGCCCCCCGGAACCCCCTGCAGGTGACACCGCACAGCCCCCCACGGGGTCACGCGCGGACGCACGCTGACCCCCCCGCGAACGTGGCTCGCCTGTTTCGCGGCGCCTTCGCTTGTTTCGAGACGCCTTCGCTTGTTTCGAGCAGCCCTCGCTTGTTCCGAGTCGCCCTCACTTGTTTCGTGCCCGCTTTGGGGGGCAGCTTCGCCTGCCGCCGCACGGACCAACGCCGCCCCACGGCACTTCCGGCTCGCAAACGCGGCGGCGTTCACCTCCCAACCACGGTCCTGGCGGCGGCAACAAAAAAGCAACAACAACGTACTACTATAGTAATGCAGTACTACTTTACTACTGAAGACAATCGCACTGCCTAAATTTAGTTCAGCAAATGTCTTTGTGAAAAAGGTGCACCATATTTTAGTTTCAACACATACCTCACAATCACAATGTTCACCACCCCTATGGATCACCAGTGGAATCCAACCACGCAGCCGGCGGCGGTGACAAAAAAGCAACAACTTACTACTGTGGTAACATACTACTGCTTTGCTACTGAAGATAATCGCACTGCTGCCTGAATTTAGTTCAGCAAATTTTTGTGAAAAAGGTGTTCCGTCTTTTACTTTCAACAACGTGATTGCAACATATACCTAACAATCACAATCTTCACCACCCCTATGGACCAAACTCATTGGCAAAGTCGTCAATATTTATTGAGTGCGATAGATCTCAGTGAATATTTAAAAGTGAATTGTGATTTAACCTATCCTGTCCCATTGTCGATCTTAAATAGGATTTTAAACGTCGAAGACTAGAGAATGTTCTTTCAGCAGTACATGTTGTCGCAGGTATAGTTAAAAATATCTTAACAAATTTATGAATTTCCGGCAACATTTCCATGATATGTTGACGATCTTTTAGAAATGTACAGACATCAGTAATTGAATTTAATTTCACTGCAGCGGTCGAAGCCAAATCTCTCCTGTCCCATTGTCGATCTTAAATAGGATTTTAAACGTCGAAGACTAGAGAACGTTCTTTCAGCCGTACATGTTGTCGCAGGTATAGTTAAAAATATCTTAACAAACTTATGAATTTCCGGCAACATTTCCATGATATGTTGACGACCTTTTAGAAATGTACACACATCAGTAATTGAATTTAGTTTCACTGCTTCAGTCGAAGCCAAATCTCTCCCGTCCCATTGTCGATCTTAAATAGGATTTTAAACGTCGAAGACTAGAGAACGTTCTTTCAGCCGTACATGTTGTCGCAGGTATAGTTAAAAATATCTTAACAAATTTATGAATTTCCGGCAACATTTCCATGATATGTTGACGACCTTTTAGAAATGTACAGACATCAGTTATTGAATTTAGTTTCACTGCTTCAGTCGAAGCCAAATCTCTCCTGTCCCATTGTCGATCTTAAATAGGATTTTAAACGTCGAAGACTAGAGAATGTTCTTTCAGCCGTACATGTTGTCGCAGGTATAGTTAAAAATATCTTAACAAATTTATGAATCTCCGGCAACATTTCCATGATATGTTGACGACCTTTTAGAAATGTACAGACATCAGTAATTGAATTTAGTTTCACTGCTTCAGTCGAAGCCAAATCTCTCCTGTCCCATTGTCGATCTTAAATAGGACTTTAAACGTCGAAGACTAGAGAATGCTCTTTCAGCCGTACATGTTGTCGTAGGTATAGTTAAAAATATCGTAACAAATTTATGAATTTCCGGCAACATTTCCATATGTTGACGACCTTTTAGAAATGTATAGACATCAGTAATTGAATTTAATTTCATTGCTTCAGTCGAAGCCAAATCTAGAAGCATGTCACTATGAAGCTTTAATCGCTCGACATTAAAATCTTCTCCATAAAATGTGCAAATCTCATTATCAACTTTTTTCAAAACAAACTGTTCCATGTTTATCAAATGTCGTATAGACGCAGTTTCGAAGCGATCATCCAGGCTAACCTTATCAACAACTTCATAGAAAATTTGTTTATAAAATTCAAACGCATTTAAAAATCCTAATGAACCATCATTTAATGGCTTAGGTGAAACCCGTTGTCTTGGTAACTTGATCTCCATTAATTTTAATGATTTGGCTGCCACTTCTGCATCTATCCATAAGGCTTCATAACCACTGTCTCTCATTTTTCTTGCAATACTCTTCACATCATTTATTTTCAATTTTGCTTGCTGAATGTTCAGAGACGGTTTCTGCAGTTCAGTATTCAATTTTTTAAACCATTTTTAAATAAAATAAAGTTCTTTGTTGCGGTAGATTTTTTAAATATCCATTGGCCTTTGCACCAGCTTCAGTCTTATCACTAGCAGAGACATTTTGCAGAAGGTCGATTAATGTTTGGTAATTATCAACAATGCTGTTTAGTGAAGATACCCGCTCGCACCATCTAGTCTGACAAAATTGACGCAGAAAACTCGACTCCCATTCTGTATTTAATTTTAATCTCTTAAATATTTCGATTCGTTTTGTCGATTTATTAATAAAATGTATGAGGTCTTTGATGATGCTTAGGAAATTTCGTATTTCCAAAATTTCTTGCATACCATCTTGCACTACCAAATTTAATGTATGCACTATGCATTGGACAAAAACGGCTCTATTTTTGGACTGTCGTATTCTAGGTTGCAATCCACTTACATTCGTTGCACCATCATAACACTGTCCTCTGCAGTTTGCAATTGGTAATTCTAGCCATTTCGAAATGTTTTATTAGATCCGCTCTTTCTACTACTGTGCGCCGTTCACGTTAAAATTCACCCACAAAAAGTGTGCTCTGCCAAAATTACCACTTCTTCTGGTACTTCTTGGAACTTCTCAAGGGGGGCATCTGCCCAGCTGTCCCCCTGTAGTCGGCGCCTATGACCACCACCGATCACCAGTGGACATTGTAAGTAGCCAGAAGGTTCCCCAAACGGATTTGCCTTGCGTAGAGGTTTAATTATTAAACGGCGATGCAGGAGGCACTCCACGCGATTACGTGTAGGTAGTAACAAGAATCATCCAAGCATCGAACCAGCGAACACCCATAAGAAACCGTGTACTTGCCTCCACAAACAAATTGCGAATTTTGCAACTGCTTACTGGCGAGCATGCGAACGCAGCTGCAATCGCCGCGGCTTACGTGTAAACACGCGCACTTAGCTACAATCAGTGTAGCTTACATGTGAGAATGCTAACTTAGTTACAAATCGGGATAACTTAGTGGATCGGGGAGTTGGATAAGCGACTCAGCAATCAGTCCAATCGCATCAATGCCCATCAGCAGGGCCGGCTCGTGCAATATACCATAAGAATATACCAGCAACACTCACAACGATCACAACCATACCCACTTGACGATTCAGGTCGCAGTCTCAACAATAATTATTATATTCAAAAATTTGGCAATAATGACTTGGTGAAGACTAGGCTTCAGCAAACTTCATCAAATTCCGCCGAAATCCATATACAAAGTTTTTATAAATACCTTACTTAATAAATGTTCTAATTTCGTTACTACTCACTTCAGCTAAAATTTGCGACTCAATTTTCCGTGATACAAATTTCTACAAAAATACCGCCGAATTCATCAAACTACAAAGTTTTATCATAAAAACATATCAAAAGTTTTTCCAAGTCCCTCATTTGCGACTAAATTTTCCCTGATACAAATTTCTACAAAAATACCGCCGAATCATTAAATTGCAAAGTTTCGCACAAAAAAAAACCGCTACCGCCTCTTTCCATTAAGTAGTGCCGGAAAAAGTATTGCAAACTATTTTAAACCGAAAATTTCATAAGTCCCTCGCAGCTCAATTCGGCTAAAATTTACGATACAACTTGCTTGAATAAAGTATTCTGTTGATGCAAGCTGTTTCAATGTGACACAGGCAAATTGACAACAGTTGGATTCGAAAATTGGCAATAACTAGTCAAAACTTCTGACATCGCATAAAGGAAGTCTGACACATCTTAATTCCTTCATGAAATGGAAGGATCTTAAAAAAAACAGCTGGGAAAGCATACAGCAATTGATTGCGAATTAGAAAACATTTATCAGGTTGAGAAGGCACATCTTGATTCCTTCATGAAATGGGTGTATCTTAAAAAAACAGCTGGGAAAGCATACAATAATTGATTGCGAATTGGAAAACATTTATCAGGATTGGCGATGTATTTTCGAGAGAATAGTCGAAATTATAAAATACTTGCCGGACAACATTTAGCTCTACGTGGTTCGTCTGATATCATTTTTATGATAGAAAATCAATGGAAATTTTAAAAATTTGTTGAGTTATTTTCTAAGTTTGATGTGTTCATGACAAATCACATCGCAAAAATTCAAAATACACAAAGGCAAACACTATTTGGGAAAAAATATAAAAAATGAACTAATACGAGTATAATTTGTTTTTAACATGAAACATAATGTAGTCAAATTTACAAATGTAATAAACACGAGGCAAGTTTCTTAAGTTAGTATCGTTTTGTATTTCCAGTAGTAGTCTCCACTAGAGTACCTCTATAAGGTTAGATAAGAGTAGGGACAAGACCGTCATCCATTCTGATTGGTTGGATCAATTTTTTCAATGCATGCTTAGATTTTTATTGAGTTTGGATCATTCACTAAAATTACGAAATTTTGATTTTGAAATTACAAATTTTGATGACAAGTCTAAAAAAATATGGTGTCAACGTGACAGTATGTAGTGCAGCTGGTTGTAAAAATTGTTGAGAAGATGGTTAGTTTTATAAATCTATCCCGAAAAATGTCCATCAACGATCAATTTGTCTGAAAAATATAAATCGGAAAAATTTAAAAGATGGAAGACTGAAATGACAAATCAAAATAAATGTGGTGTCAACATGACAGTATGTAGTGCAGCTGGTTGTAAAAATTGTTCAGCAGATGGTTAGTTTTATAAATCTATCCCGAAAATGTCCATCAACGATCAATTTGTCTGAAAAATATAAATCGGAAAAATTTAAGATGGAAGACTGAAAAGTTCATTTTACAGATGATCAATGGTTTGCCGAGGAATTAAGTTGAAACTAAATGCAACACCCACCGTATTTGAAAAGCTACTATTCGCTTTCAAAATACATGTGAAAATACTGCAGCAGTTAGTGGCCAAAATACCGATGAAATTCTTACAATTTGCTCTAAAATAATGAAAACATTGAAAAATTACGGAATAAAAATTTAAAAAATAAATAAATAACCTATTCATGAACATTTTCAGGAAAAAGTAATTAAGTTTTTCTAGATTCGAAGGTTTTAAGTAATATGTAATCTATTATTGCAATTAAAATTAATTAACTTTAAACATTTTTGTGCGTATGGTTTCGATGTTTTCTAAAAGCTATGTCCGTAGATTTTTTTATGAAGGATTGCCATGAATAAAAACAAATGTTTGGATCAAAATATTTGATATTTAAGCACCTATAATTTCAAAATAAACAATAAAAGATCACCCAAAAAAAAAAAAAAAACGTTCAAAAGTCGGGACTTTTTGAAACGGAGCGTTTTTGGATATGGAATATATCACACTTACCTTTAATAGATTTGTATTTTAAGTGCATTGCATATGAAATATATCATACTTACCTTTAATAGATTTGTACTTTAAGTTTAAAATATGAGTAGATTATCGAGTCCACAATGCCAGGAATATAAAAATATTTACACACTTCACCCACTACAATCACGCGCACTTAGCTAAAATCGCTCCGACTTACATATAAATACGCGAAATTAGCTACAATCAGTGCAACTTACATGTAAGAATGCTAATTTAATTACAAATCAGGATAACTTAGATATGCAAACGTAGCAGTCAGTCCAATCGCATCAATGCCCATCAGTGCATTGGATATAGAATATATCATACTTACTTTTAATAGATTTGTATTTTAAGTTTAAAATAGATTATCGAGTCCACACTGCCTGGAACGTAAAAAAATATAGTAAAATATGAATATGGAATATATCATATTTACCTTTAATAGATTTGTATTTTAAGTTTAAAATATAATGTTGAGTCCGCACTGTTAGGAACGTAAAGAAACATACCTAATTTACCCACTGCAATCATAATAATAATAATTATTAATATAATAATAATTCCTACTACTCCTCCACCTATGGCGTAATTGGTTATTATTTGACAGAGAATTATGACCCAATCGCGCGCACTTAGCTAAAATCTAACTTAGTTACAAATCGGGATGACTTAGATATACGAACGCAGCAATCAGTTCAATCGCATCAATGCCCATCAGTGCATTCGATATGTAAGATATCATACTTATCTTCAATTTGTTTAAAATAGATTATTGAGTACAAACTGCCAGGAACGTAAAAAAACGTATCCACTTCACTCACTGCAACCACGCGCACTTCGCTCCGACTTACATGTAAACACGCGAACTTAGCTACAATCAGTGCAAGTTACATATGAGAATACGAACTTAGTTACAAATCAGGATGACTTAGTTATAATTTCGTCTGGAATTTCGAAATAATAACTTTTTGTTTAAAGTAATAAAGTTTTATTGTTAAGATTGTTTCGACCTTTACTATGTGGTAATCTATATTTATATTCATAATTATTTATTAAATTACAATATTTTTACCACTTTTTTAATTTCTTAAAATCTAAAATTCTACAAATCTTCTCTAAAATATGAGAAATGAATTATTAACAAACTAATATAATGAATCACTTAAAAATGACTGTAGAAGTCGAAACTATATGTGTATTTAAAAAAAATGGTAAAAACATTGTAATTTAATAAATAATGATGAATACAATAAATTTTACAATAAGATTTTTTTTTAAATATTTTGTGCATCCAGAAGAAATTAATGTCAATTATGAGTGCTATTGCTGTGGTTTGCAGATTAAGACAACCTTAAATCTGAAATATTTGCACAAGTTAGCGATAACTATTGGCGACTTCAAATTTGATTCACT
This sequence comes from Othius punctulatus, assembly GCA_951805005.1. Classification (NCBI taxonomy): domain Eukaryota; kingdom Metazoa; phylum Arthropoda; class Insecta; order Coleoptera; family Staphylinidae; genus Othius; species Othius punctulatus. The sequence goes on from OX638146.1 coordinate 19,944,769, forward strand.
ATTAGGACCGAGCCTTTAACGTTAAGCTTCTATGTTAGTAGGTGTATGACATTAGATTTGATTTTCATGGAATGTTTTTAGGTTTTTTCATGTTACAATATTGCGCAGATTTTTGAATAAGTTCTTGACTACAACACACCTGCCAACTCAGTTACAAGTCAGGATGACTTACATATTAATATACGGGCTTAGTTACAAACAGTTGGACTTTCATGTAAACATGCGAACTCAGTTACAAATCAAGATAACTTACATGTGAACCTTTTCAGGTAATCCCTCTCCTAATGTCAGTTGGTAGTGACTGCCAAAATTCCTCTCTCCTTTGATTCTCCTTGCATACTAAGCTGCCGGAGAACATATATGGGAATCTAACGTAACCTAACCTAACCTAAAGTAACCTAATCTAACCTAATTACAATCAGTTGTTACATGGAAAACAAAACAGGTTCACTTACATCTAAATGTGAAAACTTGGCTAGTTACAATAAGACTTATACACTCAGATGCAAAGAAACCGGGCCATTGGGTTATTGCTTGCAAAAGAACCATCTTTTTTTAAAATTTCGATGTTGGTATAGTCCTTAGAATAATTATTTTAGTGTTTTACAATCAAAGAGACCGTCAGGATGTAAAAAGAAGCAATATAAGGTACTTATTATTTATTTAATGAACATTAATAAGCGAAAACGATAATGTAAGTATACACGAAAAAAATGCATTTCTGCAAAATAAACTTAACAGAGAATAATAAATGAAAATGACAGTTAATCGAAAACAGACAAATCAAAACCCAGTAGCCACCTTGATCCTCTATGCATAACGCCGAATGAGCAATAGTTAGTGAAGAACGCATAGCTTTAAATGTTATTTTCGCTTATTAAATAAACTGATAAGTATCATGTGTTATTTTTTTCTACATCCTGATGGTCTCTTTGATTGTAAAACACTAAGACTTTCATTCTAATCAAGCGAAACTATACCAAAATCAAAATTAAAAAAAAAAGTTTTTTTTGCAAACAACGACCCAATGACCCAGTTTTTTTTGCACGTGAGTGTACTTACAGACTTAAATGATACTTATATATATGTAAACATGTGATCTTAATTACAAATCAGGACTGCTTACATGTAAATGTGCGAACTTAGCTGCTTACAATAAGCCCGACTTACATGTTAACATGTGATCCCAGTAATAAATCAGGATTGCTTACATGTAAATGTGCGATCTTAGATGCTCACAATAAGCCGGATTTACATGTAAACTTGTTCTGACTTACATGTAAACATGTGATCTTAATTACAAATCAGGACTGCTTACATGTAAATATGGGAACTTAGCTGCTCACAATAAGTCCGAATTACATGTTAACATGTGATCCCAGTAATAAATCAGGATTGCTTACATGTAAATGTGCGAATTTAGCTGCCTACAGTAAGCCCGACTGACATGTAAATATGTGATCCCAGTTACAAATCAGGTTTACTTACATGTAAATGTACTTACTTAGGTGCTTATAATAAGTCTGACTTGCATGTAAACATGTGATCCCAGTTACAAATCAGGATTGCTTACATGTAAATGTGCGAATTTAGCTGCTCACAATAAGCCAGACTTACATGTAAACATGTTATTTCAGTTATAAATCAGGATTGTTTACATGTAAATGTACGATTGCTTATATGTGCTTAAATGTGCGATTGTTTACATGTACTGAAATGTGCGAACTTAGCTGCTCACAATAAGCCCGACTTACATGTAAACATATAATTTTAGTTACAAATCAAGATGGCTTACATGTAAATGTGCGAACTTACATGCTCACAATAAGCCGGATTTACATGTAAACTTGTTCTGACTTACATGTAAACATGTGATCTTAATTACAAATCAGGATTGCTTACATGTAAATGTGCGAATTTAGCTGCTCACAGTAAGCCCGACTTACATGTAAACATGAATCCCAGTTTTGAATCAGGATTGCTTACATGTAAATGTGCTTACTTAGGTGCTTATAATAAGTCTGATTTGCATGTAAACGTGTGATCCCAGTTACAAATCAGAATTGCTTACAAGTAAATGTACGAATGTAGCTGATCATCATAAGCCTGACTTACTTGAAAACATGTGATGTCAGTTACAAATCAGGATTGCTTACATGTAAATGTGCGAACTAGCTGATTATCATAAGGCCAACTTACTTGTAAACATGTGATATCAGTTACAAATCAGGATTGCTTACATGTAAATGTGCGAATTTAGATGCTCACAATAAGCCGGATTTACATGTAAACTTGTTCTGACTTACATGTAAACATGTGATATCAGTTTGTGATGTTTTGTAAGTTAGAATTCTGGATTGCTTACATGTGAACATGTTAACATGACTTAGTTAAGCAAAATAGGCTGGATTACATGTTAATGTGCGGACTCAGCTACAATCTGATTCACTTGTAAACATGCGAACTCAGTTAAAAATCATTGCTTACATGTGAACATGCAGTCTTAGTTATAGTACAAAACAGGTTGGCTTACATATTAATGTGCGGACTCCGCTACAATCTGAGTCACATGTCAGAATTGCTTACATGTAAATATGCACACTTAGCTACTCACAATAAGCCCGAGTTACATGTAAACATGTGATGACAGTTACAAATGAGTATTGCTTACATGTAAATATGCGAACTTAGATGCTTACAATAAGCCCGATTTACATATAAACTAGTTTTGTAAGTTACAAGTGAACAAGCAAACTTAGTTATACAAAACCGGTTTGCTTACATGTAAATGTGCGGACTCAACTACAGACTGACTGACATGTAAACATGTGAACCCAGTTAAAAGATAAATATAAAGTAATATATTTAATAATAGTAATATAAAAGTATTATATTATATTATATTATATTATATATTATATTATATGTAAAGTTTTACCCGCGATAGTTTGAAAACAAAAGATTCAGGACAAAATTTTAGTTTGATTTTTGATTCGAAAACCAATCATGTCATTAATGGTTATTGAATCCAAAATAGAAACAAAATTACTAATTTTCAGTTTTTTGTGATTGATGATTGACCAAATGATTATTTCTGTTATAGTTTCATCCCTTTTTTTGAAGTACTTAAAAAGTAGAATAAAAATGAGAAAAAAATGAATGTAAAATGATTATTTGTTCGCATCCTAATGGTCCATCAGGGGCTGAAGCTTGAACATATGCCCTAACTTGATTCAGATGCATAATATTCAAATTGGATATCATTGAGCTGTCTGTCAATGTCAAAAATACCCCATACTTCGCACCGTCTTTACTTAGCTGACCCGTGCCAAGGTACCCTGTTATATGTTTGATTTCTCCCTTAGTTGATACTGAAACTTTGTAAAATTTTCAGGAGAATTAGTTTCAGTTGTACTGTACATGAATCTAATATCAAATTTGCAAATAATAATTATTCAGTAATTTCAGTGATAGGTAACCCATACTTGTCAATGTAGAAAGTTATATGTTTGATTTTCTCCCTTATTTATTACTGAAACTTTGTCAAATTGTCAGCAGAATTAGTTTTAGGTATACCGTACGTAAATCTAATATCAAATTTGCATATGTTAAATTTTCAGAAATTTCAGTAATAGTTAATCTATACTTGTCAATGCAGAAAGTTATATGTTAGATTGCCTCCCTTATTTATTACTGAAACTTTGTCAAATTTTTAGGAGAATTAGTTTCAGGTGTACTTTACATGAATCTGATATCAAATCTGCATATAATAAATTTTCAAACATTTATAATAGCTAACCCATACTTATCAATGCAGAAAGTTATATGTTTGACTTTCTACCTAATACTGAATACTGAAACTTTGTCAAACTTTCAGGAGAATTAGTTTCAGGTGTACGTACACGAATCTAATATCAAATTTTCTAATAATAATTTTTCAGAAATTTCAGTAATAGCTAATCCATACTTGTCAATGCAGATAGTTATATGTTAGATTTTCTTCCTTATTTAACACTGAAACTTTGTCAAATTTTCAGAATAATTAGTAGTAATTAGATTGATGGCAATAAATATTATCAATTTATCATAATACTATGGAAAATCTTTGACAACATTTTCAAATTTTTGATTGAAGTAAGAAACTTTATTCTTTTTTACTTTTTTTAACTGTTGTCATTTTAGAACTTTAGCAAAATATTGGATAAAATCTATAAGATACTTTAGTATAAGTTTTAGTAATATTTATAAAATCTTAATTTTGGAATTTCTAGTTCACAAACTTATGAATAATATTTAAAAATATAATAATAGTATAATAATTAATAATAAATAATAGTGATTCCATAAATTTGGTATAATTTCTGATGTATTTTTTAAATTATTAGATTACCTACTTGACTCTTAACTCTTTGTTTCTAACTAATTTTAACTTTTTATTTATCTCTTAACTCTTAATCTTTGAATCTGAATCTGAACTCTTTGAATCTAAGAAACTTTGGATTTTATTTATTCAATTAAACTAGTGGTGCCTTTTTAAAAATATCGTAATTTCGGATTTTTTTTACTAGATTTTCTAAATATTGAAAAAAAATATTGGACCTACATATTGTTTTAGTAAACGTTTTATTAATATTCATAAAACCTTTTAATACGCCAGTAACTGCTTGATTTTAATTATAATAATAATAATAATTAAGTACCAAGTATATGTTATCTAATTAGATTCCTCACTCCAGAACTTAAACAAGATACAAAGATAATATACAACCTACCGCACCTTACTCCTACCATACAAGTTCTAAAACTCATTAAACAACTACACATATAGCAAAACAAGAGTTCAAAATCTAATCTAAATACATAAAATGAAGAACTAACTAATAAACAGCAAAGTCAAAACCAAAAGATACCCAAATAAGTCAAATCAACAACAAAAAAATAGAAGATACACATAACTACAACACAAGAAGAACAAACAACGTTAACGCTGAACATGCGAAGATATAAATTAAATTGTGAAGGATTGTCATATAGCTGCTCTATCCCATTTATCAAGAAAAAATAGTTCGTCGGTTCAAATAACTTTGAAAAAGATTGATTGTAAATTATGTAGATGTACGTATAATTTTTTGATACGTCGCTCGAATTATCGAATCTTGAGAATTTATTCTAAATTATGATAAAAACTTCAAAACGAATTTTGAAAATTCTTGCAATAATATGCATAACAGGCACATTTTTGATTGAGAGAAGCACGTGCAGCCACGGACTGTGTGAATGGCGCGCTCCGTAAGACCGAGCAGTCTGCTATCTTTGTCTGGTCCAACACACTTGGGGCACGGTAGACAAGGATGGCAGTCTGCTCGGTTTTAACAAGCGCGTCATTTCCAGAGTCCGGGGCATACATATACATGGTGTTCACCGAGAAAGAAAACACCGTAAATATCCACGAATATAATTGACGAAATTTGACGAAATCGTTGAAATACGTCAATTTTTAATTGAAAGGGGACAACTTTTGCCAAACAAATGATCTTAAATTTATATATTCGTAGATATTTATGGTGTTTCCTTTATTCGTGAACACCCTGTATGTACTATATCTATTATATCTATGAAAATAATTCACAAAGTTTGGGAATATCGTTGAACTTCGTCAATTTTTGATTAAAAGGGGGCAACTTTTGGCCAACAAATGATCTTAAATTTTTATATTCGTAGACATTTATGGTGTTTCCTTTATTCGTGAACGCCCTGTATGTATATACAATCGTACATACTTATATACACAACTCGAATTTTGACTTATTAAATGAAGGTTATTATAATCGTTGAAATTCGTCAATTTTTGATTAAAAGGGGTCAACTTTTAGCAAACAAATGATCTTAAATTTTTATATTCGTAGATATTTATGGTGTTTCCTTTATTCGTGAACGCCCTGTATGTATATACAATCGTACATACTTATATACACAATAATCACAACTCGAATTTTGACTTATTAAATTAAGGTTATTATAACCGTTGAAATTCGTCAATTTTTGATTAAAAGGGAGCAACTTTTGGCAAACAAATGATTTTAATTTTTAATATTCGTACATATTTATGGTGTTTCCTTTATTCGTGAACGCCCTGAATGTATAAACAATCGTACATACTTATGTACACAATAATTACAATTCGAATTTTGTCTTATTAAATTTAGGTTATTATAAAGTCGTAATTCGAGTAGTGAATTGTGTATATCTATTACTGGAATATCAAATTATTAAATTAAAGTCATTATCAAGTCGAAATTCGAGTAGTAAATGATTGTGTATATAAGTATGTACGATGTATATACAATCTTGCATACTTATATACACAATAATCACAACTCGAATTTTGACTTATTAAATTAAGGTTATTATAAAGTCGTAAGTCGTAATTCACTACTCAGTGAATTGTGTATATGTATATGACTGGAATATCAAATTATTAAATTAAAGTCATTATCAAGTCGAAATTCGAGTAGTAAATGATTGTGTATATATGTATGATTGTATTATTGTGCATATATGTATGAAAGTATAGGTATGATTGCATATGTATGACTGTATATGTATGATGGTATTGTATATCGATAATAAAGTTGTAGATTAAACATAGAAACTGGTTTATTCTTTGTTTTTATACATATTACCACGGAGTAACGGTCGCAACCATCTTAATGACTGTATATGTATGATGGTATTGTATATCGATTAAAAAGTGTTGTAGATGAAACATAGAAACTGGTTTATTGTGTATATATGTATGATTGTATTATTATGCATATATATATGATAGTATAGGTATGATTGCATATGTATGACTATATGTATGATGGTATTGTATATCGATAAAAAAGTTGTAGGTAAAACCTAGAAACTGGTTTATTGTGTATATATGTATGATTGTATTATTATGCATATATGTATGATAGTATAGGTATGATTGCATATGTATGACTGTATATGTATGATGGTATTGTATATCGACAAAAAAAGCTGTAGATAAAACATAGAGACTGGTTTATTCTTTGTTTTTATACATATTACCACGGAGTAACGGTCGCAACCATCTTAATGGTTTTCATTAATTTATACATTGCAACCGGTTTCGAAATTTTCATTGCATCACCTTCAGGCAAAAAATACGATGAAAGAACAAGCGTGCTTACAAAAATCAGAGACATAAAAGTTAAACTAAACACACACTAAAACGTGCTTTGTTAAAATTGTAAGGTTATGATTATGAGCAAACAACAGATTAGATACAGCGCTTAATTTGCAATGTGAAGCACAAGATACTAGTGTATAATTGCATGCATGCCTTGGTTATTTAATCTACACATAGATAAAAGCACATACATACCACAAATTATCGCAAAACCATGGCACTAAGCATATCACATTGTTTCAGGCTAACTAATTGCGTACCGATAACTGCCAATTTTTGGCGACATCTGTGGTTCATTTGGCACACCTGCAGGGGCACGAACATCGTTCAGATAGACACAATCGAATCAAATCAATTCGCGAATTAGTAGGAATACGTAAAAATATGAGCATATTAACGATCAAATTAACACCAACGAGAAATTTGTACTTATTTGAAGTTATCAAAATTTCCCCTAAGCTGGCAACCAACAATGCCTGATTACATATTTATGGTACAAAGTAACAATTAAAGCTAAGTTCCGCATAATGTTAATTGTTTTAGCAAAAAATTGTAATCTGGTGCTCGAATAAAATTCGTATATTTGTAAAACATAGTCAAGCAGTAATTATTATTAGTACTATACATAAACTGGCAACAGGTGGCATGAACGTCGTTCAGATAGACACAATCGAATCAAATCAATTCGCGAATTAGTAGAAATACGTAAAAATATGAGGATATTAACGATCAAATTAACACCAACGAGAAATTTGTACTTATTTGAAGTTATCAAAATTTCCCCTAAGCTGGCAACCAACAATACCTGATAAAATATTTATGGTACGAAGTAACAATTAAAACTAAGTTCCGCATAATGCTTATTGTTTTGGCAAACAATTGCAATTAGGTGCTCGAATAAAATTTGTATTTTTGTAAAACATAGTCAAGCAGTAATTACCATTAGTACTATACATAAACTGTACTTACATGAAAACACCTGACTATATATGTATGATACAAACTAACAATTGAAGCTAACCTAATCCTTATTATTTTGTATAAATTATAACTTGCTGCTTGAATAAAATTTGTATATTTTGTACTAACTACTATTAGTACTATACATAAACTATACATATATGAAGGCACATACATACCACAAATTGTCGTAAAACCATGGCACTAAGACGTATCACATTGTTTTGTTGTAACTAATTGTGCAAGGATAAACAGCCAATTTCAGGCGACATCTGTGGTTCAGTAAGCACACCAGCAAGGGCACAAAAATCGTTCAGCTAAACACGATCGAACCAAATTAGTTTGCAAATCAGTAGATATACACACAAATATAATAATAACAAAGATCAGATTCACAACAAAGAGAAATCTATACTTTTTTTAAGTTATCAAAATTTTGCATAGTGTTGGCAACCAACAATACTTGATTAGATATTTATTTTTCACTTTACTATAATTGAATGATAAATCCCAGAATACGAGATATGTAAACATGTCCAAAACATCGACCGATATATATCTCTCGGGCTAAAGCCCTCGAGCTGGATATCATCGTTCTCCGGGCGTAATCATCGCAGTAACGCACTTGGTGCATAAGTAGCTATTATGATACAATGTAATAATTATAGCTAAACTCTGCATAATTTTTTACCAAAAAATTGTGACTTAGGCCCGTATCTATAGTCCGTACTTGAGCATGACCTCGACTTAAGTCGTATATTTGGTTGCGTTTTTTCTATCAACGTTTATGCACCAAACGCAACCAAATATACACAAATATGCGATTTGAGTCAAACTCGGGCTTAAGTACGGACTATATATACGACTTGAGTCAACTCAAGCTTAAGTACGGACTATATATACGACTTGAGTCAAACTCAGGCTCAAGTACGGACTATATATACGGGCCTTAGTGCTTGAATAAAATGTCTATTTTGCTAAAACATCGTCAAACAGTAATTAATATTACTACCATCGATATTCTTTTGTACGTTGCACAACAGGCGTAAGCACTCACGTAATAAAATACGCATTAAATGCGACAACATTATTAACGATTATTAATTATTAACCAAACATCAAATTAAGCGCGACATTAAACTATTCATCCTTCGGAGTCTTCGCTGCAGAGCCAATTGCATAGGTGGCAGTCATTAACCGCTATTAACGGAAACTCTAAACGATTCCTGTTAAACACAATAAACCACGCATTCCCATAGGAGCAATAACTTATGCTTATTAAAATATTTAAAGTTAATCATTATTTTGATAACGGTAAGTTTACAAGTTTGGCGTAAGAGGCAATAAGCGACAAGACAAATCGCAAAGTGCGTCCACATAATTGAAATTGGACATTCCTCTGCAGACGGCTGGTGACAATTCCCAAAAGTTATTTGACACAATGATTAAGATTATTGGTAGTAAATAAAACATAATCATTATGGTTGGTTGATAACAATGACAATTTACAAAGGTTATGGACAAGGATTAAGATTATTGGTAGTTAAATAAAAACTAATATGCAGATTTACTGTTAGTTCTCATAATGAAGTTATTATATTTTTATTATTAATAAAAAAAATAATTTATGACAATTATGAAAAGTGGTGGTTAATAAAAGTTAATGATTATGGAGATTTATTGTTAGTTTTCATAATGATGATATTATTCAAGCACAGTAATCAGAAAAGTTATAAGTCACTATTTTCGATTCTTGGTAAATTACTTTATATCAATTTCGATATATTTATTTAGATTTCAATTGCTCGAAATGAATTGCTCGAATTTGTTTCTCAAGTTCCTCGAAAACGCAGTTACTCGAATGTAAATTGCTCGAATTATATTACCTAAACTAACCTAACTGACTCAACTAACCTAACCTAGCCTAACTTATCTAACCTCACCTAGCCTAACCTAAGCTCTTCGAGGAATTAGCATGTCTATCAAAGTTACATTCGAGAAGTTATATTTTCGAGCAAAGTTTGAAGGGAGTCATATTTTCGAGCAAAGTTATATAGGAGTCATATTTTCAAGCAAAGTTATATTAGATATTTTCAAGCAATTGATATCGAGCAACTAATTTCGAACCATTACAATCCATTAATTCATCCGTTACTGGTATTTTCACAGATGATGCTAACTTATCTGCAGGATATACAAACCCATAAGGAGGTTATAAACTATATGCCCAATACGTTAATAAATCTCCTGAGTACTTTAAACCATCAGATAACAATTCTGAACAATTTTGAACAATTCAAAGCAATTAACCTAATACACCTTCGTACCAATATGCTCCCTGAAATAGATACAGTGTGTTAATGAAAAAAAAAATCAGGGAGCATTTTGGTACGAAGGTGTATTAGGTTAATTGGTTTGTATTGGCTCAAATAAGCTTTGGTAATTTTTTTTGTATACCCCTGTATATTGGTATACTATGTATTAATATAGATTAATATTCCATGTATTAGATTTGAGATATATATTTTTCATTGTGATCTGTTTCTTCAGATGTTCGCTATTTGCTATATTCCACACTGTTGTTACTTTATCAGTAGTATCTCAAAATTTAGCGTATTAATAATTGATACAATTAGTTCATGATATTGAGATATGTATTGGTATACCATGTATTTAATTAGATTAATATTCAATGAATGAAATTTGAGATTTTCGTTTTCCTATTGTGATCGTGTGATTTGCACTGAGGTGATATTTCAGCTGTTCATCGATGATCTTCCTAAAATTGAATCATTATTTTTCTGTGTCTTTTGGGAATTATCCTTGAAACGACCATTAATTTTTAAAATTTACACGAAAAATTGAAGCTCTCAATGTGCTGATTTTTATATTTTTATGTAGTAGTTTGTACGATTTTTTAATAAGCCAAGAAATAAAGTCTTCATATATTTTGCAATATTCGCGCTTTAAAGATTTTTGAAATTTTTGGTATTTTCCGAGATTGTTGATAGAATTTTAAATATATACGTAGCACTGATTTTTTTGTTGCATTGTGCAGATTTTTGTTGCCGATTAGAGCGAAATTTAGGATTTTCGTCATTTTTCAGTTTCCATAGAAAATTGAGTGTGAAATATTCTTATTTTATTATTGATTGGTATATTAGTTGCTACATATGTTCAGCATTCCCTGATAAATTGTTAAAGTATGGACATGGACCATGGACATGAACACTACCAAATACAATATGCAAGAAGACAGAGGCATTCGAAATTGATGAAAAATCGAGTGAAAATTGAAGGTCCAATGTACAAGTTTACACGTTTGTTATTATCTTTTGGTAGTTTTTAACGCGAGTTTTAGTTAAACTGTTCATCTATGGATCTTTGGATCTTTCATCTTGGGTTTGGATTTTGGATCTTTGGAAATGGAATTTTTAACATTAAGATTTTTTTTTAAGTAAATTCTTCCTATTCATAAATCTCCAAAATTAAAATGCTGTTCTCTGCATTATTGCATTTTTGGATATTCATGTTTGAAGGAATATTTCAAATAGTACTCGCATCTGGGAATTTAGAAAAAAAATGCTTTCTCTGCATTATTGCATTTTTGAGTATTCATGTCTGAAGGAATATTTCAATTAATACTCACATCTGGAAATTTTGAAAAAAAATCTTTTCTCCGCATTATTGCATTTTTGAGTATTCATGTTTGAAGGAATCTTTCAATTAAAACTCTCATCTGAAAATTTAAAAAAAATTACAAACTGAATGGATTGCACTATAAAAATGTTTAGTTAGAATCTGATTATACATTCACTTCGCTAATAAGTTACGTAGATTATTAACAGAAACGCATCTGTAAATTTAATAGAACATCTGGAAATTAAAAAAAAAAAAAATATTTTCTCTGCATTATTGAATTTTTGAGTATTCATGTTTAAAGGAATCTTTCAATTAAAACTCTCATCTGAAAATTTTGAAAAAAATTACAAACTGAATGGATTGCACTATAATTTTTTTTAGTTAGAATGTGATTAGATATTCACTTCGCTAATAAGTTACGTAGATTATGAACAGAAAAGCATCTGTAAATTTAATAGAACATGCCATTGGATTTTCTGGCAGAATGGACTTTGGTGACTTCTAAGGGAAAACGTATTTTCATTGGAATCAGATCTGAAAGACATTTGATTATTCTACAGGGTGTACCGAATTTCATCTCCAAAGTATTACAAAATATGAAAGAAAAAATGTTCTGACTTCAATCTTAAACTTTACAGTGTAATAAGCATTGTATGTAAACATTAATAGAAAGAAGTGAAAATTTTACAGCAATAACTGAAATTTTGACACAAATGACAAATATTTGACAAATATGAAAATCTGTCTGTATCTATGAAATTTTGGAAAATTAAAACTTACACAGTAGCCATTGTACTATTGCAGCAATTTTCATAAAATTGGAGAAATGATAACAATTTAACACAAATATGTTAACAAATATTTTGACAGAATTATTAAAATTTATACAATAATAAATAAATTTCGATAGTGTTAATAGAAATCTTTAATTTTTTTAGCTGAAATGACTCTCATTTTATTGAAAATTGTATAATTGGCAGTAATTTTTAAAACTCCAAATGTAATGACCGAATATTACTCAATTTTGGCATTCTACTAAACTTTTATAATTTGCTTGTCATCTTTGATGTTAATAAGTTGAAATTAAAACTAGTCATTACAATATTGTAGGTATATTCAAGACATTGGACAAATGATAAAAAATTGACAGTGATAATTGAAATTTGGGCAATTATTGATGAAATTTTGTATGGTAATCATGAATATTTTGATATAATTATTAAAATTTTGGCAGTGTAAGAGTAATGAATAAATTTCGATGGTGTTAATTGAAACCTTTAAATATATTGGCTGAAATGACAGTAATTTTACTGAAAATTGAAAATTTGGCAGCAATATTTGAAACTGGCAGCTATATTACCTGAAATTTTACTGAATTTAGCAACTCTAATTATAATGATTGAGATTTTACTAAACTGTGATCATTTTCTTGCCATTTTTGGATTTCATATGTAGAAATTAAAATCAGTCATATCAATTTTGCAGCAATATACAAAAAAAGTGATTAAAAATTGACAGTAATAATTAAAATTTGGGCATAAGTTATTGAAATTTTGATGGTAGTCATGAATATTTTGACATAATTATTGAAATTTTGGTACTAGTAACATATTTCAAAAGTGATAATTAAAACCTTTGAAGTTTTTGGCCGAAATGACTGTAATTTTACTCAAAATTAAAAATTTTGCACAAATTTTTGAAATTCTAAATGCAATGCTGAAGTTTTACTAAATTTTAAAACTCTGACTGTAATGACTGACATTCTGCTAAACTACTAAACATTTTACTTCATTATACTACATTCTACTAAACTTTTATAATTTGCCTGCCATCTTTGGAGTTATTAGATAGAAATTAAAACTAACCATTCCAATATTGCAGCAATATTCAACAAATAATAAAAATGATTAAAAAGTGACAGTAATAATAAAAATTTGGGCACAAGTTAATGAAATTTTGATGGTAATCATGGATATTTTGACATCATTATCGAATGTTTGATACTAGTAACATATTTCAATAGTGTTAATTGAAACCTTTGAATTTTCTGGCTGAAATGACTGTAATTTTACTGAAAATTGAAAATCTGTCATACTTTTTATGTCTTTGTGAGTTTTGTGAGTGTACAAAAAACTGACACGTTTTGTTATTTTCAGGTTTTCACTTTTTCACAGTTTTTTGTACTAAAATTCGGGACAAGAATCTATAGATTTTGATTGTTAATGATACTAAAGGTACTAGTTTTTATTTCTACAAAACCTTTTGAAAAAGTGAGAAGCCCTCAATTATTACTCAGTAATTGATTATTATTGAATTAAGGTATAATTCATATAAAGGCTGATAATGTAGATGATATTAAAATTATTTCTAAGAAAACCACTGCTCTAACCGAAAGTCTAATCTTATTTGACGTTTTAGGTAATATTTTCGAAAATATGATAGACAATTGAAAAATACTCTAATAAAAGTTAAAGATAATCTTGAACACCATATGTTTTGCAGCTATTTTCGAAACTCTGGCTATAATATCTGAAATATTACTAAATTCTTCAACTCTCACTGTAATGATCATGAATCATCATATCAATCATGCATCATCATGCATCATCATGCAATCATGAATATTTTGACATAATTATTGAAGTTTTCATACTAGTAACATATTTCAATAGTGTTAATTCAAACCTATGAATTTTCTGGCTAAAATGACTGTAATTATACTGAAAATTCTGAAAATTTGGCACTAATTTTTGAAATTCTGTCCGAAGTTTTACTAAATTTTGAAAGTCTGACTGGAATGACTGACATTCTACTTGCTTGTCATCTTTGGAGTTAATAGGTAGAAATTAAAACTAGCCATTCCCATATTGCAGCAATATTCAACAAATTGGAGCAATTATAAAAAAAGGTTGGCACTAATAATTGAAATTTGGGCAATATTTAATGAAATTTTGATGGTAATCATGAATACTTTGACACACTTAATAAAATTTTGACTGAAACTACTAAACTTTCAATTTTCTTGTCATCTTTGGAGTTAATAGGTAGAAATTATAACTAGCCATTCCAATATTGCAGCAATATTCAACGAATCGGACAAATTACAAAAATGGTAGACATTAATAATTGAAATTTGGGCATTCATTAATGAAATTTTGATGGTAATCATGAATACTTTGACATAATTATTAAAATTTTGACAGTAGTAACATATTTCGATGGTGTGCATTGAAACCGTTGAAGTGATTGGCTGAAATGACCTTGCACCTTTACTGAAAATTTAAAATTTGACACAATACTTTTCAAAGCAGAGTATTGTTTTAGTGGAAAGTTTCATTAAAATAAACGAATTCTTATATTTAGTGCATCGTTTGAGTAAATATTATTTAGGGCATCAATGTATCAGTTAACTGTATAACATAAGTGAAGTTTTGTCAGTTTTCTAGAAAATAGGTGTTTAACTGTAAGTTCTGCATAAACTAATTGTCAAACTGTCGCCGTTTTATATGACATAGGCTTTAGTTTGTTTAATTTATTCTTTATTTTATTTTGTTTTATTTATTTGTTTTTTATTTTGTTTTGTGCTTTTGTTTTTTATTTTGTTTTGCCCATTTGTTTTTTCTTTTGTTTTGTGCATTTTTCTTCTTTTGATTTGTGCATTTGGTTTTTCTTTTGTTTTGTGCATTTGTCTTGTTTAACTATTATCAATTCCGTTCGCACTGACGCGTCTCTAATTTGACTAGGCAATAAAACCATCGGCGTCGATTAGGGTCGACTTTTGTTGGCCGCCTCGACGTGCACTTTAAAAAAAGAAGCGCGGCACACGACGATCTCGCGAGATTTACACGCGGAAACAATCGGACTGCACGCCTGGCAGGATCACGACGACAAACAAACGCAGCCCACTGGGATTTGGACAGACCATTGTTACGCGTTCCATTGTTTCGTGCCACAATTTTGGCTCCTACCAGGCTTCAATTTTGGTCACCAGCTTCGGTCCTCCTCATGACTCACAGAATCACACTTTCTATTTCTGTGAGGATATCCACGGATAGAGTTTGAACTCTGAACAAAACCCTTCATCTAATTTAAAGCAACGTAAATAACGTAAAAAACAACGTAAAGAGCTCGCATCGAATAGAAAATAATAATAATAATATTGATATATCATAATATCCATAAATCCATGATTATCCAATATTTAAATCCATTATCCAAAAGAAAAAAATCCATGTGCTGTGGCACGATTCTTGGCAACGGTAATTAGCCATAGCAGCAGAAGTAGATAGTCGTTAAATAAACATATAAGTGTTCAGATTACGTAGTGCTCACTAATTATAAGATTACACCAATTGTAACATGTTTGCAGTTTAAGTGATCAATCTTTCCTTAGACACACAAGTTTATATTACGTGTATATAAGAGTACACCATATTAAATCATTTTGTTATTTCTATGGTTTCTATGGTTACCGTTTTAAGGTTATCGTTTATAGTTATCGTTTTATGGTTATGTTTATCGTTTCTATGGTTACCACCATGGCGATCTTAAACAATATATTTCTGCCAAAGTTAATACGACCACAAATTATAAATAAGATGCTACAAGTATATAAAAATATAATAATAATACTAAAAAGAATAAAAACAATAATAAAATGTAATTATCTGCTGCAGATTAGAATTGAACGATCCATTCTGCCATGAACACACATTACTTTAACATAATTATTATGAAGATTTTTTTACATAAAAAAAAAATTCTAATAATAATAACAATAATAATATAATGTAAATGCACTACGAAGTAGAATCGATTGATCCATTCTGCCATGAAGACATATTAGTTTAACTTAGTTATTATGATTTTCTTTATTGACTGCCTTGGAAATTAATTTGATCTCACACCACACACACAAAGTTTTGACCACACACACAAAAAAAAACGTCCTCCAGGTCTGCCGTTTGCTGCATGCTCCATGTCCTCCCAGTTGTACGAGACTTCGTTTTGTCTCGCCAGGATTACCAGTCGGGCGGCAGTTTTAAGTTCTCCGAAGTGAAGTTTCGCACCGAGAAGCGAGTCGAGAGTGCAGCTTAATTTGTGCCCCGGCACATAAGCGTAAGCGGTGCGATTAGCGAGCAGCCTCGCAGTGTCATGATCGAAGAAGAAGCAAAAAAAAACCGAACACAGCAGCGAGCATTTGCCTAGCATTCCGCTGCGAATGCAATCGTTAAGTAATTTATCTGCTAATCACTGAGTGATTTAATTTTGCTTATGACTCATAAATTATACATTCATTATGTACGTAACTATGGTAACATAATATAAAAGGGGTTGTATAATGACTTCATTATACAACAGGGGTTGTATAATGACTTCATTATACAACATGGGTTGTATAATAACTTCATTATACAACATGTAGTGTATTATGACTTCATTACACAATAGGGCTTGTATTATGACTTCATAAGACAAATGTAAAAAAGCCCTGCTGTATAATAACTTCATTATTCAATAGGGGTTGTATAATGACTTCATTATATAACCCCAATGACCCAACCCCAATGACTTCATTATACAACAGGGGTTTTATAATGAGTTCATTACACAACAGAAGTTGTATAATGACTTCATTATACAACAGGTATTGTATTATGACTTCATTATACAACAGGGCTTCTATTATGACTTAATAAGACAACAGGTGCGACGTTTGCATTGAATGCAAATTCAATTATTTGAGTGAAACATTTAGTTCGATAATTCAAATTATTGAATTATACATTTCGAAAAGGGCTCATCTCAGGCAAGAATCAAAATTGACAAAATTTCCAACTTTTTTGCTCGTTTAAGGCTCATATTTGGTTTTCATGGAGGTGAAAGATTAATTTTAGAAGAGAAAAAATACTGCCCAAATAAGTCAAATGGTTCAACAGAAACTTAAATTTTTGTGCCTCCTGAAATTTTTTATTTCTCTAAGATGGCCTCTTTCTAAGATGAAGATCTGCTTGTCGAAATTTGAAATTCAATCAAATTAACATTTTTGCTTCAACGGTTTAAATGATACAATTTAAAAAGTATGAATGAGCTTTAGAAACAATGGGCTGCAATCACAAGTAATGGCAATAAATCATTGTAAATTGCGGACAAAAGTACATGTGATTACAGACATATCCGCGGCAATATTGCACTATTACAAGCCCGGAGTGAAAGACAATTGATTGTTTAATAAAGCAAACGCTAATTAATCAATTGTCTTACACGGTATTGTTCGAAGCCGGATTGCATTCACATCGGCTTTGCGCAAAATAAAATACATCGATCATTTAATAATGAGACGACACAATTTCGTTATACTCATTCATATTGTTAGTGAATTACTTGCAGAACTCGAATTTAAATGAAATTTCATTTCATTACGTGGATTACGTAATTTTATCGTTTTAATTTGACAAAATTATACTTAGTACTTAGAATACAATAGTATAGTACTTATACTTACTTATACATAAGTAGTTTGAATTTTTATCTTTAATTAAACTATATCAACTTTAGGGCACGTCTAATCTAGAACGACGAAGGTCGATGATGACGCTGATGATGATGATGACGATCATGGTGATGACATTGATGATGATGATGATGATCATGGCGATGACATTGATGGTGATGATGATCATGGTGATGACATTGATGATGATGATCATGACATTGATGATGTAGACACGTTTATATGAGTCAGAACCCAACATAACCAAGTCTAATGTAACCCAACTTAACCTGAACTAAGTTAACACGTAGATTTATAATTTTGATAATCCACAATTTTATTAACAATTTAAAAGTTTTATCATCGTTCACTTGTGAGTTTTGACATCATCGAAATTTTTTAAATGGCAACCCTAATGATGATGATGATGCAGGTGATGTAGATACGTTTATACGATATTAGACGAATTTTATTGGTCTATTAAGCTATTGGTCTCAAAACTACATAATGTCTAATGTAATCCAACTTGACCTGAATTACGCTAACCAAACCCGGAGTAATGTAATTCACAATGGCAACATGAATCTGGAGAATATAGAGAACATAGTGAATATAGTGAACATAGAGAAGTTTTGGAGAGAGGCGTATGTGCAATCTAGAATGAGGAAGGCCGATAATTATGATGATGATGATGATAATGCTGATGATATAAACACGTTTATACCTAGAGGGTACTTTTAAAGTATGGAATAAATTTATTTTTTCGGAAATTAAAAATACTTTTGAAAAATCCTTGCACACGTGGATTTGCTAATTATGATAATACACTTTTTTAAATAATTTTTTTCTAATCATCATTTAGTTGTGAGTTATGACGTCATCAATAATTTTTATTGGCAATCTTGATGATGATGACGGTGCTGATGACGTTTATATGTTATTAGACTAATATTATTCGTCTATTAGGTTCTTGTCATAAGTCTCTAGTCATTAGTCTCTAATGGCAATAGTCATTAGTAATAACTTAGGCATTAGTCTCTAAACTAGATCATGTCTATGAGGGACATATCCCAACATAATCTAGTGTAATGTAATCCAACTTAACCTGAACTAAACTAACCAAACTCGGCGTAATGTAATTTACCATATCAACATGAATAAGAACATAGAGAACATAGTGAACATAGTGAACTTAGAGAAGTTATGGAGACAGACGTATGTCTAATCTAGAATGAGGAAGGCCGATCATTACGGTGATGACGCTGATGATGATAGTGCTAATGATATAAGCACGTTTATACCTACAGGGCACTTATAAAGTACGGAATAAATTTATTTTTGCGGATATTCAAAATATTTTTGAAAAATCATCGTACACTTTGATTTCTAATTTTGATAAATTATATTTTTATTATATTTTTTACATTATATTTTAAATCAAATGTTTTTATCATCATTTACTTGTGAGTTATGACATCATCGTTTTTTTTTTAATGGCAACCCTTATGATGATGATGTTGGTGTAGATGATGTAGACACGTTTATACGATATTAGACTAATATTATTCGTCAATTAGGCCACTAGTCTCTAAACTACATAATGTCTATGAGGGTCATATCCCAACATAATCTAGTCTAATGTAATCTAATTTAACCTGAACTACGCTAACCAAACCTGACGCAATGTAATCCACAATGGGAAGATGAATGGACATAAAAAACACAGAGAACATAGAGAACATAGTGAACATATTGAACATAGAGAAATTATGGAGAGCGTATGTCTAATCTAGAATGAGGAAGGCCGATGATGACAGTGATTATGATGATGAGGATTCTGATGATATAGACGAGTTTATACAGGGTGTTTATAAAAAATGGAATATGTTCATTATTTCGGAAATTAAAAATATTTTTCAAATATCCTCGCCCACGTCGATTTCTAATTTTGATAATACAGTTTTTTTTCAATCTAAATTTTATATCATCATTTAGTTGTGACTTATGACGTCATCGATTTTTTTAATGGCAACCATGATGATGCTGCTGATGATGTAGGCACGTTTATACGATATTAGACTAATATTATTCGTCTATTAGGCCATTAGTCTCTAAACTACATAATGTCTATGAGGATTATAACCCAACATAACCCAGTCTAATGTAATCAAACTTAACCTGAACTAAGCTAACCAAACCTGGTGTAATGTATTCCACCATGGCAACATGAATGCACATAGAGAACATAGAGAACATAGAGACCATAGAGAACGTAGTGAACATATTGAACATAGAGAAATTATGGAGAGTGGCTTATGTCTAATCTAATTTAGAATAAGGAAGGCCGATGATGACGGTGATGATGATGATGATGACGGTGACGACGACGTGATGATGATTATGACGGGATGATGGTGGTGATGTTGCGATGATGATGTTGATGATGATGAGTATGATGAGTATGATGAGTATGATGAAGATGAAGATGAGGATGAGGATGAGGATGAGGATGAGGATGTGGATGAGGATGAGGATGAGGATGAGGATGCGGATGCGGATTCGGATGGGGATGGGGATGGGGATGAGGATGAGGATGAGGATGAGGATGAGGATGAGGATGAGAATGAGGATGAGGATGAGGATGAGGATGAGGATGAGGATGAGGATGAGGATGAGGATGAGGATGAGCATGAGGATGAGAATAATTTCTAGGTACTTGATTATCAAGATATTGTTGTGAAATTTTCTGTGTATTTTGGCCTCAGCTTAGTCACGATCAATTTATGCAATAATTATAGGTACAAATTTAATTACTTTTTACTAATAAAGGTTTATGTGGTATACTCCATGTCGTAATTTATGAGAACCATAACATAACCTAACCTAACCCAACCTAACCAAATCTAGTTTAAAATAATCTAACCTCTCCGAATATTTTTATGTATAAACTTTTTATGGTGTTTCAGATATTTTTATGGAAATTTTAGTAAGAGTTTTCTGTAATCATTATCTGTAATAACTCAAGTAGGAATGATCCATCGAACTAATAATTATAATTATTTAATTATGTTTTATTTGTATACATTGCCTTGCTATCAATTTATATGCAAACTAGGACAATCGACTAGATAATAATAATAATAATTTGAGGTTGATTTAAAAAGTACTTACTGGTAGTTATATTTATATATTTTATTATTTATTTTTATCGCCTAACTACTTTCGGTTTATAAAAAACATCTTCAGAGGCATATCTACGAAGAATACAATAAATTAGGTTAAATATAAAATTAGAGTTTAGTTTGTTACAATCATTACATTGTTGAACCATAAAATAACCTAACCTAACCGAAGCTAACAAAAACTAACCCAACATAACCAAATCTAACTCAAACTAATCTAACGTCTCCGAATATATTTATGTATAAAAAAATCTTAAAACGTTTTATGGTGTTTCAGATACTTTTGTGTTTTCTTATAAAAATTTCTGTAATAATTATCTATAATAACTCGAGCAGGAATGATCCATCGAACTAATAATTATAATTATTTAATTATGTTTTATTTGTATACATTGCCTAGCTATCAGCAAACTATTGGCAACATGAATTTTTTGGTACTTGATTTTAAAGATATTTTTATGAAATTTTCTGTGTATTTTTTCACATGATCAATTTATGCAATACTTATAGGTACAAATGTAATTATTTTTTACTTATAAAGGTTTATGTGGTATACGACACTAAACTCCATGTCGTAATTTATTAGAGCAATAATATAACCTAACCTAACCGAATCCAACCGAAACTAACCCAACCTTACCAAATCTAACTCTAATCCAACCTCTCCGAATATTTTTATGTATAAAAAATTCTTTAGACTTTTTATGGTGTTTCAGATACTTCTATGGAAATTTTTGTAGTACATAGTTTTTTTTATTAAATTTTCTGTAATAATTATCTGTAATAACTCAAGCAGGAATGCTCCGTCGAAGTAACTATTATAATTACTTACTGGTATTTATTTTTATTAATTTTATTATTTACTTATTAAAACAACCTTAAATATATACAGGGTGTCTCCTAAAAAACACCGCTAGCAAAAACTATTTTAATCATTGGCCGATTTCAATAAAACAAAAAGGAAATAAATGGCTCGTCATGTTCTACAAAGAGGCCATAATTTAGTTTTTTTGCAAAATCAACTTTCATTTGAGCGATATTCATTTTTTTTTCAAATGGTTACATTTTCTTTTTTTTTTCTACTAAAGATTATTTTTCTGAATCGAAATATGTCGAACTAGTTGGCTTTGCTGGAATATTCATGACAGAAAAATTAAATGTTTATTAACATAAAGTTTTTTTATTTGTTTTTAGTTATTTTTTAAGTTTTTCAACTTTCCAAACTGACTCTGTATTGATTCATTTGGTCTTTCCTTGATACCTTGAACTTTTTTTAAATTTCATTAGTTTATATTTTACATCTGCCAGTAGTTGGAATAATTTCATAAAATAAGAACTTTATGTTAATAAACATTTTATTTTTTTCTGTAGTATCTGTAATATCTGTAATCTGTAATTCTGTAATATCTGTATTGTCTTCTGGAATATTCCATCAAAGCCAACTTATTGGATATCTTTGGATTTAGAAAAATAATCTCTACCAGACAAAAAAAAGAAAATATGCGTAACCATTTGAAAAAAAAAAGTTGACTATCGCTGAAATAAAAGTGGATTTTGCAGAAAAACAAGATTAAGGCCCATTTGTAGAACTTTGTAGATTTTGTTTTGTATTATTTATCTATTGTAATATAGATGCCCATAAAAAATGAGTTATAGTCTGCTGTGTTTTTTAGGAGACACCCTGTATAACTGGTAATTATTGATAAAACCTTAAACTCAATAATAATTAAATAATTACTTAACAGAATATTCGTAACTTAAGACTGTAAATAAGCGCTGTGTAGATTTAATAAGGTAAAAAGTTGTTAGTTAAAAATAGTCGATAGAGAAGAAAATATCAGCAAGTTAATGCAATATACCAGTAATATTAATTACTAGTAATTAAAAGTTTAGTATTACCTAATTAGTAATGTGAGTATTTTTAGAGTTAGCAATTAGCAATTAATAAAACCAATTAATAATTTCACGATTGTTATGCTCCAAACACCTCTTATTACGATTGCATTTCTATACCTACTCATCTGCTCTTAATTTATTTTTTTAACAAGTTTTGCTTCATGGCCTGTTGCATTCCGCCAGCGTGCCCAAGAACCCCGTTGCTGCGTCCCATTCAGAGCCACCCCTGGAGCCCTAAGGGGATGCCCGGGCTGAGATCGCCGCATTCAATTGTTCGCGGAGAAAACAATTGCTCGGACAACCTCATAAAATCCACGTTAATTAATCTGTTGAAAAGTGAACATCGGGGTTACTCAATTGTTTGTCCGGGCCCACTTGGAAAACACCATAACGACGGTTTCTGTGTGTGTGGCCGTTCAATTGTTTCGGCACAAATTATCCCAGAGATAATATCCATGATTCAGAAACTTATTGATTGAACTAATTATATAATAATAATACTCTATCAAGTGCGTTTTCCAAGTCCACGAATATCATGTATAGTTTGTTGCTTTGTCTTAATTTTTTTTCTGTCATCTTTTTAATTGTGAAAATATGGTCTTGTGTTGAATGTCCTTTCATGAATCTACTTTGTGACTTTTCCATTGTTTTTTCAATTTCTTTTCTTAGTTTGTTCTCAAGTATTGATTCATACAGTTTTGCCGCTGTGCACAGCAAGGATATTCCCCTAAAGTTGTTGCAATTTCTACTGTCTTCTTTTTTATGAATTGGGAAGATTACTGCCTTTTGCCAGTCTGCTGGTATTTTTCCTGTTTCCCATATTCTAATTGTTACCTGTAGTAGTAGTTGTTTCCCATCATTTCCTATGTATTTCAGCTGTTCAGATTTGATTTTGTCGTGACCAGGGGCTTTTCCGTTCTTTAACTTCTTTAGTGCGTTTGCTAACTCTTTTTCTGTTATAGATCCCTCTTCTTCTTCTGTTTTGTTGCTATTTTCTTGTTCCTCTTTGTTTTCATTTCCTTCATTGGTTGTCTCTTTCCCAGACAGAAGCTTTTTCCATCTGTTCATGATTTCTTTATCCTCTTTCATTTGTACACCATGTTTATTTTTGAGTAGCTTTAGGTTTATTTCTTTTTCCTTTCTGCATCTTTTCAGTGTTTTGTAGAATAGTTTTTGATTTCGTT
Source organism: Othius punctulatus (assembly GCA_951805005.1). Classification (NCBI taxonomy): domain Eukaryota; kingdom Metazoa; phylum Arthropoda; class Insecta; order Coleoptera; family Staphylinidae; genus Othius; species Othius punctulatus. The sequence continues at coordinate 19,969,327 of OX638146.1, forward strand.
TAAAATGTTCCTCTAATTTGGTTCTGAAATCCTCCCATTTTCGGTATTTTTCCATCCTTATTATTGCTTTTACTCTCGTTATTTGCTGCTTGTATATTACGTAGTCTTCTTCGTTTTTTGTGCTTAGGTATTTATTCCATTTTAGTTTCTTTTTCCTAACTTCTTCCTTCACTTCTTTGTTTCACCAGCCAGTGCTTACAGATATACAAATAAAATTAGATACTTTGTGAAATATCTGCAGTTTCGTTTTCTAATGAATCCCAATCGATACGCCACCGCCGAGGACCATAAAATGGTGATTCAAATTTCATTATCGAGATAGACGATTCAGCTGCTGCAAGATAAGTTACAAAAACATCGATACTCAGACTGACGATAACTGTTATCGAATTACAATACAATCGATGCGGATTCAGCACCGAAGATTAGACTTTTGGCGCTGATAGAGCCGTTATCGAATTACGCGATAAATGGCAATCGCCAGCACTTTATTGCCTCTTTGCAGCGATAACCGGACTCATTGCTGATCCGCGGCAATAACAAAAATGCTAAACCGCACAGTTACTCGGGATGCATGTGGCGTTATCGCGAGGGTTGCTTGGGGGTGCAGACGCCCGGGGGCAGTCCGCCAGATGGCGCGGGGCGCGAGCTTGGGGGTGGAAATAGCGTCGCGACGCCGCGAGCGCGCGATTTACGGACGAGTTTTGCCCCTGAAATTCGGCAAGACGGGCGCAAACTGTGAAAAATTGTGTGTGAAACGAGAGTACACGTTTATGGCCAGCGATCGTTAAAAGCCTCGTCGATTTGATGCGAAAACAAACGCCGTTGCACCGTCGTAAAACGCGGATTTTATCGGCGTGTCGGAATAGGGAAAGCGATTCTGCTCCATTTTGCACGAAAACGTGCGACTGAATGAAAAAAAAATCCATCAGCAAATGTTCGGCTGAGTGAAACAAAATACCACCAGCAAAAAAAAAATCCGTATTTTTTTTTTTGCAATATTGGTTGTAATTGATAATATCCAAGTCCTCACATTTTTCAGTTGCGTAGGAAATAGCTTTCCATTATTTGGATACATTGGATTTGAAGAAAAATTGTTAGGGCTTTGATTTTTATGGCACACTTTTCCAGATGTTCGTATATACTTTTGTATCTGGTTAACATCTTCTAGGACTTCACACCAAAATAAAAGGTAGGCTACCGCTGCATAAACATAATAAATTTAAGAAAATAAATTTTAGGCAGCGAAGCAATTCTAAGAAAATAATTTAACGGAATGCATTAGGAATGATAGGATTGTAAGTTAGGCTAGATTGGGCCAACATACATTAAGTCATGTTAAGTTAGGCTAGTTCACAATTTTCTCGACTAGGCAACATAATCAATGCTAGACTTCCAGATTACGTCACATCTCTTTAGCATATTACCCTTCCGCCGGAAGATTTCCGTCCCCAAATGCGATTCACTTACCATAACACCTCAAGCACCTACTTTACGATTCAAGAAAAACCGATTGTGATTTGCGTGCATCGACAAAAGCGGGGCACCCGACCAATTCGGATTTTAAAAAGCGAGAGTTCCACAAAGGGTCGCGCACAGGTAGACAGATTATGGACCGTTCCCTTGGAAGTGAAACCGTTTGTTGTGTGTCCCACTTTCAGCACTTTTCACAGCATAATAGTATAATAGTAAAGTAACCCGAAAGAATAACATCGCAGTGCTCATTTAGGTTCGCCCTGACAATGAGAATTTGTTAGATGAGTTTTTTTTTTGTGGTCTGATGAAAGCCTATGAAAATAGAAATTTTGTCAAAACAACATACGATTGGGGAAAGAAAAGAAGATGAGTTGCAATATTGAACTTATCATTTCTGTAAGATATACGAAAATTAACATCTGCAGTAATGAAGATGAATTACAATAATGAGTAAAAGGCGAGAATGGTTTAGAAAATGAAAGCTTGTTCATATAAAAAAATAAAAATTGAATAATGTGACTGGCAAAGAGAAGTGAATAGAATATTATATTATTAGAGCACGAGAGAGCAGATCAAAATACAAAATTAACTTACTTTAACGAAGAATTTCAATTAAGCCTGAGAGTGCAAAACATTTTGCAATTGAAGTAAACCACATAAACGAATGAAATGGATTACTATGTTAAAATTTACATTTATATAAAATTAAGTATGTAAGTATTATTAAGTTCTGTGACACGTAGACTCGATTTGAAGATGAAATGAAATGATAAAAATATGTCTTCAAACATAAAATTTAACATTTATATATAAAAAACAAAAAATAGACAACTGTAGTTAAAAACGGACTTTCGTATTAAATTTAGCATATTTATAAAAGTAAATTAATTTATAAAGTAACTGGCAAGATGATGGGTCAAATTGTCAAAATTAGCCTATTTCTATATTTGTTTAATATATAATTTTTAAATATTTCATCATTTTGGAAATCTACGTATATTCACTCCAAATTTTCTTTCACATGATTAGATTTCATTATCAGCCAAATATTCGTTAACATAATTTTTGTTTAGTTTAAAAACAAAATAAGGTAAATTATCAGTAATATCGCTTCATTTTGCGTTTTTTGAAAACGTTCTCAAAATTAAACAAACTAGTAAAGCTTTTATTCAATTTTACTGGTAAGCCCTTTCAGCAAAAGATACCGGTCTTTTGATTTTTGAGTGAAAAAAATTTGGGCGTATTTTCAAGAGTTTTTGGAAAAGTCATCTCAAAATTTATAAAAAATGATGAACCATGGTGAAAATATCGCGAAAATGAAGATTACTTGAGCCTTAACAAATTTATATTGAATTTCAGAACCTTTTAGACCAATATCCATCTCAAAATTGAGTTCGAAAATTCTGTCCATTGACTCTTTTTCCATTTTGATTTTTTTTTTAAGTTTGTAAACTAAAATATTTTTGTGAACGACTGGACAATGGACAATGCTTATACTGACAAAATGAAATACTGACAATGTTTAGAATAGAAGAATTTCTTTAAAAAGAAGACTTCTGAAATAATTAAGCCAACTGTGGTTAAAAACCATAGATTTTAGTATTAAGTTTAGCATATTTAAAAAAGTAAATAAAAATATGTAACTGGCAAGATAATGGATCGAAATGTCAAATTTAGCCTATTTCTATATATGTTTAATATATTATTTTTAATAATTTCATCATTTAGGAAATCTGCTTATATTCACCCTAAATTTTCGTTTTCATGATTTAATTTGAAAAACATATTATCATTATCAGGCAAATTTTCGTTAACATAATTTTTGTACTTTAAAAGAAAATCAGGCATATTTACAGTAATCACTTCATTTCGCGTTTTTTGAAAATGTTCTCAAAATTAAACAAATTAGAAAAGCTTATATTCAATTTTAGTGGTAAACCCTTTCAGCAAAAGATACTTGTCTTTTGATTTTTGGGTGAGAGAAATTTGGGTGTAGTTTCAAGAGTCTTTGGAAAAGTCATCTCAAGATTTCCAAAAATTGATGAACCATTGTGAAAACATCGTTAAGTGAAAATGAAGATTACTTGAGCCTTAACAAATTTAGATTTTATTTTAGAACTATTTGGACAAGTATCCATCTTAAAATCGAGTTCGAAAATTCAGTTCAATGACTCTTTTTCCATTATGTCCATTTAAAAAAATAATAACAATAACGTTTACAAAATTTTAAGTGTGTAAACTAATATATTGTTTTAAACGACTGGAAATACTAACAATCACAATGCTTAGAATTCTAGAATATCTTAAAAAGAAGACTTCTTCTCAGCATTATTAAAATACAAAATAAAATGTATTCAATTTGGCAATTATAAAACTGAAAGTTTGAAATTTCCAGAAATTTTGATTCTATAATATACGTATATGTATAAAAATATTATAATAAATTTTTATAATTCATAATTTTTCTTAGAACTTTTTTGATTTTAAGCTTAGTATTTTTGGCCTTTATCATTGAGAACTTTTATGTTGAGAAAGTTTTACATATAAATAGCTTCATTCTAGAATGCAAATTCTATGATTGAAAACTTCCAAAGTTTAGAAATCATGAATCACAGAATTTGTATTCTGGAATGAGGGTAATGAAGTTACAGAATCTAGAATAAAAGAAAAGTCGAAATTTTCACATTTTCAAATTTCAACATTCAAATTTCAACATAAAATTTCAACAAAAAAAAAGATTTATTATATATTTATATGTCGTATTGGCGAAAATATCGCAGGTTGATAGTAAATAAAATATTAAATTTGAAGTTAGCCAATAAAATATTGTTACTATACTCAAAACGTTCAAAATGAGGGCATATTTGGAATTCCGAAAAATTGAAACCTGAATCCGAAAAAAGCGTATTTCTTTCTCTAAATCTTCTGGATTCGTTTGGAATCCAAAATTTTAACAGATTCATTTGTCACATCAATGACAAAAAAACGAAATGTAAAATGTTCAATTCAATGATTTAGAATCCAATTAGATAAATTATCATAGAATAGTTTTAATTCATCATTCTCAGTAAATTTTCTAAGTAAGATCTTAGTATCTCAAAAAGTTAGATATGTAGAAATATACATTTTGGAAAAGATATTGATAGAAAACAAATTAAAACATCGGAAATCTACAAATACGAAATTTTAACTTCTTATTCTTCCTTCAATTTTCACCATTTTTAATAAATTTCTTTTTGCCTTATTACTGGAAGTTAGTTTTTTACATAGATTTATAAAATCTTGAAAGTTAGAAATGTGGAAATATAAATTCTGGACAAGATCTGTATAAAAAAAATACACATCAAAAGTTTACAATTTCGAAATTTTAACTTCTTATTTTTCTTTCAAATTTTACTTTTATTATTTTTTTTTGCTTATTACTGGACGTTATTTGTTTACATAGATTTATAAAATCTTGAAAGATAGAAATGTGGAAATATAAATTTCGGAAAAGATCTAGATAAAAAAATGGAAACATCAAATGTCTATTCAATTGAAATTTTAACTTCTTATACTTTTTAAATTTTCGTCATTTTAGGTTAATTTTTTTAGCTTATTAGGGGGAAGTTATATTTTACAATGATTTATAGGCTTTAGCCTATAAAGCATAAATAGGCTAAATAAAGCTTTATAGGCTAAAGCCTATATATCTATGTAAAAAATTACTTCCCACAATAAGCAAAAAAATTAACTTAAAATAACGAAAATTGAAAGAGAATAAGAGGTTCAAATTTCAATTTTATAGACTAGTTTTTTTTTTGGCTCATTAGGGGAAGTTGTTTTGTACATAGATTTATAAGCTTTAAGCCTATAAAGCATAAATAGATTTAATAATGCTTAATAAGTTAAAGCCTATAAATCTATTTAAAAAATAACTTCCCATAATAAGCAAAAAAAAAAATAACGTAAAATGGAGAAAATTGAAAGAAGGATAAGAAAATATAATACACAACACCTTTCTAACAAAAAACATGTATTTACTAAATGCACATTTCGGCCCCAATGCAGCCATCCTCAGTAGCAACACAGTACTGCTAATGAAGATGGCTGTATTGTGGCCGAAATGTGCATTTAGTAAATAAATGTTTTTGTAAAAAAGGTGTTCCGTATTTTATTTTCTATAATACTTTCACAAGCTACACTTCATCTAATAATAATAAGTTCAAATTTCGAATTTGTAGACTTTTGATGATTCAATTTTTGAAATTATAGGCTTGTTTAAAAACATAATTACATACCACAACTTGATTCTTCGGATGATTCTATTTTTGGTTCAGCAACTTTTTCTTGCGCGCTTAAACAAAATATTTGCTAAATATTGAATCTGCCGGAATCTGCAGCTAATTTTTTCTAGCTCGGCTAAAGCCTATAAATCCAAGTTAAAAAATAACTACCCCTACTAAGCCAAAAAAAATAACCTAAAATGGCGAACATTCAAAGAAGAATTAGAAGTTAGAATTTCCAACTTATAGACTTCTGAAGTTTCAATTTTTGAAATTATAGGCTTGTTTAAAAACATAATTACGTACCACAAGTTGATGCTTCGGAAGATTCCATTTTTAGTTTTGCACCTTTGGCTTGTGTGCTTAAACAAAATATTCGCAAAATATTGAATCTGCAGGAATCTGCAGCTAATTTTGTATAGCTCGATTTGAAACTGTTGGTACTACAGTCTCTTTGAACTTTTGAGACAAAACACATCATAACTAGCAACTTTTAATAAAAATATATGGTGTGATTTTGCTCACTACCTCCGTAGACAACTGCAGACTGGTTTCGACCTGGTAGGTCTCATCAGTACAGTATGTCTGGATGTAGTAACCAAAATGCACAGAATTCATGACTATGTGTTATTGTATTTACGAATAAGAGGAGCATAAGTGCTATCTCGTAGTGGCTTGGGAAATTAACGAATAAGAGAAGCAATTTTCTTGGTGTCTTAGTGTATTAACGAATTAAATTGGATTTCATAACGAGATGGCACTTATTGCTTACCTTATTCGTCTTTACGTTTACTCTAAGTAAAAATATTAGTATTTTCACTTATTAATTTATTTCCTAAATCTTAAACCTTCATTTAGTAATTTATATTGGCATAACATTACTCATTGATCCATCTTTGATCAGATTGCAATAATTATAGTAAAATACGATTAAGTGTTTTGCATATTTAATAAAAAATAATATAATTTGGATTGATACATATTTAACTTTTTAATCCATTTTCTTTTAGAAAGATATCCTTTCTGTCCTTTACTTAACTGTCCTTACAGCGTTGAAGCATCGATACAAGCTAACTTTGAACTGTGTTCCAAACTTAGTTATACCCTTATACCTATTGTTGTTACTACAGGAAAACAGACTCAGAAGATCCTGAGAGAAGATCCGATCCACAGAAGAACGGTAGTAAATGTTGTAAAGGACTAAACAAAATTTTACGATTTTCGATTTATGGCCAGGTTTTCTGGATTTTGCCCCACTGTGCGATACTCGTCTGGGGTTCGTATGGTGATTCTTTTTTCCATGCGTTAATAGGTATAATTGTATAATATATTATTTTGTATATTTAGATCTATGTATTTTTTAATAACTATATAATACATCGATATCTGTTTGTATGCAGTGGTATGTTATGAATTTAACTGTACGGATAAGGCAGCAGATAAACGATGTGGATCATATACATCCCCGGAATGCTGAATGCAAAAACCACGCCTGAGACCAATATGCACACCAGTAGCAGTAGTGCATAATTCATACTATTTCATTTTATCGCACTTTAGCACAGTAGATAAATTATATTCCCACATTTTTCATATTCAGTTATATTCCGCAAAAATTCAGCTCAGGCACCAACTTACAAAATTCAATTTTCCGCCGCCAAACTGTCGCTTGTGGTGTAATCGGAAGAGGAATTAATTTATTGATTTAATTAGATTGTTGTGCGTATGCGGTGGATATTAATGTGCAGCTTAGTAGGGCTGCACCCTGGAGACACTCGAAGTGATCCCAAAATGCGAGCGAGTGGATCCCACCGCATGGCAATGGTAATCTGTTTACCATGCCCTGGCAATCGATGAATTTATTATTCATAAAAGTGTCCAACATCCGATTCCCACCGACACACACACATGGCCGGGATGCAAATTCGGGACGGAAAGTTCCCAATAGATTCTCTAATAGTGTGTACTTAAGGCCGACCGCAGGAACCCTTCAGCTCCCGGAAGAGCCGCGGAGACGGGAAAAAAAGCGAAAAGTGTCCCTGGGCCGCATTCTTAACCAAATATGACCTATTAATATCGAGCAAACAGTGCGCGATTAACGCTAAACATGCGAGAGGGTTGAGATCACAGGTAGCTGCAGAGGAACCCTTCGACAAAGGTTTCTCTTATTCTGAGGTGTTTATGTTTCGGCTACCTGCGCCCCTGTAAGAATCCCCCATTGAGGGATGCGTTACACTTTTCATCGTTCCATATTTCGGAGCCGTCCGTATATCGATCAATCGATGGATTGTGTGATTGCCGTTTTATAGCCGATTTGGGGGGTCATTAGGGGCGATCGATTATAATTATTTTCAGCTTACGCGCACAAGGGGGCGCAATTTCTCAGATCAAAAATCGATCACTGGTTATTGCCCTAAAACCATCGAAGTGGAAATGTTAATTATAACAATTTTGTTGCAGGTAAAGCAGCTATTATTGATGGATAATTGTGATCATGCTGCGAGGTTCGTGATGGCTAATCCGCAGCGAAACGATTCGGTAATTATCGCAACCAAGGTTGGTATCAATCAAAATTTCAATACGGAGAGGCGATAATTGGCACACGGCAAGGACGCAGGATCATTAATTGTCAATCATTATGTTACACATTTTCGGTGTGCGCGTGAAATTAATGACCGGCGGCCTTCACTTTTGCGACCGATTTCCTCTTTGCGAATTTGCGAAAACGGGGAAAAAATCATCCACCCTACACTTCGCACGCTCCTTTCATTGTTGCGTTGCACAAGAATCCATTCTTTCGCCCGCCAGAGGCAACCTATTGAGTCGTTAATATTTAATACCGAACGCAACACTGGAAAAAAATGCGGCAGCGGAGAACGCGGGGAATTAGCCGTTATTGATCGGAGTCATGCAAAAAAGTGATTAAGACACATCCCGTTCCCTTTCCTCAAATCGGTGCTCGCTCCAAAGGTCTATTAGTTTATAGATTTTTAATAATGTACAGTGGTGGCCAAGAGAATGAATGTACAAGACTCCAAGACGTATGTACAAACACGTAATTTAACTCGATGTGGCAGTCATTTTTATTAGACAGTTTGATAGTTATTAATTATATTACGTGCTAGCGTTATGTAAGTACACACAAATCATACACGTTTTGGCAATAACAACAATTACGAAAACTTATATTCTACAATACACCATTTTTTAAATAAGCTAAATTGAAACGCAAAAACCATATTTCCTACAATTTTTGGTAATAACAATAGGTCACTATTGATCGGGACAAGAATTGATAGATTATAGAGTGCAAAGATAAAGCGGGCCTAAAAGTAATATGTAATATGCCATATTTAGATTCATAAGCGAAACTGAATATGGCATTTCTATTTCCTAATTCATCTTATTTCTCTAAATTGTTCAAAAACGAATCTAACTTTGTTGAGCATAAGTAATCTTAATAGTAGCTAAACGTTGTTTTCACCATTTCCGCCAATTTTTGTAAATCTTGAGATAATTCTACTAAAAACTCTTGAAACTCTTGAAACATTTCACACATTTTCTTAGAATTGTTTTAAACTAGAGACAATTGTGAGCATTGCATTCATCTGCTGGCAAAGTTAAAATTTGACTAATTCATTCTGTGCATTTCATACTATTATGAAATCTAAATAACAGAGTATATACTATCTCACAGAGTATACAGGGTGTCCCACGCTCATAGACCATTAAATTTTTTATAGGGTTTCCGATAAGTTAATTTTTTTAAACAATTCATCGAAATATGGCTGCTTGCGTTATCCTTACTTTCTGAGATAAAAATTGAATTCCAAGATTTTGACCTCAAAAAAACGTTAAGAAAAAATTACGACAATTTCTTATACAAATTCTATACAAAATTCTTATACAAACGGAAAATTCAACTCGATTTGTACCTGAACAATATACCATTTTTTAAATCTGAAACTTTGTCAAATTTTCAGCAGAATTAGTTTCAGGTGTACAGTTCACGAATCTAATATCCAATTTGCAAAAAATAAATGTTCAGAAATTTCAGAAATAGCTAATCTATACTTGTCAATTGAGAAAGTTAAGTGTTTGATTTTCTCCCTTATTTAATCCTGAACCTTTGTCAACTTTCAGGAGAATTAGTTTCAGGTGTACAGTATACGAACCTAATATCAAATTTGGAAAAAATATATTTTCAGAAATTTCAGTAATAGCTAATCTATACCTGTCAATTGAAAAAGTTAAGTATTTAATTTTCTCCCTTATTTAATCCTGAAACTTTGTCAAATTTTAAGGAGGATTAGTTTCAGATCTAGAGTACACGAATCTAATATCAAATTTGCAAAAAATAAATTTTCAGAAATTTCAGTAATAGCTAATCTATACTTGTCAATTGAGAAAGTTAAGTGTTTGATTTTCTCCCTTATTTAACCCTAAAACATTGTCAAATTTTAAGAAAAATTAGCTTAAAGGGTACAGTACACGAATCAAATATCAAATTTGCAAATAACAAATGTTTAGAAATTTCAGTCATAGCTAACCAATACATGTAAATTCAGAAATTTATATGTTTGATTTTCTCCCGTATTTCATCCTGAAACTTTGTCAAATTTTCAGGAGAATTAGTTTCAGGTGTACATTACACGAATCTAATATCCAATTTGCAAAAAATAAATGTTCAGAAATTTCAGTAATAGCTAATCTTTACTTGTCAATTGAGAAAGTTAAGTGTTCGATTTTCTCCCTTATTTAATCCTGAAAGTTTATCAACTTTCAGGAGAATTAGTTTCAGATGTACAGTACACGAGTCTAATATCAAATTTGCAAAAAATAAATTATCAGAAATTTCAGTAATAGCTAATCTTTACTTGTCAATTGAGAAAGTTAAGTGTTTGACTTTCTCCCTTATTTAATCCTGAAACTTTGTCAAATTTTCAGGAGAATTAGTTTCAGGTGTACAGTAGACGAATCTAATATCCAATTTGCAAACAATAAATGTTCAGAAATTTCAGTAATAGCTAATCTATACTTGTCAATTGAGAAAGTTAAGTGTTTGGTTTTCTCCTTTATTTAATCCTGAAACTTTGTCAACTTTCAGGAGAATTAGTTTCAGATGTACAGTACCCGAATCTAATATCAAATTTGCAAATAATAAATTTTCAGAAATTTCAGTAATAGCTAATCTATACTTGTCAATTGATAAAGTTAAGTGTTTGACTTTCTGCCTTATTTAATCCTGAAACTTTGTCAAATTTTCAGGAGAATTAGTTTCAGATCTTCAGTACACGAGTCTAATATCAAATTTGCAAAAAATAATTTTTCAGAAATTTCAGTAATAGCTAATCTTTACTTGTCAATTGAGAAAGTTAAGTGTTTGACTTTCTCCCATATTTAATCCTGAAACATTGTCAAATTTTACCAAAAATTAGCTTAAAGTGTAAGTACACGAATCTAATATCAAATTTGCAAAAAATAAGTTTTCAGAAATTTCAGTAATAGCTAATCTATACTTGTCAATTGAGAAAGTTAAGTGTTTTACTTTCTCCCTTATTTAATCCTGAAACTTTGTTAAATTTTCAGAAGGATTAGTTTCAGATCTACAGTACACGAATCTAATATCAAATTTGCAAAAAATTAATTTTCAGATATTTCAGTAATAGCTAATCTATACTTGTCAAGTTAAGTTTTTGATTTTCTCCCTTATAAGGTAAATTGAAACGTATAAACCTCATTTTCCACAATTTTTGATACTACCAAAAAGTCACTATTGATCGAGACAAAGATTGATAGATTATAGAGTGCAAAGAAGCGAGTATAAAAAAAATATATAAAATGCAATATTTAGATTCATAAGCGAAACTGAATATTGCATTTCTATTTCCTAATTCATCTTATTTCTCTAAATGGTTCTAAAACTAAACTAAATTTTTGTCAGTATTTTATCCATGTTACCAGATAATTTTGTCTAATTTCTAAGCCACCTACGACTGCCATTTAAAAAAAACAAAGTTTGTGTAACTGAAAAACTGTGATCTTTTTTCAAAAAAACCAAAGAATATCTTGCATAAGCTCTTAAAACGACAACTCGGACCTTATTTTACCAAATCTCTATGTATTATGGTTTCCGAGATCCCAAATCTTAAAATGAAAAAAAAAAAACTCACGCTGTATGATACAGGGCGAGGAAAAAGGAACAAACAGGAAAACAGAAAAAAACTCACACTGTATGATACAGGGTGAGTCAATAGGACGGGCACCGTTTACACCGTTAATGATATCGAAATGAACCAAAATACACTGCAAACGGTAGGTCAAAGTGCAGTTTGTAAAATTATTTTGCCATATACAGGGTGTTGCATTTTTGCAGGGCAGCGTTCGACCAAGTTGTTTTAAACGGCACTCCCTGTATAAACTTACATATTTGAATTTACCCTTTTGTGGGCTTTATAAACCCGTTCGCTTTAATTCGCTTTAACCGTTTAGAAGTTGGTCACGTTTTTCCAAAAAATGAAAGCGTTTGCAGGCACATATTAAAAAAATCGCAGGACACTTGGTTTCTGGGATATAAAGTTTGGACTTTGCCTGAGGCTAAACAACTGTCTGAGGTATCTTCTGGCGGTAAGATCGTCGATTTGCATTGTGGCATCACCTTGCTGTGGTACATGAATTTAGGTCAACTTTGAAGGGCTAAACTTGATTTTTTTGGGAAATTTTATGGGAATTCTGGTTTCTCGTTTTAGTTTTATGAAAATTCTATAAAAATCTACGAAAAAAGTTATTTCATTTATTTATTCCATTGCCTATCTACCTTTCGGAGTAAGGCCTACATTACTAATGTTTATAGTATTCTCTCCGCCTCCTCCTATCTTTTGTTAATTCCTTTATTTCTCCCCTTTCCTTGTTGCCTCTTCTTTTATTGCGCTGTTCCACTCGTTTCTCGGTCTTCCCTTCTGTTGTTTTCCTATTGCTCATGTCTCGTATATTTTCTTAGCGTTTCTTTATTCTCTCATTCGTTTCATGTATCCATACCACCTCATTTGGCCTTCTGTTATTTTTTCCTGTATTGCTTTTATTTTTAAGTTTTTCCTGTGCGTTTCGTTCCTTATTCTGTTTCTTCTTGTTTTGTTTTCTATTTTTCTTATTAATCTCATCTCCATGGTATTTATTATAGCTCGTGGGAATACGAGAATGGACGAGGGCTCAAAATATGCGCCTTATATGGGGCTATGTGTGCAATATGGTCTTAAATTTGTGGGATGCTGAAAAGCTATATGGCATTTTAAGAGTGTCTAAACACGAGTCGGTCGTTGATTGAAGGAGGCCGTCAGTCAATCCCCGGCAAGGAACCTGGGCCAACGTTAATTACTTCATTATCTCGCGAGCTGCCAAAGTTATTCGGCGCAAATCGTTCGGAACGGGCGAAAAATTGCGCCAGCCAGACGCAATTAGCGACGGCGTGTATTTTTGGAGGACTCAGCTCAGCGAGGAGGCGATCACCTGGTCAGATGGCCGTTCCTGGGGCCTTCACGCAGCGGACCAGGACAAATACGCCTGAATAAGACATCGGGCCCCCACAATACGCGATATAATATTCCATTTAAAACTGATTTCTTGTGTTGGCAGCGGGCAAATAGGGCCAGTTATTCAGGACCTGCCCACAATGACCATGGGTCACTCTCCTGCATTGCGGAGAGAACTACCCCCTTAAATAATTAATACGCGACCAACTACACCCCTTATTTACCAAAGACCATATTTGACTTATTATATTATAAACTGTTTCCTGTGCGTATACAAGTGTGTATACGACTGGCAGGATTGAGTTTGGATTACTGTTGAATTTTGGGTGGAACACTTCTTTACCGCTACAACAAAAGCACATTAAACCACGTAATTTTAATCAATACTAGTTTAACCCATTATTCCATAAGAGTTTTCAGAGTTTCCATAAGAGTTTCCACTATATCCCTATTACTTTTATTTACATAATTTATCTTCTTTAGATATAATTTTCTCATTTTCATTCCAGATGTATAAGCATTCTATACATCTTCAGTAATTCCACTTTCATTATAGATTTACAAAAATTTTATACACCTTCAGTAATACCACTTTCATGCAACCTCACTAGCACTAATTTCATTTCAACTTTATTAAAAGTGATTCCATCCCACATTGCTCATGCTTTGATTTTAATTTTCTTTATAGTGATACTTATAAAGATAAAAACATAACATCATGCCATTTGTTGTAATACTACATCTGAAACTATGTCGGTAAATCTGCAAAAATTTAACGAAAGTCCAGTTAGACTGAAAAAACCAAAAGCCAGAATATGGCAGAAAATTTAATTATAACATCAAAATGTTCAAATAAATATATAAGTTACACCAAATTTCATCAAGACTTCTGAGCAATTTCTGAAATCACAACAATGACGAAATCACATGTAAGTGTTCATAATTTATAACTGTAATAATATAATAAACCAACAATCAGTATACTTTTCTTTTTTTCTTTTAGGATTAATAATTCTATTTTTAAGATTAACAATATTTACCCTATGGAATCCATACCTTCTTGTAGACCCCGATATTTTTACTCCAGCAAACTCTTGGTCATTTATATGTCTTAAGTCATTCTTGAGATATCTCAATTTCAGCAAGAATACTTGATTTTAAACGCTAGCGTTTTTCCAATTTCCCACATTTTCCAATAATGATATCTCAATATCTAGCTTATAAATATTATTGAAATTTGTTACTAATAGTGAGTGATATACTGGTATTTGATATGCGCAATAAAATAAAAATCCAAGAAATTATTCTTTGGATAATTCAATTTTTCTTTTCTAATGCTCTGGATTTTGAGGCTATTTTAAGACTTTCCAAATAGTTTCACATTCAAGCAGCGATATCTCAAACACCATCTTAAAAAATAAATGTACATATTTGTACATATAATTACATAATATACCAGTAATTAGCATTTTTAATTAAATTTATATCCAATGACTAACTTTAAGATATTTCAATTTCAGCGAGAACACTTGTTTTTAAACGCTAGCGTTTTTCCAATTTCCCACATATTCCAATAATGATATCTCAATATCTAGCGTAAAAATATTATTGAAATTTGTTACTAATATTGAGTGATATACTTGTATTTGATATGCGCAATAAAATAAAGATACAACAAGTTATTCTTTGGTTTGGATAATTCAATTTTTCTCTTATAATGCTCTGTATCTTGAGTCCATTTAAGACTTTCCAAATAGTTTCACATTCAAGCAGCGATATCTCAAACACCATCGTAAAAATAAATGTACATATTTGTACATACAATTACATAATATACCAGTAATTAGCATTTTTTATTAAATTTATATCCAATTAGTAACTTTTAAGATATTTCAATTTCAGCGAGAATACTTGTTTTTAAAGGCTAGTGTTTGTCCCTCATATTCCAATAATGATATCTCAATATCTAGCGTTTAAATATTATTGAATTGTGTTACGAATATTGAGTGATATACTGGTATTTGATATGCGTAATAAAATAAAGATACACCAAGCTATTCTGTGGATATTTTAATTTTTCTTTTATAATGATCTGTATGTTGAGGCTATTTTAAGTGTTTCCAAATAGTCTCATATTCAAGAACAAATTAAATTAATGTAATTTGTAGATGTAATTGTGCAATGTGCAACTTTTTTTAGCAACAATCCAATTTCACTGAGTAACAATTTTAGGGAGAATATTTAATTTCAGAATAAAACACTACTATGTTTTAATTCTGAATTAATTAATTTAATTCTGTTTTATTCTGAATTTAATATGGATTACCACAAAGTAAAGGTCTCAACCATCCTAATCGAGAATATTTAATTTTAAAAGCTAGTGCTTCTCCAATTTTCCTCATATTTTGACAATGATATCGCAATATCCAGCGTATTATTATTATTTCAATTTATTACTAATATTTAATTACATTCTTGTCATTGATATCCGAATTTAAATTAAAATCCAACAAGTGATTCTTTGGATATTTACATTTTTAGGGGCCAATATATTTAAGTGTTTCCAAATACTCTCACATACAATTAACGATATCTCGAAAACTAGCGTATTAAACCGTAATTTATTGCCGATACATTACCAAATATATATCAGCATTAAATGTGAGTAATGAAATGAATATTCAATGAGTGATTCTTTAAATATATATTCTAATTATGATATTTGATGTGATATGACAATTTGAAGTGTTTCCAATTAATCTCAAATTTAAATAATCAAATCTCAAATATCACTGTATCAATATAAATGCAATTCGAACGTGTAATTACATGATATACGTGTAATTGATACCATTATTTGAATATGACCGTAAGGAAGAAACGCGTAATATCACCACAAAAATATATAGTCTCAAACAAAAAATGGAAATTAAATAAAACAATTTTACTTTGTTACTTCCACTAACCGTTATTGTTAGTGGAAGTAACAAAGTAAAATTGTTTTATTTAATTCATTTACCATGTTCCACAAAGTAACGGCTACCAATATACAGTATTTAAAAAAAAATGTCAGAATCGCTCATTGGATATTAATTTAATTGCACACATTATGTGCTAGTATATCTATTTCTAGCTTCTTCTTCTAGCTATTTCTAGAAATACCATTACTTATGAGCAGGTTCTGCTTAAATTACACCGATAATCATTTTTACTTAAAATAACTCTCACAAATGTATCATTGGATATGAGTTACAATTTACTACCTAAATCATTTCATGCTATATCAGCGATAAATTACATTAATATTGATACAATGGGGTCTGATATTTCGTTATTTGAAAGTGAGCCTAAAGGAGAAACACTTAGAGTCACCCCAAAAACATATTAACTCGAACAAAAATTGAAATATCATCAGAATCGCTTAATGGATATTTATATAATTACGCATATTAAGTGCTAGTATATCAATAAATATCTGTAAAATATTGCATTCATATCGATAAACTATTTCTTGAGGTACCATCACTTATGAGCTGATTTTACTTAAATAACACCGAAAATCATTTTTACTTAAAATTGTTTTCTCACAAATGTATCATTGGATATGAATTACATGTTACTAGCTAAATACTAGTATATCTTGGTATATATTGGATATGAATTTAGTCTTACAAACTAGACACTAGTATATCATGCAATATCATCAATAAATTACATTAATATTGATACGGTGATTTTTGCTATTTCGTTATTCACT
The DNA here is from genome assembly GCA_951805005.1 of Othius punctulatus. Classification (NCBI taxonomy): domain Eukaryota; kingdom Metazoa; phylum Arthropoda; class Insecta; order Coleoptera; family Staphylinidae; genus Othius; species Othius punctulatus. The sequence continues at coordinate 19,986,354 of OX638146.1, forward strand.
TAAGAGACAACTTTGTTTAAATAACACCGAGGATGATTTTTACTTAAAATTGCTTATCATACAAATGTATCATTGGATATGTAATACATTTTACTAACTAAACACTAGTATATCATGCAATATCAGCAATAAATTGCATGAATATTTATAAAGTGGTTTCTGATATTACGTTATTTGAATAGGGAAAACACTTGAAATCACCCCAAAAATATGTTGTCTTAAGCAAAAATTTAAATATCTTCATAATCGCTCATTGGATGTAAATTTACTTGTACATATAATGTGCTAGTATATCACTAAATATCTGTAAAATCTAGGGTCCATATCGATACGCTATTTCTTGAGATACTTATGATCACTTATGGGCAGATTATGCGAAAACAACACCGAGAATCATATTTACTTAAAATTGCTTCTCCCACAAATATATCATTGAATTTGAATTACATTTCAATTACAAAAAGTTTCATTTATAATTATACCGTGGTTTCTGATGCATCGTTATTTGATTATGAGTCTAAGCAAAAAACACTTAATCACCCCAAAAATATACAGTATGTCCCCGGATTGAGTTTACAAGAAGATTTTTTGTTAATTTTTACTTTTAAGTAAATATGTTATAGGAATTATAATTCCTGTTTGGGCTGAAACTACCGTTTCACTTATTAAAACATTGATTTATTTATACAGAGTGTTGGCTAAATAAAAAAATTAAACCTAATTTTGACACTTTATGTCAAATAATTATGAAAATAACATTTAAACACCATTTAAACAATCCCCCACCATTTTCTTCATATAGATCAAGCCTGGTATGAAACTCCTGAATACTGTTTTAGATTTCCTTGAATAGCTTTTAAATTTCCAGTATCATTTTCTGCATGTGGGGGATTGTTTGAATGATTTTTTTTTAATGCTGTTTAATGTAATTTTAAATTCCTTTGGCAAATAGTAAATAAATAAGATTTAAAAAGTTTCATTTTGCCAACACCCAGGATAAATAAATCAAAGTTTCAATTACTGAACTGGTAGTTTCAGACCAAGCAGGAATTATAATTCCTATAACATTTTTACTTAAAAGTAAAAATTAAAAACATATCCCTCTTGTAAACTCAATCCGGGGACATACTGTATATACTTGAACAAAAATTGAAATATCTTCAGAATCACTCATTGGATATTAATTTTATTACACATGTTGTATGCTAGTATATCACTTAATATATTTAAAATATTGTATTCATATCGATACGCTATTTCTTGAGGTACCATCACTTATGAGCTGATTTTACTTAAATAACACCGAAAATCATTTTTACTTAAAATTGCTTTTCTCACAAATGTATCATTGGATATGAATTATATATTACTAGCTAAGTACTAGTATATCATGCAATATTAGCAATAAATTACGTTAATATTTATACGGTGGATTCTGGTATTACGTTATTTGAATAGGAGAAACACTTAAAATCACCCCACAAATATATATACTTTAACAAAAATTAAAAAATCTTTAGAATCACTCAATGGATATTAATTTTATTTCACATGTTGTATGCTAGTACATCACTTACTATATGTAAAATATTGCATTCATATGTATACGCTATTTCTTGAGGTACCATCACTTATGAGCTGATTTTACTTAAATAGCACCGAAAATAATTTTTACTTAAAATTGTTTTCTCACAAATGTATAATTGGATATGAATTACATGTTACTAGGTAAATACTAGTATATCATGCAATATTAGCAATAAATTACATTAATATTTATACGGTGGATTATGATAGTACGTTATTTGAATAGAAACACTTAATCACCCCAAATATATATATACTTGAACAAAAATTGAAATATCTTCAGAATCACTCATTGGATATTAAATTTATTACACATGCAGTATGCTAGTATATCACTTAATATATATAAAATATTGCCATCACCCCAAAAACATATAGTCTCAAACTAAAATTGAAATATCTTTAGAATCGATCATTGGATATTAAATTAATTGCACATATTATGTGCTAGTATATTACTTATTATCTGTAAAATATTGCGTTCATATAAATACGCTATTTTTTGAGATACCATCACTTATGAATGAGACACTCATTTGGCGGTATTCGAGAAAGCATTTAACGGATATATGTATGTATAGTCAAAGTGCAGGGCGTGTGCGTCCAGATTATCTTCTGGCGCAAAACCGTTTAAAGCCTTCATTACCGTCTAAACTAATTAGACATACTCGTTATTTATCCGAAACTGTATGAGCATTAGTTGTAGTCAATAACTACGCTTGGGAAATAGATAATAAATAAAGAGATTATTTCGGCATAACAGTGCGACGCAAAAGAGAGGCAAAAGTCTTCATACAAATATCTATCTATTTTTTTCTGCATTTATCATTAACCTAACCATGATTTCGTATATGCTAACCTATGTTAACCTAACCTAACCTAACGTAACCTATATATTTATAGGGAGATTTTTGCTTTACTCTTTACAGGTCGTACCAAGCTTATCATGGGTGTTCAGTAGTTCAAGATATAGATATGAAAAACTGAAAATAAGTGATAGGAAAGAGTAAAGAAGAGAGAGTAATAGGAAGTATTCCAGTTCCAACATGTTTGCATTTAATCCTGCGTTTCACGGGTCGACACTCCGCACTCGTGTACTGCTTTATTATTATTTTTTATTGTTGCTCATGCTTCGCAGTCTAATAACGATGGTGATTCAAGACGCGTTGCGTAACAATTATAAGACGCAATTCCACCAGTTTTCTTCAGGAATTATCATACAATGGAGGAGCGCGCGCGAGCGCCGATTAGTCCGAATAAACGATTGCGTCGCCGGAGAGCGAGAAAAATACAATAATGGCAACAATTAAGAGCGATTACGGCCCGTTTCGACACGAACCGCGCCATCTTTACATAAGCTCTTTTCATATTTCTATTTGCAATTACCGATTGCCCAACTGGGAAGATGCCCATTGTCTGCGCGCTCGAGATGTCGCCGAGATAACCCATGAGCGCTCCCGTTTTAAATTTTTGCCTATTTATTGTTGCGCTGAATGGGGAAAAACTGGCGATCGAGGAGGCGCGAGACAATGAGACAATTGCGTTATTAATGCGCGCGCGGTCCCTTATCTGTTTTTAATTTCTCCGCGGCCGCGCTCGGGCGCGCGTCCACGTTTCGGGCCCGGCTTGCGACATCCTCAGGACGGCGCGTTGCGTCGTCGGGCGCCTCCACCATTAGGCGATTGTTTCGCAAGACGACCAGATAACGAGATGGGCCGTTGCGCCAATGCCGGATTGCGATCGGTTCGTGTCAGGCGATGGCTTAATTGGAACGCGTTCAGTTTCATTGCGACAGCAGATTTATTAGGAAAAATATATAATTAGTTTTAATTCACTGGGAGAAAAATAGAGAAATCAGTGGAGCGCATTAAGTTCCAATTTTTTCTATGTAATTAGTATTTATTTATACTAATTCTTGAAACCTTTATTATAACATATCTGAAAACTGCTTTCAATAGAATTGGGCAAGTTGCCCAATTTTGCCTAATTTTATCGAGTTTTGCCTAATTTTGCCTCATTTTCCCTAATTTTGCCCTATGCCGTATCAGTGCCGGCTTAAGGGGGGTGGGGAGAACTATAAATTTCTGCCAAAATTGAGATTGAATAAAAATGTAGCAATAATCAACAGAAAGTACAAGTTGGGGCAGTCAAAGAACAGGAAGTGCATCGAGATGAACTAAACGATGAAGAAGACACAATTAAGAAGACTGGTGCTAACGCTTCTAAGGAACATAAACAGACAGATTAACGTGAAAAACTAAGTGGTGAAGATATAGAAGGCGACATCTCAAAGGCAGAAAAATATTTCGAAATTTATTGATAGGTAGGCAATTGGCCAGATTCGGTGCCCGCTGATATTAACGTCAATCTGGTAAAGAAAGGTAGAGAACGACTTCAAAATAAAAATGGACCATTTAGTTCATCTGCTGTTGTGAGACCAGGGGAAAAACAAAGGAGGAGAGTCGAAACCTAACCGCATAATGGTTCTATACTCTATTGCCAAATCGTCGGCTTGGTGTTATAAGGTTGTATGTAAATTTTTTTCAGCTAGTTAGCTATTACTGAAATTTCTGAAAACTTATTATTTGCAAATTTGATATAAGATTTGTGTACAGTACACCGGAAACTAATTCTACTGTAAAGTTGACAAAGTTTCAGTATTAAATAAGGGAGAAAATCAAACAGATAACTTTCTGCATTGACAAGTACGGGTTAGCGATTACTGAAATTTCTGAAAACTTATTATTTGCAAATGTGATATTAGATTTGTGTACAGTACACCTATAACTAATTCTTTGTAAAGTTAACAAAGTGTCAGTATTAAATAATTGAGAAAATCAAACAGATAACTTTCTGCATTGACAAGTATGGGTTAGCTATTACTGAAATTTCTGAAAATTGATTATTTGGAAATTTGATATTAGATTCCTATACAGTACACCTGAAACTAATTCTAGTCAAAATTTGACAAAGTTTCAGTATTAAATAATTGAGAAAATCAAACAGATAACTTTCTGCATTGACAAGTATGGGTTAGCTATTACTGAAATATCTGAAAATTGATTATTTGCAAATTTGCTATTAGATTCCTATACAGTACACCTAAAACTAATTCTACTCAAACTTTGACAAAGTTTCAGTATTAAATAAGGGAGAAAATCAAACAGATAACTTTCTGAATTGACAAGTATGGGTTAGCTATTACTGAAATTTCTAAAAACTTATTATTTGCAAATTTGATATTAGATTTGTGTACAGTACACCTGAAACTAATTCTACTGTAAAGTTGACAAAGTTTCAGTATTAAATAAGGGAGAAAATCAAACAGATAACTTTCTGCATTGACAAGTGTGGGTTAGCTATTACTGAAATTCTGAAAATTGATTAGTTGCAAATATGAAATTAGATTCCTATACAGTACACCTGAAACTAATTCTACTCAAAATTTGACAGAGTTTCAGCATTAAATAAGGAAGAAAATCAAACAGATAACTTTCTGCATTGACAAGTATGGGTTAGCTATTACTGAAATTTCTGAAAATTGATTATTTGGAAATTTGATATAGATTCCTATACAGTATACCTGAAACTAATTCTACTCAAAATTTGACAAAGTTTCAGTATTAAATAAGGGAGAAAATCAAACAGATAACTTTCTGCATTGACAAGTATGGGTTAGCTACTACTGAAATTTCTGTAAATTAATAATTTGCAAATTTGCTATTAGATTACTTTACAGTACACCTGAAACTAATTCTACTCAAAATTTGACAATGTTTCAGTATTAAATAAAGGAGAAAATCAAACAGATAACTCTCTGCATTGACAAGTATGGGTTAGCTATTACTGAAATTTCTGAAAATTGATTATTTGTAAATTTGCTATTAGATTCCTATACAGTACACCTAAAACTAATTCTACTCAAACTTTGACAAAGTTTCAGTATTAAATAAGAGAGAAAATCAAACAGATAACTTTCTGCATTGACAAGTATGGGTTAGCTATTACTGAAATTTCTAAAAATTGATTATTTGCAAATTTTATATTAGACTCCTATACAGTACGCCTGAAACTAATTCTACTGAAAATTTGACAAAGTTTCAGAATTAAATAAGTGAGAAAATCAAACAGATAACTTTCTGCATTGACAAGTATGGGTTAGCTACTACTGAAAATTCTGAAAATTGATAATTTGCAAATTTGCTATTAGATTACTATACAGTACACCTGAAGCTAATTCTACTGAAAATTTGACAAAGTTTCAGTATTAAATAAGGGAGAAAATGAAACAGATAACTTTCTGCATTGACAAGTATGGGTTAGCGATTACTAAAATTTTTGAAAACTTATTATTTGCAAATTTGATATAAGATTTGTGTACAGTACACCTGAAACTAACTCTACTGTAAAGTTGACAAAGGTTCAGTATTAATTAAGGGAGAAAATCGAACAGATAACTTTCTGCATTGACAAGTATGGGTTAGCTATTACTGAAATTTCTGAAAACTTATTATTTGCAAATGTGATATTAGATTTGTGTACGGTACACCAAAAACTAATTCTATTGTAAAGTTAATAAAGTTTCAGTATTAAATAATTGAGAAAATCAAACAGATAACTTTCTGTTTTGACAAGTATGGGTTAGCTATTACTGAAATTTCTGAAAATTGATTATTTGGAAATTTGATATTAGATTTCTATACAGTACACCTGAAACTAATTCTACTCAAAATTTGACAAAGTTTCAGTATTAAATAAGGGAGAAAATCAAACAGATAACTTTCTGCATTGACAAGTGTGGTTTAGCTATTACTAAAATTTCTGAAAATTGATTATTTGCAAATTTGATATTAGATTCCTATACAGTACGCCTAAGCCTAATTCTACTAAAAACTTAACAAAGTTTCAGCATTAATTAAGGGAGAAAATCAAACAGATAACTTTCTGCAATGACAAGTATTGGTTAGCTATTACTGAAATTTCTGAAAACCTATTATTTGTAAATTGTATATTAGATTTGTATACAGTACATCTGAAACTAATTCTACTGTAAAGTTGAGAAAGTTCAAGTACTAAATAATTGAGAAAATCAAACAGATAACTCTCTGAATTGACAAGTATGGGTTAGCGATTACTGAAATTTCTGAAAACTTATTAATTGCAAATTTTATATTAGATTTCTATACAGTACGCCTGAACCTAATTCTACTGAAAATTTAACAAAGTTTCAGCATTAAATAAGGGAGAAAATCAAACAGATAACTTTCTGCATTGACAAGTATGGGTTAGCTATTACTGAAATTTTTGAAAATTGATTATTTGCAAATTTTATATCAGACTCCTATACAGTACGCCTGAAACAAATTCTACTCAAAATTTGACAAAGTTTCAGTATTAAATAAGGGAGAAAATCAAACAGATAACTTTCTGCATTTACAAGTGTGGGTTAGCTATTACTGAAATTTCTGAAAATTGATTATTTGCAAATTTGATATTAGATTCCTATACAGTACGCCTAAGCCTAATTCTACTAAAAACTTAACAAAGTTTCAGCATTAATTAAGGGAGAAATTCAAACAGATAACTTTCTGCAATGACATGTATGGGTTAGCTATTACTGAAATTTCTGAAAACTTATTATTTGTAAATTTGATAGTAGGTTTGTGTATAGTACACCTGAAACTAATTCTACTGTAAAGTTGACAAAGTTTCAGTATTAAATAATTCAGAAAATCAAACAGATAACTTTCTGCAATGACAAGTATGGGTTAGCTATTACTGAAATTTCTGAAAATTGATTATTTGCAAATTTGATATTAGATTCCTATACAGTTCACTTGAAACTTATTCTACTGAAAATTTGACAAAGTTTGAGCATTAATTAAGGGAGAAAATCAAACAGATAACTTTCTGAATTGACAAGTATGGGTTAGCTATTACTGAAATTTCTGAAAACTTATTAGTTGCAAATTTGATATTAGATTTGTGTACAGTACACCTGAAACTAGTTCTGCTGTAAAGTTGACAAAGTTTCAGTATTAAATAATTGAGAAAATCAAACAGATAACATTCTGCATGGACAAGTATGGACGTCTTAGGTCGTAGGTCTTAGGTCTTATGTCTTGGGTCTTAGGTCTTAGTTCAGAATAGATCTTTAGTTTTTCTAAAATTTTCGATTACACTATACAGTCGCAGTGGTTGTACATGTTCGTCCCTTCTTTGAATACAGGCTCGTCTTTCGCGCTAATTTCACGGTGCATTGAGAAAAAATCGTCTGCGACCTGTGACACCCGATAGGACCTCGGCACATCCACGTATTCCGTATGCAAATTAGCTCCTGGGGGTCGCCTCCTTTAAGGAACCCTTTCGATACTTCCTCGCGAGTGATCATTATTACACGGGGCGATTGCATGGGGGGCCCTTTGTGCGGATCGGGGTCAGATTCCAGGCCGCATTCATCTCCCATCCACTCTCTCCGGAGGACATAAAATCCATTCTTTCGCCCTTGCCTAATGTATCACTTCGATGATATTGTGCGGAACGGGGGAAATTTGCATGCGGACATCTGCATTCCGTGCTCTAAGGGTAGCGGCTAGTTTGCATATTTGTTTATTTAAGATGCGCCCGCGAGCCTAGGGGTGGCGCGAAACGAGCGCAGAAGGGTTGTATCGACGGGTGATTTATTAATGGGGCCATCGCTAAGCCTTGTGGGACGCCCGGAATCGGCTTCGGGGGCAATAAATTTCGTCCTATTGAATATTCGGGTTATCGCGTTTTTATTTACTCAAGGTGCGGATTAAGTATGCAAATCGCGAAAGAAATGCATACGACTGTCTGCCTGTGTATGTGTGTTGTGTGTGTGTATGTGCTCTCTCACGCGCACTTCCTGGCCACGATTGAAATTCGAAATTCGAGATGCTTCTGATACGATTACAATGAACGTAAGTTCTACTGGCTACGTGAAGAATATCAAGTTTCTTATTACACTTACTTGTTCCTCTTGAACATCTACCATTTGCATATATTTTTATAATTGCAACAATTACAAAAATATCAATCTATTAGTAGATAGATCAATATAAATTACCGGGCAATTCAAGTTTATTGTGCAGGGCAAAAGTAACGACTTTCCAAAAATATAAATTTATACCAAGGAATAAAAATTGAACATCTAAAGAAAATTGCTAAATTTCCAACTAAACTAATTAATTTTCATTAAATTTTCTACAAATAACTTTAAATTTCTTAGCAACGTAATGCTAATTTTGCAATTGCCAATGATATTTTGCAGTTTACAGTTACAGTTAAATTTTCACAATCGCTGCTGAAATTTTATAACTTATAATACGAATGTTGGAATTGCCAATGATATTTTAAATTTTATAAGGAAATTTATCAAGTTATTACAAAATTTTCATAAAGCATAAAATATAAATAAGGAGGTAAAAGAAAATCAATCAAAATGTCCATTGTTTAGCAGAGAAAAAAAATTGTTAAAATATACAAAGGTGTTTGAAATTTGTTTGTAAACGCTTTTATTACTGAATCTATATTGTTATTGTGGATGCATAAATAGTTTTATGACCTCTAAGGTCAATTGGAGCAACTCGAAAAATCGCGCCAAAATAGTAGTAACTAAGAAAATTAAGTCTCTTCAATTTTAATGGAAATCAGCTATCAATAACTAAAATGTTTATTATGTTTATATGCGTACGAAAGGCCTTCTTCAGATTTAATTCTGCACATTCGCGAATCGTTATAAAATGAAGCCCGCCACTAGCGAAAACTAACCGCAGATATAACAATCGCTGCTTGGCACTTTGGTGAGCACGGGTTTGCGGCCAGAGCCGTTAACAACCGCGGAAATATGTATTCGAGCGCGTGGCGTTGGGTGCAGGTGAGGACGTGCCCCGTGTATGGTTATCTCCCTCTGAATCACCGGATGCGTGGCGTCCTGGAGCGTCGTGGGCGTCGGACGAGTGCAGCTGAGCCACTCGAATATTCAAATAACCGCGAGCTAGTGGTCTTGGCGGCGCTGCGGAGGAGCTTCCAGGTGCCGCAGGATCCCCGTGAGCAAGTCTGATGTATCGGAGCTGTGGGAATTTGCATTACCCTGCGGATGCTCAGATTACATAAAAATCATAATATAAACGCATCAGTATTGGTATTATAGAGATTTTGTGAGCGTGTCCACGATTTCGGCGCACACGTGGTTAAAAAAAAGACTAATCTGAACATTCGAAAATCGCTATTTATATTTTTCGAGGTGGAAAAGGAATTTTTTAACACTAATGATACAAATTAGCTTGCTAAACTCTGTTCCATTTTTATTTTTCACTAAGTTGGCTCTGTTAGGGTGACAGTATTGTTGGCCAATGTAAAAAGTCACTAGAGTTATAAAAATACCTCAAATTAAAAAAAAAGAGGTCATATTTTATGACTGGGCAATGTTGCCATAAAATTGTGTATCTATTACGTACAGAATTTATTTGCTATTTTTATATTAATAAATGGATTATGCAATGTTGTTAGACATCTGACATTTAATATAAAATGGACAAATGGACACATAAAATTGTATTAAACTTACAGCAAATCTGTAAAACTTTATGAAAAAGGTTTATCATACAAAAACGAGCAAACAATTTTGGATGTAGCAATAATATGCAGAGCACGAAAATTCAACAAATCTGCAAAACTTGATAAAAAAATGGAATCAATTTTAAAGACCTATAAATAATAAATCTATAATTAAATATATGCTAAATCTATATGTCACTAAATATCAGGAACAATTTAAATAAATATTGATAAAGTAGATTTTGAGATATCATTAATTTAAAATTTGAAAATTTCAGGATAAAGCCAAAAGAAAAAGAAAAAAGAAACATTTCAGACAAAAAGCCAAAATTTTGTAAAAGAACATACTTGTGAATATCGTAAGAATTACGTATTGTATATTAATACCATTAAATGAATGAAAAGAAAATATATCACTTTCTTCTCAACAAATTTGATTGATATTGACAGGCTAGTTTTTAAGATATAAAACTTGATATTACGCGACAGAATGAAGTATCAGCAATATTTGACACCTAAAAGAAAATATTACAAATATAACACATAAGATATTGACTTAATTCAACTATTTAAGTCCTAATATACCACATAGCATGGCCAATAAATTGAATTGATATTGATGCACTAGTTTTTGAGATATCACTCTTAAAGTAACAGCAAGAATACATTTGAGAATAACACTAAAAACGTGATCACAGTAAAATGGAAATATTTCAAAAATAACACATTGGTTATTAACAGGTTTGAATAAATCATAATTTAAAAAAAAGTCAAAAATCAATGATTTTTAAAAATAAATAAAAAATTAATGATTTAAAAAAAAAACCAAAAAAATTATGATTTTTTGATTTTTATATATTTCTGATCCTTTTTTTCCAAGGTGATTTATATCGATTGATTTACATCACGATTTAAATCATAGGATTTTTTTAAATAAATTATTGTATTCGTACAAGAATTGACGATTAAAACAAATTTCTGTGATACGATGTGATGGACCAAAAAATGGAAGAAAAGATAAATATTTTACTTACTTACAAATACCTACGTTAAAGCCATTAACCTTATAATTACATTATATTTTAAACTGTTCGCTTATTGGAATGCATGGACAGTGAATATACAATGATTGATTTATATAAAAACCAATTTTTGTTAAATCAATGAATTTAAAAAAAATCACTTGATTTAAACCATGATTAAAATCATGATTTTAATTAATTGATTTCAATCACACCAACCCTGGTTATTAACCAATGTCCAATAATCTGTACTGATTTAACAATTTTGCCTGATGATGATCAACTAAATGATTACTAGAATTAAAAAAAAAATCTAATTGATATTAAGGAAGTACAGACTAACGTATTACCGAAAATTAAACCTCATTTTGAGAAATACGCAAAATATTAAATTATAGTAAGTACAAATCTTTGGTTTCTTCCCTAAAGACAACTTCAAATAATATGTTAGTCAAGAACTTACAGAAGATTACTGATTTTTTTTTACTATGTGATGTTTGCTAATACCTTTCCTGCTGGTAAATTTGACAACTGAACTTTCCAAATTTGTTAAATGTTCAATTGAATCTGTAAAAATTTGTCATATTTTCAATGCAACTATCAGTATCTGTTAAAATTTGTCTTATTTTTCAATGCAAATATCAGTACCTGTCAAAATTTATCATATTTTTAAATGCAAATGTTAGTATCTGTCAAAATTTGTCATATTTTTCAATGCAACTGTCAGTATCTGTAAAAAAATATCATATTTTTCAATGCAGCTGTTAATATCTATCAAAAGTTATCATATTGTTCAATGCAACTGTCAGTATCTGTCAAAAGTTATCATATTTTTTAAGGCAACTGTCAGTATCTGTAAAAATTTATTATATTTTTCAATGCAATCATTAGTATCTGTCAAAATTTATCATATTTTTAAATACAACTATTAGTATCTCTCAAAATTTGTCATATTTTTATGACTAGACTAGACGACAGACTAGACGATGTCTGCTAATACATTGCCTTCTGATTTTGACATTTGACAAGTGAACTTTATAAATTTATTAAATATTCAATTGGGTCTGTCAAAAGTTGTCATATTTTATAATGCAACTGTCACTATCTGACAAAATTTGTTATATTTTGCTATGCAACTGTCAGTATCTGTCTAAATTTGTCACATTTCTCAATGCAACTATTAGTATTCAATGCAACTGTCAAGTTTTTAGTTCTAGTTATGACGTTTTCTCACATTTACAAAATTTGTCATATTTTCTAATGGAACTATCAGTATCCAATGAAAATGTAAAATTTTTAGTTCTAGTTGTGACAATTTCTCACAATGACAACTAAATCATATTTTTTACTACAACTTGGTTTAAATCCGTGATAGCGTGGAAACATATAATAAACTTCACACCTTTACCTCAAAACTTCTCTAGATGGTTCCTGTAGTGTAAGTTCCCAGTATTATAGACAACTAAATTTATTCTGTCTAGTCTAGTCTGAATACTTTCTAAACTTCAAACAATATATTAGTCTAAAACTTATAGAAGATCACAGATTTTATTTTGACTAGGCGATGTTTGCTAATACATTGCCCTCTGATTTTGACATTTGATAAGTGAACTTTCTGAATTTGTTAAATTTTCAATTGTATGTGTCAAAAGCTGTCATATTATTCAATGCAATTTTCAGTATCTGACAAAATTTGTCATATTTTTCAAGGCAACTGTCGGTATCTGTCTAAATTTATCACATTTTTCAATGCAACTATTAGTATTCAATGCAACTGTCAAGTATTTAGTTCTAGTTATGACATTTTCTCACATTTACAAAATTTGTCATATTTTCCAATGGAACTATCAGTATTCAATGAAAATGTCAAATTTTTAGTTCTAGTTGTGACATTTTCTCACATTGACAATTAAATCATATTTTTTACTACAACTTGGTTTAAATCGGTGATAGCGTGGAAACATATAATAAACTTCACACCTTTACCTCAAAACTTCTCTAGATGGTTCCTGTAGTGTAAGTTCCCAGTATTATAGACAAAGAAATATATTCTGTCTAGTCTAGTTTGAATACTTTCTAAACTTCAAACAATATATTAGTCTAAAACTTATAGAAGATCACAGATTTTATTTTCACTAGGCGATGTTTGCTAATACATTGCCTTCTGATTTTGAGATTTGATAAGTGAACTTTCTGAATTTGTTAAATTTTCAATTGTATGTGTCAAAAGCTGTCATATTCAATGCAATTTTCAGTATCTGACAAAATTTGTCATATTTTTCAAGGCAACTGTCAGTATCTGTCTAAATTTGTCACATTTTTCAATGCAACTATTAGTATTCAATGCAACTGTCAAGTTTTTAGTTCTAGTTATGACATTTTCTCACATTTACAAAATTTGTCATATTTTCCAATGGAACTATCAGTATCCAATGAAAATGTCAAATTTTTAGTTCTAGTTGTGACATTTTCTCACATTGACAACTAAATCATATTTTTTACTACAACTTGGTTTAAATCGGTGATATCGTGGAAACATATAATAAACTTCACACCTTCACCTCAGAACTTCTCTAGATGGTTCCTGTAGTGCAAGTTGCCAGGATTATAAACAAAGAAGCCGATTCTGCCTAGTCTAGTCTGAATAGTTTATAAACCTCAAACAATATATTAGTCTAGAACTTATTGAAGATCACAGATTTTATTTTGACTAGGCGATATTTCCTAATATAATGCCTTCTGATTTTGACATTTCATAACTAAAATTTCCAAATCTGTTAAATTTTCAATTAAATCTGTCAAATTTTGTCATTATTTTCATTGCAACTGTCAGTATGTGTCAAAATTTGTTATATGTTCCAATGCTAAACTGTCAAATATTTAGTTCAAGTTGTGACATTCTTACACGTGTACAACTAAATCATATTTTCTAGTGCAACTTGGTTCAAATCCGTGGTAACATCGAAACATATAATAAACTGCACACATTCACTTTAAAACTTCTCTAGATGGTTCCTGTACTGCAAGTTGCCAGCATTATAGACTAATAAGTCTATTCTGTCTAGTCTAGTGTGAATAGTTTATAAACTACAAACAATATGTTAGTCTAGAACTTATACAAGATTACAGATTTTTATTCACTAGGCGATGTTTGCTAATACATTGACTTCTGATCGTGACATTTGACAACTAAAATTTCCAAATCTGTTTAATTTTCAATTGAATCTGTCAAAATTTATCATATTTTTTAATGCACGTGTCACTATCTGTCAAAATTTTTCATATTTTTTAATGAAACTGTCAGTATCTGTCAACATTTGTCATTAATTTCAAAGCAATTGTCAGTAGGTGTCAAAATTAAAAATTGTCAGATTTTGCAATGCAAAACTGTCAAATATTTAGTTCTAGTTGTGACATTTTTCCACATTTACAACTAAATCATAGTTTCTACTGCAATTTGATTCAAACAATTTATTAGTCTTGAACTTAAAGAAGATTACAAATTTTCTATGACTAGGAGATGTTTGCTAATACTTCTGTCAAATTTGACAACTGAACTTTCCAAATTTGTAAAATTTTTAATTGAATTTCATAGTTTTCAATGCAATTATCAGTATTTGTCAAAATTTGTTATATTTTTCAATGAAACTGTCGGTGTCAGTAAAAATGTGTCATATTTTTCAATGCAACTGTCAGTATCTGCCAATTTTTTAATATTTTCAATCAACTATCAGTACCTGTTAAAATTTGTCATATTTTTCAATGTGTATACTGTTAGTATATATCAAATTTTTAGATCTCCTTCTGATATTTACTCACATGTACAGGGTGGCCCAATTTTGATGTTTCTATAGGGGATCTCGGTAACTAAAAGAGATAGAGAAAATCCGATGGCGTATAATCGATCTCTTTTTTCAAAACAAACTCAATGACGAATATAAAAATTGGCTATCGTCTTTTGTTTTCGAGTTATGGCCAAAAAGTCATAATTTTTTTTAATATTTCATTTATTTATAATTTTGCTAAGATAAGAGTTGCATGTTCTTGAAGCAATTTTTACAGGGAATTAAATGAGTTTAACAAAATTTTGATATATTCATTGAAAAACAAAATACAATACAAAGTTGAGTTTTTTGAATAAAAGTCATAGTCTAGAACTTGTAGAAGATTACTGATTTTTTGACTAGGTGATGTTTGCTAATACATTGCCTTCTGATTTTCACATTTGACAACTGAACTTTCAAAATCTGTTAAAGTTCCAATTGTATCTGTCAAAAGTCGTCATATTTTTCAATGCAATTGTCACTATCTGTCAAATTTTTTCATATTTTTCAATGAAAATGTCAGTATCTGTTAAAATTTGTCATATTTTTCCAAGCAACTGTCAGTAAAGTCTGAATAGTTTATAAGTTAGGATTAGTGTCTTCAAATTGCACATACATTCTACACACATACAGAGAGGCCATATAAAAAAAATATCGTAATAAACACGGAAAACCTCTCAAAATGGATATTTTCAAAATATCCATTAGATAAATATTCAGAAGTTTCAGTAACAAATAACCGATACTGGGCTTTCTCACTTATTTAAGGCAGTTTCAATGTCAAATTATCAGAGAAAGTATCTTCAGGCATACTGTATACAAATCTGGCATAAATATTTTTATAACAACCATCAGACAACTTTTCAGAAGTTTTAGTAACTAATAACCAGTAATTTTCAAGTGAAATTTTATACTAGTCAATTTGGAAAGTTAATAACTCGATTTTATCACTTATTTAAGGCAGTTTCGATGTTAAATTTTCCAAGGAATTATCTTCAGACATACTGTATTCAAATTTCGCATAAAATTATCAAAATATTTATTACATAACATTTTAGAAGTTTCAGTAACTATATATTAAGCAAAATTTGCAATTGAAATTTTATACTGGTCAGTTCGGAAAGTTAATAACTTGATTTTCTTACTTATTTACTCGTAAGACAGTCTCAATGTCAAATTCTCGAAGAAATTGTCTTGAGACATACTGTATACAAATCTGGCATAAAATTTTGAATACATCCATCTGATATCTTTTCAGAAGTTTCAGTAACTAATAACCGAAATTTGCAATTGAAATTTTATACAGGTCAATTCGGAAAGTCAACAACTCGATTTTATCACTTATTTAAGACAGTCTTAATGTCAAATTATCAGAGTAATTATACTCAGGCATACGTATACAAATCTGGCATAAATTTTTTAAAACATCCATAAGATAACCTTTCAGAAATTTCAGTAACTAATTCTCGAAATTTGCAATTGATTTTTTATACTGGTCAATTCGGAAAGTTAATAACTCGATTTTATCACCTATTTAAGACAGTCTTAATGCCAAATTATTAGAGGAATTATATTTAGGCATACTGTATACAAATCTGGCATAACATTTTCAGAGCATCCATTAGATAACTTTTCTGAAGTTTCAGTAACTTATAACCGAAATTTGCAACTGAAATTTTGTACTGGTCAATTTGGAAAGTTAATAACTCGATTTATTCACTTATTTAATACTGTCCAAATGTCAAATTTTCAGAGGTATTATCTTCAGATATACTGTATACAAATCTGGCATAACATTTTCAAAACATCCATCAGATAACTTTCCATAAGTTTTAGTAACTAATAACAGAAATTTGCAATTGAAATTTTATACTGGTCAATTCTGAAAGTTATTAAGTCGATTTTCTCACATATTTAAGGCAGTCTCGATCTCAAATTTTCAGAGGAATGATCTTTAGGCATACTGAATACAAATCTGCCATAAAATTTTCAAAACATCCATTAGATAACTTTTCAGAAGTTCCAGTAACTAATAACAGAAATTTGCAATTTAAATTTTTTCACGCAAACCATATTTAGTACTGGATTTAGTATGGAGATATAAAAATATTTATCATATTCCAATAATAAATCCCCACAAAGTTCTCTACAGGGTGTCAGAAAAGTCTGGTGATTATTTCGGAAATTAGAAATAATTTACAAAAGTCCTCGGAAACGTCAATTTTAGTTTTCCAAAATACACATTTTATTATAAATCTATTTTTTGTTACTATTTGTATTTGACTTATGTCATCGACTGTTTTTTTAACGGCAACTCTAATATTATATAATAAGATTGGGAGGATTTTTCAAAAATATTTTTAGTAGTATTAGTGCCTGTATTTGTCTCTGTTTTTTGGTCACCATTTGTTTTTAACTGATGTCATCAACTTGTTTTTTAACGGGAACTCTAATATTTCATAAAATGATTAGGAGGATTTTTCTAAAATATTTTTAGTAGTGTTAATGCCTGTTTGTCAGGGCTAACACTAATTGGCTATCGACCAACGGGGGTCCTTCTGCCGTAAATATATTTTTTAATTTCCCAAATAATTAATAGAGTCCAGCCTTTTTTGACACCCGGTATAATTAATTTACTCATCTTGCACTGTGGGCTACCACGAACTTCTACATAATTTCACCATTATTAATCATAATTATTATTATTATGTAATTAATATTAATTGTAGGTAATATAATTATTATTCATAAATAAGTCAGTGCAAAATCCCAACACTTATGAAGTTATCTAACCTGCTTTGGTGCCGAGTGCTGCTTCCATCTTCGGTTCCATGGTGAATTGGGCGCCGAAAACACGTATAAACGCACGTGTTAGCCTAATTAAAAATGCCACTGGTCGCCGTTAATTACCCGTGTCGATCAAATCGATACGCTCGAAACGGACCCACCGAACTCACTGGACTGAAACGAGCATTTGCGTTTCTCGCATAAAAACGGTCGAATTTTTAAGCGATAAGGCATCGAAAGCAGCCAAGAAATAATCGGCCGGGAATTTTTGAACGCGGCGAACAATGCCATTGTTGTTGGCACATTTGCGACGCACCGATTGTAAAAAACGTAGCGATTAGTTTTACGAATGGTTATAAGAAGTTAATAATAATACTAATCGTTTATTGAAAAAAACACAAAGTGTTGTACAATAATGTAGGTACAATAATATACGCACAATAGAGAGAATATATTTGTGACTTTCTTAAATTTAGGAATTAATGAGTATTAATACAATTACAAGTTTACCGAGCAGAACTCGTCGTAGGAATAAAACCCATTTGCTACCAAGTTATTTTTTAAGAATAATCTAAACTCAGTAAGAGGCAACAATTTTGTGCGACTTGTACAATCTTCCGCAACAAAAACATAGTACTTTGTCCTTTTTGAGTTTGGTCTTGGGAGATAAATATTTTGATGTGAACGTATTATGTGACTATGAATATCTGAGGCTATGGTATATTTTGATCGATTCTGTTTCAATTCCTCTGAAACCGTAGAATTTCTGTTTCCCTATTAGAATGGCCTACTCAACAGTATCAAAAGCTTTAGCCAGATTGCAAAACATGGATGCAGTCATATGCTTTTTGTTAATACTGTCATACACATACAAAACTGCTATGGTGAAACTGCCGTGCTGGAACAGTTATGGTAAAACTGCTTCACTAAAACTGCCATGCAGGAACAGTTATGGTAAAACTGCTTCACTAAAACTGCCATGGTAAAACTTCATCGACGAAACTTCCGGAGATAAGACAAAGATAAGATAAAGTGCGTTATACGTTCTTCATGCAGCGATGAACGGCGAGGGCAATTATGTGAAACACTAGAATCACCAGCTCACGGAAGCTGAGTCAAATGAATTTGATTTTAGAGCTCAGCGTCCTTTTGTCCGAGAGATGGTGGCCGCCCACGCGACGACAATTATAATCTCCGCTGTGCGAAGAACAAGACGCTAATGTGCACCAGAACGCCACTTATTGTATTACTGGACGACTTCCTGGTGCACGCGACCGTCTTCGGGGAGGACGCCACAGTTCGACGGCCATTGTCCGAGAACACAGCGGTGCACCTGCACGTAATTAGTGGCCAAGTATTTCATTTAGAAATAATATAGACACGACACAAATCATGTATAAGTATAGATGGCTACATATACAAATAGATAGATAGAAATATATCAGTAATAATAGATATCAGATAAGGTGTCAGTTTCTTGTATACTGATTTGGTTCTAACAGAATGTTGGATTTTCAATTTTTTGTCAAGTTTGGAAACAACAAAAAATAAATAAACGTATCAGTATAAGTATCAATACTTATGCAAAAATAATGAAAAAATTCGCCTCGTATTCATGATATCTTAATAAAAATAATTAAGACTTTGATATAGTTAAACAATTGAACATTTGACAGTAAACATTGAGATATGACAAAATAATTGAAATTTTCTTGGAAGTCAAATGGCTTTCCACTTGTTAAAATGTCAAGAGTTATCTGTCAAATCACTTTCATATTATAGCGAATTCTCAGTTGCAAGAGTGAAAATCTGTCATATTTTCATTTACAACTATACCAATCTGTCAAATGTTTAAATTTAAAATCTGTGAAATGTTTAGTTGCATTGTAACCAAGCTTCTTATGGTTTAAATCAATTGATTTAGATTTTTTTTTTAAATAAATCATTGATTTAAATCCAAATTGATTTTTTTGTAAATTAATCAATCATTGTCTTTGCACTGTTTGGGCATTCCCATACATTCACAATTAAAAATATAATGTAACTATAGAGTTAACTTGCTTTAAAGTAGATAATTGTAAGTAAGTAAGTAAAATATGTTTCTTTTCTTCAATTTTTCGGTGCATCATATGGTACATATATATATATATATATATACAGAAATTTGTTCTAATCGTCAATTCCTGTTCAAATTCAATTTATTAAAAAAATCATATGATTTATATCAATGATTTATTTAAAAAAATAATACGATTTAAATCAATGATTTATTTAAAAACATCACCAACCATACACCAACCTGGTTACACTGCAATTGAACCTCAAATTTTACAGATTTGAAGCTTCTAAATTTGTCAGATTGGTATAGTTGCACTTGATTTAAATCACATCAAAACTGGCAAATACTAATCAGAAATATAAAAAAATCAAATAAATGAAATAAATCATGTTTTTTTTATATTTGATAGTTGATTTTTTTAAATCATTTAATTTTGATTTATGATGATTTATTCCAACCCTCATTGTAACTGAATTTCCATAGTATCTAAATTTGTTTGTCATGACATGTAATAATTTAATTTGCAACTGTTAAAAACTATGAAATTTAAAACTGCATCTGTAAATTTTGACAACTGCTCTCTCAAAATTTGGTTAATTTTTAATTATATCGTCATCTTTATGACTATAACTGTAAAAATCCGCGAAATTTTCAGAGCAGCCAGTGAATATCTGTAAAATTTGTTCCGGAACTACCGAAATCGACCAAACTTTCTAATTCTGCTATCAAAATCCTTCAGATGTCAATACAAAAACTGCCGAAATCCGTCATATTCATAGCTGTAACTGAAAACACCTGTCAAATTTTGAAAACCAACTGCCCAAAGCAGCCATTACGTTAAAAAATTGTAAAATCTATAAAATTTCTACATGAAACATCTGTCGACTTTTTAACTGCAACTGTCCTAATCTGTCATACTTCTGACTGAAATAGTAAAATGTTTTGAAATGCTCGAATCTGTCATTTGTTTTACAACCAAGTGTGAAAATGGGAAAATTTCTGAATGAAACAGGCAGAATATGTCGATTATTTAACTGCAACTGTCCAAATCCGTCAAACTATTGACTGAAATGGTAAAAATGTGTAAAATTATTAATTGTAAACGTCCATTTTTGTTAAATTTTCTAGTCAAACTGTTTAAATCCAAGAAATATTCAATTGCAAACCTCCAAATTTGTGTTTTCACAACTGCAACTGTCAATATCTATCATATGTTTAGCTGAAATAGTCACAATCTGTCAAGTTTTCAAATACAACTGTCCAAATCTGTCAAATTTTCGACTAAAATAGTAAAAATCTATAAAAATTAAAATTGTAACGGTCCATTTTTTAATTTTTTTAATTAAAACTATCTATCTTAAACTATCATATGATTTGAATCGATATGTAAATCAATTGATTTAAATTAAATCTAAACTGGCAAAAACTGATCAGGAATATGAAAAAATCAAATGAATCAAATAAATCAGGATTCATATTTTTTTTTAAATCATTGATTTTTGTTTTTTTTAATCATGATTTATTCCAACACTGGCTGCAACTGAGAAAACCTGTCAAATTTTGCACAGCTACTGCCCAAAGCTGCCATTACGCCAAAAAATGGGAAAATATATCAAATTTATACCTGAAACAGGCAGAATCTGTCGACTTTTAACTGCCACTGTCCAAATCTATCATACTTTTGCCTGAAATAGTTAAAACCTTTGAAATGATCGAATCGGTCATTTGTTTCACATACAAGGTAGAATCTATCAATTGTTTAACTGCAACTGTCCAACTCTGTCAAACTATTGAATTTAAATCTATGATTTGCTTTACATCTAAGTGTGAAAATGAGAAAATTTCTGAAAGAAACAGGCATAATCTGTCAAATTTTTAAATATAACTGTCCAAATCTGTCAAACTTTCCACTAAAATAGTCAAAATCTGTAAAATTTTAAATTGTTACGGTCCATTTTTGTTAAATTTTGTATTAAAACTTTCTAAATCTATATAGTTTTCTATTAAATACCTCAAAATTTGTCAATTTGTACTTGCAACTATCAAAATCTGCCTAATTTTCAAGTCCATATCTCTCAAGCATTCGACTAAAATAGTAAAAATCTGTAAAAATTTAAATTGCAACGGTCAATTTTTGTTAAATTTCTTATTCAAACTATCGAAATCTATAAAATGTTCAACTGAAAATCTCCAAATTCGTCAACTTTTGCAATTTCAAATCTCCAAATCCGTCAATTTTTGCAATTGCAATTGCAACTGCCAAAATCTAACAAATCTTCAATTGCAACAGTATAAACAAAACTGTAAAACTTTCAATTACAACTGTCCAAATTTATCAAATTTTCAATTACAACTATTCCTACAGAACGTTCAAAAAAGTGGTGTCAACTTTTACGCTGGATACTAAAAGCTGACACTGTTCAAGATCCGAATCAAATATATTTTGCAACGTTGCTGAAATATTTCCTAGGATACGAGGACATAATTTAACTGATTTTTTTTCAAATAAATAATGATAAATATTGAGTTGTCTATATTTCGTTGGAACTAGTTGAAAAAGTTGACACCACTTTCTTGAACTCTCTGTATATTTGCACTAAATATTTCAAAATACAATTAAAATGTTCGTAGCAAGCAGATGAGTTTGTGACTAAAAGTTGATGATATTAATAGTGTATTATATGTTTTCTGCAATTTCAATAGAATTAGATGTTTTTTTTCAGCTTCCTGGGGTTTCTCAGGTGCTTTCGTTAAGTTTTTGAAGTAATGAGTGATGATTTTAGTTCTTAGATCGTTCATCGTTTATCAAGAGCATTTGTTTTGAATTTGTAAAAGTTTCGCTTTCAGAAATTTCCATGAAGTTTTATGGAAATTTCTAGAATGTGCAATGAATCTATTAAAATAAACACAAAGTCCAGAATTATAGTCAAAGTAATAAATGTATTAGAAGATATATATATATATACATGTGATGTATCTATATAGATATATGTGATGCATTTCAAACTCTTAACGAACCTACGAAACCGAAGAAACTGAAAAATCAGCAAATTTTATTGAAATGTGTTCAAAATTTACACACCTTTGTTACTTTGAGTATAATTTGGGACTTTTTAATTGTTTTCGTACATTTATTCTTGTTATAGTATTTATTTTTTATTAAATGGTCCATAGATATCCTTCATGTATCCATAAAAACTGTCCATGATTCTGTTTTACATCATCAAATGAACATCAAATAATCGCAATTTCGCTGTTTTACTGGTAATTACAGGCCTTGATGATCAGAAAATTTCAAAGAACTGATAATAATCATTTACATTTATTTCAGTGGTAGTTTATTTGGGAGTAGGTGATGATTTCAGTTTCACCATCAGAGGTTAATTAATGATTACAGTTGTATTATTATAAATTTATTAACGATCAAACTGAAATCATTACTTGCTCCCAAATTAACTAAATTTGGAAAACAATGTGATCCCTAGCATCTATGTAATCTACTGATCACAAATTTGAGTAATTAACAGTAAAAATTACGAAATTGTGATTATTTGATGTTAATTTAATGATTTGATGATGAATGATGAATTACTCAATGTGATGAAAGCCATGCAGTTTTTGTTTTGTTATGGTTTAGGATAAATGTTAATGTGGGCTCAGCCTAGACAATTGTTAATGATTATTGGAATGTGGTAAAATATATAAATGATATAAAATAGAGTACAATGTAGTTGCTGTTGTAGTTGTATGAATTAATAAAGAAGGAGCCACGAATTACCAATTAATAGGAGTTACATGTACATCGAATCAAACTGTAATGGAAGCATGAAAACACCGATTGTGTCCGTACGTTTCGTGAAATTTCCACACCGGCCCCGATGAATAATTCATCGTCTGGTCGCGTGTTAATTCTATCGCCCTGCCGATCGCCAATTATCGAGTATCGATATTTGTATTGGAGGCGGCCGATCACGTAACCTGCGGATAATTGCCACGGGAACCGGTCGCCTGAATGGAAATAAAACACGCGTACGAACACGAACGGAACAGAAACAATGCGTAGGCTCCCCGGCAATAATTATCAGGGAATGGAGCTATCAGGCCCAAATATCAAGTGTTAATAGTCGACAGTTGTTCAATTTTTGTAACATTTGGAGATTCCGTGCAGTGATAATCTAACGGCCATCTACGGCTTGACTTTACAATGGGGTTATTTCACCCCCGGTTAATTCCAGCGATTCGTTCGATAAATTAGTCATAAAAAATATTGTTCCGAACGCGCCACGCCGCCTCCGATAACCGCCGTCGCGTTACGTGAAAAATAATGTCTAATGAGCGCCGCCCCGTGGACTTTCCCGGAAATCACGATCATTTTCCCACACACACTCGCACACAGCTTGGCAATCACCTGCCGTGGTAATCACAAATACAGGTCGATCGGCCACCCCTGGTCAACAAAGCCCCAGTCCATGTTTATCGACTCTGTTTACCTTTCTACGTGTGGAAACTATTGGCATTATTAAATTATATGCAAGCAACTTTCAGAAAATTGGGCCGTATCTAATCAAAAATTCTACATTAACTTAAACAACCAGAATCTAAGTGATAACTAAATTATGAAAACTAGGCGATACGTGTCTAATTAAAAAGCAAAACCAACATAAAACTAACTGATATTAAATGTTATATACAAAGCAAAAACCAGAAATTCAAAAATGAAAAATTTGAAAATATTGTAAGATTTTAATTGACATGACAATAACATAACAAAACATTAATTTCTCTTATTAGCAACGGTAAATAGCCATAGCAGTAAAACTAGATCTTCGTAATGTACGTTGAAATTTTTAAGAAAAATGAGAAACAATAAGATCATATTTTATTGACGTGAAGTGAAGTGCAACTTAATTATCTCTTCTAGAAAGTTAAAAAAGGTGCACTGAAATTATGTTTGCTATTAAGCATTTGAGTATTATAAGTGAATTACTGTATTTTGAATAGTGTATTATGTGCATTATAAATTACCATATAAAATCATCATTGGACTTCTTATACCAATTTTCGTTATGTTCTTAAAAACCCTTTCAAATATCAATTTCTGATGAGACGGCTTTCTCTGGAAAAAAAATGAATAATTTTTCACATTTCTTGAAATTTTTTATTAGTAAATATGTTTTTTTTATTAAATACATTGACTTATATACTACATGACATTCACTTATAGAGCACATGACTTTGACATCTATAACAGACGACATTGACTTATATATCACAAGACATTGATTTATATAGCACATGACATTGACTTATATAGTACATGACATTGACATCTGTAGCAGATGACATTGCAATCTGATGTGATTTCACATCTTTTGAAATTCTTTATTAGTAAATATGTTTCTTTATTAAACACATTTACTTATATGACATACGATATTGACTTATATAGCACATGACATTGACATCTATAGAATATGACATTGACTTATATAGCACGTGACTTTGACTTATATGGCACATGACATTGACATCTATATCAGATGTACGATATTGACATCTGTAGAAGATGACATTGACTTATATAGCACGTGACAATGACATAATCAGATGTACGATACTGACATCAATAGAAGATGACATTGACTTATATAGCACATGACATTGACAACTGTAGCAGATGAGATTGTAACATCAAGGTTTGACTTCTTACACCAATTTTCGTTATGTTCTTCAAAAACCCTGCACAACATCAATTTCTGATGAGACGGCTCTCTCTCTCTCTCTCTCTCTCTCTGGATAAAATTGAATAATTTATCTCATCTTCTCTTTTGAACATTTTATTAGTAAATATGTGTTTTATTAAATACATTGACTTATATAGCACATGACTTGACATCTATTGGGTGGGTGGATGGTCACACTATTATCATCCTCTAATTTGATACAGCAGCTATGAGAATCATCATTTCATTGAAACGGAAATAATAAGTCTGCTGGATGGTTAAAATACTGTTACTGACCCATAAAATTTGGGAGATGATATACTTCATCATCACTTTATTGAAACGGAATAAAAAATTACTGGATTATTAAAATTGTTATAGCTTACAGCTAGCACGTAGAGTTTAGACGAGGACTATACTTGTGCAGATGACATTGACTTCTATAGCAGATGACATTGATTTATATATCACATAACATTGACTTATATAGCACATGACATTAATATCTATAGCAGATGCACAATATTGACATCTATAGAAGATGACATTGACATCTATAGCAGATGATATTGACTTATATAGCACATAACATTGACTTACATAGCACATGATATTAACATCTGTAGCAGATGCACGATATTGGCATCTATAGAAGATGACATTAACATCTATAGCAGATGACATTGACTTATATAGCACAGACATTGACATCTATAGCATATGTACGATATTAACATCCTATAGAAGATGACATTGACTTATATATCACATCACATTGACATTTGTAGCAGATGACATTGCCATATGATGCGATTTCACATCTTTTGAATTTTTTTTTTAGTAAATATGTTTTTTTATTAAATACATTGACATCTATAGAAGATGACATTGACTTATACAGCACATGACATTGACATTTATAGAAGATAACATTGACTTATATAGCACGTGACATTGACTTATATGGCACATGACAATGACATCTATATCAGATGTACGATATTGACATATATAGAAGATGACATTAACTTATATAGCACATGACAATGACATCTGTAGCAGATGACATGGCCATCTATAGCTGATGATGAATTTCATGTATGAATTTATTTGAAATAGTGTATTATGTGTATTAGTGTAATATAAATTACCATGTAAAATCATAGTTTGACGGTTTTGCAGCAGCAATGAGAATCATCATTTCATTGAAACGGAAATAATAAGTTTGCTGGATGGTTAAATATTATTGCTGACCCATAGAATTTGGGAGATGATATACTTCATCATCACTTTATTGAAACCAAATAAAAAATTACTGGATTATTAAAATAGTTATAGCTTATAGCTAGCACGTAGAGTTTAGACGAGGACTATACTAGTGCACATGACATTGACATCTATAGAGATGACATTGACTTATATAGCACTTACATTGACTTACATAGCACATAACATTGACATACATAGCACATGACATTAACATCTATAGCAGATGTACAATATTGACATCTATAGAAGATGATATTGACATCTATAACAGATGCACGATATTGACATCTATAGAAGATGACATTGACATCTATAGCAGATGAAATTTACTTATATAGCACAAGATATTGACATCTATAGCAGATGACATTTACTTATATAGCACAAGACACTGACATCTACACCAAATGTACGATATTAACATCTATAGAAGATGACATTGACTTATATATCACATAACATTGATTTATATATCACATGTCATTGACTTATATAGCACATGATATTGACATCTGTAGCAGATGCCATTGCCATCTGATATGATTTCACATCTTTTGAATTTTTTTATTAGTAAATATGTTTTTTTAAACACATTGACTTATATGGCATACGACATTGACTTATATAGCACATGACATTGACATCTATAGAAGATGACATTGACTTATATAGTGCATGACATTGACATCTGTAGCAGATGACATTGCCATCCAGAGCTGATGATGATGATGAATGTCATGTATTAATGTATTTTAAATAGTGTATTATAGGGGCAACGTGTATTTTAAATAGGGGGGGAGGGGGCATTATAATAATCCTCTAATTTGATCCAACAGCAATGGTAATCATCACTTTATTGCGCCGAAACAATAAATTTACCGATTATTAGGAAGAAATTGCCCTACAATTAATAATGATTTACACTTGAAATTGAATGATTTTCAAAGATAAGTGAAGTAATGAATCATCAACTTTCAAGTCATTACAATAAATTCGAGGCCCAATGCTTTATTTTGCATTGAATTTGTATTCTAGGTGGTTGGGTGGGTACATTATAATCATTCTTTAATTTGATCCAACAGCAATGGTAGTCATCACTTTATTGTACCAAACAATAAATTTGGGGATGATTAGAAAGAAATTGCTATCCAATTGAGATTGGACAAGAAATTGGACGCACAATGCTTTATTTTGCATTGAAATTGAATTGGTTCACACTATTATCATTCTCTAATTTGATGCAGCAGCAATGAGAATCATCACTCCATTGAAACGAAACAATAAATTCCAATAATGTTTAACACTTGAAATTCAATGAATATTAAAGATGATTATACTCACTTCAAAGTTAATTATCAACTTTCAAGTTATTGCAAGAAATTGGACGCACAATGCTTTACTTTGCATTGAAATTGGATTGGTTCACACTATTATTATCCTCTAACTTGATGCAGCAGCAATGTGAATCATGACTTCATTGAAACGAAACAATGCATTCCAATAATGTTTAACATTTGAAATTCAAAGATTTTCAAAGATGATTATAAGTGAATCATCAACTTTTAAGTCATTGCAAGAAATTGGACGCCCAGTGCTGTACTTTGCATTGAAATTGAATTGGTTCACCCTATTATTATCCTCTAATTTGATGCAGCAGCAATGAGAATCATCACTTCATTAAAACGAAACAATAAATTTACGGATGATTAGAAAGAAATTGCCCTGCAATTGCATTTCTATAATGATTAACACATGATCTACAATGATTTTGAAAGACATTGAAAGAACACAATATAATCATCCCCTAATTTGATCCAACAGCAATGGTAATCATCACTTTATTGTACCGAACAATGTATATATAGTTGTTAAGTTAAGTTGTATAAGTGAAACATCAACTTTCAAGTCATTGCAAGAAATTGGACGCTCAATGCTTTACTTGTAAAGTAAATAGGATGTAACCTCTAATTTGATAAATGCACGCTCATGCAAAAATCACTACTTTACGACCTTGTATCGTAAATAACATTTTTTGTGAACTGCGTAAATATTTTGAGAACTTTTGTTTACGATTATTTTCGTTATATTAATAATATTTTGATAGAATTTTATTAAACACTTGAAATTTGAAATTGGAATGGACATTTTATTTTGAATCGATGTAGATTTAAAATAATTAAATAAATTAGTGCCCGTTGATTTTTCTTTTTAATTTATATATGCATCTTTACATGATTTATAAGTGTAGATTCCCTTAAACTAATTATACAGTTAGTGTTTTCCCTAAGTTATTCTACCGTTGATATATATTTATACAATTACACATTATTATTAAATTAAGGGATGAATTCAATTTTCGCAAATTCCTGAAATAATGATTTGTGTGTATACCTAGTGGGTAGAATTTTAAAAATTACATCTGCATAGATGCTCAGCATTGTATTTGATTGTGTAGGAGCACATTAGTAAATTGAATCGTGCGGATCGCTATGCACGGTGCACTGTTTGCAATTGCACCGGATCGAGGCTTTATTGAACCAAGTGGCATTCGAAAAAAACGGCGTTATAACAGTGCAAAAATGTAATAAAAAAGGCGAACCACGAATCAGTTCCGGATCGGTGGCCGGACGGACGCTTACTAATTGAAATATACGTGGGTTTTCACTCTTTCTCTCTCGCCGTGTGTATAATAAAATATTTATTATATAAAATGCATTGAACTTATGTGAATCGTGCGATCGAAACAAAGACTACAGAAGTAATTACAGAAATTCTATACGTTATCTAGGCCGTTATCGGCAATTTTAACGCTTGGCTCGAAACAATATCAGAATAAATTAATAAATTACACATTAATTACATTTTAAACAACTGACATGTACTTCGAATCAATTGCCTCGTAATTAAAAAGTGCGGGCGAAGAGACGTGCGTGCTTGTCCCGGTCTCTTTTCAACCGGTACCAGAGACAGAGACGGACCAGGCCGGGGCCCGTGTCTGACTTATTCAACCATACCGGATATGAGTACTATAGCCATAAAGTTATGGTACGCTGGCCAGCCGGAGTGAGACAGACAGGTATTCGTCCGTAAAAAGTTTAATAAGATACAATAATTAATTGTGTGACTCGTTTCAGCGCGCTGCCGATCTTCGCCCGCTGATTTCGTGTGTGACCAGAGCTCGTTGTTCTCTTCTCTTGGACGCTGGCCGGCTTCCTTCCTCCTTCGCGTCCGTGTCTTCGGATGCCCTCCTTTTGTTGTGCTTTTTGCATCGGTGCGTCCATTTTGTGTGGGCGCTCGCGTTACCACGATTTTCACGTTGCCCGAACACGACCAAGGCCAAATAAATAACGCCATCGAATCGTGGAGCCGATAAAACGGCAGATAAAGTCGGGTTTTGGGTCGCGCGGAAAGGAAGTCGGTTGTATTTGATATGCCTGAATTGATTCACATTACAATACTGCAGCGAGTTCGTTTCAATGCGATAATTGCTATTCATAGAAAACCCACTGGTTTACATATTAAGTAGGGTTGGCTTAAGCAACATATAAATACACAAGCTTGACTAGATAATCTACTATACCAGGCAAATTTCGAAATTCCGACGTGAAATATTTCAAATTACATCTATAAAATTAGGAAATACTCTGGGTATTAAGATTTATGTTTCTATGTGGAAAGATCATTAACTGTTTTTGCTCTAAATCTAGACTGCTTACCTTATTTTTGGACGAACTCTGATCCAAAAGACAACATCCTTAGTAGGTCCCCATGCTAAGCCTAAGAAACCTTTCTTAAATCAATAAGAACAAAAATTTGCAAAAGAAATGTTTTATGACTTCTAAAAAAAACTGATCCAAAAGACAATATA
Organism: Othius punctulatus; assembly: GCA_951805005.1. NCBI lineage: Eukaryota > Metazoa > Arthropoda > Insecta > Coleoptera > Staphylinidae > Othius > Othius punctulatus. Next base: position 20,017,073 of record OX638146.1, read on the forward strand.
TTTAGTAGGTTCCTATGGTAAGCCTATGAAACCATTCTTAAATTAATAACAGCAAAAATGTGCAAAAGAAATTTGTCTTCTAAAAAAAACCGCCATTTTCTCAATTTCTCAACTTGTTTCTAAGGCTATAGGTAGTGGCACTTGCAACTTGACCAACTTTAATTTTCCCAACAACAAAAATATTTATTTTTCATTTGAAATTTTGAAATTGGAGAAGGTAATAGGAGATAACTTTAAATTTCGATCAAGTTTTTCAAATACATATTTAAAGTTGCAGTATCTCAAAAACTGCCGTATCAAAATGAATGTCACGTTTCACTCATATTGCGCTATATACCACTACTAAACATGTATACCTAAATTTATATTCAATGAGTTATTTATCTCGTATTTTTATTTTAGTGAGATCAGGTGATTGTAGGTAGACTAATTTGTTTAGTTATTTAAAAAAAAATCATATTTAAATAATTATATCTCAAGAACGTAATAATATCAAATAAATTTGTTGCTGATATTAAGTGATATTCTGGTTTCTGATATGTGTAATTACATTTATTTCCAATGAGTATTTCTTAATATATTACAGATAATATATTTATTAATGATTACTTAAGTAGTCGAAACTAGTAACAAAACAATAAATAATTTTATGTGATACTAACAAAGTAATGTGTTTTATTTATAATCAATAAAATGTTTCACAAAGTAAACGCCACCACCATTCAAAATATAATATGTTACATTTTATCTTGATAACTACCATCTTTTGGAGATATTTTAGGTGTTTCTCCGAATAGGTAATATTTTAATTGCGATATCTCAAAACCTTTCGTATCAAAATGAATATAATTTATCACTGATATTGCGCAATATATTAGTACTAAAGGTCTATAATTACATTTATATTCAATGCGGAATTGATGAGATACTTTAATTTTAGTGAGAACATTTGATTGTAAAGACTATTCTCTTATTAAAATAATAATATCTCAAGAACTGATGTACTATTATCAATGCAATTTATTACTGATATTAAGTGATGTCCTGATATCTGATATGTGTAGTTAATTTCACATCCAATGAGCAATTCTTAAGATATTATATTTTATCTTCAAGACTAAAATTATTTCGTGTTATTCCAAGTGTTTCTAAAAATTTGAAATATTTATATTTAAATTGCGATATCTTAAAAACTACTGTATCAAAATGATTTAAATTTTTCACTGATATTGCGTGATATACCACTACTATAAACTGTATTTATATTCAATGATATATTACTCTTGTATTTTTATATTAGTGAGAACATTTGATAGTAGGAAAACTCCTGTTTTTCAGCTATTGCTAAAATTTTTCTCATATTTAAATACTGATATCTAAAGAAGTAGCGTCTTAATATCAACGAAATTTGTTCGTGATATTAAGCAATATCCTAGTATCTGATATGTGTAATTTATTTCTTATCCAATGAGTAATTCTTAAGATATTGTTATTTATCTTGGAGATAACAAATTTTTGGACGTTTCCAAGTGTCTCAAAAAGGGTAATATTTAAATTGCAATAACTCAAAAACTACCGTATCAAAATCAATGTAATTTTTCACTAATATTGCGCTATATACCATTACTAAACAGGTATAACTAAATTAATATTCAATGAGTTATTCCTCTCATATTTTTATTTTAGTGAGAATATTTGATTGTAAAAAAACATTTTTTTAAAAAATTGTTTCATATTCAAATCATGATCGTTTTAATATTAACGAAATTTGTTGCTGATATTAAGTGATGTCTTGGTATTGTTCATGTGTAATTAAATTTATTTACAATGAGTAATTCTTAAGATATTTCATTTTATCTTGAAGACTACAATATTTTGGGGTTATTTGAAGTGTTTCTCTAAATTGTTAATATTTAAATTGCGATATCTCAAAAACTACCGCATCAAAATGAATGTAATTTATCACTGATATTGCGAGTGCTGAATGTGTGTAATTAAATTTGTATCCAATAGAGTATTCATGAGATATTTTTATTTTAGTGAGAACTTTTGATTTTAAAATCGATTTTAAGTGTTTCTTTAATTTATCACTTATTTTAATAGTGATATCTCAAGAAATAACGTATCAATATCAATGCAATCTATTAGTGATATAAAGTGATATACTAGTACTACTATATGTAGTTTAATTCGTATCCAATGACCAACTTTTAAGATATTACAATTTTGTTGCAGTCTTGTACGACTGTAAATATATTATTGTATATCTAAAACCACCGTATCAATATGAGTTGAATCTATCAGCGATGTTGATAAATGTACACGTACTATACGTGTACAATTAAATGTATATCAAATAATTGATTTTTGAGTTATTTTTATTTAAGAAAATAACATTTTATATGCTAATTTCTTATGTAAATACTATACCTGTACAATTAAATGTCTATCCAATAATTCATTTTTGAGTTATTTTTATTAAAAAAATAACACTTTCTTTGCTAATTTCTTATGTAAATATGAATTTTGTTGATAATTTTTATAATAATTTATAAAATACTACTAAACGTGAATAAACTTTTATAAAATGAGTATTCGTGTTTTTATTTTAATGCGAATATTTGACAGTAACTTCATTTTTTAGGTATTTCTCGATTTGTTATATTTAAATAATTATGTCTCAAAAACTCGCGTATTAATATCAATGCAATTCTTTGATTTTACCAATTTTGTTTCAGACTTGTACGACTGTAAAAATATTATTGTATCTCTAAAACCACCATATCAATATGAGTTGAATCTATCAGTGATATTGATAAATGTACACGTACTATATGTGTACAATTAAATGTCTATCCAATAATTCATTTTTGAGTTATTTTTATTAAAAAAATAACACTTTCTTTGCTAATTTCTTATGTAAATATGAATTTTGTTGATAATTTTTATAATAATTTATAAAATACTACTAAACGTGTATAAACTTTTATAAAATGAGTATTCGTGTTTTTATTTTAATGCGAATATTTGACAGTAACTTCATTTTTTAGGTATTTCTCGATTTGTTCTTGTATTTAAACAATTATGTCTCAAAAACTAGCGTATTAATATCAATGCAATTATTAGATATTACAAATTTTGTTTCAGACTTGTACGACTGTAAAAATATTATTGTATCTCTAAAACCACCATATCTATCTATCTATCTATCTATCAATATGAGATGAATCTATCAGTGATATTGATAAATGTACACGTACTATATGTGTACAATTAAATGTATATCCAATAGTTGATTTTTGAGTTATTTTTATTAAAAAAATAACACATTCTTTGCTAATTTCTTATGTAAATATGAATTTTGTTGATAATTTTTACAATAATTTATAAATATACTACTAAGCGTGTATGAACTTTTATTAAATGAGTATTCGTGTTTTTTATTTTAATGGGAATATTTGACTGTAACTTCATTTTTAGGTATTTCTCGATTTGTTCTTATATTTAAATAATGTTGTCTCAAAAACTAGCGTATTAATATCAATGCAATTATTTGATTTTACAAATTTTGTTTCAGACTTGTACCACTGTAAAAATATTATTGTATCTCTAAAACCACCGTATAAGTATTAATCGAATTTATTACTGATATTGATAAATGTACGCATACTATATGTGTATAATTAAATGTATATCCAGTAATTGATTTTTGATTAATTTTTATTTAAAGAAAAATAATACCTTCTTTACTAATTTCTTGATGAAACATGATTTAATTATAATTATAAATGTATTATATTTATCTTGAACTCTTGTTTTGTTTCATATACCGGGTGATTCAAGTTTTATTACCAGGCCAAAAATTTCGACTTCTAATTGAAATAAAAAAATCCAAAATAAGTACACATGTTTAGATATTATTCAAGCCCAATCTGACGATAAAAAAAATATATATATTAACCATCCAGTAGTTTATACGTTATTTCACAAATAATTCGTAATTTTATTTATGTAGTTTTTGTCAGAACATACTTTAATGCTATTCCTAACATTCCAGTGTAATCCAAGTCAAAAAATGGCACCATTTATTGAATTAGATGAATTTTGATATTGCAACAGTAAGATTTATTACTAAACAGTAAAATATGACGGGTGCTACCAGTAATAGGTATATGTTATTTTCAGCCTCCTGACATCGTGTTTCGGCTTTATCAGCCATTTTCAAAGGATATTATGACAATTCTAAAATTGAGAATTGTTATCAATATCCTTTGATTATTATGACTATTATTATCATCATATTTCAATATTGATATTTCAAGAACTAACGTATTAATATCAATGCAATATATTGATGAATGCAAGTGATATCCTGCTATCTAATATTTGTAATTTAATTCATATCCAATGAACAACTCTTAAGATATTTCACTTTTTCTTTGAGATTTTTTTTATGAATATCTCCAAATATTTTTCATATTTAAATAATCATATTTCAGGAACTACCTAATCAATATTACATACTAATATAGTGATATTTAAAATGTGTAATTTATTTCATATTATTTTATAGAGTATTTCTCAAGATATTACAATTTTATTAAAGACCTATCGACTTTTTGGAGCTAATTCTTAAGATATTGTTTTTCTCCTTCGAAATAACAAATATTTGAGCGTGAATTTTGTTGAACGAGGCACAGCCGAGTTCAACACTAAACGTGAATGCAAAAATGCTCTTTACGAAAGTGTATCAACAAAAGTTTTATTTGCGACAGTTATTACGAAATATACCACATATGACAATATACCATATGAATATACCACATTGTACCAATTGTATCATTAACTTGAATGTTTAAAGCTTTGAATTTCTTTCGTATTATTAAATTTTGTTGCAAAATTATATATTTTTTTAATTGGTGAGTGAATGAATTGCGTGTTTAACATGTTTTACCCATAGTTCATGTTTTTACACACATGTGATTTTTTTACGCACTTGTGCTAGTACGACTTTGCGCACTGTGAACGGTGCGTAAAAACTTAGTTTACGGACTGTCGTAGAAAAAGTTAGTTTTAGATACAAATTTGTACTTCGATGTAGGTCGTTTGGTAGTTACATTTTATTGAATCCGTAATTCATAGCCATCGAATAACGATCGTATTGATGTATGTGACAGTAATGTTGAATTTCCTGTCTTCTGCATCCTACCCGGTAATGGTATTCACCGGCACCCCTTTAAGTACCAGCTATCGGCGCTAGCCGAAGAACGTCCAACGACCGATAGGAACACCTGTCCCGATGGGTATTGATGAGCTCTGACATTTCCGGTAGAAGAAACGTTTTTTCGGTTAAAGACAGTTTAATGCCACCCCGTCAGCAACTGTTCCTTCGCGCGAGAGACGAGCGCGCGTTCGCACTGATGACGGGGTTCCGGAAGACTGTGCCCCCAGCCCGCCCCCCGTAGGCCCCCGATTATTGTGTTTAAGAGACGAAAGGTACGAATTAGAGAAACCGGCGGCCGACTCGGAGAAAACGAAACAAAAGACACGACGCCAACGGATGTTATTGAAATTATCATTTATTAGTATTCAATTGTATTTCCCGGCGATCCATGAAAATTCATCAGTTTTAATGGCTACTTATTAATCAATTGGTATTGTGTGGTAATTTGTAACAATACTTTTTAATGGATTTACAGAATACTGCATGGGCGTTGTAACATGATTTAATGTAACGTCTGAGTTGTTGCTGTTGCTCGCAGAACATTCGTTGATTTCGTCCAAAGCAGAACAAATTAATTGCCCGGCAATCGAGGTGCGTTAATTAGCGTTGCGGGGGCCATCAGTCACCTTAATTCGTGCCCGATTAACGGTTGCCCAAAAACGCGAGACGCTGATTCACCGGAGGAGACCCATGACTCTGGGGGCCCCATTGTATTCAAATCAGGGGGGACTCACGCCTTAATCCGACCGAACAGGCGCGATCTCGGCACGGCGAAAATTCGATTCGCCGAGCAGATAAGCTCCCGAGTAGTTATGAATTCATAATTTAATTGTTGGACAATCGCCGCTGCCAAATTAGCGGAAGAAGTTGCGCAGCCAGAAGTCGACGGGAGTCTCTTGCCGTTTCCGTTAATGTGCGAGCGCGAGGTGTGAATGGGGCAATCGAGGCTTGTGGGTTCACTTTTGAAACCATTGTTGGATATGATTTACTCTGGAGCTGTTCTTATGCACACAGACATAATCACTGTTTCAAGATTTATTTAGGTACTTAATAGAATAAAACCCACCAAGACGGCTGGTTTAATTCTCAAAAACAAAAATGCTGTTTCCAGCCCAGAAACTTAAATTTTGAAGTAAAACAATTTTGTACTTGGCCATGAATACAGTCGTCTTTTAGCTGTGTTATATTTATATACTTGTTATCCTTAATGTATAGTTCAGTCTGATTGGCTGTACTTATCGTGATAAGTATTTTATTTTTCAATGAACAAAACAAAATTAAATTCGGAAATTCTGAAATTATTTACAACATGTGAACCTCATTTTGGGAAAATCCTCGGAGCCTCCCAATTAGATTGCCAAAACACCATCGAGATTGAACCGCTGGTTCTCAAAGTAGGTTAGTCCTATTTATTTCGAAAATTAATCTTTGATGGAGACGAAAATCTTCTGGGCCTATAGAGGTGAGATGATTTTTGGAACGAGTGGTCTCATTGGTCAGTTAAAGTACCTCAGAGAAACTTTATATTTTACTCTAAAACGTTTCCTGGTAATGTAGAATGTGTGAAAAAAGTGTGTTCTCCACTTTGTAAGGCACGTTTGAAGCAACCAAATTACAATTTAGAATTTCGTTCATTAAAAAAAAAAGTGCTCCAAGGTCCTGTCCTAAAATAATCAGATGTTTCAGTCATCAGACATCTGTTTTTGACATAGTTTACAGACAAGTACAAGTAAATAGGTACCCCGCTTTTACTGGTCTGTAAACATTAAAATTACTAATAGCTAAAAATACTAAAATACAAGATAACAATACAATACATAATAATAATAATAATAATAATCATCAACAAGAAACCAGATAACATACATAATATGTAATATGTAATATGTTTTAATTTTATTTAAGTTGCATTCAAATGTTTTTCACGAACAATTCCAGATAAACATAAAACCAGATAACATACATAATATGTAATATGTAATATGTTGTAATTTTATTTAAGTTGCATTCAAATGTTTTTCACGAACAACAAACTTATGTTATATATGTTATCTGTTTTCTTATTGATGATTATTGTTATTATGTATTGTATTTTTATCTTTAACTTTATTATTTTAAGCTATTAGTGCTATTAGCTAGAATGTTCTAGATTCTAGAATATTGTAACTTCATATTCAGACTTGTTTGCAAAATTGTTGTTTTCACAATTCCTGAAATACAATTACATCCTTTGCAAAACTAATCGAAATGCCTTATGAAAAAGTATTATTTTAAATTTTGATGGCACGTATTTCGGAACCGTTTTTGTAGGAGGCTCGCAGTGCAATCAATCGATATCCAGAAACTCTTAAAACTTTCGGAGCTGTTTTGGTCGATATGTCTTAGATAATATTGTAATATCTTGAGAAATACTCTTTAAAATAATATAAATTAAATTACACAGTTTAAATATCACTATATTAGTATGTAATATTGATTAGGTAGTTCTTGCAATATGATTATTTAACTTTGAAAAATACTTGGAGATTTACTTAAAATTTAAAAAAAAGCCCTAAAAATCGTTGTCTCGAAGAAAAACTGAAATATCTTAAGAGTTGTTCATTGGATATGACCTAAATTACAGATGTTAGATAGCAGGATTTCACTTAATATCATCAAATATTTGCATTGATATTAATACCTCAGTTTTTGAGACATCATTATGTACCTATAAGAACAAATCGAGGAAAAATGGGGTTACTATCAAATATTCCTATTCAAATCATAATACGTCAGGAATAATACATTGAATATAAGTTTATACACATTTAGTAGTGTATATATCACTTGCAACTATCAATAAATTGCATTGATATTAATATGTTAGATCTTGAGATATCACTATTTAAATATGAGATATATTATTATAAAAATTATCAACCAAATGGATATATCTCAAAAATCAATAATTGGATGTAAAATAAATTATGCACATACAGTACATGTATATTTGTCAATATCAATAATAAATTTGATTCATATTGACACGGTGGTTTTAGAGAAATATAATATTTTTATAGTATTTATAGATACAAATTAAACTACACATAATAGATACCAGTATATCACTTTATATCAGCAATAGATTGCATTGTTATTGATACGTTGCATTGATATTGATAAAATCAACAGTTCCCACTCAAATAAATATATCACATGAATACTCTATTGGAAATAAATTTAATTATACACTTATACACATTCAGTGTTGGTATATCGGGTAATATCAGTGATAAATTAAATTCATTTTGTTGCGGTAGTTTTTGAGATAATTTAAATATTAATTATTTAGAGAAACACTTAAAATAACCCCTAAATATCGTAGTCTTCAAGATAAAATGTAATATCTTAAGAATTACTCATTGCAAATCAATTTAATTACATATGGGACATAACTTAATATCAGCATCAAATTTCGTTGATATTAACATGGTATTTCTTTAAATATCATGAATTGAATATGAAACAAATCAAGTCTGCAACAAAGATTGTAATATCTTGAAAGTTGCTCATTGAACTCCACAATACATATACACAAATTGAACTACACATTATAGATACCAGTATATCACTTTACATCGACAATAGATTGCATTGATATTGATACGTTATTTCTTGACATATCATTATTAAAATCAGATATAAATTAGAGAAACACTTAAAATGGATTTTAAAATCCTAACTTACCACTAAAATAAAAAAATCACATGAATAATTTAATTTATAATTTAATTACACATGTACAAAACCAGGACATCACTTGATATCAGCGTCAAATTTCGTTGATATTAATACTATCACGATATGAATAAGAAACAAATTTAAAAAAAAAGTTTTTCCACAATCAAATATTGTCACTAAAATAAAAATATAAGAGGATAAACTCATTGAATATTAATTTAGTTATACCCGTTTAGTAATGGTACATAGCGCAATATCAGTGAGAAATTACATTCATTTTGATACGGTAGTTTTTGAGTTATTGCAATTTAAATATTACCCTTTTTGAGAAGCACTTGGAAAGGTCAAAAAATTTGTTATCTCGAAGATAAATAACAATATCTTAAGAATTACTCATTGGATAAGGAATAAATTACACATATCAAATACCAGGATATTACTTAATATCAGCAACACATTTCGTTGATATTATTACACTAGTTCTTTAGATATCCGTATCTAAATATGAGACAAATTTAAGCAATAACTAAAAAAAATGAGTTTTCCTACTATCAAGTGTTCTTATAAGATTTATTTGTGGCCAGTTTGAGCACAAATGTTGTGATAATTTACTAGTTTTTTTATACCTGGGAGCTGGTTTTTCCAAAGTAGGCGATAAGTTATCTGCCACATTAATGTATCTTCAAAAAGGTGGAATATATTTATAATTTAGTTATGGGTAACTTACTTATACCGTCAAATATGTATTGGAAGTCAAAGACTGTTTCTCTCTCTTAGTAACGAAAAACAAATTAGATTTTGAAATCAGTCTTAAAACTGTCCTATTAAAATCACATATTTCAATTACAGAAGTCAGAATATGAAAATGGTAAATTCGAAAGAGATTAGAGGATAGAAAATTTATTTTTGGCCAGTTTCAGCACAAACATTGCGATATGTTACTTGTTTTATTACACCTAGGAGCTGGTTTTTCCAAAGTCGACGATAATTTATCTGCCACACTGACATATACACAAAAAGGTAGAATATATTTATAATTTCCTTATGGGTAACTTACTTACACCGACAGATATGTATTGGAACTTCTCTATTTCTCTCTCTCTTTCTCAGTAACGAAAAAAAAATTAGATGATGAATCAGTATTAAAAATGTTGTATTATAATTACATATTTCAATTACACAAGTCAGAATTTGAAAATGGTGTTCATGAAGAGTACAGATTTCAATTGAAAAGTCAGAATTTGCAAATGTTCCTCGAAAATTTTCAGTAAAACTTTAAATTCAAAAGAGATTAGAGGATAATCTTTCTTTTTTTTACCGATGTAATTGTCTGGGAGTTAATTTTAGCATTTCTGTAGTAATCATTTATTTGTTAAACCATCATTTGATTATTGGTACCTAGCTGTTCTGCTGTCTGTTTGATTTTATATTTATATTATACCTTTGTACCCTACATGTACCTGACTTGTGTAAACATTATTATTTGTATTAGCACCAAATATATATATATTATTATTATTATTATTATTATTATAAAAGACTCATTTTTTGCCAGCTTGAGCACAAACTTTGCGATAAGTTACTAGTTTTATTATACCTGGGGGCTGGTTTTTCCAAAGTCGACGATAAGTTATCTGCCACATTGACGTATCCATAAAAAGGTAGAATATAGTTATAATTTAGTTATGGGTAACTTACTTTTACCGTCAAATATGTATTGGAACTTATGAATGGATGATGGAAAGACAGATTCTGGATGTATTCTTTGACATGATCCAGCATATGATATATTTCTTAATTATGAATATACTTGTACCATGAGATATATACAGATATACAGTGATCAGAATAATTGGTAACAAATGGGCAACTTTTTTGGTATGCATATTAGAAGAAAAAGTTGTTTGAAAAAAAAAGTCCTGCATTATCTGAAACTAATAATAGCATCATTTGAAGACTGAAAAATTGAATGAAATAAATTTTTGCAAAACTTCTTAATTATTTTCTTAAATTGAAGATATAAGGTACAGTTTGTTATTACCTTATACGGGTTATTTTATCTTTCCCTTGTGTGACCTGCATTTCACACTTTCAAATTTATAAATCACGTTATCAGGTTTGCCACTTCAATTTTTCGTTTTGTATTATATTTTTCACATGAGAGTCATTTGCACTGGTACAATGATCAACTATCCCAGAAATGGTTAAAATTGTTCTTATTGTAGGGAATAATTACAGAACATGCAGTGAAGCAGCTAATGAATGTAATGTAATTTAGTACTAAGTACGTTTAAATGATGCTCGCCTATTTGATATCTATAAAAAAAATCACCACTTTTTTTTAAACACAAAACTTATTCAATTTTTAATTTTTTCAGTTTTCAAATAATGCTATTATTAATTGGAGACAATGCAGGACATTTTTGCCTAACAAATTTTTCCTCTAACTGCATACTAAAAAAGTTGTCCATTTGTTACCAATTATTCTGATCATGCTATATATTGGAACTATATCAGTGGATAGAACGAAAAGTACTGAATGCATACAAACTTTGATCCCTATTTGAAATGTGATTGTAATTATTAATTGTGATTTTTTTTGTATTGAGGCAGGAAGGTACTTCTTGCAGCTGTAGAAGTTTCAGGCATGATTATTGCCATCGAGGGGACAAATAATTATGTTCGGGGCAATCAAAAATTCTCAGTGCTAATATTTTTCATAATCAAAGTCGAGTGGACTGATTTATGTAAAATCTCCGGAAGAGCTTCACGGTTCCGTGTAAACATCGAAAATTGACGGTTGCGTGCGGCCGCTGCTGCATGAGCGAAGGACCATTAGGAACCGGCGTAAAATTAACAGCGGAATAACAATTTTAGCATTTTAGCTTAATACGTACACACACACACTCGCACATATATAGGGCGACGCTCGAAGCACCGCAAATACTATTGCGCGAAATTGAATTAATTCCTAGCTATTTTATTTACCGTGTTATTGCCGAAAGTAAGTATTGAGCGCAGCACGAAAAAACGGGGGACTCCTGGACTTCAGCTTTGGCACCGGAAAATCGCGTGATTTCAGGATCACATCCTGATTTCGAGTCAAAATTGAGCGATAATTATCGATGGAGCTTCGATGGGTGTTAAATGAGAAGAATTGGTGACCGAAAGGCGCCTCTTCCGCGGAGGATTTTCCGGGTCCCGGAGCGCGGACGCCCCGGAGCCGCTCGAAACTGCCTTCCCCGAAACAGGACAATAGACAGAAGCGGCGACTTTTGAAATTTACGGTCTTAATGCAATTCTCAATTAGTGGCGTAATAGCTCGGGTGTACACTGTAGTAATGAACTATTGCCGGTCGGAATTTAGTTTTGTGACCGGAGCCGCTGTCAGTGACGATTTATCGAGCGCCCCGCACTGATATATTGTCGCAAACGTGAGTTATGGGTTCGATTCCGCGGCGGCGCAGGGCCCCCCCGAAATTAAACGGCCCCGCGGAATCCTGCGGCGTTAATCGCCCCGCAGAACGCGCCCACCCACACGATTTAGGAGGCCCGGCTGCGGCAGGAAGATTAAAAACCACCGAAACACCGAGCACCCAGGAAGAGCTAGATTATGGGTGAAGAATAGTACGAATATAGTTCTATATCAGACATAAACTAGTAGCTTTTTATAATCTGCTCTTCATAAGTTAAGGATGTTGGTAATTTTTTCGAAACAAGTTGCTTATGATGTTCTATTTTGTAGACAAAATCATTACTTATGCTTTTTCTGACAATATAATTAACTTTGAAAAGCAGTATTTTTCATACCTATAACACACCCAGGTAATATATTTTTATAATTTTTTTTTTCGAAACAAGTTGCTTACGATGTTTTTTTTTTTGTAGACATAAGCAAGACTGATGCTTTATCTGACAACATAATTAACTTTGAAAAGCAGTATTTTTCATAATCATAACACACCTAGGTAATATTTTTTATAATACTTAGGGCCGGTCTTTCCACCTCTCAATAAAGTTCCCAGTAACTTTATCTGGCTAATAAGTAAAAATTGCGTCTTTTAATGCATTTGTCTAATAAGCCTGGTAAACTGGTACATAAGTTATTGGCTAAATGAACTCTCCAATAACCATTTATAGGGCAAATTATTACAGTTGTCAATTATATGCATGCATGCTGCAAAACTAGAGAAGGGTTTCTAAGAGAGTTTCAAACTTTAATAATTACTAATAAACTATGGACATATTTGAAGATATTGACTTCTTAATAGAAAACGATATTATTGATAGAGTTGATGTCGTAAATTGTGATCGGACACAATATATTGTCAGGCCTCGTACTGATAATATGAATCTTTGGGAAGACAAAGAGTTCATGCGAAGATTTAGAGTATCCATGCTAGTGTACGAACAATTTTACAAAATGTTGAAGATCAACTTATTCATCGTACAGAAAGTTAATAGAAATACGTCTACTTTTATTATTTAAAACTATGTTTCCTTGTTATTGCAGAAATAATCCCGTACCACCACTTTAACAATTACTTTTGGCTTTACGATTTTTAAGTAGTTTTTATATTGCTATTGATGATTTCGGTGGCATTCACAAATCCACATATGGAAAAATCATTCAACGTGTATTTTCCTCAAACTCGAGAAGAAAAACATGCTATGATTTTGCATATTTCTACTATAGCACGTTTTCCTCAAGTACTATGATCTATTGACTGCACTCACGCTAAATTACAGTCCCTAGGTAATTTAACAAAAGTTAATTAATATAGCCATGTAATAAAAAATTATGTAAGGTGGAAGTGCAGCTGAAAATTTTAGAAATAGAAAAGGGTACTTTTCTTTCAATGTCAGAGCCATCTGTAATGAAAATAATAAAATTATAAATATAGTTGGATGATGGCTAGGTGCAACACACGAGAGTTATATATTTAATAATTCCATAATAATGAAGAATTTTGAAGCAGGAGAAATGGGCAAGTCATTACTTTTAAGCAATAGTGACTACCCACTACGTTCATATTAGCTAGCACCATTAGATAATCGAATTACAAAAGTAGAAGCACTATACAATAAGGCACAGATAAGAACTAGAAACGTTATTGAAATATCATTTGGTATTTGGACGAGACGCTTTCCTATTTTATCTGTAGGTATCAGAAGTCGTCAGCGCAAGCAATTGTGATTGCAACTGCTGTACTAGATAATGTAGTTTGTCAAAACAACGGTGCAATGCCAGAAGGTGAAGAACTTGATCAATACAACAATGTTCTATTAAACTATAGGGCAGGAGATACTGCTCAAAAGAGAAGAAATGCAGTTATAGCAACAATGATAATTTAAGCAAAATCTGCTCTTTGGTAATGATATCTGAAGAAATTGCGTATCGATATGAATGCAATATTTCAGTGATATACTCGCACATAATATGTGTAATCAAATTAATATCCAATGAGCGATTCTGACAATATTTCAGATTTTGTTTGAGGATATATATTTTTAGGATGACTTAAGTGTTTCTTCTTAGGCTCACATTGAAATAACGATATATCAGAAACAACCGTATTAATATTGATGTAAATTAGTACTGATATTGCATGATTTAGTTCACCAATGATAAATTTGCAAAATAAGCAATTTTAAGTAAAAATGATTATCGGTGTTATTTAAGCAAAATCTGCACATAAGTGATGGTATCTCAAGAAATCATGTATCGATATGAATCTAATATTTTACATATATTAAGTGATACTAACATCCGATATGCGCAATTACGTTAATATCTAATGAGTGATTCTGTAGATATTTAAATTTTTGTTCGTGTATATACATATTTTTGGGGTGACTACGCGCTTCTGCCTTAGGCTCTTATTCAATAACGACATATCCCAAACCACCCTATTAATATTAATGGAATTTGTTGCTAATATTGCATGATATACTGGTGTTTATTAATATTAATGGAATTTGTTGCTAATATTGCATGATATACTGGTGTTTAGCTAGTAAAATTAAATTCATATCCAATCATACATTTGCGAGATAAGCCATTTTAAGAAAAAAATGATTCTGGGTGTAATTTAAGCACAATCTGCACATACGTAATGGTATATCAAGAAATAGCGTATCGATATGAACGCAATATTTCACATATATTAAGTGACATACTAGCACATAACATGTGTAATAAAATTAATATCCAATGAGCAATTCTAAAGCTTTTTAAATTTTTGTTTGAGACTATATATTTTTAAGGTGACTTTAAGTGTTTCTCCGTTAGGCTCATATTCAAATAACGAAATATCAAAAATCACCGTATCAATATTAGTGTAATGTATTGTTGATATTGTGTGATATACTAGTATCTAGCTTGTAAAATTAAATTCATACCCAATGATACATTTGTGAGATGAACAGTATTAAGTAAGAATTATAGGCAAAATCTGCTTAAAATCATTACATCTCAAAAACTGGCACATCAATAGTAATGAGATATATTATAGATATTGATCGATAAAGTAGCATTTATTTATTTGAATGAATGTTAAATGCATAAATCATTACATATCAGATTTTACAGATTTGCACGAACATGCGATTTCATCAGACGTTTTAAAATTTTAAGTTCTTTTCAATGTATCTCAAGTTTTAACAAAAATATCTCAAATACTGGCTTATCAGTATTCATTTTTTTTAATCCATGGCTAGTGGTATATTAAACCATAGGTTGCAAATTTAGGATACAATTCAATAGTTAGTTTTTGAGATGATTAAGGAATTATTTCAATTGTAGTCCATATATATTTTTATAATTATATCTCAAGAACCAGCGTATCAATATAGTTGAAGTTTATTACTGATATTAAATGATATACTATTATTTGATACCTGTAATTTGGTTTATATGCAAAGGCAGATTTAAGATATTTTAATTTTTCCTTGAATATTCGATATTTTTGACCGGTTTTAAGTATGTATGCAAATTAAGCTCATATTAAGATCACGGTATCTCAAAAATCATCGTATCAATTTAAGTGTAATTTATGGCTCATATTGCACGATATACTACAAGTTAGTATGTAAAATTTAATTCAAATGCAATGACAGATTCTTAAAATATGCAATTTTAAGTAAGAAGCATATCCGTGTTATTGAAGCAAAATAATATTTACAATAATTAAATATCACGAAATATCAATATTAATGAGACTCATTACACATATTACATACATAGATAAATATTTAGATGATAGTGGAAGTATTTCAATTGTGGCTTATATTATAAAGATATCTCAAAAACCAGTTTATGAACAAGGATGATATTTTTTACTGATATTACGTGATATGCTATTATTTGATAAATGTAATTCACTAAGTATACATTTAAGATATATCAATTTTTGCTTGAATATTCGACATTTTAGACTTGTTTTAAGTTTGTTTCAAATTAAGCTCATATTAAGATCACGGTATCTCAAAAATCATCGTATCAATATAAATGTAATTTATTGCTGATATTGCATGATATACATACTACCGGTTAGTCTGTAAATTTTTTCATATGCAATGATAGGTTCTTAAAATATGCAATTTTAAGTGATAAGATTTTCCATGTTATTGAAGCAAAATCTGTTTACAATTAAAATAGTTACAAAATATCTCACAAAATGGGGCATCAATATTAATGAGATTTATTACACATATTTATTGTTATTGTATTGAGGTTGTTAAATTGAATAAATATTTAATAAATAAAACTTAAGCAACATGAGCTGTTGGCAATCAGAAATGAACAAAATACATAAGTATTTTAATTTAAAAAAAAAAAATTTATACACATATATAATATAAAATTATTTAAAAACTAATTTATTAAAAAAACTAATACTTCAAGGTAAATTTGTTAATTTGTTCCAGTGAAGAATTTTGTAATCTAATTAAAATTTTAAAATAGCCACAACATATCGAATGACATCAAAAACAAAAATTACAATATCCAAAGAATCGCCCATTGGATATAAATTTGATTACGTACATTAATTATTCTGAACATTTCTTATAAATTCTTATAAAACACTTTGGGAAACACTTTTTTACAGTCCCTAATTTATAAATTTAACTGTTTGTTTCTTCCAGGTGAAGTTTTTTTTGTATCTAATTAAAAAAATTAAAATAGGCACGACATATCGAATGACATGAACAATAAAAATCTCAATATTTAAAGAATCACTGCTTGGATATATATTTGATTACGCATATAAATTATTTTGCACATTTATTATAAATTCTTGTGAAATACTTTGGAAAATACTTTGTTACAGTCCCTAATTTATAAATTTAACTGTTTGTTACTTCCAGGTGAAGAATTTTGTTATCTAAATCGAATGACATCAAGAACAAACATTACAATATCAAAGAATCACTCATTGGATATAAATTTGATTACTCACATTAATTATTTTGAACATTTATTATTAATTCTTGTGAAATACTTTGGGAAACACTTTGTTACAGTCCCTAATTTATAAATTTAACTGTTTATTACTTCCAGGTGAAGAATGTTACTTATCTAATTAAAAAAATTAAAATAGCCACAACATATCGAATGACATCAACAACAAAAATTACAATATCCAAAGAATCGCCCATTGGATATAAATTTTATTACGCACAATAATTATTTTGAACATTTATTATAAATTCTTGTGAAACACTTTGGGAAACACTTTGTTACAGTCTCTAATTTATAAATTTAACTATTTGTTTTTAAAACGGTTTTTGTTTCCAACTTTTTATTTTTTATTTCTAACTGCAGCAATTCAACATTTAATTGATGCTCTTATTCTTGATATTCTGCTTGCTTTTGTCATTGCTCTTCCTTACGCTGTAGTTCCCTATGAAGATTTTTAATTAGTATTTTTACAAGTTCTTCTCGAGTATCGATATTAGAATGGATTTTCTCGTTTATAGTAATTTTGTTCATAGTTTTTCTTTGGAGTTGTAAGTGATTTGTGCTTCTTTTGTTTTAAAAGTATAAGGTTCCAACTAGACCATTTAGGATATGTTTCAATATGTAATATTTTTTTTTTTTACAAGTAATACAATTATGCGGGTTTTAATGCAGTTTGGGAAACACTTTGGGAAACTCTTTGTTACAGTCCCTAATTTATAAATTTTACTATTTGTTTTTAAAACGGATATCCAACTTTTTATTTTTTATTTCTAACTGCAGCAATTCAACTTTTAATTGATGTTCTTATTCTTGATATTCTGCTTGCTTTTGTCATTGCTCTTCCTTATCCTGTAGTTCCCTATGAAGCATTTTAATTGGTAATTTAACAAGCTCTTCTCGAGTATCGATATTAGAATCGATTTTCTCGTTTATAGGAAATTTGTTCGTAGTTTTTCTTTAAAGTTGTAAGCGATTTGTGCTTCTTTTGTTTTAAAAGTATAAGGTTCCAACTAAACCACTTTGGAGATGTTTCAGTACGTAAATTTAAAAACTTCACAGTTAATAAAATTATGCAGGTTTGAATGCAGTTTTATTGTAAACTGTGTTAGATATAATTTTTTTTGAAAACTATTAAAGTCTACTATAATATGGTGTTTGTATTATCCACTTCAACAATAACAACTTCTTGTTTGTCATTAATGTTTTGTAATTCATCGAAGATGTTCAACAAATTCAATATTGGCAACCAGAATAACGTCAGTAGTATTAATGGCCGGTTCCAGAATGGTATTAAAGTTTCCTTTAAACCAAAAAGGCGCCTTTAAGTAGTGTAACTTGTTCCATAATTGATTTTTAAACGTCACTTTACGAAAAAGTTTCTTTTGCCATATGGAACAGAAGCAGACTTTAAAGTCGACTTTTCTATTAAGTAAGCTTTACATAAAGGAGACTTTTCTGTGACATTATGGAACCGGCACTAAGTAATTCGCAGGTCTTCAGGTTCTTCTGAATAACGTATTCTAGAACTACATCGTCCTGTTTAGGTGTGGTTCATGCCACAGCCGTTAAATTTGTTTTGATTAGCTAAGGTAATATTTCTACAAAAGGGATACATAATATGATAATAATAATTATACATAATTAATAATTTATACATGGATCGTTTAGTTATATGAAAATTCAATTTATAATAAATAACATACTTAGGTAGAATATTGTCGGAATCATAAGTAGTTGGCAAACCGTTGATGCTTAATGATAAATAGGTCATCAATTGTTTTTCATAATCAACGAATTTTTGTGTTTCAGCTAATCCACCACCAGTTTTAAATATTTCCAATTTGTTCTTCGATTGTTTTGATTTCATTATCTGTTTTTTTTTTCATAATCAATGAATTTTTGTGTTTCAGCTGATCCACCACCAGTTTTAAATATTTCCAATTTGTTCTTCGATTGTTTTGATTTAATTATCTGTTTGATTACGTCGTATTTGGAACGCAGAACTGCAGCAGTTCTGTCATTACTTTAAATTCTTTGCTTATTACTTCCAACATTTTTTATTTTTCTTTCCACGTTACTGCATTGGATGTTTTATGTTCGATAATACTAATATGCCTAATTACTAGGTCAACTAGAAAACGTATTGCAAGTTCTGTAAAATTCTTAGACCCGTTTCTTACATCGGCCATCGTTTAATGCACAATGCTAATACACGATTTACGGGAGGTTTTTGTACAAAATATTAGGTTAGCTACACCATAAGACGTAAACAAAACAAAAGCAGGCACAGTCATGGGCTCTCACTTTCACACATATGGAAACATCTCTATTGTTCCTTGTTACAAGTACGCAATGTAAACAAATGAAAAGCAGACACAGTCATGGGCTCACACTTTCACACATATAGAAACATCTCTATTGTTCCTTGTCACAAGTACGCAATGAAGTTTGGCGTTCATTTTCAGGAGTACCACCATAAACAAATTGGTGGTTATCTTAATTTATGTGACCAATTACTTTTAAGCAGTGAATCTGCAATGGAAAGATGCAAAAACTTATTCTCTCAATAAAACTTCCCAATAAATTTATTTGTTCGATAGTTAACTGGAACTTTATTGACAGGTGGAAAGACCGGCCGTTAATTAAGTTACTAAAAGAGTAATAATATAAAAAATATATTTTTGTAAGAAAAATTAATTCATTTTTAAAACAAAACTCAACTTAGCAAGCAAATTAAGAATAATAATATTCACTCATAATATTCATATATCAACATTTCTAAAACTTCATGACACATGCATTCAATGTCTGCCAAAAAAATGATTTCATTTTTACATACAGGTGTGATTCAGTTAAGCCTGATCCGTTAAAAGGTTATGACTTTTCATTTTAATTATTTTTATTCGTTGCTCATTTTTAAACTAAAAACAAAACGAAGATTCAAAAAATTAACAGAAAGAGGATGAGATACATTCTGACACATCATTCAATGTCAGCCACAAAATTGACTTCATTTTTACATACAGGTGTGATTCAGTTAAGCCTGATTCATTGAAGGGTTATGACTTTTCATTTTAATTATTTTTATTCATTGATGATTTTTAAACTAAAAACAAAACGAAGATTCAAAAAATTAACAGAAAGAGGATGAAGAACTAAAACACTTATCAAAAGAAGATGCAAGTAATGGGCAAGTTTCAGATAATGAATTT
This sequence comes from Othius punctulatus, assembly GCA_951805005.1. Lineage (NCBI taxonomy): Eukaryota > Metazoa > Arthropoda > Insecta > Coleoptera > Staphylinidae > Othius > Othius punctulatus. The sequence continues at coordinate 20,037,693 of OX638146.1, forward strand.
TCAGATTGCATGTGAATTTTGGTTTGATTTGCTTACTCGTGATATTAATGCTCACACTATAACGGTCATGAAAAATCTGCTTCGTAATTAATTTATACACTGCTCTACATCTAATGGGGGTTGGTGCCGTGAGAAAGTCACGTATTCGCGTGCAATCGATTACCATTTTCAGAAACTGGTTCCGTCATTGTAACTCTCAATTAACTATGCAGAAAATTGGTCCTGAGCTAATCAGCCCATCTATGCAAACGACCCTACCTCCTGAGAAAAAAAAGGGCAGAGGAGCAAAGATCGAGGTCCCAATCAATCCGAATGAATTACCTCCAATCGGCCTGGAACCGGATCCGCTAACCCTCCGTGCCAGGGTATGGTATGCAAATCGAAATTAATAACCCCGCCGGTCTAGAGAATGGAAACGGGGGCTAAGATGCATTCATAAGAAGCGAAAAGTGGGGTGCACCGATAATAATTAGGTGCCGATAATGTCTGCAAACCGGCTTCGGGACGGATGAGCGGTGATGGTCAGGAACGCGGAGGTGCATAACATTACGGATCGGGTGAACACGGCAGCTGGTGCAGCCCCCCAACGGGATTCCTCCTTGGCCGGGCGAGGAAGAGCTCGCGGGGCACCTGGTCGCCCCCCTCGCCAGTAAGCCGATAGTTCTAATTAAAATGCATTAATAATTAATGCTGCGCGTAAATAAATTTGAATTTATTTTTGCGCCCCCTTTGATTAGGGGATGGAATGGGGGCACCGTTGTGCACCAGGAGCGATCGTGGGCTGAATAATCAGCCGATCTGCTGGGAGCTCGTTTTCGTTCGCATAATTAGAAAGATCGTGCATGTGAGAACTTTGCACCCCGACACAAGGAGGTTCTTGAATGTTTCAATTTGCTGATTATGCAGCTGCGGACGTATTAGAATACACATGCGTCGGAATATGTGCAGATTCACATTGATTCATATTTATTTAATATAATAAATATTTATTACAAGTCGCCAGAAAAATATAGTTACTTTATCATATACAGTGATACAATATTGACAATGTTGACAAGAGGGAAAAGCAGTTGAGATAAAGTGAAACACAACTGATACATGGTGAAAGGCAATCGTAAAACTCTGTAAAATAATCGTGCCAAAGAAGGTGTCTTTGTGAGTTAAATTCTTTGATTTAACAATTTAGTTTTTAAAAACAACTTTATTAATATTTCTACACTACATATGTACAGTCGTCTTCAAAAATGTGTTGTGCAGAGATAATTGGCTATTGTAAGTCGTGTTTAAAAATGTGTTCTAAAAATATAACCTTAAACCTATACAAATGTGTGTACAACACTTTGTTGAACTTTGTGTGAAATTAAGTCACATTCACACAGCATAAATGTTGTACAACACTTTAATGAACATGACTGTACGCACTTAGATAGTTCCATGTTCGAATTTCGATGAGAAAATTTTTCACAAGGCACAATAAACTGAAATTCATTTGACTTATTTGAGCAGTTTCTTTTTCTTTTAAAATTACTCTTTCATCACTATGAAAACCAAATAAGAGCCTTTTTCGTCCATAAAATATCGGTCTATATGTGTACTACATGAAGAAAGATCGAAAAAGTCTATTGGCCTCCCCGAGATGAGCTTTTTTCGAAATTTGCAATCGATATGTAAACTTTTGGAAGAAATTGTGTATACAAATAAAACTGGTAAAAGTTGCAAATTTGCCTCAATTGCGTTGGCCAATGTGTACGTAGCGGAAGTTATGTTAGCAATGTAATTCAATTGGGCAAGATTTAACACTTTCTGCATTGCAATAATTTAGTCCAATTTATGATCAAGTGATCGTAAAATTAGTGGTTATTTGCACATATTGTACGAAAATTGGCTATCATCAACCTTTGCTTTGCATCTAAGGCCATACAGCTTAGCGGTAGAGCTTAATGCCCTTTAGGATGAAAATAATTTTTGCTCGCACGGAATGAAAATTGGTTGGTGTTTTAATAAACTGGGAATTGAAAAAAAAACAACATTATCTATTTTTACTTCATTTCTGTTTCTCTTTCTAAGAAATGTGCTTGAGTTTTCAGCCCAGCTGTAACCAAAGAACTGCAGATTTTCATAACAAATTGATATTTTATGAAAATCTTGGTTGACCTTACAAGTGACCTAAGCGACAAATTCGTTCGATCATTTCGTGACATCCGAAATTTGGTTCAACTATCATCGAGGAAATTTTCGTATAAGAACTGCGAAGTTTAGACTTCATAAGCTGCCTATTTGCCAAAAAGATTCAGTCGAGAGTTAATGGTTTCTAACAAAATGTTTGAGAATATATAAGGATATCATTTACCATCAAGTAAACAGAAACACTCGGTTTTGATGAACAATTATATTGAGGTAAAAACTTCTGCCGCTTAGCTGTCGTTATACGTTGTGTTGTATGTTGTATTGTATATTGTGTTGTATGTTGCTTGTAGCTGTGTTATGTGGTTTGTATATAAATACTGAGTTCCTTAAGTTTTTATGAAAACCGAGTTAATAAGCTTTGGAGCAAAATTGAGTTTCTAGAGTTTAGAGAAAAATGAGTTTCTAGAATTTAGAGCAAAACTTAATTTCTAGAGTTTAAAACAAAACTGCGTGGTTGTATGTTGTAAGTTGTTTGTAGCTGTGCTGTGTGGTTTGTACATAAAAACTGGCTCTGTTTAGATTAAATCAAAACCAAGTTTCTAGAGTTTGGATAAAAACTGAGTTTCTAGAGTTTGGATAAAAACTGAGTTTCTAGAGTTTAGAATAAAAGTGAGTTTCTAGACTTTAGAGCAGAAATTCATAGTTTAGTTTAATTCTGAATTTTCAAGTTTTGGGCAAACCTGAGATTCACTGTTTGGTATTAAACTGAGATTCTCGGTTCAGGTCAAAACCTGGATGCACAGTTTTGCGACCGAATTCCTAGAGTCTGGTGCAAAATTGAGTTTCTATAGTTTAGAGCGAAAGTGAGTTTCTACTAGAGTTGAGCAAATCAGAATTTCTACAGATTCTAGAGAATGCAAAACTATGTATACCTAATATAAAAACTATATAATTTAAACGATATATCGTTTAAACTATAACGATATTAACACGTTTCAATTGAACTATTCAAAATTAAAATTTCTTTGATAACATTGGTTATCAGTTATCACAGTAATGGAAAATAAGCATATTTCCCAAAATATGGTGCATGTGTAAATGGCATAACTACAAAACTGAGTTTGTCCTAAGCTTTGACGAAAAACTGAATTTCCCAATTTAGTTTTTAACCGAGTTTCCCGGTTCAGGGCAATAGCGAGTTTTCCAGTTTAGCTAAAAACTAAAAATAAGTGTAGGTCAAAACTGAAATTCGCTGTAAGTTGTTTAAAACTGAGTTTTGCGTTTCAAAACTTAGATACACAGTTTTATTTCAAATAAAGATTCATAGTTTTATCTAAAACTTTGGTTTCTAAAGGATTGGAGCAAAAGTGAGTTTCTAAAGTTTAGAGGAAAAGTGAGTTTCTAGAGTTTAGAGCAAAACTTAATTTCTGGAGTTTAAAACAAAACTGCGTGGTTGTACGTTGTAAGTTGTTTGTAGCTGTGCTGTATGGTTTGTACATAAAAGCTGGCTCACTTTAGTTTAAATGAGTTTTCTAGAGTTCGGATAAAAACTGAGTTTCTCGAGTTTAGAATAAAAGTGAACTTCTAGACATTTGAGCAGAGATTCATAGTTTTGCCTAAATCTGAATTTTCAAGTTTTGGGCAAAACTGAGATTCATTGTTTAGTTTTAAACTGAGATTCTCGGTTCTGGTCAAAACATATATGCACAGTTTTATGACCGAGTTCCTAGAGTCTGGTGCAAAATTGAGTTTCTATAGTTTAGAGCGAAAATGAGTTTCTACTAGAGTCGAGCAAAACAGAGTTTCTATAGATTAGAGCAAAACTGAGTTTATCCTAAGCTTTGACGAAGAACTGAATTTCCCAAGTTAGTTTTAAACCGAGTTTCCCGGTTCAGGGCAATAGCAAGTTTTCCAGTCTAGTTGAAAACTAAAAATAAGTGTCGGTCAAAACTGAAACTCGCTGTGGGTTGTTTAAAACTGAGTTTTGCGTTTCAAAACTTAGATACACAGTTTTATTTAAAATCGAGATTCATAGTTATATCTTAAACTGAGACTCACAGTTTTTCTTAAATCTGCATTTTCTAGTTTACGTCAACACTGAGATTCACTGTTTAGTTTTAAACTGAGACTCTCTGTTCAGGTCAAAACCGGATTCCCTCAGTGATCTAACGGCCAGTTCCATAATGTAATTAAAGTTTCCTTTAAACCAAAAAGGCACCGTTAAGTAATGTAACGTGTTCCATAATTGATTTTTAAACGTTACTTCACGAAAAAGTGTCTTTTATCATATGGAACATAAGCAGACTTTAAAGTAGACTTTTCTATTAAGTAAGCTTTACATAAAGGAGACTTTTCTGTGATATTATGGAACCGGCCCTAAGTTCAGTGCATAAAAGTGGGTTTTGAAAGTGAGTGAGTAAAAGTGTGACTAGAAGCAAAAGTGACGAGGTAGACCTGAAGTTTATTAAGTTTAAAATATTTGACGTCCATAGAAGTCTACATATGTACATACGGTTAGAAGCTCGGTTTGAACTACTCGAGATTGTTCTACAAAAGTACTAAGTTTTCGAGTTTAGTTTCAAATCTAAGTTTCCAAATTTAAATGAAATGTGAGTTTCCCAGTTTCGGCCAATACTAACTTTCCCAGTTTACATAAAACATAAATTTTCTTTGATATAACGAAAAACCGGGTTTCTAGAGGTTTTACAACTGGGTTTAATAGCTGAATTTTTTTAAATCAAAACTGAAGCTTACAATTTCTTGCCGGCCAAGAATATCCATTTGCATTAGACTGAAGGAGACTGATAAGTTATGATGAAATTATTACATTACGTGCCAATTTGAGTTTCCCAGTTTCGACCAATACTAACTTTCCCAGTTTACATAAAACATAAATATTCTTTGATATAACGAAAAACCGAGTTTCTAGAGGTTTAGGTTAGAACTGGGTTCAATAGCTAAATTTTTTTTTAATCAAAACTGAAGCTACAATTTCTTGCTGGCCAAGAATATCCATATGCATTAGACTGAAGGAAACCTAAGTTTTGCTGAAATTATTACAATACATGCCAAGTTTTAATTTTCCCTTTCTCTTCTCGTTTACATAGCTGTTATAATATTATCGGGGCACCATTCTTGTTGTGATATTTGCAGCAAAACTGAACTACTTCTGCTGATTGTTTATAACTCGTTTTATAATGAGAATCTAATGGTATCAAGGCATCAACATTGTATGCACGGATATCTGTAGTCTTCAAGTTTATAATTTTTATTGGCTTCTTGAGCAGCAGTACTGCCCAGTTTTTTCTGTAAACTTCAAAGCAAGATCAGAACCTTTTCTTTGCAGTACGCATGAAAGTGCAATAATTATTGTACTGTAAATGTACACTAAAACTGAGTAGTTCTGCATGCTATTTTGATAAAAGTTTTGAATCCAGTTTTCAGAGTAGCTCTGAATGCCATTTTCAGAAAAGTTCTGAATACCGTTTTCAGAGTAGTTCTGAATACCGTTTTCAGAGTAGTTCTGAATACCGTTTTTTGAGTAGTTTTGTATCCAGTTTTCAGAGTAGCTCTGAATACCGTTTTCAAAGTAGTTCTGAATACCGCTTTCAGAGTTGTTCTGAATACTGTTTTCAGAGTAGTTCTGAATACCGTTTTCAGAGTAGTTCTGTGCGCTGCTTTAAGACTTGTAGTTCTGCACGCAGTTTTTATAGTACTTCTGAATACTGTGTTTAAGTAGTTATGTATCTGCTTTCGGGTTTCAGAGTAGTTCTGAATATCGTTTTCAGAGTAGTTCTGAATACCGTTTTCAGAGTAGTTCTGAATACCGTTTTCAGAGTACTTCTGAATACCGTTTTCAGAGTTGTTCTGAATACTGTTTTCAGAGTAGTTCTGAATACCGTTTTCAGTGTAGTTCTGTGCACTGCTTTAAGAGTTGTAGTTCTGCACGCAGTTTTTATAGTAGTTCTGAATACTATGTTCTAAGTAGTTATGTATCTGTTTTCGGGGTTGTTCTGTATGCAGTTTTCAAAGTAGTCTTTTCATCCTCCCTTTAAGCAGCTCCTTTTAGTGTTCTTTCCATCTGTTCATGACTTCCTCTTCTTCTGTCAGTACTACTCTTTTTTTACTCTTGAATTAGTTTGGCTGTTTTCTTTTCTCTGTTCTGAGATTTTTTAATACTTTAAAGAAAAGTTTCTGGTTGCCTCTGCTATCTTCTTCCATCTTCTCTCCAAACTCCTCCAAGGCTTTTGCTTTTGGCACTTTGTATTTCTGCTTTAGCTCTCTTTCTCTGTTTCTTGTATCTCTCGTAGTCCTTTTCTGTTCCTGTGTGCAGGTATTGTTTCCATATTATTCTCCTCCTTGTTACTTCCTCCTTTACCTTCTTGTTCCACCACTCTGGTTGCTTCCTCCTTGACAGGAGGAATTTTGACAGTTCTACATTTTGACAGTTTTGACAGTTTCAAACAGTTGAGTTTTGACAGTTCTACATTTACGTTCTACATACACCGTTGCCAACACTACAATTTGCATCACCATGAAAACCAAATAAGAGCCTTTTCTCCCATAAAATATCGGTCTATATGTGTACTAATGAAGAAGGATCGAAAAAGTTTATTGGCCTCCCCGAGATGAGCTTTTTCCGAAATTTGCAATCGAATTGTAAACTTTTGGAAGAAATTGCGTATACAAATAAAACTGGTCAAAGTTGCAAATTTGCCTCAATTGCGTTGGCCAATGTGCACGTAGCGGAAGTTATGTTAGCAATGTAACTCAATAAGTATTCCAAAAGTCGTTTAAACACTTAACCCGATTGTGTCAGTCGCCCGTGCCCCATTTTTCCAAAAGGTGAGCGTCGCCTTTGTGGTGGTGCTTTCCCGAAAGCTTGGAATTCCAGGCGAGCCGCGCTCACCCTTTACAGTGGCCGCACGTGGGTCGTGACCACCGCGGCACATACACGTGTGTGTGCACATACGTACACACACAAAGGGCCGCACGGATTATGGAAAAAAGAGGAGAGCACAGGGGAAATATAATAACGTAGGCATCCGCGTCGAAAACGTAGAAACCCCGAAATTTCTTCACACAACATTCCCTTAATATTTTCCAGGCGCTGAGCACGAATGTTTGTTGTAATAATTAAATAATTCCACATATCCGGAACGGAAAATATAATAACGTCTCTAGTCCGAATTCATTAGTGGATTTTAAAATTAGGAATTACAAACAGCGGGAGGCGGCGGCGGCGGCGGCATTCCTTTCGCACACTCCTGCAAAATGCAAATTACGTCCGGCGCTGTCCACTCGCGCTAATTGCAGATCTCCTTCGGACCGCACCACTTATTCCGGCCCCCGGGATAATTATGGCGACGTCTTTAATTAAAACAGATTGCGCCCCCCCATCCACCCACCCCCACACACAGCCACATTTTTGCCCCGGCACAGGCGCGCACCGAAAATTTAATCGGGAAAGATAATCCAATCCGGGATATCAATAAATTCGTTATAATATACAACGGAACGGAGAAAATTCGTGATTAATTAGTAAAGTTATTTAATATATATGAGGGCGCGGATCGGAGAGCGCGGCTCTGGCTCTGGCGGCGGCGAGAGGGGAGCGGTAATTATCAGTCGCAACAGTGGAGCAAAGAAACGTAATAGATATCCAATTATGGGGACGGCTGTATCGACCATATGCCTTTCTAATTGTTATTACTTCGGCCCAATATCTCCTAAAGCACTGCCCCCCACCCCCCTTCCATGCCGACCCCGCGAAAGTGCTCGTTACACCAGGCGAATTTCGGAAGGGTTGCGAATGCCAGAAATTAGGAATAGGGATCGTGCAGTCCTGCTCGTCTGCCTATTACACAACAACGACTTTCATTCAGATTTAGGGCCGTTTCAGGCACCATATAATAGTTGTAATGTTAGCATGTTCATTAACGGGATGAAAACATATGGAACTTGAACAACAAATCCTCCATAGAATATAATAATAATCATAATCATACCGAACCTACACCAGAGGCATTATAGATTATATGCAGTCGTAATTTTCACCCCCATGAAAAAAAAAATTGCCTGCTCATTATAGCAGGGCTCCCCAAAATTTTTGGTAGTAGGCCACATATGACTATTACAAGCCATTATGGTAAATAACGATTATGATAGATTATTGTACACATATCTGCAAATTTGAGATAAGTTCTCAACTGGAGGTAATCATTTGACAAATTTTGTCTATTACAAGCTTTTGTCCCCGAAAAAAAAAGTGTAGAAAATTTGGCCAAAAACCTGTGTGTTTGACAGATAATTATAATTAATAAATGTATACAGAGTTTTGTTAGAAAATGTTGGATTTTGAGAGTTGGAGTTCATACTCCATACTGTATGTTCATACAGTATGACCAAGTTATAACTAATAAATTTTAGAAAATTAACTATATTTCGAAAAATACTGAGAAAATATTTTATGTTATTTCACAAATATTAACAAATGTTATTGCTATTTGATTTATTTCGATTTTGTTAAGTTCACTTTAAATGTGTTAATATCATTAATAGTTCAGTCATATTAGTCCCTAAAAGCCAATGTGACGAAAATAAAATTATACAGTTTTGAAATTTGGTATACATGCTCTTGAGTACTCCAGAATCGAACATCGTCGAAAATTTCAAAATTTCTAAATTTGAGCATTTTTATCAGTTGCACTTATTTCGATAAATACTGAGACAGATATCTAAATATTATTTTCTAGACTGAAACGATTAATTTTCATTCAAAATTATTTTAAAAAAACTGGAGCTAAGAAATGTTCAGATATGGACGATTTTAATCCAGAACTGTAAAATCTCCAAAATAGTACTCTTCCAATATGTTTAAATTTCAATTGAAGTTGGTAAAATTTTGAATAAAAAATAAAATTTCAAAAGGAGAAATTGTTATTTTTTAGAAAATATCACATATATTATAAGTTAGAGCGAAGAATATTAATAGCTGAATTTGCAAATTTTACAGATATGAACCGTTTCAATTTCAAATAAGTCAATGAATTTGGAAAATTGCAATTGGCGCAGTTGTAATTATATGTATTCTTTTTAAATCATTGATGCTTGATTTTTTTTAATTATGATTTGGTCAAACCCTGCTTGTAAAAAATGGATTCCAGTACCTAAAACTTAGTAGTAACTTAAATAAATTGTAAATCATGGCAGTCGAACATGATAATTTTACAGATTAGGATAGCTGCAGTGGAAAATATGATTGATTTATCATATTAAAAATTTGAAATGATGAAACCTGGAGCTAAAAAATGTACAAATTTGGATAATTGTTATTAAACATTTGCAAAATTTTCATCTACAACTTGTAACCCAACAAATTGTACAACAGAACTCTTCAAATATGTTAAATTTTAAATTGAAATTGTTAAAATGAGGAAAATTGAATTGATTATGAGTAAATATGAATTTCAATTGGTACATTTAAATGAATTTTAGATGTTAGATTTTAGATTTTTTAGAGACGAATGTATATGAACATATTACAGATTTTGATAGTTGCAATAAAAATATGATAGATTCGTCATACGAAAAATATGAAATGATTTAAAAAAAAACTGGAACTATAAAATGTGTAGATTTGTATAATTTTGATTGCAAAAGTGCAAAATTTTTAACTCCAACTGTCGAAATCCAACATATTTTCCAGCAGAACTGTCCAGATATATGAATTTGAATAATTAGATTTAACCACGAGATGGCATTTGCAAGCTTCTCTCAATCGTCTTCACATATGTTAAATTTTCAATTGAAATTGTTAAAATCTATCAAATTTTCAAATCCATGTGTCAAACTCTGGTAATAGCTACACATTTTTCTTTACTTCTGGCAGATCATTTAATTACAATTCTGAATTTCTGACAATCTTTTTTTCTTTTACATGCAATAAATTATTATCATTATTATTATTATTACATGTTAAGATTTGAACGATTTAGATGGAAAATTTACCAAATTTGGAATGTTCGAAAATTGGGCAGATATAATTATTTTTTCACATTTTCATACGACACATTTGGAATGATTTAAAAAAAATGTGCTAAGAAATGTGCAGATTGGGACAATTTTGATTGAATATGTGCAAAATTTTGAACTCCAACTGTCTAAATCATACATATTTTCCAACAGAACTCTTCAGATATATGAATATGAATAATTAGCTTTCACCACGATATGGCATTTATATGCTACTCTCAATTATCTTCAGATATGTTAAATTTTCAATTCAGATTGTAAAAATTTGTAAAATTTTCAAATCCATTAGTAAAAATCTGTCAATAGCTGTTAATCTATACCTGTTAAGATTTGGACGATGTTGAATGACAATTTACCACATTTGGAGTGTTCAATTTGGAAAATTGAGCAGGGAAAATTGGAAAATTTGGAAGCAATTGTAGTGTAAAATATAATAAATAAATAGCTAATTGAAACTTAAAAATTTTGAGAGTTCGGTTTGGAAAATTTTGCAGATTTCATCAGTTTGAGTTAAAATTTTCATAACTGGAGATAATTATTTGACAAATTTTGATAGTTGAACTCAAAATTTGGGGCACACTTTGACAAAAATTATCAGTTGTAGTTTATAAATTGACCAAATTTTCAATGCTCATATGTAGTTTGAGAGTGGATAGAAAATGACAGATTTCAATTGTTACAATTGTAAATTTGATCAAATTTAACAGGTGGAGTTGAAACATTTTTTTCAGTGTATTTGCAGAGATCTGCTGCAAAATGTCAAATTTTAACAGTTCAATATATCTTCCCATCTTTCAGATTTTCATTTTAAATTTGTATGGGTTTTGCTGCAAAATCACTCAGATTTCGGCAGTTGGAGTTTTACAGATTTCGACATCTGGCTCTAGAACTTCACAGATTTTGACAGTCACAGTTGATAATCGGAGAGATTTGATTTGAATAAACTATTTTATAGGTGTCAGGCTTGCAATGTGGCATATATTATGTAACAAAAAGAAAAATGCCAAATTGTGATTTGTGCGTTTTTGCTTAACATTTGCATTTGGACATACTCTTAATCGGTATTCGAACCAGGAACCTCTGGCTTAGAAAGCGAATGCCTGAAGCGCCACTGTTAATTCTTTATTTAAAAATTAGGAGCTTCCAACTTTACTTTCAATTAGCCCTGTCTCGTTATTGCAAAGAAAAAGAGATAACTTTTTCAAAACCGATTAGGCCGTCAAAAAGCCACCCCCTCGGCCGCTCCCAGGGCGAGAGCGGCGCCGCTCCCCCACGCAGCCTCCACCCTTTCACTCCCCCTGCTCGCGTTCCTGCAACTATTAAACAATTTAAACTTCACGCAGTTCGATTTTATTCGTGAAATTTAATTAAAAGCAATTAAAATAATTAGTATAAGACATAAATTTGAAATCAAATTATAGATAGGAATTGGTTCGGATATCGGGGCGAGGGGGGCGGCGAGGCGCGGGCAAATTAACTTAAGCCCCCGACGGAGGGGGCGGCGGCGGCCCCTCGCTCTCGCGCCGTTTCTACAAATCATCCCATTTTTCCGATCCCAACCCTTCCGCGCGCGCTAGTTTTAATTGTTTTAAAGCGCATCGCCGATTCCCGGATGTTTCCGGCCCCATTGGCGCCCCCTGATCACGAAGGAGAGTTCACACGAGGGAAATTTTCAAGTCAACTCCCACACAAGTATGTAGGGATAATAATAATTTCCTGAAAATTTTCGAAATCAGACATTTAACTGAAATGATACTGAATGGTCAACTGAAGATCAACTGAAAAATTCCAGGTCCTTGGAAAATATAGAGATATTTTTTTGAAAATTGCCTGTTATAGCGGAAGTATAGTATATGGTTTGGCTGGATATTGTGTATTTGATATATTTTTTACAAATATAATACGTCAAAATCTCAAAATGTTGACAATATGTGAGAAAAAAAAATTGAAATTCTGTTTCAGACATTTTTGAAAAATTATCTAAATATTTTTCACACACCTAGAATATATCACTCGACCTTCAGATGACGATTCAGGACCTTCTCAGATGAAAGTCTGATTTAAAAAATTTCAAAAACAAGATTTTAAAAACTTGTGTATAATTGCGATTACCAAAGCTTTGCTTTTATGAATAATTTCGAAAATATGATAAATATTTGAAAACTATTTCAACAAAACTTGAGGATAATGTTAAGATAATGTTAAACTTGACACTATGACACAAAATTTTGCTTTATTTAGAAAACTGCCCAGGAATTTAGCTTTGCGGTTTTGGCATATAAATATTAATAAATAATCACACGACTAATAAATATTATCTCTGTGTTAATAGCTACAGATATCGAGAATCTACGAATATGGAGAATAATAAATATTATCTCTCTGTTGTTATCTACAGTTATTGTGAGTATGTCAAAATTCATGTCTCATGTCAATTAATGTTGCTTTTCTGACAAAACTCACATGGAATTAAGTTTTTATGGTATTTGGATATAAATATTAATATATAATCATAGGAATATTACAGGGTGTCCAAGATAAGGATATGTTCATACAGTATAACCAGATTATAACTCATAAATTTGAGACACTCAACTGTATTTCGAAAAATACTAAGAAATTATGTTCTAGATTATTTCACAAAATGGTGCTAAGAAAATTTAAAAAGTTTTTAAAAGGTCATCTGTTATAGTCGTATCATTATGTTTTAAAAATACTATTTTTTTTCGACAGTATTTAATTAAAAAAAGACTAATTAAGTTTAATTTGAAATAATAAAAAAAAACTGGAGATAAAAATGTTCAGATTTTGACGATTCTAATAAAAACTGTAAAAATTTTCAATCCCGACTCTCGAAATCTAACATTTTCCAACAGAACTCTTCAAATATGTTTAATTTTCAATTGACGGCGTTAAAATTTAGAAAATTGCAATTGGAGAAATTGCTTGTTCAGAAAATATCACAGATATGATGAGATGAACCGTTTCAATTTCAAAAGTTAACGAATTTGGAAATTTGAAACTGGTACAGTTGCAATTATTTGAGTTTTTTAATTTTAATTATTGATTTTTGATTTTTTGATTAATTCTAATCCTGTTTGTAAGTAATGGATTTCAGTAGCTTCGCTAAAATAAATTGTAGATCATTGACAGTCGAAAATAATGATTCTACAGATTAGGGTAGTTTCAGTAGCAAATATGATAGATTTGTCATACTAAAGCTTTGAAATGATTAAAAAGAACTGCAGGTAATTTTTTTTACAAATTTGGTCAATTTCCTTAAACATCTGCAAAAGTTCCATTTACAACTCTGGAAATCCAATATGTTATCGAACTCTTCAAGTATGTTAAATTTTTAATTGAAAATGTTAAAATGAGTACAATTGCATTAGGATCATTTAAAACTGATGGATATCAATTGTTTCATTTAAATACTTAAATTGTACCTAAATTTAGACTCGTGGATGAAAATTTTACTAATTTGGATAGTTGCAATAGAAAATGTGATAGATTTATCATACGAAAAATTTGAAATAATCGGGATCAAAAACATGTACAGATTTACACCATTTTAATTGAAAATTTGCAAAATTTTCAACTCCGACAGTCGAAATCCAGCATATTTTCCAACCGAACCGTCATATACAGGATATTATATATTCTTAATCTAAGGATCAACCTGTGTAATGTAGTTGAAGTAGTGCTTTTTTAAGTATTTTCGTTCTAACTATGTGTCAGTCCAACAATATAAGAATTTGCAAATTATTGAATAGTCCAGAGTGCCTCATTTTATTTTTGCCTAGATATATACAGGGTATCCAAGATAAGGATGAACAGCATGGGAATCTCGGAAACCGTAAAAGTTACAAAGGCCGTTAAATTATAAAAAAAGTTGCACAATTTAGTGGTTAGTAATATTCTGTTGAGAAAACTAGAAAATTCCGCTTACTTCCGGAGATATTCGACAAAACTCGAAATTTTGCGATATGGTTTCTATGTTTTTCTGAAGTTATTTGAAAAGGTATATAAAAAAACAAAAAACACTTTCTCATTGCCACTTTTTTAGATCTACAAGTCAGAATTTGTAAATTTTCGTACAACGTTTCGTTTCAAAGATACCATCATCAAAAAAATAAAGGTGATGATGGTTTCTTCGAAACGAAACGTTGTACTGAAAACTGAAAATAAAAACACTATCTTGTAGAGCTAAAAATGTGCCTATGTGCTATAATTCTAAATTCAAGATGTGACTGTCACATTTGTGTAATTCCCTAGATAGAGATTGTACATGTCTATATTTTAATGTTGAGGATAATATCTTGCTAGTTTTACTAATCAACGATATTTTCTCCTTTTATGCACTTTATACACAATAAAATTACTCAGAAGTTATTTTCTTTGTATAAAGAATTGTCAAATGGTAATTTGTTATTCCATGGCAACTTGATTTTTAGAGCAGTCCACGGCAGTTTGATTTTTGCAACACATTTTTAAATTATCGATTTTTTGTGGTAAATAATGTCAGATTATCTATGTGTTATTCATGGTTGAAATCGGAATTTTGCAATATTTTGAATGCCATTAAAATCCAATATCGCGGTAACAAGAAAATCAAAAGTTGACTATGAAAATTTGGGCATCTAGTTGGCGCAGAAAATGTTTGGCACTGTCATCAGAAAGCTCACATCGAAACATGTAAGAGTGTCAAGTTTCGTAAAATTTCCTTCAATAATAAAAAAGTTATAAAAGGAAAAGGACAGTGCACTTTTTCAGTTGTTCAGCGATATTTCAGGAACTGTGAAAGATATCCCGGATTTCGTTTCAGTATATTGAAAGGCACAAAAATAAGAAACTTTCATCCCATTTGACCAACTCTGTATATATCTTCGTTTAATAGATCCTAATGGTGGGCGTCGTAAAAGTGACCACCCTGTATAATTATCTAATAATTAATAATTTTATATAACATTAACAAGTAATATAACCTATTACCTTTATGATTCAATTCAAATTTGAAAATTTATTGACTTGAAATCTAATTTTAAGACTGAAAATTTTGAAAATTAAAAACTGTGAATATCTTAAAATGATCATAAAACAAGTTACCACTATTGTGCTTAGCACGGCAATATATCATATAGCATTTTTCGCAATAGCGAAATCTACCATATTTTCGTACCGAAGTTATCAAATTTATTCAATTATCAATTGCAATTCTGCGGTTCTATCAATTAAACTAAATAACTATTTAAATTCTAAACTGTAGAGGTAGAATTTGCTGAAATTTTTATTGCTTATCAAAAGTTTGAACCGAAATTTTCCAGAAACTGTTATTAATTTGACATTTTCTATTTTTGACATGACAAATCTATATTTTCTATGGCTTCTATTTAAATCTGTCAAATTTTTATCTTTAAGCACTTGAAATTCATCACTTACAAATAACTGTACCTATTGCTATTTTCCAAATTCGTTGATTTTTTAAATGAAACGACTCAAATTTGTAAAATTTTACACATTAAACTATTATTTTTTTAGCTCCAACTGATAAGTGATCACATCACATCTGTTGTATTTTCTACGAAATGTTCATAATTGTAAGTACAAGAATGAAGTGATCACATTACATCTGTTGTATTTTCTAAGAAATGAAAAGCTTTTTAATAGCTTTTTATTAATATAAATCCTTTTTCGATTAAATAACAGTTACATCTAGAAAATGATGTATTTGTCACAATATGATTTGAAATACTTTAAATGTTTTGTAAAAATTCTCAAATTTATTATCTGTCAAAACGACAATTTAAGAAAAAACAAAATTGGACATAATATTATCCACACATATTTTATTTTTCGGAGCCTGGAACACTGAAAGTTGGTATGTGGCTCTTCTACCCAAAATTTTGGGACCCCTGGTCTATTATTAATTAAAAATTGAAATATAAGTCTACAAATTCTCAAATCCTGTAGATTTCTCCTTGGCATTGGTAATTAGACAAAGTAGCAGCTATAGGCAACAGCTAAACAATCAACAGAAAAAGTTTAGTTTGCAGTGTTTCAAGCAATTTTAGTTAATTTCTTTGTCCGGAGCGCAGTTCCAAAAATTACAACCACTTGCCTCGATTAGGGCGAACTTTTCGCTTTTTGCAAATCTCCCCTCCGTGCAGAGGGGGCACGCACCCGACATAAACGCCGAATTGTTTTAATCTACGGACTAATTCGGACAATTCGGGCCGTACTGGCGGGGGGCGGCGGCGGTGGAGGCGGCGTGTGTGACTGCGCGCCGTCCCGTTGGAAACTAATGTGCGTGCAACATTTGACCGAACTTAATTTTCCGGTCGGGCTCGTTTTATTGCAAAAATTGTCCTCGCGGTCACTATCGGAATGAATGCTAAACAAAAGGCCGTTTAGCGCGATGGGGGGCGGCGGCGTGGCGGCGCGGCGCCGCCGCCCCCGGCAAATTCGCGCGCGACCATGGTAATTACGTTAATGGTGAACAGCACTGATGGCCCGGGCCGGTTCTAACAGGTTGTTCGGCAATGTTGTTTGCGTGTCTATGTGTGTTGTAGTTTTTTTTTCGCCCAGGCACTGTTGGGGTGCGTTTTATTTTTTAGTGGACGCGCGAATCGGAGATAATGGCAGTTGCCTACTGTTTACTGACTCTCATGATATCTGTACACATTCGACTAATTAAAATAAAAATGGGCTATTTGACAAAACTCAATTTAATGGTTAAAACTCCAGTCGAAAGCCCATTAAAGATTAGTACGAGTACGAGTTCGACAAATAGGGGAGTACAAGTTCGACAAATAGGGAGTTGCATATTTATATGCTGATCAATTTACGATCAAGATTACTTTACGAAGATATGTGATGAAGATCATAAAGAAGTGATAAACATTTATAACGAAGATTATGAAGATATGACGAAGATCCTGAAGATATGACGAAGATCCTGAAGGTATCAAGAAGATTTATGATAAAAATCATGAAATATGATAAATAAGATGAAGATATATATTAAAAATCATGAAGATAAATATGACGAAGAGTTATGGTGAAGATCACGAAGATATGATGAAGGCGATACAGGTGAAGATTTATGATCAATATTACTTCAAAAGATATGAAAATCTGTGATGAAGATCATAAAGATGTGATAGAGATGTTTGATGAAGATTATGAAGATGTGACGAAGTTCTTGCAGATATGATGAAAATCCTGAGTATGTCATGAGGATTTTTAATACATATAAAAATATAATAATAATAATAATAAATAATATTTATTAGTAGAACTAACATCTTGAAATATTATGAAATACAGATCACATACAGATCATGAAATATCATAAATAAGATGAGGATTTATGATGACGATCATGAAGATAAATATGACGAAGATTTATGGTGAATATCACGAAGATGTAATGAAGGCGATAAAGGTGAAGATTTATGGTAAGGATTACTTCATAAAGATATGACGAAGATCCTGAAGATATGTTGAAAATCCTGAAGATATCATGAAGATTTGTGATGAGGATAATTAATAGTAATAATATAGAATATTTATTAGCAGAAAAGCTACATCATGAAATACATGAAATACACATCATATACATATCATGAAATATGATAAAGAAAATGAGGATTTATGATGAAGATCATGAAGATTAATATGATGAAGACTTATGGTGAAGATCACGAATATATGATGAAGGCGATAAAGGTGAAGATTTATGATAAAGATGAACTTCATGAATATATGAAGATCTGTGATGAAGATCATAAATATATGATAAAGATTTTTGATGAAAATTATGAAGATATGGCGAAGAACCTGAAGCCAGGATGAATATCATAAAGATATGATGACGGTCATAAAGGTGAAGATTTATGATGACGAGAGATTTGATCTGCCATTATTCGTTTAGAGCGTTGTTTATTCGTTCTTTATTTTTGACATGTTGAAACGTTATGATAAAGATCATGAAGATATGATAGAGATTTATAATGAAGATCATGAAAACAGATTTATAATGATAAACACGAAGATATGATTTTTATATTGTGACATTATTTTACATATTTTTTTATACAAAACAAAACTATATTATAATTTTATTGGGGTGTTTCCAAACTTTTTAAACATACTGCATAAGTATTACATTCCTCTATTTTAATTTGCTAAAATTGTAGTCCACAGCTAAGATACACTCAAAATTTGAAGAAGATCCTGAAGAAAATGAATATCATGAAGATATGATTAAGGTGATAAAGGTGAAGATTTATGATGACGAGAGATTTGATCTGCCATTATTCGTTTAGAAAGTTGCGATTTTTTGTTCTTTATTTTTGACATGTTGAAACGTTATGATAAAGATCATGAAGATATGATAAAGATTTATAATGAAGATCATGAAAACAGATTGATGATGAAAAACACGAAGAAATGATTTTTATATTGTTACATTATGTTGCATATTCTTTTTTACAAAACAAAACTGTATTATAATTTTATTGGGGTGTTTCTAAACTTTTTCACTGTGTAAGTATTACATTCCTCTTTTGTTAATTTGCTAAAATTGTAGTCCGCAGCTTAGATACACTCAAAATTTGACGAAGATCCTGAAGACTACATGAATATCATGAAGATATGATGAAGGTGATAAAGGTGAAGATTTATGATGACGAGAAATTTGATCTGTCATTTTTCGTGTAGAAAATTGCGATTCTCGTTCTTTATTTTTGACATGTTGAAACGTTATGATAAAGATCATGAAGATATGATAAAGATTTATAATGAAGATCATGAAAACAGATTGGTGATGAAAAATGCGAAGATATGATTTTTATATTATGACATTATTTTACATATTTTTTTACAAAAGAAAACTATATTATAATTTTATCGGAGTGTTTCCAAAATATTTGAACATACTGTATAAGTATTACATTCCTCTTTTTGTAATTTGCCAAAAATTGTTGATGAAGAACATGAAAAAATGATGAAGATTTATGATGAAGATCATGAAGATTTACAATGAAATACACGAAGATATGATTTTTACATTATTACATTATTTTATATAATTTTTTTTACAAAAGAAAAACGATATTATAGTTTTATTGCGGTCTTTCCAAACTTTTGAACATACTGTATCTCTCTGTTTTTTAACTTGCTAAAATTGTAGTTCACAGCTTAGATACACCCAAAATTTTAAGTTATCAATGTATTAAGTATGTTAGTATCGATATTTCAGGTATGTTTAGATATTATATAAGGTAATGTTAGAATAAATCCCAATAATACATTATGGTGCAGGCGCCAGGACACTAATAAATATTACTTCGAAATTAGCGAATTCAGGTCGGCTAAGGGTTGTACATTTTATGTTTAATTAGCAAATTCACATTTCCAGCATTAATAACCGCCTGAATAATTATATCGTATTGCGAATACATTCAAAAATCAGGATATTGTTATTCTACCAATTAATAATAATACATTATATAATCAAATTCAAACATACAGCTAAATTAACTGAAGTAATAAATAAGCTCCAGCTTCTGACGATTTTATTAATTTTAAAATAATATTTTTTATTTGTACATTTATTATATCAAACATAATTATCAAAAATATTTTCAATGTCTGTGTTATCGGAATTTTGAAGAAATCTTTTCGAATATTCGATATATGAAATTTTGTAAGAGTAATAGGATACTTGGGCAAGGTTATCTAGTAACTTGTAACTTGTTGACTTGTGTATTGAAAATAATATCTGCACCTTGGAAGTGAAAGGACTAAATGTCCAAATTTTATTATTTCGAGTTATGTCCACAGCTTGATGGTTTCCAAAACAGCAAATTTCTGTATTATGGGAGTTTTGAAGAAATATTTTGCAATATTCTTTGAGTGAAATTTTGAAAGAGTAACAATTTCGAGTTATGTCCATAGCTTGGTGACTTCAAGAACAGCCAATTTCTGTGTTATCGGAATTTTGAAGAAATCTTTTCGAATATTCGATATATGAAATTTTGTAAGAGTAATAGGCTACTTGGGCAAGGTTAACTGTAACTTGTAGACTTGTTTATTGAAAATTATATCTGCACCTTGGAAGTAAAGAGAGAAATGTCCAAACTTTACTATTTCAAGTTATGTCCACTGCTTGATGGCTTCAAATGCAGCGAATTTCTGTGTTTGTCTTTCTGTAATCTTAAAATAATATTTTCCAATATTTGTTGCATGCAATTTTGTAAGAGTAATAGGATATTTGGGTAAGGTTAACTTGTAGCTTGTGTACACTCCAAATGGAAGTAACTATGTGTACATTGACCCTGCTGACCCCCACCTGGCCACGCCACTGGCTCTCCGCAGAGGAGCGTCGCGACGCCGAGGTGTTTGTCACGGGGACAGAAATAGCCCCCCGGCCCGTGTGTGTCACGGATCCGACGGCTAAATTGGAATCGGAGAGAGCGACGTGTAATCGGGAATCATGTGTGTGTATTAACGTCTTAACTCAGTTTGAATCTGTTTTATGATTGTGCGATTTACGGCCGAATCTAAATACACTTCTAACTATGACAGAGTAATTCCTGGACGCTCGCCGAGGAACTCACAGAGGTTCACGTGAAAATTCGGCGCCGCGAGGCGCCACACTGTCTGCCACGTCTGACGTCCCGACGCCGACGCCGACGTCTCCTGGCGTACATTCCTTGATAATTTATATTAAAAAAAAAACATGTGTTGGTGTGTGCATGCGGTGGAGGAAGTTTAAGGCTGTGTCAAGGAATTCTGGCGATGCAACAGGAAAGTTGTTGCATTTGTAAACTTCAATTCGTGTGTAAAGGTTACAAATGTTTAAAGGTAAAGGCGTTTTCATGAATCAAGTTTATTTGATTGATTGTAGTTGATCAACAAAAGTTGAATGAAAAATATTGTTCAAAGTTGATCAAATATCAATCATTGATCCAGAGGTGTTCGGATCAATAGATTTTATCAACTTTGAACTATCTTTATCATTCAACTTTTATTGATCAACTACAATCAACCAATTGAACTTGATTCATGAGAACATGCCTTAAAGGTGCGTTTTCACGAATCAAGTCAAAATGATCGATTTTAGTTGATCAACAAAAGTTGAACGAAAATTATAGTGAGAACCTCTGTTTCACTAGATTTGATCAACTTTAAACACAGTTTTCATTCAATTTTTGTTGATCGATTGTAGTTTATTCACAAAAAGTGGAATCAAACTATAGTGTGAACTTTTGTTTCAATAGAGTTGATCAACTTTAAACTACAGTTTTCATCCAACTTTTGTTGATCAACTACAATGGATCAATTAAATTTGATTGATGAGAACACGTCTTAACCAAAAACAACTAACCGTAAAATCTTGACTATAATCCGTATGTTGATTTAATCAAAATTATTGTTAAAATACGTATGATTCATATGCTGCAAACGAAGTTTAACAACTTTCAAGCGTTGGAACAGAAAAATTGTCAAAAACTTTTCGTAAAATCTCGAATATAATATGCATATGGTGATGAAGCATGTGTTATAATTTGGATGCAGTAAACGATGATTAACGAATTTTCTTGAGATGCAACAGAAAATTTGTTCAAATACAATTGTCACTTTAAATTTGTTGATGAGAAAAACGACTTATCTCAAATATAAATGAGCTCCCATGTACGAGTTTGTCGAAAATATTGGTAAAATTGAAGAGAAAAAATGACAAATCCATGCAAAGCTTTGCACTAAAGATCTGATAACTACAGGAATATGAAACCCATGACATCATGATGGATCTAGTCTTTGGCCCCATTTAGGTTAAGTTAGGTTAGGTCAGGTTAGGTTAGGTTAGGTTTTGCGATAGATCATTTTGCGTTATCCAGGGTGCACCACGTGGAGGCGATCTATCATTACACCCCATTCTCATATAAAACATTAAATTTTTCGAAATATTCTCCTCTGCCTCAAGTGAAAATACCTCTAGTTATTATAAATGACATTTGAATGTTGATTATAGGATGTCAACTATAATTTTTCATGTTTTAATTATGCTATTGAGAGTTGTTACAGAATTTATTACATCAGTGATTAATGTTATTTTATTCATGAAATCATCATCAGTTTTTGATGATTAATTGATTTTTTTTGTTAGATTTATGAAAATCGATAATTTTTATTATTAATTATAATTAATAATAAAAATCATCAAAAACTGATGATGATTTCATGAATTTCATAATTATTAAATGGTCTTACACCGAAAGGTAGATAGGCAAAGGAATAAATAAATAAATGAAATAAAATCGTAAATGAAACTTAAATTGTCGATTACGTAAGAAATTCAACAAAAATATAGATTATTCAACAATGTGCCGAAAATAGCACATCACAAATTCAACTAAATTTGTTGATGATATTATGAATCCTATGAAAATTGTGGATTATACAAACAAAAAATTGTCGGTGATGTCATAAATTCAATTAAAAAAAATTACTAATCAATAACAACTGGCGATAATGTCATAAATGTAGCTTCAATTATTGCTAATGTAAGTAATAAATTCTGTCGATACCATTGTCGTTATTCAAAAAATTGTAGATGACATCCTTGAATCAACAAAAAATGTCGAAGATATACGTAAATCCAATCAAATTTGTTAATATACTACAAATTCAACAAATATTCTCAATTATTAAGAAAACAATATCGATTATTCAACAAAAATTATCTACGTATATAACATAATAAATTGTACAAAAAAAAATTAAATACTTTACAAAAGAAATAAAAAATTCACAATTTTGTCATAAAATCATAAAAATTCAACAGCACCTATCGATTATGTCAAAATTCAATAAAATTGTCGATTATATCACAACTTCACAAGACTTGTCACTGATATACATTCATAGAAAATTGTTGATTATTCAATATATTAATAATTTCTATAAAAAAATATTCAACATAAATTGTTGATTATATAAAAAAAAAACTGTCGATCCAACAAAATTCAAGAAATAAAGTCGATTAAGCAACAAAAACTAATGATGATGGCATGAATTAAATAACATTAATCGCTAATGTAATTAATTCCATAACAACTGTCGATAGCATTACTAAAACATTAAAAATTGTAGGTGACATCCTAAAATAAAACAAAAATTACAAATTCCATAAAATTTGTCGATAATGCTACAAATTCAACAAAAATTCTCAAATTTTAACAACTAAATATCGATTATTTAACATACATTATCTAGGTCATCATAAATTCCATGCGCTCACACCAATTCTGTGACAACACTTGACACAAAACACTTGACAAAATTTGTCAATTTTATCATAAAATCATCAAAATTACAATAATACAATAAACAATATGTATCGACTCTATCATAAATTCAGCAAAAGATAAAATTGTCGATGACATCATACTTCACAAGAATTGTCACTATTTATTCTATGAAAAATGTAGAAGACATTATTGATATACAGATATAAAAACTGTAGTTTAATGAAAAGAAATCGTTGTTGATTATGTAACAAATTTTTTCCATAATTCAATAAAAATTGTAGACGACACAATAGATTCAACAAAATCTATACTATAAATAAAATAAAAATTGTCATAACTTGAACAAAAATTTTCAACGATATTATAAATGCAACGAAAATTTTCGACTACGTCATATATAAAAAAAAATAAAACGTTAAACTTAATTTAAAAAAAGGTTGTGGTTATCATAAATTCAATAAAATATGTCGATGATATTATAAAATCAAATAAAATTTGTGGACAATGGTACAAATTCATCGAATATTCTCAAATATTAATGATATTATAATCAACAAAAATCATTACCAATGCCAATTATAAAAAAAAAACTAATGTCGACGTCAAATATTTAGATGTCATAAAGTCAATAAAATTGTTAAGTACATCGTAGATTCAAAACAACACGTCCATGACTCTACTCAACAAAGGTTGTCAATTACGCAATGGAATCAACAACAACAAACAAATCAAGAAACAAAACTTGGGAAAACACTAACAGTGTTATTCATAAAAAAAAAAATTAAGCCACGTTCTAACGGTGGTTTAATCTTAGTAACCTTGGTAATCCTTTGTAAAACACCGATAAACCACCGCTAAACTATGGTTTAATTTTTTATGAATAACACTATATGAATTTAACAATGTTGAGTATTTAAGAGACATTGTCGATAATGGCATATAGTTTTCAAAAATTGTTGGTATTATAAATTTACTGAAACCTATCGATTATTCAACAAAAATGATCGAATCATAAATGCAGCTAATATTGTCATATGTTGTGTAACTATTAAATTTTCAGTTGTCGACTTGTACTTTATGGAGACTATGAAGAATTTAGGAAATTTATAGAAAATTGAATCAAAATTCAATTAAAACTTGGTATATTTTATAGAAATATATTATGGTATTTTATATAAATCTGACGAATTTACTGTAAATTTTTAACGGTTGTTTTCTATTTTATCGAAATTTATGGTATATTATGGAAAGTTTCTGATATATTTTATTAAATTAATAAATATTCTGAATATTTTGAATTTACTCGAAATTTTAATGATATTTTATGAAAATGTGTGATGTACACAAGTACATCAGCACATCTTAGCAAGTTTCAGGTGTTTTATAAAATTTAATAAAGGTTTGTATGAAGATTACTGAACTTTTATAAAATTCTATAAAATTTCAGCAATCTATAAAGTTGAATAGAATATTGAATAAAGAATTTTGAAAATTTATAGAAAATTGAATCAAGATTCAAAATTCTGTTGAAACTTGATACATTTTGCAGAAATTTGATGGTATTTTATGGAAATCGGACGAAATTCCTGTAAATTTTGCTATTCTTATGAGATGTTCATACCAGGCTAGGCATTTTTTCTCAATGGTTTTCTCTGCACTTTAAATTTCTAGGCTGTTTCTTATTTGTTCATTTCTAATTCTGTCTAGTTTGGTTAAACCTTCCACTTTCCTTAGAAATCTCGTCTCCGTAGCTTGTATTATGCTACTTCTTTGATTTAACACCCAAGATTCGCTCCCATATACCAGAGTTGGTCTATATAAAGTTTTGTACAGCGTCAGTTTCGGTTTCTTAGCAATTTGTTTGTTGTTTAGTATTGTATTTTTCATGCTGAAATAACTTGTGTTGTCTGCCTGAATTCTTCTGTTGATTTCTGGTTGTATGTCTCCCTTATTGGTTAAAATTGCCAGTAAATATGTAAAGCTTTCCGCCTGTTCTTTTTTTTTTGTCGTTTAACGTTATATTTTTCGTTATCTCTGCTTTCGTTACTATCATAACTTTTGTGTTTTCTATGTTTATCACCAACTACGTAACTATATAGTTAAGGTATAGTAATGCTATGTTCGCATTAAGGTAGTTCTACTATATTGCCACGTCATAGTAAAACCATGTTATTACTATATATTTTTAATATACCGACACTATATATTTACGATATAGTAATATTATGTTGGCAGTAAGTCTCATAGCTTAATTGCTAATTTGAGTACTCTGCACGCCACTGCACAATCTTCCTGTGGTGCCGCTGCCCATCATAGAGCTACTGTCTCGAAGTAATTGGGCGCACCTCCGATCTGATTTTTCGTCTTTCAGGAAGACTATTAATATCGGAAGACGGTCGCGCGAAGGCCGCCGATTATTTGCGTCCGCTTAACAAAAACAGATAAATCCGCTTTGTTCCAAAAATCTGCGCCGATGAAACTATCACACGCCAAACGGCGGAAGGTGTTAATAGAGCTTAACCGCCGGTTGCCAGAACGTGCGTGAGTTATTGGGCGATCTTCTAAAATTGCGATGGGAATTAATTTATTTTGGACATGTGCGCGGGCGGGTTGGGGGGCCACGGGGGGGATTTATGCGGGCGACGAGTCCGCTTTCAGCGCGGAGGCCATCGAGGGATATTTATCCGATGAGCGGACGGAAAGAAGACCAAAGCGAGCTAATTGCTCCACGACGCTAAATAGAACTCCGGCTAGGATTACAGGAGGTGAAAATGATTTTCATCGGTTCGGCATTGAAAATGAGTTATCACCGAGCCATTGGCAATAATAGTTGCAAAGACTCCCACACCTGTAAGGAACGAAGCGACGAAAAACGCGATACATCTAATAATCTTCATACAAGCACAAACTACAAATGGTAAAAAAAAACTACCGCCTAAAAATATTTATAAGCATAATATTCTCTACAAAAGCAAACTATAGTCTGTCCAATTCCAAGATGGAGCGCGCGTAAACAAATTCACGCGAACGGCGACAATTTACATGACCGAGTCTACAGGCCACGTGCGATTGTAATAACAAGATCCACTTAGTCCGGCTAGACTGCAGACTGCAGGAAGACCAATCGAATATTTGTGTGGAAGTGTTCACGTGTGTGTCACATATGTAAGATTGTTTGCACGTACTCTTTCATGAAATTGAACAGACCGTAGTAATGGTTATTATGAAATCTACTGCCTAATAATATCTTTATGTAATAATCTTCAAACAAGCAAAGCAGTAATGGTCTAGAAAAATGTTTTGAAATCTACTGCCTAAAAATATCTTGATGTAATAATCTTCAAACAAGCAAAGTAGTACTGGTCAAGAAAAATGTTATCAATAATAGTAAATCAGTAAATCAGTAATAGAGTACGTAGTAGCTAACGAGGAGGCACAGGAAGGCATTAGAGACCTCAACGTAAAAGAACAAGTTGAATCAGACCACCAACCTATAGTACTAATAATAAACAGTAGAGAGAGGATGAAAATAAAGACAGAAAAAGAGAAGAAAGAAGAAAAGGCAATGTGGAATGGAAAAGGTATAGAGCACTTATATATATAGAAATGAACAAGAGCAAGTCATGGAAGGAGCTAGTAAAGAAAATAAAAGGTGCAATGGTCAAAAAGATAATAGACAGTAATAAAATACAGGGGACAATGTGACATGGCAATTTCTTCTTAGAAATACCCTTACATTTGGATAATAATCTTTAAAGAAGCAAACTAGTAATGGTCTAGAACAGGGGTCTCCAAACTACGGCCATAAAAAGGATTTTTTTCGTGACTATATCTTGTTCAGATCAGCGTAAAAAAATCGAAATTAGTTCAATGAACATAAATTTCTTTATAGTAAAAAAAACTAATTTTAAAATCAATTGTAAGTTCAGTTGATGCAAACTATGAATTACCACTACTGCCCATAGATGACGATGCGTTCAACCTCAAGGCTGATTCATAGATTTCTTACGCAACACAAAGCTACGCTGTAGCAATGCTATCGCTATAGGCATTTTCAACAACATGCGATAGCATTGCCTTAGCGTAGCGTTGCGTGGCGTACGAAATCAGTTATGATATAGTTTATTCAGTTATAAATAAATACTTTTAAATATAATGGTTTATTTAATATTAAGGTAAATCAAAAGCTTTGTTGCAGCTTCACTATGTTATAGTGAAATTATAATATAGTGAAACTTCAATCAAGTGTTTGATTTACCTTAGTTATCATGTTTCACCAAGTGGTATCCACACATACTTTCAACTTCAATTATTTATTATTGTTAAATCCAAAACTGTTTTGAGTGTTATTATTTTTTTTAAAGTTTGGTTAAATTTAATTTTTTATTAATTTTTGTTGATTTTTCAGCTTCATGCATTTTTTTTAAACTTGATAAATATTCTTAAATTAATTTATATGGCATTTAAACTTTTTTTTAAACATTTGTAAAACACTGTAATATTTTATTGTTTTGTTTTGCAGTTTCGAAGTTTTTTATGGCTTTTTTGTGCTGCTTAACCATCTGCCACATTCTGGAAGTTTTAAGGATGTTTTCATTACATATTTTTTAAATTTTCCATCTGCATAGAGTTTTTTATGAAATGTTGTGTAATTTTATTGAAACTCGTTATATTCTATCGAAATTGCTAAAAGTATAGAGTAGTAGTAGTATGAACATTTATTCCATATACAGGTACACACCTACAGTATACATAATACATCTAATAATATAATATTGATTATAGATAGATATATGATATACATATGTGATTCATGATATATGGAATGGTCTATCCACTTTTGTCTTTCGGCCCATGAAATGTTGTGAATATGAATGATTGTCTAATGCTTTGTCTAATGATTTGTATATTTTTGTAATTAATTTGTTATGATAATATGATGGAATGGTTTTATGCAATTTCATTGAAACTTTCAAGTTTTTCAGTTTCTTCAGTTTCAGAACACATTTTTGTGCAAAATGTTGTGTCTTTTTGCTATTTATTCTTTTACATATTAATTTTATAGTTTTTCAGTTTCTTCAGCTTATTACAAATATTCTGCAGAACATAATATTGAAATCTACTGAAGATAATTCTGATAATTAAGCAAATTATTTATCAAAATATAAAAATATATAACCTAAACTTTCTGGATTAGAAATTGCGAACAGCACTTTCATTATGTTTTTCAAGATTTACAGGTATGTTTCAGAAAATTTAGATATAATTCTGAAACTAGTGTTTCTTTATTTAAGTTTTCTAATTCCAACTTGTCATATTTGATCGAAATTGCCTAAAGTTTAGGGTGTTTAGTTGTATATTTTAATAATTCATATGTTATGATAATATGATGGAAAGGTTTTATGCAATTTCAGTGAAACTTTCTCATTTTTCAGTTTCTTCAGTTTCTGAACACATTTTTGTGCAAAATTTTATGCAAAATTTTGTGTTTATTTGCTATTTATTCTTGTACATATTAATTTTCCAGTTTTTCAGTTTCTTCAGTTCGTTAGAAATTATCTGCAGAACATAATTTTGAAATCTACTGAAGTGTTCGCAATTTCTAATCCAGAAAGTTTAGGATATATATTTTTATATTTTAATTAATAGTTTGATATATAATAATAATAAACGTAATTATTTTATACAATATCATTAAAACTTTCTAGATATTCACTTTCATGACATTCAGAACCCCTCCCTGAAATGATGTACAATGTTTGCATTTTATAAATATTTTTCTGAACTTTTGATACTTTTATTGAAATTCTGGACTCATCTAATGCGTCCACATTGAGGCACATTCCAGAAATTTTCATATAACTTTTTTGCTAACTTTTGAAATTTTTATGAAATTTTATGATATTTATTTGTAAAATTTTGATATTATAACTATGCAATGTGGTCTTTGTGTACTTTCTCCAGTTACTTCAGCATGTTGATTATGTTTTTCAAGATTTACAGGTATGTTTCAGAAAATTTAGAAATAATACTGAAACTAGTATTTCTGTATTGAGAGTTTTTAATTCCAACTTGTCATAGTCGATTGAAATTGCCTAAAGTTCAGGGTATTTATTTGTATATTTTAGTCATTCATTAGTTATGATAATATTATGGAAAGGTTTTATGCAATTTCATTGAAACTTTCTAGTTTTTCAGTTTCTTCAGTTTTAGAACATATGTTTGAAAGTGTTCGCAATTTCTAAACCTAAAGTTTAAGATACATATTTTTATATTTTGATAATTAATTTGATACGAATATGATGGAAATGTTTGATGCAACATCATTAAAAATACAGGGTATCTCTAAATTACGTGGACATGGCTTAACCACAGGTTACTGGTATAAAAAAAAGACGATTTAACAAAACGTATCTACATATATACAAATGAGTTTGGTTTAGCTAGTATTCAGCTTCAAAGTTAATTAAAAAAAACAAATTTTACTCAATAAGCACTAATATAAGCAAATTTTGTTTTTCTAAAATTAACTTTGAAGCTGAATACAGGCTAAACCCAACGCATTCGTATATAGATAAGTTTTGTTAAATCGTCTACTTTTGATCCCAGTATTCTTTGGTTAAGCCATGTCCACATAATTTAGAGACACACTGTATTTTTAATGTTTTTACTTTTTTCAAGTTTAGAACCCCTTTCAAAAATTTACTACTAGTTCGTCCTTTTAAAATATTCTTCTGAACTTTTGATATTTTTATTAAAATTCTGGACTTATTTGATAGCACATTCTAGAAATTTTCATATAATATTTTTTCCTACTCATTTCCAACCGAAATCTTTATGAAATTTGATGAAGTTAAACAGGGTGTGCCAAAAATAGAGGACAAGCTCTACAGCACACCACTCGGGGATGCTAACTGAATATTTTTTTCTTTTCGCATTTTCTTCCATTACTTCCGCATTTTCGTTAAGTTTTTAAAGATTTACTGGTAGGTTAGTTTCAGAAAATTTAGAAACTAGTATTTCTGTTTGTAGAGAATATATTTCAAACTTGTTTTCTTCAGTTTTGTATGCAAGTTTTTTATGTTTTATTTGCTAATTATTGTTGTACATGTATTTGAAAATTTATAAATAAAAATTTCTGAAAAGTGGACAGGTTTTCAAACGCTTCTGGAAGAAAATCATCGTAGACTTTCAACATGCAAAATGTGATACTCTTATTTCATAGAGTATGTTGTTTATCAATTTGAATAAATTGTATTCATTACGGTTATAGAATTCTAGAATTAATATCATGAATATATACATAGATAAAAGTAGATGTTTTAAAAGATGTTTTAAAATCTACTGCCTAAAAATATATTGACTTATGACAAAGAACCAAACTAGTAATGGTCAAGAAAAAAAGTTATGAAATCTATTAAATATCCTAACTTTAGAGTGTATAGGACTGAAGCATAACTTATCCCTTATCATATCAACTATTTACAGGTGGTCATATCCATAATCTTCATTGAACTGCATCTCAATTTGGAGAGTTTAATCGAGATCTTAATCGTTACTTAGGTTAGATTAGGTTAGGTTAGGTTAGGTTAGCTTAGGTTAGGTAAGCTTTGGGTTGGTTAGCTTAGGTTAGGTTAACCTATCTGTGAAACTGTTCTTGAACTGTCTTTTTTATACTACTAACGAATTAGGCCAACTTCTCGGATAGTTACCGTACCTACTGCCCAAAACACAATCCAGTCTCTTTTTAGCCAAATCCGATTCAGTGCCTATGAAAAGTCTGCCAGTAAAAATTCGTGTCGACACTTCTGGGCGAATATTAACCAGGGCCAAAGCGTAATAAACGCCGCAATTCATAAATCCTCCGCACCGCGAGGTCTTCCGGATTTACGCCGCCCATCACAGCCGCCTCGCGGTGGCGGCCGTAAACCGGAAAAATGCATCGCCTTGAGGCCGCCCCCGCCGCGGACCCGGTTCCGGAAGTAACTGCCAATTAACCGTCCTTCCCGGTGTCGCTGCTCCGGATTCAGTTATTATCGGCGGTGTAAACGAAGAGCGTTCCGCTCCCTCTAATCCCGCAATAACTCCCATCGTAAACGCCGAAATTTATGTGCGGACCCGCGATGAGGAGGAATTTAAAATTTCTTAAGGTGTGTGTGTGTGGGTGTGGGTGTTTATATTTGGCGTCGTAGGTGTTAATTGGCATGCCTGGCGGGCCATGATTGCGGCACGTTAGCGTTTGACGATCGCGGACCATAAGGCCTTCTCATCCCCTAGAATCGCCGAAGAGTTGTTAAAGTTACG
This sequence comes from Othius punctulatus, assembly GCA_951805005.1. Taxonomy (NCBI): domain Eukaryota; kingdom Metazoa; phylum Arthropoda; class Insecta; order Coleoptera; family Staphylinidae; genus Othius; species Othius punctulatus. The sequence continues at coordinate 20,069,477 of OX638146.1, forward strand.
ATTTATCAGCGTATCAGCAGTTGAACAAAAAGTCAATTATTTAATAAAATACAGTTTCAGAAAAGGTTCAAGTTTTGATTTCAATAGGTTATAGCTATGTATCACCAAAGGCACCACCAATAGTCCCAACTCCCAAGTTCCATAGTCATATAATTCCTATGTTTGAGAAGTTGCATTCTTCAGAATACAGAGATCAGAATTACTCTTCTTCAAGTTGCAAAATAGTTTAAGTTTGGGGTTTTGCTTTTGTGTCATGATACGTTTCGCGCATAAATTCCGGGTTTTTTCGGAAATGGTATTGTTGATATCTCATCATTGCAGCAGTAAAATAAAACCACTTCAAGCAACTAAAATCGCTTCTAGCCTCTAGCAGGAAAGAACCGTGACGAATCGGACGTCGAACACCCCTCACAATTAAAGAGAATCAACCGGAATTAGGTGAAAGCGAAATCGAATTTCCCGCTACTCCCCGTCCCGAGCGACTAGCGCTCCCCCCACCTCCCTCTTTAGGGAACATAAATTTCGTCCCGGCTGGAACAAGGCATTTTGTCCCGATAATACAGTTCATTAAATTCCAGATAATAATAACAGTCTATTAAAGGTTAATTTATTTCCAATATATTATACCCCACTTCCGATCCCGTCCTCCTTCGCCGAGCACACGAGCCAAACGCGCGACGTCTCCTCCGCCACCTCGCCTGGCATCGCGACCCTCCTTCGGAAAGGATGTGCGTTTCATTGGGACCTATTGTCTCATTGATTTACGGTTCAATTAGTTTCACTTTAACTTATTACTCGTGTTACGTTTGCTGTGCGATGCGAGCGTCTCCGCACGAGAAACTACGGGAGTCAATCAAAATATTTACATTACTTGGTACTATTAAGTGCTATTTTCATTATTACTTATACAGCGTGTCTAAAATATAATTACATGTTAATTTTTATGTGCATTTATGTCATTGTCACTGTCATTCATACTGCAGGTCATTGAGGTTATGTTGTTATTCAGCCTACTAGCATAACAGCACTGTCTGTCAAACGGCCATCAACGGTGATTGAGGTTATGTTATTCTTACAGCATAACTAATTTTTATGTGGCTTTAAGGGTGTTACTTTATCCAGAACTGTCATTCAAACTGCAGGTCATTGAGGTTATGTTATTCTTCCGCCTACTAGCATAACAGCACTGTCATTCAAACTGCCATCAAAGGTGATTAAGGTTATGTTATTCTTACAGCATAACAGCGATGACAGGTTTTCACAGTTGCAGTTGTAAATTTTATAACTTCACATCTGATGCTAGAAGCTATACAGATTTTGATGGCTACAGTTGAGAATAGGACAAATTTTAACAATTGCAGTTAAATAATAATAATTAATTTGCATCTAACTTGCAATGTGACAAATAAAGGATGTTTTTTTTAGAGGTATAGAACTTTTTTTTCAAATAAAACACAAAAAAAACAATGAAATAGACAATATTTTGGCTTTAGTAGCTCGCACATTTTATGGCATTTAGTGTTTAAACACAATTTCGGGCATATGACCACCGCGACTGCGTCTTATGAAGACCATCCTATCGGTCCAATTTTGCACCACTTTTTCCATCATACCTGGGCTTACCTCGCCAAATATTGGCCTCCAATTCGTCAATCGTGGCTGGTTTATCAGCATAGACCAGTGACTTGACGTATCCCCAAAAAAGTATCCAACGGAGTCAAATCACATGACCTAGGAGGCCAATTAACAGGTCCATTTCTTGAGATGATTCGCTCACCAAAAGTCCGTCCCAATAAGGTGATGGTTTCTCGCGCTGTATGGCACGTTGCGCCTTCTTGCTGGAACCATTTAGCTCTAAGACGAATGTTTTTGACTCGGGGAACCAAAAAATTGCGAATTATTTGCCTGCAGCGCTTGCCATTGATGGTTACATTGGATCCGTTTTCTTTCTTCTACACTTTCTTCTACAGCAGCGATGGCTTCTTCGGTAAGCAAAGTATGAGTCCGTATTGGATGAATATTATCCATAAGAGTAAACTTTGTCAAAAATCTATCCATAGTATTGCGTATAAGCTGCTCAGATGGACGATTATGCGCACCTTAATGTGAGCTAAGTGCTCTGTAAGTTTGGCGCACAGAACGCGCATTTTAAAAATAAATTTCCACGATATGCAAACGTTGTTCGGCTGTAAGTCTTTGCATGGTAATTTGCCAAAGCATACTGAACATAAATGTCACAGACAGTTGCTGAGTTTGACAGCTGGTTTGACAGATATCCTTATCGGAAGTTCTATACCTCTAAAAAAAAACACCCGTTATTATGTGCGAAAATTAAGACATATCAAAATGTCCTCAATATTTATTGGTATTGTAAAGTTAAAAAAGTGACAGAGTCCGATTGTCAGAATCCTGTAGATTTCACAAATTTACATAACTGCAAATTTTGATAGTTGCACTTAGAATTTTCAAAACTACTAAGATTTAGAGCATACTTGAGACATTTTGGGACACCTTCATAGTTGTAGTTATAAATTTGACAAATTGCTCATCTGATCTAGAAACTTTACAAATTTTGACAGTCACAGTTAAGGATAGAACAAATTCTGATAGGTAAAGTTAAATAATAATAACTAATTTACACCGAACTTACAATGTGACAATATGAGCGAAAATGAAAACATAAAAAAATGTGTTAGGCCGGGCGCACACTTGCAACTTTTTAATCACTCAGTTCAAGCAACTTTTTAATCACCGAAATACAACACATTATTACTTATAGTAGACAGCACACGAGCAACTAAATTGTTGCCTCAACTATTTAGTTGCCCATGTGCGGTCTACTATAAGTAATAATGTGTTGTATTTCAGTGATTAAAAAGTTGCTCGAACTGAGTGATTAAAAAGTTGCTAGTTTGCGGCTGGCCTTATGGGCCACATTATTTATTGGTACTGTAAAGTTAAAAAAGTAACAGAGAAGGATTGTCAGATTAATGTACATTTGACAAATTTGCATAACTACAAATTTTTATACTTGCACTTAAAATTTTCAAAACTGCTTTGATTTAGAGCATACTTGAGAAAATTTGGGACACCTTCATAGTTGTAGTTATAAATTTGACAAATTGCGCATCTGATCTAGAAACTTTACAAATTTTGACAGTCACAGTTAAGGATAGAACCAATTCTGATAGGTACAGTTAAATAATAATAACTAATTTACACCGAACTTACAATGTGACAATATGAGCGAAAATGAAAACATAAAAAAGATGTGTTATGGGCCACATTATTTATTGGTACTGTAAAGTTAAAAAAGGGACAGAGAAGGATTGTCAGATTAATGTACATTTGACAAATTTGCATAACTACAAATTTTTATACTTGCACTTAAAATTTTCAAAACTGCTTTGATTTAGAGCATACTTGAGAAAATTTGGGACACTTTCATAGTTTTAGTTATAAATTTTACAAATTTCGCATCTGATCTTGAAACCTTAAAAATTTTGACAGTTACAATTAAGAATAAAACAAATTCTGCCAGGTACAGTCATGCTCACATAAATCTGGTACAAAACACTAGGTTACAATAGCAATTTTAGAAGGCAATGTCAATATATTGTACTAGATTTATGTGAGCATGACTGTAAATTTAAATAATAACAACTTATTTACATCTAACTTAGAATGTGACGACATTATGTACGAAAATTAAAAAATCATGTATTTATAAATCTCAATAGTCATTCCAACTATAAAGTTAAAAAAGTTGACAGGGTAATAATAGATATTTATTGTTGCAATAGAAAATGGTTTATGATGTATGAATGTATAAATGTAATACTCCCGTAAATTTGACAAAATTTCACAATGTTTTGACATATTTTGATAGTTGCACGTAAAATATTGAAATCTGCTAAGTTTTAGTGTATTAGAAAATTTAAAAGATTTTGACATTGTAGTTATACATTTTACAGATGTTCATAGCTGGTGTCAACTAGCCAGTTTCAATAACTTTTGAATGCAAATTTGAATTTTAAATGGTATCGCCTCCTCCCTAACCTTTCCTCTTCCTCTTAGTAGCCAATGCTGAAAAGACACTAAAAAATATATACAGGGCGATTTTTTGAAAAATATACACCCTGGATTTCTTTGAAAATAATGGGAAAATAAAATACTCCTGAAACACGTCAATTTTTAATTTGACATGTGTCCGATAAGCACCTCTCGAATATTTTAAATAGGATGATCCACTTTGTGACATCTCATTTGAAAGGTCTTTACAACAGTAATACACATGAGCAATTTTTTTTCTCTTCAAAATATAAAAATGAAACATAATTTATATAATGTAATGGACATATGCATTAAATTGAATGTGCATAACGCATAGGCATTTAATGCAAAAATAGGCAACGACATTAAAAATTAGATAAAAAAGAGTTCCGGGATCTAATGATCAGATATGACATTGGTAATTATCACAAATGGCACCCAAAGAAGAGGCAGAGCTTATATACCGTTTGTAGAAGTTTGCACAAGTTTACCGTCTGCAGCACATTCCATTGCTGCTCTCCTTGCTCAGCTTTTGTTCCTTCTTTTTCTTCTCTCGATGCAACTCTTGAAAATGCTCTTGCTATATATTCATTATATCTTCGTCTCTTGTTATATTGTTCTTTTGTCTTATCTTCTTTGTTCTAAATTTGGCCTTAATATAGCTTAATTTGGCCTAAATTTGGCCCAAATTTGGCATAAATTTGGCATAAATTTGGCTTAATTTGGAGTAAATTTGGATTAATTTGGCCTTCAATTGGCCTAAATGCGGCTTAATTTAGCCTATATTTGGCCTAACTGTGGCTTTATTTGGCATAAATTTGGCTTAATTTAGAGTAAATTTGGATTAATTTAGCTTAATTTGGCCTCGATGTGGCTTAATTTGGCCTACATTTGGCCTAAATGTGACTTAATTTGGCCTAAATTTTGGTTAATTTGACCTAAGTTTTGGCCTAAATTTAACCTAATTTGGCCTATTTTTTGCCTAATATTTTTTAGAGCTCCGAAGAAGTGTTGTCCGCTTTCTATCCTTCATCCTATCCATCCATCCTCAAAATCCTTCTATGCTTCTGAATTTGTTTTTTGTAATTTTTCTTCCATGTCTTCTTTGCTCTACTGTAAAGAACTCTAAAGACCTAGAATATCTAAAATACTCTAAATAAACTTTTGATTTGTCTATCTTTCCTTTCCCAAAATCTGACGTAATTTGGTCTATTTTTTGCCTAATATCATTATAACTCCGTAGAAGTGCTGTCCGCTTCCTATCCCTTAATCATATCCATCCATCCCCAAATTCCTTCTATGCTTCTGTTTGTGTTTTTTATAACTGTTTTTTCCTCTTCTTCTTTCCTATACTCTAAAGCACTGTATAGACTTAGAATCTCTAAAGTACTCTAAAGAAAATTTTGATTTATCAATCCTTCCTTCCCCCAAACCAGTCCATACTTCTGATATTATCTTTGTATTTAATTTTACGTTGCTTTTTGATGCATGCTTCCATTCTCTCTTACAGTTTTAGGCACTCTGAAGAAGAGATTGTGATTCATCTATTCTTCTCTAAATTCCGTCCATGCTTCTGCTTTTGTTGCTTGTGCTTCTTTTTTCCGTTACTTCTTGTAGTCGTCTTATACGACGTTTGCCATTTTCTGTAAAGATCTATCTTTCCGTTCCGAAGAAGAGATTATGATTCATCCATTCTTGCCCGAATTCCTTCCATGTTTCTGCTTTTGTTGCTTATACTTATTTTATGGCTCTTTTGCCAATTTCTGTAAAGATCTCTTCTATCTTCTGCTATTTCCTGTTTGAATCGCGGTGTCCACCATCTTGAGTGTTTCTTAATACTAGTGATCGTCATTGTTCCGCAAGCCTCTTTCGCTGCCATCTTTAAGGTTAGTTTCAACTTGTTCCATATTTAACTCTCTTGACACATTTTGCTTTTCTTATTCTTTGGTGGATCTTCCTTGTTTCTTCCTATTTCAGCTTATACTTTTTGCTTCTATTATTCTTTGGTATATCTACCTTGTTTCCTCTTCTTTCAGCTCATATGTTCTTATACTTAGTTAATGCTAACAATAATCCCATTTTGCTTCCATTATTCTTTGGTGTATCTTCCTTGCTTGATCTTCTTTCAGATTATACGTTCTAATACTTAATTAGTGCTAACAATAATCCCATTATGCTTATAATATTCTTTCGTATATCTTCCTTGTTTGCTCTTCTTTCAGCTTATACGTTCTAATACTTAGAATGTATAAGTACAATAATCCCATTTTGCTTCTATTATTCTTTGGTATATCTTCCTTCTTTGCTCTTATTTCTGCTTATACGTTCTAATACTTAATTAGTGCTACTAACAACCCATTTTGCTTCTATTATTCTATGGTATATCTTCCAATTTTTCTTCTTTCAGATAATACGTTCTAGTAATGCTTCTATCATTATTTGGCAAATGATCCCTGTTTGCTCTTCTTTCAGCTTATATGTTCTAATACTTATTACAAGTGCTGGTAGTCATCCCAGTGCTGATCCAGCTGTGGTGCAATTTGTTAGTGAATTCGATTCGTATTTCTGTTAATGTTTCGATTTCGAGTGGCGGTGCCAAAACGATTTTTCGATCGTTCGCTAGCAGGCGGCGCGGGATAATTACGCACCATAAATATGTATTTATAACCCCGTGTGTAACGTTGACGTCTTTATTATGGCACCTTATAAACCGGCGGATTTATTGGGCCCGAGCGTATCGCTTAAATATAGAAGCACTTTGATGGACGGAACGGCGCACCGGCGGGGATGATGCACCGTTCGACAGGTGCGTGCAGACGGCGTTTATTAGTTATTATATCGCCGCTAATAGATATTTTAATCAATTTTATAAATATAAACATCGGTGGACGCATAGCCGAGGCGCAGCGGACTTATTTTTGATCCAGAGAGCGAGCGTCGCGACGCGAATCGTCAGTCGGAATTGATGTGGCAGGCGATAAAGTGCCGATGATCCTTGCAGGATTAATAAGCGGCGACGTGCACCGGATGGCATGGTTTTGGTTTACAGCAGTTCACCTCGGGTTAATTTATGACGTCCTCTTTGGAATCCTTCAAAGAACCTCGACCAACCAATAAAATATCATAGGGCTTTGGCTCATAATTCTTATTGAATAACTCATGATCGCATCCACACGAGTCCCCAATCAGTGATTCAATAAACTGATCGCCACGATTGTATTGTAGCCTCAATTTGTAACAAAATGTATTGTTGAACAATTTGACTATAGATCCGAAAATCCTAAGACCGAGAGTCTGAAAATCCGAAAAACCAAATCCAAAATTCTGAAAATTTGAAAATGTACAACCCTAGATCCAAAAATCCTAAATCCGAAAATCTGAAAACCTGAAAATTAGAAAAAACAAATCCAAAATTCCGAAAATTTGAAAATTTACAACTCTAGATCCAAAAATCCTAAAACCGAAAATCTAAAAAACCGAAGAGCCTAATCCAAAATTCAGAAAATTTAAAAATCTACAACTTTAGATCCAAAAATCCGACAAACCGAAGTGCGTACAGATAAAATAGTTATAATTTGATTGTATTATTTCATCCGGTTCGAAGGCCAAACATGCAATGATGCATTATTGCCTTACAACTTCAAAAACCTCTTTTTTTTTAATTTTCACAACAGGCCATGTAGGCTAAGGGCGTTTAAGCAACCACATTTTACTCCATACAGCTTCCAAATACTCACATATCACCCTCCTCTACTCCCTTCTGTCCTGGGTTCTCGTTTTCCAATCCCTTGCGCCGTTAGATTTTGTAGGTCTTCTTTTACTGACTGTAGCCATCTCTTTCTCGGTCTTCCCTAAATTAGCCATTAAAATTACCATTATTATGTGACACCACAAGTTACTTGCCTTTCCCTGGTTCTTTATTGCTAGCTCTGTTGTCCTTTCATAGCTTGTTCTTGTTTCCTGATATTGCAGTCCTGCTGTTTCGTACCATTTTATTCTTCTGTTGTTCCTTTGTTATTTCGTAGGCTCCTACTACGACTTTGGTACCCATTCTCCGTTCGTTTTACTTCGTGATTGAACGACCTTATCTCTTTATTGGCAAATTTTTCCTCGTTGCTCTGAATTTTCCTTTCGTTAGCTTCTCTTTTCTTTCGCCTACACGATGATTTCAGTTTACTTCGTTCTTCCTTGTACTTTTGGATGTTTCTCTCGCTGGGGTTTGTTAGTATGTACTGGTTTGCCTCCTTCTTCTTCGTTACTTGCCCCTCACAGATATTATCATACCAGCCTTTGTGTATTCTTGTCCTATTTTTCTTCATTAACACTTCTTTGTTTGCTTCTTAAATTACCATTTGTATGTGACACCACAAGTTACTTCGAAGGATTTGATTTTTCTGGTTCTTTATTACTAGCTCTGTTGCCCTTTCATAGCTTGTACTTGTTTCGTGATATTGCAGTCCTGCTGTTTCGTACCTTTTTATTCTTCTGCTGTTCCTTGGTTTTTTCGTTGGCTCCTACTATGACTTTGGTACCCTTTCTCAGTTCGTTTTACTTCCTGATTGAACGACCTTATCTCTTTATTGGCAAATTTTTCCTCGATGCTCTGAATTTTCCTTTCGTTAGCTTCTCTTTTCTTTCGCCTACACGATGATTTCAGTTTACTTCGTTCTTCCTTGTACTTTTGGATGTTTATCTCGCCGGGGTTTGTTAGTATGTACCGTTTTGCCTCCTTCTTCTTCGTTACTTGCCTCTCACAGATATTATCGTACCAGCTCGTGTGTATTGTTGTCCTATTTTTCCTCATTAACACTTCTTTGTTTGCTTCTTAAATTACCGTTTTTATGTCACAAGTTACTTCGAAGCATTTGCTTTCCCTGGTTCTTTATTGGTTTCTCTGTTGTCCTTTCATAGCTTGCTCTTGTTTCCTGATATTGCAGTCCTGCTGTTTCGTACCTATTTATTCTTCTGCTGTTATACATATTATTTGACACATGTCAGAGTTTAGGCTTTTTTACAAAAAAATTACAGAAAATTGCACGTAACTTTTAACAAATTTGGAAAAGTTTATAAAGCAAACAATCAAAATAAAATAAAACACAAAACTCCAAACAACTTTGGATTTTGGATGTTAAGTTGATTTATGTTACTGCGATCGCAATCCCTACGGTAACAATTTTCTTAAGATGTGTTATGAGATTTTTGGTGAGGAAATTAAATGATTTTAATATTTCCCATGATGGAATCCAGCCTACATCTACTGATTTCAAAGGTCGAAGCCTAAACTCTGACAGCCAAATAATATGTATGACAGCAGTCAAATAATATGTATGGCAGCTGTCAAATAATATGTATTATAGCTGTCAACTAATATGTATGTCAGCTGTTATATTAAATGTATGACAGCTGTCAAATAATATGTATGACAGCTGTCAAATAATATGTATAACAGCTGTCATACAACTAAGGATTTTGGATGTTAAGTTGATTAATGTTACTGCGATCGCAATCCCTACGCTAACAAATTTCTTATGATGTGCTATGAAATAGCCGTATTTTGGGTGAGGAAATTGAATGATTTTAATATTTCCGATGATGGAATCTACTGATTACAAAGGTTGAAGCAAAAACTCTGACTGCCAAATAATATGTACGACAACAGTCAAATAATATGTATGGCAGCTATCAAATAATATGTATGTTAGCTGTAAACTAATATGTATGTCAGCTGTTATATTATACGTATGACAGCTGTTAAATAATATGTATGGCAGCTGTCATAGAATATGTATGACGGCCATCATATAAAATGTATGACGACTTAAAAAAAATAATTGATTCCTCTCTCTTTAATATCTAGCAGATTTCAAAATACATTCTTAACAGCTGTCAAACATATATTTCACAGCTGTCATACATATTATATGACAGCTGTCATACATATTATGTGACAGCTGCCATACATATTAATTGATAGCTGTCATACATATTATATGACAGCTGTCATACATATTATTTGACAGCTGTCATACATATTACTTGACAGCTGTCATATATTATATAACAGCTGACATACATATTTGTTGACAGCTGTCATACATATTATATGACAGCTGACATATTATTAGACAGCTGTCATACAAATTATATGACAGCTGACATACATATTATTTGACAGCTGACATACATATTATTTGACAGCAGTCATACATATTATTTGGCAGTCAGAGTTTAGGCTTCTACTTTTGTATTCCGTAGATGTAGGCTTGGTTTCATCTTGGGAAATATTAAAATTATTCAATTTCCTCAACAAATATACAGCTATTTCATAGTACATCTTAAGAAAATTTGCTACTTTGGGCAGTGATCGCAGTAAACAGAAATCAACGCCTTAAATCAAATTGAAAAAAAAAACATTTAACATCCACTATCCAATATTGTGTGGAGTTTTTTTTTTAGTTTGATAACATTTGTTTTATTACCTTTCCCAGATTTCGTTTCAACAAATTATTATAAGTTTCTTGCATTTTTCTGAAAATTTGAGTAATTTTTGTTTTTTTTCTTGCAGGGTTCTAAAGTGAACGAACATTTGACGAAAATCCTTAAAATATTGATAAGCATAATTGAAATTTCGACAAAAATATTTCAAAATTTGACAATCATTAAAATCTTGAGAGTCCAGAAGTCCAGAGTCCAGAGTTAAGAATAACCACAATTACAGCACAAATAATTGAAATTTTGATAGAAATCATTGATAAATTGTTAGTAATCATTCATATGAGGCAAAATATTTGTTATCGCTGTGCTTCTGCATGTTATTCTTACTAGGACATGGTCCAAATTACACTCTGCTCCTCTTATATTTCTTATATTTGTGATTTAGTACATGTAGCTCCTGTCAATCAGGACATGGTCTATTTGGTTAGTGGTGGTTCCGTTGGGTGCTATCCATGTTCCTTTATGTATCTCCTTCCTTTTTAGCTGTGTGCTCCGTACAACCATATTTTCCCAATGGTGAAGTTTATCAGTCTTTGCCCGTTGTCATTTGCTTCTTCATGCTTACTATAATTCCCCACTTTCGTCATTCTGTATATGTTTTCCTTCCCTACTTTTGCATTGCAATCCCCTATTACCCTTTTGATATCACTCGTTGGCAATTTTTCGTACTTCTCCTCTATGTTTCATAAAAGGTATCCTTGCTTGCTTCGTCTTTCTCTTCGGTCGGGGCATTAAAGTTTTTTAAGCTTGTATTGTTCTTTGGGCTGTTTACCCTTGAATAGTACATCCTGTCGGAAACGGGCCTAAAATCGATAATTTTGGTTTTGTACTCGTTTAGCACTATAAAACCTGTGCCCAGCCTTCTATCCTTTCCTCCACTTTTTAGAAACACTGCAACTTCCACTTGGTAGAGAAGATGGGGATGATATTCCACCTAGGCAATTTCTTGGTCTAGTTGGCCATTTCATGGCCTAGTTGTTTGGTCTCTTGCAAGGCTATTACACTTATTCCATATCTTTTCGTTTCCCTCATCAGTGCACCTATCTCGAAAGTCCCCCGTACATTCCACGTCGCCAGCTTGATTCTTACCACTTTAGCTCTTGTTTTTCTTTTGGTATCTCAAGTTTTCTACGATTACCTAGTATCTTTGTTTAATTGTCTCCGTTGCATTTTGCCATTTTCATTGCTAAGACGTTTTCCTATTTTCTGGCCTGTTTTCATTCACTAGTCTTTATTACTTTTTTTTCCGTTCCGACTTGTATTAGGGCTTCTTTTTCTTCGTCCCATCTATATACTACATCTTCTAATGTTAGTTTCTTGTAGCCTATTTTTGCTTTTCTCCCTTCCTTTTTCTCTTCTCTTGCTATTTTCCTAATTTTATATTGTACATATCTTTGGTTTTGGGTGAGATCATTTTCAATGTATATGCTTTGCCCTTTAAGTTTTTTTTTTGTTTTTCATGATTTCGTTTTTTTCTTGTAGGTTTCCAAGCTCAGTTATCGCCAGTTCTTTGTTTTCATAAAGATGCAATCAAAAACCTTTATGTGGGGATAATGTTCATCAGCGATACATTTTTCTTACAAAACCAATTTCGACTTTTCAACGTTGAGGATCTTCACCGTGAAAGTACCTGCAGGTTCATTTCGTCTCGACTCCGCGAATCACCGTTGACTGGCAGACGCCAGGGGGTCGGAGCCCTGGGATGGAGGAAGCCTCGCCATCTCGACGATTGTTTCACACTCGAGCGGCCCGCACACTCCAGTCCACCCCCGCGCCTAAGACAACGCCACCCTCACCTGCGCACCTCGGAGCCTCCGCCGCCGCCGCCGAGGCCTGGCCGCCCCCCGGCCGCCCCCGCCCTCGGCACTCCGTGCATCGTACATTCCGTTTGACACTTGTTCTCCAATTAAAAATCCGCTCATTACAAATGTCGCCGTTGTTACGGGACCACTCGAGCGTAGCACATACAGATGCGGAGAGCCGGTGGCACATCTTGCTCCAGTCGAGAGGCTGTGCCCCCATTGTTCCCGGCGCTGCCGCGAACAATGACGAACGCTGCAGTAATGAAAGTCAATGAAATTATGTTGCTTCTGGCCTTTATTAAAAATTGATGAGGTCTTGCGGATTTGAGGATTGGGAGTTACCAAAATAGTTTGATTTAAAGTCCTGAAAAAGATGCCATGTGAGAGTTTCATACACCACAAAGCTGAACTAATGGGGAAATACTAATGGCGCGACAAAATAGAATCTTGGAACCACATGACTGTTGCTATACCCAACATTGTTTGTGGTTTTGCAATCTACTTATGGGGTATGGACCACCTTTTCTTTTATTGGCTTATTTATATTCAAATATTGGTGGCTTCCTCGCACAGACTCATCATCGGAGCCAAAACTCGCTGCAGGTACCACATAGGCTTGTTGGTGGTTTTACAAACGAGCGACGAATTCCTGCGTCCTCTTGCGATGAGCTAAATTGCTTCCGTGCCAGTGCAACATTGTTTCAGTTTTATAGACGCTTGGGAGGCGGCCAAAATTTCGAACAACCCGACAATCGCCTGGAATCGGCGATGTTGATGAAGCGCCCAGGTGACATTCCGAAGCCCCAGATATCTGCGCGCTGCAACTTGCTTTCAGTAACTTCTGAACCATTTTAACCTTATGGTTGAATAATAGACTCGCGCAGATGACACATCGAGAGTGCCGGCGAAATGACCGATGGCTCCATTTGCTCACGGCGGCGAATAGTTTGCCGAGGGATTGGGGGGAAACTGTCGGGTACTTATTCCGTTTTGGCGACGCAAATTGCAATATAAATTATCTAGAAGCCTGCGCCCCGCGGCAGCCGCCCCCTCCTCGCCGTGCGGAATAATTACATCCGATATTATAAATAAGTTCCCATATTAAATTACTCGCCGCCGCATTTCAAAACAATCGTGATTTGTGCGACGGCGGCAATAAATAATCAGAAAACTCGGACTTGACTGCGACATCGGCTACCTGTGTAGGTGGCCAGGTGCCAATTTTCACGAGAAACGTCCGCAAGATGGAAATGTATTGTGCATCATTAACACACACGTATTTTCGATCACCACAAGATCTAGGATATTTAGTTTTAAAGCGGTGCCCAAAACCAAACTTTATAATTTCTTTCAGGAAATTTTGGTAACTTGATGATCAAACATAATGTTTCATTTGAAAACCAGATGGTTTCTAATAAAAAAATCATTGATTTCAATAAATTGGATGTCCAATGCTGTTCTCTGCATAAAATTTGAATTGGAGGGTGGGTGGGTGGGCACACTATAATCATCACCTTATTTGATCCAGTTACAATTATGAAATAATTATTTTATTTACACGTAATCATTAATATGCTGTATAATTAAAACTTGTGTTGCAGAAAAACTATAATTTTATCTGAGAAACAGAATGTAGGGGATGATTATACTTGTACCCACCCACCCTCCCTCCAATTATACTTGATTATTGATTAATACTCGATTTACAATTGTTTTGCAAATATGATTATTAAAAAAGCAGAAGGTTTCTAATAAATGAATCATCAAAGTTACAGTCATTGCAATAAATTAGATGTCAAATGCATTACTGTGCATAATATTTGAATTGGAGGGTAGGTGGGTGGGCACACTATAATCATCATCTTATTTCACCCAGATACAATTATAAAATCATCATTTTATTGATACGTAATCATAAATATGTTGGATGATTAAAAGATGTGTTATAGATAAACTATAATTACATCTGAGAAACAGAGTTTGGGGATGATTATACTTATGCCCACCCACCCACCTTCCAATTGTACTTGAATAATGATTAATACTCGATTTACAATTGTTTTGCAAAGATGATTATAAAACAAGCAGAAGGTTTCTAATAAATGAAGCACCAAAGTTACAGTCATTGCAATAAATTGGATGTCCAATGCTTTACTCTGCATAAAATTTGAATTGGAGGGTGGCTGGGTGGGCACACTATAATCATTATCTTATTTGACCCAGCTATAATTATAAAATCATCATTTTATTGATACGTAATCATAAATATGTTGGATGATTAAAAGATGTGTTGTAGAAAAACTATAATTATATCTGAGAAACAGAGTTTGGGGATGATTATACTTGTGCCCGCCCACCCACCTTCCAATTGTACTTGAATAATGATTTTTACTCGATTTACAATTGTTTTGCAGTGATGATTATTAAAGAAGCAAAAGGTTTCTAATAAATAAATCATCGAAGCTCCAGTCATTGCAATAAATTGGATGTACAATGCTTTACTTTTCATGAAATTTGAATTAGAGGATAAGTGGGTAGGCACTCTATAATCATCATCTTATTTGACCCAGCTACAATTATGAAATCATTATTTTATTTACACGTAATCATTAATATGTTTGATAATTAAAAGTTGTGTTGCAGAAAAACTATAATTATATCCGATGAACAGAATTTGGGGGATGATTATACTTGTGCCCACCCACGCACTCTCCAATTGTACATACATTTTCAGAAATTGTAGTAAAAGCTAACAAACACTTTGTCAAATTTTCAGGAGCATTGCATTCAGGTGTACTAAACACATTTCTAATTTCAAATATGCAATTTAAAAAAAACGGAAATTTCAGTAATAGCTAACATATAATTGTCAATGCTGAAAGTTATACTTTTGATTTTCTCACTTATGCAATACTCAATCTTTGTCAAATTATCAGCAGATTTAGTTTCAGGTGTACTAAACACGTATCTGATATTAAATATGTAATTAATAAATTTTCAGAAATTTTAGGAATAGCTAACACATACTTATCAATGTTGAAAGTTATACTTTTGATTTTTTCACTTATTTAAAACTGAAACTTTGTCAATTTTTCAGAAGAATTCGTTTAAGGGGCACTAAATACAAATATAATATTAAATGTATTCCAAAGCAGGAAGTTTTGAATTTCTCACTTATTTAGTACTGAAACTTTGGCAAATTTTCAGAAGAATTAGTTTCAGGTATACTAAATACAAATCTAATATTAAATTAGCAATTAATAATGTGTCAAAAATTTCAGTAATAGCTATCAAATACGTGGCAATTCAAAATTTTATACTTTTGTTTTTCTCACTTATTTAATACTCAAACTTTATCAATTTTTCAGGAGAATTCGTTTCAAGTTAACTAAATACAAATCTAATTTTGAATATGCAATGAATACATTTTCAGAAAATTCAGTAATAGCTAACCCATATTTGTCAATGCAGAAAGTTATACTTTTGATTATATCAATTATTTAATGCTGAAACTTTATATCAAATTTTCAGGAGAATTAGTTTCAGGTGTACTAAACAGAAATCTATTAAATATGCAATTAATAAATTTTCATACGTTTCAATTATATCTAACCCATACTTGTCTATGCAGAAAGTTATTCTTTTGATTTTCTCACGTATTTAATACTGAAACTTTGTCAAATTTTCAGGAGGATTAATTTCAGATGCACTGAACAGAAATCTAGCATTAATTGTGCAATTAATAAATTTTCATAAATTTCAGTAATCACTAACTCATAATTGTCATCAAGAGCTTTCTAGTAAGTTTGCAGTAAGCAAGCAGTAGTAAGTTGAACGATGACTTTCTTTTTCCATTATTCTTATTGCTCTTCATTTTGTCGTTCTCCTTCTTTTTCATTGTAGTCATTTAGTTATTTGTTTTTCATCGCTTTCGTAGTTTTTACTTTTTCTTCATTTTTACTTTCGCTTTATTAGCTTCTGATTTACTATTTATTAATACTTTTTAGGCAGCCATGCCTCTATAAATCAATTCAAATCCGGTCTAAAGAGCTCTCTAGTAAGTTAGTAGTAAATAAGTAGTAGTATGTTGAACGACAATCTCCTTCTTCTTTGTTTCTTCTTCTAATCTTCCTTATTAGTCGTTATTTAATTATTCCTTTTTCGTCAATTTTATCTTTTCTTCATCTCCTTTTTGCTTTCGCTTCGTATTCTTCTTCTTTAGCATTCTCTACCGTTCTAGAGAGCGTTCAATTAAGTTAGTAGTTAGTAAGGAGTACAATGTTGAACGACTACTTTATTTTTCTTTTAATCTTATTGCTCTTCATCTTCTTGTCCTCTTTCTTCTTCATTGTCATCATTTACCTACTAATTTTTCGTCGCTTTTGTACTTTTTACTTTTTCTTCATTTTTACTTTTGCTTTGTCTGCTTCTGCTTTACTATTTCTTAATACTTTTAGGAAGGCATGCCTATATGAATCCATATAGACACGTTCTAGAGAGCTCATTAGTAAGTTAGTAGTAAGTAAGTAGTAGAAAGTTGAACGACAGTCTCCTTCTTCTTTGCTTCTTCGTCTCCTCTTCCTTAGTAGTCGTTATTTATTTATTTCTTTTTCGTCATTTTTATAATTTCTTTATCGCCTTTTTACTTTCGCTTCGTATTCTTCTTCTTTAGCATTCTCTGCCGTTCTAGAGAGCTTTCTATTAAATTAGTAGTAAGTAAGGAGTAGAAAGTTGATCGACGACCTTATTTTTCTTTTAACCTTATTGCTCTTCATCTTCTCGTCCCCTTTCTTCTTCATTGTCGTCAATTAGCTATTTATTTTTCGTCGCTTTCGTAGTTTTTACTTTTTCTTCATTTTAACTTTTGCTTTGTCTGTTTCTGCTTTACTATTTCTTAATACTTTTCAGGATGGAATGCCTCTGCAAATCCATATAAACACGTTCTAGAGAGCTCATTAGTAAGTTAGTAGTAAGAAAGTAGTAGTAAGTTGAACGACAGTCCCCTTTCTCTTTGCTTCTTCTTCTCCTCTTCCGTAGTAGTCGTTATTTAATTATTTCTTTTTGTCATTTTTATCATTTCTGTATCGCCTTTTTACTTTCGCTTCGTATTCTTCTTCTTTAGCATTCTCTTCCGTATAGAGAGCATTCTAGTAAGTTAATAGTAAGTAAGGAGTAGTAAGATGAACGACGACTTTTCTTTTAATCTTTAACTTTTCTTTTAATCTCATTGCTCTTTATCTTCTCTTCCTCCTTCTTCTTCATTGTCGTCATTTAGCTATTTCATTTTCATGGCTTTCGTAGTTTTTACTATTTCTTCATTTTTACTTTTACTTTGTCTGCTTTTGCTTTACTATTTCTTAATACTTTTTAGGAAGGCATACCTCTATAAATCCATACAAATCTTCAAATCTTACTAGAGAGCTCTTTAGTAAGTGGCTATAGTAGTTTTTACTTTTTCTTTATTTTTACTTTTGCCTTGCCTGCTTCTGCTTTATTATTTCTTAATACTTTTTAGGCAGGCATGCCTCTTTAAATCCCTACAAATCTTACCAGAAAGCTCTTTAGTAAGTGGCTTTCGTAGTGTTTACTTTTGCTTTGTCTGCTGCTGATTTACAATTTCTTTATAGATTTTAGGCAGGCATGCCTCTATAAATCTATATAAATCTTACAAGAGAGCTCATTAGTAAGTTAGTAATAAGTAAGTAGTAGTTAGGTTAGTTAAACGCTTTCTTCTTTGTTTCTTCTACTCCTCATCATTAGTTATCGTTATTCAGTTATTTATTTTTTGTCATTTTCGTCGTTTCTTTATCGCCTTTTTAGTTTGGCTTCTTATGCTTCTTCTTTACCATTTATTGCTACTTTCTAGGCACATCTGTCTGTATTTTTTAACCGGATTAAACTGGCCGATTCGCTAGTTTTGTTGTTGTCTTCCTACATGTTTTTTCCTCGTAATCTTCCATGTATTGTGCATCATCATTTATCATGCAGCCTTCTCACATCTACTGCTGGGCGTAGGCCTCCTCGTAGATTTCCCAAAGATTGTTATCTTCAGCATTTGCTGCCGATATCTTGTTATTTGATCAATTTTGACTTATAATGTGCAAATGCGGAATATTCTCATTGGTCTACGGTGATGGTTTTGGATCATCGTCAAACTCATTACAATTCCCTGGCGACGTGATCGCTCGCTTTTCGATTTTGCTGAATTCCCGACGCCCGAGACGCGCTTATTAATATCAACACGGCGTCCTGCGTCGCGATGCACGGCGTCGGGGGGTTGGGGGAGGGGGGCACGCAAGCCCCCCACGCCCCCACCGCCCGACGGCCGCCCCCGCTCCTCCTGGGGCCCAGAGAAACTGTAAATGTCCGCACTAATCGCGCCCGCGCGTTATAGATATAGACAGCGAGCAACGACAGCGTGTCTAACTAACTGCTTTTATTAAAGGTATTTATAAGTGTATCAGGCCGGGGATAGATCACACCGTGCAGCTCAGACACCCACTCTATTTATGTCCGATTGCAACTTACACGACATTCTTGGCAAACATTCAGATCGCTATTATCGCAGACAATAACACATACTGCACCTTCACAATCATTAATATCCATCGTATTCTTGGATTGGCGAGAACGTGCATGTGCGCGTTTTGTGTCTGGCACCGATGCTGCACCACGTCCTCATCGTTAACAATAAATCGACAGCCATCCCGAAACCCTGACAAGAATTATTTAAACACCTAATTATAATACCAGAAAAGTCTAAGTTCCTTTGAACCAACTTACCATATTTGCTCACCTAATCATATTGAATATCGTTATTTTTGAAGTTGGCTAACTTCTTCAGTTCTTCAGCTTAGCTTACTCTTGGAGTCTCGGGGAGCTGTTAGATGGGCCACGTGCAGAATAAACGTACACCAAGCACCTAGTAAGTGCTTCTAGTCCATGCAACTTAGTTTCCAAACAGCCTAGCCAAGTTTTGGAGTCTTTGAGAGCTGTTAGATGAGCTGAATTAACGTACACCAATCAGCTAGTAAGTACCTCTAGTCTATGCAACTTTATTTCGAACAGCCCAGCTTACTTTTGGGGTCCTGGGGTTAGATAGGTCAAGTGCACAATGAACGTTCATCAAGCAGCTAGTAAGTACCTCTGGTAGTACATGTAAATTTGTTTACAACTGCCTAGCTTACTCTTAGAGTCTTGAGGAGCTGAGGGTTTGGTTTAGGTCCTGTCCATTCAAATTTATAATATGTTTTATTACCAATTACAAATTCTGTTTCTTAAACTGTAGAATGTGGATCCTCTTAATTACAAAACGGCCCATCACCGGTACCTCCTCTGCTGCGCACTTCCTCTTCTCTCCCCAGTTAATCGGAGTGCACATTACGCCGTCTTATTTTTAGTTCTTCGAACAAACACACTCACACACACACACCAGGAGGCAGCGGTGCGTGATTTACGACGAACACCGTACCCGCTTAATTAGCGCCGCCCATCGGGAAAAACGAGGAGAGCGAAAACCACAAGGGGCGAGGAGCAGAAGAGGAAAAAATAGGCGAAGACGCCGTCATCCGAAGAGACAATCGAAGACGCGAGGCGACGGCGCGCTCCGCGGATCGCAACGGTTCCTGTCGGTCGGGCGATGACGCTCTTCACGATCTTTTTTGTCCATCTCTGCGCTTCGCTCTCCGCCGCTGCGCTTATGTCTTTTTAATTATCATGACGGCCGACTTGATTGCGCTTAATATATCGTTAAATCTCTGTAATCCGTCGAAAACGAGACGGCGCACAGGTTTGACGCAACACTAACGCGAGCGCTCGCCATAGTCTTCGCAGGTATCTGAGTTAATAGAAGTTAGTACTATAATCGACGAATTCGATTTCCCGATCATTTTCTGAATTCTATATAGAGAAGAAACATTACAGGAATCCATGTAGATCTACATCTCTGGAGGCAAAAGCATAAATCCTCAACAAACAATTGCTGGCAAAACAATTGCTCACAAAACAGTTCCTCGAAAAACAATTGCTAGCAAAACAATTGCTGCCAACAAAATTGGTCGAAAAACAATTGGGCGATGGACGTTTGCTAGAAATTACTAAATGACATTTGCTCGAAAGGAGTATGCTCCAAATGACTTTTGATCCAAAGGAATTTTGCTTCCACAATCCATAAAATCCACAAAATTTCCAATTGCCATAGGTATAATTAAAAGTGTCAGTTATAAACACTTATGAAACATATTTTTATAGATTTATTATAAGAAGTTATAATCATTCCTGATATGTTTGTTCGAAGGACTTTTGCTCGATAGGACTCTTTTGCTCGAAAGGGCTTTTGGTCGAAAGGAGTTTTGCTCTAAAGGCTTTTACTAGAAAGGACTTTTCCTCGAAAGTACTTTTGCTCTAAAGGACTTTTGCTCAATAGGACATTTTTGCTCGAAAGAGCTTGTGCTCGACTTTTGCCCCAAATAAACTTTGCTAGAAAAGACTTTTGATCGAAATGACTTTTGCTCTAAAGGACTTTTACTCGAAAAGAGTTTTGTTCAAAACCACAAAATTTACAATATTTCCAAGTACGTCAAATCTATTGATTTTGCCATGTAATATTCATTCCTGATACGTAATTTATTTATATTTTAGCCAGAGCCATAAATTCATAGAGGAATCTATACCCTCCTTGCAAGAGTACATTTCATAGTCTTTGCATTTTTCTATTTGTAGCATTCCATAGGATTTAGCCATATTTTACAGAATATGTCTTAGTCAGGAGATCATAAGATTATCTATCTGCCAGCATGTGTTAGTTCATTTTGCGTTATCCAGGGTGCACCACGAGGAGGCGAACTAACTCTACACCCCGATTACTTAATGAGGTAAATAATGTTCATTATTTCCATTAAGGTTTCTTCTGGTATTGAAACTGCTAGTTGTTAAAATGATTTCGGTCGGAAAACATCAGTAAAGTAAGAAAAACCGGCAGTAAAGTGAGCCAACACCGACGGTAATCAATTATAGTACGATTTATAAAATAATGTATAGTCTCGTTAGCTGTATATAACTATAACTTATGTAGGTTATTCATGGTTATTGATAAATATTAATCAATAACTGTGTTCTGATGAGTCAATTATAGTACGATTAAAAAAAAGTATAGTATTGCTAACTGTATATAACCATAACTTATTTAGGTTATTGATAGTTATTGATAAATATTGATATAACTGACCCAGTTATTGATATAATAACTGTGTTCTGTTGAATGCCAGTAGGATCAGGAGGACGAGCGGAAAAGGAGTATACAGAAGAAAGAAGGGGAGTAGAAGGAAGAAAAAAGAAAAGCAGAAATAGATGCAAAATAGATAAATGGATGCGCCCCATCCACATCCTCATCCGCCCGATGTGGCGAGAAACCATGAGGAGGTCGCGACGGGGAAACAATAAAGAGCAAAGAAAAAGAGAAAGAAGGATGCAGACGCAAGAAAGAAGAGAACCAGAATTAGGAAGATGCGGAGGAAAGTATGAGGAGTTTGCGATGATGAAAGAATGAAGTTGAAAAACAGATGAAAGAAGAATGAGGAAGGAATGAATCCATAAATGGAAGATGGAAAATACCGAAGATAGAAGGATGAGGATGGAAGAAGGAAGAGAGCCAGAAATAGAAAGATGGGGAAAATGCGGCGAGGGAAAGAATGACGAGGACATGCAGAAGATAGAAAGACGAGGAAGGAAGAAGGAAGAGAGCCAGAAATAGAAAGAATGGGAAAATACGGCGAAGAAAATATGAGCAGGTTGCGACGAAGAAAGAATGAAGAGAAAATGCAAATGCATGAGATAAGGAAGGAAGAAAGAAGAGAACCAGAAACAGGAATCTTTTCAGGGGCGGATGCGGCCACAGAACCATGAAAAAAATGCGATGAGGATAGAATGACGCAGAAATGTAGCAGAACGGGAAGAAGAAGATGGTCTGGATGCGGCGAAGAAAGCAATAGGAGGCAAAGCAGAATGAGGAAAATCAGAAGCGAGGACGAGGAAGAAGAAGATGCGCTGGATGCGCTGAGGAAAGCCCGATAAGGGTGAAGATGATAAGGCAGTGGGCGATGAAGATGACTATAGTAAGAAGAAGGAAGATGAGATCCACGAGGATTACAAGGGCGAGAATGATAAAAAGAACAATGAGGGCGAGATAATAATAAGGACAACGTGAATGTGGAGGACGACTATGATGTGAGGAGTGGAATGCAGGAACGACAAGCAGTACAAGAAGCATGAGAATGAAGAGGATGAGAAAAATAATATTTAGATTCGTTATACAAAATTAAACATTATTTATTTGTTACACAAGTAAATTTTATTGTGAGACTTTCTTTGCTTACAACTAATCACTTTCTTGGAAATTATATCCAGGTATATGGAGATTAATGTTTTCGTGAATATTTTCTAATTCCAAATTTTAACATAAATGTATGACTTACATTAGTAATCAGACTATTATTGGAAAAGTGTGTGTCTGTGATGACTATTTTTATGTATAGGATAAGGATATGAATCAGGATAAGGATAAGGACAATGACAAAGACAAGGACAAGGACAATGACAAGGACAAGGGCAACGTCAAGGAGGAGGACAAGGACAAGGACAAGGAAAAGGGTAAGGATAAGGATAAGAATCAAGACAAGGATAAGGATAATGATAAGATAAAGATATGGATAAAGATAAGGATAACGATAAGTATAATGATAAGGATAAGGATAAGGATAAGGATACGTATAAGGATAACGATAAGGACAATGGTAACGATAAGGGTAAGAATAAGGGCAAGGATAAGCACAAGGATACCAATAAAGGTAAGGATAAGGATAAGAAAAAGGATAAGGATAAAGATAAAGATAAGGAATACGATGACGATAAGGATAATGTCAAGGATAAGGACAATGCTAAGGATAAAGGTAAGGATAAGGATAAGGATAAGGTACGGATAAGGATAAGGATAAGTATAAAGGTAACGATAAGGATAAGAATAAGGGCTAGGATAAGCATAAGCATAAGTATAAAAGTATAGATAAGGATAAGGATAAGGATAGGGATAAGGATAAAGATAAGGATAACGATCACGATAAGGATAATGTCAAGGATAAGGCTAAGGCTAAGGATAATGGTAAGGATAATGATAAAAATAAGGGCAAAGATGAGGATAAGGATAAGTATAAAGGTTAGGATAAGGATAGGAATAAGGCCAAGGGTAAGGATAAGGATACGGGTAGATAGGATAAGATATGGACAGGATAAGTCCCAAGGCCATTGAGTAACATGTTTTGATTAAATTCTCAAAAACCACCGTATCAATATGAATGTAATTTATAAGAGATTTTGCATGGTATACTGGTATTACATTGATGTACTTATATTTATATCTAATGGTCCATTCTAGAGATGTTTATATTTTATTGCAAAAATCTAATTTTACAAGCTAATTTAAGTGTACCTTTCATTTTCCTCGCATTCAAATGCTGATATCTCTAAAAATAGCGTAGCAATATGAATGATGTCATTTATAGCTAATATTGCATGGTATACCCATATTATATTGGTGTAATTATGTTAGCATCTAATTGGCCATTCTAGAGATATTTAGATTTTAGTGCAAACATCTAATTTTAAAAGCTGATTTAAGTGTATCTCTCATTTTTCTCACACTTAAATGCTGATATCTCTAAAAGTAGCGTACCAATATGAATGGAATTTATTAGTTTTATTAAGTGACATACTGATATGCAAGATCTGTAAATAAATCAATATCCAATGGTGATTCTTAAGATATTTCAATGATCGTTTGATATTCGATATTTTTGGATTAACTACAGTTTTTTTATGTTTCTGTATTAAGGCTGATATTTTAATAATGATATCTCAAAAACCACAAAAACCAATATTAATGTAATTTATTACATGATATATTGCTATTATATTGGTATAATTAAAATTTACATCTAATGACACCACCGTATCAATATGAATGTAATGTATTTCGTATATTGCACGATATAATGCTATTATATTGGTATAATTAAAATTACCATCGAATGGACAATTCTAGAGATATTAAGATTCTAGTGCAAACATCTAATTTTATTTGGGTGTCACTAATTATTTTTTCATACTTAAATATCTCTAGAACACGCGCATGAATACGAATGAAATTTATCAATGATATTAAGTGATATATTGGTATATAATATGTGTAATTAAATTAAAATACAACGAGCGATTCGTAAGATATAGCAATTTTCGTTTGAATTTCCACATTTTAGGGCAATTTTAAGCCTAATTCTCCAATTAGGCTCATATTTAAATAACGATATATCTTAAAAATCACTGTATCAATATTATTGTAATTTATTGCAGATATTGCGTGATATGCTGGTATTATATTGGTGTATTTATATTTATATCTAATGAACAATTCAAGAGAGATTTAGATTTTAGTGCAAACATTCAATTTTAATAGCCGATTTAAGTGTATCTCTCGTTTTTCTCACACTTAAATACTAAAATCTCTAAAAATAGCATACCATTATGACTGCAATTTATTATTTGTATCAGGTTTTATACTGGTATGCAACAACTATAATTAAATTAATATCCAATGAGTAATTCTCAAGATATTAAAATGTTTGTATCATATTTTAATAATGCTATGACTATAATAATAATAATTATTATTATTACATCTTCACGTCCCTACGCGTTCCTACGCGTACAGTGTATTTACATCTGTTAGTGGATGTGACAGCCAACATTAAAATTCATAATTACTAAAAATACTTAAATACAATACATAATAATAATAATAATTATCATCAATAAGAAAATGGGAATAAATGGGAACAGAATACGTTTCTTATGGATGTTAATATTTTATAGAAATTTTAATTGCATTTAAAGAAAGAAACAAAGACACGTTTTTCATGTGGTCATATAGAATTAAAGACTTGTACAGTGACGATTATGATTGTGAAGACTGTGAAGACTTGTAGACAGTAAAGTGTTTAATAAAATCATCTTGTCACTTTTCTGTGGACTTCTGATACGAATCAATTGGATCAATTCCTTACGCCTTTCATTCTTGCACGAATTCATTGGAATCCACTGCCGTAACTAATCGCCCCCAACGGAAGCTTCCAATGAATCAATTCTTCTCGAGAGCGCACCCCGATGCGGCGTTTACGACTGTCGTGACATAAGTCGCCCCCGTTAATAAATTTTTACGCGTCTTAATCCCGGATTTAACGACGCCGTGGGGCCGAAAATTAAAATTGCGCCGGCGTCCGATCGGAGTCCCACGCCCCATTAGCGCCGCTGATCGAGGGCGGTTTTCGCGGGCGGCTGCAATGGGGGCGGGAGAAGATGCACCCCCGCTCGCCGGATTAAGAGCCGTAAAAATGCCCGCGCCCCCGAGCGACGATAATTACGGCGCGTCCCGTATGAAATGCAGCAGTTTTCCGGCTACAAATACGACCGAAATATCTATCGCCTACCTACCCTATTATCGTTTATCATCAGCTCGAGCAAGAAAAAGAATAAGAACACGTAATAAGTATGGATTATCAGACGAGAGCCAACATAAGGATATCGTCTCGCGTTTCGCCCACCACGTCCTCATCGGCTTTCCCTATCTGCACCAAGGGGTGGTTGCGCCGCAAGAGCAGGACGGAACGGCGGCACGTTCAGCACGGCCCGCACCGCTCCACGAACGGAAACATAAGGCTATTTCCTATAAAGTATAAGGAATATATATGGCTGCAACTTTTCTGGTATCTGCCCGTTTTTTAAATACATTTCTTAATTACTTAGGGGGAGGTTTTACAGCCACGCTGAAGGGAAAATATGTTCAATTTGTTTGTTCTTGTGTTTTACTGCTCGTTCTACCCCTCGCAGACCGCCCCCCACCCCCTCAACGCCACCCCCCGCTCAACAGTTAAATGATTTCGCGTTTGTTACGGTCGCACGGTTCAATTATCCATTTGCATATTCATATTTGCCGCACGCCACGATTTCCAAATCCGGCGAAGATCGTTTAATTGGAAAAATAAACGAACGGGAGGGATAACTGCGCCGCAGATTATCTCTCCCGGCAGCGTTAAACTGTGGCTTACATTATTCCAGGATTAAAAGTGTGTATTTTTTGGTATTGATTCCACCGCCGTTTGCGCGGACGTCGAATAATCCGCAGTCGGGGTTACACAGTTTCAATTAATGGCTTCACAAACATTCGTAAATTTTAAACCCATTGCACCAAACGGAATAATACAGTGCGCATTAATACACTCGAGATCAGCAGGTTTCATTTTTAACGTTAAATTAAATCTATGGAATCTAAATCAAACCATTCCTCCATTCATCACCAAAACAAAACCATTCATCACTAAAACGTACACAAATGCCTTCAAGTACCTAACGCAATATCTAATAATAACAACATTTACCAAACTTCTTGTTATATTAGTTAGATGTTAATTCATTTCGTATTAGGAATAGTTCTAAATAAGTTTTTATATTACTTACTTATTTAGATGTTAATTCATTTTGTATTGGAAATAGTTACGTGGGTGGTCTGTGAGTCGGTTCTTTTGTTCATTAGTTTAGTCCTTTAAGTGCTGAAAACACGTGTGGATGGTCTCTGACACCTCTGGATGCTTCGTGGTATCCAGTTGACTCCCGTATTGAGTGCCTCTCCTTGACGTAGTATGAGGATTATTCAGAGGACAAGCCACAGAGGTTTTAAACCTCCCAATTGAATGAGTCTAACAGAATGAAACCGTAAAACAAAAGTTGTCCTGTTGACAGTGACATTAAGCAAGTTTATATCCTCTTAACATGCAAAGCTCGTTTACTGTAATCTAGACTGACTCGGTAAGTGATCCTTTCAGGTCAGGTGCCTGTAAAGGGTTCTATACCGGACCACTTTTGACCTGGGTTTATTAGAATTGGTTGCTTATTTTGTTCTCCACTACCACCCATCCAAAAGTGGAAAGTTTTTTTTTATTAACACCCTGATATAGGCTAAACGCAGTAAATTAACATATCCGATTTGTTTTTATATAACTAGGCAGAACACGCTTAGTCGGTCCTTTAGTTTATTTCTTCAGTCCTTTAAGTGCCGAAAACACTTGCGGATGGTCTCTGACCCCTCTGGGTGCCTCGTGGTATCGAGTTGACTCCCGTATTGAGTGCTTCGCCTTGACGTGGTACTGCTAATCGATGGCCGGTAATCGCGTGGGCAGTTGTTGGTTCGATTTGCAATTTCATACAACGCACATTCCGTATCGACACCTGTTGCAATCCAATTGTGCCCAACCTACTCGCGCCTGCTGCATAGTAACCTCTTCGTGTCGTCGCATACTAACGAGAGCACGAGAGTGTTTTTCTATTACCAGATTTTTGTCGCTGAGCTACCCGGTGTCAACCCTCTGTTTATGGATTATGCTGAACAATTCTGTTTCCCCTACTTTTTGTCAGTTTGCTTTATTATACCTAGCGTTTCTTTATTTTGTATTTAGTATTTATTAATACTAATTACTTAGTTCATTACTAATTAATTCGACCATACGAAGTATGGTAAGTAGTACGACCATTTATTCCATATACATAATTTACATACCTTACATACATAATTCATATAACACACATAACATACACGAAAAATTTATAATGTTTTGCCAGCAGGACTCATAGATACGAGCATCCATAAGAAGAAATGTATAAGGAATATAAAAGAGTGGCTACGTAATAATGATGACAAGGGTAAGAAAATTCTTGGTTAGGTGCAGGGTCGTATTGTCGCGCACAAGTACTGCTTCAGCGATATAAACATTCATAAATGTAATATGTAACATGTAAATGTAATTTTTGTGAAGAATATGATTCATAATAATAAAACTCAAACTCAAACTCAAACTGAAATATTAATATATGATATTATGTGGAATAGGCCGTCGACTTAATTAGTAATATTTTTATAATATTCCTCTGTTTGTTTTTTTTCCTTTTCTTTGTTTCTGCATTTCTTCACCTTGCTCTCTTTTATCAACTATTTTATTGTATTTCTGAAATTAGTCTATTTTATTCCTTAGTTTTCTCAATTTATCTATTCTTTTTTAGCTTTCTGCATTCGTTCTATATGTTTTTAGCACCATAGAAGCTTTCCAGCTTTTCCAGCTTTCTCTATTTTATCTGCTCTCTTTATATTTTTCTCTATTACCAGTGCTTATTCCATAATTTTTCTCTGCCTGTTCTACTCTTTTCATTACACTTCTGTAATTGTAACATTTCTGTTATATGTAATTTTATTATTTACTGCTATGTATTATTTTAACTTTATTGGCCTTTTTCGTTTTCACTTCTCTTTATCAACCTAGCCTTTTTTACCTATCTTTCTGTTTTCTTCAGCTTTCTCCAATTTATCTACTCTCCCTCTTTCTCTCTCTCTCTCTCTTTCTATTTTTTCTATTTTTTCTAAATTTCCCCATCTGTTCTTTCAGTTGTCAACTCTTATCAATTCTTTCATTACATTAATTACATTGATGTAATTTCATTTTTACTTTTCTTTATCCATGTACGCCTTTTCACCTGTCTTTCTTTATTCTTCAGGTTTCTCCAATTTATCTATTCTCCCTCTGTATTTTTCCCTATTTCTCCAACTTTTCCTTCAGTTTTCTCTATTTTATTAACTCTTTACTTTCTTTTTTATATTTCTCCTACTGTTTCCTTCAGCTTTCTCCTGTTTAATATACACTTATTCATGTTTTGCTCGATTTATTCAACTTTTGTAAACAGTTTTCTTTTCTATTCTCTTTTCAGTACTTTTCAGTTTAAGTACTCCTATATATTTTTCTAAATTTTCCGGACTGTTTTTTCAGTTATCTAAATTTTATCAATTCTTTCATTACATTAATTACATTAATGTAATTGGTGTTTTTCATTTTTTCCTTTTCTTTATCCATCTACGCCTTTTTTTACCTGTCATTCTTTTTTCTTCGGCTCTCTCCAATTTATCTATTCTCTCTCTGTATTTTTCTGTTTTTCTCCAACTTTTTCTTCAGTTTTCTCTATTTTATGAACTCTTTACTTTCCTTTTTATATTTCTCCTACTGTTTTCTTCAGCTTTCCCTTGTTTAAAATGCTCTTATTTATATTTTGCTCGATTTATTCTACTTTTGTATTGAGTTTTCACTCCTACTATCATATTTTTTAGTTTCTCTCCTAGTTTAAGTACTCCTATATTTTTTGCTGAATTTCCCCAACGGTTTTCTTCAGTTTTCCTAATTATATTGTTCTTTTCATTACATTTCTGTAATTGGCGTTTTTCGTTGACACTTGCTTTCTCTATTTTATGTACTCTTATCTATATTTTGCTCTATTTATTCAACTTTTGTATTCAGTTTTCAATTCTATTCTCTCCTACTTTTCAGTTTAAGTACTCATATTTTTATGAATTTTCCGAACTGCTTTTTCAGTTGTCTAAATTTTACAAATTCTTCCATTACATTAATTACATTTCTGTAATTGGCGTTTTTCGTTTTTACGTTTTAAGAATTTTTTTACTTTTTCTTGTTTCTTCAGCGTTTGTGCAATTTATCAATTCTCTCTCTGTATATTTCTCGATATCTGCAACTTTTTCTTCAGTTTTCTCTATTTTATGAACTCTTTTGTAAAATACGCTTATTTATATTTTGCACGATTTATTCTACTTTTGTATTCAGTGTTCTCTCACATTCTCTCATAGTTTTCAGTTTTCTCTCCTGGTTTGACTACTCCTATATATTTCTGAATTTTCATAACAGTTGTTTAAATTATATCAATTCTTTCATTGCATTCATTACATTTCTATAATTAGTCTTTTTCGTTTTCAATTTTCTTTCCATCCATTTCCACGCCTATTTTAACTATTTTTATTTTCAGCTTTCTCCAATTTATCTACTTTCTCTCCGTATTTTTCTGTTTGTTCAACTGTTTCTTCAGTTTTCTCTATTTTATGAACTCTTTATTTGCCTTTTTATATTTCACCTACTATTTTCTTTAGCGTTTTCTTTTTTAAAATACTCTTATTTATATTTTACTCGATTTATTCTACTTTTGTATTCAGTTTTTTATTCTATTCTCTCCTATTTTTTAGATTTCTCTCCTAATTTAAGTACTCGTATTTTTTTTCTGAATTTCCCCAACTGTTTTCTTCAGTATTCTCAATTTTATCAATTGGAAGAAACGAATTGGTTAAATGGATGCAATTTGGTATAGTGAACGATAAAATTATTAATGGTAAAACAATACAGAGAATAGTTCCTAAATAAAAATATTTTGGAGATTAAAGTTAGGAAGAATTTTCTTTATCTGAAGTTACTTCTTAAAAAGTACAAAATTAAATTTTGGATGCGTTTACCAGGCGTTTGACACTTCAAAAAACAATTTTTAACGTACCTACTCATATTTAATAGCTCTAAAGTTATGCATCGTAGAGAAATAGTTGTTACACGAAAATTAAGAATTTCGAAAGATGACACAGTGACCTCGATGAAGTTGTTGAAACCATTTTCGGGAAAAGACTGTATTTACATATGTGAGCCAACCGCTATTAGTAATTGATTTTCGTCTGGCTTCTATCGGTAGAAATCATTCTAAACCGGCGAAAACTTTTCTTTAGTTCTTTATAGAAAAGTAGTTCTTTATAGAAAACTTCGCGATTCGCGAAATTGATGTTTCTTATGATAAAATCGTACAAATCGTTTTTTGCATTTTCCAGGACATTTTCTGAGCAAAAAACTTTTAATTTTCTTCATTTTAGGTCTTTACAATCTATTAATTTATTCCACTTTTTACGATAAAAAAAAAGTCTGAAAAAAACGTTGATAGAGTCTTAGAAAACATAAATAATGAAAATATTGGTTTTCAAAAGAGTTGATCAAATTTTGATGAGCTATCATATCAGAAGTGTTATGGCATAACATGCTATCTGCCCTTTCTTTCAAAATGCACTTTTTGGCCTTAAATGGAAACAAATAATGTATACTTTAAGTTGATCAAACGGTTTAGTATTGTTAAAAATTACAAATTATAAATAACTATGGCACTGATATATGCCAATGCCTACATTCACAATTATAAATCCAAAACTGTTTTTGCTTCTCCTATAAAACATTGCAGATAACATGTTTTGTCATAACACTACTGATATTTAGGTGCGTTAATCTTTGAAAATCTTTAAAAAAACTCACCTTACACCATGTATAGTTAAATTTTGGTTAGGTTTACGTTGAAATATTTGCAAAAAGTTCCTTTCAAATTTGCATAAGCTTCTTATTGCGGATACCATGTTCAGATAAATTGTTGTTAAACGTGGAAATATTTGCAAAAAAAAGTATGTACCTATAAAATTGCTCCATCGGCGCATAAAACCAATGAATTTTAAAATTGGAAGTCCGCACCGTGCAGGGGGGAGATGAACACATCAATGGTGAATGTTTCAACGCAATTAATCACCTTCAATCGCCATGCATCATCAATTGTTTGTAAACGCGCGTAATAAACCGGCTTAGCATTTTATCTCCGCTCGCTGTTCGGCGGCCTCATCAAATTCCCCATTAATTTCACACTCGCAGCAGTTCAATAAATCAATCGCGCGCGCTTTTTCCAGCTCGGACGCGTTCCGAACGTTAATTTCGCACGGGACGATATCGACGGCCGTACTCAATTAATTCCGCATTAGCGCGGGCAAATTGCGGCCCCCGAGGGTCGCCGCAGGGCCGGATTCGGGCCGTGCCCGTCGCAGGAAAGCGTCTTTCCTGATTTGCGGGATTGAACATTGATTTCCGGTTGATTGCCTCAGAAACTTGATAGTGGTGAGACTCGACGATGAATATCGAAAAAAACGACAAAAACAGTCAAAACGGCACAAGCATGACAGATAGATGCATTTGAAGTGAAAAAAAATAGCATATTGATACATGAAACCCTGTAGATTCCACTTTGGCTTTAGTTAACTGAGTGGAGGCACCTAAGCCCTAGTTAACTGAGTGGTGACGGCGTGTACAGTCCCGCAGCGTTAACTAGTTGGGGGTGCGGCTCCACGTGATTTAATTACGGTGGAATCTATACGGTTGAACGACGTGAGGCTCCAAAATCTGTGGCCCCCTGTTTCTTTCTTTCTCTCCAATACTCCACCTTTGCTGTTGATGTTCGTCGTTCAACCCTGCAGATTCAACCTTGGCTCTGGCTAACTGGGTGGCGACGGCGTGTACAATCCCTAAGCCTTAACTAGTTGGGGGTGCGGCTCCATGTGATTTCTTTACAAGGTGGTAGGGTGAACTCGGGAAAAGTTTATATAATCACGAAAAACTATCCCACAACAAAATGTAAATTTATTAAATAGAGAACATATGGTGAATCGTGCAAAAAAATAAAGGGGCTCCTTAGGCGATCTACCGCGGCGCAATTTCCGCAATTACGTTCGACACGGCTCCGGCGTTTATGTACACAGGCGCAAACCTAAACCCGGAAGTCGTGGTGTGTCGGTTGGATCGGTAACCTCCCTTACAATACCAGATAATGACGTACATATTGAGAACAAAAAAAAAGATAATGGCTCAAATTACTTAGTAAACAAATGTGAATAATCATCACCATAGAGCCTTCCAATCCTGACGCATTATGGCTTACGTTGTTGCGTTTACTATGCATGTGTTGAGGTGGATAACACCTTTTCCTCCTTTGTTTATAATCTGTTGGCTGAGTCTTGGCGGATTCTGTTAATTTCTTCCACTCTTTAGTGTCCCTGCGTGTGTACCAACCACTTTATGATAGCTATATGACTATTATGACTTAGCGATTATTTCGAATTAATGCTCGCCAACGCGAAACCCGATATCAGGGGAGGGGAGAAACTGAAATAATTAGGCGTTTAAGGTGCCTCCATGAGCAACCTCGCAACCATCGCCGTGCATAAAAATTATAACGTTACAAATCGCAATATCATAGACTGAAAACGTAATACAAATCCAAAAGTTTTCCTATATTTTGGATTTATGTAGAGGCCGAACTATCTATATCTATATGTATAATATAGTTTGGCTTTTTTGTTATAGTTATATTATTATAAACAGGTTATAGTTTGAGGAGTTCCAATCATAGATTTTTTTCGCTTGGTTGCGATATATTGGTCCGCTCGTTTCCTCCTTCAGAGCACCAGAAGAATTCCAATATGCGCGCTCATATTTGATTGTCGTGGGCAATTAAAAGCGAATTAAAAACGGTCAGTATGCAAATGGCGAGTCGGATATTTCAAGCATTTTATACGTACGGACGGATGCGCGGGTGTGTGTGTGTGTGTGTGTATAAAATGTAATATTTTTCTTTGGTCGAACGCTGGCGCTGCCGTCTGGCAGATAGACGTAATTGAGGGACTCTCAAACTGAAATAATTTATTTTCTGTTCCGGTCATTTAATATCAGACCGTCGTTTC
Organism: Othius punctulatus; assembly: GCA_951805005.1. Classification (NCBI taxonomy): domain Eukaryota; kingdom Metazoa; phylum Arthropoda; class Insecta; order Coleoptera; family Staphylinidae; genus Othius; species Othius punctulatus. The sequence goes on from OX638146.1 coordinate 20,103,338, forward strand.
TATGTAAATATCTCCGCTGCATTCAAATTGGATTGGTCAGGCTCGAAACTTATTGCAATTTAAATATAAATTCCTGCGAGGAATATTGCGGTCCGGTTTTTAATTTTTCCGACCGATTTTCCCCGTCGACGGCCGCCGCCCCCGCAGCCGCCCCCCGCGCATACGTGCCGGGTGGCGCGCGGGTGATGTCAGTGCACATTAGACGGGACGAGGACGGGCCCCAAGGATGCTCAGACGGCCTGAAGAGGACTCCGTGGAGAGGGCTCTAATGAGCAGGCCTGGAGCACTCGTCCGCACAACAATAAAAATGTTATTGAGCACCGTGGATTGGCGATGCGACGGGATCACAAAAGGCGGCGGCTAGCAGAACGGCGGGGGCGGCTGTGGCCTTCCGAAACGGGGGGCGGCTTCCCACTGTAAACATTGTTAAATCGACTTCGAGTGCACTGCATCGCTTCTCATCAGCGAAACGGATTGAAGCACGAGTATGCCTCAAGAGATACGTCCAATTGTCTTAATTAAGATAGGCGTTAAGGGGGTTTAATAGTTTTTTTTTGTTTGTTGTAGCAGCGGATATCATGTAGTTCCAACGAAAGTCAATCACTGTTTCATGCCTCTATTAAATGAACGAATACCAGTGAATAAATACCTGAGTTCATGAACATGTGGCTTAAATTTGTAAAAAGTTTATAGTCTTTTTTCGACTTAGAATGTGATCCTGAATACCTGATCCTGAATCCACAACTCCTTATGTATACATTCAAAAATTATTCGTAAGGGTCTTACGAGGAAATAAGACTATACACTTTTTACAAATTTAAGCCACACGTTCATGAACTCAGGTATTTATTCACTGGTAATTCTATGTACAATGGGTAGTCTATATGTACATAAGTAAAATTGGTTGCCTATATTAAGGGCACAACACTTAGTAAACTTAGTATAACATAGACCTTGCAATGAAAAACAAATACAATTAGACAATTGACCTCATGTTCATTAAATAAATATACAGATAATTGATTAATCTTGTCGCAATTCACAATAGAAGAATATGCTGATATAATCTTTGTATCTGGTTCTGAAACTTATTGAAACTTGAAACTATTAGTGATGACATGGCAATAATTGCAGAAACAGGGGAAGAACTGCAACACAACATGGAAACAATTGAGGAAGAGATTAAGAAAATTAACATGAAAATAAACTACGAAAAAGCAAAAACCATGATAATTGCCAAAGAGAAAAAGAAACACGAAATACAAAATAACAAGGAAAAACAATCGAACAAGTAGAACAATACAAATATTTAGGAACAATCATACTGAGCAATGGTAAATTAGATAATGAAATAGAAGATAAAATAGGAAACACAGCAAAACTATATCTGTGGTTACATGCTTTAAGAATATATATGTCGACTTAAATCAAAATTCATTTTATTGGGAACTTAGGAACCCAATTGTATTATTCATCACCTGCAAGAAGGATATAAATCTACAAGGACCAAAGTAGGAGAAAACTGGGGGGTCCCAAAAGAAATAAGTATACTTATTCCTTCCTTATTTCTGTAATTCCTTACATAGAGATTGTACATGTCAATTTTTGTAGGTTGAGGATAATATCTTGACATTTGAAATAATCAAAGATACAACATTTTTTTCATTTTATACACAATAAAATTATTCAGAAGTTATTTTTTTGTATGAAGAAATGTCAAAATGGTAATTTGTTATTTTTTATGGCAACTTGGTTTTTAGAGCAGTCCACAGCAGTTTGAGTTTTGCAACAAATTTATAAATTATCGATTTTTGGTGGTAAATAATGTCAGATTACCCATGTGTTATACATGGTTGAAATCGGAATTGTTCGATCTTTTGAATGCTATTAAAATTCAATATTGCGGCCATAAGAAAGTCAAAAGTTTACTATGAGAATTTGGGCATCTAGTTGGCGCAGAAAATGTTTGGTTCTGTCATCAAAAAGCTCACGTCGAAAAATGTAAGAGCGCCAAGTTTCGTAAAATTTCCTTCAAAAGTAGAAAGGTTATAAAAGGAAAAGGAAAGTGCACTTTTTCGGTTTTTCAGCAATATTTCAGGAACTGTGCAAGATATCCCGGATTTCGTTTCAGTATATCGAAAGGCATAAAAATGGGAAACTTTCTTCCCATTTGACTAATTCTGTATATATTTCCGTTTAATAGATCCTAATGGTGGGTGTCGTAAAAGTAACCACCCTGTATATGTATTTATATCCTTATACCACGCATAAAACATATAGTAAATTTTAAATACTACAAAGAGATATAGGTACTTATATCGTTTTAGCAAAACAACAACCAGAGATAAGTACACTTATATCGTTTTAGGAAAGCATATATTAATGCATATTGGTATTAGTAAATCATCACTATCAATAAATTATTGGTGCACAAATGTTTTAAGTGAATTTTCGAATTAAATTGTGTTAACTGTTAAAAAAAAAATGATAAGCAAATAAATAAAATTCAATTATTTTCTTTAAGAGCATAAATTATTTCCTCTAATAACAACATTTCATTATATCATAATCTTTAATACCATGTAAAAAAGTGTAAATTCCACACCAAAAATGAATGTTTACTTTTAGCACTTACAACATTTGTGCACGACACAATACATCATCGACAAGGACCTTGATTTAAAAAACCTAGAAATATTTACAGAAGATGGTATGAACTTAATTGGCCCAAACAGTGGTATCAATACTCATACTCGTAGCATACTAATATGGACATACTTCAAGAATCAAATCCCAATAAGCATGATATTTACATTCCTAATAACGTGCTAGCCAAAACCGTTATCGAAAAGCATTCTTAATAATTCGGTATCCATGTCTAGAGATATAGAAGTGATTTGTAATGAAAATAACGAGAAAGCATAAATAAATAAAACATAAATTTATTTCTGTTATGTACTGTATGCGTGTTTATCTACTGTTTTTATGTTAAAACAGTGTTTGTATGTTACTATATTAGTGTTTCCAGATGTCAAAACTGTGATATTTTTGAATGCTGTATAGTTCTAAACACAATAAATATTATTATTATTATTATTATTATTAAAATAAAGAACGAAGATGACTTTTTTACAACTAAGATTCTAATGATGATTAGATGGCCAGAGAAATACAGGACAGTACAAATGTCTACATGAATATGACCACGTAGTCGTTGAAATGTACATTTAGCGAAATAAATGTCGTTGTGAAAAAGGATAATTTGTTATTTTTCTTTAAAATACAAGACTACCAAAAAATTTAACTTGGCCGATAAAATAGAAAAACGCGAAAGATGCAAGAAATAGTGGGAAGGAATATAAGAAGGTGACTAACGTGTGTTAATGTGCTAATGTGGCTAACAAAAGGAAAGAAAAATGAAAAAACTACGAGTATGTAAAAATAAATGCAACGAGCGTATTCAAGACGAAACAGGGAAAACTAATAATTCCTAATAATTCCTAATAATTCAGAATCCACCTCTAGAAATATTGAAGTCATTAGTAATGAAAATAACGAGAAAGAACGAAAATGACTTTTTTTACAACTAAGATTCTAATTATGATTAGATGGCAAGGAAAATACAGGACTACAAAAAAATGAAACTTGGCCAATAAAATAAAAAACGTGAGTGTAAATGTTCTAATGTGGCTGATGAAAGGAAAAAAATGAAAAATCTATGAGTATGTAAAAATAAAGTCACCGAGTGTATTCAAGATGAAACACGGAAAACTATCTTTGATTCATATTGCACAATGATAAGGTCGCAATTTATTAAAAGTTGTGTTACTGTAGAAAAGAAAAAAAAATCGAGGAGCAAAGTCGATGGCGAAAAACATAAATGTACTAACAAAGATGTACTAACCAAAATAGGATTTTCACTTTCAAAAATATCATCCAAATATAGTATCCATAAAACATAAGTTTTTTTCTTGCTGGGCATATGCATATGTTATGCGATTCAGATCATGCAGTTATTGAAAAGAAGAGTAAGCGTTCTCCATTTCCCATTCATCTGCCACAAAACTGGTGTATGTTAGTTATAACTTTAGCTAAAAATTGAAGGCTAGTGAAGGTTATGTTACAAGTGGATTTTTTTTTCACTTTACAGATTTGCTTAGACATATAAAGTGGCTTTGTTCACTTAAAACCTTGGTGTCTCCGAATATAAGATTGCACTAAATAATAATTTGCATGTGAAATTAATGAATTACCAATGAATTTACAGGGAAAAACATCAACGTATCCCACATGATCAGGAAATTCCTCAATCTTACTCGCAATTGCTACCGATCTAATTTTCTTTAATAATTTTGAATTATTTGAATACAAATTAACATCATAGAAAAACACAACACGGAAAAGCTTCTAGAATTATTGGATAAAATTGAACCAGAGGTGTTATGGACACATGAGATGAATGAGAGAAGATAGAAACACTAAGACAACATACGAGACAGATAATATAAGAGCAACAGGAAAACAACAAAGAGGAAGACAGAGAACCAGAAAAGGGAACACATGGGAAGAAATAAAGGAATTAACAAAAGATAGGAAGAAGTGGAGAGAATATTATAAAAATTAATAATGTACGCCTTACACCGAAAGGTAGAAAGGCAAAGGCATAAATAACTAAATATGTGGATGATTTTGGCTTGGATTGTTTTGGTCCGCTGAGATGCGCGAAATTGGGGATTTCCACTTCAGCTTTCCGCAATTATTCTCAAATACCGTGAACAATTATGCCAATTTTTTTTAATCATTTGCAGTTAATTGCGCGTGACTCGCCGTGTGCAATTCGTTGTGACACACTTGAAAAGTATTACCTGCAAGTGTAATTTCTCTGGGTATCGTTTCCAGAAGCAATTTAGTCTACGATCGTTTGTTAACAAGGACGAACGAGTGTAATAATTGACGCGTACAAAGTCGGTTTGAATGTAGGATATCTTTATAGCACCTTGAACGGCCAAAAACTACAACTGGTTTCAATGGGTCAGTATTATTAACAACTTTAGATCAGAATTTCAAATATATGGTCAGTATTTACTTTGAAATAGCATCACGCCATATAAATTCCTCAGGGAATGTTAGACCAGGTACAAATATTGTACATACCAATCAATTGTTTCATTTACAAATACTTTAATGAAAATACTAAAAAGTTTTGTACTGATCAGTGCCATAGTAAACATAGTACCATACCACAGTATAGTACCATAGCAGCTTTTAGTATTTTCATTGAAGTACTTGTAAGTAAATAAAACGATTGATCAGGAGCTGCTGGAACGGAAGTAATCTCACCAGACCTAAACTTAACTGAGCTAATACAACCAAAACACCAAAATTGATTACATATTTTGCCGAAATACTTAGGTTTCCCGTGGTAATTTGCAAAATAATGTATAACCCGCTTTCAACATTACGCTTTTAGTGTATTTAATAGAACTGATTTTTTTGTTGTATATCCTGATAGACGTTATTTGATTATATTCAATATTATGGTCAATTTTAAACATTGACGATCATATCCACGAGATTACTGCAGTATTGGTATAATTGTAATGTGGCCCAAATGATAAATAAATATCTCTATCTCTCTGTCTCTATTATTTTCTAATACTATCTCCTACTGTTCTTATTACAACTTGTAAAAATGTAAACCAAAGCCTATTTGTAATAATCAGCGACTGACTTTCACTAACTCGTTATTGGTTAATAACTTAGACGATGATGTTGCAAAAAAATTAATAATTATAATATATTCAGATGCAAAATTCCTTTGGTTCATAATTATAGGGTGCAACTGCTTCATATTTGTCATCCAAGTTATGTTAAACAACGCAAATCGGAGATTACCTCTAATTGTTTCCATTGTGTTTATGTGACGTCTGGATTACTGCCACCAGAATGCTCTAAATATATAATAGTCATATTATTCTATTATTTCCTGCATCAATTTAATTCAAAAAGTTATTATTGGCATCCTTTGCGCAATCGGAACGTATCAAGCCAAAACAATCTCATATTGTTGGCTGCAGGAACAAAATGTTCTATTGAATGTTATTTATAATAATCAATGCATGGGATATTATCATTTATAATATCGTGCATTTTTAAATATAATATCGTGCATATAAATAGATATTCGTTAGTCGCAGACGATTAGAACCGGATTTTCCCTCCACAGCTAACGTTACGAATAGTTATCTAAAGGATATGTATGAGGAGATTACAAAAGTACTGAGCGTAGTTTTGTAGATAAAGCGAAATTTTTACAAACCAACATCCCCTAGGGTGGTAAATCGTTCATTGGTGATGGACATTGGGCACAGTACTAATTTAGGTAAAGTACAATTTTCCAATATTCCTTTAGGTACAAAACAAAACAAAGTGGATTCAGAACTTGAACATTATTAATACTAAGTTAACGTTTCTCCAAAAAATATATTGAGTGCAATTAAATATATACTTGAGTTGTGATACAAAAACAATGTCGGTATTGATGTAAACCTAATTAGATCACTAATCAATGACTGGTTAGTTTAATTAATTAAAAATTAATCAATGATATTGGCTTTTTTTGTTAATTACTATAATTACTATTAACAACTATATTTGTATGCATATAACGGATTTTCTAGGGTTATCTCTGCTTGTGCATCCCCAGTTTACATTTATATCTGTCAATTCTGCAATTCGTCAATTCTTCTCAATTCCTCTTCAATACCTATCACTTCCTTAATTTCTTACCTCCTCAATCCAATTTGCTCTCTATTCTCAATTCCTCTTTAATATTTTAATTCATCTTCAAATACCTATCAATACTTTTATTTCTCAATTCCTCTATTCTCAATTCCTCAATTCTTCTCAATTCCTCTTCAATACTTATATATTCCTTAATTTCTCAATTCCTCAATCCAATTTGCTCTCAATTCTAAATTCCTCTTTAATATTTCAATACCTCTTGAATACCTATCAATTCCTTAATTTCTCAATTCCTCAATCCAATTTGCTCTCAATTCTCAATTCCACTTTAATATTTCTTACTTTCATAACTTCGTCGATGTCATCTGGCCGACTACTTCTCCTTCAATAATTTGAGATTTTCGAATTTGATTGTGATTTTCTTTAAAATTCTTAATTTCTGCCAATTCCTCAATTCCTCTTCAAAAATTCCTGTTCTTTTTCTCAATTCTCAAAACGCCCTAGAGAACGTGAAAAATACGCCCCTGAAAAAAGTGGAAAAGTCCTAGAAACCTCCACAATGAAAAACTAAATAAAAGTCGTTTTAGACGTTTTCTGCGACGTTTTTCATATTTTCTGCCTCGTTTTTTATGTTTTCAGTAACGTTTTTCACTTTTTCTAAGACGTTTCCATCGTTTTTCTGGAAGGTTTTCTTTTTCCACATTTTAAAAACGTAGAAGAAATCACAAAACTTGTTACAATGTAAAACGTAAAACGTAGAAAATTAAAAATTCTTTGCCGAGAAAACGTGGTAAATGTGAGAAAATGTGAGAAACGTGCCAACTACTTCAATAATTTGTGATTTTCTAATTTTATTGTGAATTTCTTTAAATTTCTTTATTTCTGTCAATTCCTCAATTCCTCAATTTTTTTCGTTCCAATTCTCAATTCCTCTTCAATATTTCTTTTCATAGCTTCGTCGATGTCTTCTCACCAACTTCTTTTCCTTCAATACTTTGAGACATTAAAATTTTCGGATCTGTTCTGATAACTGATTTCCACGTTTTCCTGAGACTTTTTTTCACATTGAAAGAACGTGGATGGTATCAGAAAAATAGTAAAAACGTGGAAGAAATCACAAATATCGAAAAATTGTAAAACGTAGAAAACTTAAAAATTATATGCCCAGAAAACGTAGAAAATGTGAGAAAATGTGTGAAACGTTCCTCAATCCTATTTGCTCTTATTTCTCGATTTTTCTTCAATATTTCTTACTTTCATAGCTTCATCGATGTCATCTCGTCAACTCCTTCAATAATTTGAGATTTTCTAATTTTATTGTGAATTTCTTTAAATTTCTTTATTTCTGTCAATTCCTCAATTCCTAAATTCCACTTCAATAATTCCTCTTCAATTCCTCTTCAATTCCTCAATTCCTCTATTCTAAATTTCTCAAGTCCTTTATTATTAATTCCTGAATTCTTCTCAACTCCTCTTCCATTTCTCAATTCCTTAATTCCTCAATTCCTCAATTTTCGTTCCTTTCGAATCTCCATTGCTCTTAAATATTTCTTACTTTCATAGCTACGTCGAAGTCTTCCAGCCAACTTCTTCTCCTTCAATACTTTACTCCACTCAATACGTTCCTCGACGTTTTCGAAGACGATTTCTAAGACGTTTTCCACGTTTCTCTGAGACTTTTTTTCACATTAAAAAAACGTGGAAGGAAGCAGAACAATCGTAAAAACGTGGAAGAAATCACACAAGTCGTAAAGACGGAAAACGTAGAAGAGGAAACCTATTTTTGGCCTGAAAACGTATTTTAAGACGTGTTCAACGTTTTTCTGGGACGTTTGTTTTTCACATTGTAAAAACCTGGAAGAAATCACTAAAATTGTGTAAATGTATAACTTAAAACGTAGAAAAATAAAAATTCTTGGTCGAGAAAACGTGGAAAACGTTAGAATGGTTTTAGGATTAGGAGCATCAACTTCGTTGATTTGAATCGCATTGAGGTTTGTCTGTGAAGAACTATCAAATACATTTTTTTGTTGGCAATCTGAAGGTAGCATCTGGAAAAGTTTTCACCGATTTTTAATGATCTCGCCGCCGATAGAAACCGCATGAAAATATATTATCAATAGCATGTGTTTCACATATTTAAATACCGTTTTTTCGTCGTAGAAAAGGCGAAAAACTCACAGAAAACCATGAAAAATAAATAAACGTCGTTTCAGACGTTTTTTTTCGACGTTTTTTGTATTTTCATGTCGTATGTTCATGTCATACAATTAAGTTGTGTGCGATTGTTGTATGACATTCGGTCGTTCACACTATACTGCTCTGCTTAAAGTCGTATAACCATAGAATGCAAAGTGTAAACTATTTCGTCTGTTCGTCTGACACCGTCAGACGAATGAGAGTATATATGTACCTGTTATAAAACCTCATATTCCACTTGTTGTATGACATTCTTTGATCTTTTCCGCCACCAATGCGACATATAACTAGTTCTAAAATCCGTGTTGTATGACAAAACGCCGAAATTTGTCTAACTTTTGTTGTAATACATGGTTTTATGTTAGTACAACCTGCAGATCTGGACGCGGCTAAACATATCATGGCTCATCCAAATTTGAAGAACTTTTTTGAAAATCAATATATCCAATCATTGCAGCTTAAGTTTTGTATATCTACCAATTACAGCCTATTAGAATTGTTTTTCAGTTGAATATTGTTCTGCGACATATTGAGGCGGTTATTTCTGCATAGATCTCTCGTAGACCGCTTGGTCCTGCTCCCATTAGGGCCGTTCTATTTCTGCGTCTGTGTTTCTGTTTGTGCTCTCTTCGGCTCTTCCTTGTGGGAAAATAAAAGGAGCCGGGGCCCCACTATCTTTAGAACAATGCGTCGGACGCTCGTCGGTCGCGACGGACAAAAGGGGGATGCCGTTTTATCCGCCTTTTTATAAATAATCCGCGATTAATCAATAGCGCGCGCACATCTATATCTTAATCACGGCCGCCATTAGTCCCCGTCGCATTGTTATTGAAGATATAAATAAATGGGAGTGAGGCCCAACAGTTGCCCGGGGAGTTAATCATTGCATGGTAATTAACTCGAATAGTTTCAGGTTCGCTCTTTGTCTTCCACACCGTCGCATGCATCATACGCGCGTAAAAATACACGCGTTTCGGAAATGTCCGCGCGAAAAACTCCTTCAGCAGCGTAAGCATCCACAGGCTAAAGGAACTAGTATGGAGCATTGATGGAAGTAAATTATCATTCAGACCTCGATGACCATACATATTGCTACTTAGAATTCCTGTTTAATTGAATTAATCGACTGGTTGTCTCTGCATCTTCAAAAAAATCTTCATCATAGTTGTAATTGTAGTGAACTACAACTTAGTAGTTAAACTACTAAGTAGTTCACTAGAACTACTGTACCAGTGAACTTTTTGGTATTGGCCCTTTGAGATATTTTTTCCATTTTGAACGCCTATTTTCCTTCTGTTTTCATTTCTCGCGCAGTATTCTACTGATTAGAGTTACAGAACAGTTAAAAATATTTAGAAACTGTAGAATTAAAATCTAAAACTTATGAATTACTCAACAATGGGGAATAAATAGCTCATTTAAATCCAAATGCATCCGAATTATGAAGGGTCATTTTGACGAGTTGGCTAGTGATTATCGCCATTACGACAGATAACATCAATTTAAAATTAACGTGTTTTATTACACTCTGGACATAATTATAACGTTAATTAAACAACGATTTGTTGGGATGACTACTGTGAGAAATTACTTTGAAATTACTTTGATTTCTTAGAACCCAAATCATTGTTTGAATTGCCAGATAAAGAAATAATAAACTAGTGCGACAGCTTTTCCAAAAAGTGTGCTACAATTATTTCAAATCAATTGGTACTTCAATACAACCAAGTAATTTCTTTGTTGAAATTTTGTATATTATGTAGCGTATTTTGCTAATAAATATTCTTTATTATTATTATTATTATTATTATTACTTAAACCAAGCATGACACCTTCAATATCTATTAAAGAGTTTTCAAAATTACTGCTACAAAAGTATGGTACCTTGGAAAGCGAGTTTTCTGAGGTATGCAATATTGTTGTTTTTAAATTAGATAATAATTTTTTTCTTCGTGGTCATCATTTCAACGCCTACTGCTAGAAAATGTTTGAAATGTATTAACAAGCCTGTTTCTGAATAATAACCTGAGAAACCATACTGTGATATAAATAGTTAAATTCGTAATATGAAATCCTATCTAATACAGGAAGTACATTATTTACGCGCCATATAAGTTGATAAGTTGATGATGGTTTCATCGAAAGGAAACGTTGAAATGAAAATTTGTAAACGCTGTCGTGTGGAACTAAACATGTGGCAATGATAAAGTGCCTTTGGTTTTCTTATACCTTATCAAATATCTTCAGAAAAAATATAAAAACGAATTGCAAGATTTCTGATTTTGTCGAATATCTCCAGAAGTAAGTGAACATTTCTGGTTTTCTCAACAAAATATTACTGACCACTAGACTGCGCAACTTTTTTGTAATTGAACCGCCTTTGTAACTTTTACGCTCTCCGAGATCCCCATGCTGTTCATCTGTATCTTGGATACCCTGTATATATCTAGGCAAAAATAAAATGAGGCACTGTGGACTATCCAATAATTTGCAAATTCTTATATTGTTGGACAGACACATAGTTAGAACAAAAGTACTTCAAAAACCACTACTTCAACTAAATCAGTTCAACTTGCGTATTTCAACTGAAAATACTTCAACAAGAAAATACTTCAATGCAGAATCACATCCATAAGAAAATACTTCAACTAGAGTGAACTTCAACTGCTAATTACTTCAAGTGTTAGTTACTTCAACTAGAAATTACTTTACCTTGGGTTAAGTTAAGTTAAAATAGGTTATGTTTAGCTAGGTTAGGTTAGGTTAGATATGGTTATGTTGGGTCATTACAAGTTGAAATAATTCGAGGAGGTGGCAAGCTAAGGGGTCCAAATCTTGAAATATGTGTTCTGAGATATTTAAGTTCAAAGTTTTTAAAGGACAGTAAAATTATACAAACACTTGATAACATATCGATAGATGGCAGCTTTAGTGTTGAGAAAATGCTTGAATATTTTTACCTCTTACTTCTCTTACCTTTTTAAGTATAATAGTATATCTAATTTTCATATATCGTTGTTATACAGGATAAAGTGGTCAAGTCCATTATTATCATCTCAAGTTATTTGCATCTGAATGTTGAATGGAGTATTAAAAGTCAGTGAATCGCCACAATGAATTTACGGAAAAAATGTATGAATTTCTTAGAAAATGCATTTAGTATATATATTATGAAAAGGTAAGTATGTTTTAGATGTTAAAAAATCATTTTTTTTTAAATTTGGTCTTGGCCATTTTTACCTGTATACCAACGATTAGTGTTACAGTGTTGGAAAAGTTCGGTCGAGAAGTTTGAAAAATTTATAGAAAGTAAGTTGAAAAAGTAAGTTGGAAAAGTAAGTTGGAAATGTTCGCTAGTACCTTGGAAAAGTTGGAAATGTTAGAAAAGCAGGAAATGTTGGCATTTGGGATTCCCCTAGTTCGTACAAATAATATGTAATCATATTATTGATTGAAGTAATCATTGAAGACATAATAAAGTTAGATAATATTCTATGTTTAAAAAATCATGCAGGAAAAATTGTCACACAAATCAAACGCACTCACATTCTAGCAGCTCACTATGCAAACATTCAAAGAGAAAAAAAAATAAGGTAGCTTTTAAGTTGCCAGTGAAAAGCAGGTGGGCATCAGTGTTACGCTGCTTTAACAGTTTAATCAGCAACAGGTATTGTCTGCAAACTTTGGCGGTGAACGAACTAGTTGTCAAGTATCTTCAAAAGATACGAAAACAATGCTATTGGATGATGATATGTTTTGGGTAAGACTTGAAAACACCAGAGATCTCATAGACCCCATCGGAAAATGGATAACCAAAATTGAAGAAGACAAGGCAAATGCTTCATTAGTTCCCAAATTATTTGCAAACCTGAAGAAATTTTTTGAGGAAAAGGTACCTAAATATCCTACAAGCTATGCTATATACAAGGATATGCTCTCTGATCGTGAAGATTTCTGTTTACATAAATTTCATCTTGCGGCAAATATTCTGGATCCACGTTATCAAGGGTATAGTTTGTCACCTCAGGAACATGTTGATGGACTTAAGTTCATCAGTAACATTGCAGAGCTCATGAATGATGTAAATGATGGAGAAGTAATGACCGACTTTGCAAAGTACAAAGCAAAATATAGACTGTGGGCTAAAGGTTAAAAAATATGTTTGGTTATGTGTTCACAAAATGGATCCTATTGTCTGGTGGAATGGCATGTGTTCTACATCCGCTCTGTCTAGAGTTGTAGTACATATAGCTAAAAGTTTAACAACACCCTAAGAGCTGGAAAAAATGATTATATCGGCCATAATTTGAAGCTGCTTACAAACGATACGACACATAAACGGAAGACTACTAATTATGATCACGGTTCCAAGATACTCTTCATTGATTAAGATCCATCTGAGTCAAGCAGCTTTGATCTGCCTGTGGCCGCCCTAGGAAACGGTTTACAAGATCAAAATCGCATGTTCCTGTTAAACGACGCAAACCAATTTTAGCAGAGGAAAACGAAGTACATAGTTCAACTGATGAAGAATATACTTCAAGTACTGATAGCGATACCATCACTCTTTATGATACAAATACTTCGGTTAACAGTGGTTCATCCAATCACTCCGACTTCCATTGATTAAAAACTTATCGTTGATTTAAAAATTGGTTTTTTAAAACTGATTTGCCTTTATAGACGATATCCCTTTAATGCCTTTAAAGCCGAATTTCATTGAAACAAACATGGTAATTTTTCAATGAAATATGGATTAATGTTTACGCTTTGAGGCAACCATCTACAAAAATTGATTCGAAGCTCCTTATCTCCGTCATGCAAAACTTGAACTTTTTGAGACCTAAATGGATGCAAACCATTTCTCCTTAACAATCTGTGAATTGTATATTTTTGGGCATGAGTTTGGGACCATATAATTCGAAGGCTTGTACTTGGTTCCGTACAAAGGAACAAAGGAACTTGTTCCAAGAGACCAAGTAAGGTCTCAACAAATTCAAGAATTTGTTGTTGTTGATCGATGCTTAACTTAGATCGATGCCCTGCCTGATTTTGTCTTGGATTCAAATTACCTGTTTCTAGTAATCTTTGTTCTGCCCGTCTAATAGTTTTTGCATCATGGTGCCGACGATTTGGAAACTTCTCTGTATATGCCCTAGCCGCAACAGTGGCATTGTCATTGCATGCACCTAAGGCTTTCAACATATCGACATAATCTCGATTACTGTAGTATCGTTCCAGAATACACAAAATACGAGACACAAAAGCGAAGTACTTATCAATTGAACCTAATTGAATTATGTTATACAACTAATTGTCAAATCTGACAGTTATGTCTCTAGATTTGATAAAATGAATCAATCAAAATCATGTTTTGAGTAGTGGGCGTAGAAAAAAGATTTTGTTTGCATTTTTATCATTAACTCATTACTGGAAATAACAAAGGACAAAGGGAAAATTTTCCATTCTTAATTTTCATTTTGTTTTAGCCTACTTGATCGGATCCCAAGAGGATGGGCATCAATTTTGAGACATCCTGTATATATATACCATTGAAGATAAAGTGCTTCATACCTGAAGATTGGAAAAAAAACCGTGGCCCATCGTCGACGCTCGCCTCCGGCGATCTTGAATGGGTTTAATCCCGTCCCGGGACTCCTCCTTTGCGTGAATTATTTAAATCCGGCGTAAACATCCCGGCCGCCGGGGTGCGCGGCCCCCGGGCCGCCCCCCAATCGTCCCCGAGACGGCCGGCTCTGTCCCACTTCCGGGACGGAGGCGGCAAGGAGCGTCGGCAGAGCGCCTGTCCGCGGCCCCCATCCACTTATTGGTTATCGGTTCTCCATGCATTGGCGACCGGCGCGGGCCAACCCGGATTTTCCGGCGAAAAACGCCCAGGGGAGAGCCCGGAAAATCGGAAAAAAACAAACGAGCGACGCGTCCCCCCGCCTGCGTCGATCGACGGTTTGTGGGTCACGATTGATCCGATCGCTCTCGGGAAAAATAAAAGTGAACCCGGGGAAGAGGCAGGCCGACCAACGGAATTCCGCACCGGAGGCATGCGCGATTGATTTCGCATAAAAAATCAATCGGGTCCCACGGGGAGGAGGCCGAGGGTCAGATTTTCGCAAAAACTTGCGAAACTTGCGAAGTTTCGAAATTGTTTGTTAGAGTCGACGCGTTCGCCGCTGTGATTGAATAATTTGATGCAATTTTTTCGGTCGTTTTTCCTCAGTTTTCTTCGGGCGCTCAGTGTGTCGTAGTGAAATTTCCGCCGTGCGCGCTCGAACGTCGGAAAAAGGAGAAACACGGACGTGCACACACACCGAACGATAAACAAGTAATTCGGTGAAACGACGCGCGAATTTTTCCAGAAAGGGGGCGAGAGTGCGCGATAAATTCCGGGGGCGCAATTTAATCACGGGAAATTCGCGCCCCCCGCCGCCGCCCCCCGGCAGCGACGAGCCGGGCCCGGGGGCGGGCGGCGCGGGTCGCGTCGCTGCAGCCGTCCCCGGCCTGATATTCCATTATCATATATTACTTAAATCCAATCTAAACACATAAATATCCCACGTAAACAACGGACTGACAAATCGTCTTATTTTTCGCGTCCGTTTCGACTGCCGGGCGAAAGAAATGTTTACGCTTATTTATGGGCGCGGGACGGGCGGAAAAAACGCTGGGGGCGGCGGCGGCGGGGGAAATTTATCGCCTCCCCCGCCGACGCCCGCGCCCGACGCCGCCGCCGCCGCCGATCCGTCATTAATTTTTCCGCGGCCGTAAATCCGCCTGTGAAATATCGGCCGGGCGGTATGCGGCGGATTGATATTTTCGACGTTTCCGCCTTCTCGCAGTTTTTTTCCAAACCGGAAGCGGCAAAACTGAGCCTCGGAATTAATGGCAGCTGTCGCGCCGCTGATGCGCGCAAATTTACGGCAGGCCGCAAAACATCGGTTCATCATTGGAAGTAAACGATCTACAGAATAGACGGTTTCCGTATCTCAAAAATAATGCAGCCCATAGGCATAGGCCTAAACTGATTCTCTCTTCCTAAGTCCAACATTTTGCCAGGTATGTAGAGATCTGAGCTGAATTATTCTATTCATCTTCTAAGGAGGAGTTAATGTTCATCTGATAGAGTGTGATGGAATTGTATGTGTTATTATACAAGAACATCTCCAGAATGCAACATACGCAAGGTCCGGCATACGGTCGTCACCCCGGCTAACGTACAAGCAGTTACTCATAACAACACAGATATACATAGATATGAGTACAAGATATAAGGAAACTAGATAATGTAACGAGAGACGTGCTCACTTGCGTTATGTCGATATCCACACAATCATGCAACACCAACATAAGTGAAAGTAGTGGGGCTAGAACAGTTCTGGGCCAATTTCTCCAAAAGAAATACAAGGGCCAATTTTTCGCTACTTACTTCCGGTCTAGCGTACCCTGAATGATCTGTGCACGATGTGTTGAATACGTGGGGGCGAGAGGTTGAAATAAACAGGCTGATATAAACAGGCTGATATGAACAGGCTAAGGACCTTATCTATAGTTCGTACTTGGGCTTGAGTACGACTCTGGTCGTATATTTGGTTGTATTTGGTGCATAAACGTCTATAGAAAATACGCAACCAAATATGCGACTTGAATCGAACTCATGCTCAAGTACAAACTATAGATACGGCCCTAAGAGACTTATCCGAATTCGACGCTCGACCGGAAAGGTAAGTAGCGAAAAATCGGCCCATGTATTTCTTATGGTGAAATTGGTCCAGAACTGTCCTAGCCCCACTACTAGTCATTAAACGTGTGTAATCTGTATAATGTTGCTGTCTCACCTGAACCCGTCTGGACAACCCCAAACTTCACCATGGTTCGAAGAACTTCACAGGGCACTTCTGACCTCCATCACTGGGCACTTCTGACCTCACAAAAGAATATCCGATTCCTGTGTCTCAAAGTAAGTCGACAGACCTGCAGCGATTCTCTCTGCTTAAGTCAAGGGTAGTGCCAACAGTGCCCACGCATAATTAACATAGCTTGAATTGTGTCGAACATCTTGCCAGACGATTCGAGACACAATGAGTCGTCTGATAGCAGCACACCTATTCTCTAGACCTGTTCTCAGTTTGTCGTACTATAGGACCATGTTTAGTCTATGCCAGATAATTTTTCACTTTTCACCTAAAACCGAAATCCCTCCTCTCTCCTATTAGAAGTCCGATAACAGAAGCGATTCTCTCTTCTTAAGTGTTAGGGTAGTGCCAACAGTGCCCTCGCACAATTAACATAGCTAGATTTGTGTCGAACATTATGCCAGACTTTTCGAGACACAATGACTCGCCTGCTAGCAGCACACCTATTCTCTAGACCTGCTCTCAGTTTGTCGTACTATAGGACCATGTATAGTCCATGCCAGATATTTGTCACTTTTCACCTAAGAACGAAATCCCTCCTCTCTCCTATTGGAAGTCCGATAACAGAAGCGATTCTCTCTTCTTAAGTGTTAGGGTAGTGCCAACAGTGCCCACGCACAATTAACATAGCTAGAATTGTGCCGAATATCTTGCCAGACGTATCGAGACACAATCACTCGTCTGATAGCAGCACACCTATTCTCTAGACCTGTTCTCAGTTTGTCGTACTATAGGACCATGTATAGTCTATGCCAGATAATTTCTCACTTTTCACCTAAAACAGAAATCCCTCCTCTCTTCTATTGGAAGTCCGACAACAGAAATACAAGTGAATCTCTCGGAGCGTCCTGGTTTATTGAGGTATGATAGTGAGTCCTTCTTCTCCCACCAGAGGCATATCTAGACAAAAAGGCCCCCATGGCAAGCACCAAAGTGGCGCCCTATCCAACATATTGCTATGTTATTCTATTAGCAATAGCTAATTAGCTATTAGCCATAATCGTTGCCATGGTGATCATTCGATAATGTATAATTTCTAATTGACTTTTTCAAATTCTCGCAAATCCAAATATCAATCCAAAATTTAATGCGATAATCATTATCCTGACTATTGCACTTGTCACATTTACATATGAAACTTCACACTGACGGACCAATGAAATAACCCAAATTTTAATTTGTTGGCCAATTAGAATCCACTTATAGTGATAATTGCTGTCGGACACATAACTTTCGAGGAGGTTAAAATTAGGTTTTAAGAGTTCTCTCATATTGTATGCCCAATCGGTTAAAATCAATGCAATATGGTGCATACTCGTAGTTTCATATAGTTACATACTTTTTTTCATCGCAAAATCTTTCAAATTGTCTCCAAATATATTCTTGTGACTTTTTAGTATTCTCAGGCGTGGAGCCAACAATTTCTTGCTTTATATTTGTAAGAGATTTGATGTCAAACCGGTTGGAAGACATTTTTGTAATATTTATTAAATATTTATCAATGTCAGTACGACACGCAATTGTCATGCAAAATATGCTTCATGCATAGTTCCATGCTCCTTCGTCGATTAAAGATAGTAGATAAAAGATATTCCACATGTCGTCATAAGACATAAAACGAAGCATAGAAAATAAATCAATTCACGAATAATCATCAACCTATGTGTCATTTACCTGTTTCTTCCAATTTCAGCGTGCGTCCAATTTTATAAAGCTGTGCTTTCTTATACTAATCCATGATTTGCGTTCTCTAACCGATACATTACTAATAGCAAGGTACCCTGAGAGTAATCACGGTAGATAATTAAACGTCACGACGTGTAAGTACTAATGCGATCACAATTCACGAGCCAAAAAGCTTCAATAAATTATATGATAATATCACGATAACAACACAACGATAAAATCAGTATTTGTCGAACTGTTGCAACCTTCTGTGGTTCTGGCTATCAGCTAATTATAGGCACATTTATAACAAAGCTCCTGTAAAATATTAGTCCAGAAAGAAACCCTTCCGAGAGTAACGAAGGAGAACCTTTTCTTAACCAAGTTATGTATGAAGATTTTTCTGCGACGTATGTCCAAACGTGCAAATTCGAACCTGAGCAAAGACGTCTTTACGAAGATTAACTCGTAATACAGGCCTAACCTCATACATGAGACCCATTTGAGACCCTTCTTATTAAAAGTAATTCGATAGGTTTTGGTGGTACGTCACAGTTTTAACTAGGTGATACGATTTTTTGTTGGGGAAAATGGCCCGCACCAATGAAGATTAATTTCTTTACCAAAAGCGTACGTACAATTGAAATTTGTGCATGTGAGTAACATAAAAAGTTGTAGCAATTGTTGCTATTCATCGATAATGTTCTGCAGGCACATACTCCTTGGGAAAATTTCAATGTGTTTTCTAAATTTATTGATAATAATCTGTTATACTCATTAGACAATCATAAATATTCTATACCGATTGTTTAAATATTCATTAAAAGTATGAAATATTTGTTTATACTCTGCTCAACTTGTAAGATGTAGAAGTAATTAGATATTCGTTAATGGAACCCAGTGAGATATGCTTTGAGATAGAGTGAAAACTCAAACTCGCTGTGCCTGTTGTTCTTAAGTCGGACTCGATGAAACCAGATGAAGCGCAAAGCTGATGCAGTGAATCCTATCAACAAATGCCTTGAGGTGATACTTCAAGTTCTTCAAGACATAATAGATGATGCGAACCAGTGAAACAAGAAGTGATGCAAAGCTGCTGTACAATCGCATGCTGATTTATGATCTTTTGATATTACTAGGATTTTGGTACAAAAGCCTCATTCGCCTTGACCATGTTCAAAGAGGCCGCAAGAACATAGAATGAACTTCCACGATACTCCACGAGACTTGATAGTCCTACAAAATTACTATTATAATAAAAGAGGAGAATAGAAGAGAAGAGAAAAGAAAATGTAGAAAGAGAAGAAGAGAAGTAAATCACTGGAAGAAGGTCTGTTGTATGGAATGTTGAAGTGGAAAGATGTCACGAACGAAAGAAAACAATAGCTGGTGAGAAGTCTAGAGATCCTGACTTGACGGCTAATTTGGCTTTCTTCACGATGTCGAAGGATTGTATTACAGTTTCGAGTGTACCTTGGTTAAGGTGAAGTATGAACAATTTGGTAAAATCAACAGCTGCGATTCTGAAGGAGATGAATCACATGAAGAATTTTAGGTTGCAGAATGCTTCTAGCAAGTAGGGATGACAGATTCTCAAAACCTGAACAGGTTCTTATTGTAATGTAAAATGTGAAGATAAGAGCATTTTCCCTAATATTTGCTGTGTTGTAATGTATCTAGATATATGTATCTAGATACAGTATCTAGATACATTTCCAGTATCTAGGTACGTATCTAGATACATTCTTGCTTGAGTACCTAAAGTTGTATCTTGATACATTTTTTGGGAATATGTATCTGTATCTAGATACCAAAAAAATGTATCTGTTACAACACTGAATATTTGAATATCCATTCTTTGGAATTCAATTTTAATATTAGCAGTTGATTTTTTGTCAGTAGAGTCTTCCGCCGCTTTTAACAATTCCGGGGGCGGCGAAATTGCCCGGGGCCCTTTTTCCTCGCGGCCTCTCAGATGGCGATAGTTTAGAAAACAGCCCGGCACTCCGTAAATAAATATTAGGTTCGGAAGGGCTGAGAGGCGTGCGAGCGAGAGGGGCACTCGTCCACCCACAGCCCCACACACTCTCACACACACACACACTTCCGAATTGTACTCGAGGAAGTTTTCGCATTTCGCCGGGGCCCGCCGGAACGACGTGTAAAACCAACTAATAATCATTACGTGTCCCTTTATTCCCGTCGTAAATACGGCGGTGGCGGCGGCAGGGGGGCGGCGGGGGGCGCGCGCGCGGGGGTGGTTCGGCGTTTTCGGCGGGCCCCGTCTCGTGATATATTTATTGGGGCCGCCGCCCCCGCGCGCCCCCCATCGCCGCTTATCTGCGCGTTTTAATCCGGCCGCGCTATCAACAACTCGGAGCCCTTAAAGCGGCGCATGCATCAAACGTTTTGACACCCCCCTCCGCCCCCCGCGCGCGCCGCCCCCAACCGCCGCCGGTATCTCCCGTGCCCCAGGAGTATAGGTACATGTAACAAGTACTAAATTATACGCGCTTATTCCCGTATTATGAACGACACGCTATATTTTCCGTGTTTTCAGGCGGCGCCCCGCCCCCGCCCCCACGGAAAGCGTCGCGCCCCCGTCCCTTATAATGCCGTGATATGATATATTCCCCTACTTAAGATGATAGCTTTTCTTAAATTCGTCGTCCGTTGTCGCCTCGCAAAACTTAAATAAATTATATGTATATTTTTATTTTCGCCCCCGTACACCCGCCGTATATGTGTGTTCGGAATTTATCTGGCCCGAAAATGCGCCCACGATTTATGGTCCGCGCGGTATTGCGATTTTTTTTTCTGCGCTCCCCCATCTCTCTCCGTCCTCCGGGCTCTCCGCGGCCTTCCGCGTTGTCGTTCCGTTATTTATTTTTTCTGTTAAATGTCTCCCCCGTGTGTATTTGCATCTATAATGTATATTAGATGATTTCACCCTCTATGTATGCAAATTAGAAAATTAACCCGAAGGAGAAAAAATCGGAACTGCTCCCCGTACGGTTCAGAGCGCCACATAAATTATCGGGAAATTATGACGTCTCCTCCGCCGGGATCATAATCGAAATTGTGCCTCCCCTACGTGAAAAATTAACCGACACCCAGCGTAAGAATACGCAGCTAATTTGGCTGTCTGTTCTCACAATGAGGACGATATTTCATAATCAGCAAACACCAATATGCCACCAAGTACTCCTTCTATCGTATTACAAACCATTTATCAAAAATGATGCAGATAGCAGCATTCAGGGGCGGATGGGCCATACGAAAAATTGGGAAATTTCTCGCCGAATGTTGGGCCGGTAGGTCTCAGATATTTTGGCTGGCAGACCCGACGACAAGTTTTTAATAATGTGCTAAATAAAATAAAAATGATTTCATGTATTCTGTGATGGGCGGGAAAAACAGGATAAGTCAAGAATTAGCATTTTAAGAAAACGCCGCTTGAAGATTTTGACTACTTTTAAATACACACCTAGGCTGTGAAAATAGTTGAACAATTATATTAATTGGTAATTGTTTTTTGTTTGTATCACTTTCAAAATGTGATTGTAAAAAAATTATGAAGAGACAATTTTTATAACAAAAAGGATTGATTTATACTATTTGACCCTCCTAGTACCCTGACTTATACTAAAAGAACCAAGTAGATAAGTTATTAAAAAAAACCTTGTTTAGGTTTACTGTTATTCAACTAAAGTTCAAATTTTAATGTCTGCTTTGAAAATAATTCTAAATTATGTAATAATAAGAAAAAATGATAATGATTGATATACCCTATGCTTAGTTTTTATGAAATTCTTCAATATCCGGTAATGTATCTTCAACGTCAGCAGATGCTTTTAAATTGCGATAAAAATCTCGAAACGGGAGTGATTTTAGTGGCAGAAGTTCTAATAAATTATCCTTTTTCTCCTCAGATATTGGGACCCTGTCAAAATAACGCCTGTTAACTATAAGTGTCAAACCCTTTCCACGTCGTGCTAAATACAATTTTTTTAACGGTTCGTTTTCATTAAGAGAGTTCTTAAAGAAATTTATAATACGAATGTTGAAATTGCCAATGATATTTTATAATCAACATGACACAATATTAAAGAGAATTTTGTGATTTGAATAGCTCTTTGCAATGTTTTTTTTTAATTTAAAAAAAATTCAGATGAAATAAAATCTTAGTATTTATAATACCAAGAAGAATTTCATAATTTCTAAGGAAAATTTTGTATTCTCTAGTGAAAAGTTCGTAATTTCCAATGAAGTTTATTTTCATTAAATTTTCTACAAATAAACATTTTAATAACTTAATACACATTTTGCAAATGCAAATAACATTTTGCATTTTATAGCGATATTTCGGCAATTTACAACAAAATTTTCATAATCGCTGCCGAAATGTTGTAATTTACAATCCGAATGTTGAAATATATATGATATTTTACATTTTATAGTGAAATTTATCTATTTACAATAACATTTTCATAAAGCTATTGCAATTTTGTAATTTAGAATGATGAATGATGAAAGTCTGAACGAAAATTACATAAGTCCAATAAAACTTATTTATTAGTTGTTGATTGTTTTCCAATGCCATTGAACTATTGTATCTATGATATTTGTTTTGAAATTTTCACTACAATGTTGCAATTTAAATTCAACATTTTACAAATTCTGCAAATTTTTTGTAATTTACAATTAATATTCCATAATTTCTATTGAAATATTGAAATCTATTGTTAACATTTCGTAATATTCAACATAATGTTGGTACTATTTATGTGGGTTTCGAAGACACTTTTGTAAGGTGAAGTTAAAATGACGAAAATTTCATGGTATTTGTTTAATTTTTTTTTTAAATTTATAATTAACACCAATTTTGCACCTTCCATCATATTTTTTGCAAATTTCAACGAAATGGTTAATAACTTTGCAAAGAATATTATTTCTGGGGAAAATGTTATATTTTCCAATAAAAAAAAACCGCGGGTTCCATTGATCTCTACAATTTCTGAAAATTTTGGAATGTATAATAAGAATTACATAATTTCTAATGAAAATTTTATAATCTCTAATGAAACGTCCGCAATTTCCAATGAAGTTTATTTTCATTAAATTTTCTACAAATAAACATTTTAATAACTTTATACACATTTTGCAAATGCAAATGACATTTTGCATTTTATAGTGATATTTCGGCAATTTACAACAACATTTTCGTAATCGCTGCTGAAATGTTGTAATTTACAATACGAATGTTGAAATGAATGATATTTTACATTTTATAGTGAAATTTATCTATTTACAATAAAATTTTCATAACGCTATTGCAATTTTGTAATTTAGAATGATAAATGATAAAAGTCACAAAGAAAATTACATAAGTCCAATAAAACTTATTAATTAGTTGATGATTGTTTTCTAATTCCATTGAATTATTATATTTATAATAAAAAATTGGCAATTTTCGCTACAATGTTCCAATTTAAATTCAACATTTTACAAATGCTGCAAAATCTTTGTAATATATAATTAATATTCCATAATTTCTATTGACATATTGAAATCCATCGTTAACATTTAGTAATATCATTATAATGTTGGTACTATTTATGTGGGTTTCGAAGAAATTTTTGTAAGCTGAAGTTATAATGACGAAAATTTCATGGTATTTGTTTTATTTTTTTTAAATTTATAATCAACACCAATTTTGCACCTTCCATTATATTTTTTGCAAATTTCTTGGTTGATGATTGGTTAATAACTTTTCAATAAAAAAACCCGCAGGTTCCATTAATCTTTACAATTTATAAAAATTTTGGTAATTATATTAAAACATTCTAATGAAAATTTTGTAACTTTCAATAGAAATGCAACATTCATTGTAATTTACAAGCGAAATGAAATCATTTGATTAAGCAATTTGTGGTTTGATGAACTTGCTTTTGGTGATAAAATTTCTTAATTTGTAGGGAAAATGTAGAAAATTTGCAATCAAAATGTATCACTTGCAACGAAAATTTCATAATTTCCATTTGTAATTTTGAAAATAATTATGTATTCTCTTCTAATTAAAAGTTTGCAAATTTATGTCAGAATATTAATAACTTAATGAGTTGCATGCTGTGAGGATAAATTCATTATAATTTATATTAAAAATTTTAGGTTTTAATGAAACATTGAAGTTTATAATTCATATTTTTGTACTTACATTAATAATTTAATAATTTCCAACTAAATTCTATCATTTATCATGACAATTTCTTATTTCATATGAGTTTTGGTATTTATAATGCACATGTTATACTTTCAGTCAAAAAAATGCAAATTCATTATAATTTAGTAAGTTTTTATGTTTATTTATTTATATGTATATTGTATAGGTTCGCCCGCTAATAAACATTATTATTATTATTTTCAGTATAAATTGTATAATTCAGATGACGCTTTTGTGTTTCGATTAATATTTTACAATTCAAAATTAAAATTTGTAATTAATAAAGTTAAAATTTTCTTTTTCAATTTTTAAAAGTATTATTTTTTTTAATTTTCAAAATATTTTCTGCAAATAACTATGGACATTTTAACAACTTTGTGAGGGATATGCTTTCTGAATAAAACCCGATTACGATGAAATTTTCTCGTGATGTTTACTAACTTTAGTACGAACAATTTTCCGCATAGAGTTACAAAAATATTGTAGAAACTAACTGCATTCTGCTGGTGTAATAAAAAAAATATATAATGATAGAATGAGATAATAATCAGAAAAGTCATGGAAAATACCGTGCATTGCATACGAGCATTGCATAGAGTAAGGAGCAAGTCATAAGTTGTTTTTTCTAAAATAATCATTATTAAAAATATCAGTTTTATGTACTTCGAATTATGACATCTACTATAAACGACTTTTACTGTTGGGCCAATGCTTCTGCCAGCCGTTTGCTTATTTGAGTTTTTGAGTAATATCCCATTCCAATTTACAAGTCACTTGCGAACTCCACTCTCCGGCGCTCTCGTTAAAGAGAATCCCCGCAAAAAAAAGTGAGGTCTTCATTTCCCGGATCATTCCCCCGGACGTCGCGCTCGCCAATTACCCCTCGGCGTGCGCCTCTTAATTTTTTTTCCGGCCGCCCCCCAATCCCACCCCTATCTCCCCCAGCGCATTTTTCCCATCCGTCATTAATTAAATTCCGCAGCCCCGTCCACCGCGCCGCCCCCGCCCTGTCCGGCCATTTTTCCACCCCGGGCAGTGGGTCAGTAGTCTGACCACCCCCGCCACCCCCGGCACCACCCCGGCGCGGTGTGAGACCCGGTTTTTTCTTCGGCCCCGGCGCGCGCTTTAAAGCACCCACTGGATGTTCCTTTTTTCCCACACAGGGGCGAGAGTTGGGAAAGTTTCTCGAGGTGTAGTGGATTTTTCCGCCTTCTCAGTGCACTGGATTACGGGAATCTTAAAGGAGGAAAATTTTTAAGAATGTGCGCTAACACTTAATAATCTCACCTCTATAGACCTTTACTGCCTTTTTACGTTCAAGTCTATACATTTATGAATTTATCATACTGATAATGAAAATATGAATTTAATCTCTCACCCAATAGTCCTAATATTACCATTTAGATGGTTCATATCTGTTTAGATTTTCTGTTTATTGTTAGATATCTGTTCTTGATATCTGTTTAGAGTAAATAAAGTCAACGCAGAGAAAACTTATTATAGGAATTTCTTCCCAGGTAATATCACAAGGGCATTTCATCGTAAGAAAAATTCATGGTGATTTGATTTGTTTTTCAAATAATTCTAATAATAATAATAATAAAGAATTAAATTTTTCAGTAAATGTATCGCACGAATAAAATTACGATTTACAACAATACACTGTATAATTAAAATACTGGTAATAAAGTCATCTACGATTTATGTTTTTTTAATGCTTTTTAACGTTTTTTAATTAAAAAAAAGTGTGCATTTTAAGGACTCAGTGGCCATCCCTGAGTGGCGTGCTGTTGAACTTGTCCACTATTTTTGGATTTTTGGTACACCCTGTATAACCAGCCGCAGTTTTGCAAAAATACCCAAGTACTTTTTAATTCTCGTGTAACTTTATAGGG
Organism: Othius punctulatus; assembly: GCA_951805005.1. Taxonomy (NCBI): domain Eukaryota; kingdom Metazoa; phylum Arthropoda; class Insecta; order Coleoptera; family Staphylinidae; genus Othius; species Othius punctulatus. Next base: position 20,129,992 of record OX638146.1, read on the forward strand.
TAGATTTTTCGTTTTTTTGCCGGTATGTATTTAAAAAAAAACTATCGTGATTCTACTCCAAACCCGGAGGCGGGGGGTGGGGGGTTGAGATATTGATCTCAACAATCAGGATAAGATCAATATCATCAATATGATGTTGATATCGACAATATCACTTCTGGATATTAGTATAGGAAGATGATAATATGGCCTAGGAGTTGCACGAGAAGATTCAGTGAAAGAATCATAACTAATTTGCGGCTATTAGCATCACCCTATATTCATCATCATCGTCAAGCTGTTTTCTTCTAAAATATGTTTTTGTAATCTTCTGTAGAATCGTTTTGATATATTTTTTTATTTGATATTTCTATTTGATTTTTAATTATATTTTTTATTTGATATGTTTTATGCACAACTGTACTCGTATGTAAAGCAGTTGTTTACAACGTGGTTGTAATGATCCTTGAAATATTATTCTGTACTGATCTTGTAGTAATAATGATCCTTGAAATATTATTCTGTACAGATTTTGTAGTACCTACACTTTTAATTTCATTGATTTTTTGATTTCCAGTTTACTGATTCAAAAGTGTTTCTTATAATCTTCAAAATTCTGTAAACTGCTTCTTGCAATTTTCTGAATTTTGTAAATAGTACTTCACGGCACTTCTACTGATATGTCTAAAACTGATTCTTCTAATTTTCTTCTTCAGTCTTATTAAGTATAAGTTTTAGGCTTATTTTACAGTTTTAAATTCATCTTGCAATTCTCTGCATTTTTTTAATAGTACTTCATAGCACCTCTACTGATATGTTTAAAACTGATTCTTGTAATCTTATAAATTCTGTAAACTGCTTCTTGCAATTTCCTGCTTTTTCTTACTAGTACTTCATAGAACTTCTACTGACATGCCTAAAACTGATTATTGCAATTTTTTTTCTGTAGTGATGTTGTATACATCATTCCTACTCACACTTTTGAACCTAAGCCTTGTAATTGTCTAGTCTACAGACTTATTTCGTACTTTAAGTTTTACAGATAATTCTGTAAACAGCTTCTTGCAATTCCCTGCATTTTTTAAAAAGTACTTCATTTCACTTCTACTGATATATTTAAAACTGATTCTAGTAATCTTCTAAATTCTGCAAACTACTTCTTGCAATTTCCCGCATTTTGTAAATAGTACTCCATAACACTTCTACTGATATGCCTTAAACTGATTATTGCAATTTTCTTCTGTACTGATTTTGTATACATAATTTCTAATCATACGTTTAACCTAAGCATTATAATTTTCTCGTCTTCAGACTTATTCAGCACTTTAAGTTTTACAGATAATTCTGTAAACTGCTGCTTGCAGTTCCCTGCATTTTTTAAATAGTACTTTATAGCACTTCTACTGATATGTTTACCACTGATCCTAGTATTCTTCTAAATTCTGTAAACTGCTTCTTGTAATTTCCTGAATTGTGTAAATAGTACATCATAGCACTTCTACTAATATATCTAAAACTTATTCTTGTAATTTTCTTCTGTACTGATTTTGTATACATAACTTCTACTGATACGTTTTAAAGTAAGCTTTGAAATTTTCTCCAGACTTATATAGAACTTTAAATCTTGTAGTTTCTGTAAACTGATTCTTGCAGATCACTATATTTTTTAAATAGTACTTCATAGTACTTCCACTGATACGTTCAAAGCTCATACTTATAATCTTCTAAGTTCTGTTAACTGCTTTTTGCAATTTCCTGCATTTTGTAAATGTTACTTCATAGAACTTCTACTGATATGTTTAAAACTGATTATTGTAATCTTCTAAATTCTGAACTGTGTGTGACAGCTTCCTACAATATTTTTAAATAGTAATTCATAGCTCTTCTACTGATATGCTTAAAACTGATTCTTCACATTTTTTCTGCTATAGTGATGTTGTATACATAATTTCTAGTTCCTAAGCCTTGTAATTTTCTAGTCTACAGACTTATTTTGAATTTTAACTTTTACAGATAATTCTGTAAACCGCTTCTTGCAGATCCCTGCATTTTTTAAATAGTGCTTTATTGCACTTACTGATATATCTAGAACTCATTTTTGTAATCTTCTAAATTCTGTAAACTGTTTATTGCAATTTCCTGCATTTTTTTAAATAGTACTTCATAGCACTTCCACTGGTCTGCCTAAAACTGATTCTTGTAATTTTATTCTGTGCTGATTTTGTGTACAGAACTTCTACATTTTAAACTAAGATATGCAGTTTTCAAGGGTACAGATTTATTTGAAATTAAGTTTTACAGATGCTTCTAAACTTTTCTTGTATGTTTCTAGAAATTTATTAAATGCTGATTATTTCAAAGGACAATCCTTTCAAAAGGCTGTTTTTACAATCCTTCAATGTTTCTTTCAACAGTTTCTTAAATTCTCCGCTAATCTTTTAAATAGCATTTTTTCTGTTACTTCAAAACTAGCCTTATAATCTTCTAATACACATAAACATCTTATTGTAATTTAGGGCTATATATTTGTTTCTGCTAAATAGCACATCTGCTAATATTAGTCAACTATTCATTGTTAATATTATTTCTTATTTGTTACAGTACGTTCTAATATTTTTTAGTATTAATTTATTTATTTTTCCCTACCAGTTTCGGATTAATATTCAGCCATCATCATTGGTTTTAGTACGTTAAATTATATTTTTCAAGATTATATTTGACTCTTTGTGTCGTGTCAGTTTGAAGTTTGAATAAAACTAGTAGGGCAAAATAAATAAATAAATACTTTAACAACTTTAACAAATAACAAATAATAATCAAATATATCCGGTAAAATGGATAAATAAATAAATAAATACTGGAAGATACCAGAAAGTACTTTAACAAATAACAAATAATAATCAAATATATCTGGTAAAACGAATTAAATCAAATGTGGGCCGAAAGATAAAAGTTCATATCCCATTCCATATATCATGTATCATATTGTATATTATATATCTATCTATCTAGCATCAATATTATGTTATTATATGTATTAAGTATGCTGCAGATGTGTAACTGTATATGGAAAAAATGTTCATACTGGATAAAATACTAACAAAAATGCATTGTAATGTTAACCTCTATAACTGCTCTTTGTCATTTTCTGGTGTACTGAATTTTTAAGAAGCTTCTAGAAATTCATTAAGTGCTGATAACTACATTTTCAAAAAGCCATTTTTACATTCCTTGAAGATTGTTTTGTGTAAACCCAATGCATATTGCTCTAAGAACATAGAAAACTCATAATAAAAAGTATTTTAATCCAAAAAACTGTTTGCCCACTTGCCCAGACCTTCAATATTATAATATAATATCGAAGTACAAAGTTTGATTGAAAACTTTGACACCTGAAGAGGAAAGGGGGAAAATCACGAAAGTCTGGTAACAGAAAAAAAAACAGGTTAGATAGACGATATTTATAGCCTGGGGTGCCCTCGTGTACTCGTTGGCATGCGAGGAACTCGTCGGGTGTGCACAGTGGATTGCATGCGTGCGAATGCGTCGCTATGGCCCGGCGACAAATCGATTCACAACTGCACATCGTGCATTTAGTACTTACTTTAGTACTTTTAGTACGTGCTGAAATTTTTCATGTAGTGCCTATATATGAAATGCATCTTATCCATGTTATAGTACTAAATACAATACTTGATAGTAATCATTACTAGTTTTGTAAATCCGGATGTGGTACTAGTAATATTAATATGTTTCATAGTACCAATAGTACTAGTATTGTAATTTAGGTTCTTTAATATAATTTCCAAATACCATTCCATATCTGCGTAGACTTTTGAAGCTGCCCCCATGATTTATACGGTTTTGTGCAATATTGTGCTTAATTTGTGGAAATGGGGGGCAAATGAACCCCCAGCCCCATTTCGTTCGCCGTCACTTTCCCTCCAGAGTCGTCGGCGGCGGCAAACGGCTTTCGATCCTCCCGCGCTAATTCGCTCCTAATCGATTTCCCTGGTACATTGCCCATTAGTATATGATAATATGTAAGCGCTGGGAGCAATTGACCTTTATCCCCCGGTGTCGTTGCCAGCGTGCGAACTTTCGGTTCGGAGCCATCGACGATTTTATATCCCAAGTTATACGATACCCAGCAGGAATCAAGGGGGATGGCGATGCCTAAGGGGATGTAATTTATTCTGCATGTGGATATGGAAACGCCATTCTTAACAAATACTGATATCCACCATGTTAAATTATGATTGAACTCTGCTTCAACTAATTTAAACTTATAATGTTTTTGTATTTGTTTATGTTATTTGAAACAATTTTGGAGAAAAAAAGATCAAATAACATTACGAAAGTACAACAACATTATAATAACCTTCACCTTATATGAGTATCAATTGGTCAGTGCCTGGGGATGGATGGTGTGCTCCGGCGCTGCAACAACCTCGACGAGCGGATTGATTTTTTATAATATGTCTAATCACAACTAAAATTATTTCTCATACAAAATTATAAATATTGATTATTTTGTAAATTATGTCTATTTATTGTATATTGGGAGGTCTTCCCGTGGATAAATAAATAAATAAATAAATCATAACACTTGTTATTAATTTTTATAATTCCTGCAAACTCGTCATTTACACTGCAGTTTTTCTCGGATATTCTTATGATAAATAAAACTTTACCTAACGAAAATAAATACAAAAATCAGTAGGAAAAACAATGGGGGTTCTAACTCATTTTTTTTTTAATTTTAACCACTCACTGTTTGTTTTAACGTAAAAACTTATTATAACCAAATCTGTAATTTTAAAATTTCAATTGCTCTAATGCTAACCTTCAAACCTTTTTTAAATTTATTTATTGTAAATGATATTAATTATTACGAGCAAATTCAAGTTGCAATAATTGTAAGTCGTCGACGTGTATACCAGCACATCCACAATCGCAGCATAAACACCGGCAGTGTGGAGCTTGTGAAAACTTGATAATATAAAAGTAATTTCGCTTTCGCTAAAAGGGCATTATGCTGTTGCCTATTAGCATGCTGGAGCATTTTCATCTCTATCTTAAAACCTGGCCGGAGTGCGTTCTCTCGACTGGAATTTTCAGGGAGAGAGCGAACTAACAATAATTACTATTAGAGAAAATTGGAGACCGCTCCTCGGCATAATGAAATCCGCAGATTAAAGAAATATCGGGCGGGCGATAAATGAAAATTGCGGGATCAAATTAACGTTTAGCACTTTTCCCGCAGGCGCTTTTCTTTGCGAACGGCTCGCCCGTGACGGAATCGAAGCGCAGTTTTCCGGGAAAGCGATAAATGCAGCGTGGGCGATTATGTGGACGCTGCGGCGTGGAAACCTCTACGATATTCAGTTTCTCGGGAAAAGAATTATTTTATTTTTATGAAGACTGGTAATTAAGGAAATACGATGGGGCTTAGAAAGCCCACAGTGCAGAGGATTCCTGAATCTAGAAACTATGAGTTACATTGCTGCGATTATAAGCTTATAAATCACGATTATGGGGGTTAATTGGAAGGTCGTCGGTAAATCTAAACCATGGCCGAACACTTTTCCCCCAAAGTACGTCTACCACCGGTACTCGACTTCTGATCGTCTCCTATCTACAACATTTGAGCATTAGAAGTTGTCCTGCTTTTCCTGATTGTTAGAGCAAATATGCAACTTTCATAAGTTTTCTATATGCAGCTTTCTGCAGTAAATGCCTGCGAATACAGATACCAACAGAGGAACGAATTAGTTGATGATATTTGTCTTTTTAAATATTGTAAGTGCGAAGTCCATTTTGCATCCAATTTTTACCCCAGACAATATAAAAGTCATCCAATTCCATTCCAAATATTAAAGTCATCAATTTTCTAGCCAATTTCCAATTTCTATCCAAATATTAATGTCAGCCAATTTCCCAGTGCGAAGTCCATTTTTCATCCAACTATTGCCAAGAGCAACATAAAAGACACCCAATTTCAATAAAAAATTCCAAGTGCAAAGAGGCAGAAAATTCTTGCCTACAGCAATATTAGAGTAATCCAATTTCAATCTAAATATTAAAGTCATCCAATTTCCAAGTGCGAAGTCCATTTGGCATCTTATTCTTACCCTTACCCAGAGCAATACAAAAGTTATTCAATTTCAATTAAAATATTAAAGTCAGACAATTTCAAACAAAATATTAAAGCTATTCAATTGCAATTCGAATATTAAAGTCATCTAATTTCTACCCAAATATTAAACTTAGCCAATTTCTTAGTCAATATAAACTTTAAAGTCATGCAATTTTGTAGTGCCAAGTCTATTTTGCACCTAATTCCTAATCCTAATTCTTCATTTAATTTAAATATTAAAGTTATCCAATTTCTAGTCAAATATTAGTCATCGAATTTCTATCTGGATAATAAAGTAATCTAATTTCTACCCATATATTAAAGTCCGCCAATTTCCAAGTGCAAAGACCATTTGGCAGAAAATTCTTACGCAGAGCAATATTAGAGTCATCCAATTTCAATCTAAATATCAAGATCATCCAATATCCAAGTGCGAAGTCCATTTGGCATCTCATTCTTACCCTGAGCAATACTAAAGTTATTCAATTGCAATCAAAATATCAAAGTCACACAATTTTACATCTAATTCTTACCCAGATCAATATAATAGTCATACAATTTCTATCTAAATAGTCATTCAGGTCTTATCCAAATATTAAAGTTATAAAATTTCTAGTCAAATATTAGTCATCGAATTTCTATCTGGATATTAAAGTATTCTAATTTTTACCCGTATATTAAAGTCAGCCAATTTCCAAGTGCAAAGACCATAAGGTAGAAAATTCTTACGCAGAGCAATATTAGAGTCATCCAATTCCAACGTAAATTCTAAGATCATCCAATATCCAAGTGCGAAGTCCATTTGGGATCTTATTCTTACCCAGAACAATATAAAAGTCATTCAATTTCAATCAAAATAATAAAGTCATCCAATTTCTATCCAAATATTAAAGTCATTCAGTTTCTATCCAAATATTAAAGTCACTCAGTTTCTATTCAAATATGTAAAGTTATCCATTTTCAAGTCAAATATTAGTCATCGAATTTCTATCCGCATATTAAAGTGATCTAATTTCTACAAATATTTTTAAATCAACCAATTTCCAAGTGCAAAGACCATTTGGCAGAAAATTCTTACCTAGAGCAATATAAAAGTCATCCATTTTCAATCAAAATAATAAAGTCATCCATTTTCCAAGTGCGAAGTCCATTTGGCATTCAATTCTTACCCAGAGCAATGCAAAAGTCATCCTATTTCAATTAAAATATTAAAGTCAACCAATTTCAATCAGATTATTAAAGTTATCCAATTTCTATCCTAATATTAAAGTAATCCAATTTCAATCAACATAATAAAGTCATCCATTTTCCAAGTGCGAAGTTCACTTGGAATTCAATTCTTACCCAGAGCAATACAAAATGTATCCAATTTCAATCAAAATATTAAAGGCATCCAATTTCAATCCGATTATTAAATTTATCCAATTTATATCCAAATATTAAAGTCATCGAATTTCATGCTTTATATTAAAGAAATCCAATTTCCATGTGCGAAGTCCATATGGCATCTAGTTCTTACCCAGAGCAATATTAAAGACATTAAATTTCTATCCCAATATTAGAGTCATCGAATTTCAATCCAAATATTAAAGTCATCTATTTTCTACCAATATATTAAAGGCAACCAATTTCCAGGTGCAAAGACCATTTGGCTAAAAATTCTCACCTAGACAAATATTAGAGTCATCCATTTTTAATCTGAATTAATTAAGTTATCCAAGTTCCAACTGCGAAGTCCATTTGGCATCTAATTCTTACCCAGAGCAATATAAAAGTCATCCAGTTTCAATCAAAATATTAAAGTCATTCAATTTCTATCCAAATATTAAAGTTATACAATTTCAAGTCAAATATTAGTCATCGAAAGTCATCTAATTTCTACCCAAATATTAAAGTCAGCCAATTTCCAAGTGCAAAGACCATTTTGCAGAAAATTCTTACCCACAGCAATATTAGAGTCATCTAATTTCAATCTAGATATTAAAGTCATCCAATTTCCAAGTGTGAAGTTCATTTAGCATTCAATTCTTACCCAGAGCAATATAAAAGTCATTTAATTTCAATCAAAATATTAAAGTTATTTAATTTATACCCACATATTAAAGTCATTCAATATCTATCTAAATATTAAAGTCATCCAATTTCCAGTCAAATATAAGTCATCGAAAGTCATCTAATTTCTACCGAAATATTAAAGTCAGCCAACTTCCAAGTGCGAAGTCCATTTGGCATCCAATTTTTACCCAGAGCAATATTAAAGTCATATCCAATATCAATCCGAATATTAAAGTCATGCAATTTCTATCCAAATATTACAGTCATCGAATTTCAATCCAAATATTAAAGTCATCTACCCATATATAAAGTCAGCCAATTTCCTACTGCAAAGACCGTTTGGCAGAAAATTCTTACCGGAGCAATATTGGAGTCATCCAATTTCAATCGAAATATTATAGTCATCCAATTTCCAAGTGCGAAGTCCATTCAGCATCGAATTCTTACCCAGAGCAATATTAAAGTCATCAAATTTCAATCAAAGTATTAAAGTCATCCAATTTCTATCCAAATGTTAAAGTCATTTAATTTCCATCCAAATATTACAGTTATCCAATTTCTAGTCAAATATTAGTATCAAAAGTCATCTATTTTCTACCCAAATATTAAAGTCAGCCAAATTCCTTCGCACTTGTTAATCTAAACATTTAAGTCATCCATTTTCCAAGTGCGGAGTACATTTGGCATCCAATTCTTACCCAGAGAAATATCTTCCCATATATAAAAGTCAGCCGAATTCTAAGTGCAAAGACCATTTGGTAGAAAATTCTTACCCAGAGCAATATTAGAGTCATCCAATTTCAATCTAAATATTAAAGTCATCCAAATTCCAAGTGCGAATGCCATTTGGCATCCAATTCTTACCCAGAGCAATATTAAAGTCATCCAATTTCAATCAAAATATTAAAGTCATCCAATTTCTATCCAAATATTAAGTCGTTTAATCAATCCAAATATTAAAGTAATCCAATTCCTATCCAAATATTTATGTCGCCAAATTTCTATCGACATATTAAAATCTTACAGTGCTTATTACTGCAGTTATGTAAAAATTGCACTACGGTTACGTAAAAATTGCTGGCAATGAAATAAATATCTCCATGCATTGGAATGAAATGGGGAATGGTTCGAAAAAATTACACTGTGTGGTGCGAACGTAAGTAAAATATTATATCAGTTGCGATACTTCCGCGTGGAAATATTTTTTTGCGAACGTAAATCGGCGATTTCTCTCGGTGGCGAAAAAACATGTTTTCCTTTTTATTAAAGCGAACGGCATCAGTATAAACAGGCGATTTGTCAACAACTGCGAAAAATTTATGAGGAAATTCTTCTAGTTGTAAATAAAACCGAACGAGGAGTTTATGGGGCACTCGCGAAAATCTTGAGAGTGGCAAATACAAATTATACTCGCACCGACGTGAGCCACCCCCCTCGGGACGCCCCCGCGTCGCGGCGCTGGCTGCAGCGTCGGCGGCGTCGGCAATTAGAAATTAGGACGGCTCGAAATTTTCTCGCGATTTTATATTTGAAATGTTATTCTCACTATGTCAATTCGGATACATGTAAGTTAGGGTTGTAGGTAATATTATAATTATGTAATATAATAATGTAATATACGTGTGCATAATTTCGTGACTCAATTGCTGTGGGGGGCAGGTTTTCACTTACTTTGCTCGCAGCTTCTCTTATTACCACCCTAAAACACCTGCATCGCCATTATACGAGGGCAAGGTGAAAAAAAAAAGGTACCCAACTATGAAGGAGTTGAAATAAAAACAAAATATTTCATCATTTTTCAATATAATCTCCTACTAATTGAACACATTTTTTATATCTTGAAATTAATGGAAATGGAAATCGTCAAAACAAGTGTTTTCTCTTGCTCTGCAAAAAAATCTTTAACTTCCCAAATTAACTCTTCGTCGTCTTTGTCACCTTATTTTTATTTTATTTGATGAACAGCAAATAGTCACAAGGCGCTAGTGTTTTCTCTTGCTCTGCAAAAAAATCTTTAACTTCCCAAATTAACTCTTCGTCGTTGGCAAATCTTTGCCCCTTATTTTTTTTTAATTTGATGAACAGCAAATAGGCGCTAAGGGCTATTGGGAGCGTGATTTAATTTTTGAAACTTAAATCCTTCAGAGCATCTTGGACAAGCAAATTTCCATTTTTGAATTTTTCTTTGCGTTTTTATTTTATTGCTTTTTCCAATTTGCTTAAATTTTCGGCATAATAGATACCTTTCATGGTAGTTTTACGTGGGAGGTAATAAATCAATAAAATTCCGTCCCAAAAGAGTTCCAAAAGACCGTGGCCATAACCTTGCCTGCAGAATACTGGACTTTAAACTTCTTTGGAGGTGGAGAACTCTTATGTTTCCATTGCATGGATTCCTGTTTGCTTTCAGGATCATAGTAAAGAATCCATGTTTCATCACCAGTAACAATTCTTTGTTTAATCCCATCTTCCTGCCCTTCACAAAGCTCCAAAAATTGTTGAGACATTTCAACTAGACGCTGCTTATCGCACGGGGTCAGCATTTTTGGAACCCATCTTGCACTCATCTTTGCCATGCCTAAATAGTCATGAATGATGGTCAAAACACGTTCCCTGCTAATCTGCAGACTTTTAGCTAGTGTGAATCAATTTTGACTCGTCGATCTTCAAGAATAAATTCTTCCACTTTTCGAATAGTTTATTGGGTGACGGCTGAATTTGGACGGCCACTGAGAGGACAATCTTCAATGGACTCCCGACCGCACTTTAATTTTTTTAATCAGAATTTAACGGTTTTATGGGATGGAGAAGAATCGCCATGAACAGCTGACAGATAATTATTAATTTCCATCGGACTATTTCCTTCTCTTGTTAGGAACTTGATGACGGCAAGTTGCTCAATATTTTCCATTATAAAAAAACTTTGGCATGTCAGTATTAGAAAATTTCTGTAGAAATGTACAACGAGAACTGAACATTGATAATTGCGTGACAGTTTGCTGACAATTTAAGAAATACATTAAAAAAACAATTTTTGTTTTTCATGGTCTCCTTCATAGTTAGGTACCTTTTTCATCAGCTTGCCCTCGTATACTTTCTGAGCCTTCATATATGTTTGACATTGTCAATTTTGTGCCAGTAATATATACTCAGAACATTCAGTTCGTTAAGCTACAGAAATTACCATTTCTGAAGAAAATACGCCTAAGAATCGTTTTAGAAATTTATTTTTTTAGAGCACTAATGACGAATATGTAGCGTCATTAGTTCTCCGAAAAAACAAAAATTCTAAGACTCTTAATCATATTTTCTTCAGAAAAGAATTGAGGTACAGTGCGAGTCACGAGGAAAGGTCATACTATCTTAAGTATGAGTCAAAATATATTAAAAAAAATCATATGAACTTAGGTAATCATAATTTTCTATAGTTTCGGAGATGCAGTTGTTTGAACTTTGCAAAGTTTTATTATGTATTATTATAAGTATTACGCAAATTTCCAAAAATTGAAAAGTGAATTTCAATATACTTAATAATAAATAATATTAATAATAATAATGAGAATTATTCCATAAGTCCTTATGATTTTTTTTTACCCCTACTACCACTCCTTAAAACATTTACCTTTCATCGTGACTCATCTTGTTTAGGCAGTGTCATGAAAAAATTTCAAATCTTCAGTTTTATCGTATCTTTATTTCAGAACATTTTTTTCAGTATGTGAATCTTGTGACACTTTATTGAATGGGTAACCTATATTTTACCCATAGTAATTAACTAGCCTACTTTGATCAAACATTAAGGTAGAAAATTAAAAAATATATATACACTGGCGAGCAAAAAATAGAGGTCATTTTAAAATTATTACTTATTTTTGGATTTTTGTTTGTTTTAACTTTACGTTTGCAAATTGTAAACAATTGTACTGTATTTTGCACATTAATTTTTTTTAAAAAGCTGTGACGTACCTGAAGGGCAGTCGGCGCGTTAGGCCGTGGAGCGAGTGGAGGGTCCCTTCGAAGTAGTAACGAGGGCCAGGCTCTCGGTGTCAGAGAGTGGGGGGTTAAAAAAAGCTCCACGTAATTTTACCTCGTTGCTACTTCGTCGCAAAGGGTGGCTCCACCCTACCTGCGTGGGTGGACGACAGACAGTCAGCGAAGTTCAGAAATCACGAACTGTCACAACGCTGACCGTTTGGCGCCAACACCACCAGATTTAAATCTCGCAGTGAGAATAGAAGACTGTAATTGAAATGAATGAGAAAACGTGGGGGAACAAAAAATAACAGGTGTGAGTTTGTAGTGTAATATCGGCGTTTATTCACACACACAAATGACGGACACCGTGTCCGCGCTCCTGAAAAAAAATACCTCCGAACGCCACCCTTTCGCGCAGGGTTTACTCTATTCGGCCGAATAAAATAAGCTCCTAATCGCGCGATTGAAAGGGCCGAGGGAGCAACGTTTCTCGTACACAGCGCAAAACACGTACGACACGAAACACGTAAACGCAATCTTACACAAAAGAATAAGCAGAAAAATTAAATAAACCGGTCTGGCTCAATTTGAGCACACAAAAAAGTTAGGTATCAATATATTATCTGGCCTGGTGTTCCTGGTGGTCTCGTCGGTGGCTGGGTTCAGCTCCGGGATGTCGGCGGTTTCGCGTCGTGGACGCCTGGTGCTCGACTCGCGGCCTCCAGCCAAGAATGGTTTTGGCCGAGCTGCGTAGCCCGTAGCCAAACGCCTGGAAGCACATGGCCTTAATCAAAATGGCCGGACACGTGGCTTCACGAAGAGGAAAAGAAATAACTACTTACTCAGGTGTTATGAGCGTATTCTCTGCCCCGTACTCGGTGCCTCAATCCCCCTCAAGGGTGGTTAGCTGAGAATCGTTGATTATTCCCGTAAACCGGATGGATGAAACCTTAGCTCAACGGTCCTTCTGGCACGATCTGTACTGGACACGAGTCAATTGAGTTCTGCCTCATGGCGGCGCTCCGCCGGCGAATTTTAAAAATCGCTCACGGGGAAACGCGTCACCACAACAAAAAAAAATGCGACCACGGTTGCCTATCGTGCAGGTCTATACGCCAATTAATTATTAAAATGCCGTTTCGGCCAACGCTATCTCTGGACCGTTACAAAGCAATGTTGAATCGTAAAGCATATTTATTGTTTTTATTGCCTATTTTGGAAATATCACAAATTTACAGTTCAGACGAAGTTCGAATTATTGTTTCTAGGACTAATATAGAAAATAAATCATGAAAAAAAGTTATCACTAATAACGAGTATTACCCCCTCTTGCATTACTGATTGAAGTCGACGAGGAACTCTTTGAATTAAATTAACGATCACATTTTGGTAGATATTATTCCATTCCTGCAATTTTGTAGAATACATTTGTCAGGAAATGTATTATTAAAGGCCTACTTTGGTTTACAATTTGCAAACATAAAGTTAAAACAAAAAAAATCCAAAAAATAAGTTATAATTTTAAAGTGACCTCTATTTTTTGCTCGCCAGTGTATTAAAGATTTATTTTTTCAACAAAATTTACTAAGAAAAGTTGTTCGGAGTCACGTCTAAACCCCTAGTCCTAAATTTGGTTGAGACCAAAAGAAAAATCATGCAAATTCAAGTCTAATTTCAATCAGTTTCAATTTTCGAAATTCTTTGAAAACATAATAGATTGAAATTAGACTTGAATTTGGGTGATTTTTATATTGTCTTCAATCAAAGTTTGGCTCTGGTGTTTTGAGGTTACTCCAAACAAGTTTTCTTAATTAATTTTGTTAAAAAAAACCTTACTAATTATTTAAATTTTCTCCATTAATTTTTGATCACAGTAGGATAGTTAATTGTTAAGGCTAAAATATAGGTTACCCATTCAATAGTGTCACAAGATTCACATACAGAAAAAAAGTGTTTTGAAATCCACAGAAAAATGAAGTAAATACTGAGGTGTTCCCATTTCAAGTGAAACACACTAAAATCAAATGATGACAAAAATTATTAAACTTAAAAGCTTACTATTTTTTTAAATTTTCTCCATTAATTTTTGATCACAGTAGGATAGTTAACTACTATGGCTAAAATATAGGTTACCCATTCAATAAAGTGTCACAAGATTCACATACTGAAAAAAAGTGTTTTGAAATCCACCGAAAAATAAAAAAAGTAACTGAGGTATTACCGTTTCATGTGAAACACACTGTATAAAGATTCTTTATTTTGAATTTAGTACAATACTTTCTTTCTAACAAATCGCATTACTATTTCGGTCAATTTTGAATTTAATATATGCTAAAATTAAATGATTACAACAAATATTTAACTTAATAGGATGAAATTATTTCGAAAGACGAAATTATACGTATCGTAAGTACTTGCTCCTACAACATATAATATTATTAGGCCAATTTTATTATTACCAATTACGCCATAGGTAGAAGAGCAGTAGTGATTATTATTTATAGATATCTCATGTTCAGATAAGAGGAGATAAAAGTTAAAGAAGAGATAAAAGCCTACAGATGTAGAGAAAAACAATCAAGACAAATCCTCTTGAGTATTTAAAATTTACTCTTGGGATTTACTCTTGACAGATTACTACTACAGATTTACTCTTGAGAAATAAAGAGATGCTACAAAAAAAATTCAGAGAGAGTGAAATAAAGCTAAACATATAAGGAAAATGGGAAGCATTCAAAAGACATATACTAGAAGCGGCAAAGGAGACCTGCGGAATAACAAAAATTGGGAAAATAAAATAGACAAACTGGTGGATAGAGGAAGTCAAAAAGGAGATCAAAGACAAAAAAAGAGAAATGGAAAAGATACCTACCAACAAAAAAAATAGAAGATTATGAAAAATACAAAGAAAAGGGAAACAAAACAAATTCAATAACAAAAGAAGCAAAACAAAATTATAGACGAAATTTGGTGAAAGAATGATTGAGAATTTTGGGCAGAACCAAAAACTATTCTACGGAACACTAAAGCAAGTAAAACAACTGGTTGTCAAACCATCAACAAGAACTAGACGTATTTCTGAGACAAAACGATATTGACATAATGTTAATCTCAAAAACCCATTTCTCTAAAAAAATAATGAAAGTAATAAAATACATGTGCAAAGAAAACAGAAATATTGTGAAAGCAAACAATGAGGAATCAAAAGAATTCGAAACGAAAAATTTACACCTTTCTTCGTTTCGAATTATTTTGATTCCTCATTGTGTGCTCTAACAATATTTCTGTTTTTTCTGCGCATGTATTTTATTACTATAAGTATTTTTTCGAGAAATGGGTTTCTGAGATTAACATTATGTCAATATCGTTTTGTCTCAGAAATTCGTCTAGTTCTTGTTGATGGTTTGACAACCCGTTGTTTGATGGTTTGACAACGAGGATGCGTGCTGAGAGTTTTGCTTTACACAATTGTATTGGATACGATGATGAAGAAAGCAAAGCTTTAAAGAATGTAGATGTTAAAAATTTGATGTTGGAAAATGTGGATAACCAAAATAGCAGAACTACTTTTCGTGAATGACATGGCAATAATTGCAGAAACATAGGAAGAACTGCAACACAACATGGAAATAATTGAGAAAGAGGTTAAGAAAGTAAGCATGAAAATAAATTACGAAAAGATAAAAACCATGATAATTGCCAAAGAGAAAAAGGAACACGAAATAAAAATACAAGGAAAAAACAGTTATTTCGGAACAAATATACAGAGCAATGGTAAAATAGATAATGAAAAAGAAGATAAGATAGGAAAAGCAGCAAAACTATATAACGTGTAAAAAAACACCCTTTTTCAACAAGAAGGACACAAAAACAGAAATCAAAGTCAAAAAAAGTAATTAGACCATCGCTAACTTACAGCAGCGAAACTTTACGATGACAGAAAAACAAATAAAAAGAATAAATGCCATGGAGATGAGATTCCTAAGAAATATAGAAAACAAAAGACAGGATAAGGAACGAGACGTACAGGAAAAACTTAAAAATAAAATAAGTAAAAAATAAAAAAAATAAACAGAAGGCCAAATGAGGCGGTATGGATACAAGAAACGAATGAGGGAAGAAGGAAACACTAAGAAAATATACGAGACAAGAGCAACAGAAAAACAACAGAGAAGAAGACCGATAAAGGGGCCCAATAAAGGAAGAGGCAACAAGAAAAGGGAACACGTAGGAAGAAATTAAGGAATTAACAGGAGGAAGTGGAGAGAATATTATAAAAATTTATAATGTATGCCTTACACCGAAAGGTAGAAAGGCAAAGGAATAAATAAATAAAATAAATATTTGTAGAAAAATTAATGAAAATAAACATTTGAAATGTTTAGCGAACTTTTCATTACAGATTGCAAAATTTTCATTAGAAATTATGAAATTAATATTACCAACATTTTACTACAACTACATTTTCGTTACAAATAAAAAAAAAAGATATTTAACATTGCAAAAAGCTAATCCAACTACATAATTCTCATTATAATTATGTCATGTCAATTGTAAATTAAATTTACAAACATTTCATAATTTTCATTAGAATTTATTATTATATACATTATTAATATATAAATTTGTGTAGGTCTAGTGTGTAGGTGTAGTGTAGGTCTTACACCGAAAGGTAGATAGGCAAAGCCTGTATTTTTTCGTAGGTGTTAAATTTTTCTGCCAAATATGATATCAATGTTTGATTTTTTAAGCGGATTATGTGGAATTTAATTGCATGCGCTGGCCGCTGGAATAGCAGGCGAAACAACTCCTGCAAGCGCAACTGCTGCAGTTTCGCCCCGGCCGCTATTAACTAAATTTCCGAACGTCAAGATTGGACGCAAACCCGGTTAACTCGCCGTATGCCCCGATTAAAAATTAAGACTGCACTCGTCGCGAGATCCTGCAGAGGGGGGCGCGAAAAAAACCGCCCGGCCGCCCCCCAGGGGAGCGCAATTTTATGGGCCCCCGCCGCCCCCGCAGGAGGCAGCGTCCGCTCTGTGCAAGCGTTGCGTGCGGCGTCGCCGTTAATTCGACGCCTCCGCCGGTGTAAGGGCGTGATCGGTTCGTTCCGCGCTCGCAAAAATCGGGGGGGCAGCTGGGGGCGGCGGCGATCGCTAGCGCGGGGGGAAACGCGAAACGGTCCCGCGACTTTTTACATCTCCGGCCATCGACAAGGGCGTCTCCCTGTTTAGTAGCGTCTCTACGGCGTCGGCGTCTGTAAAAATCGAACGTCTATAGTTGCGCGCAAGAAGTCGATGCTGGGTCGAGAGGTCACAGGTCGAACGGGGCAGGAGAGGGTCACCAATCTATACTATACATATATATATATATATATATATATATATATATATATATATATATATATATATATATATATATATATAATCTATAGTATATATATATATATATAATGGTTTGGAGTAGTCAGCAAGAAGAGGGGAAGTGGGGGGGAGGTCACTGATAGGGAGTTTTTTACGATCGGCGACCAACCCCGTTCGATATCCGATCCGGGCCTCTCTATATATAAATTCCTGATAATGCCGCATCCTGCGGGAGGCGGCGGCGGCGGCGGCGCCCCGGTTCGCCAGCTCTCTCGTTCCCGTGCCCCGGCTGCAGGAAGAGAGGAGTTCGGCTATGTATTGGTTATCGGTTCTCTGTCTATATACCCGTCCACCTTTACATAGCCACCCCTTTCGATAATCGGGTCGTCCTCCGGCGCCGTTCCTTCCCCCGCGCGCGCGCTTTTTTTTCCCACGTCGTCCACCTTCCCCGCCGCCGCCTGCCTCTCTCCCGCCGCCGCCGACGCCTTCCACCTTCGCCGTCCCCGGATCGCATCGATACACGCCGACGTCGTCCAACTTCATCTCTCCTCCGGCCTTCCATCTTTTCTGATCCGCCGCCAATCGATACGGGCGTGTGTTCGCCCCGAACATGTATACAGCAGATGTATACATACCGGCAGATATACAAACGCGCGCGCGAATATGTTTACACAAATTTATTTGTACTTATACATTTGCTCCATTGTAACACCGAACATAAATACACACAAGCGAAATCCAAGCAAACCTACTAGTACATAAGCAAGTAGCAACCGAAACCCAGCCCCGTGTTCATATCAATAGTAGTTGGTTCGATCATCCAAGGAAACTACACAAATACAAATGATATGTTATTTATAATGCTGTCCATCCACTAGGTCAGAAATACGTCGCTTCGCTGTCAAAATCAGAAATTTCATGGGTAAATTACCTTTGCAAACTGATCTTAACCGCGGCGCGGAGCGCTTCCGACCTCGTGGACTGCTTGAGTAACGTAGCACTCGATTTGCCTCGTCGTATTGTGGCCTAAAGGCACCCCCACTACTGTACATCCCACCCAAAGCCATTCACTCCCATCTTCACAAAAATACAGAAAAAAAAAACAAACAAATTTACATATAATACTATGCTACTTCAAACCCCCAACAGCACATCCCTAACCCTGATGGACATCACTGCCTGCCTCCAAAAACAACTACAAGACGAATAGCAGTAAGAGCCTACTGAGCCTATACGCTCTAATTTTAGCTGCCAAAGCAGCTACACATCCACGGCTGGCGGAGTAACGTAGCACTCGCTAGCTGTGCCTCGCAGTGAGGTTGAATGTACAGCCACAGACTCTAGGAATGACGCGTTCGTAAGAACGAGCAGTCTGCTATCCCTGACTGGTCCTGCAAGGTAGGGGTATAGTAGACAAAGCTTGCTCATTCGCAGAGTCTGTGGCTGTGCACAGTACTTGCCTTTCTAAAAAAAATCTCAAAAATTATATACTTATTTTTTTAGATAAAGTGCTGCACCTCTTCGAGTGGTGGGGGAAGATGGATAGCAAGGCACTCAAAATAGATGACTGCTCATTTGCAGAGTCCGTGGCTGTACACAGTACTTGCATTTCCTAAAAAAACCTCATAATTAATATACTTATTTTTTGAGATAAAGTGCTCCACCTCTTTGAGTGGTGGGGGAAGATGGACAGCAAGGCACTCAAATTTTTAGTACAATATTCTTGAAACGCTTCAACTTTAACTTACAGATTAAACAAAATCCAACATTTCAAAATATGGAACCAGAAATTTGTCGAATTTGTGTATTAATTTGTTTTAATTAATTATTATTAATTAGTAGTATGAATTAAATGGTTATTAATGAATCAATTGAATATAATATATAAAAATACAAACATTTATGAAATTTACATACAATGGATATTTGATTTTTGATAAAAATTAATTTAAAAAATCTTGTACTATCGTGAAATTTGCTGAATTATTTATGAATTACGTGCGAAATTATTATGTTATATCTTTTATATTATATTATATGTTATCTTATGTTATGTTATATTTATATCATATATTAGTAATATCAATAGCTAAATTTGTCTACGATATTCTGCAATTTTCTTAGTTTTCTGAAGAATTTTGAACATTCATTAAAAGTTATTAAATAACTTTTATTTTCAACAAGGATTTTATATTGACATTCATAAAATGTCGTCGATTATGGAAGACATGAACTCATTCTGGAATTTCCACTAAATTTCTGTATGAATTTATTGAAAAAAAAAATCATATCCTTATAATTGTTGAAGAAGTACGTACCAATAGATCAAAAGTTGTTCTACATATAATATCAATAATTCTTTGAAAAAATTATTTAAGAATACTTAAAAAATGCAAGGCAAAATATTTACAATGTATAAATAATAAATATATAAATTTTTCTAAGACTTTATTTGATTTTCATAGATTTGTGAATAATTTGGTTGAATATTTTGCATTTTAGAGTTCTTACATAACTTTGATATTCTACGATGATTTGTATTGCGCTTCATAACAATTCATGGGTTAATGATGACATTTGAATTTATTCTGGAATTTTCAACAAGTTTCGTCAAGAATTTAACTTAAAAAATCATTTCCTTATGATTATTGAAGAAGTACGTACCGATGTTAGTATCTTTCTTTGTTAGTAATCTCAATTGCTAAATTTGTCTACGATATTCTGCAATTTTCATAGATTTCTGAAGAATTTTGAAGAATATTCATTAAAAGTTCTAAAATAACTTTTATTTTCAGCGAGTATTTCATATTGGCATTCATAAAAAGTCGTCGATTATGGAAGACATTGAAACTCATTCTGGAATTTCCAATAGATTTTTGCATGAGTTTATTGAAATAAATCATATCCTTATAATTATTGAAGAAGTAAGTACCTAGTTATAGCTAAAAAGTTGCCCTTCATAAAAAATCATTCATGCTTCAAAAACTCATTTTTAGAATACTTGAAAAATGCAGATCAAAATATTTTCAATGTATACATAATATATAAAAAAATGTACGACTTTATTTGATATTCATAGATTTCTGAAGAATTTTGTTAAATGTTTAGCATTTTAGTATTAATAAAGAGTTCTTACATAACTTTGATATTCGACGATGATTTGTATTGCACTTCATAGCAATTCAACGGTTATTGAAGGTATTTATTTATTTTGAAATTTTCAACAAATTTCGTCAAGAATTTAATGGAAAAAATCAATTCCTTATGATTATTGAAGAAGTACCTACTTATATTACTATCTATCGTCTTTTAGTAATCTCATTAGCTAAATTTGTCTCCAATATTCTGAAATTTTCATAGATTTCTGAAGAATTTTGAAGAATTTTTAACATTCAATAAAGTTTCTTAAATAACTTTTATTTTCAACGAGGATTTTATATTGGCATTCATAAAAAGTGATCGATTAATGTAGACATTAGGACTCATTCTGGAATTTTCAATAGATTTCTGCAAAAATTTATTGAAAACAAAATCATTTCCTTATAATTATTGAAGAAGTACCTACATATCGATAAATAGTTGCCCTACATAAAAAGAAAATCATTCATGCTTAAATACCTGTTTTGTAGAATACTTATAAAATGCAGGGCAAAGTATTTACAATGTATAAATAAAACACTTTTTTTAGAATACTTATAAAATGCAGAGCAACGTATTTATAATGTATAAACAATAAGTATATACATTTTTCTACGAAGAATTTTGTTTAATATTTAGCACTTTAGCATTAATAAAGAGTTCTTTTATTAATTTGATTTTCGACGATGCTTAGTATTGCCTTTCATAACAATTCATCGGTTATTGAAGACATTTGAATTTATTTTGGAATTTTCAATAGATTTCTTCAAGAATTTAATGGGAAAAAACTCATTTCCTATGATTATTGAAGAAATACCTTAATACACATAAAAAGTTGCCCTACATAAAAAAATCATTTATGCATTAAAAACTTGTTTTTAGAACACTTAAAAAAAGCAGAGAAAATATCTACAATGTATAGTTAATAAGTATATACATTTTTCCACGACTTTTCTAGAGATCTATACTGAGATTCTACATTTCTATTAGATTTTCATAGATTTCTGAAGAATGTTGATGAATATTTAGCGTTTTGTCATTAATAAAGAAATCTTACATAACTTTGATATTCGACGATGATTATTATTGCAATTCATCGAATATTGTAGGAATTTTAATTTTATTTTGTAATAATCATTGCAATTCTTAGCGATGTTTATAAGATTTTCTCATAATTATTGAAGAATTTCAGATAACGCGATTTATATAATACATTAGAAATGTGAAATGCAGGTCATTGATTTTAGTATAAATTAATAATTCTTGCATAACTTTGTTTTTCAATTGTTATTTCTCATTGCCTTTCTTGCCAAGAAACTGCCATTGCCATTCTTGCCAAGAATTGCATTCTTGCCTATGAATTGCCATTGCCATTCTTGCCAAGAAATTGCCATTGCCATTCTTGCCAAGAAAGTAAATTTTCATAGAATTGTGAATACTGATTTTAGTATAAATTAATAATTCTTGTATAACCTTGTTTTTCAAGTGTTATTTTCCACTGTCAGTCTTGCCGAGAAATTTCTATTGCTATTCTTGCCAAGAAATTCCCATTGCCATTATTGCTAAGAAATTAAATTTTCATAGATTTGTGAATATTGATTCTAGTATAAATTAATAATTCTTGTATAACCTTGTTTTTCAAGTGTTATTTCCCACTGTCATTCTTGCAGAGAAATTTCTATTGCTATTCTTGCCAAGAAATTCCCATTGCCATTATTGCCAAGAAATTAAATTTTCATAGATTTGTGAATATTGATTCTAGTATAAATTAATAATTCTTGTATAACCTTGTTTTTCAATTGTTATTTCTTATTGCCATTCTTGCCAAGAACTTTCCATTGCCATTCTTGCCAAGGAATTGCTTGCTTTTCTTGCCATAATTATTAAAAAAATCACTTCATTTTCTAATAATTATTTCTTATAATTTTCAAGATCAGTTTTGAGAGCTTTCTACATGCTTTCTTTTTGTTAATAATTTTTCAAATTGCACTTTTTTTTTCGTAATAATTTTATATTTTTATACGTTTTCGGGAGCAGTTTAAAGGGACACGCCGTTCCGCGCACAGGAATGTATAAATACAGCTGTAAAAGTGCAGCAGACATGTAAAATCGATAGGACACGCCGGGCGGGTGGCCCCTTCGGCCTCAGCGTCTTCCATGAAAAGGGAAAACAGCAGAACGATTCAAACATCAGAATAAGATCGTCGGTTTCTTCAAATTATTTCGTAAATCAATAACGACATGAACGACAAAAATTAATAGTATAATTAATAAAAACATATTATAAATAACTATAAAAAGTAAATATAGTAGATAGTAGTAAAGTAAAGTGAACTGAATAGTACATTTCATAAAGAAAAAAAAATCAAAGCCACACAAACTTCTGTATTTTCCCATATCCTTTACTGATTGATATTCCATTGAATGATAATTAATAACAATAATAATATAAATATATAATCAATTTACATCTCCTATACCCTTTCGGGTATTGAGATTCGTGCCACTACTAAATTATTTGTCTACGATTTTTTTCCATACCTTTCTATTTGTAGCCTTTTTCCTTGCTTCTTGTTGATCGAGGTCGTTTCTTCTTAGGATCTCTTCTATGTTCTTTTCCCATCTTTTCCTTGGTCTTCCTCTTTCCTTCTTTTTCTTTTCGTCGTTTGATGTCCATTTGATTTGTTCATTGTCTTTTCATTGGTTGTCCAGGTTTCGCATCCATATAAGAGTCTATAAATTGTTTTGAAGAGTGTCATTTTTGGAGATTCTTTTATTGTTTAAAATGTACTTGTTCATTGCATAGTAGGTTTTATTTGCGGCCATGATTCTGTTATTTATTTCGTTTTCCATGGTTCCTTTATTATGTATTATTGTACCTAAATATTTGAAGGTTTCAACTTCATCATCATTTTCAAATTTATTAGTATTTTTGCTTTTGTTTTCTCTTTTGCTACTACCATTACTTTTGTTTTGTTTATATTAATAACCATGTGTTTTTTCAGTTCCTCCTCCCATATGCTTATATTGTGTTGGAGGTCTTCTTCGCTTTTGGCTAGCATGACTAAGTCATCAGCAAAAGCACATTTTGCTATCACTATTCTTTTCATTTTATAGTATCCTATTTCTACCTTCTTTGTGTTATCCTTAATTTTTTTCAATAATACAATGACAATAATATCATTAAACAATAATAATACTAATAGTAATAGTAATAATAATAATGATAACAAGAACAGTTTGATTGCTCATCCACAACAATTCTCAATATTCTGAAATATTTTCAACATTCTAAGTCTTTTCAATATGCTGAAATATTTTCAATATTCTGCAAAATTTTCAATTTTACGAAATATTATCAATATTATGAAATACATGTTTTGATGGATATTGAGTATGGATTAAATTTTATCTAAAATTCAAGCATATCCTAGTAAAATATATTTTTAAGAAATAAATTTTGAAAAAATGTATACCATGAAAAGCAGATTCAATATCACTGAGAGCAAGGATCGAACCCACTATACATTGACCAACCTACTTCTGAATAGTCGGAGCCTTAACTTACTTCACCACATAAGCATGGTTGCGTTTTATTGAATTCATCATTGTTACTTTAAAGCCCAGTTGTACGATCGTGGATCATTCTTGACTTGGAAATTGAACCACGATCACGGATGATACTTCGCCTAAATGACGAGGACGATGCCTCTGCAGATGTACTTGTTGTTAGCTGGTGCTTCTCAATATACTTCGAGGCAAACCCGAGCAAATCGCCTCGGCCTCAATATTATCGCCCTAGAGGCTGCAATTAAAATGGCGTACGCGCACCCCGCCGTCCGGCCGGCCCCGCCGGCGGCGCCGCCTCCGCCGGAGGGCGATAATTCGCGATTACTCCCCGCGTGGCGCGTGGCGCTCCGCGGCCGCTATAAATAGTTGCGGGTTCCTTGTTCTTTAAATCGCACTCTAAATATGGATTTTCGGGATAGGTTAGTTTCGTAAGGTTACGGCCAAGGCTACTCGCCGGTTGCTGCCGGCGCGGCGCGTCCATAAAGGACCGTGTGCCATAATAGTTTGCTCGCTCCGCTTTGGAGCGCCGCGGCCGCCCCCAGGATTCCACCCCCGTGGGGCGGCGAGCAGTTCGGCGACGAGCCATATAGATGCTACACGCAAACTTCCACACGAAATTTGTAAAAATCTAAATCCGCGTGGTGCAATCATCAATATCTTCACTTCCACATGAAGTTGAAAAAAAAATAAAATCCGCGAGGTGCAATCATCAATATCTTCACTTATACATGAAGTTGAAAAAAAAACAAAATCCGCGAGGTGCAATCATCAATATCTTCACGATGAGAGGAAGAAGTCGTGGAGATTAGTAAGTACTAAGAAAAAAAATACTATTTTAAGATACAATCATCAATACGTATTCGATTTGGTAAATAATATGAGAAGATGAGATGAGATATCAGAGCAGGTATGTAGTCTTCGGGAATTAGAAGAGTTATTTATAATACTACTTCGTAAAGCATTACTTTACGAACATGTATCATCCAAAGTCATTTCTAAGACAGCTACTATTGTATATATTTTTTAATGGTGAGGGAATGAATTGTCTGTAAAACATATTTTTACGCACAGGTGATTTATTTACGCCCTTGTGCTAAAAAATATCACTTTACGCACTGTGCAGCGTGCGTAAAAACTCAGTTTACGCACTGTCGAAGAAAAATGATTATTGTGAACGTATCTACGAATAGCATTTATACATTTTGATATGAGTTGAGTTTGGTAGGTTCAACTCTTTGAACTTCGTAAAGGTAATCCACGCCCCATTTAGTACTTTTTCTTTCAATTTCCCTCCTTTCAATTTTTTGCGCTCTCGGGGCTCTTGCACGAAAATTCCGCACAGGTCCATTAGCGTCGGTGCACGGTTCCGTTCCGTCCGCCTCGCGGATGATGGTTTTATTGGATCCGATTTTTTCCATCGGCGTCGTCTGAGGATCGTCATGCGATAATATAATTAAACGGCCCTCTGGAAGTATACAGAGGAGGAATTTGATATGTACATTAATATCAGCAGACATGAAACCGTTACGTGCCCGGCTCGATATCGTACACGGACACGTTCAAAGCGTTTTATTATCGGCGGGGGCGGCTGGGGGCGGCTGGGGGCGGCTGGGGGTGGGGGCGCACGGGGGCGGCGGAACACGGTGTCGCCCGTCGCCCGCGTTTGTGCTCTGACGGATTCCTTCCGATAAAATTTAATCGGGGCGCCCCGGGGGCGGCGCGAGGGGGCGGGCGGCCCGGGGAGCGGCGAGGCGGAAGTTTTTGTCGTTCGATCGATGGTTTTCATTAAATAATTCATTAAAGCTATCCGGGTCACGGGGGGAAACAACACAAACATTTTGGTACTGGCAGGTTTTTAAATTAAAAAAATTCGACAACCGATTATTATTAGCATTATTAATATTAGCTCTGGAAACCATTTATTTATTTGATTATTCACCAAGAACTAATATACCTCCTTTTGCTATAGCAAAATACCACCACCATACACCGTTCACGATATATTTTCTCTTAATACGGATGATATATTTTTTTATCAAGTTGCATGTATGAATTTTAATTTCATAGGTTACGATTTGTATTTAATCTAGTCAGTGTGCTCCTGTCTATGCTGAACTAGGTTCGGTTAGGTTACTTTAGCAGTAGAGAAGCTAAGACAGTTCTGGTCCAGGAAGTCCATAAGGATAAGTTCGTTATCAATGATATGAAATTGGCCCAGAACTGTCCTAGCCCAACTACTTTCACTAAAGCCTCGTTTATATTTGGAATGTTTACTGGCGGACAGTACTTGCTGCCTGTAAACGTACGATGTGTAAACAAGAAACACGTCTTTTATGAAAGAAATTATACAATAAAGTAAGACATTTTTCTTGTTTACACATCGTAAGTTTACTGGCCACAAGTACTTTCCGCCCATAAACTTTCTTAATGTAAACGAGGCTTTATCTTAGTTAACCAAATTTCACAGTGTTGCCAAATGAATTATGAATTTTAATATTTTTGGATTTATTTTTATAATTAAAATATGCACAATGATATGAGTTGTTACTAGAATATATCCAATCACATATTTGTAACGAAATCATTATACCTGTAGATCTCGTGTTTGCTGCTAAAATATGCTAAATGGCATATTTGTTGCTAAAATATGCCAAATGATAATTCTACAGCTATAAAATGCTAAATAAACTTTGTTTCTAAAATGGTTACGATTTGTATTTCATCTTGTCAGCATGCTCCTGTCTAGGCTGGACTAGGTTCGGTTAGGTTAGTCCAGCTTAGGTTAGGTTAGGCCTTAGGTTAGACTAAGTTAGGGAGATTGTCTTACCTTAGCTAATCAAATTTTACAGTAATGTCAAATTAATTTTATAGTTTTTGTTTTTTTTATAATTGAAATATGCCCAATGATATAATGAGTTGTTTCTAAAATATGTCTAATCACATACCTCTTCCTTAGTTACCTTAGTCTTACCTTAGTCTTACCTTAGTTAATCAAATTTTACAATTTTTCCAAATAAATTGTAATATTTTTGTTTTTTTTTATAATTCAAATATGCACAATGATATACTGAATTGTTACTAAAATATGTCTAATCACATCTTTGTTACTAAAACATAATTCATCTCGTGTTTGCTGCTAAAATATGCTAAATGGCATTTTTGTTGCTAAAATATGCCAACTGATAATTTTGTAGCTATAAAATGCTGAACTTATTTTATTACTAAAATGTAGCAAATTACATTCATTTACCTATAATGGTAACGGTTTGGTAAACAAATGGTCTGACATATTTTTATGGCTCAATTATGTTTAATGACATTTGCTACCGAAATGACATATTCGTCACTAAAATAAAAATGTGGTTACTGACATATTTGTTACTGAAATCGGCATAATGACATATTTATTACTAAAAATAAACTTAATGACATATTTATTACTAAATATATGCTTAATGACATATTTGTTACCGAAATATGAGCAATGACATATTTTTTAATAACTTACATGCTTAATGACGTACTTAATACTAAAATATGCGAAATAACATATTTGCTTCAAAAATACAAATGTGCTAAATGATATATTCGTTACTGAAATATGCATAATAACATATGCATTACAAACAATATACATCATAAGATATTTGTTACTAAAAGATGTGTAATGACATATTGATTACTAATAATATGCTTAATGACAAATTTGTTACTAATGTATATGCTGAGTGCACTTATTACTGAAATATGCGAAATAACATAATTTTTTCTTTAATAAAAATGTGAGTAATAACATATTTGTTACTGAAATATGCATAATGACGTATTTGTTATTAAAATCTGTGTAATAACAAATTGATAACTAAAATTATACTTGATGACATACTTGTTATTGAAATATGCGTAATGACATATTTGTTACTTATGTATGTGCTTGATTACATACTTATTACTGAAATATGCGAAATAACATATTTGTTTCTAATATAAAAATGTGCTTAAAGACATATTAATTATTAATGTATATACTTAATGACATAATTATTACTTAAATATGAGAAATAAAATATTTGTTTCTACACTAAAAATGTGCTTAGTGACATATTTGTAACTGAAATATGCATAATGATATATATTTTACTAAAAATATGCTAAATGACATTTTTGTTACTGAAATCTGTGTAATGACATATTTATTACTAAAAATATGCTTAATGACATATTTATTACTGAAATATGTCTAATGACATATTTATTACTGAAATATGTCTAATGACATATTTGTTACTGAAATATGCTGCCTAATGACATATGTTACTAATCTATATGCTTACTGATATACTTATTACTGAAATACGGGAAATGACATACCTGTTTCTAAAATGAAAACGTGGTTAATTACATATTTGTTACTGAAATATGCATAATGACGTATTAATTACTAAAAATAAGCCTAATGACATATTAATTACTAAAAATATGCTTAATTAGATATTTGTTGTTGAAATAATTAAATATTGTTACATTATTATGCGTAATGATATATTTGTTACAAATGTATATGCACAATGACATACTTATTACTGAAATAATTGATATAACATATTTGTTTCTAAAATGAAAATGTGCTTTATGACATATTTGTTACAGAACTATGCCTAATGACATATTTATAACTAAAAATATGCCTAATGTCATATTTGTTACTAATGTATATACTTAATGATATACTTATTACTGAAATATGCGAAATAACACATTTGTTTCTAATATAAAAACGTGCTTAATAACATATTTCTCACTAAAATATGTATAATGACATATTTATTACTAAGCATATGCTCAATGACATATTTATTACTAAAAACATGTTTAATGACATATTTGGTACTAAAACAAAAGTCTCCTTAAAGCCTTTTTGTTATGGAAACATGCGCAATGACATATTTGTTACTAAAAGATGAAAACAATTTACATTTATTATTCTTTTAAGAATTTTGTTTTTTTTTCGTTTGTAGAAAGTTTGTGTTCTTATATTAAATATATTATTACTATTATTATTCTTCATTATTTAATGCAATAAAAATATAAGATAAGCCCCAAGTTTTCAGGAAAATCTGCTTCATGTGTACTAAACACATATCTGATATTAAATATGCAATTAACAAATTTTCAGAAATTTCAGTAATAGCTTACCCATACTAGTCAATACAGAAAGTTATACTTTTGATTTTCTCACTTAATTAGTAATGAAACGTTGTCAAGTTTTCAGAAGAATTAGCTTTAGGTGTACTAAATACAAATGTATTAATAAATATGCAATTAATAAATTTTCAGAAATTTCAGTAATAGCTGACCCATACTAGTCAATGCAGAAAGTTATACTTTTGACTTTCTCACTTACTTAGTAACGAAACTTTGTCAAATTTTCAGGAGATTTAACTTTAGGTGTACTAAACACAAATCTGGAATTAAATATACAATTAATAATTTTTCAGAAATTTCAATAATAGCTGACCCATACTAGTCAATACTTAAAGTAATACTTTTGATTTTCTCACTTAATTAGTAATGAAACTTTGTCAAATTTTCAGTCGAATTAGCTTCAGGTGTATTAAATACAAGTGTATTAATAAATATGCAATTAATCATTTTTCAGAAATTTCAGTAATAGCTGTACCATACTAGTCAATACAGAAGATTATACTTTTGATTTTCTCACTTAATTAGGAATGAAACTTTGTCAAATTTTCAGGAGAATTGGCTTAAAGTTTACTAAATACAAATCTATTATTAAATATGCAATTCATAAATTTTCAGAAGTTTCAGTAATAGCTGCCCATACTTGTCAATGCAAAAAGATATACTTTAGATTTTCTCACTCATTTAATACTGAAACTTTGTCAAATTTTCAGTAGAATTAGCTTCAGGTGTACTAAATACAAATCTATTAATAAATATGCAATTAATAAATTTTCAGAAATTTCAGTAATAGCTAACCCATACTAGTCAATACAGAAAGTTATACTTTAGATTTTCTCACTTAATTAGTGATGAAACGTTGTCAAGTTTTCAGAAGAATTAGCTTCAGATGTACTAAATACAAATGTATTAATAAATATGCAATTAATCAATTTTCAGAAATTTCAGTAATTGCTGACCCATACTAGTCAATGCAGAAAGTTATACTTTTGATTTTCTCACGTATTTAATACTCAAACTTTGTCAAATTTTCAGAAGAATTAGCTTCAGGTGTACTTAATACAAATCTAATTATATATTTCCATTTAATAAATTTTCAGAAGTTTCAGTAATACCATACTAGTCAATGCAGAAAGTTATACTTTTGATTTTCTTACTTATTTAATACTGAAATTTTGTCAATTTTTCAGCAGAATTAGTTTCTAGTGTACTCAGCACTAATCTAGTATTAAATATGCAATTAAAACATTTCCAGAAATTTCAGTAATAGCCAACCCATACTTATCAATGCAGAAATTTATACTTTTGATTTTCTCATCTATTTAATACTGAAACTTTGTCAAATTTTCAGCAGAATTAATTTCAGGTATACTAAGCACTAATATAGTATTAAATATGCAATTCATAAATTTTCAGAAGTTTCAGTAATAGCTGACTACTTACTTAATACTTTCTCACATATTTAATACTGAAACGTTGTCTAATTTTTAGGAGAATTAGCTTCAGGTGTACGAATACTGGATGCGCTTTAATTTTGAGCTGAATTAAGATATGTGACTCGTTGGTTATTAAAATAAATGTTGTAAATGATTCCTAACAAATTGCTAATAAATGAAAAAAAATAATAATAAATTTGTTATCTCAAAATAGTTTTCAGTTGCAAGTTGGCTTATTATATTATTTACCCAACATCTACCGTTATTACCAACTATTATTAATTTACGCGTAACAATTACCTACGGCCGTAAATACGAATTAAGAAGCATTGATTATTACCTCCGTCTCGGCGTTGTTCAAACCTATATAATAACTCATGCGCAATGCGAAAATCATTAATGCGATTCAATCATAAAACTCAATATGTGTGTGCGTACAACATATACCTACGTTTACGTAACGAATTCGAAGGCCTTATTAGAGATGTTAATTAAAATCCTTAAAAAAGGGTTATTTATTGTGCTACTCATCAGTGGCCTGTATCAAACTTTTTCAGGGGGGCCTTTTTCTCGATTAATTTCATATCATGATTCAATTCAACTCACAGGAGTAAGTATATAAGGAGTAAGCATAATCTTTTTCTGATTTTAGGGGGCTAAATCACTAAAATTTCTAAAAATCTCAAAAAATGTCTTCGTATTATGCTCCTTTTTTTGATTTTAGGGGGCTAAATCACAAAATTTTCTGAAAATCTCTAAAAATGTCGTCGTATTACCTACTAATGCTATTTATGCCATAGGCGAGTAAAGCTGGCGGATAACATGAAGAAGACATTTTTAAAGGTGATTTAGTCACCTGGAATCGGCAAGAAATGACGTATTGAGCCATTGAGTCATTGTAGGTTTTGAGTCATCACAAGTGGTTGAATGTATCTTTTTTTAAAGATATGGAAACAGGTCGAAGATACGATTGAAGAAAATGTGCAGTTTAATTTTAGTATTCTGATTATACGCTGCGAATTTATATGCTTACTCCTGTAAGTAATTAAGAGGTTTATTTAATTTGTGATATATTGCCCGCGTTCTGATTAATAGCGGAGCCATTATTATTAACGTCGCGAAGTTATAATTAGGTGGTTGGAAGTGCGCGAAAAATATATTTCGGAATTTAATTTGCAATTAGGTTTAATTATAGGTGAGTATCTGTTTATATCGGTGCATAGTACGGTTCGGGAGTTGGGAGTATGCTGACGACATGCGCGCACAGGTGTCGACTGCTGTGCGCGCACGTTCTTTAATGATAATTTGTTTTTGTAATTAGAATTCGTAATTTCGCATTAATTGTTTTAGCGTCGCCGGATTAGCCGTTGTTTATGTATTCGTTAATTTGTTTTGAGTGCATCGGATGCCGATCGGGTTTTAGTTGCTGTCGCTGAAGATGACGGTCATTAGAATTCATTACGCGTAATTGGGAGCGTTGTTTGCTGGGCAGGTTCTGCGTGCGAGGCGCGGTAAGTTGTTAAAGTTATGTAAATAAAGTACATAAAGCGGCCGGTATTGGTAGAATATCGCCTATAGGTACCCATCTATAGCAATGAAATAGCTATGTATCGATTCTGCGCCCAGGACGCCAATCGGAACGAAGCGTGGGTGTCTAGAGGGGGGGAGGTAGTGATCGGAACGATCGGTTGATAGGCCACCAGCCGATGCATCTATATTCCAAGATTCGGCGGCATAACGAAAAATGGCACTTGCGTAGACGTAACGTAAGAGCTAGGGGGGCCGTTTATTGGAAATATCCGCCGATTGGAGAGCGATCCCGGGGCGCCGCGGCGCCCCGCCGCCCCCGGCGGGGGCCAAGCGCGAGAAAAAACGGGGCGCTAGGGCGGCGCGCGCCGCCGCCGGCCGCCCCCCGCCGAACGTCCGAGGTGACACAATCGGCGGCGCCTTTTTTTACGCGCGCCGCGGCCAGACGCGCCGCGACGCTCTCGGATGTATCGATTTTATGTGTGTGTGCCGCCGCTGCCCCCGCCGGATGGGGGGGCCCGGGCGGCGGTCCGGGAGCGATTCCGCGCCGAAGATATCGCTGAAAAATTCCGGCGTATCGATGTGCGCGGACGTGCACCGCCGCCCCCGACGCTCCCCGACGCCGGCGTCCTTAACGATTTTACGCCCCCGAACGGAACACAAATTGCGCCCGCCGAGCGAGACGGCAGGAATCAAAGTGCGGTATCGGCCGCGCGGGAGCAACAGGAGGGGCGGCCGGGAGCGCCCCCTCGGGGGAGGCCGCGTGCCGCGGCGGCCGGGGGTTCGAACCTGACCCTGCCGCTGCGCCATTAACCCTCATAATCTTCAGTTTTATTGCGTTCCATTTGTAAGCTCACTCGGATACTACTAACCCTCGAGGAATCTCATCACATCACAAAGTATGAAAATAAATTGTTAATAATTAACACGCCACTTCAACACATACATCCGTTCAAGTAAAACATAAAAATAAAAACAAAATTATAAAACCAAACCAAAATTATAAAACAAAACATGAAAAACAAAATTATAAAACAAAAAATAAAATCAAAATTATGAAACAAAAATAAAAACAAAATTATAAAACAAGAAATAAAAACAAAATTATAAAACAACATTTAAACCAACATTTAAGCCACTCCTAAGAAGTGGCTAAGGAGTCTTCACAATCCAATTTCCGAGGTGGATTAGTTCTCGTTTTATTCTTCTTCCATGGCTACTATGGCAACTTGATTTTTAGAGCAGTCCACACTAGTTTGAATTTTGAACAAATTTTTAAATTATCGATTTTTGGTGGTAAATAACGTCAGATTACCTATGTGTTATACATGGTTGAAATCGTAATGGTTCGCTCTTTTGAATGTTATTAAAATCCAATATTGCGGCCATAAGAAAATAAAAAGTTGACTATGAACATAAGGGCATCTAGTTCACGCAGAAAAAGTTTGTCATTACTGTCATCAGAACACTCACGTCGAAAAATGTAAGAGTGCCAAGTTACGTAAAATTTCCATTAAAGGTAAAAAAGTTATAAATGTAAAAGGAAAGTGCACTTTTTCAGTTTTTCAGCGATATTTCATGAACTATGCAAGATATCCCGGATTTCGTTTCAGTATATTGAAAGGCACAAAAATGAGAAACTTTTATCTCATTTGACCAACTCTGTATGTATTTCCGTTTAATACATCCTAATGGTAGGCGTCGTAAAAGTGACCACCCTGTATAAACTAATCAATTAAGCATTAATTTAGGTAGGCTGTGAAAATTTACACAAGATACGATTCGTATTCAGTCTACACAGCATTAGCATCAACACGGCATCCTCCTGTCTAGGCTAGACTAGGCACAGTTATGTTATTCTTCATCAACTATTAAAGTATGAAAAATAACTGTAAATAGTAAATGTGCTACTTCAATACATTTATCCGTTCAAGTAAAAAGAAAATAAAAACGAACTTATAAAACAAAAAATAAAAGCAAAATTACGAAACAAAAATAAAAACAAACTTATAAAACAAAATAAAAACAAAGTTATTAAACAAAAATAATATTAGAAAACAAAATATATAACAAAAAATCAAGTTATGTTCTGCTATTCACTAATCAATTAAACTTCAATTAAAGTAGGATGTAAAATTTTACACAGATTACAATTCGTATTTAGTCAAGAGACAGCACATTCATGTCTAGGCTGGACTATTTACCTGTTCAAGTAAAACATAAAAATAAAAACAAAATTATAAAACAAAATTAAAAACGGTATTATAAAACAAAAAATAAAAATGTCTTCCTATTAACTAATAAGAGACATAATCGGACATGATTAAACAACTACTTATGGTCAGTCAAATTTCAAGATGAAGCCAAGTTCAACATGAGTGTAGCGTTGGCTATCTCATATCAAAAATTAAAAAAATCATTTCGATTTATAAAAACAAAATGAGAATATTTTTGTTGCAATCTCGAAATTATCGAGTTATCATTCAAAATCCAACGATATTCATCTCTCGCGCTACAGCTCTCGACCTAGATTTCATCGTTCTCCGGGCGTAATCATCCTAGTAACGCCCTTGGTGCATAAGTAGCTAAATAACAACACTTTCAATAAAAAAAACACACATACAACTGATGCAAGAATTACTGATTGCACATGATTACCAAAAGTAAGCCCAATCCTAGCTTGACCTAACCTATCCTAACCTGACCTAGCCTAACCTAACCTAGCACAACTTAACCTAACCTAGCCTAGCCTAGCCTAGCCTAACCTAACCTAACCTAGCCTAACCCAACGCAGCCTAACCTAACCGAGCCTTGTTCAACCTAGTCAGGAGTTTGCTGACTAAAAAAATATAGCTCACAAAACAAGCAAACGTACAAAATAAAGAAAATATTAATAATAATTAAATTTAAGGTTTTCTCCATATTACCAGTTATTTATATTTAAGGGTGTTATTTTTACTACTTACAGGTAACTAATATTTATTATTATTTTATTATTTATTTCTTTCGATTTGTATTTTTCTACTTTCAAATTTCAAAATACAAATATTTATCATAAAAATAAGATCAGGATATATACATATTAAAATACATATCATGCCTCTGATTATGTTTTTTTTTAACCTAAACTAGTCAGGCGAAAGAAATAAATAATAAAATAAAATAAAAACAAATATAACTTACCAGTAAGTACTAAATATAACAACCTTAAATTAAAAATAATACTTAGTATCAATATAAAAATACACATAATACCCAAAATGTAAAATTAGTTGCTTCACTATTAATAATGGAACACACATAGCACCAATAATGTAAAAATAGATGTTTACATATTATTAACTACGGTAATACTTAGCCTAATCCTAGACTATCGCAACTTAGCCTAATCTAACCGAGTCTAGTCCATCGTAGGCACAGGAGTATACTGACGAGACTAAATGCGAATCGTAACCTGTGTACATTTTTCAAATCCTACCGAAATTGACATTTAAACGTAATTTTTCAACAATGAAAATTGGGAACAGAAATCTGATTGGGTGTCTATTTGACCTAATAAATTGGCTAAAATTGTTGGTGAGTATTTTTTTCCAAACATTTAAATTTTTATTAATTAAATTTAATATTTTTTTATGGTGGAGGAGCCGGGCGAAGATATTTGGTTTTAATTTATGCACGGTGAAATTAGTCTTGATATTAGAAATGTAGTGTAATATTTTGGAGCGGGGAGGAGACTTATGGTGGTCAGCAATATTTCGAAGTGGGCCACAGGAATGACAAGGTTGAGAAACACTGAGCCACAAGATAAGATTTGAATTCTCGAAATGTATTACTCGTGAATCTTGAGAGAACAACAAACATCTCTTTACTCTGCAGAAGAGGAAATTCAGAAATCAAAAGATTGCACCTGAAATTTCTTTGTTGTGGAAATAAGATATCTATGAAATTTGAGAACAAATTTGAGAACGAACGAAATTAATTACTCGTTTTTAATTCTCGAGATGAGATAACTCGAGAATTTCGAGATTATAACCAAAATATTAACAATTTGTTTTTATTAATCATTCTTATCATTTCATTCCACCAAAAGACTTTGGTAGAACTTATATATAAACTCTGTTCCATTCGTATTTTTAACTAAGTTGGCTATGTTAGGGTGACAGTATTCGCTAATGTAAAAAGTCACTAGACTTAAAAATAATAGGTTATATTTAAAAAAAGGTTATATTTTATGACAGTGGGCAATGTTGCCATCAAATTGAGCATCTAGTCAGTACAGAATTTATTTTCTATTTTTATTTTACATAAGCGAATCAGTCAAATTATAATATAGAATATAGTTGATGATTGGTTTACTTAAAGCATAAATCTAAATAATTAAAATTAATTGAAAAACCAATAATTTAATTATTTTAATATATGAATTAGGCAACGTTGTTATAAATCTGACATATAATAATTTTTTTTTAGTGTCAGATCATTTTTGAAGGTGTTCACCTTAGAGAAAAACAAAAATGGAACAGAGTATACACTATATTACCCTGTGTACATATTACACTTATTATATTGAGTCCTCTCTTTCCTGACATATAGTCCTATAAGATTACACCCCGAGAGACAACAATAAGGCAAATGTTATTCTCATTCTCGAAATGAAATATCTCGAGAGAGTCGTTTGATTATTACAGTGCTATTAATTCTTAAGCCTCAGATTACTGATAACACTGATCAATAACCTATAGATAAAAACAATGCACTGATATCAGAAACGTAAAAAAGTTTTTGTGATATGTATTTTTTTAAATGCCCAACTTATTTTTTTAGGCAAGACAGATTCCAATGATTTTTTATGGCAACACCATAATTTTCTAATTCCAGTTTTATAGTATTTTGCACTGATATCGGAAACGTAAAAAAAATGTTTCTAGCACAAGTTTTTGTGATATGTATTTTTTTTAAATGTCCAACTTATTGTTTTTAGGCAAGACTAATTCCGATGATTTTTTATGGCAACACCATAATTTTCTAATTCCAGCTTTATAGTTTTAGGTGCTAATTTCAGTTTGACAGTTACCACTATCACTTTTTTACCTCTCTTTAACATAGCACGTGTTTTTGTTAGTAAACAGAGGGGGAAAGAAGGTAAAAAATATCTAAATTTTTTTTGCATTTCGGATACATGCATAGTAAATACTTTCCGAAATTTCATTTAAATTGAAGGGACAGCACATTCTGTCTGAAATTAATGAAGATAATATGATTGAATTTCGAGAAAATAACAAATATCTCTTTACTTTTGGTAAACAAAACGCTGTTGTTTGAGTTTCACAGATTTATTGCTTGGTGTAACAACTGTTTCGCCACACGGTGGCTTCATCTTGGTATTACTTTTGCTTTGTATTCTAATAAAATTGGGTCGGTCCAGAATTGTGTAACGTAATTTGGTCGTGTACCATCGTTATCGTGTAATTAACCAAGTGGACGCCACATCTCACGTGGCTCAAACTTGCTCAAGGCCCTCGCCGTGCATTTCTCACTGGTTCTTACTTAGACGAACAGCACTCCCGGAGTGCACTCCGGGCCCCCGGAACGGTGGGCGGAAGTGGACGGCCCCCGGATGGCGTCCGCCGTCCGAGCCTCCAGGTCCCCGGCACAAATCAACTCTATTAGATAACGCGGCGGGCATCCTCGAGTGGCCCTTCATCATCTCAAAAATTATTTATCATCCGTTTTGGGCGCGGCGCACGCGCCCATCCGTCCCGGGGGGGTTCCGGGGGGCACCTTCCTGTGCGAGCTGCAGTTTCGGAATTATTAAATATCGTAATTGCGCCTCGTCGGGGGCGGCGGGAGGCGGGCGAAAGGGGGGCACAGGTCGGCCGGTGGGCGGCCAATCGATCCCGGGCGGACGTTCTTACATAAAATTCCGGGAGAGAGAGGGACGCTGCCGCCGCCGCCGCCGCCGCCTCCGATGCCGTTGCTGCGGCCCCCCGATCGACGCGATCCCCCCAGCACATCGCTATCGATTCCGGGGCGCTCGTACACGTCTCGCTGCCCCGATGCGGGGAGCACAACAACCCGGAAAAAATGAAATACAAGCTTTAATTCCGCCGCTTGTTTTCCCCCATTGTTTTCCCGCCGTCTTAATTTCCACGCCGTTTCCCCGCCGCTTTATCTGCACGGCGCGCGAAAATAATTTTTCAGGAAGTAATGAAAAATCAGCGGTACTCCCCTAATGTTTGTTAAGATCACTGAGGCACAACAAATTATTCGGCTCATCCAAATTCTTCTTCTAGTTCAAACAAAATAAATTAATCAGTTCAACCTAATTCTTCTTCTAGTTCAAACAAAATCTGACGTGTTAATAGGACAAAAAACCATAAATTTCAGCATAGATTTGTGTGCAAAACAAGAGTGCTATGAAGTTTTGGTTCCCACAACCAAATATGCAATTCTGAGATTGCCCTAACTTTTATATAAAAAAAAATTATGTGTCTAATATTTTCAAAATTATTGATAGAAAAGCCAAATAAAAGAATATTGGCACAGTAGTCCTAAGCACCTAAAATGCTAACCAAGACCAAACATTTTGAGCGACTATTTTAGAAAATCAATATTTATATGTTTTCGGGGCCGAAGAATGTTCCTGATATGAATATGGATGGAAGATTAACTACAATATATGTTATGTTATGTTGTAGGTATGTTATCATCTAAGTATCTAGATGCAGTGAGTGAAGAATTGAAAAAAACCAGGGGCATGACTAGAGATATGAATATTGAAGACAAATGGAACACATTCAAAATCATTATTATAGCAGCGGCAAATCTGTAGGACATCAAACATTAAAAAACAAACACCTTGGTGGACTGGCGGAATCAAGAAATAAATTAAGATCAAAAAGGAAGCGTGGAAAATACTTCTAAACAGTAAAGAAGGAAATTATTTAAAGCTATACAAAGAACAGAGGAAGAAGGTTAAACACTTAGTATTGCAACCAAAACGGAAGAGCTCGTTATAGTAATTAACGAAATTAGGCCGATATGCAGCAAATAACGGACAAAAAAAGATAATTTGTTATTTTTCTTTAAGTATTAATATACAGGGTGAGTTTTTTTTTCATTTTTAGCATTGGGATCTCGGAAACCATAAAACATAGAGATTCTGTTAAATGAGGAAAGATATGTCATTTTAAGACCTTATGCAAGAGCTTATGCAAACCTAGTTTTTGAGATATTATACAAACTTATTTTTTTTTTTCTCTCTGACACACATTTTTAAATAGAATTTTTTTCTCATTATAACGATATAAAGTTTGCTATACTTACTTTCATTAATAAATAAGGCCCATATCTATAATCCGTACTTGAGCATGATTTCGACTCAAGTTATATATTTGGTTGCGTATTTTCTATAAACGTTTATGCACCAAACGCAACCAAATATACGTAAATATATGACTTGAGTCGAACTCATGCTTAAGTACGAACTATAATACGGGCCTAAGATGTAGGAATTTTTGCTGTATAATTTGAATAGAATTTAGTGTAATTAGATTAGAAAAAATAATAGAATTCTCGTAGTGGGAGGAAAAAAATGATTTTCTTCAAACGTCAGAAAATTATGTCATTATTTAACTCAGTTGACTGTGGAAAAATGTCACATTTCCGCCAGCGGAAGTTTTACTTTTCCTTTTCCAGCCGGCGGAAGGGAAAATGTTGTCATGGCAACTTTAAAAAAACAACGCGAAACAATACTATAAATTTCATCATATAACCATTAAATATATCAGTGTTTGGCAATTATTTTCCTATTTTCTGGTAGATATACTGCTTTCACTAATAATAGATTAAATCTATAAATGATTTCTTCAACAAAAATTATCAATGTCACTGTGAAATGCTGAAATAGTTCCTGTCAAGAAAACAAAAAAATCATACGATGCATTCTTTGATATTAAATTTATTTGTAAAAATTTATCAAAGTTACGAGTTTTCGTATTTTGCAGTACGTTTAAAGAAAAAAATGTATATTTTACTTGGAGCAATACTATAAATTTCATCATATAACAATTAAATATATCAGTGTTTTGCAATTATTTTCCTCTTTTCTGGTAGATATACTGCTTTCACTAATAATAGTTTAAATCTATAACTGGTTTCTTCAACAAAAATTATCAATGTCACTATGAAATGCTGAATTAGTTCCTGTTAAGAAAACAAAAACCATACGATGCATTCTTTGGTATTACATTTATTTGTAAAAATTTATCAAACTTACGAGTTTTCGTATTTTGCAGTACGTTTAAAGAAAAAAATGTATATTTCTCACTTCGTTCGGCGCGCAAACTCAGGCGCGCCATGAAAAGTCTTACTTCTCCTCGACGTAAAATAATATACCATTTTCCATGCCAAACTCTGGTTTTGCTACTCTCTATAATACAAATAGTCCTATAATGTCTTTATTTGTCAAAGTAAGTAATAATTGTCTTACAGATGATTTTCGAAAATGACTATCATTAATCACAGTAAGTATAGCAAACCTTGTATCGCTATAAAAAGAAACATGTGTCGTTTTTAAAAATGCCAAAGACAACTATAACTGCCATTTAAAAAAAATTAAAGATTGTATTATAACTAAAAAATGTTGGTCTTTTTTCAAAATACAAAAGCATTTCTTGCATAAGCTCTTAAAACGACAACTATTTCCTCAATTAACCGAATCTCTATGTCTTATGGTTTTCCAGATCAAAATGCTTAAAATGAAAAAAAAAACTCACCCTGAATATAAGTCAGGGGATCCTAAGATGATCTGACTGCCAGTTTGTGTGCAGTATGTGCAACCCTTGATGGTTGCATTTATCATTAATGGTATTGTAGTATTATTGTAGTATTAATATAGTATTTGTAGTAAAATGTGTCGTAGTCAGGAGATCCTAAGATTATCTGACTGCCAGTTTGTGTTAGTTCATTTAGCGTTATCCAGGGTGCACCACGAGGAGGCGAACTAACTTTACACCCCTATCATTAAAAAAAAACATGACGCCATTTACAAAAAATGACGCGTCACAAAAAAAAAAAATTGTTAAATTGTAGCAAATGATTAGCCATCAAACTTTTGTTGAAAACTTTTTTTTTCTACAAATAATAATAAAGGCTCCAGGGAGATGGTTCCTTATTTCTTACTCACCCTGTATACAAAAATTTGCTAAATATTCTGAAAATCATAAGAGGTGTTTATAATCTAGAAATAAGGAACCATCTCCCTGGAGTTTCCCTGGAGAACGATTTCAGACGTTTGCTTCAAAAAGTCAAATTTATATATAGCATTATTATCATTATTTATTGTTCACTATATCCATATATAGCATTTTCAAAATGTGCACAATAATTTCATGAACGTTTATAAAAGTTTTAAGAGTTAAAAGTCTCCAAATTCTAACAATTACTTTTTATCTCCTGTACGACAACCTGTAATTTTCTCTAAGCCTACTACAGACAAATATTCTTCTACACTTAAAGTTTAAAATTTTCCAACGTTTTTCCAGATTAGCTTTTCGTGCTATTTTATATGATAACTTTAGAATGTTGTTAATGTACGTGTAACCTCATATGGGGCTTCTACTCGTAACTCCCTACAAGTCATCCAGGTCTTTTATTATTATTATTATAATGTTTCTTCTCACCCTTTCGGGTGTGGAAGTGGTGTTGTCTTTTCTTCACGTATTTTCTTTTATGATTTGGTTCTACCGTTTCTTGTTTCTTACTATTTCTTTTACCTGTACATTGGTTATCCCCCTCTTATTCAATATGTTTCCAATATATTTGTCCTTTTTCTTTTTTGGTCTTCCGATTCTTCTCTTTCCTGTTATCTTTGTTTTTCCATATTTTCTTTGTTTGGTTGTTGTCTGCTCTCCTGATTAGGTGTCCCAGCCATTGTAATTATTTATTTTTCATCTGTTTTTAAGTTCTACCATTTCTATTTACCATTATTTACCATTTATTTTTATTACTCCGTATACTTTCCTCAGGTATTTCATTTCAAGGGCTTAAATTTTGCTTTTTTGTCTCTTGTTGAGTATCCAAGTTTCACAGCCGTGCAGTAGGGAAGGTACAATTAGTACTTTGTACATTATAAGTTTGTTT
This sequence comes from Othius punctulatus, assembly GCA_951805005.1. NCBI lineage: Eukaryota > Metazoa > Arthropoda > Insecta > Coleoptera > Staphylinidae > Othius > Othius punctulatus. The sequence continues at coordinate 20,172,519 of OX638146.1, forward strand.
TTTTGGGATATTTTTTTGTTTTTAGTATAATTTTGTTAATCGTGTGAAAGGTTCTTTTCGTTGCTTGTATTCTGTTGTTTATTTATGTTTCCATATTCCCTTTTCCTATCAATAATGTGCCCTAAGTATTTTATGTGTTCTATTGGTTCTACTTTCTCGTTATTGATTGTAATGTTTACAGCTGTTCTAACTTGTTCTATGGCTATTTCTTGTTCTTCCTCGTTATCTTGTTTGTCTCTCTTATTGTTATTGCCTTTGATTGTTCTTTCTGTATTCTGGTTATCTTTTGTTTTGTCATCGTTTTCCAGTAAACCTTCAAAGTATTGTTTCCATCTTTATCCTATTTATTATTTCTTTATAAGTATGTTTCCCTTCTCAATCTTTATTTGGTATGGTTTTATCGTTTTGTCTTTCTTGTTTCTTTTGATAATGTTGTAGAATAGTTTCTGGTTCGCATGTTTTTTTTCCAATTTTTCTCCGAATTGTTTCTGTAACGTTTGGACGAGTCGTATAGTTTTAAAAGTTCTGCACTAACGTACTTTCGGCGTTCGTGCGTTACAGATAGCATCGTCTTTGACGGTTCGTTGGGCCCGGATCCATTTACTTGCCAGATAATGTAGTTATTGAAACCACAAAATTGTCTATTAAGCAGTATTTGATTACACGCTTAGTTCGAATGCTAATTACGGGGTTGGCCCGTAACGATTCAGAACAATCGCTTCCTCTGCCGGTGGAGACCATCGCCTGGGCGGAAGGAGGTTGTGCGAAAATCCGTGAAAAACCGGATGCGCCGAAGGCTGATCTATAACTGGGATCGATTGGGAGGCTCTTCCTCTCGAGGCCCGGGCGGTCCTCTCCGTCGCCACTTCCGCCTCCCGCGCTTGGGGGGCGCCGTTCGATACACTACGTCTTCGTGGGCCATAAGTTAAGACGGGAGGCACAAACCGCTATATATGTTTCGGTTAGCAAACGCTTCTGAAAAAACCGAAGATATATCGTTTCAGTTAGGAATCCGTTTCGCTCCGGCCGACCGCGGCCCCCGTAGCTCCGTCCTCCTCGCCGGGACTCGGTCTTATAGGAGTCAATGATTTACATTGCAGTGGTTATCTGGGGGCCCCAGAAGCCTTACACACGCCGCACGTAGAGGCCGATTTCCCACGCGACGCCCGCCCGAGAGCGACGCTCAAACACATAGATGCATACATTCACCACACACACACAATCACACACAGATACAAATTCCGTCTTGGAATCAGATGTGAGGTAAGGGCTTTCGGATCGTCTCCTCCCGTCCTCCCTCCAGGCCCGGCATTAAGGACAGCGTTTTGTTTGCGGACCCGGGCCCGGTGCCCCCCATTTGGGGGGTGTCACACCACCCCCTCGCAGTACTGCTCCAGAATTTCAGAATCCTCCGGCACACATAGGAAATCAAAGTTCACGGACGCGCTACAAACAAATTCCAGGACTATAACACGAACTTCCTTCCACAACCTTCTAACGCAGTGGTTCTTAAACTATGGTAGCTCCAAACAATTTTCAGGATTGCAACAGAAACTTTAATCCACAACCTTCTAACGCAGTGGTTCTTAAACTATGGTAGCTACAAGCAATTTTCAGGATTACAACAGGAACTTACTAATACTAATAGTGGAGTCAATCTGGACAAAAGTACGTAATTTTTGGTAAAAGCAACAAGACCCGGTGGAACTTGTTTGTTATAGCAAACGTAAGAAAACCCTGAGTTTTTGGAAAAAAATATTCCCTGCAACCCCTTTTTGGCCAAAAAGGGGTAAACTGACCCTTTTTGAAGGTACAACAATAGGAGGTATACAATTTAACACTTGCGTAGGATGGAGTCCTCTCATACCTACGCGAGCACAATGAGGTTACATGATCAATTCGAGCAACCAATCTTCTATCTGTTTAATAAAACATCAGGAAATCCAGGAACGTACATTTTGTTACTTAAACAATTGCATAATTAACAGATAGAATTTAATCTTCGAAATAAACCAAAATGGCTTATCATAAACAATATACTTTTTGACAGATGCAATAAATGTTTGCCACAAATGATGCTGTTTATACAAGCACTTGATTTTAATTGTGTGAAACTTAGTAGAATAATATATAGCTTGAATACAATTGCGTGGAATTTGGTTGAATCATTTACATTTACTAGAATCTGGTGGAAATATAGCAAATTAAAGTTCAACTTTAATGGAACCGTATGAATTTTGTAGAATATCTGCAATTATAGTACTTTTTATGTTTAAATAAAATACAATTATCAATTATTACAGTAGATTCATCAACAAATATTTGCTTGGAATACTGTGTAAATTTGGTAGAGATGTAATGTTAATAACATTCCAAATTTGATTATATTTATAGTTTTGCCCAGGTTTGGTATAATTCTGTGTTTTTGGAAAACAATTGAGTTTTTGACAGAAATAAGAAATATTGCCAAAGAAACTACAGGATGTTTGACAAAAATATGTTTTTTTGACAGAAACAAACTAAGTTTTGACTGAAATAATAATATTTCCGCAAGTGCTTTGGTATAATTATGTGTTTATTATAAAAACAATTGAGTTTTTGACTGAAATAAGAGAAATTATCAAAGAAACTACAGGATGTTTGACAAAAATATGTTTTACTGACAGAAACAATTAAAGTTTTAACTGAAACAATAATAAGTCCGCAAGTGGTTTGGTATAATTATGTGTTTTTGATAAAAAACAATTGAGTTTTTGAGAAAAATAAGAGAACTTATTAAACTAAGAAATAAGAGAAATTGTCAAAGAAACTACAGGATGTTTAACGAAAAACTGTTAAGAAACAATTAAAGTTTTGACTGAAACAATAATATTTCCGCAAGTGGTTTGGTATAATTCTGTGTTTTTGGCAATAATAATTGATTTTTTTACAGACAATTGAGTCTTTGACAAAAATAAGAGAAATTGTTAAAGAAGCTATAGGATGTTTGACAAAAATATGTTTTTTGACAGAAACAGTTAAAGTTTTAACTGAAACCATATTATGTCCGCAAGTGGTTTGGTATAATTATGTGTTTTTGATAAAAACAATTGAGTTTTTGACAAAAATAAGAGAACTTATTAAACTTATAAATAAGAGAAATTATCAAAGAAACTACAGGATGTTTAACAAAAAACTGTTTTTTGACAGAAACAATTAAAGTTTTGACTGAAACAATAATACTTCCGCAAGTGGTTTGGTATAATTCTGTGTTTTTGGCAAAAATAATTGAGTTTTTTTACAGAAATAAGAGAAATTGTTAAAGAAACTACAGGATGTTTGACAAAAATATGTTTTACTAACAGAAACAATTAAAGTTTTAACTGAAACCATAATATTTCCGCAAGTGCTTTGGTATTATTCTGTGTTTTTTGGCAGAAACAATTGAGTATTTGACAAAAATAAGAGAGATTGTTAAAGAAACTACAGAATGTTTGACAAAAATAGGTTTTTTTAACAGAAACAATCACAGTTTTAACTGAAACCATAATATGTAAGCAAGTGGTTTGGTATTATTCTGTGTTTTTGGTACAAGAAATTGAGTTTTTGACAAAAATAAGAGAAATCGTTAAAGAAACTACAGGATGATTGACACACATATGTTTTACTGACAGAAACAATTAAAGTTTTAACTGAAACCATAATATTTCCGCAAGTGGTTTGGTATTATTCTGTGTTTTTTTACAGACAATTGAGTCTTTGACAAAAATAAGAGAACTTGTTAAAGAAACTACATTATGTTTGAGAAAAATATGTTTTTCTGACAGAAACAATTAAAGTTTTGACTGAAACAATAATATTTTCGCAAGTGGTTGGGTATAATTCTGTGTTTTTGGCAAAAACATTCTATTTTTTAATAGAAATAAGAGAACTTATCAAAGAAACTTCAGGATTTTTGACAAAAATATATCTTTTTTACAGAAAAAAATAAAGTTTTAACTGAAACAATAATATCTCCGCAAGTGGTCTGGTATAATGCTGTGTTTTAGCAAAAACAATTGAGTTTTTGACAAAAATCAGAGAAATTGTCAGAGAAACTACAGGATGTTTGACAAAAATGTGTTTTTTTGACAGAAAGAATTAAAGTTTTGACTGAAACAATAATATTTCCGCAAGAAACTGTAGAATTTATAACAAATTTCTATGTTGTATATAAAAACGTGAATAGTCAACAGATAGAATACAACTGAAATAAATTAATATTGATAATCATAAACAATATATTTTTTACAGATGTAATAAATATTTGACACAAATAGTACTTTTTATATAAGCACTTGATTTTGTTAGGAATTGTATGAAGCTAGTAGAAAAAGGTATAGCTTCCATAGAATGGTAAGCAATTTAGTAGAATCTGCTGGAATATATTAAAATAAAGTGCAACTTTACTGAAATTGTTTGGATTTTGTAAAATATCTGCAAATGTAATACATTGTTTTCCAAAAGTAGAACGATTAACGATTATTACAGTAGAATACACGGATTTTATTCAATCCACAATCCACTCTCATGGTATGTTCGATAGTGACTCTAACAAAAGTTGTATGGCTACAAGGGGCACATCTGATGATGACCTTTAAATTGACCTAGAAGTTGACTTTCAAGGTCATTTCAAGGCCAAGTTGAAAATTTTAAAGGTAACCCTACTTTTTGAATTTTTATTTTGAAAGAGGGTCATCATATTAGTACGGCCGCGTAAAATTTTAAATACTTTACATACGAAAATTTCCGAGAAAAAAATTAATGAAAAGTTTACTAAATTGGTCACTTTCTTCTTCATATTCGTTTATTGACCCAAATTCGGAATTTAGAATGGAAAAAAAAATCTCAATACAAAAATTAGAATCTACAATAGCAAAAATATCATCCCATACCTAAACCATACTTTGGGAAATTTTGGATATTTTCTTTTTATAATATTTTCAAAATCATTTAAAAATAAATTTGCTATAAATTAACATGTAACAGCTTTATTGCCAAACGTTCCTATCAATGATACATTTAAATTTTTAGAATCTTTTTTAAAATTTAATTCAGTAAATCAAGAAAAAAATGAAGAATACGTAAAATTTACAAAATTATGCATGGAAGGAAATATTTTTAAATTTAACAATATATTTTATATCGATCGACAGAAGGAAACCCATTTAATTAAGTTTTCATTATTTTATCTTTATTCTCATTTATTTATTAAAATCATTGTTTTCAATTATATAATATCTTATATATGGTATATTCCCCAGTTTGGCCGGAATTCACGACCTGAAGGTTCCAATATCATTTTTCGTATAAGGATTTTCTCTGTTCAGCCGGTAATTGTTTTCAATGATATATCTTTAAAAATTATATGGCATCTTCCTCAGTTCAGCTGGAATTCACGACCAGAAGGTTCCAATAGCATTTTTCAAATATGAATTTTCCCAGTTCGCCCGAAAGTCATGATCAGAAGGTTCCATTCAAATTTCTTTAAAATTTTATAATAGTCTCTCAATTTAATTTCAATTTTATATATTTTAATATGTTTATAATGACAATATGGTATCTTCTCCAGTTCAGCCGGAAGTAACGACCAGAAGGTTCTAATACCCTTTTTCAAACATGAATTTTCCCAGTTCAGCCGGAAGTTACGACCAGAAGGTTCCATTCAAATATGTTTTAAAATATGAGAGATTTTAATTTTTATTCCCGTTTTCATTTGTTTTATTTTATTTAAACATATTTTATGATTTAGTGGAAAATTTGAAATGTATCATTAACTCGTGGTTCATATTAACTCATTCTTTTATTTTATTTGATATGAAATAAATGTTAATCATTTAGTATTTTGAATTTCATCACTTACTTCTTATTTTATTTAACTCACACACATAAAGCAGGACGCAGTGCAGGTCTCGACTCTGGAACTCACTAGCAACGTGACTATACTTCTTTTTTCTGGAACACGACCAGAAGGTTCCACTGATAGGTGGTTTCCCTTACTTGTTTGTCACTTAGCTTGTATATTCTAAATTTCTCTATTCTTACTTCCTTATCGGTATTATTATATAATGATAATAATAATAATTAGATTTAAGGTTTTATCCATATTTACCAGTTATTTATATTTAAGGTTGTGGTATTAAGTACATATTATTATTATTATATATTATATCTGTAAGTATCAAAATTTAAAAATTATTTCAAATAATATCAGGTTATATACATTCCAAAATACATATGCTTGTGAAGATGGTTTGTTAATTAAACCGAAACTAGTCAGGCGATATAAATAAATAATAAAATAAAATAAAAATAAATGTTACCAGTAAGTACTTAATACTACAACCTTAAATAATGATAATAATTTAAGGTTGTTTTAAAATATTTCTAATAAAATAATAAAATATATTTATACATATACTTAAATTGAAACTATGTGTGGATACTACTTGGTGAAACATTATGATTAGGTTAAATCAAACACAAATCACTTTACAGTGAAACTTTAACCAAGTGTTTGATTTAACCTAACCGTATACATATACAGTCATGCTCACATAAATCTAGTACAAAACTAGCTCACAATAACAATTTTATATGGCAATGTCTATATGTTTGTATTAGATTTATGTGGGCCTGACTGTACTTAACATGTGATTCAAAAAATATTTCATCAAAGCATGCCATGAAAAAGATTACATTTTTCTGAATTACTTTGAATTTGTCAAAGTAAACGATCACTTCTGGAAAAGATTGTTGGAAATCTTAAAATGTTACGTGTCCAATAAACCCACTGCCCATCAATATTTACACCGGTGGTAACCATAACGTTAAGATCAATAAGATTTCACATTCACACATTCGAACTCTGATAAATCTATCAGATTTGACAACTGTAAGTTAAGAATACATTTTATACTATTCCTTTTTTTTTCATGGCAACTTGCATGTAAGTTTTTTTGAATCATTCGATATAATTAGGTAAATATTGTTCCTAAATGTTCATGTTTAATGTGATTAGAGGTTTTTCAATGACATTTAATAACATTTCAATAGGCATAGATTGTAGTGAATTGTGAATTGCGCTTTCAAATAAAACTCTGGCGGCACATAATCCAGGGTCCGCCACTGCTCGTACCTCACGCTGGCCAGGACGTCATCCCATCGGAACGGACTCATCCCAGTCCTTGATCAAACAGCGAGCCCCCCGCGCTCGATCAATACGCGCTGAGAAAACCTAAACAACATCAGCCAGACAGGACGACTAATACATATCCTGACGTCAAACCGGCTCTCGTGTCCTCTGCGGTCCGGCGCGGTCGTCCTTACGGTCCTTTGTCCCCCGCCAGCCGGGCCTTTCAATATCCGCGATCCGCTGCCATTTAAATAAATTAACATTCCGCTTCCCGGCGGCGGTCCTTTTTCCCCCGCCGCCGACGCGGGAGCGAAAACAAATCGGGAAAAATGAAAATCCGCGAAATTATGCGCCGGCACAAATATATTTCAGCGGTGTTTTTGGAAACGCTCGCCCGCTGCTCCGGGAGTATTTACAAACTGGAGCCCCCGCTTTGCGGTCGATGTTTAATGAAAGTTATCCTGGTTAGTGTTATTGCGTTTTGACGAGATAATTACCACTAACAACTGTTATCGTACATCGGATTTTATATACGCTGCATAAATTATTTCATTTCATTCTGAACCAATGCAATTACATGAATGCGTTTGTTAACTTGGCAGCGAAAACTTTCAAGCGTTCAACGTTCGGGTTGATCAATATCATCAATTATGAGACGTTTCTGAAATTGGTAGACACAAGTGCCATCGCCTGGACGTAATACACCAGGAACGACTTTCTCATACACAGATCTTTATCTATTACAGAACCCGCGTTATATACTGGGAACATCAAAGACAGATCTTTGTCAGCTATTACAGAACTAGCTTTATCGATTTCGACCCTGGATAATCGATATTTTAGATGCAACGGTGGTTGGAATGGAATTTGATGATAAACAAAAAGAAATCATCGCATAAGTTGCATCCTCCTGGGGGTTGCGACCTGGAGGTCGTGATATGTGGCAGTGGTACCGTCTAATTTATGTTTATTGCGTTTATTTCAAAACCTTACCCTTTAGACCACGGATACTTGGGCCCGCAACGCCCACGATACGCACGAGAACACTCGCCGAGCTTTTCTCACAAAAGCATCGCCGTGAGCGTAAAAAGCGGCGACAACCGAATATATACTTACCTCGGCGAATTAACGACGATTCCCACTATTTTTTTGCCCACCGTCATTATCGGAGACATCCGTATTATTTGATTCACACATTCGTACCGGACAGAGGTGTGTAATTTATTGCCGCGCATCCGACCGGCGGAAGCACGGGACGCTTTTTTCCGCATCGGGTCATCGCGGAGGAGGCGACGACGCGCGGTCCTGATGATGACCGCCGTTAGGCGCGGTTATTAACGTCGCCGTGTGAAAAATCGCGCCCGATTTCGGCATTAACGGCCGGAAATTGCGCGCCGCCTTGATCATCACGGCGTTAATGCACGGGGTGTATGAGATATGATTTCGAAAAAAAGGTATTAGAGATGATTGACTTCTTTGTTGCTTAACAAACGTGTACATTAGTATACAGGTCAGCACCATAATTAAGATCTTCGTGCATTACATCATTCTTCAACGTAGAATACCTCAGAAACTAGTAGTCCAAAAATGTGCAGTAATAAGACTGGGGTTCAATTATTTTGTTAAAAACGTAAAACATCGATATACATTTGTGGGCCACTTATGCACTAGCAGGTAGAAAATTAGATAAGAAAGGGACGCATGAGTCGATAAGTTTAACGCCAAGGGAACTTCTGCTATTGCAAATTGCACCGCCTGAATATCTAGAACCGACTATAACAAATAATTCAACATCTGAGAATTTTACAACTACACAACGCCTTTATCAAGGAGGCGCTTTAAGCCCTCTGCTCTTTATTATATTCCTAGACAACATAATGAAAAAAAAAATAAGGATAACACCAAGAAGGTAGAAATAGGATACTATAAAATGAAAAGAATAGTGATAGCAGAATGTGCTTTTGCTGATGACTTAGTCATGCTAGCCAAACGCGAAGAAGACTTGCAACACAACATAAGTATATGGGAGGAGGAACTGAAAAAACACAACACGGTAATTAATATAAACAAAACAAAAGTAATGGTAGTAGCAAAAGAGGAAACAAGAGCAAAAATATTAAAAAAATTCAAAAGAATAGATCAAGTTGAAACCTTCAAATATTTAGGTACAATACTACTACTATGAAAATGGCACTCTTCAAGACAATTTATACACCAACACTCTTATATGGAAGCGACACCTGGACAACACATGAAAAGACAACGAACAAAATACAAGCAACCGAAATTAGATACTTAAGAAAAGTTGAAGGAGTCACGAGATTTGACAGAGTAAGAAACGAACAGATCAGGGACAACCTACAAATACAAAGTATGCAAATATTAGTACAGAAACGACAATTAGGATGGTTCGTTTATCAGGTGCCATAATAATGCCAGAAGACAGACAAACAAAAATAGTATCGACAGCAAAAGACGAAAAGAAATAGAAGGAAAGAGGAAGACCAAGGACAAGATGGAAAAACAACATAGAAGAGATCCTAAGAAGAAACGACCTCGATCAACAAGAAGCAAGAAAAAAGGCTACAAATAGAAAGGAATGAAAAAACTTCGTTGACAACATAAATTAGTGGTGGCATGAATCTCGACATCCGAAAGGGTATACCCTAGGTAAATTGATTATATATATATATATATATATATATATATATATATATATATATATATATATATATATATATATATATATATTTATATAAAAATAATATAGCGGGTGGTGTCTCTCGAAACGCACCTTAAGGAATCAAATGAAAACAAATCAATGTCAAGTTTTAGCTTCCCTTATAATTGTAAAATTTTAGTGATTGTTACAGCGTAAGATATTTTACAGATTATAAAAGATCGGTCAAACCTGTGACCATTTAGTCAACAACAATTCAACAAGTCAGATTTTGACGAAGTCAATTGAAAATTTGATAAATTTATATAGTAACATTTGAACATTTGACAGATTTAGACAGTTGAAATTGCAACATTTGACAGATTGGTATAGTTGTAATTGAAAAAGTGTAAGATTTTGATAATTCCAATTGAAAATTTCGTAGATTGTAATAGTTGAATTTGAAAAATTGACAAATTTTGACTAGTGCAACCGAATATATGACAGTTTGTGACAGTTGAAATTTCAAAAATTGGCAGATTTGAAGGTTTACAATTGAAAATTTCATATATTTAAACTTAAGACGTACTTCTATTTATTATTTTGTTTTTGCCCAATAAAAATGATTTGTTTTGTATATAATTTCTATTGTGCTTGTTTGGGATTCATCTATCAATAAAATAATTGACCAAAATGGACCGTTGCAATTGAAAATTTTACAAATTTTAACTATTTTAGTCGAAAGTTTGACAGATTTGGACAGTTGCAGTTAAAACAAGCGACACATTATCCCTGTTTCTGTCAGAAATTTCACAGATTTTCCCATATTTACACTTGGATATAAAACAAATGACAGATTCGGGCAGTAGCTGTTGAAAATTTAACAGGTTTTTTATAATTGCAGTTTTGAATTTAAAAGATTTCGACAGTTGTTATTGAAATCTGAAGGATTTTGGTAGCAGAAGTAGAAAATTTCATCGATTTCGGCAGTTCCGGATTAAACTTTACACATCTTCACTCGCTGCGCTAAAAACTTTAGAGGTTTTGACAGATACAGTCAGAAGTATATACTTTGAGAAACGAGTTGTCGAAATTAACAGATGAGGTATAAAAATTGATAGATTTTAAAATCTCCTAAAATATATCAATGAATTAAATGAAGATAAGTACAACTCAATACAAAAACAAAATGTGTGGTTTATTATTAAACATGTATCATCAAACATTCATTTAGTTGTGTATTCAATCGTAATCTTTCTTTTGCATTATTAGTTACAGGTAATTATGTAACTTTCAAAATCTGTGAAATATTTAACAGCAGCTGTGAAAATCTCTAAAATTTCAAATTCGAATAGTCGAAATTTTCAAACACATTTCCTACAGAAACTGTTAAAATATGTCAATTATTAACTGTAAATGGTTACATATGTCTAATCAAAGCTTTGGCAGTGAAACTATAATCTATTTTCAACTGTTATAGTCAAAATTTGTCATACTTGCAACTGTTACTGTAAAAATTTATCACATTTTCAACTTTAAGAGGCCATATTTGACATTACCTGTAACTGTCTAGGCGCTCTGATAAGTGGTTACCAAACAAAATTCAATTCAATATATTGAATGATTTGGATAACAACTTATGGTTACGTTCGATTGATTAATTTTCAGTAAGTATAGCCTTGTTTTAGGTTAGGTTAGTCTAGGGGAGGTTTCAGCTCAATCTGTAAATATGCAATATTTGGAATCATTAGGTCTGCATCTAAAATTTAATTTTGTAATAAAAGTGGTCGCTTAATCATTAATCAGTATTTGATTATGATTGAGAATTAAGGTTGAAACTTATTTTCCAAATACGTTTGCATATGCGGTGTATCAATTACATCAGTTACAGCTTATATGTAACCGTCGATAATCGCAATGCTGCGCTTCAGCACACTCAGCTGATGGAGACGTTACGTGATCACTAAACAATAGGATTACAATTAAGACAAATATGGCGAGGAGCTTATGTACTTACCTTCAACATAAATGGTGCGCTCAGTATGTTTGAACTGTGCGACGTGTGTATTTAGAATATCTTCGAAAACCCGTGTGCGACTTAAGGCTCCGGCTATAATTTATAGTCCACAGCACATTTTGCATATCGGATAATAAATGCATGTAATATAATAAAATTAGCATAATATTATGTAATATCTATACAGAAAGTTTTTTTTAACGTGCAACGTAAGGTTTACCATTTCTATAGTTATACAGTATACACTTCTGTCACAATGACAGCTTTGCTTCTGTCATTGCTTCTGTCAGCAGTATTTCAAAGCGTATTTTTTAAAATGCAACATACGATACAATTAAAATTAATTTTCTGTGAGACAAATATTACAGTTTACGAAGTGAACAATGTTAACCTGAGGTTTTCAGCATTATCCATTTGAATAACTGAACTCTCTTTTCAGTTATATACATTGTTCACTTCGTAAACTGTAATATTTGCCTCACAGAGAATTACTTGTATGATGCATTTTAAAAATGACGCTTTGAAACATTGCTGTCATTGAGACAGAAGTGAGTAACTATTGAAATGAGTAAGTTACACTCGCCTTAATAAAATATGGATCATCATTATAGCATTTTAGTTAATTCGTGATAATTATGAGTAAAAAATATAGAAGAAATTTGTAAATTGCACTTTTGTTTCATAATTACCTTCAATTAATGATACAAAAGACATATTAAGATTTAATACATAACTAAAGAAATTTTTGATATTACATGTTTAATAATAAACCATACATTTCTTTTATAATGAGTCGTACTTATCTTTTAACTCATTGATATATTTTCGCAGATTTTTGGAGAATTTGATAGATTTTGGGGAAAAAACGTTACGTTAGATATATATTTCCTGATACATATTTAAGAAAATTGTGTAGTTTTCAGGATTTCAGGATAACAAGGTCTGACCTCTACAGTGGCTCAATTATATCAGTAATCGGCGCCTCAAGTTAAACAAATAATTTTTCGTGTTCCTTTACAAAGATAATTTTTGATAACTAATATTTGTACTTATTTTTATGATTCCTGGTCCAGATCGTGATATTTCTTGTCACAGCTAATGCTATGTACAATATTACTCCATCAAATTTATAAAACACAAAATAGAATAATATTCAAACAAAGTTCTTATAATCAAATCTGTTCTTGATTTCTTATTTTCAATAGAGAATTCTCAATTCTTATTTGAAACAAAAAATCAAACAGTACTTGTGTTAATAGTCCACAATTTCATAATTTGACCACAATTTCTCGTAAAAAAATAATACACCAATCATTTAAAATACCACAAAAAGCTAAAGGAAAATGTTTGTATCATATTTAAAGGTTGAAAGTTGATTACCATCATCTAAATCTGTTAATTTTTGCAATTATAAAATCAATCAGTCAAATCTTCAGTTGCAACAATAAAAATCTGTCAAATCTTCAGTTGCATCGGTAAAAATCTGTCAGATCATCAGTTGCAACAGTAAAAATCGGTCAAATCTTCAGTTGCAACAGTCAAAATCTGTCAAATCTTCAGTTGCTACAGTAAAAATTTGTCAAATCTTCAGTTTCAATAGTCAAAATCTGTCAAATCTTCAGTTTCGTCTTCATCTTCAAGTGCGTCAACATCTATCATTATAAAATCTGCCAGATCTTCAGTTTGCAACATTAAAAAAAATGTCAAATCTTCAGGTGCAATAGTAAAAATCTGTAAAATCTTCAGTTGCAACAGTAAAAATCTGTAAAATCTTCAGTTGTAACAATCAAAATCTGTCGAATCTTCAGTTGTAACAGTCAAAATCTGTCAAATCTTCAGATGCAACAGTCAAAATCTGCCAAATCTTCAGCTGCAACAGTCAAAATCTGTCAATTCTTCAGTTGCGTCTTCATCTTCAAGTGAATCAACATCTATCATTATAACTGTACCAATATATCAAATTTTGCAATTTCAAATCTGTGAAATTGCATTGTAAATATATTTCTATTGTAACTATATAAATTTGATATTGTTAAAATTTGTCAATGGTGACAACTAATCTCTCCAAATTTGTTACATTTTTAATTAAAACTGTCATAATATGTACAAATTTTATTTGCAACTGTCAAAATACAGTGTGTCATATTTTCAACTGTAAGAGGACATAATTGTCATATTTTTAACTGTAACCGTCGAAATTTCTAACATTTTCAATTGTAACCGTCTATATTTCTCATATTTACAACTACGATTGTGAAACGATTGTGAAATCGAATATACGAATGTGAAAAAAATTGTGATAATTTTTGCAATTGCAAAATCAATAGGTGAAATCTACAATCAACAGTAAAAATCTGTCAAATCTTCAGTTTCAACTGTAAAAATCTGTCCAATCTTCAGTTGCAACAGTAAAAATCTGTCAAATCTTCAGTTGCAACAATCAAAATCTGTCAAATCTTCAGTTTCAACTGTAAAAATCTGTCCAATCTTCAGTTGCAACAGTTAAAATCTGGCAAATCTTCAGTTGCAACAGTCAAAATCTGGCAAATCTTCAGTTGCAACACTCAACATCTATCAAATCTTCAGTTGCAACAGTCAAAATCTGTCAAATCTTCAGTTGCAACCGTCAAAATCTGTCAAATATTCATTGCGTCTTCATCTTCAAGTGAGTCAACATCTATCATTATAACTGCAGCAATATATCAAATTTTGCAATTTCAAATCTGTGAAATGTTCAATTGCATTGTAAATATATTTCTATTATAACTATATAAATTTGACATTGTTAAAATCTGTCAATGGTGACAACTGATCTCTCTAAATTTTTTATTTTTTAAAATAAAACTGTCATAATATGTACAAATTTTATTTGCAACTGTTAAAAAACAGTTTGTCATATTGTCAACTGTAGGGGGCCATATTTGTCATATTTTTAACTGTAACTGTCGAAATTTCTAACATTTTCAATTGTACCCGTCTATATTTCTCATATTTACAACCACGATTGTGAAAGTTTGTGATATGTTCAATTGTAACAGTTATAATTTATAATATTTTTAACTGTAGCCATATTTGTCATCTTTTTAACTGTAACTTTTTTTACTTCTCACATTTTCATCTGCAACCGTCTATATTTTTCATATTTACAACTACGATTGTGAAACTTTGTTCAACTGTAACAGTTATAATTTATAATATTTTCAACTGTAGCCATATTTGTCATATTTTTAGCTGTAACTATTTAAAATTCTCACATTTTCATCTGTAACCGTCTATATTTCTCATATTTATAACTACGATTGTGAAACTTTGTGATATGTTCTACTGTAACTGTCAAAATTTATAATATTTTCAGCTGTAGCCATATTTGTCATACTTTTAACTGTAACTGTCTAAATTTCTCACATTTTCATCTGTAGCCGTCTATATTTCTCATATTTACAACTGTGTGCCTATGGCGTAATTGGCATAAAAAATGATATATTTTAACAGTTTCTGTAGGAAATGTGACGTATTTTGACAGTTTATGTAGGAAATGTTACATATTCTGATAGGTTCTGTAGGAAATGTGACATATTCTGATAGTTTCTGTACGAAATGTACAATATTTTCACTTTTAGTAGATATTCGAATTTGAAAATTTAGAGGTTTTCGCAGCTGCTGTAAAACATTTCACAGATTTTGGAAGTTCAGTCGACCATATGACAATTTTTTAGAAGGTAATGTTAAATAGACAGATTTTGACGAAGACAATTGAAAATTTGACAAATTTGTATAGTAACAAGTAAACGTTAGACAGATTTAGACAGTTGAAATTGCAAGATTAGACAGATTGTTATAGTTGTAATTGAAAATGTGGCAAATTTTGAATAGTTGCAATTGAAAATATGATAGATTTTTACTGTTGTAATTGAAAATTTGTAAAGTTTTGATAGGTGCAACTAAATATTTGGCTTAATCATCAAGATGGTTGGACCTTTATTGGTTTATAATGAATATATGGTTTAGAATGAATATTTCACAGATTTTGACAGTTGCAATTACAAAAATTAACAAATTTGGAGGGTTGCATACAAAAATAATAACTTCAGACATAACTTAAGATTAAATGTGAGAAATTTAGTCAGTTACAGTTAACAAGATGAGGAATAAGGCATCTTACAATTACAAATATAACAAATTTTGATAATCAGAGTTGCAAATATGATATTTTTTTACAATTACAGTTGAAAATTGAGCAATGTCCATTAGAACAATAGCGCACAAATGCCCAAGAAAGGAGAGTTAGGCTGCGACAAACTTTGCAAAATCCGACGGTTTATTGATGATCTACGCAACAAATTCCAAATATATTATAATCCAACAATGGAGCAATCAGTTGATGAGAGCATGGTGAAATTTAAAGGAATATCTGCTTTTAAACAGTATATGCCAAAAAATCCCATCATACGTGGCTTTAAAATATGGTCCGATTTGTCGGGATACATTTGCAATTTCCAAATATATGTATACAGGAAAAGATGGACTAAGACGGACAGCAACAAGAGAATCAGTAAAAATGAAACTTAGGATAAAGCAGAGACAGAACAGGATTTGAAGGAATATGTTGTTCATTCCATAACTGCTGGCCTAGAGGGAAAAGGTTATCATGTTTATTTTAATAATTTCTGTACAACTGAAAAAGTAATGGTAACGATGTATAAGAAAAACATATATTGCTGTGGAACTCTGCCTAGCAAAATATAGAATATGCCCAAGAAATTTAAAATGACAAAGCTATTGCCAGGGGAGATTGGGATTGGTTCACAACAAGAGAGATCACACCTGTGTAAAATGAAAAGACAAAAGAGTTATCAACTGAGTTGAAAAAGAGTTAAAAGAGTTATCAATTGCTGTTATCAACTATACATGCTCCCAATGACCACTCGGTTGTTGGAAAAATGGAAAATGATGGTACCAGGGATTTGAGTTTTTTTTTTTTTTGTTTGTTGAGGAGAGGAAATCTTCTGAAAGACACCCCTTATAGGGGTAGTGTCGGATTCCTACCGACAAAAACCTCTCCGTACTCAGGACACCAGAAGGCGTCCATGAATCAATAATGAGGTACCGGTTGTTCACCATGACCTGCCGTATCATATTGATCATCAGAAATGTTCAGCATTCAGATATGATGGGATTTGAGAGCTTTTCCTCGAGTTTTATAAACGGTCATGTTCCCTGCAGAAACTTACGTAGCCATATTCCTGCTATCTTTTGACCATAGCATTAATAAGGGCAGGGCAGGTTTCAGCTCAATCTGTAAAGATGCAATATTTGGATCATTTTAACTTATGTTATGGTTTAGTTAGTAGGGCATATAACTTTGTGTGAGGTTAGGTTATGGCAGCTCAGGGTAGGCTTCAGCAGCATCTCGTTATTTGAATGATTTATAGCTGCCGATGGAATATGACCTGGAGACGGTGTCGAAGCCGTCCATTCCGGGTCCGCAAGGGCGTGACATGCGGAAACGTCAATCTCTATCACTATGTGAATGTGTGTATGTCCGGGACGGCGGTGTTCACGCGATGGCATCGTAAGCATCGCAGCTGAGCGTATAGCGAGGCACCGATTAAAACCCACTCAGGCCGTCTCTGCTCTTTTTCCTTCCACCGCACGGTGGCTCCGCGTTTTTTCAACCGTCCCTCCTCCTCATTCGCCGCGACCGTTTTTGCCGGCATCGAGTGGAGGATCCCACGCACGCTGATCACCTAATGTCTGGAATAACTCATAAAATCTCAATATTGTCCTTTGACGAGCGCTCGTTAATTACCTGGCCGTTACGCCCGACGCCAGCGCCGTGCCACGATAATTATTAGGCTTCATCTTTAACCGGTGGAAATCGTTGACTGGCATCTTACATTAACAATAGAGTCACATACTATGACAGGATATGGATAGTAATTAAACATCGTTTAAGACGAGCCACGTTTTTGTTTTAACTTAAAACTCAACATCAATTCTAAACAACTTAGAGTTCACAAAACACGAACAGAAGCTATGGCTAATTTTATATAACCAATAAGTGATATGGTCTTCTTGGAAAGTTTAACAAACAATTAAAATTCTGACAGAAATAATATACACATCTGTAAAAATAATAAAATAACAATTAAAATTTTGGCATGCACTCAGTATCAATAATGACATTACAGGTTAGTGTCTGATATGTACAGACTTGGTAAATGAAATCTTGACAGAATTTCAATCTTTTCTATATACAGACTTAATCATTGGAATTATCAAAGCCAATTTAAAATGTTGCCGGAAATGATTAGTACTTAACACACAGTGATTAGTATTTGACAATACTTATTGAAATTTTAAATAATAAATTTTCCAAAATTGGCGAGTATGTATTTTTCTAAAATTTGATTAATTTTGATGTTTCAGATGGCGGAGGCGGAAGGTACAGTTGGTTACCAAACAATTTTCATCAAGTCTAATATCTAGTCTAACTAATCTAATATGTCTAATATTCTCTAACAGTCTAACATGTCTCATCAAAGCTTTGGCGTTGAAAATCGAATCTATTTGAACCGTTTCACGTTCATAAGGGATGTATGGATCGCGAAGTAGCGGTCGTGAAGACCAATAATCCCAATAGCTTGGGGAGCTCTTGATTCCCATACTTATAGCTATGATTTATTGCTATGAATAAATTGTTTGCTTTACATCTGCATTTCGGAAGTTCCTCACAGACAAATGCGCAATACTGTGTCGTTGTTGAGACCATGATTATCAGTGTCCACCGGTTTAATTATCATAGCTGAAATCTCCGCTACGAATATATTCATTTCAACAACATTTGTTGGCTCAAACCTTTTTGCATATTGTGTACAATAGATATTGGTTTGAAAACCCAATTCATTCAGCATTTACGCATTAAAAAAAACATTGGAAATGTTTGCTATGGCTTTGGAAATGGCTATGGGCGTAATTATATAAATGGCTATGGGTGTAGTTTAACCATCTACATTTTTACATCTCAAATCTTTAGTAAATGGCATCAAATCTGGATTGAAATCCTTTTTAGCCCAAATTAAGTGGCTAAATAATATGTTGTCTTCAGAAGAATCGCTGTTGTAATCCTCTCTAATGTCCATATCATCTCCATTAGCATTATTACACCATTGTCACAATCCTTTTGGTTCTCATTGTCCTCAACTTCTTCACGATACATTATTCAATCAGTCGCGTTTATTTTTTCATCTGTGTTTTTATCATTATCGGCAATTGAACCACCATCAAATGCAATAGTGTCTAGGAAGTCAAATAATCCATCTGATGTTATATGGTTAAAATAGATAAATTCGTGCATCCTAAAAAAGAGTGTCCCATTATGACAATTGATGCAAAGTGCTTAGTTCATAGAACCATTAAATATACAGGGTTATTTAAATTTGACTACCACTATGGGGATATCGGAAAAGGTAAGAGATACGAAATCGGTCAAATTGGGGCAAAGTTATGTAATCATATGAAGAACAATATTCAATAAATATAATTTAAAAAAATTCAATTATTGCCGAGATTAAAAATAAAATGAAATTTTGCAAAATCTTATTTATTTTTTCCTGTCGTTACTTGAAGAGATATTAAAAAATATATAAATACATCTTTATCATCAAGTTTAGATTTTTAAATTCGGACCTGCAATTTTTATTTTTATTTTGAGTTATTCTCGTCTGCATGTCCGTATTCCATATACTCCGTATACTCAAAAATTGCAGGTCAGTATTTAAAAATTTAAACTTGATGACGGTTGCACTCACACGAAACGTCTTATCCAAAATCTAAAATTTCCATGTTGCAGATGAAAAAAAGTGGCAATGAAGATGTATTTATATTTTTGAAGAGTGTAATTTTCGTGTTTTTGGAGATTCTTCTATTGTTTCGAATGTACTTATTCTTTGCATAGTAGGTTTCATTTACGGCCATGATGCTGTTATTAATTTTGTTTTCCATGGTTCCTTTATTATGTATTATTGTACCTAAATATTTAAAGGTTTCAACTTGTTCTATCCTTTTCAAATTTATTAGTATTTTTGCTTTTGTTTCCTCTTTTGCTACTACCATTACTTTTGTTTTGTTCATATTAATTACCATGATGTATTTTTTCAGTTCCTCCTCCCATATGCATATATTGTGTTGCAGATCTTCTTCGCCTTTGTTTCCTCTTTTGCTACTACCATTACTTTTGTTTTGTTTACATTAATTACCATGTTGTGTTTTTTCACTTCCTCCTCCCATATGCTTGTATTGTGTTGCAGATCTTCGCTTTTGGCTAGCATGACTAAGTCATCAGCAAAAGCACATTCTGCTATCTCTATTCTTTTCATTTTATAGTATCCTATTTGTACCTTCTTGGTGTTATCCTTAATTTTTTTCATTGTGTTGTCTAGGAATATAATGAAGAGCAGAGGGCTTAAAGCGCCCTCTTGTCGAAGGCCTTGTGTGGTTGTGAAATTCTCAGATGTTAAATTATTTGTCCTTACGTAATTTTCTGTGGTTTCACACATATTCTTGATTGCTTTTATTAAATGTAATTTTATCTTCCTTTCTTCAAGTTTTTCCCACACTTTGGCTCTTGGGACTCTATCAAATGCCTTTTCCAAGTCCACGAATATCATGTATAGTTTGTTGTTTTGTCTTAATATTTTTTCTGTCATCTTTTCAATTGTGAAGATATGGCCTTGCGTTGAATGTCCTTTCATGAATGCACTTTGTGAATTTTGAATTGAAAATTGAATTATTTGTCCTTACGTAGTTTTCTGTGGTTTCATACTTACTCTTGATTGCTTTTAGTAAATGCACTTTTATCTTCCTTTCTTCAAGTATTTCCTACAATTTGGCTCTTGGGACTCTATCAAATGCCTTTTCTAAGTCCACGAATATCATGTATAGTTTGTTGTTTTGTCTTAATAATTATAATCATTTTTTTAATTGTGAAGATATGGTCTTGTGTTGAATGTCCTTTCATGAATCTACTTTGTGACTTTTCCATTGTTTTTTCAATTTCGTTTCTTAGTTTGTTCTCTAGTATTGATTCATACAGTTTTGCTGCTGTACACAGCAGGGATATTCCCCTAATGTTGTTGCAACTTCTACTGTCTCCTTTTTTATGTATTGGGAAGATCACTGCTTTTCGCCAGTCTGCTGGTATTTTTCCTGTTTCCCATATTCTACTGTTAACCAGTAGTAGTAGTTGTATCACATCCTTTCCTATGTATTTCAGCTGTTCAGATGTGATTTTGTCGTGACCTGGGGCTTTTCCGTTCTTTAACTTCTTTAGTGCGTTCTTCTGTTATAGATCCCTCTTCTTCTTCTGTTTTGTCACTATTTTCTTGTTCCTCTTCGTTTTCATTTCCTTCAATGGTTATCTTTTTTCTAGACAGAAGCTCTTGGAAGTGCTCTTTCCATCTGTTCATGATTTTTTTATCATCTTTCATTAGTACACCATGCTTATGTTTGAGTAGCTTTCGGTTTGTTTCTTTTTCCTTTCTGCAGCTTTTCAGTATTCTGTAGAATAGTTTTTGATTTCGTTTAAAATGTTCTTGTAATTTGGTTCCGAAATCCTCCCATTTTCTGTCTTCTCCCTTCCTTATTATTGCTTTGACTCTGTTTCTTTCCTGCTTGTATATTTTGTAGTCTTCTTCGTTTTTTGTGCTTAGGTAGTTTTTCCATTTTTGTTTCTTTTTACTTACTTCTTGCTTCACTTTGTTCCGCCAGCTTGTTTGTATTTTGTTTGGTGTATTTTTGGTTTTTTCCACAGGCGTTTTATGTTGCCTCTCTTACTATATATTTTAAATTGACCCATAAATCTTCTACTTTTGTTTTCCGCATTTTTGGGTGCTTCTTTTTAGTTCTTGTATTGATTCCTGGTAGTTTTCCCTTACTTAGCTTGTATATTCTAAATATCTCTATTCTTACTTCCTTATCGACTGTTTTCTGTGTTTGTTGCGGTTCCCTTCTTTTTGTTTTTATTCGTGCTGTTAGAAGATAGTGGTCACTGTCAATTTCGCTACCTCTTTTGACTTTAATATCCATTACTTCCTTCACTTGTGCTTTGTTTGTTATCGTTTTTGTATTGTTACCGAATAATCAGTGCATTTTCCGAAATATTGGAGGTGTAAAATCTGGGTGTAAGTTTAGTTTTGGCAGATGTGGGCTGTGGAAAACTCAGGAAAACCGCTGGCTGCGGAGAGAAAAATTACAAGAGTCAAAATCTATCAGATATTCAATTGCAACTATCAAAATTACTATCGTACTAGTCAAAATTTGTCAAATTTTCAATTACTGCAGTCTAAATCTATCAGATTTTCAATTGCATCTATCAAAATTTGTCACACTTTAAAATACAACTATACCAATCTGTCTAATCTTGCAATTTTTGTTTAAATCTGTCAAATATTCAATTGCTACTATACAAGCTAGCTACTATACAAAATCGTCACATTTTCAATTTTGACGTCAACATCGTCAAAATCTGACTATTTGTCAAGTTTCTGATAAAATTGTCATATGTTTCACTGAACATTAAAAAATTCTGAAATATTTTACAGCAGCTGTGAAAATCTCCAACTCCAAAAGTCGAAATCTGCCACATGTGAAAATTTGTCACACTTCCTACAGAAACTGCCAAGATTGTCAATTTTTTAACCGTAACTGGTTACATATGTCGAATAAAAGCGTTGTCAGTGAAAATCTAATCTATTTTCCACTGTTACTATCAATATTTTTCATATTTGCTTCTGTGACAGTGCAAATTTGTCATATTTTCAACTGCAGGAGGCCACATTTGTCATATTTTTAACTGTAACTGCCGAAATTTCTAACATTTTAAATTATAACCGTCTGTATTTCTCATATTTATAACTACGATTGTCAAACATTGTTATATGTTCAACTGTAACTGTCAAAATTTATTATATATTCAACACTATATATTTACCTATAACCATCTAAATTTCTCACATTTTTACGGTAACCGTCAATATTTCTCATATTTACAACTATGACTGTCAAACTTTGCTATATGTTTAACTGTGAGAGTCAAAATTTGTCATATTTCCAACTGTAGGAGGCCATATTTGTAAAGGTTTTAACTCCAACTGTTTAAATATCTCACATTTAGAACTGTATCTGTCTATATTTCTCATATTTAGACTTTGTTATATGTTCAACTGTAACTGTAAAAAATGGTCCCATTTTCAACTATTGCCCATATTTGTCATATTTTTAAATGTAACTGTCTAAATTTTCTTACATTTTCAACTGTAACCGTCTATATTTCTTATATTTACAACTATGACTGTCAAACTTTGCTATATGTTTAACTTAAACTGTAAAATTTGTCATATTTTCAACTATTGGCCATATTTGTCATAGTTTTAAATGTCACTGTCTAAATTTCTCACATTTTTAACTGTAACCGTCTATATTTCTCATATTTACAACTATGATTGTCAAACTTTGTTAAATGTTCAACTGTAACTGTCAAAATTTGTCATATTTTTAACTGTAAGCCATATTTGCCATATTTTAAAGAGTAACTGTCGAAATTTCTCACATTTTCAACTGTAACCGTCTATATTTATCATATTTACAACTATGACTGTCATATTTGTAATATGTTCATCTATAAGTGTCAAAATTTGTCATATGTTCAACTATAGGCCATATTTGTCATATTTTTAACTGTAACAGTATAAATTTCTCCCATTTTCAATTGAAACTGTCTATATTTTTCATATGATTGTCAAACTTTGTTACATGTTGAACTGTAACTGTCAAAATTTATCATATTTTCAACTGTAGGCCATATTTGTCATATTGTTAACTGTAACTGTCGAAATTTCTTACATATTCAATTGTAACCGTCTATATTTACCATATTTAATTAATTAATTTCGTTTCTTAGTTTGTTCTCTAGTATTGATTCATACAGTTTTGCTGCTGTACACAGCAGGGATATTCCCCTAATGTTGTTGCAATTTCTACTGTCTCCTTTTTTATGTATTGGGAAGATCACTGCTTTTCGCCAGTCTGCTGGTATTTTTCCTGTTTCCCATATTCTACTGTTAACCAGTAGTAGTAGTTGTATCACATCCTTTCCTATGTATTTCAGCTGTTCAGATTTGATTTTGTCGTGACCTGGGGCTTTTCCGTTCTTTAACTTCTTTAGTGCGTTCTTCTGTTATAGATCCCTCTTCTTCTTCTGTTTCGTTACTATTTTCTTGTTCCTCTTCGTTTTCATTTCCTTCATTGGTTGTCTCTTTTCCAGACAGAAGCTCTTGGAAGTGCTCTTTCCATGTGTTCATGATTTCTTTATCCTCTTTCATCAGTACACCATGTTTATTTTTGAATAGCTTTAGGTGTGTTTTTTTTTCTTTCTCTGCAGCTTTTCAGTGTTCTGTAGAATAGTTTTTTTAAATGTTCCTCTAATTTGGTTCCGAAATTCTCCCATTTTCTGTCTTTTTCCTTCCTTATTATTGCTTTTACTCTCTTTCTTTGCTGTTTGTATATTTCGTAGTCTTCTTCGTTATTTGTACTTAGGTAGTTTTTCCATTTTTGTTTCTTTTTCCTGACTTCTTCCTTCACTTCTTTGTTCCACCAGCTTGTTTGTTTTTTGTTTGGTGTACTTCTAGTGTAGGCGTGTTTTGTTGCCTCTCTTATTATATGTTTGAAATTGACCCATAAATCTTCTACTTTTGTTTTTCCGCTTTTTTAAGTGCTTCTTATTATTTCTTGTATTGATTCCTGGTAGTTTTCCTTTACTTAGCTTGTATATTCTAAATTTCTCTATTCATACTTCCTTATCAACTGTTTTCTGTGTTTGTTTCTGTTCCCTTCTTGTTGTTTTTATTCGTGCTGTTAGAAGATAATGGTCACTGTTAATTTCTCCATCTCTTTTGACTTGAATATACTTTACTTCCTTCACTTGTGCTTTGTTTGTTATCGTTTTTGTATTGTTACCGAATAATCAGTGCATTTTCCGAAATAATGGAGGTGCAAAATCTGGGTGTAAGTTTAGTTTTGGCAGATGTGGGCTGTGGAAAACTCGGGAAAACCGCTGGCTGCGGAGAGAAAAATTAAGCGTTCCCCATCAGGGGCCCGCGGATTCTGCGGCGCTTCGGTTTCGTTATTAATGGGCGATTTCGGGCAAACAAAGGGACGCCGATGAGGGAACACTTGTATCCGTACGAGACGCGCTCATTAATAATAAATAAAGCGAAAACGACGGAACGAGACATTACAACTTCCTCTTCTGGCGCGAAGAGAACAAAAAAAAGCTCACACACATATACAGGGGCCAGGGCCTGTGACAGCGCGCATCACGATGGGCCGCAGAAGAAGAAGGATGGCGCGTCGAAAACAATTTCCATTGCGTTTGTGTGTGTTTAGCGGTAACGATTTACGTTATAAAATCACACCGTTTCCCAGATCGGCTTGGCGATATGGAGGATGGCCGCTTCTGTGCGTGTCCGTGTGTCGTGGTGGACTTAAAGTGCTGAATCGTCTGCGCCGACGGTCACGGCCGATAGTCATACTGAACTTGGAAACAATAATAAATATGACTCTAATGACAGTCGGACGCGCTGGGCCGTGAAACAATGGCGCAAGAAATTT
Organism: Othius punctulatus; assembly: GCA_951805005.1. NCBI lineage: Eukaryota > Metazoa > Arthropoda > Insecta > Coleoptera > Staphylinidae > Othius > Othius punctulatus. Next base: position 20,198,016 of record OX638146.1, read on the forward strand.
TCAGATTTTCAGATGACCTGCGCTCAAGTGGCGCTCTTTAATTCCTTTTAAATGGACGTGGAATTATACGTGGATTCACTTCGATTCATCCAAGCAATTACCAGGAAAAATCGTCGCCGCTGCACAATTTTTTTTTATTACCTCCGCTATTATTGCTATCATCGTAATCATCCGTCCGTTCACAGGTGCTCGCCTGGCTCGCACTCTCCACGTGTATAAATCTCGTTCGATAAGGATCTGCGAGGATCTGCTCGTCGTCGCCGTCTCGGGTGGAGACGCGGAGGAGGATAAGGGGGCTTTTTGCGGGGACGGAAAGGGTATATACATCTCGCCTAAGAAATTAACAGGGCAATAGATCTTGTACAGACAAAAACATTTAAACACTGAATCAAGACTTATAGACTTGGATACTCTCCTGTTACGCCCCATTTCAGGCGAAAAATCCCCCTCGCTCCCTCCAGCTCGCTCGCTCATTACCCCACCCCCAAGGCAGCCAGCTCCTAATCACTTATTTCCAGTGGCGCATCCAGGTGGAGATCACACAATAACAGCACCCCCTGACTTCAAAATAATACGCAAAGTTTTTAAATAATCGCCGAGTTTACATGACATCCACCAAATCATAAATTTTATCTCATATAAATTACTAGATCAGTTGCAATTTCATATTAAAGTAGCATATAAAGTAGCAAACAATTTTAAAATAGCATATAAAGCAGCAATCAAGGATGCGAAAAAAACAGCATATAGTAACTACACTTCGGCAGCTAATAACCCCTGCAAAGCGGCGTGGAATATTATAAATTCCAAAAGGAACATTAAAAACATTTAAAAAAATAATAAAATTTCCCCTAACTCATTCAATTCTTTTTTCGCCAATGTGGCTGACTCCATTATATCACAACAGCAAACTCCTACGCATACCATCATCAATTATTTTACTAACATCAATATCTTGAAATCTGAGTATTTCAATTTTAAACAAGTAACCTACGTCGAAGTTAGGGATATCATTAAAAACCTAAAAAATACAAACAGCAAGGATGTGTATAGTTTCACAACACAAGCTTTAAAAAACATAACTAACATCATAGTAATTCCTCTTACAAAGATATTGAGTGAATTGATCGGAAATAGGATTTTTCCTGATTTATTGAAAATTGCTAAAGTTGTTCCTGTGTTTAAGAAGGGCGATCTATTGAACATAAATGATTACCGACCCATATCGGTTCTACCAGTACTGTCAAAGGTCTATGAAACTCTAATCATGAAACATCTTGGAGAACACCATCTTACTATCCCCAGTTCAGTTTGGTTTTCGGGAAGGGCTATCTACAACTCATGCACTGCATAGTGTCGTGCAAGAGATCATTGATGGAATTGAAAAATCCGAATACACAAAAACAGTCCTGCTGGATCCTTCAAAAGCTTTCGATTGCGTGAAACACAAGATTTTAATAACTAAACTATACCACTATAATATACATCCAAACAGTATACGTCTAATCTCCTCATATTTATCCCATAGGAGACAGTAAGTTGAGATTGATTCTCTGAAATGCTATTAATATGTCATGGTGTACCCCAGGGGTCCATTCTGGGACCTCTGTTATTTATAGTTTTTATTAATGACTTATCATTTAACATTGGCGGCAAGGTGATTTTATACGCGGATGATACACCTATAATAAATAGAAACACTTCTAAATGTGAAGCTAAGACTGCAAACAAAAGTGCTGCGCAACAGGCCTCAGATTGGTTTTTGACGTACCATCTAACTCTGAATCAAGGTAAACCAGAAAATATAACGTTCACACTAAAAACAGATATTTCCAATGTTGCATCGGTCAAATATGTAGGCATTCATCTCGATTCAAAGCTCACATGAACAATGAATACTTAGCAGGAATCCTGTCCAAGAACACCTTCATTCTGAGATGTCTTGCAGGGACAGTATCAACTTCATGCCTGAAAACAGCATATCATTCTCTATTTTCTTCACGCATTCTGTATGGTCAGTTTCTATGGGGTCTCGCAGGGACAGTATCAACTTCTTGCCTGAAAAAAGCATATCATTCTCCATTTTCTTCACGCATGCTGTATGGTCAGTTTCTATGGGGTCTTGCAGGGACAGTATCAACTTCTTGCCTGAAAATAGCATATCATTCTCCATTTTCTTGACGCATGCTGTATGGTCAGTTTCTATGGGGACACTCAACCATTATTCACAGAATATTTTCTCTGCAACGCAGAGCTATTCGTGTATTGGCTGGCCTTGCATATCGGGACTGCTGTAGAGCGCAGTTTAAACATTTGGACCTACTGACATTGCCAAGTCACTTCATCTATCTGTGTCTGCTCCATGTTAAGTTTAATTTTGCCAACTATTCTACTCATGAATTTCATGAGTACAATACTAAAAAGCGGTATTAACTGTATCTTCCGAACATTCGGCTAAGTAAAAGTATGAATGGCGCTCGGTACCTCGGAATAAAGTTCATCAATAAATTGTCTGAGTCCACCAGAGATCTGCCGACCAAACTGTATAAGAAAGAAACATGCAACCTATTAATTAAAAACGCTTTCTACTCATTTGAAGAATACATGTCTTGTGTATTGTAAAAGTATCTGCTTCTACTCATATTTAAAACACAGTTTTTTGTTCTGAAATTTGTTACTATCATGTATATGTCTGCAATGTTACGTATACGATACATAATGTTTTAATATGTTTTATATTGTATTTTCTTTGACCAATTTTACTGATTGATGTACCAATTGTTTCGTTACAGTTTTATATCTTAGTAATTTTTATAATTTTAATTATTTTGTAACAATTTATTAGTAGTTCGTAATTATCTTATTATATTATATATATATATATATACTACTGGACAAAATTAAGGGACCACTAGTACAATTCAAAATACATTTAAAACCAGATAACAACATTAAATGAACCGAATAAATATATAAATGTAAGTGTTTCCTAACAAATAATAATAGTATTTAATTAACGTCAATTTATGACATGTGAAATATCTATTGAAAACAACTTATAAATTGGAAAATTTATTTTAAGTATATTTGGTGGTCCCTTAATTTTGTCCAGAAGTGTATTATGTACTGACTTATGTAAATCAGATATTTGTAAATACACCAAAAAATATATCTAATCTAATCTAATCTAAATATGATTATGTAAAACTTAAATATTCGTTGTAATGGATCCAACTAGTAATAAAGAAAATATTATTATTATTTTGATTTTTTCTTCTTTTCATTCTTCTTGAGGTAGGTATTTTTATTATACCGGGTGTACATTTCAAAACTAGCCAGTCTCAATAACTTTTGAAAGCAAGTTAACTTGATAAAAAAAACACGTTGATTGATTTTTCGTGGGGGAAGTTTAAAAGCAATGTCAAATATGTATCAATTTCATTCAAAAGTAATTAAGACTGGCCAGTTTTGAAATGTACATCCGGTATGTATAAACGTTTTCGGTTTATATAAAATTTTATTATTTTTATTATTACCTAACTAGTTTCGGCTTATTTAGGCCATATTTAGAAGTATATTCTACAAAATATATATAAAATATAGAAAATATATTGGTTAAAATTAATTGTTGTAGATGTGCGAGTTTAATGATTATTAGTGAAGTGTGTTATTTAGAATAAGTTGTTGTTTTAAGTTATGTATGTGTTTCATTATGTGTATGGGTATTTTTATTTAATTTTAGGTACTTACATTTTATAAACATATAATATATATACAGGATGTTTCAGACAACCCATAGCAGTCCTTTTTCTCAGTAATTTGATGTCATAGAGGTTCATAAATAATGCATAACAGAAACCTATTATACTACTAGTACCTGAAGACATATTACCTGAAGAATTGAATGGAGATAATTTTGATTTCCGGAAGTTACCGAAAGTAGCAGTAACTGCAGTCAACTTCAGAACTTTAAATGGGAACCTAGGTCATGCGTAGCATCGTTGGATAGGTATTTCAAAAATAAACAACTTTTGTAAAAAAAAGTTTTTATGTAAATGATATGCTTAACGAAATAAAAATTAATGTTCAGACAATCAGTCCCGCCACTTTCTCGAAAGTATGACGTCATAGAAGTTCAGAAAAAAAAATTACATGACATAAGCCTACCTAAAGAATTTAATACACATAGTTTCGATTTTTGAAAATAACCAGCAGTAGGCGCATGTATTCACATGAGCATCTTCACTAGAAAGCATTGTTGATAATTACCCAACTTTAATAGACTTTTTACTAAATGTATCTGATAGTGATAAGATTGAAGCTGGTGCAAACGCCAATAGAGATTTCAAAAATCAAAAGCAACAAAACACAATATTTTAATTTAAACTGGTTATCAATATATTAGAAGAAGAAATTTTAAATACAGAACTGCAGAAATGGTTATTCAGCAAGTAAAATTAAAAATAGATGCTGTAACGAGTAATGTAAGAAAAAAGAGTGGCAGTTGTTGACGACTTATGGAAAGATATAGAGGTGAGAGCCAAATCATTAACATTAATGGAGATCAAGTTACCAGGACAATAACTTTAACCTAAGCTTTTAAGGCCGGTATTTATAGTCTGTACCTGAGGATGAGTTGGACTCAAGTCGTATATTTGGTTGCGTACTTTCTATAAATGTTTATGCACCAAACGCAACTTGATATACGACTTGAGTCGAACTCGGCTCAAGTACGGACTATAGATACGGGCCTTAATGAGGGTTTCTTATGGCATATATTTTTAAATGCATTTGATTTTTATGTACACATTTTCTACGAAGTTGTTGATAAGGTCTGTATAACATTTGATAAACATGGAAAACTTTATTTTGGAGAAAATGATAATGAGATCTACAAATTTTATGGAGAACATTTTAATGCAGATCAACTAAAGGTTCATAGGTATATGCTTCTAGCTTTAGCTTCGACTGAAGTAGTGAAATTAAATTCTATTACAGATATCTCTATTTTTCTAAAGGTGGTCAACATATTACAGTAATGTTGCCAGAACAGCATAAGTTTGTAAAGATATTTTTCTACGACAGTGCGTAAGCTATGATACTAAATGATACTTTTTATCACAAATGCGTAAAAAAATCACCTGTGCATAAAAAGTTGAACTGTGCAAAAAAGAAATTTGACATACAATTCACTCAACAATTAATTTAAAAAAATAGTAAGTATTTGCAACAAATTTTACGTGTTTTTCATGATAGCTGTCGTAAAAAAAACTTTGGTTGATACACTTTAATAAAGTATTATTTTTTGTGCACTCGCGTTTTTGTTGTACGAGGCATTTGAAAAAATCAAAATTCGATCGTTGTTTCAGAACACCCTGTGTATTCAACGTGACTGCAAATATTTCATATAGTGTATGTGTTGGCACATTGTTTGGGTATTGGCATACCCAGATTCTTTCATTGATCTCTTATAATAAGGTTTTGTTGAATTTTCTTCAAATTCCAAATTTGATTAAAATGTTTTTAAATTTAAAATAGCAAAATTTGATCGTTGTTTCAGACCACCCTGTGTATTCAACGAGACTGCAAATATTGTGTGGGCACATTGTTTGGGTATTCGCATACCCAGATTCTTTCATTGATCCCTTATAATAAGGTTTTGTTGAATTTTCTTCAAATTCCAAATTTGATTAAAATTTGAATAACTTGGCAACGTTGCATCTGATCCCTAAAAATTAAAATTATTTGTAAACCCCACATGAAGCAGATTCCAAAAATGAAAGAATATACAGGGTGTTCTATTTAAAATGAGACCAAATTTTGTATCCCAGATTTGAGGTACACTTTGAATACTCGAAAATAATTTAACAAAATTGCCTATCAAGTGTCCAACCAATATCATCTAATCAGATGTTTTCCTCAATTTCTATTAGTCTAGCAGCAATGGTCCAAGTAAGGATAGGTGGGCCACCCTGTATAATATTCTGCTTAACAATATTGCGAGGAACTTTTCTTTTAGATAAAAAAATTTAAGTCGAAATTTGTTTCACAAAAATGAAGATTTGATTCCTAAACCTATTTGTGACACAATTTCGTTTCAATCTTTTTGCAGTCGTGCAAATGGCATTTAATTCCTGAATCTATTTTTGCAGCAAGACGTGAAATTAATCATCAGTTAACCACGCAGCCAATTTTCTCATTCCCATCGTTTCCTCGAATCAATCGTCTACTTACTCCTCCTATCCACACCCACCTGGCTAATTCGCATCCGAGCTCCACCACACTTACTACACTATCTTTACATTGCCGGATCAGAGCCATGTGTGGTATAGGATTTAGACGCTCCCGAACGTATAATTAATTATGTTAATTTTTCTTTTACTGCAACTTACTTATCATTTACATAAGTAATTAATGCACACACAACGTGTAATTACGGAGTTGCCATTGCGAGTTTTATTAATTCGAGTTTATTTATGTGTAATAAATTAATTAATCCGCGATTACTGCTAAATGGAGACGGCGATTCCGGTGCACTGATTAAGGTGGTAACTCGATCGCGGTTCAATGTCTCGCGATAATTGCTGTTATTATTTCTGGGACAATTGAGGCGGCACGGTTAATACGTCTCATTAAGAGCCATAAATTTCGCGATTCAACTATAAGGTTTTTAGAAGCTTACACGAGAATATCAATTGTGTTCTTGCAAATATAAGGTTTTTAGTAGCTTACACGTGAATATCATCTGTTTTATTTTTTTGGGCAATTGCTACGCCATGTATGGGCATTAAGTGTTTTCTGCAAAACCTTTAATTATGTTCGTATTTAAAATATCTTTAATTATGTTCATATTTAAAATATTTTTAATAACGCTCGTAGTTTGAATATCTTTAGTTATATTCGTATTTAAAATATCTTTAATTATGTTTTTACTTCAATATTTTTCAAATTCTGTAAGCCTATAGGGTTGCTTGGGTCCGGAGGACCCGGTAGTAGTACTTTAGCGGGTTAACTACGGGAAATTTATATGATTAAAAATAGAACCACCTAAAGATTTTGAGTATAATCAATAAAATTATATCTCGCGATCTTCTCGAATCACATGATTGCATTTGTGTCCGCAATAATGCCACCTAGGAGTTCCATTATCTGCGTTTATTGCGGTCAATTAATAATTCATTTATATCCAAAGCAAGTGCTCGTGTCATAAACAGTCACTACTGTCAGTTGTGCCATCAGCTGTATATAACAACAGTTACTGCTACCTCACTCGGTAGCAGGTAGATGGGTTGTATAGAATTATTGTTAATGGTATTTGGAAGATTTGGATACTATGTTTAGTTAAATTGTTCCTGACAGCTGTGACCAGCCATTGCCTGATAGTATATGGGTAATTGTGGTTGTGGTATAGATTTTGTGGTAATTTGTTCACTCGTGTATATGGATATTCACACGTGTGTTACATTTGGCGTATATATTCATAATGGGCATATATTTTGGCTCGCTACACATGTAGTGAAATTTAAGAAGTCTAGTTCATTCTTCATTTTCTCAGATTTCTCATCGCAACTGATGTTGCCAATTCAATTCTGCGCAAGGTGAGGGATTTGCTGATCCTTCTGATGTCCACCTGGTTGCGCCACTGGATGGGGAAGCTGGGCATTGCCGGAGTTTTTCCGTCCGGGAAAGCGGCAATAATTTTCCGCGACGGGCGTGTGTTGGTGTGCGCCTCGCGGACGTTCCGGACAGGAGGAGAGGGCGAGCGTAAGAATGCGGCCATTACGTATGGAATGTAGATGTGGCATATGCGAGTGGGATTCCATTACAGGACGCGTTCGACCGTCTGATCCAGAATGTTATTCTCTAGTCCCTTAACTTTATTAACATTTTAGATTACATTAAGTTAATTCAGACGACGTACCGCCGCCGCCGGCGTCAACTATTTAATACTCTCTCACCTCTCCGGTCCGGCATGTCCGTCTGCTCCTTCCGCCGCCCCCCCAAAAGCCCCCGACGTAAAAGGATGAAAGAGTTGCGAAGGGGATTATCAAATGGGGCTATTAGCGTCGGCCTTCGTCCGCCGCCTCCGCAGACACCCCCCTTCGCCGCCACCCGATTACGGCGTCCGATCGACGTCGCGCACCTACGAATTAATTTCACGTCCGAAATGCGACGTGTAATCACTTTAAGCGCTTTTTAACGATCCAAAAAATGAGTCAGTCTAGCTCGGTTTTGCTTCTATAACCCAGCGACGCAAGGAAACGTGTTATTAAGTCGGTTTTAAGATAAACCACAATCTGAGCATCTCGAATACAATAATTATACGTCAAAAATAATATCTTCTTTTGGTGTTAAACACTTCCAAGCATATACAAAATACTAACGCGATAAACGTTCGAAATGTCAGTAATAGCTAAAAGTGCAGACAAATTATACTTTTTGGTGGAAATAAATTATATAGTTTTGAAATTTAGTATACTTACTCTTAAGTACTCTAGAATCGAATATGCATCACACCTCCCCCGGTAGGGGCTACATCCCTTAATATTGAAAAAAAAAAATACACCCCAAACAGAGAATTTGTGCAATTCTTTGCACATTAATTATCACATTAAGGGTGCACCGTTTGAAAATTTTCATATCGGGTAAAGTTGATGGAAACAAAATTTTGAACGAAAATTATATTACATAGTTCTTCACAGAAGCCATATTTCAACTAAATAACAACTGTCAAAATCTGTTAAATGCAAAGCTGCAACTGAGAAAACCTGTTACATTTTCAACAGCTACTGCCCGAATCTCTGATTTGTTTTATATCCAAGTGTGAAAATGAGAAAATCTGTAAAATTTATGGCTGAAACTGGGAGAATCTGTCGATTTTTTAACTGCAACTATCCAAATATGTCAAACAACCGACTGAAATAGTCAAAACCTGTGAAATTTTCAATTGCACTCGACCATTTTTGTAAAATTTTGTATTCAAGCTGTCTATGGATCTCAGACAAGTAGTCAACCAAAGAGATTTCTCCCAAATAAGTCAAACAAAAGTGATGTAAAAAATAAATCATTTCAAATGGGCAAAAAAACGACGGTTTTTTATGAAAAAAATGAAAGTTTGTCGTAAGTCTAAATCTGAACAAAATTTTCAATTGTAAACCTCCAAATCTGTCAACTTTTTAAATTGCAATCTGTCAAATATTCAATTGTACCAGTCAAAATTTGCCAAATTTTCAATTACAGCAGTCAAAATCTATCAGACTTTCAATTGCTATCAACTATTCAATTGTATTGTATATTGTATCGTATATGTTCTATTTTTGTACTCTGACTTGTATAAGCCTTAATGGCATTTGATACCAATAAAAATTATTATTATTATTATTATTATTATTATTATTAACTATCAAAGTATGCCACAGTTTCAATTACAACCTTACCAATCTGTCTAATCTTGGAATTTCAAATGTCTAAATCTGTCAAATGTTCAATTGCTATAAATATAAATATGCACTATCTGTGAAACAAATGTACTATACATATAAATTTGAAATTTTTAATTGACTTTCACTCAAAATCTGATTAATTGTGAATTGTTTCTGATAGAATTGTCTTATGTTTGACAAAACTTTCAAAATCTGTGAAATATTTTACAGCAGCTGTGACAAGCACTAAAATTTCAAATTCCAATATTTGAAATCTACTATATGTGAAAATATGTCACACTTCCTACCGAAACCGCCAAAATATGGCAATGTTTAACCGTAAATGGTTAAATATGTCTAATGAAAGCTTTGGCAGCAAAAATATAATCAAATTTTAACTGGTGTTGTTAAAATTTGTCATATTTGCAACTGTGACTGTTAAAATTTGACACATTTTCAACTGTAAGTACCTTATTTGTCATCTTTTTAACTGTAATTGACAAAATTTCTCACATTTCATCTTAAGTTATGTCTAAAGTTATGAAATTTTCAATTGTAAGCCTCCAAATCTGTCAATTTTTGTAATTGCAATTGTCTAAATCTGTCAAATATTCATAATAAACTATAAATTCATAATAAACAAATAAAGGTACCAACTATCTTGATGATTCAGTCAAATATTCAGTTGCACCAGCAAAAATTTGTCAAATTTTCAATTACAACTATATTAATCTGTCGAATCTTGCAATTTCAACTGTCTAAATCTGTCAAATGTTCAATTGCTACTATACAAATTTGTCAAATTTTCAATTGACATTGTCAAAATCTGAGTATTTGTCAATTGTTTCTGATAAAATTGTCATGTGTTTGACTGAACTTTCAAAATCTGTGAAAAATTTTACAGGAGCTGTGAAAATCTCTAAAATTTCAAATTCGAATAGTCGTAATCTACCAAATGTGAAAATATGTCATATTTCCTATAGAAACTGCCAAAATATGTCAATTTTTAACCGTAAATGGTTACATATGTCTAATCAAAGCTTGAGCAGTGAATCTATTTTCCACTGTTATTGTCAATATTTCTCATATTTGCTACTGTGACACTTCAAACTTGTCATATTTTCAACTGCAGGAGGCCATATTTGTCATATTTTTAACTTTTACTGTCAAAATTTCTCACATTTGCAACTGTAAGAGGCCATATTTGAGGTCTATATTTCTCATATTTATAACTATGACTGTCAAACTTCGTAATATATTCAACTGTAACAGTCAAAATTTGTCATATCTTCAACTGTAGGTCATATTTGCCATATTTTTAACTGTAACTATATAAATTTCTCACATTTCAACTGTAATCGTCTATATTTCTCATATTTACAAATATGACCGTCAAAGTTTGCTATATGTTCAACTATAACTGTTAAAATTTATCATATTTTCAACTGTAGGAGGCCATATTTGTCAATTTTTTAACTCCAACTGTCTAAATTTATCATATTTTCAACTGTAAGAGGCCATATTTGACAGTACTTCTAACTGTCTAAATGTCTTACATTTTCAACTATAACCATTTGTATTTGTTAGTATTTATAACTATGACTGTGAAACTTCGTTATATATTCAACTGTAACTGTCTCTATATATATATATATATATATATATATATATATATATCATATTTACACATAAATTCAAAATTTTATCATATTTTAAACAGGAGGCCATTCTTGTCAAATTTTTAACTGCAACTGTCTAAATTTCTCACATTTTCAACTGTAGCCATCCATATTTCTCATATTGACAACAACGACTGTCAAACTTTGTTATATGCTTAACTGTAACTGTCAAAATTTGTCATATTTTTAACTATTGGCCATATTTGTTATATTTTTAAATCTAACTGTCTAAATTTCTCACATATTCAACTGTAACCGTGTATATTTCTCAAAATTATAACTATGACTGCCAAACGTTGCTATATGTTCAATTGTCACTGTCATATTTTGTTATATTTTGAACTGTGACTGTCAATATTTTTCATATTTTCAACTGTAGCTGCCTAAGTGTCTAATATTTTCAACTGTAACTACCAAGTATTTATATTTCATGTTTTCCTTTAATTGGGTTATGTGGCCTGTTCCAGAATAACTTATTGTATGTATTAAAATTTCTACAATTTCAAATTCTGATCGTAAAAATCTACCAAATTTGTCAATTTTCGAACCGAAAACATTTTTGATAGATTCAACTTGTTCAAATATGTTACATTTTCATATGCAACATGTTCTGCACTATGCAATTCTATCAATATTTTTAATAATAACTGTTTAAATAAATGAACTTGCAATTGTTACTGCGAACTTGCGAACTTGCAATTGTTACTGTCAAATTTTTCGTTTGCAACTGTACAGTGTACACTGTAAAAAATTTAGTATCAGCTGTAATTTGTTGCCACTATATGATTATTTTGACCGTTGGATGACTGTTTTGACCGATGAATAATAATTTTAACTCTCCTGTAATTATTTGGATACATTTGTGATTGCTTTTGGGCAAATTTGGGTAAATTTGCCCTAAGTTTAAAAATGTCTCCGAATCCACCTGTCCAATTCCATCACTAACAATTATTAATGTTAATAATACTGCTACCCTACTGCTCCTGTATCAAAATTTGCTATATGTTCAACTGTATCTGTCAAAATTTGTCATATTTTCAACTATTGGTCATATTTGTCATATTTTTAAATGTAACTGCAAAAATTTCTCACTATTTCAACTGGAACCGTCTATAGTTCTCATATTTACTACTACGATTGTCATATATTGGAATATGTCAACTGCAACTGTAAAAAATAAACATATTTTCAACTGTATGCCATAATTGTCTTATTTTAAACAGTAAATGTCTAAATTTCTCACATTTTCAACTGTAACGTCTCTATTTTTGTCAAACTTTGCTATATGTTCAACTGTAACTGCCAAATATGTACGTATGTATATTTTATCTTTTCCTGTAATTGGGCTGTATGGTCTGTTGGATAATAAATTATTATTATTACTATTATTAAAATTTATGAAGTTTTTATAATTAGCTGTCTATAATTAATTCCAATCGTCGAAATATACCAAATTTAACAATTGATTTCTTCGAATCTGTTAAATTTTCATATGAAACCTATCTATCTTTGTTAAATTTTCACTGGGAATAACCCAATTCTGTCAATACTTATAACAATTACAATAACGACAGTGTTGACAATGATAAAAAATAAATAAAAAGCGGCAGGGTTGAAAACCTGTCAAACTTGCAATCGCTACTGTCATATTTATCAATTTTAATTGTACAACACTGTCAAAATTTTAGTTTCATCTGTAATAAGTTTTCAAACTGTAATTTTCAACGGCAACTATCTATGTGATTATTTTGACCGTTGGATGACTATTTTGACCGATGAATAATAATTTGAACACTCCTGTATTTATTTGGATACATTTGTGATTGCTGTTGGGGATCGATTTTTCGAAGTAAGTCCAAATCTCCAATTGACCAAATATTTAAAGTTTTCATTTAAATCATTTATATATTTTGGGGAGCAAATGAAAAAACTTTAAGTTTCAAATACATATCAAATGCAATAGTCAAATATTGCATAATCAATCAACACATCTATCAAATACATATTTGTCGAGCATATACCTTTATTTTGCTAAATTTCATTACATAGTTATACAATTGAAAATATTTACATTTCAAAATGCTAACGCCCCTCAGGACTTTCTGCCCGAGATTTGATGTCTGCCTGAATTTATTTTAAATTGCGTCAATAATTAAAAAGTTTTCTGAAATCATTGAATGTACTGTTTCTTCATATTTCTGAAAATTGTATAGTTTTCAGGAATTTCAGGGTAACTAGAGCCGACCCCCACAGTGACTCAATTTTATAAGTAAACGGCGCCTTAAGTTAACTAATTTCTCGTATTCCTGAAAATCGTGTGGTTTTCAGGAATTTCAGGGCGACTGGCGTGAGTGCCCGCGACCGGGCAGCTGCACAGCGGACGCGCCGCATCAAACCCAATAATTTCAATTACGTGAACCTATGATAATTACAAGAACTGAACGAGTGCGTTAATTTTAATGAGTGAATGACAATAGCGCCTGCAGCTGGGCGCACGCCGGAGGCCGCCGTCTCCGTCGGGCGCAAGCCGCCCCCGCTGCCTCCGTCTCCGTCGCCGCCCCGGACACGACGAACAATTGAAAGGTGTCGACGATCAGTAGTTATAAATGATGTCATTTATTAGGGCCTGCACAATAAAGCTTATTAATGAATGTTAAATGACGGGAGTTTAGTGTGAAATTACTGTTGCCTCGTTGTAATGAGTGATTATTTGAATACTCTGTCTTCGGGCGGCTACAATTTAAAAAAAAAAAATTTTGGCTCCGCGATTTTTGCATACACATTATGATCGCTCTGTCACTAGATATGTATATGCTGAATGATAGCACTAAATATTGACATTTCTGACATCACACATGTATATTTTATCTACGACAGTGCGTAACTTAAGTTTTAACGCAGTGTTACCCCCACAAGTGGGTAAAAAAATCACCTGTGCGTAAAATAAGTTTTATACACAATTCATTCACTCACCAATTTAAAAAAAGGCTATTGTATCAAATTTTAGCTGTTTTTTATAATAGCTGTCGTATAAAAAACTTTGAATGATACATTTTCGTGCTTTACGAACTTGTATCATAAGTAACTATTTAGTTTTTTTTTTATTTAACTTTTCGTTCAAATTATATTCTTGTAAAACTAGCAATAAAGGCTCAAGAATCAATGTACTTTACTCTTTATTCACCCTGTATTAATATTAATATTTTCGTTCCAACATCCCTAATGCACTCAAGGCCTAAAACTGGTGTCAGGTTTTTAGTGCCCTATTTAATAGTTTCGATTCCTAAACAACCTCCCTTGACCCTTTTTCGCCGGAGCCGTGGGGGTGGGATCCGAGGGACCTCTCGCTCTGGCTGCCGAAGATCCCGCATCCCGGGCCCCCCATTGTTTCAGCTCTAATGCTTAAAGAGACACATTAACGCCGGGAATTAGTCTTCGGAGTAACGTAAATTCTAATACGTTTTCGGCTGCGCGGGGGACACTCTTTCGCAGCCGTTACGATTATTAGTATCGAAAGGGTTGCTGAGGATGTGAGTGCGGGTGCGTCACCGCCACCCCCGCTGGGGGGTTGCCGAGATGCCGGTGCTAATCACGTAATGCCTGGTCGTTTCTGCGCGCGTAACGGGGCTGAAAAACTGCCACGATGCCTAAACAGCATTAAATTCCAATATGGAAGGATGTAAATGAGAGAGGAAATGCGGTTTGGAACTTATTGTCCCATGCAATTTCGTGATTACTTCCACAGTTAGTTACTGTTGAGTATGAGCGCAACTTCTTAATTTCTTCGCTAGCGCAGGGTGGGCTATGTAGGAAGACAGTTAGTACACAATCGGCATAGTAATTTTCTCTGTGTTGATGGTGTTAGCATATGATTCAGCCATTACAGTTCATACTGTTGCTACATTATTATCCGAAACCAAATACATATACAGGGTGAGTCATTGATATGGAAAAGCTCGATTGCACCTACACCGTTAATGAATATCGAAATATACCAAATGGCACTTCAAACTGGAGGCCAACATCAGTTGGGCAAGAATTTGCCGCTGTACGCACACAAGAATTATCTTATTATGAATAATTTTTCATTGAAAAAATTAAACTAAATTTACTGAAAATAATTTCCTATGCAGCACTTATCTTCTTCAATTCTAACATTATTTTATCCAGTATGGTATAAAACACTTCCACCTTCAATTTCCCCACCACTCATTCTTTTGTGACCGTCACTCATAATGATTATTGACGTGTTATGTATTTTTGATAAGATTCTGTAATAATTCACAAAATACAGCTTATTATGTACCCGAACTCGATGTGAACGCAACTAAGCCAAAACATTTTGAGAGTAATCAAAGTTGGGAATTTTAGTGTGCTTTGTTTACTGTCAGCAAAAACAAATGATGCACATGCCCGTGTGATTGCTGAACGCCTAGTTTTTCTATTGTTGCCGTCTTTCTTTGAGACAATCTGCGACAATGCGAGACAACTTACCGCCTTGTATTTGTTTTTATTGGGATATCAGATTGGGACTTTGCTTGTGTCTAAACAACTGCATTATCTATATGCTTTGTGGCATTACCTTACTGTGATACATTCATTTTGGTAAACTTTGAAGTTATAACTTAATTATTTTAAATGGCACTCTTTTTTCATCATTTTCACCCCGCATATGTTTTCACAAAAGTTGATAGTTTAGGAATTAATTCGAATTTCGTCAAATGAATAAATGTTACTTTGACGTTGGCATGTCAGAATTTTCATGGCACGCTAAGATTATATCGATGAGATAATTTTTCAGAAAATCCGAATTATCTCCCAAACTATCAACTTTTGAGAAAAAATATAAGAGGTGAAAATGATAAGAAATGAGATGCTAAATTGTGGCATCACCTTATTGTGATACATTCATTTTGGTAAACTTTGAGGTCATAACTTGATTATTTTAAATGGCACTCATTTTTCACCATTTTCACCCCCATATGTTTTCACAAACGTTGATAGTTTAGGAAATAATTCGGATTTCGTCAAATGAATTATTGTTACTTTGACGTTGGCATGTCAGAATTAATTGATTTTCATGGCACGTTAAGTTTATATCGATGAGATCATTTTTCAGAAAATCCGAATTATCTCCCAAACTATTAACTGTTGAGAAAAAATATGAGGGGTGAAAATGATGAAAAATGAAATGCTAAATTGTGGCACCACCTTATTGTGATACATTCATTTTGGTAAACTTTGAAGTCATAACTTGATTATTTTAAATGGCACTCATTTTTCATGCAACAATTGCAAGTTTGACAGATTATTAACGCTGCCGCTTTTTATTTATGTTTGTCATTGTCAACACTGTCGTTATTGTAATTGTTATAGAGATTGCCAGAATTAGGTTTTTCCAGTGAAAATTTAACATACATGAATAGGTTAAGAAATATGTATTTAAGTTTAAGCAAAATATATAAATGATTTAAATGAAAACTTTAAATATTTGGTCATTTGGAGATTTGGTACCTACTTCGAAAAATCGATCCCCAAAAGCAATCACAAATGTATCCAAATAATTACAAGTGTTGAAATTATTATTCATCGGTCAAAATAGTCATCCAACGGTCGAAATAGCCATCCAAAAGTCAAAATAATCATTTAGATAGTTGCAGTTGAAAATTTGACAACATGTTGACAACGCTGCCACTTTTTATTTATTTTTGCCATTGTCAACAATGTCATTTTTGTAATTGTTATAAATATTGACATAATTGGGTTATTGCCTGTGAAAATTTAACAAACGTGAATAGGTTTCATATGAAAATTAAACATATTCGAAGAAATATATTGTCATATTTGGTATATTTTGGAATATTTTATATATTTGAAGTCAAAACTTGATTATTTTAAATGGCACTTATTTTTCATCATTTTCACGCCCCATATGTTTTCATCAAAGTTAATAGATTTGGAAATAATTCGGATTTCGTCAAATGAATAAATATTACTTTGACGTTGGCATGTCAGAATTTATTGATTTTCATGGCACGCTAAGTTTAAATCGATGAGATCATTTTTCAGAAAATCCGAATTATCTCCCAAACAATATTTTGAGAAAAAATATGAGGGGTGAAAATGATGAAAAATGAGATGCTAAATTGTGGCACCACCTTATTGTGATACATTCATTTTGGTAAACTTTGAAGTCATAACTTGATTATTTTAAATGGCACTCATTTTTCATGCAACAATTGCAAGTTTGACAGATTATTAACGCTGCCGCTTTTTATTTATGTTTGCCATTGTCAACACTGTCGTTATTGTAATTGTTATAAAGATTGACAGAATTAGGTTATTCCCAGTGAAAATTTAACATACATGAACAGGTTAAGAAATATGCACTTAAGTTTAAGCAAAATATATAAATGATTTAAATGAAAATTTTAAATATTTGGTCATCTGGAGATTTGGTACTTACTTCGAAAAATCGATCTCCAAAAGCATTCCCAAATGTATCCAAATAATTACAAGGGTTCAAATTATTATTCATCGGTCAAAATAGTCATCCAACGGTCGAAATAGCCATCCAAAAGTCAAAATAATCATTTAGATAGGTGCAGTTGAAAATTTGAGAACTTATTGACAACGCTGCTACTTTTTATTTATTTTTGCCATTGTCAACAATGTCATTATTGTAATTGTTATAAATATTGACATAATTGGGTTATTGCCTGTGAAAATTTAACAAACGTGAATAGGTTTCATATGAAAATTTAACAGAGTCGAAGATATCTATTGTCATATTTGGTATATTTTGGTATATTTTATATATTTGAAGTCACAACTTGATTATTTTAAATGGCACTCATTTTTCATTATTTTCACCCCCTATATGTTTTCACAAAAGTTGATAGTTTAAGAAATAATTCGGATTTCGTCAAATGAATAAATGTTACTTTGACTATCAAACTATCAACTCCCAAACTATCAACTATTGAGAAAAAAATATGAGGGGTGAAAATGGTGAAAAATGAGATGCTAAATTGTGGCATCACATTATTGTGATACATTCATTTTGGTCAACTTTGAAGTCATAACTTGATTATTTTAAATGGCAACCATTTTTCATCATTTTCACCCGCCATATGTTTTCACAAAAGTTGATAGTTTAGGAAATAATTCGGATTTTGGCAAATGAATAGATGTTACTTTGACGTTGGCATGTCAGAATTAATTGATTTTCATGGCACGCTAAGTTTATATCGATGAGATCATTTTTCAGAAAATCCGAATTATCTCCCAAACTATCAACTTTTGAGAAAAAATATTAGGAATGAAAATGATGAAAAATGAGATGCTAAATATGACTAAGTAATAAAATATAAGGTGTGCCAAAAAAAACATGTTTGGACTCTTCAAAGTTTACCTCAATGACTCGCCCTGTATAACTTCAAATATCTTAGCATCTTTGAATCCTAGTTTACTTAAATAATAGATCAAACGCATTAACTTTGTTATTATCACTATTTGTTTTACTTTGTACTTTTAAATTTAGCTATTGATAATAATAATTTTAATTTTAATACTTGATAATGACTGGATATATAGTCGAAAGTATCGGGTGTCTGCAAATAATCGTACACCAAATATGTTGGTATCTTGGATTTTATTTTTCTTCAGTTGGCACTGTTCAGTGATATTTGATCAACATAACCAAGAAATATTGGGATTGAAATTGCTTTATTCTATAGCAAATATGGAAAGGGGGAAGACTTAGGAAAGGAAGCAAAGCACACCTGGGCTTGATTTCTCTTGGGATGCTACAAACATCCCAAACTTTAACCAAACACATTAAAAGGGCTCAAGTGATTGGTTCTTTAAGGATCGATTAAATTGAGCGAGTTTACTAGCTACTAGCCGGCGAGTTTAGAAACGATTAAGCTAGTGCGATAGTAATGATGATATCAACTTTGTTGATCGGACCTGGTACTCTGATGGATCATTCCTGAAAAAGATTGAAAGATGAAAAAGATCCATGAAAGATGAAAATATTTAGTAGGATTATTTTCAACGTAAGTTTAATTTCATAACCGTATGCCATCTTCAATGTGTGGAAGCGTAAATTAAAACAAAATTAAGCTTCATCGTCTTCTTCTTCGTCTTAGTCTTCTTAGTCTTCTTCGTCTTCTTCTTCTTCTTCATATTCTTCTTGCTCTTGCTCTTGTTCTTGTTCTTGTTCTTGTTCTTGTTCATGTTCTGGTTCTTGTTCTTGTTCTTGTTCTTGTTCTTGTTCTTGTTCTTGTTCTTGTTCTTGTCCTTGTGCCTGTCCTTGTTTTTGTTTTGTTTTTGTTTTTGTTTTTGTTTTTGTTTTTGTTTTTGTTTTTGTTTTTGTTTTTGTTTTTGTTTTTGTTTTTGTTTTTGTTTTTGTTTTTGTTTTTGTTTTTGTTTTTGTTTTTGTTTTTGTTTTTGTTTTTGTTTTCGATTTTGTTTTTGTTTTTGTTTTTGTTTTTGTTTTTGTTTTTGTTTTTGTTTTGGTTCTTGTTCTTGTTCTTGTTCTTGTTCTTTTTCTTTTTCTTGTTTTTGTTTTTGTTTTTGTTTTTCTTCTTGCTCTTGTTCTTGTTCTTGTTCTTGTTCTTGTTCTTGTTCTTGTTCTTGTTCTTGTTCTTGTTCTTGTTTTTGTTTTTGTTTTTGTTTTTGTTTTTGTTTTTGTTCTTGTTCTTGTTCTTGTTCTTGTTCTTGGTCTTGGTCTTGGTCTTATGCATGTTCTTGTTCTTGTTCTTATTCTTGTTCTTGCTCTTGTACTTGTTCTTGTTCTTGTTCCTGTTCTTCTTTTCCTATTCTTATTGTTATTCTTTTAATACTTCTTCTTCTTTTTCTTCAGCCTTCGATCATCTAATAGTGGATATTGGCCTCTTCCAATTCCTTCAAGGTTTTCCTGTTCTGTGCTGTTTTTGTCCGGTGTTTCCCTGATGCTTTCTTCACATTGTATGTCCGTTTGATTATCATAAGTCCTTGTCCTTGTCGTTGTGTATTCTTCATTTTTAAGCACTTTATGAATATTATGTCATCATTAAATCAAAAACTTGATAATATTGTCTGAAGTATATGTCTGAAGTCTGAAGTGAATACAATTGGTGAACTAGGGGTCTATGCTTGCGGTATTAGTGGAGTGTATGTGCCACTGTCTCTACGTTCGGCGATATATAAATTCTTGAAATTCGTTGAAATTTGTGATGTCTTTCGGGTAAGCATCAGGTTGAATGCCGGATCCAATAAAAACGAGATTTCGGCCTAATTGCATCTGGAGAGCTGGCGCTTCGCGCCGGCACCGGATAACACGCAATTTTCGTGAAATTTTCCCCGATTTATTTATTAACGTTTAAGGGAGAAGAAAAATTGGTATTTACTCGTCTTAATGGGCAATCCCGGCCCATATTTACTTTAATGCCGTCGGAGGAATTAATCCTCCAATTTCCCCATCGCACACATTAAGCGGAGGAAAAAGTGTGTGTACATATTAATTTTAAATATCGGCTGCGGGCCGAGCAATAAAACTGAAAATATTAAAAGCGCGCGCATGTGTTAGTACTAGCGTTAGTGTGAGGTACATTTCGTCGCGGTTATTAAATGCGCATATAGTAAATAATAATTTCGAGTGGAAACTATAAAATGATTAAGTGACGTTATTTAGATATTAATTTTTCGTTTTTAACTAACTATTGTTACTTACAACTGCATTAATTAAGAAACCTAACCGAGTATGCGGGCACACTCATTTAGATATAATTGATTCGGGCCGTCTTTACACGACATACGGGCCTCTCTTTCCGGCCGCAGCCACGTCCGACTGCGCCAGAGCGAGATGGGCTCCGGCGTGAAGAGTGATTAAGCAACATCCAACGGACTAATTAACAGTTTCAGTAATGATCTCCTAATAAACTTAAAGTTTGTTCACATGAATAAAATGACTCACAATTTGAGTTATAACCGACACACACACACAGACCCCTCCGATGACACGGAAATTTTAATTTCCAGCAGTAACTAAGATTTTTTCCGACCATAATTGCTCGGCCCCGTACGTGCTAATCCGTCACTTGCGTTACTTTTACGTCGCTATTTTTTTTTTTGAAACGGCCATCCGTAATGAACGCATAAATTTCGTACGTGTCCGCCGTAAATTGCCGAAACGCTGCAAGGAGCCTCATCGGGCGTGGGAATTAAAATGGAAATAAGTGCAATGAAAGTCGCACACCGGAATTACATATCGCCGAAGGACGAAGGGGGAAAATTAAAACAAAGCGATGGTTATGCACGGATGGAAATTAAAAATGTATGGCGGAAATGTACAGCGCAAAAACATATTTTTCACATAATTCCATAAGTTATGTTCTTTTCATTAATTTAAAGCAGGAAACGTACAAAACTTTATTCAAGTTGTTAAATCAGCATACACAGTAACAATTATACAAAAAAACACGAGTGGTTTGGTGAGTTAAGGCTAGGACCAATAGTGGGCTCAATTCTAACACAGTGCAATTCAAAAATCAGTACAAATTTTAATATTTGCCTCCTGACATTTTTTGGAGCACAGTTGGTAGTGACAATTAATAAGAAAAAAATGTTTATCGGACCAATCAATAGTGGGCTCAATTCTTACACAGTGCAATTCAAAAATCGGTACAAATTTTAATATTTGTCTCCAGACATTTTATTGAGCACATTTGGTAGTGATAATTAATAACAAACAAATGTTGTTTGCCAGAAAAATTAATTATTACTTGATTAAATAATATGTTTATTAAACATATGCATAATTCATTAATATATGATAACACTTTTAGTAATTACACGTTTCGTTTCAATTAACCATCCTCGAGCCGATCCAAGCACAATATTATTTGTAACAATTTTCTCTAATTAAACGCGCTAAATATTCTATTAGCAATGCTCTGGCCGATTCGAATCCGATAATGACCCACTAATGTGTATGATTAGAGCAGAGCTAATTATCGTGTACCCAGCAGTTGGGTAAATTAATTGTAGAAACACACACGATGGTGGCTGTTTTAATTCATTTCGCTATCAAAATTCCATCGAACAGAATTCACATAAAGCCTAGTAATCCGGGGTAGCCGACCGTGCATTTCTGACATGAGATGCGAGTGCGCTAACTTCTTGCTTATCGCAAATGATGTAGTTATAAATATAGATGATTGTTGCAATTATGGGCCTTTCACAATGCATTTTTGCACTAATCACCGGGAGCGATAGGCAAATACCAAGACTCGATTTTAACAATGATAATTAAATCTATTACAACGCAGTACGAAATATATAATTCTAACACAATTTTGTGATTGCCGTTCTTACTATTGAAATGCGCAATTTGATTCTCCCAAGGATAATTTTCAACCTCAAAGGTCTCCTCTCACTACAAAACCAAAATTTTGTTAACATTGTAAGCAATATTGCGTACAATATAATTTTGTATATTAATTAAATCTATTACAACGCAGTACGAAAAATATAATTCTAAGAGAATTTTATGATTGAAGTTCTTACTATTGTAATGAGACAATTTGATTCTCCTAAGGATAATTTTCAATCTCAAAGGTCTCCTCTCACTCTCATAACAAAACCAAAATATTGTTAACATTGTAAGCAATATTGCTTACAATATTGTTAATATTGTATTATAATTAAATCTATTACAACGCAGTACGAAAAATATAATTAAAACAGAATTTTATGATAGCAGTTCTTACTATTGTAATGAGACAATGTGATTCTCCCAAGGATAATTTTCAACCTCAAAGGTCTTCTCTCACAACAAAACCAATATTTTGTTAATATTGAAAGGACCGGATCAATATTTATTATTAATTTCTATAATATAAACATACAAAAATACAAATAATACATATACAAATACAAAAATACAAAAAGGCATACGTAAACGTTAGAAAGGACATGGGAAGGCATACGACCCCAAGCATTTTTGGACATTCACAATTGAGAGAAAGCGAACATATATTAATGGGAACACGTAAACTAGTACACTCGAATTTCAATTACACGATTTATTTCAAGAACCTAAGGTTTCCTATTTGAAATGTTGACGTTGACCTTCACCTCTCAATTTTAAGGTCATTGAAGATCACGAAAATATCATCACTAAATAGATTATTCAGATCTTTCTTCCGAGATTTCCTGGTGTATCCACCTTTTTTCAACGTTCGAAATATTAAAGGTAGCGTATTTCAAGGTCATTCAAGGTCACGAAAATATCACTACCAAATAGATTTGTTCAAACCCTATAACTATTGTCTGAAACATTTTTCACGAAACCGTTCAAAATTTCCAAGTGTATATATCATTTCCCCAACACATGGTATAATGAAAATGTAAGTCAATTTATCTCAAATTTGTTGATAATAAGTAAACTCGATAATGAGCACAACAACTAACGATTACCATCTCGGTTGAAATATATTGCCTGTAGAGGTAAAGATGAACAATTTTTCTTGACATTGACAACAATGGTACAAAGTATCACTTTGCACAACTGAAAACAGTTATAGAAAGTAGATGTAATGTCGAAATGGAATAAAAATATTAATATATCTGACTCAATTTTTTGTAAAATAATGTATGCTTAAAACATTATTTAAAAAATCCAGAGGGGCAAACATGGGCAGCCAGTTATTATGTGATCTAATAGAGGAATGTCTACTCTTTCATTTTTATTAACAAGCAAAAGTGAAACTGGCGGACATGTTTTATATCTCAAGTTGAATTTAATATTTTGTGAAGAAATTAACACATTTAATATAAAAATGTACAACAATATAATTAGTTTTTCTAATATTACCATACTATTACCAATTAAAGACCAATTCATCTCTGCTATTACCAATGAATTACCAATTCACATCTGCCATTTCCAATGAATTACCAATTCATGTCCGCTATTACCAATGAATTTCCAATGAACATCTGCTATTACCAATGAATTACCAATTCACATCTGCTATTACCAATGAATTACCAATTCACATCTGCTATTACCAATGAATTACCAATTCATGTCCGCTATTACCAATGAATTTCCAATGAACATCTACTATTACCAATGAATTACCAATTCACATCTGATATTACCAATGAATTACCAATTCACATCTGCTATTACCAATGAATTACCAATTCACATCTGCTATTACCAATGAATTACCAATTCACATCTGCTATTACCAATGAATTACCAATTCACATCTGCTATTACCAATGAATTACCAATTCACATCTGCTCTTTCCAATGAATTACTAATTCACATCTGCTATTACCAATGAATTACCAATTCATATCTGCTATTACCAATGAATTACCAATTCATGTCCGCTATTACCAATGAATTTCCAATGAACATCTACTATTACCAATTAAAGACCAATTCATCTCTGCTATTACCAATGAATTACCAATTCACATCTGCAATTACCAATGAATTACCAATTCATGTCCGCTATTACCAATGAATTTCCAATGAACATCTGCTATTACCAATGAATTACCAATTCACATCTGCTATTACCAATGAATTACCAATTCACATCTGCTATTACCAATGAATTACCAATTCACATCTGCTATTACCAATGAATTACCAATTCACATCTGCTCTTACCAATGAATTACTAATTCATATCTGCTATTACCAATGAATTGCCAATTCAACTCTGCTATTACCAATGAATTAGCAATTCATCTCTTGTATATTTTTTTATATTTTTGAACGATTTGCAGAGTATCAAAAAACGAAACATGAAGCGTTAAAATCTGCAACAATTTTTAACAAAAACGTTATATACATGAAAAAGTTCTTATTAAATTGGGTAGATCAGAAACTAAAATTAAGAATCCACATCTACTGTTACAAGAACAAATACATTTTTATTTGGTGTTGGCTTGGAATAAGAATACTATATCCTAAACGAGATATTGTTTATGTAATATTGATCTAAAGAAAAGTTAATTTGACAGTGTTAGTATAGATTTCAAATATACATATTTGAGGTCATAGGAACATATTTTTCCTCTGTGTTTTCGTTTTACTGTACGTTTTACTATGCGCAGTATTCCGGAGTTATTGAGACAGTAGTAAATTAGAGACACGTGGAAAATAGCTCATGAGCATATACATATAAAGTAGAGTTCTGTTAAAAAAATCTCTAGGTTTAAAGTAGTTGAAGGTTTGATGAAAGCCATTGGTGGAGGAGTAGTAGGGATTATTATTATTATTATGAAGCTCATCCATAGCAGTAATATGAAAGTTTGCATTTGAGAAATCTGCATTGGGCTGTTTTAGGTGCCCATTTCTCTTATTTCGTTAATTTTACTTTCAAAAACTAGCGTCTAGTCTCAGATTTAGTCTCAGTCTTAGTCTTAGCATTTCGTTTCAAATTTTAATTTTTTTATGAATTTGAATGATACATGGACTTTTATAGTCCATTCTCATAGAATTGTAACCATTTCTTAACAAAATTTGTTTTTTTTTAAATTGTATGTTTATTATAAGCATTTATTAATTTTTACAACATGTGTTTTTGAAAGATTAATTGGTTCAATCAGTTATTACCAAACTTCGGGCATTTGATTGCAAATTTATGTACTTAACTACATGAAGACACGTAGAAGTAAAAATTCCAAATGTTTTTAAATTTAGGCAAGGTCGATGGAAGATTTGTTGAATTCTATACCAATTTTTAATGCATTTTGCTAATGTGGAAAATGAACTTTAAGATTGCACACATGGCCAATTTTTACCGAAACCCGAGTAATCCTTAATAAATTTCTATATTTTCGTCAAAGTTTAGGGATATTTAGAAGATGTTAGTGTTTGATAGAAATTATGAGGATTGTACAAGAGTAACTTTCATGAATAATGATACCAATTAATAGTTTGTAGATGTAGTTCTTAAATGAAGCGATTTTTAACAAGTTTTTAGAATTCCATGATTTTTTTCTGGATTTCTTAGATCACTTGGTAGGTACAGTCATGTTCTCATAAATCTGGTACAAACAATTTAACATTGCCATATAAAATTGCTATTGTAACCTACTTTATTGTACTAGATTTATATGAGCATGATTGTACATGTTTGTACAGGGATATCTGCTTCATTCGCCAGTAGATGGACCATGAGAGTTTTGCAGCAATTTCCCATAAGGATTAACATAGGTCGTCAAAATTTACCTTTACGCCATTTTGTTTAATTGCCTGCAGGATGTGATACAGGCGTGAGGCAGGTGTGAGACAGATGTAAGATGAGACACGTTGCATTGAATAAATACAGGGGTGTGACATAGGTATAAGATACCTGTGAGACACCTGTGAGACAGACGTGAACGACATTGGCAACCCAACATAATACAAATTGCACCCGTCAACAAAAAACACGCTACAGGGTGTGATACAGATGTGAAGCACGTTGAATTGAATACATACAGGAGTGTGAGATAGGTATGAAATACCTGTGAGATACCTGTGAGAGAGACGTGACCGACGTTGGCAACCCAGCATAATACAAATTGCACCCGTCAACAAAAAACAGGGTACATGATGTGAGGCAGGTGTGAGATAGATGTAAGACAAGTATGAGATACGTTGTATTGAAGAAATTCAGGAGTGTGAGATAGGTATGAGATACCTGTGAGACACCTGTGAGACAGATGTGGACGTTGGCAAACCAACATAATACAATTTGCACCCGTCAACAAAATACAAAATTATGGAAAACTAAATTTAGACCCCCTATGTTAATACTTATGGGAAATTGCGGCAGAACTCTCATAGCCTGTCTATGTGAACGACGTTGGCAACCCAACATAATAAAAATTGCACCAGTCAACAAAAAAACAATGTTAGAAAATTAAATTTATACCCCCTATAATAATCGTTATGGGAAATTGCGGCAGTACTCTCATAGCCTATCTACTTTTGCCGTTTGGATCTTATTAACGCAGATGTAGGGAGTTTCTTGGGTACCAATCTTGCCTAAATATGTCAGAAAGCTTGGGAAATTTTGAGGATTTGGTATCATTTGTTCTTGGGAGATCATACTCCTCAAATTAACTTGTTCAGAAAGTAGACTTCATTTTTCCGTCCACCCATTGGTTAATTAAGTCACTGTACTTTATATTATGGCAATGTAAGAGAAATATGTCATCACGAACAAGGGTTTGGGGTCGAGGCCCAAGACGATCATGTAGGTATCATATGCCGTTGAGAGCTCATTCAAGTTATTCTAGAGATAATGAGAGAGTTTCTAGAGGCACGCATTTATACGATAAACGGTCGAAGGACCTGTGAGGTCGATGGCTAGTTGGGGGACGTTTTTCTCGCAAATGCAGCTGCTGCTAATAATAATTGCTAATGTGTAATTAATACTAGTAACAGATGGTTGTAGTTTTTTGTTATATTTAAATTGCCGGATTATTCTAGTAGGAAATGTAATTATCGGTGGATGTTAAAATGGCCTATAAATTAGGGAGATTGATGCGAATGTGCGGCACTGCAGTGAAATAAATTGTCACAATCGATTCGCAGCCGCTTCCACCCTCTAAGCGCACTATTAATATATTTTTTGCGCTGGTAATAAGTAAATGAAGGCAGTTTGTAGCTACAAAAGACAATTTCGAACTAAGAGTGTGCGGACGCGTACATCGGCTTGATTTATATTATTGCTTTTAGGAGCGTTAATGTTTATTTCGCTAAATTACAAGAAAGGGGTTTGCATATATTGCCCGGCCGCGTCCCGCTTCGGGCGTCCGCCACGTCCTCCAGAGCGAGCGAGAGGGTGCAAGCCCCGGAAGGACGACGGAGGAGGACGGAGTGATACTGCGTTGCGGCAATCGCCCGGCGAGGAGGACGAATGCACATATGTTCAAAGCTACCAGTCGGTTTTCGCGTCGAATAAAGAATGTTCTTGCAGTAACTTTTGCTTCTACATATACGGGTACAAAATTTGTTTTGTATTCATGTATCACTTCGGCCGGGTCCGCGGCGTGTACGCTATTCGAGCGTGTCTTGTCCCCCGGATTTATTTCTATTAGCTTTTATCGATGTCCCACTGCCGAATATATTTTGTCCCTGCTGGCGAGCTTAAATCACAACGGGCGGAGGACGACGAGCATACACACACGAATACGGGTGCCTCACGGTAACACACATAAAGTGTCACGTACACGACCGCATGCCAGTCAGAGGCCCATGGAAATAGCATAAAAAAGCCATGAATTTATAAAACTAATCGTACGATTAACGCCGCACGTGGCAGGTATATTGTTTCCAGTATGACTTGACAGCTGAGGAATTAAAGGTGCTAAAGACACCAAGGAAATTGAGTTATTGCCTCAAGTTATAAGAATAGTTCAGTGGAAATTCTATACCAGGAATCGTCAAAATTTTTGACCGAAGGGTAGGTATTTGGGCAGAACCCTACTATATAGGCGAAAATTTAAATTTATTTTTTTAGTTGGCCTGTGTGCGCCACAGTTGCCTTTTGATTAACCAAACACAACTGTTTTTCTTTTTTGAAAATATGAATGTCTTCAGGTTCCTTTTTTCATTTTTCACTCTTAAAAATGTGAATTTTGTGATGCAGCTCTTTGCCTGTTTTCGTTTTTTTTTATACAAAACGAAAACAACCCAGAATCCACCACGAGGAGGTGCACCTCAAGTCGGATTCGGATAATTCGGATAAATTGGCACACCTACTGGTAACTGAAAACTTGCTGTTCTAATTCGCACTCTATACGAATCTCTACTACCAATTTAAATTGGTAGATCTACAGATCTATGGTAACTGAAAACTTGTTGATAGTAAACAATTGTAAGTGATCTCTGTCAATTAAGAACTAAAACTCTCTAATCAACAGGAAATGGCAAACGTAGAACTCAACAACAATTATTGCTCTACTTCCAATATGAATTGATAATGACATTAGTCATTATTATCATTATAATGTCATTATAATTGTCAATACATTGACATTTAATAGTGACATTTGTCAAGTTACTGTGGTACCTTAAGAGGGCAGGTCTGCTTTCAATTAAGAAATAAAGTTCTGCTGTTAATAGAAAATATCAGGTCTACTATGAATTTAAAGTGACGAGTTTAATGTCAACTTAAAAATACAAAAATTTTGCCCATAAAATGAGAATTGCAGCTTTCATCAACTGGAAATGACAGATCTACTGACATTTTATAGCGATGGATCTACCGATAACCGGAAGAGACAAGGTTACTAAAACGGTCAAGTAAATGATCAACTGTAAATGTAGTTCTGCTGGCAGATAATATTCAGACATCTACCATCAATTCAAAATTAAATCTCTAATGCCAATTAAAAATGTCATATCTACTGGTAACGAAAAAGAGTTGTGTTCTATCAATAGTAAATGATAGCTTTACTGACATTTTAAAATAATTCGTCTGCTGTCAATTTAAAATTATAGTTCTACTGACAATTGAAAATAATTCGTTTGCTGTCAATTTAAAATTATAGTTCTACTGTCAATTTAAAATGACAGATCTACTTGTAACTGAACAGAAGAATTGATAGTAAATAAGTGTAAGTGATTTCTGTCAATTGAGAACTGAAACTCTCTTATCAACAGGAAGTGACAAATGTAGTACTAAGTTACAATTATTGTTCTACTTCCTATTTCAATTGACAGATCTGCTGTCATCTCATAAGTTACTGTGGTAACTTAACAGGGCAATTTTGCTATTAATTGAGAATTAGAGCTCTGCTGTTAATAGAAAATAACAGGTATTCTATGAATCTAATGCGACGAAGCTACTGGCAAATTAAAAAGACTAGAATTCTGTCAGTTGAGAATTACAGCTCTTTCATGAACTGAAAATAACAGATCTACTGACAGTTTAAAGTGATGGATCTACTGATAACTGAAATATGCAAGGTTACTAAAAGGTCAAGTAAAGGATCAACTGTAAATGTAGTACTGCTGACAGATAATAATTAGACATCTACCATCAATTCAAAATTATACCTCTAATGCCAATTAAAAATATCATATCTAGTGGTAACGGTAAAGAGCAAATGTACTATCAATAGTAAATGACAGCTCTACTGACAATTGAAAATAATTCGTCTACTGTCAATTTAAAAGTATAGTTCTACTGTTAATTAAAATGACAGATCTACTTGTAACTGAATAGAACAATTGTAAGTGATTTCTGTCAATTGAGAACTGAAACTCTCTTATCAACAGGAAATGAAATACTAAGTTGCAATTATTGTTCTACTTCCTATTTAAATTGACAGATCTTCTGTCATTTCATAAGTTACTGTAGTACCTTAAAAGGACAAGTTTGCTATCAATTGATAATTAGAGCTCTGCTGTTAATAGAAAATAACAGGTCTACTATAAATTTAATGTGACGAAGCTACTGGCAAGTTAATAAGGCTAGAATTCTATCAATTGAGAATTACAGCTCTTTCATGAACTGAAAATAACATATCTACCGACAGTTTGAAGTGATGGATCTACTGATAACTGAAATATACAAGGTTACTCAAGGGTCAAGTAAATGATCAACTGTAAATGTAGTTCTGCTGGCAGATAACAATTAGACATCTACCATCAATTCAAAATTATATCTCTAATGCCAATTAAAAATGTCATATCTACTGGTAACAAAAAAGAGCAAGTGTACTATCAATAGTAAATGATAGCTCTACTGACAATTGAAAATAATTCATCTACTGTCAATTTAAAATTATAGTTCTACTGTCAATTTAAAATGACAGATCTACTTGTAAGAATAAAAAGAATTGATAATGAACAATTGTAAGTGATTTCTGTCAATTAAGAACTGAAACTCTCTTATCAACAGGAAATGAAATACTAAGTTGCACTTATTGTTTTACTTCCTATTTAAATTGACAAATCTGCTGTCATTTCATAAGTTACTGTGATAACTTAAGAAGGCAAGTCTGCTATCAATTGAGAATTAGAGCTCTGCTGTTAATAAAACATAACAGGTCTACTATGTATCTAATGTGACGAAGCTACTGGTAAATTAAAAAGACTAGAATTCTGTTAATTGAGAATTACAGCTCTCTCATGAATTGGAAATAGCAGATCTACTGACAGTTTGAAGTGATGGATCTACTGATAACTGAAATATACAAGGTTATTAAAAGGTCAAGTAAAATATCACTGTAAATTATAGCTATACTGCTAATCTACCACCAATTCAAAATTATAGCCCTAATGCCAATTAAAAATGTCATATCTATTGGCAATTGGTATAAAACAAGAACTCTGTCAATTGACAATTACAGCTCTTTCATGAACTGAAAATAACAGATCGACTGACAGTTTGAATTGATGGATCTACTGATAACTGATATATACAATGTAACTAAAAGGTCAAGTAAAGGATCACTGTAAATTATAGCTATACTGCTAATCTATTACCAATTCAAAATTAATGCTCTAATGCCAATTAAAAATATCATATCTATTGGCAATTATTAAAAATAAGAATTCTGTCAATTGACAATTACAGCTCTTTTATCAATTGAAAATGACAGATATACTAACATTTTAAAATAATGGATCTACTGAAGTGATAACTGAAAGAGAAAAGGTTACTAATAAGGTTAAGTTAAGGATCAGTTGTAAATTTTATGTCTACTAGAGATTAATAATAAGATATCACCACCTATCCAATGTAAAATTATTGCTCTAATGCCAAATAAAAATGGCAGATCTACTGGTAACTGAACGGAGCAATTGATCGTAAATAATTGTAAATTATAGCTCTGCAGAGGATGTAAAACAACTCATCGACAAATCTACTATCATTTTAAAATTGCAGCTCTAATGCAATATATTTCTGTTATCTCTGTTATTGTTTCCTCCTTTATTTCTTCCGACTGGTTTTTACATCACTCTTCTTTTTCGTTTCCTTGAAGTATTGTTTCTATCTGTTCATGGCTTCCTCTTCTTCTGTCAGCACTACTCATTTTTTACTTTTTAATTGTTTTGGCTGGTATTTCCTCTGTTCTAAGATTTTTTAATACTTTAAAGATAAATTTCTGATGACCTCTGCTATCTTCTTCCATCTTCTCTCCAAACCCCTCCCAGGCTTTTGCTTTGACACTTTGTATGTCTTCTTTGGCTCTCTTTCTCTGTTTCTTATATCTCTCGTAGTTATTTTCTGTTCCTGTCTGCAGGTACTATTTCCACATTGTTACTTTCTCCTTTACCTTCTTGTTCCACCACTTTGTTTGCTTTCTTCCTGCCTCAACATATGTTGTCCCGCACGCTATTTTCCCTGCTGTTATTATCGGTTTTTTGAACTTTTCCTATATTAATTCAACCTCTGTTTCTTGCTTGTCAGTCTCCTCTTTGTATCCCCTTTCTACTAGTATTTCGTATTCTCTTCGTACCCCCGGCTTTCCTGCTTTATCATGAATATTACGATTATAACAAAAACCTTCTAATGATATCACTTATGGCACAGTGAGTTTAGGCCAGGACCAATAATAATTACAATTCCAAAAGTTGTACCAATAATATAATTTATGATAGAGTGAGTTAAGGCGGCGACTAATCAACATAAGTTGAATGTTGCATAAAATTGCGTAATGTCATTCGAATGGGACTGTTCAACAACATGTTCTAAGAAATTGAATAGCTCCAAAACACAGAAAATGACTCCTCAAATAAGTCAAAAACTGCTAACATCCGATGCAGGCAATTTAATATAACTCAAAAGGAATA
This sequence comes from Othius punctulatus, assembly GCA_951805005.1. Classification (NCBI taxonomy): domain Eukaryota; kingdom Metazoa; phylum Arthropoda; class Insecta; order Coleoptera; family Staphylinidae; genus Othius; species Othius punctulatus. The sequence goes on from OX638146.1 coordinate 20,230,932, forward strand.
GAATTCCTAATAACAATTTTACTTATGTATACTGAGCAAACGAAATTATTGTAAGTAATCATGAAAACTTTCAAAACCGCAAATATTCCTGCTTTGAAGTGATGTTTGACCCTTGTGTAATAATTTAAAAAAATCTTATATGTCGTTTTGGTGCGTGCACCATAGTTAAACTATACCTCCGTTGTGCATTGCTTGATTCATTTATATTAGTACCACAGAAATCAATCAATTAAAGAATGAAAACCCAATAAACCAATTAACGATCCGGCTAATTAATAACGGCGGGCTGCACATTTGAACCCGCATCTCGTGAATGACAGGCGAAAAAGCCACTGCTGTGAACGGAAATCATAAAAGACGACAAATCTTCCCAATCGTGGCCATCAATTAGCATTCGTTATCGCCTCCGGCAATTGCCGGCGTTGACATTGATGAATACATTTTTACCGTGGCGATGAACGCAAACAAGCAGTCATTTGCTGCGAGGCTTTGGTCTTTGATTTTATTGCCACCAGCGGAGCGATTCGATAACAAATGGGCCGAAATTACAATCACAAAAGGTGAAAAATGCCATTCGAATCGAACGGCGTTCCGCATTTTTGCCGCGGCACTAAGGCAATAAGGGTGACTGCACATGGACAATTTTCTGACGAACATTTAAAACACAGATATAATATTAAATATGCAATTAATAAATTTTCAGAAATTTCAGTAATAGCTAACCCATACATGTCAATGCAGAAAGTTATACTTTTGATTTTCTCACTTATTTAATACTGAAACTATGTCAAATTTTCAGGAAAATTAGCTTCAGGTGTACTAAACACAAATCAAATAATATATATAAAATTAATACATTTTCTGAAATTTCAGTAATAGCTAACCCATACTTGTCAATGCAGAAAGTTATACTTGCGATTTTCTCACTTATTTAACAATACAACTTTGTCAAATTATCAGAAAAATCTGCTTCAGGTGTATTAAATACAAATATAATAATACGTATGCAATTAATAAATTTTCAGAAATTTCAGTAATAGCTAACCCATACATGCCAATGCAGAAAATTATTCTTTTGATATTCTCACTTATTTAACACTGAAACTTTGTCAAATTTTCAGAAAAATTAGCTTCAGGTGCGCTAAGTACAAATCTAATAATAAATATGCAATACAAATTTTTTTGTAATTTCAATAATAGCTAACCCATACATGTCAATACAGAAAGTTATGCTGTTGATGTTCTCATTTATTTAATACTGAAATTTTCTCAAATTTTTAGGAAAGTTAATTTTTAGGAAACTAAATACAAATATAATAATAAATGCGCAATTAATAAATTTTTAAAAACTTCAGTAATAGGTAACCCATACTTGTTAATGCAGAAAGTTATACTTTTGATTTCTCATTTATTTAATACTGAAACTTCGTAACATTTTTATCAGAATTAGGAATTTATCAGGAAATATTGACGACATTTTCAAATGCAAGTGGCCAAGTCTGTATAATTTTACATTTCAGCTGCCGAAATTTTCCAAATTTTGTAATTTATCTTTTCAAATTTCTACTTTTTTTTATTGAAACAACATTTGGATTACTATGAATTACTATGTGAGTTATTCCAATGAAGAGAGGGTATTCATTATTAATACATTTCACAGTGGCGTCAGATTACAAAGAGTTCGTGACTTTTTTTCGATTAAATTTAACAATCGACCAATTCTGTCTGTATCATCAAGTTTGTGAAAAAGTTTGAAAATTCAGCAAGTGTAGCGGCAGATGATTCAAAAGGTATTTTATAACAGATTTGGTTATTGTTTGCACCAGAACGGAGAACTTTTTGAGTACTTGCTCTAACAACTCTAGTTGTTGGTTCAGCATTAATCAAACCCAAAACTCTTTTTTTCCAATTCATCGTTGCTTCTTCTGTTCCGTTTGCCTGCAATGTAAATGTTTTTGAAATAGTATTTGTTGAAATTGTAGTCAAACCAATCACACCCAAAACTCTTTCTTCCAATTCATCGTTGCTTCTTCTGTTCCGTTTGCCTGTAATGTTAATGTTTTTGAAATAATATTTGTTGAGTATTCAAATACTTTTTAAATCATCTGCCGCTAGACTTGCTGTATTTTCAAACTTTTTCCACAAACATGATAATTGCTGATACAGACGGAATTGGCCGATTGTGTAGCTTAAGCAAAAATAAGTCAAGAACTCTGCGTAAACTGACGCTACTGTAAAATGTTTTGATAAATTGTCTAAAAACTTGCCAGTAAATCTGGAAAAACGTAACCAAAATCCAGTAAAACTGCTGATTACTTTCTACTCCTAAAAATCTTTATTAAGGTAATGTTATTCTTCCCCCTACTAGCATTGCATGAGAGAGGCACCATTTCTTTGGTTAGGGAAATTCAAAGTAGACTACATATAATTATATTGAAGACACATTTAAGGCGCAATGGTTAACATAAAAACGAACCGTTGATTCAAGTTAACAGGGGATTATAAGACTGAGTACGAATTGTGCACGTTGGTTGTTAATGCGTGTATTGTTGTACGTCGTCATATTTTTCTCGCTGTTATGCAAGAAATGCCGCAGGAATGCTAGTTGGTAATTGCGCGTTTTTCAGCGTGCCGGATTTTTCAGGGGTCGGTGCGCGCCACCTATCGGCGAGTCCATGCGATCGTTTCAATTAGCCCCAGATTGCCTCCAGAGCGAGAATCGAGTTACGTTCGAGGAGTTAATAGGTCTCCATTGCCTACCGGGCGCCCCGGATATGGTTTTTTTTGCCCCCGCCGCCCCCCAACCGCCCCCCAGGACCGCACGGAAAACTGAATAACAATGGCAATTACGTTTTCAATTGTATCGTCGTGGAAGTTTCATATCGCCGGGCGGCCGAATTGGATTACGCAAAATCAAAGACCGGGGAACCACAATTAGGGTTAATTTTCTATTAAAATTACCAACACTTGGCTGACTTTAAAAAAGTAATACGCCGGCATTTGTAATAGAGTTAAAATTCAATATATATTAGGGCCGCATCAAGATTTTAAAATGTCCGCCGTCACAAAGCCGTCATCGTCATTCAATTACGATCCTTTTTTTTGAGCCGCGCCGCGGCGACAAAGGAGGACGTTAATCGTTTTTTTTTTCGCCTCTCCACTCATCCGGCGTCCCCTCCACGCCGCCCCCGCAGATCGAACCGGAAGTGGTGCTGCGGGGGTGGGGCCCGAGGTGCGAAATCGGGCAATATGTTCCCGCCGCCGCTGCGGAGATATACGGCCTCTCTTAAGCCTTTGGGAAACGGTCGTTAAAAGGAGAGAGAGTTTTCAAATCGCCGTATTTCACCTCCCTATCAGCGCTCGCAATTCCTAATCTTAACTACCGATGCCGTGAAATATACACATTGGAAAATTAATCGGGGCAACGAGAGGGTTAGGGCTGGAAACATCGAAAATTGCTACAAGCAAAGACTTGAAAACTCTCATTTAGTTTGCCTGGGGAATCTTTCACGGATGTAATTGATGGACGAAGTTGCCACACGTGAAGGCGGATGCCCTCGAAATATACGTGATATGTAAATATGAAACTCACGATTGCAACTGCACATCATGAAACTTTCACAAGTGATAGATTTCCATAGTTTAAGAAATAAAAATTTCCATTTTTTTCCTGTAAAAATGCAAATTTGGTAACCTACGACTGTAATTGCACACCATGGAGCTTTTCCATGTGATATTTGCCGTGAAAATTTCCATACTTTAAGAAATAAAAATTAAGATATTTTTATATATTATATATTATATTTTTACTTTAAGCTGAAGATGTCTGTCACCAATGACCAGAAGGTGAAGAAGTTTGTAGGTCAATGAACTTTAAGATGAAGAAGTGTGTGTCACTAATGACCGGAAGGACTTTAAGCTGAAGAAGTGTGTCACCAATGACATTGGAAGGTAAAGAAGTTTGTGGGTCAATGAACTTTAAGATGAACAAGTGTGTATAAACAATGACCAGAAGGACTTTAAGCTGAAGAAGTGTGTCACCAATGACATTGGAAGGCGAAGAAGTTTGGGGGGTTCAATGAACTTTAAGCTAAAGAAGTGGGTCACCAATGACAAGAAGCCGAAGAAGTTTCGTCAATGACCAGAAGGTCGTCGTCGTCGTCGAAGTAGTCTACAATGACCAGAAGGTTGCATAAGAAGAAGTATCGTCAATGACCAGAAGCTTTGCGCAGTAGGTATAGAAAAAGTTAGAACAGCACTAGGGAAAATAAAACTTGATAAAGCACCAGGAATAGACAAAATGAAAAATGAACTGTAGAAAGACATGGGAGAAAAAGGTACACAACTTTTTACAAGCATATTAAATAAAATATGGAATTCAGGAGAAACACCTAGCGACTGGTAGACAGAGGTGATACTGCCCATACACAAGAAAGGAGCCAAGAAAGAATGTAGCAACTATAGTAGACTATCTCTACTGTGCGCAACGGAAAAAGTTTATGAGAACATACTAGAAAGAAGAACTAGAAGAAAACTTGAAAGTGAAATTGAACTATTACAAAGCGGGTTCAGGAAAGCACATTATACAAGCAAGAGACCACCTATTTACAATTTAGAGGGAACTATATCTACTGTGTTCCGCGAAAAAAGTGTATAAGAACATACTAGAAAGAAGAATAAGACAAAAACTTAAAAATTAAATAGAACCATCACAAAGTTGGTTCAGGAAAGCACATGTACAAGAGACCACCTATTTACAACAAGAAACCTAATAAATGAGACCATAGAATACCAAAGAGTCATGTATACCTACGTTGTAATCTTAGAATAAGTGTTTGATAAAATGGAAAGAGAATTTGTGTGGCAGACACTAAATGTTAGACAAATATGACTTAAACTGAGGAGGGCAATCAAAAGCATATATAACAACACAGAAAAATGTATCAGAACCGGAGACATAATCCATAATAACCAATCAACAATATCAACAATAAGACCTTAATACTTTACTTTTCGAATGAGCAGTTTTCATATTTTCGCTTCAAAATCTGTAACAGCAAATGGTCAGTGGTCCGACTTGGGCGCAGCACAATTGAATTCGGGTTCTATAGATCAGGGGCCCCCTCGAGGAAAAACAGCGATGGACCCCTGGCTGATTTCGCTCCAGAAGCGCGTAAATCAAATGGTGAACGGCTCCGGCATAAATTAGCGTTTCTTTTACGCCCTCCTCCCGTGCTAACGAGAGGAGGGTCCCCATTAATCGGCGAAAAGTGCGGCCACGTCGTCGTAAATTAGACGACCACGTTGACCGGTGTTACACGTCACAGCGAAACCGTCGATCGGTTCGCGACCGGTTCGACCAATAGTTGGCCAAATTAATTCCAGTGCCTTGAGGTTATTGGCAGTATTTTTGTTAACAATACAAATTATAGAAGCACAACAATTTGAGATTGAAACTGCAGAACAAGCAGATTTGGATCTAGTACAATGTACATGGAAACTATACCATACCTACTTCTTTTAGGGAAGACGACACTTTGTTTAAAAAAATGAAACATTATGATTTTTAAGACATTTTTGCTCTTGCTATGGTCGCCATGAAAATCATAATTTATCATTATTTTAAATAAAGTGTCGTCTTCCCTAAAATAAGTAGGTATGGTATATTTTGCATGTACATTAACAATTATGATTTTTAAGACATTTGTGCTCTTGCTATGGCCGCCATGAAAATCATTATTTATCTTTTTTTTTAAATAAGTGTCGTTTTCCCTAAATTATGTAGGTATGGTATATTTTGCGTGTACATTGTACTAGTTTCAAATCTGCTTTTTCTGCAGATTCAATCTCAAATTGAATAAAATAATCTCAAATACCCCAAGGGATTTTTTAATTGTGTGGGTAATTTTTAGTAACCAAACGTACTTATATGTATTCTTGATGTTAAAAACGGTCAAAGTCATGACGTTTTCCGTGCATCAGGTGATAGACAGAGATAACATTATAACGCTGGGGTATTAATAGACCTAATACTTAAGTGGGCACCTACAAAATATCAAAATTAGTGATAAACGAGAAAATTTGACACAGGGTAGGTACCTAATGCATATTTTGACATGCCAAAATTACACTTTTTTTTTAAATGTTAAGTTCGAAATGGAACGGCGAAAATCTTATTTTCTCCACATTTTTTTATATTCTCCATAATAACTTAAGTTTCGTCGTAAAGTGCAAAATATACAGATTTTGACTAAATATGACTTACACAGTACATCCTTTCGCGTTGTTATTTTCAGCAGGTTTAAATCTCGATTTGGTACCAAATCGCTTAAATTAACTATTGACGGTTTTGATGCAAGAATATCGGAAAGCCACATCTGTCCGAAGATGTTTTATACAATTTTCGCTCGTCGTTTTTGATTGAATTTTATGTGTACTACTTCAAACTTTCTTTTTTAATCTACAGATCATCCATTATAGATATTAATTGTCAAATTCAAGGTCGGCCAAAATGTCACATTGTATAATAATTTTAACAGTGTACTTGTAAAAAACTAGTTACAAATATGTCATTGATGTCAACATGTGTTATGAGCCCTATTAGTTTTTAATAATTTGAGTTTTTTTAAGAACAAGAAGTAGGTACGGTTGCAATTTTTAGTTAATAAATTGTGAAAATAAGAAACAAAACCGTTTTAAATTAATTTAAAATTGGAGAATTCGTCATCAGATTCTAACTCAGATTATCCTAACGATATAATTATTAGAGGGATTTTTCGGTAGATGTATTCCCCATATACTTCGTCCAATTATCTTTGATGAGTTTTTCGCAACGTTGGATACTATTTCGCCACATCTCTGGTGTACATTTTGAAAGGGTTTCTTGCCATAAATGAAGAACATTAGCTCTTGAAGAAGGTTGGGCGTGAACGTGTCTATTGTAATACTGTTTGGCAAACCCCCATACTAGTTGAATTGATTATACTGGCAATGGTATGGGGGAAGCCTGAGAACCTGATGTCCATAACTGTTCAAGATATCGTCAATTTCCCATATACTTCGTCCAATCATCTTTGATGAGTTTTTCGCAACGTTGGATACTATTTCGCCACCCTTCTGGTGTACATTTTGAAAGGGTTTCTTGCCATAAATGAAGAACATTAGCTCTTGAAGAAGGTTGGGCGTGAACGTGTCTATTGTAATACTGTTTGGCAAACCCCCATACTAGTTGAATTGATTATACTGGCAATGGTATGGGGGAAGCCTGAGAACCTGATATCCACAACTGTTAAAATATCGTCAATTTCCCATACACTTCGTCCAATCATCTTTGATGAGTTTTTCGCAAAGTTGGATGCTATTTCGTCACATTTCTGGTGTACATTTTGAAAGGGCTTCTTACTATAAATGAAGAACATTAGCTCTTCAAGAAGGTTGACCGTGAACATGTTTATTGTAATACTGTTTGGCAAACCCCCATACTAGTTCAATTGATTATACTGGCAATGCTATGGGGGAAGCTGAGAACCTGATGTCCATAACTGTTCAAAATATCGTCAATTGCATATTTTCTGTTTTCTGTGCCTAAGATAGGTTAAATCTAAATCCACAGTTCTTTTTAGTTGATGTTTGATTGAAATTAACATTCTATCTTTGAAGCCACTCTTCCATTTCCCCTTTCCGTGAATTTGAATTGAGAGGATTATCATCGCGCATGGAATGGCATAGGGCATTATTATTGTCCATTATAATAACTACTTGGCCATTAATTTGATTTAAAGCAAGGACTAGTTGCTCTTCAGTCCACTTTTTGAATAATTCCCCAGACATGTTTTTGTGGTAATCACGATGTTCAATTTTATTGTCTAAAAGAAAACTGCATCCCTCTAAAAACCGGAAGCACATCCCGCATAAAGAACAGTAAAACGTTTCCCTTCTGCTCTGATTTTGGATTGATTTCCTTCCAAATCAGAGTCATAAAGCCATTGTCGCAACTGACTAACAATTTGGAAGATCCACGATTCGTCCAAGAAAATAAATGTCTGTGAATTTGACGAATCACAGAGTTGAAAATACTTTCTTAAAAACGAAATTTTCAAAGATTTTATGCGAGTACTTTCACATAAAATGCGACGGCCATTATCTTTTCTAAATTTGTACCCCATAGATTTTATGATTTAGTGTAACGTTGATCTTGACTACCAATGACACCAACGTTGACTATCATTTTGGAAGATCCATGATTCGTCCAAGAAAATAAAAGTCCATGTATTTGACGAATCATAGAGTTGTAAATACTTTCTTGAAAATGAAAGTTTCAAAGATTTTATGCGAGTACTTTCGCATAAAATACGACGGCCATTATATTTTCTAAATTTGTACCCTATAGATTTTATGATTTTGTGTAACGTTGATCTTCCCCCATTATATTCTAACTCAAATTTTGCATAATCTAAAAGATCGTCTAGCCATTAACTTTTATAAATGTGTACCCTATAGATCTTAAGATTTTGTGTGATGTTGATCTTCCCCCATTGATATTGTGTAATGTTGATCTTCCCCCATTATAATCTAACTCCAATTTTGCATAATCTCAAAGATCGTCTAATGTAAAGTATTAATTTTTCTCGTGGTACCCATATATTTTTCAAGAAAGTTCTTCCTTTATAAAGTGCATGTTAGTGTTTATTCGTGCCGTATTTTGTTTTCCATGCAAATTGGGGTTTTGAAGACTCTGACCACATTCATGTTTTTTTATTATATCTATAACAAACGTGTGGCTTATCTGGAAGTACTTTATGTTAAATAATAGTATATTATTTTATTAGGAGAAAAAGTTACACTTTATGTGGTGAGTCTGTAAGTTTGACGGCCGAACTTGTGAGGCCTGCAAATACCAAACGATTTTTTATCCGAATAAAACATGTTACTTTTTCTTCAAACTAATTTACGTTGTCTACGAAGTTTTTCCATTCCTTTCTATTTGTAGCCTTTTTCCTTGTTTTTTTTTTATCGAGGTAGTTTCTTCTTAGGATCTCTTCTGTGTTGTTTTCCTGTCTCTTCCTTGATCTTTCTCTTTCCTTCTTGTTCTTTTCGTCTTTTGATGTCCATACTGTTTTTGTTTGTCTGTCTTCTGCCATTCTTATCCGTCCGAAACAGCCTAGTTGTCGTTTCTGTATTAATTTTTGCACACTTTGTATTTGTAGGTTTTCCCTGATCTGTTCGTTTCTTACTCTATCTAATCTCGTGACTCCTTCAACTTTTCTTAAGTATCTCATTTCGGTTGCTTGTATTTTGTTCACTGTCTTTTCATTTGTTGTCCAGGTTTCGCTTCCATATAAAAGTGTTTGTCTATAAATTGTCTTGAAGAGTGTCATTTTCGTGTTTTGGATATTCTTCTATTGTTTAGAATGTACTTGTTCATTGCATATTAGGTGTTATTTGCGTCCATGATTCTGTTATTTATTTTGTTTTCCATGGTTCCTTCATAATGTTTTATTGTACCTAAATATTTGAAGGTTTCAACTTATTCTTTCCTTTCCAAATTTATTAGTTTTTTTGCTTTTGTTTCCTTATTTGCTACTACCATTACTTTTGTTTTGTTTATATTAATTGCCATGTTATGTTTTTTCAGTTCCTCCTCCCATATGCTTATATTGTGTTGCAGGTCTTCTTCGCTTTTGGCTAGCATAACTAAGTCATCAGCAAGAGCACATTCTGCTATCACTATTATTTTCATTTTATAGTATCCTATTTCTACCTTCTTGGTATAATCCTTAACTTTTTTCATTATGTTGTCTAGGAATATAATAAAGAGCAGAGGGCATAAAGCGCTCCTTTGTCGAAGGCCTTATGTGGTTGTGAAATTCTCAGATGTTGAAGTATTTGTACGTAGATTTCTGTGGTTTCATACATACTTGATTGCTTTTATTAAATGCACTTTTATCCTCCTTTCTTCAAGTATTTCCCACACTTTGGCTCTTGGGACTCCATCAAATGCCTTTTCTAAGTACACGAATATCATGTATGGTTTGTTGTTTTGTCTTAATATTTTTTCTGTCATCCTTTTAATTGTGAAGATATGGTCTTGTGTTGAATGTCCTTTCATGAATCCACTTTGTGACTTTCCATCGTTTTTCCAATTTCCTTTCTTAGTTTGTTCTCAAGTATTGATTCATAGAGTTTTGCTGCTGTGCACAGCAGGGATATTCCCCTAAAGTTGTTGCAATTTCTACTGTCTCCTTTTTTTATGTATTGGGAAGATCGCTGCTTTTTGCCAGTCTGCTGGTATTTTTCCTGTTTCCCATATTCTATTTGTTAACTGTAGTAGTAGTAGTTTCCCATCCTTTCCTATGTATTTCAGCTGTTCAGATTTGATTTTGTCGTGACCTGGGGCTTTTCCGTTCTTTAACTTCTTTAGTGCGTTTTCTAACTCTTTTTCTGTTATAGATCCCTCTTCTTCTTCTGTTTAGTTACTATTTTCTTGTTCCTCTTCGTTTTCGTTTCCTTCATTGCTTGTCTCTTTTCCAGACAGAATGTCTTGGAGGTCATTTCTTGGAAGTTGGAAGATTTGATGTTGATTACCTTACGCCCTTGCAACATTTTTGACAAATAATTTTCGTTGATGAGTGGAGAGTTATCTCTTTAATTTCCTGATGTTAATTAACTACTCACAGTTTCTTTTTTGTACAGAGTAATATTCTTTTGTTTTGATTTTCCATTTTATTAGGTTTTTAAAAGTTTCGGGACGTAAGGAAATTAAATGACACAAAGGTCAAAATTTGAATATTGCCGCCAAAATTATATAGCTTAAATACCCATTGGCGTTCCTAGTAACTTTATCAATAATGCCAGCCCAATGGCTCTTTGGCAATTCATATCTATAATGGATTTAGTTTAGTATTGGAAGAACTGTAACTGCCAGTATTTTAAAATGTAGAAGCTTTCAAGGAAGCTCCGATTTTGATGTTTATGGGCAGTCCCATGTAGTTTTGAAGAACATAACGACCGATTACACAACATTTCTGGTGATTAGCTAGGTTCAACTTCCACGTGCAGTTTTAGGAAATGGCTTTGTGATCGATGTGTGTCCATCCGAGGGCTTCGTGGAACGGGAAAGATCCGGAGACGTTTTAACGACCAGTGGTCCCCGCTAAGTTGCCCAGCAGGGCGAGGGGGGAAGGTGGGGGGCACGCGGGTAATGAGTAACCGAATAAAAACGGGCAGAGGTTATAATGACAAAATGACCGAGTGTATTTTTATGTGGTGAAAAAGTCGTGAGAAATACTCGCATTCTCACCGTATAAAAATTAATATGAGTTATGCTAGATAGAGATGATGTATGCCCTCGCGCCGTGTCCAGAGCGGGACGGACACAGTAGCACCTGTAAGTGGCTTTCCTACATCGTAATATTACATGGTCAGTGTTTACCGTGCACATAAAGAAACAACTTATTAAACATTTTATGGAATAATTCATTCGCGACGACATTTTCCTTTTCTACGTTGTCACACGCCTTCCCTCTCCATTCGCGACAAATTTATAACAACAGATTTTTAGTTTCGCCACATTATACATAAATTCAACGTTGCAATTAATACAACTTTATAATCAATGACTAAAACTCAATATTACACACAAACTGCATAACTGAAGCAACTGTAAATTTTCAGTATTTAAAAAAAATCACCATCTTAAAGTTACGTTAGAACACAATCAAGATTTGTAATGATTTTAATGATTTGGCAGCCATTATTATACATTTTTTTGTTGAGTTGTGAAACAAAACTAAAAAACAAATAAAGTAAAACATCCAAGATTTGTAATGATTTTAATGATTTAGCTATCTTTAAGATACTTTTTTTGTTTGTCTGTAAAACAAAACTGAAAAAAAAAAACAAAAACATCCAATATTTGTAATGATTTTAATGATTTGCTCCCTTTAAGATACTTTTTTTTGTTTTTGTTTACCAATATAATAAAACTTAAAAAAACAAAAATATCTTATAGGCATCATTAAAATCATTACAATTCTTGATTGTGTTGGGAAGTAACTGACATAAAAAAGTGTTGGATAAAATATCCTATAGCGAAAACTTGTATAAAACTGAATTCCATTAGTATCAATTAGCCATCGACAAGATAAACAGTAATGTGCCAATTAATGTATCGGAAGTAATCCGCTGCCAGCATTATATTTTTTGTGTGCGCTTTTGCTTTGATAATAAACTGGCATCGATGGGCGATTGTTCGAACGGGGATTTTCAGGCGGCACACGCCACTTTGCACCCGGTTTTTCCACCCTCGCTCATCCAACAGGTTGCTATTGATATCAGTTTATTGGAAAATGGGGGATTTTACAAGGGCTTCCGTGTCACTCCCGCTCGTTGTCAATTCATCGCCATAAATAAATATGAAGAGCGAAAACCCGGGGGCAAAGCGCCGGGGGATTTAATTCCGCCGTATTTTTCACGCGCGCTCCGACACATTGTTGTGTCGTTTCCCACACTGATTGATCATTTGTCCCGCAATCCCACCAATAATTCACAATACGCCGATCAATCAACGGGAGTAATTAATAGCCCAAATTGGATACACGCGTATTCATAATTATGAGAATTCAATTCTTGTATGAATATGTAAAAATCAACAATGCAAATCCGATTGTTGTCATGTTATCGAGTTAGTCCCACTTACAGACTAAATCCAAATAAATAAAGCACAGTGATCATTTGGCATTAATTTGTAGGATAAAACTCAACTACAATTGTGTTCTTAGTAAAATCAAGCAAAAACCCCAGTAGAAATGTTATACCGAGTGTCTGGGATAAGAGGCGAACATAGGAATTTAACATATAAAACGTGTAATTATTAGCCCCCCTATTAATTTTAGAGAAAAATCGTAAAGGAATATTTAAAAAAATATATACAATTTTTGTGTGCAATGTTTTTGAAAATTTTTATCAAAATATTATGACTAACATTACGAGTTGATTATGTGATTAAAATTCTTCTTGATCTGTATGTAATCTCCAACACGTCCGTGGCCATAAACAGCGTTGGTCAGCTCGTAAATACGTTTTTTCATTGCTTTTTGGAACGAAGGTTTCCTCTTAGCTGGTCGTTTCGCGTTAAATGCTGCGGTCCTGGCTACTGTCGAAAATTCATCATCGCCGCGATGTCTTAGTCGAAATAATTAAAGGTGCGTTGACATCCGTGAGACGACCGTTAATGCCCGGCCGGTGACACGGCCGAAGACATAGCAGTTTTGGCAATGTAATTATAAAAATTGTTAATTATCATACAATGCACTGAAAACATGTTTCTGCACCGATGGGACTTATAGAAGATGTCATTATAAAGATACAATAGAAAGAAACGAAGCCATTAATATAGAAATATTTTAGAAAATTTGGGATAAGGTCTTATTGTGCCAAAAAAAGTCCAAAAAGATTTAGAATGCTCAAAATTTCCAAAAGATGGCACAAATAATTAAAATGTTTGAAATTTTCAAAATAGGTAATTCAAATTTTATTGAACCCAATTTATCTCACAGGGTGAGATGGCAAAGACACGAAATAAAGAAAAATTTTGACATATAGAAGATGTTATTAAAAAGATACAATAGAAAGAAATGAAACCATGACGTTAATGTAGAAAGATTTTAGAAAATTTGTGATAAGGTCTTATTGTGCCAAAAGATAAGTCAAAAAAAGTTTAGAATGATCAAAGTATTCAAAAGGTGCCTGAAAGATTTTCAAACAATTTAAAATGTTCAAAATTTTCAACATAGGTAATTCAAATTTTATAGAACCCACATTATCTCACAGCATCTCCCCCTGTGAGATAATGCAAAGGAACACAAAAACGAAAATTTTGCGATTTTGGTACTTATAGAAGCTGTTATTATAAAGATACAATAGAAAGAAACGAGGCCATGACGTTAATATAGAAAGATTTTAGAAATCTTGTGATAAGATCTTATTGTGCCAAAAAAGATGTCAAAAAAGGTTTAGAATGTTCAAACTTTTCACAACATGCCAAAAAGACTTTTAAAAAAAAAATGCAAATGTTCAACATTTTCAAAATAGATAGTTAAAATTTTATAGATCCCAATTTATCTCACATGGTGAGATGGCAAAGACACGAAAGAGAAGACGACGCAGTTTGGCAATGTAATTATATAATTAGTTAATTATCACACAATGAACTGAAAATATGTTACTGTACTGATATGACTTATAGAAGATGTTATTATAAAGATACAATAGAAAGGAACGAAGCCATGACGTTTATATAGAAAGATTTTAGAAAATCTGTGATAAGGTCATATTGTGCCAAAAATGTCTTCCAAACAAATTTGGAATGATAAAAATTTTCGAAAGATGACAAAAAATATATTCAAAAGGATTTAAAATCTTCAAAATTTTTTAAATAGGTAATTTAACTTTTATAGAATCCAATTTATCTTACAGAGTGCGATGGCAAAGACACGAAAAAACGAAAAACTAAAATTTTGCGATTTTGGGATTTATTGAAGACGTTATTATGAAGATATAATAGAAAGAAACGAAGCCAATGACATTAATATAGAAAGATTTAAGAAAACTTGTGATAAGGTATTATTATGCCAAAAAAGATGTCAAGAAAGGTTTAGAATGTTCAAAATTTTCACATAAGGTGAGATGGCAAAAAACACAAAAAATGAAAATATTGCGATTTTAAAATCATCATAAATATTTCGTCTCGTACCTTAGGGCCGGTTCCATAATATCACAGAAAAGTCTCCTTTATGTAAAGTTTACTTAATAGAAAAGTCGACTTTAAAGTCTGCTTCTGTTCTATTTGATAAAAGACACTTTTTCGTAAAGTGACGTTTTAAAACCAATGATGGAACACGTTACAGTACTTTTCGGTTTAAAGGAAACTTTAATACCATTACGGAACCGGCCGTAAGTCTCGTTTTACTCACAAGAATCTCTCGAGTGGAATGAGACTAATGCACGTTGTTACGGATGCTCGATCTAGCTTAACTTTATTAATATTTCGAAAATGGTTTATCAACAATTGTTGAAATTTGGTACACAAATATTTTAATTCTATCGTCTGAGATATTTTTCAAATTACTGCTGTCATTTGTTTTAGAGATTCAAATTCAAGGCCAACTCTTTAGTTTTTAAATAGCACGATGGGTCAAATTTTATAAGCTTAAAAGTAGTATTTTTCTCTAAATTCTGTGATGTAACATATGCATATTATTTTTTTTAACCTAAAAAATGTTTTATAGCAATACACAAATAGCACGAGGGGTCAAATTATATATGTTTAAAAATAGTATTTTTTTAAAATTATGTGATGTAATATATGCATTTTTTTTTACCTAAAAATGTTTTTTGAAGGAATACAATTTGAAAAAATGTAAATATTTTTTTTTCTTCTTTCTAGAGACTTCCATACCACTTCCCATGGTATTCTGTCGAATGTCTTTCATAATCCTCCTCTTTTCAGTCTGTTAGTCGTAATTTCTTTTATTGTGAATATATGATCTTGTGTATTTCTTCCCTTTCTGTAACCACTGTGAGATTCTTTTAGTTCCCTTTCTATTGTCTTTCTTAGCTTTTTTTCCAGACTTTCTTCGTATATGTTTGTTACTGTGTTTTAAAGAGTTATGTCCCTATAATTTACCTCATGTCCCATTTCTTGTGGATTGGTACAATAAACCGTATTTTCAGATCTTCCGGTGTCTTTTCTTCAGTCCACATTTTGTTCATGATTTCTAGTAGAAATTCTAGATCCTTTTCGTCTATATTCTTCATCATTTCTGTAGTTATTCTCTGGTGATTTGTCATTATTTAGTGTTTTTATTATCTATTTCAATTCTTTTATGTTTATATCGGTGACGGTTTCTTCTTCTTCTTCCTCCACTTATCCGTTCGTTTTCTTTCGTTATTTTATTATTTACTGTAATTTCTGCTTCCAGTAGTGTTTCGAAGTATTCTCCCCATTTCTCTATTGTTCGTTTTTCTTGTTTTATAATTTCTTTGTTTTCTTCATTTATTTTTCTCGTGTTCTCTTCTTCCTCCACTTCTCCATTTGTTTGTTTTCTTTCTTTATTTTATTATTTACTGTAATTTCTGCTTCCAGTAGTTTTTCGAAGTATTCTCCCCATTTCTCTATTGTTCGTTTTTCTTGTTTTATTATTTTTGTGTTTTCTTAATTTATTTTTGTCGTGTTCTCTTCTTCCTCCACTTCCCCATTTGTTTGATTTCTTTAATTATTTTATTATCTACTGTAATTTCTGCTTCCAGTAGTTTTTCGAAGTATTCTCCTTATTTCTCTATTGTTTGTTTTCTTGTTTTATTATTTCTGCGTTTTCTTAATTTATTTTTGTCGTGTTCTCTTCTTCCTCCACTTCCCCATTTGTAAAATTTTACTTTTGCTTTTCCATGGCGAGTGTTTATTTTTGTTGGGTTCTCTTTCTTTTTATATTTTAGGTTTTTAAGCACTCTGTAGAACAGCTTTTGATTACTTTTGCTGTCCTTTTGCCGCTTTACAGGCTTTTATTTATTTTTATAGTTTCTTCAAATGCATTTTTTAATTTAGCCACTACTAGGTAATGATCGCTGCCTATTTGGTTTCCTCGTTTCACTTTTACATCTGCTACCAATTGCCTATTTCATTTCTATACTAATACAAAGTCTATTATAGATTTTTGCTTCCTGCTTGTTCGCTGCCTATTTGGTTTCCTCTTTTCACCTTTACATCTACTACCGATTGCCTATTTCCTTTGTATACTAAAACAAAGTCTATTATAGATTTTTCCTTCCTGCTTGGTTCTTCTCTTGTGTATATGTGTATATTTTTGTGTTCATAGAAGGTGTTTGCAACTATCATATTATGTTCCATACAGAATAGACTTTCTTCATTCCGTTTTCTTCTTGCATCCCCTTGTCTGCCCATTACCGATTTGTATTTTTTGTCTTTTATTCCCACAATCCTGTTGCCATTTTTTAGTAGGCACGTAATATTTTACTTTTGCTTTTCAATGGCGAGCGTTTATTTTTGTTGTGTTCTCTTTTTCTTTATTTTTTAGGTTTTTAAACACTCTGTAGAACAGTTTTTGATTACTTTAGCTGATAATCAAGCATTAATAATCAAGCATTAATATTCTAGGTGTTGGAAAAAGATGGATACACCAGGAAATCTCGGAAGAAAGACGGTTTCGTGGAAAATGTTTCAGACAAAAGTTACAGGGCTTGAAAAAATCTATTTAGTGCTGATATTTTCGTGACCTTCAATGACCTTAAAATTGAGATGTGAAAGTCAACAAATGGGAACCCTTAGGTTTTTGACCTAATTCGCGTAGACGAGGTTGATATCTAGGGAACCGCAGGGGCTGCAGACTTGGAAGTGGGCTGTTTCCAATTAGGAGGCTTCCAATTAGGAGATGTTTTTTTTTAAACTTTCAATTATCAATGGCTGGTAATTGCAAGAGAACCGATTGTGCTCAAAACCAATGTGTAATTAATACTTTGTCGATTTTTCGAAAAACTTTTATTTTTAACTAGCAGTTAGTACTGGTTGGTAATTACATGATAACATATTGAGCTAAAAACCAATGTATAATTAATAATTTTTCGATTTTTTTTAAAATTAAAACTAGCAGTTAGTGATGACTGGTAATTACAAGGGAACTGATTGTCCCTCGTATCGTCGACGGAAATCAGACAAATGTAAACACATTCCCTACGCGTACATCATTAAACCGTGTAATTACCGTAGGACGGCCATAAAAACAATTGACCGCCGAGCGTGTTTTGAGGCCTCCCACACCGTCGGCTCACCGAAATCATCGAATCCCTCTTCCCCTTGATTGCCGACGTCCGATCGCAACGGTTCTGGCCTTAAAATTAAAATATCTCGAAGCGATGCGGCCAGGAAGTGACCGATTCGGACAAGTGTGGCACTAATAAAACACTTGCACTCACACACCGACTCGGACATCTGAATTTTTCACTCGTCCAATGAGAATTTATTGATGTAATAGGGAACAAACCGTGATGGAATGGAAACATAAAAAGCTATCGTGTCATACATCAGGCGCGACAATAAATTAATATAAATATTAATTTTAAACAAATTAACGAAGTAACGAATACCCACACGCATTTAGGACCGGATACGTTTAATTAACGACGGGCGCGCGGGGGAGGGGCGCGGCGTGGCTTGCGCTGGCCGGCAGACTCTCGCTTAAGCGGAATATGCATTTATTAATTGATTTCAATTATGCCACAGGCGAGCGTGTGCACGTGTGAGTGTGTCCGTGTGTGGATTCCTAGAGAGGAGCAGGCCGCTGGTGTCACAATTAACCGTTCGCATGTTAATTGCAATTAACGACCACCATTTACATAAGTTTACAACTGCAACAATCAGATAAGGAGCTGGATAACGACGGGATTAATGAGGCTATTGGAAGAGAGCTCGGGCTGCTAGCAGTTAATTTGTGATGCGCCTGAGTGTTCGTGTGAAGATTTCCTAGATATCAAAATATGTTGATTTTCACACAAAAATCACTCCCATCATGAAATACTCTCTGTACCTCAAAATTACTATTTTTCGAAACATCCACACTAATTACAAGCCTCTCGAATATACACAATTATAGGAATTTACACAAACAATTGCAACACTCCCGAATATTCGTTTTAATAAAACTCACACAAAAATTACCAAAATCATGATTCAGAAATTTCCAGACTTGATTGTTAATTATGACACTTTATATGGGTATAACTCATATTTGACATAACATTGTTATTATCAGTAGACCGGTTGTGTATAAAACATGTGAGGGCCAACATGAATACATTTATATTTTTTAATGACAAAAGCAAATAAATTAAAAAAAAAATCATATCGGACGCAAGCATTCATTATTAAGTTTTTTTGTGTCTTTATAGTAAAGGGTTTTCCAATAAGAGGTGTTATTTTGAATAGCCCGCTATTTCGGTAGATGTCACTTTTGAAGCTGTCATTTCTTGGCATTTGACAAGTAGAAACTACGCCATTAATAAAAATGGTACGATACACGCTTCAACAACGCATTGAAATTATTAAAATTCACTATAAAAATGGTGAAAATTTGGCAGAGACGGTTCGTAAAACTCGAACATTTTTGGGTCGTCGTGAAGCACCTTGTCGGACCGCAATACAGAAATTGGTGGAAAAATTCGAGCTGTTGGGACAAGTTAGTGATGAGAAGAATAAAACCCGTGCACGTCGCTCAAGAACAGCCGAGAATATTGCTGCTGTAGCCGAAAGTGTTGAAGAAAACCCAGGTTTGTCCATTCCTCGTCGTTCTTTGGAATTAGGTATTCCACAAACGTCATTACACCGTATTTTGCATAAAGATTTGGGTCTTAAGGCTTATAAAGTCCAGTTAACACAAGAACTCAAGCCGGCCGATCATCAACAACGTCGTGACTTTGCTGATTGGGTCGTTGAAATGCATGAAAATGATCCGGAATTCCATCGAAAAATCATCTTCAGTGATGAGGCCCATTTCCACCTCGGTGGCTTCGTCAACAAGCAAAATTGTCGCATCTGGGGCTCAGAAAACCCAAGAGTTATTGTTGAAAAGCCTCTCTATCCTCAACGTGTGACTGTTTGGTGCGGTTTATGGTCCGGCGGAGTCATTGGACCTTACTTTTTCGAAAATGAGGCTGGCGCAACAGTTACGGTGAATGGATTGCGCTATCAAGAGATGATTAACGATTTTTTATGGCCGGAATTGGATGGTATTGATCTGGACAACGTTCACTTTCAACAAGACGGCGCTACGTGCCACACAAGCAACGAAACCATTGATCTTTTAAGGGAAAAGTTTCCGGACCGTGTTATCTCTCGAAGAGGTGATCACAATTGGCCACCGAGATCTTGTGATTTAACACCTTGCGACTTCTTTCTTTGGGGCCACGTGAAGGAGAAGGTCTACGCCAGCAGCCCAGTATCGATTCAAGACCTCAAAGATGGAATTCGTGAGGCTATCGAGGACATACAGCAGCCACTTTGCGATTTAGTTATGGAAAATTTCATGAAAAGGATTTTGTCCTGTAAGCGTGGCCGTGGTGGTCATTTGCTTGATGTTATTTTCCACTATTAACGGCATACCTTCCTCTTTGTAATGAAATAAACATCTGATGATTTATAATAAAAAATGGCATTTTTCTTTGAATATCAAAATAACACCTCTTATTGGAAAACCCTTTATTTGATATCTATTACAGTTTCGGCACAAAAAAATAAAATATTAGTGACTGCGCTATGAGCAATAGGTAGTGAAGAAAGCAAATATTATTTTCACCTATTAAATAAACTGATAAGTATCATATGTTGTTTTTATCTACATCCTGATGGTCTCTTTGATTGTAAAACATTAAAACTTTCATTCTAAGGACTATACCAACATCAAAATTTAACAAAAATGGGTTGCAAACAACGACCCAATGACCCGGTTTTTTTGCATCTGAGTGTAATTCCAACTATTAATTTTATTAGATCAAAAGCACTTAATTGTCGAGAATTTAAAAATTATTTTAGCAGAAATGGACAGAGAATATGGCGATGTTATTTATTTTTATGTACTAGGACGGTTGAGCAAAGCAAAAGGACTAAGAAGATTTTTGAACTTTTTGCCCGAAGTGAAGCTTTCTTTGAATTTAAAAGGCAAACACGTATCACAGTTAGATGGCAATTGTTGCTCAAGAAATCTTGGATTTCAAGTATCTAGTCTTCTCACTTATCAGATCTTAATACATATAAAAATGCAAGGAACAGATATGACGATCAATGAGTTTTTTACGGATATTATAATATTGATGAGAAAACTTCCCTGATGGAGAAATCAGCTCGAAAGTAATAATATAAATAAATAAAAGTAAAAGTAAAAAAATAATAAAAGTAAATAATAAGTAATAAATGTTCCTAATTTACAAGGCATATCAAGTATGTGTCATAAAAAATGAAAATGACAAAACTACCCTGATGGAGAAATCAACTCGAAAGTAATAATATAAGTAAATAAAAGTAAAAGTAAAAAAAATAATAAGTAATAAATGTTCCTAATTTACAAGGCAGATCAAGTTTGTATCATAAAAAACGAGAATGTAATAGAAAACATTTCAGAAATCAACGAAACATTTTCTGTATTTCTATAAGTATTCTTAAAAACGAAACATTTTATAGTTATTTCATGTAAAAATATTTATTTCTGTGCATTTCTTGCGCAATAGTAACTGGGTTTTTAAAGGATATATACACAGGTCAACACAATTTGTGTCTATTAGACGTATATAGCCGATTCCGATAGAAAAGTTTGCGCTGATTTCAGAAACGTCAAAAAATTGTTTCAGGCACGTCAGGTTTTTGTGTTTTTGTAAGTAAATAGTGAAAAACCTTGTAACAATTTAAAAAAAATGACCTCCATCAATGTTTTTTTCAAATTTTTGCAAAATGTGTAACTTAATTTTTTTTTCAGGATGCTAAACCGATTCCGATGATTTTTTATGGCAGTACTGGATTCAAATTTCAGTTGGACAGTTACCGATATCGCTTTTCCAACCAAACTGTAACTGAGAACGTGTTTTTGTAAGTAAATAGTGAAAAACTTTGTAACAATTCCAAAAAAGTGACCTCCAAACATTTTTTTTTGCATTTCGTACATATACATTATGCATAGTAAATACTTTCCGAAAAAATGAATTTAGACTGAAGGGACAACACATTTTATAGTTATTTCAAGTAAAAATATTTATATCTGTGCATTTCTTACGCAATAGTAACTGGGTTATTAAACGATAATTCCACTGGTCCACCAAATTTGTGTCCCTCAGACGTAAATAGCCGATTCCGATAGAAAATTTTGCGCTGATTTCAGAACCGTCAAAAAATTGTTTCAAGCACGTCAGGTTTTTGAGTTTTTCTAAGTAAATAGTGAAAAACTTTGTAACAATTAAAAAAAAATAACCTCCAACAATTTTTTTTTGCAATTTTTTTCAAATTTTGTAACTTAATTTTTTCGGGTTGCAAGACCGATTCCGATGATTTTTTATGGCAATGCTGGATTCAAATTTCAGTTTGACAGTTACCTGTATCACTTTTCTAACCTAACTATAACTGAGAACGTGTTTTGGTAAGTAAATAGTGAAAAACTTTGTAACAATTCCTAAAAAAAATGACCTCCAACATATTTTTTTTTGCATTTCGTACATATCCATGGTAAATACTATCCGAAAAATGCATTTAAACTGTAGGGACAACCCATTCGTTAAATTTTGCAGTATTATTATAAAATTTACACTTGCTACATTTACTATGGGCGAATTACTTGATGAAAAATTGTTTATTATTATTATAGGGCGGAAAGACCACTTCTAGGGTCGATAGCTTTAATAAAGATCGTTATATATATATATTATTATAATGTATTATATATGTATGTTGAACTCTCGTTTTGTTTCATACATTTACTTTTTCTGTCCCCTGACACAGTGTTTCGGCTTATTCAAGCATTTTCAAAGTATTATATTATTGACAATTTGATCGATGGCAGAAAACAAAATAATAGTTTAACCTAAATAAATACATTTATACTAATGATAATTATTGTATTTATTTTTATGCATAAGCATTTAGTAATGACGATGTTCTGCATTGTATCTACCAAAGAGGTGTTGTTGTTAACTTTTTGTATAATTAAGCTACAAATATGAAGATGATATGTGTTTAATTATTAAAAATATCTCTGGACCCAATAAACCTAGGGAATACTATAATCGTTGATAGAAAGTAATGCTGTTTTGAAGTCGATGAATAGCATTTCTAGTTTGATGTTGTGTTCTTTTGCGTTCTCTATTATTTGATTTACTGCATATATGGCATCCACTGTCGATTTTCCTTTCCTGAAACCATTTTAATAGAACACAGAGCGATTCAAAAATGGAATGCAGATACCTTAAAAGACAAGATATAAAAAGAGAAATATGAAACAAAAACTGCACGAACTCATGAACTACAAGGAAGCGAATAGGAAGACAGAAGTAGACATTGAAAGTGTTTGGCATAAAATAAGTAAGAATATAGAGTAAATAATAATAATAATTAATAACTAACTTTATGTCCTATGCATTTTCTCAGTCTTTTGTGTATTATAGAAGATAATATCTTGTGTGCTGCATTTAGTAGTGCGATATCTCTGTAATTTACACAATTCCCCTTGACACCTTTTTTATGTATAGTAATTATCCTTCCAACTATCAATTTTTCAGGTAATTGCTTCTCAATCCTTTGCATTACTTTATGTATTCTTTCTTGCAGTTCTTTTCCTCGATATTTTAAAAATTCTATATTTTTTTCGTAGCTTCCTTGTGTTTTTCCATGTTTGCTGCTTTTATTGTTTCCAATATCTCGACCATTGACGGTGGGTTATCAGTTTCGTTTTCAGGTCTTTGTTATTGTTCCTCTAAGTTTTCTTCATTCTCCTCTGTTAGCAGATTCATGAAGTATTTTTTTTGTATGTCTTTACCTTCTTGATCGTCTTCCGCTGCTTTTTCATTTTCATCTCTTATTCGTTTGATATTCAGAGAGTTCGTTTTTTAGAAGCTTTTTGTGTTTTGCAATTTTCTTTCGCGCTCTACTTCGTCCAATTTTGTATCCATCCACTCTCTTTTTATTGTCCTTGTTTCGTTGGTTTTCATCCATTTTATTCTTGCTTCGTTTTTTATTCTTACTCCGTTTTTGCATTTCTCATTACACCAGTCGTTACCATATCTTCTCTGCGTCTTTATTATTTCTTTCCCTGCTTCTATATTCTGTTTTATTTCATGCCAAACACTTTCAATGCACTGCATCAATGGCAAAGGTCAGAATGTCATCGATGGTCTATACCTTTTCAAGTTCAAATTGAGACCAATCAAGTTCAAATTGAGACCAATCAATTTCAAATTGAGACCAATCAATTTCAAATTGAGGCCAATCAATTTCAAATTGAGATCAATCAATTTCACATTGAGACTAAACAAATTCAAGTTGACACTAAACAATATCAAGTTGTCATAATAAATGTTATTTGTTTACTCTTAACTTGATATTGTTTAGTGTCAACTTGATTGTGTTTAGTCTCAATTTGAAATTGATAGGTGTCAATTTGAACTTGATTGGCCTCAATTTGAAATTGATTGGTCTCAATTTGAAATTGATTGGTCTCAGTTTGAACTTGAAAAGGTATAGAGGTAATGTGTTGCATCGTGTGAGATGCATTTCCACAGTCATTCTCAATATGGCTGCGTTTATCATTTGTAACATTATAGAATGTGTCTTAGTCAGGAGATCCGAAGATTATCTGACTGCCAGTATATGTTAGTTCATTTAGCGTTATCCAGGGTGCACCACGAGGAGGCGAACTAACTTTACACCCTATTCTTCCGTAAATTGGTTTAAACTCTATTATCGTCTCTCTCATTCTTCCCCTTATTATGAAGCCAACTCTGTTTTTCCATTTGACTTCATTTCCTGCATACGAGAATGCAGAGGATTCTGGAACGATATCTGAGGATTTTTCAGAGGAATATATGTAAAGTCTTGATTTGTAACTTGTCCATTTCCATGCCATCTCACCTTTTGGACTGCTTCTATTTCTACTCTATATGCTTGAGTTGTTCTGCTACTTCTGTCATTTTACCATCTGTCAGCATTGTTCTTATATTCCAAGTACTCATTTTTATTATATTTCTGTTTTTTTGTTTCTACTTCCTACTCATATATCTTCCCATTGCGTGGTTTTTCTTATTTAGCTGTCCTATTTCTTGATTGGCTAGAAGTTGTTTGGCACTTGCATTTCAGGCAGTTCGTTGAAGCTCTGCTCTTTGGCAACTATTGTATTATTCGAGTATGAAAATTCTATTGTTTGTATTAAAAATCCAGTTGTTTAGGTCCAATATATTTATGTTTCTTTCAAAGCTTGTATTGTTCCTTGTTTATAAAACTTGTTTGTTTAAAAATCAAACCTTGTTTATAAAACTTTGATTGTTTCGGAAATAAATCCATTATTTTTATAGAATTCTGTGAAGATTTCCAATATTTCTATCAAGCATCCTATTACTTCTTAGGAAGTTCTATTGTTTCTCCCAAAAATAATACGCATAACGAGGCAATAAATCTCTGTACTGTCGAGGCCCTAAATTATTTTGTTAATCAGGATCAACCTACTTAATACGCGGACAAAACAGGCTAATTTATGTTTATTACCCCTATTGCAGACTTTGCATCCCTTTCGGTATCGCCGGATCATTATCTTCCCGATTTTAAATCATCCCACCGAACTCCTCAATTGCCCCGGTAAACCCCGTTCACCCCCTAATCGGCCGACCTGTTAACGGCCTTCGGCCGGAATCCCCTAATCCCCGGGAAACAAATGCATTTTCCCGATTTTCCCGTTCCCCCCCTGTTCGGGCCCGTAAACCGAACGTCCTGTTTTACGATTTACCGGGGACGTTTGCGGCCGAGTTTGGCGATCCTCGCGAGCGTTTCCTGCGGTTTGCCGGATCGCGATCGGCCGATGAAAAGAATGACCCGAGGGGCGAGTGACCCTCCGGCCGAAGGGGATGGGGCGCCGAAGTGAAAAAACCGGCCGAAAAGGGGTGAGCATAAAAGGCGGATTAGCCCTATGGGGGCAGACTGGTTCGGCGGGAAATTTGCGACTCGGGGTTCGTGTAATCTTCGAGGCCCGTTTGTCTCTGTGCTGCGTGTGTAATTGGAAATTTGATTCTTGGACTGGCAAAGGAGTTTTGGAGTGATTCAGTTAGTCGCCGTGAGCTATAAAGCTCCTGTTTATTGGTGACTCCGTGTGCGGGCCTCCTTTTGTTGTTGGAATTGATTACAGGGTGAATGGGGTTTCTTATAAATCCATTACGGGGAGTACAGTGTGGACTAAAATTACTTCAGTTTTCACTATAACTACCAAACCAGAACTACAGAAGCAGCGGCGGATTTGCCACTTGAGAGGCACCCGGTTCAATTCAATTTTGACCTCCCCTACCAAAGATTTTTATGAGTGAATAATCAGACCAAATATTTTCATCTCACGTTACTAAATATTTTGTGGTACTTCCGTTATTCCACGCAGTCAACTCATAATTTTGAATTTTAGTGAGTGCAGCACAAACAGGTGATGAAGAACCTAAAATTAAGTTTTTTGTAAGTTCATGTGTTTGTATCTGCTACTTAATTAATATTGCATCTTAAATAAATAATTTCTATTTTTCTTCCCGTGTTACTAATTTTCAGGATTTTTCATTTTTTGCATCATTGCCCTTTAGACACTTATTTAGTCTTTAGAAAAACAAAAATAATTAAACAAAATCCTTCCATTAAATTTAAGGTCAATTTGAATTATTGCAGTTAAATTAAAACAATGTAATTTGTCCTGAAACATTTTTTTGATTAAGGTGCAGCCTGATGTGAGTCGATTCGAGCAATAAGGCGATGTTCGGAGTCCGAAAGGCGATCTGCGCTGCACCCATAACCCGACGATTAATTAACGAACAGAAGCACGCCCAGGGCGAGCGCACACAGAACGCATACGAAATCGAAATAAATAATCGCGTGTGATTTCTTCTCTTTCGGCCTCCACCATTCCGCTTCCTTCCTCCGGCCCGTTCCAATTAATAACGAGAATAATAAAAATAAATCAACCGGCCGGCAATGCATCATCGCCGGCTCCCGTACTCGCAGGTCTCGGTTTCACAAGCAGCAGCTAATTATCAATAAAAATTAATTAAGTGCGTTAGATTTCGGACGACCAAATGAGAGTCACTCGTGCATTTGTTTTAAACGATCGTCATTATTGGTTTGTTTCAAGTTGTGTGACATCTATTTCTTAAATAATGACACAGAAGAGATATATACATAGCAATTTTACACTATTAGTGCAAAATTTGCAACATTTGTTTAAGTTTTTTTTAAATTTGTTGAATTGTAAGAGGATCGAATGAGCGCCACCTTTTGTTGAAATCAATTACCATTATGTTATAATAGCATTTGACATTTGAATGTGATGTTGTCACATAACGAACACGTTACTATTAAGGTTTTTTTATACGAAATACACCGGATTAACTATCTACTTATTAAAATTTGTAATATAATTTTTCGCGCGTAAAATCCGATTTTAAGAACTGATCTGCGGGCGTGAAATAGCACTTTTCTGCTCTAGGGTCAGTTTTCAGCCCGATGACTGAACAATTTAGATAAAGATTTGAGATCGAAAATAAATTGATAAAAATATTTATTATTAAGGATTTTTGCACATATTTGATTTGCAGTATTATAAAAATGAGATATTGAAATGTATTCTTAAAGAAATGTGAAATGTGTTCTTTCAGGAACACATTTTCAAAATATCCATGCAGCGATTATAAATTTCTTATGTGCTGCGGAAAACAACGAAAATAATAAAATGAAGACAGAAAAGGATTTAAATTACATTTCAAAATTTTTGTCCGCTATAGTTGAAGGTTGAAGGTGTAGGTTTTACTTTTGCAATTAAAAATCTGACAGGACTTTGAAAAGAAAATTTGAGGGTTTTTTACAGGTTTCATTGAAAATGTGACAGTTGTAGTTAAAATATGACGGTTTTAGAATGGTTGTAGTTAAAAATTCTAGAGATTTTGACAGTTGCAGTTGCAAAATTAGCAAGTTTTGAAAGTTACAGTTAGACATTTTTTTAGAGTTTTTGATGGTTTGCAATTCTAAAATCAACTCATGTTAATAGTTGATTTAAAAAAATACGTAATGCTACAATCCAGTCTAATAGATCAATAAGTAGCTTAAATCTATTCTTATAAATACTATAGATAGTTATTCTATCAGATGAAAATCTGATGAAAGTCTGACAGTTTTGTATATCTGTCTAAACTGTCAAATATTGACAGGATACGACAGTTGCAGTCGATAATTTGACAGTTTTCGTACATGAATTTTAAGTTTTCCAATTGAAAACATGACAGCCAGTTGTAGTTTCAAATTTGACAGTTTTAGTAAAAAGTCTAACACTTTTTATCTCATTAGAAAATTTGACAGGGTTGTGCAGTTGGAGTTGAAAACATGCCAGGTCTTTACTGTTAGTGGGATCCGATAGAGCTTGACAGTTTTAGTTGAAAATGTTACTGTTTTTGACAGGTTTATTTGAAAATGTGACAGTTGTAGTTAAAATAAGACAGTTTTTGATGATGCAGTTTCGAATTTAACAGCTTTTGAAAGTTCCAGTTGGAAATTTAACATTTTTTTTTGCAGTTTTTGATAGTTTGCATTTAAAAATTTGACAGATGTTGACGGTTGTTGAAAATATGACAGTTTTAGACAGTTATAGTTGAAATAATGACAGTTGAAGTCGAAAATTTGACAGTCTTTAGACCTTAAATGTAAGGTTTTGACGAGTTTTCCCATTGAAAACATGACAGCCAGGTGTTGAAAATCTGATAGGGCTTGACAGTTTTAGTTGAACATTTTACTGTTTTTGAAAGGTTTAATTGAAAATGTGTCAGTTGCAGTTAAAATATGACAGTTTTTGATGGCTGTAGTAAAATTCTACAGTTTTTATAGTTGCAGTTATAAATTTAGCAGCTTTTGCTGTTAGGAGTTGGAAAGTTGCAGTTGGAAACTTAACATGCTTTTACAGTTTTTGATGGTCTGTAATTAAAAATTTGACAGATGTTGATGGTAGTTAAAAATATCACACTTTCAGACATTTGTTGTTGAAAAATTGACAGGGTACGACAGTCGCAGTTGATAACTTGACAGTTTTTATTGTTGTAATTGAAAATATGACAGTCTTTGACAGTCGCAGTTACAAATTTTAGAGTAAGAGTTGAAAAATTGATGGTTGTAGTTTAAAATTTGACAGTTTTTGACAGTTTTAGTTGAAAATTTGACAGTTACAGTTAATACTTTTAACGTTTGAAAGTTCCAGTTCGAAATTTAACATGTTTTTACAGTTTTTGATGGTTTGTAATTCAAAATTTAACAGATGTTGTGGTTGTTAAAAATATGACAGTTACAGTTGATACTATGAGGTTTTTGATACTATTGAGATTTTTGACAGTTGCAGCTAAATATTTGACTACCTTTCATAGTTACAATTTAATATTTGATAGTAGTATTTGAGATGTTTATAGTTGCACTTTAAAATTTGACAGTTGCAGTTAAAAATGTAACATTTTCAGCTTATTTGAAAATTTGACAGGGTTGGGCAGTTGGATCATTTAACAGTTGTAGTTAAAAACGTGCCAAGTTTTTAGTGCTAAAATCTAAAAGAGCTTGACAGTTTTAGTTCAAAATTTTACTTTTATTTTTCAAAATATGACAGTTTTTGATCGTTTTAGTTGAAATTCTTCAGATTTTGACAGTTGCAGTTGCAAAATTTAACAACTTTTGAGAGTTCCTGTTGGAAATTTAACATTGTTTTACAGTTTTTGATGGTTAGTAATTGAAAATTTGACAAATGTTGATGGTTGTTTAAAATATCACACTGTCAGACATTTGTTATTGTAAATTTGAAAGAGTATGACAGTTGCAGTTGATAATTTGACAGTTTTTGTACTTGTAATTGAAAACATGACAGTCCTCGGCAGTTGCAGTTACAAATTTTATAGTAATAGTTGAAAATTTGATGGTTATAGATCAAAATTTTACAGTTTTTGACAGTTTTAGTTGAAAATGAGACAGTCATAGTTGATACTTTGAACTTTTGAAAGTTTCAGTTGGAAATTTAACATGTTTTTACAGTTTTTGATGGTTTGTAATTCAAAATTAGACAGATGTTGATGGTTGTTGAAAATATGACACTTTTAGACATTTTTTGTTGAAAAATTAACTGGGTACGACGTTTTCAGTTGATAATCTGACAGTTTTTGTACTTGCAATTGAAATCATGACAGTCTTTGACAGTTGCAGTTACAAATTTTAGAGTAATAGTTGAAAATTTGATGGTTCTAGTTTAAAATTTGATATTTTTTAACAGTTTCAGTTGAAAATTTGACAATTACAGTTGATACTTTGACGTTTTTTAATCCTGCACTTAAAATTTGGGTTTTTGGCAGATGCAGGTAAATATATTACTTTCTTTCAAAGTTACAATTTAATATTTGACAGTAGTATTTAAAAGTTTGATAGTTTTTAGAATTAGAACTTTTTACTTTTTAGAAAGTAGAACTTTAAAATTTATCACTATCATTTATCAATTGCTGTTAAAAATGTAACATTGTTAGCTTATTGAAAAATTTGACAGGGTTGGTCAGTTGTAGTTGAAAATTTGGCAGTTTTTAGCAGTTGTAGTTGAAAACATGCCAGGTGTTTAGTGTTAGTGTTGAAAATCTGATAGAGTTTGACAGTTTCCGTTGCAAATTTTACTGTTTTTGACAATTTGAAGTTAAAATATGACAGTTTTTGATGCTTGTAGTTAAAAATTCTACAGATTTTGACAGTTTTAGTTGCAAATATAACAGCTTTTGAAAATTCCAGTTGAAAATTTTACAATTTGTGACAGTTAAGTTGAAAATTTGTACCTTATTGTCAGTTTTTGATTGTTTATATAAAAACTTTGACAGGTGTTAAAAAAGGACAGTATCAGACAGTTGTAGTAGTTTCGATTCTAATTGTAAGAGATGAAATTTGTTAATTTTTGGCAATTGTACTTGAAAATTTTTCAGCTCTTATTGCTAAAATTATTGCTCTTCTTGCTCTTATTGTTAAAATCTGACTGGACTGCGACAGTTCCAGTGAAAACAAAATACGGTTTTTGAAAGGTTCAGTTGAAAATGTATTTAAGAAAAACAAACACAAAACATTTTATCAATATTTTGAAGCTTCAACTTCATTAAATATTGATTTTCTCGAAATGTGGAAAATTTGATAATAATTTATAGGCTGAAAATTTAGAAAAAATGTTTAATCTTTAATGTTGAGTCTTCAAAAGAAATGGTTTTGTAAAAACATTCAAAAACAATTTTGAACCCGAATATCCTCCTGCCACAGTGAAAACACTTCCCTGTTAAAGCCTTGTTTACATTTGGAAAGTTTACTGGCTGAAAGTACTTGCCGCCAGTAAACTTACGATGTGTAAACAAGAAAATTGTCTTTCAAGAAACAAACTAAACAAGAAAGAAAGGCGTTTTTCTAGTTTACACATCGTAACTTTACTGGCGGCAAGTACTTTCCGCCAGTAGACTTACCAAATGTAAACGAGGCTTTAGTATTGTTTTTTTTTTAATAATCAAACAACATATAAACGGTCATCTGATTCAGTTTGATTATCACTTTATTTATTTGATCAGTATCTTCGTACCCGAATACCACAATAGGAACAACAATTTACGAACAATTGATTAATCATGAAAATGCTGTCTGACATGATTTTTTGTACGATTTATTTAGTTATTGATTAGTTATTTGGTGCATTGTGTGTTGTAGGTATAAGGTAGTCGCGAATAAATTCCATTTGTTTTCGAGTAAATAGGTGAAAGACGTGCAGAAGAGGGAAACGAGAGAACTGCGTGGGGGGCGGCGAAGTGGCGGCGGGGGTTTGAGGTGCGCCGGCATTAATTTGCCACATTATATTCCTCTTGATAAAACAATATCTTTTATTAATAGGCCCGGTGTATATTAAACAAAACCATTTAAACATAACACAGCGGAAACCAAATAAGCCAAAATTTGAAAATCTAATCTAAATTTAACGAAACGGCTCCCGAACGTGCATGCACACGTATTAACATGTACTTGGGGCCGGCGGACTCCCAGGTCCGGAGAGATGGACGTATCCGGCAGCAGGGAGGGCAAAGAAAAGAGAAGAGCGAAACGAGCAGGGGCCCACTAATAATTCATAAATTGAATGTTTCACAATTGCTAATTCAACATCATTCACACAGTCCGCTTGTTCTTAACTGGAAATGTATGTAATTAAGTTTATTTTCTATTATGTTTCGTATAGGTACCAGTTGACCAAAGCATAAATAATTTAATTGTTCGCACAGCGGCCCAGCAGAAGGGGTGCAATTGGGGGCGGCTGGCGGCGCGTCCACTGCTCGCGCTGGCCGTGCGGCGGGGGTTAGTTAAATTAAGTTTTGCTTTATGCCGTATTGCGGCCGGTCGGCTACTACAATGTATTAATTCCTTTAGGGCAGCTAAAAGTCACTCAAAACGGTGCATTCGGAGGTTAACTCTTTGATGTTTACATTGTGTGTGTAATTCGGTTGATACGGAGCCCCCCGCGGCCACCGGAATCTATAGCCGCCCCCCAAATCTTATTAGCGCTATCTTTCGGGACTTCATTAACCTGCCGCGCGCTGCCAACTTAGCCGGCCGAAATTAATAAACAAATAAATCCCGGAACGGCCCACGCGCAACTTTGAATAATTAAAAGCCAATATAAATTCATGCAATTCAGAGCGGATACTGAATAGGAGAGCCCTACGTCATAACTTTCATGAAAATTTCTAGGGTATTCCGTAATTAAATTGAGAATTGATTTGCTCGCAGACCGGATAATAATTAAATAAACACAAACACAGATTCCATCACTGACAATCCTCCACATTATTCCATACAACGTGCAATTTTAATTAAACTCCCATCCCTACAAAATATATAAAATTACAAGAATACGCAAAATTCACATCTGATTATCCATACTGATTTAATATGCTTGCATGTCCTCACATTTTATTTGGAGCTCATGTGTCGTGTAGTGCTGTCGGGTTCGAAACGCTCATTTAAAACAAAACTGTTAACAATAACAACCCAACTTAGAAGATTACTCCTTTTCGACGGTAATTAGCCTTAGCCTTCAATTCAATTAAATTCAATTTAATATTTTCAGCCTTTTCATATAAATGATAAATCTATGGTTGGTGGGCCAAAACTTACAAAATAATCAGTACACTAAACAATACCATCAACCCATCAACCATTAAACCAAAATTTTTCCAATCAACAACGGCAAAAATCTCAGAACTGTTTTCTCGGAAAACATTCGGAAAATGAAAAAAAAGTGCTATAAATGATTAAATGTGATGTTAATGTTAATGAAGTTTGATAGCCTACAATTCCAATCTGCTGTTTAGAATAATAGTGCACTATCTCAATCTGTAGAAATTGAACTTCTCGAATCTATACGAGAAATGTTCAGAATGTACGTATCTAAAAATAGATTCTGAAGGCAATGTTCAGTGGTATGTAACACTCAAAGGTTAAGATTGAGCCGTATTCAACTTTTTGCATTAACTGAAAGTACAGACATCCAACAATATTATCACGAAATTTTAAGCAAATCCGCCATCTACACAAAAATTCTACAAAAATTTCAGTTTTTATAGGAGATCGATAGTATATTCTACCCAAGGCGATGTTTAATGGCTAAAAAGTAATAGATTCTGATCAAAGAGCAGGCAACTCAAGAATTACGAATGCGGTATTGTTAACTTTTTGCATTTTCCGAAAGCACACCGTAAATGATGTACTAAAATTTTAAGCAAATCCGGTCAATTAATCGCTTTCAATTCCTACAACATTTTCAGCTTGAATAATTATTATACCTCAAACGTAACATATTCTAAAGGGGATGTTTATTGGCATGTACCCCAAAATCTATAAATGGGTTGCTTTCAAGTTTTTGCATTTTCTAAATGCGAACAGTTGGACATAGTATCTCTGTATAACTTTGTTTTTGAATGTGTAGTTTTAACTGTCTACCTACTCTTGTTAGCTAACAAATTTAGTGTAAAGTTTATGATTTGTGTAAAGTATCAAAAAATAGGTTATTTTCAAACCGATTTTGCAAGCAAGAATCACCCAGAAACATTTTGAAACATATTCCATTAGAAAGAGCATGTTTTAAACCCCGTATAAAAGTTTGATAGATGTTTCAACGCAAACATATAAGGCCCTAAAATCAGGGCCAAAAGCCCGAAAATCAAAATTATGCATATTAAAAAACTCGTGAATGAGATAATGAGGCTCAAAGTTGCCGAAATCTTGATGTACTATTGTCGGTTCCAGTATAGTGTCAAACAAAGAGCTGTAGCACCATGAATATTCTGTCGGCGAACCTAAAATTTTACCAAACTTCGTTTAGGACATACGTAGTCCAAATTTGGCTAATTCCGAGATGGTCGCTCAGGGAGCCCTAGCACTTCAGATGGAATGAGATGAAGATAGATATTGTGAAGATATTTTAGACAAGTTTTGATAGTACGAATTGAAAACTTGACAGATTTTGATAGTTATCGTTGAAAATTTGTCAGGAATTGGCAATTGGAGTTGAAAATGTGAGAAAAAATCTTCAGTTTCTATAAAATTATAATATCTAGAAGAAACGTAAATTTCACAACGATTTTGGAGAAATCTATCTCTTAAATTGCAAGAGTCTCTTTTAGTTTTTCATAACTCATTGAAATTCTATCCAGAAACTTTTTAAACGCCTCTTGAAGAGTATGTAGGGGTTGTAGTTATTTATTTTACAGATTTTAGCTGTTGCATTTGAAAATGTAGTAGCTTTGATTTAACTGTTGCTTATAAAACTTTAATACGTTTTGGGACAGTTTTTGATGGTACGCACTGAAAAATTTGACATATTTTAAAACATAGCAGATTGAGACAGTTTATTATATTTATTATTATGATATTTATTATTATATTGACGTAAGTAAACCTGTAAATGGTGTTAGCATTAATAAATTATTATTATTATTATTATTATTATTATTATTAATACTTTTTGACAGTTTTTGATGGTACACAGTTAAAAATTTGACAGATTTAAAACATTGTAGTTGTAGTTGAAAAACTGGAGTTTGTCATTTGGAGTTGAAAATTTGATAATATGTGGCAGTGCAAATTAAAAACTTGACAAGTTTTGTTAGTTATCTTTGAAATTTTGACAGGAATGGGCAACTGGAGTGGAAAATTTGAATAAAACAGTCTTAAACCTTCGGCCTCAATAAAATTATAATTTATAGAGAAACTTTCATAGGAATTTTAAAGAAATCTATTTCTAATATTGAAAAATTAGTTTTGAATATGTGTTAAATCTATCAATGCTATCCAAAAAAAAAACCCAAACACATCTTAAACTGTTTTTGGTGGTTGTAGTTGAATTTTTTTACAGAATTTAGCTATTGCTCAATATGGCATTAATGTGGCAACTTGGTTTTGATTGGTTTTGATAGTTATCGTTGAATATTTGACAGGAATGGGTAATTGGAGAGGAACATTTAAAAAAAAAAATCTTCAGCGTCTATAAAATTATAATACCTAGAAGAAAATTCGTAAATTTCACAAGTATGTTAAACGAAACTTCTTAAATGCATCTTGAAGAGTTTTTAGGGGTTGTAGTTATTTAGTCAAATTTTAGGTTCACCGACGGAATATTTATGGTGCTCAGTTTCTATAAAATTATAATATCTAGAAGAAACGTCGTAAATTTCACAAGGATGTTAAAAGAAACTTCTTAAACGCATCTTGAACAGTTCTTAGGGGGTTGTAGTTATTTATTTTACAGATTTTAGCTGTTGCATTTGAAAATTTATTAGCTTTGATTTAAAAGTTGCTTATAAAAGTTTAATACGTTTTGAGACAGTTTTTGATGGTACGCACTGAAAAATTTGACAGATTTGAAAACATGGCAGTTTGAGATAGTTGCAGTTGAAAAAAGCATTTTGGAGAAATCTATCTCTTAAATTTCAAGAGTCTCTTTTAGTTTTTCATAACTTATTGAAATTCTATCCAGAAACTTTTTAAACGTATGTTGAAGAGTTTTTAGTTGTAGTTATTTATTTTACAGATTTTATCTGTTGCATTTCAAAATTTGGTAGCTTTGATTTAAATGTTGCTTATAAAACTTTAATACGTTTTAAGACAATTTTTGATGGTACGCACTGAAAAATTTGACAGATTTTAAAACGTGGTAGTTTGAGACAGTTGTAGTTGAAAAACTGACAGATTTTGACAGTTGGAGTTGAAAATTTGGCAAGTTGTGACAGTGCAAATTGAATACTTCACATGTTTTGATGGTTAGCTTTGAAATTTTGAAGGTTTATCAAATTTAGTGTAAAGTTTATGATTTGCATAAAGTACCCAAAGATTGATTATTTTCGAACCGATTTTGCAAAGAAGAATCACCCAGAAACATTTTAAAACATATTCCAATAGAAGGGGCATGCTTTTAAACCCCCTATAAAAGTTGGATAGATGTTTCAACGCAGACATATAAGGTCCTAAAATCAGGGCCAAATAACCAAAAGGCTGTTTTTTCTCTTTTACTTATTTTTTCATCAAAATTCCCCCCTTTAGTTTTGTTTTGTTTTTGCTAAAACAGATTTTTGCAAACTTTCAGAATTCACTTACCCGAACTCTTGTTTTCTAAATTAGTAAAATTTTTGCTGTTCATTAAATTCAATTTTTACTATCATAAATGAAACACATGATTCTTCTCAATTTTTCAAGTTTTAAATTTTTGACTTACGCCGTTTTAACTAAAACCGGTTCAACGTATGGGATATTTCTAACGTTATGCATTTTTCGGAAATAAAAGGCAAAAATTCCAAAAAATCCAATATTACAGAAACGTTTGAGATCTATATACGTATTATTTTAGATATACCCATGTAACAACAACAACTACAAGTGTTACCTTAATAATCTAAAATTTCCATATTTTCAAAATTGATAGAATTATTTAGAATTATTTAATATTTCTGTTCATAAATGTAAAATATTTTGGAACGGCGGATAGACCGGTTAGGTGGATAGATAAATATCGATCTACTACTTGTAGTAATATCTTAGTATATATAATACTTTTCACTTATGAATTACTCGATTACTGTTTAGTTGTGAAGAGTGCCAAAAGCGTTTTTTCGATAAGTTTTGTGGGGGTGGGGGTAGGAGGTTTAAATGCAATTAAGATATGGGGGTCATGGATAGGGTCTTTGGCCATTTTTGTCATGAAGATTAGTAAGCCTGTTTAAAAAAAATCGTTAAAAAAAAAATGTATATGTATGAAATTGAGCATGCATACTATGCCTATTTGCACATACTGTATAAGTAATACTGGTTAGGTATAACTGTAATATGTCCCCTAAAATCTACTATATTACTCGATACATGAAAAAAGTAGTAACACCAATCTTTAAAAGGATCTTTTTAAAGGTAGATTTTTATAGGAAGATAAATGGATTTTTATCTAATTATCTTTATCTTTATTTGCACATGCTAAGTTAGGTTAGGTTAGGTTCGGTTATGTTATGGAACTTTTACATAACAAATATAATGTAATTTTTGCAAAGTTGAGAAAATTGCACGTGCACATAAATGTATTCTGTGAAAGAGGTATATTTATATCATTTACAAGTGCATTGGCACACAGATTTGTGGGTTGTTGAACTATTGATATAAGCCAATCAATTTAGGTGGAATAATCGATTAGACTATTGATTACTCGCAGCCTTAACTCGCTACATCGCTATAGTTAAATAATGAGAATTGAAATATTTAAAAAATATATCTTTTTAAAGGAAGATAAAATGACTTTTATCTAATTATCTTTATCTGCATATGCTAAGTTAAGTTAAGTTCGGTTCAGTAATGTTATGTAACTTTTACATAACAAATATAATGTAATTTTTACCCAGTTCAGAAAATTGCAAGTGCACAAAAATGTATTCTGTAAAATAGATATACTAATATCATGTTTTGATGTTATCATTGTCTACTCGGAGTATATTGACTTTGGCACTTCTAGCACTGAAAGCATAAACGTTTCTAACCTCATGCGAAGTATTTTTGGTCAAAAATTGGCATTGATACTTCTTGTATCAAGCCACAAATTTGTGGATTGTCAACTATTGATAAAAGGCAATCAATTTAGGTGGAAGAATCGATTAGACCATTGAATAGTCTGAGCCTTAAATCACTACATTGCTATGGTTAGTTAATGAGAATTGAAATATTTAAAAAAAATATGAAAACTTTAAAAGTTTTTGCATTTCTTAATTAGTGTCTCATATACTTTAGCATAATGATTATATTTAAAATGTGTTAACTACATGTTAAACCCAGCATTTTTTTTATATTACAATATGCCCAAGTAGATTATACACCGGCGTAAACCGTGCGCAAGTGTTACTCTCAGAAGGATTTAATTATGGCCGTAATCCTGGCGATTAATACATCAACTTAATAATTAACAAATGTTTGACTGAAGTCTAGCGCAGCAGCCACGGAACGGCGATTAAATTACCTTAAACACCACAACGGCATGCAGTTCGATAATTACACAATTACCCACCAAATTGGCCATCAAATAATAACCGATTTATCAGTTAGCTCGCCGCAAATCGCCAGCTAGCCGCACACAAGAGCAAACTTGCACACCAAAACGCGCTATTGAATGGGCCCTGCTTCTTGAGGCGAAGGCGAGGATGACCCAGATTTAGATCGACAATAGGATAACTTCGGCTCTTTGATTGGGTATCGGCGCTGGACACTGGCCATCGGCCAATCCCACCGCGCAAACAGGTGTCTTCGTCTAGCGAAGATGCACTGCTTTTAATCAAAACGCTGTGTTAGAGAGGTCAAGCAAAACCAATAAAAAAAATTAAAAAATGTATAAAGTTCGCAAATCTCAATGCAACTATTTAAAATTCCTCTGCATTTTTATTGTTAGCAAAAGAAGGTTTTTA
Source organism: Othius punctulatus (assembly GCA_951805005.1). Taxonomy (NCBI): domain Eukaryota; kingdom Metazoa; phylum Arthropoda; class Insecta; order Coleoptera; family Staphylinidae; genus Othius; species Othius punctulatus. Next base: position 20,269,722 of record OX638146.1, read on the forward strand.
CGTGAACGAGCGTTTATTGGAATGCCAGTAATTAATCATCCACATTTTTGGTATCCATCGTGCAATTGTTAAAATAAGTGAGCTAGTTTTTGCTTAATCTTAAAGATATCATAAATAATATTATAAAAATAAATCTTCATTGGGTGTTCAATTACAGAATTCCAATGCAAATGTAGTTCATTTTTATTTTCATTCAATATTTTTCATAATTTGCATCATACTTCTAGCCGTGGATTCGAACTCAAGATCTCTGAATTTATCAGCAAATATGTTAGCCCTCCGACAAAGATTTGCCAAAATCATTTATATTAATGTTCCCATAAATTATGTTCCCTCAGTCTCATGTGCACAGAAAGTCACAAACTAAGCAGTCTATCATTTGATGATGCACGAAAGAAAATATTTTAGTTTAATATAATTCCTTAATCTTTATAACTGTTTCAGGAGATTATATAATAAGCCTTGGAAATTTTGTCTTTTAAAAGATTTTTTTTCTTTTTACCTGAGTTTGCATTTTTAAGTTTGTCATGAATAAAAGTGATTTTAAGTTAAAGATTTATTATTGCACTATCTATATATTTCTTAATTGTATTTCAGAGTAATAATCTAGGTATCCGAAAGTCATATTTTTCACTGACATATAATATCTGGACTTTTAAAGGGCCCCATATCTCAAATAGCTTAGGGCCTAATCAAGTCTAAATCCGGCCCTGTTTATATATAAAATTAATTGAAACAACTGCAATTTTCGGACACACCTGCACTGATATTGTAAAAAATATAACGATTTGAAAAATTTAATAGGTCAGGTATGCAATAAGTAGAAGCATTATATAATATAATTTTTTAAATAATGAAAGTTTTCAAGACAAAAAGAAACGCCTAAATTTACAATAATTACGACAGCTATTATTACAGTACTTAGTTGCAAAAAGTGCAACTTTACGAAAATATGTGTTTTTTATTGACATATAATAAATTAAATTGGATTAATATCCAATCCGCGATTCTTGAGATATTTGGTTTTTGCAGTGAACATTTGTGTTCCATTAATATTTGCAAATATTAATTAGACATCGTTAGCGAAATCTCAACAACTAGCGTGCCAATATGAATACAATTTATTATTGTTATTAACTCATATTTTGAGACATGAAGAATTAAATTGGATGGATATCCAATGCGTGATTCTTGAGATATTTAATTTTTACAATGCTTATGTATTTTCCATTATTATATTCAAATAATGATAAGACATCATTACCGATATATCAACAATCAGCGTGCGAATATCAGTATAATTTATTATTGTTATTGAGTGATATTTTGAGATACGAAGAACTAAATTAGATGAATATCCAGTGTGTGATTATTAATATATTTAATTTGTACTATGGTTATGTATTTTCCATTGATATTTTCAAATAATGATGGGACTTTATTAGCAATTTCTCGAAAACTAGCGTACCTATATGAAATCAATTTATCACTGATATTGACCGATATTTTTATATATAATAAAATAAATTACATTAGTATCCAATGCGCGATTTTTGAAAAATTTGATATTTACAGTGAACATATGTTTTCTATTGATATTTTCAAATAATGATAAAACATCATTAGTGATATCTCAACAACTAGCGTGCCAATATTAACTAAATTTATTACTGAAATTGAGCGATATTTTGAGATATAAAGCGTTAAATTGCATTGATATCCAATGCGTGATTATTGAGATATTTAATTTTTACTATAGTTATGTATTTTCCATTGATATTTTCAAATAATGATGTGACTTTATTAGCAATATCTAGAGAACTAGCGTACCCATATTAACTCAATTTATCACTAATATTGACCGAAATTTGGAAATATAATAAGTAAATTACATTAATATCCAATGCGCGATTATATAAATATTTGATTTTTACATTGAAGATATGTTTTCCATTGATATTTTCAAATAATGATAAGACATCATTAGTGATATCTCAACAACTAGCGTGCCAATATCAATTACATTTATTATTGATATTGAATGATATTTTGAGATACGAACAACTAAAATAGATGAATATCCAATGCGTGATTATTGAGATATTTAATTTTTACTGTGGTTGTGTATTTTCCATTGATATTTTCAAATAATGATGTGACTTTATTAGCAATATCTAGAGAACTAGCGTAACCATATTAACTCAATTTATCACTGATATTGACCGATATTTAGATATATAATAAATCAAATTAGATTAATGTCCAATGTGCGATTCTTGAAATATTTGATTTTTACAGTGAACATTTGTTTTCCATTGATATTTTCAAATAATGAAAAGACATCATTAGCGATATCTTAACAACTAGCGTGCCAATATCAATATAATTTATTATTGATATTTAGCGAAATTTACAGATATGAAGACTTATATTGGATGGATATCCATTCGTGATTCTTGAGATATTTAATTTTTACAATTTTTATGTATTTTCCATAGATATATTAAAATAATGATGTGGCCTTATTAGCAATATCTCGAAGAGTAGCGTACCTACATGAACTCAATCTATCACTGATATTGACCGATATTTGGGTATATAATACATTATATTAGATTAATATCCAATCATTTCATTGATATCCAATGCGTGATTATTAAGATATTTAATTTTTACTATGGTTATGTATTTTCAATTGATATTTTCAAATAATGATGTGACTTTATTAACAATATCTAGAGAACTAGCGTACCCATATTACCTTAATTTATCACTGATATTGACCGATATTTAGATACATAATAAATCAATTTAGATTAATATCCAATGTGCGATTATTGAAATATTTGATTTTTACAGTGAAGATATGTTTTCCATTGATATTTTCAAATAATGATAAGACATCATTAGTGATATCTCAACAACTAGCGTGCTAATATCAATTAAATTTATTATTGATATTGAGTGATATCTTTAGAAATAATGCGTTAAATTTCATTGATATCCAATGCGTGATTATTGAGATATTTAATTTTTACTATGGTTATGTATATTCCATTGATATTTTCAAATAATGATGTGACGTTATTAGCAATTTCTCGAAAACTAGCGTACCCATATCAACTCAATTTATCACTGATATTGACCGATATTTAGATATATAACAAATCAAATTAGATTAATATCCAATGTGCGATTCTTGAAATATTTGATTTTTACGGTGAACATTTGTTTGCCATTGATATTTTCAAATAATGATAAGACATCATTAGCGATATCTTAACAACTAGCTTGCAAATATCAATATAATGTATTATTGATATTTAGCGATATTTTGAGATATGAAGACTTATATTGGATGGATATCCATTCGTGATTCTGGAGATATTTAATTTTTACAATTGTTATGTATTTTCCATTGATATATTAAAATAACGATGTGGCCTTATTAGCAATATCTCAAAAACTAGCGTACCTATATGAACACAATCTATCACTGATATTGACCGATATTTGGGTATATAATAAAATAAATTACATTAATATCCAATGCGCGATTCTTGAAATATTTGATTTTTACAGTGAACATACGTTTTCCATTGATATTTTCAAATAATGATAAGACATCATTAGTGATATCTCAATAACTAGCGTGCCAATATCAATTACATTTATTATTGATATTGAGTGATATTTTGAGATATGAAGCATTAAATTTCATTGATATTCAATGCGTGATTATTGAGATATTTAATTTTTACTTTGGTTATGTATTTTCCATTGATATTTTCAAATAATGATGTGACTTTATTAGCAATATCTAGAGAACTAGCGTATCCATATGAACTCAATTTATCAGTGATATTGACCGATATTTAGATATATAATAAATCAAATTAGATTAATATCCTATGTGCGATTCTTGAAATATTTTATTTTTACAGTGAATATTTGTTTCCCATTGATATTTTCAAATAATGATAATAAGACATATTTAGACCCATATGAAATCAATCTATCACTGATATTGACCGATATATGGGTATATAATACATTAAATTAGATTAATATCCAATGTGCGATGCTTGAAATATTTCATTTTTACAGTGAACATTTGTTTTCCGTTGATATTTCCAAATGTTGATAAAACATCATTACCGATATATCAACAACTAGGCTCAAAAATATACCCTTTTTTTACACTTAGATCTGTTTGCCTTTGGAGTGGAACTGAACTGGAGATCCCATGCCCTGTTAAATAAACAAGTAATGAAAAAACGTATTACCATTCATACAGAAATAATTACATATTATTATTTAAATAATTCTACATGCTATATTGCTATTATAATATTATAATAATTGCAATGTAAGCCCCTTGGCAGAGCATTTCGATTAACTGCTAATATAATTGCAGGCTCAAAAATCTACCAATTTTTTTCACTGAGATATGTTTGCCTTTGGAGGGGAACTTAAACTGGAGCTCCCATGCAGTCTCAAAAATCTACCGTTTTCTACACTGAGATTTGTTTGTCTTTGGAAGGGAACTGAAACTGGAGCTCCCATGCACTGTTAAATAAACAAATAATAAAAAATACTTATTACCATTCATTCAGAAATAATTGCATATTATTATTTAAGAAAATCTACATGCGACGATTACGAAATAATGAACACTTTAAGTACGACGCATTAACGTATTGAAATAATTTAACTATAGGAGACGCAATAAAAAATAAATATTGGTTTTATGGGACATGGTAAATTCATAAGGATTACGAAGCGTAATAATAAGTAATCGATGCGATGCATGTGATTCTAATCTGATCGCGGTAATGTTTTATTGCATTTAATGCCATGCCCTGTGAATGTGTGTCAGGTTATAAATATGAAATATGGATATGGGCATAAGAATCGATAGTTTAATATGAAACTAGATATCAATAAATTACGGCTATAAAAATATCGAGGTTGTTATGTGCGTGTCTAATTAATAAACTGATAACAAATATTGACACATCAAAACAAAACGGGTATGATAAACGAGGCAATATTTAGACTGCACTTTAAATATAGCGTTAATAAATGATACGATCGAGTAGCACGAAGCTCTCAAATATTATGCTAGGTGTATGTAAAATTTATTAGCATGTGGATTTATAAGCCAGAAATTAATACGTTTGAAAAGTTTGTAATTCCGCAATTATGTATTATCAAAATACATAGTTATTAGTAACAATCGAATAATAATTTATTATTCAGCAAAATGCAAACTGAAAATCTGATTATTCAATCCAATATATTTTTACTCATAGAGTTGAAACTATGTGCATTGATGCCCATCGGTCAGGAAACGACTCATTGTATAATTTTGTTTCCCGGCTAGCCGGGAATACATTTTCCCAGCTAGCAAGTGTCACTGTCACTCTGATAAATCACAAAACTTGTAAAGTAAACTAAGAACAATATTAAACTATGTAAGCAACAGTAACTACATGCAACAGTCTGTTGCTTTTGCTGCAACTACCCGCAGATTAGGAGGAGTAAATTCGATTTCACTGTCAGACATATTTGAAAAATGTCGAAAGAATTTTTGATTTATAAAATATTTGCATCTGTCAAAATGACAAATTTGTTATTTTCCTTTGGCAACAATTTCGCAGATCGCATTGATAATAGCTATTTATGGTATTAATGAATAAAGTAGAATTTTATCCACGAAAAAACAGTTTAGCGAAAGAGGCGAAGCCGAGTGCGATAATGTTTTCGAGTGGATAAAATTGCCTTATTCACGTGTATCATATACGATTTTTTCCAATTCGTTATCAGAATTGAAGAATTTGCGTGAAGTGTCACATTGTCAGGTGACTACGAGATCAATTATTCTTCGGTTTTTAGACAATCTTTGAAGATGTAGATCCAATAATGATACATTAAACATCCATCAAGGAAGGCATTATGCTAGTCTTGAAAAAAATTGTTCATTATTCCGAATAAATCTACCAAACTTATAGATCTTTAGACTAAAATTGAAGATATTACTTCATTATTCATCAAAAAACTTGATTTTGTTGAGTTTTCTTGAAGATATTTCTTCATTATATAAATGAATCAACTATGGCCAAGGTAGATGAAAAAGTATTCTGGCCAAGGTAGATATAAATGTATTATTTAAGGATTTATCTCATTTTTCATAAGGGGTCGATTAATCTTCGGTATTTCGACAATCCTTGAAGATGTAGATCCATTAACGATACATTAAACATCAAGGCATTATACGATTCTTGAAAAAATAGTTCATTATTAAGAATATTTCCGACAAACTTAGATCTTTTGACTAATCTTGAAGATATTACTTCATAATTCATCAAAAAACTTGATTTCATCGACTTCTTGAAGATATTACTTCATTATTCATATTAATCAACTCTACCCAAAGTACATATAATGGCATTCTTTGACAATTTCGCTCATTATTCATAAGGGATCTATTAATCTTCGGGTTTTAGACAATCGTTGAAGATGTAGATTTATTAATGATACATTATACAATTAAGAAAGTCATTATGCGATTGTTGACAAAATTAGTTAATTATTCAGAATAGATCCATCAAACTTAGATTTTTAGACTAATCTTGAAGATATTTCTTCATTATTCATCAACAAACTTGATTTAATTGATTCTTGCAGATATTACTTTATTGTTCATATGAATCAACTCTACCCAAAGTACATATAATGGTATTTTTGAAGGATTTATCTCATTCTTTATAAGATATCAATTAATTTTCGGTTTTTAGACAATCATTGAAAATGTAGATTCATTAATGATACATTATACTAATATCAAGGAAGGCATTATGCGATGGTTGAAAAAATTAGTTCATTATTCAGAATAGATCCATCAAACTTAGATCTTTAGACTAATCTTGAAGATATTTCTTCATTATTCATCAACAAACTTGATTTCATTGATCTTGAAGATATTACTTCATTATTCATATGAATCAACTCTACCCAAAGAACATATAATGGTATTTTTGAAGGATTTATATCATTCTTCACAAGAGATCAATTAATCTTCGGTTTTTAGACAATCATTGAAGATGTAGATTTATTAATGATACATTATGCTACAATCAAGGAAGGCATTATGTGATGGTTGAAAAAATTAGTTCATTATTCAGAATAGATCCATCAAACTTAGATCTTTAGACTAATCTTGAAGATATTACTTCATAATTCATCAAAAAACTTGATTTCATTGACTTCTTGAAGATATTACTTCATTATTCATATGAATCAACTCTACCCAAACTACATATAATGGCATTCTTGGAGGATTTCGCTCATCCTTCATAAGGGATCAATTAATCTTCGGATTTTAGACAATCATTGAAAATGTAGATTAATTAATGATAAATTATGCTACAAACAAGGAAGGCATTATGCGATGGTTGATAAAATTAGTTCATTATTCAGAATAGATCCATCAAACTTAGATCTTTAGACTAATCTTGAAGATATTTCTTCATTATTCATCAACAAACTTGATTTCATTGATTCTTGAAGATATTACTTCATTATTATGAATCAACTTTTCCAAAAGTACACATAATGGGATTCTTGAAGAATTTCTCTCATTCTTCATAATACATATATCAATTAATCTTCGGTATTTAGACTATCCTTGAAAATGTAGGTCAATTACTGATGCATTAAATATCCATCAAGGAAACCATTATTGTATTCCTGAAGAAATTAGTTAGTTATTCATAATATACACCAAACTTAGACCTTTATACTAATCTTAAAGATATTACTTCATTGTTCTTCAACAAACTTGATTTTATTGAGTTTTCTTGAATATATTACATCATCATTTAAATGAATCAACTATAGGTAGATAAAATAGTATTCTTGAAAGATCTATCTGATTCTAAATAAGAGATCAATTAATTTTCTGTAGTTAGACTAGAGGATTTATCTGATTCTAAATAAGAGATCAATTAATTTTCTATATTTAGACGTATTCAGACTAGGTGGATCTATTAATGATGCATTAAACATGCATTAAGACATGAATTATTTTATTCTAGAAGAAATTGGTTAGTTATTCGTAATAGATCCACCAAACTTACATCTTTAGACTTATATAGAACTTCTAAACTTAAACTTGACTAACCTTGAACTTATTACTTCATTATTCATAAACAAACTTTATTCAAAGAAAGCTATCATTGAAGCTCTTATCGTATTCTTCATAATTAATTTATAAAGTTTTGTTTGTGAGACTATTCTTGCACATATAAATTTTACTCTCCAGTTTTAAATCTTTGGCTAAGGAAGGTGTTACCATAGTGATATACATAATGATCATATTATTTGTAAGTCATACATAACTAATAATAAGATATCATCTTCAATGATACTATAATATCATCCTTGATCAATATTTTATCATACCGAAATTTTCGAATAAACGAAAATTTCAAGGATAGTGCGAATTTACCTATTTGTATACATTATTCCCGTTGTCAATGGTAATAGTGAATAATGTGAAAATGTAAACATATTATTTACCCATTCGATTAAAGTGTAGTTTTAACGATGAGATTCAATATACATAATGAGCATTTTAATAATGCGAATTGGAAGCACTTGGTTATAATGATCCGTTTCCCCGCTTGGTACGTAATGTACTATTATTCACATATAATATGATTGTTCATCATGATGTGATGAATCATGTGATATGATAATATGCGCGTTGTAGCTTCATGGGGCCTTCGGAAAATTTGAATTTTGGGCCCCCTATGTATAGAGTCAAGTTTTTTGCTGTGTGTTGAAAAAATATAATACTCATTTGGGGGCCCCTCTGACGTTGGGGGCCTAATATGGGGGCCTAATATGTACCTAATGTTAAACTTTGCATTTCGTTTTAGAAACTTTTGTATCTGACAAAATAAATCTTTCGAATGGACTCATAACTGTCTACAACTTCAAAGAAAAATAATGTTACATCCAATATCTAAAATGTAATGTGTAAAAACTATGGGTAACTACCTAATTCATGATATCTGACAAAATAAATCTTTCGAATGGACTCACAGCTGTCTACAACTTGAAAGAAAAATAATGTTACATCCAATATTTAAAATGTAATTAAAAACTATAGGTAACTACCTAATTCATGATTTAAAAAATCTGATAAAACGTACCTTAATAATGTCTGAAAATTGTTAAAAATATCAACATGCCGATCAGATCCTATAATCGATCGTTGACTTCGATTTGGTAACAACTAAAACCGAAGAAGTATAATTAAAGATTCAAACATTAGACACGGATTCCCACATCGCTCTCTTTCATGCCGTCTGTCTCACACACATCAGGCTGGCGTTTATTAAAACGACAACTCCGGCAATGATATTAATGACGATTCGAGTGATCCTAATTAATGGTAATGTAATCGTGGAATATTTCCATCAAAACGGGAATAATTAATTAACGTGAGAATATAAAAAGGCATTAAAGCATCAAACGGTTATTAAGGATTATTATTAATAAATTTATTGTGATTAAATTGACGATAAAACGTGTTAAATCGCCGGCTGTAAATAATATTTATCGATGGTAATGACGTCCGATGGGAACACATTACTTAGCCGACTAATTAACCGCGGATCGGCAAAAACAACTATTTTTCGACGGCACAGAAACAGTCGCCGACCAGATGATTAGGAAGTGGGACGAAATTAGGCTAAATTAATAAATTGTGAAGATATGTGCGTAATTGCCCAGTTGTGGAGTCCATAAAAATCGTAATGTATGGAAGCTGCTTTGAAAATTAAGTGTGTGGGCTTTAATCGCCACGAGTTTTACCAATTTTACATAGAAAACAGGTTTTTAAATAATCGCTCCTATTTGTAGTCGATCTTAGAATTTTAATTATTTATGAAGTACAAGATGTGTACTTGCGTATTGTTGATTCACATCTTTAGAGATGGGTGATAATTATTATACTAACGATGAAAAAATGGATATGCTGAAGGTCTTTGTTAGATGCAACGATAATTCTAGAGAAGCTAGTATCACTTATGGAAACATGTATCAAGAAAGAAGACAACCACATCATCGCACTTTTGCAAGACTTGAATAAAATTGACGGAGAAATGGCTGTTTTAATAATAAATTGCGAAAGGCAAGAAATGAACTTGAAGGAAATGATAAGGTTTTGATATTGGCCTATTTTTGAGAACATCCACGAAATTCAATACGTAAAGCAGTGGTTGCCTTAGGAATAAGTCTGTATAAAATATTTTCTATTCTAAGAAAACATAAAATGAGACCTTATAAAATTGAATTAGTACAAGGTTTAAGAGATGGTGATTCTGACAGGAGGATAATGTTTAGTAATTGGCTTAAGAATAATCAACATTTATTAAATTTAATTCTTTGGAGCGATGTATAAAACTTCAACATTAACGGAATCTCCAACCGAAGAAACGACCATTACTGGGACACTGAGAATCCACGTTAAATTCAGGAATGCAGATTCCAACACAGATTTGCAGTTAATGTGTGGCTTGGTGTGTTAGGTGATACTATAATAGGGCCTTTTTTTATCAAGGATCATTGAATGCGGAGCGACATGCCAACTTTCTTGGCAGAATGCGAAGATTATTTGGATGATATCCCCCTAGAAATACGTCGTGATATGTGGTTCCAGCAAGATGGAGCTCCTTCCCATAACGCAAGAATTGTCAAAGATATTTTAGAAATTTTTCTTGTAAGCGTTGTTAAGTTGTAAGTAACATGGTCGTGCCTTTGCATTGCCTTTAGTGTTAATAGTTTTGTATTCTCTTTCATGTTTGTACTTATATTGGATCAAACTAGGCTTACATTTTTCAAACTTCAGCTTTTATTTTTAACCTGTTCACATTACAACCCTCATCCTCAATTCTTTTGTTCTTTGGCAAATCCTTCGAAAGGCTGCCTAAATCGAGAAAATCCTCATAATGCAATTCTCAAATTTTATAAGGAACTTTTTTTTTCGACGTTTTGATCTACCCATTGTGAAAATGTTGATCCAATCATGCATCGTATTTGAACAGGCGATTCGTTTTTGCCTTTTATTTGTACTGTGCATGCTGTCACTTTCCAACATACTGTGCCTGGATTCCAAAAATATTTGCTGTATTACATCAATATGTGTTGTTCCAACTATGCAAAAATGCAAAAAACAAAAAACCAAACCAAATTAGACTTGGCGACTTTTGCCAAAACAACGACGATATACTTTTGATTTTCTCACTTATTTAATACTGAAACTTTGTTAAATTTTCAGGAGAATTAGCTTCAGGTGTACTAAACATAAATCTAATAATAAGTGTGCAATTAATAAATTGTCAGTAATTTCAGTAATATCTAACCTATACTTGTCAATGCAGAAAGTTGGTTTATTTTGGCTCTGTGGAAGATGCAATATTTTCCATCGCGCGCAGCCGATTGAAATCAACGAAAGTGTCCGCCGGAATCGCCGGTCATAAATCAGGTCCGAAATTGGGGTACACTTTATGACCGCCGTCCGAAATCGCGCTCGCGCCTCCCCCGCAGCCGCCAATTTACAGGTTCGGAATTAGGAAATTGTTCGACCGCTAATGGATGACGCGCGGAATAGTTTGGTGCATGTGGGCTACTGTATAGGCGACAAATAAAGTCGCCCCCCAAAAAATCGTGCATTACAATAATGGAGCGTCCGACGCCTGGCGTCCCCCCATCCCCCCAATTGGGCGAAAAACACGCGCTCGGGGGGTCGCGCGACCTCCCCGGCCTCCCTCGGACTATCGTGATGAATAATATAAAGGTCGGAATCGTTAGCAGTTTAGTAATGAGCGTTAAAATCTAAAAACAGTCATATTATTTACGATTACCCGATGAATTATGACGTTGCGTTTTCGGTTTTAATTCGTTTTAAGTTGGTATCGGTAGCAGTCAGGCACAAATATAAATTAAAAGGAGGGAACGCGGGCGTCGAGGGGGGGTGAGGGGCACAAACTAAATCATTAGTGCGTAGCGAGTGTATACACAAAATTATATATATATAGTGTACATTAAGAGTTTCGAATATTAATGAAATAAATTTCGTCGGCCCGTTTTGAATTTTAATGGCATCCATGTTAATGAGATTGGTATTTTTGATAAACTGTTATACGTGCGTAATTATAATTTAATTTATAGTTATGGAATCCGGCAGGAATTATCGTTTTCGGCATTGTCTTTTCCTCCCCCACCGACATGCGGGACCTTTAATTCCCACTTTTATTATTCGTCCTAATTAACGTTATAAATACGTTTTTCATTACGCACCCAATAAAAATTAACGCACCATCACGGCATCGTTAACTGTTCCTGTGACGCTCTCTCGTCCGATTATCACCCATCTACTTTTTTCCCTTAGTTTTCAGCCGTTATTACTTCCCACATACACAAAAGCATACTCAAGGTTCTAACTTGCAAACTCACGTTCCACTTCAAGCGAGCTACAAGTACCTGAGCAAATTGAGTTGCATACATAACATAGCCATAGAATCCATAACCTCTGATATTACAAAATCGGTCGATCTGTCGAATGATTGCATATATATATACAATCATTTTCTGTTTCACCACAGAATGGTAAATGTTTACCACAGCAAATATTTCTGTTATTAGTACAGATAGAGAAAAAAGTTAAAGTAAAGAGTTTCAGTACTTTTTGTCGTCTATTGAGTCCTAATTTCAGAAGAACAATTGAAAATCAATAAACACGTGACAGCTATAAGCTTCATTTTCTTTAATGGAACACCCTGTATATTTTGGTTATTTCTGATAGGCAATAACATTAGCTTTATAATGAAACCACATAAGTATCCCTTTATTATACAAATAACGCGACAATTGCCAATAAATGAAGTTTATCAGTTGCTATGAATTACAATTAGAAGTGTCTGTTCAAAGTGACCTCCGTTGTTTGCAATACATTCGTCAGACCTCTTTATTAAATTTCGTCGTGCTTTTTGCAACATGCGTGGTGTTATTTGGCCATATGCCCTACGAATACGATTTTTTAGATCGTCTCGATTTTCTGGACGAGAAACAAAGTTTTTGCTTTAAAAATACCCAAATAAAAAAATCTAAAATAGACTGAACTGGCGATCTTGCTGGCCAGTTTCTGGGGCTACCATTTGCAATCAATTTCACACCAAACTTTCTTTCCAAGGTAGATATTGGTAATTTTACCAATACCATCATTAAAGCACACAGATTTAATGCAAGTATGTACCAAAAAAGTAATACCTGTTGAATTTTGCGGGAGGTATCAATCGCTACCTGTATCCAAAACAGTTCGTGACATTAATTCAGAACCATCTTTGTACTCTGATAGTCATGAAACAGAGTAGATGTTTAAATTCTATAAGTGCTTTATAACGTTTTTATATGTAATTTTTTTTCATGTTTATTTTTAATAAACCGATAGTTTTCTCAATCACTTTTAGTTTTTATATTTTGTACCATTATTGAGTCTTTTTTTGTTCAAATAAAAGTCACTAAGTCCACTTTAGGGCACTTGAATAAATTCAAATTTTAATTAGATCATAGACACAAATAACGCAAACTCAGAATGTACGTATGATGTAAAGAAGGTTTCTATAATCTTAACCCTTTAGTGCCCTACGATACTTAAAAGTCAATGAAGAATATTTCAGTCATGTTCTCTTATGCTTCTCATTTTTTTCCACTATTCACTATAGGTACATCACGCCAATTCAGTCGCAATTGAGAGTTTGATTGTTCAAGGTTGTGTGTACCAAATTAAGGTAAGTTCAAAAGCTTATACATTATTTACATTATTACTAATTACTAAATTCAGAATAAAACACTACTATGTTTTAACCACACAATTTATTGTTACATATATATATATATATATATATATATATATATATATATATATATATATATATACATATAAGACTACATATATCTACATATATACACATTTAGTCTTATATGTATATATATATATATATATGTAACAATAAATTGTGTGGTTAAAATATAGTAGTGTTTTATTCTGAATTTAATATGGACTACCACAAAGTAAAGGTCTCAACCATCCTAATCACTAATTACTAAATAAATAATAATATTTGAACCATTAGAGTTTACAATATGTAATCATTTATTTACTTAGCATTATTTAATAATTATTAATCTAAAAACGACTTATTTTTATAGGGACCCTAAAAGTACCGTTGGGAATAATGGACGAGGAAAAAAAGGTGAAGTGGTTCCGAAACCAACCTCTGACTGAAGCTGAATTAGAGGAAATGGCCAACTCCATATTATCAGAAGATTTGCTGCTTGACAACAATTACTTGACTAATTGACTAATTACACGAGAAAGTGTAGAACTTGGCAGTTGTCTCTACACCTATCTGATCTGATATGATGAAGGTGATGAGATTGAAAATGAAATTGATGAAGACAACCAATCAAATTTTCCGTCTGAATTCACTCAAATAAAACTCCAGGAGCAATATCTCAAAATAGAGAATTGCTTCAAGCACACAATGAAGAAAACGATATTTTGGAAAATGAATCGAAAAAATGTAATGAGCGCAGACAAACACGCTCCGAGAAAATTTTGATAGAGACTGCCGAAAACAACATGAATGACGAACAAAAAATTGAAAATACATCGGCCTGCAAACCACCAAATAGAATTTGGAAAAAAAAATAATAAAAATCCATCTATACCTGATTATTCTCTCCATCAAGGATCAATATTGTAGAAATTCAATGATTGCAGGACGCCTACTGATATTTACCCAAAAGTTTCGGGAGAATCCATTGATAATATCGTATATCAGAGTAATTTATATGCAACAAAAAATAACCATTTTCTGACGTTGACAAAAAACGAGTTTTTGGTATTATTGGAATTAACTTTATGATGGCTGATCATCAGCTTCCAACATGGAAGCAATATTGGAACTGAAGCCCAGATTTAGAAGTGCCACTAATTTCCAATGCAATGAAAAGAAACAGATTTGTAGAAACTCTTAAATTTGTTCATTGCATAAGCTATATAAAGTAAGGCCACCTTGTATAACCCTACAAGGGTAATACAAGGGTTATACCTTGTATAACCCTACAAGGTATGAGTATTGATCAAAGTATGATCAGGTTAAAAGGGAGAAGTGCCATAAAACTGTACAAACCCCAATAATCCGTAAAAAGGGCTACAAATTTTGCTGTGCTGCTGATGAAAATGTATTTATTTCTACCTTAGAAGTTTATCAAGGGAAAAATGAAAATATTGATACAGAATTTGATGATTTTTGTCTTGGAGAGCGAGTCGTACTTTCACTTACTAAACACTTTTGAAATATTAATAAAAATTTATATTATTTCACCTCGATCAAACTTATGGAATCAATAAAATTACATAATACTTTAGCATGTATAGCATACTAACCCTACAAGGTTTATGAGTATTGATCAAAGTATGATCAGGTTCAAATGGAGAAGTACCCTAAAACAGTACAAACCCCAAAAATCCATAAAAATGGCTACAAACTTTGGTGTGCTACTGATGAAAATGTATTTATTTCTACCTTTGAAGTTTATCAAGGGAAAAATGAAAATATTTTTAAAAAAATTGATGAATTTTGTCTTGGAGAGCGAGTCGTGCTTTCACTTATACACTTTTGGAATAATAATAAAATTATATATTATTTCACCTCGACCAAACTTATGGAATCATTAAAATTACATAATACTTTAGCATGTATAGCATACTAACCCTACAAGGTTTATGAATATTGATCAAAGTATGATCAGGTTCAAAGGGAGAAGTACCCTAAAACAGTACAATCCCCAAAAATACATAAAAGGAGCTACAAACTTTGATGTGCTGCTGATGAAAATGTATTTACTTCTACCTTTGAAGTTTATCAAAGTGTTTCAAAGTTCAAAGTTTATCAGTATTAAGGATTATGGAAGATAAATAAATGAAAAAAGGAGATTATGACTACAGATTATCTAATACCGGCATATCTATCTATGACCTATCTATGATATCTATCTTGACGCTAGGACAACGACGATATTTTCCTGCATTGACAAATATAGGTTAGCTACTACTGAAATTTCTGAAAATTTATTAAATAGATATGTATTATTAGATTTGTATTTAGTATATATAAAGCTAATTCACCTGAAAATATGACAATGTTTCAGTATTAAATAAGTGAGAAAATCAAAAGCTTAACTTTCTGCATTGAGTATTGGTTAGCTATTACTGATATTTCTGAAAATTTATGAATTGCATATTTATTATTAGATTTGTGTTTCAGTACATCCGAAGCTAATTTTGCTAAAAAAATGACAAAGTTTCAGTTTTCAATAAGTAAGAACATCAAGAGCGTAACTTTGTTACTGAAATTTCAGAAAATGTATTTACTGCATATTTATTATTAGATTTGTCTTTTATGCACCTAAAGCAGATTTTCCTGAAAATTTGACACAGTGTCAGTATTAAATAAGTGAGAAAATCAAAAGCGTAACTTTCTGCATTGCCAAGTATGAGTTAGCTAGCACTTAATTTATGAGAATTTATTTATTGCATATTCATTTTTAGATTTGTGTTAGGTACATCTGAAGCTAATTTTCCTGAAAATCTTACAGAGTTTCAGAATTAAACTAGTGAGAAAATCAAAAGTATAACTTTCTGCATTGACAAGTATGGGTGTAAATACTTACTGAAATTTCTGAAAATTTATTAATTGCCTATTTAATGTTAAATTTGTGTTCAGTACACTTGAAGCTAATATTCCCGATTTGACAAAGTTTCAGTAGAAAATAAGTAAATAAGTGACAAAATCAAAAGCGTACTTTCTGCATTGGCAATAATGGGTTAAGTAGCTTTTACTGAAATTTCAGAAAATTTATTTT
The DNA here is from genome assembly GCA_951805005.1 of Othius punctulatus. Classification (NCBI taxonomy): domain Eukaryota; kingdom Metazoa; phylum Arthropoda; class Insecta; order Coleoptera; family Staphylinidae; genus Othius; species Othius punctulatus. The sequence continues at coordinate 20,286,726 of OX638146.1, forward strand.
TTGCATATAATATTATTGGATTTGTATTACGTAACCTGAAGTTAGTTCTGTTAAAAAAATGACATAGATTCAGCATTAACTAAGTGAGAAAATCAAAAGTATAACTTTCTGCATTGACCCGTATGGGTTAGCTATTACTGAAATTTGTGAAAAAGTCGAGGGTTCCAAGCCACAATCAACCAACTCCATATTTTATGAAAATTGAGTTAGTTATAGTAGAGTATGTAAACAAATGTCTATTTTTCAGTGTAACATCAAACATCAAACCAAGTCGCAAAGTTTGATAATTTTCTACCAGACTGCGCTAGATTTTTGTTGCTGTTACAGACAACAGGTAACAATCGACAACAATAATTCTAGAGGATGGGAGAGGAAAAGCGACCGCCTCTAATAAAATTGATGACAGTGACGTAGTCAAACATATTGAGTCTTTTCCGTGCTTCCAAAGTCATTATACTCGTTATTATTAAGGACAACCAAAACAAAAAGTACCTAAGCTCTGATCTAAATATACGAAAAATGAGTTCTACGTTAAAAAGTGTTCTGAAGAAAACAAGCTGCCCGTAAGAATGAAGCATTACTACATAGTTTTTTCAAACAAGTTTAACTTGCATTTTAAACCACCTGCTAAAGACACGTGCAAAATTTGTGACGAATTAGAACCATAAATTAACACATTTAACATTTGCTGATACAGCCAGAGACGTGTTAAGATAATTTAAGACACTTAAGTTCTCTTAACACGTCACTCGGCACTTAAGAGTGTTGGTGAAAAGTAGACGAACAAGTTAAAACAAGTAAAGAAAATGATGATCCACCACCTCAAAATACATACCTATGCACTTTTGATTTACAAAAAGGGCTTCCATTCAGAAAACTGAGTACCTTGGTGGCGTATTATACAAGAAATTTGTACGTGTACAATTTCGATATCCATTGTATCAATGATTCTACTTCTCATATCTATGTGTACGATGAAGCTGAATGTGGTAGAGGTGCAGAAGACATCTCCGGCTGTTTGATGAAACATATTAAAGAAAACGCCAAACAGTATGAAAAGATAACGCTTTCCTTAAGATAACTGCGGTGGACATGACCGTAATATTAAAATATTCTCACAATATTGAAACTCTTAAATGACCCCGAAATTGTAGGAAATAGTATCGAGCTAATGTTCATAGTTCTTGGCCCTTCATACCTACCCAACGATACAGACTTGGGATGATAGAAAGGGCAAGTCAGAAAAACCATAGCCTGTTTGTACAACAGCACTAGTTTGAAGTCATCAAAACTGCAAAAAAAGAAGCCAAGTTTTGAGGTTCATCCTATGAGGAGAGAAGTGTTCTTAAGTACAAAGGAGCTTGAAGAAAATATTGGTAACAGGAAAACTACTGTCGATGGTGAAACGGTTCAATGGCTTAAAATCAGGTGGCTTCGGTTGGAAAAAGGAAAACAGTTTAAAGTTCTATTTAAACATTCCTTTGACGAAGAAACACCGTTTAGAGTTTTAAATCTAAAACAACGGGTTGAACAGCTCAAAGGAAAAATGCTATGGTCGAAAGGAATACATTTACCTTCACTTCTTGAAGTGCGGCAAAGTCCACTTTACCCTCATCGCAGAATTGTTACAGCAGCAAAAAAAAACAATACATGAAGTCTGTTTTGCCTTTCATTCCCTCAGTTCACCACTAGTAAGAATCTACCTCTCGAGGTTTCTACAAGAATGAGGTGAGTAGAATTTGAAGATAATTATGGTGATGAAGAAAACGATGAAATTTTTTACTTGCAATAATGAATCTTGTTTTCAATGTAGAGATGGTTTTCAGTACTACCGTGTGTAAAGTATGTTTTTCTTGTAATAATCCAATATTAAAGTTGACCTCAATTAAAAAATGTGTTTTTTTTCATAACCAATAATATTAGTAGCACAAAAAAAACGGAGCCCAGGTTGCTGAGAAAGTTCAGCGTAAGCAGCGAACCCCATTAAAAAAATTTCGTTAATAAATTTAAAAAACTAAATTTTCTTTAAATATAACAATGCTTATGCCAAAATTTAAATAAGAATGTGTTGTATACTATTACTTTTTGTTTGTTATTAAACTGTCATAAATAAATAAAGTATAATTTCCTAACTTTTAACGCATTTTCTCAGCTTTTACTTTTATGGAGTTCGTTGGTTGTTGCTTTGAACCCTCCAATTATTAATTGACTTCTTGTGTCGTGAATAGTTACAACAGAAAGTGAAAAATTAAAACAATGATATTTTATACGTAAGAGTTAAAATTTAATTGCAGAACATATATTTTACTACAAAACATTTAGTTTTTAATACTTTATCAATTACAATGTAAGTGAAAACAATGAACAATGTGTTAACTGTTTATCGTAGTAGATTTTATTCTGGGACATGGAACTTGTGTTTCAGATGTTTTTGTTGTCGTGAAAACAGTAGTATTCCACATATTGCATCGAGGAAGTAGAAAGAAAAAAAGGACTCCCACGCGCTTTGCGGGGGACTGCGGGGGTCATTCCCTGATTAAAATAAAGAGTAATGGTCGTAATTTACATCAAAGCGTTCAGCTAGATCTCGGGCGATACGGGCACCGACTTCAGAGCGGCCCCGGTGATCTGTAGCCGGAATGCGTGATAATAAGTAATTAAAAGGGGGCCGCGCTCCGGGTTTTTTGCCCCCGTGTCCCCTCGAAACACCATTGATTGTTGATATCATGAATTTATAATACCGCGGCCCCACGGGGATTTACGTCGCTCGCGCAAACGCGGGGTCGCAGCCTTAACTGCCGATGAGGGGGCGAGGTGGGGGCGTGCGGTCTCGATGTCGGGCCGCTGCTGTATCGGATGACAACCGCACGCACACACCTCACGACGCATGATTAATAATATTCCACGTCGGCGACGCTGATTAGTATTTCACCCTCCCGAACTGGGGGTTGAGGGGGGGATAGTTAAGAAATTAATAGGGGGGCCCCGACAATTTATAGATTCGTTTAGGTTTAATTGTTCTTTTCCACACGCGCGCCATAAAACTGGCGATAACTGAGAAGGAAAATTTTCATTTACCTGCCAGAACACATATTGATATATACGTATACATTTCCAGGGGCTGAAACGAAAATTTTCTCTCCTGAGGCATAAATTAACGTAAACTTCAGGCAACAACTTTTTCCTATAACAAAAATATAAATTGTATGTGAGGGAAACCTTATAGTTATTGGACACTTAAGAAAATAACTATCTTAAAACAAAAACCATTTTCAACATTACATGTAATATAAGAGAATGACATTAACAAGGTGTAAGCTTCTAAATATGAAAATAACTATCATATAAAAAAAAATCATTTTCAACTTAACATGTGAATAAGATAATGACATTAACAAGGTGTAAGCTACTAAGTATAAGCCAAAGAATGGTTTCCTTAATTTTTGTAGGATTTGGTGATATTACAAATTATAAATTTTTAAAACAAATAATGCACAAAAAGACAGTTATTGGACAGGAATTTGACAGTGGATAGTATTTTAAAAATATTTTATTTGCAACAATAAACAACGAATAAAAAACGTTTATTTAGTAGAGTTGAGCATTGGATCTTAAACTTATTAGATATATGAAATACCAAAATATCACTCAACATTGATGCCTAATTTTACTAGAATTGATAAGCTGGTTTTTGATATATCACTAAAAAGATGTCAGCAGTATTTGATACATCATCCAAAAATACATGATTACACTAGTACGCAAACATCTCAATAATTACACATTGAATATTAAATGTATTAAATGTGTGATATTCTACTATATCACTTTATATCACTGCCAATGTTGATACATTGATAAAATTGATACAATTGTTTTTGAGATATTGCTAAATGAGTGTCAGAAGCATTTGACAATATTATCCAAAAACACACGATAATATCATAACAATTACTGATAGGATATTAAACCTGTTAAACGTATGATATGCCAATATATCAGTCCTATATATATATATATATATATATATATATATATCAGATATATCAAAGTGTCAGTGAATATTGGTACCAAATTTGGCTAAAAGTGATTTTTGAGTTTTTGAGATATCGCTAAAACGGTGTCAGCAGAATGTGATTATATCATCAAAAGACACATGATCACACTAAAACGCAAATATCTCAACAATAACACATTGGATATAAGACCTATTAAATGTATGATATACCAATATACCACTCAATATCAGTGCCAAAGTTTACTGAAATTGATACGATAGTTTTTGAGGCATCACTAAAAGAGTGCCAGAAACATTTGATAACATCGTCCAAAAACACACAATCACACTAAACCAAAAATATCACAACAATTGCGCATAGGTTATAAACCTATTAAAGCTATGATATAACAAATTATCAGTATATATTAGTACCAAATTGGGCTAAATTTATTATGCTAGTTTTTGAGATATCACTAAAAATGTGTCAGCAATATTTGATATATCATTGAAAAATACATGATTACATTAAAACGCAAATATCTTAATAATTACACTTTGGATATTAAATCTATTAAACGTATGATATACCAATATAAGACTCAATGTTACTGCCAAAGTGCACTAAAATTGATACGATAGTTTTTGAGATATTGCCAGAAAGTGTCAGTGGCATTTGATACTATCATCCAAAAATATACGATTACACTAAAACAAAAATGCCACAACAATTGTGGATAGGATTTGAAACTTATTATACATATGATACACTAAATATCATACGTATGATATACCAAAATATAAGTCAATATTGGTACCAAAATTTGTGAAATTGAGACGCTGGATTTTGAGATATCGCTAAAATGATGTCAGAACTATTTGATATATCATCAAAAAACATCACACTATAACGCAAACATCTCAACAATAAAATATTGGAAATTAAACCTATTAAATGTGTGATATACCAATATATTATTCAATATCAGTGCCAAAGTAAGCTAAAATTGATATGATAGTTTTTGAGATATCGCTAAAAGAGTGCCAGAAACATTTGATAACATCATCCAAAAACACACAATCATACTAAAACTAAAATATCACAACAATTACGCATAGGGTATTAAACCTATTAAAGGTACGTTATAACAAAATATCAGTCAAAATTTGTGCCAAATTTTCCTAAAATTGATATGCTAGTTTTTGAAATATCGCTAAAAATATGTCAGCAGTATTTGATATATCATCCTCGTGTGTAATCATGTTTACACTAAAACGCAAATATCTCAACAATCACGCACTAGATATTAAACATGAAAATGTATGATATACCAATATATATCTCAATATTGGTGCTAAAGTATATTAGAATTATACACTAGTTTTTGATATATCACTAAAAAGGTGTCAGCTGTATTTGATATATCATCCAAAAACATATAATCACACTTAAACACAAATATCTCAACAATTACGCATTGGATATTAAACCTATGTAACATATGATAGGTCAATATATCAGTCAATATCAGTGCCAAAGTTAACTGAAATTGATACGCTGGTTATTGAGATGTTGCTAAAAAAGTGACAGCAGTATTTCATAATATCAACAAAAAGCACATGATCACTTTAGAACGTAAATATCTCAATAGTTAAGTATGAGATTTTAAACTTATTAGATATATGATATACCAAAATATTACTCAATATTGGTATCAAATTTTACTGACATTGATAAGCTGGTTTTTGAGATATTACTAAAAATGTGTCAGCAGTATTTGATATATCATCCAAAAATACATGATTACACTAAAACGTAAATATCTCAATAATTACACATTGACAATTAAACCTATTAATCGTATGATCTACTAATATACCAGTAAATATCTATTAATCGTATGATCTACTACTATACCACTAAATATCAGTGTTATAGTTTACTAAAATTAATACTGTAATATTTGAAATATCGCTTAAAGAGTATCAGAAGCTTTTGATAATATCATCCAAAAACATATGATAACACTAAAACGCAAATATCACCACAATTTCGCATTAGATATTAAACCAATTTAACGTATGATATGCCAATATATCAGTCCTTATCAGGGCCAAAGTTAACTGAAATTGATACGCTGGTTATTGAGATGTTGCTAAACAGGTGACAGCAGTATTTCATAATATCAACGAAAAACACATGATCACACTGAAACGTAAAAATCTCAACAGCTAAGTATTAGATCTTAAACTTCTTAGACATATGACATACCAATATATCACTCAACATTGGTGCTCAATTTTAGTAGAATTGATAAGCTGGTTTTTGAGATAACACTAAAAAGATGTCAGCAGTATTTGATATATCTTCCAAACATTCATAATTACACCGTAGCGCAAATGTATCAATAAAAACACATTGAATATTAAACCTATTACACGTATGATAGACTACTATATCACTTAATATTAGTGCCAAAGTTTACTAAAATTGATACGATAGTTTTTGAGATATCGCAAAAAAAAGTGTCAGGAGCATATAATAATATCGTCCAAAAACACACGATCACACTAAAACAAAAATATCAGAACAATAACGTGTAGAATATTAAACCTATTAATCGTATGATATACCAAAATATCAATCAATATTGGTATCAAATTGTGCTAAAATTAATACGCTAGTTTTTGACATATCACTAAAAATGTGTCAGCAGTATTTGATATATCATTGAAAAATGCATGATTACATTAAAACGCAAATATCTCAATAATTACACGTTGGAAGTTAAATCTATTAATAATATAATATAATATTAGGGTTTACCCAACCCTATAGTTATTGGACACAGACAGTTATTGGACAATGTGACTTTTTATTTTAAAGATAAGGTTTCTGTGCTACTTATGCAATATAGGCGTGTATCAAAAGACACATATGCAATGTTTGTTATAGGGCATATAAGTAATATAATTTTGAGCCGTCTAAATGATGTCTCTTAAACTTCGTCCAAATATTGCCTTAATGTAACTTTTTCTTCCATCGTTAGGTTAGGTTAGGTTAGATTAGGATAGATTATGTTACTCGTCGTTTCCTAGCCTATACGCACGCCAAACAAAGGATTCCTTTAGTACTAACGGTTCCTATGTAACTGAGAAATAACAGTACTGGAATATTACATCTCCGGCCAAGGCCGGCAATGAATTATTCTTGGAAGTCTACAGCATATAATTTCTTCTAAGATCATCCATATTTTTACGAAACTTGCAAAAATATTGCGATGGGAGAAAAAATACTATGTGCGGTTCGTTCATGATGTTCCCTTCCCGGCCTCGTCAGCTTGCTGTCCTCGCCTGATGGCTCGGACATCAATTGCCGCGTCGGCCGGGAATATATCACTTCTTGTACTAACCTCACAATATACTATTAAGTTTACAAATGAATAAATAGTAATATGCATAAAGTCAATTATTTATTTTGGGTTTTAGGCCTATTACTCTTTATTTATTGGTAAATCATTTGTTTGCTTCTGCTTTCAGTAAATGTCGTTTCTCGGGTTTGAACCAGGGACGTCCCTCACGCACTTCTAGTTCCTTTAAGCTTCTCTCCTTTCTCTCCTTTTAAGCTCTAGTTCCTTAAGATCCTTTAAGCTATCTTTTCGCCACATTTAGCCTATATTCTATGGATAGATATATATCTCTCTGGCCATTACAGTCACGGCACACGGGTCGCGAAAACTTACACACCCACTGTGCCCCGCCCGAGAGGTGAAATCGCGGCATATCTTTCCATATTTAAGGACGTTGCCGCCGTTCGGTCGTGTTTCTCTTATTAATTCGTTTCGCAACCTGAAATGACACGAAAAAGCAATTAGAATTGGCACGTTATTGCGACAGTCCGTTTGTTCGTGCGACGGTCTAATATGGGAATTCGTATTGCAACAAAAGGAATTATTAGTACTAATAGTACACTAATTTCCTCGCCGATCTGGAGCGGTCTACTGCTTTTCCTCGGCAAGTGACCCAGAAACGCCGCAAGAAGTCGGGAGGAAGGAAAGAGAGAACAATTGGGAGACCCGTTGACAAACGCTGCGGATAAAAAATGAGTAGTGAAAACGCGGAAGCAAACGTACAACAATTAGTTGGTGGACTGCTGGTATTTTGCTTAATATCGCGTACGTAACAAAAGCAAGCGAAAACTTTGGCAAAACAAATCACCAGCCATGGTTAATAACCATTGTAACCAAGATAACCATGGTTGTTAACCATGGTAACCATGATAACCAACAGTAACAGGAAAACAGCAGAGAGAAAGACCGAGAAAAGAGTGAAACAGCGCAATGAAAGAAGATGCAACAAGAAAAGGGAACACGTGGGAAGAAATACAGGAATTAACAAAAGATAGGAGGAAGTGGAGAGAATATCATAAAAATTAATTATGTAGCCCTTATTGAGTAGTGTAGTATTTAGTAGGAGTAATGGTGTGCATCGCCATCTATCTCCAATGTCAGATTCATATACCATCATACGAGTACATTTTGCAATTTCAGATTCAAGATATTACACATTTTCAAATTATAGATTCCGGTCTTCTATGTGGTGCAATTTCAAGTTCCACCCAGCTTCCAGCTTATATTCAAGTTATCTTATGTTTTCCAATATTACATTCAACTCTTCTTCCCTCATAAAATTTCATGTTTAAGCATTATTTTATTATCAAATTACTGGTTCAAATCTTGTATTGTACCATTTCAGATTCTACCCACCAGTTTCAGATTCAAACCTTATACATTTTAATTTAACAGTCAAGATATTGCTCATTATTAAATTATATAGGTAGATTCAGATTCACGTCTTCTACGACTCGTATGTGGTAGAATTTCAGATTCTGGCCACTTTATATTCTCCATTTCTAGATTTTTAATGATAATAATAATATTTATCAGCAGAAAGCTATATACATATTTCAAAAAATAAATACAAATCAAATAAATAACAACAAAAAATAAAAATAAAACACAAATAGCAAAAATTTTCTAATACGTTCAGATCTGCTTTCCTCATTCTAATATTTTCCAATTTCACATTCAACTAATTTCTTACTTTTTTTCATCTTTAGTGCTTTTCTAATCAAATTTTAAATGAAATGTTATTAGAGCACAAGAGTGAAGATCAAGCTATCACACATTTTGCAAATTATAGATTCAAGTCCTTTATCCTGAACTAATTTCCGATTCTACCTAACTCATATTCTCTAATTTCTGAATTAAGTCATTTGATATTTGTCATATTCGGAGCAACTTTTCTTTCCTAATCAAAATTTTAGTTAGAGTTATCTTCCGTTTTCCAATTTTAGATTCAGATCTGCTTTCTTGGCACCTACTTAAGATTATTCTTGATTCTTCATTTCTAGATTTGGCATATATTTTCCAATTTCATTTCCAATTTCACATTAAACTAATTTCTTGATTTTTTTCATCTTTACTTCATTTTTAATCAAAATTCAGATGAAATGTTATGAGTGACGTTGAAGCTATGACACTTTTTGAAAATTATAGATTCTAGTACTTTATCCTAGCATTATTAGCGCTGCATATCGGTTATAATGCGAGTGAGTTTCAATTGAGTGACAATTACAAATAATTGGTTAAATATCGATGGTCCTATGCAGTAACGAAGCAATTCAAAATTTAATGTTTTTGAGTTTTATAGCGGATTATGTAGCTAATAATTTCGACGTTTATGTGTATCATCATCATCATCATCATCATCCTGTAGTATTAGAACCCTCTGTGGGTCTTGGCCTCTACCAATTTATGTGATGCCATCGATTGAATTTGTACGTATTGATATGTAATGGGAGGCTAATGATATTGTGGATTTTGCGTTTGTTTTGTACACTGTGTGTGTAAGGTACAGCATTATTTTTGTAATTTCCCATTGTCCAGGCACTGCGCCTCCTGGTTCAAGTGATGGATTATCGAAATCCTTAATGGCAAAACGCCCCCATCCCTGGACACCGCTCACGTTCATTACTTACACCGTTGAAATTTATATTAAACACGGCCGTGTATAATATAATATGAAACCCTAACATTCAGATATCCGGATCCGGTCAAGTCAAGACAGCAGCCGTCAGTGACAAATCTATCCTTTTCAACCCTTCCGGTGCGTGCCGCCCCCACGGTCCATCACGGGCCTGACCGCCGCCCCCCGCGCCGCCCTCGCCGACACTCCCCGGAGATGTCACGGCGTGACGGCAGTCGTTACGTGAATACAAATATTCATAAATTAGCGGAGTATGACAACGGCCGATATGCCGGACGGAGGCGGCGGCAGGCGCGCAACGTTTCGGGACACCATCAGAGCGCACGCGAAAAACGCGATCATCGCGCGTTAATTCGGCGATAATTGTTACCTTGCCCGTGCTGATGTAACGCATCAAATGATGAGCAAGTAATTGAGAAAATAATTAAAACTGAAACATAATAGACGGCCAACAGGAAAGATAATCTGCGAGCGCGCAAATGTCAATGTATCATTAATTTTCATACGTGCACGTTTCGAGCGTCCGACCTATTGTTTCCCATGCACATACACACACGCACACGCACACAAAAAAATAATCAACGTGCGTTTCGCCGCGGATCAATAAGCCGGTCGTGGGTATCGGTGCCCCGCGAGGGGCGCCTAAAACACTTAATTCTCATAAGAATGTATCGGCGAACGGTCAACTCTTTCACGCTTAGGGGTGCGCCACCCCTAAAAGGAGGGCAGCGCCAGACCCTCGGGGCGAAAGGGTTGTATCTTGATTGATAACTGGGCATGTGTGCGAGCCGCGCAACGGGCCTTCCATCAATCGATCGGTGTTTTAAAATGACCGCAACGGACCGCTTCGGCTTGGCAAAAAAGAAAAGGCCCCACGGATCGGGGCGAGGACCCTCATGACCATGCACCCGTGAGTCTTCGGCAGAATCGATCGAGGGGTGTCCGAGGTAAATGGATTCGGAATTGCAACGGATTAATTGTCAAAGGAATATATTGTGAGTGACCACTGTACCATAAGCATGATGATACATGTGTTGAAGTTACTTTTACGTATCGTGTGTTGAAGAATTTTAAAGAATTATAGAAACCCTACACCACAAAAGTGGCAACGAACGGATTTGATTATACAGAGCGTTCAAGAAAGTGGTGTCAACTTTTACGCTGGATACTAATAATAATAATAATTCCTACTCCTCCTCCACCTATGGCGTAATTAGTATATAATTGGTACTAGATTCAAGAAGCAAATCAAACTTATTTTGCAATGTTGCTGATATGTTTCCTAGCATACAAACAAAGATATTTTCAAATGTCAGCTTAGTCATTATATCATTGCAACTTGATGGAAAAGTTGATACCACTTTCTAGAGCACTCTGTATATGTTAAAGAAATTTTCCAGAAAATGCACGTTGAAATTCTTGACTCCTTTAGCTATTTACAGTCCAGATCTTACTTACGTGGTTTCGAGATTTGAATGTGATGTCTTCTTGTGCTTCAGAAATATCGAGGAAGCTTCGAGGAATGTTTCCTCAAATACAAGCAAAGATTTCTTCAAATGTCACCATTAATCATTATTTCATTGCAACTTGTTGGAAAAGTTGACAGCACTCTCTTGAATATATGTTAAAAAAAATCCTGAAGTTGCACGTGGAAATTCTTGACTCCTTTACCTGTTTATAGTCCTGATCTTACTTACGTGGTTTCGAGATTTGAATGCGATGTCTTCTTGTGCTTCAGAAATTTCGAGGAACCTTCGAGGAATGTTTCCTAGGGTACAAGCAAAGATTTTTTCAAATGTCACTATTAGTCATTATTTCATTGGCACTCGTTAGACAAATTGAAACCACTTTCTTGAGCGCTCTGTATATGTGATTTTTTCCCGAAATTGCACGTGGATTCTTCACTCCATCAGCTGTTTATAGTCAGATATTACTTACGTGGTCTCGAGATTTGAATGCGATGTCTTCTTGTGCTTCAGAAATTTTGAGGAAACGATCGATGAAGTACATAAATAATTTAGGTCCACGAACCTTTATTTCTCAACCCGCAGTATTTGCGAACTAATTTTCATTCACAATATCACCCCTGAAGAAGAACGTACATGTATGTCATTTGGACAAAAAACATTGCAGCAGATAGCATGAAAACTTATAAACTTAAACGACATTTGAAATGCATTGAATTGAGTACGTAAATAAACCCAGAGAATTCTTCGAAATGAAATTAAAATCATATGAAAAGCAAAATATTTTGTTTTTTAACAAAACTTGGTCCGAAAATGAAAACGTTTTACTTGCCTTCTACAAAGTGTCATATAAAATAGCCAGATTTAAAGTTCTCGCACCGTTGGTGAAAAGCTTATTCTCTGCCAGCTGCAATTAAGATAGTAAAAACTATGTCTGGAGATAATTTTGCCAAACAAATGCAGTCCACACCTCTATCAAAAAGGGTACACCTCATGGGGTACTGTTCCCCATTGAATTGGCGATATAGCTAAAGATTTACCTCATCAACTTTTTACCGGCAGCCGACTTGTGTACCAAACATCTTGGAATTTGTGGGTTCGGTCCCAGATTGATAAGGCTGAGACATCTATGTTAATATATAAATAAAACACAATTGGTGTGAGTTTCACAAAATATTTGGTAAAACTCACACCAATTGTGTTTTATTTATATATGAATACTGTATGTTTCGAATATTTGGTATTTCTGTAAAGAATGAAGAAAGAAAACTAAAAGTTAGGTTACGTTAGGTTTGATCTAATTTCATCTGTATTTCTGTAAGTATGTAAGCAAATTTATTTCTGTAAAGAATAAAGTAGGAGAACTAAAAGTTAGGTTTGGTTAGATTTGATCTAATTTCATTATACAAAAACATTAACATAAAATATTATTCTAACTGAAACACAACATTAAACATATTACAATAATAACTAACAATTAATTTAGTCGACATCTTCCATATTTTCCTATAAAATAGTTCTTATAAAACTGTCTGATTTTTCACTTTCTTGGGTTTTAGAATACTTGTCTAAGGTTTTTCAAATTTTCTAGTTAGTAATGCTAATTTTGCCTTTCTTGATATTTTGATTGCATTTTTCTCAAATTTCTCATCTGCATAAAACTTTTTGGCAATTTCTGATTGCCTTATTTTTGGTTTGGAAAGCCTGTATGGAATATTTGGTATTTCGGCAAAGACTAAAGAAGGAAAACTAAAACTTATGTTAGGTTAGGTTAGGTTACGTTATGTTTGATCAGGTACAAACAAAACAATGGTTTGATTAGGTACAATTTCATTGTACAAAAACATTTACATAAAATGTTATACTAGCTTAAACATAACATTATACATATTACAATAACAATTATTAACTTACTCGACATCTGCCCGAAATTTCCCATAAAGCGTCAATAAAACTTTCTAGTTTTTCACTTTCGTGGGTTTTATAATGCCTGTCTCAGGTTTTTTTTAATTTTCTTTTATAATTTTGAAATTTTTCAACTGCATAGAACTTTTTGATAATTTCGGAAAGCCTTATAAAATCTTGTGTAGCTTTATTGAAACTCATCATTGAAAATCCTTTGACATATAAGTTCAGGATATATATTTTTTCTATATTTTGGTAATCATTTTGAAAATATCAATAACGGTTCTGCAAAATCATTAAAATTTACTGGTGTTTCGCTTCCTTCGGTTTCAGAATGTCTATATTGAGTTTTTGAAATGCGACTTTTAATAATTTTAATTAAATTAAAGGAATGCTTGTTTAAGGGTTTTCAAATTATGTTGCTAATAATGCTGTTTTGATTAAAATTCTGGGCATTTTGACTTTCTGGATATTTTGATTGCATATTTCTGAAATTTTTCATTTGCATAAAACTTTTTGGCAATTTCTGAAAGCCTTATAATATCTTTTGACTTGTTTAATATTTAGATTGCATATATTTGAAAATTTTCAACTGCATAAAACTTTTTGGCAATTTCTGAAAGCCTTATAAAATCTTGTGTAGCTGTATTGAAACTCATGATATTTTATTGAAAATGCCAACAGTTGAGCATATTATTTCTATATTTTGGAAATATCAATAACTTTTTGACAACTCCATTAAAATTTTCTGGTTTTTCACTTCCTTCGTTTTCAGAATGTCTATATTGGGTTTTTGAAATGTGCCTTTTAATACTTTAAAATGTGAATTGAATATTTTCTAAATATTCATTTTAAGTAGAACTTTTTGACATTTTACTTAACTTTTTTAGTAATTTGGTTGCATATTTTGGAAATTTTCAACATCCATAGAACTTTTTGGCAATCAGCTTAACTTTCTTGATAATTTGATTGCATATTTTGGAAATTTTGAATATCCATAGAACTTTTTGGTTATCAACTTAACATTCTTGATAATCTGATTGTATACTTTGGAAATTTTTAAGTGCATATGACTTTTTGCTAGTTTCTAAAACATTAAATTTTTTTAACTTTGTTGAAGCTCATCATATTGTTTTCAGAAAATTCAAAACCCTTCGCCATACTAATTCAAAAATATACGATGATTTGTTTTTGTTGTGGTGAGGGCATCACCATCTATGAGCATTAGCGATGATATTCGATAATATAATTATACAAATGCATATATAGCATATAGAGTAGCTATACAGCATATTGAGCATTTACAATTTTGAGCATATATAGCATAAAACATACTATCATACTTTTACAAATAATTACTGTATTCGACTCTACTTGCAGTGCTTTTGCCGGGATTCTGCAGGAACAGAAACTAAAAGTAGTTTCTGTTTTACATTTTCATATTTCATTCCTAGTCCATCTTTAGCTTATAGCTCCTTGCTTTCATTATTTCTCAATGAGCTACTTTATTAAAAGCTATATGCAGGATGTTCCAGGGTTAAATCTCGCCTGCTGCCATTTCTGCCATTCTCTCCTTCATATATCTTGTAAGCCATTTTTGTTTAGCTCTTTGCTTTCTTTATTTCGCATTTTTTGTTCCAAGATTCAATTTATAGATTTTCATATTTAGTTCTTAGTCCATCTTTAGCTTATAGCTCCTTGCTTTCGCTATTTCTCATTGAGCTACTCTATTAAAAGCTATATCTAGGATGTTCCAGGGTTAAGTCTCGCCTACTGCCATTTCTGCCATTCTCTCCTTCATATATCTTGTACGCCATTTTTTAGCTCTTTGCTTTCTTTATTTCTCCTTTATTTGTTTCAAGATTCAATTTCAGGTTTGAATACATTCGACTCTACTTCCTGTGTTTTTGCAGGATTATTTTAGTTTCTGTTATAGATTTTCATATTTCGTTCTTAGTCCATATTTAGCTTATAGCTCCTTGCTTTTATTATTTCTCATTGAGCTACTCTATTAAAAGCTATTTCCAGGATCTAGGATCTTCCAGAGTGAAATCTTGTCTGCTGCCATTTCTGCTATTGTCTCCTTCATATATCTTGTACGCCTTTTTTTCAGCTCTTTGCTTTCTTTATTTCTCCTTTGTGGTTGTATGATTCAATTTCAGGTTTGAATACATTCGACTCTTCTTCCTGTCTTTTTGCAGGGATTCTTTTAGTTTCTGTTATCGATTTTCATATTTCGTTCATAGTCCATCTTTAGCTTATAGCTTCTTGCCATCATTTTTTTCCATTGGGCTACTCTATTAAAAGCTATTTCTAGGATGTCCGTGGGTTAAATCTCGGCTGCTGCCATTTCTGCCGTTATATGTCTGTTGTACGCAAATTTTTAGCTCTTTGCTTTCATTATTTCTCCTTTTTTATTCGAGGATTCAATCTCAGCTTCGAATTATTTAAACTCAACTTCCAGCGTTTTTGCAGAGATTCTTGTAGTTCCTGTTTTAGATTTTCATCTTTCGTTCTTGGAGTTTTTATTACTATTTTGTCAATTATATTTCCAGTTCTGCTTGTGTTTCGGGTTTCTCCTATTTATCACCATTATTTTCATTCTTACGCATTTCATCTCTTATTGGTTTGAGCTACTCCAAATTTTTCTTCATTTTTTCCATCATTTAGTTTTTATGTTGAGCTTCGCATTTTACCATTCCTCATCATCGCAGGTGAACGATTGTTTACGTAGTCGTTAAAACTCGGTGATATTCAATTAAATCGTTTAAGATATGAATCGGTGGGGAAGACAGTGACATTTTCATTAGGTGTGGACCACAGGGATCGCGAATGGGTCCTCCGCAAATGGCGCGCGACCGAATATGTTCCGTGTGTGCCGCGCGCGACACTCTTCCGCCGACGTCTTCCTCGTTGTCCTCGGTCGTAAATCGCCTCCGTTTTGGTATCGGTACAGTTGCATGAAGTCATTAAGTGGCGGCTATTAGCGGGGAAGAGGTCGTAAATAGGCGTTTTTAGTGCCTAACGGGACCGGCATTGCGAATAATTGAAAGTTTACTGGACCACAAGAATCACCGCACGTAAGAGAGCACCAGCCCCCGCCGCCCCTCGCCACCGCACGAGAAAAAGATTATTGTATTCAAATGTGTTCTCCCAGGTCCGTCACGACAATTATAAAAGCCAACGTCAGACATTTAATACGTACATTATGAAGTAACTGTACCGCATGAATAATATATCATTCCGCAATTAGGATCACGTAAACGTACTTTAAAATATAAGATAATAACGAAAAAAGGAAGGAACGACCGAACAATGAGGTATGTGTGTGTGTAATAAAAGATAGTAACGCACGGCCTATTAAACGTGGCATTACAATTTTGTTATAATATTTTTTTCATACGGAGCAAAGCCGCGATTTGAATGCGTTTCCCAGGACCTGGAAGGTCACCAATGCCCCGGTGACCCGTAATGACCATAATTAATATGTGAAATGAGTGACGGTTGGCAACCATGACATGTCGAACAATCGGGCCGGAAGTACGAAGATGGTAGCACTTGTTAGGAATCAGTGCGTCCGTTCAACCGGTATAACGTGATGAATTCTATTGTCGCGCGGCCTGCTTCTCTCTCGCAGGACCTCCTCGTCCTCGTCGCTCGCTCGTTTGATCAAATAACAGGTTGATTGTCTCGTCATTACCTTTTATTATTTTTTTTCCGTGACAGAAATTACGCACCGCTTCGATTTCATCCGTTTCTGTGAGAACCTGCGCTGCCTCGGAAGCCATGGGGACACCCATGGGCAACTTCCTCGTCGCTTGATCGAGCTCCGAGGGGCCTTCAGGTGGACGCGGCACGTCACCTCGACACGGACAGATTGAGACGTCATCGGATGCCGGATCTGCTCAATTGTTTACGATGACCTGCCTGATTTTTGATCATCGGGCATCATTTGTTTCATTAGTCACGGTCTGTCTGCTTAGCGATCAAGCAGCCTCGAATATTTTTATGTTCCACACAAATACAACGGACGGGCACTTAAAATATTAGACAGCGGTAATGATATATTACTTTTCACATGTTTTTATAGGCTACGTGAGAACAGTTATGCAGCGTTTCCACGAAACTTCTTACCAAATGGAAAACATGTTTATTACCGATTTCACAAAAAATATAATTCCTGCTTGTTTTCAAACCCTAAAAAGCAGTTGATCGCATCTTAAGAAGAGTTCCATTTCGAGTTTACCATCTAAATCGGTATATTGAAGCATGCATATTTAATTAGTGCAAACCTCAACTCGCTATCTCTTTTAGTTTCTGAGTTAACCGCATTTGAGGCATTTTTCAACATTCAAAATCACTTTAAAGGTGGAACGCAACTTAAATTGAGAAAAGGAAGGTTCCATTCAACAACGTTATGCCACATGTCAGCGGCCCCCAAACTTTTCCACAGAAGCACCAATCAACTTAAATTGAGTGAAACATATTTTTTAGTTTCTGAGTTATACGCATTTGAGGCAATTTTGAACATTCAAAGTTGCTTGAAAGGTAGAACGCAACTTAAATTGAGAAAAGGAAGGTTCCATTCAACAACGTTATGCCATATGTCAGCGGCCCCTAAACTTTTTGACAGAAGGACCAATCAACTTAAATTGAGTGAAAAATATTTTTTAGTTTCTGAGTTACACGCATTTGAGGCAATTTTCAACATTCAAAGTTGCTTTAAAGGTAGAACGCAACTTAAATTGAAAAAAATAAGGTTCCATTAAACAACGTTATGCCATGTGTCAGCGGCCCCCAAACTCTTTGACAGAAGGGCCAATCAACTTATATTGAGAAAAGGAAGATGCAATTATTGGGAATAAAGTTGAGTTTTACCTCTAAAGTTGAAGATTGCGAAACCCAAACGCATGTAACTCAGAAATTGAAAAATATAGGAAGGTTTAATACAGGCATGCTATGTCCTTCAATTATTGGAACATTATTATTGAAGCATGTAGAGTTAAAAGGTGCAAGCCTCAGCTTCCTATCTTTTTCAATTTCTGATTCACATGCATTTGAGACATTTTCCAACATTAAGCTATATAGGTAGAAATCGACTTACATTGACACATGGAAAATCCAATTCAACATCTTTATGCCATATGTCAGGAGTTTCCAAACTTTTTCACAGAAGGCCCACATAGGGCCTGACCGAATAGGAATTTTATAAATTATGAACCTTTATTACTTTATCTTTTACTTCTATGAGTATTTGTACATGATCTACACCTAGAATTCTAGAACTGAAATAGGTAACAAAAATTGCTTCTATTTGTACAGTCGTGTTCATTAAAGTGAACAACATTTCTGCTGTGTAAATGTGAATTAATTTCAAAGTTACCATTACCTTTACCTTTTACTTCTATTTGTATAGTATCTACACCTAGAATTCTAGAACTGAAATAGTTAAAAAAATGTTACTTCTATTTGTACAGTCGTGTTCAGTAAAGTGTTGTACGACATTTTTGCTGTGTGAATGTGACTTAATTTCACAGAGTTCAAAAACGTGTTGTACATACAAATATTGTGAAAGGTTAGACTTAAATTGACACAAGAAAAGTCCAATTTAACATCTTTAGGCCATATGTCAGGGGGTTTCCAAACTTTTTCACAGAAGGCCCATATAGAGTTTGACAAGTTTTAATATGAAAAATATATTATTGTATTGTTGATTTGAAAATTTTAAGACTTCCCCAAAACTTCTCGAGATATCCTTAAAGAAATCGCCGAAGGTTCTGAAAATATCGTTGAAGAAATCGCCGAAGTTTCTTTAAATATCGTTCAAGACATCTTCAAAATTTCTCAATATATTTATATCACGTGATAAATGATTAAAAATAGATAAAGTATTAATATTTCATTACGTCATATTCTTATCCTTGAAGATATTGCAGACATTTATCAAAATATGTATTTATAAACTTGATAAATCATTGAAAAAATATACCATAAGAGTATTTGATTAGGTCATAATGTTATCCTGAAGGACATCTAAGGAATTTCTCAAAATATTTATTTTATGTGATAAAACATTGAAAGTAGATAAAATATGACTAGTTTTAATATAGAAAACAACAACAAATGTATTATGAGATTTGAAAATTTTAAGACTTCTCCAAAGCTTCTCAAAATATTCTTAAAGAAATCGGCGAAGTTTATGAAAATATCGTTGAAGAAATTGCCGAAGTTTCTTTACATATCGTTGAAGACATCTTCAAAATTTCTCAATATATTTATATCACGTGATAAATGATTAAAAATAGATCAAATATTAATATGTCGGAATAAAGGCGGAAAGACCCCATATGGGGTCGATAGCCCAATAAAGATCGATTATATATATATATATATATATATATATATATTAATATGTCATCACGTCATAATCTTATCCTTGAAGATATTGCAGAAATTTCTCAAAATAAGTATTTATAAAACTTGATAAATCATTGAAAACATATACTATAAGAGTATTTCATTAGGTCATAATGTTATCCTGAAGGACCTCTAAGGAGTTTCTCAAAATATTAATTTTATGTGATTGAACATTGAAAGTAGATAAGATATGAGTAGTTTTAATATGAAAAACATATTTGTTTATTGTATGATTTGAAAATTTGAAGACTTCCCCAAAACTTCTCAAAATATCCTTAAAGAAATCGCCTAATTTTCTGAAAATATCGTTGAAGAAATCGCCGAAGTTTCTCTAAATATCGTTCAAGACATATTCGAAATTTCTCAATATATTTATATCACATGATAAATCATTGAAAATAGATCAAATATGACAAGTTTTAATATGAAAAATATATTTTTTTAATATATTTTTAGAAAATTTTAAGATTTCCTCAAAACTTCTCAAAATATCCTTAAAGAAATCGCCGCAGTTTCTGAAAATATCGTTGAAGAAATTGCCGAAGTTTCTTTAAATATCGTTGAAGACATCTTCGATATTTCTCAATATATTTATATCACGTCATAAATCGTTGAAAAAAAGGTAATACAGTAGTATTTCGTTACGTCGTAATCTTATTCTTGAAGACATCTCAAAAAATTCTTGTAAAACTTGATATATCCAGGAAATAAGATAAAATAGTAGTATTTCATTGTCAGTATTTTAGTTCAGGTCATAATGTTATCCTTACAGATATCTAAGAAATTTCTCAACAAATTTATATCACGTTATAAATCATTGAAAATAGAACATATGTCATACAATATGACTAAGTAGTTATAATATGAAAAACATATTTTTTTATGGTATGAAAATGTATTTGAAGACTTCCCCGAAAGTTCTCAAAATATCCTTGATGACGTCTCCGAAATATCTCAAAAAATTATAAATATTTATATATATATTATATATAAATATACTTGAAGAAATCGCCGACATCTCTCAAAATATTCTTGAAGTCACCTCTGAAATGTCTCATATTTGTATCACGTATTAAATTGTTGAACAAAAATATAACAGAAGTGTTTCATTGGGTCATAATCTTATCCTTGAAGACATCTCAAAAATTTCTCAAAATATTTATAACACCTGATTAATCATTGAAAAGAGATAATTTAAGAGTATTTCATTAGGCCATAATGTTATCCTGAAGGATATCTAAGGAATATCTTAAAATATTTGTTTTATGTGATAAATCATTGAAAGTAGATCAAATATTCGTAGTTTTAATATGAAAAACATATTTTGTTATTGTATGATCTGAAAATGTATTTGAAGACTTCTCCAAAACTTCTGAAATTATCCTTGAAGACATCTTCGAAATTTCTTCAATTACCCTTTAAGAAATCATCGAGGTCTCTCAAAATATCCTTGAAGATACCTCCGAAATGTCATATATTTGCATCAAGTGTTAAATTGTTGAACAAAAATATAACAGAAGTGTTTCATTAGGTCATAATCTTATCCTTGAAGGCATCTCAAAAATAAATAAAAACACCTGATAAATCATTGAAAAACGATAATATAAGAGTTTTTCATTAGGTCATAATGTTATCTTGAAGGACATCTAAGGAATTTCTCAAAGTATTTGTTTTATTTCTCCTCTTATGTTCCAAGATTCAATTTCAGGTTCGAATACATTCGACTCTACTACCAGTATTTTTGTAGGGATTCTTTTAGTTTCTGTTATAGATGTTCATACTTCGTTCTTAGTCCATCTTAAGCTTATAGCTCCTTGCTCTCATTATTTCTCATTAAGCTACTTTATTAGAAGCTATTACCAGGATGTTCGTGGGTTAAATCTCGTCTCCTGCCATTTCTGCCATTATATGTCTGTTGTAAGCAAATTTTTAGCTCTTTGCTTTCATTATTTCTCCTTTTTTATTCCAGGATTCAGTCTCAGCTTCGAATTATTTCAACTCCACTTCCAGCAATTTTGCAGTGATTCTTTTAGTTCCTCTTTTAGATTTTCATCTTCCGTTCTTGAAGGTTATATTACTATTTTGCCAATTATATTTCCAGTGTTTCAGTCCATGTCCAGAAGTGTTTCTTTGGTCATAATCTTATCCTTGAAGACATCTCGAAAATATCTCAAAATATTTATAGCACCTGATAAATCGTTGAAAAAAGATAATATAAGAGTATTTCATTAGGTGATAATGTTATCTTGAACGACATCTAAGAAATTTCTCAAAATATTTATTTTATGTGATAAATCAATCACAGCAGATTAAATATGAGTAGTTTTAATATACTAGAAGCAACGTTATGGTACATAACCACATTACGAGAAATAAAAAAAATATATGTC
Source organism: Othius punctulatus (assembly GCA_951805005.1). Taxonomy (NCBI): domain Eukaryota; kingdom Metazoa; phylum Arthropoda; class Insecta; order Coleoptera; family Staphylinidae; genus Othius; species Othius punctulatus. The sequence continues at coordinate 20,308,949 of OX638146.1, forward strand.
TCAATTTATTATAGCTAACATATTCCAGAAACGCTGTCAGTTATCATGGAATCAAAATTTTCTTCCAAAATATCCAAAAAAAAACTTTTAAAGTCAAAATTAAAATGTTTCTAAATCAAAAAAGCATACTGCGATTGGAACATTTGCCTAAACGATGATAAGGCTAATTATTATGTAGTCTGAAGGTCCTTTATGCTTTTGTTATTATACCCACTCAGTGTATTTCTAATGACCTGTGTAAACATTTATTTATTTAGCGTATGGCATAATTACATGAATCTAAAATACTGGTTATTGCTTTATAATTTTTAGTTCTGTCTGTTCAAATATCCTACTGCATCAGTTGCGAATTTCATAAAGTCATCGATGGTCGAGTGGCAATGTGTTGCATCATGTGAGATGCATATCCAGTCATAATCTTTTTGGTTGTGTTTATCATTTGTAGCATTATAGAATGTGTCTCAGTCAGGAGATCCTAAGATTATCTGACTGCCAGTTTGTGTCAGTTCATTTAGCGTTATCCAGAGTGCACCACGAGGAGGCGAACTAACTTTACACCCCAGGTGTATAATTCAATATATATATATATATATATATATATATATAGCACCAATAAATTATTCTTAATATTATTATTACTATTATGAAAAATATATTTTTTTATTGTATGATTTGAAAATGTCTTTGAAGACATCCCCAACACTTCTCAAAATATCATTGAAGACATCTCTGAAATTTCACCAAATATCCTCGAAGAAATCGTCGAAGTTTCTGAAAATATCATTGAAGAAATCGCCGAAGTTCCTCGAAATATCGATGAAGACATCTATTTCTCAATATATTTATATCGCGTGACAAATCATCAATAAAAATAAAATATAAGTAGTTCGTTCTTCTTTTCAAAGTTCCATCTTCTATCTCGGAGGTTGGATATCATTATGACAATCTTTACTGTATTGACAACTGATTTATAATCTTGATTGGATGTTAGGCCGAACCAGTCCCTTAAGTTTCTAAGCCAGGAAATCCTTCTTCTTGCTATACTTCTCTTCCCCTTATCTTTCCTTCCGTAATTAGTAGTTCGTTAGGTATCCATAAAGACATCTCTGAAATTTCTCAAAATATTCATGTGAAAAATCATTGCAAAAATATATAATACGAGCATTTCATTAGGTCATAATCAAACTTAATTATGTGTTAAATAATCTAACAAACTTTATGATGGTGCAGAAAATGTAAAACTTTTGTAAAAAATCAAATTATATAACAAACTTGATGATGGTACAGAAAATGTTACTGCAAACTTTGAACACCAAGCTTTCAAAATTGTCAGTAAGTATTGTGGCTCCTGCCATCAACACCTAGAAGTCTCAAAATTGGCCGTCGCGCAGTGAGGCGAAAACCGCAAGGCGCTGTTGAGGTAATTGGCTACAATTAATTTCTGGTGGCAGTTGGACTAATATTTAATGTGCGTCGGTCATGGATGGCGGGCGTAATCTATTGCCTAATTAATTTTATCGCGGGCTGGCTAATTATCGGTGGGGGGGGCTCTCGCGTCGATTTGAATAAAATAATAAGGACCAGGTTCGATGATCAGTGGTGCGCGACAGCAGAAGACACCAACATACACAGAACACCTCACTTATCGTGAGGATCGTCTCTAACGACACGAACTCGGCTCGTTTCCTCTTTCTTCGCCGGAGTCATTTGCTCCGGTTCGGCGGTTCGTCCGCGATTCCAGAGATAGCGCGCGACTTTTTAATATACAATAATAATTACCTCTTTGGTAATAAACGGACGAGACAATGGCCCTAGCTCTCTCCTCGCCTCGGATGTGCGTGTGCACGTTTCCGCCCCCTTCCCCCAACGCCGTGCAAAAGAAGAAACAATTGAAATCGTAAAATATCAATTGTGGAGACGCAGCCAGATGCCCCCCACCATCGAATGGTTCGGTGCGACGTTATGTAATTGCTTATGGCCAACATGTCCCACCACTATAATTGTGGTCATGCAGCCGTAGAAATATAAGAGATCTTGTATGCATCCATAGGAAAGATCAATTACACGATTATTTTCGTCCGCCGTGAACCACCGATTATTAAAAACGTCACGTGAACGCTGGCAAAGAGAAATAATTTATACAGTAATAAACTGTACATTTAAATGGCTGAAATAATGCAAACTCGCCACGTCTCTCTCGCTCCCGGGCAACTGTACGGGCGCCCGTCTCCGTCGCGCCGATGTACTGCATAATTAACCGCGCAATTCGCGAGGAAAATTTTATTTCGCCGCGCGAAACAGTGCAACTGATGATGTAATGTCTTGGGCAACGGACGGATTTCGGAAATTCGGTGTTAAATGGGGCGAGCGTGGGGTTCACGCGAAATTTCGCAACCGGCAGATGCGCCGGATGATTCGGGAATATTAAGCGACCAGAATGTGCTCCAGGATTAACGGATTAATTGCTGTTTAAAACTGCTACTCAAGAATACAAAGGACCTAAGTACAAATTAGCAATTTCTAACGATGCCGGAAGCGTGCAGCTGATTGGTGTTTTTGTCTGTCACTGAATATTCAGTTTTCCCTCCTAATTTATCATGCATTACATTTTACACACGAAGTAATACAAGAAACCAATATTTTTTTTATAATCTCACTCAAATTCATCAATCATCTTCTTGTATCATAGCCGAAGTTCCTCGAAATATCGTTGAAGTCATCTATTTCTCAATATATTTATATCATGTGACAAATCATTAAAAAAAGATAAAATATAGTTTTATCGTAGATAAATTTATTGTAGATAACATTTATTGTAGATAGTTTGTTCTTCTTTTCAAAAATCCATCTTCTATCAGAGGTTGGATATCATCATGACAATCTTTACTTCAATATTCAATAAAAACTAAAATCAAATCACTCTTCTAATCGAAATGACCAGTCCTTAAATGCCCTTATTATCGAAACAATAGAAAGCAAGTCAAATTCCATTAAAACTTCATTTACCATAACATGAACTCATGTTTTAATTAGAATAACCAAAGCTCTGTGTTTGAAAAGTGATATTTCAGAGTCAGAGTCAAAATGAAAAATGTGCATAATATGTGCCATGTTTAACGACCTGCTACCACCATATAACTTCCATCGATTAACCTAGGAGCTAGAAGCTAAGAGCTAGGACCTAGGACCAGGTCCTAGGTCAAGAAGATTAACAAAAGACTGCTTCAAACTTTTGAGGAAACACAAGTTTATACATATGTCTCTTAAATGAGCCGAATGGTTATAGATGGGCTTCAATTTGTATTTCTCAATGGGTGATAAAGAATCAGATGTTTTGCAAACGTTTTACATTTTCTATACCATCATCAAGTTTGTTAGATTATACAGGCTAACAAAAACAAGGTTTCAAAAAACTTTTTAAATCTTGATAGCAGGTTTTTATAGTTTTTTTTGGTGCTAAATCCGTATCTGAACTCTGATCGTTTCCATCACCCACAGTTTAGTCACAATTTGAAATAGTAAGATACGGGAAAATATGTAAAATAAATATGAAAAGTAAACGACTTTTACAATACCAACAGAACTATATTTGAACATAGAAGATACCTTTATATTCTTAACATTACATTCTTCAAGGCTTTACATGTCCATTGATGAATATTTTCTTTGTCTGTTTTCTTTAAACCTCCTGATATAGCTTTTTATCATAAAACTACTCATATTTGATCTATTTTCAATTATTTATCACGTAAAATAAATATTTTGAGAAATTCCTTAGATGTCCTTAAGGATAACATTATGATCGATTGAAATACTCTTAGATTATTCAATGATTTATCAAGTGTTAAATATTTTGAGACATTTTTTAGATATCTTTGAGGATAAGATAATGGCCTAATGAAACAGTCTTATTTTATTTTTGTTCAACAATTTAATACGTGATACAAATATATGACATTTCGGAGGTATCTTCAAGGATATTTTAAGAGAACTCGACGATTTCTTCAAGGATAATTAGAGAAATTTCGGAGATGTCTTCAAGGATATTTAGAAAAGTTTTGGAGAAGTCTTCAAGGACATTTTCATATCATACAATAAAAAAATAAGTTTTTTATACTAAAACTACTCATATTTTATCTATTTTCAATGATTTATCACATAAAATAAATATTTTGAGAAATTCCTTAGATGTTTTTAAGGATAACATTATGACGTAATGAAATACTCTTATATTATCTTTTTTCATTGATTTATCAAGTGTTATAAATATTTTGCAATTTTTTTTAGATATCTTCAAGGATAAGATAATGACCTAATGAAACACTCCTACTTTATATTTGTTTAACAATTTTACAAGTGCTACAAATATATGACACTTCGGAGGTATTTTCAAGGATATTTTGAGAGACCTCGACGATTTCTTCAAGGATAATTGGAGAAATTTTTCGTAGATGTCTTCGAGGATATTTTGAGAAGTTTTGGAGAAGTCTTCAAGGACATTTTCATATCATACAATAAAAAAATATGTTTTTTATATTTAAACTACTCATATTTTATCTATTTTCGATGATTTATCATATAAAATAAATATGTTGAGAAATTCCTTAGATGTCCTTAAGGATAACATTATGATCTATTGAAATACTCTTATATTATCTTTTTTCAATGATTTATCAAGTGTTAAATATTTTAAGACATTTTTTAGATATCTTTAAGGATAAGATAATAACCTAATGAAACACGTAATACAAATATGACATTTCGGAGGTATCTTCAAGGATATTTTGAGAGACCTCGACGCTTTCTTCAAGGATAATTCGAGAAATTTTTCGTAGATGTCTTCAAGGATATTTTGAGAAGTTTTGGAGAAGTCTTCAAGGACATTTTCATATCATACTATAAAAAATGTGTTTTTTATATTAAGACTTCTTATATTTTATCTATTTTCAATGATGTATCACATACAATAATTATTTTGAGAAATTCCTTAGATGTCCTTCAGGATAACATTATGATTTATTGAAATACTCTTATATTATCTTTTTTCAATGATTTATCAAGTATTAAATATTTTGAGACATTTTTTAAAATGTCAAGGATGACATGATGCAAGTGATACAAATATATGACATTTCGGAGATATCTTCAAGGATATTTTGAGAGACCTTGATGATTTCTTCAAGGACAATTGGAGAAATTTCGGAGATATCTTCAAGGATATTTTGAGAAGTTTTGGAAAAGTCTTCAAGGACATTTTCATATCATTCAATGAAAAAATATGTTTTTTTTATATAAAAACTACTCATATTTTATCTATTTTCAATGATTTATCACATAAAATAAATATTTTGAGAAATTCCTAAATGTCCTTAAGAATAACATTATGATTTATTGAAATACCCTTATACTTTCTTTTTTCAATGATTTATCAAGTATTAAATATTTTGAGACATTTTTAGATATCTTCATGGATAAGATAATGACCTAATGAAACACTCTTATTTTATTTTTGTTCAACAATTTAACACGTGATACAAATATATGAAATATATGACATTTCGGAGGTATCTTATCATATATCTCAACATGGATATGTTGAGAGACCTCGGCTATTTCTTCAAGGATAATTGGAGAAATTTCGGAAATGTCTTCAAGGATGTTTTGAGAAGTCTTTAAGGACATTTTCATATCATACAATAAAAAAATATGTTTATTATATTAAGACTACTCATATTTTATCTATTTTCAATGATTTATCACGTGATATAAATATTTTCAGAAATTTCTTACATATCTTTAAGGATAACATTATGACCTAATGAAATACTACTGTTTTATCTACTTTCAGTGATATGTCAAGTTTTATAAATATTTCGAGAATTTTTTTAGATGTCTTCGAGGATAACAAAAGTAATAAATCTGTGATAATCGATATATTGCAATTAATGTTGTCGTTTTCGAGGAAATCAATATTTCATGAAGAACTAAACTAAAATTATTAACAAAATTTTCTGTGTGCGTTAAATTTACTTTTCACCATTAGAAAATGGAAAAATATGAAAGCACCCAATCTATAGTTTTTCCGGAAATTGGATGGAAACTTGCCACGTTAATGCCTTATTGGGGTGCAAAATTGTTGTTGCATGATTTTACAAGTGAAATTGGACAGAAAATTGTCACGTTAATGCCATATTGGGGTGCAAAATTGATGTTGCCTGGTTTCACATGTTGTAGTTTAGTTTTGTGCTGTTATATTAAATATATTTTCCAAAAGAAGTGCCAGGGACTCGCTCAGAATGGGAACATAAAAAAACAAATTCTTTTTAAATCTCTATCTCATCAAATTTCATTGCCATCCTCTAAAGCAAGTTTTAAGCAAAATTTAAAAATGTGTGCATACCTTATTTTGTATGCATACCATAATTTTGACACCAATTCTTCACATATTCCACATATGTTCCACACATATTCAATAGACATTTTTCTAGCAGAAAATGAAATAATTTGAGAACATATTTGTAGTTTTTCCTGGATTTCCATTTAAACTCACTGTGATAATTGGGATAATCAAGATATTACAATTAATTTTACAGCTATCGTGAAAATCAATATTTTGTGAAGTTCTAAACTAAAAAAAAAATATTTAAAAAAATATCTGTTATTGTTAAGTACACTTTTTAGTAAATATAAAAAAATGTTAAAATCGGAATTTATCAAGTCTTTCGTTTTTCCGGAAACTGGATTAATAGTTAGAGTAGTGTAGTAGTGAATGTAGTAGTGAGTAGTGTAGTGTAGTAAAAGCTAGATTATTTTTATATTGGGGTGCAAATTGTTTATGCATATTTTTACAAAAAATATTATTATTTTCAAATTTTCCACACTTAATTAAGATAAGATAAGATAAGACGCGATAATTCGTTAATGTTAGCACGCAAACAAAAAGTTTACACAGGTTAGGGTCAAAAATAGAGTAAATAGTGCACAAATAATAACAATAACTACACAAATAATCGTATAATTATTAAAGTCGTATAAGCGATCATAGATAATCTCACAATTTGGCATAATCAATAGTAACAGTAACTTTTCGCGAATTGCATATCTTAGCATATATTAAATACACTTTTCACCATTAGAAAAAGGAAAACTATGAAAACACCCCAACTATAGTTTTTTCTGGAAATTGGATTGAAAGTTGCCATGTTAATGCCACATTGGGGTGCAAAATTGTCGTTGCATGATATTAAATGTTGTAGTTTAGTTTAGTACTACAAATTAATGCCTAATTTTTCACACTTAATCAATACACAATTTTCTATCGGAAAATGGAAAAACTTAAGAAGATCCCGTCTTTAGTTTTTCCTGGAATTTTCGAGAAAATTTATGAATATAATTATGATAATTGAGATTTTGTAGTTAGGTGGCAGAATCCGGTGGACGAAAATGGATAACGAAAAGGATACGAAAATATGGGCATAGATATTTTCCAAAAGAAGTGCCAGTGTCGAAGGACACCGGCACTCCATAAGAACATAAAAAAAACAAATTGTTTTCAAAATCTCTATCTGATCAAATTTCATTGCCACCTCTAAAGCAAGTAATAAGCAAGTTGTAAAAATGTTTAGTTTTTCCTGGAATTCAATTTAAACTCACTGGGATAATTGGGATAATTAAGATAATACAATTAATTTTGCAGCTATCGAGAAAATCAATATTTCGTGAAGTTCTAAACAAAAATATTAAAAATAATATCTGTTATTGTTAAGTGCACTTTTTTGTAAATATCAGAAAATGTTCAAATCTGAATTTATCCCGTCTTTAGTTTTTCCGGCAATTGGATTAATAGTTAGAGTAGTGTAGTAGTGAGTAGTGTAGTGTAGTAAAAGTTAGATTATTTTCATATTGGGGTGCAAAATTGTTTTTGCACATTTTTGCAAAAACAATATTATTATCAAATTTTCCACACTTATTAAATGTTCACTTATCCATCAGGAAATGCAAAAAAATGAGAAGCTTTCTTTTTTCCGGAAGTTTTTGCGGAATTTTCGTTTAAACATCCATGAATGAGTGTGATAATCGATATATTGCAATTAATGTTACGGTTTTCGTGGAAATCAATATTTTATCAAGAAGTAGACTAAAATTATCAACAAAATTTTCTATGTTAGTTAAATATACGTTTCCCATTTTCTAATGGTAAATGGAAAAAGGAAAAATATTAAAACATTCCAACTATAGTTTTATTCCGGAAATTAGCTTGAACGTTAAAGCCATATTGGGGTGCAAAATTGTGGTTTCATGATTTTACATGTTGTAGTTTAGTTTTGTGCCATAAATTAATGCAAAATTTTCCACACTTAACCAATTCACAATTTTCTATCGGAAAATGGAAAAACTTAAGAAGAACCCGTCTTTAGTTTTTCCTGGAATTTTCGAGAAAACTTATTTTGTAGTTTGGTGGCAGAAACCGGTTTACGAAAAAGGATAACGAAAATGATACAAAAATATGGGCATAAATATTTTTCAAAAGAAGTGCCCAGTGCTGATGGACTTGCTCTCAATGGGAACACAAAAAAAAACATTGCTTTGAAAATCTCTCTCATCAAATTTCATTGCCATTGTCTAAAACAAGTTTTAAGCAAGTTTTAAAAATGTTTGCATACCAAATTTTGACACGAATTCGTTTAGCAACCACAAGTGCAGTGTATTTTGTAGAGAATATTATACATATCGTTTCAAATTAGTCCAGATGTTCATATTTTGAGGCTTTAAAGCGTTTTGGTATCGAACGTATTGTGTGCGATTTTTTTGTGTCTGTTGAATGGTCTTATTTATGTGCGATTCCGGTGTTTGACAGTTATCAGGATCTGGTCAACATTTTGGGTGTGGTGACCCGAGGGCCCCCCGTTTCTCCGTCCGAGGCTGCGGTCCGCAGGAATAATCCTCTTTCAATTGACAAATAAAGCTAATGCTCCTATACAGAGTTCAGATGCGAGCTGTAAAAGGCTCGCCGGACTCTGATAGATTACTTAATCTCAGATGAATGTGTGAGTGTCGCCGTGCCATTGTTGGACAATTGATGAGCCCGACCGCCATGGTTTTAATGCTGCCTTTCAATGGATAGGTTATTAATAATACAACGGGATGTGTTTAGTTTCGGTGAGCGTCATTTTTCTTCTCCTCGCTCTTCGGCCGTCGCCGTCGTTGTTCCTCTGCTCCTCTTTTTTCACCGCCCCTTCGCCCCCGACGTGCCGCTTTATCACCGGGGCCCTCATTATCGCTTTTAACTTAACAACGGCGCGCTGATCCCCTTCGAATATATACAACCCATAATGACCGCGCCGCTCTTTTCCAAAGTGTTGAAAAAATATATATTTACGAGAGGAATAAATCGACGAGGGGCCCCGTGAATGGGGCCATTTATTACCCGGGGAAATAAAGGCGTCGGACAGACGGACGGACACGTCCACGCTGGGGCCCCGGAGACGCCTGAAACGCTGAAACGCGTCTCGCTGAAAGCATCGCGCGGCCATCTGTGGGCCGCGCCGCGAACTGCGCGCGCCCGCATTAATTTTCATACGTTCGATTAAGGGAACTCGTGTCGACTGCCAATTAATCCGTGTTAATTTAAAATTAATACAGCGACCAAGTAAGTTTGGAGGAATTTGTTGCATGATTGCCAATTACAGAGCAGCGATTGTTCAAGGCGCGGGGAGTTTGTAACGTTACGTAGCACGGATGCGCAAAGCGTACATTATTTATCGAATCTCGATTAAATTTATACATTGCCAGTCATAAACGAAAACCATGCTACTTAACACCGAAACATCAAAGTTTAATATTTACACTCTTAGGGCGTGGAATTTGCAAGTAGAATTTTCTGAAATTTTTATCAGTAAATATGCTGGTAAATCTAATGCACTGCATGTCACATAAAATAATTTTCTTCGTCCAAAAAAAACAACATTTTTTGAATGGTGCTACAAGTCACAGAATACTCAAAAATATTTAAGAGTTCTAATCAATGTCAGAAGATTTTTGTCGTTTTAATGAAAAAAATTGATGCATAATATTATCTTTTTTTAAATTGGTGAGTGAATGAATTGTGTGTAAAACTCATTTTACGTAAATTTCATGTTATGCACTTATGCAGTGCGCAAATATTCGGTTTACGCAAAGTAGCATAGAAAAAAGTTTGCACTATAATTATGGGAAACATGATTAAATTAGCATAAAGTTGCCAAACATATTTACCATGTACTATAAAACACCCTATTTTTGTCAAAATATAAAAAATTATCATAAGGAAATGTTACATTTACACATTTGGCAAGAATATTTAAAGTTTTCCAAATTATGTACTTAATATTTTTTATTTCAAAGAATTTTTTCGTTAAATAAACAAAGATATACAAAAACACATGTATATTTCAGAAAATGTACGAAATTCGAAATACTCGGACTATTTTAATTATTTCGAAACGTTGAGAATGAATTATTTTCTACAATATATGCTTATATACATGAAAAATGATGAATAATGTTAATCAAATTTAGATTTCATAAAAAAAAAAACTGAAAATTTCTACTTAATTTAGAAAATATTTAATGAATATCATAATGATTTTTCGTATAAATGATAATTTTGCAGAATTAGACGATTCATCGATCATCCTGTATTGACTGTTACTTATATTTCCAAAATTTTGTAAGTATATCGATAAGTACGGTGTTTGATTTTCGAGTATTCATTACACATTTGGTAGCTTTCATGACGTGCATGATGAATTTGCAGAATTAGTAGATTCATCGATCATCCAGTATCCACTGTTACTTATATTTTCAAAATTTTGTAAATATATCCATACTGTTTGCAACATTCGAGTAATTGTCACATATTTGGTAGGTTTGATAACTTGCATGATGATTTTACAGAATTAGTAGATTCATGGATCATCCAGTATCCACTGATACTAATATTTTATGATCGATTTTTTGATCGATTGATTGATTGATTTTTGTAAATATATTGCTACAGGTTTAGTTTTTCGAGTAATCGTGACGATTTCATGATCATCACATCATCATCACGTCACATATTTGGTAGGTTTTATGACTTGCAATTAAGGAAACTATAGAAATGAGTAGTTTCATAATTATAGAACGTTTTGTGACTAATATTTTAATTTTTTTATAGTTATAGCGATGATTTAGCAAAATTTCATGTCAAATGTTGTCGTCGATCATCCGGTATTCACTGTTGTAGTTTCAAAATTATGTAAATATATCGGTACTCATCTTATTTTTTGAGTAACCGTTAAAATGATCATCACATCATCATCACGTCACATTTACTAGGTTTGATGATTTGCATTAAAAAAAGCTGTAGAAGTAACTAGTTTAATAATTCAAGAATATTTTGTGACTTATATTTTCAATGTTTTATAGTTATGCGATGATTCAGCGAAATTTCATGTCCAATGTTTTCGTCAATCATCCAGTATCCGCTGTTACTTATATATAATTTTTTTTTCTAAATATATAGATACTGGTTTAGTTTTTCAAGTAATCGTGATGATTTCACAATCATAATATCATTATCATCACACATTCAATAGGTTTCATGACTTGCATTAAAAAAAACTGTAGAAATGAGTAGTTTCGAAGTTCTAAAATATATTGTCACTTATATTTTCAAAAATTTATAGTTACAGCGATGATTCAGAAAATTTCATATCAAATGTTTTCATCGATCATCCAGCATTCACTGTGACTTGTATTTCCAAAATTTTGTACATATATCGATATTGGTTTGGTTTTTCGAGTAATCGTGGCGATTTCACAATCATTGATTTCACGATCATCAACAACGTGATCATCATGATCACGTCACATATTTAATAGGCTTGATGACTTGCGTTAAAAAAAACTGTAGTTATTAGTAGTTTCATAATTCTAGAATGTTTTGTGACTTTACATTCAAAAATTTATAGTCATAGTGATGATTCAGCAAAATTTCATGTCCAATGTTTTCGTCGAACATCCGGTATGCACTGTGACTTGTATTTTCAAAATTTTGTGACATTTTGAGACTCGGTTAAATTTCATGGGCAATGTTCTTGTACTTTTATTTTTAAGTTTTCCAAAACAAAGCGTGAATTTTTCAAAATTTGAGTTTTCATCAGTTAGGATGTTGGAGTTGGAGTTAGATTTAGGATGTTAGGATGTCCCTTAGACGTAGCGATTATTTTGCAAATTTCACAATTCGCCATCCATCTAGAACTTATTGTACCTATATTTTCAAAATTTCAAATAACAATCGATAATTTTGCTAAATTTCGGCATTGAATACACGTGTTATATTAATCTTGTTATTTTCTAATTTGTAATTTATGATTTACAAAATTTGAGTCGTCGTCACATATGTATTTGGAATATTTTATAACTTATACTTACATTTTACAGATGTATTGATGATTTTGCAAATCTCGCCATTTGGAAAGTTACATTATAAGTTACACAATACAAGTTACAAACAAGTCACTTACAGTTTAATAATTTTAAACCTGAATTTATGTGCCTGAAATTTTTCAATCTATTTTTAGCATATTTTCTATATATAGAAATTAAATCGATCAACATTTTCAAGATTACTTCTAGTTTTTTTCAAAAATTATATTTTATGATATTGCTGAATCGAAGACGGTTTAGTATATTCGTTTTCTTAGTCCTATTATATTTATCTTAAGTATTACATATTTTTTAGGTATGATGCAATTTTATGAATATTTGAAGTATATTCTAAAACAATTTCTGTAGAGATTTTGTAGTTTATTTTTCAAAATTGGTTCTGTTACTAATATGTATTTATGTAAAAAAAAAACAAATATCTGGCGATGATTTTGCAAAGTTTTAGAATTCAATGCACGTGTTATAATAATCCTGCTATTTCTATTTTGGTAATTGATGATTTATCAAAATTTTAGTGTTCGTCAGTTATTTGGAATGTGTGATAACGTTCACTTTCCAAAATTGTATAAATGTGGCGATGATTTTGCAAATCTCGCCATTTGGAAAGTTACATTACAAGTTACACAACACAAGTTACAGATAAGTCACTTACATTTTCAAAATTTTATATCTGAATGTATACGTCTTAAATGTTTCTAAATATTTTAGCATATTTTGTGTAAATAGAAATTAAATCAAAAGTTTCAGGATTACTTCTATTTTTTTCCAAAAATAATGTTTTATTTTAATATTGCTGAATCAAGACGGTTTAGTATTTTCGTTTTCTTGGTATTATTATATTTATCGTAAGTTTTGCAAATTATTTATGTTTCGTGCAATTTTATGAATATTTGAAGGATATTCTGAAAGTATTTCTATAGAGATTTTGTATTTTTGTTTTTCGAAATTGGTTCTGTTACTTACATGTATTTATTTTTTAAAAATTTCAAATATCTGGCAATTATTTTGCAAACTTTCAGCATGCAATACACGTGTCATTGCTGTATCTTGCTATTTCTATTTTGGTAATTCATGATTTATCAAAATTTGTATGTTCGTCACTTATTTTGAATGTTTGATACCTTTCATTTTTTTAAATTGTATAAATCTAGCCATAATTAAGCAAAATTTCAGCATTAAATGCACGTGTGATATTAATCTTACTATTTCTACTTTTATAAGTGATTATTTATAAATAAAATAGTGTTTGTCACTTATTTGAAATGTTTGATAGCTTTCACTTTCCAAAATTGTATAAATGTAGCAATGATTATGCAAAATGTCAGCATGAAATACACGTGTGATATTAATTTTGCTATTTCTATTTTTATAAGTGATTATTTATAAAAACATGAGTGTTTGTCACTTATTTGGAATGTTTGATAACTTTCACTTTCCAAAATTATAAGTATAAATGTTGATAATTTTGCAAACCTCGTCGTTTAGAAAGTCCATTTATTTGAACGTAGAAGGTATTCATTTTGATTGTTTAGCGACTTCTGAGTTTCCAAATTTTCCTACACATTTTCACTAAATAACATAAAATATACAATCGCTCCAATATTTTAGCACATTTTAGCTTGAAGTTTACAGCAACTTTGTTTGATAACTATTACTTAAGTATGTAGTCAAAACTATAGCGTTAGGATTTTAGTTGTCTAAATCAATCTAAATCACTCTAAATCAGTCATAAATTAATAAATATTTTTATGTGATACTAAGTCATTTGTTTTATTTGACATTTTTTATTATCTGACAAGTTTAGAATGTCTAACTTTAGAAAGTCTAACATTAGCTGCTGGTTACAGATGTGTAACTCTCGGTAAGTGAATTTGGGCATTACATTTCTGCTTCTCTACTTGAGGAGATTTAACGGTTCAGAATGTTGAGGATTTGAGGATGAGCAATAATTTCGTTTTCGTGAAAGATTTTGGGCTCCTGTAAATTATTACACATCCACATATTTTGTAATTCCGTATCCTTTGCCGCCTCTTGTTGTTTCCCTGTGGAAACCTTCTGGTGCGAGTTTTCCCGGCCGGTAGGCACCCAAAAGAAAAACCAAGGACGATCGCCGATGCCCCTCCCGGGGTGCCTGAGGCCCCCCTGTCGGTTGCACGTCCAAAAATTTCCGAACGGATCACACAAAGCGGCTCCGGCGTAGCGTGAATTTCGCGTCCGAATTCTCCGGCCCCGACAGGTAAACGCTTCAGACGGGCGTCCGCCCCCGAAGCCCCCGACGCCCCCGCCGCCCCATCCACGCCGCCCCCGCGCTCGCCCCACCGAGCGGCCCGAAAATGATCTTAATAACATAATAACCGGGCGAAAATCAAACGGCTTTGTAGCCGAATAACTTGAAAATGAAAACGGGCCAAGAATTCTTCCCGTTTGTGAAAGCGGGAATGCATCAACTATTCCCGATACCTGAGGCGGGATGGGAGTGCCGCGCGTATGGGAGCGTCCTGCAGGATCAAAGGGTTCAAAGGAGCCACCGCGAGCGAAACTATGTGAAAAATTAATATCTAAACCGGCGATTATTGTTATTAGATCCCCTTTATGCTGGGGGATTTTAGGTCGGCGCGGCATGAATTATGTTTTATATTTTCAATTATTAGTCGAGCGTGAAGAGCGTTACTGTATTTGTATTTATACGTGTGTGTGGGTACGTGTTTGAATGTACGATAACTCCATGGACGAGTGCGCTCGTCCGCTAATTATTCGCCGATTTAATAAATCACCGGTGCGTTCAGCAACAATAGATCATCGCTTTTTCCTCCCAATCAGCGGTTTCTTGGGCCTCCAGGAGATTAACATTCGCGCACGTACTTGCGATAACGATAATTCCGGCGCTATCGATTGGAGCGGACGTAACCGTCGGATTCCGATAACAAATGTGCAAGTGTCTTTTTCACAGTGAACGGGGATGTTAAGGGGAGGAAGAAGAGTCCGTTGCTAATGACAGTGTGCACCTTATAACTTCCGCCGGATACAGATAGATCATTGTCTGATATATTCCACACACATACGTTTTAATGTATTCCATCTATACACACGTACGTAAATATCTGTTGCACACGAGTAGACGAAATCCGCCTATTTTATTTATGATTTAATTATGCGCGCGAATCGCTAACGACGTGAACAACAACGAAAATAACAATAAAAGGAATGCGGTGAATTCATTTAAATCCATTATACATGGAAAAAACGTATCGCATAATTAATTAAGTTAGGTTTTTACCGTTTCGGCTGCTTCTCTTTATTCACCTGGCGAAAAATAAACACACACACAAGAAAATGACTACATTTCACCGTCTGTGAGCCGTGTACTTCGATACAATAGAGCGATTACTTGTTTCTTTCATTCTAATACAACCACCTGCCATGTCTTCACTTCAAATTACTACCAGCATACACAGACTGAAATAATTTATTATTGCTGTTATATCAGCAATAATAAATATAAAAGTTGTTATTAATAACAATAACAGTAACATTTCAGTGTGCATGTATAAGCATACTTTTGAGGCCCTTAAATTTTTTAAATAAATTGTGGAGAAGAATATAGAGTCAAATGGTCTTAATATTCATTCGACGATAACATTTAATTATTATATGCCAGCTTTACCATTAGTAAATTTAGTTATTATTCGGGCACAAAATATTAAGGATTTTTATATTTTCTAACTTTGAAATATGATTATCATCAACTGACTTATCTCATAATTCGCCAATAAAAGAAAATCCTGCTTATCAATTCAATGAGTTAGTTGAAAAACGGATATAAGGTCATTTCAGGTCCAACCAAATTATAGACAATCAAAAAGAGTTGGAAATTCATGACCAATACACAAATGGTGCCGTGACCAGGATTACCATATGTCATCGTCGGGGGCTTGCGCAGAATATAAAGGTCCCACCTGATTATGATGTATTTATGATGTATTTATGTATAAACTCTACATTGTAGAGTGTGGGCATAATTTTAGAAAAACGGAAAGTAAGAAGGCGTCGGATTTCCTGGCAACCGAACCTCAATGTCTTCGGTCAAATGCAGTAACCGTCCAGGTTACAGCGGAACACGGAAATACTGAGAAAATTAAGTACCTATATTTCCTGCAGCTAATACATATGTTCCTTCTACTCATATAGATTAGATATGAAGCTAAAATTAAAGTTTTGCTGATGAATACGAAAAAAAAAATAGTACCAATACTCAGAAAGCAATACACCAGTCACAATTTAATCTCAATGTGGTAAATATAAGGCGCGATGTGTTTGCCATACTTTGACAGCATGTTATTCAAAAACGGAAACTGCTAGTATTCTCCATTCACGATGTTTTTGCGTCAGGGGAGTCTATGAATATCTAATAATTTTGTTGGTAGTGTTTCGGAAATAACTGAATTTCTCAATGGAACTTGTAATTTATTTTTGGTTGGTTTCAATTTGAGGTTATATATTTTAAATAATATTGACCTTTGTCAGTTTTAGCACAAATAGCGTCAAATTTTATCTCTTTGAACAAGAAAATGTAAACATTTGTACATTTGGATCTAAGAAATGCCAAAAATTTTACGTTTCTATCATAAAAATGTCAAAATCCATTTTGTGAATCGTTTTTTGTTTCGGGTAGAAATTGTGAATAACTGCTGATATATCGCATTTCGGAAATTTTGCTAATGGGAATGATGAAAATTTGATTTGGATCGTAGAAATATTAACATTTTCCGATTGCGAACAATGTTAACATTTACTAATTTAAAATCGTGAAATTTGGAGCAAGGAAAGTACAAATTTTGACAGATTAATCTTTTAAAAAAAGAAAATATCAAAATGTTTACATTGGGTCAAAAAAATGTTCACATTTTTGTATTTTGACTATGAAAATGTCTAAGTATTGATTTTTGCATCATGTAACTGATAAACATGCATAAGTACAACATTTTTGAAATAACAGTTATGTAAGTGGTAAAGTTTGATATATGAATTGTTAGAATACCAGTATTTTCGAATCATATCATCATTCATATCGAATTTAGGAAATTTTGCTGAAGGGAATGATGAAAATTTAACATTTGGATCATAGAAATTTTAAGACTTTCCGATTACGAACATTGCTCTCATTTATTAATTTAAAATCATGAATTTTAGAGGAGGAAAATGAGAAATTATGATAGATTATAGTGTTTAAAGAAGAATATATCAAAATGTTTAAAATGGGTCAAAAAAATGTTGACATTTTTGTATTTTGAATATAAAAATGTCTAAGTATTGAGTTATGCATCTTGTAACTGATAAACATTGCATAAGTACAACATTTTTGATATAACAGTTATGTAATTGGTGAAGTTTGAAAAATGAATTGTTAGAATGTCAGTATTTTCAAATCGTATCATTATTCATATCGAATTTAGGAAATTTTGCTAAAGGGAATGAGGAAAATTTGATTTGGATCGTAGAACTATTAACATTTTCCGATTGCGAATAATGTTAACATTTACTAACTTAGAATCGTGAAATTCGGAGAAAGGAAATGTACAAATTTTGACAGATTAATATTTTTAAAAATGAAAATATCAAAATGTTTACATTGGGTCAAAAAAAATGTTAACATTTTTGTATATTGGCTATGAAAATGTCTAAGTATTGACTTATGCATCATGTAACTGATAAACATTTCATAAGTACAACATTTTTGATATAACAGTTATGTAATTGGTAAAGTTTGATAAATAATTTGTTAGAATGTCAGTATTTTCGAATCATATCATCATTCATATCGAATTTAGGAAATTTTGCTACAGGGAGTGATGAAAATTTAACATTTGGATCGTTGAAATTTTAAGACTTTCCGAATACGAACATTGCTATCATTTATTAATTTAAAATCATGAAATTTGGAAAAGAAAAATGAAAAATTTTGACAGATTAATTTATTTAAAGAATAAAATATCAAAATGTTTACATTGGGTCAAAACAATGATGACATTTTTGTATTTTGATTATAAAAATGTCTAAGTATTGACTTATGCATCATGTAACTGATAAACATAGCATAAGTATAAAATTTTTGATATAACAATTGTGTAATTGGTAAAGTTTGATAAATGAATTGTTAGAATGTCAGTATTTTCGAATCATATCATCATTCATATCGCATTTAGGAAATTTTGCTAAAAGGAATCATGAAAATTTAACATTTGGATCGTAGAAACTTTAAGACTTTCCGATTACGAACATTGCTCTCATTTATTAATTTAAAATCATGAAATTTAGAGGAGGAAAATGACAAATTTTGATAGATTTTACTGTTTAAAGAAGAAAATATCAAAATGTGTACAATGGGTCAAAAAAATGTTGACATATTTGTATTTTAACTATGAAAATGTTTAAGTATTGACATATGCATCATGTAACTGATAAACATTGCATGAGTACAACATTTTTGATATAACAGTTATGTAATTGGTAAAGTTTGATAAATGAATTGTTAGAATATCAGTATTTTCAAATCATATCATTATTTATATCGAATTTTGGAAATTTTGCTAAAGGAAATGATGAAAATTTGATTTGGATCGTAGAAATATTAACATTTTCCGATTGCGAACAATGTTAACATTTACTAATTTAAAATCGTGAAATTTGGAGCAAGGAAATGTACAAATTATGACATATTATCCTTTAAAAAAAAGAAAATATCAAAATGTTTACATTGGGTAAAAAAAATGTTGCCATTTTTGGATTTTGACTATGAAAATGTCTAAGTATTGATTTTTGCATCATATAACTGATAAACATTGCATAAGTACCAAATTTCTGAGATTAGAGTTATGTAATTCATCAAATTTTGATATAGTCATATAGAAGTGTCATAACGAAATTAAATTAACTTTTAAAAATGTAAAAAGAAATCTATGAAAATATTGATTACAATTTTTAATTTTACAGTTTTGATGAGTATTTTTGGAGCAACTCCTGTGATATCCAAGTAAACTTGTTAGGGCAATTTCTTATATACATGCACCTACTTTTGTTTTATTTTATACTATTTTATTATGTTTACTGTTGTGATATATTCTGTGTCGATATTATGTCCTATTGTGTTTTATACATAGCTACATTGTTCAATTCAATTTTTACTTATTTTTTATACTATTTTACTTTTGAACTTTAATTGTATATTATTTTTTTCTTGACTTGTGTGAACTGTTTTGTTTCTTAACACCAATGAATACTATACTATACTACTATACTATTATTTATTGGATCTTTTATTTCTATAACTGAATGTATGAAGTTTTCGTTATGGTAATTGTATATTATTTTTTTCTTGACTTGTGTGAACTATTTTGTTTCTTAACACCAATGAATACTATACTATACTACTATACTATTATTTATTGGATCTTTTATTTCTATAACTGAATGTATGAAGTTTTCGTTATGGTAATGTAAAAATTATGTTATTTGATTTGTAAAATATCAACATTTGTTAACAGGTATGTATAATAGTACATCTTGGTAGTCTCTTTGTATTTCTTTGAGCAAGATATAAACATGTTTGCATTTGAATCAAAGAAATGCAAAAAAAATCATTTCGATCATAATCTATGCAACTATTGAAATATTAGATTTTGATTATGCAAATCACATACATTTTGACAATTAGATGATTGAATAATCAACATTTTTTATATGGAATAAGAAGATATCAAACGTGTGACATTTTGGATCGTAGAAATAAATACGAACATTTTCCGGTTTCGAAAAATTTCAACATTTATTTATTCTAAATGTTCAAACTTTGAGCATGTAAATGTGCAAATTTTGACAATTAAATCTATTTAAACGAGTAAGTATCAAAATGTCTACATTGGGGTCAATAGGTTACGTTATTATTATTCAATTGTAATAGGTTACATTTTTACATTTAGATGGTTGAAATGTCGCAATCAAGGCAGCTATTGAAATTTTAGATATTGATTCTGAAAATGGCATAGATTTTGACAATTAGATTATTGAATGATCAACATTTTTATTTGGAACAATAAAATATTTAAAAAAAACTGCGGATATGTAGAATGTGGGAGATTTTGTTTAAAAAATGGTGAAAATTTGACAAATAAATCTTAGGAATACCAACATTTTCCGATTTGGAACAATTTCGACATTTATTTATTTTAAATTTTCAAATTTGGAGGATAAAAATGTGCAAATTTTAAAAACTTAATACGTTTTAACGATAAAATATCAAAATATATACATTGGGGGCAAAAAAGTGGTTTACATTTTTATATTTGGATTTTTGAAATGTCAAAATTTTGACATTTTGACTATTGAAGAAACGCATTGGGCTTGTAATTGCTAACTTCCGTGTATGTATGACTATCTGTGAGATAACTTTTATATCCATAACTTTGGGAAAACTGCCACTGTACTGGAGTATTTATGAGTGGTTTCCAATTGTAGTGCTGTTATAATAGCGTATATGGGAAATTTTATGGATCCATGAATTGTTTTTCAATTCTAGATAATTGCCTTGTTTGATTCGACAATCAATTACGTATAGCTTCGCTCACAGTAACACGATATCAGTTTGTTCACCTTAACGCAGAACTAATGAAAGAAATACCGGGACGGCTAAATTAAATAACGGCTAATGTGAAATGGAAATGAGAGAAATGCCATAGCCAATATCGACGGCAAAAAGATCGCACTTATCGCCGCCCCCGGGGGACGCGGGCAAGATAATGGAAGTAATATCTCGCATTCCCGCGCATTCAATATGAGCGCTCATTGGAGCAACAACAAAGGAAATTAATAGAAAATATAGCACACACTCACAGACGGGTGTACACACATGGAAGGCCGCGAGCGTGTACATGTGTAGACTGTGCATATCTCCGGCGAACAGGCGCAGAAATTCGCTATCAAGTAATTGCCTCTGCAGCTCTATATGTCAACAATCGAATATAGGAATTCTCAATTAATATTATTAGAACGGAGGTATCTAAACTACATTATATTTCGACGTGTGTATTCTAGCTGGGGATATTTATTATTTCAATATTGCACGCGTACACATTCCCGGAGCGCACACGGCCGTCATCATACTCCGGTGAGCCGGAAACGCGCGGTACTTCCGGATCGAACGCCATCAATGAGTTATGCGGTATATCTTGAACAGATTGATGAGGCGCGCGAAATTGCGGCTCTTGCTTTGTGCTGAATGTTTTGCACGTTTTATTTTTCCAGGTCTGGAGCACCTTTCCACCCCCGCTTTGGCGTTGGTACGGAACAAACGCTCGAATTTATCGCCGTTCGAGATCTTGAAAAGATCCCGAACGGCTTATTGCCTGCCTCGCCTCGCCCCCAGTTACGCTTTCCCATTTACCACCGTCATTAATATTATCGGTGATAACACATAATGTAAATATATTGCGGTGCCGGGGCTTCCTTATTGCCGCCTCCGGATGGCGGCGCGGCCCTTTAGCTCCTCTTTATATTTTTCCTTTCGCAGGAGATCTCGATGCTATATGCCATATTTCCCTTTTGTACATTCCCTATAATGCCCGGCGCGGATATCATTTTTTCTGGTTCAGCGGTGATAAAAAATTATTGCGGCTTCATTCTCTCCACGCGCGGCCCTCCGCCGCCTCCAGGAATTCGCGTTCGGGAAAACTGGATATCTCCCGGTTATTGGGTTCTCCGGCTCCGTGTTTATCTTTGTCGTTTCTTCATTGTGTTATTTATTGATATTGCCCGGCCGGTCGGGGAAAGATGGCCCTGATTTATCACAATTGGAACGCTTAATGGACCCGGACAGATGCGGAAAGTATAAGTTATTTTAATGGCGGCGAAAATTTCTGGATGCTGATCGTTAGCGGGAAGTTTCCCTTTTTCCTGTTGGGCGAAACGAAACTAATACGCCAGTGGGGAACAAAACGAACTGCACGAATGAACCAGAAAAACTTCTCACTGGCATTATCACTGTCTTCATTTAACCGTTTGCTGGTTACTGAATTATAAAGTCGAGCCATCGATTCCTATGGGCACTTGCATATTAAAGCATTATCTAAACAACACTGATTACAAAAACACTAGTGATACTGACCATCGAAGCCTTAAATCAAATGAAAATAATAATAATAAATTACCTCGCTAGGTCATGTAAGGACCCAATCCATATTTAATATTAATGAAATATAATTATTCTATAATTAAAACGTGTAATACAAAAAGCATACGTAAAGGTTTTAGAGGGCACGGGAAGGCATGCGACCACACGCATTTTGGGACATGCACAATTAAGAGAAAGCGGACATATCAGCAGTGTTATTTTGAAATATGCTATCTGCCTTTTTTAAATGCACTTTTTGGCATCAAATGGGTACAAATAAAGTATACTTTAAGTTGATCAAAGGGTTTAGTGTTTAACTTTAGAAAAATGTATTAAACTTTTTTTATAATATCATTTATTTATGATTTATTGATCCATTTTTATGATTATAAGTTTAAATCGAAATCAATCAACTTGGGTGCTTATTTGATTTATGCTAGGGAGATACCGTTTGAAGTTTTTGTATTGTATATAACTATGGCTGTGATACATGTTGCCCTAGAATACCGTCATTTATTTGTTGTGACGTCATCGACAAATTTTTTAAATGGCTCGCTATATTTTTCTTGGTGTATTCTTATAAAGCATTTTAAATACTTTCCACCGGTCTAAATGTTTAGTAGGTTTAGTAGGTTCATAGTTATACTATGAAATTTTTCCAAAAAATGTAAACACTGATTTTGGCTAGTAGACTGTGACTGTATAGGTAAGTAAAATTTCTGAAAGATTCGTATATTTATTTGTACGTTTTGAAATTATTTATAGAGTTATAGTATATTAAAATTATGTTTTCTGCAATTTCAATAATATTTTAAGCCTTTTTAGTCTGATATTTTTGATATTTTAATTGAAATTCTGAACTTTTAAAACTTTATTTGATATTTTGATTACACATTCTACAAATTTCTATAATACTTTATTGCAATTTCTGAAATCTTTGTGAACTTTAGTTTAACATATATTTATTTGTACGTTTTGATATTTTAGTTCATTGCTTACTTATTAATTACTTCAGTAAATATTCTACAATTTTATGTGACTTATTAGCTATCCACCGCAATTATGAAATTTTCTATTAATCAATTAATCAAATTGACTTTTTGTGGATACTTGAGAAGACAATAAGTCAATTTGATTAACTAATTACTAGTTGTCAACTGTTTTATTAACTTTCCGCAAAATCTGCCGGATTTAAAAAAAATGTTAAGAAAATCGTAAGATAAAAAAATAAGAATGTCAACATGTAAACTAAAAATATTTGTTATTGTTTTCGTTTTTCTTTATTAAGAGTACTTACTGGTAGTACTATGGATTCCTATGCTGATGATGGCCACTAGGCAGAAACATGTACAGGTATAGCGATTAAAGAAAAATTTTGACTCAAATTGAGAATTATATTACTAAAACCTGATAGTGCAAGAAACAGCACCCAAAATAACTATTCTCTTTGTTAATATTCTGGACGTTCACTTAATATTTTGAATGCAAATTTTCGAAATTTTCATTTTCCATAAAATAGAATAGAATAGAATAGAATATATTTCCTTTATGCCTGTCGTTATACGACTTACACAAGCCTTGTCTCAAAGTCTCAAAATGAAACTTTCAAAAATCTTTATAAAATGTTGTGTATCTTCATATTCTGAACGTTTTTACAAATGTTTATCAACTATCCACTATCCACCTTATCCACCATCCAACTTATCAACTAACCGCCGCAGTTATGCAATTTTCTATTAATCAATTAATAAAATTGACTTTTTGTGGATAGTTGAGGAGACAATAAGTCAATTTGATTAATTGACTAATAGGAAATTGCATAATTGCGGTGTTTTTTTAACTTTCCGCAAAATCTGCTGAATTTGTTAATGTTAAATGTTAAGAAAATACAGTACGTCCCCGGATTGAGGGTACAATAGTGATATTTTTGTTAATTTTTAGTTTTAAGGAAACATGTTACAGGAATTAATTAATAAGGAAATGCCTGCTTGATCTAAAACTACCAGTTCAGTTATTGAAACTTTGATTTATTTTTACAGGGTGTTGGCAAAATTACATTTTTTAAATCTTATTTTGACACTTTTTTAATTACTATTTGCCAAAGGAATTTTAAATTACATTTAACAACATCCCCCAATCCCCCAAATGCAAAAATTGATATTGAAACTTTAAAATTTCGCCTACGAGAGGCATTTGCATCAAATGCAACTATTGAGGAAATCCAAAACAGTCTTCAGGAGTTCCATGCCAGGCTTGAACTGTGTGAAGAAAATGGTGGTGGATTGTTTAAATGATGTTATTTTTCTAAAGTGTCAAAATTAGATTTTTTTTAAATTTATTCCACACGCTGTATAAATAAATCAATGTTTTAATACCTGAAATAGCAGTTTCAGACCAAGCAGGAATTTTAATTCCTGTAACATAATATCCCTAACAAATACAGTCACTACTACAAAAAATATACAATGTGCCTACTCGAGATGACACTATTTTTTTCTGTAATTGTCAGCAAAGTAAGAAAAATGTGTAGTAAATTGTGCCAAAATCCCGTCCACATATGTTTTTCTTTTAAATATTTATTCGGCTTTATAATCTTTTCTTGTTGATAACTGAGCTGTTGAAAACCAAACTGGTGTAAGTAAAGTTTTTTTTTATATATTTTTTTTTGCTTGTTATCCTCTTGCTCATTCCCATCTATTCTGCTCCTCATTTTCTGCCTTCGTGCTTTTACATATGTCCTTTCTAAAAAAATATTTTACGTGTTATCTCTTGCTCGTTCTCTTTATTTTATCTTCTCGTTCTTCTTCTTTTTAGCTGATTTTTTCTTATTTACTTAGTGCTAGGTCCTATTCTTCATCTTCCCCTCCTACCTCTACACAGCGGTAAAAATTTTATTTAAAAAAAAATGTTTTTTTAAATTTTTTCTCTATTTTCTCTTCCTCCCTCACTGTAGTTTTGTACTTCTATCTCCCTTCTACATTATATTGCTTGTTATCCTCTTGCTCATTACCTTTATTTCATCTTCTCTTTCTCCTTCTTTTCACCTGATTTTTTTCTTATATTCTTAATGCTAGGTCATATTCTTCTTCTGCTCCCGCTACTCTTATGCAATATCTTTCTTTTTCTCCTTATCTTACTCCTTCACAGTATTTTTGCACTTACATCTCCCTTCTACAAATTAGTTTGCGTGTTATTCTCCTTTTTTTCTCCTCATCTTCTTCCGTCATAGCATGTTTGTACTTATCTCCTTTCTAAAAACATGTTTTGCGTATTATCTTCATCGCCCATTCCATTTATTTTATCTTCTCGTTCTCCTTCTTTTCACCTACTTTTTCTTATTTTCTTAATGCTAGGTCCTATTCTACATCTGCTCCTCCTACCGCTATACAGTTTATTTCTTCTTTGGCTTCTCTTCCTCCTTGAGTGTATTTTTGTACTAATGTCTCCTTATTACAGATTATTTTGCTTGTTATCCTCTTGCTCATTACCTTTATTTAATCTTCTCGTTCTCCTTCCTTTCACCTGATTATTTCTTATTTTCTTAATGCTATTCTTTTTCTGCTCAAGCTGCTCCTACGCAATATATTTCTTCTTCTGCTCCTCTTCCTCCTTCACAGAATTTTTGCATTTACATCTCCCTTCTACAGATTAGTTTGCGTGTTATCGTCTTACTCAGTCCCTTTTTTCTTGCTCTATTCATCTTCTTCCTTCGTAGTATGTTGTACTTATATACTTTGTAAAAAAAATATTTTGCGTGTTATCCTATTGCTCATTCTCTACATTTTATCTTCCCGTTCTTCTTCCTTTCACCTGATTTTTTTTAGTTTCTTAGTGATATGCCCTATTCTTCTTCTGCTACCCCTACTTGTACATCGTATCTTGCCTCTTCTCCTCCTCCTCCTTCACTTTATTTTTGTGCTTATATCTTTCTTCTACAAATTATTTTGCTTGTTATCCTCTTGCTGTTACCTTCATTTCATCTTCTCCTTCTCCTTCTTTTCACCAGATTTTTCTTATATTCTCAATAAGTTTAGGAACAACATTTAATTATTACAGTTCTTTCCATTTTTGAGTAACATTATTTTGGTACAGTTGAATTACCTTGAAATATTTGATTGCAAATATACAAAAAGGTGCATGCTTTTGCAAATGTAATGTATTTATTGTGCAACACATTTTTACAAAATAATATTCCTGGACCACTTTCCAATAGGATTTTTTTTTGCTGGTATTGAGACCAGTTCTATGCTTGTTGTGCAAATGTTGCCGCTTGCAGTGTGAATATTCGACACATGGGTGTATTGTTTTGTGTCAGAGATATATGCAAGGGGAAGATCACCTCCATTCTTCACCCGCCCCCGCCCTGCGTCCTTCCTCGACCGCAGCCTCCTCGCCGCGTTAATTACACGTATGCGGCGATGTTTATAGAAATACCTGGCAATTAGTCATCGGTTTGGATGTAAAGGGAGTCGACAAAAGGCCGATTTAAACAAATTAGTTATTAGGAAGGAGACCGATAGATCGATCTCCGCGTCCTCTGTGGCCGCGGCACCGCGGAGATGAAGATGAAGAAGAGAGAGGCAAAAAAAAACCGAAACGGAACGGAGCGGTCCCGCTTGATTGCCAAATTATCCTTTGTCGGCAGCCTCTAATGAGAACTCGAACATATGTCGACCAAATTTAAAGAATCCCACCAATTTCTGATATTATCCCTGGGTAGCTCAGCGCATTCACACACACACACAAACAGGCAGACATACGTACAAACAAACAAACAAGCGTGGCCGCGGACGCGGGTCCTATCGAAACGGATCGATAGTTTTATCGGTATTTGGTAATTGGTGGCGGCGTAATTTTCGATTTAATTCCGTAATTACGAGCCACGTTCGTTTTACTGCCGCTCGCATAACTGGGGGAAAAAACCTACGGATTAAATTGGACAGATTTGTTCGGAATCTTTTTCGTTTTCCTGTGCCAGAGCCCATCGGATTTCGTGGCGGACGCCGCGATAAATTAGGCTGCGGGGAGCAATTAACATTTTGTAATTAAGTAAGCCTGTAATATAATGCACGTCGAAGATTTCGGAACGTCTGGATGCAAATTTTACCAAGTGTATTTTGAAATGTTCAGTACTCTGTTCGATACTGTAAATGCATGGTACAAATTTTCTTCAAGATCATGAGTTAACTGACACTAAATTGGCGATTGCAGACCCAATCTATAACACAAATATTTATGTTGTGGTAAAATATCTGCGGTCAAGGTTAAATTGGTGATGGTTGGATATCTGAGGAAAAAATGTTATTCGTTCCAATCAGTCAGCAGTTTATGTAATAATTATAATTATATATAATTTCGACATATTAATTGTTTTTGGAAATCTAGCATGTTTTTTTGCATTACTTTTTATGCCCAGTTGTACGATTGTGGATTTTCTATGATCGGGTTCAGTTTCTAATGATACCATTGTACCATTAACAATTGTATCCTAGGTAACTGAACCATGGTCAAGGATGATCCTTGATCGTACAACAGGGCCATAATCGCACAACTGGGCCTAAATGTGACCCTTTTAACTTTGTTAAAATGGTCAAAGTGAGCGTTTGAAACTTCACAACAAAAACAAAAAAAAAATCATCTAAACAAAAAATGGCAAACGAATACTCGACCTAATTTTGCTGCCTGATTCATCTCTAGAAATATTTCGGTCAACACCCTGTCTAATTTTATAGCGTATTAAGTTTCATTACTATGTTATTACGGTCCAATTGGATACAGTCAGGTTAGGTTTAATTAGGTCAGGTTATATTAGCTTAGGTAACGTTACAGTAGGTTAGGTTATGTTAATCTGCAGTAGTAGTGGAAATCATTTTTTTTCGATTTTGTGGGCATGTGGATATTCGCATTAATACCGACATATTCTAATCAACTGACTGCTATAGCTGATTACCAAGGAGCAATCTACCAACCTCTAAAATCAATGCATTAACCAAAACACAAAATAAAAACAATAACATACTATTACAATAGTACAAGTAGTATTTTTAATTGTTTTCTTCCTACTTTAAGAAAAATACATATAAAAATAAGTGGTATAAAAAATGAATAGAATAGAATAGAATAGATTTTTAGGTAATTAGATGTCATTACATTCTAGATGTTATTAGATTCTAGATGTTTACATGGATCAAAAACAATACAATACATACAATTTTTAAAATATCGAATTATTGAATTACAAAATTAATCTGAATAGATAATCTGAATAGAATAATTCAGATATTGAATCTGAATTGCAAAAATAAGTCTTAAAAGCATACGTCATCAGTTAATTATTATTATTAGTCATCAATAATTAGATAGTGGAAAGTTTAGATTTAGATATTCGTTAATACCATAGCAGGCCGTCGACAACAACAGCTTTTAACAAATGGATAAAACTATAACAAAAATAACAACAAGTAGTATTAGTACAATCTCTAATTCTTCTTCTAACAATACTACTAGTATAATACAACTGTATTAATACTACAAAACAATGTATTGTACAATATAGTACAATACAAAACACTACAAAATACTAGTATTTTAGTAAAACACTATATTGTGTTATCATTTCGTTTTCTATTATTTCAAGATGGCCTGTTTCCACTGCTATAACTTATTAACTGATTACTATGGCTAATTACCATAATTTATGCCACACAAGGAAATCGACGCCTTAAATCAACCAGAAAAATAATTAATAATAATACCTACTGATAATCTTAAAACAAATTTTAATTTTCTATTCACGTTTTGGCTTATTTTAAGTTTTCGCAGCTAGAACCAATCACCTTTATCAAAAATTATAATTATGAGCTGGTTAATTTTTATTTATCTGCCAAATAATTTAACCAGATGAATATCAGATTGCAAGTAACAGTAGATATTTTATGATCGCCGAAAACGTTGGACATGAAATTTTACGGAATCATTGCTATATCTATTAAATATTTAAAATATAAGTCACAAAACGTCTTAGAATTATAAGACTAGTCATTTCTACAGTTTGTTTTTTAATGCAAGTCATGAAACCAACCAAATATATGACGTGATGACGATGTGATGATCGTGAAATCGTCACAAAAAACTCGAAAAACAAAACCAGTATCAATATATTTACATTTTGAAAATACAAGTAACAGTCGATTCTGGATGATTGATGAATCTACTAATTCTGAAAAATCATCATACAAGTTATATAACCTTCAAAATTGGTGTCGATTACCTGAAAATAAAAAATAGTATTTATTAATATACTCACAAAATTTTGAAAATACAAGTTACAGTGGTTGCCGCATTTCATCAATCTACTACTACTATCGAAACTACTGATTTCTACGTTTCTTTTAATGCAATTTATCAAACCAACCAAATATGTAACGTGATAATAATGTAATGATCGTGAAATCGTCACAATTAATCGAAAAACCAAACCAGTTACGATATATTTTCAAAAATTTTAAAATACAACTTAAAGTGGGTACTGGATGGTCGATGAATCTACTAATTCTGCAAAATCATCATGCAAGTCATAAAACCTATCAAATATGTGTCGATTACTCGAAATTCAAAAACCATACTTATTGATATATATACAAAATTTTGTAAATATAAGTTACAGTGGTTACTGGATGATCGATGAATAAACTAATTTCGGAAAATCATGATACAAGTCATGAAACCTATCAAATTGGGGTCAATTACTCGAAAATCAAAAACAATACTTATTGATTTATTTGCAAAATTTTGAATATATAAGTAACAGAGGATACTGCATGATCGATGAATCTACTAATTCTGCAAAATCATGATGGAAGTTATGAAACCTACAAAATTAGTGTCGATTACTCGAAAATCAAAAATAGTACTAATTGATATAATTACAAAATTTTGAAAATAAAAGTTACAGTGGTTGCCGCATGTCATCGATCAAACTACTCATTTCTACGTTTTTTTTAATGCAATTTATCAAACCTACCAAATAAGTGACGTGATAATAATGTAATGATCGTGAAATCGTCACGATTAATCGAAAAACCAAACCAGTTACGATATTTTTCAAAATTTTGAAAATACAAGTTACAGTGGATACTGGATGATCGATGAATCTATTAATTCTGCAACATCATCATGGAAGTCATAAAACCTATCAAATATGTGTCGATTACTCGAAATTCTGAAACCGTACTTATTGATATATTTACAAAATTTTGTAAATATGAGTAACAGTGGATACTGGATCGATGAATCTACTAATTCAGCAAAATCATCATGCAAGTTATGAAACCTACCAAATATGTGTCGATTCCACGAAAATCAAAAACAGTACTTATTGACATACTTACAATATTTTTAAAATATAAGTAACCGTGGAAACTGGATGATCGATGACTACTAATTCTGCAAAATCATCATTTATACGAAAATTGATTCAAGATATTCATTAAATATTTCCAAATTGAGTAGAAATTGTTTGTTTTATTTATGTAATCTAAATGTGATTAACATTACTCATTATTTTTCATGTATACCTAAGAATACACCGCAGAAAATATCTATTCTCAACCTTTCGAAATAATTAAAATAGTGTGAGTATTTCGTATTTTGTACATTTACTGAAAAATCATCATGCAAGTCATATCAAATATGTGTCGATTACTCGAATATCAAAACCCTCACTTATTGATACCGATGAATTTACTAATTCAGCAAAATCATCATGCAAGTCATGAAACCTACCAAATATGTGTCGATTCCACGAAAATCAAAAACAGTACTTATTGACATACTTGCAATTTTTTTTTAAATATAAGTAACTGTGGATACTGGATGATCGATGACTCTACTAATTCTTCAAAATCATCATTTATACGAAAAATGATTTAAGATATTCATTAAATATTTCCAAATTGAGTAGAAATTGTTTGTTTTATTTATGTAATCTAAATTTGATTAACATTACTCATCATTTTTCATGTATACCTAAGGATACATCGCAGAAAATATCGATTCTCAACCTTTCGAAATCATTAAAATAGTTAGACTATTTGTATTTCGTACATTTAATGAAACATCATCATGCAAGTCATGATATCAAATATGTGTCGATTACTCGAAAATCAAAAACAGTACTTATTGATATACTTAAAAAAAAATATATATAAGTTACAGTGGTTAGTGGATGATCGATGAATCTACCAAACCTGCAAAATCATCATGCAGGTCATAAAACCTACCAAATATGTATCGATACTCGCATATCAAAAACAGTACTTATTGATGCACTTGCAAACTTTTGAAAATATAAGTTACAGTGGTTACTGTATGATCGATGAATCTACCAATTCTGCAAAATCAACATGCAAGTCATGAAACCCACCAAATATGTATCAATTACTTGAAAATCAAAAACGTACTTATTGATATACTTACAAAATTATGAACATATAAATAACAGTGGATACTGGATGATCGATGAATCTACCAATTTTGAAAAATCCTCATGCAAGTCATGAAACCAACCAAATATGTGTCGATTACACGAAAATCAAAAGCAGTACTTATTAATATACTTTCAAAATTTTGAAAATATAAGTAACTGTGGATACTGGATGATCGATGAATCTACCAATTTTGCAAAATTCTAATGCAAGTCATGAAACCTACCAAATATGTGTCGATTTCTCAAAAATCAAAAATCGTACTTATTGATAATTTTTTTTTTTCAGAAACCGTACATAATGATATACCTACAAAGTTTTGAAAATATGAGTAACAGTGGATACTGGATGATCGATGAATCTACCAATTCTGCAAAATCAACATGCAAGTCATAAAACCTACCAAATATGTGTCGATTACTAGAACATTAAAAACAGTACTTATTGATATACTTATAAAATTTTGAAAATATAAGTAACTGTGGATACTGGATGATCGATGAACGTCTAATTCTGCAAAACTATCATTTATACGAAATATTATGGAGATATTCATTAAATATTTTCAAAATGATCTTCCTCGTTGTCTTGTTTGTCTCTCTTATTGTTATTGTTTTCTATTGTTCTTTCTGTATTCTGTTTATCTTTTGTTTTGTCATCTTTTTCCAGTAAATCTTCAAGGTAATGTTTCCGTCTTTCTCCATTTCTTCTTTCTTTGTAAGTATGTTTCCCTTTTCATCTTTTATTTGGTGTAGTTTTATCGTTTTGTCTTTCTTGTTTCTTCTGATAATGTTGTAGAATAGCTTCTGGTTCTCATGTCATTTTTTTCCATTTTTTCGCCGAAACTTTCACATGATGTTTCTTTTGATTGTTTTATTTTCTTTTTGACTCTATTTCTTTGTTCTTTGTATGTTCCATATTCTTGTGCTGTTCTCTTTTCAAGGTATTTTTTCCATAGCAGCTTCTTGGTTCTTTCTTTTTGTATCTTTTCTGTCCACCAGCTTATCCACTTCGAGTTTCTATTGGTTTTTGTTATTCCACAGATTTCTATTGTTGCCTCTTCTGTTACCTGTTTGAAAGCTTTCCAGATATCTTCGGTTTCTTTAAATTGTGTTCTGTTACACTTATAGACTTACACTTCAATATGTGTGCGTTATTAGGTTTTTTCACCAAAAATATCAAAATCTATTAGTTCTCATACCTGATTACGTAATTCTGTACATGTACTTCTGCCGTTCACGCCAATTTGCACCTCAATTACCGTCCAAGGACCACCGGCAGATAGCCTATCAATAATCGCATTGTTCCAGTTTTTTTCGCGTTTCCGGTGTGCGAGAAGCCGCCAATTTGCCACTCAAATTCCGCGCAGTGCAATTGTTCTGCGTTTATCGCGAAGACATCTGAAGGTCGCGGCGGTCATAACGCCGGCGATCGCCTTGATGATTTATGCGAAAACGGCTCGTTGCCCATCGGATTCCAAGGGGCAGGTGAAAATCGCATCTTAATCCATGCCTAATTGCCCCTGCCGCCTCCGCCGCTGCCGCCGCCTCCCGCCGCCGCCCCCCGCGCCTTCACATACGGCTGGCCGAACCTTTTTTTACAGTGTAGAATATAATGATATGATAATGAACAAAGGAACGCGTCCGATATTAATTCCGAGATGATAGTATTTTATGGACATAATGTCCGTTTTTATGGTTCTTTATGTGATACAGATGATTGGTTAGTATGGTTATTTCGTACAGACGATTTTATTCCCTATTGAGGCGCGCCGGACCATAGTGGCCAGGGTCTGGCACACACATACACACAGCCTACAGACAGCATACATACACACATACAGCCTACATACATACATAGAGGATGAAATAACGCAGAAACGAATGGATCGCCACACACGTTTCCACCGGGCCGCAATTAAATCCGTTATTTGGTACCACTGGGTCGATTTGCATTTTTCCTCCCCCGTCGCCGCCGCCTTTTTTTCCTCGCCTCTTGGTGCCCCCGTTCGGGGCTCTTTCGCTGCCCCGGCAATCGTCGTTATGGTTTATTGTAATGGCTTGTTTGTTACTTTTAAATTTGTTATTTATACCGGCTGATGGCCCGTTTTCGTTTGTCGTTACGATTATTGGAATTTTATTATAATTACGACGAAAATTATCATCGCCAGCTGCACATTAAAATGCGGATAATCTCTTCGACTTTATTGGGCGCGCAGGCCGAATGTGCCCGGGCTGTGTGTGTGCGCGCCTGTGTGTGCGAGCAGCAAGGAGAAAAACTGTTGAAATTATAAAGTCGGGGTAATGGATGGGATGATGCCCAAATGAATGCAAAAAGTATCGGGCCGCGCTAAATCTACCGTGTAATGATCATTGTGAATGTGTAATGTTCGTACCTTCTGCCAATTCCTCGAAAGATGTATGACCCAATCCGGAGCCTCTTATTTTCCTCCTTATCCCCATCTCAAGATTACAAGAGTTTGATAGAAAAGTAACAAAAAACATAAAACTTTTTTTTACAACAGTCTAAGGCCCGTATCTATAGTCAGTACTTGAGCAGTAGTTCGACTCAAGTCGTATATTTGCTTGCGTATTTTCTATAAGCGTTTATACACCAAGTATTACGCAACAGAATATATAATTTGAGTCGAACTCATGCTCAACTGAGCATGATCCAATCCAATATAAGTACAAACATGAAAGCGAATACAAAACTATAGATATGGGCCTAGTTAATGCATACTTTCTGAAAATTCCTCGAATCATCATTGTTCTGTCAAAAGTCCCTAAGTCCAATTAGGCTTATTTTTGTTTCTTGCATCATTGAATATCAAATCGTATGATCTTGTGACTGCCATAACTCACTAATTCCAATATAATTCCAAATTATGAAATTCCTGTAGCTACTTTACACCAAGCCGTTTATACCATTACTGTACAAAACCCAAACTCACCAAATCAACAAAAAAAATACCAATATCGTTTGAATCACAACGATTTAATGCAATTGTGCGCCAAAAAAGTAATCCCCGTTAAATTTCACGGATGGTATCAATACCTGTATCTAAAACAGTTTGTGACATTAATTCTGAACCATCTTTGTACTCTGACAGTGACGTATCAGAGTAGATGTTTAAATTCTATTGTTCCAAGTGTTTTATAACGTTTCTATTTTTATTTTTTATTCATTTTTATTATAAATTTTCAATAAACCAATAGTTTTCCCAATCATTTTTAATTTTCATGTTATGTACCATTATTGAGCCTTTTTTGTGCAATCAAACGTCACTAAGTCCACTTTAGGGCACTTCACAGTAAATTAAAATTTTAATTAGAACCCGAAAAATAACGCAAACTCAGAATGTACGGATGGTGTACAGAACGTTCCTATAATTTTAAATAAGCGATTTTTCGTACCTGTTTAACTTTTAAAATGTGTCTACTGAAAAGTGATCTTTTTGGACTTGGTGACTTGCCAGAATAACGAGGATATACAGTATGACCGAATCCGAAACGCTTCGTCTCTTCCCTATCCCCATCTTGATTTTACAAGAGTTTGCAAGTTGTAACAAAAGACACAAAACAAAAGAAATTATAAGACTCTCACTTGATTCGTACTCTCTCAAAAATCCTCGAAAGATATATCTATTATCGAATCCAAAACACCCCGTTTCTTCCCAATCTCCATCTTGAGCTTACAAGAGTTTGAAATGTAAGAAACAGAACAAAAGAGTTTCAATTAAGTTTGAACTTTATAAAATTCTCATTACAGTTAAGTCGACGATATTGTTGATAATGAAGATCAAAGAAATGATTTCCACGTGTTTCTGTATCACCACAAGATTTGGAGGTAAAATATACGAAGAAACTTTGATTTCATAATCAAAATATAGAACTTGAAACCACATTGCAATAGGCAGAAAAAAGTAATACAAATGAATACTCCGTTATTCTGAACGATCCAATGTCTTCGTTTCGAATAAATGAAATAATTACACAACAAGAGATCGCATAAGATTCGTCAAAGTGTCGGATAGGTTAGCGTTGACCAATGTTTCATCTACCTTGTTCACTCATACGAGAAAACAGGTGAAGGTTTAGTCAAAGAAATAGTACAAATGTCGGAAGAAGATGGATTATCGATTACAGAAGATATTATCGATATTAAAGGATAATGATATGACAATGGCACTAACATGGGTGGGAAGTACAGTGGTGTTCAAGCTAGTGTACAAGGTCAAACAAACAAGCTCAATTTTTATCATTATCATTATTATCATTACTTTAGACTGTTCAAAACGTATTTACACTTTTTTTTCGGGCTTAAATATTTGCTGGGAAATACGAAACACCTTAAGACTAGTTTGAAATGCCATTCGGTTACCCGATGGTCATCAAACGCAAAAGTAGTTGCCGCTCTATACAGGGTGTCCTAAATAGAATGGGATTGCATGGGTATCTTTCTTATTCCTAAAGCTAGATATATGGTTAAATGGGCAATATTGTGCAGTTTTATATGCTGGTTTAGATTATAATTCAAATTTTCAAAAGTCGGAGCAGTTTAGAAGTTATTCTTAAAAAACTAAACACTCCTTCTCTAAAAACTCCGATAATATATATATATATATATATATATATATATATATATATAATTATTAAAGATGCGGGAAAAAGTTTAAAATGAAAGTTACTTGGTTCGATCGCACAAACTTGAGAATCAAGTCAAAACGAAAGTCAAGATGGCGGTTTCCGAGATAGGATAGGTTGTTATACATCGTTGAAAAGAGAAAAAAAAACTCGATTAGCCGTGTAAAAATCAAATATGGCGGCCATTTAAAATAAGAAAGTTGCTATTTATATCTCGGAAACCGCCGTCTTGACTTTTGTTTTGGCTTGATTCTTAAGTTTGTGCCATCGAACCAAGTAACTGTTTAGTATTTTAAACTTATTTCTGCATCTTTAATAATTATGGAGTTATCGTAGTTTTTAGGAAATCGCAATTTTTATTTTTTTTTAAATAATTTCAAAACTGCTCGGACTTTTGAAAATGTTTCAACATAATCTGAACCAGTATACAAAACTGCATGACATTGACCATTTAACCAGAACTCTAGCTTTCAAACTAACAAAGATACCCATTCAATCGTACTCTATTTAGGACACCCTGTATACACAAATTGTCGATGTAGTGGCTGATTTGGCATCAGCGTCTTTTTACGTTGAAACTATTGCCAATACCAAAGTTATATTAAAATACATCGATTTGAAGTTTCTATACACATACATTGAATATTTGGTCACGAATATTATAATCCGTAGATAAAATAAGTATAAATTTAGAAATAAAAAGCATTACAATAGATGAGGCAGCAAAAATGATTGAACAATTATGTCCAATACAAGGTATTTATTACGAAGATTTTCATATTATGTTTGAAACTGGGAAAGTGACTGCTGATGAAATAAGTATAGAAAGCGGTTTTTACAAAAAAGAAGAAGACTAAAAGACAAGATATCGATCTAAGTTTCTATGCAAATTTGGATATGACTGAAAAAGTGAAGTATCAAATGGTGATGTTTCAAGTTATAGATACTACTAGCTCATTTCAAATTGAGGTTTGTAAAGGGATTGCTAAAAGGATGAAATAAGTATAGGAAGCGATTTTTTACAAAAAAGAAGAAAACAAACTAAGCGACAAGATATCGAGGCAAGTTTCTATGCAAATTTGGATATTACTGAAAAAGTGAAGTATCAAATGGTGATGTTTCAAGTTATAGATCGTTCTAGCTCATTTCAAATGGAGGTCTGTAAAGGGATTGCTAAAAGGATGAAATATGTATGGGAAGCGATTTTTTACAAAAAAGAAGAATACAAACTAAGAAACAAGATATCGATGCAAGTTTCTATGCAAATTTGGATATGACTGAAAAAGTGAAGTATCAAATGGTGATGTTTCAAGTTAGATACTACTAGCTCATTTCAAATGGAGGTTTGTAAAGGGATTGCTAAAAGGATGAAATAAGTATAGGACGCGATTTTTTACAAAAAAGAAGAAAACAGACTAAGAGACAAGATATCGATACAAGTTTCTATGCAAATTTGGATATGACTGAAAAGTGAAGTATCAAATGGTGATGTTTAAAGTTATTGATACTACTAACTCATTTCAAATGGAGATTTGTAAAGGGATTGCTTAAGATTTTGAGTTTTTAGAGTATAGCGAGCTTGATGAATACTAATATAGCAGATTTAAAACAGGAAGCTATGGACTTAGCTTTAAAATATAAAACGACATAGATGCAGTAGAAGTTTTAAATGACTTATGCCCGATTGCATCAACATTGTTTTAACTCGGGTTATATAACCCTGAGTTATATTTATGTCTGAGTGACTTATAAACTTATAATCATAAAAATTGATCAATAATTCATAAATAAATGAAATTATAAAGGAAAAGTTTAATAAATTTTTCAATTTGAAGTTTCGAATCAGTAGCACCTAAATTTGATGATGTGGAGTAACGTATAGCAACAAAACCATTCTGGTTAAATAAAACATGTCACTTGTGAATGAATCAAGTTCATATAAGTCGCATTTTATGTTATATTTCAGGTATGGTATAAGTCATTTTCGAGGTTAACCCCGAGTTAAATTTATAACCCCAAGTTAATATTTGACGTTGATGCAACCGAGCAATAGAGTGCTTGAAGTTTCAGGTAGTGAGATTTTACCAAACGATTCGACATATTCTCTAAATCTAATTCAGGTTGCTGTTGAAATATTTTTAACGTTACTAGTTACAACTGTACCAAGCGAAAGAACGTTTAACAAGTTGAAACTTTTTCAAATATATTTATGGTCTGCTATGGTTCGAAATGGGTTGTCAAAGCTAACAATATCATCAATAGAAAATTCCGTAGAAGGACAACTCGGCTACAATAACATTCAACAGGTGAGGTCAGCACCACCAGGTAGTGTAAAGTCATCTTTAGTTTACATGTGCTGACCTCACCTATTGATTTCACCTACAATCCGAATGGATCTATACACTTTTCAATAGTACAATAACATAGTTGATGAGTTTATGTCAATACATGTTTGTTTATCATTAGAAATTATAAATTTTTTTGTTACTAGATAATTTTGAGTTTTGCTGAACTTGATTTATGTTCATAGTTATGTAGTCATATGTTTCATTGTGTACATAGGTAAGTAATAGCGAGAGCAATGGATAAGCTAATTCAGAATTTTGGCCAAAATATGTAATTGTACGTTAAAAGCGATTTCGCGGCTTTGGTATACAAATAACAATTGTTTTGTTTAATGAGGAAACTATAAATTTTGATTACTTCAGATTTTTTTATTACCAATGTGAATGATAAAATATCTGCCCCACTTGATTAAGCATCAACAACTTCAACAACATTTAAAAGTTGTCGATTTTTTTATAAAAAGTTCATTTGGGAATAATGCAAATTTTAAGCCTGCCCCAATAAAATCCAACCAAAAAACTATTTTAACGGAAATATCTTCCGAGTATACGCGTCATATAGTGAATTATAATCGTCTTATAATAGAGAGATTATTTTTTAATCTTGTATTTTTTTATGAATTTGGAAAAAAGGCAATTGGCAATTTTCTAGCATTTTTTGGTAATGCATAAATACTGTGCAAAAAACTACTCTTCGGCGATTATCAATTAATTGAACTTGCATTGCTCGCGATTCCCTGGATGGTGTGAGATCTTAACGACTCCTCACTGTCAAATCCCTCAGCTCTTATTCTTTTTGGGCGCAATTACGATTGCAAAAATGAAATTTTAACGACGTCTCGGGACCGAGGATCCGACGGTTTCGCACGGGGTGGGAACCAGCGGCCTCTGCTATGCAACTGGACCGCATATTTCCGAATGCATTCCGTTCGGGCGGCCGCGATCAAAAGCCTGGGAAATATCTGACGATTCCCCGCGATTGGCATTATCGACGTCTCCGCGAAGCATTCGCACAGATTTTCGGCCCCGAGTTTGGCCTGGCATGCCTAGGGCTAGTTCAGCCTCTCCCGGCTGTCCGTCATCTCGCCCACGTGAAGACTTATACCGTCGAGGCAATAAACGTTCACATAATTCGTATCGATTCATTACGGCGGTGCTTTTTTTTTCGTGTGGGTCCTTTTGGGTTTCGGTGGTGGTTTATGGCCGATTTCCCATTCAGTGTGCGCCCATTTCGGTTCCAATCAAATGACATAAAACTGTCGGGCAACAATGGGCCTG
The DNA here is from genome assembly GCA_951805005.1 of Othius punctulatus. Lineage (NCBI taxonomy): Eukaryota > Metazoa > Arthropoda > Insecta > Coleoptera > Staphylinidae > Othius > Othius punctulatus. Next base: position 20,349,336 of record OX638146.1, read on the forward strand.
TAGGCCTACGTCGGGCATCCCTTTCTCAAGATTCTGACACCCTATTCATAAATATCGTGCGGGCGCAGTATGGTGTCAACCCCGCGTGGCCTTTCGTAATCCACTGGCCGACGAAAAATCGCCAATTATAACAGCTGGGGATCATAGGAAACACATAAAAAAAACGTCCCGAGCTTGCTGTAGATATTGAAAAATATCCATAAAAAACTAATTAAGCAGTTACAATCTGATAATAATAATAATGAAATATGAATAATTAATCATTATTATTACTTAAAGGGACGTATTCAGAACGCATCAAACATCTACCTACTTATTATTATTACTGGGAATCATAGGTAATACATAAATGTAAAGAAGGATTTTAGAAACATATCCACATTAAATTAGCTTAAATTGCATTTATGAGAGAAAATATTGAGAGAAAATATGAAGAAAGTAAATATGAGAAAAATGAGAGAAATAAGTCTTAAATTTCCACTTGCAACACCCAAATATCCTAGGATGCCTGTAAAAAATGTATAGAATTTACTGTAAATAAAGAGTAATATAGACATCAAATATGAGAAACTAATTATCTTTAAATTCCACTTTTAACTGTAGGAGATTCTAGAAAAAAAAACAGAATTTATATTGACCATAGTAATATTGCTATCAAATATGATTAAATAGAATCAGAATCAGAGAAAATGTTATTACAAAGAGTTTTTCTAGTCTACAGATCTACAGGGTCTACAGATTAGTTGTTTAAAATGCAAAGTTGCATTCCATTTTTATTTAAATTAGTCTATCAATTATATGCGTGACCTGGGGACTTCAGGAATCCCATTAATACAAGTTTCGAAATTGTAAATTTCTTAGAAAACAAAGATGTTGGAAAATTGGCAAAATATGCTAGTTTTTGAGAAAAACTGTAAACTAATAAAAGTGTCTGACATAGGTACAGATTTTTTTTTCGAAACAAAAGTTATTACAAATCATATTTTAATTAAATTGTATGAGGAAGTGGTTACTTCTTGGTGAAACATTTTGATTAGGTTAATAAAGAAAACACTAGGTAAAGTTTCACAAAATTTTATAGAATTGCTCTACTATTGTTTCGGCACTGCTGCCATACTCAAGAGAGATAAAACTTTGAGTTTTATCTCTCTCTTGAGAATAAAAGATAAAACTCTGAGTTTTATCACTCTTGAGAATGGCAGCAGTGCCGAAACAATTGTTGAACAATTCTATAAAACTTTACCAAGTGTTTTCTTTATTAACCTAGTCATATTTTAGCTGTATGAAGCTAAATGTACAGAATTCAGAATTGAGGGAATCTCGTTTAAGAGTTTTATAATCTGTAGTTTTAAAAAGTTCCTGTCGCCTAAATTTTGCCAAATTTGGCAATTTTGGAGAAAAACTGTAAACTGATGGTGACTCATGTTGACTGAGTTTTTACAGTTTTTCTCACAGAGTTGAGTCTGACAGTGTCCCATTTACAGGACACTTTTCGGAACAAATCTTATTACAAATCACATGTTACCTACATGTACACATTTTTTGCAGAATCAAATCACTTAATGAAAGAAACTGTTTTAAGAGTTTTACAGTGCGTTGATTTAACGTTCAAAAAAGGTATGTTTCTACTGCCATGCCTAATTACCATCACCATCTACCATAAACTGTAAATTTATTATGACAATTTTGTGAGGATTTCATACATTCTATACATTTTTACATTTTCCAAGTAAGTGTGTGGAGAAAACATGTTTTCCGAAATAAAAATTTCAACGAGTTTTGAAAAGCAAACTGAAGGGTATAGTATAGGAGAGTGTAATTTTCAGAATACACTGAATTTTTTTATGAGAGTTGACGATGAAATGATTACGAAATTTTTGAAAATATACTACCTGCATCGTATGCAAATCTGACTTTCTTTTATAAGATTTGTAAAATTTTAAAGGCAAAAATATATTTACTAACATATTTTCTAAATAATGTTAATAGACATTGTATTATTTATTTATTTAGTGTCTTTAATATCTTGTACCCTGATTGAGTGTCGACAGACATTGTATTATAAGAAATAGAAATTGTGGTATAAAATATTGAAAATTTGACAGTAATTATTGAAATATGTTATAATAATAGAAATGTTGACAGAAATAATTGTAAATTTTGCAGGAATATTTTAAACGTAGATAATGGAAAATATCACTATGGAGTGTTATAAAGGAAAAGGAAAGTGCACTTTTTCAGTTTTTCAGCGATATTTCTGGAACTGGGAAAGACATCCCGGATTTCGTTTCAGTACATTTAAAGGCACAAAAATGAGAAACTTTTATCCCATTTTACCAACTCTGTATATTTTTTCCGTTTAATAGATTCTAATAGTGGGCATCGTAAAAGTGACCACCCTATATGTGTGACAAAAAATTATTACAAACTCGAACGTATTAATTGATATATTTATAAAAATAATTAAAATTTTAGTATAATTAATTGAAATTTTGGCACTGCATTACAGAAAATATAGACTGTATAGACTAAAATTGTAACTAAAAATTTAAAAAATCCAAATCTTGACAATAATAATTTAACATTGACAGTAAATAATAAGATATGATGGAATAATTGAAATATACTGAAACTCGAAACACTCCTTGTACTCTCTAAAACATTTACATTTTCCTTATTTATGAGTATAACATTGTTTGGTGTTTACAATGCCAAAATAGTAAGTGTTTTAATATTTGGCTTAAAACTCTGGACTTTGTAGCTATCTTGATATTTTGATTGCATATTTTGGAAATATTCGATCGTCATTCCTCACACTCCTTCTACTCTCTAAAATATTTACATTTTCGTTATTTATGAGTATAACATTGTTTGGTGTTTACAATGCCAAAATAGTATGTGTTTTAATATTTGGCTTGACACTCTGGGCTTGTAACTCTGTTGATATTTTGATTGCATATTTTAGAAATATTCAATCGTCATTAATTTTTTTGTTAATCTCTGAAATATTTCTGAAATTTTAGGCCACATCATTAAATATATTATTAATATTTCTCAGACTTTATTATCTATATTTGTATAATTACAATCTTTTGCGTTCCATTTTTGTCAATTGTTTCACAATTTGTAAAATAACATTCACTTTATACCAGGGTTGGTGTGATTTAAATCATTATTTACATTTACTATTTTTTTAAAATAAATCAATGATTTCATTCAAAATTAATTTTATTTTAAAGTACCTAATCATTGTTTCTGCACTTTTTGTGCATTCCAGTAGCTGAACAAATAACAATATAATGTAACTACATAATTAGAATGCTTTAAAGTGGATAAATGGAGTAATTTTTTTTTATTCTATTTTCTGGTCCATCACAATGTACAACGAATTTGGAAATTATTTAAAAAAAATATATGATTTAAATCGTGATGTAAATCAATTGATATAAATCACACCAACCCTGGTATAAAGTGAATGTATTATTTGATAAATTGTGAAACAATTAACAAAAATGGAAACGCAAAAGATTGTAATATCATATTATATAAATATAGATACTAAACTTTGAAAGTATTTTATTATAAAAATCATTGATATTTTATTTTTTTAATGATTTATTCCAACCCTGGTTTATACCAAATGCATTAAAATTGCATATTGTAATACATAAGTTAAATATTTACCAGTAGGCATGCTGAGTTAATGAATATAGTTCTTTGATATTATAAGTGTAGTAAAATGTTTTCTACAATCTTATAACATTTATAATGCTTTCATTACGTTTTTCAAGTTCACTATGGTTGGATACTCAGTTGGCAATACTCAGTTTAATACTCAGTTCACTACAGTTGGCAATTTCTGTACCTACTTAGACACATAATTGCATATTCTGGAAATTTTCACCAAAACTTTGAGGCAGTTCCTGAAATCTTACACTCGAAAATTTCGGTGTAACCTGTACATGTATTTATTTGTATATTTTGGAATTATAATAAAATAAACTTCCTTCTACTTTATCTAATTATTTAATAAATTTTGTTTTTCAAATTTTTGGTTTCATTTGTTTTGCTGCACGTTTGTATGGTTCTTTTACATTTACTGGCCAGTTTTTTATAAATTTTTAGAAACTAAAGGTATTTACAAATGCGAATTATTCTAAGGTAATTTCTGTAAATATTAACGATGAAATTTATCTAAATTTTAAATACTAGTAGTCAACTTTAATACTACACATGATAACTTTAGATTTTTGTTAATGTCAATAATTTTAATTCGAAAACCAAACAGTTATTTGTAAATTGGTAGTAATAGTAGTTGCAGTATTAATACTACTAGTAGTAATAATTGGTAGTAAAGTGTTTCATGGTTCCGATAACAATTTTGAAAAATCTATTCATATATTCACCACACCATCATGTTTCTCATTATTCCTGCCATCTTCGTTCATCTGCCCGATAGTTAATATGGAACATCCAATGAGATAGTCAAATTTACATTTTATTTAGGGGATGGCTGCTGACTGGAAGATGATGGAAGATGAACAGAATGTATCCGTTGCTACCATCTTCGAGTTATTATAACTCTAGATTTGTTGTTAACGTTAGCATGATTGTAGCAATGGAATCTATTATCTTGGTGTCGCCGTTCTGATTTTAGGTTAGATTAGGTTAAGTTCGAGGTTAAGTTCGAGTAAGAGGTTAAGTTCGTTAGGTTAAGTTCAGTTTACTTGGATAACATACATTTTTCGTCATTGCAATGCTTCTTAAATCGAAGTGGGGTTTTGTTAATCTCCATGGATCATAGGTTCGAACCTTGTAGGCTCGGCACTGGTTGACTGATTGTTTTGAGCGAAACCAAAAATGTGTCAAAAATGCATTATCAGATAGCTTATTAGCGGCGAGAAATAGCTATAGCAGTTAAATATAATTTTTGGTAAATTTAAAAAAAAACACTGTCTCAAAATTGATTTTTAAAATCTGTTTCCTTTTGGTAATATTCTTGTAGTTTATCAAAAGTTGTGCGCCAGCAACTTAGTTTCGGGTAGTAAATTCACTACAGCATAATCGATTCGTTTAAATCTTCAAAGCGCTTTATTGCCAGCAGAGGTAGTCCGGGTCATATTTGCTGGTGATGGGTAATTGTTTGACAAGCGCAGGCGGCCCTTCCTCGCCCCCGAGTCTTCATCGACCACAGCCGTCACTTCCGTGTTTATCTTGCGATAATTACTTCGATCCGTCGTGAGAACGGAGGAAGGTGTTGTCGGCGTTTCCCCGGGCTCCGGTCTATCAGGTATTAGGGAACACTGCCAGGTATCCGTGCGATCCGAAATCGGGGGCCCACCGAAATAATGTGGCGGGCACGCAATATTCCGCTAATTGAAACGTCGGAAAAGACATATTTATAATTGAACCCGGAAACTTATATCTGTGAGCAGCCGAATCGTTGCGGGCCGAGGGATCTCGCCCGACCACCCGGAAGAAACGCGCCGAAGACATGCGATGGTATGACGAGATCACGAGGTGCATAAGGAAGCAACACGAGCAGGAGCCGTTCAAGCAAACATTGAATTCATCAATGTACCATACAATTATTATACAAATTACTTTCGACATTCAGAAATTTGCGTCTTTCAGTATCAGTCTTTACATCCGTCGATAAGTTTGATTAAAGCTTGATTTTTTCGGGGATTACCCTGTTTTTACGTGCACAGAACGCATCTGGGGCAAGTGTGCTATCAATTCAGTCCAATTTATCTCAATCTTCAGTGCGTTGTGCTTGTGCCTTGTGTGTATTACGTGTTTATAAGTTTTCTTGTATAAAATGCCGAAAGTAAAACCTTCCGTCGATGAATGGATACGTGGACATTCTGAATTAAAATATGAGAACGGCAAATTAATTTGCAGGGCTTGTACCAAACCGGTAAGTTTTATTTTATTGTTGCTATTGACCTAGGTATAAGCATATATTATGTTGTAGATTAAGTGCGAGAAAAAAATTAACATAACACAACATATCAAAACAACAGTTCACCTGGAAAATTTGTAAAAACACAAATCTGCAAGCAGTACCCTGAACATCCAGCAAACTATTTCCGAGTCTTTTGCGAGTTCTTCTACACAGAATGAATATGAAATTTTACTTTGATTTATGCAATACGATTGCATACACAAATACGAAATATTTTATATATTGCTTATTTGCTTATTGCTTATTTTCTAAGATTTTTATAAATTTTTAAGCGCTTATTTAGTAATTTTTTATGCTTATAAATCCGCGCTTTGCCTATTACTGTCTTATACATTTGATTAGATTTTGAGGACCAAAATTTTTTAATGCACTCCTCGCTTCATCAGGCTCTCGTTTATAATTTCACCTTATGCTTATGGCTTATGGCTTATTATAGTCGTGCTTATGGCGTTATTCCCATAAGAACTTCACACTGTCTACTTTAACAGTGTATACCCGAAACGTAATACGACATAAACAAAGGGGGCCACTAGGCAGGTAGAAAATGGGCAATAATCGAAAAAGGAGAAATCCATAAATATATAATATGTGCGTTCGGTTTCTGGACTCGTCATTGTCGGCCGGCCGGCCAGCGATTAAACGGGGGGCCACGGCGGTACCCTGACTTTTATTACTATTTACTACCGCAACAGAGGATCCTATAAATACCATCGACGGGCATCGGCAGTTTCGAAGCCCCCCATAAGCCCGCGCGCCCCTCGGCAATCGCCGAAATTCCTGCTGGCAATCGCCGAAATTGTCAGGAATTTCGTATCTTGTGTGCACGCAGTGATTAATCAATCTCGGAGTAATGGTCATCAAATAGCTTGCATCAACCATTAATGAGCCCATTTGCAAAGCTGGACTAACCATAAAGTGGCGTAGAAATCATTGTTGTCTAAATGCGTAGAAAATTGGATGTCCAAAATCTGATATACTCTGCTTCTTTGCTATCTTCAGTTTCTTTCAGATCTATGAGAAATTTAACTTCACAAACATTTGTGGAAGTTCTAGTATTTTAATTTGTAGGATTATTGTTGAAATTTCTTATATTTTGATTAAATTTTCTATCAAATTTCAATACAGTAGTAGTAACAAGATTTTACTGGCTATCGGTCTGCACTCTTTCCGCCTTTTGAATACAATTTCTGGAATATATTGTTTATTCCATTATATATTTTGTTCGCCATTTCTGCAGTGTTTGTGAAATTTTCTATACAGTGTGACTATAGACTATACAGTGTGACAAGACTTCAATATATAGCGACTTCAATTGTTATGTAACCATCAACAAACATATATATATATATTATTGTATGGAACAGTCTTAGCCACAAGTTGGTGAAAAAAAAATTAAACACCTTCATTTATTTGTTGTAACGTCACCTACAATTTTTTTTTAGATTGCTCGGTATAATTTTTTTGTGTGTATTCTTGTAGAGCATTTTAACTACATTTCGGCAGTTTATATTTTTAGTAGAGTTATACTATGAAATTATGGCAAAACATGTGAATAACTAATTTCAGCTAATAGGCTGTTAAATACGAAATTCTCTGGAACAAACAATAGGTAATATTTTCAATTATATTAGTTATTTTAGTTTCGGTATAATTTTTTTTGTGTATTCTTGTAGAGCATTTTAAGTACTTTTCACCAGTTTAGATGTTTAGTAGGGTTATACTATGAAATTTTGGCAAGAAAATGTGAAAAACTGAATTGAGCTAATGGGCTATTAAATACGAAATTCGCTGGAACAAACAATTGGTGATATTTTCAATTATAACTGTCAAAATTTATTCAATTTTCATCTGTAATTGTAAAAATTTGTCATATTTTCTATGTGACTCAATTTTTCTCATCTTTTCAACTGTAACTGTCAAATTTTGTTATATTTTTTATCTGTAACTGTCAATATTTCACACATTTTTAACTGTAACTGTCAAACTTTGTTATATTTTCCATCTGTAACTGTCAATATTTCACATATTGTCAACTGTTATTGTCAAAATTTGTCATATTTTCAACTGTGACTGTTAAAACTGTCAATATTTCTTCTATTTTCAAATGTAATTGTCAAAATATGTGGAGATTTTGTCATCAGTCGTGAAAAACTCTCACATTTTAAACTTTGATTGTCGAATCTACGAAATATGGAATTTGAACTCCTCGAATCTCTTGCAGCGTTATTCACAAAACTTTAAACCGTGATTTAGCGGTGTTTTACAAAGGATTGCCACGGATACTTAAAGATTAAACCACCGTTAAACCGCGGATTATTTTTTATGAATAACACTTTTAATGTTTATCTGAAATATAACCATGTTTTTTTGAGTTTTCTTCGATATTTTTGTTTCGTTTTTAATTTGTTTCGACATAGTTGACCAGATGCGGTTAAAACTGACATATTTTGATAGTTTTTGTAGGAAGTTTTATATATTTTCACTTATTCACACGCATCTGAATCTAAAAGAATACAGATTCTGACAGTAGCCGTTGAAAATATGACAAGTTTTCACACCTTTAACTTTGACTTTTACAGAATGCGATAGTAGCTATTGTAAATGTAAGAAAATGCCAAATTTTGGCAGTTACAGTTAGAAATTGAACGGAGTTTCATAGATGGTGATTAAAACTTCACAGAGTTTGGCAGTTACATTTAAAAAGAAGACAATTTTGACATAAGCAATTGAAAACTAGTTATATTTTCATGGTGCCAATCGCAAATTTGAGATATTTGTATAGTTGCAATTGAACATTTGACAGATTTGAATATTTAAAATTGAAAATATGACAGATTTTGATAGTTTCAATTGAAAGTTTGATAAATTTGGGTAGTAATTCAATATTTGACAGATTTTGACAGTTGCAATTGAACATTTCACAAAATATGACAGCTGCAATTCAAAAAATGATGGTTTTGGATGTTTGTAAATGAAAATTTGATAGATTAAGATAAATTTACTGGAAAATTTAACAAAAACAGATCGTTGCAATTAAAACTTTGACAGATTTGGACCATTTTAGTTGAAAGTTTAAAGTTTGACAGATTTTGACAATTTCACTTGAAAGTTTGACAGATTTCGACAGTTGAAGTTAAAAATTCCACAGATTCTATTTGTTTCAGATAGAAATTTGATAGATTTTCTCATTTTCACATTTGATATAAAACAAACGAGGGATTCGGGTAGTAACTGATGAAAATCTGACAAGTTTTCTTAGTTGTAGCTTTGAATTTGACAGATTTCCAGATTTCGACTTTTATTATTGGAATTGCAATTGCATTTAAAAATTTGACAGATTTGGATAATATCAGTTGAAAGTTTGACAGATTTGGACAGTTGAAAATAAACATTCGACAGATTCTATTTCTTTCAAACAGAAATTTGTCAGATTTTTCCATTTTCACATTTGATATAAAACAAATGAAGGATTCGTGTAACTACTGCTGAAAATTTGACAGGTTTTCTTACTTGTAGCTTTGAATTTGACTGATTTCGACGTTTATTATTGAAATTTGAAGAATATGACAGTCGCTATTGTAAATGTAAAGAATTTTGCAGATTTTGGCAGTTACAGTTAGAAATTATGCGGAGTATCATAGCTGATGATAAAAAAAACTTCACAGATTTTGGCAGTTTACAGTAAAACAGATGACAATTTTGACATAAGCAATTGAAAACTAGTCAGATTTTGATGGTGCCAATCGCAAATTTGAGATATTTGTATAGTTGCAATTAAACATTTGACAGATTTGAATATTTAAAATTGAAAATATGACAGATTTTGAATACTTAAAATTGAAAACATGATAGATTTTTATAGTTTGAATAGAAAGTTTGATAGATTTGGGCGGTAATTAAATATTTGACAGATTTTGACAGATGCACTCGCACATTTCTCAAAATACGACAGCTGCAATTCATAAAATGATAGATTTGGAAGTTTGCAAATGAATAGTTGATAGATTTAGACAGATTTACTATAAAATTTACGAAAAACAGATCGTTGCAATTAAAAAATTGACAGATTTGGACTATTTCTTTTGAAACTTTGACAGATTTAGACCGTTGAAGTTAAAAATTCGACAGAGTCTATGTGTTTCAGAAATAAATTTAACAGGTTTTCCCATTTTCACATTTGATATAAAACAAATGAGCGATTCGGGTAGTAACTGCTGAAAATTTGACAGGTTTTATACAGGACAGGATAATAGTCCAATAGTTGAAAATTTGACAGATTTGGACAGTTGAAGTTAAAAATTCGACAGATGCTATTTGTTTCAGACATAAATTTGATTGATTTCACCATTTTCACATTTGATATAAAACAAATGAGGCATTTGGGTAGTAACTGCTGAAAATTTGACAGGTTATAACTTTGAAATTGATAGATTTCGATGTTTATTATTGAAATTACAATTGCAATTAAAAATTTAATACATTTAGACTACTACATTTGAAAGTTTGACAGATTTGGACAATTGAAGATAAAAATTCGACAGATTTTATTTGTTTTAGACAGAAATTTGACAGATTTCCCAATTTTCACATTTGATATAAAACAAATGAGGAAATCGGGCAGTAACTGCTGAAAATTTGACATGTTTTCTTAGCTGTAGCTTTGAATTTGACATTAAATTGAATGTGTGTGCGGTAATCACTTGATGAAACATAATGATTACGGAGATTTAAAAAAAACACTTTGTATAAGTTTCACTTTATTTTTAATAGAAATGACTCTACAATTGTTTCAGTAGTTAAACCATTTTAAAGAGCATATGAATACTGTATTAATTTTCTCTTAAAAATGGTTTAACTACCGAAACAATTGTATATAGTTATATCTATTAACAAAATTGTGAAACTTATACCAAGTGTTTTTTAAACCTCATTGAATTTCACAGATTTCAAGGTTTCTTATTGAACTTTGAAGCTATTTGTGGGGATTTGAAGGTTTTTTTAACACTTTAGAATGAGTGTCAATTAATTATTTGCTGGTTAGTTTTACCTACATTGCTGTAAACTACCTGAATTGTACATTTCATGTCCTCGTTAGAGGCCTTTCAAACTGTAATATAATTATCCGCAACTATATCAGTACCTTTCTTGTTCGCGTTAGGGGTTTTTCAAACTCTAAGATAATTAACCGCAACTTTATCAGTACCTTTCTTGTTCTTGTTAGGGGTCTTTTAAACTGTAAGATAATTATCCACAACTTTATCAGTACTTATAATATATTTATATATTTACTTGATAAAAATAAAAAATACGTCGATTGACTTTTGGAGGGGGAAGTTTAATAACAATGTCAAATAAATTTTAAGTGTCACCCCCTCCTCCCTAGCCACCCCCACTTTGAAATTTCAAATGGCATCCCCCACCTTGCGATACCTCATTTTAAAGCATAAAAAATACCTAATCTAGTGGCGCAATTTTTTATCGAACAGACTAGTAGTTTTTTACTTTCTTCAGTTTCAAGTCACTTTTTCTGGATGCCTCGTAGTATCTAGTTGACTCCCGTATTGAGTGCCTCACCTTGACGTGGTACTGGAGCTCGTGCGACAATATCTGCAGCGTTAAGCAGTTAATCGATGGCCGGTAGTCGCGAGGCCGTTGTTAATCGATTGCAATTTCTTACGACGCACATTCCAATCCAATACAATCCAAATGTTCCCAATCTACTCGCGCCTCCTGCATAGTAACCTGTTCGTGTCGTCGCATACTAACGTGAGCACGAGAGTCCCCAGGCTATAAATATCGAATTCTTACTTGTGTTTTTCTGTTCTTAGATTTTCGTTGATCTCCCTTCCCCACACTGACCTACCTGATGTCATTTTGTTTTTTATAGAAAATTTGGCATCTTTTTCAGCAATTTAGCCTTGTATGTAAATAAGTGTATGTAAGTTGTTGCAGTTTCCTTTTATTACATTATATTTCCAACTCTTAGTTAATCTTTCAGTATGAATAATGTCAACAGATTTCAAAGTGTAATTTCTCGCTTTTTGATATCATCTTCGGATTCGAGGAATGTAAATCATTGTAGCGATTTTCAATTTACGTCTGTATCAATAGCAGGAGGTGATTCCGAAGTAACTTTCTTGAAATCTCCCCTAATCTGATCGTTGCGGACCCGGAGTTATAATAACTTCCAGATTCCGAGGGATATTCGGGCATTAATGGAATCGGGCATTCATATTAAAAATCCCTCTATAGAGAAGTGTCCCTAACCCTTCCGCGGCACCTCGCCCCCCCCCCCCTCGCCCCGCCCGGCGAAGTAATATTTTACAAGTCCAATAATTAAATAAGTTGATTAATGAGAAAGTCGTAAGTTTCAGCCGGCGACGTCTGAGCGCCCATATAAAAAGTATCGGGGGCGGCGCGGGCCCACCCCCCTGGGGGTGGGGGTGGGCGACGATAAATATTTTTATGAAAATCCTGAAAAATTAATTAAATCGCGGATTGCCTCGTAATTGGACCGGACGAGAGAGTTTTGTTCGGTGATTTTGTGCGAATTGAAAGAGAGGCCGCCCGCCCCCGCCCCCCTCCCGCGGCCGCCATCCCGGCCCCATTGTGATTCAATGAATTTGATTAAAATTTTAATAATTGTTTGATTTGTTTCGTTTTATTGCGGCCGGGCGTTTTAGGATGGATTAATGAATTTTCATACGCTCGATTGGATCGCACGACAGGACTTGCACTACGCGCTTCACAATTCACACGCAGATCTGCCAGTCAACCGCGAAAGTTTTTATATAAAAGTGAAATGGTCATGTTTGCTTAAGTAAAGTTCAAATGCCCATCATCCTCAAATAAAGTTGCGATTAGTTATCTGATGGGATTACAACAACTTTGCCCTCCCATTTAGTACAATTCAACAATTTGTATTCACTATTTATACATAACCAACCCAACCTAGCATCGCTACAAAATCTGGATATAAAAGACACTATAGTACTCATACGAAAGTGAAAAAATGGGAGTTAAGTTACTAGAAAAGGAGGAGACAAGGACAACTCTAGAAGAAGCAAACGAGAAACTCATGACAGAACAAGCAATAAACTCATGGGAAATAGAAAAAAAAGGGTAGAAATAAAGAATATCATAAAAGACTCAGCCAAGAAAGTGCTACAAGTTGGCACTTCTAGCTACAAGCTCCAAGCTAGCTATAAGCATAGAACGAAATAACAATAAGAACAAAGAATGGTTTGACCAGGAATGCGAAAGAGCCAGAAATCCGAAAGAGATAATTATGAAGATAACCCAGTGGATTTAGAAGAAGAGGCTCTAAAGATACTGGAGAGAAAAACCATAAGGACAATCCTGGGATCAGCTGTGATACGTGAGGGCGAAATGAGAAGAAGAACGAATAAAGAAATAGAAGAGGTGCTTCAAGGAGAAACTATTATAAAACAAGCAAATCACAAGGACTACAATGGGCAGGACACATAATGTGAAGAAATCCGAAAGAGATAATTATGAAGATAACCCAGTGGATCTAGAAGAAGAGGCTCTAAAGATACTGGAGAGAAAAACCATAAGGACAATCCTGGGACCAGCTGTGACACGAGAGGGCGAAATAATAAGAAGAACGAATAAAGAAATAGAGGAGGAGCTTCAAGGAGAAACTATCATAAAAACAAGCAAAACACAAAGACTACAATGGGCAGGACACATAATGCAAAGAAATCTGAAAGAGATAATTATGAAGATAACCGAGTAGATCTAGAAGAAGAGGCTGTAAAGATACGATACTGGAGAGGAAAACCATAAGGACAATCCTGGGACAAACTGTGACACGAGAGGGCGAAATAAGAAGAAGAACGAATAAAGAAATATAGGAGGAACTTCAAGGAGAAACTATCATAAAAACAAGCAAAACATAAAGACTACAATGGGCAGGACACATAATGCTAAGAAATCCGAAAGAGATACTTAAGAAGATAGCCCAGTGAATCCCAATGTGGCCAGGAACGAGGGGGAGACCAAGTAAAAGATGAAAGGACGCCATAGAAGAAGACGCAAATGCCATGAGAGTGAGAGACTGGAAAACAACATGCAGGGGTATGGAAGAGTGGAAGAAATTAACAGAATCAGCCAAGACTATAACAGGTAACTATAACTACAACTACAACTACAACTACAACTACAACTACAACTGCAACTGCAACTGCAACTGCAACTGCAACTGCAACTGCAACTACAACTACGACTACGACTACGACTACGACTACGACTACGACTACGACTACGACTATGACTACAACTACAACTACAACTACAACTACAACTACAACTATAACTATAACTATAATTATAACTATAACTATAATTATAACTATAACTATAACTATAACTATAACTATAATTATAACTATAACAGATTATAAACAAAGGAGGAAGATCAGTTATCCACCTCAACAAATGCAACGCGTCAACGTAAGCCATAATCCGTCAGGATTGGAAGGCTCTATGATGATGATGATGAACCCAACCTAACCTGACTTACCCTAACTTAAGCTAAGTTAACCTGAAGACTTAATCCTATCTAACACATACAGTATGTATAAGTAGCCAAATTATGCATGCATAAAATATGTATAAATCCTTCATATTAATCCCAACAAAATTTCGTGACAAACCCAAAAACCTGATAGTGGAGTCAATCTGGGAAAATTTTGGGCGAGGTTGGGAAATTTTGTGAAATACGTTGAGTGGATAAATTCTAACTTACTCGTAGTGGAGTCAATCTGGACAAAAGTGGGTAATTTTTGGTAAAAGTAACAAGATGGAACTTGTTTGTTATAGCAAAAGTAAGAAAACCCTAAGGTTTTGGAAAAAAATATTCCCTGCAACCCCTTTTCTTTGGCAAAAAAGAGGTACTGTTGCAATTTTTTTGCAAATATTAGATATTTTTAGCTGAAATTTATTTAGTTATTATTGAGCAATATGGGCTACCTACTCCCAAAATTGTGTCCAATCGGATTGAAATTTGGCAGCAATTGATTTTTTCCGAAAACAACGTATATACAGGGTGTCTCCTAAAAAACGCCGCTGGCCATAACTCCTTTATCCTGAAATTTCGTATATTATGTAGCGTTTTTTGCTAATAAATATTCTTTATTATTATTATTATTATATTTATTTATTGGCCGATTTCAATAAAACAAAAACAAGATTAAATGGCTCCACGTGTTCTACAAAGGGGCCCAAATTTTCTTTATTTTACAAAATCAACTTTCATTTCAGCGATAGTCAACTTTTTTTTTCAAATAGATACATATATTTTCTTATTTTTTTTAAGGTAGAGGTAGAGTTATTTTTCTCAATCCAACGATGTTAACAAGTTGGCTTTGATGGAATATTCATTGCAGAAAAATAATGTTTGTTAACTTAATGTTGTTTTTATGTAAGTTTATCAAGTGTGCCATGGAAGCAAAGTGAATCCACAAGTCATTTTGTGGATGTGCCTATGTTATTTTTAAATTCCCGAATAGATGTTCCTGGATTTTCTTGCACTTTAAGAAGTACATCTAATTCCACATTTCCGTGAAATATTCGTTCCTCTCTCTTCGGTTTCTTAAAAACACAATACTTAAATTTTCCGGGTGAACATAACCCCGCAAAATCTTATCTGGAAATTCTTTGAACATTGACAATAAAAGGGTACCATTTTTGTACCTTAGGTAGTAATTTAAATGGTCAAAAAAATTAAAACATAAAAACAACCTCCAATGAGGGCCAGTTTACTTCTTTTTGGGAAACATAAAGGGGTTGATGTTAATATTTTTTTCCATAGACTCGGGGTTGTTTTACTTTTGCTATGACAAACAAGTTCCACCGGGTATCGTTGCTTTCACCAAAAATTGCCTACTTTTGTCCAGATTGACTCCACTATGAGTACCTAAGTCAGAAATTATCCACTCAACATCTTTCACATGTGTTGACTGTATCGAAATCTGTCACATAGTAATTCTTTACTATATCAATGAATAATTTCATAACTTATTTATTTATTTATTTGTTCCTTTGCCTTTCCACCTTCCGGTGTATACTCTTCTCTCCACTTCCTCCTATCTTTTGTTAATTCCTTTATTTATTTCCATGGGTTCCCTTTTCTTGTTGCCTATTGCCTGTTGCCTGTTGGGTTAATTCTTGGAAATGTTGTCTCCATCTTTCCAATAATTTCATTTAAAAAGAAAACAAAAATCTGAGTAAATTAAAAATTATCCACTTATGACTTCCACATATGACTTCCAAATGTCTTAGACTGTATCTAAATTTGTCAGATAGTTATTCTTAACTATATCAATAGATAAAAAACCTGCTGGACGAACAGATAAAAAATGACGAGAAGCGCCCTCAGTTGGCCTACCACAAACTGGAAGGCATCCGCTCTTGCACTCACGCACACACGCTCACACGGACAGGTATACATATTCGAAATTAATAATTAATGTCCGCCTGGACGTCCATATATAACCGAATGACGTCGGACATATTTTATTAGTTGTTGAGTCTGCCACGATCATGGGAGGGCGCACACCGAGATTTGTGGCCGTTTAATACATTGTATTTCAGTTTTGACGGTTTTATTCCTTGTCTGGCTGTCCGATCGCGTGTAATAAAATGCCGTTCCAATGTTAACTCTATACGGGCACCTTGGCTGGGCTCAGGGGGGCTCCACGGGAGGGGCAGCCCGATCGGACGTGACAAACACCTCCGCACAGTGCGATTGATTCGCGAGGATCCAGTTTCAAAATTTGCACAGCGCACGGGATTCTGGTGTGTACTCGCAAGATTGCAGGAGTAATCACTGATTGCAGGAGCGGTGTTAATTACTCGGCGGATTTGTTACAGTGGAAAAATATTTCTTAATAATTAAAAGTACCAGCTGCGATATTTTATTACAATCTACAATAATTTGTTGTTATCTACAATCCACAATAATAATGCTTAGAAACTGTGAACAGCAAATACTACAAATTAGAAAATTGTAAAAATAAAGTATATTCTTAATATTTTCAATAAGTAGATTGAAACATATTAACAAAATATTCCTCAAAAAAAAAAAAAATCCAAAACTAATTTAAGAGAAAAAAAATCATAATGTGGAAATAACTAGCAGTTAACCTGATATAAACAAATGGAGTAATAAATATAGCAAGTCTTCATGACTGACAGTCATAGACTACAGGCATAATAATGGAGTTTAAACAAGAATACGCCAAATCTATTTCCATAGCAAGACTTCATAAAATGCCCAAAAAATGTACATTTTCTAAATTAACACCAGGAAAAAAAAGTTTCCTAATGTTTTACGAGTTTTACAGCACATCAAGTTGAGAATTGCGGAAAAAACTGCAGTTACATGAAATCTGTTGAAATATTTATATTTAAATGTTTTATATCCAAAATTCAGATTTAGCATGGCCAAATTACTGTAAAAGTTTTACATAACTTACACGTTAAGCGATTGCGATTAGATTTGCAGAGTAAAGTAATTACGATTTCAGAGTAATTTTTGCCAAGTTCTACAGGTCTTCAATTTATACATTAAAAACATGCGGCTAGGGCTTTCTTAAAAATATCATAACTAAGAAACCATTTGTTAGATTTTCATAATCAACTATGTATTTTTAACCCAGATAGTTTGCCTATATACAAAAAAAAAATTGCGAATGCCCAAAAAACATTATTATGAGTTCTACAGCACATCAACTTGAGAATTTCGGAAAACAAATTCAGTTACATGATATCTGTTCAAATATTTATTTTTAAATGTTTTATATCCAAAATTCAGATTTAGCATGGCTAAGTTGCTGAGAAACTTGTTTCAGATTTGCATAACAAAGTAATTAAGATTTCACTAACTACTTGTGAAAATTGTGTATTCATATACTCATTTAAAAGTGAGATACTTGGTCTGTATGCCAAAAAAACTGGGAGTACCGAAAAACATGTTTTACAAGTTCAACATCAATTTGAGAATGCACTTCTGTTCAGGGTTTGAATAAATCATGATTAAAAAAAATGAAAAATCTGTAATTAAATACAAAATTGAAAAAATCATGGTTTATTTGATTTTTTTATATTTGTGATCGGTTTTTGCCAGTTTCGATGTGTTTATATCAATTGATTTACAGCACGATTTAAATCATACGATTTTTTTCTAATAAATTTTAAAATTTGATCAACAATTGATGATTAAAAAATATTCCCTATTTGCTAAGAAGTGTTATAATTTATCAAGGGCAAGTTTCTGGCACATATTAAAATATAATGCAATGACACAATTCCTTTTCTATAATCGATGTTATCCCATTGGTTAAAATTATTTTAATGAAATGAAATACTCTTATTGTTGTCCTTTATTCATAATTATTTTTATAATAATTATTATTCATAATTTTTCTCGGAAATTTTCAAAACGCTGGTGGATGCAAATGTGCACACTCTAGCAGGGTCGGAATAAATCATGATCAATGATTAAAAATACAAAATAAATCATGATTTAAAATACCAAATATTCAAACATATTTTGAAGGACATGCCAAGAGGAATGAAAAACTCAATTTTTATCTACAAAGTACATCAATTCATCAATTTTCTCGGAATTGTTCAAAACGCTGGTGTGAATGAAAATGCATAGTCTCTAGCAGGGAATAAATCATTATCAATGATAAAAAAAATCAAATAAATCACAATTTGTTTGATTTATTTGATTGTTTTATATTTCTCCTCAGTTTTTGCCAGTATAGATTTTTTTATTAGACTCTTGTAGGTGATTCCATTAAGGAAAATTAGATTTTAATTAGACTAGATGTGATTTAAATTGATTTACATCACGATTCAAATCATATGATTGTTTTTAATAAGTTCGTGAATTTGAACAAGAATTGATGATTTAAATAACATCGATGTATCTCTACTATATGATGGACCAAAAAATGGAAGTAAAAACTCGATAGTTATATTATATTTTTAATTGTACACCTAATGGCATGCACAAACAGTGCAAATGCAATGATTAATTTAAAAAAAAAACAATTTTGATTTAAAGATTTATTTAAAAATATCAGTTGATTTAAATCACAACAATCCTGCTTCTAGTAGAGAATTTTGGAGAAAAAAAAATCTGTTACAACATAAAATTTAAAAAAATCATAATTAGGAAACCACTTATCAGATTTTTATAATCTGCATCTGATTTTAAAGTTAGATACTTGATCTGTATGCCAAAAAATCCCTAGTGCCAAATAAAAAATATTACGTGTTCTACAGCATATCAAGTTGAATAATGAAACAACACAAGGATTCGAAATCAAAGAAGAGTTAGAAAAGAAGGCCCACTATCGGCGATGGTATTTAGAATAGTCCTCGATAAAGCCACCAGGGACGCCAATATAATCAGAACAGGAACAATCTTCAACAAGAGAATGGGTTGTTGTTATTTAAATAAATTTATTGAAATCACAATTACCATGCTTCTAGTAGAGAATTTTGGAAAAAAATCAGTTACAACATAAAATTGAACAAAAACATAACTAGGAAGCCACTTATCAGATTTTAATAATCAGCAACTGATTTTAAAGTCAGATACTTGATCTATATTCCAATAAATCGCTAGTGCAAAAAAAATATTGCGACTTCTACAGCACATCAAGTTGAATAATGAAACAACACAAGCATTCAAAATCAAAGAAGAGTGAGACAAGAAGACCCACTATCAGCGATGCTATTTAGCATAGTCCTCGAAAAAGCCGCCAGGGACGCAAATATAATCAGAACAGTTACAATCTTCAACAAGAGCAAGGGTTGTTGTGATTTATATCAATTGATTTAAATCACAATAACCCTGCTTCTAGTAGAGAATTTTGGAGAAAAAAAACAGTTACAACATAAAATTTAAACAAATCATAACTAGGAAATCACTTATCAGATTTTCATAATCAGAAATTGATTTTAAAGCCAGAAGCCAGAGAATTTTGTCAAAGTAAGTTAAAATTGCTAACAATAGTTTTTCAAGTGAACAATTTAAAAATTCGTTTTTGTATAAAACAAACAATTTATAACAAATATGGGCTCCAGATCACTGATCCAGTCACAATTTTTTTTTGTCAGTTTTCATCATCTAGTCAGTATTCTACAGTTTCTTTCTTCTATAGTTTTAAGTTTCTTTTCTAAATTATTTGAGATTGTTCGTTGCTGTTGTGATTGATTTCTTTCTTCTTCTTGTCGCCCTTCTGTCGTCCATCTTTGGACATAGGCCTCCCCAAGTTGCTTCCATTCCTCTTTACTACTTGCTATTTCAGTCCATTTATTTCCTGCATGTTTCTTAGTGTGGTCTGCCCAACGCATTTGTGGCCTTCCTCGTCCTCTCGTATTTTCCCATGGTCCTCAGTGTAAAATAAGTTTGTTCCATCTTGCATCGATTTGTCGGATGTTGTGACCAGCAAAATTTCATTTTTGTTTTTTCTCGGATCCATATGTTTCTTTTCCTATCTGATAGTCATATTTTGAGCATCTGTCTTTCTATAGACTTGATTGATTTATAATATGGAATATAATTGTTATTCTGTGCGCGATAAAAACTCGTTCTTCACGTCGGGCTTGTTTGCAGGCAATTACGAATTATTCATGTTGAATCCCTGGAAATAATTTGTTATTACTGCACCATATTGCCGCTTTTTTACGAAATAATTGCTTACTTCCACACGATCGCTCGGTAGGCTCCGAATGTGCTGCGACAAAGACGCGGTCACGTCTGAATTATAAATACACTTCTCGGCCGAGGACGATCCGGGCGGTCTCCGTTTTTCAATTTCGAAAAAAATAAATCCCGTCGCCCGCCAATAAATAAAATGTTTTGATTGGAACTACCGGGGTTCCTATCGGGGTCCTGCCCGCTCCCCACGAAAACCATCCAATTTAAACCCACCTACTGTTCGCTATAATTTGAAATCTATACTTACTGTGAAACTAATCGCACTTATTTATCGAAGTTATAAGTCAAGATTATATCGACATTTATCCTTGTCTGGCGCGATTAAATTACGTTTCCCTTTGTCTGTTTTCTGTGTCTGCCCTTGCGCGCCTGTTTGTACGGCCCGTCTGTGTGTCCGCTTCGTTTTTATGCGCTTCTTCGCCTCAGTTCTCACACAAATCACGCGAACTGTGGCTAATAACAGGAGTTTCGATACGGACAAGGGGGTCACGTATCCAATCTCCTGCAATATAACGAAATCCGCAGACGCGCTGCCGCAAGGAGCGGGCGCTCCTGGAGACGTCCAAAGGGTCCTCCGCAAGGGCCCATCGAAAAACGTCAATTACAAGGCGGGCGGCCTGGTAATTACAAACAATAATGAATTAGTGACCAAGGGGCGCACATTTGCACACGCCCGCACACATTCATCTGTAATCTCCTGTAGGCGAGGAGCGCGGAATCACAAAGGAAACGCTGGTCCAGTAAAGGGCAGGAAATTTGACAGCGGGTCAAAGGTTGGCCTCTGTTCGGGAGTCGGCCCTCGAGGCGTCTGGCTACAGCTAATTTAGTTGCACGCCTTTGATTATGGATATTTTCATTGATCCGGCCCTGGACCGCCGCCACAATGGGGGGATCTTCAGGGCAGCCGACGGCGAAGACGTCCACAGAGGAGCCCCGATCGCAATTCCGTGCACAAACGGAAGCGCCGGATCCTGGAAATTGAGTTGACGTTCGGGCGGCCGTGTGATCGCCTCTGATCGTTTCAAAGCTCAACATTCGAATATCTCCGTGGTTAATCTATTGCAAGCCTCCGGGCGTTTTGCTCACATCTACTGAAACACTTAAATGTATTTGATGTTAGCTGAAATATTGTTCAAATATACTAAATTTCATAGACCTACACAATTACTGCTATCCACGTGAAATTCGAAGATCAGTACGTAGCAAAAGATGCGTGTGAAGTAATAGGTGAACCACTCACCGAAAAAGAGATTGGAACAAGTTTAGTTGTACTATCTCTTGAGCTGTATGTCGATTGATTCTCACGTACATCTTGGTGATTGATCATCGTTGCCATCTCATTCGCAAAGATTGTTTGTCAACAACATTAATGAATTAAATGATGTTTTTGCGATGTAAAAGAAACCACACAACAAACATTTAAAACTAAATTCTCTAATGGTATAGAGAAAAATCACAGAGTTTTTAATAACAGCAACATCAGAGGAAGTATATAATGTGGTGAAAGATCTAAAGAATAAAGCATTGTAACGGGCCTGATATGACTCCGGTCGGTTAAGACGAACTCTGTTTTAATTTTTAATTTCGCTCACGGACGGTCAACGTAGGCAACCGCTACGCACACGTTTTTTTTAAACGTCGACGCGTTTCCGGTCTGCGTATAATTGTAATTCGGCCGCGAGGCGCTGGAATAAAGGTAGAAGCTAGCCAACTCTCTTCGGGTGTGGAAGTGTCAGGAGGTACACAGGAGGTACTCTCATTGAGCCTTTAATGTATTTAATTAACCTCAGTATGAAAACAGGACTATTTCCCGATTGACTAAAAATTGGAATACTAAGACCAATATATAAAAACGGTGATGGTCAGAAAAGTTTACCAATTATAGACCTATAACACTGCTTAGCATATTTTCAAATATCTATGAAAACATTATAACTCACCGACTAATAAATGACTATAATACCTTCAATCTGTTTAACAGATCGCAACATGGATTTCTAATGAATAAATCGACAAATACAGCATTATTTGAGTATGTAAGTGAGGTGGTTGATGCCTTGGAGAGTGGGGAGATCCCTTTGGGAGTCTTCCTCGATCTCTCCAAGGCTTTACTCACCTTGAATCATAAGATATTGTTGGAAAAGCTGAAGCAGTACGGTGTGAGGGGTGTATGTAACGATCTAATTAAAACCTACCTTGAAAATAGAGAACAATTGATTAAAATTAACAACGTTTTTTCAACCCCTAAATATACAAACATTGGTGCCCCAGGGTAGTTTTCTAGGGCCCATACTATTTCTTATATATGTAAACGATCTACAACAGACTACAAATTTAAAACAAGAAGTAATGGTAACATATGTGGATGACACAAGTGTCTTGATAAGGAATAACAATACGAATGCTCTTACTTAAAAGTCGAACGTCGTATTTTCAACCATACAAAAGTGGATGGATGAAAATAGGTTGATTCTAAATTTTAAAAAAAAACAAGGTAATTCAATTAGAAACAAAATATAACATTCTCAATATAAAATAATTCAAATACAACTCAATAAGACCACACATATTTTAGGACTACACATAGACAACAGAGTAAACTGGAAAGAGCATTGTAACAGAGTAAGCGGCAAATTAAATTCTATCAGTTACACACTAAGAATGTTAAAAAAAACTAGTTGTTGCAAATACATTAATAGGATTACACAAGCAAATTTTGAGTCTACAGTACGTTAAGGCATAATGTTCTATGGTACAAGTAGTAACATCAACCAGGTGTTTATTTAAAAATTGCTTTAACGAATATTCAAAAACACATACCTATAGTACCAGAAATACAAACCCATACGACTTTCCTACGCACAAATTAACACTTTTCGAAAAATCGCCCCAGTATAGTGCCATTCAAATGTTTAATGCCAACGAACATAAGAAATATTACTAATTTAAAACAATTTAAAAGGATACTAATAGAATATCTCTTTGCTAGTGAGATCTACAAATTAGCAGAATTCGAATAGCCACGATTACTTAGTGTTCTTGTACAGGTGCACCTGATGTACCCTGTGTAGTTATTATGAGTTCAATGATTGTTATTATTATTTCCTTCCCCCTGCTAATTATACAGTATGTCCCCAGTATCGAGTTTTAATTAGAGATTTGCTGGTTTCAGGACAAGCAAAAAATCTTATTCCTTTGAAGTTTTGGCGTAAAATAAAAGAAAAAAAAGTGTTTTCTCTTGTAAACTCAATCCGGGGACATACTGTATATGACAAATAATAGATTAAAAAAAACTTAACAAATTCTACTGAAAAAAGTTTAATTGTTGTGTAGTGTCACTGTTGTTTCCAACGTGCGATCTGATAGCTATTTACATTTTTGCACTAGGACATCAAAAATAGACAAACTTTCGAAGTAACTATTAAAAAATTGACAGGTTTTCACAGCTAAATCTAAGAATTTGACATATTTTGACAGTTGCAATTGAAAATTTGACAGATTTCGACAGTTTTAATTGAGGATTTGACGTATGTGAACTGTTGCACTTCAAAATCTAATAGATGTTCACATTCTAAAACTGGCATATCAAAAATAGACAAAATTTTATCAATTCAGGCAGATTGAAAAATTGACAGATTTTCACAGCACAAGCTTTGAATTTTATAGATTTTGGGATGTCGGGAATTGTACCCATTTAGATAGAATGTTGTTCAAAATTTAACAGATTTTCACACCTATCATTGTAAATTTGGCAGATTTCGACAGTTTTTAATAAAATTTGACATACAGAGTCATTCAAAACGTGGGGTCCAAACATTTTGGTGTAATTGGTGATATCACAAGTAGCAAGTATAAGTATACAAGTAGCTTCGGAATACCTCAGGGTATATCTTACTTTAACATGATTAATTGAAGTTATTATTCTTTTTGCAGTCATAGCAACAACATTTTTAGGATATACTTTTGTGTTACTTTTAGGATATACTTGGACCTACGTTGTTTATATTATACATTAACGGCATGCTAGAATTAAAACTAAGTGGTGATATAAAAAGTTATACCGATGACACATGTGTACACATAAAAACAACAACATGGAAGAGCGCGAACATAAAAGCAATGGATGAGCTACAAAAAAATCAAAGAGTGGTTCAACAATAACTTACTGACAATGAACAATAAAAAAGACAGTTCACATGGCACTCACATCTTACAAAAATCATCTCCCAAATAAAAATGTGATAATCGTACATGAACAAACTTGTGATGTAAAAAGCTGTTATACATGTGAAACGAAAATCAATAGTGTAAGTTCGGCTAAGTATCTAGGGATACTAATTGACCAACATTTAAACTGGAAAGAACAAGTTCTACAATTAAAACATAGACTCAGAAAACTAACAAATCTTCAATACACTAAACATTATATTGCAGCACACTGAAAGGCTAACTATCTATAAGGGCTAGCACAAGCAGTAATAACGTATGGAATCATGGGATGGGATCAGTGATCAGTTCAGTGCAACGAACTGAAAATATACTCCTGAAAACGCTATTGGGACTACCCTACAGATACCATACCAATGTGCATTACAGTGTTCTGAACGTGATGAATGTTAGAAAATTATATGCAAAAATAATCAGTAAAATGGTGACGACATTTTATTTTTACATCAGTCACAGAAACATCGAAAGATGCCCTACACTCCCTGGTGGAGTAATAGGACCAAAGAAGAAGAAGAAGATATGCAAAAATAATACTAACACCACCATAAGACAGAATTTCTTCGAAGGACAACAAATAAACCACGCACAAACAACTAGACAGAAAACTAACAAAAAGGTACACACCTCGTTCGCAAATAAGTCTATAGGACAACAAAGTTATAAGTTTGCAGCTTGCAGACTATATAACTTGATGCCACGCGATTTAAAAACCGCAAAAGGCGAGTAAATTTATAAAGAATGGGGTAGTTAGTTGGCTACAATATATGGATACAACAATAATAGAACATTGCTGTAAAACTATAGATTACATCAATTCAAATTGATTCAGGATAGGATCCATTTAATTAACAACACTGGTAAAGAAAATTGTAACATTGTCGTGCCACATGGATTTTTATGATAGTTTTCACTTTAATAGGTACATAGGCAGTAAAAACAAACATTAAAAAATATCTGTTAGCCAAGAATTGTATCTCTTAAGTAATTTAAAATATTTCATAAATGGCCTCCTAAACCTAAAATGTAAAAATGTTTTATTATGAAGTTACGCTCTAAAATTTTCTAGCAAATTTAACTCCTGGTTGGTCCCTTTTGATTGTCTAACAGTAATCTGCCAACATATTTGGGTTCCATTTGCTCTGGTAACGTTTTTCCATCTTAGAAATATCCTGATAGAACCTTTCTCTGTGCTCATCCCTCACAGCTTAGAAATTCTCAGAAAAAAAAATCAAGGTGGGAGTCTAACAAATGAATCTCTAGTGACATGTTGCAACCCAATGCTTGATAAGCCAGCAATAGCTCGCTAACCAACTCTTTATAGCTCTCACTCTTATGGTTACAAAAAAAATTGCAACAACATCCTTAAAAGATTCACATGCTGGTTTTTCTAAATCGCCCAATTTTTCTTCAAATACTGGATCTTTTATTAACTCCCTGATTTGAGGTCCCACGAAAATACTCTCTTTTATCTTCGCATAACTTATTTTTAGGAATTTTTCTTTTAGATCCACTCCCATTGCGATTCATTGCGTTTACAAAATTTTTGATCAGGCCTAATTTAATATGCAATAGTGGAAGAAGTACTTCGAATGGTAAATGGGTAAATACTTCCCATTTTTTTGTCCAGGAATTAAGGATATAAGGACATAGGCCATATTTTTTATGATAGTGGCTTATTCTGTCTCGAATGTCTCACTCACATAAAAACCAGCAGAATTCAGTATAACCCAGCTCGTCCGAGTAATAGGGCAACAATTTTTAAATCGCCACAGATTTTGAAAGAATATGTACTGTACTTGATTTTTTCAAGTAATAACTTCATGTTTCATAAGTTTATATGTGGCGCAATTAGTTACTGTAGACGTGTGATGCATTATAAATTGTTCTTGTAAGTTCAATTCCTTCAGCGATGTCCTCTTCGAATTTGGTTCTGTAGATTGGCTTAATGTACTAGTTTATAACGCTGTAGTGGTTATCAGGCAAATATCGCAACGTCAATTAATATAATGTTTATTCACAAGCCTGTGACGTAATCAGACTGGTGTACACGGGCCGGTCGCTGGGAGTACGGTCCTGGGTTGGCGGCCGCGCAGTTTTCCAAGAGACAATGTGTCGCAAACTGGTATCACCAGTTTGGTTGTACGGATTCCTGTGCCGGCCATAAATCTCTGGGAATAAAATTTTTGTGGTGTCGTAAACACCTCGTAAATCAAAGTTCCCGGGCTATTGATCAGGTAAGGTGTAGGCCGATCGGACTAAGTGGAGGTAACATAACAAATAAGTAATGTTAACCGTGTTCATGTCTTGTAACCAACAGTACCATATCATACAAATGGAGAGCTCGGGATTTATCTTTTATCTGCGGGCACGGAGTTTCGTGGCGAAATCGCTAGTGCTGATCGCCTTTCATTTGTTTTATCATTTGTTGCGTGGGAGGCCTATGGGGCGCGAGGGGTACGGGGGGGCGAGTTTTCACAGACGGCGATTCCAATTAGGGCAATTAATTAAAATTTGCGGCCACCTAGACAAACAGTCCGGCTCTGGTATTTAAAACAACCTGCACACTCGAACCGACTGCCAACTATTTTCGCCCGGGCGACAAATTATTAAATAAATATTTGACGTGGGTGGCTGCGGAATTATTATTTTCTCCGCATGCCCTCCGCCCAGCGCCGAGGACGACTTTGGCTCTTCGCGCCCTTTGGGACACACGCTCTCGCCACAATCAAACGAAGCTCTAATTCAATTAATTAGGACACTCAATTAGCAAAGTACGGTTTTCGATGTTGCATTCGATATTTGTTAGGAATTCGCCAGATTACGTGCGACGAATGCAAACGGTAGCAACGCGCACACACATGCACGTGGAAAGGCGCTGGGAAATTTAATATCGCCAATTGGGAAGCAAACTTTCCGCCAGGGGACAATTTAATTAAACATTGTTCGAGATCGGAAAATTTACAGTCTCGGCATTTGTGTTTCTGGGGAAAATCAACATTGCAGCCGAACTAACTCTTCTAATCATGTCATAAGAAAGTTAAAGTTTTAACTCCCATGTTCACAGATCTAAGGCCTTGGGTACGATCATCAAACCCAAATATTCACACATTTATAAAATTTACTACCAATGTATCTTAATTACCAAAATCCGCAGCTATTGCAATTGGAGTTGTGTCTAAAACTGTGTTTGCAGTTATCAAACCCAAATTAGTAGATAGGCTAGGACAGTTCCGGGCCATTTTCCCATCAGGTTTACATAGAGGTCGAAATTCACTTTAATTCCGGTCGGGATGGTCTTGAATTCGTCCCTTATCAGCGGATATATCAGCCTGTTTATGTCAGCCTGTTTCTATCAGCCAGTTTATATCAGCCCGTTTATATCAACCTGTTTATATCAGCCTCTTTATAGCAGCCGGTTTAAAATTTTATGAATAACACTGTATGAATCTTCTCATAAACATTTTTTACTATGGCATCGAGTATTTTAGTACATAATTGGCAGTTGGTGTACAAAACTTTTAATTTGCAAAAAATTATCTGCAATAATAAAAACATGACCTCACCAAAAAGGCCAATAATAAACGGCCTTTGTAATTTTACATTACTTTACATTAATTGTCATTACTTTCGAATGGTTGCGAGATAAGAAAGTGAAAAGTTCATATGATGAACCACGTGGAGACTATCGAAATATAGAAATTCCAAAAAACATCTCAAAATACTCAGAATACTTGCAATAATCTGTAGCGATTTTCTGCAATAATAGCCCCCAAACCTCAAAAAACGTCTATAAACGTTTATAGAAAATACGTAACTAAATATACGATATGAGTCGAACTCATGCACAAGTTCGGACTATGAATACGGACCCAAGTAATGCACTAGTATTAAATATATGCAATAAAATCAAATTTCCATAAGTGGTTCATAAAATGTACATTTTTAGTACAAACGTATGATGTAACTCACTAGTTTCAGAGTTCTGATTGATTCTTATATTCAAAATTATAATTTTACATTGGGTTATTACTTTCGTATGGTTTCAAGACATGGATGTTAAGAGTTAATATGATTGGTCATTATTTTCGTATGGTTGAAAGACATGGATGCTAAATGTTAATATGATTGGTCATTACTTTCATATGGTTGAAAGACATGGATGTTGAAAGTTAATATGATGAACCAGCTGGAGACCATTGAAATTTGGGTGATCAGTCTTCTCAATATCATCTGAACAATAAATACGTATAACGAAAATTTTATTATTTTATTTCGGTAGGTTAGGTTAGGTTAAGTTAGATCAGAAGCCTTTCCAAGATCCTCTGATCAATAACTATGGGGAAAGCGGAATTTCGAAAGGAAAATTTAGAAGAACATAGAAAAATTACGAAAAATGCAGAGCTCCTTACAATCATGAAAGAAGAATAGAAGAATTGATAACTGCGGTTATCCATGTGCAGCAAAATACAATAATTAAGGTATATTATGATAGGAAAGCTACAATACCTTGATCATGTTATGAGGAGTGACAGCTGATTTCATCTACGGAAATCCAAACACTTCTTAAAGCCATCGGGACTATAAGAATGGCGAAATTTGAATGCCTTAGACAAAATTATGAAAAATGGGAAGCTTCTTCCAATCATTGAACTTTGGAAACTCAAATTCTGCAGTTTTTGCAGAACTCCATCCATGTTTTGTGATTCAATGTACAGAGTATTCAAGAAAATGGTGTTAACTTGTCCAACTAGTTTCAACGAAGTTATGACAAATAATGACAATTTGAAAATATCTAGTTAAATTGTTTGCTTGTATCCTGGACACATTTCAGCAACGTTAAAAACCATATTTGATTTGCATCTTTAACAGTGTCATCTATTGGCATCCAGCATAAAAGTTGACAACACTTCCTTGAACGCTCTGTATAATAATTGAGATATATTATCTTGGTCATATTATAATTAAAGCAGAACTCACTAACTGCAGTCGATTATGTTACTTAAATGCCTAATATTTATTGTACAATTACAAGTAAAAATTGGCAGGGAGAAGATTAATTTGAGGAGAAAGGATATCGTGGCTAAAAAATCTTAGAACATGGATTGCCCTGACCACCACCGAACTTTTTCGGGCAGCAGTAATAAAGGATAGCCAAAATAAAATTTTATAAACAACTTAAGATTTCTGAAAATATGCAGAAAATACACATAATACATAAATAAATTTACATAAAATTAAAAATAATTTTTTCTAAACTCTGAAATTGTCATTTAATTTTCTATAAATGTTCAGGAAATTGAACCAAATGTATAAATTTTCATTTTTTTAAATAAAGTATATAAAATATCTTCTGAATTACGAATCTTCATTAAATATTCCATAAAATATTAGAAAAATCGCATCCAGTGCCATAGAAATATATCAAAAGAAGAAATTGCGCTATTTTTTAAATGCCCCTGGAGACATTCATTCAATTTTGAATTTCTGAAAAATAACGAAAGGTTTCATAAAATGCCATAAAATGTTGTAAACATAAGTGACAATTTTTCATACAATCTTCTATTAAACTTTAGAAAACATCTAACAATTGCCGAATTTTCATACAAAATACAGAAAATTGTCATAAAATGCTATCAAATTTCCACAAAATACATTAATATCTGTAAAATTTGAAATATTTGTCCAATCTTGTATAAATTTTCAGAAATTTCGTATAATCATCCATTAAATTTTATAAAACATTTTAAAATGCTGAAAATGTGTTGAAAATAAATAATAATAATAAAGAATATTTATTAGCAAAAAACGCTACATAATATAATAAACATTATATACCACTATATATACATAAAATATATCTAATTTTACAAACTTTAGAATCGTCATTTAATTTTCTACAGATGTTCCGGAATTTACATAAAAAGTCAATGTCAATTACTTTTGTAAAACATAAAATTTCTATCAAATTGCGAATCTTCATTAAATATTATATTAAATATCAGAAAATGTTAGCAAAATCGTGGTCAGTTTCGCTATGAAATAGAAAGAAGAAGAAATCGATCAATTTTAATATTACCATTGGAGATATTCATTCAATTTTATAAAATATCAGAAAGTTTCCATAAAATGCCACAACATTTCGATTAAATAATGGAAAATTGCTGAAAATTTATGGAAAATGGATCAAATATCCATAAAATATATCACAAAATGTGTACAAGATATATTTGATAAGTAAAAACTTTTTAATCTACATTCAATTTTCTATAATAATTCAGGATTCCTCATACTATCTTTTATATAAACTTTGGATCACGTCTAACAATTGTTGAAATTTTATCGAATGAGCAGAAAACTACCATAAAATACCATAACATTTCGACAAAATATATCAATTTCTGCAAAATTTGAAATATTCATTGAATCTTCTATAAACTTTCAGTAATCTACTTGTAATCTTCTGTTATATTTATAAAACAACTAAACATCGAAAATGTATAGGAAGTATAAATAAAATACCCATGAATTTCAATAAAATGTATCAAATTTCACAAACTTTGAATTTGCTAACATTTTCTGACAGTATATAGAATATTAACTGAAGATTCGTAATTTGGTAGAAATTTCATATATATTACAAAAAAAAGGTATGAAATTTTATGTTTTATATAATTTCCTGAACATCTACAGAAAATTATATGACAATTCCAACGTCATCTTCTGTAGATGTTCAGGAAATTAGATAAAATGTAAGTATAAAATTTCATAATTTTTTTTTAATATACAGGGTGGTTCAGACCACCCGTCCCAGGCCATTTTCTCGGTAATGTGACGTCTTAGAAGTTTGGGAAAAAAATATCATAACAAAAGCCTACCTGAAGTATTTAATGGAGGCTGTTTCGATTTCCGGAAGTAACCGGAAGTAGGCGTAACTGCACTCAACTTCAGAATTTTAAACGGGAACCTAGATCGTATGTGACATCGTTGGTTAGGTATTTTAAAAAGAAACATATTTTGTAGGAAACGTTTTTTTATAAATGACATACTTAACGGAATAAACATTAATGTGTCGGGCAACCAGCCCAGGGCATGTTCTCGAAAGTATGACGTCATAGAGGTTCCGAAACAAAATAGCATCACTTAAGTCTACCTGATGAATTTAATGGCGGTAGTTCCGATTCTCGAAAGTTACCGGAAGTAGGCGTAACTATACTCAAATTTCCATCACATAGTACAGATGATACACCATTTTTTTTTTTATCATCAATTCTTGTTCAAATTCAAGAATTTATTACAAAAAATCATATGATTTTTACTTTTGGAATTGTTTAGGTGGTTGTACAGATCATGTGAGAAATATATTTTATTGAAACAGTTTTTATCACCACTCCACTTAATTATATTTCCATGGATACCCTTATTCAAGGCTATTCTTCATTCTCTTCGGCATACTAATCTAGTGGTCTTTCTAATCAATTCGGTACTAGCTGACCTGCACTACACCACAATATAAATCGCATCTAAACAGGCAAATTAAATCAGAAATTTAAAAAAATCAAATAAATCATGATTTATTATAAATGTATATTATAAATAATTACTCTTGTTTTGGTTCATAAGTATATTTTATCCATTTCCTGACACGTGTTTTGGCTTATTCAAAGGCTTATATGTGTTTACAATATAATTTTGTTGATTGATGATATTGATGGACATTTATGATAAATTATGATTTTTTGATTTTGTTTAATCATTGATTTTTGTTTTTTTTTTAATCATGATTTATTTCAACATGGTTAGTGTGCGTTTGTATCACATCAGCGTTTTGAACAATTTCGAGAAAATTGATGAATTTTCGTACTTTGTGGATGAAAATTGAGTTTTTCATTCCTCTTGGCATATCTCTCAAAATATTTTTGTATACTTGGCATTTAATTAGAAGTGAAATAATGATCAATTCTTAAAGAAAGATGAAAATAAGATAAAGAAGTTTAACAAGCAAGAGTATTTCATTTCATCAAAATAATGTTAACCAATGGGATAACATCGATTATAGAAAAGTAATTGTGTCTTTAAATTATTAACTTGACTATTTAAACGTTAAACTATGTTAGCAAAATCTTTTTTAGATACTATTTTGTCATTGCAATATATTTTAATCTGGTCCAAAAACGTGTCCTTGATAAATTATAACGCTTCTTAGCAAATAGGGAATGATTTGAAAAAAAATCCGGATGTTAAACGTCTCGGCGATGAATCGGCCGTACAAGGCGATTGAATGACTCGACGATTAATCGGATGGCGATGAAACATCCAATTCCGAAAGGATTTTTGCATTTGCGCAATTGCGTCGACCCAGAAATTTGTTCCGAGTTCGAAACTTTTATTGCACACATAAATTTCTCCCGTTATGGTGCGAATGCTTACAGCTGAGCAGCCGCGGATTTATCAACAAACGGTGCAAATCGCTTGCAGATTTGACTCGACCCGCCACAGTCCTCGAGGAATTCCGCGAAAATGACTCAATCACCGCCAGCTAAGACTCTTCGGCGTCAGTAAAGTTCAACTCGATTTACCAGGCACGGTTCTGCCATCGTAATAAAACACGAAATTGACAGTAATTGCCCGATATCAATGCGTTATTGGTAAATCTCCATTACACGAAGAAATCAATTTCACATGATAATTATGCCACCTACCAAGACGACGGACGAGCGGTTAAGCGATTTTGCGCCCATCGGCCATCAGGCTTAAGAGTTCGAGTTGCGTGCACGCGCTGCTCGCGCACCCATGTATTATCGATTATGTGCGGTCACAGGTAATAATCGACTAATATCGATTAAATATTGGGCTTTGCCGATACAGATACGCTATTAGTCACGGTGAAGGCGGCCAGATGCTCGCCTTGCACGGACGCACGTCTGACGTTTCAATCAGGGAAAGGGGATCCACTGCGAGCGTAATACGAAATTAATTACAGCCTTAGCGCCTCTTTTTTCCTAAATAACGAAACAAAATCGCTTTTAATTGCCCGGCAATTATAATTGAATTAATTAAGGCGGGAGACAATGGGTGAATCAAGGTGAGGCGGGCGAGCATCTTGATCGTGGAAAAGAATCGACGTGCCGGAGGAGCAGGGGGGTGGTGCGCGGGGGCGGACGTCACTTCCGAATGTGCTCTGGGCAAATAAGCCGTAAAAAAGTTATAAAATACGTCCTATAAACCGGCAAGAAATTATCTGGTATACTTAAGTCGTTATTAACAACTATACCGAGAAATATAATCTTTTATTATGTGCATTTACGGCGCATACGCGGTGAATAAATACACTAAAAATAAACGCGCCGGCTATTAAAATATTAGTGGGACACAGTACGTGTGGTAAATCTAGATTATTGTTTTGATACACGGGATGGATGGGACAGTGTGTGCACACTTGTAAATCCCTGAAAACATCAAAAGACGTCCAAACACCAGCCCACAATTATGTACACGAATGCACCTACTCCACAGCATTGAGAATTCAAATTTACAGAACGAAATTGAAGAGCAGACGGGAACCGTGATAATGGTAAAACTACGCATTTCTGCTCGTACTGTAGTAGACCTGATACAAATGTTGGATTGATGAGGCTGATACATGATCAAACTCCATGTTAATATATAAACAAAACACAATTGTGTTTAATTTATATATGATACATGTATATATGATAACGTGTTTGTATTATTTTATTAATTGGTGCAATTAATCAAAAAGTAAACCCTATACGAAGTTACAATATATTACCAAACTCTTCTAGATTTAATTATAAAATTCGTTTTAAATTCAAAACGATGATGTAAACTGAGCCACTATAGACGAATTATACTTCAAAAGTACTATACGATGTATCAACGGAACTATCACGGAACGTGGAGCCGCACCCCCAACTAGTTAAGACTTAGGGACTGTACACGCCGTCTCCACTCAGTTAGCCAGGGCCAAAGTAGAATCTATAGAACTGATTTCTTGTAAATTCAGGGAATCTTAAGTTGTTGATAAACATCAACAACAAAGGTGAAGTATTGGAGAGAAAGGAAGAACAATAAGGCTGGAGCTACAATTGTCTAGTTACACTGTGTATTGAAAGTTTGACTAGACCCCAAAGTGCATTAAGAGAATAGAACAGAAGTTTATAATCTTCTTCTGGAAATATCTATCTACCAGATGAGTTATATGAACACTGGAAAGCCGACTATAAACTCTTAAAGGCTTTTCTGTGCTAAATATATTATTTTTGATTTGTTTTACTATTGGCATTTCTGTCAGAATGTCAAAAAAACTAAAATAACTGTAAACATTAATTCAATCAAGATCAAGATTCTTCAAGAAACACAATGTGGCGAAACATATAGTGAAATATGAAATAAATAAAGTTTTGGAAGTGACAAAGAATATATTATTAAAGCAATGATACGGAATATCGACTAAATATGGATAATGGACAAATCAATAAATAAATATATTATTATTTTTGTTCAGTTCAAGAATAAAATTATACAATGTTTAGTTATAAGTTTGATATAAAAATGTTAAATATCATGATAAAATAAAATCGCACTTTGATTTGGGCTGATGGTTCAAACCAGAGGTTCCCAAACTTTTTGATGGCCCACATAGGATTTTTCATGTTCTGTGTAGGCCTAATCTTCGTTTTTCTGTACATTTATACGCAATGTTTCTCTTTCATGAACTATTTTAAAGTTATTAGAAAATTACAAATGAACTTAAAACATTTTGACAGATTTATTAATTGAAAATTTTGCCGATTTTATTAAATTTTCCATTTGAAAATTTTGAACCCTAGAACTCGATAGACAATTTATTCAAATTGCAGAAAATCAATTCATCATTTAACAACTGTTTCATCAATTTATCACTGGTGTGCTGGCAATTGCCGGCAATTGTTTTAGAAATTTGTGTTGCTAGTTTTTTAAATATTATATTATTATTTTCTAGCGAACCGACAAATTTATACTAATTGTATACAAAACTGAACAACATTTTGAGTTATTTTGTACAAAACTAACAGTATGACAGTAATTTTGTACATAATTGGCAGTTTGATACTAATTGTACATGAAATTGAATAACAGTTTAACAATTGATACTATAAATTATGACAGTTATTTTGTACAAATTTCAGCAGTAATTTTCGAAAACTCGCCAGTTTTAACCAAAACTGATAGTTCGATAGTTACTTTATACAAACCTGGTAATTTGACAGTTACTTTATACAAACTTGGTAGTTTGACAGTTATTTAATTCAAACCTGTCAGTTTGGCAGATATTTTGTAGAATACTGTCACACTGACAGTTATGTTGTTAATAACATACAACTTGGAAATTATATTCTAACAATCTGTCAATTTGGCACTTGGTTGCTAGTAAATAGGCATCCATTTTGACACTTATTTTGTACACGTCAAACAGTTTGATACTCATTGTATAGAACGGACAGTTTGACCGCTGTGCTGCTGATATATTTATATACTTCTAAAAGAGAAAAACCGATTCCTAAAATTACAGTTAAAGTTAATCCTTGTGTAGTTCCATTGAAATTATTTTCTATTAATCAATGAGCTAATCTATGAACTTCACGTCGTGTCCAGTTTGACAGTCATTTTCAAAACTTGACAGTTTGATCACTTTTCATTTTATACAAAACTGACAGTGTGACACATATTTAAAAAAAAACTTACAGTTGATACCTATGTTATACGAAATTGACTAACAGTTGGACAGTTATTTTATATAAAACTTACAGTTTGGCACTTATTTTCTAGCGAACCGACCAATGCGTACATATTTTATACTAAACTAAATAACATTTTCAGTTTCTTTGCACAAAGGTAACAGTTTAAGAATATTTTTATACATAATTGACAGTTTGACCCTTATCGTACATAAAATTAATTAACAGTTTGACAATTGATACTAAAAATTATGACAGTTGTAATGCACACATTTTTGGGCAGTAATTTTCTACATAATCGGCAGTTGTTTTAACGAAAACTGATAGTTTGACAGTTACTTTATACAAACCTATGAGTTTGACATATGTTTTGTAGAATACTGTCACACTGACAGTTATTTTATTTATAACTTACAGTATTTAAATTATTTTCTACAAATCTGACAGTTTGGCACTTTATTTCTACTAAACAGACTGACATTTTGACACTTTTTTTGTACAAGGCAGACAGTTTGATAATCATTGGTATAGAATGAACCGTTTGAAACTTTTTTTTTCTACAAGCCAAACAGTTTGATAATCATTTCTATAGAATGAACCGTTTAATACTTATTTTATGCACAAGTGTCTCACCATTTGACACTGGGAGCTAAAACTTACAACAGTTGTTTTGTAAAATATTATAATTTGACATTTAATTTCGACAAAATCACTACTTTGTTCAAAACTACCTGTTCAGCCATTTGTTTCTAGAAATTTGAAGCTTTGATTATCTTCTTTTAAACTGACCATCATTTTGAAATTTATTTAGTATAAACTCAACAGTTTGGAAGTCAACGTATGCAAGACTGACAATTTTATAGTCATTTTGTGGCCAGTGTTGCACTTATTTTAAATAAAATTGACTGACAGGTTATTTTTGACACTTGTTCCAAATAAAATTGAGTGACTATACAGTATGATAGTTATTTTATATAAAATTGACTGACTTGAAGTGTCCACCTGTCAGTCAAGTGCTACTTATTTTCTACACAATTGATCGATAGTTTGACACTTATTTTAAACGAGAGTGACCTAATAATTCGCGTAGATTATTATTGAAAAGTTGCCAAAAAATATCTCAACATTATATAATTTGGGCAAAAAAAAAACTCTTGTAGCACATTTTAATGGAGATTGTGAATAAACTGAAAATTGTGATTTCAGAAAAAAAGTTGTATCTTCCCTGCCATTGACGCTATTTTCATCAAACTTGGCAATTCTATATTTTTTATCCATCTGAATCGAATGACGTTGACAGAAATATTCTACGTTCTTTAGATTTCGAATTACGACATTCAACTTTTTATTTCTTATGGCAGCCATATTGGCTTTCTGCTTCATATAGACCAAAAAAATACTTTTTTAAAATGGTAATTAGTATAACCTCTGATTTTCAAAAAAAAAATTCAGAAACTTAAAACTTAATGTAAATAATTTATTAAATCGCGAAGGTTTTGAAAAATAATTGAGAGTACAATTAAAGTGTGTGCTATGATATTTTGTAATGTTAGATTTTCTGTGATCAGTCAGTAAACGAGATCAAGATTGATATATTTGCAGTTTATTCAAAGTTGTGAAATTTTCAGTTTTTTCGTGTTTTTTTTGCTATTTTGATGATTTTCCAGATCCCGAACGCCTGGACTGATATCGCAGCAATTTGGACAGTTTATAGAGGATCTCTAGGCAAGTAACATGTGATAAAATGGAAAGCTGCCTAAGTATATAAGGATTATTTATATTATTTTTAAGGTTGTTATATTTAGTACTTTCAGGTAAGTAATATTTATTTTATTTTTCTGGTAGAAAAAAGTAGGTATATGTTTAGATTTAGAAATTATTTTACGATTAAGTTATTAAAGAATTAATCTAAGCTTCAAATTCTAGTAATAACAGTCTGTAAATGTCGAAATTACAATGTGTACATGATATTATTTTTAAAGTATTATTATTATTAGGTACTTACTAATAAGTACCTAATAATAATTTCCTAAATACATAACTGGTCATTTATGGATACAACCATAAACTTAATATATTATTTTGTTACTAGTTATTTAATCTTCTAGAATTATATCGGCGAAATTCATAAAAAAAACTAAGAATACTTCGCGGAAAATAGATTTGGGGTACTTTTCACTTTATTAATTTACGAAAATAATTGATGAGTAAAGTTTTTCCTAAAGTTTGAAATTATTTAAATTTAATTTTGATTATTTTTCTATGGTGGAGGCGCCGTGCCAAGAAATTTGGTTTGGAAATTCGTACACGGTAAAAATTAGTTTTGAGTTTAAAAATGTAACGTAATATATTCGCGGGGGGGGGGGGTACTATGGTAAGTATATGGTTGATAAACACTGTGTCTCATCATCAGATAAATATTCGAAACTTTATTGGTGAATGAAATGTGTAGTTTTATTTATATATGTTGTTTTATTTAAAATTACTAGCCCTGCATTTTGTCTGCAGTCACAATTGTTAAGTTGTTCTTGTAAATTTTCTGTTTTATATTATTAAGAATTGATAATTGTTATTCATTAGTTTTTGTGTATGGGTTAGTGTGTCTGTGCTCTGCTATTTTAATTATTTTTATGCATTCTCCTTTTATTTGTTGTTCTAGTGGGTGATGTCTTAGTGCAATATTTAATTCTATTGAAAGAAGATGAATTTATACTTTTTGGTGTTAATGCAAATTTGTGTCCGTTACTTAATAGTTTTAATTCTTGTTTGTCAAAGGATGTAGTTGAAAGATTCGTTATATTTGGTTGCGTTAGAGTATAATTGTTTGTATGTATTATTAATATAAGTATTATTATTTATTAGTTTTTTATTGCAAAATTCTGCTTGGTTTTCTTCCATCTTCCTTAGTTTTATAATCTTGTTATTTTTTATTAATTGTTTTTTTTTTCAGTAGATCTTGAAGTTGTAGTTTTATATTATCCATGATTGATTTTAGATTTATGTCTGTTCTGCTATTCAAGATATTGATTTATAATTAAATTTTAGTTTTTATTTTTTCTAGGTTTGTGTAGTGTGTATGTATTTCATTTTTTAGTTTATTTTGTTTTATTTGTTATTGGAATCGGTTGTTAATATAAGAAAGGCATTTGTAATTTATGAATGCTGGAGTTAGATTTTCTTTTCTGCAGGCAATTATGGATAAAAGCTTAAACTTAAAGAGAAAAAAATAATAATGACTTTTAACTTGTGACTTCGCTAAAATTGGTAATTGTAAAGTTATATAACTTTTTGTGAAATAAACGTTTTTGTATATTTGTGTATAGTTTTTATTTTCTATTCCGTCCCAAACCCGTGATTAAAGTACATGTACTTACCAATTAAGATTGTGTACATATTGGATGCTTATGTTGGTTGTTGTGTATGGATTAATATGTCCAGCAGTTTTGGTAATGACTGAAGTATTGTTGCCAGCGGGGCATATGGTAGAGACGGCGCTTCTTGCAGGCGACGAAAACGGTCGAGTTAACGATTTTAGTTCCGGCGGGCTGTTCCAGTATCGGAATTCGCAGTTGTCCAAATAGTCCCTAATTGAGGATCTATGTAAGTGTCATATCAACCGGTCGGAGCATTAAGTCTGGGCATGTTGTACAACGGGGCGATCATGCTGGTAACACTCCTGTCAAAAGGAGGGTTTCCACCACTGACAAGTCAAATCGTTCCTCGCTTCCCATTTACACGATCTAATGTTGTGTACTTGACCCGTGCTCAGGAACCGCATTTACTCACGGGGGGCGGCCCCCTTCCACCCCCGCCGACGACGCGGTGGCGGAAGTCTTGGCCCCGCGTTTTTTCGCCGGGTGGATTTTAATTTAACCCCCTCGCAATCGCCCGATATCTTAATCGAATCAATTAAACCCCCGCAGGCGCTTCCGGCTTCCGCCCCCTTCCAGCGGGGGCGTCCGTCATCCGTCCTCGGGGCGATAAAAATCGGGCGATTAAGCGGGGACGGTCGTTAAACCGGGGGCCTCGGGCCTGCGATTTATTTCCAAGATCGGGACCATAATTTAATGCGTCGAACTAATAAGTGCGTATAAATCCATCAGTCTGAAACGGGCGACGTCGGAACATATGCCAAGAGCAGAGTGGAAACTTGGATTAAATAGAGTTTAGAAATTAGGTAGAGACTTGCTGCGGATTGGATTCCAGGCCTGCGTGTGAAGGAAGACGATAAACTATTAAACTAAACGGAATAGACAAAAAAATATATTCCATTTCGTTAATAATTACAACATTGTTCGGCCGATTTATCAGTTTTGATAAATATGCAAAACCGTAAGAATAAAACAAAACAAAAAAAAAACAAAAACAAATTTCCACACAAAAAAAGCAATTTCCGTGGTAAGTACGTGCTACAGTCAAGAAACGTATCAAAGTTTGGTTTGCTTCATTGAGTTTTGTTTTCTGAAAACGAAACAGTGCAAAACCGTAAGAATTAAACGAAACAAAAAAAAAGAAAAAGAAAATTCGAAACAAAAAATTGCAATTTCCGTGGTAAGTACGTGCTACAGTCAAGATACGTGTCAGAGTTTTGTTTGCTTCATAGAGTTTTGGTTTCCGAAAATGAAACAGTGCAAAACCGTAAGAATGAAACACAACAACAAAAAAAATTAAAACAAAAAATTGCAATTTCAGTGATTCGTGCTACAGTCAAGAAATGTGTCCAAGTGTAGTTTGAAAGAAAACGATAAAACAAACACTGCCGTAGTTAAATAACTACAGCAAAAACTAACTACTCCTAACTAAACTTAAAATAATGATTATTACAACGGAGACGATTGTAAATGAATTTAAAATCTTTATAGATCATGGGAGTTTATACTTTGCATATATTGATCCTTTGCACGAAACGCAAATGCGCTAACCTCTCTGCCACCGTCGACCTAGTAACATGTTAATATCATCGCACACCAACGAGCGCACGAGAGCATCCCAGGCAATAAATATTGTTTAACTAAATTGTTTTTTCTGTTCCCAGATTTTCGTGATCCGGTGTCAAGTTTGACAGTCATTTTCTTAACTTGACATTGGTCATTTTATACAAAACTGACAGTGTGACAGATATTGTGTGACAGATATTTCAAACAAAACTGATAGTTGATACTTATGTTATACGAAATTCACTAACAGTTGGACAGTACAGTAGTGTTACGGCATAACATGCTAATTGTCTTGTTTTTTTTTTCTTCTAAATCTTTTGGTTTTATATGGTCACAAATAAAGTAAAATTTAAGTTGATCAGTGTTGTATTGTACCTTTGTATAAAAATAAGTATGGCAATAATACATGCTAATTACTTTCACAATTATATATTCAAAACTGTTTCTGCTTCTCCTGTAAAATAACAAAAATGGCAGATAACTTGTTTTACCATAACATTACGTTACATAACATACTAAGTTATTTTATATAATACTTACAGTTTGACACATATTTTCTAGCAAACCGACAAATTTATACTAATTGTATTAAAAAATGTACAACATTTTTTTCTTGTCATTGTTTTTTCTGTTCCCAGATTTTCGTGATCCACCCCCACCCATCTTTCTCTGCTGAGCTACCCGGTGTCAAGTTTGACACCATTTTCTTAACTTGACAGTTTGAGCATTGCTCATTTTATACAAAACACTGACAGTGTGACAGATGTTTCAAACAAAACTGATAGTTGATAATTATGTTATACGAAATTGACTAACATTTGGACAGTTCAGTAGTGTTATGGCAAAACATGCTATCTGCCTTGTTGTTTTTTTCAAAATGCACCTTTTGGATTTAAATTTCCACAAATAAAGTAAACTTTAAGTTAATCAAAGGGTTTAGTGTTGTATTGCACCTTTGTATAAAAATAGTATGGCAATGATACATGCTAATTACATGAAAAACATAAATGTTTTGTCAGTACTCCATATAACATGTTTTAGCATAACACTACTGAGTTATTTTATATAAAACTTACAGTTTGACACATATTTTCTAGCGAACCGACAAAT
Source organism: Othius punctulatus (assembly GCA_951805005.1). Classification (NCBI taxonomy): domain Eukaryota; kingdom Metazoa; phylum Arthropoda; class Insecta; order Coleoptera; family Staphylinidae; genus Othius; species Othius punctulatus. Next base: position 20,392,080 of record OX638146.1, read on the forward strand.
TTATACTAATTGTATACAAAACTGAACAACATTTTGAATTATTTTGTGCAAAACTAACAGTTTGACAGTAATTTTGTACATAATTGACACTTAGACACTTATCGTACATAAAATTGATGAACAGTTTGACAATTGATACTACAAATTATGACAGTTAGTTTGTACAAATTTTTGCAGTATTTTAGAGAAAATTGACAGTTGTTTTAACCAAAACTGATAGTTCGACAGTTACTTTATACAAATCTGTTAATTTGATAGTTACTTTACACATATCACTCAGTTTGACAGATATTTTGTAGTATACTGTTACACTGACGGTTATTTTGTTCATAACATACAATTTGAAAATTCTATTCTAGAAATCTGAAAGTTTGGCACTTGGTTTTTAGAAAATCGGCATTTTGACACTTATTTTGTACAAGCCGAACCATATGATAATCATTTGTATAGAACTGACCGTTTGACACTTGAAACTAAAACTCATTTCAGTTTTTTTTTTGTAAAAAACTGATAATATGACACCTATTTTCAACAAAACCGCTATTTTGTTCAAAATTGCCTGTTTATTGAATTATTTAAGTCAATTATTTTCTAAAAATTTGACAGTATAATATTGTTTTTCTATTAAACTGACTATCATTTTGATATTTATTTAGTACAAGCTCAATAGTTTGGCAGTTAATTTGTGCAGGTTTGAGAATTTGATGTCATGATGTCAGTGTCATTTTGGTCAACCCTGACATATGACACTTATTCTAGATAAAATTGACTGACAGTATGACACTAATTTTAGATAAAATTGACTGACATTATGATACTTATTTTCTACAAAAATTACCGACAGTTTGGCACTTATTTTATACGAGTGACTAGTGATTAGCCGGTTGACCCTTGAATCTAAAGCAATTGCTATTATTTTGCACAAAACTGATACTTTGGCCCTTATTTTGGACAAAACTGTTATTTTTGTCAACTTTAAGTTCAAGGTTCAGGTTCAATTTATTAGTGTTAAAACAGAAGTTAACACAGTAAAGTATAAGTAAAATACAACGATATTACAATCTAATCTAAAAAAATCAAGAAATTTGTCTCTTGGATAGAAGCTATTTTCAAACCAGATTGTCAATTATTTTCTAGAAATCTAAAAACTAACTGACACTTGACTAAACTTTTGACACGTATTTTGTACTCACCTAACACCAGTCATTTTGTACAGAACTAATTGACTGTTATTTTGTACAAAACTGACAGTATAGCAGCAATTTCTTACAAAACTGACAGTATGACACTTATTTTATATAAAATTAATTAAGTGATATGGCATTTATTTTGTACAAATTGTTATTTTGACTATAATTTTCGATAAAATCGACAGTTTTGAACAAAAGTGATAGTTTGGCAGTTACTTTATACAAACCTGGTAGTTTGACAGTTACTTTATACAAACCTGTCAGTTTGACAAATATGTTGTAGATTACAGTTACACTAACAGTTGTTTTGTTCATAACATACAGTTTGGAAATTATTTTCAAGGAATCTGAAATTTGGCACTTGGTTTCTACTAAATTTGCAAATTATTTTTTAGAAATATGACAGTTTGGCAATTGGTTTCTACTAAATATGCTGATATTTTGACACTTATTTTGTCCAAGCTGGACAATTTAATAATCATTTGTATAGAACGAACCATATGACACTTAATTTATGTACAAGTCTATGACAGTTTGATACTTGAAACTAAAACTTCTTACACTTATTTTGTAAAAACCAATAATACGACACTTATTTTCGACAAAACCGCTATTTTGTTTTGCCTGTTTAGCAGTTATTTTGTACAAAATTGACCCACAGCTTGACACGCATTTTATACGAAAGTGACTGACGGTTTGACAATACAAAATTGATTAACAGTTTGACAATTGATACAAAAAATTATGACAGTTATTTTGTAGAAATAAATATTTTGACAGTAATTTTCGACAAAATCGACAGTTGATTTAACAAAATTGATAGTTTGACAGTTACTTTATACAAACCTGGTAGTTTGACAGTTATATTATACTAACCTGCCAGTTTATTTTGTACAAATTGATATTTTGGCAGTAATTTTCGATAAAATTGACAGTTGTTTTGAACAAAACTGACAGTTTTGCAGTTACTTTATACAAACCAGGTAGTCTGACAATTACTTTATACAAACCTGTCAGTTTGACCGCTATTATGTAAAATAATGTCACATTGACAGATATTTTGTTCATATCTTATAGTTTTTGAAATTAAATTATTTTCTGGAAATCTGACAGTTTGGCACTTTGTTTCTACTAAATAACTGATACTTTAGACTCTTATTTTTGACAAAACTGTTATTTTTGTCAAGTTAAAGTACAAGTTCTAGTTCAGGTTCAATGTGTTGTTGTTAAAAAAGAAGTTTACACAGTAAAGTAAAAGTAAAATACTACGATATTACAATTTAATCTAAAAAAAAAGTCAAGAAATTCGTCCCATGAATAAACGCTATTTTCAAAACTGGTTGTCAATCATTTTCTAGAAATCCGACACTTTGACACTTGCTGTCTACTAAACTGACTGACATTTTGACACTTATATTGTACTCACCTAACAGCAGTTATTTTGTACAGGACTGATTAACTGTTATTTTGTACAAAACTGACAGTATGGCAGAAATTTCTTACAAAACTGACAGTTCGACATTTATTTTATACAAAATTTATTAACAGTTTGACAATTGATACAATAAATTATAGCAGTTATTCTGTACAGATTGATATTTAGGCAGTAATTTTCGATAAAATTGAACGTTGCTTTGAACAAAACTGATCGCTTGGCAGTTACTTTATACAAACCAGGTAGTTTGACAATAACTTTATACAAGCCTATCAGTTTGACGGCTATTATGTAGAATACTGTCACATTGACAGATATTTTGTTCATCTCTTATTGTTTGCAAATTATTTTCTAGAAATGTAACAGTTTGGCACTTGGTTTCTACGAAATAGGCTACAATTTTTACATTTATTTTATACAAGCTTGATAATAATTATTAGTATAGAATGTAAAATAGATATTAATTTATTAGACATACTTTTTTAAATATGTATATGAAAACTTTTGTTGGGCTATTCAATATATGGCATTTTTTTTACAAGATTTTATAAAAACAAATGAATTGATAGTACTTTCTATGACATGTGAGACTAAAAAAAAAACCTGTATACAAAACAATAAAATTTATTACTTCTAAGTATTATCATTGTATATTCTATATATGGATTTTATATTGTATTGTATCCTATATGTTCTATTTTAACATTTGATTGTACTCTGACTTGCGTAAGCCTTGATGGCATTTGACACCAATACATTATTATTATTGTTAAGGTTGTTGCTGCTATTCTTATTTTGTGTGTATTTATTATACTTTTATTTTATTATTATACATTTGACCTGTTCGAACTTGCTGATTTAAATAGATCTGAAATTTTTCTTTAAAGAGCTATAAGATTCATTTTAATTTTGGAAATCTGGGGGAAAAACTTGGAAAAGTCTGTAGAGATTTTGAATGATCTCTACCGATCGTAGCCACATGAAAAGAAAAACAATAGCGGGAGAATCTGATATTTAGATACAAGTTTATCTCGAAAACGGTTTGATCCACTTCATCCAAAAGATCTGGAGGCCATTGATACAAATTTATATTTATTATATTTATATTTATATATAACATATTTATTTAAGAAAGGATACATGAGAAAGGAGTAGCATTTATAATATTCGAATCAATAGATGGTGGGTGGTGGTGCTCCTTACTTCAATTGGCCATTTATATATTTTTTTAAATTCTGTTCAAAACTGTTTCTCTATAATGGATAGTTTTTCAGATATTAAATGTAAAAAGGAACAATAACATGTTTGGATTCGGTTTAAAACAACGTCTTTGAACCAACCGCCCAAGAGGTTGTTTGTAACACCGATTGATCGCTTTCGAGAGTAAATCGTTCATGAATCATGAGTATGCGATTGAACCCGATCCATTCATGGCCGGATCTAGGTGAATAATCGATGACTCTCGGTATCTCCCATTGAACCCTCGCAGCTCCTTGAATGACCTGAAGCTGTGCAGAAGCCTGTGCCTACAGCTGAATGGAGTATCCAGCGGAGGCGCGCGTGAACGCCGCACGGAGGGACTCAATGAGACCATTAAAGGCCCAGGCTGGGGCCCATGAGTCGGCTCTTTATTGGGCTCCTGTACGTGGCCGGGCCCAGTGGGGAACTTCCTCGGCGGCGACCATCAAAAAATCCCGCCGCATTTAACTCACCTACGCGTTATTAGACTCCCCCGTTTAAGATGTTTATAATTGCCAGCGTTAAGACGTCGTTCGCGTACTAAATCGCGTGTCCGGCTGATTTATATGTTTTCGGTTGTCCGGCGGTACGCGGGTGTCGCGATGCTGCGCTGGCCGTCGTCTTCGTAGAGGAGCTTGGCACCGGCGTGCGGTCGTAAATCTCCAGGTCAGCCTCAGGCTCGACGAGTGGACCTGGCGGCAGATTGCACTTCATTTCGCGTAATTTAATGGCCTGCATTAAGCCGGTGCGTACAAACGACTTTAGATTAATTCTAGAGAGCTTCTTAAAACAAACAGATTATTATACGAAATTAAACTTATTTATATGCCCTCCACCAGTTAAACCTTCTAGCCGGTGTTACACGCAGTAAGCCAAAATATCAATTAAGCAACTGCAGTATTGCATGAATTTAAGTGGTAATACAATGGGGCTATAAATTTTGCAAGTACTTAAAGGACGTGCAACAATCTATAGACGCACCAAAATATACTAACGACCCAATTCTCTAACTATTTTAACAGCTATGTTAGCTTAAATTCTACCGGCCATTAATTATAATGAAAACAGCCGTTTTACAGAAATCTTGTAGAATAAAAATTCGGTGTCTTAACTGTCCAGCCCCAAATCTGATTTTTTTTATCTGTATGCGGGAAAATAATAGCAGTTTATGGCCCGGATGAAAATGCAAATTCGAAGAGAAGGAGAAATTTTGGCAAGAGATGAATATAGTAGTAGAAGTTTGATTTATTGTGACACAGCAAATATTTCGGTTATTAGTACAGATAGAAAAAAAAGTTGAAGAAAAACTTTTTGCACTTTTTGTCGTCTATTTAATCCTAATTTCAGAAGAACAATTGAAAATCAAATAAACACGTGAAAGCTATAAGCTTCATTTTCTTTAATGGAATACCCTATATATTTTGGTTATTTCTAATAGGCAATAACATTAGCTTTATAATGATACCACATTTATTATACAAATAACGCGACAATTGCCAATAAATTAAATTTATCAGTTGCCTTGAATTACAATTGCATGCTGACGTAAAACAATTTGCTATCACTTTAATGTCAAAGTGGCATAGTAACTTCCCGTCCTGCGTATTGTTGATTCACATTTTTAGAGATGGGTGATAATTATTATACTGACGATGAAAAAATGGATATGCTGAAGGTCTTCGTTAGATGGAACGCTAATTCTAGAGAAGCTAGTATCACTTATGGAAACATGTATCCAGAAATAGTATCACTTATGGAAACATGTATCCTGAAAGAAGACAACCACATTATCGCACTTTTGCAAGACTTGAACAAAATTTACGGAGAAATGGATGTTTTAATAATAAATTACGAATGGCAAGAAATGAACCTGAAGAAAATAATGAAGTTTTGATATTGGCCTATTTTAGAGCACATCCACGAAATTCAATACGTGAAAGTTGGTGTGAAATTGATTGCAAAAGGTAGCCCTAGAAACTCGCCAGCAAGATCGCCTGATGAGTCTATTTTAGATTTTTTATTTGGGGATTTATTTTAAAGCAAAAAGTTTTTGTTACTCGTCCAGAAACTCTAGACGATCTGAAATATCGCATTCGCAGAGCATATGGCCAAATAACACCACGCATGTTGCAAAAAGCACGACGAAATTTAATAAAGAGGCCTGAAGAATGTAATGCAAACAACGGAGGTCACTTTAAACAGACACTTCAAATTGTAATTCATAGCAACTGATAAACTTCATTTATTGGCAATTGTCGCGTTATTTGTATAATAAAGGGGTACTTGTGTGGTATCATGATAAATCTAATGTTATTGCCTATCAGTAGTAACCAAAATATACAGGGTGTTCCATTAAATAAAATGAAGCTTATAGCTTTCACATGTTTATTTGATTTTCAATTGTTCTTCTGAAATTAGGATGAAATAGACGATAAAATGTACTAAAATATGTTTCTTCAACTTTTTTCTCTATCTGTACTAATAACCAAAATATTTGCTGTGTCAATAAATGAAACAGACTGTATACAGAGCTATCCTAACAGTTGTGAAACCAGGGTCCTATCAAGAAATGAGAAATGCAAACTACAGGCAATGGAAATTAAGTTCTTGAGAAGAGTAAGCGGAGTAAAAATGATGGACAAGATAAGAAATATAATAATGACTTTCAAATGTTCTTCTGAAATTAGGATAAAATAGACGATAAAAAGTACTAAAACATCTTTCTTCAACTTTTTTCGCTATCTGTACTAATTACCAAAATATTTGCTGAATCACAATAAATCAAACAGACTGTATATATACAGGGTGTCTCCTAAAAAACGCCGCTGGCCATAACTACTTTATTTATAGGCCGATTTCAATAAAACAAAAACAAGATTAAATGGCTTCACATGTTCTACAAAGGGGTCCTAATTTTGTGTTTTTGTAAAATCAATTTTCATTTCAGCGATAGTCAACTTTTTTTTTCAAATAGTTACATATGTAATCGGTTGGAGCATGTGAAATATTAATACTTAAAGAAATATAACAAATTATCCTTTTTTACGACGACATTTATTTCTCTAAATGTCCACTTCAACCACAACGTGGCCACAAAATAACAAATTATCCTTTTTCACAACGACATTTATTTCTCTAAATGTCCATTTCAACCACAACGTGGCCACAAGATGAAGGTGGTTAAAATGTACATTTAGAGAAATAAATGTCGTTGTGAAAAAGGATAATTTGATATTTTTCTTTAAGTTACATATATTTTCTAATTTTTGTTCTGGTAGAGATTATTTTTCTGAATCCAAACATGTATAACAACTTGGCTTTGATAGAATGTTCGTTTCAGAAAAAAATCATTGTTTAAATAGTTTTTCAAGTGTGGCGTGAAAAACAAAGCGAACACAATGTGGAAAACAATATGACATATTTTATTAGTAGAATGCAAAATATGCATCAGAAAATACAAACATATCTACAAACGTACAGTCATGCTCACATAAATCTAGTACAAGAAATTAGGTTACAATAGCAAATTTATATTGCAATGTCAAAGTTTCTGTACTAGATTTATGTGAGCATGACTGTATTTACTAAAGATGCTCAGACTGACGGCCACATTGTTGAATACACAACTGACATCTTCTCATTATTGCATAAGTTACATTTAATATACAATTAGAAGGTATTTCTCGACAACGGTTTATAATTCTCTGCCTTAGAATTTCTTCACTGGCTGGATGTGTTAGATAAACATGATCTTGAATATAACACCAAAGCCAAAAGTCCAGTGGTGTATGATTGGGCAAATTCGCAGGCCACCGGATGGGACTATACATTCCAAGCCACTTTTCATCAATTTTTGTGTTTAACCAGTTAATATTTGGAAGTGGTATCTAGGAGCTTGTGAAAGGTTCGTATTAATAAAGAAAAAAAACACTTTTTTCACAAAACACATTAATTTTATCTAAAGTTTTATTTGAGTAGTAATATTTTTACTGAAGATGGTCGCCAAGCGATCGAAATGTACATTTAGATAAAATAAATGTGTTTGGTGAAAAAGCTATTTTTTTCTTTATTAATACAGTTAATATTTATTCTGGCATTATGCGGTGTTATCCCATCTCTTTGAAAATAAAGTCAATTAAGCTCTACAAAAGGCAAATCGTTTAAATTTTGGCATTATGCGGTGTTATCCGAACTTGTTGAAAATACAATCAATTAAGCTCTACAAGAGGCAATTCCTCTAAAACTTGTTCAACATCTTCAGTCAACATTTGATGGTATTTATCTTGATTTAGGTTGCCGTCTATGAAAAATAGCCCAATCAATCGATCACCCAAAATACCGCACTACACATTCACACTAAATCTTCGTTGAAAAATATTTTCTACGAAAACAATTGAGTTTTCCTGTGTTGTTTTCCATTATTGGTAAAAGTGCATTCATCTGTCAAAATGATTTTTCTATAAAAAATATGATCTCTTTGCATAATATTTAAATACAAATCACACAATTGCTGTCTTCTCCAATCCACGAACTTTTGATGGTATGTATGGTTTGTATTTGTGTTTCTTAAGAATTGCATTTACAGTTCGTTTTGATGTGCCAATGTAATTTGCAATTTCTCGAATAGATGTTCTTGAATTTTCTTGCACACTAAGAAGTACATCTAATTCCACATTTCCGCAAAATTTTCCGCATACATTTTGTTACTCGAAACTGGGGCAAATAAATATCAGTATTAATAACATAGCATTTTAGAACCCGAACGTGAGACTAATATTTAAAAAAAATAAAAATCCACTAAAGAACGTAAGAATATTTGTATATAACAGGAAACTTTAATAGCAGAGTAGGTAAAAGAATAAATGTAAGCGAAGTAGTTATTTATTTATTAAGCGTATGGCACAATTACACCAAACTACATTCCAAGTTGTTAATTTATAGTTTTACGTATCCAACTATTGTACTGAATCAATATAGAATGTCATAATGTCATCGATGGTCTAGTGGTAAAGTATTGCATCGTGTGAGATGCATTATCTGACTGCCAGTATGTGTTAGTTCATTTAGCGTTATCCAGGGTGCACCACGAGGAGGCGAACTAACTTTACACCCCAGCGAAGTAATAATAGGTAATTTCGGAGAAACAATAAGGAATAATAACGGCAAAAGAATGATAGATTTTTACCTACTACACGGGTTAATCATAACGAGAAATACATCAATACACGAGAGTGCAACCTAATAGAATTTAAAAAATCAATTATAGATTACAGAGTAGTACAACAAGAAAATCGAGAAGCAATAACCGATGTGAGAGTAAAAAGAGGATGATAGATATATTGACCACTTCCTAGTAGTCGCACAAATCAAAGAAAAAGTGACAAAAGAGGAAAATATACAAAAGAGTAAACATACTTCAATAAGAACAAATAAACTTAGGCAGCAAATAATTGTGAAAATAATGTAAGCAAACAGCTAGACGAGAAATACGTAATTGTAAAAGAAACTGGGCTAGACAAATAATGAAAGAAACTCAGAGAGACGCTAATAAATTCCGCAATTAAAGTTTGCGGAAGATGTAATACAAGCAATGGACGAAGACGGACAGCGTAGTGGTACCGTGAAATCAAAATTGAAAAAAATACAATGGAAAAAATTCTCGTCACAATTTTCAATGTGTTATTAGCTAAAACATTCTTTGCAGTTATTCCTACTCAAGTCAACTTAAAATGAAAATCAGAATATAGTATCCGTAGTTTTTCCAAAACTTGCAACTAAGGTATCGTGATAAATCATGACTGAACATTTCAAAACTGCATTTTTTTCTCCTTCTATTAAACCCAAATTTGATATAAACACCAAACCCACAAAAGACATACACCAATAATTTATAAAACATAAAATCCTGGGAAATCCCTCGTTTTTTCAGAATTTTCATGTCAAGTAAGAGGAACCATATAATTAATGTATTTTAAATCTTCAAATCCACAACTGTCTAGCTATTTTCGAGTTTATTTTGAGTTGAATTTATGCTAAATAAAACTTCAGTATTCTAGAAAATATCAAAAATTTTGAAAATCTCTAAATTATCCAGAATTTTCATCTGAGATTCTAAATTAACCATATCCCCGAACGCATTTTAAATCTTTAAAACCATAAATATCTAGCTATTTTCGAGATTCTTTTGAGTTGAATTTATACAAAATTAAACTACAGTATTCTAGAAAATATCAAAATCTTTGGAAATCCACAAATTTTACAGAATTTTCATCTGAAGTTAGATGAACCACATACCCCAATGTATTTCTCCTAAGATACGCTCTTAGGATACGTATTTTAAATCTTCAAAACCGTAATTATCTAGCTAGTTTCGAGATTCTTTTGAGTTGAATTTATGCAAAATTAAACTCCAGTATACTAGAAAATATCACAATCCTTGGAAATCCCTAAATTTTCCAGAATTTTCATCTGAAGTTAGATGAACCACATACGCCAAAGTATTTTAAATATTAAAAACTATAATTTTCTAGCTATTTTTGAGATTCTTTTCTGTTGAATTTCTGAAAAATAAAACTCCAGTATTCTAGAAAATATCACAATCTTTGGAAATCCCAAAATTTTCCAGAATTTTCATCTGAAGTTAGATGAACCACATACCCCAACTTATTTCTCCTAGGATGCGCTCCTGGGATACGTATTTTATATCTTCAAAACCATAATTATCTAGCTATTTTCGAGATTCTTTTCAGTTGAATTTATGCAAAATTAAACTCCAGTATTCTAGAAAATATCAAAATTTTTGGAAATCCCTAAATTCTCCAGAATTTTCATATGAAGTTAGATGAACCACATACCCCAATGTTTTTCTCCTAGGCTACGCTCCTGGGATACGTATTTTAAATCTTCAAAACCATAATTATCTAGCTATTTTCGAGATTCTTGTAAGTTGAATTTATGCAAAATACATCTCCAGTATTCTAGAAAATATAACAATCCTTGGAAATTCCTAAATTTTCCAGAATTTTAATCTGAAGTTAGATGAAGCACATACGCCAAAGTATTTTAAATCTTAAACACTATAATTTTCTAGCTATTTTCGAGATTCTTTTCAGTTGAATTTATGCAAAATAAAACTCCTGTATTCTAGAAAATATCAAAATTCATCGAAATCCCTAAATATTCCAGAATTTTCATCTGAGATTCGAAATGAACCATATACCCGAACGCATTTAAAATCTTTAAAACCATAATTATCTAGCTATTTGCGAGTTTATTTTGAGTTGAGTGTGTGCAAAATGATTAAGAAAAGCTTCAATGTTTTGGAAAATATGAAAATCTGAACCTTCCCATCATACCCATACATTTGCAATCGTAGCATAATTGACTGATAATTCCTAGGATACGTGATATGTAAACATGTCCATTACAACCGGGGCAAAATAAGAGGGCGTAATGAATTCATTAGCATAATGAGACAAAAGGACGTAATGAATTCATTATACGCCCGAATTTATACGAGTGTATTTGAATGTAAACATAAAGCATTATCATTATTATTATTTTTATTGAGTTTAAGGTTTTATCCATAAATTACCAGTTGTCTAATTATGTCTAATTATTAAACAATTAAAAATTACAGGCTTCCAGACACATTTCAAATAAGTGAAGATGGTTTATAATAACCGAAACTATCCAGTTGAAATAAATAAATCATAAAATAAAATAAAAATAAATATTACTTATCTGTAAGTACAAAATATAACAACCTTAAATTATTATTTTTGTTAGTATTTTATACTAACATTACGAGACCTTTTTGATTATTATTTGTTATTTTAAGTACTTTCTGGTATCTTCTAGTATTTATTTATTTAGTTTTCCCCAAAAGTGCATCAGGGGTTTTTGTAAATTAAATTATGTTTTTGAAGATAATATTTTACACGACACAAAAAGTCGAATACAATCTTCAAAAATATAATTTGATCTACAAAAACCCCTGATGATGGCTGAATGTTAAGCCGAAACTAGTAGGGATAAATAAGTAAATAAATACTACAAGATACCAGAAAGTACTTAAAATAACAAATAATAAATACTAATTATTACTATTTTCGTTAGTATTTTATCCATTTTACCACATATTTTTTATTATTGATTGTATGTTATATGTTAAAGTACTTTCTGGTATCTTCTAGTATTTATTTACTTATTTCATCAGGGTTTTTTTGTAAATTAAATTATATTTTTCTAGATTACATTTGACCTATTATGTCGTATCAGTTATAAACTTCATACTGACACGACACAAAAAGTAAAATATAATGATAATTATTATTATTACCCCACTGCTACAGTCAAACACAAATTTCGTCTGATCCTAACGTCAAACTGCTGGAGAAAATGTTAAAATACTAGAGAATTCTTAAAATACCAGAGAAATTTAATTTTGCATACATTTAAAATTTGGTTAAAAACAAAAAAAAAACTCCCTTTGTGCTCAATTTTCACAGAATTATAAAAATACTTAAATATTTCAACAAATATGAGCGGGTCGTCATAGTGTGTCCAAAAGTTTTATCTTAAATCTGAAAAACTCAAGTAATTTCAATGAAAACATGCTTCGTCAGTAGATAGGCTAAGAGAGTTCTGGCTCAATTTGACATAAGGATTTACATAGGGATATAAATTCCGGTCGTTTTCCGGTCGTTCGCACACATGATTCACAGATGTGATACAGGTGTGAGGGATGGGTGATCCAGGTGTGAGACATTGCTTGCATTTTGTATATTTTAGATGAAAATTCTGCAAAACTAGAGATGGGGTGTTGCTGCATTTTCATATCATATTTTCTTAAATATTGATTGAAATTTGGAATTTTCAACTTTGTTTTATTCCAATATTTAAAATCCATGCCTGTTTTCCTAATTTTGTTTTAACTGACGTTGTTTCGAATGGTAACTAGGTGCATTCTGCATATTGAAATAATAATTTAATAGTTTTACTTTAACGCACTTTTTCTCAATTTGTTTCAAATGTTACATATTAAAAATGTCATATTGGTGAAAACATAATAAAAAGTATTATCAAAATCAATAATAAAAAATATAGGTTGTCGTTAAAAAAATGGCTCTGACGGCATAACTTCAAAACTGAGAGAGATGGAAAAATTAAAATGGTCTCAAAATATGTGTTTGAAAAAAAATCATTTTGACAAGAATTTATACAGGGGAAAAAATAAAGCAAGGTCTTAATACTTTATGCGCTCTCAGTATACATATTCTAGTAGTGACTGTATTTGTTAGGGATATCATCCCTAACTGGCTATCGACCAACGTGGGTCCTTCTGCCGTGTGATTTGTGTAATTGTGTGTATTGAGTTAGAGTTAGGGCTTGTTACTCTAGAAATTCGCCCCCGATCTCTAGAGCGCCGTTAATTTGCTCCCAACAGCGAATGGCACTGGTTTCTCAGTACAAATGTTCTACGTGTACTATATATTCTATTTTCGTACATTTTCATAAATTTTATGAGTCATTCTACTGCTAAAATTGACTTTAGTACCTGACATCTGTCAGTTTTTGAAGTACACTGTAAACATAATTGGAAAGCAATTCCTGCCCTGAATCATGTTAAAATCAGATGCACGGTAGTAATGTTGGGCTTTTTAATGCGCGGGAAATTCAAATCGCTATCAATCATTTATGAAGTTTCTGTGAAAAACGATCCTCGTAAGTTTTACGAAATTCTGTGGTTAAAGTCTAACGTCAGTGAACAAGTAAAGTAATGGGCGAGGCAACGTTCTATCGGGTGGTGTAAATTGCCTCCAGTTTCGAGAGGAAACTGATTTACAGCGACCTGTGCAACATAAAAAACCTTCTCTCGATCGGCCGGTGAATTATCATCTCTTCTGTCCGTCGCCTTCGTGGAAAAAAGGAGGAGTCCTCTGGCGAGCCGGTCGCAATATTTTATTTGGTTCCAGTGTGCGAAATGAATCGGGTGTCGCTGTGCAAGCAAGTTTTCCAATATTGAGGCGATAAATCCACATAGCAGGTACGCGACGATTCGCGATCGCGATCAGCGCTCACGTTCGATCGCCGATGGGGCCCGGGAATGCAAGGGCCCGGGTTCGAAGGGCAGGTATATCGCCCCCTTGTATCTCCCTTATCCAGGGATCTGAACACCTGTAGTAGGCCGCAAAGTGATTTACCTCGATCGTCCCGGGACGTGTCGTACTTCCCAGAAAAGCCGCTCAGGGGTTGGGGTCCTCTTGCTATTGGAAATTTAAATAAATTACACGCAGGGAATGTATTACCGGATTTTAGCAACTTATCAAATTTTTATCTGGTACGTGTATCGGGATGGCGGGAGAGAGTACGTGTGGCGGGTGAGAATGCCCCGTTGCGGGGTTGCGCCGTTATCGCCCGACGCGGCCACGGAAAATATTGTGAAGATAATGATGAACTAAATTTCGGGGCGAATTATTTACGCCGCGCCGGGGCGAGATTTATGCCGCCCGGTTTTACGTGCTGTCGCAGATACGGAACCGAATCATAATTATCTGCTACTGTTGTTTCTTTTAATTACTAATTCGGGAGCCCACCGTCCTCGGTTAGTCGACCTATTATACGTAATGGACGCACACAGATTTAACATGAAAAGTAAGTAATTCGTTAAATCAAAACGTTTCGGGTATCAAGATGGTGCTGGTTTTGTTGATATTACTCTTCTGCCACTACTGTGCAAATCCAGTGGCGTCGCTAGGGGGGTGGGGAGCTAAAATATATCTAAAAACTAACACGAAGGTAAGTGGATAGTTCAATAATGTGTAATAAAATATACCAAACATTCTTGATTCTTGTAATTGTTGTAATTATAATCATGCGTCAATGATACTGATGGAGAATATTTGTTTCAGCTGCGGCTGTATACGCGTATATTGAATACCCCAAAAGAAAAATATGCCTCGAGGAGTTCATACATCTAAAAGGAAAAGTGGGTGTCAGCAGAGAGAAGCAAAACAGGTTAAAATTGATGCACTTCAGACCATATCTGGATCCAACTTAAAATATGTTACAAAAACTGATATCAGCCAAAGTTCATTAAAAGAAACAGATTCTGATTCTCACGTTGATGTAAGGAATGATTCATATAACAGCGACATTACAAAAATGACGACAATCCATGAAGAAGACGAATCAGAAGAAACTGCTGACAATAACAGTGATAATACTGATAATGCTGCCACTGTCGAAAACGGTAAGAATATGAATAAATCATTAACTATGCAGGACTTGAGAGACGTCTCACATTGAAGTATACCCGTTCCTGATAATGTTTGCATTGAGTTCATAAAAAAATGAAGTGAACATTTCCAAAACAGAGAAGGACCATTTGGCACTGTATCTATACGGGTTAAATACTTAAAGCGATGTTCGACATCTTTCAAAAGAATGGTTTCATAAGAAGATGCCTTTTATAAGAAGATGATGAAAATATTCTGCGATCGTGGATGCTTTACTCTCCTATCATTAATAACATGTAGTGCTTCTGCTGTCGTTTCTTGGCTGCCACCAATAGCACTGATACAAGATCTGCATTTGTGACTGCATTTCAGAAGTGGTGCAAACTAAACCCTAAAGTTTCCGCTGAAATTTCAAATGAACATCTGGAAATTCTTGAAAAGTGAAAAACTTTAGAAATGAGGCTAAATTGCATAAAACAATAGATGAGATGGTTGAATGAGAAAGTTACTGTCTCTATTTAATTTTGCAGCCTTGCAGTTAATTAATACTGAAAAGCGGAAGTGGAAGGATCTTTTATGTACATTATTAGATATAACTTTGTTCCTGGCTAAATAAAACTTAGAATTTCGTGGACACGATGAAGGAGAAGGCTCTACATATAAAGGCAACTTCTTAGAAATAGTCAAACTACTTTCAAAGTATTATGAAGTGCTGAAAGAACACATCTTGAATTTGGAGCATGGTAAATCATCAAAAGTATCGTGAGATATACAAAATGAATTCATAAGTGTTTTGTCGAACAACATAAAATCTAAACTTGTAATGTTTGATAGCACAACTGACATTTCACATGTTGATCAAATGTCTGAAGTCATTCGTTTTGTGAAAATTCACAATAGACAAGTAGAAGTCAAAAAGTATTCCTTGGATTTTTTCCCTTAACAAAAAGCGCAGCTAATCTAAGTAATGAAATCATTAAGAAACTTGAGAGCATGGTAAATCATCAAAAGTATCATACATATCGTCAGATATACAAAATGAATTCATAAGTGTTTTGTCGAACAACGTAAAATCTAAACTTGTCATGTTTGATAGCACACCCGACATTTCACTTGTTGATCAAATATCTGAAGTGATTCGTTTTGTGAAAATTGATGATATACAAGTAGAAGTCAAACAGTATTCCTTGGATTTTTTCTCTTAAAAGGAAAAAGCGCAGCTGATCTAAGTAATGAAATTATTTAGGAGCTTGAAAGTGACGGATTAGATATTATCATGTGTCGTTCTCGAGGCTATGACAATGCAGCTGTTATGAGCGGCGAATATTGGAGAGTACAGTCATTATTAAAGCAAAAAAACAGAAAAGCAGTTTTTGTTGGATGTATTGATCATTTAATTAATTTATGTGGCCTATTAAGTTCTGGAGATCTAATAAGCACGAGTATTAAATCAAGACCTGTTTTATTCTATACATTTCGTATATACAAACAAAAACTAATTGATAAAAACATGTCAAACATAAAATACACTCAAAATGGAAATAAGTATTGATATTAATAATTCAAATCTCATCACCTCCACCCTTAAACACTCATTTGCACTAACTGTATCTTGTGTATCATTTTTTGGAACAGTAGAGTAAATGTTTACATTTATCTCTGCTTCCACTAGCCGCTGACAAGTGCTATTAAACACAGCAAAGCGTCTGTTAAAAGACCTTGAACAACGGGATTGTGTGCTCATTATAGTACAGTAAAAATTCTAGCAGAAATTTTTGATGAAGTTGTGGCTGCAATTTGGAAATTATGTGATCATGAAGAAAATGTGGACACTAGAGGTGCAACGTAGAACCTTATACCTGCTATATACAGTTTCACTTTTCTTTGTTATCTTTTCTTTTAAAATCATGTTCAAAGGGAACAAAATTGCGCTCAGATTGCATTGCAATGTAAAGGCTTGAGTGTTGATCAGATAATAATAGAGGCACTTGGTCTTTATATACAAGAAAAACGGGATTATATTGTTGAAGAAGCAATAGGTCTTGCTGCAAAAATATTTGAGGAATACGACATTCCAATGGAAGAACGAATTCGTCGTAAAAACCGAATGGCCGATGAGATGGTCACCGATGCAGGACTCATACTGACAGCTGGAAGTCTGGTATGGATATGCTGGAATGTCTCGACCGATTCAGTACTGAACTTCGAACTAGATCAAAGTCCATGTGTAGATTCACAGTACTGTGTAGATACACAGTATACAGTACGCAACACCCAGACGGAAAATCACATGCAGGTACAGCCATCATATTTAAAACTACCATCAATCATCACGAAAACGACAAAACAGAAAAAGATTACCTACAAGCCACTATAATTACTGTTGAAGACTGGATAGGCCCACTAGTAATATCAGCAATTTAGAGTCCTCCAAAACCATCAATTAAACAGGTATACAGACTTCTTCAAAACACTCGGAAACAGATTCATAGCAGTTGATGACTATAATGCCAAACACTCATGGTGGGGGTCTAGATCCAGCACATCCACACCGAAGGCTCGACAGCTGTTTCTAGCCATGTAAAAGGACAACTTGAAACTCCTATCAACGAGAGAACCTACATACTGGCCATCCAATTCTAAAAAAAATCCTGACCTAGTTGATTTCTGTGTAGTTAAAGGTATGAATCAAATATATTTAGCAATTAAATCATGCCTAGAGCGTTCCTCAGACCACTCAGACCTATAATTGTAAGGCTGGCAGTACACTAGCAACTTTTTAATCACTCAGTTTAAGCAACTTTTTAATAGTTGCCTCAACCCGAGTTGCCCGTATTCGGTCTACTATAAGTAATAATGTGTTGTATTTCGGTGACTAAAAAGTTGCTTGAACTGAGTGATTAAAAAGTTGCTAGTGTGCGGTCGGCCTAACCGTCAACTCTCAAATCATAAGAAAACAAAAACCTACTACATTGCGCAATAAAAACACACACTGGAATAGATTTAGAATCAATCTTAACGATAAAATCAACTTTAATGTGTCGACTACGTCAGAACTAGAATTGGAAACCGAGATCGGAAATTTCAATCAAATAATACAAGAATCAGCATGGGGAAAACATCGAGAGGAAAAAAACCCAAAAACACATTATGCGTCTCCAGAACTGCCCAAATAATGATCCAAGAAAAACTCAGATTAAGAAAAGAATGGCAGAAGACAAGATCACCTTAAGACGAAACAAAATGTAACAAAGCAATCACAGATTTTAAAAAACTGCTGAACGAAGAAAGAATCGGGAAGTAGAAGTACTATTAGAAGAGAAAAGCCACAGACTACTCGCTTTGGAAGGCAATGAGAAAACTCAAACGACCAATCCAACCAATCCCACCAATCAGACTAGAAGACGGAAACTGGGCCTGAGATAATAAATAAAAAGCAAAAGTTTTCGCCGAATATTTGGAGAAGGTCTTCCAACCATATCTCTCAGCACTATCCATTGACGAAGATAAGGAAATCGAAGAACTGATAGATGCTCCTCATCAGATCAAAAGATTCACCATCAAAGAAGTGACCTCCACAATTAAACACCTCAACATTAAAAAAATCACCCGAATATGATCTGATTACTGGAAAGCTAGTGCGCGAACTATTAAAAGAAGCTATACGATTCACCACTATGCTATTCAACGCAGCGCTATGTCTAAGATACTTCCCTGCGCAATGGAAAGTTGCACAAGTAATATTAATACCAAAACCCGGAAAAGGCCCCTAAAGAAGCTACCTCATACAGACCAATAAGAGTACTGCCCACTATCTCAAAGGTACTGAAAAAACTTCTACTTAAAAGACTAACCCCAATCATACTAAGCAAAAACCTAATCCTTAAAACCTAAAAACCTCCTAAAAAAATTCTTAAACTTTTGGGGAAATGACCCCAAAGAAGCTACCTCATGCAGACCAATAAGCTTACTACCCACTCTCTCAAAGGAGTTGAAAAAACTTCTACTTAAGAGACTAACCCCAATCCTACTAAGCAAAAACCTAATCCTTAAAACCTAAAAACCTCCTAAAAAAATTCCTAAACTTTTGGGGAAATGACCACAAAGAAGCTACGTCATGCAGACCAATAAGCTTACTACCCACTCTCTCAAAGGTGTAGAAAAAACTTCTACTTAAGAGACTAACCCCAATCCTACTAAGCAAAAACCTAATCCTTAAAACCTAAAAACCTCCTAAAAAAATCCTAAAAGTTTTGGGGAAAAAAACCCAAACAAGCTACCTCGTTCATACAGACCAATAAGCTTACTGCCCATTCTCTTAAAGGTGCTGAAAAAACTTCTACTTCAGAGACTAACCCCAATCCTAAAAAAACTTCTAGTCAAGAGACTAACCTCAATCCTACTAAGCAAAAACCTTATCCTTAAAACCTAAAAACCTCCTAAAAAATCCTAAAACTTTTGGGGAAAAGACCCCAAAGAAGCTACCTCATACAGAACAATAAGCTTACTTCCCACTCTCTCAAAGGTGCTGAAAAAACTTCTACTTAAGAGACTAACCCCAATCCTAAAAAAAACTTCTGCTTAAGAGACTAACCCCAATCCTACTAAGCAAAAACGTAATCCGTAAAACCTAAAAACCTCCTAAAAAATTCCTAAAACTTTTGGGGAAAAGACCCCAAAGAAGCTGCCTCATACAGACCAATAAGCTTACTACCCACTTTCTCAAAGGTGCTGAAAAAACTTCTACTTAAGAGACTAACCCCAATCCTATTAAGAAAAAACCTAATCCCGAAAACAACAATTCGGATTCAGGCAACAACATAACAAATATACAGAATAGTAAGCAAGATAAATGAAGACCTTGAAGCAAACAGATACTGCTCAGCAGTATCCCTGGACACCGCGCAGGCATTTGACAATGTATGACATACTGGACTATTGTATAAGATAAAACAAAAGCTACCATATCACATGCACGAGATGCTTAAGACATACCTGACAGACAGTACCCAGTAAAATACGAAGACGAGTTAACTGGGCGAAAATTAATACAATCTGGAGTACCGCAACGAAGCGTACTCGGTCCAGTACTATACCTTCTATACACGTCGGACGTACAGCCTCGTTTACATTTGGAAAATTTACTGGTGGAATGTACTTGTAGCCAGTAAATTAACGATGTGTAAACCAGAAAAACGTCTTACTTTCTTGTTTAGTTTCTTTCTTGACATACGTCAGGCATCAAGACATACTCAAACGCATCTGAACAAATTAGAAAAGTGGCTCCGGAAGTGGAGAATCCGAGAAAATGAACTAAAATCCGTGCAAGTAACCTTTTCTCTCAGGAAGGAAATCTGCTCTGATGTAGCATTGAATAGCTAGCAAATACCTCAAGCAGACTCAGCAAAATATCTAGGAATGCACCTAGACAAAAGGCTCACATAGCGAACTCACATCTCGACCAAACGAAAGCAACTCAACTTGAAAGTAAACAAAATGTACTTGCTACTAAGTCAAAAATCAGAACTCTCGTTAAAAAACAAGCTTCTACTGTACAATTCAGTGCTAAAACAAACCACTATGGTGATCAGCTATAAGGCACAGCGTCCAACTGAAATAACCAGATCATCGAGAGATTTCAGTCAAAAGTATTAAGAATGATTGTGAACGCGCCCTGGTTTGTACCAAATAACGTAATTAGTCATGACCTTCAAGTCAAATCAGTGAAAGCGAGTATTGAACAACACTGCAAAATACTCCCAAAGACTCAAAGCACATCCGAACAAACTCGCAAACGAACTCCTAATCGGTCACTAAACTCACAGACTGAAGCGCAAGTATCCATTTGATTTGGTAAAATGAGTCAAATGAAGGCTGAAAGGCTGCGGCTGATGGTCATTTGAAGCATAGCAGCAAACCTTCTTTTAAAAAAAAATAATAATTTTACATACAATAACAAATATGTAATTGCTTCAGTAAATTATATCTTATATATGTGTCAAATGATGAAGGGGTAGTATAACAATGGGCGACACCTACAAGTCTGAAGAACTGCCACCAAAATTTACTTATTGTTATTTACAGATTGTAAATTGAGAAGCTCAAGTATCCATTTGATTTGGCAAAATGAGCCAAATGATTGGGTAGTGTACCAATGGGCAACAGCTATAAGTCTGAAGAACTGCCACCAAAATTTACTTATTGTTATTTACTGATTGTAAATCAACAATGAGAATTTAAAAAATAAAAATAAAAATAGTAATAGGGATGAGCCAAGTTTCTTACTTTGTGTACCTTCCAGGTGCTTTCAATTTATATTGATGTTATTAAATCCTCTATACATTTTACTTCTAAAACATAATGTTGTGGTCTCTTCAATTCATACATTTACCTTTTAGCAATTAGATATCGTTACGCTTTGGCATTATGTTTTCCTCACAATAACAATGTATGCCATTCGAAACGTACACACGCATGATTTAATAAAATGTGTTTTCTACTTCTTGGACCCGATGGGGGCGGTCAGGTTTTTCTGGTACTCGGGCCAGGGGCGCGCGGGCGCGCTTCAAAGGGCCGCAGCCGCCCCCGGGGCGACCGGGGCGGCCGGCTTGGACCGGTCTCGGATAACATCCCTCGGGATATCCTCCTTTAATTAAACCCGCTGATTATACACATATCTGGCAGGTATTGATTCAAAAATTACTTACGTGCGGCCGGTGGCCAGCGAAGGGGGGCATTAAATATTTTCATTTAATCACTGATAATGGATGTTTTTCAAACAAGCCGAGGCGTCGGGGGCTTTATTAAAAATATTTTTGTTTGTTATTCCGGATTTAATGAGAATAATAAAGATACCGATGCAAAAATACGGTGTAAGTAACTTCGGATACCTTTTGTTGCCCGGTTTTTAATCAAATACCACCCTTTCACGTTTCCTCGCTACGCCGTGTAGTGGCCGTAACGAGTGCTGTCGAATTGTTGATAAGGCATACAGCAAAATATAATTCAATTTATGGAAAAATATCTCTCTTAAATTATTTCAAAAGTTATAATTACTAACATAAAAACTCCGCATTTCATATTTGTAATATACATTAATGCCAGGTAAGCATATGTAGCTTACTGTATTAAGCCTCCGATCAAATAATTGGCGTTAGTCGATTTTTAGCCTGTAAATACAAAAAATGTTCCTTAGAATTGACCATGACCAGAGGTGTGAGAAGAGAAGCAAGCAACGAAAAAGAAAAAGCGGGGGAAATGGAAGAGATATAAGATATGATGAAAGAGATGTTGCAAGAAATGAAAAAGAACACACAAGAACTAAAAGAGGAGATAAAGGGAGTAAGATGGGAAATGCAGAAAAAAGATGAAGAGTGGGGAATAGAGCGGGCACAAATGAATGCAAGACGGGAGAAGATGGAGGGAAGAATGGAGAGAATGTAAAAAGAGAAAAAGAAAAATAATATAGTGATAAAGGGACTAAAAGTGGAAGAAAATGTAGAAAAAGCAGGAGTAGAAGATTTTACAGGCAAAATGCTAGAGATAGTGCCCAAAATATAGAAGGCCCAGGTGATAAACAAGGGCACGACAGCAGATATGGTGGTAGTGGAGATCGAAGCATGGGAAAATAAGGAGAAAAGCAAAGAGCAATAAGCTGAGCAAAACCAAAATATACATTGACCATGACCTGACAGCTACAGAACGAGAAATACAGAGGGAGATTAGAAGCATTGCAAGAGAAGAGAAATTTCCTTTTTTTGTTCCTTGTCTGTGTAGTGTTTCTTGACTGTTGTCGTCTTTGTATGGACCTTCGTCTTCTTCATTAGTTTTTTGTCCTATTCTGAATCTCGGTGACCTCTAATCCCTCTTTGCGTTGGTTCCATTTAAATGTTTTAAAATATGAAAAAAGGGCACCAGCAACAGGCTAAAAATAACAGGGAGACTGCATAGGACACTAAGAAGAGCGTTCATAAACAAGAAAGAAAGAAAAAAAAACCTAACCTGGATTGCTTGTGCGTACAAAACACAGCTGCAGGTGACTCAATTTGTGAAGCGCCTCCATGTATTTGTTCGTCCACTTTGCGAACGCTCATCTGAAGTTGTGGTGATATCCACACCAAATATTTGTGTATCAATTATCTTCTAATTTATAGTTTTAAATGAATGCATCTTGATAACTCGAAAAGCATAATTCCATTCCTCCCAGTCTATATCTTAATTAAACCACATGCATTTTATTCGAGGGAATGTGCGCCATGGTTTCGTCTCTTTCCACGGAATCGAAGGTATTCGATAATTGGGTCAATAAAGTTAAATCAGCGCAAAAATTCCTGCCCGATTGGATCTAATTAAATAATTCCGGATGCGCATGCAGCGTTTGTCAGACGCGCGGAAACGTACCTCACCGAAATTTGATTAGATATTCGCCTAATTGCCACCATCAGGAATCGAACAATCAGAGAGCCGCCGGTCCAGCGATGATAAGTGGCGGCGTCTTTGATGGCGGCTAGATGTTAGGCAGGATGCTGGGCCAATATTGACTCGGTTTGATTTTACACCTGTGCGTTTATGATTCACACGACCCCTTGGGGGTGTTTGCCCGATTTATTGGAGGCGGCCGACGGGGTGCTCCACGTCCTTCGGGCTCCTTGCGATAAGGATATTTGGGGGGCGCTGTTGACTTCCTGGCCAGGTGGCTATTTGCGCGATAATCTTGGCGCAGTCGGTACTTAAGCGGCTTCTGCAACCATAACGCAAATCATAAAAACATTTTTCAGCATACATATTACATATACAGGGTGAGTTTTTTCGGATGTTTAGTATGGGGATCTCGGAAACTAGCGGAGATAGAGGAACGATTAAATGGGGAAAGAATTGCAGTTTTACGAGTTTAATTTCATGAGCTTTTTGTTTTTTGGAAAAATTGCATGTCTAACTAGATATCTCTAAAAAATATATTCTTTGTTATTTGGTTCGGTGCCTATTGATCTGTTATAATTGACTTTGGAAAAAATGTATAAAGGAAAAAGTTGTACGTAATTATGTGCTTAATAATACACTCAAACCGATTATTTTATTAAGCTATAATTTTTGAGTTATGAGACAAAGTTGAGTTTTTTCTAACGGAAACCATAGTTGGCGATGACTTTATAAAACAGGCGCCTTTTCAACTATTCTAATGATAAATCACTTGATATAGTTATTTCTATAAATAATTAAATTATCGTTATTTTTTTACTTTTCATTTTCGAACTATTCAAGAAGTAGGCTATGGAAACAATTGATAGATGCGCAACGCGTTAAATAATAAAATTCAAGTTAGTTGTTAAAATTTTTCTTTTCATTTCGAAAATATAAACATTATTATTTTGGTGTAAAATGTTTATTTCGTTGGAGTTACAATTTTATATAAAATTTATTTCTGATAAAATAAAATTACATAAGTAGAAAACTACTAAACAGGGAATGACAGACGATAAATTGAGAAACAATACAAGCATATTAGGACGTATCTAAAGTAGTACCAAAACAACGTAATTTAAGTTAGGAAAGTATTTAAGACTAAATATTTCAAAAGGTTCACCTTTATGATTAATGCACACCTTTTTAAAACAGAATTTGTTGCTTTTCTAACGGAGCGTCCATCAATATTAGCAAAAACTTGTAACTTGTAAGTACAGCTTCTCTAAGGTCATCTACTGTGACGTACGATGTTTGATACACTCTATCTTTTACCATTCCCCATAAATAAAAATCTAAAACAGAGAGATCGGGAGATCGGCCATCTCTATAACTGTCGTTTGTATCTACCAATTGTTTTTATAGCGTACTACTTCGAATAGTTCGAAACTGAAAAGAAAAAAAATCCCATAATTTAATTATTTATGAAAATACCTATGTAATATGATATATCATTAGAATCGCTGAAAAGAGGCCTTTTTATAAAGTTATGCCCCACTATGGTTTCCATTAGAAAAAAACACAAGTTTGTGTCATAACTCAAAAATTAATTATAGCTTAAATAAAATAATCGGTTAGACTGTATTATTGAACACATAATTTCCTATAACTTTTTCCTTGACACATTTTTTCTAAAGTCAATAATAACAGAGCAATATGCTCCAAACTAAATAACAAAAAAATATATGTTTTCGAGATATCTAGTTAGCCATGCAATTTTTCCAAAAAACAAAAAGCTCATGAAATTGAACTCGTAAAATTGCAATTCTTTCCCCATTTAATCGTCCCTCTATCTCCGCTAGTTTCCGAGTTCCCCATACTAAACATCCGAATAAACTCACTCTGTATATATATATATATATATATATATATATATATATATATATATATATTATTATTATTAATATTATTATTATTATGTATCTACCATTGACAAAATATATAGCCAACTAGCTATTTCTGTACAACACATTTTGAAACACGACTTACAACAGAAATTTATCTATGTACAACACATTTTTTTAACACGACTGTACATTAATTAATGAAATTTTCAGATAATGATTCATGCAAAATTTTATAATTAAAAAAATCGTAATTTGGATAAATTTATTGTAATTCGAACAATTTTTTTGCGGTATTCTGTTTTGAATTCATACTATGAAATAAACAAACATGCTCATTAAATATTTATTAACCCCTGCTAAGAAAAAAAAATGCGGTATTATTTTTTCTGTATGTTGATAGGTTTTCTAGAAAATGTTCATTGAACGGAAATGACAAACTTTGTGCATTTAAAAAAAATACTACTCTTTTACTACATATTCTGGAATTACTCTAGTTTCTAGAACAATGATTTGGGTGATTCCTTTGTGTTTAATAACTCTTATTTTAGTATTTTGAAATACTTATTTTTAGTAGTAGTAGTATTTGTTAGGGATATTATCCTTAACTGGCTATTGATCAACGGAGGTCTTATTTTTATTTTCACATAATTAGACTAAATCGCGACTATTATCTGAATCTCGCATTGAATATTATTTGAAATATACAAAATTAACACTAATATATCATTCATTTTAGTAATAATTTTCATTTTAAATGGTGCGCTAGTTTTTTATGTGCCAATATTTAAGTGAGAATCACTTCAAATAATACTTTAATTATCATATGAAATAACATGATTTTATTAAATATAGAATATATTAAGAATCGCCCTTTGGATATTAATTAAATTACTAATATATTATTTCATATCAAAAATTAATACGACTGTTTTTGAGATATTATTTGAAAATGTTCAAATGATTACCAAAACAACTAATCACAATAAAACACGAATGTCGCATGAATCATGCATTAAATATTATCTAAAATATATGAAATTAACACCAATATATCACTCAATATCAGTAATTAGTTAAATTGAAAGTGGTGCGCAGTTTCTTAAATTTCAATATTGGAGAAAAAAATACAGAAAACACTTGAAGTACCATATAAAATACCAATATTTCATTAAATATAGAATTCCGTAAGAATCACTCTTTGAATATTGATTAGAACTCTTGGAAATTTCACACGTTAATTATTAAACATAATGCTTCATATTAACAATAAATTGTAGTAAATTTAATGCTACTGTTTTTGAGGTATTATTTATAAATATTCAAAATATCACTAAAACTGGTGTTCTACTCTGTACCACCTTCATGTGTACATATCCAATATCTATCGAATGTAATGATATAAGAGGAGCCTGAATGAATGAATGGATGAATCATGCATTAAATATTATCTAAAATATACGAAATTAACACCAATATATCACTCAATATCAGTAATTAGTTTAATTGAAAGTGGTGCGTAGTTTCTTAAATTTCAATATTGGAGGATAAAATACCGAAAACACTTGAAGTACCATATAAAGTAGCATGATTTAATTAAATATAGAATTTCGTAAGAATAACTCTTTGAATATTGATTATAACTCTTGAAAATTTCACACGTTCATTATTAAATATAATGCTTCATATCAACAATAAATAGTAGTAAATTTAATGTCACTATTTTTGAGGTATTATATACAGGGTGTCTACGCTAAACCGTTCGTTAAAAGTTTACGGGGTTGCCGTTGTCCTAAAAATTTCAAAAAAATCCTCGCCACACGGTTGAATCAGTTATCCTTATGTGATATATTTTAAAATTTATATCACTTCCGGTTGTACCGGAAGTAGCACCAACTTTCTTATTTTAAGTAGAACACCCCATATATTATAATATTTTTGAATTCTTCGCTTAAATTGGAACATATTTTGTAAGAATGTATGTACACTACATCTCTTTTAGTTTTCAAGAAATAAATGTTTTTCTAAAATTTTTACCTCTAAAAGGTAACCTGAAAGCTGTCTATAACTTCTCTTAAGAATAAAATAAAATTATGAGTTATATTTCTAATTGTACCTAGGGATGCCCCTATGAGTAAAATAATTGGAAACTGTCAATTTTGCTAAGTGTTCATAAAATGTCAATATCTGTGCTCTCTAAAATATCTCGCAATTCAATTTTATCGGACGAAAAAGTAATGTTCGAAATAATTTTAAAAATACTTGCTGTAGAAGTATGTTTGTATAATACTTTTTGTAGTAAATTTTTCTCCCAATCGTGCTATGTAATAAAAAATGGTTCACTCCATTTAAAAAAAATGAATTACGAAAAATTTAAGATGGCACTTAGATATTGACATTTTATGAACACTTATTATCAAAATTGACAGCTTCCAATTATTTTACCCATAGAGGCATCCTCTAGGTACAATTTGAGATGTAACTCATAATTTTATCTTAGTCCTAAGAGAAGTTATAGACCTATTTCAGGCTACCTTTTAAAGGTAAAAATTTTAGAAAAAATATTTTTTCGTGAAAACTAGAAGAGATAAGTATACATACGTTCTGACAAAATATGTTCCAATTTAAGCGAGGAATTCAAAAATATTATAATATATGGGGTGTTCTATTTAAAATAAGAAAGTTGGTGCTACTTCCGGTGGAACCGGAAATGATAGAAAGTTGAAAATATTCCACATGAAGATAACTGATTCAACTGTGGGACGAGGATTTTTTTTGAAATTTTTAGTACAACGGCAACCCCGTAAACTTTTAACGAACGGTTTAACGTCGACACCCTGTATAAATATTCAAAATATCACTAAAACTGGTGTACTACTCTGTACCACCTTCATGTGTACATAGCCAATATCTATCGAAAGTTATGATATAAGAGGAGCCTAATTACTAACATGACTCTCAGAATTGTTAAAAAATAACGTACTGTTATGGTACCATGACAATAAGTTGTCCAGGAAAACCTGAGAGGAAAATAATTTCCAAAATACGTGTTTACCTCTACGCAGTCGGGTTAGATTCAAAGAAGACATTAGACTTCATATACAAAGATACAAAGAAAAGCACACACAATATGCCACAGCTCTTCAAACTTTGATAAGAAGATATGGAGGCTACAACCAGACCAAACAAATGTAGAGGTTATATGAGAATCTGCGATCCGAATATAAAATGTATGTCCGTTCGCCGGAGGGATTTTTAAAACTTGGGACAACTTCACCAGACAGCCTAAGGCTCGTATCTATAGTCTGTACTTAAGCTTGAGTTTTACTTGAGTCGTATATTTGGTTGCGTATTTTCTATAAACGTTTATGGACTGAACGCAACCAAATATACGACTCAAGTCGTACTCAAGCTCAAGTACGGACTATAGATACGGGCCTAAGACCCGTATCTATAGTCCGTACTTGAGCTTGAGTACGACTCAAGTCGTATATTTGGTTGCGTTTGGTGCATAAACGTTTATAGAAAATACGCAACCAAATATACGACTTGAGTCTAACTCAAGCTCAAGTACGGACTATAGATACAAGCCTAAGTATTCGAGAATTTACAATAAGCCAATCAAATGTTTGTCAATCTTCCAACACCAATACAAAGCCACGTCAGCGAGACTGCATTCCAAGGTAAGAAAAATTGGAAGCAAGAAAAAATGAATATGATACTAAAGGTAGACGAACAATGCAGCTCTTCAAGGTATGACCCACAGTCTGCTGGAGATGCAAGAGAATGGGATATCCGAGAAAGTTTTGTCGTAGACCTACATGGTTGTTCTGCAACCTATGTGGAAAGGATGGGATAACTTCCAGAAATTGTTTGTGTCCTCAGCAGGGAAACATAGCAAACGGTCAAGATCTTTAGACCAAATCTTGGTACAAACTGCGCAGGTCCAATAGTATAAATCCCGTAAGTATAAGAAATGGGGCACGTAGTTTTTTCTTAAAGTTGATTCATTCACACATATAAAAACTGCCAAATGTGTGAACAACAAAATAATGAAGAAAGGAACTCATCATAATGCTCTAATTAGTATAGCAATACAACGATCTGGACCCAACATGTCAACATTCAATAATGAGTTGTGCAAAGCTATTGTCTCGGCAGATATTCCATTGGGCAAACTAAAAAATGAACATCTAGTAGGATTTTTGGGGAAGTACACAGCACAGAAAATTCCTGATGAATCAACTTTAAGAAAAAAACTACGTGCCCCATTTCTTTCAATCTATAAGTTGATAAGTTATCACTTTCGAGGAGATTAAGATTAGGACCTACAAAATAAAATACCGCATTGAATTTTTATTTCCAAATTTGTGTACATACTTTTACATTATTTTAGTAATTAATATCAATGTCAATATATGTGAAACAAAGAAAGGAACTAATTGAAAATAAGACATTAAATGCCTAATTAAAATTAAAAGTGCAGTTATTAAAATAATTTTCCTGTTTTTTTTTTGCCACCGTGTTCCAAAATAACTTGAGAACTTCTTGGTACTCAGTTCGATCTTCTTTTCTCATATTGTATGCCCAATCGGTTAAAATCAATGCAATTTGGTCCATATTCGTAGTTTCATTTAGTACATACTTTTTTCATTGACATTATATATTCTTGTGACTTTTTAGTATTCTCTGGCGTGAAGCCAACAATTTCTTGCTTTATATTTGTAAGATATTTTATACCAAACCGGTTGGAAGACATTTTTATAATATTTATTAAATATTTGTCAATGTCAATACGACACGTGCAATAGTCATGCAAAATATGTTTCGTGCGTAGTTCCTTGCTTAGATAATACCCGCTATAGTGATGCACTCGAGCTTGTTGCCGTGAAAATGTGCACATTTTCACGGCAACAAGCTCTCGTGCCACTATAGCGGTTATTATCGGCAAGTCACTATGCACTTAACATATTATTATTGAAAAGTAAAGATTATGATGCAGGTATGATAAAAAAAATAAGTATTGTTTTTTTTTCTTATTGCCAACTTACTATGTCGCATTGTTTAAAATATGCTGTATATTTGTAGCCTCCTCTGCCACCGTAAACTAATGCGTGGTCCTGTACCAATTTGCATATCCGAATGTGTACAGATTGAAAATCAGTTGAAAACCCGACTTTCTGTAAAGCGAGCTCGTTCCCAGAAGCGCGTTAATGTAGGCAATAATTACGTGACAAACGAGGTTTTGAATACGACGCCCATCACTCGGCGCTTCCCAAACGCATAAAGCACGGCACACGGACATACCTGACCTGGATGGAAACGAAAGGACGTGTAGGGACGGGGCCGAGGAAGACAAAAGGGACACCAGATGCCGCGCAATCAATTAATAACCGCCGACCGTACCGGAATCCGAAATACCTCCTTGATTCGGGATGGCCGCCTGCGCGGGGCCCCTTTAATGCAGGCCCCCGCAGGTCCCTGCGAAGCGCAGCGTTAATACGGGGAGACACGTGAACAATTTGTTAAGTTGATGGGCGAGGGCTGCGGATGTGATCCTTACATATCCTGGCCGTAAGAAGGATGCAGGACCTCACGTCTGGAAATGTGTATAATCCAATTTACATGACGGTAACACTCACTCCGTGCACTCTGACTCCCGCTAAATGGATGGACACATTACCATCTGTTAGTTATAATGACAGCTAATATACTATATATAATACACGTATACAGAGAACTATCCGGCTCGCCCTTAGCGTCGCGACGCCCGACCCAAACACCCTCGACAGTGCCAATTTCCGATGTTAGAGGAATAGTCATTTTTCATACGATGAAATAGGATCAATCTTTCACATGTAATTAATTGGATGAATTCGTGACCTTTCAAAATTAAATTAAACGATTTTGATTTATATTATAATAAATTATGTACTAAAATTTGCATACCTACAAATGTATACTTGACCCAAAGATCTAAGAATATTATGACTTTGACTTCTTAATAGTTATATTCGGGGTTTAATTTAGGGTCACCATAAAGCAAACGGATGGTCAAGACGGAAGAATCGCACGCCGTCGTCAATACCAGAAAGACAGCCGGGCAACCCCAGATAACTGAATAATATTAGCAGGACTTTTATGATTTTATGGCTACACCAAATAAAACCCCCATAAAATACTTAAAAGTCAAAGTCGTAATATTCTTAGATTTTTGGGTCGACTATATACCTACTTTTTTCTGGTTAGTTTACAATTATAATTAAAAAAATTCTAACAAATACAATCGGATGATTACACTTATGTCACATACCAGTAAGATATTCTATGGCAAATGCCACCTCAACAAATCTACTAAACTTGATCACTAACAATATTTACATGAACTAATGTTTCTGGATTTCAGTATATTAAATAAATCCCATCACAATATCTATTAATAAAGAAATAAATGAACCCCAGAGACTGTCACAGGCTGTCTTTGCAAGAATCTTGAAATTTTTCGGCCACATCAATAGAAAGATTGATAACAACCAAGATAGCTATACTCCGCTATACTACCAAAATCGGTAGTATAGCGGAGAATGGAAGGAAAAAGAGCAAGAGGAAGATCACCGAAGAAATTGAGCGACACTATCAAGCTAAGAAGGCACAGGAGTCCAGGAACAGGGAAAGATGGCGAGAAATTGTACGAAGAGCGTCAGCAAAAGAGTGAACCACAATCACTACCCATCTGGAAAAAAAAAACAAGAAGAAGAAGAACAACAAATGGAAAAAAATAATTAATTTCTCCGAATCATCCACATGTGGGCCACATATTTCGAGTAGAACTGAAAAATCTTTTTATGCAACTACCACTGCCTAGAAAATTTATTAATTGCATACTGAAAATTAGATATGTGTTTAGGATATCTGAAGCTAATTCTCCTGATAATTTTAACAAAGTTTCAGTCTTAAATATGTGAGAAAATCAAAAGTATAACTTTCTGCATTGATCGGTATGGGTTAGCTAATACTGAAATATCTGATTATTTATTGCATATTTATTATTAGATTTGTATTTAGTATACCTGAGGCAAATTCTCTTAAAAATTTGACAATGTTTCAGAACTATATAACTGAAAAAATCAAAAGCCTGTTACTAAACCTATTACCTATTACCTATTACTGAAAGACCTATTACTGAAATTTATAAAAAAATATTTATTGCATATTTATTATTAGATTTGCGTTTAGCATACCTAAAGCCAATTCTCCTGAAAATTTGACAAAGTTTCAGTAATAAATAAGTGCGAAAATCAAGAGCGTAACTTTCTGCATTGACAAGTATGGGATAAGCTATTACTGAAATTTCTGAAATATTATTTATTGCATATTTATTATTGCATTTATCTTTAGCACACCTTAAGATAATTTTTCCTAAAATTTAACAAAGGTTCAGTCTTAAATAAGTGAGAAAATCGAAAGTACAACGTTCTGCATTGATAAGTATGGGTTAGCTATTACTGAAATACCTGAAAAATGTTTTATTGCATATTTATTACTAGATTTGTGTTTCTTACGCCTAAAGCTAATTATTCTGAAAATTTGACAAAGTTTCAGTATTAAATAAGTGAGAAAATCAAAAGCGTAACTTTCTGCATTCACAAGTATAGGTTAGCTATTACTGAAATTTATGAAAATTTATCTATTGCATATTTATTATTAGATTTGTATTTAGCACACCTAAAGATAATTCTCCTGAATATTTGACAAAGTTTCAGTATTAAATAAGTGAGAAAATTAAACATGTAAATTAAAGTATTGACACGTATGGATTAGCTATTACTGAAATTTCTGAAAAATTATTTATTGCATATTTATTATTAGATTTGTGTTTAGTATACCTGTAGCCAATTTTCCTGAAAATTTGACAAAGTTTCAGTAATAAATAAGTGAGAAAATCAAAAGCGTAACTTTCTGCATTGACAAGTATGGATTAGCTATTACTGAAATTTCTGAAATGTTGTTTATTGCATATTTGTTATTGCATTTATGTTTAGCACACCGGAAGCTAAGTTTTCCTAAAATGTAACAAAGGTTCAGTCGTAAATAAGTGAGAAAATCGAAAGTACAACTTTCTGCATTGATAAGTATGGGTTAGCTATTACTGAAATTCCTGAAAAATGATTTTTTGCATATTTATTATATCCGTGTTTAGTATACCTGAAGCCAATTCTCCTGAAAATTTGACAAAGTTTCAGTATTAAATAATGGAGAAAATCAAAAGCATAACTTTCTGCATTGACATGTATCTGTTAGCTATTACTGAAATTCCTGAAAAATTATTTATTTCATATTTATTATTAGATTTGCAGTTAGCATACCTGAAGCCAATTCTCCTGAAAATTTGACAAAGTTTTAGTAATAAATAAGTGCGAAAATCAAAAGCGTAACTTTCTGCATTCACAAGTATAGGTTAGCTATTACTGAAATTTATGAAAATTTATCTATTGCATATTTATTATTAGATTTGTATTTAGCACACCTAAAGATAATTCTCCTGAATATTTGACAAAGTTTCAGTATTAAATAAGTGAGAAAATTAAAGATGTAAATTAAAGTATTGACACGTATGGATTAGCAATTACTGAAATTTCTGAAAAATTATTTATTGCATATTTATTATTAGATTTGTGTTTAGTATACCTGTAGCCAATTCTCCTGAAAATTTGACAAAGTTTCAGTAATAAATAAGTGAGAAAATCAAAAGCGTAACTTTCTGCATTGACAAGTATGAATTAGCTGTTACTGAAATTTCTGAAATGTTGTTCATTGCATATTTGTTATTGCATTTATGTTTAGCACGCCTGAAGCTAAGTTTTCCTAAAATGTAACAAAGATTCAGTCGCAAATAAGTGAGAAAATCGAAAGTACAAGTTTCTGCATTGATAAGTATGGGTTAGCTATTACTGAAGTTCCTGAAAAATTTTGTATTGCATATTTTTACCAGATTTGTGTTTCGTACGCCTAGAGCTAATTATTCTGAAAATTTGACGAGGTTTCAGTATTAAATAAGTAAGAAAATCAAAAGCGTAACTTTCTGCATTGACAAGTATGGGTTAGCTATTACTGAAATTTCTGAAATGTTATTGATTGCATATTTGTTATTGCATTTATATTTAACACACCTGAAGCTAATTTTTCCTAAAATTTAACAAAGTTGCAGTATTAAATAAATGAGAAAATCAAAAGCGTAACTTTCTGCATTGGTAAGTATGAATTAGCTATTACTGAAATTTCTGAAAATTTATTTATAACATATTTATTACTAGATTTGTGTTAAGTACAGCTGAAGCTAATTCTCCTGAATATTTTACAAAGTTTCAGTATTAAATAGGTGAGAAAATCAAAAGCGTAACTTTCTGCATTAACAAGTATGGATTAGCTATAACTGAAATTTCTGAAATGTTGTTCATTGCATATTTGTTATTGCATTTATGTTTAGCATACCTGAAGCTAAGTTTTCCTAAAATGTAACAAAGGTTCAGTCGTAAATAAGTGAGAAAATCGGAAGTACAACTTTCTGCACTGATAAGTATGGGTTAGCTATAAGAGAAATTTATGAAAACTTAATAATTGCATATTTGTTACTAGATTTGTGTTTTGTACACCTGAATATAATTCTCCTGAAAATAATTTCATCAGACTCTATTTCTTATTTTAATATGCTATACAGTAGTTAAATTTTCTTAGCATAATATGTTATAAATAGTAGTAAAACTTTCTAGAAAAATACAGGGTGTTCAATAATGTTATTTTCCTGGGACACACCTTACTCGTAGAAAAATTTAACAATTCTACTATTATGGTTGCATTACAATTGAGATATCTTCAAATATCACACGCGCATGCATGGAATCGTACAAGTTTAATAGCTAACGAGGAAGCATTCTCATAATCTTGTGGTTGGAGTTCATCAATTGTTGTTCGGTCTCGCATCGCCTGTCCCAAATTCGGCGCGCCGTGCATCACAGCACGTATACTTTTTTACATCCCATCCTCACGCTTAATTTAATTAATTATTCATTTAATTACACCTCCTCGATTCGTTTCTAATTCAAATAATGAAAAATAGAGGCATTAATTAATTGGTAATAATTATAATTACATTGAGCGGTGTGTTAATTAAATTACAGGTAATTAAGTAATTATTTGTCCGCTGCTAAAACCGAACGAGCCAGTGCATGGAATTTATTTTTCTCTATATTTATTTGAATGTAAAATATTGAAACATTTTTTTTTCTTAGCTTTTTTCTTTTAAACTTAGTTATAATCCAAGAAAATTTCCGCGAATCCAATGATAATAAATAAGAGAATTCATTGTTTTTTCAAGATGATTTTAACAAAACCAATCCTACAAAATTTCCGTAATTAAATTACAGGTAATTAGGTAAGTATATGTCCACTGCTAAAACCGAACGAGTCAGTGCATGGAATATATTTTTCTCTATATTTATTTGAATGTAAAATATCGAAACTTTTTTTTTCAAACATAGTAATAATACAACAAAATTTCCGAAAATCCAATCATAATTAATGAGACAATTAATTTTTTTTAAGAAGATTTTTCAAAAAATTCCAGTAAAATAGTTTGAGAGAGCTTATGTCTAACATCAATAATTAGGTGTGTGAGTTGCCGCAAGTTTTCTTGTTATGCCGAATCACTTTGGACCTTCATGTTTGGACCGAAAGCTCACGGGCTTCGAAGCTACGAACCTTGGCATAAGAAGCAATGCATTAGCCTCTCGTCAGCAGGTTGCTTGTCGAATAAAACCATTGTAAATGCCAAGTATTTCTATCAAAAATGATGTGCACTGTATATAATTACTTAAAGTAAAATCGATTCCTTAATCGAATCAGTCATTAGTGCCAATTACTGTAATAACCCCGATTGCTCATCCATCAAATCAATCCCATGCGCGATGATCACTTCTTCCCCAGCGCACCCTTTCCACGATATACGGACGCAGGTGTCGCGTCACCCGTTATTAATTTTTGTCCCGAGAAATTCGTCCAGATAAGGCGGTAATTTCCCCACCTGCTTCCTGAGTGCCATCGTTAATACTCCGCCGATACAGGTAATGGAGAAATAATTGCGCCCCCCGCCTGAGAAGGGATGGAAGCCGAAGGTGTGCGCGATTTCGCCCCCGGCGAAGGCACGGCCTCAGGTGATCGCATGGCGTGCATTTCTGTTAATTAATCGCTTAATAGTGTTATTAATCGAATCACCGCGTCGAATCGTTTGCCGTTTCATTTCGCGCTCAATGGCCCGGATCAAGGGCGCCCTCCAAGGGCGTCTAGGTGAGAGCGAACGGCAAAGATGTAATTGTCAGTTGGATTTCATTGTACCTACGTCTTGAAAAAATACGCTCCAGATTTGGAAATATGTTGCATTTTTCTCACCTTGTGTACACAATTACAGTAATCATTAAATTCTATCAATTCATTTCTTGAAAGAACATTATTTATTATAACAATACATGAGGAGCAGACTTCCAAAATGAGTTTAGTCCATTTTGCATAATTTTCAGGAAATAAGCAAACGTACTCTGAAGAAATTGATAAATTTTAGTAAAATGCTAGGTATCAATAAATTGTAAAAAAAAAATATTTTTTGCTTAATCAATTCAGAAATAACGAAAAGATAGAGCATTAATGGTTTATGATTGTCTGGTATGGACAAAACTCTCTTTGTTTGTAAAGTTCAGGGACCTAATGGTGTTTGACAGTAAAAGACAAGAGAAATTTCAGAAAATAAATATTTTTTACAAAATAAACATAAAAAAACAAATTTGAAACAAATTTTAATTCAAAATTTGTAACTTATACTTTCATCCCACAGAAACTTGTTGTGCATAAAACGCATCTCCTATTGGGACTTTGGGCAAGACCTGTACTTAATCCTAATTCCTGTAACCCTAATTCTTGTAACGAAATACTATTGCAGGATTTATGCTTGCAAGGGTATGTGAAATTATCCAAATTTGAATCAAAATCGGAATACCTAAGGTAATTGAAAAAAAGTTTAAAACAACCTCGAAAAAGTTTGCAATCTAACCTACCTTATTGGTTTCTTCTTTCCTTGCTTGTCTCGTGCTATTTTCTCTTACGAGTTGCGCGATCACTATCTCCTACTACATGTTCACATTCCATTGTTTATTTATTTATTTTTTCAACATAAATACAGCAATAACTCATAAACAGCGTCAAAACGTGAATGACATTCGCCCAAGTACATTCAAAACGCATGTAATGCACAAAACGCGTTTTGAAAGTCGGTGTGTAGTGGACAAAATTCACTTTGAAAGTCCAACCAACTCTGTTCGAAAATTTTGCATAGACCTAAATGCGTTTGAAATAAATCTGTGCATAAAAAAAATAGGCCATCCCGATTCTTCGTTTCTTAAGATTACTGGAAAATTATAACGGTTTCATGTAAACTGTGCAACTTCAGGAAGTGCAGGCTTTGTAAGCTCATATTACACCTGGAAAATAGAATCTGTTTTCAGAAAAAGTTTTCAGCTTCTGACGCCACTCCTGGAAAATTGTAACGGTTTTCAGGAAAAATTATAGAATTCTACGAATCCACAAAGCTTACAATTCATATATACAATTTTCCAGGAGTGGTGTCAGAAATTACCATTTTATTTTTTTTCCAGATTTTTCAGAAAACAGATTCTTTTTCCAAGGAATAACGTTGGCTTATAAGCCTACACTTCCTAGAGTTGCACAATTTAAATTAATCCCCTTATAATTTTCTAGTAATAACTTCAGAAACGAAGCTTCTAAAGTTTTCCTAAATTTTCCAGGAATAACCTGGGCTTACTGGAGTTGCACAATTTACATGAAAACCGTTATCCAAAAACAATTTCAGAAACAACGAATTTTTAAAATTGACCAAATTCAATTTTGTAAGAAAAACATAAGAACTCTGTTTCCTATTATTCCTTATATATCATCACTTTTCATGGTTACAGATTTTAATTCAGAAACCAACATTTCTTAGAGTTGAAAACGGTTTTCCAGAAACAACTTCAGAAACTTCAAACTTCAGAAACAGAAAGGTTGAACTAGTACAATTTTCTGGAAAAAACATAAGAACTCTACATTTCTTATTAGTCCTTACGTGTCATAATTTTATATAATTACAAATTTAAATTCAGAAACCAACATATCTTAGAATTGTTCCAATTTTCATTTAAATTATTTGTATTTTTAGGAATAATTTCAGGAGTCCATATTGGTTTTAGTTGTCAATGAAAATTTTCCTGAAAACTTATTGTATTTTTAGCACAAAGCTTACAATAGTAGAATTCTATAATTTTTCTTGAAAACCGTTACAATATTCCAGGACAATCCAGGTTTTCATGTCAATTATGCAAATCTAGGGAGTGTAGGCTTATAATGCCAGGTTATTCCTTGAAAATAGAATCTGTATTCAGAAATAACCTTAAAAAAATATGAATTCTGACGCCACTCCTGGAAAATTGTAACGGTTTTCAAGAAAAATTATAGAATTCTACGAATTGTAAGCTTTGTGCTGAGAATAAAAATAGATTTCAGGATAATTTTCATTTATTCCTGGAAATTTTAAATCTACAATCATGTAAAATGATGATACTCAATAATAATAGGAAATGTACATTGATTATGTTTTTATTACTTATAATATTGAGCACGTGAAGATTTGGTTCAAACAATAATACACTTGTGTAATTTTCCTTTATAAAAGTTTATGCATTTCTTATGTTTTTTCTGCAAAATTGAACTGGTTTTTAGAAATAATCGCTAACTTTCAAAATTATTCGTTTCTGATGTTATTACTGGAAAATTATAATGATTTTCATGTAAGTTGTGCAACTCCAAGAAGTGTAGGCTTTTAAGCCCAGATTGCACTTGGAAAACCGAATCTGTTATCAGAAAAAACCTTAAAAAATTGTTAATTTCTGACGCCACTCCTGGAAAATTGTAACGGTTTTCAGGAAAAATTATAGAATTGTATGAATTGTGTTCTTAGTGCTGAAAATAAAAATAGTTTTCAGGAATATTTTCATTTACAACTAGAACTAGTGTGGATACCTGAAATTATTTCTAAAAATAAAAATAATTTGAAGGAAAATTGGTATAACTCTAACAAGTGTTGGTTTCTGTAGTTATTTCTGAAAAATTTAAATCTGTAATCGTGTAAAATGATGCCATTCGAGGAATATTAGTAAATGTAGATCGATTATGTTTTATAACATATATTATTGAGCACGTGAAGGTTTAATTGAAACAAGTGTAGGCTTGTAAGCCCAGGTTATTCCTGAAAAATTGAATCTATTTTCAGGAGAAACTTCAAGAATTGTTCATTTCTGAAGGCACTCCCGGAAAATTGTAACAATTTTTAGGGAAAATTATAGAATTCTACGAATTGTAAGCTTAGTGCTGAAAATAAAAATTGTTTTCAGGAAAATTTTCATTTACAGCTAGAACCAGTGTGGACACCTGAAGTTATTTTTAAAAATAAAAATAATTTAAAGGAAAATTAGTATAACTTTAAGAAATGTAGGTTTCTGAAACAATTCCCGGAAAATTTAAATTTAGAATCAAGTAAAATGATGCTACTCAAAGAATAATAGGAAATGTAGATTGATTGTTTTTATAACATATATGTTATTGAGTACGTGAAGGTTTGATTCAAACCATTAATATGCTTGAGTACTTTTCCTTCACAAATTTTATGTATTTCTTATGTTTTTCCCGCAAAATTGAACTGGTTTTTAGAAATAATCCCTAACTTTCAAAATTATGCGATTCTAAAGTTATTACAGGAAAATTATAACGGTTTTCATGTAAATTGTGCAACTCCAAGAAGTGTAGGCTTATAAGCCTAGGTTATTCCTGAAAAATTGAATCTGTTTTCAGGAGAAACTTCAAGAATTGTTAATTTCTGAAGCCACTCCTGAAAAATTGAATCTGTTTTTTGGGAGAAACTTCAAGAATTGTTAATTTCTGAAGCCACACCTGGAAAATTGTAACAGTTTTCAGGAAAAATAATAGAATTCTACGAATTGTAAGATTAGTGCTGAAAATAAAAATAGATTTCAGGAAAATTTTCTTTTACAGCGAGAACTAATGTGTATACCTGAAGTTATTTCTAAAAATAAAAATAAGTTAAAGGAAAATTGGGATAACTCTAAGAAATGTTGGTTTCTGAAGATATTCCTGGAAAATTTAAATCTGTATTCATGTAACATGATGCCACTTAAGGAATAATAATGGATACTAACTTTAGAACAAATATTATTGAGTACGCGAAGAAAAATAATACACTTGGGTAACTTTCCTTCGCAAATTTTATGTATTTCTTATGTTTTTCCTGCAAAATTGTACTGGTTTTATAAATATAGCAAAAATTGTGTCAATGTGATCAGTGATCAAAATTTTATCATGTTTCGATACAGATTTGACAGTCTGGCAGTTGACAGTTTGACAGTTCACAGTTTGACAATTGACAGTTTGACAGTTTAAATTTCACAAATGACAAAATTATAAAAATCTGCACACGAAGTTTCAAAAAGTTGAACGATTGCAAAACTAAATAAATCCTTCAAGCTTTTATATGCAATCCTCATAAATATTGCCAAAAATTCAGAAATTTGCGAGGACCACACTCTTAGAAATAAACTGATCAAGTGCGAAAACTTTTACAAGGCACCATCATTCACTTATACTTCGTCCAGTAATTTCAAAATTGCATTAACAATGAAAAATGCAGCATATTCTGATTTATTTATACAGCAATCAATTAAATATTAAAAATTATACAAAAAATGTTGCTACCAAAATTATGTCACAATGGTGTTCACAAAGCAATGTTTTTCACAAAAATTGCTCTCTAATTTTGTATTTTGCAATTATATAGCAAAAATGGTGACAATGTAATGTTAATACAATAATATTTAAAAAAATATATCCAAATTTTATCAAGTTTCGATACAGGCTTGTCAGTTTGATATTTGACAGTTTGACAGTTGATAGTTGGATAGTTGACAATTTGACAGTTGACAGTTTGACAGTTGACTGTTTGACATTTGAAAGTTTGACGGTTGACAGTTTGACAATATAAATTTCAGCATTAAGAAAATTATAAAAATTTGCACACGAAGTTTCAAAAAATTTAACGATTGCAAAACTAAATAAATCCTACAAAATTTTATATGCAATCCTCATAAATATTGCCAAAAATTCAGAAATTTGCGAGAGCCACTCTCTTAGAAATAAACTGATCAAATGCGAGATATTTTACATAGCACCATCATTAACTACTTACTACTTATACTTCGTCCAGTAATTCCAAAATTGCATTAGCAATGAAAAATGCAGCAAATTTCACCTTATCGATAATATTTCAAAATATCCATACAGGAATTAATGAAATATCAAAAATTATACAAAAAATGTTGCTACCAAATCTATCTCATAATGGTGTTCACAAAGCAATGTTTTTCACAAAAATTGCTCTCAAATTTTGTATTTTGCAATTATAGTAAAAAATTGTGTTAATGTGATGTTAATAAAATGATACTTAAAAAATATATATATATCATAATTTTATCAACAGACTTGTCAGTTTGACAGTTGACAGTTTGATAGTTGATAATTTGAAAGTTGACAGTTGACACTTTGGCAGTTGACAGTTTCACAGTTTCACAGTTTAAATGTCACAATTGACAAAATTATAAATATCTGCACACAATGTTTCAAGAAGTTAAACGATTGCAAAACTAAATAAATCATTCAAAGTTTTATATGCAATTCTCATAAATATTTCCAAAAATTCAGAAATTTGTGATGTTTTCAGGAGAAACTTCAAGAATTGTTAATTTCTGAAGCCAGTCCTGGAAAATTGTAACAGTGTTCAGGAAAAATTGTAACGGTTATCAGGAAAAAATGTATAATTCTACGAAGTACAGTTCTCAGGAAAACACTTTGAGCTGTAAAAATGACATGCTCCTGAATATAAAAATCATTATGCGGAAAATAATGGTAACATGATTGAACGAACCGACAAATAGTTATTTATGATGCAAGTTCATAAAGCAGCACTTTACGAAAATGTATTATACAAAGTTTTTTCTACGACAACTATTATGAAAATCAGATGTTTTTTTTTAATTAGTGAGAGAATGGGAACTTTAAATAAGATGCTACCTCTTTGGCTGCTTCTCCAATTTTATGAATTCCCATTACTATTCCATGGCAGACCCCATTATGGTATCTTAGGAAAAATCTCTGCTCTTTCATACCAGCTTGTCTGAGTAAAGCATATTTTCTGTGTGTATTGCCAATGACAGTAAATGATCGTTTCTTGGGAGTTTTACTATCAGGGATTTTAATTAGCAGAGTCGATCCTTAGTATTCAATATCGTGAACTTTCATTTTTACCAGCTCGTCACACCGACAGGCACCAGATATCCCAAATATCAAAATAACCTAAAAAAAACAGGCATTATTTCAAACTTTTAGGCATGAAGTAATTTTACATTTATCCTCAAATATTTTCGATCTGGAGCATTACACAGGAAATTATCAATTTCTTCTTTAGTTAGGACTTTTGCCTTTTTTGGTATGTAGCTTTCATTTTGTTTCTTCAAGAATGCACGAAGATGTAAGTATTTACTAATATCCACTTCATGTTTAATACTCAATAATGTCCATAACATAGAGTATTGTGACAATATAGATGAAGATTTCATGTTGTTCTTCTGCTTCAGTTCGGTAAAATAAGCTATTAACACATTTTGCGAATAATTGTCTACGTTCTTCTACATGCACCATTTAATGAGTCTTCGGTAAGCAACC
Source organism: Othius punctulatus (assembly GCA_951805005.1). Classification (NCBI taxonomy): domain Eukaryota; kingdom Metazoa; phylum Arthropoda; class Insecta; order Coleoptera; family Staphylinidae; genus Othius; species Othius punctulatus. The sequence continues at coordinate 20,435,377 of OX638146.1, forward strand.
TTATAAAAACTCGCCGATTTTCTAGACAGCAATCCTTTTACAGCAGCTTGTGCTATTGAGTAATTTCAGCTGATTCGTGAGGTGTGCACTAGATAATAACACAGTTTTGAACAATTGAAAACTGTAAATGACAATTTCTTATTGTTCTGTTTATTACAAATTCATCCATAGCCACCACAGATGCTCGTTTTGTATTTTTCACCTTTTGTCTTTAATATATTTTTGAAGAAAACTATTCTTGCGTTTGAAGTAACATGTTTTATTTGGAGAAAAAACAACTTTGTGTGCTTCGTCTATATTTGCGACAAACTTACAGATTCACCACACAAAGTGTAACTTTTTCTCCTAATAAAACAATATACTATTACACACTATCGTTTTTATCGAATTAGTACTATTTTTTTTTATAAACTTTCGATGGCGCATTATTATTAAACAATAATCACTTGGCTATCTGGTAGATACTAGTGTAACGCATTTTACATATACATACATACATGTCTTTCCGGTTAGCACTTCATACTTCTTTGCATCTTTAATTAGCAGATATTTTGCTGAGATTGAATCTCGGGTTCTAAACAATAATGCGAGTCAACTTGAGCGTTTCGTGAGCGCAGAATTCCAAGCGTCTTGCAGTAGCTCGTAAACCTTGTTTTTTGCGAGTGTGTCATCAGCCTGATTGATAATGGAGGAGCAAATCACATAATCACCTCAAATGGCAACCATTCACGGTGATTTTGCGCAGTCATGCCGTACGTCTGCGTTATTAAATCAATTCGAATTGGATTGGCTTAGGTCAGGACGAGTTGGGATGTATACCAAATGCACTGCGGTCTGCAGTTTTACTTCAATTCCGGATTTTTACGTCCACCAATTATTAATTCCACCTTCGAGTGTTCTGGATCTCTGGCCAGCTGATGCGTTGCGGAATGCTGCGTCATTACGATGTTGATCTCGCGCTGGAAAACGCGAAACGAATGTGAAAAAAGGCGAAGAAGGCAGAGGACGTGGCGATGGGATCGCGTCGATGAAAGAGGAATAATCGGAATTATCATTTCGGTGCCTGTGCCTTCTGCATGCGTGCGTATTTTAAATAAAGCCATAAAACCTTGCCGAGCGCCGATCCTTAGCGCGTGCTAGAGCAGGATCTCCTCAGGAGCAAGCAGGACGAGGAGACTGTGCCGCCGTAAAAACAAAGCGCTCACAATAATAATAATAAGTATAAATATAACGTAACACCGTCAGCAGACGATAAACAAAATCAAATCGTACCGTTCCATCTCCATAGTTGCACGTAAACCCGAGATCGCCGTATTTATTTTACAAATTTATGGGCGAAGATCGCATCTCGGCCCCGCAATTATACACGTGATATATAGGCTAACCTGGCCGACACCGAGAATGCTACCTGAATATCATATTATATACCTGTTACGCTGCGCTTTTTAAATATTACTTATACACTCGCACACACGGCCAAACATGAGCACAGCGGAGAGAAAGAAACGTGCCCATAGGTGTGCATGTGCGGCAAGGAAACGCATTCGGCAATAACAATAACAGTAACGGCTTCATTCTTCCACTCGAGATCGCGACGACTTTCGTACCCGAAACAAAGAATCGAGCCGCGCCGGAGGAATGAACAAAATGTTATCTTGACAAATCGAAATGTTAACTAATAACAAAGCTGTGTTATTGCTCATAGCCACATCATTACATGCAATTTATATTCCTACCGATTAATCACCGCGAGCTCAGATAGCTTTGGTTGAAATTATACCAAATTCAATCGAAGAAGCAACCATACTTGTTGTTTTCTTATTCACTTGTTCCAAGCTCCAATTAGGTTGCTAATAAATAAAATTGTATGAGTGAAATAATTATTCAAATAGGAAGTGGAGCTGAATTTTAATTAAAACCAAATTCAATCGAAAGATCAACCATACAATTCACTTGGAGGCGCCAATTCACTAATAATCACTAATAACAGGTCACTAATAAATAAAATCGTGTGTGCAAGCGAAGCGAGTGAAATAATTATTAAAGGAGGAAGTGGTGCTCAATTTTAATTGAAATTTTAACGCTCTTTGTTGAATTGAAAGCATATTCACATTTTGATTTTTCATTTGATCATTATTTCTGTGGCCACATGCTTTAAGGATATATGTCGACTTATATAAAAATTCATTGTATTAGGAATTTAAGAACCCAAACGTATAATACATCACTTACAAGAAGAATATAAATCTACAATGATCAGAGTGATCAAAAACTGGGGGGTCCCAAAAAAAAATAAGTATACTTATTCCTTCAAGTTTTGAAGATTTTTTCGAGAACACAAAAGTTTTACAGACTATAAAGGAATATGTCGACTTGAACTATTGTTGTCGTAATATGGTTCTTGGTAAATAGGTATGTATTTATATCTGTATAGCAGGCAAAAAACTTATAGTATATTTTAAATTCTGATATACTACAAACATATATTGGCACTTATATCGTTTTAGCAAAACAACAACCGGAGATAAGTATACTTATATCATTTACTTATATTCTAATATTTATATGTATTAGATGCATTTGCTTTAATGTTCAGTATACAATTGGTGAAGAGAATATGGATCATTTTTTAAGAGACCTAGAAATATTTACAGAAGAAGGTATGGACTTCTTAGAATTTGGCTAAAAGATGGTGGTTCTCCACTCCTAACATAGAAGAGTTCATTATTAAAAGGACATGATTCTAGAATCAGATCCCAATAAGCATAAAATTTTCATTCCTAAAAAAATCGAGGGGGCAAAGTCGATTATAAAAAACATCAAAATAGAAAATAGAACATATTTGTATTACTTCTAATTAAACTGGTATATAACGTTTGGACTGGAGCAACTAAATAGTGTTTTTAAACTAATTTTGTGCACTGAATTCGAATCTGTAACATTTTTTTCCTTCAAGTTTTCAATATTTTTCGAGAACGCTAAAGTTTTACAGATTATAAAGGACTATGTCGACTTGTACTATTGTTTTATATCTTTACAGCAGGCAAATAACTTATAGTAAATTTAAAATTCTGACATACTACAAACATATATTGGCACTTATATCGTTTTAGCAAAACAACAATCAGAGATAAGTACACTTGTATTATTTTAGCAAAGTATACATTAAATGGTATTAGATGCATTTGCTTTAAGGTTATGTTCAGTATACAATTGGTGAAGAGAACATGGATCTTGATTTAAGAGACATAGAGATATTTACAGAAGAAGGTATGGACTTCTTAGAATTTGACTAAAACGATGGTGGGATCGATACTCCTTCTAACATAGAAGGATTCATTATTAAACGGACCTGATTTAAGAATCAAATCCCAATAAGCATAAAATTTTCATTCCTAAAAAAAATCGAGGGGCAAAGTCGATTATAAAAAACATAAAAATAGAGAACAAACATATTTGTAATTAAACTAGAAACACTTCTAATTAAACTGGTATATAAGGTTTTGGACTGGAGCAACTTAATAGTGTTTTTAAGGTAATTTTGTGCGCTGAATTCGAATTTCTAACTTTTTTTTGTATCAGGTCAGGTTTGTGAGATATAAAATATCAATGTTTTCGTATGTTTTTAATAAAAAAATGTTAATTTATTCAAAAATAAATGAAATTTCAAAAGTAAATGGCAGTGTTTGAACATCTTTGTATTTATGAACTTTTTAGAATTTGGCTAAAATGATGATGGTATCGATACTCCTAACATAGAAGAGTTCATTATTAAAAAGACATGATTCAAGAATCAAATCCCAATAAGCGTAAAATTTTCATTCCTAAAAAAATCGAGGGGCAGAGTCAATTATAAAAAACATAAAAATAGAGAAAAAACATATTTGTATCCCTTCTAATTTAACTGGGATATAAGGTTTTGGACTGGAGCAACTAAATAGTGTTTTTTAAGGTAATTTTGTGCGCTGCATTAGAATCTGTAACTGTTTTTTCTATCAGGTCAGGTTTGCGAGATATAAAATATCACTGTTTTCGTATGTTTTTAATAAAAAAATGTTAATTCATTCAAAAATAAATGAAACTTCAAAAGTAAATGGCAGTGTTTGAACATCGTTTGTATTTATGGTCTTCTTAGAATTTGGCAAAAATGATGGTGGTATCGATACTCCTTCTAACACAGAAGAATTCATTATTAAACGGACAGGATTCAAGAATCAAATCCCAATAATGATAAAATTTTCATTCCTAAAAAAATCGAGGGACCAAGTCGATTATAAAAAACATAAAAATAGAGAACAAACATATTTGTAATTAAACTTAAAACACTTCTAATTAAACTGGTATATAAGGTTATGGACTGGAGCAACTTAATAGTGTTTTTAAGGTAATTACGTGCGCTGAATTCGAATCTGTAACTTTTTTTTATCAGGTCAGGTTTGCGAGATATAAAATATCATTGCTTTCGTATGTTTTTAATAAAAAAATGTTGATTTATTCAAAATTAAATGAAATTTCAAAAGTAAATGGCAGTGTGTGAACATCGTTTGTATTTATGGACTTCTTAGAATTTGGCTAAAATGATGATGGTATCGATACTCCTTCTAACATAGAATAATTAATTATTAAACGGATATGATTCAAGAATCAAATCCCAATAAGCGTAAAATTTTCATTCCTAAACAAAAACGAGGGGCAAAGTCGATTATTAATGACATACAAATAGAGAACAAACATATTTGTAATTAAACTTGAAACACTTCTAATTAAACTGGTTTATAAGGTTTTTGACTGGAGCAACTTAAAGTATTTCTAAGGTAATTTTGTGCGCTGAATTCGAATCTGTGACTTTTTTCAATCAGGCACGTTTGCGAGATATAAAATATCATTGTTTTCGTATGTTTTTAATAAAAAATTGTTAATTCATCCAAAAATAAATGAAACTTCAAAAGTAAATGGCAGTATGTGAACATCGTTTGTATTTATACACTTCTTAGAATTTGGCTATAATGATGGTGGTATTGATACTCTTTCTAACATAGAATAATTCATTATTAAACGGACATGATTTAAGAATCAAATCCCAATCAGCATAAAATTTTCATTCCTAAAAAAAATCGAGGGGCAAAGTCGATTATAAAAAACATAAAAATAGAGAACAAACATATTTGTGATTAAACTTGAAACACTTCTAATTAAACTGGTATATAAGGTTTTGGACTGGAGCAACTAAATAGTGTTTTTAAGGTAATTTTGTGCGCTGAATTCGAATCAGTAACTTTTTTTTCAATCAGGCACGTTTGCAAGATATAAAATATCATTGTTTTCGTATGTTTTTAATAAAAAAATGTTGTTTTATTCAAAAATAAATGAAATTTGAAAAGTAAATGGCAGTGTTTGAACATCGTTTGTATTTATCTGGGTTAGTTTCACGTATTGGAGTCCAGCAATAATCTCCCAGTATACTTTTGTCCCAAAACCCTTTCTGATTGAAATTGAAATTTCTTTCAATTTTCGTTAAATCTTCGTTCTCTTGTTCTCCTTGTTCTCCTTTTCGTTCACCTTGTTCTTGTGCTCCTTGTTCATCACTCACCGTACGCAGGTTTTGTGGACAATAGTTCAAATCTAAATGGAAAAAATGCACATTTGAGTGACATCCGTGCACCTAATTCACAATAATTTTTCAATAATTCAGTAACAATTTGTCTGTAGTTATCACTTTTCTTGTTTCCAAGGAAAGCATCTACGATGCTTTTGAAAGATTGCCGGGCCGCAGATTCTTTCTCTGATAAACATTATGAGAAATAATTATCATTCAATAACTTCCTAATCTGAGGACCAACACATATGCCTTCTGTAATTATAGCATATGAAATTGTAGGAAAAACTGCTACCAAATGTTTAAAAGCAGCACCATCTTTATTCAAAGCCTTGACAAAGTTTTTGAAAAGACCTAGTTTTATATGCAGTGGTGGTAATAGAACGTCATTTGGTTCAATTAATGGATTATTCATTTTCCAGCAGAATACTCTGTTCTTTGTAACCAATCTTTTCTGGTGTAATGATGACTTGATGACTCGATTTTTCATATTGATCCCAACAAATTTTGATAAACAAAAATAACAATCGGTTTGGTAATTACTTTGCTCTATGAATATTACTGGAACTGAACAGTCGAAATATTTCCTCTCGACATTCGACCACTTGTATAAAATACCTCTGCAACTAATGCAAAACAATGTCAGTGTTCACGTTTTGTCTAAATTTCTTACAGCAATACCAAAGTAATGTAAACATGCATATTTTAACGGTTCTGTTATTGCATATCCTTTTTTTCCAACCATATATTTACCACAAGTAAAGCAGAAATAGCTTGAATTAGTAACACATGATCTACTTGACATATTTGAGCACTACTATTATGAAGATAGAGAATAAATGTGGGTTTTCGTTAAATTACTATACAGTAGCACCATCCATGCGACATAAAAAGAACTAGACCTGATAGCGCAATGCTGGTGGTATATTTGAATTCTACACACCTAAATTACTTGGACAACATCCTCCTCTTTTCCAGTAAATTTTTTTATTTTTATTTGTAATATTGTGTTATTTAAATAAAACAATTTTACTTTGTGACTTCCTATAACACATTTATTTTACAAAAATAATTTACTGACTGCAGTTTCGACTACTCTATAGTCATTGTCAACCTAAGTGACTAAGTAAAATTGTTTTATTTAAGTCATTTACCATGTTCCAAAAGTAACGGCTACCAGTATACAGTATGGTGTTATTTGATAATAAACGGGAGGATAATAAACGTGAGTACAAGGAATGTTTTTAAGAAATTTGGTTGAAACAAAAAAAAGTACCATAAGCTATACTTAACACAATAGAATCCTCACATAGTGTACGCAGGGGTGATCTACAAGGCAAACATCCAAAAAACAGTCTTAGTGATGAAATTGTTGAAAAACTGAAGAACCATATCTTGTCGTTTCTTTCGTATAAATCAGATTTCAGACGTCGTCATACTAACAAAATGTATTTAGGAAGTAATCTTAATATATGAGTAATATATTATAGTTATTGTAAAGCTGAAGAAACCTCTTCATCTATTTTAACTAAGCGCAAAATATTTATAAAAACTGAGTTTAACTAGTTAAAAGTTAAGTTAAAAACGACAGCTCTAGCTGCCTGAACTACATGAGACTCATTAACCAAAGATAAAGATAATTTTTTTTTATTTAATTTTTTTATTTAATGTAATTCTAAAATAAAATACAGAAATAGTGGATTATTGTTTCTTATTCTTATATCTACTTATAATAATTCTTAAAGAAAAATAACAAATTATCCATTTTCACAACGACATTTATTTCTCTAAATGTACATTTCAACCACTTCAATTACATGGTCATCTTCAGTAGACATTTGTACATTAGTATAAATGTCTGCTGTAGATGACCACGTAGTGGTTGAAATGTACATTTAGAGATATAAATACATTTCAACCACTTCAATTACATGGTCATCTTCAGTAGACATTTGTACATTAGTACAAATGTCTGCTGTAGACATTTGTACTAATGTACAAATGTCTACTGAAAATGACCACGTAGTGGTTGAAATGTACATTTAGAGAAATAAATGTCGTTGTGAAAAAGGATAATTTGTTATTTTTCTTTAAGTATTAATATTTCACAAGCTCATAATAATTCTATTACTTAAGCGTGCATTATTTGTACTTTATAAGGTAAGTAGGCTATATAATTTAGTAAATTATAGATTACATATTTTCATCTCTGCAAAGATGATAAGGTTAGTATTAGAATTACCAGCGAAAAACACCAGAATAAAGAAATTGCAAGAAAGTCACTACACATTAAAGTATTTACATTGGATCTACAACAAGTGCTTTCTACACACCGTAAATAACTTCAAGTGAGGTTTTCTATAAGACAATTTTCTCCATATAATATAACAACCCATAACTACATGATCGTGCCTCAGGTATTTCGACACACTGTATGTGGGATGAGTCGAAGATTGGCTTTATCAAAATAGCTTCATATCTATATCACCTGCTGTTGAATATTTTACCAGAAGTGAAGCATGTAATATTCTTTTCAGATGTGGTGGTCAAAATGAGAATTGATATGTAATGTACTTTCTAAAATATCAAAACCATAAAACATGTTATTTCTTGTAGGGCATACACATATGGAATGTGAGTCAGATCATGCAATTATAGAAAAGAAGCGTATGGGTTCTCCATTTCCCATTCACATGCCACCTGGCTGGTGTAAGTTAGTTAGAATTTCAGCTGAAAATAAATTAAGAGATCTCTACCGGAATCTGCCTATCAAAAATATAGACCGACTATAATACGTCTAAAAAGTATACAATTTTGATATGTATTACGTACTTACTTATACTTAATTTTATTAAACAGTTTTTTAATTAATGTTTTTTATCACTTTTTAGTATTTATTATTATATTATTTTGAAAATAATGATATTTTAGAGGTTATGGTTAAAAAATGGATATTACTTAAGCAATAGTAGGGATATTAGGGGAGAATAGTAGGGGTAGTAGTGATTAATAATATCATAAGCTATTTTTCTGTCTGAGTATCGGCAGTAACGATATAAGTACACATATTATATCACCTTAATGCTTAACACAATTTTTACTTCTTGTGTACTAAGGAGATAAGTCATTCTATTAATAATGTTTTAAGGAAAACAAATTATATTTATTATTCCAAATATGTACCAATATACAGTATGTCCCCGGATCGAGTTCACAAAACGGTCTTTTTTTAAATTTTTACTTTAAAGAAAAAATGTTATAGGAATTATAATTTCTGCTTGGTCTGAAACTACCAGTTCAGTTATTGAAACTCTGATTTATTTATACAGCGTGGTGGCAAAATCAAAAATTTAAAATCTTATTTTGACACTTATTTATTTACTATTTGCAAAAATAATTTTAAATTACATCTAACAACGTTATAGAAAAATATAATCATTCAAACAATCCCCCAACTGCAGAAATGAATACTAAAAATTTTAAAAATCGCCTACGAGAGCCATTTGCATCGATAACTATTGAAGAAATACAAGACATTTTTCAGTAGTTCCACACCAGGCTTGAACGGTGTGAAGAAAATGGTGGAGGATTGTTTAAACAATGTTATTTTTCTAAAGTATCAAAATTAGATTTTTTTAATTTAGCCAACGCCCTGTATAAATAAATTAATGTTTTAAAAACTGAAACGGTAGTTTCAGGACCAATCAGGAATTTAAATTCCTATAACATTTTTACTTAAAAGTAAAAATGAAAAAAAATCCCTCTTGTAAACTCAATCCGGGAACATACTGTATATTAATAGGTTACAAAAATGTGATTTCACTTTCACTGGTAAGAACAAAATGAAAATGATAAGCGGATGCACAAAAACTTGTCTCCTGAAAAACTACATCTATTCATTTATTTCTTTAAAGGATCTGGCCACAGATTTTATGTTTGACCAACAATGAGACCAAGCATTTGTCTTCGTCATTCAGAATTTGCTATTTGTGTTTTATTTTTATTTTTTGTTGTTATTTATTTGATTTGTATTTATTTTTTGGAATATGTATGTAGCTTTCTGTTAATAAATATTACTATTATTCATATTCCCTTCAGTTTCGTCATCCAATTCGACTCCGGGACATAAACCTCGTTCAGTCGTTATCGTCTTCATCAATAAGAGGAAGAATTTTCCCCGTGAGCACATCCCATATAGCCGATCTTTGATCATTAAATTCATTCAGTCAATTCATGAACAAATACTGCCCATCATCAAGTAACGAAAAATTATTATCTTAAAATGTATGTTATCAATTAACTGACATTGCTAAATATCCAGTAGCACTATACGCTTTCAACTTAAATTTGAGAAAAAGTAAAGTCAGTTTCGTCATGAAAAGCAGCATCAAAGTTAGAAAAAGTAGAATCAAGTTCAGTGAAAGTACAATCCATTTCAGAAAAATAAGAAACATCAAATTCAGTAAAAGTAACATCGATTTCAGAAATAGTATATTAAGACATCAGACCGATAAGCGTGACATAACAGATCGGGAAAAAAATATATAACTACGAGAGGCCTACATTGCCGAGCACTCATTTTTCATATTTTTTTCATATACAGGGTGAGTTTTTCGGATGTTTAGTATGGGGATGCAATTTTTCCAAAAAACAAAAAGCTCATGAAATTGAACTCGTAAAACTGCAATTCTTTCCCCATTTAATCATCCCTCTATCTCCCTAGTTTCCGAGATCCCCATGCTAAACATCCGAAAAAACTCACTTCTTCTTCAATAAACTTCTTAAATATTGCGAAAAACTTTAAGAAACGATTTCTTGTCAATAAGAAGGGTCTTTTATATAAAGTAGGTTGACATAAGTCAAATTTGACATAATATTTAATAAAACTGTTTCACCTTAACATGTATACCGACACAAGTAGTGAAATGTGCGATATGCACTTTGTTTATGGCCTTGCAAACGCCAACGGATTTGAAGCTAGGCGACTTCATGAAGAACGTTATCCAAATCGCGTTATTCCACATCAGCTGAAGATGATATGGGGTACAAAAGATTTCGTTTAAGAATTCTCCAAACTCTTGACTAATATTTAAGGGCAATCTTCTTAGTACTTGTAGGCTGATCTTCGATTTCATTGAGAATCTGTTCTTTCATACGAGGATACATAGCTTCAGGGTGCCCTTTGTTAGAGGTTTATTTTTTGAAACCCCCAGTTTCACTTAAACGCCGATGTAAACGAGAAAACAGCATATACTACTTAATAAAAAAGGCCCCTCTTATTTCTTGACAAGGAATCGTTTCTTATAGTTTTTCGCAATATTAAGGAATCGTTCAGTCGTTATCGTCTTCATCAATAAGTGGAGGAATTTTCCCCGTGGGCACATCCCATATAGCCCATCTTTGATCATTAAATTCATTCGGTCAATTCATGAACCAATACTGCCAATCATCAAGTTGATGATTGGCATGTATCAGTTATGTATAACCCTGTATATAAATCCGTTCTAAAACGTCTGTTGACGTTGTCCGACATCCCATTTCCACTCTCCTCGGTTGACCCATTGTCCTTCTCGAAGGTCTCTAGCGCTCATCGCCTTTGCTATTCTTTCCTTCCACTGCCTTCTTGGTCTTCTCATCCCTTTTCGTCTGCGCTGGGATCCATTCCATCGCTCTTCTTCAAATTCGAGCTTCGCTCATCCTTTGGGCAACCATACCAGGTGAGTTGCTTTGTTTGAACAGCTGAGTATACAGTTCCTTCAATTCCCATTCGATTACGTATTTCTTCGTTTTTTTTTCATATTTTTTTATCGAATTCTTTATCAAGTACTTGAAGTATTAGGGGTAATATTTCATTAGGGGGTTGCAGGGCATACTTCTTCAGCACCTCGATCCTTCCCCACTATCACCCGACATCCCACGGGAATTCCTCACCGACAGCCCCGCCGATCTTATTTTTTCGCCCCATCCCGATCCAGGCGAATCCTCCCCAGGACCCGACCGGCGCCCCCCAGCACCCCCCGCTTTAATCTGTGATTTATGCAATTTTTGCCCGTTCCGCTCCGGTGCGGTCCTAACCCTTTTGTTTAAGTTCTAAATTACGGCCATAACTCAATTTGTATCCGATCTTACATTTTTTAATTACTCATTTCAACACTTTTAAACTTCCTTCGGCCCTCGCAGGGAGAGGAAAAAAGGGGTACGTTTCTGATAATTTGATTTGTTGCCGCGAGGGCGGAGCGTGTATACACTGGTTAATTGAACGGAAGTTATTTATTCGGCGGCGTTATTAAAACGCCCGAAAAAATTACGACCCCACGCGGGAAGAAGGGGCGGGCGAGGCGGGATTACGAAAAAATTGCTTCCTCGCTAATTGATTTTCTTCCCGGTAGTTAACAATGATGAGTTACCGTAATTGTTTCTTAACAATTCTAGAAATTTCAGTAATAGCTAACCCATGCTAGTCAATGCAGAAAGTTATATTTTCGATTTTTTCACCTATTTAATACTGAAACTTTGTCAAATTTTCAGGAGAATTAGCTTCTGGTGTACCAAACACACATTTAATAATCAATATGCAATTAATACATTTTCTGAAATTTCGGTAATAGCAAATCCATACTTGTCTATGCAGGAAGTTATACTTTGGTTTTCTTACTGATTTAATACTGAAACTTTGGCCCCTGCAGCATCGGTTATTTAATGGTGAGCGAGGGTTGAAGAGATAGGCCCGATTATATAGATTTTCTCGGAAAAAATTCATGAAATTTCGAGATAATCCCGGATTCTCGGTGTCACATTACGAAGGCATCCTCGGAAAAATCGCCTCCGCCATCAAAACTAACGACTCGGCCTGCGGATGACGAGGAATTCCAAGCCATCGATTCATGCCCGGGGATCACATTCCGATTCATCTCCCGCCCGTCCACGACCTCGGACTTATCGGGGAATTGATTGATTATCGGCAGTTAACGTAATGAGCTCCATTGGGGGGCGCCCACGCACCAAACACACTCATAACAGACTGCAGACACACACATACGTGGCGGTAGCCGGGGAGCATCATCGCGTCCAGATGGACACCGTCGTCATCATCATCATCATCTTCGGCTTAATGCTGAATTATGGACCCTGGATGAGCGGTCATTCGATCCGGAGGGTATCTGACACGGACGGACGGGCGAAAGTACACGCCGAGGATCTGTGAGCCTGTGATCGCTCTGCGCGGTTACATATTAATGCGATTTTCCGCTGGGTAATTGTTTTATAAATTGTTAATTAACTTTATTGCCTGCATTATCAAGAATTTCGAGTCGCCGCGTTTTATGTCGCGAACGTACGAGTTCTCGAGGGCACGTTATTTTTTAATATTTACTTCGCATTGTTCACACCAGACAACATTCAATTTGAGAAATGGGGTGTGAAATTTTTACTCGCCTCAATTTATCTGGTGTGTATGTTGTTTTTGCGTTGATGTGATTTTAATGACCTCCAATAACTAAATCAGTTTTTTGGAAGAAAAAATCTGATTAACACATACAAGAACGAGTATTTTACCTTACTGTTGAAACGAAGTTCTCGGAATTATGATACTTTTCATTTGGTTTCAAAAAATTAAGTAGTAGCACAAAAACTTTTATTCGAAAAATAAGTTTTGCCTTCTATCCATGTAAATGTAACTGTTCATGCACTTAATATCGCAATAAACTCTGTTGGCAGTTTGAATGACACTGCTGTTATACTAGCATAGTTCATGCCAGATAAGATGTCACCCTTCACATAAAACCGAAATCCCTCCTCTGCCCTGTCGGACTGGTAGACAGACATGCAAAGGTACAATTATCAGCTTAAAGTAAATCATTTTCGTATAAAACTTAGTCGTCTAATTGGTTGTAAAGAGTATATTTTTAAATATTTGCAATCCCTTTGCAGATGGATTTTTGGTTAAAAAAGTGAACATTAAAACATACTATTGCAAAATCTTCAAGTAATGCAAGTGACACTGCATTGTCAGATGAAGTTCAAGTACCCATCGAAGTACCCATTTCAAAGAAAATTAATTATCTGAGAGTATAAAGACGTGAAAATATGATGAAAATTATTTACAATTTGGATTTAACTGTGTGGGAGATGCAAATGCACCGAATGGTCTTTCGGTAGTATGCGAAAAGGTAATATGTAATAGCAGTTTGAATTCGGCAAAATTAAAGCGTCGCCTTGAAACGAACTATCCAAATCTTTGCAACAAAGGTGTTAAATATTTCAAACGTAAACATGATCAATTGAAGAACAAAACCAAAGCGTAAAGGTAATATGTGATAGCAGTTTGATTTCGGCAAAATTAAAGCATCACCTTGAAACGAACCATCCAAATCTTTGCAACAAACGTGTTGAATGTTTCAAACGTAAACATGATCAATTGAAGAACAAAACAAAAGGGTTTTCTAAATATAAACTCTCTCATCACTCGAAGCTTCATTCCGCATTAGCTATGGCACTTCAAAACAAGGAGAGGCACACAATTGCCCAAAAATTAATAAAACCCTGCATTGAGGATGTAATATCTTGCAAATTTGGAGAGAATTATCTGAAAGACGAAAAAAGCATTCCATTATCGGACAGCACAGTTGCAAGGCGAATTGAAGAAATTGCATTATTTTGCGAAAATTTAATAATAAATTTAATAAATCGTCTGAAATTTCGAACCTTCTTTTTGCATTGCAGTTGGGTGAAACCACAGATGTTGCAGGATTTTCTTAGATTGATATTTAGTAAAAGTATAATGTAATTGGTATAAAATATGTGTTTATCAAGAGCATTTATTTTGCATTTAAAAAGTTAAAAAGTAAACGTAAAAGTCTAATCTTCAGTCTTCACTGTCAGTTTCAAAAATAGGCATTAAGTTTTATGGAAATTTCTAGAATGGGCAATGAATGTATCAAAACAAAAAAAGGTACAGAATTACTTATTACCACTACCTATTCCTGTGAAGCAACTTCCTGTAAATGCTTTTAAAAAATCAATTAAGAATTATCATATACATAAGGGATTCTACAGCGTGGACGAGTGCCTGTCAAATAACTCTTTAACCATTATAGAATAACTGCATCTTTGTAGTTTTATCCTATTTTATTTATTATAAATTTTTAATGTGTATGTACTGTCAATTATATGTATGTTTTACTTTGTAACCTTTAACAGATGTGTCAACAACATTGAACATTATGTCTACACTTAGAACTACTTATGTAATTCATCTTGGGACGAACATCTATAAACGAATATTATTATTATTATTATTATTATAGTGAAAGTAATAAATGTATTAGAAGGTTTAGAAACATGTGATAAATTTCAAATCCATAACGAAAGCACGAAACCGAAGAAACTGAAAAATCAGGATTTTTTTTTAAATGTGTTGTTCACAATTTGTAAAATTGAAGATTGTAAACCATCTGATATATTTCTTACTATGTGTATTTGAGTATAATTCAGGACTTTTTAACTGTTTTCGTACATATTTTGCACATTCTAGAAATTTCCAAAAAAATTTAAGGTAATTTCTGAATGATGTTCTGATGTTCCATTATTGATGTCAACTTTTCCCCAATTCAATTACAATATTACAAAACTTGCAACATTTCACATACTCATAAACCTCATTCAAACATTTCAATAAGTAAGAATATCGGATTGATGAGGCTGATACATGATGAAACTCATGTTAAAATATGAATAAAACATAATTGGTGTGAGTTTTACAAAATATTTAATGTTGTTACAGTTTTCATCTGCCTGATGAGGCCACAGTATGACGAAACAATTGTCGTAGTACTACATTAATTATTTTGTGAAACTCACACCAATTGTGTTTTATATATATAGGGTTATTCACGCTATACGGCACGGAATATTGTGACCAAAATACGCGACTTTCAAAAAGTTTCAAAATGAGACGCTGAATATAATTAAGTAATAAAATAATGCCATTTAAAAAAATCAAGTTTTCATTGTGATGCCACAATGAATAATAAATGATTAATAAACCGTCTTGCCGCCAAAAGATACCTCAAGCTGTTGTTTAGACAAAGGCAAGTCCCAACCTGATATAAAAAAAAACCAAGTGCCCAGCGATCTTTGGTGCCTGCAAACGCATAAAAATATAAATAATTGCTGAACGGTGAGAGCGAATTTCAAATACTAAACGGATTTATGAAGCCCAAAACGCGGCAAATTCAAATATGCAAAGTTATTCAGGGGGTTCTATTAAAAAATTATGTTTTATTAAATATTATTAATTAAGGTAAATTAAAAAACCACAGATGTTGCAGGATTTTCTTAGATTGATAATTAGTAAAAGTATAATGTAATTGGTATAATATATGTGTTTATCAAGAGCATTTGTTTTGTATTTGTAAAAGTCTCATTTTCAGAAATTGACATGAAGTTTCATGGAAATTTCTAGAATGTGCAATGAATGTATCAAAACAAAAAAAGGTCCAGAATTATAGTGAAAGTAATAAATGTATTAAAAGATTTAGAAATATGTGATAAATTTCAAATCCATAACGAAAGCATGACACAGAAAAATCAACATTTTTTTTTTAATTGTTGTGTACAAAATTTGTAAACCATCTGATATATTTCTTACTTTGAGTATTTGAGTATAATTCGGGACTTTTTAACTGTTTTCATACATTTTTTGCACATTCTAGAAATTTCCAAAAAAATTAGGGTGATTTCTGAAATTCAGAATGGTGTAATTACAATAAATAATCTGATGTTCCATTAATGATGTCAACTATTCCCCAATTCAATTACAATATTACAAAACTTGCAAAATTCCACATATCCATAAACCTCATTCAAACATTTCAATAAGTAAGATTTTCGGATTGATGAGGGTGAACATGATGAAACTCATGTTAATATATGAATAAAACACAATTGGTGTGAGCTTCACAAAATATTTAATGTTGTTATAGTTTTAATCTGCCTGATGAAGCCACCTTTCAAATTCAATTAAAATTTTGAAAAAGATATTCAGCAGAAACATTATCTAGTGCCTAATTAATATTATTTACAAAAGTGTATGTTCGATGGGATGCTCCTGGGAGGTCGATGGGAGGCGTCGTGTTATTTGACATCACTTACAGTCCGAATTAATTCTGATTTGTTTGCGCCGCAGCGGCAATTTAGAAAGTAAGACGTGAACATTATGAAAATGAATGCAAATGCAATTCAATAGGTGTTTATCAGCGAGCTTGGCCGACCGGCCATAAATAACAGCGGAATCAGAAAACGGCAATAAGAGATAGCCGAGTTTCACGTTCGCATCGCGGAATACTTATATCAGTAATTTACGAACATCGGAATTGTATCCACTCCCACGCAGGACAACCGGCACGGTCTCCCTCGACCGGTCCACGAGGTCCCGGGCAGATATGGTGGCGAACGTTGATTCATGGACGCCATGGAGACTGTAAATTTCCGATGGGAACGGATATGCATTTGTGCGCGCATTCTTCTAATTCCGTCAGCGGCGATAAATTGAAGTGGACAAATTGGGACCGGGATGATTTACAGGGACCGGTGCTCGGGACAAATGAGCCGCGATGGATTGGCACCGGCAATCTACACCTACATCTCCTCCGAGGAATGGGAAAAGGAGGAACAGCCGACAGTCAATGAGGAATTTTTGAAAAATTGTCAGGATAAATATTGAAAGCCGAAAGCGGCTAGCCATAATTATTTTGGGCGCAATCTGTTAGTGGACATTAAGCAATTAATTGACCCATAAATTTATATTTTTCGACCTTCACGCAAGAGCCAATAAAACCAGATTGATTTAAGGTGCATCCATATAACAGATACATATTACAAACACTATGTTATTGTCATCTTTATCGTAAACACGAATTAATTGCATTCGTTTATCGTACATATTGGCCTTCGTTAAGAGAATCAATGGACAGGCACATACGTAGGGGATTTTCAACGGATCTGTCCGCATCTCGCATCCCTGTCACGCTCATCTGGACAAGATCGGCGTGACAGGAATGCCTGATGTGGACGCCGGGACAGATCGGTTGAAAATCTCATGCGTGTGTGCCTGACTAATGGATGTCTACTGTTATTTTGTAGTCAAAGTCGTTGCTAAAATTGTATTTGCCACCTCATTGGTGGCAATGGTTTAACTGCATTAGCAAATTGTAAACTATGATTGTAAAAAAATGTTAATTTTTCAACTGACAAAACTTAATGACCATAACGAAAAAATCATTGATACTAATATAAATATTTACTCTAATTTTTGACGATTGTGTCACATATTAACTTATCAAACTTTTCACTACAACTACCAAAAACTGCCGAATTGTCAACTGCAAAAAATGTCATATTTCCAACTGCAACTGACAAAATCTGTTAAATTTTCAAATACAATTGTTAAAATGTGTTAAATTTTCAAATACAACTTTAAAAAAATTTGACGAGATTCTTTATAAAATAAATAATAAAATCGAAGATGTAACTTTTTATTGTTTAAACAGAGATGGCAACTTTCTCGTTTAACAATTCATTCCAGCCTTAATTTAAAAAAACAATTGCATATTTAGTGCTACCTATTCTAAATCTATTCATATTTTCAACTAAAAATGTCAACTGGAACTGTTAAAAACTCATTTTTTGCACTAGGATATCAAAAATTTTCAATGGTTTAACTCTGTCTGCAATTTTTAAACTCCCCGTATCAAATTCTTCCAAATTTTCGGCTGCTACTGTCAAACCTGTCATATTATAAACTACAATTGTCAAACACGGTCAATTATTTTACGATATCTACAAATATTGAACTTATCGTATCAAAATTAGTAAGATTTTCAAATGCAACTGTCAAACCTTATCACGTCTTCCGCAGCACCTGTCAAAAACTAAATTTTTAACTGAAACTGACAACTTGTTAAATTTTCAACTGCAACGATAAAAAATTCTCAAAGTTTTAACTGCATCTCCAAATTTGCAACTC
Source organism: Othius punctulatus (assembly GCA_951805005.1). NCBI lineage: Eukaryota > Metazoa > Arthropoda > Insecta > Coleoptera > Staphylinidae > Othius > Othius punctulatus. The sequence continues at coordinate 20,453,997 of OX638146.1, forward strand.
CAAGTATCAAATTCTTCCAAAATTTTCAAGTGCCACTGTCTAATCCTGCCATATTTTTACCTACAGATGCCAAAAAGCATTAAATATTTAACTCCACCCCCAAATTTTCAACTAGAACCATCAAAAAGTGTCATTTTTTTAACTGTAATACTTGTCTAGCAAGTCAACTATAATAAACAAATTATTATTATTATTATGTAAATTTTCAACTCCCTGTATCAAAAACATTAAATTGTTTAACATAATCTATCATTTGTTTTTAAATTTTCAACTTCCAGTATCAAAATCTTCCAAATTTTTAACTCCCACTGACTAAGACTGTCATATTTTTAACTAGAAACGGCAAAATTCGTTACATATATAACTCCACCCCCAAATTTACAACTACAACTATCAAAAACGTAAAATATTTAACTGAATCTGCAAATATTCAACTTCCTGTATCAAAATCTGTAAAAAAATAGGTGCAACTGTCAAACCTTATCAAGTCTTAAAAAGCAATGTAAAATTTTCGACTTTAACTATCAAAACTTGTCAAACTGTCAACTACAACTATCAAAACTGTAAATTTCTCAACCAAATCTGCAAATTTTTAATTTGCACATGAAAATGTTCAAGTTTTCAACTCCATCTGTATAACCTTGTAAAATTTTCAACTGTTCCTATCAACAACAGAAAAAATTTCAACTGAAACTGTCACACTTGCAAAAAAATTCTATTCCAACTGTCAAAATTTGCCAAAGTTTTAACTGTATCTCCAAATTTTCATCTTCCAGTGTTATGGTAGACTTATAAAATTGTCATAGAATTCTTATTGCATAATTTGATATTTGCAATATATCAACATATCAAAAATTCTCCAGGTTTTATCTGCATCTCCAAATTTTCCACTTCCAGTATCAAAATCTTCCAAATTTTTAACTCCCACTGACTAAGACTGTCATATTTTTAACTAGAAACGGCAAAATTCGTTACATATATAACTCCACCCCCAAATTTACAACTACAACTATCAAAAACGTAAAATATTTAACTGAATCTGCAAATATTCAACTTCCTGTATCAAAATCTGTAAAAAAATAGGTGCAACTGTCAAACCTTATCAAGTCTTAAAAAGCAATGTAAAATTTTCGACTTTAACTATCAAAACTTGTCAAACTGTCAACTACAACTATCAAAACTGTAAATTTCTCAACCAAATCTGCAAATTTTTAATTTGCACATGAAAATGTTCAAGTTTTCAACTCCATCTGTATAACCTTGTAAAATTTTCAACTGTTCCTATCAACAACAGAAAAAATTTCAACTGAAACTGTCACACTTGCAAAAAAATTCTATTCCAACTGTCAAAATTTGCCAAAGTTTTAACTGTATCTCCAAATTTTCATCTTCCAGTGTTATGGTAGACTTATAAAATTGTCATAGAATTCTTATTGCATAATTTGATATTTGCAATATATCAACATATCAAAAATTCTCCAGGTTTTATCTGCATCTCCAAATTTTCCACTTCCAGTATCAAAATCTTCCAAATTTTTAACTGCCACTGACTAAGCTTGTCATAGTTTTAACTAGAAATGGCAAAATTCGTTACACATATAACTCCACCCCCAAATTTACAACTACAACTATCAAAAACTGTAAAATATTTAACTGAATCTGCAAATATTCAACTTCCTGTATCAAAATCTGTAAAAAAAGTAGGTGCAACTGTCAAACCTTATCAAGGCTTAAACAGCAATGTAAAATTTTTGACTTTAACTATGATAACTTGTCAAACGGTCAACTACAACTATCAAAACTGTAAATGTATAAACGAAATCAGAATGTTTTTTAATTTGCACATGAAAATGTTCAAGTTTTCAACTCCATCTGTATAACCTTGTAAAATTTTCAACTGTTCCTATCAAAAGCAGAAAAATTTTCAACTTAAACTGTTACACTTGCAAAAAAATTCTACTCCAACTGTTAAAAATTGCCAAAGTTTTAACTGTATCTCCAAATTTTCATCTTCCAGTGTTATGGTAGACTTATAAAATTATCACAGAATTCTAATTGCATAATTTGATATTTGCAATATATCAACATATCAAAAATTCTCCAGGTTTTAACTGCATCTCTAAATTTTTAACTTCCAGTATCAAAATTTTCAACTGCGACTGTCTAAGCCAGTAATATTTTAAACTACAAATGCCAAAACGCGTTAAAAATTTAACTCCACCCCCAAATTTTCATATTTAAAAAAAATATTTAAAGAAATATTTAACTGTATCTGCAAAATTTCAACTCCCTGTATCAAAATCTATAAAATTTTAAGGTGCAACTGTCAAATCATGTCAATTCTTTATTAGAACCTATCAAAAACTGTTAAATTTACGACTGTAACTACCAAATCTAGTCAATTTTTAACCGCATCTGCAAATTTTTAACTCTCTGTATCAAAATCTGTAAAAAAATTCGGGTGCAACTGACAAACCTTATCACGTTTTCAACAGCACCTATCAAAGACTGTCAAATTTTCGACTTTTACTATCAAAACTTGTCAAATTGTAAACTTCAACTATCAAAACTGTAAATTTCTGAACTAAATCAGCAAATTTTTAATTTGCACTATTAAAATGTTCACATTTTTAATTCATTCTGTATAACCTTTTATAATTTTAAGGAGTTAAATATTTAATGCTTTTTGGTATCTGTACGTAAAAATATGGCAGGATTAGACAGTGGCACTTGAAATTTTGGAAGAATTTGATACTTGGAGTTGCAAATTTGGAGATGCAGTTAAAACTTAGAGAATTTTCTATCGTTGCAGTAGAAAATTTAACAAGTTGTTAGTTTACGTTAAAAATTTAGTTTTTGACAGGTGCTGTCGAAGACGTGAAAAGGTTTGACAGTTGCATTTGAAAATCTTACATATTTTAATACGATTAGTTCAATATTTGTAGATATTGTAAACAAAATTGACCGTGTTTTACAATTGTAGTTAAAAATATGACAGGTTTTGATAGTAGCAGCCGAAAATTTGGAAGAATTTGACGCGGGGAGTTGAAAAATTGTTGAGTTAAACCATTGAAATTTTTTTATATCCCTATTGTAAACAACTATTAAAACTGTAAATTTCTTAACTAAATCAGCAAATTTTTAATTTGCACTATTAAAATCTTCACATTTTTAATTCATTCTGTATAACCTTTTTTAATTTTCAACAGTATACTGCGAGAAGCATTACCGACTTCATTGTAGTTTATGCAGAATGGTGTAGGAATAACGATCACCTTACTGGCTAAACTGGCTAGCAAATATTCCTCCTAACCAAGGTTTTAAAATTTTCTACGACAATTATTTTTCGTCCAGTACTCTGCTGTATCATCTAGCTGAACTTGGATATTGTGCAACAAGTACCATACAAGATACAACGACAAGCAAATGTTCTCTTCTTGATATCGAAGCTATGGGAAAAAACTCGAAGGGTATTACGATTATCGAACAGACGTTACAGAAAAGATATGAGGGCAAGCTGATAAAAAAGGTACCTAACTATGAAGGAGGCCTTGCAAACCAAAAAAATGTTTTTTTATTATATTCCTTAAGCTGTCAGAAAACTGTCACACAATTATTATTGTTCAGTTCTGGTTGTACATTTATACAGAAATTTTCTAATACTGAAGTGTCAAAGTTTTTTTGTAATGAAAAAAATTGAACGCCGTGCCGTCATCAAGTTCCTAATAAGAGAAGGAAATAGTCTGATGGAAATTCATAATCGTCTCTCAGCTGTTCGCAGAAGAAATTTAAACAAATCATTATTTTTCAATGCAATCTCCTACTAATTCAACATTTTTTACATCTTGAAATTAATGAAAATAAACCGTAAAACAAAATATTTTCTTTTGCTCTGCAAATAAATTTTCAACTTCCCAAATTAACTCTTCGTCGTTGGCAAATCTTTGTCCACTTAGTTTACTGAACAGAAAATAGTGGTGATTTAATTCTTGAAACTTTAAATCCTTCAGAGCATTTTGGATAATGACTGCATTGTTTACCGGAGCATTGTCATGCTAAAGCAAAATTCCATTTTTTTAAATTCCTTTTCCAATTTGCCCAAAATTTCGGCATAATAGATTCCTTGTATTGTGGTTTTACGTATCAGGTAATCAATGAACAAAATTCCTTCTGAGTCCCAAAAGACCATGGCCATAAACTTGCCTGCAGAATGCTGGAGACCCCTTATGTTTCTTTTGCATGAATTCCTGTTTGGTTTTAGGATCATAGTGATGAATCCATGTTTCATCACCAGTAACAATTCTTTGTATAATCCCTTCTTCCTGCCCTTCATAAAGCTCAAAAAAAAATTGAGAAGTTTCAACTCGTCGCTGCTTATCGAACGTGGTCGGCATTTTTGGGACCCATCTTGCACTCACCTTTGATATGCCTAAATAGTCATGAATGATGATCCAAATACGTTCCCTGCTGACCTGCACACTTTCAGCTATATCAATTTTAACTCGTCGATCTTCAACAATAAAGTCTTCCACTTTTCGAATAGTTTCTTGGGTGATGGCTGAATTTAGACGGCTACTGCAAGGAGCATCTTCAATGCACTCCCGAGGCCACATACATTGTTTTGACCAGAATTTGACGGTTTTATGGGATGGAGAAGAATCGCCATAAACAGCTGACAGACGATTATAAATTTCCTTCGGACTATTTCCTTCTCTTGTTAGGAACTTGATAACGGCACGGTGTTCAATTTTTTCCATTACAAAAAAACTTTGACACGTCAGTATTAGAAGTATTAAGTAGAGTTAAGGTAGATGTATATACTTTTACAGGTTAATGAATTGAATTCACCTCAATCTCTAAGTGCGTTCAATCAAGTTTTCCAAATTATTAATGAGTCCATTGAAAGTGCAGCCTTATAGGTCTGTTCGATGTTGGAATTACTTGGAACCAGTGCGATCAATCAACTATAAAAAAAGCCGTAGAGATGAAACCCACTCCAGATTATAAGATTAATAAATAACTTATGATTCGGATGGTTAACTTTTATCTCTCCGCGAATTAATGAAGAATACAATGAAAAAGCGTCCATAATTCACGCGAAAAGCGAAACCCACTCGTTCGGTTATTGACTGCATTCTTCCCGGCCGGCAGATAACGTCGCCGTCGCCGCGTCTCTTTGTCCACGGCCGGATGACAAACGAGGCGCGGGGGTTCCCCCATTTGTCCGTCGAAGCCCTTCGGCGAGGACTTCGACAGCGGCCCCGGCGGTCCATTTGCCGCCGCGTGCAGAAAAACGTCCATTAATATCAGACGGCGATCCGGAGGAATTTCCACTCCTACCGCGAGGCGAACAATCGCCCCGCTCAAAGCCCCCCATTAATCCGGAACAACGCCTTTCGATTTGTTATTGGTGATTAATTGCTGCGGCCTATTAGCGCCAGGGGGGCGGCGGGGGCGCCCGGAAGGACGCCGCCCCGGGAAAAACTCCGGGCGACGCCGGAAGCGGGCATCGCGCAGACACTCTTCCAGCTTCCGGTTCGCAGTTTTTGCTCAGCGCGGTAATGGCCAGCCGGACGCTGCCCCAAGGGGACGAGCAGATGATATCTAAGGAGATGTAAACAGGACGAGGAAAAATATGCCTTATTGAAGGGTGCCATCACCAGAAGCTATTAGCTCACTCGATGGACTGAAACAGGAAGTGAAGCATCACACTTCCGAAATGATCAAATGAATATGAAGCTGTTCAAGAGCACAAGAGAAAAATAAAACTTACGGTTTTACTGCAGGGCCTACTAAATACAACACCATTCTCCAAAATTAGATCTTAATAATCTCTAATCCATCGAGACATGATTCCCTTGTCCTTTACTTTCAGCACTATACACACACAATTTTAATATTACCACACACAATCACAGTCGGTTTATGCTATGTAGGCACTGAACAACGGAGCGATAACACAAAATGAATAGTGAACAAGATATATAGGGTAATCCCCGAAATGATAATATTGTATTCGATTATTAATAATTAACTTTTCATACTATTTGAATAAATTTGAATTATGTTTTCATTGCATACTACATTTTAGGTACTTTATTAAAAACTTTAAAAATATTTAGTAAAAAAAAATCGGTCACAAATATCCAATTATATGACCAAATATGCAATTATTGATAAAATATGCATTGAATACATAAAATATGATTAATGATTCATTCGCTCTGTTTCTTAATAATTCGTGTAGATCTATTGAAGTTTCCGTAGTCATATCATCAATTCAGAACATGCATTTTACATATAGTCCGTGCTTCAGTGATAATTTAGCCAATTGTGTGCACGAAATTGAAACGACAAACCCATTAAATCAAGAATTTTCCGCCCGTCCAAGGCGTGCACATGTGCACACATGCCCAAAAGCCGCACGCACACAAGCAAAGCCGCGTACACGCGCACGTGGCCGAAAACGATAATAAATTAAAAATAAAATAAAAAATGCGCGCGGTAATGAAGTAGCGCTGTAAATTATCAACCTGCCATGGCCCATGCACTTGATTTTAAATTATGGGCAATCGAAAGAGCAACAATGGGAAGTCCCGAATTATGTCCCATACGTTACAATGAATGTATGCATCGCGCGCCTCCTCGCCAGAGAGCGTGCCAGTGCGAGGGTGTAATTGATTTTCGTTTTTAACACCCACCTAAGCAAATCTATAAATTCATTATTGATAAGTATTAGAATAGTAGAATTGAAAAATATAGCTGTTAAATAATTTTTCGAAATGGGGTGGATAAAAATATGGCAACATTTCCGCCACTGCCACTTAACTTCTGGCACTTTTCCGCTTTCTGCCATGAAAAAAATAACACCCACCTAAGTAAATCTATAAATTCATTATTGATAAGTATTAGAATAGTAGAATTGAAAAGTATAGCTGATAAATAATTTTTCGAAATGGGGTGGATAAAAATATGGTAACATTTCCGCTTCTGCCACTTAACTTCTGGCACTTTTCCGCTTTCTGCCATGAAAAAAATAACACCTACCTAAGCAAATCTATAAATTCATTATTGATAAGTATTAGAATAGTAGAATTGAAAAGTATAGCTGCTAAATAATTTTTCGAAATGGGGTGGATAAAATATGGTAACATTTCCGCCTCTGCCACTTAACTTCTGACACTTTTCCGCTTTCTGCCATGAAAAATTTTTACAAAAGTTCTATAATTCTGTAAAACTCTAAGATAATCGATCGAAAAATGATCGATAACTATAGTAGAACCTTTAAAACAGTGGCTCTTAAAATGTGGGTCACGACTTTTTCTTGGGTCATTTAATACTTCTGAGGGGTTATAAAAACTATGAAAAACTACGTGATATGCATCAATTCAATATTTATGGGTGCAGTATTTCGTGTAAGAATATTTTGAACTGACACAATAATAAAGAGATAATTACATAATTCGCGATGATAATTTTTCAAAGCTATAACATTTAATAAAAATGAGAGCCTTTTTATTAAATGTTATAGCTTTAAAAATCCATCATCGCAAATTATTTAATCCAAACATCCAAAACCAGATTTAAAAAATTTGTAAACAGAAATAAATTGTACACCATTACGTGATATGCATCAATTTAATTATGTACACAGTATTTCATGTAGCAATATTTTGAATTGACGTAGTAATAAATAGATAATTAAATAACTTGCGATGGTATTTTTTTATGCTATAGCAATTAATAATGTGGCTTTCAGAATCCACAATCAAATTTGGAAAATATGTAAGCAGAAAATAATAGTACGCCTTTAGGTAATATAGCGCTGGAGACTCTATGCCTCTATTGCTAGGTCAGCCGACGAACCCAAAATGCGCATTGCTAGAAGTCACGTCATCAAACAGCTGTGTGATGAGGTTTTTTCGTACCAACGTGACTGTTTTCGAGAATATGCATAACAATAGTTTAAGAAACTTAACTAGCTTATCAATATTAATGGAACTTGATTTGACTTAGAATGATATATTGTTTACTGTAGTATTTTTTAATTAATATCCTAAGGACAATTCTTGAGATACCTGGTTTCAGGTGGTATTGTCTACTACTGCCATTACCTTATTAATGATATCTCAAACACTAACGTATCAATATGAATACAAATTATTGTGGATATTGACTGGTATATTGTTCTATAAAGACTTTAAGTATATTAATATCTAATGCGTAATTGTTGAAATATTTGCTCTTTAGTGTATATCTTGCAATTTCTAGTGATATTCAAGTTTCTTTGTTAGCGATATCTGAAAAACTTCAATATTAATAAAACTTGATCTGATATTGCATGATATTATTTGGTTTACTGTAGTATGTTTTAATTAATGTCCGTTGATTAAGTCTTGAGAGGCCTGGTTTTAGGTGATATTCTCTACTATTGATATTGCTGTATTAATGATATTTCAAAAACGGGCCCATAAGGCTAACATAGGTTGCTGTCGAGAAGTTAGGCAATACACAAAATAACTCAATATCTCAAGAAACCTGAACATAAAAAGTTTTTAATACCTTTGTTGTCACAGTTATGATATACGCAACGGAAACCATGTCACTCATGGTCAAGTTGGCCAATAAGCTTAGAACAATTTAAAGAGCTATAGAACGTCTGATATTATTGATGATATTGATGATATTGCTGATGTGATATGGCATGATTATTTGCTTTACTATAGAATGTTTTAATTAATATCCGATGGATAATTCTTAAGACACTTGGTTTCAGATGGTAATCTCTACTATTGCTATTACTTTATTAAAGATATCTCAAAAACTAACGTATCAATATCAATAAAATTCAATGTCGATATTGACTGGTATAATGTTCAATAAATTTTTGAAATAAATTAATATCCAGTGCGTAATATTGAGATATTTGGTCTTTAGTGTATATCTTGCATTTTCTTGTGATATTCAAGTTACTTTGTTAGCGATTTCACAAAAACTAGCTTATCTATATTAATGGAACTTGATCTGATACTGAATGATATTATGTTGTTCACCGTAGTATTTTTTAAATTAATATCCGAAGGATAATTCTTGAGATACCTGGTTTCAAGTGGTATTTTCTACTGCTGCTATTACTCTATTAATGATATCTCAAAAATTAACTATAAATATCAATGCAATTTATTATAGATATTAACTGGCATACTGTTCTATGAATTTTTGGATTTTATTAATAATCAATGCGTAATTGTTGAGATATTTGCTCTTTAGTGTATATCTTGCATTTTCTAGTGATATTCAAGTTCCTTTGATAACGATATCTCAAAAACTAACTTATTCATATTTATGGAACTTGATCTGATACTGAATGATATTATATTGTTTACTGTAGTACTTTTTAATTAATATCCTAAGGATAATTCTTGAAATACCTGATTTCTGGTGGTATTGTCTACTATTGCTATTACCTTATTAATGATATCTCAAAAACTAACGTATCAATATCAATACAATTTATTATAATTATTGACTGCTATATTGTTCTATAAGATTTTGAATTTTAATAATATCCAATGAGTAATTCTTCAGATATTTGGTCTTTAGTGTATATCTTGCATTTTCTTGTGATATTCAAGTTTTTTTTTCTAATATAGGTTGCTGTCGAATTGTTAAGCAACATACAAAATAACTCAAATATTTCAAGAAACCTGAACAAAAAAAGTTTTTAATACATTTGTAGTCAAAGTTATTATATACGCAACGGAAACCATGTCACACATGGTCAAGTTGGCCTATAAGCTTAGAACGATTCAAAGAGCCATATAAAGACTGATATTATTGATGATATTGATGATATTGATTATGTGACTTAGCATGATATTATTTGGTTTACTGTAGTATGTTTTAATTATTATCCGATGGATAATTCTTGAGGTACCTGGTTTCAAGTGATATTCTCTACTATTGCAATTACTTTATTAATGATATATCAAAAACTGACGTATCAATATCAATAAAATTTATTGAAGATATTAACTGGCATATTGTTATATGACTTATTAAATTTTATTAATATCCAATGCGTAATTGTTGAGATATTTGCTCTTTCGTGTATATCATGCATTTTCCAGTGATATTCAAGTTGATTTGTTAGCGATATCTCAAAAACTTTCTCATCAATATTAATAAAACTTGATCTGATATTGCATGATATCATTTGGTGTACTGTAGTATGTTTTAATTAATATCCGTTAAATAATTCTTGAGAGGCCTGGTTTTTGGTGATATTCTCTACTATTGATATTGCAGTATTAATGACATTCTAAAAACAGGCCAATAAGGCAAACATAGGTTGCTGTCGAAAAGTTAGGCAACATACAAAATAACTCAAATATCTCAAGAAACCTGAACAAAAACAGTTTTTAATACCTTTGTAGTCACAGTTATGATATACGCAACGGAAACCATGTCACTTATGGTTAAGTTGACCTATAAGCTAAAAACAATTCAAAGAGCCATAGTACGACTGATATTATTGATGATATTGATGATATTGATGATGTGATATGGCACGATATTATTTGGTTTACTGTAGTATGTTTTAATTAATATCCGATTTATAATTCTTGAAATACCTGGTTTCTGGTGGTATTCTCTACTATTGCTATTACATTATGAATGATATCTCAAAACTAACATATCAATATCAATACAATTTATTGTAGATATTGATTGGTATACTGTTCTATAAATTTTTGAAATAAATTAATATCCATTGCGTAATATTGAGATATTTGCTCCTTGTATATATACTGCATTTTCTAGTGATATTAAAGTTTCTTTGTTAGCGATATCTCAAAGACTAGCTTATCAATATTAATGGAACTTAATCTGATATTCAATGATATTACTTTGTTTACTGTAGTATTTTTTAATTAATATCCGATAGATAGTTCTTGAGGTACCTGGTTTCAAGTGATATTCTCTACTATTGCTATTACTTTATTAATTATATCACTAAAACTACCGTATCAATATACATACATTTTTTTGTAGATTTTCACAGGTTTATTGTTCTTGAAGGTTTTTGAAATTAATAAATATCTGGTGCGTAATGTTGAGATATATGCTCTTTAGTGTATATGTTGCATTTTCGAGTGATAGACAAGTTACTTTGATAGCGATATCACAAAAACCAGCTTATTAATATTAATGGAACTTGATCTGACACTGAATGATATTATATTGTTTACTGTAGTATTTTTTAATTAATATCCTAAGGATAATTCTTGAGATACCTGGTTCCGGGTGGTATTGTCTACTATTGCTATTACCTTATTAATGATAGCTCAAACACTAAAGTATCAATATCATTACAATTTATTGTAGATATTGACTGGTATACTGTTCTATTAATTTTTTAAATAAATTAATATCCAGTGCGTAGCTATTGAGATATTTGCTCTTGAGTGCATATCTTGCATTTTATAGTGATATTCAAGTTTCTTTTTTAGCGATATCTCAAAAACAAGCTTATCAATATTAATGAAACTTGATTTGATATGGAATGATAAATTGTTCACTGTAGTATTTTTTAATTAATACCCGATGGATAATTCTTGAAATACTTGTTTCAGGCGGTATTCTCTACTATTGCTATTACTTTATTAATATTATCTCAAAACGTAACGTATCAATATCAAAATATTTTGTTATAGATATTGACTGGAATATTGTATTATATCGGTTTGAATCTTACTCATATCCAATGCGTAATTCTTTAGATTTTGCTCTTTAGTGTAAATCTTGCATTTTCTGGTGATATTCAAGTTTCCTTTTCAGCGATATCTCAAAAACTTGCCCATCAATATTAATGGAACTTGATCTGATATTGAATGATATTATATTGTTTACTGTAGTATTTTTTAATAAATATCCGATGGATAATTCTTGAGAGACCTGGTTTCAGATGGTATTCTCTACTACTGCTATTACTTTATTAATAATATCTCAAAAACTAACGTATCAACATTAATACAATTTATTATAGATATTTACAGGCATATTGTTCTATATATTTATAAATTCTATCAATATCCAATCTTCTACTATTGCTATTACCTTCTTAATGATATCTCAAAAACTAACATATTAATAACAATCCAATTTATTGTAAATATTGACTGGCATATTGTTCTGTAAAGTTTTAAATTATATTAATATCCAATACGTAATTGTTGAGATATTTGCTCTTTAGTGCATATCTTGCATTTTCTAGTGACATTAAACTTTCTTTGTTAGCGATATCTCAAAAGCTAGCTTCTCAATATTAATGGAACTTGATCTGATACTAAATGAAATTATATTGTTGACTGTAATATTTTTTATTTAATATCCGATGGATAATTCTTAAGATACCTGATTTCAGGTGGTATTCTCTGCTATTGCTATTACTTTATTAATGATATCTCAAAACCTGACGTATAAATATCAGTACAATTTATTATGGACAATGACTGGTATATTGTTCTATAACGATTTGAATTTTATTAATATCCAATGCGTATTTCTTCAGATATTTGCTCTTTAGTGTATATCTTGCATTTTCAAGTGACATTCAAGTTTCTTTGTTAGCGATATCACAAAAACTTGCACATCAATATTGATGAAACTTGATGTGATATTGCACGATATTATTTTGTTTACTGTAGTACTTTTTAATTAATATCCGATGGATATTTCTTGAAATACTTGGTTTCAGGTGCTATTCTCTACTATTACTATTACCTTAATAATAATATCTCAAAAAATATTATAATTTTCAATATTAATGGAACTTGATCTAATACTGAATGATAATATATTGTTTACTGTAGTATTATCTGGTTTTAGGTGATATTATCTACCGTGATAGGTTATACAGAGAATACGCAACCAAATTGAGTTGAACTTACGCTCAAGTACGGATTAAAGGGTGATTTTTTGGTAAATATAAATTGCTTGTTTACATGTGAACGTAAAAGTACAAACTCTGACCAAAATTATCCTGTATCGAAGAAAATCAGATTTATTTATATTTTGCTGGTACCATTGGATTGAAAGAATAAATGATTTTATTAATTCACATGCATGACAAATCTAATTAATGATTACTATTATTATTAGACATGTGAGGAGAATATATAGTTGATTTAGAATATAGAGAATTAATATTCTCGGTGCTTTAGGCAGAAATTGCTTGCTTCAATTTGAAACATGGAATTTTTCGTGGTATGCATCGTGTTCCAGTAAAATCGATATATACGTATATGGCAATAGGTACTACGAACACGATGTTCATGTGATATTACTTAGCCCTAAATAAGGTGGTAGTTTTAGACTGGCTATTACTAATGCGTATTGCTAGTGCCTATAAATCACGCACATCTTTACTCGTGTTCCGTAATATAAGGGAATTAAAATATTGGCTATCGCGAGTGCGATAAGAGGCAGATTCAGATCTGAGCAGTTAAGCAACCACAAACGCACATTCTTACAAGGTTGATTTCTATCAAAGCAGGTGGTGAGCTGAGGATGTTTAGGCTGAATTTGGCAAATAATTATTTTCACACCCATTCGCTTGTAACTCGATGCGAGATTACGTGTTTCGAGATTTGTCGTTCTCACAGAATTTTAATTCGATTCCGAAACAGGTGCGAGCCGCGTTCTCGGAATAAATCTCTCCGTTTTCCGCCGAACTCAAAATTCCAACCCGTTTATGATGTGGCTGCGACAGCGCTGTGTCTGATTTGAAAACGGTGGCTGCCTCCGCGTACGGCAGTAAAAACTAACAGGCACGTCTCGAGGGGTTTGATTCATGGGATCAATCAAGATCGTGGAGATTATCGTTTAATCGAATGATCGTCGGAGGTAAATCGCGCAACATCAAGTGCCAAGAGGAGGTAATCACGTGTGGGCGTGCGAGGGGTCCTCCGGGGGGGCCTCACGGGTGGCGCCGCGAAACCGAAAGTCACGGGTTTTTATGGGGGGCGCCCCAGGTTTTTGTGTCTCGCGCGGTGATCTTCGGACGAAGGCACAGGGCCATTAGTGCCGATACAATTCGAGATAGGATTGTTTTATCGACGGCATGAGAGGTAATAATCATTAGTGTCCGCCGGTAATAACACAACAGCTGATCGCCGAATTTTATACCCACGGTTCGGGGGGCAAGGGGGGCGATCGGTACCTGCCCTATAACGTACTAATTAACGGTCGTCCCGCTTAATTGCGCGACACGATGATTGCCGCTTAAACAAGGCGGTTATCTCTTTTTCGGGCTGCCTACAGAAGCCTGCGTTAATCGGGCTCCTCGTTGGTCAGTTACAAGTTTCGGATGTAGCCTGAAGTGGCACAACTGACACCCGATCCTCTTCCGAATACCGATGGCACATAATCCGATACAAAAATAAGTATGTACTATCTTACCAATATGAAGATATTTGCTATCTATAGTACAATCTATATTAATTATTAGAGCACTTAATATCGCCATAATCTTTGTTGGCAGTTTGAATGACACTGATGTTATACTATACCTGAATCTGAAAATTGTAGAAGTGATTCATCGGTAGTATCGGTACACAGTCTTTATGAGGCAGGTAGCAAGATAAACCCGACAAAATTTCGCAAAGTGAAAAACTGTTAATTGGTAAGTATTTAATTTCGGTAATTATATGACATTTCTTTACAAATAATACCCCGTAGATATAATACCATCAAACAAAATAATTACTCACCGAGCGCACGCCTATGGAATTTGCGTCCCCACCCGCTCACCTCCCGCCGCGACCCAGCCTTAGATACGAGTCACTAAATACACAGAAGGCATGAGCAAGAGATGGACAGATGGGAAGCAATAAATGGAAGGATGAAAGGAAATGGCTACATTGGTCAGATCAGACTATAGTATAGTTCGTGCCAGATAAGATGTCACTCTTCACATAAAACCGAAGTCCCTCCTCTGACCTGTCGGACTAGTAGACTTGCATGCAAAGATACAATTATGAGCTTAAAGTCTCTGAGTAATGAATTTACGATTTATGGCCTTATGGCTCAGAACAGCTCACGCGGTTTTGGGATCCAGGATCCATTGGATGTTAGGCCGAACCGTTTCATAAAATTTCTAAGCCAGCCATACACTAATCTTCCCATTATCTTTCCCTTAGGAAATATAGAGGATCTATTTGCATCATTCCAAGGACTTAAAAAATTTGGAATTTTATCAATATTACTATTAATCCCTAGAGGATTATTTGAACCCTTGTCCTATACATTTGCTTCCATATTCGTCTCCTTACGGTAATGTATTCATAAGACAAGAGCTGCTTGATAGCTATAATGCTATCAAACAGCGGCACGTCAGTGCCCGGGGAGTAAATATAAAGAGCATGTATGTGTCGCACAGTTTCTGATAAGGAGGTGAATAATTTGGAGTTTTAAGCATAACGTGTGTATTTAATTATTCAAATATTCATTGAGTAATTTTATTAATTCGTTAATTAATCAGCACCCAGCCCCGAAAGCATAAATTTAAATTGCTCAGGAATCGAGATATGTCACGAATTTGTAGGGTAGGAGGAAATGCCACGGGCAGGATAAGAACCCGAGACTACGCACGCAATGGCAGTGGCGTAGCGAGGGTAATGCCGACAGTGTGCTAAAACGAACGACTAAAAACGTATTTTCGAGTTGCTTCAATCGACCTGAGACGTACGAGGCACACTTTCAGCCTCGTAGCCCCCGCAGATCTCGAGATATCCGCCCCCAAAGTTAGGAAATTAAAAAAAATTAGCAAAATAGCTTAAGCTTTTTTAATGTATAGCTGCTGTATAGCTTAAGAAGAGAGAAATATTTTCCAAAAAACGTGCTTTTTCATGAAAAACGCTATAACTCGGGGTGTTGCACAATTAAACAAAACTCCAAAATCAGGGACTTTGCTTTTATCTAACAAAGATATCGCTAACAAATTAACTTGAATATCACTAGAAAATGCAAGATATACACTGAAGAGCAAATATCTCAACAATTCCGCATTGAATATTAATAAAATTCAAAACAATATAATACAATATGCCAATTAATATCTATATATATTTTTTTAATATTCATAAGTCAGTTGTTAAAATATCATTAACAAAGTAGTAGCAATAGTAAGAATAACACCTGAAACCAGGTATCTCAAGAATTATTCTACAAATATTAATTTAAAAATACTACATTAAACAATATATTATCATTCAATATCAGATCAAGGAAGAAGAAGGTGCAAGAGAGAAAGGAATGGAAGAAAATAATACAAGAAACAAAAACACACAAGAACTTATGAAGGAAAAATAGAACATGTGGACTGATCCACCGCATAAAAAAGGATCAAAAGAGCTCCAGGAAAGGAGCGGCTAATACTCCGCTAGGAGTCTAAGGCCATATATATATATAATAATAATAATAATAATAAGTTTTATTGTCATCTTAAAATGACTCGTCATACATAATACATATAAATACAGTAATACAATATCAAAAGTAAAACATGAGATGAACACAACATACAAGCACAAAACAATCACATGTCCTCCGAATCTGTATATTCAAAAAGCTCCTTCAAGCTGTAGAAGCAACCCTCTAGTAGAAATTGTTTAAGATTTCGTTTAAATGCAATCAGACCAGAGATCTTTTTAATTCTTGATGGAATTGCATTCCAAATATGGCTGCCTGCACAGAGCGGTGACTTCTTATATTTGGTGAGGTGGTAGGGCGGAATATAAATATTATGCGCGAATATAATATTATAATATATATATATATATATATATATATATATATATATATATATATATATATATATATATATATCAGATCAAGTTTCATTAATATTGATAAGCTAGTTTTCAAGATATCGCCAACAAAGAAACTTGAATATCACAAGAAAATGCAAGATATACACTAAAGAACAAATATCTCAACAATTACGCATTGAATATTAATAAAATTCAAAGCGTTATAATATAATATGTAAGTCAATATCGATAATAAATTGTATTGATCTTGATACGTTAGATTTTAAGATATCATTAATAAAGTAATAGCATAATAAAACCAGGCATCTCAAGAATTATCCATCGGATATTAATTAAAGCATATCACTAGAAAATGCAAAATATACACTACAGAGCAAATATCTCAACAATTACTCAATGCATATTAATTAAATTCAAAAATTTGCAGAACAATATACCAGTCAATATTTGTAATCCATTGTATTAATATTGATACGTTAGTTTTTGAGATATCATTAATAAAGTAATAACTATAATAGAGAATATCACCTACAACCATGTGTTTCAAAAATCATCTATTGGATACTTATATTGATATTGATATGTCAGTTTTTGAGATATTAATAAAGTCATAGCAATAGTAGAGAATACCATCTAAAATCAGTTATCTCAAGATTTATCCGTGGGATATTAATTTCAAAAAATGTTGCAAACAAAACTGTATCATTGTATATCATAAATAAATTTCATGTAGATTGATAACCAAGTTTTTTTAGATATCGGTAACTGATCTTGAATATTTAAGAATATCACTGGAAAATGCAAGATAGTGCAGTACAGAGCAAATGTCGCAAGAATTACCTACGCATTGGATTTTACCCTGTCCAAAACATTACAGAACGACATGTATGAACAACAAAACAAAGTGAGTCGCAAACACAGGTATCTCAAGAATTATTCGTCGGATATTAATTACAACATACTACAGTATACAATAGAATACCATGCAATATCAGTCCAATCAGTCAATCCATTAAAGTTGATAAGCTATATTTTGAGATATCGCTACCAACTAGAAAATTCAAGATATACACTAAAGAGCAAATATCTCAACAATTACACACTGGATATTCATTAAATTGAAAAATTTATGGAACAATATACCAGTCAATATCTATAATAAATTGTATTGATATTGATACGTTAGTTTTTCAGATATCATTAACATAGTAATAGCAATACTAGAGAATACTCCCTAAAACCAGGTATCTCAAGATTTATCCATGGGATATTAAGAGTGTAGCAACAAAACTTTATCATTGAGTATCATAATTTGACTCTTATATTCTCTATGAATCAAAATACACTAAATTAAATTATTATTATTATTACTGTTATAAATAAATTGCATGAGTGAAGAAAGTTTTTGAGATTACTGAAAAATGCAAGATAATACAGTAAAGAGCAAATATCTCAAGAATTACGCATTGGATATTAATAAAATTTAAAAAGTTATAGAACAATAATACCAGTCAATATCTATTATAAATTATATTGATATTGATAAGTTAGTTTTTGAGATATCATTAATAAACTAATAGCAATAGTAGAGAATATCACCTGAAACCAGGCATCTCATGAATTATCTATCGGATATAAATTAAAAAATACTACAGTAAACAATATAATATCGTTCAATATTAGATCAACTTCGATTAATATTGATAAGCAAGTTTTTGAGATATCGCTAACACAGAAACTTGAATATCATTAAAAAATGCACGATATACACCAAAGAACAAATATCTCAAGAATTACACACTGGATATTACTAACATTTAAAACATTATAGAGCAATATGCCAGTTAATGTCAAAAATAAATTGTATTAATATTGACACGTTGGTTTTTGAGATAGCATTAATAAAGTAGTGGCAATAGTAGAGAATATCACCTAAAACCAGATATCTCAAGAATTATCTATTGGATACTAATAAAAAAATCTATTGTAAACCAAATGATATCATCTAACATCAGAAATAAGTTGCAATAATAATGATGTGCTAGTTTTTGAGATATCTCTAACAAAAAAACATGAATATCACTTGAATACACTAAAGACCAAATATCTGAAGAAATACGCATTGGCTATTAATAAAATTAAAAAATGTATAGAACAATATACCAGCCAATATCTGTAATAAATTGTATTGATATTGATACGTTAGTTTTTGATAAATCATTAATAAAGTGATAACAATAATAGAGAGTATCACCTAAAACCAGGTATTTCAAGAATCATATTGGATACTAATTAAAAAACACTATAGTAAATAAAACAATGTTATTTATTATCAGATATAAGTTGCATTAATATTGATAAGCTAGTTTTTGAGATATCGCTAATAAAGAAACTTGAAAATAATTAGAAAATGCAAGATATGCACTAAAGAGCAAATATATCAATAATTAGACTCCAGATATTCAATATCTACAATCAATTGTATTGATATTGATACGTTAATTTTTAAAATATCATTAATAAATTAATAACAATAGTAGAGAATATCACCTGAAACCAGGCATCTCAATAATTATCCATCGGATAAAAAAAAATAAAAAAATACTACAGTAGACCAAATAATACCATGCAATGTCAGATCAAGTTCCATCAATATTGATAAGCTAGTTATTGAGATTTCGCCAACAAAGAAACTTGAATATAACTAGAAATTACAAGATGTACACTAAAGAGCAAATATCACAACAATTACACATTGGATAGTAATAAAATTCAAATCGGTATAGAACAATATGATAGTGAATATTTATAATAAACTGTATTGATATTGATACATTAGTTTTTGAGATATCATTAATAATCTAATAGCAATAGTGAAGAATATCACCTGAAACCAGGTATCTCAAGAATTATCAATCGGATATTAATTTCAAAATACTACAGTAAACATTATAATATTATTCAATATCAAATCAAGTTCCATTATAATTGACAAGCCAGTTTTTGAGATATCGCTAAAAAATAAACTTGAATATCACTAGAAAATGTAAGATATACACTAAAGAGCAAATATCTCAACAATTACGCATAGGATATTAATAACATGTAAAATGTTATAGTACACCATGCCAGTCAATATTTGTAACACATTCTATTGATATTGATACGTTAGATTTTGAGATATCATTAATAAAGTAATAGCAATAGTAAAGAATATCACCTGAAACCAGGCATCTCAATAATTATCCATCGGATATTAATTTAAAAAATACTAAAGTAAATAAAATAATATCATTCAATGTCAGATCAAGTTCCATTAATAATGATAAGCTAGTTGTTGAGATATCGCTAACAAATAAACTTGAATATCACTAGAAAATGCAAGATATCCACTAAAGAGCAAATATCACAACAATTACACATTGGATAGTAATAAAATTCAAATCGGTATAGAACAATATGATAGTCAATATTTGTAATAAACTGTATTGATATTGATACATTAGTTTTTGAGATATCATTAATAATCTAATAGCAATAGTGAAGAATATCACCTGAAACCAGGTATCTCAAGAATTATTTATCGGATATAAATGAAAAAATACTACAGTAAATAATATAATATCGTTCAATATTAGATCAAGTTCGATTAATATTGATAAACTAGTTTTTGAGATATCGCTAACAAAGAAACTTGAAAACCATTATGAAATGCAAGAAATACACTAAAGAGCAAATATCGTTAGTTTTTGAGATATCGCTAATGAAGTAAAAGCAATAGTAGAAAATACCAACTAAAACCAAGTATCTCAAGATTTATCCATGTTATAATAATTTCAAAAAATGTAGCAATCAAAACTGTATCATTGTATATCATAAGTAAATTTCATAAAAATTGATAAGCAAGTGTTTAAGATATCGGTAACTAATCTTGAATATTGAAGAATATCACAGGAAAATGCAAGATAATGCAGTAAAGAGCAATATCTCTCAACTCTCAAATATTAAATTTACTTTATTAGAAATATCTCAAAAACTAGCGCAGGATAAGGATTATTCTGAAGCCTGGTACTGGCTAAAGTGTATCATAAGATATAAAATAGGTAGAGTACTAGAACAGCCGAAATTTCTAATGACCCTTAAGGTTACTTAAATCATATGTAAGCAATACCTAGGGAAGAAGTGCTTTTACGAGCTGGGAGAGTTCTTGAAGGACGACATTGCCAAAACCTCCGATCTTACCCAATAAATGCCATATATATATTCTATTTGTGACACATCCAATACCATCCAATTATTATTATTATTATTATTAGGTACCAATACGATCATAAAATATCAGGTAGCAAGTTACCACAGCGGCCGAAATTTCGTATGGCTTTAAGGTATATTAAGTCATTAGATACCAATTCGATTATAAAATATCAGGTAACAAGCTAACTCAACATCCGAAATTTATTATGACTTAAATCATTACATACCAATTTAGGATGTTATTCGCAAATAGTAAGATATGCCTTTACTTTCATTGTCTTCGTTTGTACAGTTGGTACTAACAAACATGGTATATAAATATCATCAAAATTGAAGGGTGATGGGCAGAGGTGGGTTATTCTATGGGCAAATTGGGCATTTGGTCAGGGCCACCTATGTCAGGGCGGAAGGCCTCTTTTTTTCATATATTGTTTATTATTTAATGCAAAAAATATATTAACACTGTAGATGGGGGCCCCAACATATTTGCCCAGGGCCCCATGAAGCCATAACGCATCGCTGGTGGTAAGTGTCATAACAATCATAATCATATTGCACCTCTACGTTTGGAGTAGTTGGCTGGTGTCACATTTTCATCAGAATATGTAATAAAATTCGAATGCCGCGTTAATCCGGAGTAAGCTGATGAGATTAATTTGAATTTATCTGCCATCAAAACGCAGGGGTTAAGCAGTGTAATTAAAAAGTCTTACCAATATATCTCTGCGAACAACTGAAGGAACTGGGAAGTCGGCCCACCGTAATTACTAAACTGTAATAAACTGCTTGCCAATAATAAAGAGTTAAGGGCAGGGGTGTGCAGCCCCGCCTGAGGGGTTTTATCCTTGATTACTCATTTTTAAATTGCGAAAGCCCCTTTTAATTCGTTTCTTTCAATATCACAGCTGAGGACATTATTTGCACCGGAATTCAGTTTACCAGCAAGGCAACTTAATGAAAGAAAAAACAAATTAAAATGAATGCATCTGAATCAAACGTAACAGATTTTAATATTTAATAAAAATTCAATGGAAACTATTCATTGAAATGTATTACAAATGAAAATGTAAACAAAAATCAATAAACAAATCAATTTAAAATGTAGTTTTCTTGTAAAGATGCAGTACATTTAAAAAAAATAATTATCGGTGTATTTAATTGAATATCTGTCAGTATTTTAAAATCGTCGAGATGTTTAAAGAACCCACGTCTGTTAATTAGTTGTCGCGTTGAGTACCTTGCTTTCATGTAAATAATATTAATAATATTTATTATTTATCATAATTGTATAAAAGTTGGCGATCCCAGGCCATTAAAAAAGTAAATTTCCTGTTGTCTTTTACCGACAGTCAAATCGTAAATTTGTACATGTCTGAATTTTTAAATTCGTGATATTTATGAAGCGGTGAAATATTTATTACGAGTTCGGTTTTTCGGAATTCCAGAAAGTCACCTCAATTAATAATTCGGTCGTCAAATTTGTCTCCTCGGGATTGTTAGGTGGTAAACGAAAATAGAAATAAAAGTCTGTTAACATCTCGCGCCGGGAGAAATAAGATATACAAGATTATATTTCATTATCCCAGTGACAATTTTGTATATCCGAGTGATTAATAAACATCTATAATATAATTTTTCATATGAATTCTTCATACAAAATTAATTTATAGACGACATTATATGTGTGTAAGTTATTTATGTGGAGGAGATGGGAGATATTGACTTCCAGATGTAATTTTGTAAAATGCATAGTCGATCCTGCGCCCATAAATAAATAAACCTGATCCGAGCCGAGGGAACATAAAGAAAACTTCGGGCCATAATTCACCTCGGATCTTACATATTTGCCCGCTGCCCGCTCACCTACCTTCCTTCGGACTCTTGAGGCGGTTCACCAGTCTTGGAGCATTAACACAATTGACACCGTGGCGTGTGGTAAAAGTTTTGCACATTGCCTTCGCTTAATTTATTTGGAGGCTACTAATTTCTTACCGGTTCAAACACGAAAAATCTAATCATCGACGCACATTCCTTTGTCACCTCTTTGTCTCTCACGCATGGGAGGCGAGCAGTCTGGCTGCTTGACCGCAACAAGGACGGTGGCACAGAATTCATCCAATTAACAAGGGGCCTAATCAAAAAACGATATTTCAACGATCGCGGCCCCCTCAGCCCTTAGGCTCGGGCATACGGGCGCGGGAATCAATTAGTACCGCCGCCTAATCGCTAATTAAACTAATTGGTATCGATGAGTGTTCAATTAGCGAGATTTACTACCGTCCGCTCCTCCTTTCCCGATATTATTTATATCGACAGTCGTCGATGTAATTAATAAATAGCTTCGCTTAATTTAATTACCCCGCGGATCTGGCCGCGCTCTTTCAACTCTCCGACGGCTGGGACGGGCTTATTTGTAATTTTAATATTCGTAATTAGTATGTTTTACATTAATTACGCTTGTATTTACGGCGCGCAATTATTGTTATTAGGTGCATAATTGTTACTCGCCGGGGAATGCCGTTTTTCTGCTTGCCGCAATCGCAGAATATCTATGGAGATTTATACCAGATACATCCAAGGGAAAGAATTTGTTTGTCTTCGGCAGCAGGTCAAGCGCGCTCAGAATTGCAAACAAAAGTGCGCTCCACAATTTCTGTTGCTAGTAATAATTTAAATACTATAAAATTAACAATACAGCAAACGCGATCTGATAATTTTAATAATTTTGTCATTTTATGTATTATTATATGTTTTTATGTAATTATGTGTTACTTCTTATGTTTTTTTATGGCAGGGTGAGTTTTTTAAAGTGTTTAAATATTTTGTTGTCATTGTTGGAAGGAACTTAAATACTTAAAAGCATTAAACACATTTTTACCATTTGCCCCCTCTGTCTATTTTGGGTAGAGGGGGATAGCTTTGGAATTTTCTATAAGATGGTGTACTTTTGTTCATAAAATTTTAACCTACGTAAAAAAATACGTAAATATGTAATTAATATGGGCAGCTAATTTAATCCAAAATCAGCAATGAAA
The DNA here is from genome assembly GCA_951805005.1 of Othius punctulatus. Taxonomy (NCBI): domain Eukaryota; kingdom Metazoa; phylum Arthropoda; class Insecta; order Coleoptera; family Staphylinidae; genus Othius; species Othius punctulatus. The sequence continues at coordinate 20,478,121 of OX638146.1, forward strand.
ACCCAAATTTTGTCTTTGGATTTTGATATAAAAAACGGTCAGTAAATTTGAGCTACACAATTTTATTATAAAAATGGCAGTTGATTCAATTTTCCTTCAAATTATTTGGGCAATAAATTTAACTTTCAAAATCAGCCACGAATAAGCAATTTTGTCCATAAAATTTGGTGCTAGAATGACAGCTCATTAAATTTAAGAAGCTAAAGTTATGTAAAATCAGATAATGTACTTTTAGGTTAAACGTTTAGATTTATTGCCATGTTGTAAAAAATTTTTTTTCTAGCTTAGTATATATAGCACATTTGTTAAATTTTAATTTTAGTATCTCTGTACTCTTGATAATGGTCGGGAGGCCGAAACAATTGTAGAGGTTTATTCTTCCAATATAGTGAAACTTTAACCAAGTGTTTGATTTAACCTAATCATAATGTTTCACCAAGTAGTATCCACACATAGTTTCAATTTAATTAATGTACTTTTGTTTATTAAATTTTAATCTACGTAAAAAAATACATAAATATGTAATTGCCAGAGCAGCAAAAATAACCCAAAATCAGCAATGAAAACCCCAATTTTTTCAATGGATTTTGATATAAATAAACGCTCAATAAATTTGAAGTACACAATTTTGGTATAAAAATGGCAGTTCAGTAAATTTGCCTTCAATTTATTTGGGCAGTAAATTTAACTCAAAATCAGCTACGTATACGCAATTTTGTCCATAAAATGTGTTGCTTGAATGACAGCTCATTAAATTTAAAAAGCTAAAGTAATGTAAAATCAGATAATGTACTTTTGTTTATTAAATTTAAATCTACGTAAAAAAATACGTAAATATGTAATTGCCAGGGCAGCAAAATTAACCCAAAATCAGCAATGAAACCTCCAATTTTGAATTGGGATTGTGCTTTTCAAACAATCGTGAATTTTGATTTTAAAAAAACGCTCAATAAATTTAAACTACACAATTCAATTTTGGTATAAAAATGGTAGTTCAGTAAATTTGCCATCAAATTTGGCAAATTAATTTGAGCAGTAAATTTAACTCAAAATTGGCTACGAATAAGCAATTTTGTCCATAAGTGTTGGTACCAGAATGAAAGCTCATTAATTTTAAGGAGCCAAAGTTGTGTAACATTAGATTCGAATAACCAATTTTGCCAATACATTTTGTTACAAAAAGAGGCTGCTTAGTCAATTTGAATAGCGAAATTAACACAAAATCAAATCAGCAACGAAAAACCGTAATATCCCCGTTTATTGCTAATTACTTTATTAGCGATATCTTAAAATCAAACGTATTAATATCAATCCAATTTATTACAGATATTGGTGTTAGAATGACAGCTCATTAAATTTAAGTAACTAAAGTTGTGTAAAATCAAATACAAATAACCAATTTTGCCTATACATTTTGTTACAATAGGGGTTGGAATTTAGACAGCGAAATCAACTCAAAATCAGCCACAAAAAACCGCAATATTCTCTTCTATTGCTAATTACTTTATAAGCGATATCTTAAAACCTAACGTATTAATATTAATACACCTTATTACAGATATTGACTGATATCTTGTTCTATAATGATTTGAATTGGATTCATATTTAAGGCGTAATTCTTGAGATATTTGCTGTGTACTGTATTATCTTGAATTTTTCAGTGATATGAAAATTGATTCGCAAATTTTTGAGATATAGGTAAGAAAGTAACTTGAATATTTAAGATTCAAGTTACTTTATTACCTATATCTCAAAAATTTGCTAATCAATTTTCATGCAATTTATTTATGATATTTAAAGATAGTGTTGTTTGCTACCTTTTTTGAAATTAATATCCGATGGATAAATCTTGAGATACCTGGTTTTAGGTGATATTCTCTACTATTGCTATTCCGTTATGAACGATATCTCAAAAACCAACGAATCAATATTAATACAATTTATTATAGATATATACTGGTTTCTGTAATTCTGTAACGTTTTAAATTTTATTAATATCCAATGCGTATTTCTTGAGATATTTGCTCTTTAGTGAATATGTTGCATTTTCTAATGACATTCAAGTTTCTCTTTCAGCGATATCTCAAAAACAAGCTTATCAATAGTAATACAACATATTTGTGATATTGAATGATAGTTTTTTGTTTAATATATATATTTTTATTTAATTAGTACGCAATGTATGATTCTTGAGATATTTGGTTATAGGTGTTATTCTCTGCTATTGCTATTACTTTATTAATAATATCTCAAAAACTAACGTATCAATATCAATTACAATTTATTATAAATATTGAATGGTATATTATTCTATAAAGTTTTGAATTTAATTAAAATCCAATGCGTAATTCTTGAGATATTTGGTCTTTAGTGTATATATTGCATTTTTTTGTAATGACAGGGACGTTGGTGACTCGTATATAATCATCTTTGAAATGCAATTGTAATTCACGTGTTAATCATTATTGAAGAATAATTGAAGGGTGGGCGGGTGGTCACAAGAATAATGATCACGCAACATAAACCGGCAGTAATGGAAATCATCCCTCAATTGATTTAGTCAATTAGTCCCAAGAGTTTTTTGGATGGTTTACTGGATATTATTGATTTAAACCAAAATTGAGTTTGTTTTTAATTTAATCATTTTCTTTGCAATATTTGTGCACTCTAAGAGGTGAACAATGAAAAATTAAATGTAACTATAGGGTTAGCCTTATGCCCTAAAGTAGATAATACACCGATTATTTTTAATCATCAATTGTTGTTTAAATTTAAGATTTTTTTTTTTAAATCATTTGTATTAAATCGTGATATAAATCAATTGATATAAATCATATCATAACTGGCAAAAACTCAACAGAAATATAGAAATATCAAATAAATCAAATAAATCATGATTTATTTAATTTAAAAAAAATGAGTCATTCCAACCCTGTTTTCAAGTTATATTATAGTTTCTTTGCAGCAATATCTTAAAAACTAGCTTATCAATATTAATACAACTTATTTCTGAATAGAATAATATTGTTTTGTTTAATACAGTTTTTTGTTTAATTAGTAATTAGGTTTTAGGTGATGTTCTGGACTATTGCTATTACTTCATTAATGATATCTCAAAAACTAACTTAATAATATCAATACAATTAATTATAGCTATGGACTGGTATATTTTTCTATATAAAGTTGTGAATTTAATTAATAATAATATGGCATTTTCTAGTGTTATTCAAGTTCCTTTTTTAATGATATCTCAAAAACTAGCTCATCAATATTAATATAACTTGATCTGATGCTGAGTGATATTGTGTCGTTTAGTGTAGTATTTTTTTAATTAATATCCGATGGATAATTCTTGAGATACCTGGTTTTAGGTGATATTCTCTACTATTACTATTACTTTATTCATGATTTCTCAAAAACTAACTTATCAATATCAATAGATATTCACTATAGATATTGACTGGTATATTGTTGTATAAAGTTTTTAATTATATTAATACCCAATGCGTAATTCTTGAGATATTTGCTCTTTAGTGCATATATTTCATTTTCTAGTGATATTACGTTCATTTTCTTGTAATGACAGGGACGTTGATGATTCGTATATAATCATTTCTGAAACGCAATTGTAGTTCACGTGTTAATCATTATTGAAGAACAATTGAAGAGTTGGCGGGCGGGCACAAGTATAATCACTACCCAACATAAATCAGCAGTAATGGAAATCATATCTCTATTGATCCGAAAACATCAGTTTACTGGATGATTTGAATAATATTTTAATAAAACTAATTGTAAATTCTGTTCTAATCATCATTATAAGGACGAGTGGAGAGTGGGCAGGTTGTCATAAGAATGTACAGTCATCCTCTGAATTCTGCGAGTCAACTGTAGCTACATATTTTAATCATTCACAATGAAGTGATGATGAAGCTAAGTCATCCTAAAAATTTCAAGTATCAGCTATAAATATCTAAATCATCCTGTAATTTTATTATTTCGTTTCAATAAACTGATGATTTTCATTGATGATGGATCAAATCAGAGGAAGATTATAGTGTGGCCACCAATCCTCCAATCCAAATGCAATGCAAAGTGAAGCATTCGACGTTCATATTCATGCAATGACAGGAACTTTGATGATCCAAGTTTTGAATTTTATTAATACACAATGCGTAATTATTGAGATATTTTCTCTATAGTGCATATATTGCATATTCTAGTGATATGACGAAAACGTTCATTTTCCTGCAATGACAGGAACGTTGATGATTCATCATCTTTGAAACGCAATTGTAGTTCATGTGTTAATCATTATTGAAGAACAATTGAAGGGTTGGCGGGCGGGCACAAGTATAATCATCACCGAACATAAACCAGCAGTAATAAAAATCATTCCTCTATTGATCCGAAAACTTCAGTTTACTGGATGATTAGAATAATATTTTATTAAAACTAATTGTAAATTCTGTTCTAATCATCATTATGAGGACGAGTGGAGAGTGGGCAGGTTGCCATAAGTATGTATAGTCATCCTCCGAATTCTGCGAGTCAGCTATAGCTAGTTTAATCATTGTAGTGATGATGAAGCTAAGTCATCCTATAAATTTCAAGTATCAGCTATAAATATCTTAATCATCCTGTAATCTTATTGTTTCGTTTCAATGAACTGATAATTTTCATAGATGATGGATCAAATCAGAGGATGATTATATGAGGTGGGTGCGGCCATCCACCCTCCAATACAAATGCAATGCAAAGTAAATCATTCGACGTTCATATTCATGCAGTGACAGGAACTTTGATGATTCATTTATCTTGGGCTTGATTTATCTTTGAAATTCAATAGTAGTTCAAGTGTTAATCATTATTGATGTACAATTGATGTACAATTGAAGGGTGGTCGAGTGAGCACAAGTATAATCATCACCCAACATAAGCCATCAGTAATGGATTAACAATTGAACAACAATTGCTTTTCAAAGATGATTATAAATGTTTCATCAAAGTTCGTGTCATTGCGAGATTATGAACGACGAATGCTTTACATTGTATTCACTTTGGATTGGAGGCTGGGAATGCACACTATAATCATCCTATGATGTGATCAAGCATCAATGAAAATCGCACACTATAATCATCCTACGATGTGATCCAGCATCAATGAAAATAGCACACTATAATCATCCTATGATGTGATCCAGCATCAATGAAAATCATCACTTTATTAAAACCATAAATTTACTGGATGATTAAAATTGTTAAAATTAGCGGATAGTATCTCGACCATAGTAGCTACTAAGCTGTAGTAGCTACTATGGTCGATTATGTATGATTATGCATGATTGCAAACTTAGGTGGCAATTTTTTTTCTTCAAAATTTGATCATTCACAATTTCTCACAACTTACGGATCAATACATCATGAATAAATGTTTTCATAAAAAACAGTTAAAAATGGACATTTGTGTTACTACGAACACAAAAAGTTCAATTCAACTAAAATTGTCGTAATTTTCTTTACTTTATGTAATCAGTTAAAAGTTTTAATATTTGATTAGAGGTTAGGCGGGCTAGGTTAGGCTAAGATTAATTATCAGCATAAAAGTTCAATTCAACTAAAATTGTCGTAATTTTCTTTACTTTATATATAATCAGTTAAAAGTTTTAATATTTTATTAGAGGTTAGGTGGGCTAGGTTAGGCTAAGATTAATTATCAGCATAAAGTTCAATTGAACTAAAATTGTCGTAATTTTCTTTACTTCATGTAATCAGTTAAAAGTTTTAATGTTTGATTAGAGGTTAGGTGGGCTAGGTTAAGATTTTAGGGTTAAGTTTGATACTACCATGTATATGATATCTGATATATTCGTGCAGATTCTTGGTCAGAATAAAGTTTAGCAACTTGGCCAAGTATAAACCTGCCAAATATCTTGATGAGCGAAATCCAGATTTCTAATTGGAATCACCTTATATATCGGCTTACGTCAATTTTTGGCTGTTTTTAGTTAAGTTTTATTTTGATGGTTTACTAAATTGTAACAAATCTTAGGCTCAGTAGAGGTCTAGTAAAGGGTTCTGTAGCCGAACTTCTAACATATTAACTCATTAAATGAGTGAGTAGGAAAGGTAACAGCAGAATATAAAACATCAATTGCATTAATTGCAGTATCTAACATTTTATAGTTTTTGACTTCAGTGATTTCACTTGTAAGCCGACGATATACTTTATATAGTAGTAGTTAAGTATCGAATCAGTAGCTATAATGTGTTCTAGTGTGAAATTAGAAATTATTTACTACTGATTTAAGATTATATAAAATTTGTGTTTATGGAATGAGGCTCGTAAATTTTGGAGGTCCAAAATTTAAAACAACGTAATAAATAATACGTCCCACGCACTTTTCACGCACATAACTATCAGTAGTGGCCACTATGTTAATCTATTAGCTCCGTGTTATGAATTATCATCGATGAATATCGAGTTAAAGCTTCCTGAACAAACCCAAAGCCAAATCGGTGTTATTTACTGCAGGCAATAATTTCAGTTTTGTTTAAATTTCCATTTGTCTCGACGGGGACACCTCGTAGGAATTCCTGGCCGATAATTTCGGTAAAAAACGACGCCCTATGTCATCCAATTGACGTTTTTATACCCGGCTGGGTCCCCCGTATAAACTGCCTTATCTTCCGCATCCATCTAATACTTCCCCATACGCCACACACGAAACGATCCATTTCCACTGGGCGCATCAATCCTCGGCTACTGACAAAAATTTTCTTTAGTGGTGTCCTCGCTCGTGTCGATAGATTGTAGATGCGAAGCATCGATTTGCCGAGGTGGTGCTCATTTCTTCACGTGTGCTTGTGGTTCTTGGGAGGCTCCCCCTCCTCATCGGGCCCACGTCAGATAACAGATCTTCGATTAGAGTATCCCTGCATGGGATCGCAGCGGGGAACAGCTGACGATCGGTCATGGCCCACTCGAACACTGCCAGCTTATTGACTCATACGTCATTGTCTACGCGGACCTCTTCGATTTATTAGCTTCCTTTTGCCGGCGCGAGTTCGCCCCCTTTTTTTCTTCCTCTCTCCTTCTTAGCTCACGTCCTTCGGAGTCCGCCGGGCGCGCCGGTTTTTCAGCTCCAAGGACGAGCCGGAGGATCCAGGAAGAGGAGAAAAAGTTAACCGCAAGGAGGCAATAACTCACCGACGACTGCTGGACTGTATCGGTTTTGGGGTCCGTTCTTGCGATAAAGTTTATCAAGAGCGGAATGCAATAAACACGTCGATCCTCGATAAATCCACTTCACCGCGGCGATGTTTTTGTGATTTTGCAATAAATCTATGGTCCTGCGGTGTAGAACAGCCGACGCAGCCAGCGAACAATGCGAGCCTCGAGGTTAAAATATTGCAGAAAACCCGCTGCTAATATACCGTCGAATAATCCGCTTGTCGATTGTGCGTTGATATTTAGTATCTTTGCGCCATAACTTTGGATATGCGATCGAAGATGTGTCATATAAAAATAACACAATCTCAGAAAAAAGTAGCATCGCCACAAACCGCAGAATGTAAGAATTACTACTGCCTTAGAACAACAACTTATAAACAAACCTTCTCCAGCTGGTCTTCTTAATCTATAAATGACATCTGCTACACGATATCCATCACCGACAAAAGTCGAACAGATGGAAGAGACCTACGATCAGGAGTGGACGTAGAGGGTCTGATGATGATGATAATAGTGGTGGTGATGACACGAGCTTAGCTATCATGATGGATATGATAACCGAGAAAAGTCGAAAGGATCGAAGAGACCAACGATCAGGAGTGGACGTACATAGTCTGATGATGATGATGATGAAAATAGTGGTGGCGATGACACGAGCATAGCTATCATGGTGGATATGATACTGCAGCTCGAAACTGCAACGATCAGGAGTGGAGGTACATGATCTGATGATGATGATGAAAATAGTGGTGGTGATGACACGAGACATGATAGATATCATACTGCAGCTCGAAACAATTCATTTGAGGTAGAGTCCTAACCGCGACATAGTCTTTCTCACAAAAAGTGATATCTTAGCTGTAGTCCTGCAGCTAAAATAGCCAAAGAAAATGAGATTTTAGTTAAAAAAATCGAAACCAACTACAGAAACCAGAGCTTCCCAGTAGGACTACTTATAGAACTAAAGGAAGAGGCATACAAAACTGATTTCTGGCCAGAGGGATATGTAAGAATACCTAGAAACACCACTAAAAGAACAAGAAATAAAAGAGCAACCAGACGCAAAGAGCGGAAGATAGAAGAGAAATACAAATGTAGCAAAATAATAACATACTATGTAAACGCCAGCTCAATAAAAAATAAATGGGAGCCAATTATAACAGTACCAATATTACCCTTATACTATATACTATCACAATAAACGAAACATGGGGCACAAATAAAAACATTGAATCGCTACATTGCTTAAAGCTTAACGTTTAACTTTTCCGTTCAATTTTTATTACATTGCTTTTGATATAGAGAGCGCCGCTGGCGATGACTTAATGACCAACCCACTGTATAAAAACGTGTTTATCATTAATTGTGATTAGTGTTTAGGTGTTGTCCAAGTGAGCTTAAGATTGTAAAAATGACATTGCCACTGAAAAAACACGCGGGTAACAGGTTATATAGGTTATGTTGCTTGCACAAACAAGTGGATGCTTGTTTTTTTTACGTTGGCAGTACCGAGTTACATCCAATATTGAAAGCAGAATAGAACGTACTGCATATTTCTGTGCAACAAAGTTGAACAGAAATTGAATGAAATGTTCTGAATTACATTGATACTATACCTTTACAAGTTCAAAATGAGACCAATTAATCTTATTTCGGGAAGTAACAAATTCAAATTGAGACCAATCTATTTCAAATTGAAAATTATCAAATTCAAATTGAACAGAAACAAATTCAATTTGAGATCCAACTATTTCTAAATGAGATTTTAAATTTCGAATTGGGATTAATCAAAATCACGTTGACAATAACCAATTTCAATTTGAAAATATTGCCAATATGTATATTAATGAACTATTATTGTAATATAATTTATTTATTGTTGTAATATTAAATATTAACATTATACAACAAAGATTAAAACAATCTAAGGAATAAACTACTCAACTAAAAGTGCATGTCTTCCATATCTAACCTAGCAGGAATACATTTTTGAATACCTGCCACAAATCTCGTACAATTATTGACAACATTAATTTTTCTTACGTTTTCATTAATTATGTTGTCAAACCTTTGAAGGACTTAACTAAACTCTGTTTGTGTTATATTATTCCTACCTTCTCCATTTAAACTTTGTGGCATTTGTATTGCCAAATCTGCTTTCAACCATATTTCATGAATAGCCATGCATTCTCAATCGGGTTCAACATTGGGCTATATGGACTTAATCGATGTAAGTGATTATTTCTGAATTCATGTTCATGCCCATCGTATTAGCAAGGGTTTTCCAATCTCCATTATTATTATAAACAACACACAGCTGCTTCTTCAGATGTACTGCTTCTGCTTTTTTATGTCACGTGGCAGTTTCAATACGACACATATAAATTTATTATGGTCATAATAAATTTTATTATTCACTCTCAACTTGATATTGTTCAGTGTCAACTTGATTTTGTTTAGTATCAATTTGAACTTGATTGGTTTCAATTTGAACTTGATTGGTCTCAATTTGTAATTGATTGATCTCAGTTTGAACTAGATTTGTCTCAATTTGAACTTGAAAAGGTATAGATTCTCTCGAACCAAAATCGAATGAAAATCTAGACGAAAAAAGACGGATAAAGTATAATGTAATTCAAGCTTAAGATACTACAACTCGGTATACAACTCGAGATAATTCAAAAGAGGAGGTGGGACAGCCATCTACATTAGAGAAGACCTACGAAATAAAATCAATCAGAACAATAAACGAAATGAACTAATAACAATAAAACTAACACAGCAACAAATCCATGTAATAAATATCTATAAACCATCGCAAGTAAAATATGAAACATTATAGATGAGGCTAAGAAATAACCTAACAAACATAAAAAAGAAAACACATAATTATAAGAACATAAATTAGACACAGCAACGAAGAACGAAAACATAAAAAATATAACATTCTTAATAGAGAAGGGCTACAAAATAATAAATAAAACAAACAAAAACCACTTTACATACTGAAACCCAAATGGAAAAAATACAATATTAGACCATGCCATCACAAGTATGCGCAGAAAAAATGTGAAAATAAAAATACTTCCCTTAAGCATTACAGAAGATGTTAAAAAATAACCGAACAAACATAAAAAGAAAGCACATAATTATAGGAGACATGAACTTAAACATAGCAACGAAGAATGAAAACACAAAAAAAATATAAGACTTTCTTAATAGAAAAAGGCTTCAAAATAATAAATAAAACAAGCAAAAACCACTTTACACACTCAAACCCATATGGAAAAAAAATACAATATCAGACCATGTCATCACAGATTTGCACAGAGAAAATGTAAAAGTGAAAATACTTCCTATAAGCATATCTGACCACATACAACTGCTAACAACGGTAGAAACAAAAAATAAACATCAAGCTATAAAACATAACGACAAATAAGGACAAAACAAGAAACAATTAAAGATGAAATAAATAAAAAGAAACTCTCCAAAAACAAGAAACTTCAAAGAATTATCAATGAATATACAGAAAATAATTGAGAGAAACCAAATAGCAATAAATATCAAAAGAAGACAAGAGAATCCATGGATGTCAATAAACATAATTAAAAGCATAAAATTGCGAAAGACATAACAAGTATAGAAACAATCCGGAGAACAATCAAATAAAAGAATAATATAAACAACAAAAAAGAATGCCACTGAACTTAATTATTTCCATGGTATTTTGTTTTTTTTATATTTTTCATTTCTTTGATTGCTCTTCCAGGATCTTCCTCCATTTGCTTAAACTGGTTTTCATAGAATTGTTTTCTTGTGTGCTAATTAAGAACACAATACTATGAAAAACAATACTATGAGAACAAGTTTAAGCAAATGAAGGAAGATCCTGGAAGAAGAACTTTTTCATAGTATTCTGTTCTTAATTAGAATGTCATGACCATGTCATCACAAATTTGCACAGAGAAAATGTAAAAGTGAAAATACTTCTCATAAGCATATCTGACCACATACAACTGCTAACAACGATAGAAACAAAAAAATAAACATCAACCTATAAAACATAACGAATAAGGACAAAACAGGAAACAATTAAAGATGAAATTAATAAAAAGAAACTCTCCAAAACAAGAAACTTTAAAGAATTATCAATGAGTATATAGAAAATAATTGAGAGAAATCAAATAGCAATAAAAATCAAAAGAAGACAATAATATTATAAAACAAAAAAGAATACCACTGAACTTAATTAGTTCCGTGGTATTTTTTTATTCTTCCTTTCTTTGATTGTTCTTCCAGGATCTTCCTCCGTTTGCTTAAACTTGTTTTCATAGTATTGTTTTTTTGTGTTTTAATTAAGAACACAATACTATGGAAAACAATACTATGAGAACAAGTTTAGCAAATGAAGGAAGATCCTGGAAGAATACATTTTTCATAGTATTGTGTTCTTAAGCAGAATGTCATGACCATGTCATCACAAATTTGCACAGAGAAAATGTAAAAGTGAAAATACTTCTCATAAGCATACCTGCTCTTCCAGGATCTTCCTAAATTTGCTTAAACTTGTTTTCAGAGTATTGTTATTTTGTGTTCTAATTACGAACACAATACTATCAAAAACAATACTATGAGAACAAGTTTAAGCAAATGAAGGAAGATTCTGAAAGAAGAACTTTTTCATAGTATTGTGTTCTTAATTAGAATGTCATGACCATGTCATCACAAATTTGCACAGAGAAAATGTAAAAGTGAAAATACTTATACTAGAAAAAATCCGGAGAACAATCAAATAATAGAATAATATAAAAAACAAAAAATAATACCACTGAACTTAATTAGTTTAGTGGTATTTTGTTCTTTATATTCTTCCTTTCTTTGAATGTTCTTCCAGGATCTTCCTCCATTTGCTTAAACTTTTTTTCATAGTATTGTTTTTTTGTGTTCTAATTAAAAACACAATACTATGGAAAACAATACAATGAGAACAAGTTTAAGCAAATAAAGGAAGATCATTGAAGAAGAACTTTTTCATAGTATAGTGTTCTTATTTGGATTGTCATGACCATGTCATCACAAATTTGCACAGAGAAAATGTAAAAGTGAAAATACTTCCCATAAGCATATCTGGAGACATGCAACTGCTAACAACGATAGAAACAAAAAATAAGCATCAACCTATAAAACATAACGAATAAGGACAAAACAAGAAACAATTAAAGATGAAATAAATAAAAAGAAACTCTCCAAAACAAGAAACTTCAAAGAATTATCAATGAGTATACAGAAAATAATTGAGAGAAACCAAATAGCTAGAAAAATCAAAAGAAGACAAGATAATCCATGGATGTCAATAAACATAATTAAAAGCATAAAATTGCAGGAGACATACAAAAAGTATAGAAAAAATCCGAAGAGCAATCAAATAAAAGAATAATATAAACAACAAAAAAGAATACCACTGAACTTAAGTAGTTCAATGGTATTTTGTTTTTTATATTCTTCCTTTGTTTGATTGTTCTTCCAGGATCTTCCTCCATTTGCTTAAACTTGTTTTCATAGTATTGTGTTCTTAATTAGAACACAAAAAACAATATTATGAAAACAAGTTTAAGCAAATGGAGGAAGATCCTGGAAGAACAATCAAAGAAAGAAAGAGCATAAAAAAACAAAATACCACGGAACTAATTTAGTTCAGTGGTATTCTTTTTTACAGGTTGAAGCAAATGAAAGAAGATCCTGTAAGAAGGACTCTTTCATAGTATTGTGTCCTTAATTAGAACACAAACAAACAATACTATAAAAACAAGTTTAAGCAAATGAAGGAAGATGAAAACACTGACGTCATAACAATGCGGTTTCTTTAGTTACGCATGTATTAATAACTGATAATGCTGAAAATACAACAAGTTGCATTTTCACGAAAATACCACGCACAAATGTCGGTCGCTGTCATAATTTCGAGTCCAACACAGATCACAGTGTTATTTATCGGTTGCGCCCATAAACAATTTAGTCGGTCGCTAATAAAAACATAACCCGAAATGTTAGTGTGTCCTAAGTACGTACAAGAACGTACATAAATGTAGCTTGCTGTTTGAAAGATGAAGTGATCTAAATAAATATAAGTATGTAACTGTATATTTAGCTTCTTGTTCATTCTGCTTTACCAGATGACTCAATCAATTCATTATATTCCCTTCCTAAATATAATTCGTGGTGTTCTCAAAAGTCGATAATGATTTTAAAAATACAACTCATTTCAACCCCGATCTTTGGAAAATGCACCTTGTTCTTAGGGCTCGGTGCATTTTCGTCATTGGGGTTGAAATTCGTGGTATTTATAAAATCATTATCGATAATGAGAACACCACTTGTTATATTACCCCTGATAAGTCCTTGCTTGATAAATTTATTTCATTTTTTTAAGTCTTGTATTAGAACCATTACAACAGGTGTTTACTCGAAAAAGCTGGTTGATAACTCGATTTAGCACAAGTTACGTAATTGAAAAATTCCAAAATCGTCGCATTTCACCGCAAATTGCGACGGCAATCTCTTCTTCAAAAGAAGCGAATTGCCGCGCACTTATGCCAATAAAACCGAAGAACAATACAATTTCTCGATCTGCACGGCGCGATTGCCTCAATATCTCGAAGCCGTGATTACCGATTCGTTCGGGCTGCGATTTGTGATTCGCTTCCGATGTGCGGTCCTGAATTCGAATTATTATCGCTTCGCGACGCTACCGCCGCCTGTCGATTCTTGGTCATCATCAGGGACATATGATGACTTGTGGCGAGGAGTGTGCGTGAGCGATCGTGGCGTTTTAATTAAGACCCGCCAATTGCGGGGATTGCATGGAATTAGGGACCTCTCCGCAAAACATACCTCGACATTCAATCACGTTCGGTATCGCCGGCGTCGCATCGAAAAGTTCAGGACCGTAACGAAATATTGATCAACACAATACCGATAATTGATAAATAAAAAAAAACGGTTATTACAGTAATCTGCACTGTCAAAATATGACAGTAGATATGACATCATATATATGAATATGACATATACACTATGATGTTGCTTTGTTTTTAAATTTGACTAGCGCGTTAATAATAAAAATCACTGATGGTTCAGTTGGAACTAGGATTTAATCAGAACAAGTCCAAATATATTTTGAGTAACTTGCGAGTGAAAAATTACCTATTTTCACCCACCCCACTCTCCGACATCAAGAGCTAGCTAAATGTAACTAGAAATAGTAAAATTTAAACTTTGTATTCAAATTTTGTATACTTTCACTCTCTTAATAGACTTGCCGCGACAGCATGACATAGGAAGATTCAAAATGTAACAGAATGTTGCTCGAATGTAATAGCCTGAGGTCAATAGTGTGACCAGTCAAAAAATGACTTGAATCTAAATTTTTATAAGAATCTGTGGTATCATATAATTTTTAATTGTACTTGCTAGTGTTAATAGATTTGGTCATATGTAACTGTATAAGTATGACCTAATCATCTGTTAAACGTTGCTCTTTGGATGATTTGGCTGATTAGGCGATTGCGATCTGGGGGCCCTTTCGGCTTGGGCGGCCGGTCGGACGTGCGACACCGTTACGGTCCTGATATCGAAGGCGCGATGCGGTAGCACAGCGTACACTCGATTGTTCGGCATCGGTCTGTAATCTCGGGGCCTCTAATAGCATCATTACATTACCTGACCACCACGACGGGCCACACATTATGCACCCCCACCATAAACACACTTTAATTACCCTCCTTTCCCCACAGGCCCGCTTTATTGACGACGGATACGATCGAGCACTACCCTTTTCCGTATATCAAAAAACTAACAAGTACAAAGAACACATAAAACCAGATATTTTTGTAACAAAATGCAGTTAAAATAATCATTTCAACACCGCTTAAGCTGCTTCGGTTTAGGTTAGGTCGTACAATATCCCTGGTTAGGTCTCAGTATATTGATGAGCTATACTCTGTTCCTTTTTTATTTTTAACTAAGAAGGCTGTGGTTTCATTTTATAAAGTTTTACACATGAACACCAACAAAAATGATCTGACAGTGAAAAACTTATTAAATGTCAGATTTCTAACAACGTTGCCTATTTCATGTATTAAAATAAAAATAGCAAATAAATTCTGTACTCAACAGATACCCAATTTGATGGCAACGTTGCCCAATGTCATAAAATATAACCTCTATGTTTTTAAGTATAACCTATTTTTTTCAAGTCTAGTGACTTTTTACATTGGCCAACAATACTGTCACCCTAACAGAGCCAACTTAGTTAAAAATAAAAATGGAACAAAATTTATGTGATCTGTAGGCAGTTCCATCTGTAATTGGTTTGAATCATTGTTTTTTTCCCCGTTCCTTCAGGTCATGTGCCAGCTGGCTGATATCTTCCCATTCTATTGCATTTCTCTCGAAGTATAATCAATAATAATACAATAACTCACGAATATGTTAGAGCTACGAACATGGCTCAAAATGGGGTAGGTACATGAGATTAAGTTGATAGGTAATATCCCAAGCTTACATTCAAATGCTATAGTGCAACCTGAACTTCAAAAGAACAGCAAAACCAGAGTTCTGAACTGTACCAACTTGTAGGTCTCAATGAACCTCGCAAAGAGATGTTGTTCAAATTGAATTAATTTTGAATCAAATTGAATCAATTTTGAATCAAAATTAATCAATTTTGAATCAAATTGTATCAATTTTGAATCAATTTTGAATCAAATTGTATCAATTTTGAATCAAATTGAATCAATTTTGAGTCAAATTGAATCAATTGTTTCAATCCTTGATGTAATACAAGGATTTGTATTTTTATTTACAGTTGGCGGACTAACAGGAGTAATTTTACCAGAAGAAGTTTCTCCTTTCCATTAACAATTAATATATCACAGTGCAGAGCGGGGACAAGACTAAGGTAAAGGAGGCACTTGTTTCAGGTGAACGTATGAAATCAGAGGCCCAAAATTGGCGAAAAATTTAAATTAATGAATTTAGAAAAAAAGCCAAATGATTCTTGAATTTTGAAATACGAGAAAATTCTACAGGACAAGAAGATTTACCTATAAAATATGAGTCTAATTTATGAGAAATAAATGCAATTCTTACGTTACAGGTTATTGGCTACTATAGGTACACTTGACAGAGCCCCAAAAAAGGTGCCATCACATTATAAGTAAAGTACCTCAAGAATTGTGCATTGGATATTAATTATATTGCATACACTAAATGCCAATATATCACTGAATATCATTAATAAATTTGATAATTAGACTATATAAAATGTTATATTTAAACACGGAATGACACAAAAAAAAAAAAAATATATATTAAACGGTTAATACTCCTACAATCGTGGATAGAATATGCCAATATATCGCTCAATATTACCAATAAATTACATTAATTTTGATGTGATAGTTTTTGAGAAATAATTACATAAGTATGAGACACTTTGTAGTATGTACGCTTGAGGAATCACCTATTATAAATCTAATAAATTTGATTGTTATTCATAAGCTGCATTTTGAGATAGCATTCAGACAACTTACAATATCACTTTGAAACATCACATAACGACACTAAACAAGAATATCTTAAATATTAGGCGTTAGAATGCCCCCTATTTCATGTCATTATTCGATCGGTCTCTTTCTTCTCTTCAATTTGATGGGGCATATCTTGTGTCTGAACCTCACAGTTGTTAAGATATTCAATATTTTTCACAAAAGTAACCATTTAATTACATTTCTATTCACTGAAGTAAGTCATGCTAAGACAAAACAACTGTCAAAATGTAAGTAACGATCAATGTGAGATGAACAAAAATAGATAGTACTTCTATAATACGAATAATTATTTTATTCCAAAACCATGAATGATAACAAAATTATTAATACAAAAGAGAAACGATACTACAGTAAATGTTCAAAATATTTTTGTTCATCTCACATTGATTGTTACCTACATTTTGACAGTTGTTTTGTCTCAGCATGATCTACTTCAGTGCATAGAAATGTAATTAAATGGTAACCTTTGTGAAAAATATTGAATATCTCAACAACTATGGGGTTCAGACATAAGATATGCACCATCATTTTAAAGAGGTATCTAGTATAATAAAATTATACTAGAAACATGCCAATATATCAACCAATATCAGCAAAAAACTGTATTAATTTTATAAGACAGTTTATGAGATATATGTAATTATATAAGTATGAGACACTTTGTAGTACATAGACATACAGTTGAAGAAGGGCATAAACTGGGACCTTTATATTATAAGTAAAATATCTCGAGAAATATACATTCCATATAAATTATATTTCATATACTTAATTTTGATATATCACTGAATATCTTCCGTAAATTTGATTAATATTAATAAGCTAGTTTTCGAGATATTATTAAAACTACTCACTAAAACTACATACAAATGTCACTTAGAATCATTATGTAATACCACTAAATAAGATATCTCAAAAATGAAACACTGGATAAACTAATACAATCGTAAACAATATATGCCAATACATTGCCAATATATGCCAATATATTGCCAATATTTGCCAATATATGTCAAAATATCATCTATTATTATCAATGAATATGAGCATTAATTTTGATATCATTTTTGAGATATAATTATTTACCTGTGAAACACTTAAAGATACATAAAATGATACCATCACATTATAAGTAGAATATCTCCAGAACTACGTATTGGATATTAATTATATTACACAAAATAGATGTCAGTATATCGTTGAATATCGTATATAAATTGTAATAATATTTATAGGCTAGTTTTTGAGATATCATTAAGCTTACTTACAATGTCACTAAGAACACACACTATGTGTCATTATGTCGCCACATAATGACACTAAACAAGAATATCTCAAATATTAAGCATTGGATGTTGATACAGTTATACTAAAAACATGCCAATATATCAGCCAATATCAGCAATAAATTGCATTAATTTGGATACAACAGTTTCTGAGATATTACTCAAATTTAAGTATAACTTTGTAGTACACTTGAGACGGATGTAGAAGGTTATTTATATATCACATAAGCAGAATATCTCGCGAATTGTACATTGGATATTAACTATATTATACAAACTATACGTCACTATATCACCAAATACCGCGTATAAATTTGATTATTATAGACAAGCTTGTTTTTGAGATATCAATAGGGACTACATAAAATAATCTAAAACCACATAAAAACAATAAACCAGAAAATTTAAAACGTTAAACGTTGAATTTTAATAAAGTCATGGCTAGAATATTCCAATGCATAGCCTAATATGAATATTAATATTAATAAATAATAGTCATTGTTGCTGTGACATTTTTAAAATGATCAAATTTTTCTCTTTATAGCGATACAAGGTTTGCTATACTTACTTTGATAAATAAAGGTCATCTTCGAAAATTAACTTTATGACAATTATTACCTATTTTGACAAATAAACACGATACAGGACTATTTGTATTATAGAGTAGTAGTATAGAGTAGAGTAGCTTGTGTAGAGAGTAGCAAAAAGAGAGTTTGCCATGAATATGAAAGTAAGTATAGCAAACCTTACATCGTTTTAAAGAGAAAAAATTATCCTTTTAAAAAATGTCAAAGCCAAATATGACTACCATTTAAAATTAAGTTTTATAATACAAACTCAAAAACTATGTTTTTTTCAAAAAACAAAAGCATATCTTGCATAAGCTCTTAAAATGACAACTCTTTCCTGATTTAACCATATCTCTATGTTTTATGGTTTCCGAGATCCCAATGCTTAAAATGCAAAAAAAAAACTCACCCTGTATATTGGATTTTGCAAAAAGTTGTTTACAAGCGTTACAAAAATAAATTGTAACTTGAACATTTAACGATAAAAAAAATTTCATTAGGAATCCCTTAAACTTTTAACCAGCGACTTGCGTGGGGCACCCTGCATATTGTTTCGGAACTTTATGATCAGTTTGATATTTTGTTTCAAAACCTAGACACATATTTTTTTTAAATGCTGAAAGTTTAGCATATTTACATGTATATTTTGATAAAAATTTCATGAACCATTGTTCTGTATCTTCTGCATGATATTGGGAGTTCCATTTCAAAAAAGGGTCTTTAAGTGAATACTTCGAAAATTGAGTATTTTCAATTTTTACCACTGCAACCGTAACAATTAACTACGAGTACATATGGATAACTTGAAATTAAATGCACTGTATAGCCCTATCCTGGCTATACTAAATTTCTAACGTGAAACAATATCTGGAATTGTTATTTGTATCTGATGATTGAAAACAATTCGAGACAAGGTTTGTGGTTTCGCCCCTTAACAAACGACATTATCAGGAAAGAAATATG
The DNA here is from genome assembly GCA_951805005.1 of Othius punctulatus. NCBI lineage: Eukaryota > Metazoa > Arthropoda > Insecta > Coleoptera > Staphylinidae > Othius > Othius punctulatus. The sequence goes on from OX638146.1 coordinate 20,497,787, forward strand.
AGAATCTTGGTCATACTCATACTCATGAGTACCTATTAATAACTTGAAATGAAAGCCACTGAGTAGCCCTATCGTGGATATACTGAATTTCCAAAGTGAAACGATTTCTAGAATAGTTATTTGTATCTGATAATTGTGAACAATTCGAAACAAGGTTTGTCATTTCGCCCCTTACAAATGACATTATTAGTTAAGGTTTGTCGTTTCGCTCCTTACAAAACAACATTGCCAGGACAGGAATATTCCAAAAGGTGTATGTATCTCAATTTCAACTATACTGAATTTCTAACGTAAGACGCAGTATATACAAGTAATTTATATCAATGATGATTAATTAGATCTAGAATCTAGAAGTACTAAATAGTTATTTATAAAACAATGAGAAGATTTTATTAGAAATGTTAGAAAGTTAGATGTATTACTTTGAATTTTGGAAATATTAAAAAAAATTCAATAAAATTTAGAAAATAAAAGGAAAGTAAATCAATGAAAACATTGATTTACTGATGGCTAGGATATGCTTATACAGTACCTTTCATTTCAAGTGATCTATAGGTACTCATAGTTAATTGTAGAACCCTTTTTTGAAATGGAACACCCAATATGATGCAGAAGATACAGAAAAATTGTTCATAAAATTATTATCAAAATATACAATTATATATAAGTAAATATGCAAAACTTTCAGCATTTTCAATCAAATATGTTGAGTTTCAATTAAATTATACATCATTTTATTAAGGTTTTCGAAATTGCCAAAAAATTATATGGACAGTTAAAAATTTGAAAATATGCAATCAAAATATATATAAAAATTTAAATTGTTCACTATTTTATCAAGATATCAAAAGCATTAGTTGGTAAAGTTCAAAAATCTAAACGGTTCTGAAATAGAAGAAAGTGAAAAACCAGATTTTTTTTTAAATTTCCAAAACCCACACAAACTGCAATCAAATTGTCAAGAAAAATAAAATGCGTTCAGATTTTTAAAAATCTTAAAAGTTTAAGGGGTTTCTATTGAAATATACATATTTTTTTAAATCATACAAACATTGTGCACTGTGATATCCCAAAATAAAATACGTACATATTTCTATCACTTCCGGTCCTCCTGGAAGAGGTCATCAACTTTGTTATTTTAAGGAAACAACGAATTTCTAACGTGAGACGCAGTACATACTAGTAATTTATATCGAATCAATGAGAATATTGGTTAGATCTAGACTCTAGAAGTACAAAATAATAATTTATAAAACAATGAGAAGATTTTAGAAGTGTTAGAAACTTACAAGTATTATTTATAAAATAAAATGGAAGTGAAGCAATGTGAGGATTGATTAAATCTAGAATCTAGAAGTATAAAATAGTAATTTATATAACAATGAGAAGATATAAGAAGTGTCAGGCACTTACAAGTATTAGAAAATAAAAGGAAAGTAAATCAATGAGAAGATTGATTAGATCTAGAATCTATAAGTAGAAAATAGTAATTTATAAATCAATGAATCGATTATAGAAGTCTTATTTAGAAAGTGAATGAAAGTATTGTTATAAGTTGGTATACAAGTTTTAACTGATTTTCTGTAGTTTTTCGGCGAGATCAAAGGCGTGAACAAAAGGATAGTACCTAAATCAATAACAGGATTGATTAGATCTAAAAGTAAAAAATAATAATTTATAAAACAGTGAGAAGATTTTAGTAGTGTTAGAAACCTAGAAGCATTTCTTAAAAGATAAAATGAAAGTAAATCAATTAGAATATTGACGAGATCTAGAATCTAGAAGTATAAAATAGTAACTTATAAATCAACGAGTCGATTTTAAAAGTGTTCGAAAGTTAGAAGTATTACTTCAAAGGAAAAATAAAGTATTGTTAGAAGTTGGTATACAAGTTTTAACTGATTTTCTATAGTTTTTTGGCGTGATTAAAGGCACGAACAAAAGGAAAGTACCTAAATCAATAAGAGAAGTGATTAGATCTAAAAGTATAAAATAGTAATTTATAAAACAATGAGTCAATTTTAAAGGTTGTGTTCGAAAGTTAGAAGTATTACTTCAAAGAAAAAAGAAAGTATAGTTAGAAGTTAGTATACATGTTTTAACCGATTTTCTGAAGTTTTTCAGCGAGATCAAAGGCGTGAATGAGTAAACCAATGAGATTATTGATGGGATCTAGAAGTATAAAATAGTAATTTATAAAACAATGAGAAGATTTTAGAAGGGTTAGAAACTTAGAAGCATTTCTTAGAAAATAAAAATAAAGTAAATCAATAAGAAGATTGGTAAGATCTAGAATCTAGAAGTATATAATAGTAATTTATAAATCGATGAATCGATTTTAGAAATGTTAGAGAGTTTGAAGTATTACTCAGAAAGTATTGTTAGAAGTTACAAGTTATAACTGATCTGCTGACGCTTTTCGGCGAGATCAAAGGCGCGTTCGCATTCAGAAGACTTCGGGCTTCGAACCCGGGTCGATCTAAATTTTGCTCATGTCCGGACACGCCGCGCAATAACAATTGAATCCGTCCGCGTATCGGACCCGCAGGATCGGGCCAAAGAGGCCGCCGCTGCAGTGCTCGGGCTCTTCGCGCGAGTGACATGCATCCGTTCGGCGCAATAAACCAAAAAAAACAGACGTCGAGTTTAATAATTCTACGCTATCGCGACAATACATCGGAGGCACGGCCGCAAATGTAAAATAAAAAAGCACAGAAATCTTTCAAACTCACTCAGCACATCTTTATTACATCTTTCATAGAATAATATCCAACAATTTAAGAGGCTCGGGCGGAGGTAAATTGCGCCTGCGGGCTCGTGCAAGATGGTTGTGGTAGAAAAATTGGTTCTAATGGTTTTGCTGAGCTATTGGGTACCATGGTGTAGTTTCTTGTTAGGTTACCAGTTGGTTATGTGGTCGCTAATTGGTATACGTCTTATGTGTAGTTGTTTTGGGGCAGCAGCCTGGGGGAATTTACGTGTCGCCGCATCTGAATTCCTCGTCATACTATGACCCGTGAACTTAATAATGACCACGGCTGTTTGTTCTGGGAAAGACAGTGGCCGCGTCCTGATGTTCACAGATGATATTATTTTACTTTGGATCAGGTAAATCATATTTCCAGATTAATCTAAATAATTATCCTCGTACAAGAGCAAAAGTAATAAATCCACGGTGCCCGGTTTTACTGCCCGGCGTGACTCATGTTTCGGAATAGTACGTGCATCAGGTCTCGCCGTGGCTCACGTCGAAACGCGTCAGCGGCCCTTCCGCGGAATTATAAATCGTTAATCCTTAGATTAGGTAATTTTGATTGATTGTAATTAGTTATAGAAGTTTGTTTCTGATTTCTTGTCTAAAATCTACACGGGGGGAACTTATAGTGCGTCCGCCTCCGTCTCGGCCGGGCGTCGGGACGCCGCGTGCGCCAGACGAGGACGCAGCCATTCCGCATTTAAATTTGCAAACTTCGGATGGGAGGAAATTTGTTCGAAAGTTTTGTTTTGGCTTAATACTTCCGAAGTTTAGTCATGCGGAGAATAACAAATTTGCGATTATATAGTTTGATTTTGCATGAATAGAATAAAGTGTCTGTATTAAATTAGTTGTAACGCGCCTTTAAGTGCCCCCCCACATATTCCGTTTGTACGTCAGACAATAAACGTTTTAACATATTGACGCTAAATCTTCTGCAAACTTCTGCCCAATTTACCCCGGATCGGATTAATCTTGAGCGCGACGACGTCTTGGGGGGCGGCGGGGTGGTGCTGGGGGCGGCGCAGATCACCGATTCGCAACCCTTCGCGTCCGAGGAACAATCGCTCGGCGGTGAAGCGGGCGCAACGTGAATTAGGAGACAAAGACTCGTAAAAGGTCGTCTGTAAACTATAACATCCGATTTTATTGGCCAATAATTGGCCGATAATGATCTTTACGAGTCCGCTTTATAACTACAAATTCAGGGCTCGTAAAAATTGGCGCCGACGTGTTCCCCCTTCGCCCAGCCAACGCTTAAGTTCGATATTAAAAACCGAACAGTAATCACGAGATATGACGATGAATAATGATGATGGAATGATTTTAATCACCCAAAACGTACAAATGGTTTGAAGCATGCAAAAAAATTGAGAAACACTATTATTTTTATTTAAATGTATTTAGATTCATTCTGACTAAGTAGGTTTGAAGATCAGAATGGATCTGAACACAATTGAATATTAAAATACAGCAGGAACGGCTGAGCTGATCCGGAGCTTCAAATCAACGGTTGATACAATCATACACACCAATCTACATATCAATTTCATCAAGACATGTCAAAGTAAAAATTAACACCAAATTTCGAAAACATCAAAACAAACAAAATTCACAAACTAAATCACAAATTCCGAATCATTAACAACATAATAAACAACAGCATGTGACAACACAGACATAAAATAAAATATAAAAAAAAGTAGGAAGAAGTTATATTACACAATCTCAAACAAGCTCAACAATGATGATCTTCAAGACACAATCGACGAAACATAGAGAGAAAAACACTGAGACATCTACAAACACAATTCGTTCACAATCATAAGGTACACAAACTGAGGAAACAAGATAACAACAAAACCAAAAGTATGAGAAAACTAGACAGTTACAGTTAAAAATATGACAAATAGGACTTTTAAGTTAATTAATTATTAATTTAGTTAATAGGACAAATTTTGACAGTATAGGCTCGTTTACATTTGGAACTGCCATTTTTACTCACTACTTTTGCCATTTTTGACTAATGGCACAAACCACACCAAAGAGGGTGAAAATCAAATGACAATGTCTCAAAATCAAAACAGTGCCAACACGAAACGAGGGCTTCAATTAGCCAAGGCAGGACAAAAGGGTAGCCGTTAAATTAGCACATAATATTAATATTAGTAATTCAGTGATAACGATGTAGCAAAAGAAACAAACAGTGGTTAGTCTTAGCAAACAGTAATAGTATTGACAATGACAATGATAATGACATAGGCCACACCACCGCGAGTGAGAATTAAATGACAAAATGATACTGACAATAACAATGACATCGACAATGACAATGACAATGACAATGACAATGACAATGACAATGACAATGACAATGACATCGACATCGACAATGACAATGACAATGACAATGACAATGACAATGACAATGACAATGACACTGACAAAGCAACGACAACGACAACGACAACAAAGACAACAAAGGCAACAACAAAGACAACAACGAGAAAAACGACCACAACGGCAACAACGACAACAACGACAACAACGACAACAACGACAACAACGACAACAACGACAACAACGACAACAACGACAACAACGACAACGACAACGACAACGACAACGACAACGACAACAACGACACTGTCATGTACAATTGCAATGAGAATGACAATTACAATGACTATGACTGTAACTATGGCAATGACAATGACAAGAACAATGACTACGACTATGACAATAACAGTAACAATGACGTAGCAAATAGCATTAAGAATGACAAAACACAAAAAAAATCAACGTTAATTGTCAATTTAAGAGAGAAAACTAACACTGATAATGCCAACGATACTGACATTGATGACGACGCCGAAAATCAAAACGATGGCAACATGAAATAAACCTTTCAAAGGCAATTCGCCAAATCAGTAATACAGGCAGTGACTAAATAACCAAACAATATGTAATAGTTATTATATTAGTGCTGATATTGATTAAGACGTCGTAAAATAAGCAAACAGTAATTAGCCACATCCACAGAATCAGGCAGATATAAAATAATAGAGTACGACATAATTAATATTTAATTACACTGTCATTTATAATGATTCATGATTAATAACATTATTAACAATAACACAAGAACCAATTTGACTTATTGACTGAATAACTCGATGACTTAATGACTCAGTGATGTCACTTACTACGTTGTGTAATTACTACGTGTTATTATATAAGAGATTTAGATAATTACACAATGACTAAACGACTAATGGCATACTTAAGTAATGATTCATAATTAATGACATAAATAACAATAACACAAAAACCAAATTGACTTGTTGACTCAATAACACGATGACTTAATGACTCAATGATGTCACTTACCTTATTGATAATGACATACAGAGAATAACATAATCATACAACGACTTATGGACTAATGGCATAATGATGTAATGATTCATGATTAATGACATTAATAACATGAACTAAATTCCCTTATTGACTCAATGATAGAATGACAATGGCAATGATAATGAAGTGAAATGATTATATAATGACATAAAAGCATAATATTCCTGTTGCTATAGTTAATTAACTTCGCCATAAGAGACTTACTATAGTTGGGTGATTCTTCATGTATGAGTTTGACTGTATGACAGAACGATAATGGCAATAGCAATGATAATGAGCGAAGTCGTGACATAATGACATAACAGCATAATATGTATGTTGACATGGCTAATTATCTTCGCCACAACGAGACATACAGTACATATTTTATGACATCCGTATCAATATCAGGATTGATGTCATTATTATTATTATTATTATTTATAGCATCATCATAGTCGTAATTATCGTCATAGTCGTAATTATCGTCAAAGTCGTCGTCATCGTCACCGTCATCGTCACCGTCATCGTCACCGTCATCGTCACCGTCATCATTAGCATCATGGTCATAGTCATGGTCATTGTAATTCTAATTATAATTGTCCTTGTCGTTGTCATTGTCATTGTCATTGTCATTGTCATTGTCAATTCTTGCTATTTTCTGTTCTGTTTTTCTATGTCAGCAATTTTGCCTATGTCGACTATCTTCTTGTTCATTTCTTCTTCAAATCTTTAAGTATTTGTTTTCCTTGCCAATTATTTCTTACATATAACGGTAACTGTCTTATATGTCTTGTCTTGTCTTATGTTTTGAGTTATTGATTACTGACAGAATACTGGTGATAACTGCTCAGAGATGCAACTGATAACTGACAGTAAACTAACAACTGACATATCGTTTTAGACCAGTTTTGGGTGACTGATGAACTGATTAGAGATGATAGCTGACAAATGACAGACAACTCAGTAACAACTATTACCTGACTTACATGATTTTTGATCTCTCAACTAACGAACAACAGATGGCATTTCACTACTGACAATCAAGAGTAGGGTAGGACATTTTACGTCATTTTTGCGTTATATTTCTGAACTTTGTGTTAACTGTGTTAGTAAGAATTATATGCTGTTAACTGTGCAATTTTTTGATACATTAACAACTATTCAAATGATAATTACATCGTTTTATCGATAATTGATAAACAACTGGTGATAACTGGTCAGAGTTGACAACTGATAACTAGCAGTAAACCAAATAACAACTGACTTACATTGTTTTATATCAGTACCTGGTGACTGAAAACTGATAGACAACTGGTTATAACTGATCAGAGATGAAACTTATAACTGACAGTAAACCAATTACCAACTAACAACTCACCTATATCGTTTCAGAACAGTTTTGGATGACTGATGAACTGATTTGAAATGATAGCTGTCAACTGACAGACAACCAAGTGACAACTAATATGTGACTTGCATGTTTATTTATCTCTCAACTAACAAACAAGAGATGACATTTTACAACTGACAATTAGGATTAGGTTAGGATATTTAACGTTAGTTTTGCGATATATTTCTGTACTTTGTGTTAAGTGTGTTATTAATATTTATATAGTGTTAACTGTGCAATTATTTGATACATTGGCAATTGATTGATAAAAAACTGATGATGGTGATAACTGATTAGAGTTGACAACTGATAACTAGCAGTAAATTAAATTTACACTGACTTACATTGTTTCAGATCAGTACCTGGTGACTGATAACTGATAGACAACTGGCGATAGATAACTGATTACAGTTGGCAGCTAATAACTAACAGTAAACTAAATAACAACTGACTTACATTGTTTCAGATCAGTATCTGGTGACTGATAACTGACGAGACACCTGATTAATCGATGATGTATTATTAATAATTATATGGTGTAAACTGTTGCTACCGTTTGATACATTGGCTACTATACAAATAATAATTACATCGTTTTAGATCAGTTTTCACTGACTGATAACTGTCTAGCCTAGGATAGGTAATGTTAATTGTACGTAATATTTTTCCACTTATATAGGGTAAACCAGACAACTGGTGATAACTGATAAGAGCTGACTAGTGATAACTAACAGTAAACCAACTAACATCTTACTTACATTGTTTCAGATCAGTATTTGGTGACTGATAACTGACAGACAACTAAAGATAACTGATCAGCAACAACTGACTTACTTCATATTAGATTAACTGATCATAGTTGAGAACTTATAACTAATAGTAAACAACTAACAACTGAGTTGCTTCATTTTAGATTAACTGATCAGAGTTGACAACTGATAATTAAGAGTAAATCAAATAACAACTAACTTACATTGTTTCAGATCATTATCTGGTGATTGCTAACTGACAGACAACTGATGATATCTCATCAGATATAATAGCTGAAAATTGAAAGACCAAATAATAACTAACAACTGACTTACTTTTTTTAGATCAGGTTTTGATGACTGATCATGGATAGACAACTCATGAATAATAACTAACAACTTACTTACTTCGTTATAGATCAGATTTTAGTGACTAATAAAGTAATGATAACTCATCCGATATGATAACTGACAACTGACAGACAACCAAATAACAACGAATAACTGACTTACTTCATTTTAGACTAACTGATCACGGTTGAGAACTTATAACTAACAGTAATTCAAATAACAACTGACAGACAACCAAATAACAACTGACAACTGACTTACTTCATTTTAGATTAACTGATTACAGGTGACAACTGATAACTAAGAGTAAATCAAATAACAACTGACTAACACTGTATCAGATCAGTTTCTGGTGAATGAAAACAGATAGATAACTGATTAACTGATGATGCCTTACCAGATATAATAACTGACAACTGACAGACCAAATTATGACTAACAACCAACTTACTTCATTTTAAATTTGTTTTTGGTTACTAATAACTGATGATAACTGTTCTGATATGATAAATGACAACTGACAGACAACCAAATAACACCTGATTAACTGATCACAGTTGAGAAGTTATAACTAACAGTAAACCAACTAACAACTGATACAGAACCTAATAATAACTGACAACTGACTAACTTCGTTTTAGATTAACTGATCGGAGTTGACCACTGATAACTAAGAGTAAATCAAATAGCAACTGACTTACATTGTTTCAGATCAGTATCTGGTGACTGATAACTGACAGACAACTAATGATACCTCATCCGACAACCGACTTAGTTCATTTTAGATTCGTTTATTGTAACTGATAACTGATAGACAACTGATGAATAATAACTAACAACTGAATTACTTAGTTTTAGATCAGTATTTGGTGACTGATAACTGACAGACAACTGATGATACCTCATCAGATATATAAGTGCTGACAATTGACAGACCAAATAATAACTAACAACCGACTTACTTCATTTTAGGTTAGTTTTTGGTTACTAATAACTTATAGTCAACTGATGAATAATAACTAACAACTGACTTACTCTGTTTTAGATCAGTGTCTGGTACTGATAACTGACAGACAACTGATGATACCTGATCAGATATAATAACTGACAATTGACAGACCAAATAATAACTAACAACCGAATTAGTTCATTTTAGATTAGTTTTTGGTGATTGATAACTGATAAACAACTGATGACTAATAACTAACATCTGACTTACCTCGTTTCAGATTAGTTTTTGGTGGCTGATGACTAATACTCAACTGATGAATAATAACAAACACATGCTATATCCCATGTTAGATCAGTGTTTGGTGACTGATAGGCAACTGGTGATAACTCATCAGAGATAATAACTAAGAACTTCCAGACAACTGTATAATAACTAACAACTGGCTTACATCGTTTTAAATCTCTCAACCAAAAGACAGCACATAGCATCATACAACTGATTGAATGAAGGTTAGCTTGGGATGTGTTGTGTTAATTTGTTATCAATTTACAAACAATTGATGATATTTTGTTGATATTTTCGTTTAACTTGGTTGATATAACCCTGGATTTCTGATGTTCTGGATGTTGGTTGTGGGTTCAGGTTTATGTTGCGCCCCTTTCTCCATGAGAAGTACCTCACTTCTCGGTAATTTGTGTTGCTACTGCATACCTCCTACTGAAATGATGATCGTCATATCAAAATCTTATCAAATTTAGATTTTGTTATAAAAATGATCAATCAAACGTTCTTGGGTGTAATCATTTTAGTTTTTATAGTCATTATTAAAAAAAAGATAGGATTACTATCAATTACTTAAATTCTAGATTTCCCTATGTTTTAAATATGAATATAACAGTTGTAATGTCTTTAGCCATAAACTTTTTTCTGCTATGAAGAACCTTTAGGTGATTTTTAGTCGTAACTGTTTGGCCTGTAATCGAATGATCTGAGGCATTACGTCGCCCAATTGAATTTTATCCGTTGTTAATTAATTAAGTTGATGCCGTTATAATGGGCGGACAATGTTACTCGCTGGAATTGGATTAGCAAGGAGCCATTCAAGGAGCAAATAGACATTAGCCAGCTCGGTATTAAAATACATATAATATCTGAGTAAACCTATACATGATGTATTATAGATATGATTAATTAATTACGCGCGGCATGGGAAGGGTCGGGGGTGGCGGGGCGTGAGCGCAGAGAACCGGGGCGGGCGATGTTTGGGCATGAAGGGTATAAAGTGACGTCCAGTAGCCATCTAAAGGATAACTAATGATTTGTAAAGACGTCACGGCATCTATGTTACGTATGTATGTGTATTTATATTCACGTTAGGAGGGATGATATTGTATATATTTATATTCGGGTGTGTGTGTGCGTCTGTGTGTGATTACTCAAACAGCCCTTGCATTGAATGGCTTCTATAGATTTTGATTAAATAATAATATAAATGATAGTGGCGAGCCTTCACACGTTCACTGCAGATAAATTTTGCTTTGTGTCGGCCCCATTCATAGCCACAGCCGGTCCCGATTGAGGCCCGATTTCTTCTAATTATCATTTCGGACCGGATATGTTTTGCAAGCCAAAGAATCTCATTCATCAATAGCAATGAATGACTTAAAAAATATATGTGTAGAAACACACTGAATTCAATAAGATAATCAAAGCATATACAAATCCAACGAAATTGGTTCTGCAATCATCGAACATTATTAATTTTATCAATACTAAATCGCTAAAGTAATAAGTAATAAGTAAAGAAAAACAAAGCGAAATTAATGATTGACACGTGAAACTATATGTAGTAGTTCCTCGACATAATATTATACCACGTTCTAGGTTCTAGATATTATTCTCGATTTTCCGAAATTCGTCTTTCCAAAATTGAATCATCGAACGTTATTGATTTTATCAATACTAAATCGCTAAAGTAATGACTAAGAAGTAAAGAAAAAAAATCGCTAAAGTAATGATTAAGAAGTAAAGAAAAAAAATCGCTAAAGTAATTATTAAGAAGTAAAGAAAAGAAATCGCAAAAGTAATGATCAACACTGCGAGAGTATGTTGCTCGACAACATGTGAACCCAAAGGTCTCGATATCATTCATTTAGCAACTTCACAGATTTTTACAGTAACAGATGAAAACTTAGAAATATTGACATTTACAGTAGTCAATAATTTAAGTATCGACAACTACAGTTAATAATAATATAGTAATAGTAACAGTTTATTTATAAAATTCCCAGAATGGGGTACATAAGCCACGAGGTACATACAAGGTGTTAACTAAGAACGTCGAACAAACTTAAAGGGGTGATTCCTTGATCATTCAGCTTCGTTTTCAAAAGTTAAAAGAAGTTTAAAAAACAAAGTTTAATAAGAAACAATCTTACAATAGATACAAAACTTGAATACCCTACTGCTATGGAAATAATTAAATAAACCTCATTGACTTATCAGCAACTGTTGACAATTGACTGGCGACTCGTTCGGAAATATCATGAATATTTATAATAATAGCACATGATTCTTATATGCTATTCCTAAATTCTTCCACATTAAGCATTGTAAGATTGTCTGTTATTAAATAATATTTTTTATAACTTCTTTAAACTGTATTTTGAAAAAAAAACATATTTGTATGAACTTTTTGAATTAGAATTGATCAAGGAATAACCCCTTTAAGTTTGTCTACGTACATAATTAACACCATGTATACAAGATACAAAATAGGTACAAATAACATTTAAAAAAATATACATTGAAGTAGTACAAATGTCTACTGAAGATGACCACGTAGTGGTTGAAATGTAAATTTAGAGAAATAAATGTGGTTGTGAAAAAGGAAAACGTCACAAATTTTGTAAGATACCTTCGAAAATGTGACAAATGTTCACTGTTCAAGTTGAAACATTTAACAAACTTGGATACACTTTCATGTGACAATTGAACAGATTTCAAGAGTACATAAAATTTTGCAGATAAAATTGAAATTAACATTTTGCAAATGTAATTCGATAATTGAAATTGATAATTTTTAGAAAAAAATTACCGCTGGAAATAAAAACTGTAAAGATTTTGTCAGTTACAATTGTAAATATGACAAATGTTGACAGTTGACAGTTGCAGTTGAAAATATTACAGATTTTGTCAGTTACAGCTAAAAATTTAACAAATTTTGATAGTTTCAGTTCAAAATATGATAAGTATCTACATATTCAGTTGAAAATACAACAAATATTGTCAGTTACAGTTGCACATTTTACTAATTTTGACAGTTACAGTTGAATTGTTGACACATATTGACATTATAACTGAAAATATGACAAATTTTGACAATACTTGGCAGAGTTTGATAATTGCAACTGAAAATTAAAAAAAAATCACAGCTTGTGATAAAACCTTCACAGATTTTGAAAGTTACAATTGAGAATGTGACAAATGTTGACAGTTGAAAATATTACAAATTTTGACAATTACAGTTGAAAATGTGGTACCTGTACCAGCTTCAGTAAAATATGACAAATATTGGCAGCTCCAGTTGAATTATTGGACTAAATTTGACAGTTACGGTTAAATATTTAACGTAATTGGCATTAAAGTTGCAAATATGACAAAGTTTGAAAATGCTGATATAAATTTCACAGACTTCATTAATTATAGTGGAAAATTTTAGAAAAATTCCACAGCTGGTGATAAAAACAGATTTAACAGTTACAATTGAATACATGGTAAATGTCGACAGTTGACAGCTGCAGTTGAAAATATTATAGATATTGACAGTTACAGTTGAAAATGTGACAAATTTTGACAATTACAGTTGAAAATAAGATAGGCATTAACAGCTTCAGTTAAAGATATGATAAATATTGTCAGTTCCAGTTGAACATTTCATTAATTTTGGTAGTTATAGTTGAATATTTAATACAAATGACATTAAAGTTGTAAATATGACAAAGTTTGAAAGTACTTATATAAATTTGACAGATTTCATTAATTAAAGTTGAAAGTTTTAGAAAAATGTCACAGCTGGTGATATAAACTTCACAGATTTTGACAGTTACAATTGAACATTTGGCAAATGTCGACAGTTGACAGCTGCAGTTGAAAATATTATAGATATTGACAGTTACAGTTGAAAATGTGACAAATTTTGACAATTATAGTTGAAAATAAGATAGGCATTGACAGCTTCAGTTAAAGATATGATAAATATTGTCAGTTCCAGTTGAACATTTGATTAATTTTGGTAGTTATAGTTGAATATTTAACACAAATGACATTAAAGTTGTAAATATGACAAAGTTTGAAAATACTTATATAAATTTGACAGATTTCATTAATTAAAGTTGAAAGTTTTAGAAAAATGTCACAGCTGGTGATAAAAACTTCACAGATTTTGACAGTTACAATTGAACATATGACAAATGTCGACAGTTGAGAGTTGCAGTTGAAAATATTACAGATATTGACAGTTACAGTTGAAAATATTACAGATATTGACAGTTACAGTTGAAAATTTGACAAATTTTGATAATTACAGTTGAAAATAATATACGTATCGACAGCTTCAGTTAAAAATATGATAAATAATGTCAGTTCCAGTTAAACATCTGACTAATTTTGGCAGTTGCAGTTGAATATTTGACACATATTGACATTAAAGTTGAAAATATTACAAATTTTGACAATATTGATGAAAATTTGGCAGATATCGATAATTGCAGTTGAGAAGTTTAGAAAAATTTCATAGCTGGTGGTACAACTTTCACACATTTTGATAGTTACAATTGAAAAAATAACAAATGTTGATAGTTGACAGTTGAAATTGAAAATGTTACAGTTTTTCATAGTTACCGTTCATAGTATGACAAAGTTCGACACAATATTATACCACGTTCTAGTTTATAGGTATCATTCTCTATTTTCCGAAATTCGAAAATATGATAATTTTTTACAATATTGATATAAATTTGGCAGAGCTGGATAATTGCAGCTGAAAATTTTAGAAAAATTTAGTCTTATCACGGCTGGTGATAAGATCTTTACATACTTGTAGAGTTACAATTCAGAATGTGACAAATGTTGACAGTTGCAGTTGAAATTATTACAAATTTTGACAATTGCAGTTAAAACTGTTACACTTGTCACCAGCTTCATTTAAAATATAACATATATTGTCAGTTCCAGTTGAATTATTTGACTAAATTTGACTGTTACTGTTGAATATTTAACACAATTGACTTTATAACTGTAAATATGAAAAAGTTTGATTATACTGATATAAATTTGACAGATTTCATTAATTATAGTAGAAAGATTTAGAAAAATTTCATGGCTGATGATAAAAACTTGACAGATTTTGACAGTTACAATTAAACATATGGAAAATATCGACAGTTCACAGTTGCAGTTGAAAATTTGATAAATTTTGACAGTAACAGTTGAAAATTTGACAAAATTTGACAATTTCGGTGGAAAATAAGATACGTATCGACAGCTTCAGTAAAAGATATTATAAATATTGTCAGTTCCAGTTTAACATCTGGCTAATTTTGACAGTTACAGTTGAATATTTGACACATATTGACATTATAGTTGAAAATATTGACAATATTGATGAAAATTTGGCAGAAATCGACAAATGCAGTTGAAAATTTTAGAAAAATTTCACAGCTGGTGATACAACTTTCACACGGTTTGATCGTTACAATTGAAAAAAAATGACAAATGCTGATAGTTGAAAGTTGCAATTGACAATACAGATTTTCATAGTTACTTTTGAAAGTATGACAAATTTCGACATAATATTATACCACGTCCTAGGTTCTAGGTATTATTCTCGATTTTCCGAAATTCGTCTTTCCAAAATTGAATCACCGAACATTATTGATTTTATCAATACTAAATCGCTAAAGTAATGATTAAGAAGTAAAGAAAAAAACACTGCGAGCGTAAGTTGCTCGACATAATGTGAAGCCAAAGGTCTCGATATCATTCTCGATTTTCCGAAATTCTTCTGGTTTTCATGAAAATGGACGAGAGTTATACTTCATCCATAAAATAATTCTGTTACGACTTGAGGGTTTACTATGTCTTGTTGGGAAACGTGGAAAATAATAATAACTGCAGTACTGGTATTGTTACAAACTATATTTCGAGTCTTAATATTTTTCGGAGCAAATAATTTTCGTTCCTCGCTTTAATAACGCCGCGGTATTCCGCTTAATGCAAATTCGCAATTATCCTCCACTTACCTCGCGTATTTTCGAAACACATGCCCGTCGGCCTCTCCACGGCGAATCTGCGCTCGATGCACGTCCTCCCGTCGGTTTCTTACGTCTCTAGTCCTCCGATCCGTGAGCTAGTGTATATAACTAAACTTAAAGATAATATAAGTTTGGTAAACAAGACATGAATATTCAGAGTTCAACCCCAGGGCTGAACTCGATTAATTACCCCGTCAATTCTTTTTTGTCTGCGCCGCTCGGATTTCCGCAGCAGATTGTTCATTAAAGCGCTCCTCCAACTACCAACGCTATAATCTACCTAGATAAATATTTTAGATTAGGGGGTTAAGTATTATCCATCGTTTATTACGTATTATTATGCGGATTATATAATTTTCCTGATTTCAAAATTATTAGGAAAATTTTCTTTCAAGCAAAGGCTCTCCCACACCGATCGCTCATTTGGCGATTACACAAATGTTTGTCTGCATTTTTTTTTCTTTGTGGCTTAAATTACTCATTGTCATTGGGTATTTTTAGTAGTAGTAAATCGTTCATTATTGGGCTATCGATGTAACAGGTGTTTCCGACGTTCGCATATTTATTTATACGATGAATTGAATAATTTAAATATTACTGACCTAAACTCTCAAAACGCGAGTTTGTGGGTATTGAGGGTTGTTCGTGGTTGTGCGCACCTCTTGCAAGACACGAGGCCGTGGCTTGCGTGCTCGGACACATCTAGTCCGTCTTTATTATGCATTTAAGGACCGTAGCGCACCGTTATCAATAACGTTAATCGTCAAGAGAGGCCAGATAATGCATATGCGTTGCTATTAAAGGCCTATGATGGATTGTTATTGCCTTTGTCGAGTGCAGCGCGCCGGTGAGCTCGCGGACACGATGCCGGGTTCCTTGTTAAAGTTAAATTTTATGTTTCAATCGCCGAGCAGCTCCAAGAAACTCGCACCGTTAACGATCTATTGCGACGACTTCGCGACGCCGTAAAAATTAAAGCGTTTATCGCCCGTTCAGAAGTGTCCGATGACGCACCTGTGCAGAATCCATCACACTTCCAGGAGAACGTATTAATCATGTAAGTGGAAGTGTTCCAAATTCGTAACCGAAGTGGCCAAAACCATTTCGAAGAAAAACGAAAACTACAAAACTATTTTTCTAGTAAGTAGATTAGACCAGCAGATCAGTGGCGGATTTATACTCACCCACCTTGGGATCTACCCAAGACTACCCATAAAAAGTTATTCATCATTTAGACATAGGACATAGGACTAATATCAGAAATATGCAATCTTACCAGTCTAAAATCTAAATTCAATAACAGATATTGAGAAAACACTGTGAAGTTGAATAATAAGGAATTGTAGTTGAAATTAAAAAAACAAGTTCTCAAATAAATTTAAAATGTTCTGAAACTAGTACATACTAATGTGAAATGTTTAAAAGAACGTCTTTCGTGAACTAGAGATTGAAAACGAATTTATAACATTATCAAAGCCTAATCTTTTGCTTAGCTCCGATTCAATGGTCAGAATTGCTAAATCCTTCAGGCGTTATTCGATTATTGTAGATCTTGTATAATTCTGTAACCCACGGAAAACGACTTTTCCGCTGAACAGTTGGACGCAGACATTGTCTGTACTATAAATCGCTGGGTTTAAATCTTGTAGTTAGTGTTATGTTGTAGAGTATTATTTTCGAGTATTGTTGCAATCCTTTAAAAACTTCAAAAAAATATCCAAATTTAAATCTTCGGGTGTTTATCTCCTCTCCACTTAGAAGTGTCCAAAGTTTTGAAAAATGTTGACCCGTTTTCACAAAATTATAGTCTCAATTATAATCCCAAGAAGTGTGCCTACACATCATCTGAAGTACAAAATGGAATTATAGACAGTACCGCTAATTGCTTAATTAATATGTTTGTAAAATAAACTAATAACAAACATTATTTTGCTGTATGGCCGATGCTATTACAGTAGGGGAAAAATTAAGAATGATGGGACATACATACGTATGAAAGGTTAAATTTAGTCTTAATGGATACATGACTCTCTATACAGGAAGCTCAAAGCTTTTTCGAAACCTTAAAAACTGTACACACTTTTATTTCCTACTAGCGGACCCGGCGAACTCTGTTCCGCCTTAGAGGCAGTAAATAAACAAACTTTAGATTTTATTTAATTCTATTTTTTATTTGGAAAGATATATATAAATATATAAAAAAATCAAGTATTTTAATGATTCTTTATTCTTCATGTATTTTGGTGCATAGGTTGCACTTTTCAGTTAAGCACCTTGTGATACACGACATTTTTTGTCTTGTTATCAGGTGCAAGTACAAACAACGCAGATGGTCTTCCGACCCGTGAACATGCCACATATAATTGACCATGTGAAAAACATTGATTTTCCAGATTCAGACCACAAACTTTCAAGGATTGTCCTTGTGATTTGTTAATGGTCATGGCGAATGCAAGACGGATCGGAAATTGAAGTCTTTTAAACTCAAACGGCATATCGTTTGGGATCATCGGTATCCTCGGAATGAGTACTTCCTCACCTTCGAATTTTCCTTTGAGTATCGTCGCGTAAATCACATTGTTTAGCAATTTACTTACTACCAAACGCGTACGCGTACCAAACGCGTCACAATACTCGCAAACAACGTCCATTGACCCAATGCAAACGCTAGGATGCAAGCAGTAATCAGTGCTGCAATCATATCGAAACGCTGCTCGATTCAAATCAGCACTTGATACATTTCTTCTTTTGCGTCGAAAATTATTTACTTCTTCATTTCTGTTATTCGCTCGACGATTTCGCATTGCCAACCGAGCCGTTTCACGTGCTGCCTCTCTTTGATCTTGTGATTGAGAAGCACGAAGTCGAGCCATACTAACGCGGAGCTCTTCACGGGCAATTCCTTGTGCTTCTTCAGTCATTTCATTTGCAATGTTTCGTATCCTTCTTGCATTACGGCTTTGTCGGGAAAGATTTGATCGTCTTGGTCGCGGCATTGTTTACGATTAGAGTCCGGGCAATGTAACGCGCGGATACAGATTTCCATAGCAAGCATGATTTGCTCGATAATATTTGCGTGGTGGCGTGTAAATGTTTGTTTGAAAATTAGGTTTGTGTACGAAAATTTTAAAACACGAATTCTGATTGGTTGAATTGGAATTTTCAACCAATCAGAATTCGAGTTTTTTAAAAAGTGTAAGAAATGTGTAACATTTTCCTTAACACGAACAGACCTAATAAACAAAAGTCGATCAGGCATCATGCACCGAAAAGAAACGTGAGAGAGAGAGAGATATTCCACTGTCGTTAGCGTTTTGTTATTTCATGTGAGATGCGTTTATGTTATACCACGATTTATAGTGACTTGACGGAAACGCGGTCGAACGGGATAAAAAGTATCCTATGTCCATCTCCTGATTATAAGCTACCTCTCCACTAATTTTCAGCCAAATCGGTTCATCCGTTCTTGAGTTATAAATAGTCTAACTAACACCACTTTCTTTTATATATATAGATATCAATCATAAAATTCCTGGATGTTCAAACAAAACTTCATATTCCACACAAAAATACAGATTCATTAAGTACAACTCGCTGGTTTAGTAATATTAATGCTATTAAGATAGTTAAATTAACATATCCGGCAATTTTTGCATATACCAAAGAATATTCATCATGATACATCATGATGATATACATCATATCATCATGATACAAAACTAAAACACGGTACTACGTTTTTTATCACTTTATTTTTTCGTTAAACATGACTGGAGTTTCGATCACAATTAGGTCATTCACAAGTGAATCAAAATACAAGTATTTGAAAATAATATATATCAAGTGATAAAAAACGCAGTAACGTGTTTGATTTTTGTATCATCATGATTAATTATCACATAGTAACGGCTTCCTCTATCAACTTTATTAATATTCATCTGATTGCAACAGCAAAATGACTAGACTCAACACTCATTAAAAAATGTACAATCATACCCATCCAACAAAGACTAGACAAACTACGAAATAAATTTCAACAAAAACAGGACAATAGGACAATACTCGACGAATTGTGTATTAAAAGACAAAACAAACGCACTACAAAATTACATCCGACAAAAACGCTTCATGAATCATATTACACTTCATAACACTCTCTTCACACTATCAAAATAATCACTCATGAATCACATATAGGTAATGTTATATAATATAATATGTAATGTAATGTATAATGTAACGTACGTATAATGTAATGTATTATGTTAGGCAAGGCGGAAAGACCCTATGGGGTCGATAGCCTAATAAAGATTGTTTATATATCTGAGGGCCAATAAACAACACTTTGATAGATTATATGGAAATAAATAAATTTTACTTTGAACTGCAGGTGAACAAGGTCACGAAAGAGAATTCGTCCAAAAACATTAAAATCAATATTATAGTATGATGATATCATCATACATGATATCTTCAATTGAATGAGTTAATTTTCGATATAATATTTACAACGAAATACTAGTTCACATAAATGAAATTCAGATTTTGAGAAAAAAAAATAGGTATTGAAGTTTTAAACACAATGTCAAAGTGCTCCTTGGATCTTGGAACTTTTACATAATTTTAGTACTGTTTTATGATTTAGTATTTAGTAATATTTTAATGATTTAGAGTTAGAGAGTTATCCAGCAGAATATATTGTTGCAAAAAATACGTGTAATTGAATGACATTTTTCAACCAAACACTTGAAGAACTTCTTCAAGAATTAAATCCAATTATGTTTCTATTTTTGACCAAAATGCTTAAGATAGCGTTAACTTTACCTAGACGTCTTGTTCTTGTGATAGATAGTTTGGTGTGTTAATACGCTTTAGGTCAACAAAGATTATTAGATCTGGCGCTAAACTGTTTTTTCGTGGATAAAAATGGAATTTATGCACTTATACCATAAATAGCTATTTTTTGTTGTATCTGGTGGGTATGAAATATTTATTAACACCTTGTGTTACTCTTTTGTTTTTTTGAACCCATATTCTGATTCTAAATCTAATTCTGACTTTGTATGCATGATGATGAAATCGTCTTGATCCGATTTGCAGACGTTAGAATAAAATATTTCATGAAATCTGCGAATGTTGAACATTAAAGAAAAAAAGTCTGTGGCGCAAATTATTGACAAATTCGCTCAAATTCTTGAATGTTTGTGGTTCGTAAAATGATCAAATGATTTGTATTTTGTTCTGACATTCAACTTTATAAAATAGTTGTCAATATTATTTTTTCCAATTCGCATTATTAAAATGACCATTATTTATATTAAATCTCATCGGTAAAACGACACCTTTTCACTGTGTTCACTATAACCATTGTCAACGTGAATAAAGTTAAAAAAAAGAGGCAAATTCGCACCATCCTTGAAATTTTCGTTGTTACCTAACAATGTGACACTTCACGTAAATTCTTTAATTCTGATAACGAATTTGTAAATGATCCACGTGAATAAAGCAATTTTATCCACTCGAAAATATTATCGCACTCGCTTCGCCTCTTGCGTTAAACTGTTTTATCGTAGATAAAATTCTACTTTTTTCACTTATACCATAAATAGCTATTTTCATTTGTATCTGGTGGGTATGAAATATTTGTTAACAACTTGTGTTACTCTTTTGTTTTGTTCAACCCTTATTCTGATTCTAAATCTAATTCTGACTTTGTATGCATGACGATAAAACCGTCTTGATCCGATTTGAAGATGTTAGAATAAAATCTTTCATGAAATTTGCGAATGTCTTGCATTCCAAGTTCTTTACAAACAAACGATTCTTTTTACCATGACGGCAGTTTAGCTTTTGGGGAAGACCCTTGGCCTTATATGTGTAATGTGTAAAAATAGTACATGTAATAAATGCTATTTAATACTATACGATCGAAATTTAAATACATCCAAATCAAAATAGGTATTGAGAATGGGCAAACAATATATTTTTAATGCATACTCACCTATCAAGTTTACTGGCGTTTTTTTTTTCATTCATTATCGCCCTGGGCTTTGCCCCTTAAGCTAAACTGTTTTTTCGTGGATACTCACCTTTCTAGTTTACTGGTGTTTATTTCATTCATTATGTCACTTGGCTTTGCTTCTTGAGCTAAACTGTTTTTTCGTGGATAAAAATCGACTTTATTCACTTATTCCATAAATAGCTATTTTTGGCCCTGACACACTTGTTCACAAAAACCTCCGTTGTTAGTAGATTTTTATCATACCAATTTGAGTACTAATCATCCTACAATTTGGTGTAAAACATCTTACCTGTTGTTCACTATGTGTCTTTTTATCAAGGTTTTTGGCAGCACTAATAAAGAAACCAACCACGGAATTGAGCCCATCATATATAGGTTTTCTTCTTTCTATTTCTTTACTTAATCTGTCAATCATTGTAAGTGTTGATTCTGAAATTTTCTTTGCCCCTCAATTCTACATCTCCTGTTCTGGTTTCATCTAATTAGATTTTTTGTCACTTTTTGGTATTTGTTTCATCTTCATACTAAGTCACTGTCGCTTTTAGTAGGGCTCCATTTTCGAGGGTCGAATTTTCTTCTTATATTTTGTATGAATTCTGGTAAAGATCCGTTCTGATACGGTTGATAGATTGATTTGAAATGA
Organism: Othius punctulatus; assembly: GCA_951805005.1. Classification (NCBI taxonomy): domain Eukaryota; kingdom Metazoa; phylum Arthropoda; class Insecta; order Coleoptera; family Staphylinidae; genus Othius; species Othius punctulatus. The sequence goes on from OX638146.1 coordinate 20,520,365, forward strand.
TTGAAGCTTATTACTTGATACGTTAAATCTAGATAACAAATCTCCCCATAAAATTGACAAAAAGTTTTTGGTGCTACATTTCTTGGAATTTCCATTTCTATTTCTTCATTTATTTATTTATTTATTTATTTTTTGTTGACTTGTGCCTTTGGTATTTTACCAAATAATTGTCGCCCTGGATTTTGCCGCCCTGGGCTATTACCATCCTTTGTCCTGGGATGGACCTCGGTTTTATGTGAAAAGTGACATCTTATCTGGCATGGACTATAGTACTGCATCAGCTGCCTTGGCAAATTTAGGGGGGAGGGGGTATTGGGGCCTGAAATGGGCACATCGAAGTTTGTCTAATCCCGACTAAGTAGGAAATATATTCACCGATTATAAAAAAAATGGTGCCAATGTGGGTGAAGGTGTCACACAAACAAATTAATAAAAATAATTGAAACTATAAAGTGTTATCATTGGTATGGGATGTTCGAAATCATTGAAGAACGAAGAAACGTCATATCAGCTATTATACGATTTGTGTGAAAGGCAAATGCTCTGGCACTTTTAAAAATCTGCATTGTGTAGTTTCCCTGGCACCGATTGATTCACAGTTATCCTAGTTATTATTACTGTTTCGTGTGATGGCCTGTCTTTCACTTGTAGACTTCCTGGAGCGGTCGTGATTAATCCCAACGAATCCTCACGACTCCTCGGGAGAGTTTTATTTATTTTATTCGTTTTTCCAGCGTTTTAATTGTCCGGGCGGGCGGATTGACTGGGGGCCGGCGTCTTGGGCGCGCCGTGGATAATCCGAAATTAAATTAAACATCAAGAATATAAAAGTTGTTTCCAATTATTGCGGCATCAATGCCAGTGACATTCGAGTAATTGTCCGAGTGACGTTTTGTCGTATTTTCCTTACTATTAACGAGACGCGCCCGTCCTCGCCAGACTTTTCCCGATCCCGATTTTCCACCCCCGGGAAAAACGGCTCGCGTTTTTCGCCCGGATTCCCGTTTCTCGCTTTGATTCCCGCTGTCTGCGGCGTGACCCGATGGCGCGGGGGATCAATCGGGACGCTGCGGGTGTTCCTCTTTATCTCAATAGATGATGCATCATGCGGTGATTGAGCGGTAGCCGTGCGCACAGGTGAGAAAAGTCATTTGTTATCGGGGAAGCCGCGTGACTGACAAGGTGACGCTACCGCACGACCAGAGCCATGGGCTTGATAAATGATCTTTAACTGGTGTCGATCGCTGGCTTAAGCGCCATCTCAAAATATAAAAAATATCTCATATATTTAAATACTTTTGCAGCTGTACTAGCTGCTACCCACAATAAAACAGCCACAATTTCATTATTTTTGTTTATCTGTTATACCAAATTTCGGCATTGTCAACCAGCAGAAGGAATTCTCGATTATTACTGCATTGTCGATGATTAGGGAAACCTTGACAGGTTAGGGAATTTTAAATGAGGGTCTTAAAGTGGGGGCGATTTTGCTCATAATCATTCCGACAATGGCCAGAAGTTATTTCGCATGATCAATGACCACCAAATTTTCGTCATCATTATCTTCATCATATTTATAAAAGTACAAAACCTATAAAATATTAAGTAAAATAGTATAGTATAAAAATAGATTCCGAATTTCCTAAAATTTTCATAAAATGTGCACGAAACTATTAATAACACTGAAAATGTTAAGAATAAAATTGATTTTTGTACAAACTCGTAGCTACTGCAATAAAAAAATATATGCAAACAATCTTGGCTGGACAAGTTGTATAGACAAAAATGTGCACAGAATGACAAAGCAGTTGATTTCTTTTTTTTTCGAAAACTTAGTAGACACGTTTGAAAATTTTCGTAGAGATTTCCCTCTGATGAGTTAAGAGGGGGAAAACAATCCACGTTAATAATAATTAAATATTAATTTTATCAATCATCTTTAGGAACAGAAAATATTTTTATACAATACAATTGCTTAAACAAAACAATACAACAAACGATACAAATACTGCTTATCTTTTTGAGTGATTTTAAATGTATTCTCAAAGATTCAATTCAATTTTATCGTCTTGAATAACTGTATAATAAATAACTGTTATTGCCAGTGCAATCTTATAATATAAGAACCTGTTTCTTCTTGTTCAAGTTGTCACTTTTTTTAACAAAAATTACAAAATTAGTCACATTTCCAAAAGTAACTGATAAAATTTGTTATCATTTCAACTGTAGCTATCGATAGCAACTATAAATATCAAAATCTGTGAGGTTACCAATTTTATAGCTGCAATAGTGAAAATTTATCAAATATACAACTGTAACAACAAAAATTTGTCAAATATTCTACCCCTGCTGTCAAAATTCGCCAACATATCAATTACAGTTGCCAAAATTTGTTCTCGCTTTGTAAAAATCTGTAAAAAATTTCTGCCGTAACACAGTTTGTAAATCGCAATAGTTTGATTTCATAACAACTAAGTTTTGATGTTTTTCATTTTTTTACGTAATTTACGTTTACAATTTTTACGTTTCTAACGTTTTTTCACGAATGTTTATAATATAAATAAATAATAAATAGCTGCAACTGTCAAAATGTATCGCATTTTTCAACTATAATGTCACTTTGTGTCAAATATTCAACTGTAACTGTCAAATTAGTCAAATATTCAACTATAACTGACAATATTTGTCATATTTTCAACTGAAGTTATCGATACATGTCATATTTTCAACTGTAATTATCAAAATTTGTTGAATTTTTAACTGTAACTGTCAAAATATGTGAAAGTTTTATCACAAGCTGTGAAAATATTCTAAACATTTCAACCACAATTATTGAAATCTGCTAAATTTATATGAACATTGTCAAAATTTGTCATATTTTCAACTATAATGTCAATTATGTCAAATATTCAACCGTAACTGTCAAATTTGTTTTAAGTTCAACTGGAACTGATAATATTTATCATATTTTAACTAAAGCTGTCGATACGTATGATATTTTCAACTGCAATTGGCACAATTTACGTTTTTTACGTTTTTAACGTTTTTTACATATGTTTATAATATAAATAAATAATAAATAGCTGCAACTGTCAAAATTTATCATATTATCAACTATAATGTCAATATTTGTCAAATATTCAACTGTAATTATCAAAATTTGTCAAATTTTCAACTGTAACTGACAATATTTGTCATATTTTCAACTGAAGCTATAGATATAGATAATTATTCTATCTATAATAATATATATATAGAGCTATAGATAACTATTTTAATTGACTATAGTCAATTATTTATACGTTACACTGTATACCTTTTTCTTCATTACTTGTGTAAACCTATTGGTAACATAAATATAGATTATTATAGATACGTGTTACATTTTCAACTGTAATTATCAAAAATTTGTAGCAATTTAAACTGTAACTGTTAAAATCTGTAGTATTTTCAATTGCATCTGTCAACTATCAAAATTTGTCATATTTTCGATTGTAGCTGTCAAAATCTGTGAAAATTTTATCATCAGCTGTGAAAATTTTGTAAAACTTTCAACACAATTATTAAAATGTGCAAATTTATATCAATAGTTTCAAAATTTATCATATCTTCAACTATAATGACTATATGAGTCAAATATTCAACCGTAACTGTCAAAATTAGTCATGTGTTCATCTGGAACTGGCAATATTTATCATATTTTAACTGAAGCTGTCGATACCTATTACATTTTCAACTGTAATTGTAAAAATTTGTCTAAATTTCAACTGTAATTATCAATATCTGTATTATTTTCAACTGCAACTATCAAGAGTTGTCATACGTTCAATTATAACTGTCAAAATCTGTAAATTTTATCGCTAGTTGTGAAAATTGTCTAAAAAAATTTAACCGCCATTATTGAAATCTGACAAATTTATATCAATATTGTCAAATTTTGTAATATTTTTAACTATAATCTCAATTGTGTCAAATATTCAACCGTAACTGTCAAAATTAGTCTTACGTTCAACTGGAACTGACAATATTTGTCATGTTTTAACAGTAGCTGTCGAAACGTATCATATTTTCAACTGTAATTGTCAAAATGTCTCATATTTTTAACTATACTGTTAATATGTGTCAAATATTCAACGGTAACTGTCAAAATTAGTGAAATGTTCAACTGTAACTGATAATATTTGTCATACTTTGAACTGAAGTTATCGATACTTGTTATATTTTTAACTGTAATTATCAATATTGGTTTCATTTTCAACTGTAACTATCAACATTTGTCCTATTTTCAATTGTAACTATCAACATTTGAAGGTTATATTACCAGCTGTGAAATTGTTTTAAATTGTTCAACCGTAATTAATGAAATCTGCCAAATTTATATCATTATTGCCAACTATAATGTCAATATGTGCCATATATTTAACTGTAGCTGCAAAATGAGACAAATGTTCAACTGTAACGGATAATATTTGTCATATTATAACAGAAGCAGTCGATATGTATAACATTTTCAACTGTAACTGTCAAAATTTGTCTAATTTTCAACTGCGACGTCAATATCTGTCATATCTTTAACTGCAACTATCAACATGTGTCATATTTTCAATTGTAACTGTAATTTGAAGTGTTTGTCACCAGTTGTGAAAATTTTCTAAAATTTTCAATCGTAATTATTGAACTCTGCCAAATTTATATAAATATTGTAAAAACTTATCACATTTCCAGCTGAATGTGAATTGTGTCAAAAATTAAGCGTAACTATCAAAATTAGACATATGTTCAACTGGAACTGACAATATTTGTCATGTTTTAACTGTTGCTGTCGATACGTATTACATTTTCACACTGTAATTGTCAAAATGTATCATATTTCAACTGAACTGTCAATATGTGTCAAGTATTCAACTGTAATTGTCACGATTTGTCAAATATTCTGACAATATTTTTCATATTTTCAACTAATACTTTCGATGCGTATACATTTTCAACTGTAATTGTCAAAATTTGGCTAATTTTCAACTTTAACTGTCAATATCTGTAATATTTTCAACTGCAACTGTTAAAATTTGTAATATTTTTAATTGTTACTCTCAAAATCTGGAGGTTTTATCATCAGCTGTGAAACTTTTCTAAAATATTTAATCACAAATATTGAAATCTGTAAAATTTATATAAAGAATTTATATTTCAGAATTTATCATATTTTCTCCTATAATGTTAATTGAGTCAAATATTCAACCGTAACTATCAAAATTGGTATAATGTTTAACTGGAACTGACAATATTTGTCACATTTTCATCTAAAGCTTTTGATACGAATTACATTTTTAACTGTAATTGTCAAAATTTGTCTACTTTTCAACTATAACTATCAATATCTGTAATATTTTCAACTCAAACTGTCAAAATTTGTCATATTTTCAATTGTAAGTGTCAAAATCTTAAAACTTTATCACCAGCTGTGAAAGTTTTCTAAAATATTCAACCGCATTTATTGAAATCTGCCAAATTTATATAAATATTGTAAAAATGTATCATATTTGCAACTATAATGTCAATTGTGTCAAATATTTAACCGTAACTGTGAAAATTATACATATGTTCAACTAGAACTGACAATATTTGCCATCTTTCAACTAAAGCTGTCGATACGTCGATCACATATTCAATTTTCATTGTCAAACATTGTCTAATTTTCAACTGTATCCGTCAAAATCTGTAATATTTTCATTTGCAACTGTCAACTATCAACATATGTCATATAGGTAATACGGTTAAATAATTATATGTCGCTCCATGAAATAAATTATTATAAATATCAACGTATTAACAGGCATCTTAATGAAAATAATCAGAATATTAGAACGTTTAATTGAAATTTTGAGAGGCATAACCAAATATGTTCCTAACAGACATAGTGAAAGTTATGATGGAATATTTAGAGAATGTCTGAATTTTTTGAAGGGATTTAAAAAAATGTATATCTTCTATAAAACACTCCATCAAATTTTTAACAAAATCTGCAAAATATTCACCTGTAACTGATTTTACCTTATTTTTCCACAAAAACATGTCAGCATCCTTCCTAGCCATGTTTATACTGCTTTTTCGTGAATAGTTCCAAAAATGTTTTTTTTTTCAATAACTCTCGCGGTGTTCGGGGGTTGAAATTCATATGGGATACGGACCTCGTTAAGAAAGTCATCGGGTATTTATACATACATATGTAGTAGTAGTGAAAACCAATTACCTTTAAACTTTTGGATGAAGCGAGAAGTTAACTTGATATAAACACAAATCATGAAAAAATTGAAAATGCTATGCAAGAGGAAATTTTATGATCATCAGTGCTTTAACTAAGTATATGTACATGCTATACTAGAAAAATTGTTGCTAAAATGTATTACTGTTATATGATGCCTAAGTCATGCCTTCCAAAAGAAGTGCAGTTGAATGTGCAGTTGTTGCTGGTGGTGCATGGCTTTTGCCGCCCCCGCACTCGATCGTTTTGTTTAACAACAACGGCGACGAAAATAGCCGCCCTGACGTGTCGCCGCTTATAAATAAATTAAACAAAACGTATTTATACCAAGCGCGTTTCGCAGTGGCGCACAATGCCGGTCTATTTATGGAATGATAAGGCGCTTTACGGCCCTGCACAGCCACACCGCGATCGTTTATCATAAAACACGGTATTAATAGACAGGGCCGCATTAGCACTTGGTTTTTCGCTCGCGTGCGCGATTTCCGCGGCCGACCGCCCCCGCCCTAGCCGCCCCCGCGCCCGTTCACAGGTGTCGCCTTTGTAATTGTTTTCGAGTTTTTCTCTCTGCGTTTGTGTGCGTTCGGTGTGTTTGGACTGTTGTGAGGGTGGGCGAGGGCAAATTTTTAACTGCGATCCGCGATTAGGCGAAATCGAGCGCGCCGCGATAACGGCGAGGTTAATTTTTAACCGGCGCACGCTGAACGTTTAAGTGGTTGTTTTGGAGCTAATTAGCATTTTGAGTGCTCCGCACACACACTGGAGGCAATGAAACGCGAAATTGTCGACGCAGTCGCTTTCGGAACGGCCAGATTGATTAGAGGTGGCCTGTTGTGAGTACACACACCTTGCTACAAAAAAAGTCGCGATTTTCTACCCAAATTAACGTTAAAATGTTTGCCAATCTCTAATCATACCGTGTTCATAAGGTTTAACGACAATTGCAACGTATTGAATAAGGCTGCATTGGCGAGGAACTGTTGTACTTAAAAATATGATAGATGTTTACATTTTAAAACTGAGTTATCAAAAATTGACAAAATTTAACAGATTCGGGCAGTATCTATTGAAAAATAAACAGATTTTCTCAGTTGAAGCTTTGAACTTTATAGGTTGGAATGTTTCAGTCGGAAATATTACACATTTAGAAAGTTGTTAAAAATTAAAAAAGTTGTATATAATTACACCGGAAAGGATAAAAGATGTAATACAAGAAAAACATATAAACAAAAGAATAACGACCATAGAAATCAAACAAGTCGAGGATGATACATGAACACTGGTAGCAGCATACGGACCGAACGAAGACGCAAAGAAAGAAGAGAAAGACACATTCTTTGAAAACTTACAAATAGAAGTAAATGAAGGAAAAGAACACATAATGGTAATAGGAGATCTAAACGGAAAAGTACGATGCCAAAATAGCTGTATAGAAGAGATACTGGTAAAAGAAGGAGAAAAAATTAAAATCAACAATGGTAAAAAAGTAAAAATATAAAATCCACTGCACATATATAAAATAATCATCTTAAAAATTGTAAGAAATATAAAATACGAGCCCTAGAGAGTAATTGATAATACAAAACGACAGTGATATAATACATTATAAACAGTTACACCTAGAACCTAAAATGTACAAAGCAGCGCCGTTCATAAAGTATTCATCACCTGAATAAAAAGCAGATTTAGTTAGATAGTTCTTACAGCAGTATTTAAACTGAACTATTGGCAATTGCTGTATATCACGTGGCAATACATTAAAACAATTGAAACTGTAGTATCTAGTGCCTGTTTTTCTCTTTGATAGGCGAAATTTTTCAATACGAATTTCATTTTTCTCGCGAGTTTCATACGAATGATGGTCTTTACTACAAAAGATATTCCAAAATATACCAACATGGTGCTGTGAGAATTTTTAGGCTTTTAAATTTTTCTCTACAGTCAACTCTGTATCCAATACCTGCCACTGTCCGAATAGCTTGTCTTTGTAATCTAAATATTTCGCTCATTATAGCCGAGTGTCCCCATAAAATGATACCATATTTAATACGTGATTGCATAAAAGCGTAATTAACCTTAATTAATATTTTGGAATGTATTGCTCGTGTTAGATTTTTTAAAAGATACACATTTTTTGTTAGGCTCTGTTCTAATTCGGCCCCAAGTGCTTACCATGTTAGATGTGAATCTAGAATGACACCCAAAAATTGGGTAGAAATATTTTGTTTAGGCGAATTTTGTTTTAGCGAAAATGTTCGTTCAACAGTCTTATCAGTATTGAGTTTTAGTTTATTACACTCAAACCAGCTGTACATTTGTTTACATACAAAAGGTGTGGTCCAAACAGTTAGGTATAATTGATGATATTAAAATGCAATTTCCGTCATAACAAATTAACATTTCTTCGACTTATTTTTTATTATGACTTGATTTAACAGAACATGATAATAACAAATAAACCCTCTGTTATAAAGCGGTTATCACTTCGCAGTACTCGTAAAGAAAAAGACTTTTTTCGTTATAGCGATAGCGTAAATACTAATATCATTAGTATATTTTTCTTTCATTTCAAGTTATAAATGAATGTACATGTATTATGTTCATGTACCATGTACATGTGCCATATACAATTCTAATTTCAAACGTCTAACTCTCAGAAGACTAAACTTATGTCTGAGAAATAATCGATAGCATCTCGAGGTCATCAATCCAAAACTATTTTTTTAGGACCTCAAAATGAAGGTACCATAATCGCAGTAAAGATAGTGATGATAATATTTATAACATTGAAGTCCAAACAGGAAATCAGTGTCAAATGGATTGACTAGCTCAAAAATCAATCGAATAAGAAGGTAATGTTAATGTAAACCTGTTGCATCTGATGAACAAATCGCAAGTGAAAATCCTAGTATTGTAAAGTATTTACGAGACAGTTGAAATAAGTTCAATTAGACTTCCAAATGCAATTTACGACAAAAAACTTTAAGGTATGTTTGTCAGAATCTGTCTCACCTTTAAATTGTTTTGTACAGTAGGTACTGTTTCTTTAGCTAAGGGATGGTTCAGCAGATGGGCAAATTCATTGACCACAAGGCAAAGAAGCACAACTAGCATTTCCAATTGATATCCATAAGTATGTTGATTTTAGTGAGAACATTGAAAGCATTGCGTCGAAAAGGCTAGAAAATATACTTTAAGATAGTACTAAAAGCTAGTAGATCGAAGTATTTACAAGACAGTTGAAATAAGTTCGATTAGCTTCCGAATGCAATTTACGACAAAAAACTTCAAGGTATGTTTGTCAGAATCTGTCTCACCTTTAAATTATTTTGTACAGTAGATACTGTTTCTTTAGCTAAGGGATGGTTCAGCAGACGGGCAAATTCATTGAACACAAGGCAAAGAAGCACAACTAGCATTTCCAAAATGATATAGATAAGTATGTTGATTTTTGTGAGATCATTGAAAGAATTGCGTCGAAAAGACTAGAAAATATACTTAAAGATAATATTTGGTACTACTTTGGGGTACTCTTAGCACTAAATGAAAGGGGGCCTATCAGAAATCCCGGCTTGGGGCCCGGGCTAGAATGTGGGGCCTTCGTACCTTCATCTTCCTTTTATTGTCAGTTTCTGTTTCTGTTCTTGAAGACATTGTTGCGGGTCTGAACTCCTGTTTCTGTAGCTTTGGCTTTGTAGAATTATCTGTTGTGCTTCCTGCTAAGTGCTTTTTCAATTTTTCGATTTTCCTATTTATCAATGTTAGCGTCTTTCGTCCGAATATTTTAGATGCCCTCCTTTTCATTTTTTATATTGTGAATTTCGTAAATTTTCTTTATTTCTGTCAATTTCTCAATTCCTCTTCAATTCCTCTTCAATGCCACAATTTTTCTAGTATCAATTCCTCAATTCTTCTCAATTACCCTTTAATTCCACAATTCCTAAATTCTTCAATTTCTCAATTTTATTTCCTTTCAATTCTCAATTCCTCTTCAATATTTCTTACTTTCATAGCTTCGTCGATGTCTTCTCAGAACTTCTTCTTCTGTGCTTCCTGCTAGGTGCTTCTTCAATTTCTGTGATTTTCCTACTTATCAATTCTAGGCCCTTTCGTCTGTACATTTTAGATGCCCTCCTTTTCAATTTTTATATTGTGAATTTCGTTAATTTTCTTTATTTCTGTCAATTCCTCAATTCCTCTTCAATTCCTCTTCAATTCCACAATTCTTCTAGTTTCAATTCCTCAATTCTTCTAAATTACTCTTCAATTCCACAATTCCTAAATTCTTCAATTTCTCAATTTTCTTTCCTTTGTATTCTCAATTCGTCTTCAATATTTCTTACTTTCATAGCTTCGTCGATGTCTTTTCAGAACTTCTTCTTCTTCAATACTTTGAGAGGCTTAAAGAGACAGGCTCTATATTCCGAGCTTTGAAGGGTACAGTCTGATTAAACTGAGATTTTCGAATTTTCTGATCTGTTCTGATTCCCGATTTTTCTGATTCTTAACGTTTTTCGACGTTTTCTAAGACGTATTTTCTTAGGCGATTTCTAAGAGGTTTTCAACGTTTTTGTGAGACTTTTTTTTCACATTAAAGAAGGAGTGGAAGGAGTCGCACAAATCGTAAAACCGTGGAAGAAATCACAAACATCATAAAAACGTAAAACGTGACACGTAGAAAATCAAAACTTTTTTGCGAAGAAAACGTGACAAATGTCCCTGAAAATTCTGGGATATTTTATAATTTCTTCAATACTTTCCGAGGTTTGATGGGACGGGGGGGGGGGGGGGGGGGGTTATTATTCCGAGCTTTAAAGGGTACAGTTTGATTTAACTGAGATTTTCGATTTTTCTGATCTGTTCTGATTCCTGATTTTTCCTGATTCTTAACTTTTTTCGACGTTTTCTAAGACGTATTTTCTACGACGATTTCTAAGAGGTTTTTAACGTTTTTCTGAGACTTTTTTTCACATTAAAGAAACGTGGAAGGAGTCGCAAAAATCGTAAAAACGTGGAAGAAATCACAAAAATCGTAAAAACGTAAAACGTAACACGTAGAAAATCAAAACTTTTTTGCGAAGAAAACGTGACAAATGTCCCAGAAAATCGTGAAAAACGCCCTACAAAACGTGAAAAATGCTTCCCAAAAAACATGGAAAACGTCCTAGAAACCTTGAAAACTTCACCATGAATAACCAAATTAACATCGTTTTAAACGTTTTCTGCGACGTTTTTCGAATTTTCTGCCTCGCGTTTTACGTTTGCAGTAACGTTTTTCACGTTTTCGAAGACGTTTTCGACGTTTTTCTGGCAAGGTTTTTTTCACATTGTAAAAATGTGGTAGATATCACAATAATCGTAAAAATGTAAAGAAAATTAAAAATTCTTTGCCGAGAAAATGTGAGAAATGTGCTAACTCCTTCTCTTTCAATGATTTGAGATTTTTTAATTTTAATGTGAATTTCTTCAAATTTCATTTTTTCTGTCAATTCCTCAATCCCTGAATTCCTCTACATTAATTCCTCTTCAATTATTCTATTCCTCTATTCTCAATTCCTCAATACCTCTATTCTCAATTCCTCAATTCCTCTATTCTAAATACCTCAATTCTTCTCAATTCCCCTTTAATTCCTCAATTCCTTAATTCCTTAATTCCTCAGTTTTCTTTCATTTCAATTCTCAATAGGGTCTTCCGCGACTTTTCAAAAACCTTGAAACTGAACTCTAGACACATTAAAAACATCCTTGGCACTAATTTTTGTGTTCAGATAAATCGTTGTAATTAGCAACCACGATTTTAAAATTAACGGCGTTTGAAAAGGTCCCGAAAGCCCGCCATGCTGCTGTGACGTCACAACGCACGTGGCGCTCAGCTGTAGCATTGCTTACAATGGAGCGACAGAAAGAAAACGTTGGTTTTACGAAAAAAGGGACGAATAAGTGTTGCATTGTGCCTGGATGTGATAACAGCAGTAAATGCGAACTAAATAAGTTGTTTATAAACGTCCCAACAGGGGATATACGGAAAAGGGGGTTACAACAAGTCCGAAGTGATTCCGCGAGTGTCACTTTGACGTCTCACTATTTTTGTGAAGACCATTTTAATGTAAGTACATAATTTTCAATAAATTATCAACGAAATTCGATAAATATATATAATTAACTATCATCATTAGTAATGTGTATTCAAGGGGATTTCCGATTATATATATACATTAGTAATAACATAACCTCAAAATAGTTTTGTGGGTTCCATTCTAAAACAATACCTTCCATATCGTTATTACTTTTTAAAAGTACTGTGGGATTTTAACAATATGTTCTTACACAAACGTTTAGTTAAAACTAAAAAAACATGTTGAAACAATATTTGTAGCAAACTGTTGATTTTAGAAATTTGATTAGATGACTAATAATTACAAATTTTAAAATCAGCATTACCAATTCGTATGAGATGTAGGATATATTGCAAAGTTTGTACAGTATTTTATTTGTTCTTACAGATGGAAGAGGATTTGAAAAATTATATGCGACTCCACGCGTTTCGACTACGTTGAAAAATTCACTTTTTGAGAAAATTTCGGGAACAATTAACACGTGAACTTCTATCAGATTATCTGGCTGTCCCTTTACTAACCCATCAGAACTTATTTTATGTCAGACTGGATTCTAAGTCGAATTAATCCACGATTCCTATCCCTTATGCACTGACTCCCGATCGCCAAGATGCGCAAAGACGTCACAGTGCCGCTCGGCCAATAACAGCGTTTCGTCGGTCACGTGACAAAATGTGTAAGTTTTACGATATTGTATGTTGTTTGTTGATAAGTTACAATGAAAACCAAACGTTTTCTCTGTGGGATGTTTAATTACAGGTTATAAACTTTACGTTAAGACACAAAAAGGTTATATATTTTTTTTTTCAGGAAGACCCTATTCCTCTTAGCTTCGTCGGTGTCTTGTCACCATCTTCTTCTCCTTCAATACTTTGAGATATTCGAATTTTCTAATATGTCCTGATTCCTGATTTTTACTGATTTCCTGAAGACGTATTTTCTCAGATGACTTCTAAGACGTTTTCCAGGTTTTTCTGAGACTTTTTTCACATTAAAAAAAAATGGAAGAAATCACAAAAATAGTAAAAATATAAAACGTAAAACGTAGAAAATTCTAAATTCATTGCCGAGAAAATGTGGAAAATATGAGAAAATGTGAGAAATGTGACAACTCCTTCTGCTTCAATGATTTGCGATATTCGAGTTTTATTGTGAATTTCTTTAAATTACATTTTTTCTATCAATTCCTCAATACCTCAATTTCTCTTTATTAATTCATCCTTAATTTTATTAAGAAATTTAGAACAGAGCATATGAGGAATTGAGAATAGAGGAATTGAAGAGGAAATGAAGAGGAATTGAAAAGGAATTACCTCTGCATTTCCTCTTCATTTCTTCAATTCCTCTATTCTCCATTCCTCAAATGCTCTGTTCTAAATTTCTCAATTCTTCTCAATTCTTCTTTAACCCCTCAATTCCGTGGAAAAAACGTGGAAAATGCCTACAAAACGTATGTTCCTTATGATTTTCGTTGTTCGCTTACAAACATTTGCTTCTAGCTTCGTTTTTCTCCGCTTTTCTGCATTATCATTATAATTTCTATCTCTTCTATGTAAGCCTAGATTGTCCTCTGTAGCTTCTCTTATTGCCTTGAATGCCATCCCACGCCACTTTGCTAGATCCTGCGTTTGTTGAACGATATTTAGTGCTCATGTGATGCGTACAAAGTCTAATAAAATATTGCTTATCTATCGTAATTTTAATCTAAAAATGTTTTGATGTATGGGGACTTGAATATTACAAAACTTTTTGCGTACAGCCGTCCATGGTGCCTTATGGGGAAGAGTGCAGGTCGGGAGACGTAGAGCGCGCCTCCAAGAGGCCGAGGAGATCAGCAGGTGGCAGCTGGACTAGCCGCATAAATAACACTTTGACGCATCCATAATTGCAAGCAGTGCGTTCGTATTATCAGTAGTTCTGATTTATGGGGGAACCCCCGCGACGGCGGCCGTGGCAGGGGGCCGCGCCGACGTCGCTCCCTCGGCCCTCTCCCTCTGTGCCCGCCGCCTGCTGCACGTGGGCGACAAGGACGGAGGCGAGCGCGTCCGTCGTGGCCGCGGTAAGTTATGGCCGGACTTTATTCGATGTTTAATGCGTTTTCCATATGTACTAATTTATTTAAAGATTGGTATTTATACCAATTATACGCGCGTCTCCTTTTTGTTTCGGGGCCCGACCGTAGGTAGGCGCGATTGTTATATAATAATTCATCTCTAGGGGGAGCGGTTATAAATTTATATGTAAATCGATGGGAACGTTTATTAATATCGACCATTGTCCGGGCGAATGGCTCCCATCAATTTTTCCCCGTGCCCCATCCAGGATCTTTCTAACTTTTCATAATACATACATACCTACTTCAATTTCGTTTTGTTTGATTTAAGGCATCGCTCGTTTTAACCTTATTGTCATGATAAATTTCATATTACACTGGAAATTGAACAATTTTATTATTGTTCTGTACGGGAATGAAACCTAAAACTATTGTGTTTTTTATCAATAAACGTATTATTATTATTATTGTTATTATATTTTATATTAATTTTTTCTTCTTCTTTTTCTTCTGGATGAAATAATGAATGCTGAAATTTCAGGTATGTTAATTTAAGGGGTTTTTAGTTCCACCTTCTGATGTTTTTATTACATTTTCTGCAATTTGCTAATATTTTTTCAGACTTTTTGTTATTTTCCACAATAGTTTCTGTTCGTGGAAAATCGAGCACCATTCAAGTTGAGGATGAGTTCAAGATCTGAATTCGAACGCCTTAGTCACCGAGCCAAAGAAGAAGCCAAAGGAGGTCTAAGATTTATTTAATCAAATCGTCTTAGTCACCGAGGCAACGAAGAAGCCAAAGGAGGCCAAAGATATTTTTTTTTTTGGTTGAAATCAGAAAAACAATAATGATCTAGGCTTTACTCTTGTATGCTAAGTTATATCAGGTTAGGCTAGGTTAGTTTTAAGTAAAATTAGGTTTAAGAGTAATATCTGAGAAGATATTCAAGCTCTCTATTTAATACAAGCTAGTGGATGAGGTTTAAGGCATTCGAGACATTCCCGGCATGCAGCATCGATGCCAATTAAAATGCACGGCGGCGGGAGGAAGGGAGGCGGCGTGTATGTCTCGGAGCGATCCACATCCTGGGAGTTTTCAAGTTTTATTAACGTTATGCAAGAGGCTCACTCAGGCGAATTCGAACCCGAGGATAGAGTTCGCCAACAATATTTATTATTGTTGCACAATATTTACATGGAGAAGGAAATGCGAACGATCAGGGGGTTAGGTACATTACAAAGGTACGCCACAGTATTAATAATTGCGGTTTAAATCATTAGTGTATGAAATAATTGCAATTTTGGAGTTGATGAATTTTATGTGCAGCAAAGACGTATTTTTTTCTGAGCAACTTTACTGTAACGAAGCACTAAATAAAATAGACAAAGCAGGTACAATTGATAAAACCGGCGATATGAAAAACAAATACAAAGACAAGCACAACGCAAAGAAAAATACAAAATATAATCAATACGTCCACAAATAATAAATTAATAAAATAATCGACACATATAGTTACACAAATATCCAGCTACAAATTTTGTAAGATATCGTTGAAACTGTGACGATACAGATTTTACGAGTTCATCAAATCTTGCAGATTTTTATACTTGCAGTTGAAAATTTTAGAAAATTTCACACCTGGTAATAAAACCTTCTCAGAGAATATGATACATCATGACAGTTGCAGTTGAAAATATTACAGATATTGACAGTTGCAGTTGAAAATGCGACAAATTTTGACAATTTCAGTTGAAAATATGATACGTTCAGTTATAATATGACAAATATTGTCAGTTCCAATTGAACATATGACTATTATGTAATTTCTCACGTAATTTCTTGGGTGCGTTATTACCTTGCAACTCAACTAATGTACGCTCTTCTTTCTACTCCAAGTCGTAGTTATGAAAAAATTTGCACAATTTGATACATTTTTGTTCTGTCAGATGCTCATGGCAATATTTGATATTGAACATCATATGACTATTTTGACAATTCAAAACTATGTCACAATTTTGTCGGATATAAGATAATAAGAAATGAAGTATCTTAGGAAAGTATACGGAGTAACCAGAAAAGACAGAATCAGAAACGTAGACATAAGAAGAGAACCAGAAATAACAGAACTAAACAAAATAATAGAAGACACACAGCTGAAATGGTTGGGACACCTACACAGAAGAAAATATACCAATCAGACAAAAATCATATGGCAAACAAAAATAACCGGAAAAAGAAAAGTGGGAAGACCGAAAAAGAAGAGGAACAAATATGTCGAAAATATTATGGAAAGAAGAGGAATATCTAACGCCCAAATGAAGAAAAGCACAGGAAAGAGGAAGATCTGGAACCTACTAGTGAAAGAAAATACAAGAAATTGAAAATTGAAATATATATATATATATATAACACCAGTGACTTTCGTTACATAACACTGTTATGTTATAACTGATTTACTAGCCATGAAGTCTGTATGTAATTGACAACTTACTAATGTGGGAGTAGAAAATAATTTATTAATTTATTGTCAATTAATTTGCTCTAAGAAAAAATAGTATATGCAATTCGGACTTGAATGCATTATTGTATTTCGAACAGTATTCGAACTCGGCTTACGTCTTGTCCGAATATGCCTGATCTCAATACAATAATAAATGCATTTAACTCCTAGTTACATAATTTAGTATTGTCAAATTTCAATTATCAAATTTTCAATTAATTTGATTGCCATATAAATAATCCTGTCAAATTTTCAATTATTGTATTGTATTTCAATAATATTGCTGTCTTATTTTCAACTTTATTCGTCAAATTGGCAAATTTCTTATAATAAAATTTCAATTATTTATCGATATCAAAATTTTTCAAGATTTTTATCAACATTTCTACTATTTTTATCAAGTTCCATAAGTTTCGTAAGTTCCATAATTCCGTAATAAAATTATTACATGAAACACTAAATGATTAAGTTTTACAGAGTTATTTCCAAACTGCAACAATTGTTTAGCCACACAGTGTATAAAGTACTCTACCTATATTAATACTCTAATACTGCACGAAAGTTACTCAAAAATTCAAAATGCTCAAAATTTTTGAATAATGCTATGATGTATATGTACGAAATATGCTAAAATTTCTATGAAATGTAACTCTAACGGCCGGTTCCATTGTGGTATTAAAGTTTCCAATAAACCGAAAAGAAGCGTTTAAGTACTGTAACGTGTTCCATTATTGATTTTTAAACGTCACTTTACGAAAAACTGTCTTTTATCATATGGAACAGAAGCAGACTTTAAAGTCGACTTTTCTACTAAGTAAGCTTTACATAATGGAGACTTTTCTGTGATATTATGGAACCGGCCCTAAGCCCTACAAACATGGCGCGAGAGTTCTGAGGTTGAAATCACTAACCCTCTACCAGCCATAGAGGAAGGATCCATTAATGAAACGATTATCCAACACAAACAATGAAACATTGGTGGAGGTCAGACCTAGAACATAAGTACCAATAACTTAAGAACTAGCTTATCAATATGAATGCAATTTATTACTGATATAAAGTCATATACAAGTGTACAATATGCATAATTGAATTAATATCCAATGAACGATTCTTAAGATATTTTAATGTTCATATGAACTTCGATATTTTGGTGCAATTTAAAGACTGTCTCCAATTAAGATCGTATTTAAATAACGATATCTCAAAAACCAACGTATCAATATAAATGTGATTTGTTACTGATATTTCACGATATATTAGAATTATACTCCTGATATTTAATTTGTATCTTGGACGATTCTAGAGTAAATTACATCTTAGCTGACTGTTATCATTTGACTATTCAATAGACGATTACGAAAAATTAACAATGTATCATTAGACAATCAAATTTGTGATTAAAGACATATGACTATTTCAAAATTGATAATTGGCCGTAATTATTTGTCAGTTTTAACAGTTGATACTGATATCTACGTATTAACAACTGAGTAGTGATGGCTGATTATTAACAGTTGACTGTTGATCTAAATCAGAGGTTCTTAAACTTATTTTAAAAGCGACCCATTTTCAGTACTTAAAACTATTTTCGACGCCTCAGGTTGTGATGTAAGTTTGATGTAAGTTTTTCTTTGAAAAGTGTTTTTTTTTTAAATTACCTTTGTTTTTCATAGTTTTTGTGAAAGTTTTAAACGGCCCAGAGTTTAAGAACTACTGTTGTAGTGTAGGGTGAAATAAAATTAATTAAAAGTGAAGGCTTTAGACGGCAGTAATGATTTTTGCAGATTTTTGCAGCTGACTATTTCACATTAACAATTGGTCATTAATTATTTGTCAGTTTTAACAAATAATTACTGAAATCTACCTATTAACAACTGAGTAGGGATAGCTGATTATTAACAGTTGACTGTTGATCTAAATCAGAGGTTCTTAAACTTTTTTTACCTGCGACCCATTTTCAGGACTTCGAACTATTAGCGATGCCTCAGGTTGTGAATTTTCTACTTTTTCTTTGGAAAGTGGAAATCTTTTAAAATTTCCTAATGTTTTTCATAGTTTTTGTGGAAGTTTTAAACTACCCACAGTTTAAGAACCACTGCTCTAGAGGTTGTAGAGTAGGGTGAAATAATATCAATTAAAAGTGAAGGCTTTAGACGGCAGTAATGATTTTATACACGCAAAAATATGTTACAAAATAATGAGACAAATAAATCCACTGATGTGATTTTATTTCTTAAAAACTGTAATTGTGGTAATTAACCGCTCTATAATATTTCTACAAAGCGATTCCAGAAATAATATAAACTCTGCTAAAAAATGTTTATGAAATTAAAAGAATTGTAAAGAGGATCAAGATTGAACTCAATTACAAAGTTTGTCTTCTACAATTTGAATTTGTTTGTGTTCATTACACAAACAATTCAACATCATTCAACAAAAGAAAGTTGATTAATACTGTGATAATTTATTAACACTTATTTCATTTTTCCCTAAATCAATTACATATATTACAAAACTTGCAACATTTTACATATCAATAAAACTCATTCAATCAATTCAGTAGGTAAAAAAAATGTTTTATAACGAATAAATGCCACATCATGAGAGGTCCGAAATATGAGATTCTGCAACTCATAATCCAAAGAAGAATCGTGGGAAAAAGATCTATTGGAGCGAGACGAATGTCCTGGCTTAAAAATTTGCGAAAATGGTTTAATGTTACGTAATGTGATATATTTAAGCCCGCAGTTTCCAAAATCAAAATAGCAATGATGATAGCCAACCTCAGGAATGGCGACGGCACATGAAAAAGGAGATCCTTCAGCAGGACTCAAATCCTGGACCGTGAACGAACATGTAACTAGATCGACGCAATATTTATATGTAGATCTATAAATGCGCAATTTGGGTTCGTCGCTTGACCTAGCAATAAGGGCATAGAGTCTCCAGCGCCATATTACATAAAGGCATACTATTTTTTTCTGCTTAGAAGTTTTTGAAATCTGATTTCAGATCTTGAAAGCAAGATTATTAATTGCTACGGCATAAAACAATTGCCATCGCAAATTATTTAATTACCCATTTATTACTGTGTCAATTCAAAATATTGCTACACGAAAACTGCATACATAATTGAATTGATGCATATTGATTGAGTGCATACTTTATTGCTCTAATGGTACTTTATTGCACAAGGGCTATAAAGGTACATGATTGTCCTACTTTTATAAAGTAATACTTTACGCCTTCAAACCAACACAATAAGGGTATAAAGTAGGCTATTTAGACAATCGTACATAAAAAGTGTTCCTCATTCAATAGTATAGGTGTTTTGCAGATACTAGGCTCGAATTTCGTACGGCTGTTATAAATTTTGATTCGAGGCTTTCATAATTATTACGGCAATCTTTTTAAATATTTGCGAATTGCGGCAGTCTCCCAATTTAAATGTTTGGATCTATCAAGGCCAGGATCGCGAATTGAAGCTCGAGGACGTACCGATCGTCAAATTTACGATATTGAGGCGGCGGTTTTGAGGAGATACGAAAAAAAAATAACGTCCGCGACCAATAACACAATTTATCTCGGAAATATCCCCGCGCCGGCCCATAAAACTGTTGATGTAGTGCCCCCTTGGTTTCCCGCTAAATATTAAATTACCGGCCGGGTATCGGGTTATACGGCCCCATAAAAAAATCCTCTGCCGATCGGAATCGATGGGGCCCTGACAAACAACGGCCGGGGCCAGAAAAAGGAGGTTTATAGATTCCGCCTTATTAATTTTCGGGTCCGGGATCCACTCGGCGCGACCCCCATAAATCCCCCGCTTAATGACCACTTAATTAATCCCCGGCCACGGTCACTGTAAAATTTTTAATAATCGACGTAAAAACAACAGTAAAAGGCGGCGGTGATTTACGGCCGGCCGGCCGATGATTGATACGCGTTTCTTTTGTTTCGCGCGGAAACGCGCCCAACGTCGATCGGACTTTTAATATTACAGAGCATTAAAATCATCCGACTGTCATTAATTGATTAGGCGTATATGAGACCACACAAGAATTTCGAGTATTAAAAATCGAAAAATATTACTTTATGTTCGGCGCGGGCGCTCAGAATGTGAGAGGTCTACGGGCAAGGCGCGCTGGGTGATCACGTTCTGGAGTAAATGGCGCATTTAAAATTGTAATATGCAATTCGTTATAGATGCATCGCCTGTTCGGCCATGGTAAGCCGGGAGCGGCGCACGATGGGCCCAGTTCCGGGCCAGGATCGGCCCAGAACCCCGTCGTGTTGCGACAGTGGCCCCGATTAGATCAGAAGTTTTTAATATTGAAATTACGTCCGCCTCTTTTCGTCGCGGATGGAGACTAATTGGAGAGAAATCCCTCGAGATGGCGCCGGCATGCTATATAGTTCCTTTGATATTTCATATTTCTGTAACGAGACTTCAGAACGCGGTTAAAAATAAAACAATTATTTATTATGGACGGTAAATACAGATGCAATGAGAACATAATTCGTGTGGGTCATAACTAATACCGTGTATACTCTCACTTGTATTACTAACGCCATTCATTGCCAACATAATTTTACCAACTAACTTCCACGTATGTTTCGTAACTAACATAAAAACATATTGAAGGTCTAACCAAAGCATAGACCATCAAAAAGAGTTGGAAATACACGACCATTACACAAATGGTGCCGTGACCAGGATCACAATATGTCATCGTTCATGGCTAACGCAGAATATAAAGGTCCTACCTGATTATGGGGTATTACGTGACCCTTAAAACATGGATCAATAATAGTTGGTTTCAGAAATGGTGCCATGACCAGGATGACGCCATGTCCTCATCCGTTAATAACCCATATATTAATGGTCCTATTAAATTATGGGCAATCATAATGGAATACAAATAAATATTAGTCCATTGTAGATTGTGGGCATAAATTTAGAAAAAGGAAGAGTTAGAAGGAGCCAGATTTCCAGGCTACCGAATCTCAGTTTCTTTGGGCAGCTGCAGTAACCGTCCAGGTTTCGGAGGAACACAGAAATACTAATAAAATTAAGTACACACTACAACATTTTGCAATGAACATATTGAATTTATATTGCTGCCCTTTGAAGACACCAGCTGTGATGAATTCAAGTTCTGTTTTAATACTTCATCTAATTGCTCCGACAAAGATTTTGGAACAAGTTCCATTTCGTGAACTTCATCAATACAATCTATACTTTCATATGTTATAGTTGTATTTACTTTTAATCGCGAAAGTATGTGTAACATCTTCTTGTTTATTTGAGTCTGATTTGTGGGTGGGAATATTTCTGAAAGTAGCGATTTATTTTTTATTTTAAGAGCTGCCATTATTTAAATAAAACGCCACTTAAAATCACTTAGAACGGTTCTTCTTTCTTTGACTCGATATATTATATCTGATACGAGCTGTTTGCTAATCTCTGAATTGTGTTCTCTTAGTTTGCTGACCATGAATTCTATTGCAATATCAGCTTTTATGAAATCTGCATCACGATGGCAAAGAGCATCTACAGTGGCTGTAATTGGGCTCAAAACATTAATTATTTTTGAGATAACTGTAAATTCGGACTCCGAAAATTCTAATGAATTATTTGGTATCCTAATGTCAACTAATTATTTTTTTCTGCAATTTTTTAGTAAGTCAAATATTTCTAACATGGCAAGTGTTGCGTGTTAGATCGTGTAAAGATCTTAATTGTTGCACCAATGCGGGGAATAAAATCAGTGGAGTAATGTGTTTAAAATGTTGGATTTATTGATGTACTGTACAACACAAGTGGTAATATTCAACTGACAATTTGGCCTCCAAGCGGGTAGATCCTCACCCGCACACCACGGGGATTTTAGGGCTGGCCAGTGACCATGTTTCCGAGAATTCACGCATCTGGCGACCCTCGACTGAGAAAGCGTCTTAGCGTCCTGCCATGAACGCGACAGCAAGTAAGCTACTTCATCGTGTTTTGCAATAAAATATTAAAAGGATACTTTTTTTGTTGGTGATTTTCTGAATATTGAAATGAATTTTCTAACCTACTGGTCCAATTAGTTCGTGTCTAAAGCGTACGTCAAATATTTCTGAGTTTGGTTGTGTTATAAACCCAGAAGAAGGCTCTTTTGAATTTTCTACAATTTTCAGAATTTTCTTGCTATTTTTGGTCTTGCACAAAGCCGTTTCTCCATTCTTTTCTCGTAGGAAATATTTCAATATTGGTGCTCTAAGGCTGCTTTCTATATAATTCTCCATTATAATCTTAAATAAAAATGTAGGTCATTAAATAAGTAGTTTAAAGTAAGGTAAAGTAAAGTTTAGTATTACCACTGAAGATATGTACAACATGAAGGACACAAATACATTATAAAACTACATACATTGTAACATACATTATGGGGTCATCAACTAGTAATACATACATTATACATTATATTAATATTATTAATACATAACATTAATAATACATTAATACATAATATTAATACATTATATTAAGCATATTATATAAATCACATACCAGAAATATTTTGTTAATGTTAAACATGACTTTTCAACCTATGACATATGTCTTTTTTACACGATCAAATTATCAAATATAAATTCTGTGTCGAATTGAAAAACAATTCGATTGATGGAACAATAGTCTCGGCTTAACTCAAAATAATTGAATTTTCAGTGCACAAATTGTAGGAAATAACCTACTCGTACATTCACTAATGATTTCCTGAAGGAAATAACTGTATTTATAATTATATGTTTTTTTATCCTTAAAAAATGGAAATGTTTTGCAATTTAAGCAAATATTGAAGTACATTTTAATTACAATCATATCATGGACTGTTGAAAATTTGCCAAGTTTTTAAACTTCAAGTTTGAAAATTTGACTGTTTTACTTGGCATAGAAAACTTGATATGATTTGGCAGTTGCACTTGAAAATTTGGTAGATTTATTTTGTTATTGGAAGTGTAAAATTCGCAGATTCAGTTACAAATTGTACAGTTTTAATAATTGTAGTTGAAAATTTGACAAATTTCGATAGTTAAAGTTGAAAATTTTACTGTTTTGATAAATGGTGTAAAACACTTGATATGATTTGGAAGTAGCCCTTGGAATTTTAATAATTTTTTATATTATAAGTTTAAAATTTGCAGTTTAAGTTAAAAATTGCAAAGTTTTGATAGTTGTAGTTGAAAATTTGAAAGCAATTGAACAAGTTTTGATAGTTTAAGTTGAAAATTTGGAAGTGGAGTAAAACATTGACAATTCGTGATAGTTGTATTGAAAATTATTGAGTTTTTTATAGTTGCAGTAAAAAAATTGGGGGTGAAGGTAAATATTTAATGCTTTTTGACATTTTTAGTTGCAAATTTTACATGTTTTGATAGTGGGAATTGAAAATATTAACGATTATCATATTAGGAGTTATAAATGTGCAGATTCAGGTAAAAATGGCACAGTTTTGATAGTTATAGTTGAAAATTTGTCTGCAATTGAACAAGTTTTGATAGTTAAAGTTGAAAATTTGGAAGTGGAGTTAAAACATTGACAATTGGTGATAGTTGTATTGAAAATTTGAGTTTTTGGTAGTTGTAGTCAAATATTTGGGGGTGAAGGTAAATATTTAATGCTTTTTGAAATTTTTTATTGAAAATTTTACATGTTTTGACAGTGAGATTTGAAAATATGACGATTGTCATATTAGGAGTTATAAATATGCATATTCAGTTAAAAATTGCACAGTATTGATAGTTATAGTTGAAAATTTAACGGCAATTCAACAAGTTTTGATAGTTAAAGTTGAAAATTTGGAAGTGGAGTTAAAACATTGACAATTCGTGATAGTTGTATTGAAAATTTTAGGTTTTGATAGTTGCAGTAAAAAAATTGGGGGTGAAGGTAAATATTTGATGCTTTTTGACATTTTTATATGAAAATATTACATGTTTTGATAGAGGGATTTGAAAATATTGACGACTATCATATTAGGAGTTATAAATACGCAGATTAAGTTAAATATTGTGTAGTTTTGATAGCTATAGTTGAAAATTTTGATAGTTGTAGTAAAAACATTGGGAGTGAAGGTAAATATTTAATGCTTTTTGACATTTTTAGTTGCAAATATGACAGGTTTTGACAGTGGGAGTTGAAAATTTTCACGATTATCATATTAGGAGTTATAAATATGCACATTCAGTTAAAAATTGTATAGTTTTGATAATTGTAGTTGAAAATTGAACAAGTTTTAATAGCTTAAGTTGAAAATTTGACTGTTTTGATCCGTTGTGTAGAAAACTTGACATAATTTTGCAGTTGCAGATAAATATTTGGAATATTTTCATATTGGGAGATGAAAATTTACAGATTCAGTTAAAACTTGTACACTTTTGACAGTACAACACTAGTTGTCAATTTGGCAAGTTTTGATAGCTTCAAGTTGAAAATTTTATGGTTTTTGACAAGTATTGTTGAAAGTTCGTAGGTGAAGTTAAGCGTTGACAAATTGTGATAGTTGTAATTGAAAATTTGACTGTTTGATAATAATAATATTAATAATATAACAGCTCTACAGGCCTCCCAGGCCCTTGGCTATCTTTATAATCTTCCTCCATTCATTCATGTCTTGCGCTCGCACCTTCCAATCATTGATTTTTAGTTTCCTGCTCAAATCATTCTGCACGCTTCCTCCCCAACCTTTTCGGTGTCTGCCTTTCCTATTTCTTCCTTCTGGCTCTCCCAAGTGGATCATTTTTGTCGTTCTCGTATGTCCCATTCTTGTTATGTGGCCTAACCATCGTAGCCTATTTTTACTTATTTTTGTTGATATTGGTTCTTCTTTGTATAATTCGGTAACGTCTTTATTTGTTCTTGTTCTCCTTTGACTGTTTGATAGTTGCAGTATACAATTTGGAGGTCGAGGTAAATATTTAATGCTTTTAACATTTGTAGTTGAAAATATGATAAGGTTTGACTGTGGGAGTTGAAAATGTTGACGATTTTCATATTGGGAATTGAAAATTTGCAGATTTGGAGATGGAGTTGAGGGCTATTAGGCACAAGTCACAATAAAAAATAAATATACAAATAAATAAATAAATGATGAACGAAAAGAGGCAAATACAAGAAGTGAGTGAAGCACCTAACTACCTCCTTCAACTTCAAAGATTAAAAACTACTGTTTTGGCAATTTTATGCTGAGATATGTTATCTTGATTTAACGTATAAAGTAATAGGCTGAGATCGATCTATCAACCGTATCTGTATACAATGTATAAGAACAACATTTAACATTTATGAAAATTGAGCACTAATGAAAGCGAAAGTGACTTAGTATGAAGATGAAACGAACAGAAAAAAAAATCTTCTACAGTGATCATATTTGAGAGAGCTATTAAAAAGAGACCATTTTTGCATAGCAACTCTATGATACTCAAAATCTCGATGTACGTGATATTTTCTCAAGCGTTCTTCCAACTTTTAAAGCCGAATGAGATAAAAACTGGTTCTCTAGAATTTTTTTGAAAATAGCCTGTACAGGAA
Source organism: Othius punctulatus (assembly GCA_951805005.1). Classification (NCBI taxonomy): domain Eukaryota; kingdom Metazoa; phylum Arthropoda; class Insecta; order Coleoptera; family Staphylinidae; genus Othius; species Othius punctulatus. Next base: position 20,546,880 of record OX638146.1, read on the forward strand.
GCAGAATGCTGAATTTTGCTGGACGCTATATTCTAGCCAAAAATAGTCCCGAAACCATTTATGTATTTGAGAAGCTTCTTTAAAGCGTGTTTCTTGAAAAAGGCACGTTTTTAATTTTATCAGCCTTTTTTGATATATATTTTAATTTCCCTTAACTTTGAGGGCAGATATCTTGGAAAAATTTCGGAGCTTTTTCGGCAGCATTGGTAATACATCCAAAATTGGTAATAAATACTTTGTAAACTCTGTAATGTTTTTGCTTGCTCGCGTTTATTGCGTTATGTAGTTTTATTATTCGTACATTAATTAACCGGAATATAACCGTGATAGTTTTATTTCGAAAACACACACGGGCACGGTCCGCCCGTGCACCGTCTTGTCCATTAATTAATTACCGGCGATGCCCGATTGTTTTATTGCCGAAACGGGACAAAAAAAGGGGGGCACAATCGGCCCCATGCGGGGGGCCGGAGGGGGCGGCCGGCGGCCAGCCGAGTGGCAGGCACGCAGGCAGGGCTGGACTGTCCAGTCCTGTGAGGACGGGAATCAAAGGACTATTATTTATATACTGTTGGCCGTTTCGCCGCGTCCACACGGGGCGTCTGTAACGACAACTATTTATTACTGACCACACACTCGGATGCCACGGAATTCGTAACGATTTATTGCCCATGACCGTATTTATGGAGTCGCTCGGCTCTTTCTGGATCGCATTATTGAATTAACACTAATTTCACCGGGGGCCCTCGTCGAAGCGGGGGGATTATGATTTATAGCTGCGAGGATATAACAGCTGCGGACCGATCCGCGTGGCAGCAGAGCGCGTGCGCCCCAAGCTCAGCACGAAACTGCAAACGCGAATAAACATACAAATCTGCATACGGAAACTGGAATAGTTGGTGGATATAAAAGTATGCCAATGATTAAAACAACGTATTTCATAAGAATTACATACCGAAAATCTGAATTGTAGTCGATCTCAAAGCTTCAAAACACAAATTAATAAAGTTTTGCTGCATGTGTGGTGCCGTGACCAGGATCCTCTTCTATTTTGGTATGTCAAGCCAGGAAATTCTCTTTCCTGTCATCTTTGTTTCCCATATCTTTTTTATTTGGTTGTTCTCTTCTCTCCTGATTAAGTGTCAGAGCCATTGTAATTGTCTATTTTCTATCTGTTCATTGAGTTCTACCATTTGTAGTTCATTTCTGATATCCAAATTTCTCACCTTGTCTAGTTTTGCTACCCCGCATAATTTCCTCGGGTATTTCATTTCAAGGGCTTGCAATTTGTTTTTTGTCTCTTGTTGAATATCCACGTTTCACAGCCGTATAGGAGGATAGGTACAAATAGTACTTTGTACATTATAAGCTTTGGTTTTTGGGATATTTTTTTGTTTTCAGTATAATTTTGTTAATCGTTGAAAAGTTGTCATGGCTTGTATTCTGTTGTTTTTCTGTTTTCATATTCCCTTTCCTTTCAATAATTTGTGCTAATTGTTTTATGCCATTATCTTTAAAGGCTACGGTTTCATTGTAAAACATAGGTAACTTTTTTCCATGTCAAACTCTTCACGAATAAAGAGAGTAATTGGTTCTACTGTTAGTAGATGTCACTGTTGTATATTACAATTTTAATAGTATCAGATTTAACTGTCTGTGAATTAGTGAGGTTATAAATCAGAGTTGTGAATATCTGAACTTGATGAACATTCTTCTAGTGCAAGGACAAAAAATCAAGGTAAGCAAAAATTATAGTGGTATTATGTAGTGTCTAAGCTACGAATTGCCATACGTAATGTACAAAATATTTGATTGGATTTATCAATAATTTTGAAGATTTCCATAGATTTCCCAATAAATATCAATAATTGCAGAGATTTTTTAATAACTCCCAAGATTTATCAATAATTTTTTATATTCCCACAGATTTCCCAATAAATATCAATAATTGCTGAGATTTTGGAATAAATCCCAAGGTTTCTTAATAATTTTCGAGGTTTTAACAGCTTTCTCATTTATTTTCAAGATTAAGAGATATTTTCCAATAATTTTGAGTACACTAAAATTAGAAAATCCTTTTATTTAATTTGGAGATCAAAAATGCAATTGTATGACATTTTTCATCAATTCCCAAGATTTATCAATGCTTTTGGAGATTCCCACAGATTTCCCAATAAATATCAATATTAAATCTTGAGAATTTCCAGATATGTTTCAATAAGTTCTAAATCATTAAAATTAGAAAATACAAATTGGTTCACACGATTGACACGATTATTTCATACATTTTTCGATGGTTCTCAACATATTATACGATAATTTTTAACAAAATGTTCGATAACTCTTAACAAATATTTCGATAATTCGTAAAATATCTAAATATTTCTAAACTTTATCAAGATTCCGCGAGATTTTCCAATAATTTCTACCATTTCGGGATCAAAATTGGAAATTGTTTTACATTTTTCAATAAGTCCCAAGATGTATCTATAATTTTGGAGATTTCCACAGATTTCCCGATATACATTAATATTTGCAGATATTTTAAAATAATTCTCAAGATTTGTTAATAATATTCGAGATTTAGGCAGCTTTCTCATTAATTCTCAAGATTTCGAGAAATTTTTCAATAAATTCGAAATCATTAAAATCAGGAAATACAGATTGGTTCACACGATTGACACGATTATTACATAATTTTTTCGATAATTCATAACAAATTTTTGATAATTCTTAAATTTCTTTTTGATCATTCTTAACAAATTTTTCGATAACTCTTAAAATATCTAAACATTTCTAAACTTTAATAATATTCCGAGAGATTTTCCAATAATTTCCTGCATTTCCTGTATTTTCTGAAACTTCTACTGATTTCCTAATAACCAATCACTTTTCTGAAGATTTTTCTTAAAATTTCGAAATCAAAACATACAAATTGCTAGACGTTTTGCAATAATTTGCAAGATTTATCCATCATTTTGGAGATTCCCACAGATTTCCCAATAAATAACAATAATTGCAGAGATTTTGGAATAATTCTAAAAAGATTTCTTAATAACTTTCCAAATTTAGACAGTTTTCTCATTAATTCTCAAGATTTTGAAGTATTTTTCAATAATTTCGAGATTATTAAAATTAGATCTAAATTCGTTCACACGATTGACACAATTATTACATGCATTTTTCAATTTCCCAATGTTCATTCTCCCAATTTCTGGATAATTGTTACACAAATTTTTCGATAATTCTTAAAATATCTAAGCATTTTTAAACTTTATCAAGATTTCGAGAGATTTTCAAATAATATCCTGCATTTCCCAATATTTATCGAAATTTCTACAAATTTCCTATTAATTATCGTGATTTTTGGAGATTTTTCAATAATTTCGAGATAAAAAATGCAGATTGTTGGACATTTTTCAATAATTACAAAGATTAATCAATATTTTTTGAGATTTCCACAGATTTCCCAATAAATATCAATAATTGCAGAGATTTTGGAATAATTCCCAAGATTTCTTAATAATTTTCGGGATTTTGACAGCTCTCTAATTAATTCTCAAGATTTCGAGATAATTTTCAATAAGTTCGAGATCATTACAATTAGAAAATTAAAATTGGTTCACACGATTGACACGATTATTACATACATTTTTCGATAATTTCTAACAAATTTTTCGATAATTCTCAACAAATGTATCGATAATTCTTAACAAATTTTTCGATAATTCTTCAAGAATCAAGATTCACGAATCAAGATTCCGAAAGTTTTTCATATAATTTCCTTCGTTTATCAATATTTTTTGAAATTTCTACAGATATCCAAATAATTATAGAGATTTCTGAAGTTGTTTCATTAATTTTGAGATAAAAACATCCAAATTATTTGACATTTTTTAATAATTCCCATGATTTATCAATAAATTTGTAGATTTCCATAGATTTCCCGATAAATATCAATAATTGCAGAGATTTTGGAAAAATTCCCACAACTTCTTAATAATTCACGAGATTTAGGCAGCTTTATCATTAATTCTCAAGATTTCGAGCTATCTTTCAATAATTTCGAGATCATTAAGATCAGATAATACAAATTAGTACATAATTGACAAGATCATTACATACATTTTTCAATCTCCAAATTTCTCGATAATTTTTAATTTTTATTTTCGATAATTCATAAAAATCAGATAATACAAATTAGTACACAATTGACAAGATCATTACATACATTTTTCATTCTCCAAATTTCTCGATAATTCTTAATTCTTCTCTCGATAATTCATAAAACATTTTACGTCACTTTTACGACGCCCACCATTAGGATTTATTAAACGGAAATATATACAGAGTTGGTCAAATGGGATAAAAGTTTCTCATTTTTATGCCTTTCTATATACTGAAACGAAATCCGGGATATCTTGCACAGTTCCTGAAATATTGCTGAAAAACTGAAAAAGTGCACTTGCCTTTTTCTTTTATAATTTTTTTACTTTTGAAGCAAATATTACGAAACTTGGCACTCTTACATGTTTCGATGTGAGCTTTCTGAAGACAGTGCCAAACATTTTCTGCGCCAACTAGATGCCCAAATTTTCATAGTCAACGTTTGATTTTCTTATGGCCTGAAAAAATCCGATTTCAACCATATTTAACACATGGGTAATATGACATTATTTACCACCAAAAGTCGATAATTTAAAAAGGTGTTGCAAAATCAAACTGCTGTGGACTGCTCTAAAAATCAAGTTGCCATGAAATAACAAATTACCATTTTGACATTTCTTCATACAAAGAAAATAACTTCTGAATAATTTTATGAAGAAAATGTATTAGCATAGTAAGTAATACACCATAAATTCTAGATGTGACTGTCGCATTTCTGTAATACCTTACGTAGAGATTGTACAGATTGTATATAAGAAGAATAATATTCCGAAAAACTGAAATATAGTCAATCATAAAGCTTCAAAATACAGTTTTGTTGCAAATCCCGTGACCAGGATGTTCTTCTATTATGGTATATCGTAAAACCAGAAATGGGTGTTACTAAATAAAGGACAAACGCAAGCTTTAAACATAGAGTAAGTTTAGTGTATAAGTAAGTAGTAAGTAAAATGAATACAGGAATGGTGCCGTGACCAGGATACTTTGTTCAGGTGATTCGATACCAGGTGAATTTTTCTGTACTTTTGACTACTTTACATTGGCCAATCGAAATCAATAGCATTAATTATGGACTGTATTATTAATAATATAGTGTGTATGAAACAACGAAAAAAGTTCGTTTAATACTCTGAAAAGCGAGTGTTGTAGTTTCGACTTAGCCGTACATAATTGCACTATAAATGTTTTAATAACATTCTTGTAAACTTGCACGCCGTGCCCGAGCGACCTGTTAAAGCGTTGAAATCGGATCGGCGTCGCGACGCCGTTATCGGCGATGATGGAAGGCGCTCGTGAAAAATTAATAGTTCCATTAAGATCAAAATTCGCGATTCGAGTTTATTTTCGTCCCGATGCCGGGCGTCACTATCGCGCCCCGCGGCCGATTTGAATATGCAAATCGGCGCCGCGCTCCTAATTAACCCCCGAGATTGTATTTTTTTCCACCACCACCGCCGCCCCCCCGGACGGAGGTGTGAATAATTGATTGGGAGCCGGACGGGGGTATCGGCGCTCGCGCAAAAAATCCATTAACTTTTACAACCCTCATTACGCCGCCGGCCTTACACACGGCCCACCCCCCGTGTCGCTGCCGCGATTATCGGGGCCTTAATTCGCGTCCGTCACACCATCCTCGCATCGCCTCCGTCGCGACGACGGCGTCGGGGGTGCAGCTAGGAAACGCGAAGGTCGCCCAGATGGAGACGTCGGCGTCGGTGTGGGTCGCGTTTGGGTTATTAATTGCGACGCAGATTCGTTGAGGGCGGTGATTAGGTGGAGTGTAGGGCCATGGGAGGTTCTCCAGTAATTGAAACACACACGAAGTGTTTAATAAACTTGTTACATAAAAAAAAATCCATAGCAGCTTTGAAACAGTCTCAATACCTACCAAAATAATTATGTATCTGATTTGTACAGACAAATTAGGTTCTGCTACAGGAATGGTGCCGTGACCAGGATCATCAATCAGTTGTTAACTTTGACATTTACTGCTCTGATGATTAGAATTTGCATCTCCAATGGTCCAAAGAATGCATTATGACTAACAGGTTGCTGCGATGTATCATTGAAGGTAATCTGCTCCTAATTTTAAATCTATATCAGTTGCAAACAGATTTTGGGGTATCAAAGGGGTAGGACGTGCTCAATTTTTCGAACGATGCATAATATTTAGCCGTTTAAACATATTAGAATGTCGATCATGTGGATTTGATTCACATATTCAATTCAGATTGACGGCTCCTGAATCTCGATTAATTAAGCTTCCCTAGCTGCTGTACCTAGGAGACGGGGCGTCGTGTGCGTGCCGAAGTCTCTCCCGAATGACAAATTTGGTAATGATGAAGGTTAATAATAAATAGCAGCTGCGCCTGACAAACAACATAGACACGTGTCGCAGGATATTCAGTCCTGCTTAGTCCGTCCTTCCAGTAATCCCGGGGACTTTCGGCGTCACTCAAAATTCTTAGATTAGCGCGGTGCGCCGGGGATGGCGCTGCGGAGGAATATGAAATTGCCGTTTGCGTGGGCGACGGATGTGCAGGTCCTCTCCCGCGACCATTAATCATCTAATAAGGGGGCGATGAATTACGGGGCACATGGGGGCTCCGGATTCGAACGGGCCAGTTCACGATACACAGATTAGGAAACCTGCCCCAAAAAAAAAAAAAAAATCCAATGGTGCCCCATAACCAAGAAAAACAAAAAAGTCCCGAAATGCGTGAGATATCAATATACCTGTATATCAATGTGGAGAAATTATAGGTACAACCAAAAAATGATAGGTCATCCTGGTCACGGCACCATTTCTGAAACCAACCATTATTGATCGATGTTTTAAGGGTCACGTAATACCCCATAATCACCTAGGTTTTTTAAATTCTGCGCAGGCCATGGACGGCGATGGCCATGGATATGACATACGATGACATATGGTCATCCTGGTCACGGCACCATTTGTGCAATGGTCGTGTATTTCCTACTCTTTATGATGGTCTATACTTTGGTTAGACCTTAAATGTGTATTTATATTATATATATTTGTGTTTATAATAATAAATCTTATAATGACCCTACCTCAATATGTATTAACGATGAGACACATGCTCATATGACATTTTTACTTAGAATCATCCATAATACAATTTCCCAAAATATTTGCACTTCTTCCTGAAACACCCTGTATATAAAAGGTAAATATTAGTTTGGTAAATATATAGTATTAAATAGTAGATTTGCACCTCCTATAACTCTCCCCATTTGAAAAATGCTATGTCTAGCAGATTAGTTTTTACGGGTGATCTGAAACTGCTAAGAGTCAATCCTTTTACATCTTGATAATTATTGAGAAATTTGTAGAGATCTCAAAATGTAATTAAAAGATTAGGAATAAATCTCTAGAAATTAAGAATACTTCTATATAATATAGAAATGTCATGTTTATTTAAAATAATCTATCAATCTCTAGAATCTTTATAATATAGAAATGTCTTGTTTATTTTAAATTATAATTTTATAAATTAATAATCATGTTTCTGATTTTTATGATCTGGAAATTATTGGGTAATCTCTTAAAATCTTACGAATTATTGAGACACTGATAAATATCTCCAATATTATTGGGAAATCTTAAGAATTATTCAAAAATCTCTGCAATTATTGATATTTACTAGGGAAATGTATGGAAACCTCCAAAATTATTAGAAAATCTTGAGAATATTTCAGAAATCTCTGCAATTATATTGATATTTATTGGGAGACCCTATAAAATCTTTAAAATTATTGATAAATCTTGGGAATTATTAAAAATGTCCAACAATTTGCATGTTTTTATCTCGAAATTAATGAAAAATCTTTAATAATCATGATTACTATTCAGAAATCCGTAGAAATTTCGAAAATATTGAGAAATGCTGGAAATTATTGGAAACTCTCTAGCAATCTTGAAAAAGTTTTTAAATGTTTAGATATTTTAAGAAATGTCGAAAAATTTGTTAAGAATCATCGAAAAAATTGAGGAATCAAATAATGTACGTAATAATCGTGTCAATCGTGTGAACCAATTGGGATTTTCTAAATTTAATGATCTTGACAGTATTAGAAATACCTCGAAATCTTGAGAGTTAATAAGAAAGCTGTCTAAATCTCGAAAATTAATAAAGAAATCTAGGGAATAATTTGAAAATCTCTGCAATTATTGATATTTATTGGGAAATTGAAGAAATCTCCAAATTTATTGCGAACATTTGGGTTTAAAAAATTAGAAATTATGATAATTAGTAGGAAATCTGTAGAAATTTCGAAAAACATTGAGAAACGCTGGAAATTATTGCAAAATCTCTCGGAATCTTGATAAAGTTTAGATTATTTTACATATTTTACGAATTATCGAAACATTTGTTAAGAGTTATCGAACATTTTGTTAAGAATTATCGTAAAATTTGTTGAGAACCATCGAAAAATGTATGAAATAATCGTGTCATTCGTGTGAACCAATTTAGATGTTCTACTTTTAATGATGTCGAAATTATTGAAAAATATCTCGAAAACTTGAGATTTAATGAGAAATCTGTTTAAATCTCGAAAATTATTAAGACATCTTGGAAATAATTCAAAAATCTCCGAAATTATTGATACTTATTGGGAAATCTGTGGAAATCTCCAAAATTATTGATAAATCTTAAGAATTATTGAAAAATGTCAAACAATTTGCATTCTTTTAATTTAAAATTAACGAAAAATCTCCTGAAATCATGATAATTACTGAAGTATTATCCTGTAAACTGTTCTACAACATCTCATGTGTACTGTGGGCTTGTCCCGTGAAATAAATAAATAAATATATAAATAATTATTTGGAAATCTATAGAAAAATATTTAGAAATGCTGAAAATTATTGGAAAATCTCTCGGAATCTTGATAAAGTTTAGAAATATTTAGATATTTTACGAATTATCGAAATAAATTGTTAAGAATTATCCAAACATTTGTGGAATGACAAAACGTATGTAAAAAATCTTGTCAATCGTGTGAACCAATTTGTATTTTCCAATTTTAATGATCTCGAACTTATTGAAACATATCTTCAAATCTTGAGAATTAATGAGAAAGCTGTCAAAATATCGAAAAATAATTAGTAAATCTTGGGAATTATTCCCAAATCTCTGCAATTATTGATATTTATTAGGAGATCAGTGGGAATCTCCAAAATAATTGATAAATGATGGAAATTATTGAAAAATGTCATCAAATTTGCATTTTTGATCTCCAAATTAAATAAAAATATCCAGAATCATGATTATTATTATAAAATCTGTAGAAAATGCTGGTAAATGCTGGAAATTATTGGAAAATCTCTCGGAATCTTGATAAAGTTTAGATATGTTTAGATATTTTAAGAATTGTCGACAAATTTGTTTAGAATTATAGAAACATCTGTTAAGAATTAATAAAAATTAGTGAAGAATTATTGAAAAACGTATGTAATAATCGTGTCAATCGTGTGGATTTGGATTTTATAATTTTAATAATCTTGAAATTATTGAAAAATATCTTGAAATCTTGAGAATTAATGAGAAAGCTTTCAAAATCTAGTAAATTATTAAGAAATCTTGGGAATTGTTCCAAAATCTCTGCAGTTATTGATATTTATTTTGAAATCTGTGGGAATCTCCAAAATGATTGATAAATCTTGCGAATTATTGAACAATGTCAAATTATTTGCATGTTTTGATCTCGAAATTAATGAAAAATATCCAGAGATCATGATAATTATTAGGAAATCTGTAGAAATTTTAAAAAATATTAAGAAATGGTGGACATTATTGGAAAATCTCTCGAAATCTCGATACAGTTTAGATATGTTTAGATATTTTAAGAATTATCGACAAATTTGTTAAGAATTATCGAAACATTTGTTAAGAATTATCAAAAAATTAGTGAAGATTTATCGAAAAATGTATGTAATAATCGTGTCAATCGTGTGAATCAATTTGGATTATATAATTTTAATGATCTCGAAATTATTGAAAAATATCTCGAAATCTTGAGTATTAATGAGAAAGCTGTCTAAATCTTGAAAATTATTAAGAAATCTTGGGAATAATTTGAAAATCTCTGCAAATATTAATATTTATTGGGAAATCTGTAGAAATCTGCGAACATTTGGGTATTCTTTTGTTGTTTTTTGTTGAAATCTTGTATATTATGTAGCGTTATTTGCTAATAAATATTCTTTATTATTATTATTATTAAAAATGTAATATGAATTGAAATTTTTGATCTCGAAATTAATGAAAAATCTCTAGAAATCCTGATAATTATTAGAAAATATGTAGAAATTTCGAAACATATTGAGAAATGCTGGAAGTTATTGGAAAGTCTCTCGGAATCTTGATAAAGTTTAGACGTGTTAAGATATTTTAAAAATTATCGAAACATTTGTTAAGAGTTATCGAACATTTTGTTAAGAATTGTCGTAAAATTTGTTGAGAAATTTGTTTCTATTATAACATATCTGGAAATTCTCAAGATTTGATATTGATATTTATTGGGAAATCTGTGGGAATCTCCAAAATCATTGATAAATCTTCGAAATTATTGAAAAATGTCATACAATTTGTATTTTTGATTTTACAAATTAATTTAAAATATCCAGAATCATGATAATTATTATAAAATCTGTAGAAAATTCGATACATATTGGGAAATGCTGGAAATTATTGGAAAATCTCTCGGAATCTTGATAAAGTTTATATATGTTTAGATATTTTAAGAATTGTCAACAAATTTGTTAAGAATGATCGACACATTTGTTAAGAATTATCAAAAAATTAGTGAAGAATTATCGAAAAATGTATGTAATAATCGTGTCAATCGTGTGAACCAATTTGGATTTTCTAATTTTAATGATCTCGAAATTATTGAAAACACACTCAATCTTGATAATTTATGAGAAATCAATAAAAAAGTATTGAGAATAACCCTTTTTTTTAAGGAATGGATAAGTATTTTAGCAAAAAAATATTATGTGACTGTAAAGAGAAATAAAAGCTCTACAAAAGTTGTGAAATAAATCAAATCAAATTCCATTTGAAAAAATGTCAATGACGTCATAAGTCATAAAATACTGACGTCATAAGTCAAAAAATACTGACGTCACAAGTCAAAAAATACTGACGTCACAAGTCAAAAGATACTGATAATTGTTATATGTTATGTTGTGATAACTGTCATAATTTGTTTTTTGTTTCAGTAATTTTGGCAGGACCACTTTGATTCCATATTTAATTACGACCCACGTATGTATACAGGGTGTCAATTTGAAAAGTTTCCATCGACTTTTTTCATTGAGCACATGATTATTTTTAAATTTACTCAAAACCGTTTGAGTGGTTCGCAGGGGGAATCAAAATGGCGTAGGTAATGTCGAGCCCCTACCCACCCTTTAAGCCACAGCCACCTTCATCTAAAAAAAATTGAATGGCACGTCTACTTGTGATACATTGTTGGAAAGCTCTTAAAAAATGCTTTCTAGTCATTATTAATACAATATGATTTGGTCAACTAGTTTTGGTATTAAGTGCAAATAAGTGCAAAAGTGTTCAATGTATAAAATTCAAATAATATGTTAAAGTAAATATTGAAAATGGCTTCTATTGTTGGCGAGACAAAAATAGAGCCTGCTTTCAAACTCTTCGCGAACTTTTTGAAGGTTTGTCTTTGACGGTATTTTGCTTTAAGGAGAGTGTCGGTGGATATATTCCTGTTTCTAGACCTTGTGCTGATCAGGTGTGAAATCGTATCTCAGGTGATCTGTTCCCCATTTGACGATACAGCATTCGCCGAAAGTGGCTGGATGAGATACGATGGTAATTGGGACTTGTGTGGTCATGGGAATGCAATAGTACCGTTGTAGTGATATGTTACTATAGATGTATTAGAACGAGATATGTATTTAGTTACTGCACAGTTGTTGAGTGAAACAAATGAGGGTCTCACGCAGATGTAGTTTCGTTAAATTTTAAGGCGCTGATAAGGTTGATACGAAATTCTATTTCTTCTGAATTTTTGGGAAGGTGAAAACTTACAGTTAATCAATTGAGTATTAATAGCAAGGAGTAGTGTATTTTTAAAAGGAGTTAAAAAAATACATTTATATGAATGTGCTATTATAATTTACTAGATTAATTATACTTTGCGATCCATTAATTTTGAGATTATTATTTTTTTATATAATGACTATAAAAAGCACGCCCTTGAGGCAACAAATCTCTAATATCGTACACAGAAATCATTAGTTATGACACGTTAGATACGGAATGGCGTGTCGGAAACAGTTTGGTAGCCGAATAACAATCCGTCGTGCTTGTGTGTGAAAACGCGTACGCTATAATTTCCACAGATACCATTCATTCATATTTACCCAAGATAAGCAACAATTCATTACGAATCTCATCCACAAAAATTCCTCATCCGTGTACATTAACCTGTAAACGCACGTTCACACATATAAAGCGCTGCCAGCGTGTTTACCGAAAACACGGAGAAAAAAAATTATCAGCGCGGACGCGCATGCAATCGCCGGTAAATATTAGACATAATTGTCGGCTTGTAAAGTAATTCCCGGCCGAATAGCGAGGCGCTAATTATCAATAGGTTCTTTGAGGCTCCAGCAAGGAAAAAACCGAGACGCCCTGCGCCCTTAAGTACACAGGTTGTCAGTGCCGTTTCATATTTATTGCACCTGTTATGCGTATAATAACATATATTTTTCGTTATCAGGGACGTATAAATATTTGGGTCGCATTTTTATTAATTTATAACGAGCCACGATAAGGCCAGCCAGGCGGGCACCCCTTATACGTGTACGTGTACGTGTTTGCATAGAAACGCGCACACCAACACACAAATCCGGTATGCTCACTCCACGAGGAGTAAATAACGTTATACTGCCTTAAATTAAAAACGGTTTATATTTATAACGTGTGTTATTAATGCCTGATATATCAGAATATAATCGAGCTTTATTATTATACGAATTTATAGCTGACGCTGTTACGTTTAGTTTAATAATATGCCCGGGACATGCAACTCATGTCGTTTAACATGTTTGCATATTATTTAAATTAAAAAATAAATTAACTTGTATCCGTTAGGATCGATTCGCCTTGCTGACTCGTTAAGAGATGGGGGGACTGCGTCAAGCAAGTGGGGCATTTGTTATTGAAAATTTACATTTTAACGCGCCGATCGATTAGCTCATGTTTGCTTCTAATACGACCGCAATATATTATTCCAATCGTTTTATGGATCTTAATTAACCCACTCTTGAAACCCATACTGTTATTTTACGCCTCACGTAGGACACGACACAATGAAATAAAATTCGCACATTCGAATACATACGCACAAAAACAAGCATTGTTTCACAAGACACAACTAATTTACATAAAACGTTTGAAAACTACATTTTAATCGAACCTTCACTTAACTACTGATATAATGGATCAGCGAAGATATTTATCCGTGCAAACTTTAATTAAATATGCAAATATGCGATAATTATTTAGGACTATAAGTTGTTAATTAGGACTCGGGGTCTTAATTAGCCACGCTATACGTCATTATGTAATTAAGTCATTGTAACCAACAACACAAGACCAATTACCAGCAACTTTGTGTGTATCGTTAATTTTGTAATATAACAAGTAATAAGTTAAACTGGTAAGATTATTGATATAACAGAAAATAAGCCAATAACCCGGAATTATAAACGAATTTCATATACTATTTTGTAGTCGACTAGAGCATTATTACAAACTTCTGATAAATAATTGTTCAAAACTAATCCGCGTATAAAAAACTGATAAGAGCTGGCCTGTGCTGATATAGTTTTTCTATGATGATCTGATTTATGAGGTTATTAAGCTGTTGCTTACAGAAACCTTTTTTCTCAAATTTTGCCAAAATGAATAGTTGTGATAAAGATTTAATAAGTGAAAAAAAATTGAAAAAGCTGCAGATGCTGAGCTGAGCCTGATTCCTAAAAAGTCGGAAGATGTTTATAAGAGAGAGTATGACAAGTTTTAGCAATGGCTATGGATCAAAAATGGATGCTTGCGTACTTTTAGATCAGATAAATTGTTCGAATTTAGATTATATTATTTATCGATTAATTCATCGTACTTTCTTTTATTAGTCAAAACATTACAAGCCTTCTTCGTTATGGTGTATGTACTCGACGTTGAATTGCATGCTGAGAATAAAAGACAAACACGAGTGATTTATGAGTTATAAAACACGAGTGCTTTATAAGTTGTAAAACACAAGTGCTTTGTGAGTTATAAAACAGGAGTGCCAATTTAGTTATATTTCAAGTAATAAGTTAAAATGACAAGATTATTTACATAACAGAAAACAATAACCAAACCAGTAACTGTCTGCTTTATAAGTTGTAAAACACTAGTGCTGTATGAGTTATAAAATACGGGTGCGTTATCAGTTGTAAAATACCAGTGCTTTATGAGTTATAAAATACGAGTACAAATTTAGTAATATAACAAGTAATAAGTTGAAATGATAAAATTATTGATATAACAGAAAATAAACCAATAACTGTTAAAACAATATTGATACCCAAATTAATTATACGGCCAAGCAGAATTATATGTATGACTGACAATTGAATAACACATTTAATATTACCGAACGATGGATACATAATCCCTTTCATAAAACACGAGTGCTTTAAGACTTATAAAACACGAGTGCTTTATAAGTTGTAAAACATTAGTGCTTTATGAGTTATAAAACACGGGTGCTTCATAAATTGTAAAACACTAGTGCTTTATGAGTTACAAAACACGAGTGCTTCATAAGATATAAAACGCTAGTGCTTAATAAGTTATAAAACACGTATTAAGACGTTTCGACTTATTTTGGGTAATATGCACTATATTAAGACTAAAAACACCTATTAACACCTAAGTTAAAGCCTTAATGTAGAATCTAGACTATTAGTTATAGAGTTTAAAGCATTAGTTCAAATACTAAGGGAAACTAGCTAATTGCACCAATGGTGTTAAATAAAAAAGCAGAAATACACAGAAGAATCGTAATCGTAACAAATTAAAGCTTACAAATTATACAGGGTGTCGAATAATATAATATAAAATAATAATAATAATATAATATCGTTATTAGTGCTATCAACAATAAGTCTTACACAGGTCATACATATTTCGAATTGAATACAAATTTAAAAGATCCAATAAAGATGGATACACCTGGAAATCTCGAAAGGAAAACTGTTTCGTGGAAGATGTTTCAGACAAAAATTGTAGGGCATGAAAAAATATATTTAGTGGTAGTTACTTAAAAAAATATATTCCAAAGGTGATCTCGAAATTATTAAGTAATCTCTTAAAATCGTACGAATTATTGAGATATCTCGAATAATGATCTCGAAAATTATTGATAAATCTTGCGAATTGTTCAAAAATCTCTGCAATTATTGATATTTATTGGGAAATTTATGGAAATTGGACATGCAATTAACCAGGAATGATTTACACGTCTCGAAAACACAACCTCCTAACTCTATAAATCTTGCATTTTGAGTTTTTAAGAAGATTTTTTTATAGGGAATACTATGGATTAATTGAATATTCTAAAGCAATCTTGATAATTATTGCGAAATCTGTAGTGATCTCAAAATGTAATTAAGAAATTAGGGATAAATCTGCAGAAATTTGATAATTTTAGAAATATCTTGTTTTTGTTAATTATCTACCAATTTGGAGAACGAAAGAATGTGAGTAATAATCATGTTTCTGATTTTTATGATCTCGAAATTATTGAGTCATATCTTAAAATCCTACGAATTATTGAGATATCCATAAAAATCTCGAAAATTATTAGAAAATCTTGAGAATTATTCAAACATATCTGCAATTATTGATATTTCTTGGGGAATTTGTGGAAATCTCCAAAATTATTGATAAATTTTGGGAATTATTGAAAAATTTCAATCAATTTGCATTTTTTATTTCGAAATTTATGAAAAATCTCCAGAAAGCATGATTATTATTAGGTCACCTGCAGATATTTCGAAAAATATTGAGAAATGCTGGAAATTATTGGAAAATTTCTCGAAATCTTGGTAACGTTCAAGTGTTTAATAAAGATGGATTGATAAAAAAATCCATAGCAATTTATAAAGAGTCTCATATCTACCAACATAATTACTCAACTGATTTGTACAGACGAATTAGGCTCTGTTGCAGCAATGGTTCCTGTAAGTTACGAAAACGCAACTTCCCAACTCTCTAAATCTTGTGTTTTGAGTTTTTTATAAGATATTTTTATTGGAAAATTTATGGATTTATTGAATAATCTCCAGCAATCTTGATAATTATTTCGAAATGTATATTAATCTTAAAATGTAATTCAGAAATTAGGGCCAAATCTCTAGAAAGTTGATACTTTTAGAAATAACTTGACTGAAATGACTGAGTGGGCAGGTAGTCATCACAAGTCTAGTCATCCTATAAATTCTACGTGCCAGGTATAACTATCCGAATCATCCAGTCATGGTTTTATTTCGTTTCAATAAAGTGATGATGAAGAATATCATCTCCCAAATTCTACGTGTTAGCTATAACCATATTAACCTTTCAGGAAATTTATTATTTCGTTCCAATGAAGTGATGATTCCCAATGCTGGGATAACAAAATAGAGGATGATTACAGTGTACCCACCCACCCACCCTCCAATCTAAATTCAATGCAAAGTCAAGCATTGGCCGTCCAATTTCCTGCAAAAACTATAACTTTGATGATTAATTTATAATCATCTTCAAAGTAAATTAATAGCATATTATGATACAAGTGCATAAGAGAGCATTTCAGGCACGCTTGCACGCTTGCCTCTTGGTATAGTGCTTGAAAAAAAGACGTTATATTTTGTGACAGTGGGCAATGATGCGACAGAATTACAGAATTTATTTGCTATTTTTATTTTACAAAAGCAAAACAGTCAAATTATAATATAAAATATAGTTGATGCTTGGTTCACTTAAGTTTACTTTACTTAAAAAATAGCACACTTGAATGATTTAAGCAATAAATGAATTATTTTAATATATAAATTAGGCAACGTTGTTAGAAGGCTGACATTTAATAGTTTTTTTCGCTGTCAGATCATTTTTGTTGGTGTTCATGTGTAAAACTTTATAATATGAAACCACAGCCTTCTTAGTTAAAAATAAAAATGGGACATAGTATATGTGTACCTTCATAAAATAAACTTCCTGTATAAACACACTGTATATGTCGATTACGTTTAAAATTCGGTCGCTGAAATTTCGGTCGGTGCGTCGCGACGCACGAAGCGGAAGGGAGCTGCGGAGCCGTCATTAAAAATCTGACCGTGCATATCGGCCGAAATATTAAATCAAAGCGAAATCTCGTATAATCACACTTGATGGACGGAAATAATTAATAAATTTGAACATGCATTAGCCCCTAATTAAAACCTTCAGCGAGGCTATTAGGAGGAATAATTTCGTAAAATTGTGAACATGGCGTAATCCGGCGGATTCTTCAACGAGGGCCGCCACATTTACGGGGGGTAATTGGCAGATAATTACCAATTACCGACGCCGCTGTGTTTGCGATGCTCCGCTGCCCCGAACGTCGCGGATAATCCGATGGGTTGCCAGTAATTGATTAATGCGCTTAATTATCAATAATTTGGGGCGGAAAAACGAAAAATCTGCGGCTCTTTGTTTTAACGAAGCGAAATTAGGTTTTGTGATTATCACGGCCGGTCTCTTCATTGTCGCATAAATTTATGAACAGTTATCCGACGATTTGAATTACGAATAACATGGGACTAGAAGCTTATAGATGATATATGAAGAGTTGATTTTCGAAACGCAGTTTTCGAGGTTCCTGCAGAAAATGAGTGTAAGATGGCGTTACTTGCTTTCATATATTGATGATTCATAATATTTTGATGAAAATATAGATGATATTTATAGATATAGATGATAGATAAAATATAAAAAAAGGTCAAAAATGAAGGAAAGGAAACGTTCAAGGCTTCATCCTGTCTGCAAATACGTGCCACAATAATCATAGCGAAAAACACGAACGGAGGTGGAAATGCCCGCATCCGACGCACTCAATCGATAACAGAAATTATTTATTAAGTATTGATTGCGGTGCCGCCCCGGATCGACGCCTGATCCCAGTTATCCGCGCTAATGACGTATACTTATCCGCGGCTACCTGTTTTTACCGGGCGGCAAATTCGAAATTACAAGCTGCCAGTGGTCGCGACGGGCACTTAAACAATTTATTTATGGCCGTCGATCGCTCATTGTCCGCAGGAATCGTGCGATTCGATCCGACAAAAAAGCAAAAATCACACACGCCGGATAATCATTCATGGGAAACAGAATTGATCGGCGAGCCGAGAAGGCGCATTCCGAATTAAGGCAAAGATAATGAAATTACAGATAATTTAAAGGATCGATTCGAATATCGAAGATCATCAAATCACTAATCCTAGAGCCTTACGGGTTAAATCAAGTGATGCACATTATCACAACATTGTTGATGAAAGGAATAATCCTTATGAAGAGAACATCAAATTAATAATAAGAAGATGAATCTTTCTGATGATAAAGATCGCGAACTTGTTGATAAGAGATTAACTAGATTAGGAGCTTCAAGGTATATTACAGAAGAGCCAGGAATTACAACACCTCCTGAAAAATTCTAAAATTGTTAGAAAATTATCAAATTGATGTACAGGGTGGCCCAATTTCGATGTTTCTATAGGGGATCTCAGTAACTAACAGAGATAGAAAAAATCGGATGGCGTATCCTCGATCTCTTTTTCCAAGACAAACTCAATGGTGAAAATAAAAATTGGCCATCGTCTTTTGTTTTCGAGTTATGGCCAAAAACTTATTATTTTCCATTTTCGATTTTTATCAATATTTTATTTATTTATGATTTTATTAAAATATGAGTTGCACGTTCTTCACGCACTTTTTTACCGTGAATTGAATGAGTTCTACAGAATTTTGATATATCCGTTAATAAACAAGATACAACACAAAGTTGTATTTTTTAAATAGAAGTCGTAGTTGGCTCTGGCCTTTATAAAGAGGATTTTTTTTTTCTCTTTTCAATGGTGTATCACATGTGGATGTTATAAATGCATTTTTGTTGAAATCTATTAAAATTCTATCATTATAATTATATCATACAGTGTTGAAAATAGATGAATACACGTGGAAATCCCGGAAGAAAATCTCGAATCTCACCCATCATATCCCTCTCCCATTCCCAATGTATATTATAATATTATATGTATTAAGTATGCTATAAAATATGTATACGGAATAAATATAGATACTACTACTCTCGGAAGGAAGACGGTTTCGTGAAAAATGATTCAGATAAAATTTGTATGACCTTTGTATTTGTATGAAATGACCTTGACATTGCTACGTAAAGGTCAATTTTAATAATTCAAATGGGAACCCCTAGATTTTTGGACAGGATTTGTATAGACGAAGACCTTCAAAATAATATATATTTTTTAAATAACTGCAACTTTAAAAATAACAATTATTTTATTAAATTTCCTTATTATTGTACAATTACTTTTATTGTGTGAAACATTTTTCATGAACTCGTTTTCCTTCCGAGATTTCCTGGTGTATCCATCTTTATTCAACACTTGAACATGATCAAGATTTCGGGAGATTTTCCAATAATTTTCTGTATTTCTCAATATTGCTCGACATTTCTACAGATTTCCAAACAATTATCATGCTTTCTGGAGATTTTTCATTAAATTCGAAATCACAAATGCAAATTGATTGACATTTTTCAATAATTCCCCAGATTTATCAATAATTTTGGAGATTTCCACAAATTTCCCAAGAAATATCAATAATTGCAGATATGTTTAAATAATTCTCAAGATTTTGTCTTCGTAATTAAGGTTAGAACTGAATTTACAATTAGTTTTATTAAACAATTTTTCCAACCATTCAGTGAATTCGTGGTTTAGGATCAATAAAATGATGATTTCCATTACTACCGGTTTAAAATGGGAGATGACTGTACTTGTACCCATCCTCCCACCCTACAATTGTACTTCAATAATGATTAACACTTGGACTACAATAATTTTCAGAGATGATTATAAATTAATCATCAAAGTTACAGTCATTGCAAGAAATTTGACGTCAACGTTTGACAATATAAAATTGATTAACAGTTTGACAATTGATACAAAAATGTATGACAGTTACTTTGTACAAATTGATATTTTGGCAGTAATTTTCGACAAAATCAACAGTTGAATCCACCAAACTGATAGTTTGACAGTTTATACAAGACCTGGTAGTTTATACAAGCCTGATAGTTTGAGAATTACTTTATACAAACCTGTCAGTTTGACATATATGTTGTAGAATACTTCCACACTAACAGTTATTTTGTTCTTAAAATACAGTTTGGAAATTATTTTCCAGAAATCTGAAAATTTTGAACATGGTTCCTACTAAATAGGTACATTGGTTGTTAGATATATGACAGTTTGGCACGTGGTTTCTACTGAATAGGCTGATATGTTAATACTTATTTGATACAAAATGACATTGATCACATAGGATCACAAAGATGGTAGGGATCACAATTTTTCATCCGTTTTTTTAGCACGATGTATTTTAAAGTTGTATAGTAACAACACATTTTTTAGCCAACTTGGATAAACAATAAGCGTCAGGCAATACTAATTTTAGGAGACAAAAATTTGATAATCATTTGTATAGAACGGACATTTTGACACTTATTTTATGAACAAGTGTCTGACAGTTTGGCACTTGAAACTAAATCTTATTTCACTTATTTTGTTAAAAAGGATAATTTGACTTTTATTTTCGACTAAACCACTATATTGTACTGCCTGTTTTAGTACTTATTTTTTTGAATTTTGATACTTGATTTCTATAAAACTGACTATCATTTTGATATTTATTTAGTACAAACTCAACAGTTTAGCAATCAATTTGTGCAGGACTGACAAATTGATACTCACTTTGTACAACACTGACAGTATGACACTTATTTTAAATAAAATTGACTAACAGTATGAAATTTATTTTTAAAATAGACTGAGAGTATGATACTTATTTTCTACAAAATTAACCGACAGCTTGACACGCACTTTATACGTAAGTAACTGACCGTTTGACAATACAAATTTGTTGAACACTTTGACAATTGATACCCAACATTATGATACTTATGTTGTACAAATTGATATTTTGGCAGTATTGTCGACAAAATGGACAGTTGATTTTACCAAACTGATAGTTTGACAGTTATTTTATATAAACCTGGAAGTTTGACAGTTTCTTTAAATAAACCTGTCAATTTGACAGATATTTTGTAGAATACTGTCACACTAACAGTTATTTTGTTCATAAAATACAGTTTGGAAATTATTTTCTAGAAATCTGACAATTTGGCACTTTAGAAATATGACAGTATGGCACTTGGTTCTACTAAATAGACTGACATTTTGACACTTATTTTGTACAAGCAAAACAGTTTGATAAACATTTGTACAGAACGGACCGTGTCTGACAGTTTGATACTTGAAACTATTACAGCTATTTTGTAGAAACCGATAATTTGACACTTATTTTTGGCAAAACCGCTATTTTGCACTACCTGTTTTGGCACTAGAAATTTGATACTTGATTTCGATTAAACTGGCTATCATTTTGATATTTATTTGGTACAAACTCAACAGATTGACAGTAACTTTATACAAACCTGTCAGTTTAACAGATATTTTGTAGAATACTGCCACACTAATAGTTATTTGGTTCTTAAAATACAGTTTGGAAATTATTTTCAAGAAATCTGACAATTTGGCACTTGGTTCCTACTAAATAGCCAAATTGGTTTTTAGAAATATGCAGTTTGGCAGATGGTTTCTGGCAATGGATCATTTGGTAAACGTTGTACTGGTTTTGAAACCGATGGAACATTTGCGTATTGCACACTTTTCATATTGATCCCAACAACTTTTGATAAACAAAAATAACAATCGGTTTGGTGATTATTTTGCTGTCTCCATATTACTGGAACTGAAAAGTCGAAATATTTCCTCTCGCCATTCGACCACTTGTATAAAATAGCTCTGCAACTATTGCAGAACAATGCCGGTGTCCACGTTTTGTCTAAATTTCTGACAGCAAAACCAAAGTAATGTAAATATGCATATTTTAACGGTTCTGTTATTGCATATCCTTTTTTTCCAATAATATAGGTACCACAAACAAAGCAGAAATAGCTTGAATAAGTAACACACGATCTACATATTTGAGCACTATTATTATGAAGATAGAGAATACATGTGGGTTTGCGTCAAATTACTTTACAATAGCGCCATCCATGCGACATAAAAGGAACTAGACCTGATTGCGCAATTCTAGTGGTAAATTTGCATTCAACGCTCCCAAATTACTTGGAAAACATTATCCTCTTTTCCAGTCAAATTTCTATAAATCTGAGAAATCTAATGTAATCTAGCAATGGTAGTTTGGTATCTTTGAAGAATGTTAATCTTAATGTGCGATTTAATATTCATACCTATCTGCAGATCACCGTTTGCGGTGGATATAAATAATCATCTCGTAAATCCTCTATCCTGTTCGATGGAGGCAGTTCGAGTCCGAGGATTAAATGGAGGGAGTGCGCTAGGTGCGAGCGAACGAAACGGAAAGTGTAATAATGCGAGACGATGCCGCCATTTATAAACTAATGGACGGCACATAAAGGATTCACATAATGTCTGTCTGCGTCCGTTTATGTGTGAGCGTCCGTGTATCGGATGAAAGGGAAAAAAACTAGTTTCATTCGAGGCGAGAAAGAGCAAATCGACCCTAACGATAATTCCCACCTATTTTAATACAATTTAATCGGACAAAAAGGGAGTTTATAAACAAATCAGCGGCGCGCGGTGTCAAGGTGGCAGGGGCACCACCAAATTACCTAGGGGGCAATTTTCACGGGGGTGGTAGTTTGATCGAGTAATTGGTGGCAAATCACTTTGATCGACACGTTTTATGTAAGCCAGTCAGAAACATATGATTTACAATCAAATTTTGTTTGTTTTGAGTAATGAGTATAAACGAGCTGTAAATAATCATATTGCAAATTCATTAATAGCAGTCATACGAACAATTTACAGGATATATTTAACAAAATTGTATCTATGAAAACCTAGTTAGTGAATCCTGAAGTAATAAATGGAATGTGTCATTGGAAGGCACAACGGTGATATATGAAGTCATGAAGTGGTGACATACATTGAGCAGTTTTACGGGAATGTAGAATTGATCAATGTGTGAAGTCATTGACGTTACTAGAAATTTCCAACTGATGTACAGATAATATTGGTGGACACAAACACTACCATTATCTATGTTATGGGAACATGTGTAACATAGTTGCATGATAATTGTATGCCATGTGAAGTTGCTGAAATATACATGTTGTATTCAAACTAACTAATCCTTTTTGAGTCAATAAAGAAAATCTTTAAATACAAAATTGATGTTTAATTGTTGTTGCAAAATCCTTTAAAGTGAATAAATTACACTTAATCCATAAATATGTGTCTTAATTGTATTAATTTTATTGTTACTAACACACGCATTACCTCTAAAAAAAGTTGAAGTTGTCACGATAATGATTTAATATCAAACATAACGTAAAGAAGTACTGCCATTATACGATCACACAAAATAAAAATAAAATAGATAAATCACGAGCCAAAACAAATATCATAAATTATAAGAATTTATGATTACAAGATTACAATATAGATAATTGGGGAAACGGAAATCTTACAGATATCAAAATCAATGCCTCATTTTAAGAAATTTAAATTTAACTTTATCTCGAGATATTAGAATATGAGTTGAAAGCACAACTTGATGGACTGTGAGAAGTTTTAGGCATCGAATTTCGTTTTTCTCGTTTCTTTATCGTAGCCTTTCATTACTTCAACTTATTTCAAAATACAAAAAAATAATAATATTGCATAATATCATGTGGACTCCAATGTATCTGCAGCTTAATAAGGGCTGGTTTCTGCTGTGGCAATGAAAAAACTGTATGCATTATTCAATCGCAAACATTCAGGTGGGCAAATACTCTTCCATTGAAATCGGGTCGGGTACGTCCCTGCGTGTGAGAACGATATGCGTACGTGTTTTAAAAGGGCCTGATTTGCATATCAGGTGGTGGGTTCGATCGGTTATGGGCATGTTTTTATGGGTATTTATTTTTAACCACCTAAAAAGGGTTCGCGCGTATTGGGCATTGTGAAAGGGCAGCATGACCGAGGTTATAAACGATATTGCGCCCTTATTTACTGCCTTTAATAAAGGTAAGCGGAGATAATGACCGGACAGTGGAGTGGGAATTATAAATTACCTTCGAGTCGCGCGGGGAAAAAAGACAGTCGTGCAGATTTGGGTGCAACTGTCCAAGGGTTGGGGGGCATATTCGGAGGCGGCTGTGGATTTCGCCCTCGTTTGATATGTATCGGAGCGTATTTTATTGCAATAAGCTGCCATTTATAAGCAGAAAATGAAAATATCATGGCCTACTTGAACGCGACTAATTTTAATTGCCGCCGGTTACGACCCGCCGATTGCATCTAATTTATATCATTATTTTTTATTGGTATCGGACTGTTCAATCTCGGGTTTTCCGAAACGAAATCGCTTGCACCACGGAAAATTTCAGAGCCACAAAGACCCTCAATCAACCATTAAAATCTCTTTTAATTATACCTTGACCACAACTTATCCTGTATCAGCAACAAAACAAAATTGCACATTAACATACATCTACTATCATACATCATATTTTATTTATAGCCCTGGGTAACAATTAGTTAAGGTTCCGACCTCCAATCAATACTTGTACGTTCAAATCTCGCTCAACATATACCAATTATGCCATTCTAGAGATATTTATATTCTAGTGCAAATATCTAACATTGGCATTTATAGCAGATGCACTCGTGTGACATTACTCGTTATAGTACTCGTAGTACTCGTATGACATTACTCATTGACTCGTTATGTCATCTATAGTAGATGACATTCACTTATATAGCACATGACATTGACACATGTAGCACATGACATTGACACATGTAGCACATGACATTGACATATCTACCAGGTGACATTGACATATATGAAGTAGGGTTATGTAACGGGAAAGCGGTAGTAAGGCACTAAAAGTAGAACTCCTTCTTTAAATAATTCTACTTCTACTAATTTTCATAACGAATATACATGCATCTCTCATTTTTCTCACAATTAAATGCTGATATCTCTAAAATACATGAATACAATTTATTACATGTTTTATTGTTTTCTTCCTTCTTTGTTGGAGTATTTACTGGTAGTTTATATGTTTAGATATAAAGATGTTTTTTGGTTTTTATTATTTTTATTATGTCTTCTTCACCTGACTAGTTTCAGCTATTTTCAACCAGCTTCAGAAGTGTTAATTTTTTGTTTTTTGAGTTCTATATATATGATTCTCATATTATATAAGATTTTTATAAATATTTAAAAAAAAACATAAACACCTCTGAAGATGGCTGAAAGATAGCTGAAACTAGTCAGGTGAAGAAGACATAATAAAAATAATAAAAACAAAATTAACATCTTTATATCTAAACATATAAACTACCAGTAAGTACTCCAATAAAGAAGGAAGAAAATAAAAAAAAATTTAATAATAACTGGTATCCAAAATGGATGAAACTATAACAAAAACTATAACAATTTATTATTTTTATTCAATGACATACTGATATACAACATATGTCATTAAATTAATATCCAATGAGTGATTCCTAAGATATTTTAACGTTCGTTTGATATTCGTTATTTGTAACTGTGTCCACCCTCCAATCGCAACTTCAATGCAAAGTAAAGCATTGGACGTCCAATTTCTTGCAATGACTTAAAAATTGATGATTCACTTATCTTTTAAAATTATCGTATTTCAAGTGTTAGTCATTATTATTATTATTATTATTATTATTATTATCAAAAGGCCCTTTACCTTTCGGTGTAGGCTATACATGTTACTACAGTTACATTACTGTTTTGTTATGTATTTGCAAACTCTTTCCACTCTCTTCTATTCTTTGCCATTTCTCTTGTTTGTTTCATTGTCTTCCCTCTGCTGTTCATTATTTCTTCTATTTTGTTGTCCCATTCTTGTCTTGGTCTGCCTCTTCCTCGCTTCTTTCCTGTTTTTGCTTCCCAGATTTGTTTTGTTTGATTCGTATTTTTCATCCTAATTAGATGTCCCCACCAGGGGACATTTTTATCGATTCTATATCCATTCCTCTCATGTTAATCATTAATGGAATGCAATTGGAGGGTTTTTTTTTTCTAATCATCCGTAAATTTATTGTATCGGTAGCACTGTCGTGTTGCACTGTTTACAGTGTTGTAAAAGATGACTATTAAATTGTCAGTCCTGCACAAATTGACTGCTAAATTGTTGAGTTTGTACTAAATATGAATCAAAATGATAGTCAGTTTAATAAAAATCAAGTACAAAATTTCTAGAAAATAAGTGCTAAAACAGGCAGTACAAAATAGCGGTTTTGTTGACAATACGTGTCAAATTATCGGTTTTTACAAAATAACAGTTTTCGTTTCAAGTGTCAAACTATCAGACACTTGTTTATAAAATATGGGTCAAAAGGTCCGTTCTATACCAATGATTATCAAACTGTTTCGCTTGAACAAAATAAATGTCAACATTTCAGCCTATTTAGGTCGTTCCTGGTACTACAAGCAGTGATTCGGGATCATCTTTCAATGACATTGTCCCCAGCAGTGGTAGTTTGTATGAGTCTAATGAATGCCATTTATGGCCAATTGCACCATTTTTTCGCAAAGCCTTACTTTACAAAGCCGGGCTTATATTTTAACTAATGCTTAAAGGGAAGGGACTTGCACCGCAGATTGCTTTACTAAGCACGCCCTAAGTCTTGCTTCGTGTGGCAACGTTGCGAAATCTGGTAGAATATTCGTTTGGTATGTTGGTGACATTGCGATTTTCAGTGTCGATCTGTCAGTGCGTATATACAAAATTGTTACGTTATTAGGCCTCGGGCACTATTTGAGCGGTGACCGGTGTGCGGTGGGCGGCGAATATAATTGTCTATGAGAAGCAGTAAGCAGCAAGTGCAAAGCGTCAAGTTTTTCCAGCAAGCTGCATTAAAATCTGGTCCACCAGCACTGGTGGAATCGTAAACAGAACGTACTGTGTTGCTCGCTGATCGCCGCAGCCGCTCACCGCTCGTTTCGTTAGCCGAGGCCATAAGACGAATATTGTGATTATTGCACGGCATGGAGTTAATTCCAAAAAGGTAAATTAAATCCGCTGCTATACCTCAGATTTGGAGTTAAAATGCGTGCTAAATATTTGTCACAGAATTTACGATGTATTTGAAGGGCTATGGGGTAGAACCACCAAGTCCATCTTTTATCGAAATCGAGCTGACAGTCACATTAGCTCACATGCATCATCACGATTAATTACATTTTCAAGAGCCATTGTAAAAAATGTGTTTCTCAAATGAACATATGCCGTGACAGTTAACGGAATAATTTTAAGGTTATGTTCGGCGTCGTAAATTTTAAGATTGGTTTAAGCGACCGCTCTTGACAACTTACATTAAGCCTTACTTGAGACGTGCATAAAATGTGGTGCAAGCGAATTTCTGACTTAAGCCTTGCTCACATTTTAAGTTGTGTTTAAGCCTTACTTGTTTACTGTGGTGCAAGTGGCCATTAGTGACTCAAGCTGAACTTAATGATCTAGTTCGTGATTTACATTTTCAAAGCAAGACGCAGATTTATTGGCTTCACGTATGCAACAATGGAAACATCTTGCAGTTGGTACAAAAGTAACAGTTTATAGAGAAAGAAGCTTGGAATTGGCTGCATATTTTGAGAAAAAAAAAACACTATTCTCTACAGTAACGACATTCAAGGTTTATTTTAAAAAAATGAACCAAGCATATGAAAAAAAATATTGGAGTGCCTCAACCCACTGACACTTTTAATATTCTGATTAAAGTTTGTGGACTTTCTAACTCGTTTAATATATTTGGTTCAACTATTTTAAGTGTAATACAACTTCAAGTGCAAGTGTTCACATATAGTGTAAACTCAAATTGAAGAAATGTGTAGCAATGTAAATAAATTGAACATAACAATAATTGTATGAATTCTAGTATCTCGAACATAGTATCTATGTTGTCTTTGTAATCGGAGCTATTTATTTCTGGAATGATCGAAAATTAATCATGCCTCAAATTTTAGTTTAATTTTTTAGTTGATTTCGATTAATTTTGACAGATTTTGTGCAATTTCGTCTAATGTAAAAATTTCAGGATTATTCTAAAATCTCTCATATTTTTATATAGTTTTTGTTTTACTTTTTTATAATATTTAAATTTTAAACAATTGAAAAATGTTGTAGATTGTTAAAATATTTAAACAATAAAACATGATAAACAAATAAATGCAGTGCAGTGCAACTGCATTAACTCCGGGGCGGCTAATTTCTTAAGGTTTAATCATTTAATTAGGTGTTTCTATTATGTAGCTTAAACGACAATGTAATACTCACTGGAATCTGATGCAAAATAAATTATTATTATTATTATATATAATTATTATGATATTATAAAAGATTTTTTTTATAAATTTTTCGAATTTGATGTAATAAATAATTTCGCCTTATCAACTCATTAAATCCAAAAACTAATTCGGATTCCCCTTCTGCAAAGTCGAAGTTTAGGGGCAAAATCTATTTAGGAGAAATTTATGTAAGTAAATTTTAATTAATAAACCCTGATACACAAGGTACAATATCATTATTTTGTCTTGTAATTTTTAACATTAATATAATGTTCGCAGTTCCTCAACCTACTGATACTTTTAATATCCTGATTTCAGGTTGTGGACTTTGTAACTCTTTTAATATGTTCAGTTGATTATTTTTAATTATTTCAACTTCTTTTTTTCTTTCCATTTCCATTTCTTAAATCTTGGAAAGATTATAGAAATACATTCAAATTTAATCCAAATCATTTTGGGTTGAATTTGATTTGTTTTTATAAAACCCCATAAACTTTTTAATAGTTTCTGAAATCTTGGAAAATTCATTTTATGCATATTTTCATGTTTTGACTAGACAAGACACACAGAATTATATCCAAATTATTTTGGGTAGCATTTGATTTGTTTATATAAATCTCCATAAACTTTTCAACAGTTTATAAAATCTTGGAAAATTCATTTTATGCATATTTTGATATTTTGACTAAACAAGACAAAACAGGGAGTGCTACAAGTACAAAAGTAAGAAAATGGTAAATAAAGTATTAAAATGTTATTTTAACTGAAAATTTGTTCTCTGAAATTCATGCATAGAACACATAAAAAGTCTACTTACCCTAACCTAACCTAATCTACCCAAATAAACATACTCAAACTTTTACTTACCCTAAAAAGCCTTCCGCGTACTAATAACAGTAATAATACAGTATATTTATTAGCAGAAAACCTACATAATATACAAACGGTAAATACATACATGACAATAAATTACACCACAGAACAACAAAAAGAACAATGCAAAATCAAAAACACAAATAGTAAATACAGTTTTCATATTATAATATTTTACGAATTTCTATGTACAGATCAATTTACTGGGAACTATTTTCAAGCAACTTCTAAATTTCATATATAGGACACATTGTATCTCAAGATGAGTTATAAAAAATATTGTGGTCAATGTTTGTAAGTAAAAGATGCTTGATCCTTACCAAACCTGTCGTTATACTATCCTTCTTAGCCTAACATAACCTAATCTAATACAGACCACAAGAAGAATACAATATTATTAAGTTTTCCCATTACATTGTAATTTATTTCATTTTAGTCATTGTATAATGTTTGTTGACATTACTTTAATACGTACTTAAGTCGTGAAACGACATCACGTAAATAAATATTTCGATTTCTATTTCATGTTATAGGAGATTATCAACATTTCTGAAACATTTATATGCAAGGTTTCTAGTTGCAAGGATTATTTAAATAATTAAAGAATAATATGTAGATAAATATGAGAAATATGAAAATAAACATGAAAAATATGAAAATAAATATGAAAAATATAGGAGATTCTCAACATTTCTGAAACATTCATATGCAACGTTTCTAGTTGCAAGGATTATTTAAATACTTAAAGAATAATATGTAGATAAATATGAGAAATATCAAAATAAATATGAAAAATATGAAAATATAGAAAATTGAAAATAAGTTTACTCAGTTTTTCATTATTAACGAATTTTTCTAGTTGCAGCTCTAAAATTTTCGATAAACTTTCTCCAATTTTCTTACATTTTTGTTGTTTTTGACATGTACATTTACTAATTGTTTTAGGTTTGAAAATTATTTAATGAAATTTGCTGAAAATATGGCTGAAACTTCTGATGCACTTATAAAAAAATTAAAAACATTCTGATGTAAAAATTTGATATTTCCATAAAATGTTCTGCCATTTACCTTCATGTATTTGCTGCGATTTTCTTTTTGCACTTTCATTGTCCGTCTTAAAAAAATATATTTTCAGAAAATTGAGCAACTGTTCTGAAGTTTCTCGTATCAATTGTTTTAGATTTGAAAATTATTTAATAACATTAAGCTTTGTACTTTAGTGTTGTATTGTAGAAATCTTTTTAATCTTTTGTGTTGTTTCTGTTAGCTTGGTTATGTTTAGTATTAAATTTAATCGGATGCTTTGTCTGTCAAGGCTGATGTAATGTAATTTGTTTTGGTCTCATTTATTGCAAGTGTGTTTTTAGTGCACCAGGTGCTTATTATTTGTAGGTCGTTTACTGTTTTTTGAAATTCCGTTAATCCTGTATCTGCATCTGCACATTGCTGTTTGTGTAATATCCTTTAGCTGCTTGTTGTTTTCTGTTAATCTTTCTTGTTCTAAAGAAAAGTTGTTTGTAATCGAATCTGAATCTTGAGTGCCTAATTCCATTCGGCCAGAAATTTTCGTCTTAAGCGGTTTCCTTCAGGTGAAGCGGTAAACCAATCTGATCGATTTAACACAAGGTATTATTTTTTGTGTCTATTGTATTTACTACGATATTTTCTTCATTTTCCTTGGTTTTGTTTATTATATATTGTTTTACGTCATCCTTCGTGGTTCTGTCTTTTAGTTTTGTTAGACATAGCCATATATTTTTGTTTGATACGTCTTTTTCGCTTAGTTTGCTACTTTTTCTGTTCTGGATGTACCTGTGTTCTCTTTGAATTTTCCAGGTTGTTGTGCATTTCTTGTTTTGATGTCTTCTTTCTGCCTTTCTACCCTAACACATTTCTCCGTGTTTTTCTCTTGGGCGGGTAGTATCTCTTCTGCATACGAAGGGTTGTTGGTCCGCGAATTTGCATGTTTTAACGATTTCTTGTATGCTAAATGAGTTTCCTGCTGCATTTTCGTCTATGATTGGTTGTCTAGCGCTATTTCCAATGGACGTTATTATCATTGTATTGTCTTATACCTTATTTATGGTGTTATTTTTAATTAGTTTTGGGTGTTCTTCTGTTGAGTGATTAGTTGTATAATTTTTCGTTTTGAGTCTAAAATGTTCCTGTCGAAGGTGGATTATTTTTTCTGTGAGTAGGTACTTAAATAATTAAAGAATAATATGAAGATAAATTTGAAAAATATGAATATAAATATGAAAAATATGAAAATAGATGAGAAAAATATAAAAATAAATATGAAAAATATGAAAATTAAGGAGAGGTTTACTCAATTTTTGATTATTTAAGATTTTTTAGGTTCTGAAGAGTAACTGAATGCATTGATGCATTGATGCTGGTTGAAAAACGAATGCGATGCTATTGATTAACATTCTGATTCTTCATTTACCGTCATGATGAACCCCACAAAACTGCATCTCACGACTCGTTTAAATTAGATATCTGGTACATTAATTTTTATGCAAATTGCACTCTCGCATTGAACGCATAGAGGAGTCGAATTCCGCTAATAGAAACGTCATCCCCTAGGGCAGATGTTAAGGGCCGCACGATTTTTTTGTTTCGCCGGGGATTTTTTTTTGTTTCACGCGCCGCAAACCGATAATTTAACGTGTGAATTGGCGTCGCCCATGAATTTCAATTGCCGCCTGAAGACGGGGTGCGCTCAATTGTTCCCTTTATTTTTTTCATGTAATTTAATTTTCCAACGCACCCGGTAATCACCGTGGCCTGCTCGATTGTGTGATCCCCACGAGAGTCCGCGGGAATGCCGTCATCGGGGCAGCTGCTAATTAATCGCCGGTAACGCCGTAACACGACTTTAAACTTAAGCAGCCTGGATCTGCTGAACGAGACATATTGGCTTCATCCTCCCGGCAATGTTTCATCTGCCCAGCGTACCTCTTTGCCCGGCGATAACGGATGAGCGTCGCAATTTGTCTGGGTGGATTTTTGTACAGGCACGGATCGAATGTGTGCTGCTTTGCTGGATAATTGAACCGTCATGCTGGGATCTTGGAGCAACTCGTAAGTGAATATTGCTGGGGTTTACCTTGAATCTGAGGGACATTTAAGATCAAACTGCGATCAGACGTGATTCAACGTCCAATGAAGATCACTTATTTAATGGTGCCTCATGTGATTTACACATTACACATTAACAGATCAATTATCAGATCCTACTGTATGTATTGCATTAACATGGAATATTGTAACGTTTTCTTGTTAAATAAAGTTAATACTAAAATACCAATGTTAATACATCAAATGTAATGTGATGTGTGTGATGTGATGTGATGTTGTGTGATGTGATGTGATGTGATGTGATGTGATGTGATGTGATAATTTGAAATGTGTTAATACGTCTAATGCTAAATAGTCATGAGTCACTGATACAATAGTTTCTCATGTGATTCTCATTCTCATTATTGTCAAAACTGTTCATGTCAACATTGCAATGATAAACTGTTTCCATGGCAATTCATGCAGCAGACTGTCTTGTGTGATTTAAATGTGTTTTAGCTGTTGTCTTTGCCACTATTATTTGGCAGCAAATATATTACCCTCTTATTGACTACTCCATTTCAGAGCGACTAAAGTGGAAAACCAAATTCTCAAATTACATGAGACATATCAGCCACTTATTACTACTACCTTCCAAAGTAACTTAAATAGAAAAATAGGATCATAGTAGACAGATGAACCAAGGAATTTTACATAGTTTTCTTAAATGTATTTTATTTTTATTCTCAAATAAACACAACTACTCAAATTCAAAAAGAAAATCAATTTGGATTGACTAGTCATATAATGACAATTAACCAAGTGTATACATGGAATGACCATTGTATAAAAATTACCAAGTATAAAAAATTCTGAAAAACTCAAATAGATATTAATAAGCTCGTATTATCCCAATATTTACTCATAAATTAATTTATAACGCAACGCTAGATTTCCATATTTAATTAATATTTTGTGTAATAAAAATGGTACTAAATTTGTGACGGCTGACATCAAAATATAATATATAATATATAAATTATCGTCTATAACCTCTGAGAGACATTTAAAGATATTGAAATTTCCTCCGACTTTTACTTAGAACAGGGTTGGAATAAATCATGATTTCAAAAAATAATCAAATATCAATGATTGTATTTAAATCGAATAAATCACCATTTATATGGTTTATTTGATTTTTTTATTTTTCTGACCAGTTTTTGTCAGTTTTGACGTGATTTATTGATTAACAAAGTTCACTTACTACTATCAACATTTCAGACTGCCAAAGGTTCAGCTTTTAGTGTTTATATTTCAAGTGTTTCTGTTGATTAATGTCAAAATTACAATAAAAAACTGTTGAAGCACTATTTCTGCCGAAATTTCAAGATTACTGAGAAATTTTAAGATTTTAGTATCAGAACTTTAAGCATTACTGTCAAACTTGTCACTATTTATGTCAAAATTGCACTGATATACTGTCAAAGCATTGGGTGTACCGGAATTTTTACGACTACTGGCAAATTTTCGAAAGTTTCAGTTATAGTTGTCAAAATTGAATACTTGAACTCACAGTTTGTCTTGAGTATCAGAACTTTAAGCATTACTGTCAAACTTGTCATTATTAATGTCAAAATATAATAGATAAACTGGCAAAGCATTGAGTCTACCGAAACTTTGACGACTACCGGCAAATTTTTCGCAATGTTTCTGTTAGATGTTAAAATTTGACAGTAATTAATGTACTGTCAAAGTTTTAGTTTTTGGTATTAAAATTTTATTTATTATTATCAAAATTGCAACAATAAAGTGTCAACGGTTCTAATTCTATTAAAATTATTAAATATTGTTTGAAAATTTTAATTTTTTAGTAATTTTTCAGTTATTGTCAAAATTTCAAAAGTATATTACATGAAAACTCTCTAATTTTCAATTATTAAATTTAAAATTGTTAGTGTCAATGATATGCCTAGTGTCAGAGCTTTAATTATACCAAAATTTTTAATATTACTGGAAATTAAAAAAAAAATTAAGTGAATGTTCAGTAATTATTGTCAACATTTCCTATATTACTGACAAAGTTTTAGATTTTAGTATCAGAACATTAAGCATTACTGTTAAACTTGTAATTATGTAGGTACAAAATTTCAATGATAAATTGTCAAAGCGTTAAGTTTACCGGAATTTTGACAACTACTGGTAAATTTTCATTTTTCGTAAAGTTGCTGTAATAGCTGCAAAAATTACATACATTATTGTCGAAAGTTTTAGTTGTTCGTGTCAAACCTTCATTTGTTACTATCAAAATTGCAATGATTGAAGTTGCAATTGTAACGAAAAACTGTAAAAGTTTTATATTCTAACGAAATCTTCAATATTACATGAAAACTTTCATTTTTTGTAATTTCTCAGTTATTATTGGTAAAATTTCAAGAATATATAATATTTATTAGGTCTAAATTTCAATTATTAAATTTAAATATATAATGACATGTCTACTGTGAAAGCTTTAATTATACCAAAATTTTAAAGATTACTGGAAATTTCAAATTTTTAAGTGAAATTTTAGTAAGTATTGTCAAAATTTCATACATTATTACTGACAAAGTTTATGGGTTTTTGTAACAGAACTTTAAGCATTACTGTCAAACTTGCAATTATTTAGTTATGAAAAGTTACTGTGAAAGTTTTAATTATATCAAAAGTTCAAAGATTAATTGAAATTTAAAATTTTTAAGTGAAATTTTAGTAAGTACTGTCAAAATTTCATACATTACTGACAAAGTTTTAGGTTTTTAGTATCAGAACATTAAGCATTACTGTCAAACTTACAATTATTTATGTCAAAATAGCAATGATAAACCAGCAAAGCGTTGAGTCTACCGGAATTTTGACGACTACTATTCAGCACAGAATATTAATTTTTCAAATGTTTCAGTTATAGCTGTCAAAATTTCATACATTACTGTAAATTTTAGATTTAACTATAAATTTTTTATTTCAAAGTCAAAGTTTCAAATTCTATCGAAGTTTCTAATATTATTTGAATTTTGTTATTTTTAATAATTCTTCAGTTATTATTGGCAAAATTTCAAAAATATATTACCTCAATACTCTCTAATTTATAATTATTAAATTTAAAATATACCAAAATTTCAAATATTACTGGAAATTTTATAATGTTTTAAGTGAAATTTTAGTAATTACTGTCAAGATTTCATACATTACTGACAAAGTTTTAGTTTTTAGTATGAGAACTTCAAGCGTTACTGTCAAACTTACAATTATTTATATCAAAATTTCTATTATAAACTGTCAAAGCAATGAATCTACAACTTTATTGAAATTTTGATATCTTCTGGCAAATTTTCATTCTTCGTAGTAGTTAAGTTTTAGTTATTGCTATCAAAATTTTATACATTATTGTCAAAGTTTTAGTGTCAAAATTTCTTTTATTACTATCAAAATTGCAATGATTAGTATTATAATTGCAACGATAAACTGTTAAAGTTTTACGTTCTATCGAAATTTTCTAATATTACTTAATACTTTAATATTAAAGAAATAATCAAAATTTCAATATTTCAAAAGTATTTAAATGATTTATGTATCACATTCATAAATTATAAAGACTATTTTTGGCTAACAATTTGAATTAACAAAATATAAATGTAATTAGATATAATTTACTCAAATGCTGTTAAAATTCAAATGTTAAAGAATATAATATTGCTAAAAATTTAAATAATTGAATTAAAAATTATTCACGACAATTCCTATAATGCTCAAACTACATTTTGAACATTACATAAAGAAATTTGAAATTTATTATATTCGTTATACAGGGTTTAGTCCGTTTAGTACATGGTTCAGTCTACATGTCGAAGTTAGTGTGCTACTTAAGATATCTTTTGTAATCAATTAGTTGACTAGTTTTTTAATGTGATCAATGATTCTGTTTCCCAAGTTTATTTGAGTTTATGTAGAAAATACATGCCTACATTAACCATTAAATGATTTATTAAAATGTGACATAATATGGTAAAGTGGTTGAAGAATGTCCTAGAATATCAATGACTTATTTGCAATACGATGTAACCCACATTTAAATCATTGTAGGATTGCATCATATTGTAAATAAGCTATCGATATATAGAAATAAGTTTTTTATGTAAAATGCATAAATCCTTGATAAGGATAGTTCTATTTTTTTTTAATTTCTGGCAATGTCTGTGTTTAATTTTTTTAATAAAAATTAACCAATCGTCATGTTTTCAATAAATCTGCATCCCTTGATAAAAACGCCACAATATGGTATTTAGAAAATAATTTTCGTTGAGTACGTCCCTGCGTGATATTCAATCAAAAGTTCAGTGCA
Source organism: Othius punctulatus (assembly GCA_951805005.1). Lineage (NCBI taxonomy): Eukaryota > Metazoa > Arthropoda > Insecta > Coleoptera > Staphylinidae > Othius > Othius punctulatus. The sequence continues at coordinate 20,584,161 of OX638146.1, forward strand.
GAGACAGAAAAAACCTGATCTAAACTGAACCGTCGAATACACCTGGGCCTGTTTAAAATGCGATCAATTAGCATACACGTAGGGCACGCCGTCTCTGTCGTCGCCCCCAGCTGGGCCAGTGCACGCGACAGAGACGGCCTACCCCCGACCAGGCAGCAGAACCAACTACCGGTCATAACTTTTGATTTGAATGAATGAATAGATACGTAGGACAAATGTAAAGATTTTTTTCACATTATCATTATTAAAGTGATTTATAAGATTCTGAAAATGGAGGCCGCTCTGAATGCGTTATAAATTTCGATTCATTGGTCACGTTTTACAACTGCTGAAATTTATGTCTCCCGCCGAGGGGGTGGAGGGCCGGGCGGAAAAAGGCTAATCGAATTTGCGCTCGCACGGGGAAAAAAAACGACGCCGGCATTCAATTAAAGGAAAACCATCACGCGCTCAAAGGCGCTAATCAGCGCTTTTTTTGCGTAATTTCGTTTGGAAATTATGCAAAAATCGGCGAATCGGGGCCGAGGGGGGCGCCGAAAAAGGGGTCGGGGTTTTAATTTCGGCGAACGATCTGCGGAATCGGATCGCGAATAAATTTCGGGATTAAAATATTTTAAGTAACCCCCTCGGCGCGGCCGGAAGAAATTAAGTCCCAACTGATGAGCGTCTCACTCTCACTTCTTCCCCGTCCTGAGCGCGGACTTTGATTTAATGCGGTGATTTTTAAGGGGCGCCCGTCCAGAATTAAGTCTTAATTTATTTAGCGAAGGGGGTAGGCCGACGGGGTGCAGCGGATCGCGCTATGATACTGCAGGTCCGCTGCATTAGACTTTCATGACCGTTTTAATTGTTTTCCTCCTCGAAGGCAACTCCTGGAAATCGACTCAATATCAACATCGCAATTAATCCTACTAAAGCCCACACTCCTCCAGAATATTTAACTGGGAATATAACTCATGCCTAAAACAGTGACGTCATAACAATGCGGTTTCTATAGTTACGCATGAATTAATAACTGATAATGCTGAAAATACAACTAGTTGTATTTTCACTATAATACCACGAACAAATGTGGTATTATAGTCACAATTTCGAGTCCCACACAATGATCGTAACGGCGACGACTACATACGAAATATTAATTATATGTCATGACGATATCCGAACCGATCGTCTTATTTATCGGTTGAATAACTTGCAAACAATGGGCACGATTCGTCCACTGACAAACAATTTCATTATCAATCAATCAATCAATTTGTTTAAAATATAAGTAGAAGATGCCGACTTGTCTATATTTTCATCTTCTGCATTATTAAGGCCATTAAACTCGCAATATGAAGCACATCAATGTGACAGTTGCAAAACTCAAAACTGTGAAAGTGCAAATTTGTACCTGAAAACTTATGGTCGTTTTAAGATGGCTTTACTTGCATGATCTCATGTTTGAAAGTATTTTGCTAATTGCTTTTTGTTGCTTATGCGCTTGATTGGAAATATTTATAATATGAGTAGAAGATGCTGACTTGTCTATATTTTCATCTTCAGCATTAGTAAGGCCATTAAGCTCGCATGATGAAGCACATCAATGTGACAGTTGCAAAATTCAAAACTACGAAAGTGTAAATTTGTGCCTGAAAACTGAACACAGGGCAACGTTTCGGAAGGAACCGGACTGATTTTTCTTAATTTTAATTGTGTAATTTCAATTGTTTTGTCATATGAAGAAGTTTATGGGTGGTATTACCATTGGTATAATGGTATAATTATTAGATAGGAAGTGCAAGTTTGCGACCTCGATGTTGGATTTAAGTAATTTTTGGTGTAGAAGGTAGGAATATTAAGTCTGTTTGACTTAGCACCCACGAAGATTTTCAACAGTCGGCTCCTCTGCACACAATAACCTTCGCACGCGCTGCGATTCTCCTCCGTTTAATCCTAATGGTAAAAAATTCAAGTTCAAATCCCATCGCCGGACGTTCTATTGTAGTTGAAAGATAGCGAAAAAAGTAGATCGTTGAGCCCCGATACTCCGCGCGCATATCGATTCAGTCGGGTCAGTGCGTCTGGGCGGTGCGTTTCAGCGCTCCGTGCAAAGTAAGTGGAGTTTTGGGTGTTTTAGTGTGTCATCAGTGTGTTTAGCAAAGTAACGAACGTAAATAACACCGTAGTAACGCTTAGTGTCAAAATAGTACATTCGCCTAAAATATATTTTTGCCTCAAAATTATGTCTAGAACGTGGGTGTAGCTGTAGGTGGTTACGCACGTCACTCTGCATAATAAGCATGGATATGTTTCTAAATGCAAGCCAAAATCAAATATTTGCACGAAAATATAAATCAATTTTTCGAAAATTTTAATTGGTGAATTGTAGTTGATCAACAAAACTTTAATGAAACTATAGTAAGAACCCGTCTGCCACAGAGAACCTTCGTTTTAATTGAGTTAATCAACTTTATACTACAGTTTTCATTTAACTTTTAACGAGCAACCTTATACTATAGTTTTCATTCAACTTTTGTCGATTAACTACAATCGATCAATTAACTTGATTCGTGAGAACGCGCCTTTAATAAGTATATATTATTGTAGAACAATAATGATAATAAATCGAGTCGATTAAAATTGTTACTCTGTACTTGCTTGCAAATAATTTCTATGCTGCAATTGTAATACAAAACATTATGACGAGTAAGTACTTAGACTTATTTTAATTTCAGCGCCGGCTCGTACTACGCCTTCGTAAAGTTAGGGTTCTTGCCTCTTTCTTAGATTTTTTACATTCCAAGCAAATTTCGTGCTGTCCGCCGAATTATGCTCACCCCCAAAACCACGCTTTCTTAATATGTCGTTAAGACAAAATCCTTAGCATTTTTAAACATACACACGCACAAACATGAATAATTGGTAGATTCATAAAATTTTAAATGTGTTTTTTGGGCATGATTACAATATTTTTATTTTCACCGCCCATGCTACAATAATGCAATCAAAATTACTTCATTTCTAGTGCGTAGCAACAAAATACAGTAATGAATATAAATGAATTATGTTCTTGATTTGTATGCTGCTTTATCGGTTGCAGTGTTAATTAATCAAATCTATGTTTGGAGATTTTCGGCCCCAATATATGCAGAAGTCTTAATATACATATGCACGGTGGCCCACGATAAAGGAAACGCCTTAAATATCTACGATTTTTTTTTTCGCAAAATCCTCAAAATGCGTCAATTTTTAATTAAAGGAGGAAAATTTTTGTCCAGCAAATTGTCTTCGTATGTTTAACTCTCATTCCAAAGGGGAGGCAAGCACAATTTTTTGAATTGGAGTAGTGGTTGAGTGATAGTTCATTTGAAAGGTTACATCATTTGCAATGCAGTGTATTACTTTCAAAATTGACAGATTTTATAAAGTAATACAGCGATGTATTGTAAATTATGTAAGCTTTCAAAAGAATAATCACTCAACCCCTATGCAATTTACAAATATGGGCTTACTTGCTCTGCGGCAAGGGGGTTAAAATAATGGAGATCATTTTTTTGCCAAACATTTTCCTCCTTTATTTAAAAACTGACGCATTTCACAGATTTCGTGAAACAAAATTACTTCGTAGATATTTAGGGCGTTGCCTTTATCACGGACACCCTGTACATTTATTTCCGTTAGTATATTTTTCGTGGTAACCATTTAAATCATAATTTTGTTCGTCTTCAAAGAAACGTAATGTTTCCAATTTTGGCGCGAATATTGGCTTCAATGTGACGATGATATCCAAGTATTGCAACCAAGACGCACTTTGCAGTTTTCCACATCTTTGCAGCACTTCCTTTTTACTCTTTTCGCGCCGTAATTCTGCGACCCCACGTTTTTTATAGTTTGCTGGAATTATTGTCTCCGGCTGGAAATGGATTTCGCTTTTCGGAACGAAATATTTCCTTTCATCCCCCAACTTCATGCTTGACCCCCACAGAATGGGCACATTGCGGTGAATTTGTTATGGCGCATGAGGTATAAGCGGTGAGGATACTTTACGGATGTTTCCTTTTTATGTTTGTTTTGTCTTTTTAAATTTTTAACCATACAAAAATATATCGAAGTGTGTATTTGAATATATGGAAGTTTTTCTTCGTACTTCTATGGTGTCTCATTAAATCAAGACATTCAGGTGGAAAAGCCTGCTGTCTATGATTCATGAGCGCTAGTTTCTCTTCTATGGTATCTCACTACATCAGGACATTCAGGTGGAAAAGCCTGCTGTCTATGATTCATGGGCACCACTTTTTCTTTTATGGTATCTCACTAGATCAGGACATTCAGGTGGAAAAGCCTGTTGTCTATGATTCATGAGCGCCAGTTTCTCTTCTATGGTATCTCACTACATCAGGACATTCAGGTGGAAAAGCCTGCTGTCTATGATTCATGAGCGCCAGTTTCTCTTCTATGGTATCTCACTACATCAGTACATGCAGGTGGAAAAGCCTGCTGTCTATGATTCATGGGCACCACTTTTTCTTTTATGGTATCTCACTAGATCAGGACATTCAGGTGGAAAAGCCTGTTGTCTATGATTAATGAGCGCCAGTTTCTCTTCTATGGTATCTCACTACATCAGGACATTCAGGTGGAAAAGCCTGCTGTCTATGATTCATGAGCGCCAGTTTCTCTTCTATGGTATCTCACTACATCAGGACATGCAGGTGGAAAAGCCTGCTGTCTATGATTCATGGGCACCACTTTTTCTTTTATGGTATCTCACTAGATCAGGACATTCAGGTGGAAAAGCCTATTGTCTATGATTCATGAGTGCCAGTTTTTCTTCTATGGTATCTCACTAGATCAAGACATTCAGGTGGAAAAGCCTGCTGTCTATGATTCATGAGTGCCAGTTTCTCTTCTATGGTATCTCACTACATCAAGACATTCAGGTGGAAAAGCCTGCTGTCTATGATTCATGAGTGGCAGTTTTTCTTCTTTGGTATCTCACTAGATCAGGACATTCAGGTGGAAAAGCCTGCTGTCTATGATTCATGAGCGCCAGTTTCTCTTCTATGGTATCTCACTACATCAAGACATTCAGGTGGAAAAGCCTGCTGTCTATGATTCATGAGTGCCAGTTTCTATTCTATGGTATCTCACTACATCAAGACATTCAGGTGGAAAAGCCTGCTGTCTATGATTCATGAGTGCCAGTTTTTCTTCTTTGGTATCTCACTAGATCAGGACATTCAGGTGGAAAAGCCTGCTGTCTAAGATTCATGAGCGCCAGTTTCTCTTCTATGGTATCTCACTACATCAGGACATTCAGGTGGAAAAGCCTATTGTCTATGATTCATGAGTGCCAGTTTTTCTTCTTTGGTATCTCACTAGATCAGGACATTCAGGTGGAAAAGCCTGCTGTCTATGATTCATGAGCGCCAGTTTCTCTTCTATGGTATCTCACTACATCCGGACATTCAGGTGGAAAAGCCTGCTGTCTAAGATTCATGAGCGCCAGTTTCCCTTCTATGGTATCTCACTACATCAGGACATTCAGGTGGAAAAGCCTGTTGACTATGATTCATGAGTGCCAGTTTTTCTTCTATGGTATCTCACTAGATCAAGACATTCAGGTGGAAAAGCCTGCTGTCTATGATTCATGAGCGCCAGTTTTTCTTCTATGGTATCTCACTAGATCAGGACATTCAGGTGGAACAGCCTGCTGTCTTTGATTCATGAGCGCCAATTTATATTCTATGGTATCTCACTAGATCTGGACATTTAGGTGGAAAAGCCTGCTGTCTATGATTAATGAGTGCCAGTTTTCCTTCTCATATGGTATCTCACAACATCACGACATTCAGGTGGAAAAACCTGATGTCTATGATTAATTAGTACCAGCTTTTCCGAAGTTTTGAATACACAGCCAAGATAAAACATTGTATGGTTAAAATAGCAATTATAAAAATTTCTTAAATCCAAAGGAAATTTTATCCCAGGAAATAGGAAACGTCCAAGTTCCCCATGGAACTCGTGTGCCAGCGAAGCAAAATTCACTGCAATATGTCAAAAACGGGTAGGCATTGAAGCTTGGGGTGGATGAAGAGAAGTATAGTACTTCCGGAAATCGGGGTCCATATCCGGTGAGACGTAAAAATAATTTCGGCCGACATTCGAAATCGCGGGGGCGTAAAATTGGGGCGCAGAACGAAAAAAATTGGCCGTGGTGTGAGTTGTCGATAGCTCAGAGATGAGTCGAAGTTATTGTGCTGAGATGTGTACTCTCGCCTTGAGGCAGATCTTCATGCTTAGTTACAGTCTTGGTCTTTAAAATTATGAGCAATTTTTTGCCACGACAAATATTTACGTGTGCATTTTCCACTTACAAATGCTTTCACTTGGCAGTGCTAAAATGTTCTTGTTCTTCTTATATTGGAACCTTTTATAAGCTATACTTTAAACTTGTATATGTACTATGTGTATCAAATTCTTTAGAAAACTATAATCGAATTGTATGAATTCTATATTACAGATTAATCAACTTGATAGGTAAAACACTAATGACACTTGATGAGCATTTATGAGAACCAGAAGAAATTTCTTGCACATATTTTAGTGGTATATTATTTTTAAGTTGCTACAACTTGAGAACAAAACACCACTAAAATATATGCACAGCAGAAATTCTTTCTAGTTTCTTATAAATGCACACTGCGTGCATACAATGTTTTACCAATCAAGTTAATGAATCTGTAATGGAATTAGTATAATTTAAATAAGTTATCCTAATAATTTGATCACATAGTACATACACAAGTTCAAAGTATAGCTTATACAAGCTCCCAATATAAACAAGTCAGGAACATTTACGGCGGCCTAAAAATGTTACGACTTTTACAAATTTCAGTATTTTTCGAGGGTGACTCAAATATGAATGAGCCTTTATTGGCTGAGCGTTAGGATGGGTATTTGTATATGTTTGCGCAGTTTAAGTCATTAGGTGGAGATGTCTGTAGTAAGAGAACCACACCAGCAGACTTCTCTTGTCCTTTATTTAGTAGCCCTTACGATGAATGAGAGGAGTGTCTCTATTGAGCAACGTATAATTATAAAGTTCCTTGTCCATGAAAACGTAAAATCTGCCAAATTTTGCCGCAATCTGCATGCCCAATTCAAGATAGCCACTCTTTCATGGCCAAGAGTAAAGATTTGGTGCAACAAATTCAAGCAATATTGCAAATCAAGCCCATCCCCATCGGCCTCGCACCAGTATGACTAATGAAAACATTGAACAAACATTGATGATCAAAAAGCTGCACTTTACACTTGCACTTTGCTTCAAAAGCTTTGAAGCAATTGCTTCAAACTCATTTTGAAGAAGAAGGGGACGCTTTTTTCTTAGTCCCATTCTTCTTGAAAAGAAGCAATTGCTTCAAAGGTTTTGAAGCAAAGTGCAAGTGTACAGTGCAGCTTGTTGATCATCAATGTTTATTCAATGTTTTCATTAGTCGTACTGGTGCGAACACGATGAGGATGATCTTCATTTCCAACATTGCTTGAATTCGTTGTACCAAATCTTTACTTTTGGCCATGAAAGAGTAGCTTCCCCGAATTGGGCATGCAGTTTGAGGTAAATTTCGGCTGGTTTTACGTTTTCACGGACAAGGAATTTTATAATTATACGTTGCTCAATAGACACTCCTTTCATTCATCGTAAGGGCTACTAAATAAAGCACAAGACAAGTCATATGGTGTGGTTCCCTCACTCTAGACATCCCCATCTAATGAATTCAACTTCCCTCACACATACAAATACCCATCCCAACGCTCAACCAATAAAGGCTCGTTCATATTTGATTGCCCCTCGTACATTATTACTACTGCAACTTAGATATTACCGCAAATAAATTAGAATATTATGCAATTAATTTGCATTCATTTATATAATTGCGAAATGTATCTTAAGGTTCAAGACCCTACGAGATCAAGTATTGTAGAGGTATTTTTATTGGAGATCCCTATTTTCAACACAGACTTTCCTGTATATTATAATCGTGCTAAAACAATTAGATTTTCACGAATGCCCAGATTTTAGGGGCTCTTTTATCATGAAGCGACTATTTATACAAATGTCTGTGCTTGTGTATGGAATATGGATTTTCATATCCATTATTTTTCTTTCAACATCTTGCAATTCTGCAAAGATTCTGCTAGGAGATGTTTAGTATGGGTATTCATATCCAATATACTTTCTTTCAAAATCTCGCACCTTTTTCATTTGACTAAGGTTTCCAGAGTAGTTGCACTAAACCTGATTAAGTTCTTGTGATGAGCCAGATTCGGATTTCTCTGTAACACTGTATAAATCATTAAGTTCTGGTGCAGCATTGTAGAACGTAATTGGGAGTTCCTGGTCGAGGCCAAATGGGAGGTCCTTTTGAGCCCAGTTATTAGTTCTCTGTTGCATCTAAGCTTATTGAGTACTAGAGTTACATTGTAGATTACAATTGAGCGTTCATAAACACTGTTGAACTCAATTAAGTCTTCTTCAGCTCTTTGGAGGCTTGTCAGTCCCTGTTCTTAGTTCTTTAGGCCCTTTTCATTCTGATAGGTCAGTTGAGGGAAATGGGTTTTCATACCCATTATCTTCCTTTCAGCGGCTCACAATTCTTCATTTTACCAAGTTTCCAGAGTAGTTGCACTAAACCTGATTAAGTTCTTGTGATGAGCTAGAATTGGATTTCTCTGTAACACTGTATAAATCATTGAGTTCTGGTGCAGCATTGTAGAACATAATTGGGAGTTCCTCGTTGAGGCCAAATGGGAGGTCCTTTTGAGCCCAGTTATTAGTTCTCTGTTGCATCTAAGCTTATTGAGTACTAGAGTTACATTGTAGATTACAATTGAGCGTTCATAAACACTGTTGAACTCAATTTAGTCTTCTTCAGCTCTTTGGAGTCTTGTCAGTCCCTGTTCTTAGTTCTTTAGGCCCTTTTCATTCTGATGGGTCAATTGAGGGAAATGGGATTTCATACCCATTACCTTCCGTTCAGCGGCTCATAATTCTTCATTTGACTAAGTTTCTAGAGTAGTTGCACTAAACCTGATTAAGTTCTTGTGATGAGCCATATTCGGATTTCTCTGTAACACTGTATAAATCATTGAGTTCTGGTGCTACATTGTAGAACGTAATTGGGAGTTCCTCATTGAGGCCAAATGGGAGGTCCTTTTGTGCCCAGTTAAGAGTTCTCTGTTGCATCTAAGCTTATTGAGTACTAGAGTTACACTGTAGATTACAATTAAGCGTTCGTAAACACTGTTGAACTCAATTAAGTCTTCTTCAGCTCTTTGGAGTCTTGTCAGTCCCTGTTCTTAGTTTTTTCGCCCCTTTTCATTCTGATGGGCCAGTTGTTGAGGAAAATGGGTTTTCATACCCGGGTTTTCATACCCATTATATTCCTTTCAACGGCTCACAATTCTTCTTTTGACTAAGTTTCCAGAGTAGTTGCACTAAACCTGATTAAGTTCTTGTGATGAGCCAGATTCGGATTTCTCTGAAACACTGTATAAATCAGTGAGTTCTGGTGCTACATTGTAGAACGTAATTGGGAGTTCCTCGTTGAGGCCAAATGGGAGGTCCTTTTGAGCCCAGTTATTAGTTCTCTGTTGCATCTTAGCTTATTGAGTACTAGAGTTACTTTGTAGATTACAATTGAGCGTTCATAAACACTATTGAACTCAATTAAGTCTTCTTCAGCTCTTTGAAACCTTGTCAGTCCCCGTTCCTAACTCTTTGGGTCCTTATCATTCTGATGGGACAGAAATATGGATTTTCATATCCAATATCTTCATTTCAAAATCTCGTAATTTCTTTGAGTACTTGACCACATGAGTATACTAGGGCTCCTGGCGATATCTCTCATGTATAAAATAAAAAGATAGCAGCATCAGTGAATTGAACAGTTGATTTGCATCAATAATCAATTTAATTTTGAAATTAATTAATTTGTTACAAATAGTAAATATTATTTAATGACTACAAATCACCATCACAGAATGGTTGTTACAAGTAAAAAAAACATTTCATATTTGTTCTATGATGCATGGTGTTTCACAGTTATTTTAAGAATTGCCATATGAAAAACAAATCTTTGTTTATAAGGGAAAACTATGCATCTGTAGAATGTTGCAGTAAACAATGTTTTAGTTGAGGGTGCAAATTAAACGTTCATTTTACAGACTGTACCTTCTAGGTGATGTTGGTAAACAGTCAAAACATTGTCGATAAATCTAAAGAATAACAGAACATAGCACAAACTTACGCTCAACAAAATGTGCGTTCAACAAAATTAGCAATTGGCATTGGCAATCTCAAGTCATCTTAGTTCAGACATGACTTAAGATTGCCAACGCCAACTTTGTCGTCGATTTTTCTTAACGCTCGAGAGTTTCGCATGACACATTAGCAACGTGATTTTTATTTACGAAAATCAAATACAATTGGCTCATAAATTTACAAAAATACGATTTGATTGCCTCCTGTATAGTGCATACAAGATATTGCATTAATAAAACTTTATTAATAGCATTAATATAACTTAATTAATAGCCACCATATTAATAACAGACCACGAACTTTATCGATTAACTCCGAATGAGGTTCGCTTTATATTGCTCATACTTGATCCGTGTATCCTGCAGCCAAATGTTTAAATATCTTTTTACTGATGATTTTTCATGCGGCCGAAAATTTGCAATTATCAAGTGAAGGTGTCGCGAACGATTAGCAATGGAGCTGCATAAAAAAAATAAGAAGAAGAATAATCAGAAGAAGATGAAGATGGAGGAGGAGAAAAGGAGTAGGAGAAGAAGTACAAGAAGAAGGAGGAGAAGAAGGGGAAGAAAAAGAATATTTGTAAGTCATTTTTTAATTTATATACCGAGTGTCTGGGATAAGGGACGAACATAGGAATTTAACATGTAACATTAAATATGTGCAATTATTAGCTCCCCTATTAATTTTAGAGAAAAATCGCCAAGGAAATTTTTTTTGAGTATTACAAACTGTAAATGTATCATGCATTTAATTTACGTTTGTACCAGAATCTACCTCAGAAATAATAAAAATAAGTTGAACTATGTACCATAAAAACCCTTGCGCTGAGTCTGACAAATGTCATGTTATAGTGACAATAATTTTGCTAGTCAGATATTAAATACTATGAACAATCGTTGCTACTTCTGTTCCGTTTGCCTGTAATGTTAATGGTTTATTTTCTTGAAATTAGAGTATAAAAAGGTCTTTTGAATCATCTGCTGCTATACTTCTTGTATTTTCAAACTTTGTCAGAAACTTGCTAATTGTTAATACAGACGGAATTGGTCAATTGTTAAATTCAATCGAAAATAGGTCACGAACTCTGCGTAACCTAACGCTACTGTATGATGTTTTGATAATGAATATTCAATCTTCATTAGAATAACTAAGATTATTGCTCATAGTAATTGATATCTGACTGACAAAATTATGTTCACTATAGCATGGCATTTGTCAAACTCATGGCAAGAGTTTTTACGTTACATTGTTCAACATATTTTAAACTTACTGAGTACTAGAATTACATTGTAGATTACAATTGAGCGTTCATAAACACTGTTGAACTTAATTAAGTCTTCTTCAGCTCTTTGGAGTGTTGTCAGTCCCTGTTCTTAGTTCTTTGGGCCCTTTTCATTCTGATGGGCCAGTTGAGGAAAATGGGTTTTCATACACATTATCTTCCTTTCAACTGCTCACAATTCTTCATTTGACTTAGTTTCCAGAGTAGTTGCACTTAACCTAATTTAGTTCTTGTGATGAGCCAGATTCGGCGATTAAGCAGCCCAACATATACGCAACGGCTCGCTCGACTGGATGTAAGAAGCGAAAAATCGGTCCATGTATTTTTATGAAGAAATTGACCCAGAACCGGCGTTGCCTCACTACTTATATAATAATTTTTCTGAGTAATATCGTATTTAAGTTTCGGTGCCAATTCAAGCAATTTGATTTCGAACAATTCGACGATTTGTGGGAATCGAATGTAATTACCACCACCACCACCACCATACTCTGCCCGGCCTCGGGGGCATATCTTCACATTTTCTAGAATCAATTTTATAAACGATCACGATGGGAACGATGGGAAATTAAAATCGAGACAAAAAAGCACTCACTCAATCAGGCAGTCGCAGTCTGGTAGTTGTGTGTGAAGACAAAGAAATAGGATCCGATCGTCCTCCCTCACGACCGTCGTTTGTCTTCCTTGGCAAGGCGCGCTCTCGAGGTCCGATTCATTATTTGAAATCCGTACTCTCCTCCCCCTGTATCAATCAGTCGGCTTGCGGTGTCATTAACGAAAACAGTCCCGAAAGGCAAAACATATTACAGATTGATGATCGGCGAAGGAAGGTAGGTTTGTCCGCCGAGCGCTGCCTGGCTGGACGGACGGGCGCGCCCCCGGGGCCCCACTACACGTGTAATTTTGTAATAATATAAATATTACCGTGGCCGCTGATCGATACCAGAAACGCTTTATTACACGCTGGCGATCGTTAAATTGTAATTAGAATATTTTCGGGGCCGCTCGGGTTAATCGCGTCTCACATTTTATTGGGGATTAGGAAAATTGCGGCCTGTCCCACATTCACCAGGCGCTGATTCGATTTTAATCGGGTCGTCGATATCCTTTGATTTCCCGTTTGGCGCCCATGCCAAGATCGAGTTGATGTATTACGAATTTGTATTGAACGTAATTACTGTAGTATTAGGCAAGTCCTGCTCAACATTAACTTACGGTTTGTGCAAATGTACTCCGAAAATGCAATTGAATCACCAAGAACATAGAACAGAATAGACTAGAATTCATTTGTTACATTTAGGCCACCAACATGCGTCTTATTCTTCTGTTGCATCTCCATTGCAACCCATTACAAAAACAATGACTCTTATGAGTAAATTCATCTATGGTATGGGGTCATCTGCAAGAGCTCAAGATATTGCAAAAGCAAGTTATTAACGCCAACCTCAACTGCTCTTCACGACCAAAGAGCTCCATGTCAGATGTGAAGCCCATCAAACAATGTTAGCTTTCAGATGAATAATTTAATTCATCGATGGGATTATCTGTAACGATGCAAAACCCAATGAAAACATGTAATGTTCAATAAAATTTAATGAGTTTAGATTTAATAAGTAGTATCCACACATAGTTTCAATTTAATTTTAAAAATTTTAATGATTTTCGACTAATATTTTATAAATTTCAATGAAAAATTCATTACATCCAGTAAAAAAGGCTCAGTTTCCAGTAAAATTTTAAGCCCAATTTCGAGCAACAAAAATGTCACACGCCTATTATAACAAATTTGCTTAAATTTAGTAGTTATTTTTGGCACAAATAGTACAACAGTTTGTCTGAATGTTTGTGTAAACATGTGAATCTGACGGTTTGGGAAATATTTTGTTTAAATGAATCTGACAATCAGACAAATAGTACAACTGTTTACCGAATGTTTGCGTAAATATGGTTCTGACAATTAGACAGATGGTACAATTGTTTGTCTGAATGTTTGTAGAACTGCCCGTTTGACTGTGAAAGAAATATTCTGATTGTTTGTCTAAATATTTGTATGAACGTGTATTTGACGATCCGATAACTGTTTTGTCTAAAAGTGGGTTTGACAATCAGATGAATCGTACAACTGTTTGTCTGAATGTTTGTGTAAACATGTGAATCTAACGGTCTGGGAAACATTTTGTCTAAATGAATCTGACAATCAGATAAACAGTACAACTGTGTATCTGAATGTTTGTGTAAATATGGTTCTGACAATTAGGCAGATAGAACAAATGTTTGTCTGAATGTTTGTAAAACTGCCTGTTTGACTGTGAAAGAAATATTCTGATTTTTTGTCTAAATATTTGTATGAACGTGTATTTGACGATCCGATAACTGTTTTGTCTAAAAGTGGGCTTGACAATCAGACGAATAGTACAACTGTTTGTCTGAATGTTTGTGTAAACACGTGAATCTGACGATCAGGCGCTTATATTTTGACAAATTGACTCTGACAATCAGACAAATAGTAGAACCGTGTATCTGAATGTTTGTGTAAATATGTGAATGTGACGATCAGGCAAATATTTTGTCTAAATGTATCTGACAGTCAGACAAATAGCACAACTGTTTGTTTGAATGTTTGCGTAAATATGGTTTTGACAATTAGACGAATAGTACAACTGTTTCCATGAAGGTTTGTGTAAATGTCTGTATAATTTTGAGAAATATACGAGTACATTGGTTTATTGTCTGAATGTTTGTGTAAACGCGTATCTGACGTTCAGGCAAATATTTTGTCTAAAAGTGGATATGACTATCAGGCAAATAGTTCGACTGTTTGCCAAATTGCAACAGTCCATGGGAAAATGGATCTTAACTTACATGAGGTCAAAATTTAGATATTGATATTTCCTGAATGCTGACATTTTGGCGAAAGCGCTGTTTTGTCTGAATTTTTCTTTTTTTTTCGTTGCAAAGATATGAATTTTCAAGACTTTAATGCCAGGTGTTGAGAAACACGCGTATAAAGCATGAAGCCTAGAAGGTGTCTCTCAAATAAAACATAGAAACGGATTATTGTAGTGTACAGATGGATAGTTACTGCATTAGAATCGATATACCTGAAAATCAATATTTCTGACTCCTTTGAGCTCTCCTGACATTTTTGAAAATCATTGAATTTGGTTTCGTATAACCTTTACAAAAATACATAAATATATTGGAAATTCTGAAGTTGTTGAACTAAATCTGATCTGATGACGTTTTTGCTTCATTTTTCATAATTTGCCGTTTTTCACCTTCATTTGTCATTTACTCGAAAAATTCGTTATGTAACATGGCAACATTTTTATACTGTCCCTTTGACAATGAAAAGATCTCTCAAAATCAAGAACAAAAATATGGGGTAGTCATTTAAAAAAAATATAGATGACGTCATTACTCAAAAACAAATGATAGTTGAAGATCGACTGTCATACAAAAATGTGTATTTTTATCAAAGAAAATCGATGTGTTCGAGGATTTTTTTCCAATTTTTTTAATTTCCGTTTGAATGAATTTAATCCATACTTTAGGCGCACACTGTATATATTTTATGTTTCATTTATTCTTTATTGGGAGAACTTATAATAAGTAATCAAATAATAAAAGTAATAACGAAAAAAAATAAAAAAATCAAGTAAGAAACATCTTTATATTTAAATATGCTACCAGTAAGTACTCCAATAAAGAAGAAAGAAAACAATTAAACAAAAACTTAATCATTTTCACTGCAGTGTTTAATTTGCAATATAGAATTTGCAATTTCCCATGAAAGTTTGTAGTTTTCAATTACGTTTTCATAATTTTTGAATAATTTTTATAAGTTTCAATAAAAATGTCATCATTTTCAGCAACATTTTTGTAATTAGTATTAACAATTCAAATCAACGATGAAAATTTTATTATTTTCACTGTAGTATTTAACTTACAATCATAATTTTCACAATTACCAAAGAAAACTTTCAGTAGTTTTCAATTACAATTTCATAATTATGGATTCATTTTTTATACGTTTCAATAAAAACGTCATCATTTCTAGTAAAACATTGCAGTTGCTTGTAAAATTTTAACTTATGCTGAAAAATGTATAATATTGCACCTCAATGTTTAATTTGAAATCAAAATTTTGCTATGCCCAATGAAAATTTAGTAGATAGGCTATGAAAGTTCTGCGGCAATTTCCTATAAGGATTTTCATAGAGGTAAAACATTACTGTTTTGCAGCCTTCGGGTTGAAATAGCGATATTTGTACAATGGTACCCTCCTAATACCCTCCCAATACCTTTCCAATACTCCCCATACCCTCCCAATACCCACCACCTACCAGGTGCGACCTCTCTGACGCCTGTCTCACACCTGCTCATATATGTCTCACACCTGATCATAGGTGTCTCACACCTGTCTCACAGCCCTACATGTATTCAATGTAAAACTGTCTCACAGGTGTCTCACTGGTGTCTCATAGGCGTCTCACCCATTAATTTCAAATTAATGATGAAAATTTAATTTTTAATTTAAATTATTTTCACTATAGTATTCAACTTACAATCATAATTTTCACCATTTCCAAAGAAAACTTGTAGTTTTAAATTACAATTTCATAATTATTGATTATTTTTTTTAAGTTTCAATAAAGACGTCATCATTTTCAAAAAACATTCCAATAAATAAAAGTATTTGAAATAAAAGTAACAATTTGGGCCATACTTTTTATAACAAATGGTAAACAAATAAAATAGTGCTCATTTGATTTATGTTAGAAGATACCGTATTGCTGTTGCCTGTAACATTTCTACTTCATGCCGAAAAATGTATAATATTGCACTGCAATGTTTAATTTGCAATCAAAAGTTTGCTATGCCCAATGAAAATTTAGTAGATGGGCTATGAGAGTTCTGCGATAAATTCCCATACGGATTTACATAGTGGTAAAAAATACTTTTTTCACGTCGTCGAGTTGGGAGAGCGATATTTGTGCAACGGTAGGCTTCTAATACCCTCCCAATACCTTTCCAATACCTCCGTACCCTCCCATACCTTTCCAATACCTCCGTACCCTCCCAATACCATCCACCTACCAGGTGTCACCTCTCTCATGTATGTTGTATACCTGCTCAAAGGTATCTCACACCTGTCTCACATCCCTGTATATATTCAATGTAAAACTATCTCACAGGTGTCTCACAGATGTCTCACATCCGTCCCACAACAGTATTGGGGGGGGGGGGGAATTAGGAGGGTACCGTCGTACAAATATCATTCTCCCAACTCGGAGACCGAAAATGAGAAATTTTTAACCCCTATGTAAATCCTTACAGGAATTGCCGCACAACTTTCATAGCCCATCTACTAAATTTTCATTGGGCACAGCAAAATTTTGATTGGAAATTAAACATTGCAGTGCAATATTATACATTTTTTGGCATGAAGTTAAAATTTTTCATGCAACTTTAACTGCTTGACGACCGGAAAAGTTATATTTGTATACATATCCAAATCCTTATGGAAAATGGCCGCAGAACTCTCATAGCCTATCTACAAAAGTTGCAATTTTCAGTTACATTTCATACTTTTCAATAAATATTTTACAAATTTCAATGCAATATTCATCATTTCCAGAAAAGAAAATTTCTATTGCCAGTAATAGTTTATATACAGGTTGAAAATTTTATAATCATAATCATTTTCATTGCAGTGTTGAAGTGACAATAAAAAGATTGTAATTTCCCATGAAAATTTGCAGTTTTCAATTACATTTTCATAATTTGTGAAGTATTTCTTATATGTAGTTGCTATTTGTGTGTTTTCTTTTGTTGTTTTGTCGAAATTTTGTATATTATGTAGCGTTTTTTGCTAATAAATATTCTTTATTAAAGTTTCAATAAGCATTTCATCATTACCAATACATTTTTGCAATTGGCTTAAAAATTTCAGATTAATGATGAAAACTTTGATGATTTCAACTGTAGTGTTCAATTTGCAATGGCAATTTTCCCAATTTCCAATGAAATTTGTAGTTTTCATTTACAGTTTCATAATTATCGTTCAACTTTTATATATATAACAACAAAAATTTCATTATTTTCAGTAAAAATTTAGCAGTTTCGAGTAAATTTTTAACTTAATGATGAAAAATTTATACATGGTGAGTATAACGTAAGGAACCACCTCTCTGGAGCCTTTATTATTATTTTTAGAAAAAAAAGTTTTTAACAAAAGTTTAATGGGTAATTATTTGCCAAAATTTGACGGTTTTATTTTTTTCGGTGATGCGTTACTTTTAGAAAATGACGTCATCGATTAGTTTTTTAAATGGTAACCTGATTTTATCTATTAATGAAATTCAAATCATTTGTTTTTCTCTTCACGAATATCTAAAAATATTATGAAGTTGCGAAACAAAAATTTCTAAAAAAATCGAGTTTAATGCCCTGTGAGAAAATTGTGACAAATTACAGACTGGCTTGGATATCTTTTTTCTAACAATATTTTTTCTGTTTTCTAATAATATTAAAAGCTCCAGAGAGGTGGTTCCTTACTTTTTACTCTCCCTGTATATTGTACTGCAATGTTTAATTTACAATAACAATTTTGCAATGTTCAAAGAAAATTACATTTCAATATTTTCGATATTTTCCCCCTTCTGGGGTAGATAGCCTTATTAAAATCGTTAAATATATAAATTTCAATGAAAAAATATAGTTTCAGAAAATATTTTAAGTTAATAAATAGCAATTGTCAGCAAAATTTAAAGTACCTGTTGAAAATGTTATAATTTTAAGCATATTTATTTCAGTGTTTATTTTACAATGAAAAAATAGGTATTTCCGTTGTAACTCCTTGTAGTTTTCAATTACATTTTCATAATTTCTGAACATATATATATGATTTTTTTTAATGTTGTTTTCATGGATAAAACCTTAAACTTAATCATTTATAAGTTTTAACGAAAATTTCATAATTTCGGCAAAATTTAGAGTACGTGTTGAAAATATTATAATTTTAAGCATTTTCATTTCAGTGTTTATTTTACAATAAAAAAATTGGTATTTCCGTTGTAACTCTACAGTTTTCAATTGCATTTTCATAATTTCTGAACATATATATATGATTTTTTTTAATGTTGTTTTCATGGATAAAACCTTAAACTTAATCATTTATAAGTTTTAACGAACACTTCATAATTTTGGCCAAATTTAGAGTACGTGTTGAAAATGTTATAATTTTAAGCATTTTCATTTCAGTGTTTATTTTACAATAAAAAAATTGGTATTTCCGTTGTAACTCTGTAGTTTTCAATTGCATTTTCATAATTTTTGAACAATTATATATGATTGTTTTAATGTTGTTTTCATGGATAAAACCTTAAACTTAATCATTTATAAGTTTTAACGAAAATTTAATAATTTCGGCAAAATTTAGAGTACGTGTTGAAAATGTTATAATTTTAAGCATTTTCATTTCATTGTTTATTTTACAATAAAAAAAATGGTATTTCCGTTGTGACTCTGTACTTTTCAATTGCATTTTCATAATTTTTGAACAATTATATATGATTTTTTTAATGTTGTTTTCATGGATAAAACCTTAAACTTAATCATTTATAAGTTTTAACGAAAATTTCATAATTTCGGCAAAATTTAGAGTACGTGTTGAAAATGCTATAATTTTATGCATTTTTATTTCAGTGTTTATTTTACAATAAAAAAATTGGTATTTCCGTTGTAACTCTGCAGTTTTCAATTGCATTTTCATAATTTTTGAACAAATATATATGATTATTTAATGTTGTTTTCATGGATAAAACCTTAAACTTAATCATTTATAAGTTTTAACAAAAATTTCATAATTTCGGCAAAATTTAGAGTACGTGTTGAAAATGTTATAATTTTAAGCATTTTCATTTCATTGTTTATTTTACAATAAAAAAAATGGTATTTCCGTTGTGACTCTGTACTTTTCAATTGCATTTTCATAATTTTTGAACAATTATATATGATTTTTTTAATGTTGTTTTCATGGATAAAACCTTAAACTTAATCATTTATAAGTTTTAACGAAAATTTCATAATTTCGGCAAAATTTAGAGTACGTGTTGAAAATGCTATAATTTTATGCATTTTTATTTCAGTGTTTATTTTACAATAAAAAAATTGGTATTTCCGTTGTAACTCTGCAGTTTTCAATTGCATTTTCATAATTTTTGAACAAATATATATGATTATTTAATGTTGTTTTCATGGATAAAACCTTAAACTTAATCATTTATAAGTTTTAACAAAAATTTCATAATTTCGGCAAAATTTAGAGTACGTGTTGAAAATGTTATAATTTTAAGCATTTTCATTTCAGTGTCTATTTTACAATAAAAAAATTGGTATTTCCGTTGTAACTCTGTAGTTTTCAATTGCATTTTCATAATTTTTTAACAAATCGATATGATTTTTTTAATGTTGTTTTTATGGATAAAACCTTAAACTTAATCATTTATAAGTTTTAACGAAAATTTCATAATTTCGGCCAAATTTAGAGTACGTGTTGAAAATGTTATAATTTTAAGCATTTTCATTTCAGTGTTTATTTTACAATAAAAAAATTGGTATTTCTGTTGTAACTCTGTAGTTTTCAATTGCATTTTCATAATTTTTGCACAATTATATATGATTTTTTTAATGTTCTTTTCATGGATAAAACTTTTCAAAATACACACCTGGCAGTAAAAGTGGCTCCAATTTCAAAAATTTTGCTCTTACAACGGATTCATTTTAGCACGTAACATATACTTTGTTCCATTTTTATTTTTAACTAAGTTGGCTCTGTTAGGGTGACTGTATTGGTCAATTGGCCAATGTAAAAAGTCACTAGACTTAAAAAAAATAGGTTATTTTTAAAAAAGGAGGTTATATTTTATGATAGTTGCCAATATTGCCATCAAATTGAGTATCTATTGAGTACAGAATTAATTTGTTATATTTATTTTTCAACAGCAAATCGGTCAAATTATAATATCAAATAGAGCTGATGATTGGTTTACTTAAAGCATTTATTAAATAATTTAAAAATCAGCACACTTGTATGATTGAAGCATAATTTAATTATTTTAATATATGAATTAGGCAACGTTGTTAGAAATCTGACATTTAATCATTTTTTTACCGTCAGGTCATTTTTGTTGGTGATCATGTGTAAAACTTTATAATATGAAACCACAGCGTAAAGAGAGTTTACATGACGTGATTTTAATACATTGAATAATATGGCATTGATAATAACTCTTTTTTATACAAATAATATCGAATCATTGGGAAATTAATGATTCTCATAGGTAGCATGATTGCTTAGTAGCATGACCTGCATTTCCAAGTTTTCTGCTAAATGTGTGAATTTTTAAGAAACTGTTAGATGAGACAACAGTAAAAGTGATTTGCAATTTTGATAATCTGACTGTGATTACCTTTATTTAAAATCGTGCTAGCTATTGCCATATTCCTATATTCCATATTGCCCGTTCCATATTGAGTATTCCATATTGCATATTCCATATTGCCTATATTTACATACTAGGAGTAAATCTATCACATTTCAAAATAGTGACTCTTTACGCAGTAAAGACGAGCTGCCTGATCGATTTTCTTTTCTTTTTTGTCATTTTCAAACCCGAAAATTGTGAAAGTTATTAGCATTTAAATATATATTTTTTAAATTGTTAATATATGGACTATGGTGTTTTTTTAAAATGATTTCACCATGCTGACTCACCTGTAAGTGACTGTTATTCTTCTAATTTGTTGCCTAAAGCCTTTGCAAAGTTGCTTTTTGAAATGCTGTCTCTGGCATTTCTGGTACAGGTATTGATTCAAATTTTCAATATTTCAAGATTTAAAGGAAAAGGAAAATCTACAGGGTGTCCTAAATAGAGTCGGATTGCAGGGTATCTTTCTGATTCTTAAAGCTAGAGAACTGGTTAAATGGGAATATTGTGCAGTTTTATATGCTGGTTCAGATTATGATGAAAAATTTTCAAAAGTCGGAGTAGTTTAGAAGTTATTGTTAAAAAACTAAAAATCACGATTTTCTAAAAACTCCGATATATACAAAATTATTAAAGATTCGGAAAAAAGTTTAAAATGAAAGTTACTTGGTTCGATCGCACAAACTTTAGAATCCAGTCAAAACAAAAGTCAAGATGGCGGTTTCCGAGATAGTTATACCAACTTTCTTATTTTAAATGGCCGCTATATTTGATTTTTACACGGCTAAATCGACTTTTGTTTCTCTTTGGACTGTTCGAACTTTTGAAAATTTTTCAACTTAATCTGAACCAGTATACAAGATTTATGCATACGCCCACGTGTAACAAATCGGTAGAATTTACATGTTTTTAGTCATCACATATATATATATATATATACCAATTTTTTTTACAATGTTTTTTCATATTTCATACGAAAATCAATGTGCAAAATGAAGAGCTTGGCAAGGTTTTCCTGAAGAATTGTTATGTCTAGTAAACATATTGCATGATATCTGTGTACAAAGTAATTAAGGTGAATCGTACACTGTGGGCCTGTCCATTTGAGAGCCGAGAGGAGACAAGTCCTCTCCTCGGCATCCATCACATCCCATCACTGCTTGCCATCCCTTTTTTGTTTTTGCCAAATCCAATAATCATTAATCCATCCGCACCGAAGAAACCCCATTAGGCGAGAGCCCATGACGGCGTCGCGCGACCATCCTATCTCGCTCTTTGCGGCGATTTTTTTACTGCCCGGTACCATGCACATGCACACCAACACAACTGGAGGTACACCACACATGGACAGGTATCCTCTCCTGGACGCATTAAGGCGGACGATTCCGGAGAGTTCTTTGTCAATTTGTATCTTGATGCCCGAAGGGCATCATCAGCGTATAGGATTTTTGATTTTTGTGGGCGGCCCGACTTCAATCTGACTTATCAGCCTTTGTAATTATAATCACATTACGGCCTGGAAACTAGTTTTGAGCAAGTCCGGCGTGGATGGACGCGGTCCAGGCCCGGGCACCTCCGAAGAGCCGAAGAACCGGGAGGCAGAGGCTCAGGATGGCCGAATGTAATTAGCGAGCTAATCGATGGTGTGCGAATTTCATTTGACCAGAGCGAGGATTAGACTAGGTGTGAAGTTATTATTTTGACACGTATAGCCTAATTAACCGTATTACATGAAGACTGAATAATTGCTGAATTCTATGAATGGCACACTGTATGTTAACTCAGTATCTATAAATGATTTGGAAAACTGCACGATACTTTCTCGTTACATTTTCTTGAGTGAAACCTAATGCAACCAAATCTACGCGAAACATGTGTAGGCAACAAAAATACACCAAAACTTGTATCAAAGACTATTTGGTTGAGTTTGTTGCATATATGCGTATAGAAAATATGCAACCAAATATACGACCTGAGTCGAACTCAAGCTCAAGTACGGACTATAGATACAGGCCCTAGGCCCGTATCTATAGTCCGTACTTCACCATGAGTTCGACTTAAGTCGTATATTTGGTTGCGTATTTTCTATAAACTTTTATACACCAAACTCATCCAAATATACGACTTGAGTCAAACTCAAGCTCAAGTACGGACTATAGATACGGCCCCCAGTGCCTATAAGTACTCTGCATTAATACCAACTTAAACGTAATGCTCAATTATCTTAATAAAGACTCTTTTGACTTGGTTTGATTTGTATTAGTGAAAAACACCAGTCTAACTACCGTCCTTTATTTTCGAGTCATAATGAAATGTTTCAGTTTTTAATTTTTCAATATATTTATGCATCTCGCTCCAATTTTATCTTGTGAAATTAGAGGAGAGTTATTTACATACTCTTAAGAATCTTCTTAAGTAGAATTGAATGGCAGATTTTTAATATCTTCATAAGTTTTGTGGTTATAACATACAGTTTCAAATATAAATTATAGTTGGCTATGAGTCTGTCAAAAAATGAATTATTTCTGTCAAAAATTCTATTGTTTCGGCCAAAAACACAGAATCGTATCACGCATTATTCTGGGCAATTATATCGCCATAATCGATAATTCTAGTAAATTTTGAATAAATTCTACTAGATTTGCACCTAGCTTTGTCCAATCCAATAGAAGCCGCACTATTTTAACCAAATTTCCCGCATATTGCAGATTGTGTATTCTGAAAGATAATTTTCTAAGCGATTATATCGTGATAATCGATCATTCTACTAAATTTTGAATAAATTCTTGTAGATTTGCACATAGCTTTGTCAAATCCTACTGAATTCGCACTATTTTAACTAAATTTCCAGCAGATTGTACATAATTTAAATGATTCTGCTAAATTTTCGTACAATTCTACTGAAATATTGCAGATTCTACAAAAGTAGTGCAATTCCTTCGAAACTGCATCCAATTTTCTAGCAGATTCAACAAAATGTAATGATTGAACAAAATTATTGCACAATTCTATTGAATCATTGCACAAAATAATAAAATTACTGCAATTCCTTCGAAGCTGCTCTATTTTCCAGCAGATTCTATAATATGTAATGATTCAACTAAATTTTCACATAATTCTACCGAAACTATACATTATTCTACTGTTATTCACACAATTCTATAAAAAAAGCTAGCTGCAAAAAATATTGTAGCTATCAAAAATGCTATTATTTGTAATAATTTATACAGGGTGTCCCAAAAATAATGGACAAGCTCACTCGGGAATGGCAACTGAGCGTTAAAAAAATACTATAAAAATTTGTCAGGCTATATATTTTGAAATATTACTAGTCAAAGGTGTCACGTACAAAATTTAAATGATTCTACTAAATTTGCATACAATTCTACTGAAATATTGCAGATTCTATAAAATTAGTGCAATTCCTTCGAAACTGCATGCAATTTTCTAGCAGATTCTACAAAATGTAATGATTCTACTAAAATTATACACAATTCTAGTGAATCATTGTAGAATTCTATGAAATTACTGCAATTCCTTCGAAGCTGCATTCTATTTTCCAGCAGATTCTAAAATATGTAATAATTCATCTAAATATTTGCAATTCTACTGAATCATTGCAGAATTCTACAAAATTACTGCAATTCCTTAGAAGCTGCATTCTATTTTCCAGCAGATTCTATAATATGTAATAATTCAACTAAATTTTCACATAATTCTACTGAAACTATACATTATTCTACTATTATTCACACAATTCTATAAAAAAAAATCTGCTTGTGGTGGTGCTGCTGCAAAAAATATTGTATTTGTAAAAAATGTTATTGTTTGTGATTATTTATACAGGGTGTCCCAAAAATAATGGACAAGCTCACTCGGGAATGGCAACTGAGTCCTAAAAAAATACTATAAAAAATTGTCAGGCTGTATTTTTCGAAATATTACTAGTCAACGGTACAAAACTTAAATGATTCTACTAAATTTGCATACACTTCTACTGAAATATTGCAAATTCTACAAAATTAGTGCAATTCCTTTGAAACTGCACCCCATTATCCAGCAGATTCTACAAAATGTAATGATTCAGCTAAATTTATTCATAATTTTACTGAATCATTGTAAAATTCTATGAAATTACTGCAATTCTTTCGAAGCTACATTCCATTTTCCAGCAGATTCTAAAATATGTAATAATTCAAATAAATTGTTGCACAATTCTACTGAATCCTTGCAGAATTCTAAAAAAAATATTGCAATTCCTTCGAATCTGCACTTTATTTTCTAGCAGATTCTACAAAATGTAATGACTCAACTAAGTTTTCACATAATTGTACTGAAACTATAAATTATTCTGCTATTATTCACATAATTCTATAAAAAAATAACTGCTTGTGGTGGTGCTGCTGCAAATAATATTGTACGTGTCAAAAATGATATTGTTGGTGATTATTTATACAGGGTGTCCCAAAAATAATGGACAAGCTCACTCAGTAATGGCAACTGAGTCCTAAAAAAATACTACATAAATTTGTCAGGCTGTACTTTTAGAAGTATTATCAGTCAAAGGTGTCACGTACAAAATTAAATTTAAATGATTCTACTAAATTTGCATACAATTCTATTGACATATTGCAGATTCTACAAAATTAGTGCAATTCCTTCGAAACTGCATCCAATTTTCTAGCAGATTCTACAAAATGTAATGATTTAACTAAATTTGTGCACAATTCTAGTGAATCATTGCAGAATTTTATAAAATTACTGCAATTCCTTCGAAGTGGCATTGTATTTTCCAGCAGATTCTAAAATATGTAATAATTCATCTAAATTTTTGCACAATTCTAATGAATCATTGCAGAATTCTAAAAAAATAGTGTAATTCCTCCAAACATGCACTTTATTTTCCAGCAGATTCTACAAAATGTAATGATTCAACTAAGCTTTCACATAATTCTACTGAAAGTAGAACTATTATTCACAGAATTCCATTAAAAAAAACTGCTTGTGATCGCGGTGCTGCAAAAAATATTGTATCTGTCAGAAATGCTATTGTTTATGATTATTTATACAGTGTGTCCCAAAAATATAGACAAGCTCACTCGGGAATGGCAACTGAGTTATAAGAAAATACTATAAAAAATTATCAGGCTATACTTTTAGAAATATTACTAGTCAAAGGTGTCACGTACAAAATTAAAATGATTCTACTAAATGTGCATACAATTCTATATAAATATTGCACGTTCTACAAAATTAGTGCAATTCCTACGAAACTGCATCCAATTTTCTAGCAGATTCTACAAAATGTAATGACTCAACTAAATTTTTGCACAATTCCAGTGAATCATTGTAAAATTTTATAAAATTACTGCAATTCCTTCGAAGCTGCATTCTAGTTTCCAGCAGATTCTAAAATATGTAATAATTCCACTAAATCTTTGCACAATTATACTGAATCATTGTAGAATTCTATAACATTAGTGCAATTCCTTCGAAGATGCACTTTATTTTCCAGCAGATTCTACAAAATGTAATGATTCAACTAAGTTTTCACATAATTCTACTGAAACTGTACATTATTCTACCATTATTCACACAATTCTATAAAAAAAACAACTGCTTGTGGTGGCCGTGTTGCAAAAAATATTGTACCTGTCAAAAATGCTATTGTTTGTGATTATTTATACAGGATGTCCCAAAAATAACGGACAAGCTCACTCGGGAATGGCAACTGAGTCCTAAAAAAATACTATAAAAAATTGTCAGGCTATACTTTTCTAAATATCACTAGTCAAAGGTGTCACGTACAAAATTAAAATGATTGTACTAAATTTGCATACAATTCTACTGAAATATTACAGATTCTACAACATTAGTGCACTTCCTTCGAAACTGCATCCGATTGTCTAGCAGATTCTACAAAATGTAATGATTCAACAAAATTTTTGCAGAATTCTAGTGAATCATTGTAGAATTTTATAAAATTACTACAATTATTTCGAAGCTGCATTCTATTTTCCAGCAGATTCTAAAATATGTAATAATTGAACTAAATTTTTGCATATTTCTACTGAATCATTGCAGAATTCTACAAAATTAGTGCAATTCCTTGGAACGAGCACTTTATTTTCCAGCAGATTCTACAAAATGTAATGATTCAACTCGGAAATGGCAATTAAGTGCATAAAAAATACTATAGAATTTTTTCGGGCTAAACTTTTCGAAATATTACTAGTCAAAGGTGTCCCATTACAGCAAGTTTAGAAGGGCAGCTAGAAATAATTAACTGGCAATCATGTTGTTTATGACTTATTTAAATAATTTTATTTGATATTTCCATTTCTACTAGTGTATTTAAATATTTCAAACAAATAAAACTATTGAAAAATCAACATCACAACAACGTGTTGTACAATTAAAATACTAATAATAACCTGTGATTTGTGTTTTTGTTTTAATTTTTTTCAATTCCTTTTTTTAATTTAAAAAAAAATTATTGCTATTTAAGGACTCGAGTAACAATCGATGAGTGGCATGTTGTTGAGCCTGACACCCTGTATTATGAAAATTATCTCTGTGCTGAATATTGCATTATTTATATAAAAAATGTATTTATTTTTGTCACAAATCTTGCAGTTTCTTACGAAAATGTCTCAATTGTGTCAAAAACATATATATATATATATATATATATATATATATATACATATATATTGTTTTTGTCAAACATTTTAATCTCTGACAAAAATTCATTTAAATCAAATTTGCCCATTTGGAATTCTTTTAAATTTACTCATTCTTAATATAATTCTTGCACAGAAAGTTTACACAGTATTCTAATCAAACAATTTTTCAGTTTCTTCTGTTTAAAGGTTTGGTTTATCAATAATAATCGATAATTGTACTGTATTATGAAAAAAAAGTTCAAAATGTGAAGATGTTTTACTAAATTCATACAATTCCATTGAAGTTACACTCTATTTTACTATATTTCCACCAGATTCTTCTAAACGTAAATGATTGAATTAATTTGCATACACTTCAATCGAAGCCATAAATAATTCTACTAGTTTTCGTTGCTTTCGAAAATTATACAGGGTAGGCCATTTTAATCAATCCACGCAAATTACTCCGAAGATATGTTCGATAGCGAAAATTAACCCTAACAAAAGTTGTATGGCTACAAGGGGGACATCTGATGATGACCTTTAACTTGGCCTTGAAGTTGACTTTCAAAGTCAATTCAAGGCTAACTTGAAAATTTTTAATGGTAACCCTACTTTTTGGATTTTTATTTTGAATGTGGGTCTTTGTCTATTCCAGGTGCTTTATCAAGTTTCATTTTCCCTATAGCTGTTCTAATCTCTTCTATGCCTATTTCCCGTTCTTCCTCGTTAGTCTCTCTCATTGTTATTGTTTACTATTGTTATTTCTGTATTCTGTTTATCTTTTGTTTTTTCATCTCTTTCCTGTAGACCTTCAAAGTATTGCTTTCATCTTTCTCCTATTTCTTCTTTCTTTGAAAGTATGTTTCCCTTCTCATTATTTATTTGGTATAGTTTTATCGTTCTTGTTTCTTCTGATATTGTTGCAGAATAGCTCCTGGTTCTCATGTCTATTTTTTTGCATTTTTTCTCCAAATTTTTCCCATGATATCTGATTTGAATGTTTTATTATGTTTTTGACTTTATTTCTCTGTTCTTAATATCTGCCATATTCTTGTGCTGTTCTCTTTTCTAGGTATTTTTTCCATAGTTGCCTCTTGGTTCTTACTTCTTCTTGTACCTCTTCTGTCCACCAGCTTGTCGGCTTCGAGTTTCTATTGGTTTTTGTCATTCCACACATTTTTATTGTTGCCTCTTCTATTACCTGTTTGAAAGCTATTTCGCAGCTTCTATAAACACGTCCATCTTTAGTATCTATATAAAATAGTTTGTATAAAATTTTGTATAAACCAAAAATCTTTATATAATAAAAATACCTACCAATGAGTACTCAAGAAGATTAAAACGAAGAGAAAACAATATAAATAAATGTGATTCGATGAAGTAGTGTTTATTATGTTATTGTTGCATGTTATTGACACTTAATTGCCTCTCGACTAATCATTTCAAGGTTCATAGGAGCTAATCAAATTCCCATTAAGGTCCTAATATGCAAATCCTTGGTGCAGGAATAAACGTTCCAATCGTCGCACTCGTCGGCTGAGCCGCGATAAATTACGGAATAAAATATGGCTGCTCTTGGTGTTACAAAAATAATAAATCCCGCAATTATATAGAAATATATCATGGCTCCTCTTCGCAGGCTCACACACATACGCGTATACACTATGAAATGCACACTAAACTTCCACGAGGATAATTATCAGTTAGCAGGTACAAAGTGTATTAACATACAATACCCATACATGTGTACACAATGTATAATTATACAATAAACTCTTCATTATGTACTACACTTGTTTATATTTGAATAATTATCAACTTAAATTAATCTTCGGAGTAATGCGGGCAGTGCAGTAGAGTGCACCTGGGGGCTGAGCTGCTAGTCCGGGCACGCATTATCCTGGTCGTGATAAGCGCCGCGACACGCGCAACTTTGAAGCCCTTTCGTGGCGCCCGCAAATCGCCAGTGAAGTGTTTTCAAGCTCGGAGGTCCGGGTTCGAACCTCCGAGCATCGGGACGCCACTGGCCGCGCGCGATTAAGGCCCGAATTATCGCGCGATCGCTTCTTTCTGGTCGCTGCCTCTTCACGCCCGTATGGGATTTCGACGAGGATTTATTCACCTCCTCAAAATCTAATTATTATCTTTCCGGTGTCCGTTTCGATTGCGCCCATTCACTCCTACTTAATGACCGCGTTAATTTCACGCCCGAACTTGGCAATCCTAGCAAACAGAAATATTGATCACATTCAAAAAATTGATAACAATTAAATATCTAATAAGTTTTGGACATCAATACGAACAATTAGATTTGCATTCATTTAGTAATATCTGCGACTACAATTGGTGGGTGCTATGTACAGCCATCGGAAATTCTAATGTCAGTGCGGTGTGAGAACGATCTTTCTTTTCCGATAAGCTCCGGCATTGTCCAACCGCCGCATATTTGTGGCGTCCGACAATGACGGAGCTTATCGGATAAAAATATCCTACTCGCCGAACTGACATTAGAATTTCCGATGTCTGTACATCGTGCTGTGTAACAATATTGTTTGATCTACCCCTACTATAATAAGAAGTCTCATCATAAGAACCTAACATAACCAAACGGGCGAGGTGCAGTTGGGCCCCATACCTGACTATGGCCCCTGCCACAAGAAAGGTATAGTTACTCATTACCGTTACTCATATTAGCACTAAGTCTGCTAGGATAATCATCTTAAAAACGTAACAAAACCTAACATAACCTAACATAATCTAACCCGACCTCAACTAATATCAATAAAATAACTTAATTCTAAATACTAGAATTGATCTTCCTCTATTAGCACAAGGTTTACTAGGATAATTATCATAAAAACCTAACAAAACCTAATATAACCTAACATAATCTATCCCAATCTTACCTAAAATAAATAAAATATCCTAATTGTAAATTCTAGAATGGATCTTCGTTCATTGGCACTAGGTTTACTAGGATAATTATCACAAAAACCTAACATAACCTAACGTAACCTAATGTAATCTAACGCAACCTCAATAACCTCAAACGTAAAATAAACATAATAACCTAATTCTAAGTAATACAATGTAGTCAGGAAATCCTAAGATTATTTGACTGCTAGAATTTTAGAAGGAATTAATAATAATAATAATGCAATAATTGTTATTATACATTGTACACAGGTTAGGCTTCATTAGGTTAAGTTAGGTTAAGTTAGGTTAGGCGAAGTTCCTATCTATTAATGTCTATCTATGTACTACCACATAAGATATCCGTGAATCAAAAATGTTTGCAAATACTCCATTGAAAATTGTAATTTCAGATATGTGACGAAAAGAGACAGATGACAGATATGTTTAATGGAATTAACGAAAGTTTAAATTGAAGATAAATCTTTTTATAGGATTTAAATCCCATTTAAAAAGTTATACTTTTTTATTAAATGGCAACATGAAAAACTTTTACAACAATGCTTAAATTGGTCAATTGGTATAGTTAATTAGTATGGCAAATTAGTAATTAGTAGTTAATTGCAGTATAGATTTTTGACACCATTTTTGTTCATTGTGATAATTGTTAATAGAAAATTGCAAATAATTAAACTTTTTATGCCAATCTTAAAAGTCAGAATTTATTTACTTAATCGTGTACTTACAAAATTGATGGGTAAAGCATTTGCAAATATATACATATTTATGTTACATGGTTCCATTTTCTATCGACCTTGAAGTAGTTATGGCCATACCTAATGTTTTTTTTAATGGCAACGATTCATTTGATTGTACTTTTTGATATTTTTATTATTATTTTAACATAAAATATCCGTGAATAATTTTTTTTTTCAAATACCCCCTTGGTTAGGTTAGGCGAAGTTCCTATCTATTAATGTCTATCTATGTACTACCACATAAGATATCCGTGAATCAAAAATGTTTGCAAATACTCCATTGAAAATTGTAATTTCAGATATGTGACGAAAAGAGACAGATGACAGATATGTTTAATGGAATTAATGAAAGTTTAAATTGAAGATACATATTTTTATTGGATTTAAACCCCATTTATGAAGTTATATTTTATTTTAGAAAATGGCAAGTTGAAAAACTTTAACAACAATGCTAAAACAGGTTAATTAGTATAGTTAGTTAGTAAGGCTAATTAGTAATTAGTAAGGATAATTAGTTAATTAGTATATCTAAATTGCAGTATATATTTTTGACACCACTTTTGTGCATTGTGATAATTGTTAATAGAATATTACAAATAATTGAATTTTTTTATGCAATGAAAAAATCAAAATTTGTTTACTTAAGCGGGTACTTATAAAAATGATGAATCTAGTATTTGCAAAAATCTACATTTTTATGTTACCTGCTTCTATGTTCTGTCGACCTTGAAGCAGTTATGGCTCCACCTAATGTTTTTTTGAACGCCCTAATTTGATTGTACTTTGTATTTTTATTAATTTTTTTTATGATTCAACATGTAACAATGTTATTTTCTTACATTGAAGAGAAAACTATTCATAAATTCTTAACTATTCGCCCAAAAATGACTGTGAAATTAGAAGAATTCTAAAGAGAATCAAATTTTGTCACAAAATTATACTATAAAAAAATCTACTATTCCATTAATCAAAATTTTATAACACTCATTTGATTTTTGCTCAATTCAATTACAATATTATAAAACTTGCAACTTAAGCGTGTATTTATAAAAATGATGGATCTAGCATTTGCAAAAACCTACATTTTTATGTTACCTGCTTCTATTTTCGGTCGACCTTGAAGTAGTTATGGCTCCACCTAATGTTTTTTTGAAAGGCAACGGTCTAATTTAATTTTCCTTTTTTATATTTAAAAAATATATATGATACAACATGTAACAATGTTATTTCTTTACAAAGAACAGAAAATTATTGAAAAATTCTTAAAAATTCGCGAAAAAATGACTATGAAATTAGAAGAATTCTATAGAGGACTCTTCCGGGCAGCTGTGAACAAAGATAGCCAATATGATAGCCAACATCCGGAACGGATAGGCACTTGCAGAAGAAGAAGATAGATGACTGAAATTGAACTCAATTACAAAACAAAAAACAGTCTTGTATAATTTGGAAAAATTTGTCGTAATTACACTATATAAAAATCTGCTGTTTAATTAAAATTTTATAACACTTGATTTTTGCCTAATTCAATTACAATATTACAAAACTTGCAAAATTTCACATATCCATAAAACTCGTTCCACGATTTCAATAAGTAAGTCAAACAAATCATATGCAATGTTTTTATAATGAATACAGCATCCTTGTCCTTCAGCAGAACTCGAATCCTGGACCATGAGCGAGTGCGTAACTTGATCAACGCAATATTTATACAGCGTGATCAGAATAATGGGGAACAAATGGACAACTTTTGTGTATGCATTTTAGTGGAAAAACTTGTTAGGCAAAAAAGTCCTGCATTATATCAAATTAATAATAGCAATTTTTGACAACTGAAAAAATTGAAAATAAATAAATTACAAAGAAAAGTTAGTCTTGCTGAAAAAAATCTGCTGTTCCATTAATCAAAATTTTATAACACTTATTTGATTTTTGTCCAATTTAATTGCAATATTATAAAACTTGCAAAATTTTACAAATCTATAAAACTCGTTCAATCATTTCAACAAGTAAGTAAAAAAAATCCTTTTCAATGTTTTTATAACAAATACAGCAGCCTTATCCTTCAGCAGGACTCGAATCCTGGACTATGAGCGAGCGCGTAACTTTATCAACGCAATATTTATACGGCGTCATCAGAATAATGAATAACAAATGGGCAACTTTTGTGGTATGCATTTTAGAGGAAACACTTGTTAGGAAAAAAAGTCCTGCATTATATCAAATTAATAATAGCAATTTTTGACAACTGAAAAAATTTAAAATAGCAAATAATACTATTATTAATTTGAGATAATGAAGGACTTTATTTGCCTAACAACTTTTTCCTCTAAAATTCATACCAAAAGAGTTTGTCCCTTTCTTATCCATTATTCTGATCACGCTATATATGAATCTATAAATGCGCCATTTGGGTTCGTCGCTTGACCTAGCAATAGTGGTATAGAGTCTCCAGTGCCATATTATGTAAAGTCATACAATTTTTTTCTGCTTACAAATTTTTTTAATCTATTTTCGGACTTTGAAAGCCTTATCATTAATTGCTACAGCATAAAAGAATTGCTATTCCAAATTATTTAATTATCTATTATACGGTGCCCCACGAAAACGGGACATAAGTAAGCACAAACCCAAGTGGCATCTTAATATCAAACTAAATTATAATTTATTATTTAATAAAAGGTTGTTTCGTATATTTTTTCTGACTGAGTTTGACCCCCCGTATACCTGATCGAGTTCCACCAGTCCTTTGCGTACGCACATGTGCGTATGCGAAAAAATAACGTTACAATTTCTAGGATTTTATTTTGCAAATTTATAATAAAATATGTGGCGGGTAGGGGGGGGGTCACAACTACGTGTGTTTAGGGGCCCCACAGCATACAGTATATAAATCCGGGTCTGTATATGGATTAACCTTTTCGTCGTTATTCGAATTAAATTTTAGTTTCCCTGTGATTCCAGGTCAATTGGTGTGAAAGCACGACTAAACTTGAATTGAACTCCAATAGAGTGGCAAATATTGTTGTCTATGGTGGTGAATGATTTCATTTCCGTTGGCTTCGCACTTCTGGCGCCGCATCCGATACCAATTCATCTCCCTGGCCCTCCTCCCGCGCTCAATTCAATTGTTTCAATTTTGTTACCTGCCAATTTGCGCCCCGCCGCGGGTGTCAATCATCGTCGCCGATCGCTCCATCAAAACCAGCCCGACACTTTGTACATCCCTCGCGTCATCCGGTGTTTGTGAGGCATCCAGCATCATGTGTGTGTGTGTGTGCATTGCGCGTTTGCTTGTCATCGTGCTTGATTGAAACGTGTTTCGGCGATCGTCCGGCCGATAGAGCGTTGATTTACTCAATTTTCCACTTATATTTGTCATTATCATCAATTTTTTCCTCTCCTCGGCCGCCCGGCGGGGCCAACTCCTCGCTCTCCGGTGGTCCACGACAATAAAACCAATTAACAATAATAAAGTGCGTGGCGCGGGGCTGAGCGTTTAACGGCCACGGGTGGAATCGGGCGAAGACAGGTAGCCGGAGAGGAATCGAGTGGGCAATTACCTGCGGAGGAATTAGAAATGTGAATTGAAGTTATGATTATGTTAAGTATTGGGACGTCACTTGATAATTATGTGGACGCGTACGTGTGAATTGATGTTTGATTATTATTTACAGGCGGGAGCTAAACGCTCCTGCGGGGCACAATGGGGCCCAATGAAGGGATCGAGGCTGCTTGCTTTACCACACAGAAACACCCGATAATCAGAGCAACAATGAGAACGATTTTATCACACCGTAAGGTCAATGGCCAGAACCAAAAACTATTCTACAGTACACTAGAGCAACTAAAACCAAAAAAGAACACAACATGATGCACATAAAAGATAAAAATTGAACAATTATCACGGATGAAGACAAGATAATGGAAAGATGCAGAAAATATTTCAAAGAATTAAACGACCAGGCTGAAGAAGATACGCAACACAAGAATTTGAGGAAAAGTTGCAAGAAAGGCAGGAGAAAAAAATTGAGCAAATTAAAACAGAAGAAGTACAGGAAGCAATAAAAAAACTAAAAAATGTGAAAGCACCAGGAACAGACGATATAACCCTGGAGATGATGAAACACATGGGACAAAAGGAATAACACAAATAACGAAACTAATAAAAAAACATATTATAAAGAGCGGGGAAACACCGCGGGAATGGAATAAAGGAATCATTCTAAAAAATAAAATAAACGAAGAAAGTAGTAAAACAAGGATGCATGCTAAGGGCTTTGCTTTTCACAATTGTATTGGATAAGGCGATGAAGAAAGCAAATCAAAAAATAAAAATATTATAAATTGGATACTGGAAAATGGAGATAACTAAAATAGCAGAACTACTTATCGACATGTGACTTTTATGACATGGCAATAATTGCAGAAACAGAGGAAGAACTGCAACACAACACGGAAATAAATGAGGAAGAGATCAACAAAATAAAAATGAAAATAAATTACGAAAAGACAAAATTCATGATAATTGCCAAAGAGAAAAAGAAACATAGAATAACAATATAAGAAAAAAAAAAAATCGAACAAGTTGAACACTACAGATGAGGAGTTGATTTTAAAAATGCATTTTTAGGACACATTCGGCGATAAATGCAAAAAAAACGTTACTGGAAAAAGTGCTGATGTTATTGAACTAGTACAATATCAAGTTTGTTTGTCATCCAAGGATTAGTTGCTTAGCAAAATTTGTCAAAATCCTTTCATTGAATTGTGACGTATACAATGTTTTGAAATTTTAAAAAAAACTGCGTTTTGACAAACAACGCCAAATAAGTGGGTTTCGCAGTACAAACATTTCACAGAAACTGCATATTGAAATTCAGGCAATGTTGAAAACGTTATTTAATGGTATACTTTTATTATCAGCAAACAAAATAAACATTCAATTTTCAGAAACGAACGCAAAATAATAGAAAAAACCTTTTCCCAATTCTAATGAGGCAATAAAAAATTGTCTTGTTAAACAAAATCCTGAAGTTGAAGATTACCATCTTCATGGCAGTCGCAATCATTAGGATCATAAACTTCAAATTCACTATCGTCTCCAGCAGTTTCATTTGACTGATTTTGCAAAATTTGTCAAAATCCTTTCATTGGATTGTGACGTACACAATGTTTTGAAAATAAAAAAAGTATTTTGACAAACAAGGCTAAATAACTGGGTTTTAAAGTACCAACATTTCACAGAAACTGCATATTGGAATTTAGGCAATGTTGAAAAAGTTATTTAATGGTATACTTTTATTATCAGCAAATTAAATAAACATTCAATTTTCATAATGTAACGCAAAATAATAGAAAAAACCTTTTCCCAATTCTAATGAGGCAATAAAAGATTGTTTTTTTAATCAAAATCCTGAAGTTGAAGACCAATGTCATCTTCACAGCAGTTACAATCATTAGGATCATAAACTTCAGATTCACTATCGTCTCCAGCAGCTTTATTTGGCTGACCCATGTTTTGAATTATCTCCTTATAACATGAAAGCTTGACGTCTTGTTCCCAATTTTCATTAAAACTACTAAGTAAACTTGCTACATTATGTAGTTTAATTTTCTTATTTTTGTTTTCAAGAGGAAGTTCTTTTATACCGGGTGATTCAAGTTTCATTACTATGAGTTTTTAGGCATTTGGAGTTGCCCAAAAAATATGAAAATATGGATTTATATTGGTCTGATTCTAATCTATGAAAAGGTAGTTTGACTTTTTCGATATAATTATATAGACGGTTATAAAATTTAAAAAAAACTCTTTTCGGGCAAAATTCTCTATCGTTATTTTTGCCCTAAACTGTTTTATTTTATTCATAGAACCCATTTATGAAATCGAAAATTAACGAAAATGTTTAGATTTCATATTAAAGCATTTTTTACATTAGTGACCAACTTTCCTCGGTATGATTTATGATTTTGTAAGTCAAGAGCCCTACAAAGCATTGACCGGCCGGTGCGGTTGGAACGTTTTATGACTTTTTATGATTCCGCCAGTCGCCCGTGGGTTGAACGGGCTTTGCAGACCAGGCATGGTCATAAAACCCATAAAATCCATTATAGGGACTATTACTGGTAGCACCCGTTATATTTTACTATTTAGTAATAAATCTTACTGTTGCAATATGAAAATTCATTTCACTTAATAATTGGTGCAATTTTTTTGACTTGGATTACACTAGAATGTTTGGAATAGCATTAAAGTATGTTCTGACAAAAACTATATAAATAAAAATACGAATTATTTGTGAAATAACGTATAAACTACCGGATGGTTAAAATTAATTAATTTTTTTATCGTCAGATTGGGCTTCATCGATATCTAAACATGTGTACTCATTTTGGATTTTTTATTTCAATGAGAAGTCGCCATTTTTTGCCTGGTAATAAAACTTGAATCACCCGGTATGAAAACCTTGCCAAGTTTTTCCTCTTTTCAATAATGTTTGGAATTGCTTTGTGGGATCATCACAGCGGTAGTTCAACTCCATTTTCATTACGGGGTTTTGGTTTTGGACGGCAGTTTTGTTTTTCTTCTGATAATAGTTTTTTTTAATAGCATTATTTTTGAGTCTATAATTCCTACAGTTTTTGTCAGCACATCCGACATACCTTTTATATCATACAATTTCTAATCTTCATCTTAAAAAGTAACCGATTTCCCAACTTCTTTGAAATACTCGTGGTACTCCTCCTTAGTTAAAATCACATACTGCTTCAGCAGTATGTTTTACAACCTGCCAAACACCCTGTCTGCAAGCAAGAAAGTATGACCCCCTACTGGAGAATATAATGTTATATTTCTGACATTTTGTGGAGAGTTGTTATAAAGCCAATAAAGCAGCATGTGAACTATGAAGACTATGAAGAACTACGAAGAACCATATGAATAAGGAAGCTGCAGCATTCAAGGTCTACGCAGACCTTATTTTGCCATGCACAACCATCTGCAAACAACCTTATTGTGTCGCCCTTAGTGCCCTGTATCGCCCTGTGCCAAGCTTAGTTTTTGGGAATTTGTAGTGAATTTAAAAAGTGATATAAAGCTTAACCAATTCGAACAAAACCGCGTCATGACTATACTTCCGTCCATGTGTAGAAATGGGCATTATTAGTGGATCTGTCTTTCACACAGAAGTTGTACAATGTTAATTGACGTAAATAAAATGGCACTTGAACATTGATTTTAGGCAGTGCATGTACAGTCATGCTCACATAAATCTAGTACAAGAAATTAGGTTACAATAGCAATTTTATATAGCAATGTCAAATTGTTTGTACTAGAATTATGTGAGCATGACTGTACCTGTTGAAGATCGAAGCAGAACGTAAGACTATTTTCAGGTATGTCTTTCATGAAGGTGTGAAATTGCATTGCCTTAAGTTTGTGAATTCTTTTTTTACCATTGGATTTTTTTTTATTTTCAAATCATCTGTATTTTTAATTGTATTGTCTAGTTTAAGGCAACATATCGGTGACACGACTGCCAAGATGCCGTGTACTCCGACATATTGTAAATACACCGCTGTATGAACGATCACTACAACTATTAAAACCGTAAATTTCTTAATTAAATCAGCAAATGTTCAAGTTGCACTGTTAAAATGTTCAGATTTTCAATTCTATCTGTAAAACCTATTACAATTTTCAACTGTATAAATGTCTACAAGTTTAAAATATTAAAATCCACCTCCAAATTTTCAACTACAACAATCAAAAACTGTAAAATTTTCAACTTAAACTGTCATACTTGTAAAATGTTCAATGCCAACTCTCCAAAATTGTCGATGTTTTAACTGTATCTCCAAATTTTCAACTTCCAGTATCAAAATCTTCCAAAGTTTCAACTGCATCTGTCTAAGCCTGTCATATTTTCAACTACAAATGCCTAAAAGTTTAAAATATTTAAATCCACCTCCAAATTTTCAACTACAACAATCAAAAGCAGTATAATTTTCAACATAAACTGTCAAACTTGTGAAAGTTTCAACCCCAACTATCCAAAATTATCGATGTTTTAACTGTATATCCAAATTTTGAACTTCCAGTATCAAAATCTGTAAAATTTTCAGGTGCAAGTATCAAAGCTTATCAAGTCTTCAACAGCATATATCAAAATCTAAATATTCAACTTATGCTGTCAAACAGGTTAACTTTATAACTTAAACAGTCAAAAAAAAAAAGGTTTTAACTGCGTTTCCAAATTTTCAATTCCCAATATTAAATCTTCCAAATTTTCAACTCCCAATATTAAATCTTCCAAATTTTCAACTACCACTGTCTAAGCCTGTCATATTTTTAACTAAAAATGCCAAAAAGCATTACATGTTTAATTCCACCTCAAAATTTGCAACTACAACTTTTAAAAACTGTAAAATTGTTAACTGTATCTGCAAATTTTGAACTACCTGTATCAATAACTGTCAAATTTTCGACTTTAACTATCAAAACTTGTCTAACTGTCCACTACAACTGTGGCGGTTTTTGTTAATGTATATGACTTGTGTAAGAACACGCTCATTAATACGAATAAATTGATTTGATTTGATTTGATTTAAAAGCTCGAGGAAGCTGTGTAGGTAACTAGGGAGATGTAGATAATTAATAATTCAATAAAAAAATAATTTAAATGTTTTCTAAAAAAGTTCAATCTGTGTAGTAGATTGTGTTAGTATTTCTTCAATGCAATTATCTTCTAAGACTAAGTAGTAATAAAGATATATAACCACAACTTAACCAACTATCAAAATTGTAAAGTGTTTTACTATATCAGCAATTTTTCAATTTGCACTATTAGAAAGTTCAAATTTTCAACTCCATCTGTGCAAACTTGTGAAATTTTAACTATCAAATTGTATCAAAAATAGTAAAAAATTCAACGTAAACTGTCAAATTTGTAAAATTTACAACTCCAACTATAAAAATTCTAAATATTTTAACTGTATTTCAACAATAAAAATTGTTTTTGTCTCTCTTTCTACGTTGTTCACTTCTAAGAGTATAGGTGATATTAATATTATTATTATTATATATTAGTGTTATTAATATTAATACAGATACAGGTAAACGTAGGTCAGGCCTAGAAATTAAAACATAACTGTGTTGCCCTTCTGCCAAATATTTTCGTAACCACTGTTTTACACAGCGAAGTTATCTTCTAAGATAACTTCGTTACGTGTTGTACACGACATTCTTTTGCATGTTGCAAATTTGGCCTAAAAGAATTTATTATTTTTAAATTTGAAAAAAAGATTTTAGATTAAATTGATTCATTTATTGATAAGAGATTGATCAAGATGTTATACAAAGTAGTAAATTTTAATACAATTATTTGTAATAAACATCTAGGCAAATGATTAAATGTAACATGACTGTCGGTGTTGGTAGACTAATTAAAATATTTTTCGATGAAATTTTATATAAATATTGTACATTTGGACATCATATTTTGTGGCAGTAAGCTAATACATGGAAATTGATAATTTTTAGAGATGAGGACATATTTTTTTTTTTAATAAAATGCTATGTGAAACTTAAAAGTACAGCTTCTCTAAGGTCATCTACTGTGACGTACGATGTTTGATACACTATCTTTTACCATTCCCCATAAATAAAAAACTAAAACAGAGAGATCGGGAGATTGGCCACCTCTATAATTGTCGTTTGTATCTATCAATTGTTTCTATAACGTACTATTTTGAATAGTTTGAAACTGAAAAGAAAAAAATTCCCATAATTTAATTATTTATAAAAATACCTACGTAATATGATATATCATTTGAATCGTTGAAAAGAGGCCTTTTTAATAAAGTCATGGCCGACTATGGTTTCCATTAGAAAAAACATAAGTTTGTGTGATTACTCAAAAATTATAGCTTAAATAAAATAATCGGTTAGACTGTATGATTAAGCATATAATTTCCTATAACTTTTTCCTTTACACATTTTTTCTAAAGTCAATAATAACAGAGCAATATGCTCCGAACGAAATAACAAAAAATATATTTTTTCGAGATATCTAGTTAGCAATGCAATTTTTCCAAAAAACAAAAAGCTCATGAAATTGAGCTCGTAAAACTGCATTTTTCCCCCATTTAATGGTTCCTCTATCTCCGCTAGTTTCCGAGATCCCCATACTAAACATCCGAAAAAACTCACCCTGTATAATAAATAAATGTAAATATTGCTATGTTGCGCTTATAGGTATTACCACATCGCCAATTACTAACTCACAATGTAACACATCAATTCGCACGGAATTGGGAGCAATCGGGGGGCGATTGATGGACAGGGGCTGCAATTTAAACGAAATTAACCTTTATACTTCAGACCCGCCGGAAGTGGTGAGTGGTGGGTGCCCTCGATCCGATAAGTCC
This sequence comes from Othius punctulatus, assembly GCA_951805005.1. Lineage (NCBI taxonomy): Eukaryota > Metazoa > Arthropoda > Insecta > Coleoptera > Staphylinidae > Othius > Othius punctulatus. Next base: position 20,626,016 of record OX638146.1, read on the forward strand.
ACGATTCGAACCCGGGGACGCTTCCCCGATGATTAAAAACGAATCAGATCGCGGTTACGCAACGCGATAATCGCGACGGGGAATAAAATCGAAGCGGGTGTTGAGGGGGGTAGGGGGGCGCAACCGGCGCAACGTGATTATTAACTTGTCATTATCTCGTAAATACGTTCCCACATTTACACAAATTACGGATCGACTCGTTTATTTCTGATTCCGTTTTCACTCTCGGCGCGCACAAAAATAAAACGCGTGCTCGCGGATTGCGGGGCGCCCTAATATCGGAATAATGAAGTCGGAGGCGTTTGAAAAATCGAGAAAGTTTATGAAATTTCCGAGCGTTTTTTGATTGATTATAGCCGGCTGATCGCCGCGCTGCAGTTATCAATAACGTCTGACACAACTTATCATTATAATCATATTACGCTTTGGCATGTTACTCAATATTGATTAGATGGTGCGCCACCTATTGGAGCCGGGGGGCCATTAGGGTACCAAGAAGACCCGAGAACACGCTCATTAAAGTTTCTTCATTATAAAGGAAAAAACGGAGAGTCGGAGGTTGCAGGAGAAAAAATGAACGGCACACAGCATACAGATGATTAATCGGCAACCCGATCGATAGCCGCCCCCCTCGGCCCCCTTAACAGGGTCCGACGTCGTTTTTTCCCCGCGCCGGCGTCGGGTTTTGGCGTGCTGATCCGTTAATTAATTTATAATTACGGGGGCAACGGATGTTTTCTGGCGAAAATGCATTCCAGCCTGGCCACGGCCCGTTGAATAATCGAATCCGTCAGAAAGCCGGCGTATCCATGAAAAATCCGAACCCGTGGCCTCTAATTTAGCAATTAAAAGTCTAATTAAAGGTTGCGCCGGATCGTAATTAATTTGGTTACCTAAAGAGCACCTCCGGATTCTTCCAGTTACTCCACCATTAATCTACGAGTGCAGTTACTCCACCCCGAAATAGCCCTGATATTAAAACTGCGTCGAAACGTTGGATCGAGAAAAGGCCACTTCAGAAAACCTCATCAAAATCGATACAATCAGTTGCTCAAACAGTATTAAGAAACATTATAAAAGAATACGACTTCCACACTACATGAATTTACTACATATGTGATAGAGGCTTAGATCATGGAAAATATGTAGCAGAAATTTGTATAGTCCTAACAAAAACATCTGACAATACTTTTATTCTACACGAAAGTAACACAAAAATATATCATTGTTATTATTATTATTCGTTTGCTTAAAAATTAGCCATAGCAGCAATAGTACGTTTATTGCTGCTATGGCTAATCACCAACGAGCGATCTACGAGTACTTTTGTGACCTGTGTTCAAGTACAGACACGGACTCTGGGAATGACGTGTTCGTAAGACCGAGGAGTTATCATAGATAGATGACTGCTCGGACGCGTCATTCCCAGAATCCGTGTCTGTACTTGAAAACAGGTCACCAAAATACTCATAGATTAGGTACAGATAGGTAATGATAGGTACAGCCACGGACTCTGGGAATGATGTGTTCGTAAGACTGAGCAGTTATCATGAATAGATGATTGCTCGGACGCGTCATTCCCAGAGTCCGTGTCTGTACTTGAAAACAGGTCACAAAAATACTCGTAGATTAGGTACAGATGGGTAATGGTAGGTACAGCCACGGACTCGGGGAATGACGTGTTCGTAAGACCGATCAGTTATCATGGATAGATGACTGCTCGGACGCGTCATTCCCAGAGTCCGTAATGAAAAATTAAATAAGAATTTTATAGAAGCATGCTAAAAATTTAACACTGTTAGTTATAAATGCAACCTAGATTAAAATTATGTATTTAAGAAAAAATAACACGAGTCTCTCAAAGTACTAAAAAAAGTTTTAAAAAATCTGAAAAAATTATTACACATAGTGTAATGATAGGTACAGCCACGGACTCGGGGAATGACGTGTTCGTAAAACCGAGCAGTTATCATGGATAGATGACTGCTCGGACGCGTCATTCCCAGAGTCCGTCGCTGTACCTATCATTACACTATGTGTAATAATTTTTTCAGATTTTTTAAAACTTTTTGAAGACTTTGAGAGACTCGTTTTAATTTTTCTTAAATACATAATTTAAATCTAGGTTGCATTTATAACTAACAGTCTTAAATTTTCAGCATGCTTCTATAAAATTATAATTTCATTTTTCATATACACTCAGATGCAAAAAAACATCGGATGCAAAAAACAATATTTTTTATTTTTATTTTTAAATTTTGATGTTGGTATAGTCCTTAGAATGAAAGTTTTAGTGTTTTACAATCAAAGAGACCATCAGAATGTAGAAAGAAATAACATATGATACTTATCAGTTTATTTAATAAGCGAAAATAACATCTAAATTTATGCGTTCTTCACTACCTATTGCTCATTCGGCATTATGCATAGAGGATCAAGGTGGCTACTGGGTTTCGACTTGTTTGTTTTCGATTAACTGTCATTTTCATTATTAATCTCTCTTAAGTTTATTTTGCAGAAATGCATTTTCTTTTGGGTACATTATCGTTTTAGCTGATTAATGTTCATTAAATAAATAATAAGTACCATATGTTGCTTCTTTCTGCATCCTGACGGTCTCTTTGATTGTAAAACACTAAAAATCTTATTCTAAGGACTATACCAACATCAAAATTTAAAAAAAATGGTTCTTTTGCAAACAATGACCCAATGACCCGTTTTTTTTTGCATCTGAGTGTAATTTATAAGATGAAACTTTGTAAATTTCATAATTTTCGGAAACAAAAACTCTGCAATATGAAAGAGTCTTTTTTAATTTTTCTTAAATAAATAATGTTAATCAAGGTTGCATTGATTTCTCCATTTCAGTCACCTCATGTCACACATTGCTTTGAACTTCGAAGTAATTAGATTTCGTCTTGTATCTTTTATACTAAATTTTAGTTTCTGGGGGAGGCCATAAATTTTTATTGATTTTTCCAATTTTGAAAATAATCCTTCTTTAATTTGTCCTAAATAATGACACTTAGCAGAAATCTTTGCAATTTTATTAAAAAACTTTTTAAATACGCTTTGAATTTTCACTAATTTTCTATAGAATTTTAACTTCTGAAAGAGACTAATTTTTGCAGTAATTTTCAAATTGTGAATGAATCTCTTACAACTTGTTCGAAATCATGATATTTAGCATAAATTGTTACCATGATATTTAGCATGATTTGTTACAAGTGTACAGAGAAAATATGTGAATTCGTCATCAATTTTGCGAATTTTACTAGAAAATTCTAGTAATATCCACATCTAGTGATATTTGCAATATCTGCATGAAACTTTCAAAATTTACCATTAATATGCCTAAGTTTAAAGGAATCTTATTAAATTTGACCTAAGTGATGTTATTTCGCATGATTTTTTTTCAATTTTACCAAGAAGCTTTGTAAATTCGTATTATCTTGACCAGTTTTTAATTAAATTATCTTAAATCATGATATTGAGTATGAATCTTACCAATTCTAGCAAGAATATCTCTGAATTTGTCTTGAATATTTGCGATTTTTTCTGGAGAATTTTAATATCTGCAAGAAACTTCCTAAATTAACCATTGACATATCTAATTTTTTGTCTTGAATATTTGCGAATTTTACTATGAACTTGTAATTTATGCAAAACACATCCAAAATGTACCATTAGGTTGCCTAATTTTGAAAAAATAATACTTAATTCGACCTATGCTTCGACCGATATTTCGCATGCACTTTTAAAATTTTACCAAGAAAATTACTGCATTCGTATTATCTTGACCATTTTTTAATTAAATTGTCCTCTATCATAATATTGTGCATAAATCTTAGCAATCTTACCAAGAAAATGTGTCAATTCGTCTTGAATTTTGGGAATTTTACTGGAAAATATTAATTCCTGCAAAAAACTTCAAAATTTTTCTAGTGATTTACTTAATTTTAAAGAAATATTTTTTAATTTAATATAAGTCATGATATTTCGCATGTTTTTTTCCAAATTTACCAAGAAGCTTTGAAAATTCATATTATCTTTACCTGTTTTTAATTAAATTGTCTTAAATCATGATATTAAGCACGAATCTTACCTATTCTATGAAGTAAATTTTTGAATTCGTATTGATTTTAATGCATTTTACTGGGAACTTATAATTTTTGCAAGAACACATCCAATATTTATGATTGGCTTGCCCAATTTTGAAGAAATATTTTTTAATTTGATATAAGTCATGATATTTCGCATGTTTTTTTTCCAAATTTACCAAGGAGTTTTGAAAATTCATATTATCTTGACCAGTTTTTAATTAAATTGTCTTAAATCATGATATTGAGCATGAATCTTACTTATTCTATGAAGTAAATTTTTGAATTCTTATTGAATTTTAATGCATTTTACTGGGAACTTATAATTTTTGCAAAAACACTTCCAATAATTATGATTTATTTGCCTAATTTTAAAGAAATATTTTTTAATTTGACCTAAGTCATGATATTAATTATATTTTTTCCAATTTTACCATGAAATATTCTAAATTCGTAGTATCTTGACAATTTTTTTTAAATTAAATTGTCCTAAATGCTGAGGGTAATGCGGGATGGTAATTTTTAAAGCCGAATGAGATAAAAACAGGTTCTCTAGTAATAAAAACTAATATTTTTCTGAATATCAGAATTTGCATTTTGTTGCAATTTCTGTTTTTTTTAATGTTCTATGCATTTATTTATTTATTCCTTTGCCTATCTAGCTGTTGGTGTAAGCCCTACATTACTAATTTCTATAGTATTCTCTTCACTTCCTCCAATATTTTGTTAATTCTTTTATTTCTTCCCATGTGTCTCCTTTTCTTGCTGCCTCTTCTTTTATTGCGCTATTCCACTCTTTTCTCGATCTTATTGTCTAGTTTTCCTCTTCCTCTTGTCTCGTATATTTTCTTAGTGTTTCTATCTTCTCTCGTTCCTCTCATGTGCAGTGGCGGATTTAGGGGGGAGGGGGGCTATGAGGGCTATATTTAATCAATATACTCAATATTTATAAGTTTTTTCATTTATTCGTCTCAATTTACAGATTTATACATTATCATAAGCAAGCTCAATGTAAAATGAAAAAGAAAATTAATGATGCATATTTTAATGAGTAACTAGAATCAGCAACAAAATGAAGCACACATTAAATTTTACTCAGTAAAATATGCATTAGACAGATTTTCCAGCACCACCCCAAATTGCAGCATTTCCAGAGTATTCCGAAAAGTGCTGCACGTTTGAGGTACTGTCTGTGAATGGAAAGCCTGATTTACAATACAACTGAATTGATGAACATTTAAATACCTCTTGGTATTCGTCTAAAGTTGGACTGTTGGTGTAAATAAAGCTGCCCAATTCACTGGTGCCGTTATCTTTTTATTTTATACATGAGAGATCTCGCTTTCAGCCCTATTTTACTCATGTAACCTGAAAGAAAACATTCTTTTGATTAAATTAAATGTTTAATAACCTCTTGGTCAAACGTATTAAATTAAGCAACATAAGACACTTTGTGTAAGTGTCACAGTTTTTTTTTTTTTTTAGTTTGATTCACAACAATTGTTTAGGTCGTTACAACATTTTCAAGAGTTAAAAGAATACTCAGAGTATTCTTTTAACTCTTGACAATGGTGTAACAACCGAAACAATTGTGGAGTATCAATAATAAAAAAAAACTGTGAAACTTATACCAGGTGTCTGATTTTCCTTTATTTAATATTATTGTTGTTATTATTGTTGTATATTTGTATTGTTGTATGTTATTGTTATATGATAATTTAAGAGAACCTGTTTACAGGAACCCAATATAGGCGCAGTTTCTATTGTACCTGAAAGAGAAAATGCTATTGTCGTACTTGAAACAAACAAGTACTATGTACATAGTACACAAGTAATTGCAACAAGCAAGTACCGGGTACCTAATAATTTAAGAGAACCTACTAAGAGGAACCCTAGTAAGGCGCAGTTTTACATGCATCTACTCAAATATAGCTAATAGATTGTACCTGAAAAGGAAAACCCTGTTCAATGCATGGGCGCAACATCGCGGTACTAATTATATGCACATCGAATAAGTACGTCTTACAGAACGAGATGCGCCGACAACAAGGAAATACAAGTAGCTAAGATAAAATGCGATTGTTGGTACTTGATATAAACAAGTACTATATACATGCACTTGCAACACACAAGCACTGTATATAGAGTACTTGCAACAAACATGTAATGTATACATATGTACTTGAACCACACAAGTACTGTATACGTATGTACTTGCAACAAACAAGTACTGTATACGTAATACTTGCAACAAACAAGCACTGTATACATACAACAAGTACAAGAGTGGGCGGAAATATGAGTGGCGCAGCGCTAAGATAAAATGCGATTGTTGGTACTTGAAATAAACAAGTACTGTATACATGCACTTGCAACACACAAGCACTGTATACAAAGTACTTGCAACAAACATGTAATGTATACATGTGTACTTGAACCACACAAGTACTGTATACGTATGTACTTCCAACAAGCAAGTACTGTATACGTAATACTTGCAACAAACAAGCACTGTATACACACAACAAGTACAAGAGTGGGCGGAAATATGAGTGGCGCAGCGCTAAGATAAAATGCGATTGCGTTTACTTGCAAAATACAAGCACTGCATACATAGTACTTGCAACAAACAAGCACTGCATACATAGTACTTGCAACAAACAAGTATTGTATACAGATACTTGAAACAAACAAGTACTGTATACAAAGCCCTACTCGTTACTGTCTCGACGTACGAGCGCAAAGATGTGAGCGCACCTGTAAGGAGAAAAACCCTAAACGTACATATGCGCAGCGCAAGAAATATAAGTACGTCGCCCAGAGCGAGAATATACGCCGACAATACACAAATACAAATGGCGCAACCTGTAAGAAAAACCCTGCTCACTCAGGCGGCGTACTGTGTGACGCTATAATGCAGTTATTCTTAACCCTTTTGAACCTACGGAATCCACAGATTTGAAGGGAACAACTTGATTGAGGTCAACAGTGTAGCAAGGAACCTACCATCACGATTTACAATGCCGCACCAGAACAACATGGGTTATTACAGTGTTACAGAGAAATCTCAATGTGGCTTAACTTGCTTCACGAGAACTCAATCCGGACACCAGGTTAAGAACTTCCTGCTTAAAACTAATACGCATTATCAGTAGCAAAGCAAGAAAATAAAAGCTGGGGCGCATCTGTGAACAAAAACCTGAATCGAGACTCTACTTTATGAAATGTAAGAAAAACTGTACTCACTTTGATACGTCTTGGAGCTCATCTCAAAAAAAGACCTACCTTGAAATTGACTTTTAAAGTTGAATTGGCGAAGATCCAGTACCCTGCAACTCCGAACTCCGAAAACAAATCGGAGTTCGAAATTTGACGGTGTGGCGCGGGCGAGGAAAGCACGAAACAAACGCAACAATCCTCAGGCTCAACCATACCCGAACTTTCGACACTACTACGCACTGGCTCTAAACGGGCAAACTTTTAACGTCAGAAGGTAATCTGAACTGCTCAAGATACTTTCACTAATTATTTGTTGAAGACAAGAACACGGACAAACACTAAAAAGTATACGTTTGACTTGGGAAGGTAATCCCATAATGTTAATCGCGAATTTAACACTTGCTGGAAGAAATTGCACGTTAGTAAATACAATACACACACGCATATTTATGTATACAGGGTATACATAGTATGTATACAGAGTTTACATAGCTACATACAGAGTGGGCAAAAGAATTGTACAAGCTCTGATGCAGAGCCTTTATTAATGTCAATAATTTATGTTGATGATAAAAAAAACTTTTCAAAAATGCAATATCATTTTAACAATCTACCAAGTGTAAACATGAAAAACAAAATTAAATGATTAATTTAATGCGATAATTGAAAATATGAATATTTCCAACTTGTACGGTTTTTTTAGCCCACTCTGTATATTCAATAACTTTGGGTGCAGCACAGATCTATGAATTGAGCTGCACATGGAACTCCTAATTAGGCTCATCAAGAAACTCTCAATGACGATGTAAAATGTTGCACCAGAAGTTAATATACCTATACAATAACCTGGTGTAACAGTGGACTATGATTTAGGGGCTCAACAATAAACTCCTAATCACTATCTACAGTATTGCACCAAAAGCCAATGTGGTATCATACACATTCATAAACACCACACTTCAACCAAACCCAGGTTGGCCCAGAAGTGATCGAAACACAGATATAAGATCATCTCACATGATTCACCTTGGGGAATTCTAGGTGCCCTGAAATGTTGAGGAGAAAATTTAAATCCGCTGCATGTAAAATTTCTGGTAATTGTCCCCAAAAAGTGGACTTAATAAAGTCAGTAATTGCACAATCATCGCGCAAATGTGTACCCATTTGATTACATTAATAAGATACTATTAATTAAGGAGGGAATTAATAAGATTGGGGTGGTATGTAGTATGCAAATCTGTACAATAATTTGATTTATTTTGAAAAATCATCCCCATGTCTTTCTCAACTTGAAGCAATTTTAACAATAAATGTAAATTTCCGGTATTTCAAAATATGTAGCCATTTATTCCGGGTTGATATGATTTAAAAATCATAAATCAAAGAATTAAAAAAAATAAAATTAAAAAATTAAATCAATTGATTTAAATCATGATTAAACTGATTTTCTTTAAACTATTCGTTGATTTAAATCATGATTAAACTGTTTTTTTTTTTAATTATTCGTTCATTTAAATCAACGGATTTTTTTTTATAAATCATTGATGTAAATGAAAATAGTTTTTTTTTAAATTAATGATTGTTTTTGCATTGTGCATTCCAATAAGTGAACAATTAAAATTATAATGAAACTACAGAGTTAGCATGCTTTAAAATAGATAATTGTTAGGTATACATTGTATACACTTTTGTATAAATGCGTACTTATGTTAATAAACACTTCCGAAAATTACAAAAATAATTGTAAGTAAAATATTATTTTAAAGTATTATTGGGTACTTACTGGTCGAGTTACTTTTATTTTATTTTATTATTTATTTATTTTATTTTGCTTGACTTGTTGCTTGACTAGTTTAATCTTTTCAAAATTCAAATTAATTACAAACATTTATGGTAAAAATAAGATTCAGATACATACATAGCAAAATACACATATCATGCCTCTGATGATGGTTTGTAAGAAACTAAAACTAGTCAGGCAAAATAAAACAAATAAACAATAAAATAAAACAAAAATAATTCTACAAGTAAGTACCCAATAATAATACCTTAAATAAATAACTGGTAACTTATGGATAATACTTTAAACTTAATAAAATATATTCCTTTTCTTCAATATTTTTCACATGGTATAGATACACAGACATTTATTTTAATTATCATTTCTTGTTCAAAATCAAAATTTATTTAAAAAAATATCATATGATTAAGTCGTGATGTAAATCACTTGATATAAATTTGTTTTAATTATCATTTCTTGTTCAAAATCAAAATTTATACAAAACTAATCATATGCTTAAGTCGTGATGTAAATCAATTGATATAAATCACATCTGTCCTGGCCAAAACTGATCAGAAACATTAAAAAAAAAGAAATAAACCATGATTTTTATGATTAAAAAAAATCATTGATTTATGATTTTGTTTTAAAACCATGTTTTTTTCTAAGCCTGCTGTTATGTAATGAGGGCATTAAAACGAATAATACGCGGCAAGTCGACGGAAAAGTAATTTATTTCTAACAACATAATGATCGTGCATACAAACATACATACATACATACATACATACGAACACACAATAAAATATATAAACATACAAATATGTATACAAATATACACACAATAAAATATATAAACATACAAATATGTATACAAACATACACACATACAAATATACACACATGCAAACATAGAAACATACAAACATGTATACACACATACAAACGTACAAACATACAAACAGTTATACAAATATACAAACAAATATAAAAACATACAAAAATTCATACAAATATACAAACATGCATACAAACATATACACATGCTCACAGCCACTCAACACGCGTAAATACACATACACACACACACACACACACACATGTTTTTGATTGTTCAGTGCATCAATCGTTCATTAATGAGTCCATAAGGTCTACATTAATGAACGATTTTGTGCGGCAAGTTGACGGAAAAGTATTTTATTTTTCACAAACATACATACATACATGCATACAAACACACAATTAAATATATAAACATACAAATATGTATACAAACATACACACAATAAAATATGTAAACATACAAATATGTATACAAACATACACACATACAAATATACACACATGCAAACATAGAAACATACAAACATGCATACACACATACAAACGTACAGACATACAAACATTTATACAAACATACAAACAAATATAAAAACATACAAAAATGCATACAAATATACACACATACAAAAATGCATACAAATATACAAACATACAAAAATGCATACAAATATACAAACATGCATACAAACATATACACATGCTCACAGCTAGTCAACACACGTACATACACATACACACACACACACGCATGTTTTTGATTGTTCAGTGCATCAATCGTTCATTAATGAGTCCATAAGGTTTACATTAATGAACGATTTTGTGCGCCAAGTCGACGGAAAAGTATTTTATTTTTCACAACATAATGATCGTGCATACAAACATACACACATACATACAAACACACAATAAAATATATAAACATACAAATATGCATACAAACATACACACATACAAATATACACACATGCAAACATAGAAACATTCAAACATGCATACAAACATACATACAGAAGTAGAAACATGCATAGAAACATTCAAGCATGCATACAAACAAATATACAGACATACAAACATACAGACATATGTTGAAACATGCCGACAAATTTATTTTAATTTATATGCAATAAGTCGATGTAAAAAAGATATGTCTTTGTGTGAATGCATGTGAGCAGATATGATTGAAATTTGCGCAAGACCAGACAGAATGAGGCATGCGCCTTGGCCACTAACCTGGAATCCCAAAATGTCGGGCAAAACTCAGCCAATCTCGTGAAAATCCAAATGTATTCTCCCTTGGCTTCTGCGGCGTCCTGTGAACTGGATTCACCACCAATCTGGAGTAGTCCTGAACTGGATTCACTCCTGATGGCCAAACACCTGCACCTAGAAATATATTATCTATTAATACCCAGAAAGTCCGAGTTGACCTCTACGTTGTGTCGCCATTCGATCGAACCGAAGAATTGAAAATTTCCCGCAAAATACGGCTGCGATCGCCGCGATACTCACCCTAAACGCGGTCGTCCGGCCCAGGAACACTATCCCGGAGTCCCGTCCAGATCCGCAAAGAATTTCCTGGAAGAGGAGTCAAAATCCCGGGAGCACCATCGAGTACGTGTCTTCCCGCTGCTGGTCTCTCCGACTCTTAGGCGCTCGAGGTGCTTGAGGGGTAAGGTGAAGATGCGCACGGTCACAGACTCGTCGACACCTGCATAGAATTGCAACAATGAAAAATCAATACATTCCTTAAAATCATTTTTACATTGGAAATTAGAAAATAGAAATTTTGAAAACTAAAACTCTGATTGCGAGATTATTAATTGCCAGAATGGAACCATAATTAACATTTATGTGCAGAATTTCGTGGAGAATAATAATATGGAGTCCGTTTTTGTGTAGCTACCCCCTGATTTCCGTAACAACCCTTAACGCGTTTTATTTAATATTGGGGTTGTTTTTGGAATTAATGGCTCCAATTTACGTACACCTATAATAAAGTACGCGGAAAATATTAAAGTTATTTTACAATTTTTGTATCATCCCTTAAAACGCCCTGATCCCTTGTCGAACGTCTGCACACATAATATTTAATATAGGGGTTGTTTATATACTTACTGGCTTAAAATTGGGCACACTTATAAAGCAGTGCGAAGCAAATATTATAGTTATTTTAGAATTTACGAAATCATCCCTTGTAAAGTCTTGCACCGTTGCTAGCGTCCACAAACGTAATTTACATCTCCTACGCAAGACGTTGGTTAAAAGTTTATGGATTTCCTGATGAAATAAAAATTTGAAAAAACTCACACAAACACGATTCATGGTGATCTCCCAAAATAAAATATGCCCATGTTTCTATCGCTTCCGGTTCTACCGGAAGTGGCCATCAACTTTGTTATTTTAAATGGAACACCCTATATATTTTACATATTAGGATTTCACGTTCAATTCTCAACATTTTCTGCACCAATTTTCTTTAATATTATAATTCTTTCCAATAGGAACTTTCCAATTTTCAAGAAACTTTCTGAATTGTCTTGAAGATTCAGGCTTCACTTCTAATGTGAAATAACGTGACATTCTAATTTCCAAAAGACTCTGCGTAAATTTCACATTTTTATTTTGGAGGACATTATTTCGATGTTCCCCAAATCAACGACATTTAGTATGCTATGGGTATGGCTGTGGCTATGGCTATGGCTATGGCTATGACTATGGCTATGGCTATGGCTATGGCTATGGCTATGGCTATGGCTATGGCTATGGCTATGGCTATGGCTATGGCTATGGCTATGGCTATGGCTATGGTTATGGCTATGGCCATGGCTATGGCGATAACATTAAGTTCAGAAGAACAGTAGTAATTTTATATGCAGCAATTCTTCAGAATAGATACATATGATCACATATTGCTGCTTGGCATTGATAGTGGCACAACTCAAAGATTGTAAAATTGGATATTTTAAGTTTTATATTATTGAAAATATCAAACTCAGACGTTGTTAATAATTATTATTGATTATTGCAAAAAATATTAGTAATTGTATTATTGAGTTTTTTTAAATTATACGAATATGATTATATGTACTCTTTTTTGCAATAAAAGCAAATTTGAGACTTTTTTGCAATAAACGCAAATTTGAGACTTGGAATTGTATCACTATCAGTGTCAAGCAGCGATATGTGAACGTAGTTTTTAATTCTAAACGACTTACCTTAATAATAATTTTAATATTGTTAGTAGTAAAGGTCCATTCTGTCTTCATTACCTTCAGTTAAAATTTATGTTTTATGATAACGTTGTTAGTTCTTGTCTTAATTGTATTTTTATTTGTAAATATATGTATATCTGTATACTTATTATACCTGAATTTTGTGGACATGTGTAAACTTTTGTTATATTGTATTAGCAGGAATAGATTATTATTATTGTTATTATTATTATTATTAGTATTACAAACCCAGTATATGACTGATACTAGTTTAATATACTTTGGCATAATTATTAATAAGATGTATCAACTCAAAATGGCGGAGTTTTGTTTGAGTTGTGTCACTTTTCCATGTGCCTGCGATATGGTGGTGACACTTTTACTCTTACGGAGCATATCTTCCATGATTACTGAAATTTTGGATTATCTCTATCAAAATTTGTACAATTCCTACGAACTTTAAATTATTGCTGTTAAATATGCAATGATTATTGAAAATTTCGATTATTTCTGTCAAAATTTTAACTATTCTGTGCAACTTTCAATGATTGCTGTTAAATGTTCCATGATTACTGAATATTTTAATAATTTCTGTCAAATTTGATTAATTAATAGTCATTATTGATGTTAACCATTCAATGAATACTGAAAGATACATTATTTTTATCAAAATTTAAACAATTCTGTCAAACTTTCAATTATTGCTGTCAAATATTCAATGTTTACTGAATATTTTGATTACTTCTCAGAAAAGTTGAACTACACTTGTGTCCAACTTTCAATGGTTGCTGTTAAATCTTAATGATTACTGAAAATTTCGATTACTTCTGTCAAATTTGCTATTCTGTTAGTCTATTTTTTAAGTATTAATGTTAATGTGTGTTAAATATTCAATGATTACTGAAAATTTCGAATATTTCTGTCAATATTTGAACTATTCTGCTAGACTGTATGTGATCGGTGTTAAATATTCATTGATTACTAAATTTTTTGATTACTTCTGATAAACTTTGAACTATTCTGTCCAACTTTCAATGTAGGCTGTTATATGTTAAATGATTACAGAAAATTTCAATCATTTCTATCAAATTTGAGCAATTCTATCAGACTGTTAATGATTGATGTTAAATATTCAATGATTTCTGAAAACTTCGAATATTTCTGTCAAAATTTTAACTATTCTGTCCAACTTTCAATGATTCCTGTTAAATGTTAAATGATTTCTGAAAATTTCAATTATTTCTATCAAATTTGAGCTATTCTCTTAAATTGTTAAAAATTGCTGTTAAATATTCATTGTTTACTGAAAACGTCGAATATTTCTGTAAAAATTTGAACTATTCTGTCCAACTTTCAAAGATTGCATGTTCAATGATTATTGAAAATTTCAATGATTACTGTCAAATTTGAGGTATTCTGTCAAACTGTTAAAGATTGCTGTTAATTATTCAATGGTTAAGGAAAATTTCGACTATTTCTGCAAAAATTTGAACTATTCTGCCAAACTATCAATTATTGCTTCAAATAATCAATGATTACTGAAAATTTCGATTATTTCTGTCAAAAATTGAAGTATTCTGTCCAACTTTCAATGATTGTTGCTAAATGTTCAATGATTACTGAAAATTTCAATAATTTCTGTCAAATTTGATTAATTAATAGTTAATGATTGATGTTAACCATTCAATGAATACTGAAAGATACATTATTTTTATCAAAATTTTAACTATTCTGTCAAACTTTCAATATTTGCTTTCAAATATTCAATTATTACTGAATATTTTGATTATTTCCCGGAAAAGTTGAACTACACTTTTGTCCAACTTTCAATGGTTGCTGTTAAATCTTTAATGATTACTGAAAATTTCGATTATTTCTGTCAAATTTGAGCTATTCTGTCAAACTATTTTTAATGTGTTAATGTTAATGTGTGTTAAATATTCAATGATTACTGAAAATTTCGAATATTTCTGTCAAAATTTGAACTATTCTGCTAGACTGTAAATGATCGGTGTTAAATATTCATTGATTACTAAATTTTTTGATTACTTCTGATAAACTTTGAACTATTCTGTCCAACTTTCAATGTATGCTGCTATATGTTAAATGATTACAGAAAATTTCAATCATTTCTATCAAATTTGAGCAATTCAATCAGACTGTTAATGATTGATGTTAAATATTCAATGATTTCTGAAAACTTCGAATATTTTTGTCAAAATTTTAACTATTCTGTCCAACTTTCAATGATTGCTGTTAAATGTTAAATGATTTCTGAAAATTTCAATTATTTCTATCAAATTTGAGCTATTCTCTTAAATTGTTAAAGATTGCTGTTAAATATTCGTTGTTTACTGAACACGTCGAACATTTCTGTCAAAATTTGAAATATTCTGTCCAACTTTTAAAGATTGCATGTTCAATGATTACTGTCAAATTTGAGGTATTCTGTCAAACTGTTAAAGATTGCTGTTAAATATTCAATGGTTAAGGAAAATTTCGATTATTTCTGTCCAAATTTGAATTATTCTGCCAAACTATCAATTATTTCTTTCAAATAATCAATGATTACTGAAAATTTCGATTATTTGTGTCAGAAATTGAAGTATTCTGTCCAACTTTCAATGATTGTTGCTAAATATTCAATGATTACTGAAAATTTCAAAAAATTCTGTAAAATTTGAGCTCTTCTGTCCAACTGTTAATGATTGCTGTTAAACAATCAATGATTACAGAAAATTTCGATTATTTCTATCAAAATTTAAACTTTTCTGTCCAACTTTCAATCATTGCTATCAAATGTTGAATGATTACTGAAAATTTAATTGATTGATTGTAGTTGATCGACAAAAGTTGAACAAATGCAATAGTACCATGCGAGCAAAAATTATTATCATCAACGTTTGCTTTGCATCTTAGGCCATACAGCCTCGCAGTAGAGCTTAATGCCCCTTGATAATGATTTTGGCTTAAATTTACAAACATATACGAATACTTAAAGTTGTAGTTATTTCATAAAATTGTTTTACATTTTATACCCAGTAACTGTTTGATTTTGGCTTAAATTTACAAACATGTCCATGCTTACTTTGCAGAGTAATGTAAGCAACCACCTACACCTGCACTTACAGGTACGTTCTAGAAATATTGGAAATTGTGAGGTAAAATATATTTTAAACAATGGTACTATTTCGGCACTAAGCGTTACTACGGCGTTACTTACGTTACTTTGCAAACACACATTGGTACTTGGAATAGTAAAACACCCAAAATTGCACTTACTTAGCAAGCAAGAAGCGTTCTGCCTGAGACAACGCGCCAACCCGACCGAACTGATATGAGCGCAGAGCATCGCCCATCACCAATGAACTTTTATCTCGATCTATTTACAATAAAAACGTCCGGCGATGGGATTTGAACTTGAGGTTCTCGCCTTGGAGAAGACAGCGGAGATATGCAGCGCGTGCGAAGGTTATTGTGCGTAAAGTATCGATCGGCAAAATACATCTATGTCAACTCTTCGATATTTCACTAGTTCAAAATACACGTAATATCACTCATCAAAATACATATAATAATAACAATATATATATATATATATATATCTATATATATATATATATATATATATATATATATATATATATATATATATATATATATATATATAACATATTTCAATAACATCAATGTTGCAAATTCTTTGCCATAGAATCTGTGTACTACATCATAATATAATAATATGGCCTATAAAAGTGTGAAAAGTAATAAACCATCGTAATTTGAAAGCATATTTTTGGTAAGCAAAGATTTTCGATTTGTCTCACTTATTTATTTGTAACTTATTGAATTACTTATGACTTATTTTTTGGGCAAAGTTACAACATTTTAGCATAAAATTTCTTCCAAAAAGTACTCTCTGGAAGTGTTCTGAAAATTATGGTGGTACAGCAACTTGCAAAATTTTGCTCAAGAAAACATAATACTTCTGCTAATGTACATCAAATCTAAAATGCTACTTACACAGCTTACAACCTGACATGTTGAAGAAATCATACCAAGCTACTGGTAGTAGTAGTACAAGCAGACAGGCTATCAGTAGTACTACAACTATAAATATTGAAGTAACTTAGCTTCAGGGAGTACATCAAATCTTAAAGCCATTTAAAAAGCATACACTCAGACATTTTGAAGAAATTATATCAAGCTACTAGTAGTTGTAGTACAAGCAGTCTGGCAATCGGTAGTACTACAATAATAAATATTAAAGTCGCTTAGCTTCTGGGAGTACATCACATCTTAAGTGCCACTTAAATAGCTTACACTCACATATTTTGAAGAAATTATAATAAGTTACTAGTAGTAGTAGTACTACAAGCAATCAGGCTATCAGTACAACTATATATTAAAGTAGCTTAGCTTCTGGGAGTACCTCAAATCTTAAGTGCCACTTAAATAGCTTACACTCAGACATTTCGAAGAGACCATACCAAGCTACTACTAGTAGTAGTAGTAGTACAAGCAGTCTAATTACCGAAAATCTGAAAATTTCTATTATTTCGGTCAAAATTTGAACTTTTCTGTCCAACTTTCAATGAATGTTGTTAAGTGTTCAATGACTTCTGAAAATGTCAATTAATTCTGTCAACTTTGAGCTATTCTGTCAGACTGCAAATGATTGGTGTTAAATATTCAATAATTACTGAATATTTAGTTTGGTTGTCTGAAACTGTTAAAGATTGCTATTAAATATTCAATGATTAAAAAAAATAAAAAATATTTTTGTTTACATTTGAACATTTCCGTTCAACTTTAATGATTGCTGTTAAGTGTTCAATGGCTACTGAAATTGTTATTTATTTCTGTTAAATTTGAGCAAGTTAGTAATATATGTTGCTAACAAATCGACATTTCGTAGCCAATAAGAATGGCGAGATCATGTTTCGCCTTTGTTATTGGCTGCGAAATGTTGATTTCTTAGCAAGACATGTTACTAATATTGGTGTAAACGCGCCGTTAGTGAATGAAAAACTTTCTATAAATAGTCAATTTTTTCATAAAACTAATAATAAATAAGTGTTTCATATGTTACACTTAAGTAGAAACATTGTATATTTTGGAAATAAAACGTAGCACCTTTTTCACAGAAAACATTTATTTTTTCTAAATATACATTTCAGTCGCCAAGCGACCATCTTCAGTAGTAGATACGTATACGTACGTATACTGAAATGTACATTTAGAAAAAATAAATGTTTTTTGTGAAAAAGGTGCTACGTTTTATTTCTAAACATACTTTCACAAGCTCCAACTCCCCGTTACTGTATATTTTGTATTATAAAATTTTGCAAATCAAATTCGTGTTTTTGAATCTAGAAATATGCATACCTTATGTTGTAAAAAAATATTACGCACACATATTGTTCGTTGTTTTGTATTTATTTGTTTCTTTGTTCCTATTCTCTTTCAATTTTTGTCCCTATATTTGTATTTATTTGAATCTACAAATATTCATACACCTTATCGACATTTCATAAATTGAAAATATTGACTACACTCTCTATTTTCGTTTGCTAATTTAATGTTTGTACATCCCTGCTTCTGCTGCAAGAAGGACGTTCGATTGTCGTGATGGAGTGCGACCGGTGAGTGTTTAACAGCAATCACGATCCGTAAGTTGTCACTTCTGGTGCCCACCTCCTCAGACTGGGGCGCTCTTCTCCTTCGGCACTTGTGCTTTATCATCCGAACAAATTCACTTCTGTTTGTTTTTAATCCAATTATCGCCTCCGATGAACAGAGCGGGATTAGGCTCGACATCCTTGATCGGGCACGACAGCAGAAGGTGATTTCTTAGCCACCTCTGCCAGGTATAAAATGCAACGTCTTCAGTTACTAATTATGACATTTACAATCTGTCCTGTGCAGTAAATGGCTTGAGAGGGAATATTGATGTTTAAACGCTTGGATGCAGTCATAATCGAGATTTTGTAGATAATTTTGCAGGGAAAATCATATGAAGTTCTAGATTAAAAATAATGATCAAATTTTCTATATTTGTTAAGTATCTATTAGAAACTGGAAAAATCTGAATTCACCCCATCATTAGTTTTTCCGGATATTGGATTCAAATTGCTACAATAATGCTAAACCCGGGTGCAAATATAATTTGAGAGTTCAAATTATTTTTAGAATTTTTTATTTTTCGGTTGTAAGTATAGTGTTTTTACTTGAAATTGAAAATCTACCTACGAAGGGTGTTTGTTGCGCTCCATTGTGCGAACGGAATTTTATGACGGGTAATGGCAAGAGAACAGAGTCCAGAGCCGGCATCAGAAAATGCAGATTCAGTGCCCCGTAGAAAATTAACATTAGTGATTCAATATCACTAAATTGTATTTTTCATTGTATTTTTAAGTGTACATATAATTAATTGTGTTTTACAAATGTAGTTAAAATTTCATAGAAAATTTATATACAGTATGATTCGCGAAACAAATAACTTAAGTTACCCATAACATTATTGACTTGCTCATTGCGTTAAAAAATTAACGACGTTAACATCAGTTATTTTTTTTCATGAATCGTAATGTAACAAGCAAATATTATTCCGCACAACTAGATTAATCGCTATCACTTTCAGTTTGAACATTAATAATTAGATTTGGTACACTAAGCGTCCTATAATCGTTCTCAATTTTAATCACATGATCGATACAGGTTTTCCAAATGGTACTTGCAATGTTGTTGCATTCTCGCTGAACAAGTTGAATTGTTTCTTCACTCATTTTGGGATGTGCATTATTTTTCCGCAAATTTCTTTTTAAAGTTGACCATATCAGCTCAATTGGATTGAAGATACAGTAATAAGGTGGACGGTGTAACACTTGGTGACTAAATTCTTCTGCCATCTTAGGAACCACAAACGTTTTTTTGAAATTTAGTTTTTTATTAGTTCTAATGATGTTTTTTTCTTTGCACTTAAGGGAATAACAATACCATTTTGAAATCAAAAATCCGCAATATCGCTTTTCTTGGAAGCGGTGGTTGGGATTTTATTAATTTGCTTTGAGTGGTAAGTTGCATTATCCATTACAATTATTGAGTTATTGGGTATGTAGGGCAATAATAGATTGCGAATCCAATTTTCAAATAATTCGGCGTTCATATCCTGATGATAGTCTAACGAGCTTGATGCAATATTCTTGGCTGATAAGAGCAAACTATTTGACACAAAACCTGCGTCTCCTCCTGCATGAAGAATAACAATTATTTTTCCTCTATTGCACGGTGCTCTAAGGTGATACTTATTTGTATTATCGACCCATCCCTTGGAAACGACGTCGTGAGTATCGAACCATGTTTCATCCAAATAAATTATCGATGTCCCTCCATTTCTATATTCGTTTATTTTAGATAAATATTCTAATCGCTCTCTTTGCAATCTCGGCGATTCCATGATGTCAATTGGTTTATCTAAAGATTTATACTTAAAACCCTGACTTAGTAGGTATTTATACAAAGTAGTTTCCTTATATGGAAAATCATTTCCAAAAGTTTCCAAAATAAATTGGGCCGCGGGAACGTTACCTAATTTATAAGAATTGTAAATTATATTTTTGATCCTCTTGGCGATGGCATCGTCTATTTCGGTAAATTTGGAACTTATTCTTCTTTTCCTTTCTAGCGGTCCTTTCGTAATTATTCTCCAAACCGTTGAATATGATATTCCTGTCAGAATGGAAATTCTTTGCAGTGGAGATGCATGATTCTCGCTTATAAGGGTGTTATAAATATTTACGACTATCCTTTTAGTATCAGTTGACAGAAAGGCATGCTTTATGTATCTCTGATTTTCATTTTCGATAGTTGATGTGTCCATTTGATGAAGGTTGTTGGAATCAATTTGAGAACACCTTCCCTCTGTAGACTGTCGAAGGGATTCTTCAACATCACTTTCGGAATGGCTTCTTTCCTCGCATAATTGAAATAGATCTTCGAACTGAGTGTCATTATAAATTGATGAAATAATTGTTGCAGTTTCACTCAACGACGTTTCCATCTTAAAAAACTCTACCTTTTCACAAGTTTATAAATGATAATATGCACACGTGTGTAAAATGAGTACTGTTGCAATGTAAAGGTTAACACCGACTGAAAGGCAGATGTAGACTATTTGAGAAAAAGACTATTTGAGGCAGCCTTAACTGATTGTCTACCTGGACTGCATATTCGCCCAGCAATTAAGGTACAATGAACCTTAATTGCATGGGCGAATGTATAATCCTTTTAAGACCGTTTCCTAGGTGACGGCTCTTAATTATCTACTGGCGTCTGTAGTCTTGTAATTATATCGAATTGTAAAACTGTAAAAAGAATTACGTCCGCAGACTCATAAAAACGATGCACTAAAGATTATTGAATTCAATTTAATTAATAAATTATGTTTATATTATGATCATAGTGATATAATTGTGTATATATCGAAGAGAAAACAATTAAGTAGCATCTTCGTCGAAAGTAAATTATTTGGTTACGTTTCTGGACGCCCGCCTCTTCGCAGCACGCCATACAATGGAGAACCCTTGACCGTAATAAACCCTCATTGCAGGTACATGTTCAATTTCAAGTGAAGACACTATACCTTGCGTTTTCTTTCAGGTGATTGAGTCGTGAAAAATGCAGACGATTTTCCCATTACGGAGAAGAACGGAATTCCATAACGAAGCATGAAACTTCCTCTTTAAGTGCGTCCGCCGCGCGAGAATAGCAACACAAAAAAATATATTGCGAAGCCGTGATTGATGATTACAAAAAGCAACGTTTCAATAGTGCAAATTTTCCCACAAATCTGGAACAATGGCTGCGTTTCGAATGGATTTCTACGCTCTAAGCGGCTAATTACATATACATTAGAAACCGTTCTCGGCTCGCGGATAACCGCGCAAGAGCGAATCGAAAATCGCGATAAATATTTATGAGGCAGGTAAACGCAGCGCAAACAATCCCCGCGGAAATAATCAACAGCAGCGGCAGCAACAACAACAACAACGGGAACGGGACAAAATTGCAGAGTTAATATAATTTCCGCCGCGGGCGATTTTCAATTGGCGGGATGATTGATGCGTCGACGTTGGGGTGCAAGGGTCGTGCCTGATGAATCGCTATTGGAAAGCGTTTGATGTCCGGGGCGGATGCGAAAAAACGGGAGAAAAGCGGGAACGAGCAGGGAGAGGGCCATTGAAATGCGATTTTTCCCCGTCGATGTGCAACCTGTTGCCAGGATCGGGTTCGATTTCGGGACGTGACCGTAATTCAATGGGTTTATAGCCCCGGCGCGCTTCGATTATGCATTTGCAATTGAAAAAAGGTCCCCCCATTCAACAGGTACGTCGATGGCCGACGGACTCCGGCCTGTTGCACCCTCCCGAAAACCCTCCGCGTTACACCGAAAAACTGCAGCGTTATACTCTAATTTTTCTAAACTGGCGTTCACGTCATCAAACAGCTGTGTTTTTTCGTACCAACGTGATTGTTTTCAAGAATATGCATAACAATAGTTTAAGAATCGAAATTAATCTGAGGATCATTTGTTACATAACACTGATCACCGGTGGTTATAAATAACTAATCGGTGTATTAACTGCGGACACAATTTTCGCCTGCCAATCATGATATGTTGGCGGCCGTGATATTTTTTCAGCGACGATGCCAAATCTTTTTCACTAACACATGCTCATACATGTGTGTATAACCAAACTTCTTTGACGTTTAACTTGTTACATTTAATCGATTATTACAACGCATATTTTGCCATTGTAGATGTTAAACCATAACCACAAGATTGATATCTGTACGATAAACGGCAGAGAAGTCGACGAATTTGATACGAACTGTCGCACAAAATTGCACGGGCGCAACAGCTGATTGCAGCCATTTTTAAATACCCAGGACAGCTGGCAACCTTGTAAAATTGTGTCATCATTATTATGATATTAATTAGATGACTTGAACGCCAGTTTTGAAAAATTAGAGTATAGCTTCGTATATCGACACGCCGATGCTGAGGCTCAAACGCGCTCCATTGCAGGCACAATGGGATGATGGATTTGCCTTTTTCGGCCAATTTGGTTGCTCCGAAGCCGTTACGGATTTAAAAGCAATTCGACGCCGGGAGTAATCAATTTTTTCTGCCGTCCTAATTTCTGGCCTTGGGGCTCCTCCTTCGATCTTTTGACTTTTATTAATTACAGGACGAGCATTATGCGGGACGTTATGGCACACCTACGACCCACCGAATCGATGATTGATGATCTTCATTCGACATAAGCGCGACAACTAACTCGTGCCAGCAGCAATAAAAGCGCAAAACTATAATTTGGACTACCATAACGATAATACTTTATTGCAAACTTGTGCATCTCCAAGATTACCCCAAGATTTGGTAGTGATGACTAATGATGATGAATTAGAGAAGAGGTTATGTAATCAAAACAATATTGTTACTAACGTAAATAATTAAGCTTTCACATTGAAGCATAAAAGAAAATTGGTTAACAATATGTTTAATATTATTAAACAAATTATTATGTTTAATATTATTAAACAAATTAATATGTTTAATATTATTAAACAAATTAATGTTTAATATGTCACCGATCCGATGACATTTAATACTGTTGCTGGACTGGATACACTAGATATTGGTTTTAGCAAGTGCACATTTATTGAAGCTTTTAACGTTATAACATGCTCTATGTGTTGTCAATATGGACATTATGCTAAATTCTGTAAAAACAATGCGGCCTGTGGGTTCTGGTCTGGACACCATGAGAGCAAAGACTGTCGAAATGAAGGTAACAATAGCTGTACAAACTGTATCAAAAGAAATAACAATCTTAATTAAAATTTGGAGACTTCTCACACAATATGGAATTCTGGTTGTACCTGTTATAAAGCAATTATAAACATGACACTGAGAAAATTTGATTATGGCAATCACAAATATCAATTAAATATGCCATTATATTATTTAATATCCAGAGATTATTGACCAATAAAGGCCAATTAGTACAGTTCATCAAAGATAAACGGGTATAAATATAACTGATGAAATTTTGGATTGTGAATTGTATGTTGAAAATTTTAATATCGTAAGATGTAAGTCACATAGTCGTCATACTGGAGGTATAATATGGTGTGTACATAAAGATATTGAGTTTGAGATCATACTTCATAGACAAATCGATAGGTCTACGTGGTTGCTTGGAATTAAAATTTGCAACATTAATATAATCTGTCTATATAGATCACTATCTTCTAGTGAGGCAGTTTTTGTTGTCCAAATGCAATCAATTATGGATGATTTAATTGAAACTAGAGGGAAATATATTGTACTTGGTGACTTTAACATTAATGTGAAGGCTAAAACATGTTATTCAACAAAGTTATTGAACATAATGTTGGAAAGGGGTTTGAAACAAATTGTAAATGGCTTTACACGCATTACAGCAATAAGTAAAACTTTAATTGATTTGTCTTTCACATTATCCGCATTTATTGCAAAAGATTTAGATCTGCCGAAATTGACGGATAATTTAATATTAATGATTAATAAGAAGAATCATTTATATGGGCTGAAAGTTCTACCTATACCTAATAAAATAATAAAATACCGTGATTTAAACTCCTCGAGTAGTCTAGACTTTATTAATAGGTTGGAGAGTATGAACTGGCCTAACGAGGCAGTTGGTTTAACATTAATGTGATGGTCGATGAGTTGTGTGTAAATGTCCAAAGAGTGTTGGATGACACCGTCCCGTATAAGTCTATTTGTGTTTCTTCGTCAAATAATAAATGGTATGCTCTAGAAATAAAACAATTGTCTCGTCAAAGAAATGCATATTACCATGAGGCAATCCTATTTGAATCTCCTGAGAAGTGGGAAAGGTATAGAGTTAGTCGAAACTTAGTGACAAAAACAATAAAAAATAGACGTAAACAGTACTTCGTCAAAAAAATTAAACTCAACAGAAACAATCCAAAGAGCATGTGGAAAGCGATCAAGAATGCAATGCACAAATCTGAAATTATCGCTTCCACCAAGATGATTTTTAATGTTGTGACAGTGACGGATGATAGGGCAATTGCTGAGCGTTATAACTAGTTTGTTGTTGATAGTTTAGGCTATATTGTTAATAAGAATCCAATGCCCTTCACATTAGTACCTGATAGCGAGCGTATAAATTTGGGCTGTCCACAATCTAGATTGATAACAGTCTCTAGTGAGGAAGTTTCTCGTGCCATACGGTAAATTAATAAAATGTTCTCTACTGAAGAAATCAATGGAGAGCTGACAGTAATGGTATTTTTACATTTTATTTTATTTTTATTTTTATTTTTATTTTAACAGTATTTTCGTTATAAACAAATTAACAATAATTATTAATAAATCAATATCTGAATTAGAATTTCCTAAAAGATAGAAAAATAGTATTGTTGTGCCAATACCGAAAATAATACATGCAACTAAACCAGGTGATTTCCGACCAATAATTTTTGTCCCTTTTCTCGAAAAGATGTTGGAATCTATTGTTTATAAACAACTACTAAAATATATCGAAGATTACAGAATTCTAATTCAACAACAATCTGGATTCAGAAAAAAGCATGCATGTCAGCGTTGCAGTGAGTTACTTCAAGATGAAAGATGTGGACTGATTCGAAAGAAAATGTGGTGGTTGCTGTGTTTATTGACTTTCACGATGCATTCGAACCTATTGATAGGTGTTTATTGTTACAAAAACTCTGGAAAATGGGCGGCAGTGCTGAATCGTGCCAGTGGTTTATGTCTTATCGGTTAGAATGAACTCAAAGTACAAAAATTGGAAATTATGTGTCAAAGCCAGTAGCTAATCTGCATGGAGTGCCGCAGGGTACTATTTTAGGTCCGTTATTGTTTACCTGTTATATAAATGATATTGGTGCTTGTTTTAACGGTGCCTTTTTTATTAACATTTTTGCGGATGATACATTTATGGCTGTTGAGGGTAACAATGTTCATGGAGCTATTGAAAGATTGAATCTGGCTCTGAAAAACTTCGAAGTATGGCTGGACAATAATTACTTAATCATCAATACTGACAAATCTAAAGCGATGATTCTAGGGTCTCATCATCATGTTAATGTGGAGCCTATTTGTCTCTGAAAAACTTCGAAGTTCTGAAATATGGCTCTGACAAACTTCGAAGTATGGCTGGACAATAATGACTTGATCATCAATACTAACAAATCTAAAGCGATGATTCTAGGGTCTCATCATCACGTTAATGTGTAGCCTATTCGTCTCTGAAAAACTTTGAAGCTCTGAAAAATGTCTATGAAAAAACTTCGAAGTATGGCTGGACAATAATTACTTGATCATCAATACTGACAAATCTATAGCGATGATTCTAGGGTCTCATCATTATGTTAATGTGGAGCCTATTCGTCTCTGAAAAACTTCGAAGCTCTGAAAAATGGCTCTGAAAAACTTCGAAGTATGACTGGACATTAATTACTTGATCATCAATACTGACAAATCTGAAGCGATGATTCTAGGGTCTCATCATCATGTTAATGTGGAGCCTATTCGTCTATGAAAAACTTCGAAGCTCTGAAAAGTGGCTCTGAAAAACTTCGAAGTATAGCTGGACAATAATTACTTGATCATCAATAATGACAAATCAAAAGCGATTATTCTAGGGTCTCATTATCATGTTAATGTGGAGCCTATTCATCTCTGAAAAACTTCGAAGCTCTGACAAATGGCTCAGAAAAACTTGGAAGTATGGCTGGATAATAATTACTTGATCATCAATACTGACAAATCTAAAGCGATGATTCTAGGGTCTCATCATCATGTTAATGTGGAGCCTATTCGTCTCTGAAAAACTTCGAGGCTCTGAAAAATGGCTCTGAAAAACTTTCGAAATATGGCTGGACAACAATTACTTGATCAACAATACTGACAAATCTACAGCGATGATTCTAGGGTATCATCGTCATGTTAATGTGGAGCCTATTCGTCTGCTGGGATTTTTTTTAAATATGCCGACAGTTTAGAATACTTGAGGGTAATAACTGTATAACCAAATGTGTCCAAAGAATTAATTAATTTCGTCTTTTGTGTCCAAATTTTAATTTGTCAACTAGGCTCATTATATATAGAGTAGAAGATTTTTCTTTCCTGAAACTTTTAATTATTCTGAAAAACAACTTTTGATTCCCACCTTTGCTTTCTTATTTTTTTCTTTCAATATCCTCCCAACTGTTTTTCTTTGCTTCAGTTATCGTTTCGTCAGCTTTTTTATTTTGGACTCTGAATGCGTTTACTTCCCTGTGTCTTGACAAATATCTTTCCCGTGTCTGATGTCACCTCCTCTTCTCTTCTCTGTGTTTGACAAATATTTTTCTTCTCTGTTTTTACTTCCTCGTTCATTCTTCCCGTCCAGCAAACTGTGTGTTTTTACTTATATCCCAATTTCGTAGTTCCATATGCTTCCTTTGCCACTTTTCTTAAATATTGTTTGACTTATTTATATTCATATTGAATTCTCTTGCTGAATGTTCTCTGTATTTGTCTCAACAGCCCTCCTCTTGCAATTTGTGGACTTTTATATGTCTTGACAAATGTCTTTCCTGTGTCTGATGTCACCTCCTCTTCTCTTCTCTTTGTTTGACAAAATATTTCCTCCTGTGTTTGACAAATATTTTTCTTCTCTGTTTTTACTTCCTCTTTCACTCTTCCCGTCCACCAAACTGTGTGATTTTTCTAATATCCCAATTTCGTAGTCCCACATGCTTCCTTTGCCACTTTTCTTCAACATTGTTTGACTCATATGAATCCATATTGAATTCTCTTGCTAAATTGTCTCTGTATTTGTCTCGACAGCCCTCCTCTTGCAATTTGTGGACTTTTATTTTATCTTGCTCTGGTTTGGTTCTTCGTACCTTTGGTTTAGTTCTGGTTCTCTAACTTGTGTTATGTATATTACTAGTAAATGGTGATCGCTTCCTATTTCCGTACTTTTTTGGAGTCTTAGATGTGCAATTTTGCTTTTATTTGCTCTCTCCGTGATGAGATAGTCGATTGTAGACTTTTCGTTTCTGGTAGGCATCCCTCTTGTATACCTGTGGATGCTTTTGTATTGGTAAAATGTATTTGTTTCAACCAAGTTGTTTTTCATGCAAAACTCAATTATTTTCTTGCCATTCCTATTTAATTCCTTTTCACCATACTTTCCGATAACTTCACAATATTTCTCTGCCATGTTGACTACCCTTCCTGTTAGATCCATCTGATTTTCCATATGTGTTTTGCATCAGTTTCCAGAACTCCTCTCTCGCTTCAACCTTTTCGTCTTCGTTAGAACTATATGCTACAATTATTCGGTATTTCTGATACCTACTCTGTTTCATTTCTACTACGAGTATTCTTTCTGAAATGAATTTAACTTCTCTTAACTGATTTTTGTAGTATTTTGCCAGGAGACAACCAATTCCTGCCTGTGGTCTGGTATTTTCTGTGACTCCGGTGTACAACAATGTATATCCCAATCTATAGACCAATCCCAATTCATCCCAATCTATAGACCATTACATGTTTTCTTAGTTTCGGGACAGCTAATATTTTTATACTTCTGTCTGCCATTTATCTTACGATTTCCTCTTCTTTTCTAATGATTCCTCGCACATTCCAAGTACCTTTTCTTTTCATTTTTCTGTCTCGTTTATATTTATTATTCACATGCATCTCAGTTTTCCGGTGTTTTCTTTCTCCTTCTGTTTGTATTTTTCCATGTGATTGTCCTCGTCTGTTGCTTTTGTCTTTATCCCGCTGCCATTCTCCATTTTTTCTGTTTGTTTTTTGTAACTTCACCTATGATTTCCATGCCCTTTACTGATTTATCCCAACCATATCTCTGTCTATTTATTTCAATTTTCTTGTATCCAATTCTTACATTCTTCCATTTAGCCTTTTCTTCCCTAGCTATGATTCTAATTTCTTTTTCTTCCCTGGTTAAGTCGTTTACTATGTATATCCTTGTGTTTTTCAAAGTACTTTTTTCCTACATAATTTGTTTCTTCATTTCTCAAGACTCTACTTCCACTATTAGAATTCGTGTCTCTTTGTTCATTATAAAAGCTTTCTCAATCTATGCTTTCATTTTCAGATTTTCCGCTAAGAAAGTCTCCACATCTTTTTGTATCTGTGTTTCGTTTAGAGTTATTCCCGTGATTACAATGTTGTTTCTCCTCTTTAGTTTTTCATCTCTTTCTGCTCGTTCTTTCAATTATTCAACTCTGCTAACTAGCTCCTGCTTTTCTTGGGCCCATTCTTCTTCTTTACTTCTCATGTCTTGTTTTAACTCTCATATTTCTTCTTTAAGTGCATTTGTATTCTTCGCCATTTCGGTAAATATATTTCTAATTATGTCCATTATAAAATTATCCATGATTTTATCGTTCATTAGGCTACCTCGATTTATTTCTTCCCGTTCTTTATTGATATTAATAATAATTAATAATTAATCTATATTAATACTACGCCACAAGCAGGGTGGATGTACACATGTATTGCGATGCTTTTTGCTAAACTTCCTAATCTAAACTAACCACTGAATTGAAAATTGTGCAATGAAGACCTTTTAAGGGATTCCAAACTGCCCGTGAAACAGACGCTGTTTTGATCGGAATAACTAATAAATTTTTCAAGGATCGAAGCATCCGGTAATCTATTAGAAAAAAAAACAGTATGTAAATCATCTGCAATAGATCCTATACCGTTCACCGCAATTACCTGCGCTTACGCATTAACGCCATCATTACCGCAATAAATCACAGCTCGCCCGCGTTTACCACTCTTTCTCTTCGGCCGATGGCTGGAATCAATTGGGTCGATCCGCAGAGGCCGGTAAATCGCCTTCTCCCCTCGTCCATCAGCGGTTTCACGGCACGAAACCATATATTTTTAAAGTTAATGACCATAATCCGCGTAAACTGCGCCGCATGCTTTAGCACCTTCGGTGACTATAAATCAAGGTAATTATTCTATTAATAAAACGATTTTACATATCCGCGGACGGCGCCGTGCGCGGTGCTTAATTAGCGGTCACTGAGCACGAGCACCTCTGATATCGAGACGTTGCAGGTGAGACGACCTAATACGAATTGCTAATTACCTGAGTACAGTTCAGTCACGGCCGTAAACTCCTGGCGAAGTATCCGAGTTGAGCAAGTAGGTATTGAATCAATTGTATAACTAAGAAGCACCAAGTGGTTAACCGGCACAAAGAAAAATCGAGTAAATGTTGCATGGAAGATTTAGGATTTGCTAATAACGTCCAAAGATAACACGTACAAAGATGAAGATAAAAACTCTATTACATTTTGAATGGAGAATGTAACAATTATAATGTATACATTAATTTGTAGGTTTTGAATAAATGCTGGGGTAGATTAAAGTTTTTTTCCTATCAGTACACATATTTAGAGTAATTTGCTATAAGTACGTATTATGTTTTGTTTTTCAATTTTATGATAAGTACCAATAACCAAAGGAGGAAGTAATAATGGAGGACAAAAAAGTCAAAGGGGAATCCTTGATAAAATTCGAGCATAAAATGAATGAATTCAATCTAGAGAACCAGACACTGTTCTTCGGAACAATAAAACAGCTCAAACAAACGAATGATAGCCATGATGACCATAGTGACCATGAAAAACCATGATGAGCATAAAGGACAAAAATGGAAATGTAATTAATGACGAAATGAAAATAATGCATAGGTGGAAACAATACGTTGAAGTACTAACAATTACAGAAGCAGAAGGGATAGAGGAAGAAGAAAATTTCGACCAAGAAGTAGTTGAAACGGAAGAGGCAGAAGGAATACAAGCGGAAAAGGAAATGGAGCAATCATGAGAAAGAAAATGGCAAGGCACTAGGAGTGAATGAAATAGCAGAAAAGCAAGACAATAGCAGAAATAGCAGATAAAGGAGCCAGAAAAATAGGACATCACAAAACTAGGAGAGCTATTAAATGAAATAATAAAAGAACCCCATAAAGAATAGAATACAGGAATAGTTCTACCAATATATGAAGCTGGAGATAACAGGAACTATAACAACCACAGAGGGATTACGCTAACAAGGGTCTCAGGAAAAATCTACAGGAATTGTTCAACCCATATATGAAGTACATCGTGATGCAATAATGCACCTAGTTTAATTATGTTGGGAAATGAGCTCAGTAGGTAACTAGAGCAATCAATGTTATGATTGCTTAAGGTTACCTATGGGCTGTTGTAAAGAGCTGACAATGAATAATGGTACAAGCTGCCCTCATTGATGAAGAGAGGGAACCCGAAGTTTTTTCGTAGCTTAGTCATTAGAACTAGAGTAGTCTGTATATAGATGTCAAAGTGTATACACACAGTTATAAGTTAATAAACGAACTTTATGTTCTTCATGATATGAAAGACAAGAGAGACTATAATACCCCTAATAAAGCGGGATTACGCTAACATGTATGCCAAGGAAAAATCTCAGCCAGAATAATAGAAAAGAGAATAAGAGCGATGATAGGTAAGAGGATAGAAGACAACCACTGCAGGTTCTGAAAAGGAAGAAGCACGCAAGACCTAATATTTCTCATTAGACAAATCGGTGAAAAAAGTATCATCATCATGAAGAATAGAGAAGTTCATATTTGTATCGTAGATTTGAAGAAATTCTTTTACTCAATAAAAAGAGAGAACACATGGAAAGAGCCAGAAAGGTACCTCATTCTTTTCTACCTCTTTCCATGTGTTTCTCTCTTTTTATCCCGTTAAATGCTTTCTTCAAATCTACGATACATATATGTACTTCTCTATTCTTCATAATTAAAAATAAAACGAAGATAATTAAAGTTATAAAAGCAATGTACAAAACCCCTTTCTTATTTAGCTCTTTCCATATGTTCTCTCTTAATATCCTGTCAAAAGCTTTCTTCAAATCTATGATACAATGTTTTATGACCATGACCAGAATTTTATATTTATTTTATATTTATATTTTATACCAGAAGTAGGTAAACCAGAAAAAGACGGAAATAATCAAAGTTGTAATAACAATGTACAAAAGCAATAAGAACACAGTGAGGACCAATAACGAGAATCAGAACATTTACACATAAGGAGCAAAGTATACAGCAAGAATTTAGAAATAGAAGTCATAGAGGGAGATATCAGGGAAGGATTTACACATAAGGAGCATAGTGTACAGGAAGAATTTAAAAATTGAATCCATAGATGGAAACATCTGGGAAGGATTAATGACACTGTTCGGACTCATAAACTGAATGAAACCTTTTAAGAAAACTTATATCTTAAAATCTGAGGGTAAGAACTAATGCATTTTATATGCGAATATTGAGTGATATTTCGGTGGTGCTTATACTCATTTCAATGCACGAGTTTTGTCGAAAACAATGTCAAAATCTATCGAGTTTTTATCTTCAGCTGTAATTTACAACAGCATCTGTTGAAATCTACTATATTTTCTGAAGTGTACTCCAAATCTGTAAAGTTTTTTGCATTCTTGCACCAGATGTGCAATTCTGTAAAGTTTCTTGCACCGGATGTGAATATCTGTAATACTCCCTGAAACTTTCGAAAATTGACATATTTTCCAGATAACTCTGCATATATGTTACATTTTTAATTGATTTTATATAATTTATTAAATTTACAAAAGCATCTGTCAATTTCTGTTAATGTTTGTGAAATTTGCAACTATACCAATCGAAATCTGTCGTATTTATTTGCCACTTTCAAAATATTAGCATCAGCTGTGAAAATACGTACAATTTCTAACTGCAACTATCAAAATCTGCCAAATTCAGAAATGTACTAGCCAACCCTCTTTTCAAAATATTGAGTGCAGTATCAAAAATTGTCTAATTACCTCCAGTTATGATTTATTTTAAATCTACCAAATTTTGTTAAGTGTACTCCAAATCTGTAAAGTTTCTTGGATTCTTGCACCAGATATGAAATTTTGTAAAGTTTCTCGTACCCGATGTGAAAATCTGTAATACTTCTCGAAACTGTCGAAATATTACACATTTTTCAGATAACTCAATGGCAATATGTTACATTTTCAATGAAAATATTCAAATTTATTAAATAATTAAATGCAGTTAGCAAAATCTTTCAATTGTTGTCAAATTTACAACTATAACAATTGAAATCTATCATATTTGGTTGTCACTCTTAAACTATAACGAATTACAATCATTATATCGTCATCATCATTGTATCAGATTAGCATTAGCTATAAAATATCGTACAATTAATTCATAACTTCAATTGTCAAAATCTGCCAAATTTTCTCAAGTGTTCTCGAAATCCGTGATTTTTTTTGCACCAGATGTGAAAATCTGAAGTACTTCACAAAACTGTTGAAATATGACATATTTTTCAGATAACTCAATGGCAAATATGTTACATTTTCAATTGAAATTGTTAATTTTTTTTAAATATTCAACTGCAACTGTGAAAATCAATCAATTTTACAACTATAACAATTGAAATATGTCATATTTTCTTGTCACTCTCAAACTATAATGGATTACAATCATTATATCATCATCATCATCATTAGATTATTATCACATGTAAAACTTTGTACAATTT
Source organism: Othius punctulatus (assembly GCA_951805005.1). Lineage (NCBI taxonomy): Eukaryota > Metazoa > Arthropoda > Insecta > Coleoptera > Staphylinidae > Othius > Othius punctulatus. The sequence continues at coordinate 20,659,891 of OX638146.1, forward strand.
ATAACTTTAAGTGTCAAACTCTGCCAAATTTTTTGAAGTGTTCTCCAAATCTGTGAATTTTCTTGTATCATGTGAAAACTTGTAAAACTTCTCGAAACTGACGAAATCTGACACATTTACCAAATAACTCTCCAAATATTTTACACTTTCAAATGAATTTATTGAATTTATAAAATTGTCATAATCATCCGTCTATTTCAATTAATTTTTGTTAAATTTGCAACTGTACTCATCGAAATCTGTCATATTATCTTGCCACTTTCAAAATATTGGCATCAGCTATGAAAATACCTACAATTTGTGACTGCAACTATCAAAATCTGCCAAATTCTGAAGTGTACTATCCAACCCTCTTTTAAAAATGTTGCGTGCAACATCAAAAATTTGCTAAATACCTCCAGTTATGATATATTTTTTAAACCTACCAAATTTTGTTAAGTGTACTCAAAAACTGTAAAATTTCTTGCATTCTTGCGCCAGATTTGAAATTCTGTAAAGTTTCTTGCACCAGATGTGAAAATCTGTAATACTTCTCGAAAGTTCCGAAATCTGACATATTTTCCAGATAACTCTCCAAATATGTTACATTTTCCATTGAATTTATTGAATTTATTAAATTTTCAAATGCATCTGCCAAAATCTATCACTTTTCGTTAAATTTAAAACTATAACAATTAAAATCTGTCATTTTTTCTTGTCACTTAAACTGCAATGGATTAGTATCAATTTGCTGTAAAACTCTGTACAATGTATAACTTAAACAGTCAAATAGTCTGAAGCGTACTCCAAATCTGAGAAGTATCTTCAACCAGATGTGAAATTCTGTAATACGTATCGAAACTGACAAAATATGACATAGTTTTCAGATAACTAAATAGTAAATATGTTACATTTTCAATTGAAATTGTTAAAATATATTAAATTGTTAAAATTTATTAAATTTTCAAATGCAACTGTCAAAATATATTAATTTATGTCAAATTTACAACTATAACTATTGAAAACTATCATATTTTCTTGTCCCTCTAGAACTACAATAAATTACAATCATTATATCATCATCATCATCATCATTGTATCAAATTAGCATTAGCTGTAAAACTCAAAATATTAGCATCAGCTGTGAAAATACGAACAATTTGTGACTGCAAATATCAACATCTGCCATATTCTTGTCACTCTCATACTACAATGGATTAGTATCAATTAGCTGAAAACTCTGCACTATTTATAACTTCAACTGCCAAAATCTGCCAAATTTTCCGAAGTATTCTCTATATCTGTGAAGTTTCTTGCACCAGATGTAAAAATCTGTAAAACTCCTCGAGACTGACTGACTGATATGTCGAATTCAGACATATTTTCCAGATAAATATGCCGATATGTTACTTTTCTATTGATTTTTTTTAATTTATCAAATAATGAAAAGCATCAGTCAAATTCTATTATTTTTTATCAAATTTGCAACTATATCGAAATCTGTCGTATTTTCTTTGCCACTTTCAAAATATTAGCACCACATGTGAAAATATATCCAATTAGTAACTGCAACTGTCATAATCTGCCAAATTTTGAAGTGTACTATCCAAACCTTTTTTCAAAATTTTGAGTGCATCATCAATATTTATCAAATTACCCAGTTGTGATTTTTTTGTTGAAATTTAACAGAGTGTTCAACTGAGCTTCTGATTTTATGTTTTATCTTGTGTTTGTATAAGATCTAGTAGTGACAGTCGTACACCTGCGTTCTACTGAGCTTCTAAGGTTCTGGATTACCTTTTTAGTATCAAGACGTAAAATTCTTGCACTAATTGAATGTTGATTCAACCTTCTGATGTTCGGAGAGGCCAGTTTCTTGCAGACCTCTTCATATACCGACTATAACAAATTAGCTATTATACTATTATTACTATTACTATTATGTTATACTATACTAACTTTCAATCTTGTTTCTGATGTTAGAGATGATAAAGAGAAGCTTTTGATGTTTGTGCAGCATAGCCAGTATTAGGCAGATCTCCATTAGTATCGTAAATGGTGATTAGATCAAATATAAGAATTATGGAGTGTAACTTCTAATTCTTCTTCATAAGTCTTCCTTACTCATTTTTCTCTTCTTGTTCAGTCTTGGACCATCCACTTCTAGATATAGGCCTCTTCTTTCTTCCACTTCTTATTCAGTCTTGGCAAATTCTGAAGTATACTATCCAAACCTCTTTTCAAAATTTTGACTGCAACATCAAAATTTATCAATTTACCTCCAGTTGTATTTTTTTTTTTGTTAAAAATTAACTGAGTGTTCAACTGAGCTTCTGATTTTATGGTTTATCTTGTATTAGTATAAAATCTGGTAGTGACAGCCTTGCTCCTGCTTTCAACTGAGCTCCTGAAGTTCTGGATTACCTTGTATAAGTATCATGAAGTAACATTCTTGCACTAATTGAAGATAGATTCAACCTTCTGATGTTCGGAGAGGCCAATATCTTGCAGACCACTTAACAACCAATTAGTTAGCTATAACCAATTAGCTATTATACTATTATTACTATTACTATTATTCTATTCTAGCTTTGAATTTTGCTGTTAATGTTTAACATGATAAAGAGAAGTTTTTCATGTTTGAACAGCTCTAGGCCAGCATAGCCAGTATTAGGCAGATCTCTATAAGTATTGTAAGTGGTGATTAGATCAAATATAATAAATGTGAAGTGTAAGCTCTAATTCTTCTTCCTAAGTCTTCCTAAGTTATTTTCCTCACCGTATTCAGTCTTGTTCAGGTCAGTGATGATGCAGTCTTGAATAATCACTTCTGGATGTAGGCCTCTTCTTTTTCCTCTTCTTATTCAGTCTTGGCAATGCTGGATATAGGCCTCTTCTAGTTCCTTGCAAAATTTTCCTGTCCAGTGCTATTCCTATTAAAACTTTCTTATTCAGTCTTGGATCATCCACTTCTGGATATAGACCTCTTCTTTTTTCCTCTTCTTATTCTGTCTTGGCAATGCTGGATATAGGCCTCTTCTACTTCCTTTAAAAGTTTTCCTGTCCTGTGCTATTCCTATCCAAATTTTCTTATTCAGTCTTAAATCATCAACTTCTGGATATAGGCCTCTTCTTTTTTCCTTTTCTTATACAGTCTTGGCAATGCTGGATATAGGCCTCTTCTAGTTATTTGCATAGTTTTCCTGTCCTGTGCTGTTCGTATTCAATTTTTTCACGATACTATCTTTAAATCGTTTCATTTGTGGTTTCCCTGGATTTCTTTTTGTACCTCTTGGCGTTCACCATGTGCAACTCTGCGTGTCTATCTGCTTGTGTTCAGCCTAATATACGAGGCACAAAGGACCTTAGATGCTTAGATATAGATGCCAAGATAAGTTTTAATATTAGTACATAAAAATCTACACAGGTTGCAGTGCTGAAAGGTTATCAGTAGCCATTACGACCCCGGCTAATCTAATCTAATCTAAGTTTTAATATCGCCTTCCAAAATAACCCAAAAAATCCAGATGGTTTTGCGAGACTGCGCAGGGCACATACTGAAATATGCCATTAAATTGCGGTATTCCTAAAGTTGTGGATTGGTTATTTTCTGGATAATCATACACAAAGCAAGTATATTAACTTACAGCCCAGTGCGTTTCTAATATTCATATTAATATTATATGACCACCAATTTTGCTTGCCACTTATATGGAAGAAAGGTGTTGCTCACATTAGTTGTTTTTTTTTTTAATATAGGTACAATATTTACATTAAATAAGTATATTTTGTAATTTGCAACATATTTGTAAAAAAACTGTAATTAGCGATATTATCAGTTTTTGTCATAATTTCTGCGCTAACGATGTAGTTGCAAGTATTTAATATGAATATCAGACTATTTCAATTCGTGTTGTAGTAAGTTAAGTGTTTACATTGTAATAGAAAAATCTGTCGTTATGGTTTATTCCTGACATTTCTCCTTTCTGCTTTATTATTTTCGTGTGGAGTCGTGGAGTAGTAAACCCGGCGCCGCCACCTCCACCCCCGGGGGGAGGCGTCCATCACTCCGTGTCGATGCCTCCTGTATCGGTATTCTCAGCACCGGCTCCACTTCCCCACACCACCCCCGGTGGCTAATAAAGTATTTGTGTCTGCGGAACATTTGCGGGGCCGCAGATTTTATTCGTTTTAGATGGTGGAAACGTATTAAGCCGAATGTACATATTGCTACTTGAGGGGATGATTTTTTCTTGTATCGGACGTATTGCCGTCGTAAAAGTGCACTAAAAGTGTTTAGTTCTTTTTTATGCCGGCCGTATTTATTCGCGATTCCTTATCTCCGAGCCAGTGGAGCCGGGCCCCGGGCTCGCCCGGGGCCGTGGGGGGCGGCTGCGCCCCCGGGGGATGCGCTGCGGCTGGCCACTCGACCCCCATGCCGGCCACTCGACCCGTCAAACTTTCAGCGCCCCGATATTTCAAAATTTCGAGTGCCGATTCTCCAATTCATAAACACCGCTTTTAACAAGTCAATTGGTTTACATTTCGGCCCAATGCAACTCTTACGGCCGCTGCGCGCCGAGCGAAAACCGCCCCCACGTGGGGGCGGCTTTGGGGCGAGAGTCGCGCCAAACCGCCGCGGCATAAATCGCGAATATCTGTCAATTGCACTGTGATTCTATTTGCTCCCGCCTGGTTTATACAGGTAATTAAGTGTTACTTTATTGGATTACGCTCTAGTTTCGGTTGTTGCTGTTTGCCGATGATTTATTTCGCGTGTGTGTGTTCGAATACATGTGCCTGTTCGCGTATAAATACGCGTGTGTGTGTGTGTGTGCTCGCGTACGCCTTTTGAACAAGATTAATACCGATCCGGCCCCACGCGGCCGAAATAAAAACAACTGTGCGAAATTTATTGCTTTTGGCAGACTCATAAATTCGTTACTCCTAAAAAATCACCGGCAGTGATCTAAATCGCCGCAACAACAGGAAGCGTCCACTATTTTTTTTGACGGGGTGCTGATTGATGTCCGAACCGAATGCCAATGGCCAGTGAGTGCAGATGAAACGATTCCGCCTGCCCCAAATTGTGGACGCACATAATTGCGTTTAATTGCCTCATGAGATCATCTTCATTACCACTACAGTTACTCTTGCATATTCATCGCAACAGAAATATCTTTCATTGTTATGAAATACACACAATAACCGTTATGTAATCACATTTTTCGCTAGATTTGCTGAAGCCTTGCTTTTCTATTTTCCAATAGAACTGCGAAAATTTGTCCCATAGTTCATCATAGGCAAAGTGAGACCGATAAGTGAGCCCTCAATTTACGACACCTGTCAATGCCATCGTTTGCTGGCAGCTTTCACTTGCATTGTGTCTTATTTTATCGAAATTTTCTGGCATTTTATGAAAACTATCTGATATTTTACAAAACTTGAATGAATGTCTCCAACGGAAATATTGAAATTGATAATTTTTTTCTTTCAATATTCTTCTATGAAACTGGTCTCGATTTTTCTAACATTTTCTGATATTTTATAGAATATTAAATGAAGATTCGCAATTTAATAGAAATTTCATGTGTTTTACAAAAATAATTGACATGGACATTTTTTGTAATTTCCTGAACATCTATAGAATATTAAATGGCGATTCTAAAGTTTGTAAAATTTGATATATTTTATGTAAATTTAATTGTAATGTATATTTTCTATACATTTTCAGCAATTTTAAGATGTTTTTATAAAATGTAAAAGAAGATTATATGAAACTTCTCAAATTACAGAAAATTGGACGTATCCAAATTTTACAGATATTAATATATTATGTGGAAATTTTATAGTATTTTATGGCAATTTTCTGTATTTTCAATAATATTTCAGCAATTGTTAGACGTTATCTAAAGTATAATTATTAAATAAATTATTTTATCCAAATTTTATGACATTTTATGAAAACTTTCTAATTGTACAGAAATACAAAATTGAATAAATGTCTCCAAGGGAAATTTAAAAATTGCTCAATTTCTTCTTTTGATTTTATCTATGAAACAGGTCCAATTTTTCTAATATTTTCTGATATTGTATAAAATAATTAATGAAGATTCGTAATTCAGAAGAAATTTAAAAAAAATTGTACATTTCATCCAATTTCCTGAACATCTTAAACAAAAAATGAAATGACAATTCCACAGTTTGAGACAATTGATATATCTGATGTAAATTTAATGGTATGTTATGTATATTTTCTGTATATTTTTAGCAATTTTAAGCTGTTTATAAAACTTAATTGAAGCTTCTATGACAATTATTGAAAATTTATGGAAGATTTGATGAAGATTTCAAATTTTGTAGTCACTTACAGATGATAGATTCATATAAAATATGAATATATTAATGTTGGGCCACCCTTGTTTTGGACACAACCGGTCTACTGATAATAACAATATTATGTCAAAATATGAGTTATACCCGAATAGAGTGTCATACCAAACAACATCCAAATCAATGTAAACGTTCTCTTGTTATAAGCAAATTTTGTTTTTTTTCATTAACTTTGAACTTGAATACTGGCTAAACCAAATGCATTTGTATACAGATAAGTTTTGTTAAATCGTGTTTTTTTATGTCAGTAGTCTGTGCTTAAGCCATGTCCACGTAATTTAGAGACACCCTGTATATTTAGTACACCCGAAGACAATTATTCTTCTGAAAATTTACGTATTGAAGTATATGTTTTTTTCCGCTGATAATGATTAATTTGAAGCAAAACTTCAGTTTGATAAATAATTATATCAACAATAACCTATATTTATGTTATATTAGAAGATAATTCTGCAAGAAATAAATGCGAACAAATTTTGATACATCAAGATCTCTTTGTACGTATTGTAACAATTTTGTCTTATACTTATTGTTTAGAGTCGTTACTAATGTCTTTCATTTCTTCTATACCTCCATCCATTAATACCTCTGCTGTTATGGCATTGTTTGTTTTTTTGGGATATGTTGTTGTGATTTTAAGAATCTTGAACTTGAGGATTTGCCGTTACATTTCCTCTTCGTCGTCCTCTTCACCTTATTTGCTCATCAGTACATTATCAGTGCTCTTTCAAAATATTCTTTCCACGTTCTACTTACATCTTACTTTTTCTATCAGTACGTTTCCATTTCTGTCCTTGCGAGATATCATTCTGGACATGAACGCGTGTTTCTGTTGTTCAGTGGTATTGTTCTTTTCTGTAATATTCCTCAAGATTTTCGTTGTAGTTTTGTCTATAGTTCATAAAATTGCGTTGCTAATGCTATTCTACTCTGTTTCCAGATCCTACGTCTATTGAACAGTATTTAGCTTTGCCTCTAGTAGCTCCCTGTATTCATCTCTAAATGCTTCTTCTTTTAGGTTCTCTACATTTCACTTATTTGGTTTATTTCCCTTTGACTTTCTAAGATTTGCTATACTGTGTCTCACTTTCTCAGCAACTAAGCCTAGAGTTTCCTCTGTAACTTATCTATTTGCCTTGCTAATGCCATGCACTCACTTTCCAGATCCTGCGTTTGTTCAACGGTATTTAGCTTTGCCTGTAGTCGCTTTTTGTATTGATCTCTTGATGCATTGTCTTTTTGGATGATTATCACTACATTTCGCTTATTTGGATTGTTTCTTTTTGGCTCTGTAAGATTGGCCATTCTTTCGCTCACTTCCTCAACAGCTAAGTTGTCAGTTGATGAAGAATATGAATATGAATAGGATCCGAGTCGTAATTTGAGCCTCTCTATGTTCTTACATCTGATAATGAAGAAGCATATCTGTTGCTTGAATTTAAATACGCTATAGTATATAGGGTGTCCTACTGAGGATCGAAAAAATCGAAAAAAAAAAATGTTACAAATAAATTGTTTGCCTGCCTACTTTTCTACCTATGTTTCATGCTAAGTAGGTCTTGACCATAAGATTATTTTGTCTAATTTAAGCAACTCTCTACCTCTTATCGTTTACGAGTTCCCCATGCTGAGCATGATAACTGGGACACCTTGTATAATCGCTTTACTTATAAATAAGTATGAGACAACAATGTAAACGCTACCTCATGGTGAAATCCAAATACCTTCTACATTGCTTCCTTCGGACGCACTGGACTGATGAGACCCACTAGGTTGAAACCGGTTGTCCATGGAAGTTAAATGTCCAAAATAGACACCATATTTTTATTATAAATATGTGACTAATTAAAGATAATTTATTGTTTATAATAATATAGCTTATTTTGCATTGCTTATCTGTGAAGTATCAATTACAGCTGAAAACAGTGGGAGAATCTGTAGCACTTCTTCGTTTCAGTATAGAACGTTCTGTCGGATTTTCTCGCAGAGTGTAATCCAGCCCTGATCGGGGGTCAGCTCTAAAACACAACGTCGACGCTATGCCACTTAGCGGCTCCGCAGGTCCTTATTGCTCCTAGCGACGACACACATACACGAACCCACACATGGGCGACGAGAAAATACGTCAGAAGTCGTAAACCGCGAGGTCCCTTTTAGCACCGGCAGAAGCCCACAACTCCTGTCTGGGGAACGGGCGTTTCCGCTTTTACTGCGGATGTAAAGAATTGATGTTTATTATTGATTACACCGAGGGAAAAATTGAATCCAGACGGGAGAGGAGCCGGCCAAGTCATGGCGTTCGTGACGAAGCTCAATAACTCCTTGCATTCTAGCCAGCAGAATATGAATGAGTGAATGCTAGAAATATTCAATTAGCGATGGGTTTCTCTCAGTTCTTTTTTGTGAAACAAAGCTTAAGTAGCATTATTTGCCAGAGGAGGGATATGCATTATAGAAGACAAATTTCATGATATCCCAAGCCCTTGAACATTCATGAACTAGGTATATGATTGGGGCTATAAACGCAATTATTTAATAATTTATATTGAAGTTTTTTATTTATAATCAAAATTTAGTATTTTGTCTTAAAAGTTTTGCAAAAGTTAAAATATTAATAACTTGGCGAGTGTTATGCTTTATGTACAAATCCCTGATAATTTTCCAAAAAATTGCTTGTTTCAATTAAACTTTGCAATTTATAATTAAAATTTTGGTATTTATAATCAGAATTTCATAATTTCTAATAAAACCTGTAATGAAAAATTCGTAAATATATGCAGCACATTATACACTTCCCTAACTTTTAAAAGTTGAGGAAGCACACATACCGCAACTAAGTAATTAGTTTGATTGCAAATTTGGACTAATAATAATTTAATAATAATAATAATTTATTAGTGCCAGTACATAAATAGAAATAGTTTACACAAGTAAAAAAATATACACGTACAAAGTGTAAAATATAAAATATAAAATAAGGACAGTGCTAATAAATAGCAATATACAAATATCGAACCGTAAAAACAAATGTCATGAATATAAAACTGCATAAGTACTTTAGATAAAGCGTATAAACAGAAGCATACGTTTTACAGTAATATTCCATTTCATTCACGAAAACCACAAAAATTATACAAAATAGATTTAATGTAATAATTATTGAATTTTCATTATATTCTGACTTTAAATGATTTATTTTATTTTGAAAACTGAGTTAAGAATAAATTATTAATTATACTGTTGGAATCACAAAGAGGCATCACGTACCAAAATCTTCAAATTGCGCCGAGAAGGTCATTTGATATATCGTATGTCATCACTGCATAGAAATTCATTAGCATTTGTGTCTACCAATGTATTTCTATGCCACCTTATGGATAGTAACGAACAAAGCGCGGATTTATAAGCATAAAAAATTACAAAACAAGCGCTTAAACATGCATAAAAATCTTAGAAAATAAGCATATAAAATAGCATAAAGATTAGAATAAGCACACAAATGCCGAAAAAGCATGAAAAGGCATATTTTATTTTTTATGAAAATACAGAAAAATAAAACAAAACATAATTTTATTAACAAGAACGCACTATAGGTAGATAAAAGTAATATTTTAATAACATAGGTTTTGGTGTTTAATATTAATAACAATAATAATTAATATCATAAATGATTACTTCTCATTTTTAAAAGAACTAATAATTAAATGTTTTTCTAAATTTTCAACGGAAAATCCCATTCTCCTATCACTGAGCACATTTTTTAAGTGTGGAAAGCTTCCCTCCACATCCGCACTTGTAATCGGTGCATATTTAAATTTGGGTAACAATTTAAATCTTCCACGAAATATGCTTTTAAAACTGTTGATATTTTTTGTAACTCGCCAAACCCTTCATTTTTTGACAAAACTGCATCACATTTTTTTTATAATCTCTCCTATAGATCTCCGTACGTTTGAGACGTCGTTCCTAAAATCTTTATCTATTTGAAACGCATCTTCCAAAGTTGTGTCCTTTGCTTGGAGTTTATCTATCGCTTTGCTTACGAAACTGTAGTTGGTTTTTAGGAATGCTAAATTTTGTACAACCCTCAGATCTTTAAGAACTTTGTGACATTCTTCAATTGCCTCTGATACATTTTCGGAAAACTCTAACACAAGCTCCTTAAATGAATCGAAATGATCGGCATAATAGCAGGCAGCATCAAGCCACGTACCCCGTCTAGTTATAACCGGTGCTGGAGGAAGAGGTACATTTGGCATTCTTTCCCTAAAGATCTTCTTCATTAGCCATTGTGAAAAATTAATACTGAAACTTCAATAATTTTATTGGGTTTCTAACCACAGAACGTTTCTAACGAAATACAATCATAACATTCTAGATATACGTATGTAGACCATATTGTCATAAAAGTCAAGACAATTAAATCGGAAACAACTTAAATTTTTGTTATCTTATTTGGATTATGCGATTGTGCGAAAATCGTTATACTCTACACGGTTGTTAAGTGCCTAACAGAATCTCTACAATTGAAAAATCTCGGCTTCGTCTCGATTTTTCAAACTTTTTCTCGATTCTGTTATAGCGCACTTACCAACCTAATAGTGTTATATACTATAATAGGTCTGCTGACAGTTTAGTAACTTTGTTTATGTCTACACTGAAATCTCCAGCAAACACAATATTTATTTCGAAATCAAAATTCGTGAGAATGTAATCTATATTGAAATAATTTAGTTATGTTCCCCTGACGCAACTCTTGATTTAAATACTTATTGCAACTAAATCTGCAATCAGCTTCAAGAAACCATTTTATCATTATAAAACTTTCTGAATAAAAACTATTCTCTACGTCTTTGATTAATGAAGTCACAATGTGTATCAGATGTGTGCGACGAGGAAAGAAACGAATAGTCTCCTGTCAGTACGAAAATATTGTCAGGACAAAATCTAAAATGCAGATAACTTCTTAAACTCCACAGTTTTCGGCGTAAGGAACCCACATTTTAAACCGTTATTAAATTTCAATCTTTACCAGCGGAAAGGCGAGGTAATATCACTAGAAAGGTTATCGTTAATATAGAATTGACATTATAATTGGTTAGTATAATGTACAATTGACAAACTTGTCACATTCACCTGAGGAATTAATGCTCAAAGTATATGAGCCGTCGTCGTTCACGCCATTAGTAATTCAATTTCCCTAGCTAATGTGAATGCATTATTTTTCATTTACATTGTCATTCTTAATGCCGAATGAGGCACATTAATAAGCTACAATTCAAAATTAATTCACAACTTATAAAATAAATTTAACTTATACAAGTTATAAGCTCAGAATTTTAATCTGGGGCAGTGGGTCGGTAAGCAATAACAAAGGCCTCTAACAACACCACCCGAAAATTATACAAATATCTAATTCTTTGGTACACAAACACAGCGGAGCTTTTTTAGCCTGCCCCTCCATTAACCCCCATTCCTATTCATAACCATCCGAATTCCCTTCTTTATCCGGGCGCGGCATCAATTCAGGCGCTGAAATCACGGAATAAATCGTGATCTTAACATTCCCAGGGGATTTCTCGTGTCTCGCTCCTTTCGCCGTCCCGATAAAAAAAAAAAACCGGAATCAATATCGAATTTTGGGCAATAAATCGCACACGCACAAAGCTTCGGGTGGTGCAGGTAGGTGACTTCGCACCCCCAACGGTTCATCCGTGAGAACGGCGGTTCTTCGGCGCGGACGTCCCCCTCAACAGGTGGATGCGTCGGCGGGGGCGGGCAGGGGGTGGGATGGCCATCGTCATCGATACGGGCGCGTAACCCGGGGCGATCCGATAGACAATTGAAGAAGAAACCCCCGTCGAATTCCCACAAAGTGTAATTACGCCCGTGGATCCGTTGTTTTGTTTCGCCTCCACCCTCGCCCCGATATGTTCGAAATATAGACGTGCATATATATATGCGCGGCACAAAAGCCCCGGAACGAATTTGCAATTTAATTATTCCGTTTGATATTTTATTGAAATGTTTCCTCTAATTCATATTCAATTATTAATTGAGATGCCGCGGATGTTTTATTATAAATGCATTGAATCTCTGTCGAAGCACACACAACTTCTGTAGGGGGGTGGATTGTGCTGGCGAGGTTTTAAAACCGCCCCCTCGCCCGCCCCCGCGCCGCCGCCGGCGGCTCCCCGTTTCGTTTTAATCTTGTTATTTTAAGCGGAGGAACATTACCATTGTTATCAATCATCGTGCGAATTGTATCAGGCGTGAACAGTCGGCGGAAGCTCCTAGGCACCTTGCTTCTTCGCTGGGAAAAGTCGGCTGATAAGACAAAATCAATTGCTTCAGTGGAAATTGCGAACCGAGGCAGCTTACCTACACGCGAACATTACACCTGGAGCAATTGTGGATGAAACTGCCGAAGCTTAAACTCACGCTGAGTTGCTCAAAACCTGAGTTTGCTGGTGGAATGAAATCGAAATATGATCACGTAAAGAAAAAACAAACAATAAGTTACCACCATCATATATAGGTACTAATAAACAGTTCTGGTTTGGATCATAAGCGGATACACAACGGTACATAGAAAACTCAAGGCATACAAGCCATTCGCTAATAAGCACGAGATAGGCTACATCATTATCAGGTATAAGAATAGGCTAAAATCGCGACTTAGATAACAACTTATTTAGTAGTTAAGCAGTGCTGGTTCTGGCTCACCCAATGAAATCTAGTGCTGGTTCCGGCTCACTGAAAACGTCACAGGAAACGTGAAAATCCTCCCAGACAATGAAATTTAGAATCTTCGCATAATGTACTTATCTAATTCTAAATAAAAACTCATTCAATTTTTAGAAAATATGTGAAATTGCTATTAAATTTTAGAGTTTTAATTCAAAAGTAATATATAATACCAAATAATTACTTATACGAAATATCACAAAATGGGAAAGTTCATATCAATGTAAGTACAGATTGAGTATTTTCTTAGAAATTAAAAATGTAATAACGTTTTTTTTAAATGTCACAATATCATATGTCAAATTTCGTGCTTACACTTTCTACTAGACGAAATAAATTGTCAACTTCTCCATTACATTTCAAGCATTATTAAATGGCTATGATATTAGGCTATAAATAAACAGTAAAATAATACAATGTAAAATTTTGATATTTAGTCATAATTTTCAATTATTCAGTTATTTAAATACTTCTTCAGTCTTCTAAGTAGCCCAAGTTTGGCATTTCCGTGGTATCATACTTGAATTGCTTTTCTCAATTACCAACTTTTGTTGCTTTCGTAGCAGCTTCATGCCATCATTTTCATATTATCATGACTGATTTTTAAATGCCAAATGTTTGTGTTCTCATGGAAATGTAGTTCTTCTATTGAAAAATATATGAAATTTCTATCAAATTAAAAATCTTTATTTAATATTCTATATATTGTCAGAAAATCTTAGCAAATTTACTAACATTTTTAAAAAGTGCATAAGATTATTAAGAAGTACCATCTAATTTCAAGAAAATCACGGAAATTTTAATGGTATTCAAAATCTTCACATAATATCTTCACTTATCTGATTCTAAAAACCTAAATACTGGATGAATTTAATAAAATATATGAAATTTCTATTAAATTGGGAGTTTTAATTTAAAGGCAATATATATTACCAAATAATAACTTATACAAAATATCAGAAAATGCGAAAGTTCATATAAATATAAGTTCAAATTCAGTATTTACTTAGAAATTAAAAATTTCATATCTTCATCACGTTTTTTCAAAATATCACATGTTGGAATTTCCATCTGCTGCATATCATAAGTTCAATTTCGTTTGTGCACTTTCTACTAGACGAAATAAATTGTCAGCTTATCTTTTAAATAGCAAGCATTATTAAATGGCTGTGATATTAGGCTGTAAATAAATAGTAAAATAATACAATGTAAAATTTTGATATTTAGTCATAATTTTCAATTATTCAGTTATTACTTTGAAATACTTTTTCTGTCTAGTAGCCCAAGTTTGGCATTTTCGTAGTATCATACTTCCATGGCTTTTCGTAAATGCCAAATTTTGTTGTTTTCGTAACAGCTTCATGCCATGATTTTCATATTTTCATGACTGATTTTTAAATGTCAAATGTTTATGTTCTGATGGAAATGAAGAACTTCTATTGGAAACTATATGAAATTTCTACCAAATTACGAATCTTCATTTAATATTCTGTATACTGTCAGAAAATGTTAGCAAATTTACAAACATTTTTAAGAAGTGCATAAGATTTTCATAAAGTACCATCTAGTAGTAGTATTAACATTTATTCCATATATGGTTCACATATCTGCAGCATACTTAACACATATAATAACATAATATTAAAGATAGATTGATAGATATATTATATACGATGTAATACATGATATATGGAATGGGCTAACGACAGGACCATCAAATTTCTAGAAAATAACGAAAACTTCAATGAAATTTAGAATCTTCACTTAATATAGTTATCTAATTTCAAAATTCTGACATTGAATGAATTTCAGAAAATATGTGAAATTTCTATTAAATTGGGAGTTTTAATTCAAAGGTAATATATAATACCAAATAATAACTTATACAAAATATCACAACATGGCAAAGTTCATATAAATGTAAGTACAGATTAAGTATTTATTTAGAAATTAAAAAAATCATACTTTCATCACGTTTTTTCAAAATGTTAAATGTTTGAATTTCCATCTGCTACATATCATAAGTTAAATTTCATGCTGACACTTTCTACTAGACGAAATAAATTGTCAGCTTCTCCATTAAATTTGAAGCGTTATTAAATGGCTGTGATATTAGGCTATAAATAAATAGTAAAATAATACAATGTCAAATTTTGATATTTACTGATAATTTTCAATTATTCAGTTATTTCATTTAAATACTTCTTCTGTATTCTAAGTAGCCCAAGGTTGGCATTTCCGTGGCATCATACCAATTGCCAATCATGCGAATTGCTTTTCATAATTGCCAAATTTTGTTATTTTCGTAGCAGCTTCATGCTATCATTTTCATATTTTCATGACTGTTTTTTAAATGCCAATTTTCTGTGTTCTCATGAAAATGTAGAACTTATATTGGACAATATATGACATTTCTACCAAATTACGAATCTTCATTTAATATACTATATACTGTCAGAAAATGTTAACAAATTTACTAACATTTTTAAGTAGTGCATAATATTTTTATAAGGTACCATCTAATTTCTAGAAAATAACGAAATTTTCAATGAAATTTAGAATCTTCACATAATATACTTATCTAATCCTAAATATCTAAAAATTGAACGAATTTCATAAAATACGTGAAATTTCTATTAAATTGGGAGGTATTCAAAGGTAATATATGTATCATAGCAAATAATAACTTATACATACAAAATATCAGAAAATGGGAAAGTTTATATAAATGTAAGTACAGATTAATTATTTACTTAGAAATTAAAAATTACATACTTTCATCACGTTTTTCAAAATGTCACATGTTGAAATTTCCATCTGCTGCATATCAAAACTAGATAAATTTCGTTATTACAATTTCTACTAGACGAAATAAATTGTCAGCTCTTCTTTTAAATGGCAAGCATTATTAAATGGCTGTGACATTAGGTTATTAATAAATGGTAAAATAATGCACTGTCAAATTTTGATACTTACTCATCATATTCAATTATTTAGTAAAGGGTTTTCCAATAAGAGGTGTTATTTTGATATTCAAAGAAAAATGCCATTTTTTATTATAAATCATCAGATGTTTATTTCATTACAAAGAGGAAGGTATGCCGTTAATAGTGGAAAATAACATCAAGCAAATGACCACCACGGCCACGCTTACAGGACAAAATCCTTTTCATGAAATTTTCCATAACTAAATCGCAAAGTGGCTGCTGTATGTCCTCGATAGCCTCACGAATTCCATCTTTGAGGTCTTGAATCGATACTGGGCTGTTGGCGTAGACCTTCTCCTTCACGTGGCCCCAAAGAAAGAAGTCGCAAGGTGTTAAATCACAAGATCTCGGTGGCCAATTGTGATCACCTCTTCGAGAGATAACACGGTCCGGAAACTTTTCCCTTAAAAGATCAATGGTTTCGTTGCTTGTGTGGCACGTAGCGCCGTCTTGTTGAAAGTGAACGTTGTCCAGATCAATACCATCCAATTCCGGCCATAAAAAATCGTTAATCATCTCTTGATAGCGCAATCCATTCACCGTAACTGTTGCGCCAGCCTCATTTTCGAAAAAGTAAGGTCCAATGACTCCGCCGGACCATAAACCGCACCAAACAGTCACACGTTGAGGATAGAGAGGCTTTTCAACAATAACTCTTGGGTTTTCTGAGCCCCAGATGCGACAATTTTGCTTGTTGACGAAGCCACCGAGGTGGAAATGGGCCTCATCACTGAAGATGATTTTTCGATGGAATTCCGGATCATTTTCATGCATTTCAACGACCCAATCAGCAAAGTCACGACGTTGTTGATGATCGGCCGGCTTGAGTTCTTGTGTTAACTGGACTTTATAAGCCTTAAGACCCAAATCTTTATGCAAAATACGGTGTAATGACGTTTGTGGAATACCTAATTCCAAAGAACGACGAGGAATGGACAAACCTGGGTTTTCTTCAACACTTTCGGCTACAGCAGCAATATTCTCGGCTGTTCTTGAGCGACGTGCACGGGTTTTATTCTTCTCATCACTAACTTGTCCCAACAGCTCGAATTTTTCCACCAATTTCTGTATTGCGGTCCGACAAGGTGCTTCACGACGACCCAAAAATGTTCGAGTTTTACGAACCGTCTCTGCCAAATTTTCACCATTTTTATAGTGAATTTTAATAATTTCAATGCGTTGTTGAAGCGTGTATCGTACCATTTTTATTAATGGCGTAGTTTCTACTTGTCAAATGCCAAGAAATGACAGCTTCAAAAGTGACATCTACCGAAATAGCGGGCTATTCAAAATAACACCTCTTATTGGAAAACCCGTTATTTAAATTTCAATACTTCTTCTGTCTTTTAAGCAGCCCAAGCTGGGCATTTATGTGGTATCATACTTGAATTGCTTTTCGTAAATGCCAAATTGTGTTGCTTTCGTAGCAGCTTCATGCCACCATTTTCATATTTTCATTTTTAAATGCCAAATGTTTGTGTTCTCATGGAAATGTAGAACTTCTATTGGAAAATATATGAAAGTTCTACCAAAGTATGAATATTCGTTAAATATTCTATATAATGTCAGAAACTGTTAGCAAATTTACTAACATTTTTAAGAAGTGCATAAGATTTTTATGAAGTACCATATAATTTCTAGAAAATAACGAAAATTTTAATGAAATTCAAAATCTTCACATAATATACTTATATAATACTAAATATCTAAAAATTGAATTAATTTAATAAAATATGTGGAATTTCTATTAAATTGGGAGTTTTAATTCAAAGGTAATATATGTATAATATCAAATAATAACTTACACAAAATATCACCAAATGGGAAAGTTCAATATATGTAAGTACATATTAAGTATTTACTTAGAAATTAAAAATTTCATTCTTACATCACGTTTTTTCAAAATGTCACATGTTGGAATTTCCATCTGCTGCATATAATAAGTTAAATTTCGTTCTTACACTTTCTACTAGACGAAATAAATTGTCAGCTTCTCTTTTAAATGGCAAGAATTATTAACTAGCTGTGACATTAGGCTAAAGTGTGTTATTGCAGTACTTTTTTAATGCGTACTAATATTTATTTTGTAAATCTTGACTTGTGTAAACAAGTTACAGCACCATCATTTTCAGTAATTTTCATATAATCTTCTATTAAATTTGACAAAACATCTTAAAATTGCTAAATATATATAAAATATATCCATGTTATCTATTGTCTTTTAAATTTAAGATTTCCGTGATATTATACTTCCAATACTTATCTTAAATGCAAAATTTTGTTGTTTCCATAGCAGCTGCATGCCATAATTTTGGAATTTCATAAGTTCTATACATGAAAAATTTGGGTGTATTTATAGGGAAGTAAAATATAAATACTTTAGGTTTGTTTTTCTACCATTTTATTGATTTTATCAAAAATCTTTTGAAACTATGCCAGTATATGGCAAACAGAGAGATCAGTTAGTTAATCTGTGATAAAAGTTATGTGAGGAGCAAGCTCAGTTCTGACAGAGTGGAGATATTAAATTTTCCTCCTAATTTTACTGTTTGAGGGTTTTTGCAGAAACTGACCGCAAAAAGGGCGATGTCCGCAGTAATCGACGCCTTAAATCTGATTAAAAAATAAGCGAACGTAAACGTTCGCTTTCGCTAATGAAATTGATTCCAATCCTCGGGGCTTTTACGGCCCCAGCTGCGATCCCATCGATGCCCCAATAAAAAGTCATCACCCGGGCTAATCACCCGTGGTTCATCGACGTAATCTGCGAGGAATTTTATGATGCAGCGGGGGTTTATAATTCGCGTCGTAACCGCCACTTTCGGAGGGCGATGGAATTGTCATTTCGGGAGTTAACAGACGGGGCCTAGCTGGGGCATCGATTTTTAATTATAACCCAAGGGCGCGGGGGCGGCGGGGGGCAATTAATCGGCGATGGCGTTTGATCGCCCCCTCCCCCGCCCCCGCAGCATGGGGGGAGGCGGAAGTGTGTGGCGGCGGAGGAGGAGGAGAGGAGGAGAAGGGCGCGATCGAAGCAGACGATACAAATACGGATAATTAAGACAGCTGTTGTGAGCGGCCCGGGGCCCATGGGATAATGACAAAAACACAAATTGCGATTTTTAAATTACGTTTTTGTTATCTCCGGGTACAGAAATGAAAATGATACGTGCCGGGGGCGTTTTTAATTTTCGAGAAATGATCGCGCATGTTAACAGTAATAAGAAGCTTCAAGATTTTACAATGCGTCCGTCTCCGTCTGGCGCGCGGAGACGTGCCGGCCGTCTCGCTCCGTCCTGATCAGACCTCGCTTGTTTAATATCGCCCTCGGCCGATAATGTACGGTGCCGTATTATCAAGGTAGGAGCAATAGAGACACCTTTTACGCTAATTGGAATCCGCGGACGCCCCATCCACCCCCTCGTCGAGCGCGCCTGCACACAACACATACAGCCGATTTTTCAATATGACGCCGGGAATTCGCGCAATTTTCATTTCGCTAATATCGTGTGACGCCCGTTGCTTTTGCGTTTTTTTTATATACATCTCCTGCCCTAGCTGCAGCGCTCCCCCCAATTAAAATGCCTCTGAACGCGCTAATTCCTCCTTATCGACGCGCGCGCTTCATCGCGCGGATTCCACGTGTGCACAATAAACTCCTGGCCGAACTCACGCACCAACGAAAAAACATATAAAGCGGATAATTAGCGGGGACTTCCGATAGATATCAAGGCGGACTTCCGGAATGGATAATTAGTGTGTAGGGAAGAAATGTTAATGCGTCCAGAACGCTTCAGCGGGTTCTACATCTAAACCAACAATAAATAATTACTCCTGCGTAATCCATTTGCATATAATAAACATTATAATCTGCTATCGCCTCGAAATAAGCCTGCGGACTGCCCCCGCGGGCCCCCTCAGCCCCGCAGGACGGCGGACGAGTGATCGTTTGCGCGGATGAAGCGCGAGCTTCGCGCGCTACTCTTGGTTTTAATCGGTGCTGAGTGGCGGCGCCACCGTGCAGTAAATGCCTTGTCCACCAGAAACCCGGCGAAAACGAACCCAGGACCGTTTGAAGCACGTCAATTATACCTGAACTATAGTTTAGACGAAATTTCACATAGTATTTTATAAAAAAAATATGTCTTCATCTGTGAAAACATCAATTTCCATGTATTAGCCACAAAATATGATCCAAATGTACAATATTTAACTAAAATTTCATCGAAAAATATTTTAATTAGTAACCGACACCGACAGTCTGTTACATTTAATCATGTGCCTAGATGTTTATTACAAATAATTGTATTAAAATTTACTACTTTGTATAACATATATCAATCTCAAATGAATCAATTTAATCCAAAATCTTTTTTTAAATTAAAAAAAGTACATAAATACTTTTAGGCCAAATTTGCAACATGCACAAAATGTCGTGTACAACACGTAAATAAATTATTATAACTTCGCTGTGTAAAGCAGTGGTTACCAAAAATATCTAGGCCTGACCTACGTTTACCTGTATCTGTATTAATATTGATAACACTAATATATAATAATAATAATAATATAACCTAGAATCCGAGAAGTGTACTTAAAAACAACACAGAAAGAGACAGAACAATCTTTATTATTGAAATACAGTTAAAATATTGACAATTTTTTATACTTGGAGTTGAAAATTTTACAAATCTGATAGTTTAACTTACAAATTTTACTGGTTTTGATAGGTGCGGTTGAAAAGTTTACAACGTTACACAGATGGAGTTGAAAATTTTAACAATTTAATAGTGCAAATTGAAAATTTGGTGATATTGTTAAATACTTTACAATTTTGATAGTTAGGTAAGTTGTGGTTGATAGTTTTTAGGAGTTATAGTAGAAAATTTGGGGGTGAAGTTAAATATTTAACGCTTTTGGCATTTATAGATAAAAATATTACTGGCTTAGACTGTCGCAGTTGAAAATTTGGAAGATTTTGATACTGGAATATGAAAATTTGGAGATGCAGATAAAACCTTGAGAATTGGAGTTCAAAATTTTGAAAATTAGACAGATTAAGTTAAAAAAATTACTGTTTTTGATAGGTACAAGAAAATTTTACAAGGTTACACAAATGGAGTTGTAAATTTAAACATTTTAATAGTGCAAATTGAAAATTTGCTCATACAGTTAAAAACTTTACAGAGTTGATAGTTGGTAGTTGACAGTTAGACAAGTTTTGATAGTTAAAGTTGAAAATTTGACAGTTTTTGATACAGGGAATTTAAAATTTGCAGATACAGTTATATATTTGACAGTTTTTGATAGTTGTAGTTGAAAATTTGGGGCGTGGAGTTATATACTTAACGCTTTTTGGCGTTTGTAGTTAAAACTATGATAGGCTTAGACAGTAACAGTTGAAATTTTGAAGATTTTGCTAAGGATGCTGATCATTTGGAGAAACAGTTAAAACGTTGATAATATTTGATAGTTGGAGTTAAAAATTTTACAACCTTGACAGGTTAATTGAAAATTTTACTGTTTTTGATAAGTACAGTTAAATTTTTTATAAGGTTACCTAGATGAAGTTGAGAATTTTATAAGGTTATACAGATGGAGTTTTACAGTTTTGATAGTTGTAGTGGACAATTTAACAAGTTTTGATAGTTTAAGTAAAAAATTTGACAGTTTTTGATAGGTGCTGTTCTAGACTTGATAAAGTTAACAGTCTCGCCTGAAAATTTTACAGATTTTGATACAGAGAGTTGAAAATTTGCAGATACAATTAAAATATTGACAGTTTTTGATAGTTGAAAATTTGGGGATGGATTTAAATACTTTTAACTTTTTAGCATTTGTAGTTAAAAATATGACACAGACTTAGATAGTGGCAGTTGAATATTTCGAAGATATTAATACTGGTAGTTGAAAATTTATAGATGCAGTTAAAAGCTTGAGAATGTTTGATAGTTGAAATTGAAAATTTTACAAATTTGACAGTTTAAATTGAAAATTTTACGGTTTTTGTGAGTACAGTTGAAAAATCTACAAAGTTACACTTGATGACTTGATTACTTGAGTTAGACTTGATAAGGTTAAACAGTTGCACCTAATGATTTTACAGATTTTGATACAAATAGTTGCAAATTTGCAGATACAGTTAAAAAATTGATAGTGTTTGATAGTTTTAGTTGTTAATTTGATGGTGGATTTAAATATTTTTAACTTTTAGACATTTGTAGTTAAAAATATGACAGATTTAGATAGTGGCAGTTGAAAATTTGGAAGATATTAATACAGGTAGTTGAAAATTTATAGATGCCGTAAAAGCATTGAGAATTTTTTATAGTTGAAATTGAAAATTTTACAAATTTGACAGTTGAAGTTGAAAATTTTACGGTTTTTGTCAGTACAGTTGAAAAAATTACAACGTTACACTTAACGACTTGATTACTTAAGTTAGACTTTAAACCTTACAAACAGTTGCACCTAAAGATTTTACAGATTTTGATAAAAAGAGTTGCAAATTTGCAGATACAGTTAAAAAATTGATAGTTTTCATAGTTGTACTTGGAAACTTGGCGGTGGATTTAAATATTTTAAACATTTAAGCATTTGTAGTTAAAAATATGACAGGCTTAGATAGTGACAGTGGCAGTTGAAGATTTGCAAGATTTTGATACTGGTGGTCGAACATTTGGAGATGCAGTTAAGACATTGACATTTTTTTATAGTTGGAGTTAAAAATTTCACAAGTTGCAGATTAAGTTGAAAATGTTACTGTTTTTGATAAGTCTAGATGAAAACTGTACAAGGTTACACAGATGGAGTTGAAAATGTTATTATTTTATTAGTGCATATTAAAATTTGCTGATTTAGTTAAAAAAATTAGCTGTAGTTGACAGTTTGACAAATTTTAATAGTTAGAGTCGAAAGTTTTACAGTTGTGGTGCTGTTGGAGACTTGATAAGGTATGACAGTTCCACCTACAGATTTTACAAACTTTGATTTTGAAAAATATACCGATACAATTCAAAATTTGACAGTTTTTTGTAGTTGTAATTGAAAATTAGGAGGCGGATTTAAATATTTAACGCTTTTTGATACTTGGAGTTAAATATATGACAGGATTACAGTGACAATTTGAAAGATTTTACATTGGGAGTTGCAAATTTGGAGATGCAGTTAAAACCTTGAAAATGTTTGATATTGATAGTTTGATAGTTGATAGTTGAAGAAAATTTAGCACGTTTGAGAGCATAAATTAAAAATTTAGTTTTTGACAGATGCTGTTGAAGACTTGATAAGGTTTAACAGTTGCACCTGAAAATATTACAGATTTTGATACTGGGAGTTGAAAATTAGGAGATTCAGTTAAAACCTTTAGAATTTTTGATAGTTGGAGTTGAAAATTTAACAAGTTTGATAGTTTGAGTTGAAAATTAAGGTTTTGACAAGAACTGTTGACGACTTGATAAGGTTTGACAGTTGCATTTGAAAATTTTACAGATTTTGATTCAGTGAGTTGCAGATACAATATAAAATTTGACAGTTTTTGATAGTTATAGTTGAAAATTTTGAGGCAGAATTAAATATTAAACGCTTTTTGACAATTGTCGTTTAAAATATGTCAGGTTTTAACATAAGGAGCCAAAAATTTAGCACGGGGACATAAAAAATTAAGTTTTTGAGAGTTCCGGTTGATCATTTTGAGGTGGAGTTAAATGCTTGACGATTCCTGACATTTGTATTTGAAAATATGAATAGGTTTTGATAGTAACATAGTTGTATTTGAAAATTTAACACTTTTTAGCAATTGTATATGAAGATTTAACAGATTTTGACAGTTGCAGTTGGAAAAATAAATAACCAAAAAAATAATTTGGCAGTTTTTGGTAGTTGCAGTGGAAAATTTGATAGTCACTTGATTTGATAGTTAATATGTCACACAATCGTCAAAAATAACAGTAAATATTTTTTTTTTAGTATGAAAGATTTTTTTTGTTATGGTCATTCAGTTTTGATAGTTAAAGTTTAAAAAACGCCGGCTTTTGACAATCAAAGTTCATAATTTGCAGATAATCAGATTATGGTTATAATTTGCAGTAAAAACTTTGAGAGTTTCTGACATAATATGCAGATGCAGTTGAATATTTAATATATTTTGATAGTCCTAGGTGAAAATTTGGCAGGCTTTTAACAGTTGCAGTTGATAATTGTACACTTTTTGACAATTGTAATGAAAATTTTATGACGATTGGCAGTGTGGAGTAGACAATTTGACAGGTTATGAATATTACAGGTCACAGTTGAAAATTTTACAAGCTTAACGTTCTAAATTATATGACTTTTGATAGGTACAGTTGAAAATTACATAGATGGGATTGACAATTTTAAAGATTTTGATAGTACAAGTTGAAAATTTGCTGACTGAGTTAAAAAAAATTACAGTTTTGATAATTGTAGTTTAAAGTGTGCACTTGAAAATTTTACAGTTTTTAATACAGGGCGTTGAAAATTTGCAGATACAATTAAATATTTGACAGTTTTTGAAAGTTATAGTCGACAATTTGGGGGTGATGTTAAAAATTTAACGCTTTTTAGCATTTATAGTTGAAATTTTGGCGCATTTTGACAATGGCAGTTGAAAATTTCAAAGATTTTTATATTGTAACTTGAAAATTAGGAGATGCAGTTAAAACGTTGAGAATTTTTGATAGTTTGAGTTGACAATTTAGTTTTTTACAGGTGCTGTTAAAGAGTTGATAAGGTTTGACAGTTGTATTTGAAAATTTTACAGATTTTGATACAGGGAGCTGAAAATTTGCAGATACAGTTACAAATTTGACAGTTTTTGAGAGTTGTAGTTGAAAATTTGGTGATGGAGTTAAATATTTAATACTTTTTGGCATTTGTAGTTAAAAATATGATACATTTTGACAGTGGCAGTCGAAAATTTGGAAAATTTTGATATTAGGAGTTAAAACTCTGGAGATGCAGTTAAAGCATAAATAATTTTTGATATGTCGATACATATATTGAAAATATCAAATTATGAAAATAGAATTATATGACATTTTTATAAGTCTACCACAAGTTTTTAACAAGGAGCCCAATTGTCTGAAAATAATATAAAATATTTTGTTTATACATCTAAAACACTCGATAAAAGTGTAACAATAAATGCTTAATAATAGTGCAATCAAAAAATAAATGCAGAAAATGTATTCAAAATATGAAAGTTTGCAAGTAGAAAGTCTACGATAATTATATTAGCCTTTCATTTATAAGTAATTGTAGCAGCAATACGATTTTACAATAGTTGTCCTAAAAGCTGTTTGCTATTGTTTTAGATCTTAAATAATGAAACAATGTTGCATGTGACCATGATACATAAGTATACAGTATACAGTCAATAACTGTACAATGCAATAGAGTTATTGTATTGAAAGTTACAATACACAAGTATTGTACACATGTATTTTGAGAAACATGTTAATTCGTAATATCTGTAAATTACTGGAAAACTCTGGGGGATGAAAATGTCCTGAGGTCTGAGGTCGTCCCCCCACCCCCGGCCTCCTACTTTATTTTCATCCTCTAAAGTTTTCCGTTTGATTTTTTTTCGGTGGGGTCGTTTGCGGAGATTTTAAACGCCCTTCGAACACCAGCGCGTGCTGGTGGGAGCGAGAGGGGCAAAGGGTTCGCCGCCCACCAGCGGCCGAGAAAAAAGGAGAGGGCGAGAGTTTCCCAGAACGACGCCGGCTCTCCCAAAGCGGAAAATTGATACGGGTCTGAATTGAATTGACAGGAAAAATTGAGGAGAAAAAAGCCGCGTGCCCGCCGACCCGGAAACTCGCCACCCGCGCCCCCGGAAGGGGGGCGGCGGCCGGTTAGCTCAAAGTAACCGGCGGATATCTTGCAAAGTGACTCAATAAACGGAGGATGAGTGACTGCCGCCCTCGCCGGGGGCACGTCGGCGGCGTGTGTCGCGTCGAGCGCCCCCCGGGAGGGGGGCGGCGATGTAAACATGTAATTCCGCGAGGGGCGGCGGAGGCTAAGTGAAAAAAAAAACGTAAAACTCGCTTTGATTGCAGCTGAAAGAATTAACGGAGACTTTGATCAGGGGGATTAGCTTTGACTCTCCGCTATGATTGTATGAAATATTAATGAATTGAAAGGTAATGGAATAAATTAATTTCTGAAAGCAATATTTACTCCGGCCCGGATTAGATCGACGGAAATTAAAGAGAATACCTAATCAGAGGATCAATATTAGTAATTGATTTCGCACATAGATTAGGCGTTCGTTAGTGTTTCCTTGTTTATGCATGATGCCGGCACAGGATTGACTCCTGGGGATCTCCGTTCTGAAATTCACCGCAGCCCAATACATGCACACACACTCAAACACACCCGTGCTAATACGTGTACGTGTATACACCCACACGTGTCTCTACACACCCACGATTTATTAGGGTCTATTACGCACGCATCGCCGGATCCCTTCATGGGCGGCTTGTTCCCTTCGGAAGTCGATAATCAATAAGTCAATATTCATCCAAACATATTCAAAGCAGGTAATTACAAACTCGCTGAATTAACACACTCAATAATCACCTTGAATTATCCTAATGTGGTCTTTCTGGCCCAAAACTGACTTGAACAACTTTAAGGTGATTACTAATTTCCAATAAAACGAAAAACCATTTTTCAAATAAATTTTCAGGAATTTTTGAGAATTATTAAGAAATTTTCTTTCTGAAAGTTTGATTGAATATCAATTTTATAGAATTTTATACAAGTTGCGAAAGTTGAATAAAAATATGTTTTGTGTTTGTGAGAATTATAAAGAAATGGTGAAACTATTGTTGGTAACTGTAGACATAGATTTTACAAAAGTAGTTAAATATACAAATATGTCTAACTTATCATATTGCACCCCCAGTAGAAATTTATAGTTTTACATATGGTGGATATAACGATTTTAGATAGTAATAATAAATTATAATATCAAATCAACAACAATTTTTTTTAATGTTGTATTTGAAAATTAATTTTTGATAGCCCTATTTGAAAAAATGAGTTTTTAACAGTTGAAAATTTAAAAAAATTTAGAGGGCGAGTTAAATATTTGGCGATTTCTGATATTTGCAGTTGAAAATATGAAAAGGTTTTGATAGTAACACGAAATATGCAATTGTTTTTTAATTGAAAGCTGGAATGAATAGTTAAACGATAAAGTTACTATCTCTATTTAAATAATAAAAAGTTACATCCGATGAACGGATTAAAAGTTCCTCGATTTTCTCATTTATTTAATAAAGAAACTCTTCAAAGTTTTTATGATAATATATATCACTTTTTACCAATTGTATTTGAAAATTTAACAGATTTTATCAGTTGCATTTGGAAATATGACATTTTTTGACAATTGCAGCTGGTAAATTGCCAGTTTTTGGTAGTTGTAGTAAAAAGTTTGATAACTTAATATGTGACATAATCGTCAAAAATTACACTAAACCTTTTTCTGTAGTATCAAAGATTTTTTCGTTATGGTCATTAAGTTTTGATAGTTAAAGTTGAAAAATTAACAGTTTTTGACAATCATAGTTCACAAATTGCAAATGCAGTTAAACCTTTGAGAGTTGTTGACATAATTTGCAGAGGCAGTTAAAAATTTAATGATAGTAGTAGTTGAATAGTAGTACTATCAATGCATTTTGATAGTAGTAGTTGAAAATTTATAAGGTTTTGACAGTTGCAGTTGAAAATTATACACTTTTTGACAACCGTAGCAAATAATAATATCTTTATTGGTGCTATTAACAATAAGTTTTACATAGGTCAGGCTAATACTAAGTATGCAATTAATAAAAAGTTACTTCCTCGATTTTCTCACTTATTCAATAAAGAAACCCCTTCAAATTTTTTGAAAGTTGTATTTGAAAATTTAACACTTTTTAGCAATTGTATTTGAAAATTTAAGCTTTTGTCAGTTGCAGTTGGAAATATGATATTTTTTGACAATTGCAGCTGGCAATTTGGCCGTTTTTGGTAGTTGTAGAGAAAAGATTGATAACTTAATATGTGACACAATCGTCAAAAATTACAGTAAATATTTTTTCTGTAGTATCAACGATTTTTTGTTATGGTCATTAAGTTTTGATAGTTAAAGTTGAAAAATTAACAGTTTTTGACAATCATAGTTCACAATTTGCAAATGCAGTTAAACCTTTGAGAGTTGTTGACAGAATTTGCAGATGCAGTTAAAAATTTAATGATAGTAGTAGTGGAATAGTAGTACTATCAATGATTTTTACGAAGTAAATGATGATAGTAGTAGTTGAATAGTAGTACTATCAATGCTTTTTGATAGTAGTAGTTAGAAAATTTAGAAGGTTTTGACACTTGCAGTTGAAAATTATACACTTTTCGACAACCGTAGCAAATAATAATATCTTTATTGGTGCTATTAACAATAAGTTTTACACAGGTCAGGCAAATATTTTATAAAGTCTGACAGTTTGTGGTAGAAAATTTGACGGTGTAGTTTTACATTTTACAGTAGAAGTTGAATTATATGGTGTTTGACAGGAACAGTTGAAAGTTTTACAAGGTTAAATAGAAACAGTTGCTGTTGAAAATATGATATATTTTGACAGTTGCTGTTGAAAATATGACATTTTGACAGTTGCTGTTGAAAATTTGACATATTTTGATAGTTCCATTTGAAAATATATCCAATTTGGATGCAGTTTCAAATGAAAATTTGGGAAAAATTGACGAGTTCATCATAATTTTGGCAATTGGAGTTACAGTTTTTAGAGACTTTCACAGCTGATGATAAAAACTTCGCAGATTGTGAGAGTTACAGTTGAAAATATAACAAATTTTGATTATTACCGTTGGAAATTTGTCTAATTTTGATAGTTGGTGTTGGAAATATGACATCTTTTCACAGTTCCAGTTGAAAATATAACCAATTTTGATGCAGTTTTAAACAAAAATTTAAAAAAGTTGGCGTGTTCATCATATTTGGCAAATTTTGACATTCTAGTTAAATTTTTTAGAGAATTTCACAGCTGATGATAAAAACTTCGCAGATTATGACAGTTACAGTTGAAATTATAACAAATTTTGATATTTACCGTTGGCAATTTGACTAATTTTAATGGTTGTTGTTGAAAATATCACAGATTTTGACAGTTCCATTTGAAAATATAACCAATTTGGATGCAGTTTCAAATGAAAATTTAAAAGAAAAATGACCGGTCCATCATATTTGGCAAATTTCGACAATTGGAGTTAAACATTTTAGAGACTTTCACAGCTGATGATAAAAACTTTGCAGATTATGACAGTTACAGTTGAAAATATAACAAATTTTGTTAGTTACCGTTGGAAATTTGACTAATTTTGATAGTTTGTGTTGAAAATATGACATATTTTGACAGTTCCAGTTGAAAATATAATCAAATTGGATGCAGTGTCAAATGAAAATTTAAAAAAGAATTGACGAATTCTACATATTTGGCTAATTTCGACACTTGGAGTTAAAATTTTTGGAGACTTTCACAGCTGATGATAAAAACTTCGCTGATTATGATAGTTACAGTTGAAAATATAACAAATTTTGATAGTTACTGTAGAAATTTGACTAATTTTGATAGTTGGTGTTGAAAATATGACATATTTTCAGTTCCAGTTGAAAATACAACCAATTTGGATGCAATTTAAAATGAGAATTTAAAAAAAATTGAGTGGTACATAATATTTGGCATATTTCGACAATTACAGTTAAAAATTTTAGAGACTTTCACAGCTGATGATAAAAACTTCGCATGTTATGACAGTTACAGTTGAAAATATAACAAATTTTGATAGTTATCGTTGGAAATTTGACTAATTTTGATAGTTGGTGTTGAAAATATGACATATTTTTACAGTTCCAGTTGAAAATATAACCAATTTGGATGCATTTTCAAATGAATTTTTTAAAAAAATTGGCGGGTTCATCATATTTGGCTAATTTTAACAATTGGAGTTATAAATTTTAGAGACTTTCACAGCTGATAATAAAAACATCGCAGATTATGATAGTTACAGTTGAAAATATAACAAATTTTGATAGATACCGTTGGAAATTTGACTAATTTTGACAGTTCCAATTGAAGATATTACAAATTTTGATACAATTTTAAATGAAAATTTAACAGATTTGACATCAAATTCATCAAATTTAGCAGATTAATAGCAGATAATAAAACCTTCACAGATTTTAACAGTTAACGATGCAAATATAATAAATTTTGACTGTTGCAGTTGAATATATTACAGATTTCTATAGTTACAGTTGAAAATATTACAAATTTCTATTGTTACAGTTGATGATATCATCATGATGATATGACTAAATTTGACAATTACAGTTGAAACTATGCTTCGTATCGTTAAATACAATTCTCAGTGACACTTGAAAATTTGACTAATTATGCCAGTTAGGGTTGCTTAAATAATACATTTTAATAATAATAATAATAATAGTATATTCATGCTATTCCTGAAATGGGATACATAAGTCATAAGAGAGATATACAAAATAAAGAATAGATACAATTATAAATTTTGACACTAAAAATATGACACATTTTGACAGTTGCAGATGAAAATATTATCATTGTGACAGTTACAATTCGAAATATGATGTATTTGACAGCTACAGAATTAAATATCACAAATATCGACAGCTATATCGACATATATGACTGAAAATTGAACAAATATTGATAAAGACATGAAATATCTACAGCTACACTTGAAAATATCACAATTATACAAATATCGATAGCTACAGTTGAAAATACTATACATTTTGTCAGTTATAGGCGAATATTGACAGTTGCTTTTAAAAATATAACATATTTTGACAGTTCCAATTAAAGATATGACATATTTAGACAGTTCCAATTAAAAATATAATCAATTTGGATAGAGTTTCATATGAAAATTTAAAAGATTTGACGAGTACATCAAATTTTGCAAATTTCGACAATTGGAGTTAATAATTTTAGATATTTTCATAGCTGATGATAAAATCTTCGCAGATTATGGCAGTAACAGTTAAAAAAAAAAATAGATATTGACAGGTGCAGTTAAAAATAGAACAAATTCTGGCAGTTTTCGTTAGAAATTTGACTAATTTTGACCGTTGCAGTTGAAAATATTACAGGTTTCTATACTTATAGTTGAAAATATGACTAAATTTAACAATTACAGTTGAAAATATAATATGTATCCACATATATGATTGAAAATATAACAAATATTGCTGAAGATTAGAAAAATCTACAGCTACACTTGAAATTATCACAAACATGCAAATATCGAAAGCTACAGTTAAAAATACTATAATGGTTGTCTACAAATTATGACAATTGGTTGTTAAATTTGAAAAAATTTGATATTTATAGTCGAACATTTGATAGTTTTTGACATGTGCTGTTGAAGACTTGATAATATTTGACAGTTGAACTTAAAAACTTTACAGTTTTTGATACAGGGAGTTAAAATTTACAGACACAGTTAAAAATTTGACAGTTTTTCATAATTATAGTCGACAAATATTTAACGGTTTTTGGCATTTGTAATTTAAATTTAACGGATTTTGCAGTGGCAGTTGAAAATTTAGAAGATTTTGGTATTGTAACATGATTTTTTATATTATTATTATTTATTTGGAGAAGGTACATACAGCCCATATACCGTGACATATTTTTAACTCTGAACATAGTCAATACAACGTTCCTATGTTCAATTTAAAAAAAAAACACATGTCAATAATTTGCGAGTATTAGCTAGGCAACCAATTATACGATAAACCTGTAAAAAAATCTGTCGAGCTAGCTGTCATTTAAGATCATTCAAGTAAAGTCAAGTATTTTTTGTGATTTTTTTTATAACATGCAAATCAGAGCATAAGTAATGTGCGTGACGTTTTTCATAGTTCCAGAAACGTGCCTGAGTAGCTACTTCTGAAAATATTTGCGAAATGTGTCTATTATATAAAATATTTTTCAGACAAACATTCAATTAGGAAAATGCAGAGTAACAATTGAACTCAACCGGCCATTAAAATCTTGTTGCGCTCGCCTCATAAGCATTGTTTACTGAGCGTAATTACTGGTAGTAAATATAACTTTTTAAGACACTTCCTGTTGCGTTAGATCACCGACGCGAGAGACATTGATGTATGCTGATATTTCGATCCTATAATAAGCCGCTACACCTCCTGTGTGCGCCCGGGTGTGCACAAGTGTGTGTACGTGAGTGTGTCGGGATTAAATAATAATTATCGTGCGGTAATCTAAGAGGTTGAGCTTGTGGCTGCGCGAATAATTATGCCATTGTCTCTCGGCCGTAATATATAGGCGATGATCTTCAACAAACAGCATTAAAAATGGATTTTAATTACAGCGTTTGAGTAAACGGACGATTCCCACCCATTTATTCCAAACTGCGAAACAATTGCCAACGCGCTCGAACAAAGAAGCATCAATCCATATCACGGCTCGTTTTTTACATTGAAACTCGTTAACAATTGAATTAAGCGGATGCACCGCTGTGATTTTTAAACTGCTAACTTCGCCACAGACGTTAAATCACATGGAATACGCTAATCTTTTGCCCAGCTCTCGACGCCCGTCTCTCTCTAAATGTAATTAAACCGCCGCGGCACGGCCGCAAAAATCCAACGCTCTCATCAAAATAATTTTTAAACTATCATCTCCTTGAAATTCCTAGATAATGAAACTAAAATTTCATTACAGCTCTTTTAACAATTTAACAATTAAACTTTCAAACTTCACCGCAGAATTAAAAAACAAATATAGCACAAGGTCCGATCTTACAGTCTCCGGTTAACTCTAATCAATGGTTAGTTAAGATGATCACCACTCGCATGATATAACCTCCGATTATAAGTAATTAGACATCGCAAGATCGTACGTAAACGTAGCAAACAAGTTTGCTACTAAGCTAATCGTTCATACAAGTGTAGTAATAGTTATCTCGTTGATAATATGTTTCAGTTTTGAAACAAATTGGGGATGAAATTCCCAATTCATCTCCAAATCTGTATTGTCAAATTGACAAAAAAAACTGATGCAAATGAATAAATTAGGCATTGTATGTGGAGGATGCACTGATTGCTTCTATGAAGAGAAACAATTAATCCACAAATCTGTATTGTCAAATTGACAAAAACTGATGTAAATGAATAAATTAGGCAATTGTATGTGGAGGATGCATTGATTGCTTCTCTTTAAAGTAGCAATCAATGCATTATCTCGTTGATAATTTGTTTCAGTTTTGAAACAAATTGGGGATGAAATTCCCAATTCATCCCCAAATCTGTATTGTCAAATTGACAAAAACTGATGTAAATGAACAAATTAGGCAATTGTGCGTTGTATGTGGAGGATGCAATGATTGCGTCTATGAAGAGAAATAATTCATCCCCAAATCTGTTTGTCAAATTGACAAAAACTGATGTAAATGAATAAATTAGGCAATTGTGCATTGTGTGTGGAGGATGCACTGACTGCTTCTATGAAGACAAACAATTCATTACCAAATCTGTATTGTCAAATTGACAAAAACTGATGTAAATGAATAAATTAGGCAATTGTGCATTGTATGTGGAGGATACACTGATTGCTTCTCTTCATAGAAGCAATCAGGCAATCTTCATAGAAGCAATTAGGCTCAATTGCCTAATTTATTCATTTACAACAGTTTCTGTCAATTTGACAATACAGATCTGGGGATGAATTGTTTCATCCCCAATTTGTTTCAAAACTGAAACAAATGATGATTACTTTTATGACTTTCTTTTCTCCAGGAGAATGATTATCTGACTATTGTCAGATTGACAAAAACTGATGTAAATGAATAAATTAGCCAATTGTGCATTGTGTGTGGAGGATGCACTGATTGCTTCTATGAAGAGAAACAGTTCATCCCCAAATCTTAATTGTCAAATTGACAAAAACTGACGTAAATGAATAAATTAGGGAATTTTTCATTGTGTGTGGAGGATGCACTGATTGCTTCTATGAAGAGAAACCATTCATCCCCAAATCTGTATTGCCAAATTGACAAAATCTGATGTAAATTAATAAATTAGGCAAATGTGCATTGTGTGTGGAGGATGCACTGATTGCTTCTATAAAGGGAAACAATACATCCCAAAATCTGTATCGTCAAATTGACAAAAAACTGATGTAAATGAATAAATTAGGCAACTATACATTGTGCGTGGAGGATGCACTGATTGCTTTTATAAAGAGACACAAATGATCCCCAAAACTGTATTGTCAAATTGACAAAAACTAATGTAAATGAATAAATTAGGCAATTGTGCATTATGTGTGGAGGATGCACTGATTGTTTTTATGAAGAGAAACAATTTATCCCCAAATCTGTATTGTCAAATTGACAAAAACTGATGTAAATATGGTGATTGTATGTGGAGAATACACTGATTTCTG
The DNA here is from genome assembly GCA_951805005.1 of Othius punctulatus. Lineage (NCBI taxonomy): Eukaryota > Metazoa > Arthropoda > Insecta > Coleoptera > Staphylinidae > Othius > Othius punctulatus. The sequence goes on from OX638146.1 coordinate 20,694,530, forward strand.
CTCTTCATGAGAGCAATCAGTGCATCCTCAACATACAATGCACAATTGCCTAATTTATTCACTTACATCAGTTTTTGTCAATTTGACAATACAGATTTGGGAATAAATTGTTTCATCCCCAATTTGTTTCAAAACTGAAACAAATGATGATTATTTCTATGACTTCTTATTTTTTTCTCCTGTAGAATGATTATTTGACTATCATGTGAGTACTCATTCAAAAATATCACTTCATGCGTTTCTAAATTGTTATTTTTTTACTTAGGGTCTTTAACCACTTTAAGTGTATCCAATTTTGGATTTTCACCAAAATGACTAAAGCGACCCAAAAAATTCATAACTCGAGCAGCTTTTGATTTATTTAAATAAGTAAGTGCTCATACAATAGCCACATAACATAGTTACGCCTCAAAAAAATTAAACGGCCTGAGAAGTTGCAATTGATAAATTTATGAGCTTTCAAAATTAACATTACATCACTCAGACTAATGTTACTTTGGCAGGTCATGGAAGATGCAATGATTATTTTTAAGGGTTCTGAATATTTTTACCAGTAGAATGACTATCTGGCTTTCAAATGACTGGTCGGTAATAAAAATCCATTTAGTGGTTGCCGAATTATGTTTACTTTTGACTCATTTTGTCTACAACGAAACCGCTTATTGGATATCAATATATTTTTCATGTTCCAAAATGGTCAAAGTGAAAAAAAATTATCATATCTCGCGTTGCTTTTATCGAATTGAAAAAAAATAGCGCCCATGTAATAGCTGTATAGTATAGCTACCCCTAAAAAAATCAAGGTCTCTGAGAAGTTGCATTTGATCAATTCAGGAGCAGTCAAAATTGGCATAACATCTCTGAGACTAATTTGACTTTGGCAGATCATGAAAACCGCAATAATTATTTTATGACGACTTTTTTATGATTTCGTAATTTTTTTGCGAGTAGAAAGAGTATCCGGCTTTCAAATGACTAATCTTAAATAAAAATGCATTCAGTGGTTGCCGAATTATATTTTTATTTACTTATGCATTTTGATCATTCTCTGAAATTTTCATTGAATTGTTGGCAATTTTATGAAAAATGATAAATATTGGGGAGATTGGATCGAATTTTAGAAAAGAAATCAAGCGTTTTTACGAATAATAACGAAAAATGAATCAATTATGAATTACATTTTATAGAAATTGGATAAATATAATAGAATTTAACATTATAGGTATATCCTGATGCATTTTTGAGAATTATTTAGAAATTTCATGGGCTTATTGATAATTTTTTAAAATAATAATTGAACAATTTTTCATTTTATGATATTTTATTGAAATTATGGAAGGTGAATAGAATTGAAGGAAAATTTTCACACTATTCATTGGAATTTAAACAAAATTTCACGTTATTATAATGTTTAATCTTCGTTAATAAGATTTAAAATTATATGGAATTTTTTATCATTTTCTGAAATTTTCATTGAATTGTTGGTAAATTTATGAAAATTGATAGATATTGGGGAAATTGGATCGAAGTTTAGGAAAACTTTTATGCGAATTTGCGAATTATAACGAAAAATCAAGTAATTGTTGATAAAATTTTACAGAAATTACATAAATTGAATAGAATTTTAAATTTTAGGTACATTTTCACGCATTTTTGAGAATTATTTAGAAATTTCATGGGTTTATTGACAATTTTTGAAAATATTCATTGAATTATCAAAGAGAAATTATGGAAGGTGATTAGAATTGAACGAAAATTTTGCTATTTGCTATTTTGCTATTTTTTCAAAATGCTATTTTGAAAATTATTTAGAATATTTAAAATTACATGGAGTTTTTGATAATTTTCTGAATGTTTCATTGGGTTGTTGGTAATAGTTTCTACTACTACTACTACTACTACTATACTAGGAAAGTTTCACGCGTTTTTGAAACGAACAATCAAGCAAAAATGAATTAAATTTTACAGAAATTGGATAAATTGAATTGAATTTAGAATGTTAGATACATTTTTATGAATTTTTGAAAATTATTTAGAAATTTCATGGGCTTATTGACAATTTTTCACAGTTTTGTGATTTTAATGGAAATTAAGGAAGTTGAATAACATTTCAGGAAAATTTTGACGCTATTTTGAGAATCCTTAGGAATATTTAAGATTAGATGTAAATTTTGATAATTTTCTGAATTTTCATTGTATTATTGTTAATTTTATGAACATTTATAGATATTGGGAACATTTTATGGAAAACCAGGAAAATTTTCATGCATCTTTGAGAATCATACCGAAAAATCAAGGAATTATTAATTAAATTTTACAAAACTTGGACAAACTGAATAGAATTTCGCATTTTAGGAACATTTTCATGCATATTTTGAGAATGATTTAGAAATTTCATAAGCTTTTTTTTTAAATGTTCATTGAATTATTCGTAATTTTGTGTTATTTTATGGAAATTATGGAAGTTGAATAGAATTTAAGAAACATTTTGAGCCCATTTCAAGAATTATTAAGAAGACTGAAGAATATATGGAATTTTTGTCATTGAATTGTTGGTAATTTTATGAAGCTTGATAGATATAGGGGAAAAAGAATAGAATTTTTGGAATATTTTAATACATTTTTGTGATACTGTATACTGGAAGCCATTACTTTGTGGAACATGGTAAATGAATTAAATAAAACAATTTTACTTTCTTACTTCCACTAACACATTTATTTTACAAAAATAATTTAGTTTTGACTACTCTATAGTCATTCTCAAACTAAGTACAAAAATTGAGAATGAAACACAATATATACACTAAATTTTACAACAATTAGAGGGGAGGGAATATAAGATCTGACGGATCATTAAAGAGGGGGGTGGGGCAGGAAGGTCATTTGCTACTTGGATACTCATTTGCATTTGCGTCTAAGTATTAACATTAATAAACCTATTATTATTATTATTATTATTATTATTAGTAGCATTATTATTATTTTTTTAATTTTCAAATGGTGGATTATAATAGTATATTTAAAGTTTATGCGAAGTTTCAACATCGTAAGTGCATTAAAAGTAGTAAAAAATGATAATTTATGTAAACGTATCACATTTAATTAATTTAGGCAATTTAGTAATAAACATTCTGGAAAATTATGTTACGGCTCTTAACAATATAATTCGATAATTTTTATATTTCCCTAATATATGTATAATAAAATATATTCATTATGAATGAAAAATTTCTATATTTCATAAATTTGCACGAAACAAACATTTATGGAATAATAAACATTAGCTTTAAAAATTTAAGCTAATTTAAATAAAAGGTCTGAGGAAACAGAAAATGGTGGCATATCCAGTTTCGGTTGATTCATTTTAACCATAAATTATTATTGAATCTAAACCGACAAAAAAGTTAAATATATCACCTGTTATTAATATTGTATAATTATTCTTCAAATATTTATTAATACTTAATACGTTGAATATGACCGTAAGAAGATATTTCATCAGTGAAATTGTTTCAGGGATACTGTTTCATCAGTAGTTTTATTTTGTTAAAATAGCAAACCATATTTTTTTTCTAATGTTTCCTAAATGTGAAAAAACAAATAAGTACTGATTAGGTTGTGCAATTTGTTTTTGATGCCATGTCAAATGATCAATACTTGAATGCTTAATACTTCCTAAAATCGACTCACTCTAACCTACAGTTATTCTTTAACTGGGGATAGATAAACCGACATTTGTGCCGACATCAAACTCGGAAAGAAAAAGTATCGAAGGAACAAATTTCTGGGCATAACTTGCCGCCCCTCATAATTATTTCAAGGCCCGATCCAGCCTGAGGCTTACGTACCGCCGCGGCGTTAAAAGTTGATCGGCGGCGGTCGGAGAGGTGGCGGCGGCCGTGCGGGGGCGCCGGCCCCCCGGGGGTGGCTGCAAGAACCCCCCTCGCTGCGGGGACGGTCTTATTAATATATATTGGGTCTTTTGTTATCCCCGCCGCTCCATTATTGATGGGGCGATGCGCAACCTATTATGTATCTACTTACCGGAATTTATAAACAAAGATCGGGATAACTTATCTTAATATGGGCCTGCATCTTTCAGGAGGCGGACTTATCAACATTAATATTATCGAACGGGGGAGGCGGGGGCGCACACATTAGCGCCTCGCACTTCCACCGCGCCGCCCCCGCTCGCAGCAGGTTGCCGGCGCGTAATTACCGAAGGAAGGATGGCGCGTAATGGACCGGTAAGTTTTTGGACGGGGCCCCCGGGTGACTTGCACGGGGAAGGCGGGGGCGGCTTGGGGGGCGGCTGGCATCGGAGAGCGTTCGATGAGGGATGAGATCGGATTTGAATAATAGACGATGGATGGCACGGAAATCGTAAGAGGCGAGAGTTATTAGATGGATGCGTTTCATTAACTGCGAAGTCATCTGAGGATCCCTAAGGAGGATTGATGTCTTCCAGCAGGAAGCGTAACTTAATTTCGACTTTCGGTCATACAACTATGACTACAAAAATTGATAGTAATATTAATTTTAAAAACTTGTGCATCAAAAATTAACGAAGGCAGAATTATAACAACAGCAAACTATGAATTACCATAATATAATAAATACCATAAAGAAGAACACCCAGGCAGATTAGATGTTTAAGAAGGAGTAAGAAACATAAAATAATAAAAACCATATAGAAAAACATCCAGGCTGATTAGGTGCTTAAGAAGGAGTAAGAAGAAGAAACATTTTTTTCGGAAATTCTTAAAAGTTAGAAAAGGCAGATATTTCCAATGCACAGACAATCATACGGCATTTATTCCCACTGCACAGACACATCCTACGGCAGTTATTCCTAATTCACAGACATATCCTACATTAACAACAAAGTAATGCATTGAAGATCCAAGTAATATCGACATCTGCACAGAGTCCGAGGGATTGAGCTGAGTGCAGACACCTTTACGCCCGACTCAATGTTAAAGAAGTTTTGAAGAAATGTAGAAGAAGTGTTGAAGACGTGTTGAATAAGTGTTCAATAACTGTTGAAGTAAGAAGTTAAGAAGTCAAATGGTGAATGGTTTAAAATCCATATTTTAATAAATAATTCACATAAATGTATCAAAATATTCCTAAAATTCTATTCAATTTCCCCTACATCTATCAAGTTTCATGAAATTACCAACAATTCTATTAAAAATTCAGAAATGAATCAAAAATTCTATGTAATCTTCAATCTTCTCAATAATTCTCATAATAGCGTCAACATTTTTCTTAAATTCTATTCAACTTCCATAATTTCCATAAAATATCACAAAATTACAAATAATTCAATGAACATTTAAAATAAATTAAATAAGCTCATAAAATTCTAAATAATTCTCAAAACTGCAATAAAATGTTCGTAGAATAAAAAAATTCTATTCAATTTATCCACGTTTTGCGAAATTTAATTAATTATTCCTTGATTTTTCGTTATGATTCTCAAAGATGCACGAAATATTTTCCAGTATACTATCCAGTTTTCCCAATATCTATAAATTTTCATTAAATTACCAATTATACAATGAAAATTTTAGAAAATTATCAAAAATTCTATGTAATCTTAAATATACTTAATGATTCTCAAAATAGCGTGAAAATTTTCCTTAAATTTTATTCAACTTCCATAATATCAATAAAATATCACAAAATAACGAATAATTCAATGAATAGTTAAAACAATTGTCAATAAGCCCATGCAATTTCTTAATAATTCTCAAATCTGTATGAAAATATTCTTAAAATTCAAAATTGTATTCGATTTATCCAAGTTTTGTAAAATTTAATTAATAATTTCTTGGTTTTTAGTTATGATTCTAAAAGATGCATGAAAATTGTCCTAGTATTCTATCCTATGTTTCCAATATTTATACATTTTCATAAAATTACCAATAATTAAATAAAAATTTTAGAAAATTATCAAAAATTCTATGTAATCTTAAGTATTCTTAATGCTTTTCAAAATCAAATTCAAAAATCCTTAAGTTCTATACAACTTGCATAATTTCTATAAAATATTACAAAATACGAATAATTCAGAGAATATTTAAAAAAATTGTCAATAAGCCCTTAAAATTTCTAAATAATTCTCAAAATAGCACGAAAATGTACCCAATATTAAAATTCTATTAAATTTAACTAAGTTCTGTAATGTTTAATTTATGGTTGCTTGATTTTTTGTTGTGATTCTCAAAAACGCATGAAAATGTTCCTAGTTGTTTATCCAATTTCCCCAATAGCTATACATTTTTATAAAATTGCCAACTGTTCAATGAAAAATTCAGTAAAAATTAACAAAAATTTCATGTAATCTTAAATCTACTTTTTGATTCTCAAAATAGAGCGAACATTTTCCGAAAATTCTGAACTAATTTCTACAAGACATCATAAAATTACGAACAATTCAATGAAAATTTCAGAAAATGGTCAATAAGCCCATGAAATTTCCTAATAATTCTCAAAAATGATTGAAATTTTTCCTAATATCCTAAATTATATTCAATTAATCCAACTTCTATAAAATTTCAAAATAATACGTAGTAACTATTCAATAACGTTTTCGGAAATTATCAATAATTGTTTGATTTTTCTTTCTAATTCCCAAAAACGCATAAACATCTTCCTAATATCATATTAAATTTCCCCAATTTCTACAAAGTTCTACAAAACTGCGAAAAATACAATGAAAATCTCTAAATCTCGTCAATAATTCCATGATTTCTTTAATAATCCTCAAAACACATGCAAAACATGCACAACTTACATAAAGTTCCATAAAGTTGCGAACAATTAAATCAAAATTTCATAAAATGATCATTAATTTATAATCATAAAAAATGAGTGAATATTTTCTTAAAATTGTAAAATTTAATTCAATATCCACAACTTTTATAAAATTTCATGTAATTATAAACGATAATTCCTAGGTTTGTATATAATTCTCAAAAACAAATGATTTTTTTTTAAATATTTTATTCAACTTTCACAACTTAGATAAAATTCCACAAATTTATGAAGAATTCAATGAAAATTTCCGAACATTATCAATAATTCCATAAAATATCTTAATAGTTTTAAAAAAATAATTAAACTTTTCAAAAATTCTATTGAATTTCACAAATTTCTATAAACATACAACATAGTGATAGTAGTGAGATGGCAAATAAAGATGTTTTGAGTTTTGAGAAATTTCCATATAAATATAACCATATAAATGCCATCTTGTGGAAAGATGCATATATGCTTCTTTAAATGCTTCTCTATATATTCTTCTCTAATTCTGAAACTTGAGAAAACCATGTATATGCCATCTCGAGGAAAGAAGCATATCGGCTTCTCTGAATGCTCCTCTATATATTCTTTTCTCTATATGAAGAGAGAAGAATTATAATTATATGAAGAATATTCTCTCTACAGTCCATATGCTTCTCTCAAGTTTCAATATTCCATTACAGGTTCTTAAAACCTGACGAGTCAACGAATTAAGAATTACAGCTAGATGCTATGGACTGATGAGACCCAGCAGGTTGAAACCGGTCTCCAGTTATCCACGCAGGTATCCACGACATTGCTCATTAAAATTATATATATTATTGTGAATACCTGTAACTATTATCAATTTACACCAATCACTATGGTGTAGTTTGAATTGTATTTGTAGAATTACACCATAGTGATTTTAGTGACATCGAGTGAAGATGTTTGAAGATAACACTATAAATTCTTGTTATAGTTTCATCCATTTTGGATACCAGTTATTGTTACATTTTCTATTGTTTTCTTTCTTCTTTATTTTTCTTTTTTCTTAGTACCAGTAAGTACCCCAATAAATATGAAACAAAACAATAAAAAACTATAGATTATGTTATGAATACCTGTAATCACTATAAAATTACATCATATTGATTATAGTGACTTAACGAATGAAGATGTTTGAAGATAACATTATAAATTATGTTGTTAATTGATGTAATCACTAGAAATACCATCATGCTGATTATAGTGACTTAGCGAACGAATATGTTTGATGACAACATTATAGATTCTGTTGTGACTACCTGTAATCACTATAAAATTACATCATACTGATTACAGTGATTTGGCGAATAAGATATTTGAAGATAACATTGTAGATTCTGTTGTGGATTTCTGTAATTACATTAATATTACATCATACTGATTATAGTGACTTGGCGAATGAAGATGTTTTAAGATAGCACTATAGATACTGTGGTGAATATCTGTAATAACTATAAAATTACATCATACTTATTACAGTGACTTGGCGAATGAATATTTTTGACGATAACATTATTGATTCTGTTGTGAATATGGTATAGTGACTTGGCGACTGAAGATAACATTATAGATACTGTTATGAATACCTGTAATTATTATCAAATTATACCATAGTGGCTTGATGACTTGGCGAATGATGATGTTTCGAGGTAACATTATAGAAGATACTATTGTGAATACCTGTAATTGCTATTAAATTTCACTTCAGTAATTCTAGTGACATGGCGAATGAAGGTCTTTCGAGGTAACATTATAGAATATGCTGTTGTGAATATCTGTAATTGCTATCTAATTGTGATAGGAATAGATCCTGATAGATATTTGATATTGTGAATAGATATTGTGATAGATACACCATAGAGATTCTAGTTACATGGCGAATGAAGGTGTTTCGAGGCAACATTATAGAAGATACTAATGTGAATACCTGTAATTGATATCAAATGTGATAGCAATAGATCCTAATAGATATTAGATATTTTGAATAGATATTGTTACAGATACACCATAGTGATTCTAGTGATATGGCGAATGAAGATGTTTTGAGATAACATTGTAGTAGATACTATTAGAAAAACTTGTAATTGCTATCAAATTTCACCATAGTGATTCTAGTGACGTGTCGAATGAAGATGGTTCCAGGTAACACTATAGAAGATACTATTGTGAATACCTGTAATTGCTATCAAACTGTGATAGCATTAGATCCGTCTAGATATTAGATATTGTGAATAGATATTGTGATAGATACACCATAGTAATTCTAGTGATAAGGAGAATGAAGATGTTTTAAGATAACATTATAGATACTGTTGTGAATACCTGTAATTATCGTCAAGTTACACCAGTCACTTGGTGACTTGACAAATGGAGATCTTTCGAGGTAACTTTGTAGAAGATACTATTGGGAAAACCTGTAGTTGGTATCAAATTTCACCATAGTGATTTTAGTGACATGGCGAATGAAGATGGTTCCAGGTAACATTATAGAAGATAGTTTTGTGAATATATGTAATTGTTATCAAATTGTGGTAGCAATGGATCCTAATAGATATTAGATATTGTGAATAGATATTGTGATAGATTCACCATAGTGATTGCAGTGACGTGGCGAATGTAGATGTTTTGAGATAACATTATCGATATTGTTGTGAATACCTGTAATTATTATAAAATTACACCATAGTGACTTGGTGACTTGACGAATGGAGATGTTTCGAGGTAACATTATAGAATATTCTATTGTGAATACCTTTAATTGCTATAAAATTTCACCATTGTGATGCTAGTGACGTGGCGACTGAAGGTGATTCGAGGTAACATTATAGGAGATACTGTTGTGAATACCTACAATTTCTATCAAATTGTGATGGCAATAAATCCTAATATATATTAGATATTGTGAATAGATAATGTGGTAGATGCACCATAGTGATTCTAGTGATATGGCGAATGAATATGTTTCGAGGTAACATTATAGGTACTATTGTGAATACTTGTAATTACTATCACCACAGTGATTGTATGATTTGGCGAATGAAGATATGTCGGGATAACATTACACTATTGTTTTTTTTTAATCCCAGAAAAACTTGCTTCTAACTGGTAGATAAAGTTGAGAACTTCGTATACACTTACAAACATATCCTCCACATGACCATACGGAAGAGTTGATGAGGCAGCAGTGCGAGTCTTTGGTGCACCGTCTGTGGGCCCGAAGAGGAATAATCTCCGCGATAATATGCAACATTAATTTCCTAGTGTGTTCTTCTTGCGCGTTAATGCGCACCCGCTGCTGATTCCCAGATAAGTGGTGGATCGCACAGTCCGACAACAATGAGCTGGAGCGGCTCTCGCGTCGGTAATTATTCGCGGAAGAACGTCGCCAATCTTCAGCGAGAAGGCCAAGAAGACCACCAGGAAAACGCGGCCGTTAATCACACCCAATTAGCGCGAAGCAGAACTTGAACGCATATTTCATCAAATATATTTAATTTCTCTACATAACAAGTTCAAGACACTGAAAAATTAAAGGTAGAAAAAATATTGCACTTCCTTAATAAACTTTTCTATTATCAATTGCTACAAGTTTCGATTGTATATAATGATCAGCATCAGAAAAAAATGTCTAAACATATAACTAATGAAACACATGAAAAATTGAACTCCATATAACAAGTTCAAGAGACTTAAAGACTTTCAAGAGAAAAATTAAAGGTAATACAAATATTGTATTTTTTATAAACTTTTCAATTATCATTTGCTGCAAGTTTAGATTGTATAAAACGATTATCATCAGGCAAAATTATGTAAACATAAAAGCAATGAAACACATGGAAAATTGAACTTGAACTTGATATGGAGATAATTTTGAAAATTGCTAAAATTGAGATTTGAATGGATAAATTGGGATTAGTTCTGGAAAAATTGTTCAAAATATTAACTTTAATATCTCGATATGTTCATAAATATTAGCGATGGGCTAATTCGAATTATAATAATCGAATAATTCGGTTATAGGCATCAATCGGAATAATTCGATTATTAAAATCATTCGGATTATCATTCCTTCTAAAATCATTCTTTCAATACAAGTCAAATATCAATACTTTGATACTTGCTGAAATAATCTCAAGTAGATTCGCCTGCAGGAAAATTAAAAAAAACTTCCGAATTCTTGCGTTAAGTGACGTCCCATTATTGTGCCCGGTAATTAATGCAATTACTTATAATATGATTATGAGCAATATGGATTTTTTTCTCATTAATTTTACGCCCGGTAATAACACAACCGATCATAACACGTACTAAAAGATGCGCCTTTTAATGCGCTCTTAAGGTGGAAATAAATTGCGGAAAATTTAATTGTAGAACGAAATATTATTGTCCCACCTGGTGAAACGTAGAAACTTCGGAATGCAACGTCATGCGGATTACTCCTCTCGCATGTGGGAAAGAATCGAGAGACATGTGTGCAGGACGTCTTCGTGGCGAATCGAAATTACATGAGGATTATTAGACGTCCATGGCAATATGTCAGGCCGACGATGTTTTATCGTATAAAAAAAAATATCACAACAGAAACAGTGCTAAAGGTGATAATATTTACTCACTTACGGATTGAAACACTGAAAGCTGCACTGAGTTAAAGATTACGTATAGTCAGGACCAGATTAACTTGGGTAGGATCAATTGCATTTATTCATCAGTATCGATGTGGTAAGTTACTTTGTTACACATTATTTTCACTTATCCACGTAAATATCATATTTTTAAATAATTAGACATTATTTTCACTTATCCACGTAAATATCAGATTTAAAAAAAAATAATAATCAGATTAAACAGTAACCAGAAGTAATCAGATTTTGTATGGCATCACCTTGATGTACTGGGAATTTCCTGGCAGATCTTCAGGGATACTGTCGCAGCCAATTTTCAATTCCCAGCGTCCGGCGAGACATGGACTGAAGGAGGAATCCATAAAAAAATATCAGCCCGGATCTAAATGAATCCCGGAGATGAAAGAGACCGAACATTGCGGAGACGCAAAACGCACACTCGCGTCATCCCCAGCCGATCGACAAACGTCTGTCCAGCACATGGCTTTCATAAACGACAACTGGAACGACCGAGAAAACGGATAAATGAAATTGGAAAATAGACAGGCAGAATTGCCCACAGTAGATGACACACAGACAGACATATTATCGTGCGAACACACGGACAGACAAGCAGACTGGTTCGCAGATACACGCAGAAACTGCACAGATGTGCAGGTGAGTACCTATTGCAACCAGACAGAAGCAACTGTGTTGTTGCTTACAACTGCAAGCAACTGCAGATGCAGTTAAAGCGAATTTTGTCAGTACAATTTTAGTGTTTTGGTGTGACTAGATAAGGTTAGGTTAGGTTAGGTAAGGTTAGGTTAGGTTGGGTTAGGTAAGGTTAGGTAAGGTTAGGTTAGGCTAGGCTTAGGTTTCTTTAGGTAAGGTTAACTACAGTTGCGTGCGGTAATTAAAGCGAATTTTGTCAGTACAATTTTAATGTTTTGGTAATGGTAGGTTAGGATTAGGTTTATTTAGGTTAGTTTAACTACAGTTGCTTGCAGTTATGAAAGCGAATTTTGGCAGTACAATTTTAGTGTTTTGGTGAGATTAGATAAGATTAGGTTTGGTTAAGGTTGGGTTAGGTAAGGTGAGGTTCAGGTAAGGTTAGGTTTAGGTTTCTTTACGTTAGGTGAGGTTAACTGCAGTTGATTGCAGTAATTAAAGCGAATTTTGTCAGTACAATTTTGGTGTTTTGGTAAGGGTACGTTAGGTTAAGGTTTATTTAAGTTAGGTTAGGTTAACTACAGTTGCTTGCAGTTATTTAAACGAATTTTGTCAGTACAATTTTAATGTTTCGGTGAGAATAGATAAGCTTATGTTAGGTTAGGATGTATTATCAATTGTTCTATTTACAAGTGACTTAATGAAAATACTCAGAGTTTTGTACGGATTAGTGTACTGACCATCAATTTAAAAAAGTGACCCTTAAATACCGGTAATTTTGAATATGTATTTGCCATCAATAATTGTTTAGGCTTAATGTAGACATACTCCTAGGAAAGCTCCTAGCAAAACTTAGGTATATTTATGAACACATCGAGATATTGAAATTAATACTTTGAAAAAGTCTGCCAGAACTAACTTCACTACATCTGTTCAAGTCTGAAATTTAGCAATTTTCGAAATTATAATATCTCTATGTCAACTTCAGGTTGAATTTTACGCTATTTTGAGCTAACGCTTAATGTAGACAGACTTTTTAATAGAACCAACAGAAAGCTCCTAGCGAAACTTAGGTACATTTATGAACACATCGAGATATTGAAATTAATATATTGAAAAAAAAAATCAGAACTAATCCCAATACATCCGTTCAGATCTGAAATTCAGCAAATTTTCGAAATTATAATATCTCCATATCAAGTTCAGGTTGAATTTTACGCTATTTTAAGGCTTAATGTAGACAGACTTTATAATAGAGAAAACAGAAAGCTCCTAGAGAAACTTATGTATATTTATGAACATATCGAAATTTTTAAATTAATATTTGGAATTTCTTTTCCAGAACTAATCGGAATACATCCATTCCAATTTTAAATTCAGCTAATTTTTGAAATTATAGCTTCATATCAAGTTTAGGTTTGAATTTTACGCTATTTTAAGCTAAGGCTTAATGTAGACAGACTTTTTAATAAAGCCAACAGAAACCTCCTGGCGAAACTTATGTATATTTATGAACATATCGAAATATTTAAATTAATATTTGGAATTTTTTTCCAGAACTAATCCCAATACATTCATTCAAATTTAAAATTCAGCAAATTTTCTAAATTATAATATCTCCATATCAAGTTCAGGTTGAATTTTACGCTATTTTAAGCTAAGGCTTAATGTAGACAGACTTTTTAATAGAGCCAACAGAAAGCTCCAGGCGAAACTTAAGTACATTTATTAGTTGAAGGTATTAGTTTGTACTTACAGGTCAAGATATTTCTGATTTTATTTTATTATATATTTATTTTTATTTTTGCCTAACTAGTTTCAGTTTCTTTAGCAAACCATCATCATTAACTTTCGATTGTATATAATGATCATCTTTAGACAAAATGGTCTAAACATATAACTAATGAAACACATGAAAAATTGAACTCCATATAGCAAGTTCAAGAGACTTAAAGACCTTCAAGAGAAAAAATTAAAGGTAATACAAATATTGTACTTTATAAACTTTTCAATTATCATTTGCTGCAATTTTATGCTAAAAAAAATATCTAAACATAAAAGCAATGAAAAACATGGAAAATTGAACTTGAATTTGATATGGAGATATTATATTTTTGAAAATTGCTAAAATCGAGATTTGAATTGATAAATTGGGATTAGTTCTGGAAAAATTGTTCTAAATATTTACTTCAATATATCGATGTCTTCATAAATATTAGTGATGGGCTAATTCGAATTATAATAATCGAATAATTCGGTTATTGGCATCATTCGGAATAATTCGATTATTAAATAAATTCGAATTATCACTCCTTCTAAAATCATTGGGATTATCATTCGGTAAAATCATTCAGATTATATAATTCAGTAAAATCATTCGAATTATTATTCGTGAAAATCATCAACCTGAGACTAGGTTAGGTTTAGGTTTATTTAGGTTAGGTGAGGTTAAGTACAGTTGCTTGCAGTTATTAAAGCGTTTTTTTTTCAGTACAATTGTAGTGTTTTGGTGAGAATAGATAAGGTTATGTTAGGTTAGGTTAGGATGTATTATCAATTGTTCTATTTTCAAGTGCTTTAATGAAAGTACTGAGAGTTTTCTTCTGATCAGTGTACTGACTATCTATTTAAAAAAGTGACCCTATAAACACCAGTAATTTTGAATATGTATTTGCCATCAATAATTGTTAATGCTTAATGTAGACAGACTTCTTAACAGAACTAACAGAAACCTCCTAGCGAAGCTTATGTATATTTATGAACATATCGAAATATTTAGATTAATATTTTGAAAAAAAAATCAGAACTAATCTCAATACATCCGTTCAAATCTGAAATTTAGCAATTTTCCAAATTATAATATCTCTGTATCAAGTTCAGGTTGAATTTTACGCTATTTTAAGGTAAGGCTTAATGTAGACAGACTCTTTAATAGAGCCAACAAAAAGCTCCTAGCGAAACTTATGTATATTTACGAACATATCGAAATATTTAAATTAATATTTGGATTTCTTTTCCTGAACTAATCCGAATACATCCATTCAAATTTGTAATTCGGCAAATTTTCGAAATTATAATATCTCCATATCAAGTTCGGGTTGAATTTGCGCTATTTTAAGCAAAGGCTTAATGTAGATAGACATTTTAATAGAGCTAACAGAAAGCTCCTAGCGAAACTTATGTATATTCATCAACATATCGAAATATTTAAATTAATATTTGGATTTTTTTTCCAGAACTAATCCCAATACATACATTCAAATTTGAAATTCAGCAATTTTTTGAAATTATAATATCTCCATGTCAAGTTCAGGTTGAATTTTATGCTATTTTAAGCTAGGGCTTAATGTAGACAGACTTTTTAATAGAGCCAACAGAAAGCTCCTATCGAAACTTAGGTATATTTATGAACAAATCGAGATATTGAAAGTAATATTTAGAAAAAAAATCCATAACTAAGCCCAATACATCCGCTCAGATTTGAAATTTTGCAATTTTCGAAATTATAATATCTCCATATCAAGTTCAGGTTGAATTTTACGCAGTGTGGAAATTAAGTAGCGGATAAATTCGGTAACTCCGTTAATGTGTATGAGAGAGAAAAAATCTAAAAGGGATATAGCGATATAAATTACTGCGCATATAAAAATTATTTTTTCAGATTTAAAAAATTAATAAATGTCATTAATGTTTTTTTAAATGACAACCAACATTTTTTATATTTTATTTCATATTACATTAAATTTTGAAATAATGTTAAAAATTGTACCCATGATGGAGTTGACTATCGGGATAGGTGACTGAAAAACGTCACGTACTTTGCTCTGATTTGCATTGTATAAAATAAATTTCACAAAAATTACTTGACTTTACTTGAATGATCTTAAATGACCGTTAGTCCAAGAGTAACCAACCATACAGTCTCAAGAAAACTGTGATATCGCAGGAATCGCTCATTAGATATGAATTAAACTGCACACATCTAATATCAGTATATCACTTAATATCACATACAGGGTGTCCACAGAATAATTTACAGGTTTATAGTATAATTGGTTGCATAGCTAATACTCGCAAATTGATGACATGTGTTTTTTTTAAATTGAACATAGGGACGCTGTATTGACTATGTTCAGAATTTTAAAAAAATGTCACGGTATATAGATCACCAATAAGATTATTATGGTGCAGGAATCGCTCATTAGATATGAATTAAACTACACACATCTAATATAAGTATATCACTTTCACTTAATATCACATACAGGGTGTCCACAGAATTTTTTACAGGTTTATAGTATATTTGGTTATATGGCTAATACTCGCAAATTGATGACATGTGTTTTTTTTTTAAATTGAACATAGGGACGTTGTATTGACTATGTTCAGAGTTTAAAAAAATGTCACGGTATATAGATCACCAATAAGATTATTATAGTGCATACAATATGTTTCTATTTCCTATTCCATGCTGCTATTTTTTAATGTGTTTGAATTTTGTATTGCATTGTGTATTGCATTTTAAATTCGAAAATTCGAAAGGAAATACTCTTCTCGTAAGCGTAAAATTTTGCTCGCCCTTTTATAGGATTATTATTATTATTATTCTGTGCAATACCTATTGTTGTATACCTATATAGATCACTATTAAGATTATTATGGTGCATAAAATCTGTTTCTATTTCCTATTCAATGCTGCTATTTTTTAATGTGTTTGTATTTTGTATTGCATTGTGTATTGCATTTTAAATTCGAAAATTCCAAAGGAAATACTCTTCTCGTAAGCGTAAAATTTTGCTCGCCCTTTTATAGGATTATTATCATTGTTATTCTGTGCAATACCTATTGTTAGGAATAGAAAATTTACGTTTTCCACGAGAGGCGGAAAATTTGCATTCATCAGGCCCGTAAGGTCCGTTACGAGTGTTTGAGGAAGCCCGGCGCCTCCACCATCCGCCCGAGCTGCCCCTTAATAAAAAGGCCGCTGCAATAATTGTATTACACGGGCGCGGAGCAAAAGGAAAACGCGGAAATAAAACAAATACTCGCACACACACACACTCACGTGCACACTGGGGGCGGCTCGGGGGCGGTCAGAGGGGGGCGGCGCGGCGGGGGGTAGAAACTAACCCTTTCTTTGTAATTGTGGCACACATGGACGGGCTTATTCGGTTAGCGGCCGCGTCGTTCGCTTTTATTTCATTAAAATGTGGCCATCTTTCCGAAACGGACTTAAAATTCAACTCATGACGATGTGTTTTGAATATTTGTAACCAAGTGTGACTTTGCATACACTTATTTGATTTATTAGAACGCGGCGGTGGCGCTGACGCCGCCGCCGCCCCCGCGCCGCCCCCGGCCGGACCCCCGGGGCCGCCGCACGGCCCCCACGGCACCATATGAGAGTCCGTTTGTTATTATGTCCCCAGTCAGATTGCGGCATTTTTATTGCCCTTTTTATGCGGATTTGCGTGCGGATGTGTATGTGTGTGCGTATGCACGTGCTCGGCCCATGTGTGTGTGTGTGTGAGGCCGCCCTCTTTATATTCGAAAGCCGTACGCCGCTTTTTATCTAATTAAGAATTCTGAATATTTAATTGTTTACCTATTTTCATTCGGGATTCCCTTTATCTCCCACACGGCGCTCCCTTTTTTATCCGCGGCGATAATTATCGCTACACGTGGAGACTTGAACTCCTGGCGCGACTGAAATATTTAATAAGGAAACACGAGGAACGACAAGAATACGCACTGTAAACATTTTTACAATTAGCCACCGTAATCCTATAAAAAAGAATATTAAATATACACAGCATAGGAGGCACGATTAGTCATTAAGCATTATGTGCCAACAACAATAATTCAGTTGCGTGTGAACACAAGCACTGTGAATATGCAGTGGCCTCATACATTTTTAGTAAAAGATTTAGCAACCATTAGTTTTTAAAAATTAGAAACAATATTCGAGAATCTCGCGAAATGTCAACTCAATGCAAAATTTCTATTCCAATCTCTAGAATCAAATATCTAAGAAACCAGTTTGTTATTAGTTACTTAATAAATTCGGAAACGAATATCGAATTCTGTCTATTTGGGATTAACGCCCGGTTTCTCAAACGATATTTAACTAGCTAAAATCGATCTTATAAATAAGACGTTCTTAAAATGTTGCACCATTAATCGCTTCCTAAACTCGGAAGAATTTCTTACATTTGAAGACGTCAAAAATGGCGTCTAAGGATTCAGAATCTAACCTAAAATTCAATGTAATTTGTATTGTTCGTGAATCATTCCAACTAATGCGAAATATGGCTAATGATTTATTAGCAATCATGGCTATAAATGCATTTGATGTAGATGCTGCAGATATTGCAGATGATTATCATATGCCAGCAATACCTCGTCATATTTATCAACGAGATAATTATTTTGAAAAATATAATTGCAAACATTTTATTTGTAGATTTAGGCTAACTAACGAAACTGTGTTGTATATCCTTGAACAAATTGAAGGCAGTTTAGAATAATTTCACAATTGGTGAGTAGGTATAACTACAATAATACAAAATATACTGCAATAATAATATGTTTGAAAAGTAGTTATTTAAGCATTAAGGGAGGTAAGTATCGTTTACCAGTCTACAGAGGCTAGCAATAAAGTCCGTCACTGGTCAAAACTTACCTCTCGAATTGCTTATAACTGTTTTTCCACTTCTGAAGTTGGTTTAATTATTTATGTTTGATTAATTTATTATCGCAACTTGAACAAAATGTCAGTACGGCTTTGGTTGCTAAGACTATTTTCCAAACAAAGTGTGAATGTCAGAAATTTCATTCGTTCAGTTGTAAAATGAATTCCAATAAAAATAAACAAGAAATGACAATTGAAGAGGCTGCAGATGCTGCCTGTTCCTTCCTACTGCCGGAGAAGTCGAAGGGGCGTTATCAAAATGCGTATAAGTATTTTTAAGAGTGGTGCCAGAGAAAGAACGCTATTGAAATTATTTTACTTACCTCCCCGAGGGATGAAACTTTTTACTTACTTCCCGTTGTTCATAGTAACCACAGCTTTATCGGTAAGTGGAGCTTACTTCCATCAAATCAATGTTACTACAGTGTACGCCCCTTTCCAGGTCTGTGATATCCGCAGTTCCTGAGATAACCTCATTCAAAATTTAAAATGTAAAAGATACAGCAAAAGTTCAAAATAAAATCCATTTTGACAAACTATGAATGGGGTGTTTGCAAACTTTTGCATTATGAAAGCACAGCCTTGCAAAAATAAAGCAATGAAATTTTTGGTAAATACACCAATAAATTCCTCAAAAAATTTGAGTTGTAATACTTATTATAGCAAAAGAACTCATAGATTGTTCCTAAAGGGGATGTTTATTGGCATGTAGCTCAATAACTGTGAATGGAGTATTTTCAACAATTTGCATTTTCTAAAATCGCGAACTTCCAAAAAATTTTAAGCCAATAAATCTTTACAGAAATTTGAGCATTAATATTGCTGTTAAAATGCACAGAATTTGTTTATAAGGCAGGTTACTCAAAAACGAAGAATAGGGTAGCTTCAATTTTTTTGAATTTTCTGAAAGCACGTCATGCTCACATAAATCTAGTATAAACAAAATGACATTGCTATATAAAATTGCTATTGTAACCTAATACCTTGTACTAGATTTATGTGAGCATAACTGTACATCCAAAACTGATGTCATAAAATTTTAAGAAAATCTGCCAATCAATACCTACAAAATCTCGAGCTTTTAGTAGTTATTATAGCTCGAAAGCAACATATTTTACCTAAACGGAATGTTTGTAGGCATGTAGCTCCAAAACTATAAATGTGGTATTTTTAACTTTTGACATTTTATGAAAGCACGTACTTCCATAAGTACTGTAATGAAATTTGATGCAAATTCTCCATTAAATTCTTACAAAAATTTGAGCCCTAATAGTTAGTATAGCTCAAAACTAACAGCTTCTAACTAAAAGGGTTGTTTAGAGCTATGTAACTAAGAACCTAATGATAAGGTGTTTTGAGTTTTGTCTTTTTTTAAGTGCATACTTGCACTTATATAAAATATTGAACTTGAAATAATATTCTAGGAATATATAACTCAAAAATTGTTAATCAGTTAATTGGAGAAACAATTGAAATACCCCAAAATATCAGACCGAAGTCTGTTATGAAGCTAATTTATGAAGAAGCTTTTAATTATCAAGATATTTTCGTTAACTATTACGTAATTCCAAAAATGTACAGATGATAGCAAAAATTCAAAAAAATTATGGAAGTTCAAAAATATTTTCAGTAATTGAGGTTGTTATATTATTATTTGGTACTACTTACTGGTAAAATATTATTTTTATTTAATTTAATTATTAATTTATTTTATTTCGCCTGAGTAGTTTCGGATTTTTAAAATACAATCATCAGAGGCATGATTTGTATTTTAATATGTATACAGGGTGGTCACTTTTACGACGCCCACTATTAGGATCTATTAAACGGCAATATATACAGAGTTGGTCAAATGGGATAAAAGTTTTTCATTTTTGTGCCTTTCAAAATACTGAAACAAAATCCGGAATACCTTGCACAGTTCCTGAATGATGGAAATTTTACGTATTATTAAATTTAAATAATAAATAAAATAAATAAATAATAATACCCGTATAAAGTGTCATACCCAACAACATCCCAATCAATGTAATCGTTCTCTTTTTATAAGCAAATTTCGTTTTTTTTAAATTATCTTTGAAGCTGAATACTGTCCAAATCAAACGCATTTGTATATAGATAAGTTTTGTGAAATCGTCTTCTTTTGATCCCAGTAATCTGTGGTTAAGCCATGTCCACATAATTTAGAGACACCCTATATATCCTGATCTTGTTTTTATGATAAATATTTGTTATTAATTTGAATTTTTGAATTTTAAAATTATAGATGTTTTAACTTAAACTTCAATATTATGCTTATTATTATTATTGTTTAAACATCTACAAGATTATTCAAGACATTTATGTAAATACTAGATACAAATGTAGTCCAAAATCTTTCCCCCAATGTTATAAAATTTGGAAAGTTTGCTTTTCAGCATTGAGCCATTTTTACGAAAATGAAGTAAATTTCTCAACAACACCATTCACGACATATTTGTGAGCATTACAAAAATTTCAGAATTTGTTACAGATTTCAAGTTACATCACATTTATTATAAATTTTAAGATATGCAATATAATTTCCAAAACGTACCAAAGATTTCAGAAAGTGCGGATAGAAGTGAATGGCGAAAGTGGGTCCATGACAGTACAAAAGGTTAACAGGACAAAACCTCGATACCCAATGGGTAAAAGAGGGATGGATTATGTATGTATGTACCAAAGATTTCATGACATTTCGTTAGTAATACAAATTTTCCATAATCGGTATCAAATTTCAACTGAAATTTCATGAAAATCATATATATTTAATTACGACATTTACCTAAATATCACATTAAATCTAAAATTTGATATAAAAATATTAATAGTATTTTACATAACTGAATATGTGTGCCTAAATTCAAAAATGTATCACACATTTTTAAACATTTTTAAAAACAATATGTAATTTCAAAAGTCTACAGGAGAATTCATGAAATTTCCTCATGACAGAAATTCAGAAATATCACAAAGATCACAAAAAGTCGGAAGTTATCATACATTTTACAAATTTAAAGTGTGTTAACAAGTTAAAGTGAAAATTACATTTTTAGAACCACTGCACTGATGAGACCCATAGGCCGAAACCGGGCTGCAATTATCCGTTAAAATAGTTCCCACGTGTATGAATAAATATACAGGGTGTCTCTAAATTGCGTGGAAATGGCTTAACCACAGATTACTGGGATCAAAAAAAGACGATTTAACAAAACATCTCAATATATACAAATGCGTTTGGTTTAGCCAGTATTCAGCTTCAAAGTTAATGAAAAAAAAACAAAATTTGCTTATAACAAGAGAACATTTACATTGATTTGGATGATGTTTGGTATGACACTCTATACGGGTATAACTCATATTTTGACATAATATTGTTATTATCGGTAGACCGGTTGTGTACAAAACAAGGGTGGCCCTACATTAATATATTCAATTTTTTTTAATGACAAAGCAAGCAACTTAAAAAAAATCAAATCTGACGCAGGCATTCATTATTAACTTTTTTTTATCTTTATAGTTTTTGATATCTGTAACAGTTTCGGCACAAACAAATAAAATATGAGTGACTGCCCTACACTAAAGTGTACTTAGTGTACAGAGATACACTAAAATCTGCTAATAAAATCAGCTGTTGCACTAAAATGCAAATATCTCTAGAATTACCCATCAAATAAAAATTTAATTATACCAATATTATATCGATATATCGTGGAATACCTGTGATAAATTACATTCATATTGATACGCTTGTTCTAAATATATTTAAGTATGAAAACAAAGAGGGATACACTAATAAAATTTCATATATGCTCTAAAATCTAAATATCTCTAGAGACAACCATTTCATAAAATTATGATTTTTGAGAGATTGCAATATCAAATGAACATAAATATCGTAAAAATCAATCTCCAATACAATACCGTTAGTCTTGTTCTGCTTAGGAGACTCTTACGTGTTAAACACACCAAAGGCTGACATAGTAATATTTTGAATTTGCGATATTTTTTATTAATATTTTTGGTTCACTTGTATCGATGCCAATCTGTATACCATCGGTTAAGAGTGTTAACAAGATAACTCCTGAAACAAAATCTTCGAGGATACCATACGCGCGCCTCCTGCATAGTAACATGTTTATTTTCTCGCACGCCAACGAGCGCACGAGAGCACCCCAGACTATAAATCTTGTTTAACTTGTTTTTTTCCTGTTCCCAGATTTTCGTGATACTCTTCGTTGACAGTCAATCCCAATGTTGTTAATATTCGTGGACGTGTCGTTGTGCTAATTCTGTGTTATTTGGCTCGTTGTTTAATTATTAATATTTGAAAAATAAACCATGCTCCTAGCCAGATTTCGGACCCAAGACGTTGAATACGACCCCGTTGAAGTTGGCTGATTAAATACTTAGTTCAATGCCTGCAGTAGGTAGAATACTTAACAGTCGTATTAGATAAGTTCCTATGAAATTTCCTGCGAAATCAATATTATATAAAGTTTCAGACTAAATGTATTAATAATATTTTCGATACTTGTTAAGTAGACCAGGAAACGGAAAATTCTGAATTCGCCCCATCTTCAGTTTTTTCCGGAAATTGGATTAAAAGTTTACAAAATTTGAAAACATTTTTAGTCGAGTTGTAGCCTATAAATGATGGCCAAATTTTCCAAATTTAATCAATACATTATTTTCTATAAAAAAATATGAAAAATTTGACCCCATCTTTAGTTTTTACGGAATTTTCCGGCGACCGTAGTTAGTTTCATCGCGCCCATTGAATACCTAAGTCCATCCTCGACGTCCCTTCCCTATTTTCGGCAACAACTCGCGGTTTTACACGTTATTGATTGCGAGCGGTCCGCTCGTGGGGAAGAATGGACGAAATCAGATATAATCCATAAAGTTGGTCCGCAGGCGACAGCCGGAAGTATCCGTGCTACTTCCTGGACGGAACACACTTATCGCGCGTATAGAGAGTTTCTGCCATTGAGATGCTGAATTTCGATAGCCGTTTTCAAACGTGGCTAGCACGAATGGGACACACCGCACCATCGGCCACCGGAAGAGCGCCCCACGCTTTCGGGGGATCAATGCCTGATCAGATTAACAGCGGAGGAGACGGGAAAAAGACGAGTGCCAATGACTGTTTGTGTGGGTATTGATTCGTCTGCTCTGTGGGGTGAGGCATTGTGTCGATTTGCAAAGTGCTTACTAATATTGTGGCGGAAACGTGGGCGGAATGAGTTAGGGCTCCGACTTTTAATCCACAACCCTTTGGTTCGACTCTAAAAACAAAGGTTTATAGAACATATCTGGTTGAGAGTCGAACCATAGGGCTGTGGATGAAAACACGGGGAAAATTGAAAGCAATTACCTCGAAAATACAGTAGACTCTCACTAATCCGGCAGATATCAGAACAGGGTTGTGCCGGATTACCGAAATCTCCAGAATACTGGAAGGTTGTCAAAAAATGCATTTAAACTGAATTTCTGATACATGTGAACATTTCATTACACACAATACATAGATAGGTACCATGACATGTTCAATTTTTAAAAAACATGTCAAAAATTAGCGAGTATTAGCTATATATCCAATTATACCATAAACCTGTACGAAATTCCGTCGATCATTCAAGTAAAGTCAAGTAATTTTTTCGAAATTTATTTATACCATGCAAATCAGAGCATAAGTAATGGGGATGACGTTTTTAAGTCACTTATCCCGATAGCCAACTCCATCAACTCCATCACTAAAGCTGCAAAGACACCTGCCTTCAAAATGGGCTTTTATGAGAAAATCTCGCAAATTTTCATATTACAATAAGTATGGATTACATAAAACCAAAAATCAAAATCCCCAATGCATTATTCCCTACGAAGAATACAGGAATATCAGCAAAAGGAAATCTTTTCGTCGACAATCTCCAATAATTTAATGATAAAACTAAAGTGGATTCCACCGGCCAATTCCGCAAAGGCATCGAAGAAGCCAGCAATCGAGCGCCGCACAGGGCTTTAGGATTCTGTGTATCCGTATGTGCACACATGTGTGTTTGTGTGTGAGTGTGTGTCATTCAATTGTGCCCCCTGCGCAGCGTCTGGGGCCCATAAAAGCGGATGTTTATGTGACAGGCGGCTTTCGGAAGCCAATATCTCCTGGTCAATACCGACCGCCGGACGACTATTAGTTGTCATCGGTTATTGGAACTTATGACGGCGATATTTGATTCCGGATTTAATCGAGAGAGCGCCAATTAAACGGGGCCCCGGCCCGTTTTTGCGGTGGCGCCGTGAAAGTCGATTAGGGGGGAAATTGGATTTGATCTGTGTTTTAGTGCGAGAGGCCACTGAAAGGAGGAGGGACACCGGGGATGATTAAGAATGATTTTCTTTATGGATGCAATTCCTATTGTTATTGGAAATGTGTCCAATTCCCAAAGGCATTGGGAGCGGATTTTAGTGAAGAATGTGTCTAAGGGTAGGTATCTACACATCTCGTCATAAATATCCAATATATTTTACTAACATTAATGTAGCCCATATTTTATTTATAATCAGTGCCGGCGCCAGGTTATTTAGCGTCCCAAGCAAAACAAACTAAAAAACCCTCTTTCACACATATTAATTTAAAAAAAGTATGTATAAGAAAACAATACATTTATTATCATATTAACACATCACATATTAATTCTCACATAATAATTTATTATCAATTGCATAAACGTTACAAGTAGAGTACAAAATCAAAATTTAATTTTTCGTGCCTTCTTCATCGCAAAAGTTTCTACTAATTCCTTCAATTCCAGTATCGAAGTGCAATCACATTTGATTGAAATTGTTGCTAAGTCCACGAGTCTACTTTGCAACATAGTTGAACTCAAGTTAGTTATTATTAATTTCCATTTTTCAAAACCGGCGTCCTCCACTTCCCACGGACACTGGAAGTGTTAATAGTATTCTCAAGGAAACAACAACATTTGGTACACAATCTTCCAATTTTTGTTGTACTATATAGAAAAGCACATCTGATGGTGACATAGGTTTTGGAAGCCTTTGAGCTATTACTTGAAGCTCATTGTAAAGATCATATGTATCAATATCTTTATTAGAGATATTGATACATATGCCTCAAAGACGTTTCTAAATGTTAGCAGTCAATAAATATATCCGCAGGTGTCTTTTTGCCAAATTGAATATTATGTTGTGTGACGTGCCTGACGGGCCTTCAACCCCCTTTGAAGTAACGAAGAGGGCTGGGCTCCCGATGTCGGAGAGTGGGCGGGGTTCAAAAAAGGCTCCACGTAATTTAACCTCCTTGTTACTTCAATGTAAGGGTCTCCACCCTATCCGTGTGGGTGGACAAAAGATAATCAGCGATACTCAAAACTACGAAGATATGACAATAGCTGACTATCTAACCGCCTACACCACCAGATTTAAAATGTCACAAAGTGAGAAAAAAAATTATGTCCCGTTTGGTTCTAATTACTTACTCGAGTGAGTGGTTTCTCGAGCGGGTTCAATGGACTTTCAGTCTCGTACTCAGCGTTTTCATCCTCTTAGTAGAGATGATGGGGTGCACACGAACAAATCCCGGAATCCGGTTTTGGTAATATAACCAACAAATTTCGTGGCACGTACTGCACTGGCGCACTGGACTGGTTGTCGATTCAAAGTGATGGAGGGCACGCATTTCTGTGCCTGTGCCCGCTCGCGGCGGAAGCAGAAATCGTATTCGAGATCCGGTCACGCGTTGTTGATAGGGTACACACGAACAAATCCCGGAATCCGGTATTGGTAATATAACCTACAAATTTCGTGGCACGTCTCCACTGGCGAACTGGACTGGTTGTCGTTTCAAAATGATAGAGGGCACGCATTTCTCTGCATGTACCCGCTCGCGGCGGAAGCGGAAATCCTATTCAAGATCTGGTCACGCGTCGTTGCAAATCGTACTACCAATCTCCGAATCCCAAAAGAACCATGTTTATTTGAGAACCGTTACAGTTGTTCTAATTGTTGAAACCTCTCGTCAATAGACTGTATAGCCATGTCCAAGATAGTGTAGTAAAATTCCACTTTTAATTTCAGTTTAGTATCTTAGTCTCTTAGTATCTAGTTTATGTCTCCTTCTACATTCATAGGGCTTAAATTTCGCTTCTGTTTCTAATTCCTTTGCAACCTCGGCAGCATCAATTAAATCTTATTCAACACCATTATCACTCCTACATTTTGAAAGGTAATTCTTAGTCTCTTGAACTTGGTTTGGGGCTAAATTAATAACAGAATCCTCTTTTTGTAGTATTTTGCTTGTAACATGCACGTCATTAAGAATGTTGTACCATGTGACAAGGGATACCATAAACTTGAATTTATAAATTGCATCAGCAAGAGCCTTTGCGTCCGTTCAGGAAGTATTACCAGACGAATTATTTAGTCTTGGGTCATCAAAAATCTCCATTATAGCATCATATATTGCACCAAGCTGATACCTTATAAGCTTCAAAGCATCTACTTTCCCTTCTTGTTTTGACCAATGGTTTAACTGCTAAATCTACGACATGGCTAGTAAACACATTCCAACGTTGAGTCGATGCAAAGAAGTAATTATAAATCTGTTGAACTAAAGTGAAGAAATTAGTCGCTTCTAGGCAACATTTAGAGCCATCATTGACAACTAAGTTTAAAGAATGTGCATTGCAGGGAATAAAAAGGCTCGCGGGTTTATGTTTGGAAATCTGTTTTGTACACCCATTTCTTTTCCTTTCATATTACTTCTCACATATTATATATAAGTCTTATAAGTCTATACTTATTACTTCTTTTCCATAGATTTTCAATTTGTAATTCCATTTGCTCAAGCTTTTCAATCAAAGTTTCTGTTATGAATGCCCCAGTAGTTTCGTCTAATGGAACAAATCCTAGGAAATATTCTCCGATTTTTACTGCAGGCTCGAACATCTCACTATCTAACGGTTTGATAATATCAACAAAACGTATACTCATAGTCATCTGTTCAATATGACGTCTGGTGTGCAATCCAAAATGATTGAGTAATATTTTCCCGATTTCACAAGTGATTTTTTTTATTTTTTGTAGCTCCTGCTAGGATCTGCATAAGTCCATTTTGAATATCTCTTCCCAGGTAATGAACCATAATTTCTTGATTTTTGACCCAAATGTTCGTTCACTACAGGGTCAATGAACGAACATTTGCGTCAAAAATCAAGATATTATGGTTCATTACATGGAGAGAGATATTCAAAACGGACTCATGCAGATTCTAGCAGGAGCTACAAAAAATAAAATTGTGTCACTTGTAAAATCGGAAAAAAATGGTTCATTACTTGGGAAGAGATATTCAAAATGCACTCCTGCAGATCCTAGCAGGAGCTACAAAAAATAAAAATTTGTCACTTGTGAAATGGGAAAAATATTACTCAATTATTTTGGCTGAGGGCCCTAAAGAGTCCTAAAGAGGGCCCTAATACCTAGCCCTACAGAGGGCTAGATAAAGAGCGATAAAGAGGGCTAGATATTATACGAACTTCAAAAAATTACCGTTGTTGTTATTGTACAACTTTTCGTTTGTTTCACGAAATGCTAAGTTTTGAGTGGCATGTACTCTGATCAAAGCGAGCAAACGTTCCAAAATTTTCCGCCAATATTGTCCTTCTTCTTTGATATTTTGCTGGTTAATTTTATCAATTGTTTTTTTCTTTGGATATAGGCACATCAAGGTACTTCCAGGTCCGAAAGTTGCCTAAATGGAAAGTATTCCTTTCATGTGAAGATAGAATTGCTACAATATATTTCCAGTTATTTGATACTGATATTTCTAGGATTGACGAGCTGTTTGTGTTAAATAACTTGCAGCAAAAACAACAAACTGCATCTTTTATAGTTGAATCTATCAACCATGAACGGTATACTTCTTAACCATTGACTAGTTTACTCATATAGTGAATTGGAGAAAATCTTCGATTTTTTTTATCTTTGGGAAAATTATATTACAATCATATTCCTTTTTACCACAGAATGGTGGATTTTTATTTAGATTTTAGTTTGATTTTAGTTTAAACTATCTCATATATAAATTCAGTCCCTTCTTTCTTGTTTATTGATAGTAATCTGGCTTCCATCCAGGTTTTTCCTCTTTCCTTCAGTATCTCGATCATGTTTTGGTCCCATGCTTTCCTCGGTCTCCCTCTCTCTTTTTGTCTTCCGCTTCTTGCTTCCCATACTGTCTTGACTGGTCTTTCTTTTCCTAACTTTTGTAGATGACCCCACCAGCTTATTTGTCTTCTCTCTAAAAAATATTCCAATGATTTTATTTGCAGTTCTACCCTGATGTCAGTATTTCTTTTCTTGTCCATCTTTGGTACTCCCCTTACTCTTCTCATAAACTTCATTTCCATTGCCTGTAGTGTGCTTTTCTCATTTCTTTATAGGACCCAGTTTTCACAACAGAACGTTGGGATAGCTACTGTTATCTTAGCTCTGAATTTTAGTTTTTTTGACACTTCTTTCTTACTTATTAGTATTTTGTTCATTGAATGATATACTATGTGTATTTTCTCGATTCTACTGTTTATTTTCTTTTCTTATTTACCTTTGCTTTTAATTTCTACTCCTAGATATTTGTAAGCTTCTACATATTCTATTTTTATTTCATCAATCGTTATATCCATCGTTCATTGTTCCCCTATCATTAGTAGTTTTGTTTTGTCTTTGTTTAGCATCATTCCATAGTCCTTTACAGTTTCGCTCCATATACATAGGCTTTTCTGTAAATCTACCTATCTTTCTGTTATTAACACCACATCGTCTGCGAAAGCTCGTTCAGATATTGTCACTTTGTTCATGTTTCTATGTCCGACTACTAGTTTTTTTGTCTTTTTGGTGCACTCTTTTATTATTTCTTCCATATAGATTAGAAACAGTAACGACCTCCTCCATGTCTTAGTCCTACTTGCGTTTTGAATGGCTTTGAACGTTGGTTCCGGTATATAACCGTGTTTGTATTTGTTTCATATATTTGCTTTATTACTTTAATTGTCTTGTTTCGTTTACTCCTTTGTCCCCTACAATTTCCCGTAATTTTTCCACTAACACTGTCAAAAGCTTTTCTCTAAATCAATGATCCCAAACATAGCTTTTTTTCTGTACTCTGGTTTTCTCTATTATCTCTTGTATTGAGAAAATATGGTCTTGTATGCTTCGTCCTTTTCTGAACCCCTCTTTGCGATTCCTCTAGCCTTGGTTCTACAATTTTCCTGATATTTTTGTCTATTATGCATTCAAATATTTTTATCACTGTGTTCGTTAGACTTATCCCTAGATAGTTCAAGCATTCCTTTCTGTCTCCCTTTTTGTAAATAGGCACTATGAGTGCTTCTTGCCATTCTTTTGGAATTATTTCGCCACTCCATGCTTTGTTGTATATTTCTAGCAATAGTTCTGTTCCCTTCGTTCCCATATTTTTCATCACTTCTGCGGTGAAATGCCTTTGCCATTTTTTTGGTTTCTTAATACTTCAGTTAGTTCTTCTATAATTATTTGTTATTCTTGAAGTGGTTCTATTCCCTTCGTTCCCATCTTTTTCATCATTTCTGCGGTGAAATGCTTTTGCTCTTTTTTTTTTGTTTCCTAGTACTTCAGTTAGTTCTTCTATCATTATTTGTTATTCTTGAAGTGGTCAAAAGCGCAAACGATTGGTACAATGCTAACCAGCTTCACTTGAACACCAATAAGACCGTAAATATCTTTTTACATTAAAACAACATACTCACATTAGAACTCTTTCTCAAACGTGTAACTTTTTGGGAGTTTATAGAGAAAACGAGTTGAATTTGAACTATCACACAAACAAACTTGCCAGCAGGTTCTGTTGCAACATTTTTTTGTTAAAAAACTTGATAACGAGTTGAATTTGAACTATCCACAGACAAACTTGCCAGCAAGTTCTGCTGCAAAATTTTGTTGTTAAGATACTTTTCTAACTCTATCTCCTGAACTTCTGAAGATCACTTTTTGTAAATAGGTACTATGAGTACTTCTTGCCATTCTTTTGGAATTATTTCGTCCCTCCATGCTTTGTTGTATATTTCTAGCAATAGTTCTGTTCCCTTTATTCCCATCTTTTTCACCATTTCTGCGGTAAAATGCCTTTGCCTTTTTTTTTTGTTTCTTACTACTTCAGTTAGTTCTTCTATCGTTATTTGTTCTTCCATTTCCTCGTGTCTTGTTTGGTTTTGTTGTGTGATTTCTGTCGTTATTTCTGTTTTTTTCCAAGAGCTCTTCAAAATTTTCCCCTCCATCTCTCCATAATTTTTCTTCCATCGGTTAACTGTTCTCCTTTCTTGTTTTTAAGCTAGTTTGAGCTGTATACATTTTCTTTTCTGTGTGCTTTGTGTACTTTGTAGAGGAGTTTTTGGTTTTCTTTACTATCAGTCGCCATTTTTTCTCCAAATTCTGTCCATGCCTTTTGTTTTGCTTCTATTAGTAGTTATTTTACTCTCTTCCTATTTTCTTTGTATATTTTGTATTTGTTTTCTGTTTTTTGCGTTAGGTATTGTTCCCAGGCTTTTTTCTTTATTTTTGTTGCGTCTCCGATTTCTCTCGTCCGTCATGGTGTTTGTTTCTTTTTCACATTCCTCTTTTTGCTCACGCCACATATTGTTCGTAGTATGACCTGTTAAAGTATGTCCCACATTTCTTCTGTGCTGCTGTTTTGGAGTTTTTGTTGTTTTTTTTCTATTTGTGCCTTGATCATTTCTTCGTATTCTTTGCTTATTCCTTCGTTTCTTAGTTTATATGCTTTAATCTGTTCATACTCTATGTTATCTTCTGGGTTTGTTGTAGTTACTTGTTCTTCATCTTCTGTGTGCTTGATTGTTGCTATTGTTGCTATTGTATTCCTTCGTTTCCTAGTTTATATGCTTTAATCTGTTCATACTGTATGTTATCTTCTGGGTATGTTGTAGTTACTTGTTCTTCATTTTCTGGGTGCTTGATTGTTACTATTGTTGCTATTGTTGCGTATTCCTTCGTTTCCTAGTTTATATGCTTTAATCTGTTCATACTATATGTTATCTTCTGGGTTTCTTGTAGTTTCTTCATCTTCTGCGTGCTTTATTGTTGCTATGATCAGGTAGTGGTCACTCCCAATTTCAGGGACTCTTCTTACTTTGGTATCTGTTATTGATTTTCTATTTTGTTCCTCGACTAATATGTAATATGATTGATCTTTCATTTCTGCTCTTTACTTTCCTTGTGTATTTATGTATCTACTTATGTTTGAAGAAGGTGTTCGTTATACTCATGTTTTGTGTTATACAAAAATCGAGTAGCCTTTCTCCATTGCCGTTTCTTTACTTCTCCTTGACTACCTATTACTCTATTATATACTTTATCTCTTTGTCCCACTTGCCATTGTAGTCTCAAATTATATAGATTGCTCCTTTTGCTATATCCTTTGCTAGTGTTCGTTCTTTTCAAAATATTTTTTTGTTGTTTTTTATATCGCCTTCATTTGGACTACATACGGTTGTTATGGTTCTTCTCACACTCTTAGTGGTCTTTAATTCTATTGTGAGGATTCTTTCCGGCCAGGCTTCCGATCATAACGATGATATGTTCTAATGTGAATGTGTCCGATATTACTATCGATACCATATTTTTTTAATTTGAAAGACGTCTCCCTTACATGTCAAAATTTTGTAAAGCCTCGTTTAATATAATAAAACAATGCTGATATCTCTATTAAGAGTTGTCCCATTTTTTTTGTAGCGCATAGTAGGTACATATTTGGAATTTGATGTTGTAATTGGAAAAATAATCCGGAATTGGCAGGTAGTGTGTCTCTGTTTGTAACGCTGTCAGCAATCCCACGCGATGACACAGTTTACAAGTTCGTAACGCGCTGTCGCTAATCCAGACGGACTGGTAAACGGTTTCAATCGCATCAGTCGCGTCATTGAGCAGATTATCCTGGCGCGTTCCGCAGATTTATCAGCGCCGCGCTTTCCGATAGCGCGCCTACGCGATCCGCTCACCTGAACGCGCCCCCCAAAGGGGCAGCTTTTTGGCCATCCCGGGGGTTGGGGGGCGAAAGCCCCGCGGCTCCCGGAAACACGCTCCTGAATAAAATATAAATACGCATCTGAAAAATTACTAATTAGAATCCCCTAATACGTGCATTAGATTACCTTAAAATTCGTTATTTATAGCGGCGGAGCTTAAAACAACTTAATGGAGAAAAAGAAACCGATGATACCGGGTTGAGGCACGAGGGTAGAGGGGGCTTACGGTCGAAACTCGCGTGGCGCCCTCGAAAAATGTTTTTAATCTCGTATAGAGAAACATACATTAGAGGCCGTACGCTACATATTAGCAAGTAAAAAGATTATAAGGATTTGGAAAAAATATGTACCTACAAGAGGTATTAGCTATATATACATATATATTTTTAACAAGCCGCTCTTTATTTATTTACCCGCCGCCCTTCGCAATCCAAATGCAAATTTTAAATATTAATTAAGTCCGGCAGGACAACGAAAGGCGGGTACACATATGCACGTTCGGCCGCGCGCAAAGCCGCGCACCTAATTGACGTCTCAGGGCTGCTTTACGATGCTTTTAATTTTACGTGCGTATTGACGCGTACAGTAAAAGACACACATTCGGGGCTGGAAGCTTCCAGCGGAGTGATCCGGGGGAGTGATGCGATTGTTAATGCCCGGGGTCGTTATCGGACGGAGCCATTAGGGAACATCTAAGAGGGAGACCCACGGATGGACATAACGCGGCCCAAATTATAAGTTACTGCCCTATATAGTGCTCATATCGGCTTATTACCGGACCTGCGTCCACTGGAAACACCAAATATCGTAAAATAAAATAGAGAGAGCGCGCTGCAACTTCACTCTTATAAATCCGCAACTTTGCGCCCCCAACACTCTCTCGCTATCACACACATGGGGCGGCTGTTTCAGGGGGCGGCGATTAAAAAATCACGTCCGGCGGATCGCCGCCGTTCGCTTCCGATCCGAACATTTGCATTCGCGTCTGTCAGACTGTTTAATCGCATGCACCAGTTGCCGTATTGTGCACATGTGATGATATCCGTAACATGTCAATGATGCGGATAAACGGATCCATGGTTTCGATTTACTCTACCGTTTAACATCGGCATCACATGCGATTGTTTCCCAATTATATGCGGATCCGACCGCCTGTTGAAAACGCGAACAAACGACGATCAACAGTCGGCGCCCTCCTCCATCGACAGGCGTCGACGTTTCGGACGCCCGCCGACGCCCCCGCTGATTGACGTGCCGATGCGCGATTTATTCACGCACTTTGATGGTCACTTTTCAACAGCCTGTTGGACTGCCTACATGTGTGCCGTCCGCTCACTGATGGACATAAAACGTTCAGATCCAATTTACAGCTCACGAGACTTGTACACACACACTTAAAACTAGTACTAAACATCCAATCCGAACCAAAAAATATATTTCATGAATATTTTCTTCTAATATGAGATAAAGGAGAAAAAGAAGAGGTAGAATGAGTACTTGGAAACAAAGACAGCAGAGAAATACAGCAGGTACAAGGCACAAAGAAAAAAAAGGCAAATAAACACTAGACGGAGCGAAGAGGAAAGGCTGGGATGATTTCGGGAGGAAAATGGAGGCGAATAAAAGGGACAACCAAAAACGGTTCTACAAGGTTATAAAAAGTTTCAGGAAGGAAAAGACAAGCTCGTTACAGCTATTAAGAAATAAAGAAGGGGAAACGTGGGTCAGAAATAAGAGACAAGAGAGCAGACTACAAGCAGCCAACATGAAGTATCTGAGAAGAACGGAGGGTGTTTCAATGCTAGACAAAATTAGAAACACAGATATTAGGAAGAACCTAGGGGTAGCACTGATAAAGAAGAAAATCGAGTGAAATAAACTCAGATGGTTGGAGCACTTTAACAGAATGAAGGAAACAAGACTTACAAAAAGAATATGGGAAGCAAGACCGGTTGAAAAAAGAGGGAGAGGTAAACCTGCAAAAACATGGAATGAAACAATATGTGAAATTTAAAAAAAAACAGTCGTATAGATTCCTTATAAAGCTAAGACAAAAAGTGCGGACAGAAGTGAATGGCGGAAGTGGGTCAATGACAGTACGAAATGTTAACAAGACTAAACCTCGACACCCAATCAGTAAAAGAGGGATGGATTTTGTATGTATGCAATGTGTTTTCTTAAGCTATGAAAATCAATTTCATAATAAGTTCTATGATTACTTCAAAATTAGAAAATTTTGTATGATATTTAAGTCTAACAAAAATTACATTTTAATAAAAAAATTATCAAGTTATTTGACTAATACAGAAAGTTTATTCGTAGGTACATTGATTCAAAAAAACATGTCAAATATCAAGATTTAGAACGTATTGCAAAAGTTTCCTTCAAAAGTGGGCAAATGAATGTTTCTTTCGGCAATGAAAAATTTGGTAAATATTGTATGAAATTTGCGAAGTTTTACAAAAATTACAATTTAATATAAAAGGTCAAGGTGTATGACTAATACAGAAAGTTTCTTGGTACATTTTTTGAAAAAAAATCTTTAGGGTAAATTCGATAGGGTGTTGGTTTTACTTTAGATTTTCCAACTGCCGTTACAAGACCATGCAGTGTTTCAATAGTATTCGCAGTAATTTTCCTGCAATACTAGGCAAATTAATGGTAAATTTAAAATACGTGCTAAATATCATGATTTGGGACGAATTATAACATATTCTTTCGCAATTCGTAATGTTAGGTGTTAAAATACAGTATGTAGCTACTATGTTGCTGCTATGTAGTTTAAGTAGGCTACATACGGAAAAAATTATTAGTTTTACGCGAAAAGTCACTGTTTATAAAAGCTTCGGCATGGTCTAACACGGAAAATGCCGCCAGATTAATTTGAAAATTAATGCCAAATTTATCTGGTGGCATTGCTCAAAATTATCAACTACAATTATCAAAACTGTAAATTTTTACCTAACTCTGCAAATTTTCAAGTCCCAATATGAAAATCGTTGAAATGTTTAACTACAACTATCTAAACTGTATAAGTTTTAACAAAATCTGTAACATTTTATCTTCTACTATCACAATCTTCCAAATTTTCAACTGTAACTGTCAAATCATATGAAATTTTTTAGACCACCTATAAAAATCAGTCAAATTTTTAACTTTAACTATCAAAAGTTATCAAATTTTCACTTACCACTATCAAATCTATTCAATTTTTAACTGATTTTGCAAATTTTCATTTCCCAGTATTAAAATCTTTGAAATTATAAACTGCAACTGTCTAATCGTATCAAGTTTTCAACAGCACCTGCCAAAAACAGTAAATTTTTCACTTTAATCGTCAAAACTTGTCAAATTTTCAACTACCTACAACTATCAGAAAAGTAAATTTTTAACTGAATCTGCATATCTTCAAACCCTAATATTAAAATCATCCAAATTTTCTGCTCCCACTATCAAACCTGTCATATTTTCAACTCCAAATGTCAGAAAGCATTAAATATTTAACGCCACCTACACATTTTTTTTTTACTAAAACTATGAAAAACTCAAATTTAAAATTACAACTATCATAAATTGTCATTGTTGTAACTATTCCTGCAAATTTTCGATAGGACCTGCCTAAAACCATAACATTTTCAACATTAACTATCAAACCTTGTCTATTTTCAACAACAACTATCAAAACCGTACAATATTTAACTGATCTGAAATTTTTCAACTCCCAATATGCAGATCGTCAAAATTTTCAACTCCCACTGTCAAATCCTGTCATATTTTCAACTACAATTATCGAAAAGAGTTAAATATTTAACTCTACTTCCAATTTTTTTACAGCAACTATCAAACACTCAAATTTATCTTAACTCCACTCGCAAATATTCAACACCACCTGCCAAAAACCGTCAAATTTTCAACTATAACTATCAAAACTTACCAAATTGACAACTACAAGTATCAAAACTATTCAATTTTTAACTGAATCAGCAAATTTTGATCTCCTGGTATGAAAAACTTTAAAACTTTCATGTGCAACTGCCAAATCATATCCAGTTTTCTTCACCACCTATCAAAACAGTAAAATTTTCAACATTAGCTATCAAAACTTATAAATATTCAACTACGATTATAAAAATTGTAAAATTTCAACTGAATCTGCAAATTTTCAACCCCCAATACGAAAATCGTCAAAATTTTCAACTCGCACCGTCAAGACCTGTCATATTTTCAACTACACATGTTAAAATGCATTAAAAATTTAACTCCGGCTCCAAAAATTTTACTGCAACTTTCAAAAACTCAATTTCTCAATTTCAACCATCACAAATTATTAAATTTTGACTCCACCTCCAAATTTTCAATAGCACCTGTTAAAAACCATCAAATTTTCAACTTTAACTATCATAACTTGTTGAATTACCGTAAAATTTTCAACTGCATCTATCAAAACCGTATAATTTTTAAGTGAATCTACAAATTTTCAACGTCAAATATAAAAATATTCCAACGTTTTAACTGCAACTGCCAAATTATATCATGTTTTCAACTACAACTATCAAAACTATTCAATTTATAACTAAATCTGCAAAATTTTAACTCCCAGTATGAAAATCTTTGAAATTTTCAAGTGCAACTGCCAAATCATATCAAGTTTTCTATACCACGTATCAAAACAGTCAAATTTTCAACTTTAGCTATCACGACTTATCAAATTTTCATCTACGATTATCACAACTAATCAAATTTTCATCTGCGATTTTCAAAATTGTAAATTTTTAACCGAATCTGCAAATTTTCAACTCCTAATATGCAAATCGTTAAAATTTTCAACTCGCACTATCAAAACCTGTCATATTTTCAACTACAAATGCCTAAAAGCATTAATTATATAACTTCACTTCCAAATTTTAACTATCAACTATCAATAACTCAAACACTTTAAATTACAAACATCACAATTTGTCAATGTTTTAACTCCACCTCAAAATTTTTAATATGACCTGCCAAAAACCTGTCAAATTTTCAACTTTACCTATAAAAACTTGCCAAATTTATAACTAAAAGTTATCTGTTAAAGTTAAAACTGTACAATTTTTAACTGAATCTCTAAATTTTCAACTTCCAATATCAAGATATTCAAAATTTTCAACTGAAACTGCCATATATCAAGTTTTCTATACCACGTTCAAATTAGTCAAAATTTCACCTTTAGCTATCAGAACTTTTCACCTGCTATTATCAAAATTGTAAATTTTTAACTGAATCTCCAAATTTTCGTCTCCTAATATGAAAATCATCAAAATTTTCAACTTCCACTGTCAAGACCTGTTATATTTTTAAGTGTCAAAAAGCATTAAATATTCAACTCTACCTCCAAATTTTTTACTGCAACTTTCAAAAACTTTAATTTTCAATTACAAGTGTCATAAATTTTCAACGTTTTAACTTCACCTCTGAATTTTCAACAGTACCTGTAAAAACATTCAAATTTTCAATTTTAACTATCAAGACTTGTTGAATTGCCGTCAAATTTTCAACTACGACTATATACAATATAAAAAACTCCCAAAATTCCAAGTGCAACTCCCAAGTCATATCAAGTGTTCTACACCACCTCTCAAAACAGTAAAATTTTCAACTTTAACTATTGAAACTTGTCAAATTTTCAACTACAATTATGAAAACTGTAAATTTTTAACTGAATCTGTATATTTTCAACCCCCACTGTCAAAACCTGTCACATTTCCAACTACAAATGTCAAAAAGCATTAAATGTTTACCTCCACCTTTAAATTGTTTACTGCAACTATCAAACACTGAAATTTTCAATTACAACTATCACAAATTGTAAACGTTTTAACATCACCTACGAATTTTCAATAGTATCTGCCAAAAACCATCAAATTTTCAACGTTAACTATCAAAACATGCCAAATAGACAACTACAACTATCAAAACTGTACAATTTTCAACTGAATCTGTATATTTTCAACTCCCACTATGAAAATCTTCCAAATTTTCAACTGCAACTGCCAATCAAGTCAAAATTTCTACAACAACTATCAAAACAGTAAAATTTTCAACTTTAACTAATAAAACTAATTAAATTTTCTGTGCAAAACTGTGCAATCTTTAACTGAATCTGCAAATTTTAAACTTATAATATCCAAAACATCCAAAATTTCAAGGGCAACTACCAAATCATATCAAGTGTTCTACACCACCTATCAAAACAGTAAAATTTTCAACTTTAACTATCGAAACTTTTCAAATTTTCAACTGGAATTATCAAAACTGTACAATTTGTAACAAAATCTGCAAATTTTAAACTTCCAATATATAAATCTTCCAAATTTTTAAGTGCAACTGCCAAATCATATCAAGGTTTCTATATTACGTATCAAAACTGTCAAATTTTCAACTCAATATATCAAAACTTGTCAAATTTTCAACTACAATTATGAAAGATGTATTTTTTTATCTGAATCTGCATATTTTCAACCCCCACTGTCAAAACCTGTCACATTTTCAACTACAAATGTCAAAAAGCATTAAATATTTACCTCCACCCTCCACCTCCAAATTATTTACCGCAACTATCAAACACTCAAATTTTCAATTATAACTATCACAAATTGTCAACGTTTTAACTGCACCTCCGAATTTTCAATAATACCTGTCAAAAACGATTTTTTTTAATTCAACTGTCAAAACCATCAAATTTTCAACTTTAACTATCAAAACTTGCCAAGTAGACAACTACTATCAAAACTGTACAATTTTTAATTGAGTCAACTCCCAATATGAAAATCTTCCAAATTTTCAACTGCAACTGCCAAATCATCAAAATTTCGACACCACGTATCATGACAGTCAAATTTTCAACTTAAACTATGAAAACTCTTCATATTTTCAACTACAATTATCAAAACTTTACAATTTTTAACTGAACCTGCAAATTTTCAACTCACAGTATCAAAACCACTTCCAAATTGTCAACTCCCACTTCCCAATTCTGTAAAAATTTCTACTTCAACTGCTTACAAGTGTTAAGTGTTCAACTACAATTATCAAAAAGTATAAAAGTTTTAACTCTATCTCCAAATTCTGTCAAAAACTCTGTAAGATTTAACTGTAACTGTAATTATCAACTGTACCTGTAAAAAGCAATCAATTTTTCCACTGTCAAAACTTACACCATAACAAAAAAAATCCTTCATGCAAAAAAATATTTTTCATAACTTTAAAAACGTAAAACTTGTTGGTGACTGCCTCTTAGGAATAAAAAGGAAATATCTAATTCGAGTTCAGCACTATTAGTAATATTGAAGTTCGAGTGTAACTTTTTAAGTGATAATTTCTATATGTCCAGAAATCCTCACTTAAAAAGTTATACTCGTCTATGGGAACTGTTTTCACTGTTTTGTTCCATACTTCACGTTCATTAAGTTTGGTCAAGCATTTCAGTTATACCCTATATAATAGTGACTCGCATTGTCTACTTTTCAAGGGCGTATAGGGACTTAACATTTAATTAATTCACATGAATTTGATTTACAGAATACTCACATTATAAAGTAGTGATTACAATTTATTTTGTCTTCATTGTATAATACAAAACTCACTTATTAGTGGTAATGAATTATTTTTTACATTTTTCTATAATTATCCTACTATAAATTATTATTTTTTAAATATAGTCAATCCCAATATTGTGCTATCATTTTAAAAGGCAATCCTTACATAACGTTATTGTCCTGCGTTATTCTCACGAGACAAAGTCCGGCCATGCCATAACACCATCAACGTGCGATCCGCACGGAAGCGAAATTGAAAAGATCACGGTAGTTCCCAAACAGTCGTCGATATTGTCGCCCCCCGTTTCTAATAAAGGGCCCGACGACGGACAACGGCCATCCGGCCCCCCATCCTTCCGTGTACTTTTCTCATCAAGGGCCGAGCAAGGCCAGTATGTGCGCGCAGATAAGCAACCGATACAGGCTCGTAAAGCCTTTTATGGCCCCGATATTACAAGGGTTGCGAATCGCCAGGACGAGACTTTTATAAGGCATTAAGGGAGGAACTGCCGGGGGCGCTGCGGGGGCGCGCTAAGTGGTCCGGCAGTTCCGGACGCGATCGACTTGGGGCTCGCGGCAGTTATCGATAATTGCACGATAATGGGGCAGTGGCGATTGGGGGGCTAATTTCGAAGCGCGGCCCTCACATGTAATGGTTTCGCTAATGACGCGCCGGGCCCGGAAGTGCGACATTACAGCAGACAAGTGCGCTCCTTGGTTAGTCTCAGTTATGGCAGACAAATCAGATTTAAGAAGGAATTATAGATTTGCTCCTTAGTTTGTAATACAGAATCCAAGAAGAATCTTTATTTCTTTATTTAAGAGTAATTAAATATATAGGCAATATAATAATAATAATAATTAAGTTTAAGGTTTTATCCATAATTTACCAGTTATGTACGTGAAATTTTTTTAACATTCAATTTGCAAATACACTGGTCAATGCGTGGATATTATCAAGTGACCAAGGTAACGTCAAAATAACTATTTGATTGGCAATAAAAAAAATAGAATTGTCAAGTTATTTGAACTATTATTGTGTTAAATACATTAAAGAAATGTATTTAACAGGAGAAAAGATACAAATAATACATTTATATCATGCAAGTCAGAGCATAAGAAATGTGCGTGACGTATTTTCAGTCACTTATCCCGATAGACAAATTCCATCAACGGGAACAATATTTAACAACATTTTAAGTTTAACAACAACAGATGCGTTGAGAATAAACACCACGAACGAATTAGAACAAACTATGTCTTAACACAAGAAACTATGTTAAACATGTTCTTCAATCATGAAGGTTTTTTAAAGAATTTAAATATAAACCTTACAAATTTAGAAACCACCAGCTACTAACTAATGAAGACAAAATTAAAGGAACAAATTTTTGTGTAGTGATGTTTAAATATTAACAGGTGCAGTTAAAAATAGAACAACATTTGACAGTTTCCGTTAGAAATTTGACTAATTTTGACCGTTGCAGTTGAAAATTTCACAGATTTCTATAGTTACAGTTGAAAATATTACAAGTTTCTATAGTTACAGTTGATAATATGACTAAATTTGATAATTACAGTTGACAATATACTTCGTATCGATAGATACAATTCTCAGTGACACTTGAATATTTGACTAATTATACCAGTTAGGGTTGAATAAATAACACATTTTAATAATTATAATAATAGTATATTCATGCTATTCCCGGATAGGGTTACATAAGTCATAAAAGAGGTATACAAAATACAGAATAGATAGAATTAAAAAAATTGACACTTGAAAATATGACAGATTTTGACAGTTGCAGATGAAAATATTACCGATTGTGACAGTTACTATTCGAAATATAATAAATTTGACAGCTACAGTACAAACTATTACAAATATCAATAGCTACATTTCAAAATATCACAATTATACAAATATCGATAGCTACAGTTGAACATACTATAAAGTGTG
Source organism: Othius punctulatus (assembly GCA_951805005.1). Lineage (NCBI taxonomy): Eukaryota > Metazoa > Arthropoda > Insecta > Coleoptera > Staphylinidae > Othius > Othius punctulatus. The sequence goes on from OX638146.1 coordinate 20,736,979, forward strand.
TCAGTTACAAACGAATATATACAGTTGCTCTTGAAAATGTGACATAATTTGACGGTTCCAATTAAAAATATAACCAATTTTGATACAGTTTCATATGAAAATTTAAAAGATATGACGAGTACATCAAATTTTGCAAATTTCGACAATTGGAGTTAATTATTTCGGAGATTTTTGCAGCTGATGATAAAAACTTTGCAGATCATGACAGTTACAGTTAAATAATTAAAATATTGACAGGTGCAGTTAAAAATAGAACAAATTTCAAAATATCCCAATTATACAAATATCGATAGCTACAGTTGAAAATACTATAAATTGTGTCAGTTACAATCGAATATATACAGTTGCTCTTGAAAATATGACATATTTTGACGGTTACAATTAAAAATATAACCAATTTGGATACAGTTTCATATGAAAGTTTAAAAGAAATGACGAGTACATCATATTTTGCAAATTTCGACAATTGGAGTTAATTATTTCGGAGATTTTTGCAGCTGATGATAAAAACTTAGCAGATTATGACAGTTACAGTTAAAAAATGTAAATATTGACAGGTGCAGTTAAAAATAGAACAAATTTCAAAATATCCCAATTATACAAATATCGATAGCTACAGTTGAAAATACTATAAATTGTGTCAGTTACAATCGAATATATACAGTTGCTCTTGAAAATATGACATATTTTGACGGTTCCAATTAAAAATATAACCAATTTGGATACAGTTTCATATGAAAGTTTAAAAGAAATGACGAGTACATCATATTTTGCAAATTTCGACAATTGGAGTTAATTATTTCGGAGATTTTTGCAGCTGATGATAAAAACTTTGCAGATTATGACAGTTACAGTTAAAACATATAAATATTGACAGGTGCAGTTAAAAATAGAACAAATTTTGACAGTTTCCGTTAGAAGTGTGACTAATTTTGACCGTTGCAGTTGAAAATATTACAGATTTCTATAGTTACAGTTGAAAATATTCTTTGTATCGACAGATACAACTCTCAGTAACACTTGAAAATTTGACTATTTATGCCAGATAGGATCGAATAAATAATACATTTGAATAATAACAATAATAGTATATTCATGCTAGTCCCGGAATGGGTTACATAAGTCATAAGAAAGATATACAAAATACAGAATAGATACAATTCAAAAAAATACACTTGTAAATATGACAGATTTTGACAGTTGCAGATGTAAATATTACCGATTGTGACAGTTACAATTCGAAATATGATGAATTTGACAGCTATAGTACTAACTATCGCAAATATCGACAGCTATATTTTAAAATATCACAATTATACAAATATCGATAGCTACAGTTGAAAATACTATAAATTGTGTCAGTTACAGGCAAATATTTACAGTTGCTATTGAAAATATGACATATTTTGACGATTCCAATTAAAAATATAACAAATTTCGATACATTTTGCATATTTCGACAATTGGGGTTAATAATTTCAGAGATTTTTGCAGCTGTTGATAAAAACTTTGCAGATTATGACAGTTACAGTTAAAAAATGTAAATATTGACAGGTGCAGTTAAAAATGGAACAAAATTTTACAATGTCCTTTAGAAATTTGACTAATTTTGACCGTTGCAGTTGAAAATATTACAGATTTCTATAGTTATAGTTGAAAATGTGACTAAATTTGATAATTACAGGTGGAAATATAATATGTATTGACATATATGATTGAAAATATAACAAATATTGATATAAATAAGAAATAGCTACAGCAACACATGAAAATATTACAAATATACAAATATCGATAGTTACAGTTAAAAATACTATAAATTTTGTAAGTTACAGACAAATTTTGACAGTTGCTTGTAAAACTTCACAAGTTTTGATATTTGTAGACGAACATTTGGCAGTTTTTGACATGTGCTGTTGAAGACTTGATAATATTTGACAGTTGAACTTAAAAAAATTACAGTTTTTGATACAGGGAGTTGAAAATTTACTGACTCAGTTAAAAAATTTGACAGTTTTTGATAGTTATAGTCGACAAATATTTAACGGTTTTTGGCATTTGTAATTAAAAATTTAACGGATTTTGACACAAGGCAGTTGTAAATTTAAAAGATTTTGATATTGTAACATGTTTTTTTTTAAATTATTTATTTGGAGAAGGAAGGAAGGAATCCTAAATTACTCAATATTGTCTCAATTGTATGGGGTGTCTCATATTGAGGCATAGTGATTTCGTTTAGCTTTCTTGCGTCTAAAGACATTCGAATTTCCCCATTCTTTTTCTTAACAAATACCATAGGATTTATGAAATTTGTCTCAGCTCTCTCTATGATTCTTGATTTCAACATTTTCTGTAATTCTTCATTAACTACATGCTTATACGCCTGCGGTATCGGGTATGTCTTGCTTTTAAATGGTTCGTTTGTAATTACCTCTAACTTGTGCTCGTGTCCAATTGCTATGTTCGGTATTTCATCTACCAGTTCACTTTTACTGTGTAGAATATCATCTACAATTTCCTTATATTTTTCATGACATATTGGTCCCCTAATTTCTACCTCAACATTATTTAATATTTCTTCATCTTCATTACATGTATCATTTACACATTCATTTTCTACACACCTCCCAACCTCCAGTTTGAACTTTTTCTCAGCAATTTCGAACGAGTACTCTTTTAGATCAATTATCGCGTCCCACTTATTTTTTTTTTCCCCACCTATGTTTATATTGCACATTATTGCACTATTAATTGTTGCAATTTGTTTATTGCGGTAAACCTTTTAAACATTTTAATATTGTCATCAATGATCCTTTTATTGATCGTTGACACTTCAGCGCCGGTATCAATAAGTGTTTTTAAATTATTTTCCCCAATTTTGCAGCTAATATATGGTAATCCGTTCGAAATGTTATCTTCGCCCCCATTTACTTTAATAAAATTCCCCGGATGTTGGTAATTTGGAATAGTTTTCTCCCATTGATACCATTTATTGAAAATTTTGTAGTTCCCTTTCTTCCACAACTAATAAAAAATAAAGGACAGGCCATCATATACCGTGATATTTTTTTAACTCTGAAACTCAACTCTGAACTTTTAAAATACTCTGGTTAATGCGTATATGCTATAAAGTGACCAAGGTAACGTCAAAATAACCATTTAATTGGTAATCAAAATAATAAAATAAATAGAACTATCAAGTTCTTTGAACTATTATTGTGCTAAAATACATTAAAGAAATGTATTTAAGAGCAATAAGATACGAATAATAAATTTATTTTATACCATGCAAATCAGAGCTAAAGTAATGTGCGTGACGTTTTTTCAGTCACTTATGATTTCTAAATTTGTACTGTTGGTATTTAAATTCTTTAAAAACCTTTATGATTGAAGAACATGAAACTCCAAAGTATGTTTCCTTCTGCATATGTAATATAATATGTTTAACATAGTTTCTTGTGTTAAAACATAGTTTGTTCTAATCCGTTCGTTGTGTTTATGCTCAACGCATCTGTGGTTGTTAAACTTAAAATAATGTTAAAAATTGTTCCCATTGATGGAGTTGGCTATCGGGATAAGTGACTGAAACACGTCACGCACATTGCTTTAGCTCTGATTTGCAGGTATAAAATAAACTTCACAAAAATTACTTGACTTTACTTGAATGATCTAAAATGACAGCTGGCTCGACAGGATTTTTGACAGGTTTATGGTATAATTGGTTGCATAGATAATACTCGCAAATTGTTGACATTTATTATTTTAAAATTGAATATAGGGATTGTGTGAAACAAACCCATAAAATGCTGCCGAAAATAAGCAATTTCCGACGTTTTAAACGTACTGGGTGGTGCTGATTTATTCACCTGCAGTCATGAAACGTGAAGTTCCTCTCAAGGCGATTGATTCAAGATTCAGGGTGGAAAAAATCGAGGAAAGTTAAGCCCCGTAATGCGGCGAGGCGAGGCTGATTGAATATTTAAGCGAGAGACACTCTTTTCCGGATGCTTTAATTTGCCCGCCCCCCAAACGGGGGCATTACACATTCAAATTCGGGCGACTAATGAATGATTAATACGTCCGCGGGGGGACACCCGATTTTTCTTATTATCGCCGCGGAGTATGCAAATGGGAGGACAAATACCGTAGGGTGGCATCCCAGCCGGAAACCGGAAAAAAATCCCGTCAATATTTAACGCAACTGAAATAGTCCCCGGACTTATTAGTATTAAAGCCGCATACGTACACATTAATAAATATTAAAAATAATCCATCTCCGGATGAATGGCGGGGCTCCGGGATTTTTTTTTATTGAAGCTTAATGCCATCGACTGACTGCGCGCGCTGTATATAATAATAAATACTCTAATCTTAATAAATGATTCCCGGCATCGTAAAATCAGGTAGCAAGGGAGAGCATAATAAACATCCTGTCTTTTGAAACATCCACTGAGAGCATTAAATGTATCGCCCGGCGATTACGATGACTCATCTATCGAATTCTAATAAGTTAAAACGCCTCCGCCGGCCGATAATCTCCCAGCAAGGACACGAATTGATGTGGTAAACAACTCGCCAGATGAGAGTTATCTCCATTCCATTAATTTCCTCGATATAAGAATTGAAAGAGATCGAGGCGATAGCACGTCATAGGGCTTTGACCTTATGACCGAAAAATCATCCATTAATATCCGAAACATTATTTTATTATGAATTCAAGTTATGAAGTTAAGTTATTAACCAACCTGATAGTGTCTTATGTTCTGATAAGTAATAACTACATACCATTCTGAAAGCCATGACTTTAATTGATTATTAAAAACCATTTTTTTATTGCAGCAGTTAAAGACAAACTGTAAAAAATATGTATTATTATTATTGAACATATTAAACAGTGCATAGAATATACATTAACCAAGACCAAACTTGGGAAACACATATCCAAAAATGTATTTAAGAAATAGGTAAGACAAAGAGACATCTCTGACATCGATAGCTTACTTGATCCTGAATATTATCTTCCATCAATTCAAGAATAAGGTAATGAAGAAGATGGAAATACTGACACTGCGGATAATTATGCAATACAAGATGAAGATTGTGTAGCATCTATTTGCACCAGCCGAAGGAACAAAGAAAAGAAAAAGGAGTAAAGAAAATTTAATAGGGAAGCAAGAAAAAAAAAGATTTTGAATGATTTACAAGTAGTAGGACAGGTGTCGGCTTAAACCAGACAAATTTGAATAGGTTGATGACAGCTGGAAACTTTGTCAGATTTCGCCAGTTGGAGTATAAAATGACATATTTGGTCAGTGTAATATAAGAAATTGTCATTGTTGAACAGTTTCCATAAACAAAATTATAATAAGGAGTACTGAGTTTCAAAATCTGTCAAATTTTTACAGATAAAATTGAAAATTTTACCAACTTTTGCGATGTTCCTAGAAATTTCATAGATTTTAAAAGAAATGTGACAATTTTGACAAATGCTGTTAAAAATTTGTTAATTTTTGACAGTTGCAGTTAAAAATTTATTTATTTTTGACATGATAATTAAAGCTATGAAAAATTTGAACATATAATATGATAACTTAAAATCTGTGGATTGTACATTGGCAATTAAAAATTTCGAACGTTATCATATTCCAATTGGAAATTTAGACAGTTGTTCATTAAAATTTTATTCAGAAAATTAGATATATTTCACATTTTCATATTAATGCCCAAAAACTTGACAAATTTTAATAGGTTGATGATTTAAATTTGTCGATCTGCACATTGGCAATTAAAAATTTAGAAACTTTTCATGTGCCAATTGGAAATTCAGACACTTTGTCTTTCAAATTAATTCAGAAAATTAGACAGATTTTACATTTTTATATTTATTCCTAGGAACTTGATATATTGTAATAGGTTGATGACGTGCAGTTGGAAAATTTGTCAGATTTCGACAGTGGGAGTGTAAAATAATACATTTGGTCAGTGTAATAGAAAAAATTGTCATATTTGAACAACTTCCATAAAAAAATATATAATAAGGAGTCTCGAGTTTAAAAATTTGGCAAATTTTTACAGATAAAAGTAAAAATTTTACCAAATTTTGCAGATGTTCCTAGAAATTTCGTAGATTTTAAAAGAAATGTGACAATTTTGACAAATGCAGTTAAAATTTTGTTAATATTTGACAGTTGAAGTTAAAAATTTATTTATTTTTGACATGATAATTAAAGATTTGAAAAATTTGAACATATGATATGATAAATTAAAATTTGTGGATTGCACATTCGCAATTAAAAATTTAGAACGTTATCATATTCCAATTGGAAATTTAGACAGTTTTTCTTAAAAATATAATTCAGAAAATTAGACATATTTCACATTTTCTTAGTAATACCCAAAAACCTGACAAATTTTAATTGGTTGATGTTTTAAATTTGTCGATCTGCACATTGGCAATTAAAAATTCAGAAAGTTTTCATGTTCCAATTGGAAATTTAGACACGTTCTCTTTCAAATAAATTCAGAAAATTAGACAGATTTTACATTTTTATATTTATTCCTAGGAACTTGATATAATGTAATAGGTTGATAACGTGCAGTTGGAAAATTAGTCAGATTTCGACAGTGGGAGTGTAAAATAATACATTTGGTCAGTTTAATAGAAAACATTGTCATATTTGAACAACCTCCATAAAAAAAATATAATAAGTAGTGTTAAGTTTAAAAATTTAGCAAATTTTGACAGTTCAAAGTAATTTTTTTTCCAATTTTCTCAGTTGATCCTAGAAATGTCATAGATTTTAAGAGTAATATGACGATTTTGACTAATGCAGTTAAAAATTTAACATTTTTGACAGTTGTAGTTGAAAACTTATTTATTCATGACAGTGCCAATTAAAGATATGAAAAATTTGAACAGTTGTAATTGAAAACATTCGAAAAATTGCAACTACAAATTTGACAGACTTCAAAAAAGTCCTCAAATTTATGGATCTGCATATTGGCAGTCAAAAATTTAGAATGTTTACATGTTCCAAATAAAAATTCAGATAATTTCTCTTCAAAATTGATTCAGAAAATTAGACAGATTTCACATTTACATATTTATACCTAAAAACTTTATAAATTGTAATAAGTTGATGATAGGAGTACTGTCTAGGAGTACTGTCCATGAATATGGGACGAGGTCGCAGCATCATCTAGTCGTCCCATCGAATAGACTTCACCTTACAGATCCAAGATCGGTGGGGATAAAAATTCTGAATCATCTTCCAGTACAATGGCAGCACCAAAAAATGCACAGTTTCAAAAAGCAACTTAGCGAACACTTAAAAGAGCAGGCTTTCTATTCAGTACAGGATTTTTTTCTACATAAAATGTAGTGTTCTCCTAATTTATATTGTCTTGACCTCACATGTAATCCATGTCCAATAAAAGAAGTTTGAAGTTTGAAGTTTGAAGTTTGATATGTAGTTGGAAAATTTGTCAGATTTCGACAGTGAGAGTATAAAATTACACATTTAGTCAGTGTAATATAAAAAATTGTCATATTTGAACAGTTTCCTTAAAAAAAATATATAATGAGTAGTGAGTTTAAAAATTTGGCATACTTTTGCAGTTCAAAGTGAAAATTTTACCAATTTTCGCTGATGTTCATAGAAATTTGATAGATTTTAAAAGAAATATGACAATTTTAACCAATGCAGTTAAAAATTTGTTTATTTTTGACAGTTACAGTTAAAAATTTTTTTCGACAGTGCCAATGAAAGATATGAAAACTTTGAACAGATGTAATTGAAAAGATTTGAAAAATTGCTACTGAAAATTTGACATACTTAAACAAATAAAATTTGTGGATCTGCACATTGGCAATTCATAATTTACAAAGTTTACATGTTCCAATTGAAAGTTCACACAGTTTCTCGTTAAATTTAAATCAGAAAATTAGACAGATTTCGCATTTTCATATTTATACGTTGATAAAAATTTGATAAATTCTAATAGGTTGATGATATGTAGTTAGAAAATCTGTCAGATTTTGACAGTCGGAGTATAAAGTGAAACATTTGGTCAGTGTAATAGAAAAAAATGTCATATTTAAATAGCTTCCATTAAAAAAATATATAATAAGGACTGTTCAGAATAAATATTTGGCAAAATTTGGAAACTTTTACCAATTTTTACAGATGTTGCTAAATATTTCATAGATTTTAAGAGAAATATGATGAATTTGACAAAATCAGTTAAAACTTTGTTTCTTTATGACAGTTGTATTTCAAAAATTATTTATGTTTGACAGTGCCCATTAAAAATATGAAAGTTTGAACAGATGTACTTGAAAAGATTCGAGAAATTGCTACTGAAAATTTGATGGTGAGTATAATATAAAAAATTGTCATATTTCAACAGTTTATATAAAAAAACATATAATACGGACTGTTCAGTTTAAAAATTTGACAAATTTTTCACAGTTAAACGTGAAAATTTAACCAATTTTTACAGATGTTGCTAAAACTTTCATAGATTTTAAAATAAATATGACGAATTTGACAAATGCAGTTAAAAAATTGTTTATTTTTGACAGCTGCTGTTAAAAATTTATTTATTTTAAAGTGCCCTTTCAGTGCCGAAGTTTGGACAGGTGTGCTCAGGTGTGTTCGGTTTCAAAATTTGGCAAAATTTTCACAATTAAACGTGAAAATTTTACCAATTTTTACAGATGTTGCTTAAAACTTTTATGGATTTTAAAATATATATGACGAATTTGACAAATTCAGTTAAATATATGTTTATTTTTGGCAGCTGCTGTTAAAAATTTATTTATTTTATAGTGCCGTTTCAGTGCCGAAGTTTGGACAGGTGTATTGAAAATATTAAAAAAATTGCAACTGAAAATTTGACAGTTTATAAAAAAGGATCATGGCAATTACATTTTTTGAATGTTTATATGTCCTAATTGGAAATTTAGACAGTTTCTCTTTAGAAAAATTAAACGATTTTCACATTTTTATATTTATAGCTAAAAACTTGACAAACTTTAATAGGTTGATGATACGTAATTGGGAAATTTATCAGATTTCGACAGTTGAAGTATAAAATGACACAGTTGGTTGGTTTAATATAAAAAAAAGTCATATATATTTACGACATATATATTTGAACAGTTTTCATAAAAAAAATATATGAGAGTGAAAAAAATATAAGAGTTAAGTTTGAAGTTTGGCAAATTTTGATAGTTACAAGTGAATATTTTACAGATTTTATCATTTTTACAGAAGATATACACTTTTTTAAATCCCACAAAAAATTTCAGACATTCTTTAAATATACCATAATAACTTTCACTATAACATCTGTGAAGAACATAAAACTGCAACAATTGTATGGCTTTACAGTGTGTAAAATACTCGATTTTACGAAAATTGTTCAATATTATATGATCGTTAGAAGAAGTTATAGGAAATATGTTCATATGCACGAAAGTTATTCAAAAAATTCAAAATGCTCAAAATTGCACGAATGTGCTGCAACAGATTTTATATCTTATAAAATATATTTATACTATATTTATATAAATAAATTTATATCTTATAAGATATAAATTTAAAAGATTTTGTAATTTGAGAACAGGTTGTTTGAATACCGATGCTATGGGATTATTGCTACACTTGTATCAATCAACTTGATGTTTGCTCTTTGTCATATCTGTGTATAACATTCATTCCTTTTGTTTAATCATATAATTTGTATAAATTGTATTTTTATTTTTATGATATTATGGTATTTATAATATATATTTATTGTCTAAAATACTCAAAACCTGGATTTTTGTGGCAAATACTTAGTGAAACTATATGACAAAATTAGAAAATAAACCACTAGGTATTTGAGGGTCACAGATTTAGGGATAAACTTCTACAATTCTTTTTGTCATTTTTTTTTTCAATCAATTGTTGGAAGTAATCTACTATGGAAAAATATTCAAAAGAATGAAATAAAAAAATACTTCAGAAGTAAAAAATAAAAATTTCCCTTATCGTAATCCAATTGTAACTGTATAAGTGTAAGCCTTGAAAAGTTCTTTCTCGAGTGATATCTCGTGATCATTGATATATAATTATTATTGTAATAAAAAGTCTTAATAAAAATAAATTATTATTATATACTACACATTTATAGCAAACGAAACTTACTAGATAATTCAATATGCTTTGATAATTTGAAAGTTTTCGAAAATTTTATGGGACTCTTTTACTCCCTATTTATACATGCTTATTAATATGTAGAAAATCATGTGCTGCTCACATCAGATTTTTTTATTATTATTGTCAATTGTTCCATTATTTACCTAAGATACATTTTCTTATCAATATTTTGAAAAATTATGCTCTTCATCGAAATTTGAACCTGGGTGCTCTGTATTGGCAAGAAAGTGCTCCGACGTCATGGCACATAAGTATTAATCGTGGATTATTAAAGATTGAATGGGGGATACGTCGTCGTGGAAAGAAAAAGAAAACTCCGTGAGTAAATCATCGATGGGAGACCATTAGTGGGAGTATTATTGCTAATGTGTCTTGTAACTTAGTAATATGGCGGCCATAATGCAGTATTGGTCTTCATATTTCCTGCTTATAAGCCGGCAGACGCCGCATCTGCCATATTTATGGCCGGGAACATATTTATATGGCCGCATTAATTTTTTCCCTCGGCCGGCCCGAGCTGCTGCTCCTTCCTCCACTGCGGAACTAATAGCTCTGATCTTTAATTGGAAATATATTTTTGATAAGAGCCCCGAGCGAAGACACTCCGGGGCCTAATTTATCGCCCACAACTTCTGTCCGTTTTATTGCGCGCCCTTTTATCAATTAATTTATTGAGATAACACTCGGTGCGCTCCATTCCGGACGATTTGCCGCATCCATTACGCGCTAATTTATTGGAGCCATTGAGAAGTTACCAGCCCGGGAGTAGGTTAAATCAGTGAGGCACTCAAATTACAAGAGAAACGGCGAATCGTTATGATCAATTATAATCAGCATCGTTTCACCAGCGTTACACGATAGATTTATCTCCAACATCACTCGCATGAGAAAACTAGAAAATAATGGTGGAAGTTAATAATTGTATGGTCTTAGTTGTTATGTATGTATATGAAAGAAAATATACCCAACATGCCCACTGATTGAGGCCTAGCGGATGAGCAGTCGCTCATAATCTCAAGCTTATAGTGGCCTTGCATCCATGTAATACATGGATACATGGAGGAAAACATGCTTAAATTATTCAATTTCAATTACCCATCGTAGACACATAAACCCATATAAACGCTATCCCACTTCTGATGTGATAATTACAATTCACTGCTAATCGGGTAAAGCTAAATATTATTCAAAATTGGGAGTACCCTATTATTATCTACTTTACAGAACTTTTACAGAACAAAATTTTTTTACGAAATTTGTCAAAATATAGAAATTTTCTGCCAAACTTGAGATCATGATAAAAATTGTAAATTTTGTGATAAAATTGAGAAATTGTCTTGAAAATTGCATAGTTTTGTAAAACTATGAAACATTTGGTGATAAAATTGAAAAGAAACAATTTAACAACCCATTCGATCGCCCATTCTATATATCATGTATCAAGTCATAAATCCATGTAGTTATCTATATTATATCATTTTATGTATTATGTATGCTGTAAATATATTCATGGAATAAATGATCATACTACTAGAACAGATTAATTTTAATTATTCGTGCAAAATTTAAGCGTTTTCCAAAATTTCACAGATTACTATAAGCAGAAAGAATGTTCTTACCAAATTTAGCAAAATAAGAAAGAAGCCACATGATTTTTGTGCGAAATCATTCAAATTTTGAAATGTCATGTCAAAAGTTGTAAATTTTGTGATAAAATTTGAAAAAAATTACACTTTTTTTCTAAGGCTTTATGCAAAATTTCAGAAGTCATATTCTTCTTCTTCTTCATCATCTTCTTGGAGATCTGTAGATCTGTTAGTTCTGAAGCTGTCTCTGTATTTTTTCCTGGGACGTAGATTGCCAACTACCATTCCATCTTTTTGGTGGCGGAAGTCATAATAAGTATTGAAAAAATGGTGATCAAATTTAAATATTTTACGTTAAAAAAGCAAAGATTAGTATTAGTTTGAATGATTCGTGCAAAATTATTAAGTATTTTTCAAAATAGAGGAGATTTGTGTAAACTGCAAAAATATTCTTACAAAATTTACCAAAATATAAACAATACATCTAAAATTTGTAAGGTTTCATGCAAAACTTGAGAAGTCTTGGTAAAAATTGCAATGTTTTGTGACAAAATTGAAATATTTTGTGATAAAATAGGATAGATAAATGATAAATTTCACGATTCATACAAAATTTGACAACTATTTTTCAAAATTATGCACCGAAAATGTGTCACATTTACCAAAATCAGAAATCTTCATGAAATGAAATAAAGTAAATAAAATTACCTACATTTTACTGCAAAGAAAATATCGATACGACTATTTCGACAGTAGAAATCGCAATTTTAATATAACCACGGAAAAATTTAACTGGAGATTCTTTGAACATTGACAATTAAAGGGCACCATTTTTGAACCATAGCTACTGATTTAAATAGTCGCAAAAAAATGAAAAAAAGCTCCAAAAAGCGTGAGTTTTCCCCTTTTTGACAAAAAATAGGGTTGCAGTGATTTTTTAAAACAAAAAGTCAGGGTTTTTATACTTTTACTATAACAAATAAGTTCCACCGGGTCTCGTTGCTTTTGCCAAAATTTTATCAAGACTTCTCAAGTTTTGCATGCCACCTCACTAATTTTATATTTGTGGAGTGAATCTGGGAAAATTTTAGGCGAGGTTGGGAAATGTTGGTAAAAGCAACCGGGTCTCGTTGGTTTTACCAAAATTTCCCTACCTCGCCTAAAATTTTCCAAGATTGACTCCACTAATATAAAATTAGTGAAGTTACATGCAAAACTGAGAAGTCATGATAAACATTGCAAATATTTGTAAAAAAATTGAAGCAATTTGTGATAAAATATGAAAGATTAATGTCGATTTTTATGATTCGTACAAAAGTTGATAAGTATTTTTCAAATTCAAGCAGATTCCTGTAAACTTTAACAATGTGCCAATTATGTGTCAAATTTACCAAAATAAAAAAAAATACATATAAAACTAATGAGGTTGCATGCAAAATTTGAGACGTCTTCACAAAAGTTGCAAAGATTTGTGAAACATTAAAAGCTGCTGTGATAAAATAGGAAAGATTGATGCTAAATTTCATGAATCGTACAATTTTGTTTCAAAATTGAGCAGATTCTTGTAAACTTTAAGAATTTACTTACAAAATTTGCGAAAATAAGAAAAATACGTTAAAAATTTGGAAAGTGCATCAAACTTTGATGGATTTGTATTGCAATATATGTCAATTTAAATTCGATTTACAAAATCGAATAGATTTGTTCTAGTTTGAAAGATATGTGTATCAATTAATAAGTATTTTTCACAATTGTGCAAATTCCTGGAAATTGTAAAACTGTTTTTACCGAATTTATCAAAATAAAAAAATACACAGAATTTGTGAGGTTTGATGCAAAATTTGAGAAGTCTTGACGATAAATTGAACATGTTGTGATAAAATGTTGCTATAAAACAGGAAATTGAACAGAAAATTGAAATTCCTCATACAAAAGATTATTTTAGAAACTCTAGAAGAAAACTGCTATACATTGTTGCAGCAACTTCTACGTCAAAGTAATGGTGGCTAGTTATAAGGTTTCGTGCAAAATTAGATGGATTACAATTGAAAATTTTGTAAGAAAATAGGAAAGATTAGTTCTATTTTGAATGATTTTTGTATCAATTAATAAGTATTTTTCACAATTGCGCAAATTCATATAAATTGTAAAGCTGTTTTTACCGAATTTAGAAGAATGAAAAAAATACACATAGAATTTGTGATGTTTGATGCAAAATTTGATAAGTCATGACAAAAATTGAACATGTTATGATAAAATTTTGCATAAAATAGGAAATTGAACAGATCATTGAAATTTCTCCTTCAAAATATTCTTTTAGAAACCGTAAAAGTAAAGTGCTACACGTTGTTGCAGCAACTTCTACGGTAATGTATTGGTGGCAATTTGTAAGGTTTCATGCAAAATTAGATGGTTTAGAATTGAAATTTTTATGAGAAAATAGGAAGGATTAATTTTTGTTTGAATGATTTGTGTACCAATTAATAAGTATTGTTCACAATTGCGCAAATTCCTGTAAACTGAAAAACTGTTTTTACCGAATTTAACAAAATAAAAAAAATACATATAGAATTTGTGAGGTTTGATGCAAAATTTTATAAGTCATGACAAAAATTGAAAATGTTGTGATAAAATTTTGCTCTAAAATAAGAAATTGAACAGATAATTGAAATTCTTCATACAAAATATTCTTTTAGAAACTCTGGAAGAAAAGTGCTGTACGTTGTTGCAGCAACTTCTACGTCAGTGTATTGGTGGCAAGTAAAGAACAAAATTGAATTGAATTGAATCAATATCAGGGGCTGAGCGAAGTTTCTCAACTTTTAAGCGATTTAAGGCCTAACGAATATAATAATTGTGGTATCTATTCTTCCCTATATTTATTGGTGATTAAATGCACATTTCTGTCGGAGTATACTAATGATTATGGCGAGGTTGTGACCGAAATGTACATTTAGTCAACAAATATAGTGAAGAAAAGGTACCACAATTATTAGTTTCGTTAACCATTTCCTTCACGTGCCCAACAACATATAATATTATGATTTATGATCTGTTTCGGGGCATCGAAATAAAATTCGATGCCCCAGAATCGCTAAACTGCTTTGTCTGTGATTTTAGTTGAAAATAAGTTTATATAGAAGATTGATACCTTCAATGAAAACAACATTGATACATTTTTTTGTGGAAAATATCGTAGGCTCAAGTTATAATAATAATAATAAACAAACTTTATTTCAACAACCATATGCAAAATACATATATGGAAGAAAATTGCGTCATAATTTACAGTAGCAGAAAAGGCCCATTAGAGCCTTTCTGAGAAATACTCATGCAAGCTGTATGGCTCCAACGCACATAGGAAAGCGAAATCATCCCTCTTGACACTGTCATTACAAACCATTCTCCGTTTGATGATCCGCGGGAGGTGATTGGCAATTTTTAGACACAATTTTTTATATATTGTATTGTTATATAGCCTAGATGTTTGGTGCCAAATTAAGGTAATATTATTTATTATTATTATTGCAGTAGTAGGATATTTACTCTTTGGACTACTTACGCTGTTCTCAGGGCTCAGGCAGGTTCAATTGGGTTTTGTCGACAGGATTGTGCTAATTAAAGCCGACAAGAACAAAGGCCCCCATGGGGCCCCATGCTGTACATGGGGGCCCAAAAATCAAATGTTACCAGGGCCCCATGAAGCGATAACCCGTCGCTGGATGAAAGTATCTTATCTGTCTGCCAGGTAGATGTTCCTCTTGTTATTCTTGAACTATGTTCTTACTCCATTTTGTCGGTTCTTATTTGTAAAATGCTTCTGACTTTTAAATGTGTTGTCATTTTAGTGTCTTGTCTTCCATTACTATGTAACCTCCACTTGACAGTAATTCATTTGCCTATCATTTCGTTGTCTTCATATGGTTCCTTTATTTTCCTTTATTTTCTTTTTTATGGTTATTCGGATCTTTTATGCTTGGAAATAATTTACTGCATTCCAAGTGGTGTCAATTTGTCAGTTTTTCAACTTTCAAGCATTCTAGCGCTTAAATGTGTTATCATTTTAGTATCTTGCCTTCTCTCACTTTCTCACCTCCTCTTGACAGTTGTTAATCATTTGTCTAGCCTGTTTTTTGGAACCATTTCATTTTGTCTTTTTTATTTTTGTGTCATTTCTTGCATGCCTTATTTGTTTTTTATTTGTAGTCATTTGTACTACACTACCTGCTAGCGTTCAAATTTGTTGTCATTTTAGTATCTTGCCTTCTCTCGCTATCTCACCTCCACTTGACAGTTGTTAATCATTTGTCTCGTCTATTTTATTATATAATTATATTTTGTTTTTTTTTAAATTTTTGTGTCATGCCTTATTTGTTTTTATTTGCAGTCACTTGTAGGTACTACATCACCTTCTAGCGTTTAAATTTGTTGTCACTTTGTAACTTGCCTTCTCTCACTCTCTCACCTCGAGTTGACAGTTGTTAATCATTTGTCTCGCTTGCTTTTTGTATCTTTTTGTTTTGTCTTGTTTAATTTTTGTGTCATTTCTTACGTGAATTATTATTATTTCTTTTAATTTGTAGCCACTTTTTATGATGTCACTCCTCTATCTGATTATAAACCACTTGTTATTTTGTGTCAGTTTGTATTCTTCCTGTTACAATGTTGTTTGTATTTGAATAGTCTGTTAGTTTCGTGTCTTTCTTTTGCATGTTTAGTCAGTTGTATATGTGTTGTTGATTGTATCTGGTTAGCACGGTTGGTTTCTGAATTGTAGTTTAGTGTTGTGCCTCATTGTGCTTGATATTTGAATGAAGTGGTATGAACCTCGAATGGAGTATCTACAAAAAAGTTGCAATTCCGGCTCGGTGTTAACGTTCGGGGCAATTTGTGAGCGCGTGGGTGGGCCGGCGTTATGATCTCTCGGGTCGATTATGACGCTGAGTTTTCGTAAATATACAGTTTCGGTTCATTATACACATAAATTTTATGGCACCGTGTTTGATCTGTTATTTACGTTAACAATCGGAGGCGTCGCTGACGAGCGGAATAAACAGTCTGTCCATGTGGTACTCGGCGGCTCGTTAAACTCTTCCCCGACGTCGTCGCGGCGAATTGGGAAAATGGGTACAATCACAATCGTCATTTGCGCCTGCAGGCTTCTGCATGTATGTGCGTATGTGTGTGTGTGTTTACCAGGGCAATATACATATGTCCATCATCTGCATCTAGTAATATTTATAGTGCATGTTATATGAAGTATTAATAATCCGGATCTGTAAACAGCTGTGTGGGGCTCCCATGTGCTGCTTCCTGTCGATCGGGATCGGGATAAGGGACTCCATCGGCCTCCCGTCTTTGAACTCCATCAGAGATCTCGCATACAAATCATTAAAATAATGTCGACGCTCCTTCTCCAGGCCGCGGCTTTCTTCGCTCTCCGGTCTCTTCCTGCGCCGTCCACTCCTCCACGTCTCATTCATAAGCTATAAATACGCGGCACGTATAAATATCGTTTATGAACGGCGATAAATCCCGTTTTACGGCCGATTTTGAAAGATATGGAGATATTACCGGCACTAATAACCGTTGTAATTATTTCACGTTCAAACTGTAACATTCTCCTCGATGCACATGTGCATCTTCATTTCCCCTTCATGCTCCGAGGGCGGATGCTGGGCCCCAATTATCGGACGGGTATTGATGGAAGTGGATTCCTGCGTGCGTAATTCGGATGCCACGGAATCTGGGGCCAATCTACATCGCCCCGGCATCAATCTGTCCCTTGTACTATTTACACGTCCGTCCGAACTGCCTAATTGAATGCGAACGGACAGCACGCGATCGTTACTCCCTGGGGAGGATTATTCTTCGGCCGTTTTTCGGTGGTGTCCCAGACCCGAGGATTGAGGAATTAGCAGGGACGGTCGGCCGTTCAATTACGGTGTGCCTGCAGGACACCGCAGGACTATATTGGAATTCGCTTTATTGGTGATTGCCTCAGATACTTACAACACAATTAAGCTGCCTGCAGAGGTTGCAACCATCGTCTGCCGGATTACCTAGAACATATGAGCGGGCGAAATGAGACAAGTCACAAATTACTACATATCCCTTGGTGGCGGCTCGAGACAAAATACAACAAGTTTTCTGCAAATTATAACTAATTTTTGTATGTTAACATGACTCTACAAACAAGAAACAAATAATGGACACAAGAGTAAGAAGGGAGCCAGAAATAGGGAGCGATCAGTACCTAGTGATAACACAAATAAGAAAAATCAACAACAACGTAACAAAAACAGAACCGCAATCAATGCGAACGAGAGTATGCACCAAAATAAAAGACTATAAGCCGAATAAAAGCAGCCACGCAAACAGAATACAAAGAAGAAATGGAGAGAGAACTACAAAAAAAGTACAACACAAAAAGCAACGAAAACAGAAAATTTAGAACATATGTGGAAAAATATCAAATAAAGTATAATAAAAGTGGCAAGTAGAATATGCGGAAACAGCAAGAAAGAAACAAAAAACGAACAGCCTGGTGGTCACCTGAAGTAAGAGACCAGGTAAGAACAAAGAAACAGGCATGGTAAAAATACCTCAACAACAAAACAAGGGAGAAATACGAAGAATATAAAAACGCAAGAAACAATTGCATATTTTTGCCAATATTAAGGATAAATGCATATTTTGAACATTTTTGGCTTAACTGCATATTTTCAACATTTTTGGTCCAAAATGCATATTTTGGTAGGTAGGGTACTTAATACTTTCTTAGAAATTTGCAAATTTGCAGGTCCTGAAAACTGAAACTGAACTATTTGAAGGTCGGAAGCCTTAAATACCTACATACATAATTATCAACTAATGTATTACTGATACATACAAGAAAATCAGCATGTCTTGGAAGTCAATTATAGACCTGTGGTGGTGCACACAATATTATATTATGGCAGCATGCGTTGGGCAGTTGCCATAGTGAAAGAATATTGATTTTGATCAACAAACATTTAGTTTTTTAACTGTTATTATATTACACAAATGTAACATATACTTTTAATATACAATTTACATGTCGTTTATATTATTAACGCGACAAGTGGTGACCCCGACGTGATCAAGATCACGCAGAATCTCGAGGCAGCTTCAACCGGACCAGTTCGCGACCATACTATTCCTTTGGTGACAAGCCCTTGGAACGCGGTTATGACGCTAGTTCGCCCTTACGGACAACGTCACCGAGAAGCTGAACTTCCCTGGACCTGATCGAACGCCAGGCCAGGACCAGGACTGCATCCAGCTGGATTTGGCCCATTTCCTTGACCAGTTCTTGTCCATAATTGGTGATCCTCGACATTATTCAGACACGTGATGCCCGTTGGTTGTGCCCCTTTGTTTCCTTCAGTACTACATTTCTTTGAACGCGTATCGTCTCCATGGGACTCCCTATTTTGGACTTCCGTCGCCGTGGGACGCCCTGCTTTGGCTGTTCGTCGACGCGGTGCACTATCACCTCCAGTTAAGCCACAGGATCACAAGAACCGGCAATTGCAGCAGTAGACTCACGTAATGTCCCAGCAGCAGCCTCAGCAACACAGGCAGCAGTCACGGTCTGGGGCCAGATCGA
Organism: Othius punctulatus; assembly: GCA_951805005.1. Lineage (NCBI taxonomy): Eukaryota > Metazoa > Arthropoda > Insecta > Coleoptera > Staphylinidae > Othius > Othius punctulatus. The sequence goes on from OX638146.1 coordinate 20,756,403, forward strand.
ACGTTACCAAGAACAGGAGCTGATATTATTTCCTTCTATTTCGACCGTATTCAAAATTTTGTAACTTTATGACCACAGCGCTGCCCTACCACCTTTCAGTTAAAAGCACATATCCAATTTGGATCTTTTTCTTTTTTTTTCATTAATTGTTCACTTCAATTTCATTCTACACTTGACATTTCCCATATTATAATGTCATTATCAACGCAAGGATAACGCTATTTTGACGGATACGCACATGCTATCCGAGCAAAATTTATTTCCCTCATTTTTTTTTTCAATTAATCTTGCCCCATTCTTTTGCCACTCGAGACAACTACTTTGCCATTCGAGGCAAATTATCATACCACTCGAGGCAATTATCATGCCACTCAAGGCAACTACTTTTGCCACTCGAGCCAACTACTTTTGCCACTCGAGGCAACTACTTTTGCCACTCGGGGCAACTACTTTGCCATTCGAGGCAATTATCATGCCACTCCAGGCAGTAATCATGCCACTCGAGGCAACTATTTTGTCATTTGAGGCACACTTACCAGTTTTATACTTGTGCTTTTTCTGGGGGAGGGTAGTGTGGTGGTGCACACAATATTATATTATGGCAGCATGCGTTGGGCAGTTGCCATAGTGAAAGAATATTGATTTTGATCAACAAACATTTAGTTTTTTAACTGTTATTATATTACACAAATGTAACATATACTTTTAATATACAATTTACATGTCGTTTATATTATTAACGCGACAGACCCAACATTTTACGATCTAGAGTTTAGTAATGGACTCTATACCTTTATGGATGGTAATGAAAGTGTTAAGGAATTCAAGGAAAGAGGACTGATGAATGGGGGCGTGGGGTTTTAAGGAGCATTTTCGTATAAGTTGTTATTTATTCATTCAGTTGCTACTTGAACTTGGTTTTGTACACTTTATAAGTAAATTTATTGAAAATATCAACATTCCAAAGAATAAAAAGTCAAAAAGTGCAACATAAAGTAATTTTGTGAAGGAATTCGATGACTTTCAAACCGATGGAAGCATTTTACTATGTAAATATTGTGAAATTCCGGTATCAGTGGACAAGAAGTTTAAAGTCGTGCAACATATAAAACCCGCTAAACATGTGAAAAATAAAATAATGAAGAAAGTAACTCATGATAGTGCTCTAATTAGTACACCAATACAACGATCTGGACCCAACATGTCAACATTCAACAATGAGTTGTGCAAAGCTTTTGTCTCGGCAGATATTCCACTGGGCAAACTAAAAAATGAACATCTTGTAGGCTTTTTGGAGAAGTACACAGCACAGAAAATTCCTGATGAATCTACTTTAAGAAAAAACTACGTGCCCCATTTATTTCAATCTACATTGAAAACGTTGCAAGACAACGCTAAAGGAAGGAAAATTTGGATTTCCCTTAATAAAACCACTCATGTAGAGCAAAGGTGTGTAGCCAATTTTGTATTTGGAATTCTTGGAGATGAGACCGAAAGTTCCAAATCATATTTAGTTAATTTAAAAGTTTTGGATAAGGTAAACCACAGTACGATCGTAGGATTTTTTAACGATTCAATAAATATATTGTATCCTTGTGGGATCATATACGAAAACATTCTCGTAACTTGTACAGATGCTGCCCCATATATGTGCAAAGCAATGAGAGGGCTGAAAGTATTGTTCCCAAAAATGATTCATGTAACATGTGTTGCACATGGACTACATCGTCTCTCAGAATATATAAGATCTACACTCCCTAATGTTAATTCACTAATATCGGCGATGACAAAAATATTTTTGAAAGTTTCTAGCCGAGTGCAACGTTTCCGAGAAAATGTTCCGATGTTGCACTATCTCCAGCACCAATTGTGACAAGAAGGGGAATGTGGATTATAGCTGCAATATTACGCTGACAATTTTGAGAAATTAAAAAAATTGTCGAATAGTTAGATCCGGAAGAAAGTCAAAGTATTCGAGACGTGCAGCAACTATTCTCCCCCGACAAAAGCATTTGTGAGGATCTTATATACATTTGCTCTAACTTTTCACATATTGCACAAGCCATCACCAAATTTGAAAAGAAAGGAATGGAATTAATTGAAAGTGTAAATATTATTGAGAGTATTGAAGTAACTTTGGAAAAACTCACAAACAAAGAGTTTTACAACAAAATAAATAATGTACTTTTAAAAAATAGTGGATACCAAGAATTACAAATATTAAGCGGCGTATTAAATAATTCACAAAAATTAAGTGAAGAATCAAATTTTAGCATTAGTGACGTTTGTTCCTTAAAATATGTCTCTATTGTTTCGTGTGATGTGGAGAGAATATTTTCATGTTATAATGTTTTATTGCACAAAACATAAGTTTGTTATCAGTGCCATACCTGTTAACAGATATGATATTGATAACAAATTAAAAAATATGGGAGGCATGAAAGTACTGACAACTAGACAAACTGTCTGACAACTGACAAACTAGGAAATTATAAGAAGGCAAAACATAACCAGAGATAAAACAGCAACTGTTAGCAAACCTTATATGAGATACACCAAAACTGCCAAATAGACAAATAGTTGCTATCACTTAAATATTTACAAATAGACAAACGTTAGCAAATAGCCGAGAAATGTACAATACTGTTAAAAAATTGATAAAATTGACAATAGATGACATAGACGGCGCAAGGCGACATAGCATCAAAAGGCACAATAAGCTGACAAGAAAACTTGATATAAAGCTTAAAAGATGTAAAATAGAAAAGAAAAGATTATATGATGAAAGAGATAACCAGACAATTGCCGTAATATAGATTTAAAAAACTGATAAAATAGACAGTAAACTGACAAGAATATGACAAATTATCAAGAGAGACAACTAACAACTTAACAAAAAAAAGAAAAATAAAATTATAAACAAATGCTAGACAAGAACTGCCTCGCAGCAAGAGACTACCAAAATCTAGTGATCAACATATTTAAAAAAATAAAAAAAGGAGCAGGGCAGATTATCAGAGAAATAATAAATGACAATAATAGGTAATAGATCATTACTTATTACCTAGTTATCTCAAATTAATAAGAAGTCGAAACAAAACATAAATTGGTTGTCACTGCCATTTCTGTTAGGAGATATAATATTGATAACACATTAAAAAAAATTGCAAGGCATGAAAGTACTGACAAATTCACAAACTGTCTGACAACTGACAAACTAGGTAATTGATTAATAAGAAGGCGAAACATAACCAGAGATAAAACAGCAACCTGATGCGAGATACAACAAAACTGACAAATAGACAAATGATTGCTAGCATTTAAATATCTACATACAGACAAACGTTATCAAAAGCCGAGAAATGTATAATACAGTAAAAAAATGATAAAATGGACAATAGACGACATAGACGACGCAAGGTGACATAGAATCAAAAGGGACAATAAACTAACAAGAATACTTGATATAAAGCTTGAAAAATGTAAAATAGAAAAGAAGAGATGAGATGATAAAACAATAACCAGACAATTGCCATAATATGGATAGAAAGGACTGATAAAATAGACAGTAAACTGACAACAATATGACAAATTTTCAAGAAAGACAACTAAAAACTAACTGTTAAGTACACACGATGTTAAAATTAAAAACAAATACTGTACACGAACTGCCAGGCAGCAAGAGACTGCCAAAATCAAATGATCAACATATTTATAAACATAAAAAAATACAGGGTAGACAATTAGAAAAACAATAACAGGCCATAATAGGTAATAAAACATTACTTATTAATTATTACTAATTATAATTATTACCAAATTATTACTAATTAATAAGAAGTAAAAACAAATCACAAATTTGTTGTCGGTGCCATATCTGTTAGCAGATATAATATTGATATTTTAAGGTTGTTTTAATATGTACTTACTGGTATTTGTTTATTTATTTTATTGTTTATTTTTATCGCCTGACTAGTTTCAGTTATAAAAAACCATCTTTATAGGCATATGTATAAATAATAAAATAAATATGCAAATACTTATTTCACTTATAACTTAATTTATAAGTACTTATTAAAGTTCTTATTAAAACAACCTTAGATAATCAATATTCTATCTGCTGATATGGCACTGTTTAAAATTAAACATTAAAACAACCGTAAATATAGATAACTGGTAATTATAGATAAAATCTTAAACTTAATATTGACTTTTATTTATTTATTTATTTATTTATTCCTTTGCCTATCTACCTTTCAGTATAATGCCCACATTACTAATTTTTATAGTATTCTATCCACTTCCTCTTCTTCTTCTTAAAGTCACATCTCCTATCGGAGGTTGAAAATCATCAGGCAATCCTAACTTTATTAACAACTGTTCTAAATAGTTGGCTTGATGTTAATCTGTACCATTCTCTTAAATTTCTGAGCCAGGAAATCCTTCTTCTTCCTATGGTTCCTTTCCCCTTTATTTTTCCATCCTCTTACCTTTTGAGAATTCCACTATTTCTTGCCATGTATTCCCTTTCCTTCTGCCTCTTCTATTATGGCGCTGTTCCGCTCTTCTCTCGGTCCTCCTCTCTGTGGTTTTCCTGTTGCTCTTGTCTCGTATATGTTCTTAGTGTTTCTTTCTTCTCTCATTCGTCTCATGTGTTCATACCACCTCATTTGGCCTTCTGTTATATTTTCCAGTATTGGTTTCATTTTTAAATTTTTCCTGTGCGTCACGTTCCTTATCCTGCCTCTTCTTGTTTTGTTTTGTATTTTTCTTAGAAATCTCATCTCCATGGCATTTATTCTTTTTGTTTGCTTTCCTATCATCGTCCATGTTTCGCTGCTGTAAGTTAGCTTTGCTCTAATTACTTGTTTGACTATTTCTGTTTTTGTGGTTTTTGATATCTTGCTAAAAAAGGTGTTAATAAGTTATATAGTTTTGTTTTTTTTCCTATTTTACTGCTATTTCATTATCTAATTTACCATTGCTCTGTATGATTGTTCCTAAATATCTGTATTGTTCTACGTATTCGAGTTTTTGCCCTTGAATTTTTATTTCGTGTTTATTTTCTTCTTTGGCAAATATCACGATTCTTCATCGTCTTAGACAATACATTGTTCCATTTTTATTTTTTATGTTCATCATGACTCATGAGGTATTTGATTCTAGAGATTGAAATACAAACTTCAATATATTGGAATCTCATGGAATGTGGAAGTATTTATTTTGAAAATAATACATAAAGTAAGTGATTCAAACTGGATACTGATAGAAATTCGTCCATTGAAATTGTTGTAGCTAACGATTTTTGTTCCCACCTGCAGCAGCATCCAGCGAGATTTGATGAAACGGAACGGAACGCATTCCGCCCCAATGCGAATTTTAATTATATTTCTTTGTGTGTATTTTTCTGATTAGCGTGTTTGTGCTCGCGGGCCGCGTACGCGCAAGGCGAAGGAGCAAAAAGAACTGCAATATTGTATTTTAATAATAACCGGGGCTCGGGCAGCGTCCGCTAATTGAATGCCCAAACGATGTGTGCGTTTGCGAGTGCATGCGAGCCTGGAGAGTGCCCTCACGGCCAGCCCATCTCGCGACGAAACGCCCTTTAATTAAATAAAACACCGCGGCTGCGATTAATTAATTAGCGATACATGCAAGGATCTTTGCTCATACTTCTAGGGCGCATACAAGTCGAGTTGATATATGGGAGAAGTAAATACGGAAAAGACCGACTGCGCCAGGAAAGTTATATTTTAATTTAACACTGAGATTTTTGGCTTTACGTACAAGAATTTTTACTCATATTTCCACAGCGCATACAAAAATATTGATATATGAAGAAAGTAAATATGGATACGACCGACTGCGCCAACAAAATTATGTATTGGTTTTTAATTTAACACTGATTATTTCGGCTTTACAATGGAAATTTCGCGTATTGATCCTGTTTCGTTATCATTGTCCTTTTATTAAACATATCCGATGGCATCGGGAGGCGCCGTTAGCCTCAGCTGTCGCCCCCTCCTCGATACGTAGCCGCCTCCGATAGGCATCACGTGCCCCGATATAATTGATGCGTTGTTGGCACTTTATTGGCCCCACCACGCTCCTTATCAAATTCCGTCCTCCCGACATCCTGCAGATACGTATGTATCATCGGCAATGAGCGAGCTGAATCGCTGCGCTCGGCTTGGATCTAATTGCGACAGAATTCGGATTATTAATTCCACCCTCTGGCGGAATCGGCAGATCAAGAAACTGCGATGTGTGTTTTAAGTCTGCCAGGCGGATGGGGCCCCGATCCTGGCAGTTCCAGGAGCGCGGATGCCAGGATGGAATGCCAGTTTTGAAATTGCTTCGGAAATCATGCGATTATGTGACTGATTGCCTTTTTACGTCATTACATTGTCAGTCTATCTGCATGTCTTCCAGTATTCTTTTAGCTGTTGCTTCAGTATTTTATCAGTTTGTAGGTAGTCGCAGTCATTTAGTCTGCCTTTCTTATTTGAGTACTGTCAAATAAGTCTCTGTAACTAATTAACAAAATACTGAAAAAGCTAACTGAATACCAAACTGATAATGCCTTCTATTTATGCCTTCTACAAGGCATTGTATAGATTATATCACTCATAATGCTTATCTTCCCTAACCTAGCGACCGCCTAATAGCTGATAATCAGAACAGAATTGGCTAATAAATGATAATCCCACTTGGTCCTCTGCACATCTGGTGTGCTATATTGTCAACTGAAATGTCACAATTAGACAAAATTCGTGAAATAATCTGACGAATACACTCGTGGAATTAATATTTGACAACATGTTTCGTGTCTAAACTCATGCGATTATCGATAGTCATGATTCCACTCGTTGTATTATAAGGGTGTCAATTTGAGCCACCGAGTTTTTTCTTAGAACTAATGATTATTTTTAAAAGGAGGCTATATTTTTGTTAAGAAAACAATGGAAGCCATTTCTAACATTTACTTTAACATGTTATTTGAATTTAATACATAAAACACTTTTGCACTTAACTTGCACTTCATTCCAAAACTAGTTCAAAAAATCATATTGTAATAATAACGACTGGAAAGCATTTTTCCAGAGCTTTCCAACGATGTGCCACAAGTAGGGGCGTGCCATTTAATTATTTTAGATGAAGCTGGCTGTGGCTTAAAGGGTTTTTAAGGGGTCGACACTATCTACGCCATTTTGGTTCCCCCTCCGAACCACCCAAACGGTTTTGAGTAATTTTAAAAATATTCATTAGTTCCATGAAAAAACTCGGTGGCATCTTTTCAAATTGACACCCTGTATATGAAAATCATATAAAAGGAGCAGCTGGGTAATTCGAATGATACTGATTTACATGATGATTATTATTATTGATACTTGCATGTTAGTGTCAGAGTATCATTAGTATAAATACATAGCAAGATACTTGCATTGGTAAGGAAGCAAAGAAGTTTTTTTTAGTTAATTTAACTTTGAAAATAGAACAAGTTTTGTCTTATTTATAGCTTTTTGGGTTGCCTTGAAACTTTTTTTTCCTATTGTAGTATTTTCTAAGTTTGTCTGTGATCCAATTATCCAACTATCTTTTCTATCAGTCATTTCAATGCTTGTCAAAATATTATCTAGTTGCCAATTTTTGTCTGAATGTTTAGTCTATTTGCTATACTTACTGTGGCTATACTTTTTATATGTGAGTCGCATAGAATCAATATTCACAATATCCAAAATCATCGAAATCGAGTTTACAATGGTTTTTTATTTGAAATTTTGCTCCGAAATCAAATATGGCGTCGGTTCAAGTGCAAATTCACTATATCCCGGGTAAAATGTTATCAGAAGTAGAAGTTTTGAGTCAAAACTAACATTATCCATTGGATATTGCTACTTTTGACACCAACTGATTTTCATCCAATCACAAGCCATCTTATGTCTGTCAACCTCGCCCGAATGTTACTGTTTAAAACCTATTTTTTTGTACCTAGTTTTGATGGTTTTGTCTGTGTTGCTGTAATAAAATAAATTTTTAGTGCATATATAATTAGATATTTTATTAATTTTATAACTATTATGGAATCAGAACTAACAATATCTCAAGGGTGTTGGTTCAAAACTCACATAATCCACATATTGTTTTGAAAACTAACATTATCCATTTTTTAACTGCTTTTATTATTAAAATGCTATATGAAAAGGCATTTTTTTAAATTTTACAAATCATTTTGTAGAGCTAACAGGATGTAAAAAATTCATTTGCAAATTTCGGGGAAATAGATTGTCGAGTAAAGCGGTTTTTGGTTAATTCCCAAATTTTCAGTATTTGGATATTGTGAGTTTCGATTCTATACGACTCATGTATTTTCAATCTAGTGGTTTTTGTCAGAGCTTGATATTTTCGTCTACAATTCAAGAGGTATTTGCCGATATCGTCTTTCATATATAATAATAATATAACCAAAACTTCGGTATTCCCAAAATTTCTGTATTTGGATATTGTGAGTTTCGATTCTGTACGACTCATGTATTTTCAATCTAGTGGTTGTTGTTAGAGTTTAATATTTTCGCCTACAATTCAACAGGTATTTGCCTATATCGTCTTTCATATATAATAATATAACCAAAATTTCGGTATTCCCAAAATTTTGGTATTTGAATATTGTGAGTTTCGATTATATACGACTAATGTATTTTCAATCTAGTGGTTTTTGTCAGAGTGTGATATTTTCGTCTACAATTGTAGAGGTATTTGCTTATATCGTCTTTCATATATAATAATAATATAACACAATATAATATAATACAATAAATATAATAAAATATAATAAATTCAAATTCACCTACGTATAAGTTTGATTTTCATGCTTGATACAGGGTGTCCTAAATACAGTAGGATTGCATAAGTATCTTTCTTATTATTGAAGCTAGAAATCTGGTTAAATGCTGGTTGCAGTTTTAAATGCTGGTTTATCTATCTTTTCTGTCAATATTTTGATTGCTAATAAAAAATATATATTGTTTCCAATGTTGTCCAAATCTTTAGCCTGTTTGTTATACTGTTACTATGACTATACTTTTTGCCTCTACTTCCAATCCTTTGTCTTCTTGCCATAGCTTGGTATTTTGCATTCTTGCTGGTTTTTGTCAGAACGTTAGATATTGTCTCAATTGTCAGTATATATCCTTATATTACAGTCTTTGTAGTTTTTGCTTACCCTCTATGCAATGAGAAAAATGTATCTGATGATTACAAAAATATGATTTTGCCAAAATGTGATGAACCGCATAATAAACTGGCAATATTGCTTTATCCAATTGCCAATTCATATTTAGAAATACTAACCAACTTGTCTGATTAGAGCCACCTGCGGTGTCTGTCTTTAACTTGTTTGTTGTCTTTGTAATATTTTCTTGTAAAACACGTCTCAAATCTTCTTATCCTCTTGTCTTCCTTATCAGTCTATTGAATTCTTAGATACATTTCTTAAATTATTATTATTAATTTATTGAAAATGTTATATCGGTTTAGACAGTTTCTTGTAAAACTGGTCTGAAATCTTCTTATCCTCTTATCTTATTTATTAGTCTATTGAATTCTTAGATAAATTTCTTAAATTATTATTATTAATAAGTTTTCTTTAAATTAATCATTAAAATCAATAAATTATTTAAATTTAAGTTTATTTTTCTTCGATTTTCCTCTTATCTTCTTTATCAGTCTTTTGAATTCCTAGATAAATTTCTCAAATTATTATTTTCAATTTGTTGAAAATGTCATATCTGTTTTGACCGTTAATTCTCCTTCTTGATGTTCTGCCACGCTGTTGTCAGACCATTGTTTATTTTATCAATACATTGTCTGCAATATGCGATTTCTCTGCATGAAAGTTTGCCAATCTTCTTCGTTGAAAGTATCATAGAATATCAAGAGGGACAATAACCAAACAGACATAACATCTTTAACGACGAAGTTTGGTAAATATGCATATAGAAAAATGTCATAACGTAGACAAGATATTGTAAAAATCGAATTGTAAGAGATACAATTCACCGCTAGTTTGGCTGACAGGTTAGAATGCTTGCTTAGCATACACGAAGACCTGAGTTCGAGCCCCAATACAGGTAGTACATTTGTACTGAGAAACTAGTGCTATTCGCCGTTGGGAGCTCATTAACGGCGCTCTAGAGATCGGGGGCCAATTTCAAGAGTAACAAGCCCTAACTCAATACACACATTTACACAAATCACATGGCAGAAGAATCCACGTAATTCGATAGCTAATTAGTGATAATATCCCTAACAAATACAGTCACTACTAATAGATACAATTAACTGCCAAATAGCGTCAATCCATTGTTGGCTTTATTCATATTTTGTCTACAGTGTTATTTCTCATGTCATGTCATTTCCCTATATGATTTTTTGTTAATCTATGAAACTCATTTTATTATTATTATTATTAACATTTATACATTTGCTATTATTCATTCATTCTTGTAGTTCTATTGCGCTTTTAACATCATGTGTGCTTAACAGTTAGTTGTCTCTCTTAATATTTTGTCATCTTCTTGTCAGTTTACTGTATATTTTATCTCTTCTTTTTATCTATATTATAACAATTGTCTGCTTATCTGTTTAATATTGAGACTAATATGATAAATCGGTTTAAATTTATATCACCAAATATATAATCCTTTCTATAATAAATTACCATAGAAGAAATAAACAAACTTCAGAATTTCTTTGCTATTTTACATTTTTTAAGGTACAGAAGATTTAGCATCAAAGAACAAACAGAATGATGTTGGGCTATGGCGTGATTTAAGTTAAAATGAGATTTTATACTGGGTAGAAAAATGTCCGTCAGACTGTCAGCACTCAAATGGCTCATTTGAAAAATCAAAGAAGATGTTTGCAAACGGGCTAATGGGGGAAAATATTGCAAAAAATGGTTAGTATATTCGCCAGCAACTGGTCGTGTATACTGTTTCGTGTGTAAACTCTTTTCAAATTCTTCTACACCATTATCATCCGATGGATTTCAAAAGTTCCAAAGTCTTTGTCAAAGACTAGATGGGAGGCACATTCAATGACCACACGCGCAACACTTGATAGTTATGATGGAATAATTTCTGCATTGCATCAGCTGCATATTGATACTACAGAAAAAGGCGAAACAAGAAATCAAGCCTTAAATATTTTGAATAAAATGGAGGAGTTTGAATTGACGGTAATGTTATATGTGTGGAGTTACTTGCTGGATGAATTTCACAGGACTAGTCAATCACTGCAAGACCCCCAAATTAGTCTAGATGTATGTAGGAAATTGTATGATTCACTTTCGGATTCTGTTAGAGGTTCCAGGGATATGTTCGATCATATTGAAGAAAAAGAAAAGAAAAACCTGCTTGATGTTGATTACATGAAAAGCAGATATAGAAGAGGCATATCAATGATGATGAAGATGATGCTTTAGAGAACCTTGAGCCAAGAGACGAGTTCACAATCTAAACATATATACCTGTGATGGATGCATTAGAGTCAACTCAGGCACATGGGGCCTCAGTATACGATGATGCTACAAACAAGTTGTCATTCTTAATGAAATTTCAAGCTACAGAAGAAGAGATTCGTGAAGGAGTTAGCGCTTTATGGAATTTTCATTCTTAACAAAATTATAAGCTACAGAGGAAAAGATTCGTGAAGGACTTTATGGCAAATATATCCTAAAGATGTGGACATGAATATTGTAGGAGAAGTCAAGCATTTTCATCAATATGTTAGATATAGTCAAGCCAAAGGTTCAGCGGAACATGATAGTCTGACACATCAGGATCTGTATATAGTAATATTTAACGTTCTTGTCCAATCTGCATTCCCTAATGTAGAAGCAATTTTGAGATTGTTTCCTAGTATGATGGTTGCAAATTGCTCTGCAAAAAAATCTTTGTTCTCAGCTGAAGAGGATAAGAAATAAATTTAGAACAACAATGACTCAAGATAAATTATGAAACTAATGAAAAAAGCTTACATTTAAAAATTGAAAAAAAAGCTTTAGAAGTAGAAGCTAACTAAATATGGAACGAATCGTCAGACAAAATTGCCATCAAATTTCAAGACCTAACTAGTATCTAGACACAATACATATTTTTTTGTTTCCTCAGAGCTTGGTTTACATTTAATTTTCAGTAGGAAGTAAAAGCAAGCAATTCCTTATTAATTATGATTAACGATCTTTACCAGTACAGTTCCCATGATGTTGCTGTTAGCAAGTATTGTAAATCCCACGGCGTTCTCAGTGCTATATCCATCCGTGGACAATTTTTGGCCCCACTTACAGGCATCGGCCCCAATTGATAGCCGCCAACTGACGTGCGATCGTGTTCTCTGCTGTCCCCCGGCGAGATGCGCGACTTAAGTGAAACGAATTCCTCGCCGTTACAAATGAGCCAGGAAGAGATCTCCTCTCCTTCGCTCCCTTATACGTCCAGTAATTGCATGTATTGCGACCGCTCGCAATTAGTTAATGCAAGAAGAATGGGTAGGTGAGCCGGTTGTTCGAGTAGGTGAGTTTGATGGAAACGGCGCTTATGTGCGCTATCAGAACGGAGGCGGGATTATGATTGGTCACTTATTTAATTACCGCCATCTATCATCCGCTGTCGACAATCTCTGACTTTGACCGATCGGGTCGTGGCCGCGTACGTGCGTCGCACACATGCAACGACGCCGGGCGTCGATGCAACAGAAAAAAAATCTGATGTGTAGGTACAACACATGACTTTCTCGATGCATTAATATTCAAAAATATTTATTTCATTGCTGCGAATCCATCATCCACTGAATTGTTCGTCAAGATTATCTACAGCATAATGTAAACTTTTTTCAAGAACAGCTGTCGGTGGAGGAAAAACATACAAAACAATTGAAGATTGTTAAGTAAGCACTACGATTTACAATTGAGGATCAGCTGCCAAAGCAAATAACTCAAATAATACCTATGTTCTGATGCTTTCGTTTGAAAATTACTAGCATGAAATATATTTTGTACTGTATCTTGCAATGACAAATACAGCAGGTATAAGACAATGTACAGCCACGGACTCTGGGAATGACGCGCCCCTAGCGTGCGGGACCAGACAAGGATAGCAGATTGCTCGGTATTAAGGAGCGTCATTCTCTGAGTCCTTTTTCTGTACATCTGTACAGAAGAAGGACTCAGGCTGTACTTCTTACATCTTATGGAAATTTACTTTCCTACATTTTCTCCTTTGGTTAACCACCAAAGGGTAAGGAAACGAATGAAGAAGATGAAAATTAGCAACATCACTTGCTGTAACGCTACAATACAATATGTATTCAATCTCCTGATGAAGATTAAAATGATCTACCTATTTTTTTTTAAATTTGGAAGATTTTGGATTTCACTGCTGAAGAGCTTCAGTACAAAAAATAAGCAAGTTTAGCAAAATAAGTATCTGAGAATTCGAGTTCTGGCAAACATGAACTAGTCCAAGAAAATCTTAGTCAGAGAAATGTTGGGCAATCTACGATAGATTCACATTTAGGACGGTTTTAATGGTCTAAAGCTGAAGTCCCCAAACTTTAGCCCGCAAAAAAATCTAAAGTGGTTCCATTGACATTACGGGAATCGGAAGGTTTCGGTATCAGGAAGAAGTTGCGGAAGAGAGTTCGATGTGGCATAACTTTGAGAACGCTTTTGAAGGAATCGCAAGAGAATATATTTTTCCCACTAGCAGTCTCATAAGATAAGATTCCATTTATGGTTACAAGTACCGTAAGATTACCATAACATTTGATTATTTATTAATCCTTGACGACGGAACTTAATTCATTATATGAGTAACGTCTGGCAGCTCTACTTTGTGTTACATTGTGAAATGTTTGAGATTTGAAATTGTGAAAATTAATTCATTATATTCCTCGAAAAATAATAAAGATGAACAATAAATTATCAAAAATCATTGTTTTTATATGATAGATTTCCCTCAATTTTCTAGCATTTCGAACTAGCATTTGGCAAGGAAACTGTGGATATTTTGCAGGATATGGACTTTTGCTAGTGGGAAAAACATAATAAGCCATGCAGAATGTAAGAACCGAAAAATTCTTCCTCGAACTTTATAATATCCTTACGTTCCTTATGACTTAAATAACTATTATTTTGTTAAGCATAGTTCATGGCAATTTTTGGAAAAAAATTCAGTGAAAACTAAATTCACGAGTTGCTCTTCCCGCTGATAAAAATATCACTATCTTTGCAAATTTTAAAGATTCAGTATTTTAAAATTGCTGCTACATACTTTTGACGAACATTTCCTGACTAATTGGACCCTCTTGATTCCAAAATGGTAACTTCCAGATCGGTTGCACTATCAGTTCCCGAGATATCTGATTTCATAGTTTGAAAAACAAACAGTTAACATTCCAAAAACTTTCAAATCCAAATTGTTCAAATTAAAAACTTCTCAAATTAAACGCCCTACGAGTGGCTTCATCCTCACAGAGAGGAACGCCACTCTTTAAAATTACCAAAATACAACAAGTAAGAAAATACCAAAATTTTCAACATTTTTGTATTTTTTTAAATTATTCTGTCAAAATTTCAACGATTCCTATAATATTATCAATATTTCAATCAAACTTTCATTGTTTCCATCAAATTTTCAGTAGTATTTATGAAATTTCCGATTATTCTGTAAAAAGTCCAACGATTACTGAATGTTTTTCAATATTTCTATCCAATTTTCAATAAGATCTGTAAAAATTCCAACTATTCTGTCAAAATTTCAACGATTTCTGTACCATTTGCAATATTTTTATAAGATTTATATTATGCTACCAAAGTTTAAACGAATACTGTCAAATTTTTAATAGCACATATGAAAATTTAAATTTTTCTTTAAAAATTCTAACGATTGTTGATTTTTTTTCAACATTTCTGTAAACATTTAAATTATTCTGTCAAAATTTAAACGATTGCTGTAACATTTGTGATATTTCTGTAAGAAATATATTAAGTGTGAAAGTTTTAACAATCACTGTGAAATTTTCAATAGTACATATGAAAATTTAAATTTTTCTATAAAAAATCAAATTATTGCTACATTTTTGTTCAACATTTCTGTAAATATTTCAATTATTCTGTAAAAATTTCAACGATTACTGTAACATTTTCAATACTTTTGAATATTTTGGTCAAACTTTCAATGTATCCATCAAAGTTTCAATAGTATCTATGAAAATTCCGATTATTCTGTAAAAATTCCAACGATTACTGATTTTTCTTTCAATATTTTTGGCTAATTTTCAAGAAGGCCTGTAAAACTTCCAACTATTCTGTCAACATTTCAACGATTGCTGTAAAACTTCCAACTATTCTGTCAAAATTTCAACGATTACAGTAACATTTGCAATATTTTTGTAAGATTTATATTGTGCTGTCGAAGTTTTAACGATTACTGTCAAATTTTCAATAGTACATATGAAAATTTCAATTTTTCTATAAAAATTCTAACGATTGCTGAATATTTTTAAAACATTTCTGTAAAAATTTCAATTATTTCAGTCAAATTTTTAATGTTTCCATCTAATTTTTAATAGTATTTATAAGTATTCCAACTATTCTGTCAAAATTTCAACGATTTCTGTACCATTTGCAATATTTTTATAAGATTTATATTATGCTACCAAAGTTTAAACGAATACTGTCAAATATTTAATAGCACATATGAAAATTTAATTTTTTCTTTAAAAATCTAATTATTGCTACATTTTTGTTCAATATTTCTGTAAATATTTCAATTATTCTGTAAACAATTTCATCGATTACTGTGACATTTTCAATATTTCAGTCAAATTTTTAATGTTTCCATCTAATTTTTAATAGTATTTATAAGTATTCCGATTATTCTGTAAAACTTCCAATGATTACTGAAACTTTTGCAATATTCTTGTCAAATTTCCAATAAGATCTGTAAAAATTCCAACTATTCTGTCAAAATTTCAACGATTGCTGTAACATTTGCAATATTTTAGAAAGATTTATATTATGCTGTCGAAGTTCTAACGATTGCTGTCAAATTTTCAATAGTATATATAAAAATTTCTATTTTTATATAAATATTCTAACGATTGCTGAATTTTTTGCAACCTTTCTGTAAACATTTCAATTATTCTGTAAAATTTTTAACGATTACTGTAACATGTTCGATATATCAGTCAAACTTTCAATGTTTCCATCAAATTTTTAATAGTATTTATGAAATTTCCGATTATTCTGTAAAAATTATAACGATTACTGATTTTTTTTCAATATTTCTGTCAAATTTTCAAGAAGATCTGTAAAACTTTCCACTATTCTGTCAAAATTTCAACGATTGCTGTTAAACTTCTAACTATTCTGTCAAAATTTCAACGATTCCTGTAATATTTGCAAAACTTTTGTAAGATTTATGTTATGGTGTCAATGTTTTAACGGTTACAGTCAAATTTTCAATAGTACATATGAAAATTTCAATATTCCTATAAACATTCTAACGATTGCTGAATACTTTTCAACATTTCTGTAAAAATTTCAATTATTCTGTAAAAGTTTCAACGATTACTCTAACATTTTCAATATTTCAGTCAAACTTTAAAAAATTTCAATATTTTTGTCAAATTTTCAATAAGATCTATAAAAATTCCAACTTTTCTGTCACAATTTCAACGAATGCTGTAATATTTGCAATATTTTTGTAAGATTTATTTTTTGCTGTCAAAGTTTTAACGATCACTGTCAAATTTTCAATAATACATATGAAAATTTCAATTTTTCTATAAAAATTCTAACGATTGCTAATTATTTTTTAACATTTCTGTAAACATTTCAATAATTCAGTCAAAATTTCAACGATTACTGTAACATTTTCAATATTTCAATCAAACTTTCAAAGTTTCCATCATATTTTCAATAGTATTTATAAATATTCCGATTATTCTGTAAAAATTCCAACGATTACTGAATGTTTTTCAATATTTCTGTCAAATTTTCAATAAGATCTGTAAAAATTCCAACTATTCTGTCAAAATTTCAACGATTGGTGTAACATTTGCAAGATTTCTGTAAGAATTATATTATGCTGTCCAAGTTTTAACGATTACTGTCAAGTTTTCAATAGTGTGTATGAAAATTTAAATTTTTCTTTTAAAATTCTAACGATTACTGAATATTTTTCAACATTTCTGTAAAAATTTCAATTATTCTGTAAAAATTTCAACGATTACTGTAACATTTTTAATATTTCAGTGAAACTCAAATTCAATGTTCAATGTTTTCATCATACTTTCAATAGTATTTATGAAAATTTCGATTATTCTGTAAAAATTCCAACGATTGCTGAATATTTTTCAACATTTCTGTAAAAATTTCAATTATTCTGTAAAAATTTCAACGATTACTGTAACATTTTTAATATTTCAGTGAAACTCAAATTCAATGTTCAATGTTTTCATCATACTTTCAATAGTATTTATGAAAATTTAGATTATTCTGTAAAAATTCCACCGATTACTGATTTTTTTTCAATATTTCTGTCAAATTTTCAATAAGATCTGCAAAAATTCAAACTGTTCTGTTATAATTTCAATGAATGCTGTAATACTTGCAATATGACACGATTACTGATATTTTTTCAATGTTTCTATATAAATTTCAATTATTCTGTAAAAATTTCCACGATTACTGTAACATTTTGAATGTTTCAGTCAAACTTTCAATGTTTCCATCAAATTTTCAATAGTATTTATAAATACTCAATTATTCTGTAAAAAATCCAACGATTACTGTTTTTTTTTAATATTTCTGTCAAAATTTCAATTAGATCTGTAAAAATTCAAGCTATTCTGTCATCATTTCAACGATTGCTGTAACATTTGCAATATTTCTGTAAGATTTATATTATGCTGTCAAAGTTTTAACGATTATTGTAATTTTTTCAATAGTATATATGAGAATAAATTTTTCATTAAAAGTTTTAACGGTTACTGAAATTGTTTCAATATTTTTGATATTTTTGATAAATTTTCTGTAGTTCTGTAATAAAGTTCTGTAAAGATTTCAACTATTCTGTCAACATTTCAACGATTGCAGAAACAATTTAAATAATTCTGTAACAATATTAATTAATATTCAATTATTTCCGTGAAGATTATATTATTCTTCAAACTTATTTGTGCCCAGGGCACCATATAACCTTAAGATGGCTCTTATTTTACGTTACATCACGTTACATGCACAATGTTTGAACAATTTATTTTATTTTAATTTTTTTTTTAATTTTTTTTTCCGAAGCCATTAGCATGCTCTGCACTCATAAAATAACTGCAGACTTGGTCCTGTACAGATAATTTTTTGTGATGTTTCTAGCCGGCTCATTGTTGCTCGCCACAAAATATTGGAATGCGTGCAATCATATCGTGGCTCGAGTTTTTTGTAGTGTCGTCCACAGAAGAGGAACCCAGCACATGGCAAATATGCACATTAGCGAGATTATTAATTTAAAGATCAATTTGTAAACAGTTTTCATCGGTAATTCAAAAAAAAGGCACAATGGTAATTATTCGAGTTCACATTAGCTTCGTTAATTTTATTAGAATTACTACAGTATACTACTGCAGAGAAGTACTACATTGTGGGCAATTCTAACCTTTTGATATTGTCATTGAAATTCCGAACGTTTTATGGCTGTGGAACGTGGATACTCAACAAGAGACAAAAAAGCAAAATCTATGCCCTTGAACACCAAAATAAATAACAGTCTCGGCTGTTAAATTTTAATGGCCGTTTCTGATATCAGGTAAATAACAACCATGGAGTGAGTACCGATAATATCTAATTACCATCATGTATCACGAAAAATATCTTCTGATATTGATGTGAAATCTGGAAATCTGGAGAAGTTGGTCAATTCCCTGGTGAATCGCGCATCGCCTGTGCGCCCATTTATCGTCCACACACTCCCAAAACGAGGGCTGTAGGCTAAATCCGGCACTCCGAGGGGTGGAAAAATCGATGGCATTTTCCACCCCCGAAACCCCCCTCGTGCATCGGCGACTGCCGTGTAGATATTAATTATTTGCCGACAGCGTTCGCGGCTTTATTAAATTGGAAAAAGAAAATTCCACTGGCGGCGACGATGGGGGCGGCGGGGGCGGCGGGGGCTCAGTGTCCCGCTGTCAAAGGGGACGGATTTAATTGAAACTTCGGGACGCATCAGGAAAAATCCGCGCCGATTTACCGCCCCGGCGCGGATCCGTTTGCCCGCCGGCGGCGTCGTGAAAAAGTGTCGCGACGCCGGCAAGATGGGCCCAGGGCACGGGGGAGGGGGATCCGTGAGGAACGGCCGGGGTGTCCGTGTGAGCTAATTAAGCATGCTAATTGAATGGTCCTCATCAAATATGCACTCGCCTCCATTTCGCGCGGATTTGAAAGAAAAATGGGTCCCAATCTAATCAAAAAGTCCCCGGCCCGAGCGCATAAATACATAATTAGGGCCGCGCGCATCCTGAATTATTCACAGCCTCTTGTAGACATTAAAAAAATTACAAAGTTGAAAGATGGGCGGAGATTGGTGATCAGCGGTGCCAAATATCACCAGAATTTTCATCGAGAAGCAAATATTTCTCAATATTCAAAATTAAATGACAAAGTAGGTAGAATTCAATTCAAATAATATTAATAATAATTAAGTTAAGTTCATAATTACCCGTTAATTAATTATACCGGGTGTACATTTCAAAACTAGCCAGTCCCAATAACTTTTGAATGGAAGCTAACTTGATAAAAACAAAAAACACGTCGATTGGCTTTTGGAGGGGGAAGTTTAAAAACAATGTAAAATAAGTTTTAAGTGTCACCCCCTTCTCCCTAGCCACCTCCACTTTGAAATTTCATATAGTACCCCCACCTTGCGATACCTCGTTTTAAAGCCTAAAAAATACCTAATCTAGTAGCGCAATAGCAAACGATTTTTATCGATTCGTTTTGGAAAAAAAAAATAAGAAAATTTCCATAACAATTTATATTGAACAGATCTAAGTTATTTTCAATGAAACAAAAAAACAAGTCGAACAGTTATAGATTAGGTTTTTTTAAAGCTTTAAAATGAGGTATTGCAAGGTGGAGAGTGCCGTTTGAAATTTCAAAGTTGGGGTGCTTAGGGAGGAGGCGGTGACACTTAAAAATTATTTGACATTGTTTTTAAACTTCCCCCTCCAAAAGGCAATCGATATGGTTTTTATTTTTATCATTCAAAAGTTATTGGGACAGGCTAGTTTTGAAATGTACACCCGATATAATATATGGTATTTCTATCGTTTTCTGTTTGTGTTTTAGATATTATTGTATTATTATTTATATTGTATAGTTTTTTTGAAATAATTGTATGATGATTTTTTTATTATTTTTTGTATCGTGTTTAAATTGAAACCATTATTTAAGGAGAACTGTTTTATTAAATTTATTTCATTAAATTTATTATTTTCATTAAATGGTGTTAGCATTTGTATGTATGCATGTGTGTATGGCAGCATATTGGTGTGTATTGTAGTGAAAAGAGTTTGCTGGGATAGAATAGATGTCTGTTTGTGAAAGTTTTCTATAAATATTGAATTCGATTTAGTTATTAGTTTTATATAAAGTTAGATCTAAGAAATTAATATTGTTATTTTGTTCTATTTATTAGGTAAAATTTACGTTTATATGTAATGTGTTTATGTAATTATGTAAATCTGTGATTGTGGGTTCGTTATTATTGTCCTTATTATAAATATGTCATCTACATAGCGTTTCCAAAGAGTTATGTATTCATTGAAAGGGTATGTGTTATTAATAATTTGGTTTTATAAATTTTCAAGAAAAATATTTGCTGGTATGCCACTAAGTGTGAGCCCATAGGTAGTCCATTGTTCATTTTATAATACTTGTGATTGAAATTAAAAAAAAAAATCTACTGTTAATTTAATTAAATTGAAGATGTCTGCACTTTCTGTTTAGTTTAGTATGTGTTTTTTAATTATATTGTGTATGTAAGTAAGTGTTTCATTGTTTGGTATATTTGTGTATAAATTTGATATGTCAAATGAGGCCTAAGTGATTTTGTTAGTAATTTGGTGTTGTTTATGTATTGAATAAGTTGGTTTCTGTTAATTATTGTATGTTTTAGTTTGTAATTCGTAGTGTTCTTAATTACATTGTGTAAAATTTTAGCTAATTTATGTGTTGGAGAACTGATAGAAGATATAATTGCTCTAATTGGGTTGTCTTTTTTTATGTAATTAAGGTTGACCGTAAATTTTAAGTGTAATATGATTCATTGGTAGTATGTTTTTTAAATTATTTGTATATTTTTCTAAAGTAGTTTTTGTGCTTTTTATAATAGTTTTTGTTTTCTTTGTAAAAGAGATGATTGGGTTTTTGGTTAGTAGTGTGAAATTGTTGTTATTCACATATTATTCATGAAATGTTCTGTTTTATTTATATAGATTGTTTTATTTAAAATTACTAGACCTACATTTTTATCTGCAGTCACAATTGTTGATTGATTTTTCTTTGTAATTAGTTTTTGTGTACCTATTAGTGTTTTTTTGTTCTGCTATTTTGATTATTTTTATGCATTCTCCTTTTATTTTTGTTCTTGTGGGTGATGTTTTAGTGCAATATCTAATTCTCTTGAAAGAAGAGGAAAATTGATAGTTTTTGTGTTAATGCATATTTGTGTCCTTTGTTTAATAGTTTTAATTCTTCTTTGTCAAAGGATGTATTTGAAAGATTGGTTATTTTAGGGTGTTATTTATAAATTACTAGACCTGCATTTATATCTGCAGTCACAATTGTTAAGTTGTTATTACTAATTTTCTTTTTTATTATTATTAGGAATTGATTTTTCTTTTTAATTAGTTTTTGTGTATCTATTAGTGTATTTTTGTTCTGCTATTTTGATTATTTTTATGCATTCTCCTTTTATTTGTCGTTCTGGTGGGTGATGTTTTAGTGCAATATCTAATTCTATTGAAAGAAGAGGAAAATTGATATTTTTTTGGGTTAATGCATATTTGTGTCCTTTGTCTAATAGTTGTAATTATTCTTTGTCAAAGGATGTTTTTGAAAGATTCGTTATTTTTGGTTGTGTTAGCGTATAATTATTTGTATTGTTAATATAAATATTATTATTTATTGGCTTTTTATTGTAAAATCTTCTTGGTTTTCTTTCTTCTTTCTTATCGAATTTTGTTATTTGTTATTAATTGTATTTTCTTCAGAAGATCTTTAAGTTATAGTTTTATATTATCCATGATTGATTGTAGATTTATGATGTATGTTCTGGTATTCTAGATATTGATTAATAATTCAATTTTAGTTTTTATTTTGTCTTGGTTTGCGTAGGGTTTATGTATTTATTTTTTTAGTATATTTTGTTTTATTTGTTCTTGGAATCGTTTGTTAATATAAGAGGGGAATTTGTTATATGTCGTTTTTCGTTTCTGCATGTTTTCACGAAGTTTATAAGTTGTTCTGTTATCTTCTTTTTCAACGTGAACTTATAGAGTATCTGGATAAGTTTTGGCGTACTTGTCATTTGCACTAAGTTTAAGGTTTTGTCCAGTAATTACCATTAATTACCAGTTATGTATATTTAATGTTGTTTTAATAAGTACTTACTGGTATATGTTTATTTATTTTATTATTTCTTTTTATCGTCTGACAAGTTTTGATTCGGAAAAACCATCTTCAAAGGTATATTTATTACAATAATACATTTTATCTATGTTAAAAATAAATAATAAAATAAATGAACAAATACCAGTAAGTACTTCTTCGCACAATCGTGTTGTTATAGAGATTTACAGTCTCTGTTGATACACCTTGTAAGTTGAACATAACAATACTGTGGCTAGTCTCCAAGGAAACACAGTTCTGTTCGAGTTTATAAGGGCCGTATCTATAGTCCATACTTGAGCATAAGTACGACTCAAGTCATATATTTGGTTGCGTATTTTCTATAAACGTTTATGCACCAAATACAACCAAATATACAACTTGAGTCGTACTCAAGCTCAAGTAAGGACTATAGATATGGGCCTAACAGCTCTAATTCGGTAAGTAATAGTCATATTTTTCACCAACAGATGTCTAATTTATTTGGAAAAATAAAGTTTCATACCTTTCTTTTGATATTTTAGGAACCAAAGATTCACAATTCTTTTACTAACGATCCTTCAATATTTGCATTTATTTGAAAGTCTTCTTCATTAGCCATTGTGAAAAGTTGATACTAAAACTACAAATGGTTTATTCGATTTCTAACCATAGAACGTTTCTAACGAAATGCATTCAAAACACTTTGGATATACGTATGTACACCATTTTGTCATAAAAGTCAAGATAATTAAAACGGAAACAACTCAAATTTTTGTTATCTTATTTGGATTATGCGATTGTGCGAAAAATGTTATACCCTACATGGTTGAAAAAATCTCGAAAATTGAAAAATCGAGACGAAGGTCGACAAAACGTTTTCTCGATTCTGTTATAACGCACTTACCAACCTAATAATGTAATATACTAATTAAAACAACTTTAAATAAATAGTAATAATTCTCGTAATTTTTATATTACTTCTCACTATAGACTCATATTTAAAATGATAAAAGTTTGTTTAGGATGTTAAGCCTTGTTGCTATTATTTTTCATAAATTTCACATTTGGGAAAATGATGATTCTGAAATGATTCAGATGATGAGAAATTGTGATATAAAATGTTTTCTTGATATACTATTCGCTAATCTGAATTGCAATTATATTTTTCCAAATTATGTGACGTATTTCCCTTTTGGGAACGCACCTGCTATCCAGCAATCCAGGGTGTCCCTTCGGAGGAGCTGTGAGGGGGCTAGCTCGCGAATGTCGGCGAGGGGGTGAGTTAAATATGGGCTCCACACAATTTTAACCCATTCCCATTTCCAATTGGAAAATATGTAGTATATGATATGATGACGTTTTTGCGATTCTTAGTTACTTTTAACCAGGGAACATCTGTTTTGAAAAATAGTTATACACTTTCATCATGATTTGCTTCTCTAAGACAAATGTCACAAGAGCATCAGCAGATTGGGATAATTGGGAAAAACGCAGTAACGACTTAACGAGAAACTTGTAAATTTTCGGAATATTCCCTCTGCAGGAAAAATTTCAATGTAATTATGGTGAAACATGAAAATTGGACGTTTCTTTCGCTGCGCTTCATCCCTTTCCATACATGATAATACGCAAGACCCTCGACACACCCGAAGTCGTCCTCTCGCCCTCTTGACCGCGGAGAAAAATGCGGCCCCGAAGAGAAGCAATAAAATTGATCACTTCCCAGCCGCGCTTTCGATTCCTGTATACCGGGGGCTTGTTAAAAGGATCCGCATCGATGGCCACGAGCGTCGAGGGGGCGGCGGCCGATGCGCGTCCCCCCGTCCGATAAGTGCCGCCGCATAACGGGTTTATCGACTGAAAACGATTGATGAGTGCCTTGTTAGTCGGCCGTCCGAAACGCGCGGGCGGCCTGTGAGGGGGGCGGCGGCGCACCTCCACCCCCCTTCGTTAGTGTGAGTGAGGGCGACGCCGTGTGCTCCGGGGGGTGGCTGAGGGGGGAATAAAATCCGTGCGCGCTCATTAAAATTCAGGGCGTCGTGACGTCACGCGGGGAAGATGACACACACACACACACACGTAGGTAGACGGCCATGTTTCGGCTTCATCAATAATAATCACATCTATTGGTAATTATGCCGAGCGTCACCTAGGAAACTGGCAACAATTAGTATAGATTGTTCGAGGGCGGTCGACGGACGGATGAGGGATTCTTGATTTTGTCGAGGCGCATCGAGATTTATTCTGAATATATAATTGACTTCAAATTATCCCCAAGCCCACAAAAGAAATTGTAGAGGCAAACCGCCGACAACGCAGACAGATGACATTAGCAGTTTGGATGCATAAAATCGCACTTAATGGACATAGCTAGAAATCCAAAAATCATAAATCTGAGCGAGCAGATCCTGATCGAGGTTCAGGACCCGCTAAGTCTCAGCGAGGATATGTGGGCCACCCTGTTTTACAAAGAGACACGTTTACGTTCTGGCGAGAAAGGAAATGCAATATGCGGTGTAGCGAGAGTTTGGACGCGAATGGTTACAAAGGTGATCAAAGTCTTGATTGGCAGGGCGAACTGAAACAGTCAGTATCGCGGCAGTACTAGCACTTTAACTTTTCACGGGGAAAACTGGAGTTGTCAGTGTCGCGACGTACCTCCACTTACACAAACACTTTGGCGAAGGCGAATTGGTTGGTCCCGGACTCAGAGAATGAGTAAGGAGCTTGATGCATATGGTCTTGCCAATTGCCATATAAGATAAAAAGGAGGAGTTAATTCCACGTGAAAAAATTTCCACGTGAAAAAATTTCCACGTGAAAAAATTTAAACATGATGTTTTTAAACGGACACTTCAATATTGACATTTTTGAAACATCAAATGTCGAAGTTGATAGGTATCCAATAGATAGATAGATAGATAGATTCTTTATTTCACGGAGCCATATTCATTCATGGATGTGATGTGTCATGATAATTAATATCTGTACCTGAGAAGCAGAAAGAAGCATGTCCAAAAAATAAAATGCGGTGCTTATACAATCTACTGAATTATAGATAGATTAAACAATAGTTCATAATTACCTCCCAACTATTATGAAGTAAATTTAATTATTTTTTATTACTTTTAGTAATACATTTTATGTTATACCTATAAAATGGATAAAAAATTATACACCTTTACACCTTTACCTCATTTCTGCATATATTGGATATAGGTACATCCTTCTGGGGTACAGATATACCCCATGATATATACAGAAGGGGGTTTTCTCAAGTACAGATATAAAATACAAAATATTAAATACAAATACAAATACAAAACATAAACAACAAAATGCAAAATTAAAAATACAGAACAAAATATACGTATAACAACATACGATATGCGGAATCTTTCATTAGCAGAAGTAAAAAAGCAGAAGCAAAAGGAGACAAAAGAACATCAGCGGTGTACAATATTAAAAAAAAATCATCCTGAACTTACATGCCGTACTGTATTAGCGCACTCTACAATTTTCTGTTCAAACAAATAAGTGTAGTAATACTTCATAGTACTTTTACAGAAGAAGGTGTATTATAAGCGAAATATAAAACAATTAATTCTGTGAAAATGGATCCACGTGACATCAATTTCATAGGGTATGAATATTTTGGTAATGAATACATTTTGGAATACACTGGTTCGAACCTTATCAAGGAGCAAGTACTCACATTGGAACGAAATATAGGGAACTTGGAATAGGAGTGGGTGTGGTACTGTCTTATATTGATGTCCTACAATCTAAGTGGCCTAATACAAAATTTCATTTATATTGTGATAATTGTTTTTATTTCTTTGCCTAAAAAAGTTGTCAGAAAAAAAAATTGGTACGGGAACAATTAGGACAAACAGGCTCCTAAATAAACATTTTTCTTTGATGGACTGAAAAAAACATGTAGAGGGTACTATGAATACAAAATGTGCGAGGAAAATAAAATAATGATTGTTCAATGGAATGACAACAATATTGTAACTATGTGCTCAAATACTGTTGGTATACAACCTGTGCAGAAAGTAAAGAGATTCTGTGAGAAAGAGACAAAAACAATATATGCTGATCAACCCCACATGATTCATTTGTACAATGCAACTATGGCTGGTGTTGACCGTTGTGATGAAAATATAAGTCTCTACAGGATTTCCATCAGGGGCAAGAAGTGGTATTTTCCACTATCAGCTCAAGTTAACGACATGGCTATCCATAACGCTTGGCAGATACATAAATACTCTTAGGACGAAGGACCAATTTGCCTGTAGAAGATAGATAGCAATTTCTTTACTGTCCCAAAATAAGAAGCAGACAAGCAATTTTAGTAGAGGAAGGCCCAGCCAAACAGAGAATATGGGCAATTAACATGGGACATTATGTTATCCCTCAAGATAAGCAGACAAAATGCCGACATTGCCATACTAAAACTACAACCCGCTGCCAAAAATGCGACGTTGGTTTACATGTACAATGTGTTGTTGCATATCAGGCTATTTCATTTTATTTTTATCTACAACGTTAACATATTTGATGTTAACACATTAGTTTACATGTAAAATGTTTTGTTACATATCAGACTATTTAATTTTATTTTCATCTACAATGTTAACATATTTGATGTATTTTTGATTAAAAAAAAAAAAAGTTTTATCACAGTGCATTTTCCTAAAGTCCTAAATATAGGCCGACATCTAAAGTGTACTTCTGAAGAGAAACACTTCTGCTGAATAATATTTCTGAGTTTTTTAGATCCTAATTACATAGTTTAGACAAAAATATCAGTTACTTTTCTTTAATTTTAATTTCAGGCATATCTGGTTAAATTCCTCTACACTGTAAAGATACCGCTCTAGGAGCCAATGTATGAGTTTTTATTTGCAATAAATTTAATGATTTCTGTTTTTTTTAATTCTAGAGGGAGTTTATTAAATAGATCTTTACCTCTAATTAACAGTGAGTTTTTATACATTGCCGAGTTAAGGTTATTGACAATGCATTTAATTTTGTTTGACATATTGGTTTTTGTTTTTCACTATTAAGATTAAAGTTTCGTACAAGAACAGCGATGGTAACGTTAAAATATTAAGTCGTTTTGAGTTTTTGCGTTTTGCTCCACAGTCCCCAGAATGGTAGGCCATATCTCATTATACAGTATGTCCCCGGATTGAGTTTACAAGAGGAAATTTTTCTTAATTTTTACTTTTATGTAAAAATGTTATAGGAATCATAATTCCTGCTTGGTCTAAAACTACCAGTTCAGTTATTGAAACTTTGATTTATTTACTTTTAATTACTGAAATGGTAGTTTCAGACTAAGCAGGAATTTTAATTCCTATAACATTTTTACTTAAAAGTAAAAAATCTCTCTTGTAAACTCAATCCGGGAACATACTGTAGATTCGATGTAAGCAAAATAAACTGTTCAGGCAACCGCTTTTCCAAGTTCTTTGCAGTTATGCGGAGTGCGTAATATTCAAATGATAAAAGATCCTATTAGATATTATAATTCAAAATAAAGATTTTGCATCTATCTTGTTCGTAAGAGAATTTTGATCAATATTTAAAACGTCTTTTCGATGTCAAAATTGTGAAAATTAATTTTTATCTCAAAAACTGTAAAATACAACTATATGGGGATGTAGGGAATGCAACGGGGAATCCAAACATACAATAGTATTCATGGTGTTAAATTTATAATAAGAAATATAATAGGTACTTTGGAAAGATCTAAAAGTTATAGAAAATTGAAAATATTTTCCATGAGGAGAACAGATTCAACTATGTTTTGCTGATTTTTCTGTAGTGTTCCTACATCGCGTACCCCGTAAAGTTTAATGGACGTTCTGCGTGAGACACCCTGTATATTCTAAAGATGATTATAAAAATATATTTTATAATAATAAAATCTTAGTATTAAAATGGTGTAGTTGGATCAACGGTCAACTCGGATTAAAAGGTGTGGCAGTTTATAATATTCACAGAAATGAATGTTAAGTTATAATGGGTTAGTCATTGCTCATATCTTTAACTGGCAGTGTGACTGGGCTTCCGGCCGTGGCGTTCCGAAGATGAACATCGGCCGCTTAAAAATTCACGGGGCGCAAAAACGTCCTCGGCCCGGAAATCTCATTAATCCTTCCGGGACCCGAAACAAATGTACGTGTGCATGTGTGTAGATGTGGGTGTTTGTTTAAATTCCGGTGGAAATATATTGTGAAATAAAATAAATTATTCTCGAAATTAATCAGTATTCTAAAGAGCACTGAGCACGAATAATGGAACGCTCCTGAAAATAATGGGCAAACTACACGTATAATATGTAGATACAAAAAGTAATTAAAAGAATTTAATGTTCCAAATATAAAATTCACCCTGTACTCACATACGGACCCCTATATTATCTTCGTGCGTTTCGCCCTCAGCGGCGTCTCGCTCGCACCCATGGGCAAATGGGGGCCACGACCCGCGCGCTTTATATTCATATCATATTAAGTGTGTGCTTTCTAGATACGCGAATTTTTGCCATGATGATATTATAGTGTTATGTGATACATTTTTTTAATTAATTTCAAGCGGGGCCGCGAATTAAGCCGGGGCGGACGTATCAAATTGCGCGGCACGATCGGCGCCAGGAATCGCGTTATTTATGCAGGGACGGGGGCGCTCCTAAAACCGAAGACATTTTTAATTTATGCAGCCTTACCCCGAACATCGCCGATATTCCGCATCGGCAATGATTCATTGATGACTTAATTTAGCCGTAGCCATGACGACGTTTCGACCCCTCTCTCTCGTCATCCGCGGACGGCCCGATAGCGCCGTCCTTATCGCCCAGGCATCGAGGACATCGCCGGATGAATATTCACAAGTTATTAAATCCGTACACGCTCTTATACTCTCTATAGACAGTTTTAATGTGGTTCCCTTTTTACGTGGCTCCGTGGCGCGTTCTCTCTTCAACGGGGGGCGGCGGTCTCAACGGCGACGACGTGCAGCACGTCGCCACCGCCTCCGCCACCGCCGCCGCCACCGCGCGGTCCAGCGGCGCTCTCCAAGCCGCCCCCTCGAGCTCACGCCTCAATATTAGTTTTGCGAAATGCGATTTCGGATTTAGATTATGTGCGGGCGCGGGGGCGGTCGGGGTTGCAGCGTTTTTGGTTCGGCCCGCATATTTTATTATTTCATCGGGAAAAGGTTCGCCCCGGACGGAATTTAATCTGCGAGCCGCGCGATTCCTGCGGACCCATTTGCATAATGTTTCAATGCCCGAAATGGCACCTCTTCTTTTTGCCCGCCGATCCGCATCAATTAATTACCGAGCCGGACACGTCCGGTCGGTAAGGCTGCACTCGAAGGCCCGGACCACCCCGCCCAGGCCCCGCATGTGGCCATTTTCGCCCGGGATTCATACAATACCGATGCATCTTTAATCCACGTGAAGTACTCGTGAGAGCAAATTAATTTACAAATGCAAATAGCTATATAGCTTATACTGCACGATCATAACAACCACACCATCATCATTTATGATCGTATTCACATTTGTCATTTTTGACACAATTCTCCTATAATACACCAGGGAAGTGATAAGCAGGAACGAAAAATCTATAATAGATTACGTATTAACAGAACAAAGAAAAAAGAGCAAAATAATAGACACAAGAGTAAAGAGAAGCTACGTAATAGGAAGTGACCACTACCTAGTGGTGACCACACTCAAGGAAAACAACACTCAAGACAGTGACCGAAAAATTCAGCGACCAACTATAGCAGTAAACTACCAGAAGATACGAGCATACAAACTAAGAGATGAGGAAACAGCAATACAATACAAAGAGAAATTAGAAGCCAAGTTAGAAGTGGCCAACAATAGCGAAGCAGTGGAGGAAATGTGGGATAACATAAAAAGAAATATGATTGACACAGCACAAGAGACATGCGGGTTGAAGATAAGTACAAACAAGAAACAACAGACAGCGTGGTGGTCAGAGGACATACAAGATAAAATAAAAGAAAAGAAAAAAGCATGGCAAAGATACCTAAATGTCAAAAACAGTAATAACTACGAAAGGTGCAAGGAAAAAATGAAAATAGTAAAAGACGAGGTTAGAATAGCAAAGACCAGGGAATGGAAAAAGTTCGGGGACACAATGGAGAAAAACGCAAAGGAAAATCAAAAGCTATTTTATAAAACAATAAAAGGATGCAGGAAAGAAAAAAGACAAGAAACGAGATACATACAAGATAAACAAGGCAAAATGTTGAAGGAAAACGAATAATAGAAAGATGGAAAGAGTATTTCGAAGAATTACTAACTATAAATAGCCGCAACGAACAGAAGACAAGAAACAGCGAAAAGAACATCACAGAAACAGTAACGGAGAGTATAAACGAACAAGAGCTTCTACAAATAATAAGGGAACTGAAAATAGGAAAACCACCAGGACAAGATCAGGTAACAGCAGAAATGATTAAACACATGGGACCCATAGGAAAAGATAAACTACTGAAGCTACTGAACCAAATATGGAAGACAAATATGATACCAAAATACTGGCAAACAGCGTTAATAGTACCGATATATAAGAAATGTGACAAGACGAAATGCGCAAACTATAGAGGCATAACACTAATAAGTATAGGGATGAAAATATTAGAAAATACAATTAACAAGAGAATAATAGCAAGAATAGAACAGACCCTAGAAGAACCGCAATGTGGTTTCAGGAAAGCGAGATCCACGCAAGACAACATCTTCACAATAAAACAAATCACAGAAAAAAGAATCGAAAATAATAAAAATACATATCTGGGAATCATAGACCTCGAAAAAGCGTTTGACATGAGACCAAGAAAGAAACTATGGTTAATACTAAAAGAGAGAGGAATAGAAAACAGGATAGTGAAAGTAATACAGAATATATGTAACAACAACAGTAATGCAATAATATACAAGGGGCAAATTTCAAGAACTTTTAAAACAAATAATGGACTAAGACAAGGAGGAGCTCTCAGCCCAACACTATTCACCCTATATATGGATGAAATAATGTAGAGCATGAAAACAGAAATAATAAAAGCAAACGTAGGATACAAAAACATGCAAATGGTTAAAATATCAGAAGGAGCATACGCCGATGATGTGGTAGTGATAGCAGAAAGTCAGAGGAACCTACAACATAACATGAACGTATAGAATAAACACCTAGAGAAATATAACATGAAGATGAACTACAGCAAAACAATAGGAAAACCGAAAGAACACATAAATATACAGATAGGACAGGACCAGTTTGAACAAGTGGAGCAATTCAAATACCTTGGAGTAGTAATCACAGAAGACGGGAAAATGGAAAGAGAATGAAGCAACAGTATAAACAACACAATAAAAACGTACTATGCCCTGAATAATCTACTTACTAACAAGAAAGAGATAAGCAGAAAGACAAAAATGAATATATACAAAACTATATACAGAACGATTTTGACATATGGGAGCGAGACGTGGAAGCTAACAAATAGAGATAAGAGTAGATAACAGGCAATAGAAATGAAATATCTGAGAAAAGTAAAACAAGTAACGAAAAAAGACAGGATACGAAATAAAGATCAAAGAGGAATTGGATGTAGAATCAATAGAAAAGTTTATAGAAAAGAAGCAGCTCAACTGGTGGGGACATCTAATTAGGATGAAAATACGAATCAAACAAAACAAATCAGGGATGCAAAAACAGGGAAGAAACGAGGAAGAGGCAGACCAAGACAAGAATGGGACAACGAAATAGAAGAAATAATAAACAGCAGAGGGAAGACAGTGAAACAAGCAAGAAAATGGCAAAGAACAGAAGATAGTGGAAAGAATTTGCAAATACATAACAAAACTGTAATGTAACTGTAGTAACATGTGTAGCCCACACCGAAAGGTAAAGGGCCTTTTGATAATAATAATAATAAATTATTATCTTCACTACATCAATTAGACATATACCCTGAGGTATTCAACTAATGGCTTAGCAGCTATTACATACAGCATGAGGTTAAGGCTTACATTAAAGCCATAACTTACACTTCGTTTTCTACACAAATTCTGAATTGATAAGTATGAAAATGAATATATCTCAGAATATTAGAATTACTGACAATGTTTTGTATATTTTGAATGTACGTCCAACTCTGTTTGTCGCATAGCTTAATTATGTTTTGTTACAAGTAAGAGCTGCTCCAAATACATCTGATGCAAATTGCGTACAGAATATTTGCAGGCGGAAAATTCCTCCCCCGAAACGCATTACGCGCGGAAAATAAAAATCAGATCTCTTATTTCCCGATCCCCCTCCCGGGGCCCTAATCAGGGCGCATAATTTTCCCTCATCTCGCCGGAAAAGTGCGACGCCGAACATCGATTAACATGGCCGCCCCGCGCGCCCGGCGGCGGAAAAATCCGCCCCTGCAGGTTTTTTAAGAGAAAAGTTTAAAAACGATTAGCGATCCACTTATTGCGTCCCCGTTAATCGAAAATTGATATTACAATTTTTATGGGCGGCTTTGAATATGTATGGGCCCCGAGGGGAAGGCCGCAGCGCCCCGCTCTAGAGGGTCGTTTTAATTGGCTCGTGATTGAAATGGGTTCCGAGGATTTTTAAGGAAACCCCTCGATCGGGTTTTCAGACTTGATTAACGCCGGCGGCGCCTTCACAATGCGCAAGAAGTGCGAACAGATGTGGTCCCAGTACTCGAAGCTTCATGGTAGATTCATATCGAAAGAAACTCGTATTACCATTAATTACTGACTTTTATTAAAAATAATGGTCACTTCTATTTACAATTTACGCCGCTAAGTATTCGCAATAACGTCCGGTTAGTCACTACCTGACTTCGCTTTCTTCGCCGACCGACTTCTTGTACCGACTGCCTGGTCACGTCGTTCATTTCTTTTGATATCCCTCCGAAGTGTTTCTAGGCTTTTCTATTTCTAGACATGGCCTCGATTTTCGCAGCTAATCGCGCTAGAAACTTCCGGAGTGATATAAACAGTAACACTGACTGAGTGTGATTGTTTGTTTGTGTGAGCTTGGCACCTGGGGCGGACCACCCCCGCCGCCCCCCCCCCCCCCTTTACGCCGCCCCTGCTCCTTATATCTAGTACTTATATCTATTTATATCTGTGATGTTATAAGTAGCTGTTGGTACATTAGCCTGGGTGTTGGCCGTATGCCGGACCTTGCGTATGTTGCTTTCTTGCGATCTTGTGTTGGCGTTCCCATATGATAGCATATACAATTCCATCACAATCTAATAATATCATTGTCATAGCAAGAATTTACTGAACGATCATGCCCTTGCTGGAACTCTTGTAATATCTGCTGGGATTGAATGTGTCATATTTCCAAGTAAGAAGTAAAATTATGCAGTTAACAAAGGTCAATTTCGTGAAGGGTTGTATTGTGCAAAGTTTTTTTTTTCTCGCGAATCCTTGTTCTTGTAACCCTTTCATCCTCGGCTGTTTCCAGAGGACCTCCACGTTTCCCGTGCATCTGCCAAGTGTCAGGCAGTGATACCAGTGACTAACGGGTTCATCCCCCGAGCACAAAAGAAACTCGCCCAACTTTTTCTCGCGCCCACCGACGGAGAAGAGACGCAGCGAAATTTCGTTACGCGGACGTGGCCGCTCCACCCCAATTTCGCTCACAATTAAAGCGAATAATAATAAATAAAAGGAGAACCCGATCCCGGGAGCATTCGAACGCGGCCCCCGGCCCCGCGTTTCCACTTAAAAAAAATTGAAATATAAATTAGATACAAATCTAATCAAAGTATAAAGAAACTTTTTTTGCGTCGGGAATTTTTCAGCCGTGAAACTTTCCGCGATTGTTCCCCGGGAGAGATTGAAAGGGTTAAATTTTCGCTTTCTTCTGCCGGGGCTCCGGTGGGCGGGGGTCTCGGTTTCGCGTTAACATTGCATTAATTGGGGTGGCGCGGAAAAAAGGCGAGGGGATGAGAGTGGGGGCCGATAGCATCGGATCCAATTCGAATTTCTGCCGATGGGGATCAAATAATGCGGCATGCAGCCCAGGGGCTTCGACAGACATCTCGGGGACGAACTCTCAGATGTAATGCCTCCGGGGATCGAACGCCGTCGTGTTTTACACCCCCGACAAATACCAATCTCCCTTATCGGAAGGAAACTGTTTTTTTCCTCTCACTGGCATTTATTGGGATGGGAAGCCCGCAGATGACATCAGACTGCATTCGATTTTTGAATGCCAATTATTCCAAATAACAATTAAATATAAATCGAAACTGTATATCAATACAATCATACCAAAAAAAAACTAACCACATTACTTAATAATCCTTATGAAGAGAACATCAAATTAATAATAAAGAGATGAATCTTTCTGATGATAAAAATCGCGAACTTGTTGATAAGAGATTAACTAGATTTAGAGCTTCAAGGTACCTTCCAGAAAAGCTAGGAATTACAACACCTCCTGAAAAATTCTAAAATTGTTAGAATATTATCAAATTAATCTACAATATAAGAAATTATTCAAAATTGCCTAAAAAAAACCAAGTTAAAAAATAATTATTATGTAGGACTCTTTTTGAGTGCAGATTGTAATGAAAGCGAAAATGATTATAATTTTTTTAGAATTCCCATGGAATTATGACATTTATTACAAATGGGGATTCCTATTTGGACGTTTAGTTTGTCTCGTCAAGATTCTGCCGATTAATACTTTTGTTTCTATACCCGGTCCATTTATACAGTGTGTACCGTGTGTCAACTTTAGTAGAATCCTTCATATGGGAAAAGAACCCATCAAGATATATCGCCATCCTGGTCACGGCACCATTAATATAACATAACATTATGGCTAAATACCGTAATATCTGCGTATAGTTCGATGCCAATCATTTTTGGTTCAATAATTCATCAGGGCGTAACACAATCCTGGTCACGGCACCATTTTTTGGAACGAACCATTTTTGCATTGAATTTGAATGGTATGTATCTGCGTATAATTCACACAAACCCTTAATAATAATTAACACCCTTAATAACCCCTTAATAAACCCTTAATAACCCCCTTAATAAACCCTTAATAACCCCCTTAATAAACCCTTAAAAAATAAATTAAACCCTTGGGTAACAACAGATGTGGAAGTCAATCCAATTTCTGTAACGCACTATTATAACTTCGTATATTTAAGGCTCAATTTTCGCTCATAATTTGTTAGGATAGTAATGCCTAGGTTAATACATACCGCCATCTTGATCACGGCACTATTCCTGTAACAGAACCTAATTGGTCTGTACAAATCAGTTAAATAATTGGGTTAGTAGATATGAGACTATACAGGGTGAGTTTTTTTGGATGTTTAGCATGGGGATCTCGGAAACTAGCGGAGATAGAGGACGATTAAATGGGGAAAACAATGCAGTTTTACGAGTTCAATTTCATGAGCTTTTTGTTTTTTTGGAAAAATTGCATGGCTAACTAGATATCTCGAAAAAATATATTTTTTGTTATTTCGTTCGGAGCATATTGCTCTGTTATTATTGACTTTAGAACAAATGTGTAAACGAAAAAGTTATAGGAAATTATTTGCTTAGTAATATAGTCTAACCGATTATGTTATTAAAGCTATAATTTTTGAGTTATGAGACAAAGTTGAGTTTTTTCTAATGGAAAACATAGTTGACCATGACTTTGGTCATGGTCCCCTCTATCTCCGCTAGTTTCCGAGATTCCCATGCTAAACATCTGAAAAAACTCACCCTGTATATCTCAGATCACCTTCTACCACAATGGTGTAGGTGTGTTGTTATCTTTTCTCGTCTTCTTCTTCTGTTACTATTTTTCGTTCATGAAGTTCTTCCATTTCGTCTGTCCTTCGCTAATTCTTTCGCTTCTTTCCATGTCTTCCCTCTTTTTTCAATAATTGTTTTCATTCTGTCATCCCATGTTTTTCCCGGTCATCCTTTCATTTTCTATTTTTTGTTTGTCTTTGCTTCGCACACCTTTTTCACTATTCTTTGGTTGTCCATTCTTTGCATATGTCCCCACCATCCGAGCTGTCGTTTTTCCATGTATTGTTGTATTGCTCTATGTCTAATTCTTGTCTTATTTTTGTGCTTCTTATTTTGTCTATTTTCGTTACTCCTTGGATTCTTCTTAGTACTTTCATTTCGCTTGCTCGTATTTTATTTTTTCCCGTTCTGTCCAGCTTCTACGTTTCGCATCCCCATGATAATATTGATCGGTATATGGTTTTGTACACTTTCATCTTTGTTTCTTTACTTATTTATTTTTTGTTTATGATTGTGTTTTTGGTTGCCTGGTATAGTTTTTGAGTTTTTCTTGTTCTGCTGTTTATTTCCGTCTCTTCATTTCCGTCTGCATTCAGTTCTACTCCTAGGTATTTGTAAGTCTCTACTTGTTCCAAGTTTTTTGTTGTCAATTTCTATTTGAATCTGCTCCTGTTTCCTTACTATCATTACTTTTGATTTATTTATATTCAGCTTCATTCCTTTTTCCTTTAGTTCTGTGTTTCATAAGTTCAGTCTTTCTTGTAGCTGTTTTGGTGTTATTGTTATTACTATTACATCGTCTGCAAATGCTCCTTCCGATATTCCTTTTTTTTAATGTTTTTGTAGCCTATTATCCATTTCTTGTTGCTCTATGGTGTGCATTTCTTTATTATGTCGTCCATGTAAGTAATGAATAGTGTGGCAATAAGACTCCCTGCCTGTCAGCCCATTTTTTGTTTTAAATGTTTTGATTGTGTGTTGTTGCATATTACTTTGTTGGCGTTGTTTTCGTATATATTTTTTATTATCCTCATCATTTTGTCGTTTACCTTCCTTTGTTTCAGTGTTTCCCATAGTTTCGCTCTTAGTACCTTATCGAATGCTTTCTCTAGATCTAGAAACGCTATGTATATTTTTGTGTCTGCATCTCGTTGTTCGTATGTTTGCTTGAGTATGAATATGTGTTCCTGCACGCTTCTTCCGCTTGTAAATCTGCTCTGTAGATCTTGTACTGTCTTCTCTATTACTTTTCTTAACCTTTTGTCTTTGATTTTTTTGTATATTTCATCGTTGTGTATAATAGGGTTGTTCCTCTGTAATTTTTACATTCCTTCTTATCCCCTTTTTTAAATATCGGTCGTATGAGTGCTGCCTGTCAGTCACTCGGTGTTTTCTCCGTTTTCCACGCTTTCCTTATTACTTCCTGTATTTTGTCCTTTTGTGCCCGTATGTTTGATTATTTCCCTGGTGATTCTGTCGCTTCCTGCTGCATTTCCGTTTTTCAGTTCCTTCATTGCAGTTTTCATTTCTTCTTCTTCTCTTTCTTTTGTATCTGCTTCTGTTCTCTTTGTCTCATTGTTCTTCTCCTCTTCATCTTCTGTGGCTCCCAATAGTTCTTCTAAGAATTCCTTCCATCTCTCAGCTATTTCTTTATCTTTCCTTAGTACTTCTCCGTTTTTGCTTTTTATGGCCTTCACTGTTGCTTCTTTGTCTTGTCTGTTCCTTTTAGTTACGCTGTAGAATAGTTATTGGTTTTCGCCCCACTTTCTTTCGAGTTTGTCTCCAAATTCTTCTCATTGCTTCTATTTGTTCTTAAGTATTATTTGCTTTACCTTGTATCTTGCGTCTTTATATTCTTCGTATTTCTCCCTTGTTTTGTTGTTGAGGTATTTTTTCTATGCCTGTTTTTTTGTTCTTGCCTGGTCTCTTACTTCAGTTGACCACCAGGCAATTCGTTTTATGTTTGTTTCTTTGTTGCAGGTTCAGCATATTCTACTTGGTGATTTTATTATGCCATCTTTGAGATTTTTCCCCCCAAAT
The DNA here is from genome assembly GCA_951805005.1 of Othius punctulatus. Classification (NCBI taxonomy): domain Eukaryota; kingdom Metazoa; phylum Arthropoda; class Insecta; order Coleoptera; family Staphylinidae; genus Othius; species Othius punctulatus. The sequence continues at coordinate 20,795,003 of OX638146.1, forward strand.
TTTCTGTTTTCGTTGCTTTTTGTATTGTTTTTTTTTTTAAGTTCACTCTCCATTTCTTCTTTGTATGCTTTTTGTGTGTCTTCGTTGTTCAGTCATAGTCTTTTAGTTTGGTGCATACTCTCGTTCTCTCTGTTTGCTGTTCTGTTTTTGTTACGTTGTCGTTGTTTTCTCTTATTTGTGTTATCACTGGGTAGTGATCGCTCCCTATTTCCGGCCCCCTTTTTACTCTTGTATCCATTATTTGTTTTTTGCATGTCTCTTCCGTTATTATATAGTCTATTTCTAGTTTCTAGTTCTAGTTATTATATAGTCTGAGATTTTCTATGTCTCGCTTGTTCTGTACTGGTGAATGTGTGTATGTTTTCGTGTCTGAATAATGTGTTCGTGGTTATTAGGTTGTGTACTATGCAAAAGATTAGCAGTCTTCTTCTGTTGTCGCTGCTGGTATTTTCTCCGTACTTCCCTATTGCGGCTTTGTATGTTGGGTCTTGTTTTCAAATTCTGTTGTTTAGGTCACCACCAATATATATATTTCCTTTGCTCCCTCTAATGCTTCTTCTACATAGTTGTATCCAGAATTCTTCTTTCTTGGTGGTGGTGTCATCATCGTTTAGCCCATATACCGTTATAATTGTGTGTGTTTTCTTCTTTTTTTGTTGGTTAGTTTCACTGCTAGTTATCTCTCGTTATCTGTTCCCATTTTTCTATCTCATTTTCTCTCTTCCTGTGTATGAGGAATGCCACTTCTTCTGCTACTCTATTTTCTTTCTTCTGTGTTTCCGTTATTATCAGTATGTCTAGTTCTGTTTCTTCCAATTCTTCCTCTAGTTCTTGTACTTTTCATTTTATACTTCTTATGTTCCATGTTCCAATCCTCCATGTTTCGTTTTTATTTACTTGGTCGTTTTCCCCATTTCCATTTAGATTGTTTGTGCCCTTGTGCTTTTTTCTTGCTGTGTGCTTTCTTTTTCTGGCATCTTCTTCTCCATTCTCCGTTATTATGTTTTTTATATTTGTTCTCTTTCCTCATTCCATTTCCATGTTATACCTATTCTACAAACTGTTGGTGACAGATCAGATTATCACCTGTGAGTGACAAATTCTTCTTAAACTCTTCAAAACGCCAATTTCTCTTGTATTACTGTTTGTAAATTTTTATTCGCAGTGTATGGTCGTTAAAAAATTGCATTCTCGGGTGCTTGTGGCTTTGTCAGCGTGTCGGTGTGCGTGAGCTTTAACAAATGGGAGAATCCACATGTGCGAGAGATCCCACTTTGAACCGGGCCGCCGCGATGCAATGCGGTTTATTAACGCAGAAAATAATCGAAACCGTTTTTCTGCGGGGTGTAAAAGGAGCAAGAGCGATCCTTAATTGCCGTTCGGAGAAATACGAGCTCTCGCCGCCGATCTGCTCGCTGGATTGAGTATTCAATTAGGCCGCCATTTGATAGCAGCGATGCCGATATTTGATACCGCTAATTATTCAATTTATTAAATTACTTATACATGTCGGCGGAAGAGAGGCCCGTTTTGTTGGACGGATGAAGCGCGCCTTTGACCGCTGCGGTTTCAAAGGAGTAGGATTTCACGGGGATTGACGGTGCTCCAAAATTTTTGGTTCATAGGTTGTGACCATAAAAAATTACAACAAAAATCAGCTATGGTTTCAAAGGTCAAAGATCTCAAAGGACTCTAAACAGGTGTTCCAAAATTTTGGATTCATAAATAGTGTCCAAAAAAATGAACAACGAAACTCCACCGTACTTTCACAGGAGTAAGATCTCTCAGGGTTCTAACACCGCTTCAAAATGTTTGATTTATAAGACGTAACTAAAAAAAAAATATTCGTAGGATGTGACAAAACATTTGCAACGAATATCCGCTGTCGTTTCAAATGTGAATGATCTCACAGGACTCCAAACAGGTATTGCAAAATTTTGGATTCATAAATTGTGACCAAAAAAATGAACAACGAAAGTCTACCGTAATTTTAAAGCTTTTACTCCTCAGGGCTCCAAACGCTGCTTCAAAATTTTTGATTTATAAGATGTAACCAAATAAATTAACAACAAAGTTTTGCTGTAAAATATATATGTATACAGCGTATATCAATGGATCAACGAAAATTTTGCGATTTATGCGAATTATTAAGTTTCCGCTCTTTAGGGTTCATTTCCAGACTAAATGGGACCTCCTGATGCCAAACAGATTACTTTTAGGTCTGTAGCCCCAGCAGTTTTTAGATATCTACCTTCAAAGATTAAAGTAAAAATCCAGTTCATCAAACATTATCAAACAAATTCCAACATTTCCATTTTAAGAACCAATCTTATTCCTCCAATTCCTTCCATCTTATTGCTTTTAGTCTTATTCAACTCAAGACACTCTCACGAGTAAAAGGAGAGCAAGGAACGATAATTTTCAAATTGAGAAATTTTCAGCTTTTACCTATTTTTGCCATCTCCAAAATCCAGTTCATCAAACATTATCAAACAAATTCCAACATTTCCATTTTAAGAACCAATCATATTCCTCCAATTCCTTCAATCTTATTGCTTTTAGTCTTATTCAACTCAAGACACTCTCACGAGTAAAAGGAGAGCAATTAACGATAATTTTCAAATTGAGAAATTTTCAGTTTTTACGTGTTTTTGCCATCTCTATGATTTTCCATATCAAGAACGACTTAATCGATATCACCGTCCAAAGCGTTTAATCCATGATTTTATCCCAAACGATCGTTAATACATATTAATATACAGGGTGCCCCACGTTCATGGACCGTTAAAAGTTTATAGGGTTCCCGATAAGATAAAAATTTTGAAAAATATAACCCAACATGGCTGGTTCAATTCCTCTCGGGTGAAATATTTTCAACCTTTCAACCAGTTCTACCGGAACTATCCGGTAGACTTTCAATCCATCAACTTTTGTTTTTTAAATGTAACACCCTATATATTATTATGTTTGTGGCTTCCCCGTTTAATTTAAGACTTCTTTTGTAGAGATATGTGTATCCCTATCTCTATTACTTTCTGAGATGAAAAGTAACTTCCAAGATTTTGAACCTCAAAACGACGTTATGAAAAATGGCTTCAATTTCTCTTACAAATAAAATATAAACGGAAAATTTATCTCGAATTATACCGGACAGGTACCTCTTTAACTCATATATGTTGCAGCTTAAAATTTTGACAATTCATTAATGTCATTAGTTAAGTGCCTATTTAAAGTAAGCGTATTTTTTAAGCGTGACAATTTGCTACAAAAATGTATTATACAACCATATTCGCAAAATAAGTAGTTTTTGAAATACATATTTCGAAAATTCGAATTTCTGCATCATGTAATGGACTTTTGGGGTACATATCTAGACTAATTGGAACCCCCTGATTCCAAACAGATTACTTTCAGGTCTGTAGCCCCAGCGGTTTCTTAGATATCTGCCTTCAACGGTTGAAGTAAAAATCGAATTCATCAAACATTATCCAACAAACCCCAACTTCAATTTTAAGAACCAATCTTATTGCTCCAATTCCTCCAATCTTATTGCTATTAGTCTCATTCAACTTCCTACAGGGTGAGTTTTTCGGATGTTTTGTGTCATAACTCAAAAATTATACCTTAAATAAAATAATCGGTTAGACTTTATTATTAAGCACATAATTACGTACAACTTTTTCCTTTACACATGTTTTATAAAGTCAATAATAACAGATCCATGGGCCCAAAAAATATATATATATAGTTTTTCGAGATATCTAGATAGTCATGCACTTTTTCAAAAAACAAAAAGATCACGAAATTGAGCTCGTAAAACAGCCACTATTTCCCCATTTAATCGTTCTTCTATACCCGACAGTTTCCGAGATCCCCATACTTAACATCCGAAAAAACTCACCCTGTACATTAATACACATGGTGTCCCACGTTCATGGACCATTAAAAGTTTATAGGGTTCCCGATAAGATAAAAAATTGAAAAAATCTTCCGGTTTTACCAGAAGGAGACATCAACTTTTGTTTTTTGTTTTTAATTGAACATCCTATATATTATTATGTTTCAGGCTTCTCCGTTTAATTTGAAACATCTTCTGTAGAAATGTATGTATACCTATATTTTTTACTTTCTGAAATAAAAATTAAATTCCAAGATTATGACCTCAAAAAGAAAAGGAAAAAGGACTTCAATTTCTCTTACAAATAAGAGAGAAACGGAAAATTTCGAAATGTACCTGAAAGGTATCTCTATTACTGATATATTTTGTAGATGAAAATTTTGACAATTAGTCATTCAAAAATATTATTAGTTAAGTGCCCACTTAAATTAAGCTTGTTTCAATATTTTTAATAGGAATGACATACTTTTTATCTCATAGAACACTTGGCATGACAATTTACTATAAATTAGTATTTTACAACCATATTTGGATGGATTTTTTTCAAATTTTTATCTTATCGGAAACCCCATAAACTTTTAATGGTCAAGAGCTTGGGACACCCTGTATAAGTATAGAGAAGTAGAAGAACTTGAATGAGATTATTATATCTGTGTACCGTCCCTGCGGAAATTTAGATGTCTTTTATGGTGTGCTTAAATCAAATTCGCTCTATTGATCTTGTCAAGAGTACTATTGTGGTGGCTGGAGATTTTAATGTGGACTTTATAGGTTAAGACGCAAGAATTGTAAGATATTTGGACTTTGTAAACAGTTTCGGATTGTATCAAACTGTTCATTTCCCGACAAGATATGACTCGTGCATTGATAACATATTTATTAATGGTAATTATAATATTGGAGAAGCAAATCTGGTACCGATTTAATTTTCTGATCATGATGGAGTTTCCATGACATTAAAGGTGGTGAAACCCAAAATAAGTATTAACACCAAAGTAGTACGGCCAATCACCATAAGGCCCAGTTGTACAATCGTGGATTATCTCTGAGCATGGTTCAGTTGCCATGGATACAGTTGTTGACACAATGGTATACACAGGAACTAAACCACTATCAAGGATAATCCCAAATGGTACAACTGAGCCTAAGACCCAGTTGTACGATCGAGGATTATCCTTGACCATGGTTCAGTTACCTAGGGTACAATTGTTAATACAATGGTCTCCTTAGAAACTGAACCACGATCAAGGATGATCCACGTTTGTACACATGGGCCTAAGACCAACTGATCTACGAACGCAGATCAGTTTGGCTATGGTTCAATTACCTAGGATACCATTATTGACACAATTGTATCTTAGTTGACTAAACCATGATCAAACTGATCTGCATTCGTACAACTGGGCCTAACTGGCACATTCAATCTTTAACGGCTCCTCTCGTTGGAGAATTACACAATTGGATTCAGTGATACATATGGAGGTTGGTCAGGTTTTGTCGAATTGTTGTTAAGTCATTTTAATGAAGCATTTCCAGCGAAGCTCCCGTTGCAGAAATTGACTCAATTATTCAGTAATACAGATGGAGACTGGTCAGGATTTGTCGAATTGTTGTTAAGTCAATTTTATAGAGCATTTCCACAGAAGCTAAAAGTAAACAGGAGTAAGCTATCTCTTAATGTCAAATGGTTTACTGCCCAGCTTGACGTGATGAAGAAGATGATGCGATTGGTACAGGAGGCATATACACGTTTTAAACACCCTAATCTACTTCAACTCAGAAAGGAATTACTTGTTATCTTAAAAAAAACTATAATCTCTGCTAAAAGAGCACTTTTGTCACTTAATGTAACGGCTGGTTCCATAATGGTATTAAAGTTTCCTTTAAACCGAAAAGGCGCCTTTAAGTACTGTAACGTGTTCAGTAATTGTTTTTTAAAGGTCAGTTTACGAAAAAGTGTTTTTTATCATATGGAACAGAAGCAGACTTTATAGTCAACTTTTCTATTAAGTAAGCTTTACATAAAGGAGACTTTTCTGTGATATTATGGAACCGACCCTAAGTGACACTTACATTAGACATTCATTAAATGTACCAAAAGCATTGTAGGCTTTCATTAAAGACAGGTACGATAGTAAGGTACCAGATACAACTAACTGTGATATATCGGCAAATGAATGTAACATTTACTTTGCAAATATTGCCGATGAAATGATGTGTTCAATACCAAAATGTGATATCGACCCTGTGTTGTTAGTCAGTAATTCGGTTCCGGACAATGTTCCGTTCTTCAAGTTTACCAGTATCTCTATTGTCGCAGTAAGAGACGCAATTAAAAGTATTAAAAATAACTTCAGCAAGGACATATGTGGTCTTTCCACTTCTTTAATAAAAAGTGTTGTCGATGTTGTAATTGAACCACTAACCAAGTTAATTAACTTCATATTGTCGTCATACTATCGTATGACGTCATATTATCAAGTAATTTTTCTGACGTTTTAAAAGTAGCAAAGGTCAGTCCAATATTTAAAAAAGGAGCAAACATGAATGCAATGATTATCGATATTAATCAATATGGATTTATACAGGGCAGGTCAACAGTGATGGATGTGGCCGATCTAGTAGAATTGATCATTGAATGATACGAAAAAGGAAACTATGCTATCGCGTCTTTTGTTGACTAGTCTAAGGCTTTTGATTATGTTTGTCATGATCTACTCTTGCGGAAACTATATACGAGGGCTGTTTGACGGAAGAGTGACTTTTCAAAGGTTGGTAACACTTTCGTTATAATGATTATGTTGCTAGCTCCTGAGGTCTTTCGGAGGTCTACTGTCAAAATTTGGCACCAATCTGACAGATAGATTATGTTTTATACTTATTTGAAGGAAACTGTTTTCGTTGTTTTGTAAATATGTAAAAAAAAAAAAATTCGAGTGTTGATTAAACATTATTTTCTACGTGAAAAAAACAATTAAAGAAACCGAGGAAAAGTTACGTAAATATTATCCAGAATCTGCTCCGTCCCATGGAATGATTTGTAAGTGGTTTCTGCTTTTAAAAGTGGCCATATGAGCACGGTTGATGCAGATCGTCCGAAACCATCATTTACTGTGACTACTCCAGAAATGGTTAATAAACTCTATGGCCTTGTAATTGGCAATCGTCGAATAAAAGTTTGTGAGATAGCTAATGAAGTAAACATCTCAACCGAACGGGTATACAATATTTTGCATGAACATTTCAATAAGAAAAAGCTATCCGCGAGATGGTTGCCGCGTTTGCTTAATGGTGATCAAATGCGCGCTCGCATTAAGAATTCAGAAGAATGTTTTGCCGTTTTCAACGTAACTCAAAGGATTTTTTTCGTCGATATGTCGTAGTAGATGAAACTTGGATACATCATTATACTCCAGAAACAAGAATACAGTCTAAATACTGGATTTCTCCATGCGAATATGCTCCCAAAAAGGCAAACACACTTTTTTCGACCAATAAGGTCAAGGCCACAGTTTTTTGGGATTCTAAAGGTGTAATATTTATTAATTGTTTACAAAAAGGAAAAACCATAACTGGCCAGTATTATGCTGATTATGCAGACATGTATTGATGCCGAACTTGAAAAACAACGACCGCATTTGATGAAGAAAAATTATTGTTCCATCACGATAATGCGCCCTCTCATTCGTCTGCAATTGCTACAACTAAATTGACTGAATTGCATTACGAATTACTGCTTTATCCGCCATATTCGCCAGATCTGGCTCCCAGTGATTTCTTCTTATTTCCAAATTTAAAAAAATGGCTGTGTGGAAAAAGATTTCAGGCAAATGAAGAGGAGATAACCGACACAAATGCATATTTTGAAGACTTTCCGAAAGATTACTTTTTGGAAGGTTTAAAAAAATTGTAAACTCGCCGGGCTAAGTGTGTACACTTGAAAGGGTGTTATGTTGACAAATAAAATATATTTTGAACAGAAAAATAACGTTTTCATTAAAAAGTCACTCTTCCGTCAAACAGCCCTCGTATGTATAATTTTGAGCGAATCAGTTGTCGCCTTATAATATCATAGCTGACCAACATGGTACAGTCCATATTCCATAAAGGTGAGAAATCTGAAAATTTGCTAATAGAGCACGGAGTACCTCAGGGGTCTACACTTGGACCGTTCGTATTTTTTATTTTCGTCAAAGATTTTCGTAAGTACATGGAGAGTATACTCCATGTACTTAGGAAAATTGTCCTATTCAATAGAGAATTTTTACTGTTCGAGTTTGATTAAAATGTTTAATTTTGTGATAGCATTATTATTGTATTATTGTTTTTCTTTGTTTTAATATTATGACCTGCGTAAACAATTCAACGCCAATAAATTACTATTGTATAAGTAGAAGAAGTAGTAGAATGAGAAGAAGTAGTAGAAGTAAGTAGTAGAAGTAGAAGAAGTATATATTTTCGTAATACAAAGTCTAATAATCTTTTTGTTGTTTCATGCTGTAGTGAAATTATCCTCGCATGATGAATTGTAAGCGTTAGTCCGCTCTGGGTATCGAATTCTGTACCACTTAGTGTTAAAGCACACTTGCCGTTCGTCCCAATTAATTGATTGATGATTTCATCGGCTACCGAACACAGGCCCGGGGAACAATTGGTGGCGAGATGGTCAGGCAGCCGCACGCCCTGCCTGAGGCCGAGACCGTAAATCAATGGGCCGTAATGGAATGAATGTTAATTGTGTGATGGATTCGTGTTGACTGACTGAGTCGATGTGAGAGGTCAATATTTGACCGGAGGTTACGGGTTAACCAATTGACCTGTAATCTAACCTCAACCTACGCCATCTCCGCCGTTCTATTAAGGGTTCATCCGACGTTTATGCCCACACACACATATATACGCTTTGCGGGTTCAAATGCGTCGCGACGCCGACGCCTTCTCATTGAGGAGCGCGAAACTGAACGGATCTTATCGCGGACACTTTTACATATTTGCGAGTTCATTTTTCCGAGGCTCCACCGTCTTCAACATACTGGAAGATATATGAATTCTATTCTAATATTGCAATATACTTTAGTGTGGCATTCATTTCTTCTTCTTTACTTCATTTTTCATTCTCTATCATTCATTCATTCATTCTTCATTCTTACTACAGTATACATTATTATAGGGGTTTATTATTATTCGTATGTTGCCAATCAGGATTTAGTTCTGATATATGTATCGGTACGCACCCAGGTATTATATAAATTCTCATAATTTGTAATACTTATTTGGCTCGTGATTTAGTGATAGTACTTTACGTTATATTTAATTTTTCAAAATCAATATCGTGACAACTTAATTTGGTACGTTTTATGGGTAATGTGTCTATTAGTAATTTTTGTTAGTTAGCAAAACACTTAGATTCAGTGAGATTATTCATTTTGAAAGATTATGCAAGCGACAGGTAAATAAAATTGGACGTTATTTATGCAATTATCTCTATTCAAAATTTTGCAAATATTTTATTTTATAATCATTGAATTTATATTTATATTTTCTGACCTTAAATGTTTGACTTTATTTTGTAAAATTGGTTATCGATAATAATCAAATATTGCCATTACAAAGTGAGATTAACGAATTCATGTACCAAATTATCTCCAAATTGTACCGAGAAGTTCCTTCAATACATGTCATTACTACATTGAAATTCGTTAGTATTTGTGGCTACCAATGAATTTCAACGCCACCTTGTGGATGGGAACAAATTACATAAATGAATTCATACATTATTTTATCTTCAAATCATGCAGATAAGCACTATATGTCATCATCGCATTATATTAATAGCATTTGTATCTACCAATAATTACACCCACATGATCCGTCAGAACTCTATGAGGCAATATTATTTATATAAAAAGGGATTACGGTTTAGTTTTATCAGGTTCAATTCTACTTCTACACACATCTATACATACGCACATTCAATCATACAATTGATTTGGTTTGAAATGCCGAGATTGGTTGAATATCGCAGCGCTGAACAATTTTATTTGCGAAATTACGTTTACCCAGAATATCATTCAATTATTTATATGGAACGATTTATACAAGGTGATCTATTATGTGCATTTGTAACTAGTTTGATTTTAGCAACCAACTTGATTCATTATATCGGTACTCACTTGTTTCGTGGTAGTAAAGGAAGGAATTTTACAATATTCTACTGTCTTGGTGATAATATTGTCAGGATAAGGTATAAAATGTGCAGTTAAGCTAGACCACGCAGTATCCGGCGACAGAAGCCTACATTTCTACCTTTTTTAACCCCCAACTACTATCTTTGGGTCGTAGGGACCAGGCGTTATTTTTACATGCTTACATTTCTGCTAGAGTGCATGGTATTTTCTTGTACTTTCGGTAATCGTGAGTATTAGGTAGTATTTATCGGTGCACATGTTGTTTCTCTAGTCAGTATCACAGGTTTGTCTCCACAAGGCAGTCAAGGTCCTCAGGATTGACACTATCACATACTATACAATATTTACCACATAAATGGTGGTGACCGTTTGTCTACACGAGGCAGACAGGGTCCTCAGAATTGACACTATCACATACTATACAATATTTAAGACGAAAATGGTATCCCTGGGACCATTTACGTGGTAAATATTGTATAGTATATGATAGTGTCAATTGAAAACAACTTGTTGTGAAAGTATTTATAATTAGTTTTAGATCAGATATGTTAAATTTTGTATTATTAAAACCTGTCTGTCATATAATCTTTTAAAAGTCATCTAAGTCTTTTATGTTATAAGGACAAAAATCGAAATATTTTGGACGATTTGCTGGAAATTGCTGGACGAGGCAACGCCAAGTCCAGTAACAGCAATGAGTCCGAAATATGTTTGTCGTCCGTATATCATACTTTTTTTTCGATTGCAAGAACTTTACAAAATACAAAATTTAAAAAAAAATTAAATGAATCAAATTGCCGTGAAATTTTTATTACGTTGTCAGCGTTACGTTCGATCAATAACGCAAATATTAAAATCATGTTAAAATGTCGAGTGAAGACGAATTATTGTGTACTCCTCCTGAAATGCGAGACGCTGCAAATCAAGTTTCTTCCGCAAAAATCAAAACAAGTTTATGAAAGGGCAATTCAAAGATTTGAAACATACCGCCAAGAAAATAATATTCCAATTCTCTCCGAGAATGTTTTACTGCCATATTTCTCAAATTTGTTTCAACAACTAAAATCTTCGACCGTATGGTCTCACTATTCTATGGTAAGAGCCATGTTATGCCATAAATTAATCAATCATTGACCTTTTTTTATTTTAGGACGAATATTTTAGGATGAAACAGACCGTTACCTAGCAACCATGGTCTTTAAAAAAATGATGGCGTTTTCGTCCTGATTTTCATACCGAAAAATACTATCTTATGATGCAATCGAATAATTTTTTTTTTATATTTAACGTCCAGAAGAGTAAGGAGATGGCCGATGGCACTTTATTTGCAAGTTTGAATATTGCTGCTAGCAACAGCCACGTGCTCTTCAAACTTTTTTCCAATGGCGAACAAATTAGACGTTTATAATTTATACAGAAACTTGGATTACAGCTGATAGACGAGCATATGCTAGTCAGAATTTCCAATTCTTCTGTGTGCGTGAAAATTCAAGCGATCACAGCTGATATTTTAGGAATGTCATATCCTGTGTTTGTAACCCATTATACATTTGAGAAGTTAGGTAATCTTCTAGTAGTTTGACACTTTAGAATTGCACCTCTCAATTTTGGTCAGTGATTATTGTTTTTTTTCCAAAAAAATAATATTCACATTTGCATCCCACTCGACCAGTTGTGTGATTTCAACGAGGTAACATATTTTCTTTCATTTTTGGTAATTTCAAGTCCTCAATGAATCAAATCGATAAAATAATATAGCCTTACCTCAAAAGAGTAAAGTCCAAGTAATATTAGATGGATAAAGACCGATACAGGCCATTGACAGCAGTAGAATTAGAGGAGGCATCTCGTCGAATCTTAGAAGAGAGTTCAGATGAATCTTTTCAAGAACAATCAGATGAGCCAGAAGGTGAAGAGAGTGACGATGGTGGAAACCGAAATAATGGTAATGAAGATCATTCAAGCCCCTTTGATGCACCTCTCAATTCTGGTCAGTGATTGTTTTTTTTTCCAAAAAAATAATATTCATATTTGAATCCCACGCGAGCAAGTTGTGCGACTTCGACGAGGTAAAATATTTTTATTCATTTTTGGTAATTTCGAGTCCTCAATTAATCAAATCGATAAAACAACATAACCTTACCTCAAAAAAGTATAGTCCAAATAATTTTAGATGGATAAAGACCGACACAGGCCATTGACAGCAGTAGAATTAGAGGAGGCATCTCGTCGACTCTTAGAAGAGAGTTCAGATGAATCGTTTCAAGAACAATCAGATGAGCCAGAAGGTGAAGAGAGTGACGATGGTGAAAACCGAAATAATGGTAATGAAGATCATTCAAGCCCCTTTGATGCACAATCAGATGTTGAAGAATTTAAGCATGATGGAAGTTCCAGTGATGAAGATGTGCAAGCTACTGATAATCAACAAAACTATTATGTTGGAAAAGACAAACACAGTAAGTGGTTAAAAGAAATCCCTCTGCCTACAAGATGTAGATCGAAAAATATTATTTCCCATCTACCGGGCGTAAGACTGCCAGCAAAAAATGCTTCTACTCTCAAGGAATCATTCTTCTTATTCATAACAAAGGAAGTAATCCAAATAATTATTGATAAAACGAATGAGTACATACAAATCGTGAGAGGTAAATTTGTTGAGAAAGAGATGCACTTGATACAAATGTAGTAGAACAAAATGCCTTTGTTGCAATTTTGCTAATGTCTGGCTTGTATTGAGCTTCCCATCTTTTGTACTGGGATATGTTCAACACTGATAGCAGGGGCATAGAATTTGTACAATCAGATATTGAAGAATTTGAGCATGATGAAAGTTCTAGCGATTATGATGTGCAACCTACTAATAATCAATAAAAATATTATGTTGGAAAAGACAAACGCAGTAAGTGATTCAAAAAATCCCTCTGCCTACAAGATCTAGATCGAAAAATATTTTTTCTCATCTGCCGGGTGTAAGACTGCCAGGAAAAAATGCTTCTGCTCCCAAGCAATTATTCCTCTTATTCATATCTGAGGAAATAATACAAATAATTGTTGATAAAACGAACGAGTACATAGAAATGGTGAGAGGTACATTTAGTAGAGAATATTTTCAAGAATAATCAGATGAGTCAGAAGGTGAAGAGAGTGAAGATAGTGAAAACCGAAAGGAAGGTAATGAAGATCATTCGAGCCCTTTTGATGCACAATCAGATGTTGAAGGATTTAAGCATGATGGAAGTTCCAGTGATGAAAATGTGCAAGCTACTGATAATCAACAAAACTATTATGTTGGAAAAGACAAACGCAGTAAGTGGTTAAAAAAAATCCATCTGCCTACAAAATCTAGATCGAAAAATATTATTTTTTATCTGCCAGGTGTAAGACTGCCAGCAAATAATGCTTCTGCTCCCAAGGAATCATTTCTCTTATTTATAACAGAAGAAATAATCCAAATAATTGTTGATAAATCGAATGAGTACATAGAAATGGTGAGAGGTACATTTAGTAGAGAATATTTTCAAGAATAATCAGATGAGCCAGAAGGTGAAGAGAGTGAAGATGGTGACAACCGAAATGAAGGTAATGAAGATCATTCGAGCCCTTTTGATGCACAATCAGATGTTGAAGAATTTGAGCATGATGGAAGTTCCAGTGATAAAGATGTGCAACCTACTAATAATCAACAAAACTATTATGTTAGAAAAGACAAGACAAGAAAAGAAATGATGGTTCGATATAATCCCTCTGCCTACAAGATCTAGATCGAAAAATATTATTTCTCATCTACCGGGTGTAAGACTGCCAGCAAAAAATGCTTCTACTCCCAAGGAATCATTCCTCTTATTCATAACAGAGGAAATAATCCAAATAATTGTTGATAAAACGAATGAGTACATACAATGCGTGATAGGTAAATTTAGTAGAGAAAGAGATGCACTTGATACAAATGTAGTAGTACTAAAAGTCTTTTTTCCTCCTGCGTAGGTTCCCTAAAGCCCCTCAGCACTTTGGCTTCTGTAGTGCTTTTGTGCTTTACCCTGTGGACTCAGCTTTCATCCATGCGTCCTGTTCCTTTAAAAAAGTCCAGAATCACTTTAGGTGTAAAGCTGCTGACTGTCTTTGGTACCACGAAAGAGTTTCCAAAGTCCAAAGTCTTTGTTGCTAATGTTTGGCTTGTATTGAGCTTCCCATCTTTCGTACTTGGATATGTTCAACACTGGTGGCAGTGGCATAGAATTTGTACGGATGTGTAGGAATGCCAAAAGATTTTTATTTCTTCTGAGATGTCTTCGATTTGATTCACTGACCACAAGAAAAGAGAGAACAACCACTGATCGAATGGCTCATATAAGACAAATTTTTGAGCTGTTCTGTTCCAATGTAATGAAAACTATTCTCCTGGTGAGTATCTTACCATTGATGATATTTTGATATCTTTCAGGCGAAGATGCTCCTTTAAGCAATACATTCCCAATAAGCCTGCTAAATACGGCCTCAAAATGTACAGCATGGTTGATGCCCGTATATATTACACGTACAATTTGGAGTTGTACCTTGGCAAACAGCCAGAAGGAGAATTGGCCACAAGTAACAGTGCAGCCGATGTAGTGAAAAGACTTATTGGACCAATTAGAGGCATATACCCGTATATTTTTGGCCATACAATTTGGAGTTGTACCTTGGCAAACAGCCAGAAGGAGAATTTGCCACAAGTAACAGTCCAGCGGATGTTATGAAAAGACTTGTTGAACCTATTAGAGGCACAAATAGGAACATCACCAGTGAAAATTGGTATACTATGTTCCTTTGACACAAGATCTGTCCAAAACCTATTCTCTATCTCTGGTGGGAACAATGAGGAAATCAAAACGAGAGATTCCGCCCGAATTTTTGGCCAATTAGTGTCGAGAAACGAAAAGCAGCGTTTTTGGATTCTGTGACATGTTGCTGGTGTCTTATGTACCAAAAAAGTACAGATCTGTAACGCTTTTGTCTACAATGCATTTTTCTGTAGAGATGGATGAAGCTACTGGTGACGATAAGAAACCGGAAGTGATCACTTTCTATAACGCGACAAAAGCAGGTGTTGATGTGGTTGATCAAATGTCTGCTACGTACACTTGCCAAAGAAGGGCTAGAAGGTGGCCTCTTGTAACGTTTTTTTGTTTCTCTGTTTTTGTGTCGTCTTTTGATTTTTGAATTGTGACAAAATGTTAGATTTTCATCCAGTTTTCCATATATTTTGTAGTTGCTGAGTTCCCCTATACTAACAGCAAAATTTGCCCATATATCTACGCTTTTTGCGGAAATAAACATTCGAAATTCTTAAATATTTCTCACATCTTCGTGCATTTCTGAATTACAAACAAATTTTGCATTATATGAAATGTGCGAAAATGCAGATTCGTCAGGATCCGGCAATGCGTAGCTATAATAATCTACAGTGTTATCAACTTTCGTTCGATTCCCGCGGGCAAATCTAATTCCGATAGGCGCGGCCCTTGCTAATCGGATTCAGCGCGTCGCGGCGCGGCGCGTCGCGACGCCCGTATTAATCCGGAAACGGCAAGCCGTCGGACGGTGACTTATTGGATTTTGATTGCGTCGCGGAAACGGACGGAAATTCCGGCGCGAATTTGCATCGGGACGCCCCGATTCCGCGGCGAAAGTTTGTAATTGGACGATTATTAGATTGATCCTGTCACGGCGAGGGAACGCTGACGGCTGAGGGACTTTCAAGTCCACGGGGACACGTTTCAAGCCCAGTCAATAGGTTGCAGGGAAACGGCTTGAACCGTCCACAATTGAATATTTTTGGGCAGACTATATAATATGAACTGATTGCTGAAATATATAAAGGTAGGAGGAACAGAAGTTTGTTATTAGAAATTATGCAATGTATCTTCGTACGAAGATTTTATGCGATGAATCTGCATACTACAGATTTTTCGTAATTGAAAATGCGTTAAGACTGAGGAATATGTGTGTATCTCGTCAAAATTAAACGATTCAGGTAAAGGATATGTAAAGTATTATTAACCAAGCGCTAATTTACATACAGTAATTGAGCGTTTGTGTTGAAATGCCAGGCTTTCTTCTTCTGATGGGCCAGCAGAGCTACGAGCCCATCAAAGCCCGAAACGCCGAACGTCCGTGCCAATTAATTCACGCACGCAGTTAATGTGCGAGGATGTGGGAAAATCAATGGTAATTTCCAATTTGTACGCGTCACGTATACACAGAATTCCAGTACGACTAATCGAACACGCTGCGGACCGGGGAACAGAGAAAAAACGCTATAAATTTCATTAGCCTCTCTCCTTTTCTTTAATTTACGAAACTTCAATCTATCCGTCAAAGTGTCACGATACTAATAAATATGTATTACACGTTTTATATTTAATAATACGTTTTGTGCGTTTCAATATGCACGGTGTCAGTCAAAGTGATATTGATACCGGCGTGTAAAACAAAAAAAAAAAACCGCCGCGCACGGACAAGGAGAGGAGAAAAAAGGGGGAACAACCTCCCGTGCATGATACTGATGTGTGAGCAGTGTGAGCCGGGCATGAGAATGAGGAATCTCTGAAATGCGAGAGATAATGCCGGATTTTGTTATGGTTTGTTAGAAGGAAATAAAAGATATAAAATTGAAGTGTGGAATAAAAAGGAGACGGTATGAAATGAGGCGAAAGACGGGCGGCCGGTTTTGATGTGGGATCGGGACGACCGACTGACAGGCTCACCAACCCACGGTGTCAAAAAATCCCTATCGAGCAGTTCCTATCCAATTGCTTTTTGATTGGACGGTGTCAGCGTTGCCGGCCCGGCGGTAAACAATGACGGGTCAACAGCTGGAGATCTGCATTACCGGCAGGATCACCGATTACCCGTCACCTGTCAACCGGATCACTCGATGGGTGGGTGGACGAAATGGGGGGAAACCCCAGTTGACACCGATCCCAATCGCTTCGACAACCTGTGGCACTTGTTTCACCTTGCACCTGTTCACACCGACAATTTTCGTTTCGATCATTGATGCGTACCCTGTATCATATGACACCTAATTTTTTGTTTCGTAACACATAGCAATAGATAAAGTCATCTACAGTGTGCCAAATTTTTCAATACCCAGCGTATATGTGCTAAAATATTAATGATACAATAAAAAGTTTAATAAGAAACTTGATATACGTACAACCTCATTTTGTAAATAAATTGCCTGTATTAAACAAAACAACAATTTCCGAAAAATACATAAATTGAACTCAAGAGAACGAAACTCAGAAAATAAACCCTTTTAGAATGCTATTTTCAAATATTGATGTGACTTCATTAGCAATATCTCAAAAACTAACGTATCAATACTAATACAATTATATTCCGAAATTGATTAATACATTTTTAATGTACATATTGGTTCGAATTAGTATCCAATGGATTTTTCTTCAGATTTTCTTGAGATGATAGAGGTAAATGAGGAATTAAGAAGATATGGCATCAACATGACAGCGCTACAAGAGGCGAGATGGCAGGAAAAGGGCGAAATAGAAAAGAAAGAATTTTCAACATTGTACTCAGGGGAAGAGAATTTTGTTTAAAACGGTGTACATTTATGATATTAGGTGAGCCGAGAGAAAAGATAATGGAAGTAAGACCAATAAATGGTAGGCTAATACGAGGGCTGTTTGACGGAAGAGTGACTTTTCAAAGGTTGGTAACACTTTCGTTATAATGATTATGTTTCTAGCTCCTGAGGTCTTTCGAAGGTCTACTGTCAAAATTTGGCACCAATCTGACAGATAGATTATGTTTTATACTTATTTGAAGGAAACTGTTTTCGTTGTTTTGTAAATATGTAAAAAAAAAAATTCGAGTGTTGATTAAACATTATTTTCTACGTGAAAAAACAATTAAAGAAACCGAGGAAAAGTTACGTAAATATTATCCAGAATCTGCTCCGTCCCATGGAATGATTTGTAAGTGGTTTCTGCTTTTAAAAGTGGCCATATGAGCACGGTTGATGCAGATCGTCCGAAACCATCATTTACTGTGACTACTCCAGAAATGGTTAATAAACTCTATGGCCTTGTAATTGGCAATCGTCGAATAAAAGTTTGTGAGATAGCTAATGAAGTAAACATCTCAACCGAACGGGTATACAATATTTTGCATGAACATTTCAATAAGAAAAAGCTATCCGCGAGATGGTTGCCGCGTTTGCTTAATGGTGATCAAATGCGCGCTCGCATTAAGAATTCAGAAGAATGTTAGGCCGTTTTCAACGTAACTCAAAGGATTTTTTTCGTCGATATGTCGCAGTAGATGAAACTTGGATACATCATTATACTCCAGAAACAAGAATACAGTGTAAATACTGGATTTCTCCATGCGAATATGCTCCCAAAAAGGCAAACACACTTTTTTCGACCAATAAGGTCATGGCCACAGTTTTTTGGGATTCTAAAGGTGTAATCTTTATTAATTGTTTACAAAAAGGAAAAACCATAACTGGCCTGTATTATGCTGATTATGCAGACATGTATTGATGCCGAACTTGAAAAACAACGACCGCATTTGATGAAGAAAAAAAGTGTTGTTCCATCACGATAATGCGCCCTCTCATTCGTCTGCAATTGCTGCAACTAAATTGACTGAATTGCATTACGAATTAGTGCTTTATCCGCCATATTCGCCAGATCTGGCTCCCAGTGATTTCTTCTTATTTCCAAATTTAAAAAAATGGCTGTGTGGAAAAAGATTTCAGGCAAATGAAGAGGAGATAACCGACACAAATGCATATTTTGAAGACTTTCCGAAAGATTACTTTCTGCAAGGTTTAAAAAAATTGTAAACTCGCCGGGCTAAGTGTGTACACTTGAAAGGGTGTTATGTTGACAAATAAAATATATTTTGAACAGAAAAATAACGTTTTCATTAAAAAGTCACTCTTCCGTCAAACAGCCCTCGTATATGTGAGACTGCTAATGCAACCATATAATTTGTCATTGCTAAACGTATATGAACCTGCAGAGTGTGCAAAAGAGGAGGAAAAAGAAATACTTTTGGTGAAATTGTAAGGGAATATAAAGCAATCCCGAAGGAAGAATTCCACTTTAGGTTTAACGACACCTCGTGCACCAATATATTTTGCCCATGTGCTTTATTATATTTTTGCAGGTTTCTCTTCCACTTTTCTGGTTGTTTTTTTCGCTTCCTGAACTTCTCGGTAACTTCAGGATGCTCTTGCATTCCTTCCAGAACCAGCTGAAGATTAGATGACGAAACCACTTCAGAACTACTTGAGTCACTTTGACTGCTCTTATCAGATATGAAATTCCGATTCGTTACTGGATGATTTATTCTAGTGTCAAATCTTAGTAAAGATCAAGTACCAACACGATATATTTTTTCTGCTGACCTAAATCTAAATCAGCTTCCTCACCAAAAGGTTCAACTTCTGTTGTGCACCAATATATTCTTGCCCATGTGCTTCATTATATTTTTGCAGGTTTCTCTTCCACTCTTCTGGTTGTTTTTTTTGCTTCCCGAACTTCTCGGTAACTTCAGGATGCTCTTGCATTCCTTCCAGAACCAGCTGAATATTAGATGACGAACCCCTCTGGAGAACCTCTAGTTCTAGGTTTAACGACACCTCGTGCACCAATATATTTTGCCCATGTGCTTTATTATATTTTTTCAGGTTTCTCTTCAACTTTTCTGGTTATTTTTTTCGCTTCCTGAACTTCTCGGTAACTTCGGGATGCTGTTACATTCCTTCCTGAACCAGCTGAAGCTTAGATGACAAAACCTCTTCAGAATTACTTGAGTCACTTTGACTGCTCTCATCAGGTAAGAAAGTCAGATTCGTTACTGAATGATTTATTCTAGTGTCAAATCTTATTAAAGGTCAAGTACCAAAACAATATATTTTTTCTGCTTACCTAAATCTGAATCACCTTCCCCACCAAAAGGTTCAACTTCTGCTAATTTATGGACGTTCGTCGATCTTGTTCTGACTTTCAGATGATCTCCTGTTCTGACTTCCAGTTGATCTCCCTGTTCTTCCCTATTGGATTTCTCCACCAGTTGTCCAATCTCAACGATAGAATTGCATTCCAAATGGCTACTATTTTTCGCTTCCTGAACTTCGCGGTAACTTCAGGATGCTCTTGCAGTCCTTCCAGAACCAGCTGAAGATTAGATGACGAAACCTCTTCAGAACTACTTAGTCACTTTGACTGCTCTTATCAGGTATGAAATTCAGATTCGTTACTGGATGATTTATTCTAGTGTCAAATATTAGTAACGGCCAAGTACCAAAACGATATATTTTTTCTGCTTACCTAAATCTGAATCACATTCACCACCAAAAGGTTCAACTTCTGCTAATTTATGGACGTTCGTGATCTTGTTCTGACTTCCAGATGATCTCCTGTTCTGACTTCCAGTTGATTTCACTGTTCTTCCTAATTGGAATTCTCCACCAATTGGCCAATCTCTACGATATAATCGCATTCCAAATGTCAATTATTTTTCGCTTCCTGAACTTCTCGGCAACTTCAGGATGCTCTTGCATTCCTTCCAGAACCAGCTGAAGATTAGATGACGAAACCTCTTCAAAATTACTTGAGTCACTTTGATTGCTCTCATCAGGTATGAATCAGATTCGTTACTGGATGATTTATTCTAGTGTCAAATCTTAGTAAAGATCAAGTACCAAAACGATATATTTTACTGCTAACCTAAATCTGAATCACCCTCCCCACCAAAAGGTTCAACTTCTGTTAATTTATGGACGTTTGTCGATCTTGTTCTGACTTCCAGATGATCTCCTGCTCTGACTTCCTGTTGATGTCCCTGTTCATCCTAATTGGAATTCTCCACCAATTGGCCAATCTCAACGATATAATCGCATTCCAAATGTCTATTATTTTTCGCTTCCTGAACTTGTCGGTAACTTCAGGATGCTTTTGCATTCCTTCCAGAACCAGCTGAAGATTAGATGACGAAACCTCTTCAAAATTACCTGAGTCACTTTGACTGCTCTCATCAGGTATGAAATTCAGATTCGTTACTGGATGATTTATTCTAGTGTCAAATCTTAGTAAAGGTCAAGTACCATAACGATATATTTTTTCTGCTTACCTAAATCTGAATCACCTTCCCCACCAAAAGGTTCAACTTCTGTTAATTTATGGACGTTCGTTGATCTTGATCTGACTTCCAGATGATCTCCTGTTCTGACTTCCAGTTGATTTCACTGTTCTTCCTAATTGGAATTCTCCACCAATTGGCCAATCTCTACGATATAATCGCATTCCAAATGTCTATTATTTTTCGCTTCCTGAACTTCTCGGTAACTTCAGGATGCTCTTGCATTCCTTCCAGTACCAGCTGAAGATGACGAAACCTCTTCAGAACTACTTGAGTCACTTTGACTGCTCTCATCAGGTATGAAATTCAGATTCGTTACTGGATGATTTATTCTAGTGTCAAATCTTAGTAAAGGTCAAGTACCATAACGATATATTTTTTCTGCTAACCTAAATCTGAATCACCTTCCCCACAAAAAGGTTCAACTTCTGTTAATTTATGGACGTTTGTCGATCTTGTTCTGACTTCCAGATGATCTCCTGTTCTGACTTGTTGATGTCCCTGTTCTTCCCAATTGGAATTCTCCACTAGTTGGCCAATCTCAACGATATAATCGCATTCCAAATGGCTATTATTTGGAGTAATTGCAGAAGTGAAATTATGTGAAAAATTTATAAGGTAATAGTAACAAGTATTTTAGTCAAAATAACTACCTAGTTCTAAAAATAGTGTTGTAATTATTTAATTCTTATCTTAACAACTAAGAACCATGCAACCACGTTTGTACCTTTCATTAAAATAATATAATGGTAATCCCTATCTGGTATAATTTTATTATACCAGATAGCGATTTTCAAGCTGTTGGTTGATTTCTAATCCACTTGCACTCGTATAATTGCATTCCAAATTGCCATAATTTAGTCATTACATGAGTCAAAGTTTCATGTAACAAGTCTGTAATAAAACGAAATATTTTAGTCGAAAATTATTTAAAATTATATTGAGTGAGCGTTTTCATTTCGAAACATGGAGAATAGCATGAGATTTTCTTGGGCCCAATGCCTAGTGTTTTGAGTTTTATCTCGCTAATTAGAATAAACGTGCATTCGTCCGCGAAACAGATGGATGAAAGAAATTGAGAATCTTGATTTGCACGTTCTTGCATTTCTTCGAAAAATTCATTTCATCTTCCTTCATCAGTAGTTAATCTTGGAGAGTTCCTACTTACGCCCAGCAGAGATTTCGATTAAATTCATTCGCGGTTTTAATCAGGATTTCAATTACAATAGGATAATTACTCCAAAGAGGTACTAAAATTACATTTACAGGATAACAATATGATAATTATAGGGTAATCGGCGATCTCGCCGCGAGCTATTATCCGGCGGCCCCTATTGTTGTAATTGATGTAAGTGATGTGATTTATAGTATCAATTTGACCTGTAATTATCCCAATATAATCGCCCGCGGTGAACAGACTGCCAATTAAAACCACGTATCTCCGATTCAGCCGCGGGTCTCCGATTTAATAATAATAATAATAATATTCTTTATTTCAGATTTTGTAAAGTACAAACAAATGAAATGGATGTCAAAGATTTAAACCGCAAGATCGCCCATTAAAACCGCGAGATTGCCAATTACCTTGTAATTATCCTATTTTAATCCTGTAATTGTAATTAAAGTACCTGCAATTGCAGTAATTATCCTATTGTAATTGCTCGCGGTGATTAGACCTCCGATTAAAACCGCCGATTAAAACCGCGAATTAATTTAATCGAAATACCTGCTGCGGGTGAGTTAGAACTCTCATAGCTTAACTACTTTGATCCATTTGAAATATTTCTTAGAGACACTGAATTTTGTATTAATGATAGAAAGTTGCTTACACAGCTGTTAGATATGAGGTCTATTAAAATAGTGTCCATATCATTATTAAGGGTAATCATGCTAATCTCCTTTGTTCCAGAATGAAAACTGCGCTACATTTCAAATTATACCGATTAAAATAAATATATATAGGTACTTACCTGAACTATTTGGCTGTTCTTTATTTTAATATTTAAGCACCATGTCTACTAAACGTTATCCTCTTGACAATTTGCACAGTATTATTATTTTATTTATTTAGATTGAAGGTTATTACTTTATGTTTTACACTGAACAATTCGCTAACAACATCAACGGACAACAAAACTTTCAAAGCAGCTAAATGTACAATCATGAACATGTACAATCATTGACAACTTGAATTCTAAAAATGGATAACTCTAGTAATCCTTTTTTTCACTACGAAAAATCGGACTTTCAATTACAAAAACTAGCTATCTTCCGTTACCTAAATGCTGCATTGAAAGCATGCTTCGTTCTCTACTTATCTACTTTGGAAATTGCCCACCAGGGGTATCTATATTCGACTCCTTGGTATCGTCTTATAGTATTGGAAAGATACCTACTAAAGCAGTATACTGTGGTAGATTATTAAAATCAAAATTTTCAGTTACCTAATTATAATTCTGAACCCACGATATGGAGTCTTTCCATATATGAAGTTTTGATTCATTTGTTCAAAATGAAGATAAAGTGGATTTTGATCAAAACACATTCAATAAAATATTTAAAATTTAAATATGTTTGTTTTATAATTTATTAAACACAATAAATAAGGCAAAAAACATGATTTACCAATGAGGGCCTCAATGCAATAAGTGGACAAGTCCAGTTAAGCAAATTTTTGAGGAGAGAGGGAAAATGTTTTACTGGCGTATATGTTTGGAAAAATTAATGTTTCTGCTTCCATTATGTTCATATGTGGTCCCAAGCTTTTATAGTCGTGTTAAATATTTGTTTATAATATATTGTAATAACAAAAATATGGATTATATTTTGGACATGTCCACTTTTTACAAAGTATTGAGGAAATATTAAGTAATGTTGATAATAAAAGACCCATTATTTTGAATGTTTATTTCTAATAGACTCTAATACAATTTCTAGTACACTCATAAGTATTGTTTCTTCAACTAAACCAAATTTAACATATGAATACGGAAGTTACTAATCAGATTCATACTCAGAACATGACGTGTTCTTATTTTCGTCTTCAAAATTTTTATGGTAATCAGCAATCTTGTAATACCACATATCAACAGCAGGTACATAATTTTTTGCAAGGCTCATTGCGTGTTCATACTTTTTTCTTTCAGTAGCTGAGGACCATTGCACAGAACCTGCTCAGCACTTGGCAGAGAAATAGGCACAGCTATCTTTTTATGCAATGATTTTTTTTGAAATATTGTCATAGAAACTGATTCGCTGCATGAAAGTGTTGGCATATGATTCTGATGGTATTTAAAAATTCTGTACTTGGATATTGTGAATTTATTTTGTTTGGTGCTGGACTTTTCACAAATAAAGAAGAGTAATGTTCTTTAAAATTTAGAAACATATTTTGATCTACTTTAATAACTTCAAATGTTTTTCGGGAATTGCGAATTATTTGGATATCCTCAGGCAAATAAATGTTGTCGTGTTTCCTCGTCAAACGTTCAATCGCTTAAAAACTGCGATCGCATGGCAAGTAGCTATGACCAGGGTCAGGAAAACGATGGAAGATCGAACAACATTTTTGTGTTAACACAAGACTATAAAGAAACTCAACCATGACATAGTTTTTGATCTGGGATGCGCAGTTATCGGAATACATATAAATATCTGTTGCTTCTCCCTCAATTTAGAAAACAGTTTCCTGAAAAATTTGGAAAGTATGGTGCTTGTATATCGGTTTTCAGTTCCACTTAGAAATCGAGATCATGTTATAAATTTGTGTTTAAGTTCACTATTCCAAAGAATTGTTTTGGAGGTTGGGATATGGTTTTCCAAGGATTGTTTTTTAAGATTCTCAAAGATTTAAGACAGGTTTTTTAAAATTATTATTTGTAAAATTACACATTAAAAATAAATGGCACAAATTAAGATACATGAAAAAAAATTGGCAAGTTACTTGATTCTGCACACTGAACGGAGGAGAAGGGAAATGACGAGATATTTGGGTGGTTGATACAAAAAATGTAGCAGATATAGTGAATTTCTTCTGAGCCAAGGATGGGCATTCCCTGCCGGTGGCCTCTCTATTTTCTCTCAATTTAATATGCATCCAGGTCCGTTTTATTTGTTTCCTGTGTCCGTCTGCAGTGTCCCATTAAAAATTGAAAATTCTTCGTGTATGGACACACACAGTACACGAAATGCGCGGAACGTAAGCAATGTCTGTCAATGCGGTATTTCAATATGTCCGCGGACCACGGGAGCGGCTCCTGGGACACCGGGAATTTCTGGACAGCGGTCGCCAGCATCCAATAAAACGTCCGCGAAGAGGCCGCCAGTGCGAATTCTTCGGGGATATTAAAAAGACTGGCGGAGGCGGAAACAGGGAAGCCCCTCAAGCCTCCGGGACAGTTAATTACGCGGCCCCCCGATCAGATGAACTCGTTAATGACGCCGCCGGAGAGGTATCGGGGGCGGGTGGGGGTGGGGGCGATAAGTGCCGGCGGCGGCTAATTGAAAAATTTCAGGGCGGAAAAAAGGCGCCT
Source organism: Othius punctulatus (assembly GCA_951805005.1). NCBI lineage: Eukaryota > Metazoa > Arthropoda > Insecta > Coleoptera > Staphylinidae > Othius > Othius punctulatus. Next base: position 20,820,781 of record OX638146.1, read on the forward strand.
GTAAACAGCGGTGCCTCATCGCTTTGACTCTCGAGTGGCGGACGTTAATTAAGGAGCGCGCCTTGCGGTGGCGGCGGCGGCGGCGGCGTCGCGACGCGGATATCGGCACCCGGGCGGCCGTCTTAATGAATTTCTAATTGGAAAAATGAGGGGGTGGGATTTTTCCGGGCAGGCACGGAATCAAAGCGTTCGCGCTTCCGAGCCAACGCGTCATCAAGGGCACCTCTTTCAAGACAGGGAGGAGAAAAATTAAGAACTAAAAAGGGGATGCAATTAGGAGGGTAACTTTATACCGATAATATATAATTGACGAAACAACTTACCTATTTCCAAAATAAATAAGAAATAAGTGTTAATAAAAGTAGATTGTTTTATTAGGATTAAAAGTGTTAATTCTTTGACGAGCAAAATTGTGAGTTTACTGACGATTTCTTTACTACTTTACTTACTACTCTGCTTTACTTTACAAACGAATCGAAGCTTAAATACAGTAATTTGAAAATATTCTAATACGCTACATACGCTGTATATCACCAAAGACCAGACGGACTTCAAGCTGAAGAAGTGTATGTCACCAATTACATTGGCAGGTGAAGAAGTTTGAGGGTTTCAATAATCTTTAAGCTGAAGAAGTGTGTGTCATCAATGACCAGAAGGACTTTAAGCTGAAGAGGTGTATGTCACCAATGACCAGAAGGACTTTAAGGTGAAGAAGTGTGTCACCAATGACATTGGAAGGTGAAGAAGTTTGGAGGGTTCAATAAACTTTAAGCTGAAGAAGTGTGTGTCACCAATGACCAGAAGGACTTTAAGCTGAAGAAGTGTATGTCACCAATGACCAGTAGCACTTTAAGCTGAAGAACTGTGTGACCAATGACCAGAAGGTGAAGAAGTTTGGGGGCATTGAACTTTAAGCTGAAGAATTGTGTGTCACCAATGACCAGAAGGACGTTAAGCTGAAGAAGTGCATGTCACCAATGACCAGAAGAACTTTAAGCTGAAGAAGTGTGTGACCAATGACCAGAAGGTGAAGAAGTTTGGGGGCATTGAACTTTAACCTGAAGAATTGTGTGTCACCAATTACCGGAAATACTTTAAGTTGAAGAAGTGTATGTGACCAATGATCAAAAGTACTTTAAGCTGAAGAACTGTGTGACCAATGACCAGAAGGTGAAGAAGTTTGTGGTCATTAAAATTTAAGCTGAAGAATTGTGTGTCACCAATGACCAGAAGGACTTTAAGCTGAAGAAGTGTGTGTCACGAATGACCAGAAGGACTTTAAGCTGAAGAAGTGTGTCACCAATGATATAGGAAGGTGAAGAAATTTGGGGGGTTCAATAAACTTTAAACTGAAGAAGTGTGTTGCACCAATGACCAGAAAGACTTTAAGCTGAAGAAGTGTATGTCTCCAATGACCAAAAGGACTTTAGCCGAAGAATTGTGTGACCAATGACCAGAAGGTGAAGAAGTTTGGGGGCATTGAACTTAAGGTTGAAGAATTGTGTGTCACCAATGACCAGAAGGACTTTAAGCTGAAAAAGTGTGTGTCACCAATGGCCAGAAGGACTTTAAGGTGAAGAAGTGTGTCACCAATGACATTGGAACGTGAAGAAGTTTAGAGGGTTCAATAAAATTTAAGCTGAAGAAGTGTGTGTCACCAATGACCAGAAAGACTTTAACCTGAAGAAGTGTATGTTACCAATGACCAGAAGGTGAAGAAGTTTGGGGGCATTGAACTTTAAGCTGAAGAATTGTGTGTCACCAATAACCAGAAGGACTTTAAGCTGAAGAAGTGTGTCACCAATGACATTGGAAGGTGAAAAAGTTTGGGAGGTTCAATGAACTCTAAGCTGAAGAACTGTGTGTCACCAATGACCAGAAAGACTTTAAGCTGAAGAAGTGTGTGTCACCAATGACCAGAAGGACTTTAAGCTGAAGAAGTGTATGTCACCAATGACCAGTAGCACTTTAAGCTGAAGAACTGTGTGACCAATGACCAGAAGGTGAAGAAGTTTGGGGGCATTGAACTTTAAGCTGAAGAATTGTGTGTCACCAATGACCAGAAGGACGTTAAGCTGAAGAAGTGCATGTCACCAATGACCAGAAGAACTTTAAGCTGAAGAAGTGTGTGACCAATGACCAGAAGGTGAAGAAGTTTGGGGGCATTGAGTTTTAAGCTGAAGAATTGTGTGTCACCAATTACCGGAAATACTTTAAGTTGAAGAAGTGTATGTGACCAATGATCAAAAGTACTTTAAGCTGAAGAACTGTGTGACCAATGACCAGAAGGTGAAGAAGTTTGTGGTCATTAAAATTTAAGCTGAAGAATTGTGTGTCACCAATGACCAGAAGGACTTTAAGCTGAAGAAGTGTGTGTCACCAATGACCAGAAAGACTTTCAGCTGAAGAAGTGTGTCACCCATGACATTGGAAGGTGAATAAGTTTGGGAGGTTCAATTAACTTTAAACTGTAGAAGTGTGTGTCACCAAAGACCAGAAAGACTTTAAGCTGAAGAAGTGTATGTCACCAATGACCAGAAGGACTTTAAGGTGAAGAAGTGTATCTCCATTGACATGGAAGGTGAATAAGTTTGGAGGGATCAATAAACATTAAGCTGAAGAAGTGTGTCTCACCAATGACCAGAAAGATTTTAAGCTGAAGAAGTGTATGTCACCAACTACCAGAAGGACTTTAAGCTGAAAAAGTGTGTGTCACCAATGACCAGAAGGACTTTAAACTGAAGAAGTGTGTCACCAATGACATTAGAAGGTGAAGAAGTTTGGGGGGTTCAATGAACTTTAAGCTGAAGAAGTGTGTGTCACCAATGACCAGAATGACCTTAAGCTGAAGAAGTGTGTGTCACCAATGACCAGAAGGACCTTAAGCTGAAAAAGTGTGTAACTAATGACATTGGAAAATGAAAAAGTTTGGGTAGTTCAATGAACTTTAAACTCTAGAAGTGTGTGTCACCAAAGACCAGAAAGACTTTAAGCTGAAGAAGTGTATGTCACCAATGACCAGAAGGACTTTAAACTTAAGAAGTGTGTCACCAATGACATTGGAAGGTGAAGAAGTTTGGGGGGTTCAGTGAACTTTAAGCTGAAGAAGATGCTTTAAGCTTTAATTGTCAACAGACGCTTTCCGAAAATGTATATACCCTAAGATCAGCTTTGCAGATCCAGTAATTTCACAATTTCACGAATTGGAAATAAAGGACAGAGTAAATCTAGTTCTAAGAGATAGTTAAAGATTTAGAGATCGTATTAAATGCATGGAAAAAATATTACAACCTATACTTTTAAATCATCTCCAAAATCAAAAACTGCAAACAAAATATCTCATAGTTGATGTTCAAGGTTTTCGGACGCCTGAATTTTCACCCAAAGAACAGGTATTGATTTATAACACAGGATAAACACGTACATCTTATGTGTTTTAATCGGAAATTTCTTATCATAAACTGGATCTAAAGTGTAAAACACAAGTCCGATGGCTTAAACATAATCACCACTGTTTACCCTACAATTCTGGTTTTATGGAATTAGGTATGTTACCCATTATTTTAAAACAGTGGCCTGCTGATATTGTTTATACAAAAGGACTTGAAAAATCGAATTATTTAAAACTGTACTATAATAATATTGTAATTGAAAAAAAAATTAAAATTGTAAAAATTTGTGTAAAACATTTAGACCCGTATCTATAGTCCGTACTTGAGCTACACTCAAGTCGTATATTTGGTTGCGTTTGGTGCATGAACGTTTATAAAAAGTACGCAACCAAACACGACTTGAGTCGTATTTAAGTACGGAATATAGATACGGGACTTAATATTTGCGATGCTTATTCCTGAAACTCTTGTATTTGTAGCATAAATAATGTTAATATTTTATTAAAGTATATAATTTCATTAAAAAAAAATCATATGTTATTTATTGTAATAATGGTAAAAGAATTAATAAATATTAGTTTTATTTTCTCTCCTCAAGCCTTGACCAGCCAAGCCTTGACCAACCCAATGGAGATTAGTGTTAGTTAGATTTTTTTTACCGTGCAAAAGGAGCGCCTCAGTGACAAGACTAAGCTCGACGAGAGAGAGCTGACTTTTTTAAAGACAACTCACCTTTTTTTCTGCGCAAAACTTCTGGTCATCGACGACACTTCTGCATTTTGTGCAACCTTCTGGTCATTGTAGACATTTTCGACGACGATGATGACGACCTTCTGGTCATTGATGAAACTGCTTCGGCTTCTTGTCATTGGTGACACACTTCTTCAGCTTAACGTTCATTGAACCCCCCAAACTTCTTCACCTTCCAATGTCATTGGTGACACACTTCTTCAGCTTAAAGTCCTTCTGGTCATTGGTGACATACATTTCTTCAGTTTAAAGTCCTTCTGGTCATTGGTGACCCACACTTCTTCAGTTTAAAGTTCATTGAACCCCCCAAACTTCTTCACCTTCCAATGTCATTGGTGACACTCTTCTTCAGCTTATAGTCCTTCTGGCTATTGGTGACACACATCTCTTCAGCTTAAAGTTCATTGCCCCTTAACTTCTTCACCTTCTGGTCATTGGTGACAGACTTCTTCAGCTTAAAGCCCTTCTGGTCATTGGTGACATACATTTCTTCAGCCTAAGGTCCTTCTGGTCATTGGTGTACACACAGTTCTTCAGCTTAAAGTTCATTGAACCCCCCAAACTCCTTCACCTTCCAATGTCATTGGTGACACACCTTCAGCTTAAAGTCCTTCTGACATTGGTGACACACATCTCTTCAGCTTAAAGTTCATTGATCCCCAAACTTCTTCACCTTCCAATGCCATTGGTGACATACTTCTTCAGCTTAAAGTCCTTCTGGCCATTGGTGACACACATCTCTTCATCTTAAAGTTCATTGATCCCTAAACTTCTTCACCTTCTGGTCATTGGTGACAGACTTCTGCAGCTTTATGTCCTTCTGGGCATTGGTGACACACACTTCTTCGGCTTAATGTCCTTATGGTCATTGGTAGCTAACCCAAAGAACTCAATTATACGAGGGCAGTCATGGTCTCTCCTGATTGACACGCCATCCACATCGAAATATATTGGGGCATCTGAAAAGTGTCACGTCAGCCCGCTAGTATTACTACTTGTCTGCCAGTAGGCGTTTCTCCTGAATTCCATATTTTGTTTAATATGCTTGTGAAAAGTTTTATACCTTCTTCTCGCATGTATTTCAACTGTTCATTTTTATTTTGTCTATTCCTGGTGCTTTGTCAAATTTTAATTTCCCTATAGCTGTTCTAACTTTTTCTATGCCCATTTCTTGTTCTTCCTCGTTGTCTTGTTTGTCTCTCTTATTGTTATTGTTTTCTATTGTTTTTTCTGTATTCAGTGTATCTTTTGTTTTGTCATCTTTGTCCAGTAAACCTTCAAAGTATTGTTTCTATCTTTCGTCTATTTCTGCTACCTTTGTTAGTATGTTTCCCTTCTCATTCTCTATTTGGCGTAGTTTTATCGTTTTGTCTTTCTTATTTTTTCTGATAATGTTGTAGAATAGCTTCTGGTTTTATTTTTTCATTGTTTCATTATGTTTGACTCTATTTCTTTGTTCTTTGTACCTGCCATAGACTTGTGCTGTTTTCTTATGTAGATATTTTTTCCATAGTTGCTTATTGGTTATAACTTCTTTTTGTATCTTTTCTGTTCAGCTTGTCCACTATCTTTGCAGTTAAATAGGTCGCGCACTGACCTTTCTCCTCTATTTACTTCTTCAGTGCATCCAAAGTTTTCGTAGTCAGTAAAAATGATTTCGTTGCGATGCATTTTGTATCGCAAAACTTTTCACAAGACATCGAACGCGCCTGCCGCAAAATAGTTAATTACTACCCGAAACGCGCTCATTATCTCCAGTTATTAATAATAACTCCGTTTCGGAGTTCCATTAGTTTTAATGTCGAAAGTTCGCCCCCGTTTAATACCGCATTTCCTATAAGCCGCCCCGTCCCGACTGCAGCGCTTGGAATAAGAAAGAAAAAACACGACACAGCCGTAAATCCGGCCGAACCATATTCTATATTTACGGTCGAATTAACGATTTTTCTTAATTAGTGGCGTGCGTGTCCGCGCGTTAGGTTCAATTTGGCGGCCGACGCCGCTCCGGGGGCGGCTGGTCGGGGGCGGCGGTTCCTCGGGGGCACGGCGCTGCCCCTGGACATGCAATAACACGATCCGTCAAAGGTTCCGTTTAACGTTTCGACGGTATTCTTGACGGATATCGGCGAACGCATCGGATCCGAAGTGCAGATTAGATCGGGAGGGGGCCCCGGACATCGATTTTACGCCCCCCACGGTCGTCGGCCGGCAGACGTGGGGGCCGCGCCGCCCCCCGCGCCGTACGAAGACGTAATTATCGCGTGCGTACATGCACGCCGGCGTAAAAACGATTTTATTCGGTGATTTAATAATTTCGGGAGTTGCATGAGCCGTAATAATCGAGTTTAACACCACTAAACATCGACACAAACATTTCAAACCGTATAACGTGCTATCCAAAAAATGTGCCTTCCATGTTTACTGCATTATTAACTAGGACAATAAAATAACACACTCATAACAGTTAATGCAAGGTCCAAACTTGACCTAACTTGCTGCTGCAGTATTAGATAAATTTGCACAAGCACCTTTGCAAAGTTCGATTTTTAACTTGATTTAGAACTCACGAACTCATAAAAATGGGAAGGAAGATTTCGAAAGAATCGTGTTCATTTCACGGTGCAACTCGTAGGAAGACATGAAAAACAACTATAGACAATGGTTCTGAATTTTTTTTTAAATATTTATATATATATATATGAATCAAAATCCATTTTCATAAGAGAAAAAAACAATGTTTGCTTTCTTCTGAAATATTAACCTGCCTAACATTTATGTACCTACTGGTGTGAAGCAGACATCGTTAGTCCTTCGAGTTTCATTGCGGAAAAACACTTCTATTTTCACAACGGTGGAGGTCTCAATAAAATGCCTACTAATAAGCTATTGATCTGGGCGAATAGTGATCGACAAAAGGGCGCAGCCAGTCAGCCGTACTTAGCGTACCTGAGCGGCAGCCGCAGACATCAAACCGGAATCAAAAGAGCAACCCTTTGGAGCTGGCAGCGAGAAAAGTGCTCGCGTGCATGTGCACGGGCCTCAATTAATTTCTTCCGTATCAAATGGTCTCAATACCTTTAGAAATTGATTTCCAGCGTTTTTAATTACAGACATTCGCAGGAATCGCTCACCGCCGCCGGCGGAAACATCAAAGGGCGCGCCTCGGGGGCGGCGGAGGGAGGCGAGTAATAATAAACGGCGGCTGCACCGCCACGCAAAAAGGCGATCAAAAATTGATTGCGCCGTGTTCTACGGTGCCCTCGGTAATATAAAGTCTGTACGATATTGTAAATTGATACAAATTGAAGACCATCTAATACGCTTCGGGTCGATTTTAGTAATAATCTTCACGGCGTTTTGTTGAAATTTAGTTATTTTACTTAGGCTCTGTATGAAGATAGACTGTTACTTGTGCAGTTACGTTCTAATTTTTTTTTCTGTAGAAAATTTTCACAAACGTGAACTATTAATGAAAAATAATCGTGGTACAATTTCTTCACTATATTTATTTGTGACTACATGCACATTTTGGTCACAACGTTGTACATTGATGTACATTGATGTACATTAGGATGTACATATTGATGTACATTAATGTGCATTGTACATAGATGTACATTTAGTCACAACTAAATATAATGAAGAAAATGTACCACGATTATTTTTCATTAACAATTTTCTTCACGTGCTCAAGAAACATTTATTAAAAACTATTAAATTGGAAAATTGGAAATGTACATTTGGGAATTATATCTGCGGACGTCTGAAAACAGGTTTCAACATATTCAATTTTTTTTTAAATCAAGAAGTAACTGTTGCATATTAAGTGTTTGTTTTCCTTCTGAATTTACGTTATTTGAAATATAACCTTTTATGTCAGCAGTATTTTACGTAAATAATTAACAAGTGAACAAAAATATATTTCTAATTATTCATTAACAATTAACACATTATTAAAGTAGGTTGCGTTCTCGTGGTTATATAGGCAGACCTATTTGCACAAAATCGTACTACAAGATCGATGATTTTAGTGCCGATTAGTATCGAGTGTGGCAGAGGGGTTAGAGAGTCAGCCTTGCACGCATCAGTAAAAATCACTAAAAAGCCGTGTAAAAATCCTCGTCACTATGAACTCCTGGATATAATATTATGTTATATAGACAATCCTAGTTTCACAATGAGGCCACAAAAATGCCCCAGGACAGACAGGTGTGAAGAGCAACCTGTCCAATTGGCTCAGGCATAGTGCCACCTAACCCTCACGAATGGTATAAGGACCGAAGACAGATATTTTCACAAAATCGTACAATAATCGAATATTTTAGTGCCGATTAGTGTCGAGTGTAGCAGAGAGGCTGCAGAATCGGGACCATACAGAGAAAACAATTAAATTCCCTACAGCCAGTGAACTAAAAAAAAATATCGCGAGAAACTGCATATATTATGTTATATAGGCAGTCCAATTTACACTAAATAATAATAATATATAACATACAATAATATACCGATAATAATATATTATTTTAGAACCGATTACGACTCGCTGTTGGTTTCTCATACTTAACAAATAACTGAAAAACAAGTTGTATTGACGGTGCGGGCATCGTAAAAAAAAATACGTCAAACTCCCTGCTGCAAAAATACTACAAACTTCCTATTGCAAGTGATCTTAACAAAACTAAACTTCACGAAAAACTGCAGTCGGATGTTATATTATGTTATGTAGGCCGTCCAATTTGCACAATGTCGTACAATAATAGAGTGTTTTAGAACCGATTATGCTTACTGTTGATTTATCATACTTAACTGACGATTGAAAAACAAGTTGAATAATTGATAATGAGGGCATCGTACAGAAAAGGAATAAAAACTTCAAACTCACCGCTGCCAGTGATCTTAAAAATATTTAATTTCAGGAAAAACTGCAGTCGAATGTTATATTATGTTATGAAGGTGGTCCAATTTGTACAATATCGTACAATAATAGATTGTATTAGAACCGATTACTACTTACTATTGATTTCTCTTACTTAACTGACGATTGAAAAACATGTTGTATTGATGTCGTACCAAAAAACAATAAGAACTACTAACTTCCTTCTGCCAGTGATCTTACAAAAAAAAAAATTTACGAAATATTACAGTCGAATGTTATATTATGTTATGTAGGCAGTCCAATTTGCACAATGTCGTACAATAGTAGATTTTTTTAGTTGTTGTAGTTACTTTACCAATGGTATCTCAAAACCTACTGTATCAATATTATTATTATTTATAACTGACATTAACTGATATACTGTCTTTTAACGTATTTAGTTATATAATCTTCCAATATACCATTCTGACTATATTTGACTAAAATTGTAATTATGTGTTTTCCAGCAATATCGTCAGATATTGACGTGACTTCATTAGCGATATTTAAAAAATTGCATATCAATATTAATATTGATATTGATAGTGTTATTTTTTTGATATATTGTTACTTATAATATGTATTTGACGTATTATTCAATGGATAATTCTCGACATTACCCGTTGTAAGGTAATCATTATTTAATAACCATTTATTTAATCATTGAAAATCATAAAGCAAGAAGTGAAAATTTAAGTACAAAAAGCCAAAAACCTTCAAAATTGTTATAATAATTTAAAATTTGCTCATTTGAGCATTGTTTAGGGTAGGTCCTACTGTTTTCTTAAACAAAATTGCCCTAGTAAGTAAAATTTTTTAAACTTTTGTATTTTGGGTTGACTAAAATTAGTTATGACTTAAAGCATCATCAAAACTCAGATTTTTCATTAATAATCATTGTAAATCATGAAATAAGAAGTGAAAATTTATATAAAAAACACAAAAACCTTAAAACATTTTAAAATTATTTAAAATTGCTCATTTGAGTTTTCTTTAGGGTAGGTACCTGCTGTTTTTTTAAACAAAATAGCCCTAGTAAGTAAAATTTTGAAAACTTTTGTATTTTGGATTGACTAAAATTAGTTATGATTTAGAACATCTAAAAACAAAAGTAGTGAAAGTATCAGTCTTTCATCGGCAATCATTAGGAATCATAAATATTTGAAGGGTACAGACTCCATTAGTTTAAAACTCAGATTTTCATTAATAATCATTGTAAATAATGAAATAAGAAGTGAAAATTGATCTAAAAAAGAGCAAAACCTTAAAATTTTTGAAAACGAATTTAAAATTTGCGGATTTGTGCAATTTTTAGGGTAGGTACCTATTGTTTTCTTAAACAAAATATCCCTAGTAAGTAAAGTTTTGAAAACTTTTGTATTTTGATTTGACTAAATTAGTTATGATTTAGATTTTAGAGCATCATCAAAACTCAGATTTTAATTAATAATCATTGTAAATCATGAAATAAGAAGTGAAAATTTATCTAAAAAGACAAAAACATTCAAATTTTTTTAAATAATTTTAAATTTGCTCATTTGAGAAATTTTTGGGGAGGTACCTGCTGTTTTTTTAAACAAAATAGCCCTAGTAAGTAAAATTTTGAAAACTTTTGTATTTTGGATTAACTAAAATTAGTTATGATTTAGAGCATCAAAGAAAAAAGTAGTGAAAGTACGAGTCTTTCATCAGCAATCATTGGAAATTATAAATATTTGAAGGGAACAGACTCTATTAGTTAAAGACTCAGATTTTCATTAATAATCATTGTAAATCATGAAATAAGAAGTGAAAATTTATCTAAAAAAGGCAAAACCTTAAAATTTTTGAATAATAATTTAAAATTTGCAAATTTGAGCATATTTTAGGGTAGGTACCTGCTCTTTTTTAACAAAATTGTCCTCAATGGGAAAATTCTGAAAACGTTTGGATTTTGGATTGACTAAGATTAGTCATAAGTTAGAGCATCTAATAAAAAGTAGTGAAAGTATCAGTCTTTCATCAGCAATCATTGGGAATCATAAATATTTGCTGGGCACAGACTCTATTAGTTAAAAACTCAGATTTTCATTAATAATTACTGTAAATCATGAAATAAGAAGCGAAAATTTATCTAAAAAAGGCAAAAACCTTCAAATTCTTGAATAATAATTTAAAATTTGCAAATTTAAGCATTTATTAGGGCAGGTACCTGCTGTTTTTTTAACAAAATTGTCCTCAATAGGAAAATTCTGATAACATTTGGATTTTGGATTGACTAACATTACTCATGAGTTTGAGCATCCAATGTGACAGTACAGTTATTAAAAACAATGATATCTTTCAGCAAGTTTCAGGACTGTGCACTTCTACTAAGAATCAAGGACTAAGGAATAATATGGTCATGAGTTAGGGCATCCAATAAAAAGTAGTGAAAGTATCAGTCTTTCCTCAGCAATCATTGGGAATCTTATATATATATATATATATATGTGAAGGGTACCGACTCTATTAGTTAAAGACTCAGATTTTCATTAATATTCATTGTAAATCGTGAAATAAGAAGTAAAAATTAATCTAAAAAAGGCAAAAACCTTCAAATTCTTGAATAATAATTTAAAATTTGCAAATTTTAGCATTTTTTTGGGTAGGTACCTGCTGTTTTTTAACAAAATTGTCCTCAATAGGAAAATTCTGAAAACGTTTGGATTTTGGATTGACTAACATTATTTATGAGTTAAAGCATCGAATAAAAAGTAGTGAAAGTATCAGTCTTCATCAGCAATCATTGGAAATCATAACTATTTGAAGGATATAAACTATATTAGGTAAAAACTCAGATTTTCATTAATAATCATTGAAAATCATGAAATAAGAAGTGAAAATTTATCTAAAAAAGACAGAAACTTTCAAATTTTCGAAAAATAATATAAAAGCGGGTAACTCACAATATCAGTAACTTGCATAAGACTCGTACTCTTACTCAAATAAGTATAATTATAAATGCTCAAAAAAACTTATGATGGGGTATATTCTTATGTTCCCACATTCTGAAATAACAGTATTCTTAATAATGTTGTGAATTTTCAGTGTATCAGGGACACAAAAACTGAAAAAAATAGATGTTTGATGAATATTACAGAATGTATTGTTACTTTTTACAGTTTAGCTTTAAGTTCTGGAAAAACTAAGGACGGGGTATATTCTGCTTTTTACATTTTTTGAAATATTGAAGCATTCTTAATCATTCTGTTAAATTTGATCTCAAAAAGATTACAAAAACTGAATTTCAGATTGATTTTTAGTAAAAGTGTTCGTTAAAAGTGCACGTTCACACTCGCATCGCATAGCATAGTGGGCAGTGTGACCATACACTTACTAAAAACAATGATATCTTACTTGGGAATTTGCCAATAACGTTTTTACAGCATCGCATCACATCGCATAGCATCGCATCGCATCGCATAGCATCGCATCGCATCGCATTAGTGTGAACGTACGCTAAGTTTCAGGACTGTGCACTTCTACCAAGAATCAAGGACTAAGGAATAATATGGACTTTATATCTTCTATCAATAAACATTCACATACTCCTTCTCTACTGAAATTTTAAGGATATCATTTTGATATCCTTAATCAATATTAATAGAGAATTCGTCTATTCTATCAAGTATATTTTATATTTTATATTTCAAGAATCCTGGGTACCTTATTCCTTTTATGAAAAATCGAGAGTTTAGTCACTTTTAGCAGGAGTGATGTAATGTTTTGTCTGTCTATCTGTCTTTCTGCCTGTTTGTCTGCCTATATGTCTATCTGTCTGCCTGTATGTATGTATGTTTGGTAGATCTGTTTGCCTGTATATGTGTCTATGTGTCTATATGTGACCTCTTAGCACAGACGGTTTGCTAGATCAAGTCATATTTATACAAGAGCAAAAAATGTTTTAAATAAAATTTCAGTTGCATGTTTTTTCAAATTTTAACTTTTCATGAACTCATTTCATTTCACATGCATTGGTAAATTGTATTAAACATGAGTTCTAGGAACATATTTGAAAAGTCAAGTAACACATGTGAGATATATTTTCTTCGCTATCGTCGATTTGCGAACAAAAATATTCCCTGGGAAACACTGGGGGCTCTTGAGCCTGATTGAAGATGCTATCTCGCGTCGATGGATTGACAAATCCGCTTTGCATGAGGCGAGATAAGGAGGCGGCCAATTTCGTCCTGGCCGACATCGATCACCCCGAAGAGATTTTTCCCGTCCCTCGCACCGGCAGGCGGCCGCCCGCCTCTAATAAACTCTGATAACCAATTAATTACATAATCTGATCCTGTATCAACCCTTTAGATCCTTAATACACCTCTTACACGCTATATATCAGGAGGAGGACGCGCGGCCCGGTAATACCGGGATATTCAGGAGGTCCACAAGGATTACTGTCTTATTGGATCCTGTAGGGTCACTTCGTTCACGAACCAAACTAATCCTACGCTTGATAAAGGACGAACCGATGTGTTGGACATAATAAGATATCTATAGCTCGGTTTGTATTACTGCGGCAATAGCATTAAAGAGGAATGTCCACCCACACCTACGATCTAATTTAATCGGGCGTTAATCAACTCGATACGAATTTCCTTTAAATCACTGCCACACATACCTAATGCTATTTCATTATTAACTAGCAGCTACAACAATCACAGCGTCTAGTTGATAATTATCAAAATTTAGTTGCAAAATGTTGCACTTTCAATTATAATTTATAGTAAAAAGGAATTTTGTAAAATAAAAATTCTTACTCTTTCACATGATTTTTGTTCTCTTTGGGAGGGACAATGTCTACAAGGCTTGCAACATAAACTTTTCTCTGTGGCCAATTCATCTGACGCCAAAAAATATTGAAAATATTTTATCGATTTTCATCAGTAAACATTCCACATTTAAATTTTGTCTCGTTTACAATTATACATCAAACTTTCATTTTATGAGCTGCTCTGTCTTTGTTTGCGATCTCTCATATTTTCAACTGTAACCGTCTATATCTCGCATATTTCCAACTGTGACTCAAAATTTATTATACGTTCAACTGTAACTATCAAAATTTGTCATATTTTGAACTGTGACTCTCAATATTTTCCATAATTTCAATTGCAACTGTCTAAATTTCTTATATTTTGCCAAATCGAATGATTGCCAAATTGATTGCCAAATCTATGAAGTTTTTATCATCAGCTGTGAAAATCTCTAAAATTAAAAATTCAAGTAGTCGAAATCTACTAAATGTTAAAATATGTCACTATTTCTGCAATAACTGGCAAAATATTTCTATTTTTAAGACATATGGTTAAATACGTCTAATGAAAGCTTGGGCAGCGAACATCAGATCTATTTTCATCTGTAACTGTCAAAATTATTCGTATTTGCAAGTGTAACTGTTAAAACTTGTCAATATTTTCAACTGTAAGTAGACATATTTGTCATATTTTCAAGTGAAACTGTCTAAATCTCTCAAATGTACAACTCTAACCGTCTATATCGCGTATATTTCCAACTGTGACTGTCAAAATTTATTATACGTTTAACTGTAACTATCAATATTTGTCATATTTGATCTATGACTCTCAATATTTTAAATAATTTCAACTGCAACTGTCTAAATTTGTCATATTTTCAACTGTAACTGCCAAATCTATGAAATATTTATCATCAGCTGTGAAAATATCTAAAATTTCAAATTGCTATCGTCGAAACGACTAAATTTTACAACTGAACTTTTCGAACCTGTTAAATTTTTATATAAAACGTGTCCATGTTTGTTAAATATTCACTAGGAATCACAAAATTCTGTCAGTATTTATAACAATAACTGCTTAAATAAATGAAAAACATTGAAAACCTGCCAAACTTCGAGTGTTTCTGTCAAATTTTTCAAATACAACTTTCAAGCACTCTCAAAATTTTAGTTTCGACTTTAAAATTTTGTCATATTTTCAACTGTAACTGTAAAAATTTGTCATATTTTCAATTGTAGGCATTTTTATTTCTCATATTTTAAACTGTAACTTCCAAATCTATAAATTTTTCATCTTTGTCTGTGAAAATCTCTAAAATTACAAATACCAATACTTGAAATCTGTCAATTGTGAAAATATGTCACTCTTCCTACTAAAACTATCAAAATATGTCAATATTTTAACTACAACTAGTCAAACATGTCTAATCGAAGCTTCGGCAGTGAACATAAAACCAATTTTTAACTGTAATTGTCAAAATTTGTCATATTTGCAACTGTAACTGTTAAAACTTGACAAAATTTTCAACTGTGTTGAACTTTTCGAACCTATTAAATTTTTATATGAAACGTGCCCATGTTTGTTAAATATTCACTAGGAATCACAAAATTCTGTCAATATTTATAACAATAACTGTTTATATAAATGAAAAACTGCTGCATTGAAACCCTTTGAAACTTGCAAGTGTTACTGTCAAATGCAACTTTCAAACACTGTCAAAATTTTAGTTTCGGCTGTAAAATGTTGTCTTATTTTCAATTGTAACCGCAAAAATTTGTCATATTTTCAACTGTAGGCATTTTTATTTCTCATATTTTAAACTGTAACTTCCAAATCTATGAATTTTTCATCATTGTCTGTGAAAATCTCCAAAATTACAAATTCCAATAGTTGAAATTTGTTAATTGTTAAAATATGTCACTCGTCCAACTAAAACTGCCAAAATATGTCAATATTTTAACTACAACTGGTCAAATATGTCTAATCAAAGATTCGACAGTGAACATCAAACCAATTTTCAACTATAATTGTCAAAATTTGTCATATTTGCAACTGTAACTGTTAAAACTTGACAAAACTTTCAACTGTGTTGAACTTTTCGAACCTGTTAAATTTTTATATGAAACGTGCCCATGTTTGTTAAATATTCACTAGAAATAACAGAATTCTGTCAATATTTATAACATTAACTGCTGAAATAAATGAAAAACTGCAGCATTGAAAACCTGCCAAACTTCGAGTGTTTCTGTCAAATTTTTCAAATACAACTTTCAAGCACTTTCAAAATTTTAGTTTCGACTGTAAAATTTTGTCATATTTTCAAACTGTAACTGTAAAAATTTGTCATATTTTCAACTGTAGGCATTTTTATTTCTCATATTTTAAACGTAACTTCCGAATCTATAAATTTTTCATCTTTGTCTGTGAAAATCTCTAAAATTACAAATACCAATAGTTGAAATCTGTTAATTGTGAAAATATGTCACTCTTCCTACTAAAACTGTCAAAATATGTCAATATTTTAACTACAACTGGTCAAATATGTCTAATCAAAGCTTCGGCAGTGAACATGAAACCAAATTTCAACTGTAATTGTCAAAATTTGTCATATTTGCAACTGTAACTGTTAAAACTTGACAAAAATTTCAACTGTGTTAAACTTTTCGAACCTGTTAAATTTTTATATAAAACGTGTCCATGTGTGTTAAATATTCACTAGGAATAACAGAATTCTGTCAATATTTATAATAATAACTGTTTAAATAAATGAAAAACTACAGCATTGAAAACCTGTCAAACTTGCAAGTGTTTCTGTCAAATTTTTCATATGCAACTTTCAAGCACTGTCAAAATTTTAGTTTCGGCTGTAAAATGTTGTCATATTTTCAAGTGCAACTGTCTAAATTTCTCGTAGTTTCAACTGTAACCGTCTATATCTCAGTTTTCACATATATTAACATATTAAAATGTTATCACATATCAAACATTCCAATTTTTGTACCTCGCGCACTGTTTTCCAATTACATCTAACTTTCATTTTACGAGCTGCTCTGTCTTTGTTTTCGATCCATTTTCCGGTTTCATTTTTAGTTAGTCATTTAAAATCATAACTTTTTTCTCTATTAAACTTTTTTTTTCCTAGTCCAGGAGATGATGTCAGGCTCGCATTTCCTCCCCCTCTTACAACTTTCTTTGTCATCTAAAGTTTCCACTACATCTAGATTTCCTTCTTCTTTATTCATATCTTAATTCATATCTTCGTTCGCTTCTCCGTTCATATTAGCTTCATTTTCAAATTCGTCTGGAACACTTGAATCATGGTTACTTGGTTCGTAGAGTTTAGCACCTTTATTTTCATCTTCTTCACACATTCCTTACTCATTATTTTCCTTAGCTTCTGTACGATTGACATCCACAGCAGGATTAAAAATTAAATAATATCCAGTCTCACTTCGATTTGACATATTACCACACACTAGTTCTTCAATCAACAAGAACATGAATAATTAATAACACAGAATTAAATTTTACAAAATCTATTCATTTAAAAGATTTCTCAACCAACACATCAGTAGATATGATATGAACACATCAGTAGATATGATGTGTTGGTAGTATCATACACCAAGCTGCTTCCTACGCTGTCATGTGAAAGTACATGAGCGGCTATTTCCATTTATTTTTCTAATTCAGTCACAATTTCTTGTAGCTCTCTACAGGAACACGATCCTCTTGGAATGCTGCATGGTTTTTCGATTTTTTTTGTAGCCAGGGAAACAAAATACTCTCCTCTAGAGGTAATGTTAACCTTTAACAACGTAATAATATGTAGAAAGCAGACTGATTGATATCTAACTAATTAATTTTTTTTATCATCTTCATGAATTAATAATAATTAAATGCGATTTTTAAAAACTCTTAACTCTTATATGCCTAAAAATAACCAATACTTTTATATCAAAACCTTCTAAGTCAATTGAATAGAATTGGCCCTAAAATAAAACACAATTTAATGGTTGGTGAAAACTGTGTAGTATCTCGAACCCACAGCTCTATATTAGTTGTTGAAAGCTGCAATTGTATTTTATATGTTCACTTCACTGTTGTGTAACCCAGGCCACCTGATGAATATATTTATACCTGAAAACGAGAGATCTTAGGTGAATAAAACATGTATTCAGAGTTATACATTTTCTTTTTTATTCATCAAAAAAATGCAAATAAATCTATATGACATATTAAAATTTTAATAACAATCAATACACAACAAACAACGATATAATTCAATATTAATGATTTTTTAATAATGAATGATAATATTTGATACTAAAGTATAATTGAAAATATGTGTATCTTTGATGGTTTATTTTACAACTTCTTTAACATAAGGAAACCAATTCTACTAATAATTTCGACAGAAGGAAAATTATTTAATTAAGTTGTCATTCTTTTATCTTTATTCTCATTTCTTTATTAAAATTATAATTTTTAATGACATATCTTTTAAAATTAGATGGTATCTTCCCCAATTCAGAGGGAAATCACGACTGAAGGTTCCAATACCATTTTTCAACTATGAATTTTCCCAATTCAGCCGAAAGTCACGACCAAAGGTTCCATTCAAATTTGTTTTAAACTCTAATAGTATTTCTGAATTTAATTTCAATGTAAATTTCTTTTCATATTGTTTTAATAACAATATGGTATCTTTCCCAATTCGGCCGGAAGTCACGACCGAACGTTCCATTTAATTTTGTTTTAAACGTTAATAATATTTCTCACCATTTATTTTCAATTTAAATTTTTTTTTCATATCTTTTTAATAACAATATGGTATCTTTCCCAATTCAGCCGGAAGTCACGACTGAAAGTTCCAATACTATTTTTCAAATATGAATTTTTCCAATTCAGCCGAAAATCACGACCGAAGGTTAAATTCAAATGTGTTTTCAATGCGAGAGATATTAATTTTTATTCCCTTCTTTTGTTTTATTTCAATATATTTTTTGATTTAGTGGAAAATTTGAAATTTGTCACTGACTTGTCGTTTATATTAATTTATTATTTTGTTTTATTTGATATGAAATGTTGAATTTCCTTGAAAACGCTATTTGGTTGCTCCAGTCCAAAACCCTGTATACTAGTGTTATAAAAATTTTTTTTTTTGTAGAATTTGGCATTTATAGTATTTTGAAAACGGAAATAGTTATTATTGTAAGGTTGATGAATCTTTGTTGCGTAAATAAACATTTATAGAATATACATCTGTGCTCTATTAATTTGGTTACTTTTTATGTGATTTCTCTCGCATCATTTGCTTTGAAATATTGAGTTAAAAATGAAATAATCGTCCCCTTCGATCTGGAAACGAAAATAATTGAGTGCACATGCCGCAAACGCCGCCGATAAAAGCGTACACGAGACACCCGAGAAGAGTCCACACGAAGAAAAAAAAAAGGAAGACGAGACATGCACGCTCCGGAGAAAGTCTGTTGTGGTAGGTCATCTCTTAAAATAGAAGCCGTGAATGGAATGGTGGCGAGCTAATTGTTTGTAAACAGAGTGCGATCAATTGGTTTCGATTAATTTAAATACGCCGGATGATGTCACCGCTTGGATGCGAGCGATCGTCGCCTCCGCCGATGGAAATTAGGCGCCCGGCGTCGCGGGGGCGGCCGAGGGTGGAGCCCTGAGCCCCCCTCAGGGGGGCGCGCTTCCAGAGGAAATGAAGCAACAAACTTACAAATGGCCCGGAACGGCATTAAACAGCGGCCGATCCGGAATGCTCAGCGCCGATCTGTTTTTGGTTTACCGACCGAATCAACGGAACGGCGCTCCCACCCCCCGGGGGCCGCTCTAATGGGGAATTATAGGCAGAGGCGCCCGTCGAGTCTGTATTGGATTAAAGACGCGGATTCATATTCAATCCTGAAGGCCATTATCAGAGCGCAGAACCTCATACTCTGGTCCACAAACTCTGGGCCTCAAACTCTGTTCCTTTGCATTTTTCGAAATTATTCTGATAATTACTTTCCATGGTAATTTTATTGATCATCTGCCGAGCGATTGTGTGGCGCAGAACTTGCGAGACAATATATAAAATGCCAGACAAATAATCCCCATTCCAGATTTGTCGTAGCCAAGCACTTCATGTTTTATGTGCGCTAAATGAGGCCTCGTAAACGCTAATAAATGACATGCATTAGACAGTTTCGGCTCACTAAACAATCGAACGACGGGGGCCCCTTTCATCGCAAGTGCCCTCCACAGCTCGTCGCTCGGCGTCGCAGAAATTTTAATTATCTCCGCGGCGCTTTGGGCCCCCTTGTTTGTCGATGAAAAATTTGGAAACTGTCGCTCCTCACGGGCACGTCGATTAGCCGGAGTGAAGAGGGTGAGTCTCCGGAGGAGGCAATAAAAGGTGGTTAAATGGCGCGAACGGGACTCGTACATTCCGTGGGCGACCGTTTCATCTATTATTCATTGTATTGATTCGCCGGCTTAACAAGATGTTTGCAATTAATTGTCCAACTAACGACACACTCTCGCCATTCCACGGCGCAGATTGAATTGATTCTACTGCCGTGTAGTTTCCAAACTGCCTGTGCGCCTGTGTATACACACAATTTTTTTTGTACGATGAGCGTGATCCCCGAATATTCATTACATATTTACACGTCATTCATTATCACGGAAAAGGCCTATTTAGGTTCGCGCCGGCGGCGAAAGTTTCGCGATAATTCCCAATACAAAACGAAGGAACTGAAATTAACCGATGAGGCAATTTATCCAGGAGGAATTATATTGTATGGTCCCGCTGGTACTGCCGCATTTAAATGCGAGTTCATCCCAATTATGGGATAATTTACGGCCGCCAACTGACACTAACTATTTTATTCAGTCAATTATCATGTCGTAAATATCGGCGAGCACGAACACGTTCGACACACTATCCAACAACCCCCGCAGCAGACTACGGGGTGAATCGAAACGCGAGTGTTACGAGGCACCCTTATTAAACCTTGTAAAAACCCACCTAAAAATTAAGACATTTTAGGGCGTAAAACATACTCGTCGTCAAATTTTTAAAGGAATTATCATCAGGCTTACTATATACAAATCGGGAATGAAATTTTTCAAAATATCCTATAAATAAATTTTTAGGAATTTCAGTGACTAACAGAAAGTTACAGGTTAACTCGGAAAGTTAAACATTTTTTTTTTTTTACATATTAAGGACTTTCTCGTCGTCAAATTTTCAGAGGATATATCTTCAGTCAAACTGTATACAAATTTTAAAGGCATACTATATACAAATCGGGAATAAAATTTTTCAAAATAACCAATAAATAAATTTGCAAGAATTTTTGTGACTAACAGAAAGATACAGGTTAATTCGGAAAGTTAAACATTTGATTAGTTCACATATTAAGGACTTTCTCGTCGTCAAATTTTCAGAGGATATATCTTCAGTCAAACTGTATACAAATCTTCCATAAAATTTTCAAAATTTTAAAGGCTTACTATATACAAATCGGGAATAAAATGTTCAAAATATCCAATAAATAAATATGCAGGAATTTCAGTGACTAACAGAAAGATACAGGTTAACTCGGAAAGTTAAACATTTGATGTTTTCACATATTCAGGACTTTCTCGTCGTCAAATTTTCAGAGGATATATCTTCAGTCAAACTGTATACAAATCTGGCATACAATTTTCAAAATATCGTTTAGATAAATTTTCAGAAATTTCAGTGACTTACAGATTACAATTGGTGAACTCGGAAAGTTATACTGCAAATGTCTAAATTTCACATATTTTCAACTGTAACTGCCAAATCTATGAAGTTTCCATCATCAGCTGTAGAAAACTAAAATTTGAAATACCAATCGTTGAAATCTACCAAATTTGGCAATTGAACACTTAAGTGTTCAACACTTTAACGAGTCTGTTAAATAAATGAAAAGTGACAGCATTGAAAACCTTTCAAACTTAAAATTGTTACTGTCAAGTGTTTTAATTGCAACAGACAGACACTTTGAACATTTTAGTTTCAGCTCTAAAATGTTGTCACATTTTCAACTGAAACTGTCAAAATTTATCATATTTTCAACTGTAGCGTCTATATTTCTTATATTTTCAACTGAAGCGCCTATATTTCTCATATTTTCAACTGTATACGGTCTATAGCTCGCATATTTCCAACTGTGACTGTCAAAATTTATTATACGTTCAACTGTAACTATCAAAATTTATCATATCAATATTTTCCATAATTTCAACTGCAATTGTATGAATTTCTCATATTTTCAACAGTAACTGCCAAATTTATGAAGTTTTTATCATCAGCTGTGAAAATGCCTAAAATTTCAAATTGGTATGGTCGAAATCGACTAAATTTGACAATTTAACTCTTCGAATCTGTTAAATTTTCAAATGAAACGTGTCCATGTTCGTTAAATTTTTAGAGGGAATGACCCAATTGTGTAAATATTTATAACAATAACTGTTTAATAAATAAAAAGTGACAGCATTGAAAACCTGCCTTACTTGTAATTGTTATTGTCAAATTTTTCAATTGCAACTGTCAAACACAGTCAAAATTTTAGTTTCTGCTGTAATATGATGTTATATTTTCAACTGTGACTGTCAATATTTATCATATTTCAACTGTAGGTGTCTATATTTCTCACATTTTCAACTGTAACTGCCAAATCTATGAATTTTTCATCATCATCTGTGAAAATCTCTGAATTTACGAATTTCAAAATTCGAAATCTGTTAAATGTCAAAATATATCACGCTTCCTACAAAACCTGTCAAAATATGTCGATATTTATCGATAATTGGTTAAATATGTCTAATCAAAGCTTCGGATCAAAGCAAACTATAAAATTTTTCCATATTTGCAATTGTATCTATTAAAACTAGTCAACATTTTCAATTGTAAGTGGCCATATATATATATCATACTTTCAAGTGCAACTGTCTAAATTTTTCAAATTTCAACTGTAAACGCCTATATCTCGCATATGTTTAACTGTGACGGTCAAAATTTATTATACTTTCAACTGTAATTAATAATTATCAAACGTTGTCATATTTTGTACTGTGACTATCAGTATTTTACATAATTTCAACTGCAATTGCCTAAATTTCTCATATTTTCTACTATAGCATCTATATTTCTCATATTTTGCCATATTTGCAATTTTATCTATTAAAACTTGTCAATATTTTCAACTGTAACTGCAAAATTTATGAATTTTTCATCATGATCTGCAAAAATCTCTAAAATTACAAATTCCATTAGTCGACATCTACCAAATGTGAATATGTCACTCTACCTACAAAAATTGTGAATAGATATCAGTCTTCCTACAAAAATTGTTAACTATGTCAATTTTTAACCATAACTGGTTAAATATGTCTAATCAAAGCTTCGGCAGTAAACATCAGACCTATTTCAACTGTAACTGTCAAAATTTGTCATATTTGCAACAATACCTATCAAAATTTGGACTGTGACCGTCAATATTTTCCATAATTTCAACTGCAACTGTTTAATATTCTAATATTTTCAACTGTAACTGTCAAATCTATGAAGTTTTTATCAGCTGTGAAAGTCTCTAGAATTTCAAGTTGCTATCGTTGAAATCGACTCAATTTGACAATTGAGCTCTTCGAATCTGATAATTTTTTGTATGAAACGTGTCCAAGTTTATTCAATTTTGACAGGGAATGACCCAATTCTGTCAATATTTATAACAATCACTGTTTACATAAATGAAAAATGACAGCATTGAAAACGTATCAAACTTGCAATTGTTATTGTAAAATGTTTCTAATGCATCTGTCAAAAACTGTCAAAATTTTAGTTTCAGTTAAAAATATGACAACATTACTACAAATATATTTAAATTGTGATACTATACAAATATAGTAGCGCCTATATTTCTCATATTTTCAACTGTAACCATCTATATCTCGCATATTTCCAAGTGTGACTGTCAAAATTTATGATATGTTCAACTAAAACTATCAAAATTTGTCATATTTTAGACTGCGACTGACAATATTTTCCACAATTTCAACTGCAACTGTTTAATATTCTCATCTTGTCAACGGTAACTCCCAAATCTATGAAGTTTTCATCAACAACTGTGAAAATCTCTAATATCATAAATTCAAATAGTCGAAATCTACTAAATGTGAAAATATGACACTCTTTCTACAATAACTGTCAAAATATGTCAATTTTTAACCATAAATGCTCAAATGTGTCTAATAAAACCTTCAGGAGCGAATATGAGAACTATTTTCAACTGTAACTGTCAACATTTTTCATATTTGCAAGTGTAACTGTTAAAACTTCTCAATATTTTCAATAGTAAGTGGCCATATTTGTCATATGTTCAAGTGACTGCCAAATTTATTATATGTTCAAGTGTAACTATCAAAAATTTTTATATTTTGAACTGTGATCGTCAATATTTTCCATAATTTCAATTTAAAGTGTCTAAATTTCTCATATTTAGAACTGTAACTGCCAAATCTATAAAGTTTTTATCACCAGATGCAAAAATCTCTAAAACTTCATATTGTTATCGTCAAAGTCGATAAATTTGACAATTGAACTCTTCGAATCTACTATTTTTTTATATGTAGCGTGTCCATGTTTGGTAAATTTTCACTGGAAATAACCCAATTCTATCAATATTTACAACAATAACCGTTTAAATTAATGTTAAGTAACAACATTGAAAACCTGTCACATTTGCAACTGTTACTGTCAACATCTTCAATTGAAACTGTCTTAAAATTTTAGTTTCAGCTTATAAAATGTCATATTTTCAACTGTAATTGCCACAATTTGACATATTTTCAACTGCAGGCGTTTATATTTCTCATATTTTCAACTGTAACTGCAAAATCTATGAATTTTTCATCATCATCTGTGAAAATCTATAAAATTACAAATTTCAATAATCGAAATCTACCAAATGTGAAAATATGTCACTCGTCCTACAAAAAATGTCAAAATATGTCAATTTTTAACTTGAACTGGTTAAATATGTCCAATCAAAGATTCTGCAGTGAACATTAGACCAATTTTCAATTGTAATTTGTCATATTTGCAACTGTAACTGTTTATACTTGTCAATATTTTCAACTGCAAGTGACCATATTTGTCATATTTTCAAGTGCAACTATCTAAATATCTCATATTTTCAACTGTAACCGTCTATATCTCGCATATTTTCAACTGTGATTTAATATACGTTCAACTGTAACTATCAAAATTTGTCATATTTTGAACTGTGTCAATTATTTCTATAATTTCTACTGCAACTGTGTAAATTTCTCATATTTTCAACTGTAACTGCCAAATCTATGAAGTTTTTATCATCAGCTGTGAAAATTTCTAAAATTTCATATTGCTATGGTCGAAATTGACTAAATTTGGCAATTGAACACTTTGAATTTGTTAAATTTTCTTATTAAACATGTCCATATCTGTTAACTGTTTATTACAATAACTGTTTATATAAATGAAAAGTGACAGCATTGAAAACATGTCAAACTTGCAATTGTTAATGTCAAATATTTCAATTTCAACTGTCAGACACTGTCAGAATTGTAGTTTCAGTTGTCAAAATTTATCATATTTTCAGTTGTAGGCGTCTATATTTCTCATATTTGCAACTCTAACTACCTAATCCATGAATTTGTCATAATCATCTGTGAATATCTTTAAACTTACAAATTCCAATAGTCCAAATCCACTAAATGTGAAAATGTGTCACTGTTTCTACAAAACTTGTCAAAATATGTCAATTTTTACACATAAACAGTCAAATATGTCTAATCAAAGCCTCGGTGGTGAACTTCAGACCGATTTTCAATTGTAACTATCGAAACTTATCATATTTGTATCTGTAACTGTTAAAACTTGTCATAATTTCAACTGTAGGTGGTCATGTTTGTCATATTTTCAAGTGCAATGATCTACATTTCTGTACACATCCATCAAAATTAAAATTGGGATCAAACTATAAAAAAATAACTGAATTGTATGTAGAATATCATAAATTTCATAAATTGATGGTACCTAAGCTTTACAGGTCACTATTGCTATAAAGTGGGGGTAGTTTTGAAATTAGTAGGTCATATGGATTGCTGCTTGCATTTTCACAAACCAAGACTGCAAAATATTCAAAACGTTCAGTTTTTGTTATTCAGATTTGAGCTTGCATATAAGTTGCTCCTGCAATTACCATCTGACACTTGACACTTGCGCAACCCCAAAGTAACGGCCCCGGCGGAAATGAATCGGGCGAGTCGTCGAACGATCCGCCGCCCCCCAAAGCGGCGCCCCCGCCAGATTTTTAATTAATTCAATTGCCGAGAGCGTTCAGCGTAATGGAAACTATAAAATATCGAATACAAAGGAGGAGGAACTGCGGGGCATCAGCCGCCGACGCCGCAGCCGCCCCCATTTCCCCCCATGCCCGCCGTCTTCTTACGATTCCAGATAATAATTTTAATTTGCATTCAGAACTTGTCCAATATTGAAGCAACATTAATTTTAACATATTTCCTCGAAGGAAGCCAAATGGAGGGAAACTAACGGGCGACTGAGGCCCCAATTCACGGATCCCCCCGCCTAGGATCGGGGCGCCTTTCCGAATCATTGATTGCAATTTTCCCGCTAATTTGTTTGAGGACGCGTCCCGAGCGTCGGGGGCGGTGATTTTTATGCACGATGGGATCCACTAGAGGAGACAATGAGGGCTGTAATTAAGTCAGGACGCGTCGCGGCGCCGCCGATGACGATCCATCAGGCTGTCAATGAGGACTTCCTGTATATATTTTTTCTGGATAAACTGCGTGCCTACTTCACAATAGATACAATTCCAGGAGTTATAGCCAATTATTATGATCAAAAATGTATTTTATGTGTACAGTAGAAAATCATTTTTTTACAATGATTATTATGAAAAACTGTTGCAATGTAAGACGTTCATTCTTATTTTAGAAAAACTAACTACAAGCCCTTATTTGCAGCACATATTTTTTTAATATTTATGCATATACATAGTGATTTTTGATGGGCATAATCTTCTTTCAACGAGCCACATGGAATAAATTCCAAGCCCTGATGCCTGATGCCTCCACCACTTGCAGGTCCCAAAAACTGTCTCCCCATCATAATCCTCTTCAGTTCGCCCTCATTAAAATACAAACAAGGTGTATCGATCACGGGGCCCCGTGGGTGGGGGGCAGGGGGGTCCCGGAGGCGGTTGATTTTGAGAGGCCGCGGCATTAGAGGCAATCCACCCTTTAGTCTAGTGTTAATTATAAATCTAATAATTACTGATTAAATAGTCATTTGGGGGGATTAAAATATTGCCCTCCATTCAGGAGCGGTGCGTTACCTTCCCGGCAGGCTTACCAACTTCTAATTACTCGATAAATTTATATTATTCAGTGATTTCCCCGATAAACACCGCGACGCAGCGCGTCAAAGCCGCCACCCCCGCCGCCTCCGCCGCCCCCAGCACCAGCCGCACGCGGATCTCTTCCCGTGTTAATCGGGATAATCACCTGTGGTGGGATAAATTCTGCCGTTGTGTGAGCGCAATGAGTACACGCTTCTAATTTTGCCCGAACTGCTTTTGATTATCAGCCGGGATTAGCGTTTGTTGGCTTTTAGTGGATATGCTTTCGAGATTAATCTTAAATTATTATCTCGATTTTCTTTCGCGAGTTATGTTATTCTCGTAATAATATTTATGAATTTATTTTACACAAATATTTGTACAGCGACTTATTTAAATACAAAGTAAAAACATCTTCAAAATGTATGTCACTAAAATTAGTCAACAATTTCTACAACATCTATGCTGGAATTCAAATTTTCGAAATTTATTATTATTAATTACTTTCTATATTATAAATATTGGCAGAATTGGGTAATTCCCAGTGAAAATTTAACAAACGTGGATACGTTTTAAATGAAAATTTTACAGATTCGACGAGTTCAATTGTCAAATTTGGTAAATTTCGACTATTGGAATTTGTAATTTTAGAGATTTTCGCAGCTGTTGATAAATTGCAACTGTCAAAATCTTAAGATTATAAAATCATAGATTATATGATTAGATATAGATAGATTATACCATTCATTGATTTGGCAGTTACATTTGAAAATATGGGAAATATAGACGAATACAGTTGAAAATACTAGAAATTCAGCCAATTGTTCTTCAAGTTAAGAAAAATATTGACAGTTACAGTTCAAAATATGACAAATTTTGATAATTACAGTTGAAAGTATAATAAATTTTGACCGTCACAATTGAAAATATGTGTGATATACTTCATGATGCTTGAATGACAAGTTCTGACAATTAAAGTTGATCATATAACAATTATAGATAGTTATAGTTAAAAATATGAGAAATATAGATGGTAACAGTTGAATTTATAATAATTTTTTTCAGTTACAGTTGGAAATATGACGAGTTTTCACAGTTACAGTTGAAAATATGATAAATTTTGGCAGTTACAGTTGAAAATATGATAAATTTTGGCAGTTACAGTTGAAAATAGGATAGATGTTAACTGCCGAAGCTTTTTTAGACATGTTTGACCAGTTATGCTTAAGAATTTATTTTCTTTTGACAGTTTTGGGTAGGAAGTATGACATATTTCAACATTTGTTAGATTTCGACTATTGGAATTTGTAAGCTTAGAGATTTTCACAGATAATGATAAAAACTTCATAGATTTGGCAGTTACATTTGAAACTATGGAAAACATAGACGCCTACAGTTGAAAATATGAGAAATTTAGGCAATTATAGTTCAAATTATGGAAAATATTGATAGTTACAGTTCAAAATATGTCAAATTTTGATAATTACAGTTGAAAGTATCATAAATTTTGACCGTCACAATTGAAAATATGTGTGATATACTTCATGATGCTTGAATGACAAGTTCTAACAGTTACAGTTGAACATATAACAAATTTAGATAGTTACAGTTGAAAATATTAGTAATATAGATGGTAACAGTTGAATTTATAATAATTTTTTACAGTTACAGTTGGAAATATCACCAGTTTTGACAGTTACAGTTGAAAATTTGATAAACCTTGACAGTTACAGTTGAAAATAGGACAGATGTTAACTGCCGAAGCTTTTTTAGACATGTTTGTCCAGTTATGCTTAAGAATTTGATTTCTTTTGACAGTTTGGGGTAGGAAGTATGACATATTTTAACATTTGGTAGATTTCGGCTATTGGAATTTGTAATTTTAGAGATTTTCACAGATGATGATAAAAACTTCATAGATTTGGCAGTTATATTTGAAAATATGGGAAACATAAACGCCTACAGTTGAAAATATGAGAAATTTAGGCAATTGTAGTTCAAATTATGGAAAATATTGATAGTTACAGTTCAAAATATGTCAAATTTTGATAATTACAGTTGAAAGTATCATAAAATTTGATCGTCACAGTTGAAAATATGCAAGACATAGACGGCTACAGCTGATATTTGAAAAATGTAGACAGTTGCATTTGAAAGTATGACATTTATGACAAACAGAGATTTTTAACTGATAATGATAAAAACTAAGGGAGGGAGGGAGGGAACGACCATCTCAATTGGGCTATACCGAGAACTCAATTCAAACAAATCGTAAAATTTTACAGATTGGTATAGTTGTAATTGAAAATATAAGAGATATTGATAGTTGCAATTGAAAATTTGATGGACTTGAAAAGTTGTAAATGAAAATTTGACAGATTTTTACTGTTTCAACTGAAAATTTGGCAGATTTTGGGACTTCACAAATCATTATTGTGCTATATTGAGTTATACATTAAAAATATAATAAATCTATATAATTGCAATTGAACAGTTGACAGATTTTGACTGTTGCAACTGAACATTTGACAGATTTTGACAGTTGCAATATCAAAAATTATCAAATTTGGAAGTTTGCATTTGAAAATTTCGTAGATTTAGAAGTAGTTATAGAAATAGTATAATGCAAAATTTAACAAAAATGGACATTTGCAATTATACTATATTACATAACGAGAGTTGTAAGTAACTTATTACGTATGAAGAGAAAGTTTACGCAACGAGTCGCGTAGCGGCGAGTTTCGTAATTTCGCGAGTGGGAAATTGCTTACAACTCAATTTGTGTACGCAATTTTTTTAACTTCCAAACGCAATAATGCAAAATAAGCACATTATGTACCACTAGTGACTTTTCATTACATAACAGTGTTACGTAATTGATTATTATTAATACTTAAGACGAGTATTACATAATTGATAATTGATTTAACAGCCATGAAGTCTGTATGTAATTGAAAACTTACTAATGTGGTAATGGAATAAAAATACATTTTTACGATTTCAGTCAAACTTTTGATAGATTTTGACAGATGTAATTGAAAATTTGACAGATGTTGACTATCGCAGCTAAAAGTTTGACAGAATTTGACAGTTGCAATTATAAAAATGATCAACTTTGGAGGATTGCAATTGAAAATTTGGTAGGTTTAGATAGTTTTAATACAAAATTTAACAAATGCGGACCGTTAAAATTAAACATTTTATAGATTTTTATTATTTCGAATTAGTCGGATAATTTAACAGATTTTTACTGTTTCAACTGAAGATTTGACAGATTTTGACAATTGCAATTACAAAAATTGACAGATTTGGAGGTTTTCAATTGAAAATTTCATAGATTTGGACAATTTAAATGTAATATTTAACAAAAACAGACCGTTGCAATTGAATTTTTTTAATGATTTTTACTATTTTAGTCGAAATTTTGTCAGATTTTTATAGTTGTAATTAAAAATTTGACAGATTATGACTCCTACTTAAC
This sequence comes from Othius punctulatus, assembly GCA_951805005.1. Taxonomy (NCBI): domain Eukaryota; kingdom Metazoa; phylum Arthropoda; class Insecta; order Coleoptera; family Staphylinidae; genus Othius; species Othius punctulatus. Next base: position 20,851,545 of record OX638146.1, read on the forward strand.
ATCTGACAGCTTTAAAGATTTATAATTGATTTTTTTATAGATTGAGGCAGATTGAATAGCAAATTTACCAAAAACGGACCGTTGTATTTGAAGATTTTACGGTTTTTAGCAATTTCGGTCAATAGTTTGACGGATTAGGTCAATTGCAGTTAAAAAATCAACAGATGCTGCCTGTCTCAGTCAAAAATTTGAGAGATAATCCCATTATCACACTTAGATGTAAAAGAAATGATAGATTTGATCAATACAAAATTTAACAAAAGCGGACCGTTGGAATTAAAAATATGACAGATTTTTATTATTTCAGTCGAAAGTTTGATAGATTTGGACAGTTGGATAATTTTACAGGTTCTGACTGTTTCAACTGAACAATTGACAACTTTTTACAGATACAATTACAAAAATTACGAAAATTTCACAGATTTGGACAATTTTAATATGGAATTTAACAAAAATGGACCGTTGCAAATACATTTATAGATTTTTACTATTTCAGTCGAATGTTTGTCAGATTTGGACAGTTGTAATTGAATATTTGACAGATTTTGACTCGAACTGAACATCTGACTGCTTTGAAGGTTTATAATTGAAAATTTTATAGATTTGGGCAGATCGAATAGAAAAGTTACCAAAAACGGACAGTTATAATTGAAAATTTTATAGAATTTTACTATTGCAGGCAATAGTTTGACGGATTAGGACAGTTGTAGTTAAAAAAAACGGCAGATGCTGCCAGTTTCAGTCAGAAATTTTACAGATATTCCCATTTTCACACTTTGATGTAAAACAAATGACGGATTTGGGCATTTTTCAGATTTTTACAATTTCAATAGAAAGATTGACAGATTTGACGGAAAAATTACAGATATGGCTCGATTCAATAAAAATATGATGAATTTTTCCATTTTTACACTTGAATGTAAGAGAAATTGTAGATTTGAGCAATATTTAACTTAACAAAACCGGAAGCTTTGGAATTAAAAATTCTACATATTTTTATTATTTCATTCGAAAGTTTGACAGATTAGTTTACTTTAGTTTAATTCATTAAATGTATAAATATACATATACATTACAAATTAATAGTTTCTAATAAATAAATACAGGTACAAGTAATAATACTACCTACCAATATTTATACAATTGATAGCCCCAGGCCACAGATTGAAATTATAAACAATTTTTACATGGGAATATTTTCACTAACGAAGGATCGCAACAGGCGTTTGATTTGCTGCTGGATAGATTTGGATAGTTGGATAATTTGACAGAGTTTGACTGTTTCAACTGAACATTTGACAATTGCAATAACAAAAAATTACAGATTAGGAGGTTTGCAATTGAAAATTTCAAAGATTTGGAATTATTTAATGGTAATTATTGATTTGGGCAGAAGGCAGAGATATCGTTATTAAAGTAAGGTCAACATTTAAAAAATGAATTAAAAACACATGCTCACCTTAAAAAAGCAAATATATTAAGAATTACAGATTGAATATTAATACAATTACGTAAATATACCAATGAGTGATACCAATGTATCACTACATATTCAAATGTAAAATGAACAAAGACAACAAAACCAACATATGAATTAAATTAAACAAATACTTTTCTTTGACTAATTAGTGACTATAGTTTCAATCACGTTCTGATCATTATGAACATATGAATTCTTTGAAATAACCTAGATACACAAATTATAAATGACTTTAGCTTAAATACCTTCTTACAGTAAATTTTACTTTTGTTAATTTGATGGATTTAAATGCTGGTATAGTTGTTATGAAGGAAAATATAGGCTTTGGAACTAACAATGCTGTTCGCAATGTGTTGTGCAAGAGCCTGAATTGAGTTTATTTTTTTATTATAAATCTCTTCAAATCATCTGGAGAATAAAGCCGTTTACACTTTCTTGTTCGATAGCCCGATCTATTGGAGATTAAGCCGGTCACAAAGAATTATAGGTTCTGAACACTCGAATGGCGATAAATCAACTTTTTGCCGATCCAGGGGTGGAATCCTTTGACAAAACGTCGTGCGTCCATAAAAAAAGGCGAGACCCTTCTCCGCGGACATTGGGACCTGTCGAACCTGCGGCTCCCACGCATTCCCGTTGGCGACAATCGGGACGCACTCGATCGCGTGGGGATCATTGTTGGTCCGAGGATCGGGATGAAAAGAAACGGCCGTGCGGAGAGCTTTGCGAGTGGATTTGGGGGGGCCTCGAAAATTCCGGATCTAATTCCAGTCCCCGGCGGTGCGCGCGAAATTTCATTAGGGCCGCCCGAAGTATTATTAAAAACAAAAACTAATAATAAAAGGGGGGCAAATATTCATACGTATAGTATATATTAGAATACAAATGGTCGATTTAGAGTGTGCCGGGGCATCTATTAAAGCGTATAAAATATTTATGCCTCCCAGCCTTGGTGACGCGACATGTCGATTCCTGCATTCCACATCGCGGCATAACAATGTTTATGGCGGTCAAAATATTTCAATTTACTGGCGCGGTGTGAATTTATCGCCCGGATATTGTGCGGGCGAGGCGATTAACTGCGGCCCCCCGCATAATTTTATTGCCAATTTTTCAGTTATTGAGGTGCTAAGTGGCGAGCTGATGCACTGCATAATGCCGACGCTCCTCACACTCGTGCACATTTATTCGCACACACATTCACAGGGAGGCGCACCGAAGAAGGGAGACGTCGCCGTCGAGGAGGCAATAAACGCGCCGCCAAGCGATTGCGATTCCTGCCGCGTCTGGTGGCCGTATTCAAATTACGGGGACGAGGTCATTTACGATCAGCACCGGCGATGATGATGGGGATTCCCTCATGCGGCTCCCAGGAATGACGATCAGAAGTTGTGAGCAGCGTTTATTATACCGAGGAAAGTTGATTAAGGAATTATCGCAGGTATACGTGGTTTTGGAACGGATTTGGAGGTTCTCTAAAACTTATCAATTAACGTTCTATTTGTGGCCCAATGATGATAATACCTGCAGAGCAACCTGAAGATTGAATGGCATAATGCCTACCCCAGAAGATAATAGCGAGTCTGAAGATATCGAAGATATTGACTTTCTTAATTTACGCCTGTGGTTCCCAAAGTGGGCCTGCAGGAGGCGGTAGCTAGTTACAGGGGGGCTCTAAGAACTTCTGATTGTGGGGCGCTGAATAAAAATAAGGGGTCGGTGACAATGAATTAGATAACTTCAAAGTTTTTCGATTTCTCATTGGTTATTAAAACAGCATCAACAATTATGAAAATTATGTGATCGGATGAACCATGTTTCACAAGAGACGGTATAATAAATTTCCACAATGAACATATTTGGCCCTTACAACATGCTACAAGAACACGGACAAAGATTTGGTATTAATGTTTGGGTGGAACTTTTTATATGTAATACCACGAATGCATCTAATATTACCGAACTTGTTTTTACTGAATATTTGCGTTCACAATCAGCCTGATCGTACGAGGGATGATTGTAATCGCAAAAATGCAGGAACAAAAATGATCCAGGGAATATTAGATGATGTGTGGTATTCGGAAGAATACTGTTCGTTTATAACAGAATGCTAATACGAATTTAATTAGGCTCTTACCTTTATAATAGGATGTATGTACTAGATAACATCCACAAGGAAAAAATGATCTGAAATCGTATAGAGAATGTCGTACAGAAGATATCTGCAACAATGATCCAGGTTTCATGATACATTTCCGCACAAAATTAAGGGAACACTAGTAAAATTCAAAATGAATTTAAAACCAAATAAGGAAATATAATGAAACGAATAAATATATAAATCCAAGTTTCCTTACAGGTTAGTTAAGTTAAGAGCTATTAAAATTAACAAAATCTACCTTTATGGACTTGAAGAAATAAAGTTAAAAATGAGACTAAAATACGAATGGCCTTCTTATGAACTGAAATCCTAATTTATAATAAAAATTAACATTATTAATAGTGTGGATGCCCTCCTCGTGCAGCACTACAAGCGTCTAATCTTCTCGGCATGCATGAAATTAAGGTTCGTATTCTTTCTTGGGGTATCTGTTCCTATTCTTGAACAAGCATGTTAGAGAGCTCATCAATAATTACTGACGGTCTTGGTACGTTTTTATTTTTTTGGCCCAATTGATCCCAGAGATGCTCAATAGGATTGTGATCAAAGCTTTTGGAAGGCCACTCCAAACATTGGATATTTGCATCTCTCAACGTAGTTGTGACAATGTTAGCTGAATGATGTTTGACAATTTCTGCAAATTGTTGAACATGGGGTACAATAATTTCGTCTGAATACCTTCTTGCTGTTAGCGACCCATTTCGTATCAAAACCAATTCTGTACGACCATTAAATTGTATTACACCCCAAACCATTACAGACCTCCCATATTTAATAAATCCTCGAATGGTACATGGTGCAAATCATTTACATGGTCTTCGTAAGACAAGAACACACCGATGATTCTTGTTTAGGAGGAATCTGGACTCATCCGAAAACAAAACGGAGTTCCACTGCCCCTCGTCCCAACTCGATGATTTTGACAAAAGTTAAAGCGATTTATTTTGTGCGCAGCTGTGAGAATTATACGGGTTGCTGGTTTTCTAACAGACAAATTGACTTCTTTCAGTCTCATCCTTACTGTTTTGGTTGAAATTTCTGTTCCAATTCCTATTCGAAGATATTTTTTTAATTCACTTGATGCTGGATGTTACAACCCGCTTTCTTAAACCCTGAAGTTCGATAAAACAATCTTCTCTGCGTGTTGTTTTTTTCTTTTTGCACCTTGTCCGCATCTTCTTTCGAAACTACAAGTCCCTCTGAACCGTGCTGCGGCTTTCTGTAGCACATATTTGTTGGTATTTAGAATTCCAGCAACTTCTCTTCGTGAATATCCTTCACGAAGAAGAATAATCATTTGGGATACTTCTTCTAGTCTGCAATGCCATCTAGGCATATGTAATTAACTTAATGCAAACAAATTCACTAATTTTTAAAACATAAAGCACGCTTTATTAATTAAATGAGTTAAAAAGGTGCGTCAACAATTAGAGCTTTTTGTAGACTTTTCGTTTCCTAGCAGAGAATGTCCTGATATTGTTCATTGTTTCATAGCACACTATTTGAATAATGCTTAATAAACGTCAATTTATGACATGTAAAAAGTCTATTCAAAATAACTTTTAAATTGGAAAAGTTATTTCAAGTTTATTTGGTGGTCCCTTAATTTTGTTCGGAAGTGTAAGTGTAAATTGAATGAACTTAAATCAATGTTAAATGATCGCACCAATTGTTGCAGATGCAATGTATAAAAATTGGTAAAAAAATTGGTAAAAAAAATGTCTACCAAAAAATGTGTAATTTTTCATTCTTAAATATCAGCTGCTAATAACTGCACATTATGAAATTCCTGCAATTATTGTCACATTTCCCAAAAAGTTTGTTAAAAATTATACAGGGTGTCCCATGACACGATGCGGATAGCTTAAGAGCGCATTTCTTAGGCAATTTTGAGTCGAAAATGCCTTATACACTTTTGTCTAAAACTTATATTTAGATTTAATATTAGAGCAAGAATGTGTTGTGAGGCAGAGGGCGGTCACTTTGAACAAAAAAATTGATTTAATTTGTGTTGGTAATAAAAGAAAAAGGTAATTAATAAAACATTACTTTATTCTACATGTTTTTGCTTTCTTCTTTGCCCATAACTCATTAACTATTATGTTTTGGACAAAATGGTATAAGGCATTTTCCTCTAAAAATTTCCCAAGAAATGCGCTCTTAAGCTACGCGCATCGTGTTATGAAACACCCTGTATAATTTTTAACGAACTTTTTGGGAAATGTGACAATAATTGCAGGAATTTCATAATTAGGACACACTGTATAACTCTTATCTATTTTGTTTAATTTCCTTGTTGATGTTGTCAATGTCATCATACCCATTATTATTAGCATTGTCAATGACAGACCAAATTATTATTATTAATTCGTCGTATTCTTTTATATCAGTATACTTCTGTTGCTATGGTTAAATGTTGTTTGTTTATTTTACGACATTATACTTGTTGTTGTCATTGTCATAATCCTTGTAATAAGCATTATAAATGACAGTATAATTAATTGACTGTCAATGTTGACTGTCACATCCACTAGCAGATGTAAATACACTGTAAACGTGGGACGTGATTAAAGAGTTAAATAATAATAAAATATATAAATAAAAATTATTAATTATTTAGTACTCTATTATTTTATATCAGCCAGATTCTGTTGATGTGGCTAAATAGTGTGTGTTTATTTTACGACATCTTAATCAATAACAGCATTAATATAATAATTATTAAATATTGTTTCGTTATTTAGTCACTGCCTGTATTACTGATTTTGCTAATTGCCTTTGAAAGGTATATTTCGTGTTGCCATCGTTTTGATTTTCGCTGTCGTCATCAATGTCAGTATCGTTGTCATTATCAGTGTTATTTTTCTCTGTTTAACTTGCCAATAATTTTTTTTTTTTTGGTGTTTTTATCATTCTTAATGCTATTTGCTATGTCATTGTCACTGTGATTGTCATAGTCGTAGTCATTGGTTTTGTCATTGTCATTGCAATTGTACATGACAGTTTCGTTGTCGTTGTCGGTGTCGTTGTCGTTGTCGTTGTCGTTGCTGTCGTTGTTGCCGTTGCTGTCGTTGCTGTCGTTGCTGTCGTTGCTGCTGTCGTTGCTGTCGTTGCTCTCGTTGCTGCTGTCGTTGTTGTCGTTGCTGTCGTTGCTGTCGTTGCTGTCGTTGCTGTCGTTGCTGTCGTTGCTGTCGTTGCTGTCGTTGCTGTCGTTGCTGTCATTGCTACTGCCGTTGCTGTCGGTGCTGTCGTTGCTGTCGTTGCTGTCGTTGCTGTCGTTGCTGTCGTTGCTGTCGTTGCTGTCGTTGCTGTCGTAGCTTTCGTTGCTGTCGTTGCTGTCGTTGCTGTCGTTGCTGTCGTTGCTGTCGTTGCTGTCGTTGCTGTCGTTGCTGTCGTTGCTGTCGTTGCTGTCATTGCTACTGTCGTTGTTGTTGCTGTCGTTGCTGTCGTTGCTGTCGTTGCTGTCGTTGCTTTCGTTGCTGTCGTTGCTGTCGTTGCTGTCGTAGCTTTCGTTGCTGTCGTTGCTGTCGTTGCTGTCGTTGCTTTCGTTGTTGTCGTTGTTGTCGTTGTTGTCGTTGTCGTCGTTGTTGTCGTTGTCGTCGTAGTTGCCGTTGTATACAATTTTTCAAAATTGCTTGCAAATATTGTAAAATTGCATATTGCAACTGTGTATATTGCAAATATTGCACCTCAAGAAACTTCCCTAATTTTCTAATTATTAAAGAATATCCCCAAAATTTGTTTCATTGAGTATGTTTAATTTTGTTTAAGCAAACTACGTAAATATTATTATTATCAAATTTTCGACTTTCTAGGAAGAATAATTGTATTATAATATTTAATTACCAATAATGAGAACATAATAATTATTATTTTATCTAATATAAATTAGAGTATATAAATAATAATTGAATAAAAATGAAATCTAATATTTATTACAAGTTTATTATTATGATTATTGTGATGATTTATTAATGTTTATATTTTATATGTATTTTAAACATTGACGATCATATCCACGAGATGACTGAATGTCTTAAAAATGTCTATGTTTAAAATGCCTTGTCTAATCTTTCAAAACTGTTTGCATATATTGTATAAGTTATAAGAAAACCGTCCAGTTGTTGAAAAATGTTCGCAAAGCTTATTCAATTATGTCGAATTTGACTAGTTATCTTAGATCTTGCAGATACAGTAAAGTTTTTCATAATATTTTAACAAATATCTGTGAAAAATGTCTCACTTTTTAGATCGACGCAAAAACTGTGTCATTTTGGTTCTAAATATGTACTACTACTATTTTTGTAATATGGTCTAAATGAAAATAAAACTATCTATCTAATGTTCAATTGTAATATGTAAAAAAATACTATATATATATATATTTTCTTAACATGCAAATAAATTATTTTGAATTGTGGTGGCGTTTACTTTGTGATACATTTTATCAATATAACGTACATTATAAATAAAACAAGCTACTTTGTGAGTGCCAAATAAATTATGTGATACTAACAGAGTAACTTGTTTTATTTATAATAAATAAATTATTATTATTATTGTTATAAGAGTGTCTGAAAAAATATCTAATTTTTGAAATTTTTAAAACCAGGTCTTTTACGAAAACCGGAACAGAACCGATATTTTCATTGTACCGGAACGAACACCGAAACAGAAATAAATAACGGTTTGATATTTATTTATGTACATTAGTCATTGCAGAAATAAGTACAAAACAAAGGAATTAGATCAACTTAAGATATCAACCTGCAAAACTTTTACAATTTGAGCAGAACAACTTTGACACCGGGTAGCTCAGCAGAGAAAGGGGTGAGGGGTGCATTACGAAAATATGGGAACAGAAAAACACACGTTAAATACTCATATTTATAGCCTGGGGACTCTCGTGCGTTGTTGCACGAGCTCCAGTACCATGTTGAGGTGAGGCACTCAATACGGGAGTCAACTGTATACCACGAGGCATCCAGAGGGATCAAAGACTATCCGCAGATGTTTTCAGCACGAGTTCACTTATAGGACTGAACCGAAGAACCGACTCACAGATCGTGGTCCTAAAAAAATAAACTCGTCATTTTAACTCGAAAGTTGATATACTTTGTCTTTTTGTGGCTGCTGAACCTTATAGTTAGTTCATAATTACCATCGACTCTCGGAGCTATCTATAGGTTTCATACGTTTCTAATGAATATTTTTATTTATATTTACAGATTTAGACGTTTTAGATGTAGAGAATGTGAAAACGGTATATCAGACGGCCCCCGTAGAATTTGCCGAGCCTAGAGAATGAAGTTGGTAATTGGAATTACAAAACTGTAGCTGTTTATGCGTCGGCGGCGGAGGAAAAAACTTGGCAAACTTCTGCAAGACCTTCGATTGCCAGCCCCGTGAAACTCCCTCCGCGGCACTTCCGGGATTTGAAGTAAACCGCAACGACGCCCCAACCCCCACCCCCGACCCAACCGCCCCCACCGCCAGATGTATATATATTATCGGTGTCGTTGTCATATTACATCCATCCCCCACCGGAGTGTTGACGCCCGAAAGAGGAAGAAGAATAATGCGCCTCTCCACGAGAGACGCGCTAATCCGATATATCAAATCAAAGATCTCGACGAGCTCTCTCATAACTTCGACGGGGAGTGCGGCGTCGGGACGCCTCGGCCATATATCAGCGGGGCTTTGTGCAGTCTCTCGCCGCACGTCCTTTGGCCCTGATTGCTTTATCATATATTATAGATAATAAAACCGCGGCGCAGGAGGACCGGGGGGCTTTGATCTGACACGCCAGGGGGGTGGGAAATGGGGGGCCCAAATGGCCCCGTGAAATGGAACGCGCTAATGCCCCGGCATCGGCGGCGCTGCGGATACTTCGTTACGGCACTGTTTATGCGCCGCGACGCCCGGACATCTGATGAGAGAGCCGGAAGTGGACGGGCTGAAAGGAGACCGAATTGTAATCGAGTTCCGTTGTGGTCAGTTGGATGATGCTGAGAGGGAATGGAAAAGTGTACTGAAGCCACGCAAAGATAGAACAATATTGAAACATACGTTTCTATAGGAATAATGTATCTTCAGTTAATGCAGTAAATTCTGAAATTTATTAACATACATAGCGATTCATCACAAATCTTAACCGTCGCGTCGATATGACTAGTAAAAATTATGCAGGGACTAACTCGGAATGCGGGGAATTATAAAAGTTGCAAACTATGAATAAACATAAATTAATGAAGACCATAAAGGAGACCATCTAGGCTGATTATGTGTTTAAGAAGAAGTTTTGTTTTTTTATATATTTAAATTCTTAAATTAGTTACAATACAATACATTTAAGAAAACATTAAAACTGGTCAAAGACCAACCATTAATTTTACATTGATACATCTTACTCTACCCACAACACACTTAAGAAGAAGTACGAAAAAGAATAATTTTTTTACCGAAATTCTTATTATAAAAGTTGGAAACAGCAGTTATTCCCAATTCACATATAATCGTACGGCATTTATTCCCACTGCACAGACACATCCTACGGCAGTTATTCGTAATCCACAGACACATCCTACATTAACATCAAAGTAATGCATTGAAGATCCAAGTACATAATCTTGATATGCACAGAGTCTGAGGGATTGAGCTGAGTGTTAAGGTCTTTAGACACGACTCGATGTTCACCAGTCCTTTGTAGTTGATGTTCAAGTTAATATGTGTTGAAGTGTTGAAGAAGTGTTGAATAAGTGTTGAAGAAGTGCTGAATAAGTGTTGAAGTGTTAAATAAGTGTTGATCAACTTTTGAATAAGTGTTGAAGAAGTGTTAAATAAGTGTTAAAGACGTGTTGAAGAAGTGTTGAAGAAGTGTTGAAGAAGTGTTGAAGTGTTGAAGAAGTGTTGAATAAGTGTTGATCAACTTTTGAATAAGTGTTGAAGAAGTGTTGAATAAGTGTTAAAGAGGTGTTGAAGTGTTGAATAAGTGTTGAATAAGTGTTGAAGAAGTGTTGAAGAGGTGTTGAAGAAGCGTTGAATAATTGTTGAAGTAAGAAGTTGACAAGTGAAATAGTAAATGGTTGAAAATCTATGTTTCAATAATTCACATAAATGTATTAAAATATTCCTAAACTTCTATTCAATTTCCCCTATATTTAACAAGTTACATAAAATTACCAACAATGCAATGAAAAATTCAGAAGTGTATCAAAAATTCCATGTAATCTTAAATATTCTTAATGATCTTCAAAATAGCGTGAATATTTTTTCTTAAATTCTATTCAACTACCATAATTTCCATGAAATATCACAAAATTGCGTATAATTCAATGAACATTTAAAAAAAAAATAAGCCCATGAAATTTCTAAATAATTCTCAAAATTGCATGAACATGTTCCTAAAATTATAAATTCTATTCAATTTATCCAAGTTCTGTAAAATTTAATTTATAATTGTTTGATTTGTCGTTGTGATTCTCAAAGACGCATGAAAATTTTCCTAGTTTTCTATCCAATCTTCCCAGTATCCCAGTTTTGATAAAATTACGAACAATTTATTGAAAAATTGATAATATTATAAAAAAATCAATGTAATCTTAATTATTCTTAATGATTCGCAAAAAAAACGTATACATTTTCGTTAAATACTATTCAACTTCCATAATTTCTATAAAATATCACAAAATTACGAATAATTCAATGTAAATTTAAAAAAATGTCAATAATCCCATGAAATTTCTAAATAATTCTCAAAAATGCATGAAAATGTTCATAAAATTCGAAATTCTATTCAATTTATCTAAGTGTTTTAAAATTTAATTAATAATACCTTGATTTTTGGTTATGATTCTCAAAGATGCATCAAATGTTTTTTAGTATTCTATCCAATTTTCAGAATGTCTACAATTTTTTTATAAAATTACTAAAAATTCAATAAAAAACTCTTAAATATTAAATATTCTTAATAATTCTCAAAATAGCGTGAAAATGTTCCTTAAATTTAATTCAACTTCCATAATTTCTATAAAATATAAGAAGTGTTTAAGAAGTGTCGAAGAAATTCTGATTAATTTATCCAAGTTTTGTAAAATTTAATTAACAATTCCTTGATTTTTCGTTATGATTCTCAAGGATGTACGAAATTTTTCCTGGTATTATATCCAATTTTCTCAATACCTATAAATTTTCATAAAATTAATAACAATTCAATGAAAAATTCAGAAAATTATCAAAAATTCCATGAAATCTTAAATATTCTTAATGATTCTCAAAATAGCGTGAACATTTTCTTTAAATTCTTTTCAACTTCCATAATTTTCATTAATTATCACAAAATTGCGAATAATTCAATGAACATTTAAAAAAAAATAAGTCATTAAATTTATAAATAATTCTTAAAAATGCATGAATATATTCCTAAAATTCGAGCTTCTGTTCAATTTATCCAAGTTTTGTAAAATTTTATTCATAATTCCTTGATTTTTCGTTATGATTCTAAAAGATACATGAACATTTTCCTAGTATTCTGTCCAATTTTCCCAATATCTATAAATTTTCATAAAATTACCAACAATTCAATGAAACATTCAGAAAATTATCAAAAATTCCATGTAATGTTAAATATTCTTAATGATTCTCAAAATAGTGTGAAAATTTTCCATAAATTCTATTCAACTTCCATAATTTCTATAAAATTTCACAAAATTAAGAATGATTCAATGAATATTTAAAAAAATTGTTAATAAGACCATGAAATTTCTAGATAATTCACAGAAACGCATGAAAATGTTCCTTAAATTTGAAATTCTGTTCAATTTATCCAAGTTCTGTAAAATTTTATTAACAATTGCTTGATTTTTCGTTGTGATACTCAAAAACGCATAAAATTTTCCTAAAATTCTATCCAATTGTTAAGTAAATATAAATTTTCATAAAATTACCAACAATTCAGTGTAAATTTTAGAAAATTATTAAAACTATTATCCAAATTCCCCAATACCTTTAAATTTCATCAAATTTCCAACAATTCAATGAAAACTTCATTAATTTCATTCAAATTATTAAATATTTTAGGTTATCTTAAATCTCCTTGTTAATTCTTAAAATTGTTGCGAATATTTTCCTGAAATTCTGCCCCAACTTCTATAAACTATTATATAATTACGAACAATTGAATGAAAATTTCAGAAAATTATCAATAAGTCCATGAAATTTCTTAATAATTCTCTGAAATTGATACTCAATATACATGAAATTGTTTCTACTATTCTAATTTCTCCAACTTCTACGTACTACTCAATAACGACTTCAGAAATTATCAGTAATTGTATGATCTTTCTTTATAATTTTCAAAAGCGGATAAAAATCTCGCTAATATAATATTAATATGATATTAAATTTCACCAACTTCTACAAAGTTCTACAAAACAGCGAACAAAACAATGAAAATTTCTAAAATTCGGCAATAATTTCATGATTTCTTTTATAATCCTCAAAGTCACACGAAATATTTTCTAATATTTTATTCAACTTCCCCAATTTACATAAAAATCCATAAAATTGCAAACATTTTAATCAAAATTTAATAAAATTATCAATACTTACATGAATTTTTTTATAATCATCAAAAACAAGTGAAAATTTTCTATAAATTGAATTCAATTTCCTCAATTTTACAAAATTTCATACAATAATGAACAATAATTCCGTGGCTTGTTTATAATTCTCAAAAACACATGAAATTTTTCCTATTTTATTCAACTTTCACAACTTAGATAAAATTCCATAAATTTGCGAAGAATTCAATGAAAATTTCAGAACATTATCAAAAATTCCTTGAAGTTTCTTAAGTTCTCAAAAATTGAGTGAAACTTTTCTAATATGCTATTTAATTTCCCCAATTTCTATAACCATACAGCATAGTGATTGTAGTGAGATGGCCAATGAAGATGTTTCGAGATAACATTGTATATACTGAAACTTGAGAAAACCATGTAAATGTCATCTCGTATAAAGAAGCATATATGCTTCTCTAATGCTTCTCTTTATGCTTCTTTCTTTAGTCTATATCCTTCTCTCAAAGAATTTCAATATTCCATTACAGGTTGATAAAACTTGACGAGTAAACGAATTGGGAATTTCATCCGGAAGCACTGGACTGATGAGACCCACCAGGTCGAAACCAGTCTCCATTTGTCGGAGGTAATATGCAATTTGTAAACGACATTGTTCATTAAAATTATAGATATTATTGTGAATACCTGTGAATACTATCAGATTTCACCAATCACTATGGTGTAATTTGAATTGTATTTGTAGAATTACACCATAATTATTGTAGTGACTTATCAAATGATGATGTTAGAAGATAACATTATAGATTCTATATTTTTTTATTGTTTTCTTCTTTGTTGGCGTACTGAGTGGTATTATTTAAATATAAAGATGTTTCGTTGTTTTTATTATTTTAATTATTTCTTCTTCACGTCTAGTAGTCGCAATAGTTTCGGCTATTGTGAGCCGTCTTCAGAGGTGTTATATTTTTACGTACAATTATGTGATATTAGATTTTAAAAATCATAAATGCTTTGACTTTTAATTGTTTATTTAAAATGGATGAAACTTTAACAAAACTGTAGATTCTGTTGTGAATACTTAATCTCTTAATAATGTCCGCATAAATAATAGTTCAGAATCGCATAATGATGATTGTAATGTCCCTAAGTTCGTGAAACATAGTTCACATTTCATATTTTTGAAGATAGTTTTGTTATCAATTTTCATTTTGCTCTCAGGATTACAGCCTTCCGTGCTTTATTATCTTTGATAACTAACATTTTGGCAACAGCTTTTGTTATCAATTTTCATTTTGCTCTCAGGATTACAGCTTTTCGTGCATTATTACCTCTGATAACTCACATTTTGGCGATGTACAAAATTATTTCGTCCCATCAGTCAGCATGGGAATGAAAAATCGAACCCACTTGCCGTGTGCGACGCGCATTATGTGATAAATATCTGAGGTCCCATTGTGACCTACCATCGCTGAATCGAAAAGTCACACTCATGTTTTTTAACGACCGTGGCTTCGGCTCGTGGCGACAATGTCCATTGTCGCCACACTGCCAGGCACTGCCATAATTGACCGTCATTACTGTCCCTGGCTTAATTGCATCCCATCGATTCTCAATGGTGAGCTGGCGAAGATGGAGCGTCCTGCAGCGGTGATTTATCGATGTGCAGGCGTTTTGATTGATAATTCCACGTCGGGAGCTATTGGCATTTGATGCGGACCATCGCTTGTCGGCAGCACATTGAAATAACTCGGGGATTATTAGGCGGATGTATGCCAGAAAAGCGAAGATCTGTGAGTGTTGAATGAATCGTGAAATGTGTCGTAAGTATACTGCCAAAGGTGGCCACTAATAATTTAATAATGAATAACTGATATAAAAACCACATAATCAATACAAAAAATTTTACGTATAAACCATTTTTCATATTTAGGCGCGTTGTGGTAATTTTGGTGAAGATATTAATTTGCAGGCAGTTAGATATTAAAATATTTCTGTAGGTAAATTAAGGCGGGAAATACTTTAATAGATGCCTCAGAATACCAAAGAATTTTAATACATTATAATAGTGAGACGTTTGTGTAATATTCTTATACTCTGTGTGCTATTTACATGAAATTTGCTGACTTAATATGATGGCATTTCCCCAGTTTCTCGTAACACAGTAGTGGCGTCAATCAATGTCCACCCACGATGAGTTAGATTAGTTTCGCATAAAGGCGTTATAAATGAGTTTTATTTGACTGGTTATAATAATTAGCGTTTATCAACAGGAACGAGATACATTTCGGTTTACAAATGCAATTTTATTGAAACGAAACGATAACTGCGAAACGAAAGAATTTTATTTACACCATAATCATTATATATTTTTCGGCGATTTTGTTTAATATTCTCTGTGATGCTGCTTATTTAATACACTACAGAATTGCTGTGATTTTTTCATGTCATTTTATTTAAAATATTTTTCCTTTCGCAGATAGAAAAAAGAAAAAAAATTATGTAACCACTACATCCCCATATGACAGATTTATTTTCAGAAAGGTAATAATCTGTTGAGCTGGATTATATGCAAAATGCATATCCTATAATAGTCATATGGCACTATGATATGGCACTAATTTCGTATCTACGCGAATTAGGACCAGAAAACTGTAAATTTTCAACTTTTATTTTGCATATTTTCGGATATCTGAGCATATTTCGGAAAATGTTGCATATCGGTGCATATTTGAACACTTTTTGATTTTTAGCGTATTTTTTTATTTTATTGTTTTCTTTCTTCTTTATAGGGACTACTTACTGATAATATATATAAATATAAGGATGTTTCTTAGTTTATGTTATTATGTTTATATTATTTTTATTACTTGTTCTTCACCTGGATTTTTATTCTATATTTCAAGTGACAAAAATTTCAAATAGTACAGCTTTTAGGCACCTTTTGCATAAAACTAATTCAATAATAAAGTTTAAAAAATCAGTATGTCAGTAATCAGAACGCATATTTTTCTGCATTATCCCTTCAATTGAGATTCCGTTTTATGGGATATTTAATTACAATATATTAAATATGAAAAATATCATCATTCATCATATAGAATTTAATACAATGTATACAATATATAAAATGTAAGATCTTAAAGCGGAAAGACCACATAGGTCGAAGCCTAATAAAGATTGTCTACTACTACTACTATGAAAAATATAGTGCTTTTTCTGTTTTCTGAAAATTTGAAAAAGTACACTTAACAGGTTTCTGAAATAAACTATTCAATTACCAGATGGGCCACTTTAGGTTTCTTTAGTGAATTTTCGAAATTTCTAAATGCTGCCGCCTCATCAGAATTAGAAAACACCATGCATTTGATTGCTTCAAAATTCTCAGCATTAAGTAAAAACAGCATCTAACCACTGATTTTACTTTATGCTGAGAATTTTGAAGCAATAATTATCTTTTCTGATTAGGCGGCAGCATTTAGAAAGTGCAAAAATTCACTAAAGAAACCGCTATTAAGCCAAGAATTAGATCTGATTAAAGCTTAGTCTATTAGCTTTAATCTAATTACAGTTTTATTAGCCCAACTATTACAAAACTTGAAGCTTGTGGAACCTTTTGTTATCAATGAAAGCTTTGAAAAAAAATGAGTAAAGTCAACGATACTATTGGAGAATGAATGAAACCAAAATTCATGATTATTTGAAGAAGAAAAAATGGTATGAGGTCTAATCAAATTTTGTAATGAGTTGTACGAAATCTAGGAAGAAATAGAAATCTGCCCATCAACCATTAGCAAATATAAATTTGCACCAGTTACATCAGTAGATGTCAAAAACAAGTAGTTTTTATCATATAAGCAGATAATGTCGGAATCGTGGAAAATCGTTTTTCTACTAGTGTTTGGAAAACTTTAACATTGCAATACTAATTTGAGTTAGGAAAAGTGGAATATTTCTTAACAAGTGCGGAAATAATATTTCAACATTAAAAGTTATGTCAATTTATTGAAATTGTACATGTTATTTTTTATCATTATTATAAATCTTAACAGAAACATGTTCACAATTCGTGAACGAAATTCCAGAATACATCTTTGTGGAAGTAGAAATAGGGTTATTTAAGCAGAACATAGGCGTAAAGACCCCATGGGGTCGATAGCCCTGTAAAGAATGTTTATATATATATACAAATATATATAAAGCAGAACAATCTTGACTCCGCTATTTAATTTAGATTAATTTTAAAATATTAAAATTATCAAAATTTAATTAATTTTACAAACTCTGGCTATCGTCTCGATTAAAAATCCCATGCCTAGTAATGAAAAAAAAAACATTTCCTAACTTATTGCACGAATAGCTATTTTATTTGATTATTTAGAAACGCATCTTACTATCCGAATTTACAGTTGTCTAGCAAATAAAATATAGTCAGCTTTAGGGTTGGTTAAGCTATAGGGTAGCTACCACATTTTTTGCAAATGGAATTGGTTTTCTTGATTTTTTGTAAAATGAATTATTATTTGTAACGATCAACATTTGTTTTGTTAATGTATGATATAAATACATTATTATTAACTTATTAACCATAGATTCTGTATGATTATATAAAATGCATATATTTCGATATTTAGTGCATATTTTACGAAAATCTCTGCATATTTTGGCTAAATTGTGTGCATATATATGCGCATATTTCCTACATTTTGTTTGTATATAATTGCCAGCTCTAATAATCTGTTCGTAATATGTAAAAATGTATAAATTACAAATAACAAGAAAAGATTACATAAATAGATACTTACAAGTAATTTAATTAGAGCTGTGATTTCCCTTGAAATAGGAGTGATCTCATGATACTAACATTATGATCGATTTCAATCATTGAGACCATTTCACTTTACAGCACACATTTTTGAGCCCTTCATGGGCCAATTTATACACCTTTATAAAGAAGTTGATATTCCTTCTCTTCTGTTTTTGAGTATATTGCTTACATTTTTGAGCATTTTGGACCAAATTACAAGATCAACATAACATAGCTGAATCTGTTCTCATGAGAAATATTTTCAACTTTCTACCGCTTCTGGTTCTACCGAAAGTACCCATCAACTTTGTTATTTTAAACAGAACACTCTGTATATTATTGTATATTTGGATTCCCCGTTTAATTCGCTACAATTCCATATGGATCTATATGCACATGTCTTGTATAGTTTAAGACATCAAAATTATTTTGTAAAATATTCGCCTCGGCAAGATGTTTTGAATGATTTAATATCTCTTAGGAATAGACGGAAACCAGATCTTCATCTCAAATTATACCTAATAGATGCCTATCAGTCGAATATTTGACAGCTGTCAATTTTGATAATTGGTGTCTCAGAAACGACAATATTTAAGTGCCCATTTAAAAACATCATATTTCAAATGTTTCAGGTCGTTTCAGATCTGCAGTAAATTCTGGTTCGACCCATTCAAAACTACAGATAGGTCAATAAAACTGGTGTATGGTTGAGATGGCAACATTCACCTCTTCAAATTCCCATCAAAGGCCGATTTTTTTTTTGAGAAAGCAACCGAATCACGATCACAATTTGTTTATTTGTAATTTTTTGTGTTTCAAGTTTAAGTCATTATATTTAAGGCCCGTATCTTTACTCCGTACTTGAGCTTGAGTTTGACTCAAGTCGTATATTTGGTTGCGTATTTTCTATAGACGTTTATGCACCAAACGCAACCAAATATACGACTTGAGTCGAAATCAAGCTCAAGCTCAAGTACGGACTATAGATACGGACCTTAAACATAATAACTTAAACTTGAAACACAAAATAATTACAAATACACATAAATTGTGAATTGCGATTCGGTTGCTTTCTCAAAAAAAAAAAATCGGCCTTTTGATGAGAATTTGAAGAGGTGAATGTTTTCATTGCCCTATCTGTAGTTTTAAATGGGTCAAACCAGAATTTACTGCAGATAAAACGACCTGTGAAACATTTAAATATGATGTTTTTAAATGGGCACTTTAATATTGACGTTTCTAAAACACCAATTATCAAAATTGACAGCTGTCAAATATTCGACTGATAGGACAGTTTTTCATCATCAATCATCAATCAATCATTGGCCTTGTTATGTTCTCAGAACATGACATATATGTTTAAATATATTTTATTTATTTATTCCTTTGCCTATCTACCTTTCGGTGTATGGCCTATGTTTAAATATATACTACTTCTAAAATATTTGTCCATTTACAACTAAATTCCGTACAATTTATTGAAGTATATACAGCGTTATATACCCATAGGTTCGAAAATACGAGCAGCCCTGATGATTGCCGACCTACGAAAAGGATATGGCACCTAAAGAAGCAGAAGAAGATATACAGGGTGTGGCGAAACTACAATCAAAGCTTTAGGTAATGTTTTTCTAGTATATACAGGATATTTACAGACTCACCATCTACTGAGGTTCTCCCGTATTATCAGAAACAGATGTTTGGAAAATTGTGACGATATACTCCTTTGGTACCTAATTTTATATGTACAGGGAGGTTTTTATAAAAGTATACATACGGGTTATATCGCCTATGTATACTTTTATAAAAATCGCATCAATCACATGGCGATGCCTGTCATATAAGCAACCAACTATACACATATTTTCGAAATACATGTCTGATGACACACAGTAACCTCATTATTTAATGTCAAATAAGATAATTATGATGGCTAATTCTATTAACTTGAGAATGGCGACACTTCTTTCTTCTTCTTTTCAGCCTTCTGCCGTCTATCTTTGGGCATAGGCCTACCCCAAGTTGCTTCCATTCCTCTCTACTACTTATTGTTTCAGTCCATTTCTATTGCGTATGTCTCTTGATGTCGTCTGCCCATCGAATTTGTGGCCTTCCTCATCCTCTCGTATTTTCCCATGGTCTTCAGGGTACAATAAGTTTGTTCCATCTTTCATCGATTTGTCTGATGTTGTGACCAGCCAATTTCCGTTTTAGCTTTGCAGCTTCCTCTCTGAAATCTTTTACTTTAGTTTTTTCTCGAACCCAGACGTTTCTTTTCCTATCCGCTAGTCCTATGTGGAGCATCTGTCTTTCCATAGCCCTCTGAGCTGCAGCAGTTTTTTCCATGTTGGCCTTTGTGAATGTCCATACTTATGCCCCGTAAGTAAAGACCGGAAGTATGCACTGATTAAATATTCTTGTTTTTAGGTACTGAGGGTACTTCTTATTTTTTAGGATAAAACTCAGCTTTTCAAAAGCTACCTATGCAAGCCTAACGTATCTTTTTATTTCGCTGGTTGGTTCTTATAAAAGTATACTTAGGCGATATAATCCGTCTGTATACCTTTATAAACACCTCCCTGTATATGTAGGTCCAAAAATTAGGTTCCTTATATTGATCATTATTAGTTCATGCGAGAAACTATTAAGGTAAAATATGTTTCTTCCACCTAAAGTGAATCTCTGGTTGAATTAGATTTAAAAAAACGATTTAATTATTATTACAGAAGGAGTGTTGCTTTGTTGCTCACGAAATCGAAGTGTACATCTTCAATTTCGTATATACCTCATGGGAACCATGTGGATCTGACCTCGCTGATACAATCCACGTCAACAGAAGAATTAAATCAAATTGACGCCACGGTTTGATGCCGTCGCGATCAAAATTTGACATGGCCTGGACACGTCGAAACGCGTTTAATTAACCAACTCCAAGAGGAACGCGTGCATACACACACAAACATGGACACACACATGCAGCCAGACACATTACCTCGCTGCCAGGCTCTCCACGGCCGCCTCCTAATCTAACGCGAGATATCAAAGATTAATATTGTAATGGGGGATCGGGGGGCAGGCGGGGGGCGGCCGGGGCGAAAAAATTCAACATCAATTTCAGACGTCAGTCAATCTCCACAAATATGGCCCGCAGTGTGAGTGTGTGTGCTGCCCGGGAATACACAAATCCAATATATATTAAAATATGAATTCCGAAGAGTGTACTGTCAGTCCTGTTTAGACACGCTGCGAGACAGGTTAACTTGCGGCCCGGCCCCGGCACAGACGACCATTATAATCCAATCAATGAGGCATAACGAATTTCACAATGGAAAACTGCGAACGGGGGCAACGGTTCTGATTTTTTCCATCAATCCCTAATGAACGCCCCCCTCGAGCACCTCTGCGAGACGCACACGATTCGGGAATTAGCACTGATCGATACCCGAAGGACGACTTCGGCGGCCACAGTCCACCAAATCGACTTCTTTCTCACCATCGTCATCGGGATTTTTATGCATATTCCGGCGGAGTATCGTAATGCGACTTTAAGTGACCGAAATTACACCCATCGCATCGGTCCCAAATCGATTTATAATTCGGCCCGTCATCGGTCGAGATCATCGCCGCACCGTAATTTGAGGCTGAATAAATAAGGATTTTCGGGAAACGGTCCATTTCTTGCGTCGAGGGTGATTATCGGCCGTTAGGGGCGGAGGTGTTCCGTCTCCAGATGGAATTCGAAACCGCGTGGCGCCCGTCGTTCTAAAATTAAGAGCGAATCCGTCGCTTCGGTCATTAAGCCCCAGTCCGTATGCTGAATATCGTGTTCTAATTAAAACGTATCGACAGACTGGAGTGGTTAAAGACTCCTTCCTGGAAATTGCATCACGAGCTTTCGACGCCACACATCTGGAACAAACTCAAATTTGATTTAATAGAAACAGAACCGCATTTTTCCACGTAATTGACCATCACTAATCATGATGCCAATCATCACATTAATCAATGAAGTAAGGCAAAAAACATACCACCAAACATCACCGATTATTTAATTCATACTCTTATTAGCCAATCACAACGTGAGTTGAGACCAAACAACACGAAATATTTACGAATATTTTGAACACCCCGAAGACAAAGTCCTACTACATATTATAATAACAGTATTTTACACAAAATAGTTTTTTTCTTCAATATTTTCTATTGTGTTTCAACAAAGTAAAGTGCAAGTAACATTTCTGGTTTTTATAGAATAAACAACAATTAGTTACAATTGTAAATGTAAACCCCGTAACGTATAGATATCGGAAAAAGTCAAAGAAATTATCTATAGCTGAAAAAAAAATGATTACGAGAAGAGATCCAACATACATTGGCCGGGTCACTAAAAAAAATCCTGACACCAACATCAAATAACAAAAAACGGATACTTTTCAAGAAGCATGCACTTAGAGCATCTCTACTTGAATAAAATACAGTGAAGAACGGTCGTTGCAATAAGAAGATGCAGCTGACCATTTAGAAACAACATCCCAAGTTGAGGATATATTTATTTGTATAACTGGAGAAAATACCAAAAACAGACAAGAGGAGGATACAAGTTAAAGAAAAGATAAAATCCTAAGATTCCCCAAGATTTGATTGAAGGGGCCAAAGTTGTATCGTTGGAACTACTTCTCCAAAAATTTTAATTAAATTTAAAAAAATAAATGGAAAGAAAACAGTGGCGTATTGCCTACTTTCGGCCCTAATTTCAGGGAGCAACAGCCTACTTTCTAAACAAGGAGTAAAAAACAGAAATTTATGATTCTAATAGTGACAAATCTTGAACTTCAACTTCAAATTTTTCTAAATCCAGGCACCTAGCCAAAATATGTGAACATTTAAATTAGATTCTGTTTAAATGGGAGACGTTAAAAAGAAATATACTAGAACCGCTAAAGGAGACCTGCGGAACAACAAAAATTGGAAACAGGGAAATGAAAAAGACAAACTGGTGGAGTGATAAAAGAAGATAAAAGACAAAAAGAGAAAAGGAAAAGATACCTACAAACAAACAAAAAATAGAAGATTATGAAAAACACAAAGAAATGAGAAACAAAACAAAGTCAATAATTAAATAAGCAAAAGAAAAGTTAGTTTTCATCAATGGATTCTGGTAGTGATTCTGAAGAAAGCGTTCCCCAAGATTTCATTGAAGGTACCAAAGTTGTATCGTTGGACCTACTTCTTCAAAAAAAAAATTAATTAAATTTTAAAAAAATGGAAAGAAAACAGGGGGGTATTGCCTACTTTCGGCCCTAATTTCGGGGAGCAAAAGCCTACTTTCTAAACAAGGAGTAGAAAACAAAAAATTTATGATTTTAATAGTGATAAATCTGGAACTTCAACTTCAAATTTTACTAAATCTAGGCAACAAGCCAAAATATGTGAACATTCAAATCAGATTCTGTTTAAATGGGAAACGTTAAAAAGAAATATACTAGAAGCGGCAAAGGATACCTGGGAACAACAAAAATTGGAAACAGGGAAATGAAAAAGACAAACTGGTGGAGTGATAAAAAAAGATAAAAGACAAAAAGAGAAATGGAAAAGATATCTACAAACAAAAAAAAATAGAAGATTATGAAAAACACAAAGCAATGAGAAACAAAACAAAGTCAATAATTAAATAAGCAAAACAAAAGTCAGATTTCATCAATGGATTCTGGTAGTGATTATGAAGAAAGCATTCCCGAAGATTTGATTGAAAAGGCCAACGTTGTATCGTTGGATCTACTTCCCCAAAAATTTTAATTAAATTTAAAAAAATAATGGAACTAAAACAGGAGGACATTGCCTACTTTCGGCCCTAATTTCAGGGAGCAAAAGCCTACTTTCTAAACAAGGAGTAGAAAACAGAAATTTATGATTTTAAGAGTGACAGATCTGGAACTTCGACTTCAGATTTTACTAAATCTAGGCACCTAGCCAAATATGAGAAATTAGATTCTGTTTAGTTGAATATTTTTCTGCTCATCAAAAATCTTCAAAACACATCAAAATTTTCGTTAATATAGATTTTCCTAGACACGATTCTAGTCCTAAGTCTTTCGAATCGTATAATTACCGTTTTTTACCAAATGGTAAAAAAAAAATCTTGAAGATACTTAGTTAATTCTGAAACACATGATTCAGTTTTTTGTTCTGAAAATTTTTGGATATTCTAATACGCAAGTTACTAATGAGTACGGATTTAATGATTGGCAACACTTGAGTCATACATTAAAAAAAACATGAAGCAAGTTCTGCACACATCAATAGATCAAAATATAGAACATTGAAAATGTCGTAAGTAAGAACGAACATGTGAAACGAAGAATTGTGATATTGTTTCCGTTCGCCATTTTCTTTCGAAGGCCTATGTTATTCGTAATTAATTAGTTATTTTTTACATAATTTTTAAACTCAGTTAACTCAGAAACAAGAGAAAATTTGTAAGAAGTTTATTCAATCATTTCGACTTAAATTGTGATCCGGCATACATCATTTCATATTTAGAAGCCTGTTATAAAACACCCCGTGTATGTACCAAAATAACCAGTTTTTTAAAAGGGCGCTAAAATATAATTTGCACTCTTACCCACACAGCGGCCATGACCACACAACTGTAATTATTATTTTATTATTATATATAAACAATCTTTATTAGGCTATCGACCCCATGGGGTCTTTCCGCCTTGCCTAACATAATATATTATCGTAAATTATTACGATTTATCGTATTATTTTATTTATTTATCGTATTATTTATCGTAAATTATAAGAATATAGTTTTTCGCATTTTTTCCTCAAAATGTGATTTTTGATCTATCGTTAAGAACTAGGCATCAGTGGCTGTACCTTCAAAGCATCGTTTGTGTATCTACAATAGTTTGGTCACAAATTCTATTTCTTTTTCAGCGCAAGGAACTTTATTTTTAAATGCTTTGAATAACTAGTTTTGTGGGAATTTCTTCGTTACGTCTAGATTTGTTTTCAACTCCTAATGAGTGGGTACAATGGTAGTGACATATAACGTAATTTTAACACTGATTTTCTCTGTTGCTGTACAATACTTCACCTTTTTTGTTTTTGATGTTAGTAGTTCACCCTGTAGATTCCACCTTGGCCCTGGCTAACTGAGTAGACACGGCGAGTACAGTCCCTCAGCCTTAACTAGTTGGCAGTGCGGCTCCACGTGATTTTATTACAAGACAGGAACTCAGGAAAAGTGCTCAGGAACTCGGTGAAATCAGGAAAAGTTGATTTAAATCACGAAATATGTCCCGTAACAAAATGTAACTTTATTGAACCAAAAATCATTAACGTGGTGATAGTACCAAATATAATTATTCGGTATATCGACAAAATAGGGGGGGGGGGGTGGCTGTCTAATACCGCGACGCAATTTTCACAACGACGTCCGACATGGAGGATATGTACACATGATCGACCCGAACCGGAAATAACGGTGTGTCGGTTGGACCGGCAACGTGCCCTTATATTATCACAAATTAAACAATGAATGGCGCAACAAAGAAGAGAAATAAATAAGAAAACAGTAAAGTAATGTCCAATGATATTTGTTTCGTCCTCGTCAGCCTCCGTGAAGGGGAGGTTGCTTCTAAGCGCCGCTTACTGCACCTCGCAGTCCCTTTTTGGACTCCGCGTGGTCGTAGTCTCTTAACCCAGCATAGTCGGGTGTGATGTGGGGTCATAACCCTTAAAAGAAAGCCAGCCTAAAGATAAGAAGTCTCTCTCCATTTTATCAAACGCTTTTTCTGTGTCTACAAAGAAGATATACATGTCATTTTGGTGTTCTATGGTCTTATTTATATGGTTTCTTCTTGAAAATGGGTGGTCTATTGTATAATGTGCTTTCCTAAACCCGTTTTGTGATAGTTCTATTTTATTTTCAAGTTTTTCTCTAATTCTTCTTTCTAGTATGTTCTCATATACTTTTTCCGCGGCGCACAATAGAGAGGGTCCCCTATAGTTGCTGCATTCTTTGTTATCTCCTTTCTTGTGTATGGGCAGTACCATCGCTGTCTGCTAGTTCCAAGGTGTTTCACCTGAATTCCATATTTTATTTGATATGCTTGTAAAAAGTTGCATACCTTCTTCTCCCATGTATTTCAACTTGTTCATGTTTCATTTTCTCTATTCCTGGTGCTTTATCAAGTTTTTCTTCCCTATAGCTGTTCTAACTTCTTCTATACATATTTCTTGTTCTTCCTTGTTGTCTTGTTTGTCTCTCTTATTGTTATTGTTTTCTGTTGTTCTTTCTGTATTCTGTGTATCTTTTGTTTTGTCATATTTTTCCAGTAAACCTTCAAAGTATTGTTTCCATCTTTCTCTTATTTTTTCTTTCTGTATAAGAATGTTTCACTTCTCATCATTTATTTGGTGTAGTTTTATCGTTTTGTCTTTCCTGTTCCTTCTGTTAATGGTGTAGAATAGCTTCTGGTTCTCATGTCTATTTTTCAATTTTTTCTCCGAATTTTTCCTATGATGTTTCTTTTGATTGTTTTATTATCTTTTTGGATCTAATTCTGTGTTCTTTGTATCTGCCATATTCTTGTACAGTTCTCTTTTCTAGGTGTTTTTTGTTTCCTTTCTTAGTTCTAACTTAAATAAATTATGACTAGGTATATTGTTTTTTTCTTTTATAGCTATTTGAACCTGCTGGTTATATCGATTGGTTTGAACTCTAGGGTCTTCTTGTTTCACCTGTGTGAAACATGGTACATGGTGCAAGTATGGTGGAATTTAATGAATCGTATTTTATGGAGATGCATTATGTTATGTTGGATGCTATTATAGAGATTTGGTGAAATTGCATTTCGTCTTTTATGGAGATGTATTATGTTATGTTGGATGCTATTGTAGAGATTTGGTTTGTATGTGTTTTAAAAGAAATTAATTGTCTTTTACGTAGATGTGTTATGTTATGTTGGATGATATACTCGAGAAGAGTTCCGTCTTTCAAAAGAAAATAATCGCGTTTCACGGATATGCGGTGCGGTGGGTGGGCTGTTCGGTCTCAGCCCTGGAGGACTTAAATATTCATGCGTTCAATTCTGAAATCAGCGCGCCGGAAATTCCATAATAACGCATACATTATCGAAACATAAGCAGACGGAAACGTCAATAGGAAGTTAGCGTGACAGTGCACACACGTACCGCCCCCAGAACTTGTCTGGATCACTCCGGAATTAAGGAGTAACACATCAATACTCTAAACGGAATACCTAATATTGCCAGAGTGCTTTTCACATCTTGGGCCCAGGACCGTAACGGCGGGCGTTTACGCCCGCCAGCGGGGAGCTCCTCAAAGGAATATAAAAAGCGAGAGCGACGACTGGATAATGAATGGTAAATAGTTCACCGTGTAATTGAACGAGAATTGGGCGCTTTGTTCGAGTTACGACTCCGACAAAAATCATAAACTGCATATAGGGATTATGCGAAAATGAGTTGCGAGCGCCGCCTGGCGGGTCTCTCGGCGATTCTGGTGGTAAGACAAACCTTGTGAGACCCATTTGGTGTGGTAAACAGACTTGAAATTACGGGAAATTACTTAGTAATTACAGGTGAAAACGTATTATTATTCAGTATTAAATTCAGTTCTTAATCCAACAGTCAGGTTGTATATTGTATCATTCTACTATGGCATTATATCATGGCCCTGAAATTTTGACATATGATACAAACTTCCTTATTGTCGAGTTTTTGCTGTTGTTTTTTTTTCAGTTCGCCTGATTCGGCTTACGTCGAATCAATAATTGCATCCCAGAATGAGTCCATAATATTAAAAGACTTGTCAGAGAAGGAGATTCGTCTAAATGGCGATTGTTGCATGCATACTTATAACAAACACATTTATTGCAGCAGACATTCATTCATTTCAAAGGCTTTTTGGAAAACTGCTCGACAGTATCGAGTAACAGCTTCAAGATGTTATGCTCTCTTTACATACAAGCTGGATAATTGGGATAAAAAGTACTTCTGGACTAGAGATTTTAAAAATATTTATACTAATCATGGTTTAAAGTGGGAGGCCACTGCTAGAAATAAATACAGAATGTAAGATTTTTTGTATTATAATTTACTGATGTAAATTTTCTCTGATTTTTTTAAGTGAGCAGAAAGTTAATATTATTCAAACAGGACTCATTGTGTCAGACGGATCATTGGTTAGCTGCTTCTCCAGATGGAGTAATAATCACAGACGGAAAGCTTACCAAACTATTGGAAATTAAGTGTTATTTTCTTGGTAAAGAAAATACCCTAAAATAAATGTAAATATGGCATGGTTGTTTTTTAGGAAGTACAACAAGTGCAACATTGATTGAAAACTTTTGCCCATTTCTAAAGCGAAATGACAATAATGAACTTGTGCTGAATGAGAAGCACATGCATTGGGCACAAGTGAAAGTCAATATGGTTATTTTAAATGTGTCAGAATGTGACTTCATCATTCATCAATCATCAATCCTTCATCATTGTTAATGTGCTTTTTAATCCTATTAAATGCAAAGACCTTTTATTTAAATTAAAATATATATTCTTTGAAAAAATGATACATATTCTGTGTAAATAGTTAATATAAACATATGTCATTTTAAGAAAATGTCTTATTTAACAATAATTAAGAATATTAAAAATCTGAAGTTGTAAAAATTGTGCATCCCTGTTTTGGACATGGAATTATTGTTACAGTTTTTGTTACTTTCTACCTACACACTTTACTGGCCATCACTATCATCTTCATTTATTCTAGGAGGTTGTAAATTTGTTAAAATGCCACACATAAGCACAACTTTGTCAATGTACATAAAAAGATTATGATTTATTTTGTCTAAAATTCTGTAAGTTTTAATTCTCTGAATACTTCTTTCTACATGGATTCTAATACTAGCTACTGAATATGTTTCTTCAACTTCTTTAATTGACAGCCTGCCATTGTGTAAAAATGGGGGCATTACAATAATTACAACCTCCTTACATTTAATATTGGGGGGAACTCTTATCCGCTAATATTTTATCATTTGGTTCTAGAAATCTAGAATTCCACAAACATTCGTAATAAACGAATCGGTGGTTCTTCCACCATAACATTTTCATAAAAAAGTTATAAATCCATTTGGAGCTACACCTAGAGGAAATTTTGCTATAAATGTTCCTTTATAATTCGAATAGGTATGCACTTGATTATCAACCTCTCTTGGTTGTTCTACTTTGACTTCAGAACAATCTATTATAATTCGACAGTCTGGGTAATTGAATAAAAATGCCTTAGGTAGTGTACTATTTATTACAGCACCGCTTGGCCAATAAATGTAAGTGGACGTTTTTTGTGTTAACTCATTTAAAATATTGGTAAACATTCTAGAAACTGATGATGGATGTATGTTGAAAAACACAGACAAAGCACAAAAAGAAATTCCTAATTTCATTTTCATGAAATATAATAATAGCTTGTTTTCTTGTTGTTGTTGTTGTTGTTGAGCCAAGGAAACTCCTCCAAGGCTACTCATCTCTATATCACTAGAAATGGACTTAAGTCCATGAAAACCAGAACATTTTATCTCGTCTGAATTTCCTACACATTTATTACTAGTTTCTATTAAGTTTTTCTGATAAACTATATGGGCTTGAACCGAAACATCATTGTTTTCTGTTCAAACAAAATATTTCTCACGCAAATATTATCTTCCAACAAAGAAATATTCACTTGCACTTGGCACTTTACTTTCTTCATACATTTCTAGGCTTGCTGTTGTCTCCAATTGACTGACTGCTGTAGATAAATTGGTTTTAGCTTTGCTTGAAGATTCTGGTTCTTTCCAATTGGTTATTTATACATTGAAGAGCAGAAATTATATGGTTTAAAGGTTCTAAACTCTAATACAGCATTATGCCATCAGTCCATCTAGTTTCACATAAATGAGTCAACTTTCCTTCTAATTTTGTCTCCAATACAAAATTTCTATTGGAAAATGATGAGAAAAATGCTATGGTTTGTTTCATTATAGCCATGGCATTACGAACTTGCATCACATTAGAAGCTTTAGATATGCTTAAATTTAGAGCGTGGTTATAACATGTAGTTCTTGTAGCAAATTTAAAAAAAATCTAAAATTACTTCACATCACCTCTTTGCTCAAAAGTCATTACAGAACATCCATCGGTGCAAACTCCAATACAATGTATTTGTGATAAATTGATATGATCTAAATATTTAGTTAAGGTGTCCCCTGTTCCACTCAAGATTGGCTATAAACTGTCTGATTCGACTATATAGTTATCTTCGTGATAATCCTTAAACCAATAAAATCTTCCCTGATGCTGGAATCTTTATCAATATAGCGTAATATGATATCTGTAGTTTCATCAAATATAACACTGTAGTAGTTCGCACATTTAATACTTTCTAAATTATTTTTCAATATTTCGTCTTTGCAGCATGATATAATCGGTTTTATCGGTGGTATTTTTTTCAATGTATGGGGGGGGGGGCATGGCCCCTATGCCCTCCCCCCCTCACGGGTATGATCACGGCTGGTAACAACATATCTCTTTGAGTGAGCAATGGTGGACTTGGAAACAGACTTCACACCTTTATATTCCCGAAATATTATGCTTTTACAAACTGATGATCCATCATTCAGTACCTACTTATTTTTGGAAAAATTGTAGGGTTGTATAACAAACTTTGCTGGATATTTGATTTTGAGTTTCCAACGAAATGTACACTACAAATTCGGTCATATTTTCCTGGTGTCCATACTTTTCCGCAATGAGATCTGCAATAGAAACATGCTTATTATATAGTTGTGTAATATTTGAGCACAATGTCCATTTGTGATTCCATATAATCAAGTTCTATTCATCAAGCGGATTTATTTCTTTAACCAAGGTTAGGTTTATACACTAAGCACTTACTTCCTCCCAATACTATGAATCTATAATATTTCGCGTTCTTCTTCGTAGCTTTTGTTTGGGAACCGATAAAACTGTATGTCTTTGGAAGTATTGGAGTAAGAATTATGACATCCTACAACACAACACGACACTCGTGAAACTCGTTCACCTCCTTCCATTTTACAAAAATTACTACTACTGTACACTACAAATTACAGTATTTTACAAAAATTACTACTACTGTACACTCTACAAATTACAGAACATTAGCAGAAATAAAGGTTTTTACTTATAAAAGTATTAACATTATTTTTAACACGTAGCTTAATTAAAAATTGTTTTATTTCACTGCACTGGTTTAATTTTCAAGTGCGACTTATTCAACTGTCAACATTGATTATCCACCAATTATGGTGGATAATTACCAAACTAATAACTACCAACGGCAGTTACATCCGTTGGTGGCGCTGGGGTAAAATCAGCAAGTTCCCTATAGAGAAAACGCAGTTTACTGGTTACAACGGTTTTGCTGGAAACTGCTTCAGTTTTATTATACATGACAACTATTTCTCAATGAAATTGAACAGTTTATCTGCTTTCAAAATTAATTTTAAGCTATTTTTATTGCGATTGAGTTTTGGGTATGTCTTTACGTGTTATTCGTACCAAACCTTATATAGTTTGGAGTATAGTCTTCTATTTTTGGCCGAGGAGTGATATTTTACAAGCTTTGTGTTTTATGAATCCAAATCTGGCAATAATTGCGCAGAATCTGTTTTAATCATTATTAATTTTCAACATCACATGATGGGACGAATCTTTGGGACGTTTACAACTCTCCACCTCTTTGTTGCCCCCCCATCGGATTACCGCGGCCCGATTTAATCGTAATCCCGGCGATGAATGACGGAACGCGGACCGCGACGGTGGCCCCCCTGCCGCCCCCGTGCCCCTCCGCATGCGACATCCTGAAAAGGGGTACACCTGCGGCAGACGACCATCAATACGGCTCGAAGAGGCGGCCCCCCGCGCCTCACCCGCCGGCGCTTATTCATATTCAGATTGCGCGCACACCGGCCCCCTCAATTGGGAACCTTTGATTTGAATATCTATTTATTTGTTTATCTGAATGCCGGAGATTATCTGGGCCCCGTCCGCATAATGGGGCCGCGTACGTTGGTAGCCATAGATTCGAGATAAATGGGGAAAAAAGTTTATGAATACGCCCCCGGCCCGAGACCTATACGTCTCTGACTTTGTTTAACGATGAATTGATCTTTTGTTGTACGGAGGCGCTCTCTTTTTCTGCTCGCCTCCTCCTCGCTCCTGCGAGGTGCTCTTCTTTTTTCGTCCGCGTCCCTTTCATTCTTCGCCTCACCTTCGCTTTGTCCCGCTGTAGAGGATATCGGGTTGCACGGCCGTTATTAATTGATTCCGATATCGATTCAATCTCCCATTCAAACGCAAATCCAATAAAAAACGGCTTAATATTAATTATCTGAAGATAACCACTATCTCACTTCTTATTTTTCATCAGAGGGGGACACAAATGGCAATCAGAGAGGCAGCGCAGGAAGAGAAGATGAAAGGCAACAGAGTGAATGTAGGATACATGAAGCTGTGGAATAACGATAATCTATGGATATGGCAGGAGGCAGAAGGAAGACTAACTCCAAAAAACTAGAGAAAAGGAGAAGTATTATGAGTGAACCGAAATAGGCAATGGACAAGACTTGAGTAAGAGAAGTAACAAAAAGAACATAGTGGAAGGCAACAAAGAAAAACAATAAGAAAATACAAAAAGAAGACGACGGAAAAGTGGGACATGGAATATACGGATCGTATGGGGAAAGGAAAAAGAACTAGAGACAGAATTCGAAGAATTACTCGATGTACTAGCAATTACGTAAACAAAAATGAAAAGTTCAGGGATAATCAAGAATGAAAGCGAGTACAATTTAATATATAGCGTACTGGAAATAAAAAAAAGAGCAGCAGAAAGAGGTGAATACATCATACATAAGAAAATCGGTAATGAAATTACGAATTGGGAAGCAGTATCATCAAGGATACTAGTAGTTAGAATAATGTACATAGTAAATGTACTTTAATATTAGGGCCCAGTGTAAAAGATAAAGTAGACAACAAGGAAACATTCTGAAAGCAATAAACAGAGGCAACAAAAGAAACAGAAGGCAAAATATATGTAATGGGGGATTTTAAAAGCAGAGTAGGTAGAAAAGAGGAGGAGAACAGCGAGATAATGGGAGACCAAGGAGAAAGAATAAGAAATAACAACGGCAAACGCATGCTAGAATACTGCAGAATTAATAATCTAGTAATAACAAATACATTGTTCAAACACAATGACATACACAAATATACAACAGAAGTAAAGAGTAGAGAGGAAAATTCAATAATTGATCATATCTTAGTGGAGAAAAATAGAAAATCAGATATTAGAGACACAAGGGTTAAAAGGAAATATGAAATAGCGAGTGACTACTTCATTGTGGTAAGCGCAATAAAAGGGAAACAAATAAAGCAGAATTAAATGTATAACCAAAAACAGAACAGAAGTAAATGTATTAAAATTAAAACGTACAAGCTAAGAGAGATAGAGACAGCCAAGAAATATGCGGAAATGCTACACAGAGAACTAAAAAAAAAAAAGAGCCAGAAAAAATAGAAGAAGGTGGGTGCAATTAAAAGAATGCATAATTGATACGGCAAATATACGTTGTGGTGTTAACAGTAAGACAAACAAGAAGTAGACAAAATGGTGGAATGAAGAAATAAGTATTGCAATAAGACGAAAGAAAAGGGCATGGATGAAGTACCTATCCAAACACATCCAGGAAGCCTACAAAGAGTATCAAAGTAAAACGAAAGAAGCTAAAGAGCAAGTAATAAAAGCAAAGATGAAAACATGGGAAGACTTTGGAGAACTGTTGAAGAAAAACAGCAGAGAAAACAAAAAAAAAATCTATAAAATAGTAAATGACAGCAGAAAAGGACGAAAATATAATAATAAACAAATATTGGATAAAAATGGAACAGTGTTACAAGAAGACATGATGATAACGGCAGGATGGAAAGAATACTTCGAAGAACTACTTAGTACAAGCAACAGTAGCAAAGGAGATGAGGAATATGATCTAGAAAATGATATGGAAAACCAAGAAAATATAGAAGAAGAAAATGAAGAGCGGATAACATTAGAAGAGTTTACAGATGTTGTGAACAGTATCAAATGAGGAAAAGCGCCGGGAGATGATGCAATCGAGGCAGATATGTTGAAGGAAATAGGTGAAGTAGCAGTGTAGAGACTACACAATTTGGCAAAGAAAATATGGAAAGAGGGAAGAATACCTGGCAAACATCATTGATTGTACCAATACATAATAACGCTGATGAATGAAATGTACAAATTATAGAGGGATAACGCTTATAAGTACAGGGATGAAGATATTATAGAAGATAATAGATTAAAGAATAAGGAACCAAATAGAAACAACGTTAGAACAAAGTCAATGTGGACTCAGAATATTTAGATCAACACAAGATCACATATTTACATTAGAGCAATTAATAGAAAAAGTGGCGCAAAGAAGACAGAAAATGTATCCAGGTTTTATAGACCTGGAAAAAGCCTTTGACAACGTACCGCGACAAAGATTATGAAGTATATTAAAGAAAACAGGAATAGATAGTAGGACAATAAAAATAGTGAAGCAGATATATAATAATAACCAAGGAAGAATACCAACAGACTGGCAAACAGCATTGATCATACCAATACATAAAAACGGAAATAAAAACAAGTGTACAAGATATAGAGAGATAACGCTCATGAGTACAGGGATTAAGATACTAGAGAAGATAATAGATAAAAGATAAGAAACAAAATAGAAACAACGTTAGAACAAAGTCAAAGTGGATTCAGAACAGGAAGATCAACACTAGAACATATATGTACGATAGAGCAATTAATAGAAAAAGTGGTGCAAAGAAGACAGAAGATGTATCTAGCTTTTATAGACCTGCAAAAAGACTTTGACAAAATACCGTGACAAAGATTATGGAGCATATTAAGGATTAAGGAGGAATAGATAGTAGGACAATAAAAATAGTGAAGCAGATATATAACAATAACTAAAATCAAGTAGTATATCAAAATTCGAAACATTTAAAACAAACAACAGTTTAAGACAAGGAGGAGGACTTAGCCCGACACTATTTGTATTATTTATGGATTAGATCATTTAGTGCACAAAAGAAAAAAGCAAGACCATAACAGGTTTGAAATATTAAGAATTAATTCAAGAGGCAATGAGAGCGAGTGACGTTTAATGAAGTTGTAAGAGTGGGATGGAAAATGCGTGTGACATGTTGCACATTATGGGAGAGATAGAGAAAACCGCGATGTCAGCGAAAATACTAAATTTTCATTGAATTGTCGTAATTTTATAGAATTTTATAGAAACAGCGAAAACTGAAATATTGAATTTTTGAAAAACTTTAATGCACTTTTGAGAATTGTTAAACATAACGAAATTATTGAAATTTATCTGCAATTTATATTTCGTAATTTTATAAAATTTCATAGAAATTGGGCAAATTTATAAGAACTTTGTAAAAGTTTTCTGAATTTTTGAGAATTATTAAAATATTTCATGGAATTGTTGACAGTTTTCTGAAACTGTCATCCAATTGTTGGGAATTTTATGAAATTTTTTACATAGGGTATGTTGAATAGTTTTGTAACAGTTGATATAGGCCGAACTTTCGGGGATGGTTCATAGATGGCTATATTGCCGCGGCATTGCATCTATGAGTCATCTTTATTTCAGTTCTATTCGTGATCACGTGCTGAAAACATCTGCAGATTTGGTCATGGACCCTTCTGGATACCTCGTGGTATTCAGTTGACTTCCGTATTCAGTGCCTCACCTTGACGTGATACTGCAGCTTGTGCGACAACACTTCGTATGCTTGTGTAGAACCGTTCACTTGCCGATCACGCATGTGAAAGTGATTATATAAGCTTCAGCTTGAAATTGGACGGAGTGTAGCCATAAATAACCATTATCCATTGGAGTAGAATATATGACTTTTTTGGGGGTAGTATCATTAAAAGACGATACTTCTTCAGATTAAATTAAACAGATTTAACTAAATGTAAAATATGTCCATTGCCATAGTCACAATTTGAATTTAGTGGTTAATAATAGCGCAAATAGTTGTCAAGAAGTATCATCATTTTATGCCACTCATCATCAGAAACCGTTGCCGAAAAAAAGCCTCCCGCAACGAAATAAATGGAAATCAGCTCACACTATTAACTCGCCACTTTTCCTCTCTTAATGCCACTCCATGAGAACAAACGTATCAAATAACGAGCGGTAATGAAGTCGCCCACGCCGAGATCCACTCTCCACACTGTTTTCTTTTTTTCTTTTACATGAATGTTTCATTTAAATGTTGCGACTTACAGGGAAGAGGAGGAAAAATCGCGACCCCAGTGCGGTAGGGAGTGACGCGGGGGGCGGCGAAAGCCGCCGCATAATAACGGCGGCGTAAGAATGGGAAATTGGCACGTAGACGGAATGGGAATCATAGGTAATCAAAACCAAACAATACCTTTGTAGTGGAATGGTGTTTGTGTAAGGAGCTAAGATAGTTAAAGGGTTGTTTCCATTGCTCAGGCATTTGCATATGTTAAGGTGCCTCCGCACTCCAGGGCCGTACTCGGGGGGCGGCGCGAAAATAAACGTAATTTCAGGCTGAATTTGATTGCCGGATGTTTATAGAAATTTGTCCAGAATATTTTGTTTTAATTACGTGTACTGAAACTTACAATTTTTAATTAATTCTTGCAATACAACCGATTGCAAAATTAATGTGCTAATAACTTAAAATAATTAATTACCTGAAAGATTGGTAAAAATAATTAATTAACTGAAAGATTGGTAAAATCTGCAAAATTTGATCTGTAACTGCCCAAATCTACCAAATTCATCTCCTATCAGAATCTTTCAGATTTCTGTTTCTAAAATAATTTCTGAAATGAGTTTCATTACAAGAAAAAAATTATTAAAAACGTTCAAATGTTTCAAAATATAAAGTCCAAAAGTTGCATTGCCAATAAGGTTTTACATGTACATAAGATAAAATTCGTGCAAAACTGAGAGCAATCGGAATTTTTCACGAGGAATCCGCGCAACTGAACTGTGTAAATCAGTGGTCCCCAAACATATTTGGCAAGTTCTTAGAGAGCTTTATAAATATTCGTTCAACGCTTGGATGCGTGAACCTGGAAGTTAATAAGGTTGTCTCTCCGGATTCATATTCTCGTTCCCTCGGCATCTTGTTACTAGTTTCCAATCGTATTTACCATAATAGATATGATTAAAAATTTCCTTCACAAATTACCAAATACAAATACCCAGTTAATGATTTACAAACCTTACAAATTCAATGTTTTTCTTTTGTGGTTCGCTGAATGTAAAGATATTTTTTTTTTTGGCAAGTGCCTCCCCATTGCTATTTACAGGCGAGCCGAGGGGATTTGGTCCCATATAAATATTTTTCAGGTGACACTCGAGGGTGGTCGCACACGCATCGCCCCAGTTCGAATTATGATTGAGAACCGATAAGGCGGCGGATTATAGGTGAAGAATGGGGCTGCGTCCAGGTGTTCGAGACGTTTAGGTTACCGAACATAAAGCATCTCGGCCGACGTAAATTCGGGAATTAGAATAATTTTTCCGCCTTAATTCCGTGCCACCGGGGGTTGGTTTTTTTACACCACACTGCGAGGGTGGAATTCGTTAGAGGATGAGACGCAGAAAGACGGAGTCGTGTGCATTGTGACCGGCGAAAATCTTAACTTATGAATTATTGCCCAAGGCGTCTCATGTGGTAGATTGTCGTTTAAATTGTCTTGTAAAGAATATATTAAATTGTGTAAAAAATAATTTGGTGTAGGTGTCTATAGGTTCAATATAACACAGAATAAAAACACTGCTTATTGTGAATTTTACAAAAAAACATCTGTTTTCACACCAATTGTCGCTCCTAATCTACGTGGAAAATTCTGGTGAACTGCCCAGAGAGCATGCAAATTTGAAGCAACAGATAAGTGTCACTACAATAATAATTATAATAAAAATACTAATAATCGAACTTACAACTTAATTGCTACGCACGTTTTTCCTCATTTTGACCCTATTATACTCGTACATAAAAATTATCCTTTCGATTTCGTATAAAAACAATGTCTTATGATTAAAACAAATTCGATGATGGTTTCGAACAAAAATATTTGCAAAATTTCAATACACGACGAAATTTCAAAAAAAAAAAAAAACAAATTAATATAATGTACCTTTACCTTTACCTGGAAAGCATTGCAGACATGCACGATCACAACACGAGATCGAAGTCCGACCTCTTTCTTGACAAGCTTTCTTGACGCAGGCTGTAAGATTCTATAACCACTTACCTGAAAGTATACGAAAACTTCCTAGGAAAGTTTTAAAGACAAAAATTAGCCGAGTACTGATCAGATCAGAACTGTATTCGGTAGAAGATTATCTTGTAATCCATAAGTGCTTCTTCTGGTGATTATTATGTTTTTATTTTCAGTGCTTACTGTCAATTTCGTCAATTATTACTATCAAATCAAATTTTATTTGTCAAATTTCAAAGAATACAGCAATGATTTCCAAATTTCAATTGATGTCATATTTTCAATGCTTAGTGTTAAATTTACCTCTTATGTTTGTTAACATTTCAATTACTCTGTGAAAAGGTCAATAACCATAAAAAAATTAATTATTACTTTGAAAATTTCAACAATTTCTATCAAAATTGCAATTATTAAGATATTTTCAGTGCTCAATATAAAATTTTCAATTATTTCTATCAGAATATCAAATATTATCATTTTTTCTAATAGACACTGCCAAATGTTCAATCAGTTGTAACCATTTGAATTATTTCGTCAAAATTTCAATGCTTACAGTGAAAATTTCAGTTTCTGTCATATTTTTAGTGCTTACTAATAATGTAATTTAATTGTATTTAATTTTAATAACCTGACAATGTAACATCCACTAGGATCATAATACTGTGAAATATAACTGCTACTACTACTTTATTACCTATAATGTATTTCATTTTTTTGTTATTTTGTAATAATCTCTTGAAATAAATATCTATCTATCTATCAATGTTACATTATGAGTCCTCTCGATTCCTTAAGAAATAAATGTCTTATCATCGATACAAAATTTATTATAGTAACCAAGAACCCAAAGTTTTAAATTTTGTTGAACAAAATAAGTACAAGTACAAGTACAACCATTGTATCTAATTTATGCAGTATAGCTTTTGAAAACATTATCAGTACTTTCGATTCCTAAAGAAATAAACTTCTTATCTTTGAAACAAAATTGATGTTAGTTACCAAGAACAACAAAAATTGAAAAAATTTCGAAAAAAGAACTGGAAGCATTATACCGAATTCAGACAATATAGCTTTCGAAAGCATTATCAGTACTTTAAATTCCTTAAGAAATAAATGCCTTATCTTTGAAACAACATTGATGATAGTTACCAAGAACTCAAACCCAAAATTTGAATATTATTCGAAAAAAAAAACGCAAACATTTTACCGATTTTATTCAATATAGCTTTCGAAAGCATTATCAGTACTTTCGATCCCTAAAGAAATAAATGTTTTAAACACAATTGATGATAGTTACCATGAACTTACAAAATTTGAAAAAGTTTCGAAAAAGAACTGCCACCATTTTACCGACTTTATACAATATAGCATTCGAAGTCATCAGTCCTTTCGATTCCTAAAGAAATGTGTGTTATATTTGAAACAAAATTCATGATAGTTACTAAGAACTTAAATTACAAAATTAGAAAAAAATACTGGAAAATAAACTGACTCAAATTTACCGAATTCATACAATATAGCTTTTGAATTCATTGTTAGTCTATTCGATTCTTTAAGAAGAAAATTTATCATCATTGAAACAAAATAGATGAGTTTTCGTGAACCTACAAATTTTGATTATTTTGCGACAAAAAACTACAATCATTTTATCGAATTCATACAACATACGATACTTTTGAGTATTACTGGAATCAATCTGGACAAAAGTAGGTAATTTTTGGTAAAAGCAACGAGGCCCGGTGGAAATTGTTTGTTATAGCAAAAGTAAGAAAACCCAAAGTTTTTGGAAAAAAAAAATCTCTGCAACCCCTTTTTTGGCGAAAAAAGGGCAAATGAACTAAACATATAAAACAAAATTACTCTACATTCTAAATATTTTAAACACGTATGAAGGCCTATCCGCGCCTAAATCCAAGAAGAATCATTATAATATTCATCGATAGGTACTATAATATGCTTTATCTATAAAAATTCTTTTCACAACTATTTTAAATTTACAATATTCCAGTGATCGACAGTATAACTTTCGAAAGCATTATCAGTCGTTTCGATTCCTAAAGAAATTAATGTTTTATCTTTGAAACAAAATTCATGATAGTTATCAAAAGCTTACAAAATTGGAAAAAGTTTCGGAAAAAAGGCCATCCATTTTACAGAATTCATACAACATAGCTTTCGAAATCTTGATCGGTCCTTTCGATTCCTTAAGAAGATTTTTTTTATCATTGAAACAAAATAGATGAGTTTTTGTGAACCTGCAAGTCTTGATGATTTTGCGACACAAAACTGCAACCATTTTATCGAATTCATACAACATACGATACTTTTGAGTATTAGTGGAGTCAATCTGGACAACAGATTCCTAAAGAAATAAACGTCTTATGTCTGTTTGAAACAAAATTGATGGTAGCTACCAAGAACTTAAAATGTTTAAAAAAAATCGAAAAAAAACAGCAACCATTTTACCAATTTTATGCAATATAGCTTTCGAAAGCATTATCAGTACTTTCGATTCCTAAAGAAACAAATGTCTTATCTTTGAAACAAAATTGATTATAGTTACCATGAATTTACAATATTTGAAAAATTTTCGGAAAGAAAAACTGCTACAATTTTACTGAATTCATACAATACAGTTTTCGAAATAATTAACAGTCATTTCGATTCCTTAAGAAGAAAAGTTCTTATCATTGAAACAAGATAGATGAGTTTTCGTGAACTTGCTAATTTTGACTATTTTGAGACAAAAAACTGCAACCATTTTATCGAATTCTTACAACATACGATACTTTTGAGTATTAGTGGAGCCAATCTGGACAAAAGTAAGTAATTTTTGGTAAAAGCAACGAGACCCGGTGGAACTTATTTGTTATAGCAAAAGTAAGAAAACCCTGAGTTTTTGGAAACAAATATTCTCTGCATCCCCTTTTTTGGCAAAAGAGGGGTATATTGGTCCTTTTTGGAGGTTGTTTTTATGTTTTAATTTTTGCACCTACTTAAATCAGTAGCTAAGGTACAAAAATAGTACCCTTTTATTATTAATATTCAAAGAATCTTCAGATAAAATTTTGTGGGATTATGCTCACCCCCCTCCCCACTCCTGTAATATACGTATACAAAAAAAAAATCACAAAAAAGCAAGATACAGATTTTTTTATTTTCCGCGTGTATTTCCCGTAAAAGCGGAAAAACTTTCACGTGTATAAATACATATCGTTCAATAAATGATTAATATATCGGAAAATATGTTTTAAATAAAATATATTGGGTAGGTATTTAAATACCAACAAAAAATAGGAAGATAAAATTTTAGAATTTCTGCTACTTTTTCCCAACAAGTAGGAACCTTACTTTATAGAAAGTATTCTCGTTTTTAGAGACCGTTAAATAAATCACGGTAAGTGGATAAAAAATAAAACATAAAAACAACCTACAAAAAGGGTCAGTTTTTCCCTTTTTGCTCAAACAAAACGGGTTGCAGGGATTTTTTTTTTTCAAAAATACAGGGTTTTCTTACCATTGCCGCAGCAAATAAGTTTTACAGGGTATCGTTGCTTTTACCAAAATTTCCCAACCTCGCTTAAAATTTTTGCAGATTGACTCCACTATATTGACATTGGCACTAATCGAACCCATCGTGAAGTCACGAGCTTTTCTCGTATATATATTTTTTATATTCCTGTAGTTATATTTTAGTCAGTAAGCAATATAATTATGTACTATTTTTTATATTCCTGTGGTTATGTTTTAGTCAGTAAGCAATATAATTATGTACTATTCTTTATATTCCTGTGGTTATATTTTAGTCAGTAAGCAATATAAATCTGTACTATTTTTTATATTCCTGTGGTTATATTTTAGTCAGTAAGCAATATAAATATGAACTACTCCTATTAGATTAGTGGGTCACACCTGCAGTGTCTACATATTATCGTTAACTTTTAACGAGCGAAGTCTTCTTCAATTGTCCAGGAGGCGTCCGCGTTGTACACGCGCGCGTGTACACGTGCACACGTGCGCGCGTGTTTCGCGGCGATCACTCGGCGATGAAGTATGTACGTGTACAAACAAACACGATCTCTCTTGGGTCACCTACGCGTATGCAGCTCGAGGCATAATGAGTTATAAGTAGATAATACTCCAATACAATGCGTTAAATGGCCGGGGCGTCAATAAGAGGATCATTGACAGGATGTGACGTCACCATTGACAGCTGCCGTCTAGCAGTTAATCACCGTTAATTATACAAATGCCGAGCGCATTATGCGGACGCGCCGCTGGACGCTCACTTATTTCCAATTTATTTATTTACCGTCCGGATGGCCAACACGACGGGCGTTTAATAATTAAAGCGGGGGAATGGGAAAACGCGGCAGTAAGTGTGTTTGCAAGTTAAGAATTCGCACTTTGTTATAGATGGCATAAGAAAGCAATCGCCAACATTTCGACATTAATTAATATTTTTATATATTTTAAGTACGTCACTTTAAAAACTGCTATTTTACAAACAAATAAAATAATCAGATTTAAAATTGTATTATACATATAAAATAAATTGCACACATTTTTCTATCAAGTATCT
The DNA here is from genome assembly GCA_951805005.1 of Othius punctulatus. Classification (NCBI taxonomy): domain Eukaryota; kingdom Metazoa; phylum Arthropoda; class Insecta; order Coleoptera; family Staphylinidae; genus Othius; species Othius punctulatus. Next base: position 20,894,575 of record OX638146.1, read on the forward strand.
TAATTTAACAAAAGTTTCCTACAAAAAATATATATTTATATAGAAATTCTATGCATTTCAATTAACCTCTGTAGTATTTAGCCTGCATCACAGAACATAATTTAAATTTTATAAAATTTCATAGAACTTTTACAGAAATCCTAGAATTGCTAAAATTTGATTAAAACAACAAATTTTTAACTTGAAATTCCATAGAACTTCTCTATATTTAGCTCAATTTCATAGTTTTTTTATGTATATCACAAATTTCCATAAAAATTATTTAAGAAATTCTTAGAAATTATATACAATTCTAAATCTAATTACTAGCATACATAATTTTATCTAAATCAAAAAATTTAAATACAGATTCCATAGAAATTTTACGCAGATTTAAACATTTTTAAGGAAAACTAGTTAAATATTTGTACTCAGATCAGGAATGATCATGAACATCTGCAGGGACATCTTTGTCTCGTTCTGTCATTTAATTTATGTTAGGGAGATACCGTTTGGAATTTTAGTTAGCTAAATAAATCTATTTCTTATTTATCAAGAAGAGCTAGAATAGTTAGGAAACAATTAGTGATAAGGACTTATATATGTCTCTAAATTAACCTTTTATACACCTTTACTATAATTTTAGATTTTTTTTAGAATAAGGATGAGTAGAAGGACAAGACGAGAGAAATCATCGTAATTCCATTACGTCACTTCAATCAATTCTAAGACAAATGTAATGGAATCTTTGATTAATTGGAAGAATCCAATTTCTGAAAAAAATACGTTTTTCCAAAAACTGCACAATATCCATATTGATTTCGCTACTGCATCTTGATTGATTGATTTATATATTTGGTGCTGACAACAAAGTTATATACAAGTCACAATATAAATAGTATGATACGATACTTAAATTGAATAAAAATTGCAGATTACAACAAAGAAAAATCAATATCTGAGAAAAAAATACTTATATAATAAAAATAAGGACTTACATATGTCTTAAAATTAACGTTTTATCCACCTTCACTCTCATTTTAGATTTTTTTGAGAATAACGATGAGTAGAAGTTCAAGAAAAGAGGAATCATCGTAATTCCATTCCTTCACTGCAATCAATTCTAAGACAAATCTAAAGGAATCTTTGACCAATTGAAAGATCACAGAAAAAAGTCAATTTCAGAGAAAAGTTTTTTTTTTCAAAAACTGCATAATGTATATATTGATTTCGATACTGGATCTTATTTGATTGATTGATTTGTATATTTGGCGCTGATAACAAAGTTTTACACAAGTCATAATATAGTATTATAGTATGATACTAGTATAGCATGATACGATACTAAAATTAAATAAAATTTGCAGATTGCAGCAAAAAAAGTCAATATCTGAGAAAAAATACTTACATAATAAAAATAAGGACTTACATACGTCTCTAAATTAACGTTTTAGATACCTTTACTCACATTTAAAATCTAAAATGTGAGTAAAGGTATCTAAAATGTTAATTTAGAGACCTATGTAAGTCCTTATTTTTATGTTGAGAATAATGATTTGTAGAAAGCCAAGACAAAAGGAATCATCGTAATTCCATTACTTCACTGCAATCAATTCTAAGACAAATTTAATGGAATCTTTGATTAATTGCAAGATCACAGAAAAGAAGTCAATTTCTGAGAGAACAATATTTTTTTTCAAAAACTGCATAATGTCCATATTAATTTCGCCACTGGATCTTAATTGATTGATTGATTTGTGTATTTGGTGCTAAAAACAAAGTTTTACAAAAGTAATAATATACATAGTATGATACGATACTAAAATTAAAATAAAATTGCATATTGCAGCACAAAAAGCTACTATCTGAGACAAAAATACGTTTTTTCAAAAACTGCACAATGTCTATGTCGATTTCGCAGTTGGATCTTAATTAATTGATTGATTGATTGTTTATTTGGTGCTCTGAAGAAAGTTTTACAAAACTTATGATATGCATTGTATGATGCGATACTAATTTAAAATAAAATTGCAGATTGCAACAAAAAAGCTAATATATAAAAAAACTACGTTTTCTTGAAAACTGCACAATGTTCATATCGATTTCGCAGTTGGATCTTAATTGATTGATTAATTGATTGATTGATTGTATATTTGGTGCTGAGAACAAAGTTTTACAAAAGTTATACTATACATAGTACGATACGATACTTAAATTACATAAAAATTGCATATTGAAGCAAAACAATTCAATATCTGAGAAAAAATACGTTTTTTAAAAAACTGCTTAATGTCCATATCGATTTCGAAGTTGGATCTTAATTGTTTGATTGTTTATTTGATGCTGACATCAAAGTTTAACACAAGTCACAATATAAATAGTATGATACGATACTTAAATTAAATAAAAATTTCAGATTGCAATAAAGAAAAATCCATATCTGTGAGAATAAATACATACATAATGAAAATAAGGACTTACATATGTCTCTAAATTAACATTTTATCCACCTTCACTCCCATTTTAGATTTTTTTTTTTGAGAATAAGGATAAGTAGAAGGACAAAATAAAAGATATCAATGTCCATATCGATTTCGCAGTTTGAAATATATAAAAAAGTACGTTTTCTCAAAAACTGCATAATGTGCATATCGATTTCGCTGTTGGATCTTAATTGATTGATTGATTGATTGTTTATTTGGTGCTGACATCAAAGTTTAACACAAGTTACAATATAAATAGTATGATACGACACATAAATTAAATAAAAAATGCAGATTGTAATAAAGAAAAATCAATATCTGAGAAAAAATACTTACATAATCAAAATAAGGACTTACATATATCTCTAAATTAACGTTTTATCCACCTTCACTCTCATTTTATTTTATTTTTTGAGAATAAGTATAAGTAGAAGGACAAGGCAAGAGGAATCATCGTAATTCCATTACTTCACTGCAATCAATTCTAAGACTAATGTAATGGAAATTAGGATTAATTGGAAGATCACAGAAAAAGGCCAATTTCTGAGAAAAAAATACGTTTTCTCAAAAACTGCATAATGTGCATACCGATTTCGCTACTGGATCTTAATTGATTGATTGACTTGTATATTTGGTGCTGACAACAAAGTTTTACATAAGTCATAATATACATAGTATGATAAGATACTTAAATTAAAGTAAAATTGTAGATTGCAGCCAAATAAAGTCAATATCTGAGAAAAATTACGTTTTCTCTAAAACTGCATAATGTCCATATAGATTTCGCAATTGGATCTTAATTGATTGATTGATTATATATTTGGTGCTGAGAACAAAGTTTTACAAAAGTCATAATATACATAGTATGATACTATACTTAAATTATAATAAACTTGCAGATTGAAGCAAAAAACTAATATCTGACAAAAAATAACGTTTTCTTAAAAATTGCATAATGTCCATATCGATTTCGCAGTTGGATCTTAATTGAATTGATTGATTTGTATATTTGGTGCTCAGAGCTAAGTTTTAGAAAACTCATGATTTACATAGTTTGATACGATATTCGATTCTAGAGTGTTCAATGGTATGTGTACCAAATTTCAAAACAATATGTTTATTTTCCGCCAAAACGGTGGGCTTTTTGAGCCTAATATGACTCGAATGGTTATATGTATTTCCAGTATGAATTGGCTGAGCCTACCACTTTTCAAAATTGATGATGCAATTGATTCTGCCAAAATTTCAATGAGAGTAGTAACATATTTAGTTATTAGCAATTTTTTTATTAACATTTCAGTAAACTATGATATAGCATAGATACTTTTTCGTGATAAATACAACCAACTTTTATGGTGTCTGGTCATTTCAACTCATTGTTGTCAAACTTTGAGTTGGACACGTTTTCTGTTACGCGCACTATATGACATATGTTGACTATAAAAAATCATGATCACGTCATTAATTGAACCACCAAAAACATAAAACTAATTTTAGAACAGAAAATAATTATAAGCTAAACTTGGCCTATTCGAGATTTTCTAAAATTTCTGAATCTAAATACCAGCACTACATAATTATATCTAAATCACAGAATTTAAATGACGTTCTCTAGATTCCATAGAAATTTCATGAAATTTTAAACATTTTTAAGCAAAACTAGTTAAATATTTTTACTCCGATCAGGAATGATCATGAACATCTGCAGGGACATCTACGTCTCGTTCTTCATTTTTCGTTCATTTGATTTATGTTAGGGAGACACCGTTTGGAATGGCTAAATAAATCTATTTCTTATTTATCAATAATTTTGGAACAGAAAATAATTATAAGCGAAACTTGGCCTATTCGAGATTTTTTCTATACATTTGTTTTGCGTTAATTTTGGCGCACACTGTATACACAATTTATATGACATCTATTGTGGCGATGTATCCTCGTGCCACGTGATATATTGATATAGTATATTTTTTGTTTCAAGTGCAGAATGTGAGAAGTGGCCATAAATTTCGCGACAGTTTTCTTCCGATACTTAAGCCAGCCTTATATCAACTCGCTATTGCCGTGACATAATTTTTGCGCCGCACTTTCGCCAAGTTGTAGTCGCCGTTTGCGTTTGCAGAATGCGAGTCGAGGCGATTCCTGCGATATTCAAAATAATTGAAGTGTGCAGTAATGAGTGAGAAGTGTCTGCTGCGGTATCCATTACAAACGGAAACCACTTGCGACCGCTGAATTAACCAATTGCCACCAATAAAATCGGCAATTTCCCACTTCTGCGGATTACGAAATCGACGGCGCCGAACGCCCGGGATCACCCCTCGGCCTCGCCGCATTCCCATATTCATTCCTCCTAATTGCCACCGCTGCTCCTGGTGCGTTTTCTCTGTAAAACGGAGGAAACGTGTGGGAGACCCAGGAATATGATTTTTTAATTCACGCAATGAGAGGAGGAATAAGTAACGCGCCGTTTAGTCAGCTTCCTCCTTACCGCCAATAAAACTTACATGAATTCCGTTAAAAATCAGCCCAATTGAGGGAATTTCTTTTGTTTCGCTCGAAAAGAAGGTGACTGAACTGTAATGGATTCAAATTATGTCATAGATAAATATACTGAAAAATTAGACTACATTATGCTTGCCTGTCTGTAGACCCATCTGGTGCATCATAGGATTTGAGTTCAATCCGACGAATAAATATGTTCCTACTCTATTAACATGATGTTTCATGAATCATTTTTTCAGATGGTCGTGAGTTCGAGTCTTGATGTACCGGACGTACTTCTTCAAAACAACTTATTCTTATTTACATATAACGTATTCTTATATGAATGTATGTATCATAATATATGTATATCTTCCGCTCATTATCATATAGCTGAGAATTTCATCTGGCAGATCTATTGCACAATTAAAGAACTCCGCCGCCGTCGAGGGTGAGGGGGCGGGCGGGGCGGCGGGGTGTGTTTTCCTGCAGAGGCACGCGGATTCACAGAGACGCATCATTAAATTTCAAATATTATCTTTAATGTCAATTTGAAGCTGTTTGTACAAGTTTTAGTTGGGAAAACATCTTGTGCTTATATACATACATTAGCTTTTCAAATGTTTATCCATTGAATATATCATGGGATATTATTTCAATTCATATCAGACGGGCTCTAATTAGGGCCAATTAATATTTATGCGATTGTACGTATGGAGTTTTCGCCCCCTCAAAGACAGCGTCGACGTCCCTTCTTTTTTGCACGTGTCTCGTTCATCCAGCCCAATTCTAATTAAGATACAACTGCGGAATCGATACAGACGTATGAAATGTAATTGCACACATACAGCACAAACATACGAGACATTAATGTAGTTTTTTAAACATCAAATATTGGTCTTTTAACATAAGTTTTACAAACTAAAGAAAAACACGAAATTATTCCAAGGGCGCCCAAAGAAAATATAAAAAACAAAGAAATTTCCCACTTAGAAGCCTCTTCTTTTGGGGCTCTTACTTCAACTTTAATTTAATTTAATTATTTACGTATTGTATCATACTAACACCTGGCACTAGCATATACTACTACCATATGGCACCTGAAGAAAATATTTAAAAAAACTAAACTTCCCACGTAGATTCAATTTTATTTTATTTTAGTATTGCACCATATGGGTGTCTCCTCGACACCCAATGGGTAAAAGAGGGATGGATTTTGTATGTATGTACCATACTATGAATATTATGGCTTATGTAAAATTTTGTTGGGCTCGGCACCAAAAATACAATCAATCAATCAATTAATTAAGATCAAACTGCGAAATCAATATGGACATTACGCAGGTTTAAAAATAATACATAATAATAAACACTCACAACAAAATTTTTTCACTCACTTTAACAGCCACCTACTATTGGTGCTCTAGAAAGTTTTAATAAAAATATCAGAAAAACTATCAATGGGGTAACTTAAATTAACGTAGATATAGATGAGAGTTCCAACTCACCCCTTACAGAGATTCGATTAAATAGATTTGCACTTTTAATCGGCAGTTTTAATCGGCGGCCTCGCGGTTTTAATTTACGATCTCTACTGGGGATGAGTTGGAACTCTTATTCCTAATCGATTCGTTCGGATTCCTTAGTTCTGCACATCTTATTAAGATTAGAAAATCGTTATCTAAATGATTATATCGAAAATATAGAACTACATATCTATCGCAATATTTTCTCTCAAAATGTTCATTTGCTTGTTGCAAATGTGAAATGTGTTTTAACTATCTTGTATTTTATTGCGAATACCGACATTTATATTGGACCATTTCTAAATTGAAAAATTATTCAAATATAATCGGCAGTAAGCTTATATAATTGGAATAATTAACGTAGATAATTATGAATTCCACAAAATACTTTCACAGTCTGTGATGGCCGTGATCGTATAGTGCTTAGTACTTCACGTTGTGGCCGTGACAACCCAGGTTCGAATACTGGTCACGGCAATGTGTCAACATTGTCACGGATCAGACTTTTAGCATTTCTGTTACTAGAATAAATTTGAATTGTAATGTTTTATAGTTATGACACAAATAAGAAATACGCTTATGTATTACTCTAAATGGCACATACTTAATCAACAAAGATTGTTTTCAAGGAAGATTTTATAAGCAGGGCATATGGATGAAGATTCCATGTATGGGGGTTTCGTAAATTTAAAGATTTGTAAGAAAACAAGTAAAAGTAAAACAACCTTTTATCTTATTTAGAACCATAATGATCGCCATTCATATTCTACATGTATGTCTTCGTTTTCAGTGTAGACTAAAAAAATAAAAATAAATAATAATCCATTATGTTCACTTAATTAAAAACAACTAATGATTTTCAATTTTGTGTTATAAGGATTGTATTGTAGTTAGTACTCCCCATTATGACCATACCAACTCAGGTTCTAAACCTGGTCAAGGGAGTGTTTGGTGAGCATTTTTATAACCCAGTATTATTTTAAAGATGGTCAGCAATGAATTTACAATTATATACAACTGTTATTTTCTTTTATCTTCAGAACTACTAATAGTTTTGTGTATATTTTAGTATTGATAGTTGTAGAAACAGTACATAAGAATAAGAGTTAGAGTAAAAGCAAAACCAAGCCCAATAGCAAGAGCAAGAGTAAGAGCAAGAGCAAGAGCAAGAGCAAGAGCAAGATTAAGAGCAATAGCAATAGCAATAGCCATAGCAATAGCAATAGCAATAGCAATAGCAATAGCAATAGCAATAGCAATACCAATACCAATACCAATAGCAATAGCAATAGCAATCGCAAGAGTAAGAGGAAGAACAAGAGAAATCGCAAGAGCAAAGGCAGAGTAAGGACAAGAGCAAGAGAAAAAGCAAGAGCAAGAGAAAAAGCAAGAGCAAGAGGAAGTAAGAGTAGTAAGCTTTTTATAAGTTATAGAGAACAATTTATACTTCCAAGTCTTCAGAGGTACTAATTTTATTTTAGTATTGGTAGTTCTAGAAACAGTAAGTAAGAATAAGAGTAAGAGCAAGCAAGAGCAAGAGTAAGAGCAAAAGCAAGAGCAAGAGCAAGCGCAAGAGCAAAAGCAAGAACAAGAGCAAGAGCAAGAGCAAGAGCCAGAGCAAAGCTTAAGTAAGAGTAGTTAGCTTTTTACATGTTATAGATAATATCCTTTCTGCAAACAATTTATATTCCCAAGTCTTAAAAGGTACTAATTTTATCAAAGATTTGAACTCATTTATCCCATTCCTTCACAGCTCGTATTTCATTTGTGTGATTTGATAGTGTATACTTTAGTATTGATAGTTCTAGAAATAGTAAGTAAGACTAAGAGTAATAACAAAATCAAGAACAAGAGCAAGAGCAATAGCAAGAGCAAGAGCCAGAGCCAGAGCAAGAGTAAGCAAGAGTAGTAAGATTTTTACAAGGTATAGATAATATCCTTTCTTGAAACAATTTATATTCCCAAGTCTTAAAAGTTACTAATTTTATCAAAGATTTAAACTCATTTATTCACACCTTTACAGCTCGTACTTGATTTGTGTTACATTAAAGGTATTAATTTTTCAATGTTTAACTTTATGTGTTTTCTATTCATCAATATCTGAACGTCTTCATCAATATTGGTCCCTAGTCTTAAAATTTACTAATTTTATCAACGATTTGAACTCATTTATTCACAGCTTCACAGCTCGTATTTGATTTGTGTTACTTTAAAGGTGCTAATTTTTGAATTTTTAACTCTATATGTTTTCTATTCATCATTATCTGAACATCTTGATCAATATTGGCAGTTGTAAGATTTTTATAAGCTATTAATAGTATCATGTTTTCAGAGTGTTTACGTTCACAAGTCTCAAAAGTTACTTATCTATTAAAGTTTTAATTTAAATTGTATATATTTGCAAGTTTTTAAAGTTTTTAATTTTTATATCCTATGGATTATACCAGTTTTGCCTACGTTTCATATTAACTATTATCCTATTTATTTAAGTAGGTTAATTTATTAAAAAAATAACTTATATCAAAGTTAATCAGAATATTGGAATTGAAAGACTTTGCAAGTTTTCAAATTTACTAATTTTGATGTCCTATGGAATATACTAGTTTTATCTACTTTTGGTATTAACTACTATCCGATTTATTTAAGTAGGTTAATTTATAAAATACTTATATCAATTTAAGGTAGTTACATTCTTCTATGATACTTACTGGTAAAGAAATATTTTTATTTATTTCAATTATTTATTTATTTTATTCCACCTGACATGTTTCGGTTATTTAAACAACATCATCAGAGGCATGATATGTATTTTAATATGTATATATCCTGATCTTATTTTATGATAAATATTTGTTCTTAATTTGAATTTTTAAATTTGAAAGTTACAGATGTCTGTTTGAAGTTTAAGTTAATTGTTTTTTAAAAACAAAAAAAAACTTAAATTTCAAACAGTTTTGAAATTTCAAAGTAACAACAAATATTTATCATAAAAATAAGATCAGGGCGTATACATATAAAAACACATATCATTCCTCTGATGATAAATTTTTGAATAACCCAAACTAGTCAGGTGAAATGAAATAAATACATAATAAAATAAAATAAAAATATTTTTTTACCAGTAAGTACCAAATAATAATATATCAACCTTAAATACATAACTGGTAATTTATGAATAAAACCTTATCAGAAACAATTAGAATAGAATTAGTAGAGTTTTCTATTTAAATATTTGTCAAATTTAACCAAGTGCTTTATTTATACTAATTTAAAGATGTTTCACCAAGTATTAACCACCGATTCATACAATCTAAAACTTTAAACTTATATCAATGTTAATCAGAATGTTACTATTGTATTTATACTAATTTAAAGATGTTTCACCAAGTATTAACCACCGATTCATACAATCTAAAACCTTAAACTTATATCAATGTTAATCAGAATATTACAATTGAATGACAATCACACAAATTTGTTCATTTATTGACACCTTCATAGATACGTATACTGTTGTTTCTTCCATGTCCTCAAGGTATTAATGTTTCAATTTTCGATTCTATACGTTTTCTATTCCGATTTTTCTAGGGAATAAATACTCAAATGAAACGACTTTCACAGTCTGTGGTAGCCGTGATCGTATAGTGGTTAGTACTCCACGTTGTGGCCGTGGCAACCCAGGTTCGAATCCTGGTCACGGCATTGGCACAACCCAGCATTTTTTTGTCAGCGATTCTTCAGGGTTTTTCAAGGATTCAGGGTTGACTTTCCAAGTATTTATACAGGGTGAGTCGAGAGGAACGGACCAAACTCCAGGAGTGTATTGTACACGTAAAAATAATTAAAAAAAAATCATATGTTGTTATCCGATCTTCATTTGTTTTCAAGTTATAGTTTCAAATCTTGAATATGCAAATGTGGTGTTTGTCTATGGTTTTTGTAATAGGAGTGCTACAGCTGCTGTTGAAAGATATCGTCAACGGTTTCCACATTAGAAAACTCTGGATAAAAATGTATTTATCCGACTTTTCAACAAACTGTTCGAAACTACCATTTGAAAACAAATGAAAATCGGATAAAAACATTTGAGTTTTTTAAAAACATTTTTACGTGTACAATACACTCCTGGAGTTTGGTCCGTTCCTCCCGACTCACCCTGTATAACAATATAATTATCATTATCAAAATTATCTAATATTACGTTAAATTTGTATAAATAAAGCACTTGGTGCTTTATTGGTGCTTAACCAAGTGCTTTATTTTTACTAATTTAAAGATGTTTCACCAATTATTAATCACCGATTCATAGAATCTAAAATCTTAAACTTATATCAATGTTAATCAGAATAATACAATTGAATGACGATCACACACATTTATTAATTTATTCACACCTTCATAGATTATTATATTATTGTTTCTCCCATGTCTTCAAGGCATTAATGTTACAATTTTCGATTCTAAATGTTTTCTATTCCGAACTTTTTTGGGAATATATACTCAAATTAAACGACTTTCACAGTCTGTGGTAGCCGTGATCGTATAGTGGTTAGTACTCCACGTTGTGGCCGTGGCAACCCAGGTTCGAATCCTGGTCACGGCATTGGCACAACCCAGCAATTTTTTTGTCAGCGATTATTCTGGGTTTTTCAAGGATTCAGGTATTTATATAAAAAACATAATCATTATCAAATTATCAAATATTAAGTTAAATTAGTATAAATGAAACACTTGGTTAAGTTTCACAAATTTGTGTTGCTTTATTTATACTAATTTAAAGATGTTTCACCAAGTTTTAACCATTGATTCATTCAATCTGATTAAGTTACATTTTCATATCATTCAGTCATACCTAGAAATTCTTATACAACTATTCTTCCCTGGTTTCTTCAAAAAGGTTTAACACTCAATCCTTTCTCAGCGTTTCTTCTTTTTGGCTGGTTTGCCTGTGACTTCTTCTTCAAGTCTCCTTGATGTCTGCTTGACATTTTAGTGATGTAGTCATCGGTCATTTCGTCAGCATGATTCTGCCATTTTTCCTTTAGGATAGTCACATATTTTCCAGTATGTATCACATATTTACGATCAACCAACATTGCAACCAACCATTCTTCCCGGTTATTTTTAGTTTCTTCAGTGTTAATACCCGTACTTGATAACCGACTAACTGTAGACGATTTGTTAGAATGATTTGTTATTTTTACAAGTTTGGTATTTATTCCGATGCTTTTAGCAGCACTTTTTGTCCATTTACTAATCTGATTGTATCTGAAGGGCATGATTTTATACCAATAGCTATTTTCGTGTTTTTTCCAATCTTTATTTACTGTAAGAAACAGGCGATTAGTTTTAATGTTAGGTGTCCGTTTAGAAAACTTTTTCTTTAGAAGTCGACCGGGGCACATGTTTGTATTGTTTGAATTTGCGGTAATCCATTTACTATCTGCAATTTTCTTATCACCTCCTTGTGCTGTTTTGGAGAAAATTGGGTTGTATTCCATCCGACCTGTTGGCAAACCGTAATTGTATAATTCTTCTTTGAAATATTCTGTCAAGCAAGCACTCTCCACGCAAGTTCAACAGACGCAATATGGTAAAACTTTCGCTGTAGACTATCGGGTGTATTTCCATTAAAATAATTTATAGTTCTTGTTTGTTCTTCATGGGTTAAAGGCGGCGAACTGAGGTTTATTTTTTCCAAATTGCGTTGTAAAATTTTCCTCTTTGAATTGCGATCATCTCTTGTTTTTTGAAATATAACGCTTTTAAGAGGATCTATAACTCTTTTGAATTTATTATAATAGGTAAGTTGAATATGCTTAGTTGTGAGATTCCAGAGTGTTTTCAATACTTTCTTTGTAATCTTCACCATTAACTTTTCGCATGTTGTAAGCCCAGTCTTACAAAATTTTACATAATTCTTCATCCGACTTTTCTTCTTTTATATCATAATTTCTTTCTGAATAGAAGTGATCAAATTGTGTTATAACATAACATTCTGTTCGCACTGTATTAATGGGTTTTGTGGATGTGACGGATTCTTCGATTTTATGAATCTCATCAGATCCAAATCGATTCATATTGACCGCTTATTATATACTGAATGCAAGAAATATAATGTCATTTTGACTTTTGTGTAAAAGTATTATGAATCACGACAATTTGATTTTTATTAACACCTCTTCGAAATACGCAAACTAACGATATATTCGACACACGCCCCATGATAACCAGGTAATTAGTAATAAGTGCTGAAATACAAAGTAACTAAGCCAAATTCAATATTGTGATTGTCATGTAAAATCTATTTCGTTGTGGATATTTTTAGTGTTGATGTGGTCGATGTGTGTATTAGGTAAAGCCGTAGAGACAATTATTTTAATTGCAGCATCCTAAGCTATCGTTATCGCAGCAAATTATTTTAATAAATTTCAAAAGCTTTGGCGATCGATGCCCCTTTTAAAGTCCCCTTCGGCGTCGACCTGTCTGGTCCGCTGTACTAATCCAGAACCGAAAGGGTTAGGCGCTATATCAGAATTCGCCAATGACATCTGACAAATGACCGCGCTTGTCTAATTGATGATCGCTTTGTCATATCTGGAGTGGTAAATCTCGTTTGTAAGAGATGTGTTGTCGCTCCTTAACAGTCCTCCGTTGTCTTCGGCCGGTAAAGACCCGTGGAGACGCGGGTGGTCCGGACACCAGACGTCCGCGCGACGATTATCGATACGCAGGGGACGCCCCCGCGCATCGATCAGCCCTAGGGCGCGGGGCTCTTCGCCGCGGCCGCCCCCGCGCCGCCCCCTGCGCCTCGCGTGTTAATAATTCAGGTGAAAAACAGCCGCCCCCCGCGCGCGCGACCCGCGGGGGCCGCGTGGGAGTGCAGACACAATGGGGGCCCCGAAATTGGGTCCATTCAGTGCCTCGCTCAACCGGACGTTGTTATATTTACTTTAATATACAACCAATTGTTATTTCCTTTCATTCAATATTGTAAAGGTGCACTGGGCGAGCGAGCGACGAGGAGAAGAAACTAATAATAACAGTGGCTCCCGCTCCATCTTTGTTTTTCCTACACACGTCGGAGGTGTAAATCGTCGGACGAATTCGAGAGCGATCCCGTAGTCCTCTTATAAGAATACAATGAAAGGGTGCAACTGTATTGTTTAAGATTTATTTAAAAGTATAATTTCTCGTTTCATCCGATGATTAAAATTTATTAAGTGAATCATGTGTCCGGAGGAGAGGAAAATAACGTCATTCGTATTCCATTATGATCGCCTCCTTATTGTTATTAACCATCATCGCCGTCGAGGTTCGATTGCGGCATCGATCGGCCTTCGGCCCCCGCTTGATGTTCCGATTGTCGCAGCGTAATTGCTCGCCTCTTCGGAATTCATGATTGATGGTCAGCACGTTTATTACAGCCATTATTAATTCGTCTCGTCCCGTCCGAATCGATAACGCGATGCGTTTGTTTATTTTCCGTGCGGTCAAGCAACAGATTGCTCGAACATCTGGACACCTGGATAAAGCCCAGAGTCAAGAGAATTAAAGAGATTTATGTTCGTGCGAAATAATAAGCTTTGTTTGGACTATCGAAACGAACTCAATAATTGATCAATAAATCATCGATAAATGTGCTAAACCTTGGGACATTTTTCACTTTCATTTATTATTTTCTTCATTTTTTATTAAATTTTATTCTTGAAGAGCTATTACATTAAGCAATGGTTTAGCGATTTAGGAGAATTTTTACAAAAATATACTGTTTTTCAAAATATGCCTACAAAAGATTGATGCATGTAGTACCAAAGTTCAACAATAGCTTGGAACAGCACTAATTGTACCTAAGGACAGTGGCCCGAAATTAACATATTATTATTATTATTATAATCTTTCTTCTTTTACCCTTTCCGGTGTCGAAATGGTGTTATCTTTCGTTCATGTATTTTCCGTTTGGTTCCACTGTTTCTTGTTCCTTGCAATTTCCTTCATTTGTGCATTATATTGTTTCCAATATTTTTGTCCCATTTATTTTTTGGTCTTCTGATTCTTCTCTTTCCTGTTATCTTTGTTTCCCATATCTTCTTTATTTGGTTGTTCTCTTCTCTCCTGAATAGCTGTCCCAGCCATTGTAGTAGTCTATTTTCTATCTGTTTATTAAGTTCTACTATTTCTAGTTCATTTCTGATGATTGTAAATAGGTGGTCTATTGTGCAATGTGCTTTCCTGAACTCAATTTGTGATGGTTCTATTTCATTTTCAAGTTTTTGTCTAATTCTTCTTTCTAGTATGCTCTCACATATTTTTTCTGCAGCGCACAGTTGAACAGTTGAGATAGTCCCCTATAGTTGCTGCATTCTTTGTTGTCTTCTTTCTTGTGTATGGGCAGTATCACCGCTGTCTGCTAGTTCCCAGATGTTTCTCCTGAATTCCATATTTTATTTAATATGCTTGTAAAAAGTTGTATAACTGTATAACTGCATTGTGTCTATTGCTGTTGCTTTATCAAGTTTTATTTTCCCTATAGCTGTTCTAACTTCTTCTATACCTATTTCTTGTTCTTCTTCGTTGTCTTGTTTATCTCTCTTATTGTTATTGTTTTCTATTGTTTTTCCTGTGTTTATCTTTTGTTTTCTCATATTTTTCCAGTAGACCTTCAAAGTATTGTTTCCATCTTTCTCCTATATCTTCTTTCTTTGTAAGTTTGTTTCCCTTCTCATCATTTATTAGGTACAGTTTTATTGTTTTGTCTCTTTTGTTTTTTCTTCGTTGTCTTGTTTATCTCTCTTATTGTTATTGCTATTGTTTTTCCTGTACTTATCTTTTGTTTTCTCATCTTTTTCCAGTAGACCTTCAAGGTATTGTTTCAATCTTTCTCCTATTTCTTCTTTCTTTGTAAGTTTGTTTCCCTTCTCATCATTTATTTGATATAGTTTTATCGTTTTGTCTCTTTTGTTTTTTCTGATAATGTTGTAGAATAGCTTCTGGTTCTCATGTCTAATTTTTCCATTTTTTCTTCCAATTTTTCCCATGGTGTTTCTTTTGATTGTTTTGTTCTTTTTTGAATCTATTTATTTGTTCTTTGTATATGCCATATTCTTATGCTGTTCTCTTTTCTAGGTATTTTTTCCATAGTTGCTTCATGGTTCTAACTTCTTTTTGTATCTCTTCTGTCCACCAGCTTGTCCGCTTCGAGTTCCTATTGGTTTTGTTTTTCAACATGTTTCTATTGTTGCCTCTTCTGTTACCTGTTTGAAAGATTTCCCGATATCTTCAGTTTCTTTAAATTCTTTTAAATTTTTGTTCCATACTGTTTTTATACTGTTGTTGCTTTACTGAAGCGTGAAGTATTTAATCGCGTGAAAGGTTCTTGTCGTTGCTTGTATTCTGTTGTTTATTTCTGTTTCCAAATTCCCTTTCCTATCAATAATTTGTCCTAAATATTTTATGTGTCCTACTTGTTCTAGTTTCTTGTTATTGATTGTAATGTTTATTGGTTCTTTAGTTTCTCCTGTTTTCATTACCTTTGTTTTTGATATATTTATTTTTAATCCAGCGTTTTCCAGTTCAGTTTCCCATATGTTAATATATATTTGTAAGTTTGTAAGTTTTGTCATCTTTTTCCAGTAAACCTTCAAAGTATTGTTTCCATCTTTCTCCTATTTCTTCTTTCTTTGTAAGTATGTTTCCCTTCTCATCCTTTATTTGGTGTAGTTTTATCGTTTTGTCTTTTTTTGGTTTTTTGTGATAATGTTGTAGAATAGCTTCTGGGTTTCATGTCTATTTTTTCCATTTTTTCTCTGAATTTTTTCCATAATGTTTGATTTGATTGTTTTATTATCTTTTAGACTCTATTTCGTTGTTCTTTGTATCTGCCATATTCTTCTGTTGTTCTCTTTTCTAGGTGTTTTTCCATAGTTGCCTCTTGGTTCTAACTTATTTTTGTATCTCTTCTGTCCACTAGCTTGCCCACTTCTAGTTTCTATTGGTTATTATTATTCTACCTGTTTCTATAGTGGCCCCTTCTATTACCTGTTTGAAAGCTTTCCAGATATCTTTATTTTAAGTGTATTTTTTGTTCATTTTTTTATTTTTTGATACTGTTGTTGCTTTACTTGTTTTTTTAATTTATGCGTATTTATTTTGGTACATGTTCTACACTTTTCTTCAATATTTGAAATTAACATAACAGCTACAGCAAGGGTTAAATTGTATATTTACACGTACCTATTTTACATTATAAAACATTATTCGCCGTTCTGATCCTTTGACTACTGTTCGATTCGGTAATTTCCGAAGAATATCTGAATCCCAAATTTCATATATTTCTCCGCGCTTCACAAACTTCATAACCAACCATAACCTAAATACAAAACCTCAAATTTTTCTTCCACACGATGAGATTTTGAGAGTAGATGAGATGAGATAACAAAACATAGTTGAAGAGTCGAATATAGAAATGGAGATAGAGAGAGAAATAGAAAATAAGTTGACAGCTAATGAATGACAGTGCTGTATAATGCAACACCAATAACAATCAAGTGGCACATCAAAGTTTACATGCAAGCAAATTATGAAGGATTTGGAATATTGTATCATAATTTCTGCCATGTAATTCTGAATGGACTTTTTGTGTTTCAATTCAACAAGTACAAAATCTCCTTACAATATTCCATATCCTTCGAAATTTGCTTGCGTAGAAACTTTTATGTGCCACTTGATTGTTATTGGTATTGCATACAGCACTGTCATTCATTAACTGTCAAGGTATTTTCTATTTCTCTTTCTATCTCCATTTCTTTATTCGACTCTTCAACTATGGGTTGTTAAAAAAAATCTGATCGTCACTACTAGAGCCCTGTATTGCTATTTCAATATTTTGACTTTCTTTATTCGACTCTTTAACTATATTTTGTAAAAAAATCTCATCGTCACTCCTAGAATCCTGTATTTCTATTTCGATATTATCATCTTCGAAATTTTCTTCTGGGACTTTTTTTTAGTCACTCTTTGAACTTTGCCTTTGTATTTTGGAGCTTTAGCTATCCTTTTTAAATTTTCTGCCTATATCTCATTTTTTTCAGGTATTTTAGTATAATATTCACGGTTTTCTAGGTCTATAGGACAACAAAGTTATAAGTTTGCAGCTTGCAGACTCTATAACTTGATGCCAAGCGATTCAAAAACCTCAAACGCGAGTAAATTTATAAAAAAATGGGTACTTAGTTGGCTACAATATATGGACACAAGAACTATAGAACAGTTAATAGATAATATTCAGTGAAAGTCAAACAAATTGTAATTTTGTATTTCTGTATTTTTGAATTTTGTAAATTTTGTAAATTTTGTAAATTGTAAAGTGTAAAGATTTAGATATTTATCTGGATTCTAGATTTTAAGGGTTTGTTACAGAAAATGCTATTATATTGTATAGGATGAGACAGATAATATAAAAGTACACAGAGAAGCCCATGGCTTTTGTGGAAAATGTTACTTTGTAAGTATTTTTGGTACTAAAATTTGAAATTTTGGAAATTTCCTTTCTGTTGCTTGACCAACTTGTTTTAGGGGCAACTTTGGGATATGGTCTGATCAAATGATAACTGGCAATAGTAGTTTCCGCATTTTGAGTTTTATCGGAAGGTTCTATAATTTTTTGATCGGCTGCATTAGATTTCCCAGGTTCATCAAAATGTTGATCAGCTACATTGGATGGTCTAGATTGATTAAGGTGATGACCTTGATCAGCCTCATTCTCTTTTCTGTTATTTGGTCGGTCTATGACAAATGAGCTCAAGAAATCATCATCTCCAAATATTTTCATATTAAATAAACAATTTCCTGTTATGAGGAATCCTTTTGTAATATTTTGTTGCGTAAACGCCCGTGGATAGGTTTTTCTGACAATTTTGGCGGGCAGGTTCTGAGTATCTCTCACTTTTCTGTTAAAGTCTAAAGCAAAATCGTTCAAGTTATCAAGAACAAACTTCCAAGTTCAATAATATTTATTTAATATAAATACCCGAGAGTGCTTATTTCTACTCTCAAACTTCCAAGTAACTAAAAGACTGCGGTATTTTAATACAGATACACATGAATAATTTTTAACTTATGATCGATAGTATTTGTTGATACAGTGTTTTCTACTTGAATATGAATCACTCTTCCATTTAATACATTCAGATGTGACCATAATTGTTTAATTCTTATTTAAAAGTAATTTTATCAAAAACTGCTCAGACTTTTTTTGGTATGGTTTGTTTAATGAGAATTATTTTTTATAGGATGGAGGTGATACTTGAGGTGATACTTTTGATACAAATGCCATAAAATTATTAAAATAACTGCTCAGATATGTAAAAAAAAAAAATACCAATATTGAAAAATTTTGATAGATTTAACCATTGGAACAACATATTTACAGGTTATGATTAAAATTGCCAAAATTGCCAAATTTTGTAACAATTTTGTGGATCAAAGAAATTACAACTTATAATTGTCAAGTTTAGATTTCGTAAGTGGGAAAGTAATTGACCAATGTTACAAAATACATGGAATCAAGTAGAATAATTTAATTTTTTTCTCATTGCTTGAATTTATTTTATTTAATAACGTTTTTAAGTACCTGACCCGTAAATCTGACTACTGCATTCTATTGATATTGTGTGTGAAATGTATTGTTGTTTGTATTATTTTGATTTAGGCTACTATCAAACGGTATCTTCTAACCATATATCAAATAGATATCTAAATTGATTAATTTAGACTACTAAACTTGTTGTGTACCTGTGTATTGTCACCTACAAAAGTAATTGACTAATGTTACAAAATACACAGAATAAAGTAGAAAATTTTAATTTTTTTCTCATTGCTTGAATATATTTTGTTCAACAACGTTTTTACCTGTGTATTGTCACCTACAAAAGTAATTGACCAATGTTACAAAATACACTGAATTAAGTAGAATATTTTTTTTTCGTTGCTTGAATAAATTTTGTTCAACAACGTTTTAAGTACTTGACCTATGAATCAGACTACTGCATACTATTGATGTTGTGTGTGAAATGTGTTGTTGTTTGTATTATTTTGTGTACCAGTGTATTGTCACCTGCATTTTGCATTTTTCTTGCAGAAAAAACTTTTTCAGACTTTCAGTTTTAGAGTTTTTAGAATTTCAGTTAATAATGACGACCCACATCCATGTCCGATTGCAATCATGCATCATATGTTATAAGCATTGCCTATGTGATTAGTGTATAAATATATTAATAAATAAATAAGGTTTTCATTTGACTCATATGTTGATGTGTGAGACTCTAACATGTTGTAATTGTCCAAAAGTTCTAAAATGTGTAGAATAGAAAAATGTAAATATTTGTTTCCATACATAGAATTCTAGTCATCTAATGTGACAACTTACGATCGGTATTGTGGGGTATGATTCTGATAAATAGCTACACGCTGTGTGGTGTAATATTTATAAACTCAAAATTGCAAATTTGTTTGTTGGGGGTTAAATCGCATCTGAAACCACCCCTCGCGCGCGTACATGCGCCCCGGAAACTTGAAGTATATAAAGAGGGTAGAAAATCACACAAACTATAGAGAAGTCAATGAATATTCAATAGTGCCTGCACAAGAGTTGCAAACGAGCGGCGGAAGACAATTTCGGCAGCACCTCGTCGCCAAAAAGGCCCCCGGCGAGGCCCACTGGGCCGAGTCCTCGGCGACACAGTAACCCACAGGTCCCCCAAATATTAACGCCCACGCGGCACCCGCGGGGTCATAAATTGCGATGACCCGCGGTCCCTTGGGGGCGCGATCGCGTCGTCAAAACTGCCTTCCGAGGGAACTCGCATTCAAGATGGGCTCAATGTTTGCTTTTTCAATTAATTTGTATTTGTCGTTCATCATTTGAATTCCCATTTATGTGGAATAATTGATTTCATTAAAGTTTTGTTTTATTCCGAATCACATCCAGATGTTTCCACGACCTCACCCCCCCCCCCCCTCCCGCAGCCGGCCCGAGAGTGGGATGCGTGGGCGTTAAATTTGCAACGGAATTTATCAACCGGCAAGCCGAACAATTTGAACGCACGTGTTTAATTCGTTTTATATTCTCTCGATTTGCATGGCAAATTTTGCCCAAAGATTGCTCGTCGAGTAACAAATAACTGAAATCACCACACCATATGTTAATGAACTGACGATTAACGTGCCTACATTGTACTGTAATTAACGAAAATTAATTGGCATAATAATAACATTTTTTAGCAAAGCTGAAAATGCCTAAAAATATATGATGTGTGCAACACATGACTTTCTGTATATTGATATGAATAAAATAATACAAAATTTAAAGCAGTTTCGTTAAACAAAAGCATAACACAAAGCATGTTTATCTTAAATACTAGCAAACATCTTTCTTTACAATTTAGAAAACCTAATTATTAATAACACAAACCTCTTTGGAAAAGATACAAACATACATAACTCTTTGGAAACGCTATTAATAATATGCACAAATAATAACAAACACGCAATCACAGATTTAAATAATTTCATAAACATATTACACAAAAATATCATTTTTTTCTTTAGAAATGGAACAAAATAACAATATTAATTTTTTAAATCTAACTTAATCTAACCAGCCACTAAATGGTGATTTTCTGCCGCAAAGTTGATTCCAAATCCGTCAAATTTGCAACACTGGTTCGCGCGTTTACGATAACCATTCTTCATTCTGTGTCGTTTGCGTGGCGGTTAATTTTTCACCATTAATTACGTCGGCGTAATCAATGACCGATTATTGACTGATTTATGTCCCCCGCCGAAAGTAATCATTGTTATGCAGCGGCATGCTCACACCGACATCAGTCCTGTCCCATTCCTTATAATAACTCATTAATTACAAGGAATCATTACATCCGGCCAGTCCGGTATTCGTCGCAGTCTCTCGTCGCTTCTCCCGGAGAGGGTTAATGAAAGCGATATTTATCGGCACAGTGTCGCATCGGCTCTTGCTGTTTTAAATTATATTTTAGCTCTTATAGCCTGGTATAAATGCAAATAGTAATTTATACCAGCAGCATATACCAGTATGTGAAAAAACAATAGTATTTTACCATTTTATTACCTATGTGGAAAATTCTCTCAAATATTTCAGCTTTCAATGATTGCAGTCGATTTATCTTTTTTTTTTGTAAAAATGTCTTCTTAAAGATCATCAAACGATCTCATAGTTTTTCTTTACATTTTTAATTCATGACGATAGATCAGTAGTGTTATGGCAAAACTTGCTAACTGCCTTTTTTTCAAAATGCAGTATTTGGCATTAAATGACCACAAATAAAGTATATTTTAAGTTCAACAAACTGTTTAGTGTTGTATTGTACTTTTGTATTATACTATTGTATTTGTATGTAATATGTATTTAATGTTTATTGACTGTATTGCCTATTTTAATATACTGACCACATCCACAACGATTTGTGCGGTGCAATGTATTTGTCTTTGTATATATTATTTATGTATTGTATATTTTGTATATTGTGGCTAGGTGGAAATAAATGAATTTGAATATGAATATAAATAAATATGGCAATGATACATACTAATCTGCATTCACAATTTTAAATACTAAACTGTTTTTGCTTCTCCTGTAAAATAACAAAAATAGCAGATAACTTGTTTTGCCATATCACTACTGATTTATTGTCAAGACCTAAAAATGTAAAGAAAAACGATGTGTTTCTTTGATAATATTTAAGAGGAAATTTTTATAAAAAATATTGAAAAATCTACTGCAATTATTAAAAGTTTTATAGAAATAATAAATTAATAACAATCATGTAAATTATTAGTTATTTTGTTACAATGTCAATGTTAATCAATTATTCTACCAAAATTTCCATAATTACTGTCAGATTTGCAATAACTTTTTCAATAAATCAATTAAAGTGGCAAAATTTCAATAAGTAGTATCAATTTTACAAATATGCCTTCCAATATCAATGAATATTGAAATGTTGTCACTATCATTTATATTTTGACGAAATAATTGCAAAGTTGACTGTAATTATTGAAATTTTGGTAAAATAATTGATAATTTGATATCAATACTTGAAATTTGGAGAGAATAATTCAAATTTTGAAAGCATACATTTATATTTTAATAGCACTAATTGACAAATATGCCTTCCTAAATATCAATGATGAGTAATTATTGAAATATTAACTGAATATTTGATACTTCGATAGTCATCATTGTTTGAAACTTCATAGAGAAAATTAAAAATTTACTTATCATTGATATTTAGAAAGGCATATAAATTGATACTGATTTTTTTAAAGTTTGCTACTATCATTGATATATTGACGAAATAATTGCAAAGTTGACAGTAATTATTGAAATTTTGGTTAAATAATTGATAATTTGATATCAATACTTGAAATTTTAAAGGAATAATGCAAATTTTCAAATCAATCATTTACATTTTAACAGCAATAATTGACAAATATGCCTTCGTAAATATCAATGATGCGTAATTATTGAAATTTTAACTGAATATTTGATAATTCGATATTGATAATTGAAACTTGATAATGAAAATTATAAAATTGACAAATTATTGATATTTAGGAAGGCATAGAAATTGATACGGATATTTTGAAATTTCGCCACTATCATTGATATCTTGACGAAATAATTGCAAAGTTGACAGTAATTATTGAAATTTCGGTAGAATAATTCATAATTTGATAGCAATACTTGAAATTTTGTGGGAATAATTCAAATTTTGAAAGTAATCATTTATATTTTAACAGCATTAATTCACAAATATGCTTTCCTAAATATCAATGATGAGAAATTATGGAAATTTTAACTGAATATTTAATAATTCGATAGTGATAATTGAAACTTGATAATGAAATTTAAAAAAAAAATACTTATAATTGATATTTAGGAAGGCATAGAAATTGATACTGATTTCTTGAAATTTTGCCCCAGTCATTGATATCTTGACGAAATAATTGCAAAGTTGACAGTAATTATTGAAATTTTGGTAGAATAATTGATATTTCGTTAGTAATACTTGAAATTTTAATTAAATAATTCTAATTTTGAAAGCAATCATTTATATTTTAACAGCAATAATTGACAAATATACCTTCCTAAATATCAATGATGAGTCATTATTGAAATTTTAACTGATTATTTGATAATTCGATAGTGATTATTGAAACTTGATAATGAAAGTTATAAAATTGACTAAACATTGATATTTAGGAAGGCATTGAAATTGATACTGATTTTTTGAAATTTCGCCACCATCATTGATATCTTCTCGAAATAATTGCAAAGTTGACACTAATTATTGAAATGTTGGTGAAATAATTGATAATTTGCAGCAATACTTGAAATTTTAAAGGAATAATTCAAATTTTGAAAGCAATCATTTATATTTTAACAGCAATAATTGACAAATATGCCTTCGTAAATATCAATGATGAGTAATTATTGAAATTTTACCTGAATATTAGGTAATTCGATAGTGATAATTGAAACTTGATAATGAAAATTATAAAATTGACTAATCATTGATGTTTAGGAAGGCATAGAAATTGATACTGATTTTTTGAAATTTCGCCACTATCATTGATATCTTGACAAAATAATTGCAAATTTGACAATAATTATTGAAATTTTGGTAGAATAATTGATAATTTGATAGCAATACTTGAAATTTTAAAGGAATAATTCAAATTTTGAAAGCAATCATTTATATTTTAACAGCATTAATTGACAAATATGCCTTCGTAAATATCAATGATGGGCAATTATTGAATTAATTAAAACTGGACAATGAAAATTATAAAATTGACTAATTATTGATATTTAGGATAGCATAGAAATTGATACGGATTTTTTATAAATTTTGACACTATCATTGATTTCTTGTCAAAATAATTGAAAAGTTGACAATAATTATTGAATATTTAATAGAATAATTGATAATTTGCTAGCATAATTTGAAATTTTGAGGGAATAATTAAAATTTTCAAAGTAATCATTGATATTTTAACAGCAACAATTGATGTATTGGCATTAATCATTGAGTTGTTTATGTCTATACAGGGTGTCTTACGCAAGTCATTGGTTAAAAGTTTATGGGGTTCTTGATGAAATAAAAATTCGAAAAAACTCACTACAGCAATACTTGAAATTTTGAGGGAATAATTAAAATTTTGAAAGTAATCATCTATATTTTAAGGGCAACAGTTGATATATTGGCATTAATCATTGAGTTGTTTATGTCTATACAGGGTGTCTTGCGCAAGTCATTGAATAACAGTTTATGGGGTTCCTGATGAAATAAAAATTCGAAAAAATTCACTAGAGTAATACTTGAAATTTTGAGGGAAAAATTAAAATTTTGAAAGTAATCATTGATATTTTAACAGCAACAATGGATGTATAGGCAGTAATTATTTACTTGTTTATGTCTATACAGGGTGTTTTACGCAAGTCATTGGTTAAAAGTTTATGTGTTTCCTGATGAAATAAAAATTGGAAAAAATTCACTATAGCAATACTTGAAATTTTGAGGGAATAATATAAATCCTGAAAGTAATTATTGATATTTTAACAGCAACAATTTATTTATTGGCATTAATCAATGAGTTGTTTATGTCTATACAGGGTGTCTTACGCAAGTCATTGGTTAAAAGTTTTCTTTGCATGAAGCATGTTAATTGGCATCTACAACCTACCACGAATCAGGATGTACTGGCAAATGGATACCAGAGTACCAATTATTTGTGAAAACATTTCCAGTCAGTTTTTTGCGCTTCGAACTGGTTTAAAAATAGTAGATGACAATGCTGTATCGAAAGATGCCTGTAAAAATGATAGATTTTGGAAAAGAAGGCCAATGTTAGACCGAATTCAAAAAGCGTGTCTACAGAATGAAAGGACAAATGAAATATCAGTGGATGAACAAATGATCCTCTTTCATAGTAAGGTAAGAATAAGACAATTTGCTCGTGGAAAACCACATCCTGTTGCTCTCAAGAATTATGTGATGACGACGGCAAAAGGAATTTCATTGGACTTCCTCATGTATGAAGGAAAGGGAAAAACAACGGAATCCTGCTTGGTACCTACTCCCGAAATATTAGATGTTGGAGGAAGGGTGGTTCTCAGACTTGCGGATACTTTACCAGTTGGAGTATCCGTCTTTACTGATAGATTTTTTACCTCAATACCATTAATATAAACGCTTCTCGCTCGGGGGATTACTCTCACTGGCACTCTCATGAAAAATCGAACCCCAAAAGTGGTGAGTTTTAGAACAGATAATCAAATGAAAAAATCTGGTCGTGGTTCCCAGGATATGCTTGTTACTGAAGATAATAAAATGGCTTTGGTTAAATGGTACGATTGAAAGCCAGTTCATATCGGGTCTTCGGAATTTGGAAGTGAACCTGTGAGATTGTGCAAGCGCTGGTCAAAAGTTGACAACAAATACATTGAAATAAATCGTCCATCTTTTGTAAAATCGTACAATGAAAACATGGGAGGCATAGATTTGCTTCATCGAGTTATTTCAAACTACCGAATGAAGAGTCGTTCTAATAAATAGACCATTCGTGCAAATTACCATTTTGCAGACTTTAGTGCAGCGGCCGCCTGGTTAGAATATCGAGATGATGCTGAAGCTGCAAATATTCAAAAAAATGGAAAACCTTGATTTTAAATTTTCAATTGCGAAAGCACTGTTGTCGTCAGGACTTGCTGCAAACCCGCAAAATTCAAATTTGAGTAACATTGAGGACGAGGAAACAGCACAGACCAGTAGAAAGCGCAGAAAGGTAGAGGCAATTCCCGAGAAAAGAATTTGAAAGAAAGACAACAAACATTTTCCGCAGTTCATGAAGCATCAACAAAAATCACGATCTAAATGTCGCTATCCGGGCAGCAAGAAACTCACTTTTGCCAAGTGCTCATTTTGTAAGGTTTTTTTAAGCTGCAGCGTTGACCGAAACTGTTTTGCGCAATTTCACCAGTAAAATATAAGTTCAAGATGATTTTGTTTTGTTGTGCTTAAGACCCACAGTATCATTAGTGATACTTTATTTTTTTCCAAAAATTGACAAAAAAAATTAAAAAATTCTACTGGAGGGTGTTACTTGGACCTAAAATAATAAGTTGTGTCATTTACTATAAAGATTTTATAATCAATTTAGCGGTGGGCCCGAGGAGGTTAAGAAACTGAATTGTACATTTCTATCTATGTTGGCAAGTGTTCTCTTGCATTTTTTCCTATAGCATATTTCACGAGTAACGCCACTGGACGTTGCATAGCAAACGTGGCTTGAAAACTGAAAGGCAGATCTGAAAATTAAACTTGATACGCGTTCTAACAAAACGAAGCCGAATTATCACTTTCAGTGACAATGGGCGATTATGGAATTCGATGCCTGTGTTCAAGTCGACGCGATCAAAGAGCGTAAAGCGGCGTCAAGTAACCGAAATCCATATCGCCTGACCACCGACACGCGTCAAACACTCATAAACCCGATCCGGCGAATCGAGAACGTCTCGGTGGCGTTTCGTATTTTTTGCCCGTCTTCTGGAACCGGAGTTGGCAGCATTGTAATTCCGTCAATCAAGCACGCCGCCAGCGGTAGCCGAAGAGCTCGAGGAAAAAAAGAAACGGCGACGAACTGTCGTTATTAATCCAGGGCGCTCTCGTGAAAGCAGACGTCCAGATTTTTTGACGGGGAGCATTCGACGAATTCTCGACACGTCCTCCGATCACAATGTCTTCGGAACGGTTATAGAATTACGCCGAAATTAGTTGCGGCAAGACACGGCGAAAGAGACAATCGAAACGGGGGCTGGCAGCATTCCAGGCTGTCAATCCGGAAAGGCGCCGCGTTTCCGGTTAATTGCCCACCATGGCGATGCCCAGTGGCCATAATTGACTCAATCGGTGATATCGCAATTACATGAAATAGGAATGCAATTATAGAGTGATACAACTTAATCCTTTTATTTTATTTCCGAGAGTTTGCAGAAAGTTCACATCTATTGATAAAATATTACAATAATTATTATGTGAAAATGTATTTCATACATAAAATATGTCGTCTGTGATTATCTGATTATTATTTTTCAGAATTATTGATAAACAGTAAACCCCCACTTCCAGTTATTTTAATTGTGTGTCCAAAATATTTTCAAAACCAGATTCTATTAAAAAAAATGTAATAATAAAATTTTAATCAATTAGATTTTTTGTAGTCTTAATCAGGTAAATTCTTATAAACGAGTCAAATGCTAAGCAAATATCTCGAACAGAATCTCGTCTTACAAAGTGGCAGATTGTTTGTGAGACATAGAAAACTTTGATGAAGCCCTATGATATCCTCCTCGGGCCCACCGCTAAATTGATTATAAAATTTTTATAGTAAATAAGACAACTTATTATTTTGGGTCCAAGTAACGCCCTCCAGTAGGATTTTTAATTTTTTTGTCAATTTTTGGAAAAAAAACTAAAGTATCACTAATGATACTTTGGGCCTTAAGCACAAAAAAAAATCAAATTTAACTTATATTTTATTGGTGAAATTGCGCAAAACAGTTTCAGTCAACGCTACAGCATAAAAAAACCTTACAAAATGAGCACTTGTGGGCAAAAGTGAGTTTCTTGCAGCCCGGATAGAGACATTTAGATTGTGATTTTTGTTGATGTTTCATGAACTGCGGAAGATGTTTGTTCTCTTTCTTTCTAATCTTTTTCTCTTGAATTGCCTCCACCTTTCTGCGCATTCTACTGCTCTGTACTGTTTCCTCATCCTCACTGCCACTCGAATCTGAATTTTGCGGGTTTGCAGCAAGTCCTGATGACAAAAGTGCTTTCGCAATGAAACTTGAAAATCAAGGTAATCCAGTTTTTTTTTTTTTTGGATCATTGCAGCTTCAGCATCTTTTCGATATTCTAGCCAGGGCACTAAAGTCTACAAAATGGTAATTTGCACAAATGGTCAATTTCTTAGTACGACTCTTTATTCGGTAGTTTGAAATAACACGATCAAGCAAATCAATGCCTCCCATGTTTTCATTGTACGATTTTACAAGAGATGGACGATTTATTTCAACGTATTTGTTGTAAACTTTTGACCGGCGCTTGCCCAATCCCACAGGTTCACTTCCAAATTCCGAAGACCCGATATGAACTGGTTTGGAGTCGTAACATTTAATCAAAGCTATTTTATTATGCTCATTAACAAGCATATCTTGGGAACCAGATTTTTTCATTTGATCATCTGTTCTGAAACTCACCACTTTTGGGATTCGATTTTTCATGGGAGTACCAGTGAGAGTAATCCCTCGAGCGAGAAGCGTTTCTATTAATGGTATTGACGTAAAAGATCTATCAGTAAAGATGGATACTCCAACTGGTAAAGTATCCGCAAGTCTGAGAACCACCCTTAATCCAACATCTAATTTTTCGGGAGTAGGTACCAAGCAGGATTCCGTTGTTTTTCCCTTTCCTTCATACATGAGGAAGTCCAGAGAAATTCCTTTTGCCGTCGTCATCACAAAATTCTTGAGACCAACAGGATGTGGTTTTCCACGAATAAATTATCTCATTCTTACCTTACCATGAAAGGGGATCATTTGTTCATCCACTGATATTTCATTTGTCCTTTCATTCTGTAAAGTCTGAGAACCACCCTTCCTCCAACATCTAATTTTTCGGGAGTACATACCAAGCAGGATTCCGTTGTTTTTCCATTTCCTTTATACACGAGAAAGTCCATTGGAATTCCTTTTGCCGTCGTCATCACAAAATTCTTGAGACCTACATGATGTGGTTTTCAACGAATATATTATCTCATTCTTACCTTACCATGAAAGGGGATCATCTGTTCATCCACTGATATTTCATGTGTCCTTTCATTCTGTAGACACACTTTTTGAATTCGGTCTAACATTGGCCTTATTTTCCAAAATCTATCATTTTCCCGGGCTTCTTTCGATACAGCATTGTCATCTACTATTTTTAAACGAGTTCGAAGCGCAAAAAACTGATTTCAGGAAATGTTTTGACAAATAAATGGTACTCTGGTATCCATTTGCCAATACATCCTCATTCGTGGTAGGTTGTTGATGCCAATTAATATGCTTCATGCAAAAAAAACTTTCAGCTTTGCCGCAGAAGTATCTAAAGACTTTCAGGTTTTATTTACTTCGTTCATGTTGGTCACAAGGGGCATGGATTCAAATAAATCTGAAGAAAAGATTTCTCGAAATGTTTTCAGAAATAATTGGTACTCTGGTATCCATTTGCCAGTACATCCTGATTTGTGGTAGGTTGTAGATGCCAAATAACATGCTGCATGCAAAGAAAACTTTCAGCTTTGCCGCAGAAGTATCTAAAGACTTTCAGGTTTTATTTACTTCATTCACGTTGGTCACAAGGGACATGGATTCAAAGAAAGCATCTTCGAGATATCTGCTGAAATAACTTATTGGATCCGGAATGTTTTCAGGCAAAAGTTCAGCACGAACGGCTGGTGAATGTTTCACAGCAATTCTAGGTAAAAAAGCACTTCGCTTCCATATCCTTTTCTTTCCCTTTGGTAGCAAGTGAACCAAAGGCTGCTCGTCATCTGAAAAAGAGACTGTACCTCCAATTTTCCTCTCCTCTGCTACATTTTCTTCGCCACTTTCTGTGATACTGTTACTGCCATCATCAGTTTGAGCCGTTTGCTCTGGCACATCTTCCTTCATTTTACCAATTTCGTCTTCATTTTCACTGTCATCATCAGGTAGTATATCACCATCAAGATCAGAGTCATCGAAGTTCCAATTATCAACGATCTCCTGGAGTTCTTCCTCATACAGAGCTAAAAAAACGGATGATAGACAATTGTATTGGGTATTGGGTAAGGCCCGAAGTAACACCAAAGATACTTCGAGTAGATAGGGCAATAGGTTTTGAAAACTTTTAGATACTGTAGCTTTGAAGGCACTAGAACCAACAACTAACTTTCACTCAATGAGACGCTAGCGCAAAATGCATAATTAGTCATTACTTACCTTTGTTTTGATCACGTTTCGAACTAGACGCTATAACTGCATGAACACTGCTCGAATTTTAATGACCAGGCACTCTAGAACACTCTAGAACAGGGGACCTAGCCGGCCAGTCCACTGGACCCCTTCTTCCTATCCATCTTTAGTTTTTTAACTTTAAGGCCGTTTTTTTAAAAAAAATTCTAATGTAACCTATTGAAAATGTTGCATGGTTGAAAACATATTAAAAAGCTCTACCGAAATCAAATATGTCGGTCACAAATATCCAATTATATGACCAAATATGCAATTATTGATAACATATGCTTTGAAAACATAAAATATGCATTATATGAAAAAAAAATTGGTTAATTCGTTCTGTTTCTTTATGAATCGTGTAGATCTATTGAAATTTCCGTAGTGATATCATTAATTCAGGACATGCATTTTGCATATAGTCCGTGCTTTAATGATGACCAATGAACTTGGTGGTATCTGGTCTGGGAGATATACAAGAACCAAACGACTGCCTGCGATAATAGCAGTTCACCGTTCTTCGACGGCATCGCCAGCGGCCCCCGGCCTCACATCCGCCCCCGAGATTGACACGTGGCACGGCTTCCAACGGGTGGATCGCCCCCCTAGGTTCGTGGGCCACGACCGATCTCCACGTCGTGGAGGAGGAGTAAATGTATCAATGCATATAATAAGACCGGCAGGTGGTCTTTTAAGGCCTAGACGCCCGTGGTCAGTATCTGTCTATCCGCATGTCAAACTTCACATCGCATCGAGCAATACACGGCGCGTGTGTGTACGTGATGGGGCCCTGTGCATGTGTGTTTGTGTGTGGGGATGGGTCTTTGATGCCGGGTTAGCCAGTAATTACATCTCCTCTGATACACTTAATTATAAATGGAGATCGGTTTCTCGTGAACGGTTTTTAATTGGTTGTCAACTTGTTATTCGATTCCATCCCGATCCGCTATAGGTATACACAACCTATCATCTTGTCGCTTCGCGTTCGCCTCAACTTCTCCTTTCTTCGTTGCTGCTGCCTTTTTGCGCCCGCTTTGTTGCGCTCTCCGGCGTTCTTAGCGCGAGTCCTTCGATTAAATAGAAGCTTCGCAATACCAGAATCGATGGGGCATATTCACATCAACATGTTACAATAAGTACTCTCCATTCACGATGTTTTTACGTCAGGGGAGTCTATGAATATCTAATAATTTTGTTGGTAGTGTTTCGGAAATAACTGAATTCCCCAATAGAACTTGTCAATTTTTTTTAGGTTAAGTTGCATTCAATTTAAGGTTATATTTTTTCAAGAACATTGTTCCCTGATATAAATTTTAAATTATTGGAGATGAAAATGGAACGGCAGGAAAGAAAATCAAAAATAATGCATTGAAAAGCCTTCAATACATTCCAATTTCGACAACGATTGTGTGGAGACTTAGATATGCCAATTTGTATTAAATGCTGCCCTAAATTATAAATTTGACAATGTGGTAGGAAGCAAATGTCAAATAGACATCGACATAAAAAAATAATTAACTTCCGTTGCATCACTGAATCAGTTTTTCAAACATGACAAAAAGAAAACCCAGCCTCGGTTGCAAAAAGGTCGTGAACGCGGTATACGCAATAAACATTTGATTGAACGAATCTATATAATTTGCACTATAAATATAGTTGCAGTAGATGCGTTTGTTGGCAACTTGACATGCACAGATAACAAAAAAAAAAAGATTGTAGCCAAAGCTGGGACAAACGATTCACTTGGTTAGACTCGTATTTATGAGCCGTTACAATATTTTCCGGAAAATGACTATGAAATCAGAAGAGTAATATGTAGGCAATGTATACAGGGTGGTCACTTTTACAACGCCCACCATTAGGATCGATTAAACGGAAATATATACAGAGTTGGTCAAATGGGATAAAAGTTTCTCATTTTTGTGCTTTTCAATATACTGAAACGAAGTCCGGGATATCTTGCACAGTTCCTGAAATATCGCTGAAAAACTGAAAAAGTGCGATTTCGTTTTCCTTTTATAACTTTTTTTACTTTTGAACGAAATTTTACGAAACTTAGCACTCATACATTTTTCGACATCAGTTTTTTTTATCACAGTGCCGACCAATTTCTACGCCAACTAGATGCCAAAATTTTCATAGTCAACTTTTGATTTTCTTATGGCCGCAATATTGGAATTTAATGGCAGTCAAGAGAGCGAAAAATTCAGATTTCAACCATGTATAACACATGGGTAATCTGACATTATTTACGACTAAAAATCGATGATTTAAAAATTTGCTGTGGACCGCTCTAAAAATCAAGTTGCCATGGAATAACAAATTTCACATTTCTTCATAAAAAGAAATTAACTTCTGATTAATTTTATTGTGTATAACGTGCAAGAAAGGAGATAATATCTTTGATTAGTAAAAATGGCAATAATTAAATATCCTAAATTTTAATTCAAGAATGGTATTTAATAAGATTATTTAATGATTTATGATTTGCAATCTCGGCCAGGGAAATATAATGTAAGATATTACATTATAGAGATTGTACATGTCAATTTTTTCATTTTGAGGATAAAATCTTGCCATTTTTACTAATAAAAAATATTTTCTTCTTTTTGCACTTTATACACAATAAAATTACTCAGAAGTTATTTTCTCTGTACGAAGAAATGTCAAAATGGTAATTTGTTATTCCATGGCAACTTGATTTTTAGAGCAGTCCACAGCAGTTTGATTTTTGCAACAAATTTTTAAATTATCGATTTTAGGTGGATTTTTGTGTGTAATACATGGTTGAAATTGGATTTTTGCTCTATTTTGAATGCTTCTAAAATCTAATATTGCGCCCATAAGAAAATCAAAAGTTGACTATGAAAATTTGAGCATCTAGTTGGCGCAAAAAATGTTTGGCACAGTCATCAGAAAGTTCACGTCGAAAAATGTAGGCGTGCCAAGTTTCGTAAATTTTCCTTCAAAAGTAAAAAAGTCATAAGAGGAAAATGAAAGTGCACTTTTTCAGATTTTCAGCGATATTTCAGGAACTGTGCAAGATATCCCAGATTTCGTTTCAGTATATTGAAAGGCACAAAAATAAGAAACTTTTATCCTATTTGATCAAGTCTGTATGTATTTCCGTTTAATAGATCCTAATGGTGGGCGTCGTAAAAGTGACCACCCTGTATATTGACCCTGTGACCACCCTGTATATTGAATATTTTTGTTATTTTTATTCAAAAATAATGGCATTTGAAATTAAATTTTTCATAAGATTACCGAAAAAATACAGAAGATTCATGATGATATGCAGAGATGCTTTCATTGAAATTAATTTTATTTTATAGAAATTAGATGGTATTTTATATTACCAAAAGTAATATAAAATTGGTTGTTATTTTTTCATAAATTTTTGTCCATTTTATAATATTTTTATAATAATAAATGAAGATTCCAAATATTTAGAAATTTCATATACAGGGTAGACCATTTTAATCAATCCACGCAAATCACTCCGGTGATATGTTCGATAGCGAAAATTGACCCTAACAAAAGTTGTACAGCTACAAGGGGATATCTGATACTTATTATTGACGTTTACTTTCAAGGTCATATCAAGGCCAACTCAACTTTAAATGGTGACCATGGTCAAGGCCAACTTTAAATGGTGACCCTACTTTTTGAATTTTTCATATTGAAAGAGTGTCATATTAGTACGGCTGCGTGAAAATTTCAATACCTTACATAAGTAAAATTCCGAGAAAAAATATTTAAAATGTTTACTAAAAGACTAATTCAAAACTTCAAAAGTTCACTTTCAAAAGAAACTAAGCGGTATTTCCGGCTACCAACATAATAAAGCTGTAATATGGCAAGCCGTTGACAATAATACACAATAAACAAAATGTTTTATGTGTTTTATCCAATTTTCTAAAGATCAAAAGAAGATTGAATGTTATTTCAAGAGCATGTGAAATTTGTCATGGTTTATGGAATTTTTACCTTAATGTATGTCTATAAAGAAAAACAATACATTTTCGGCAATGTTTTGATGTTTTATAAAATATTTTACTGGTTCTGCCCAAAATTCTCATTCATACTTTCACCAAATTTCGTCCTTGATTTTTGTTTTGCTTCTTTAATTATTGACTTTGTTTTGTTTCTCTTTTATTTGTATCTTTTCCATTTTTATCCGTCTTGTCTTTTATTTCCTTTTTGACTTCTTCTGTCCATCAGTTTGTCTCTATCATATCCCAGTTTCCTATTTTTGTGGTTCCGTAAGGTCTCCATTGACGCTTCTAGTATATTTCTTTTGAATGTTTCCTGTTTTCCTTATTTGTTTGGCTTTATTTCGCTGTCTGAATTTATTTTGTAGTATCTCTTAGTATTTCTCTTGTGTTTGTTTTTCTCTTAATCTGTAGGGTTATATATTTTCTTTAACATTTATCCTCCTCATGTCTGTTTTTTGTATTTAGTTCCAACTTATGATTACTTTTAGTAGGTGGTGGTCATTTCTTATTTTTGATTGCCTTGAAACTCTCATATTCGTTATTTTGTTCAGGCTGTTTCTATTAATTAGGCGGTAGTCTAGTATCGATCTTTCGTTTCTATTTGGCTGTTCGCTTGTGTACTTATTATTTTGTTCCAGCTGTTTCTATTAATTGGGTGGCAGTCTATTATCGATCTTTCGTTTCTATTTGGCTGTTCCCTTGTGTATTTGTTATTTTGTTCCAGCTGTTTCTATTAATTAGGTGGTAGTCTATTATCGATCTTTCGTTTTTATTTGGCTGTTCCCTTGTGTACTTGGGTATGTTTTAGTGTTCGAATTTTGTATTTGTTGTCACATGGTTGTTTTGTAATGCAAAATTGGATTCTTTGTTTTGCATTGTTGTTTCAGGATACTGCTTGATATGGACAGGAGTAGATGAAAAGGAAAGAACAAAAAAGGAGAAGAAATTACTCCTTCTTTCCCTATTATCTCTTCTATTCCGCTATTTTGACATCCTACTATTCCGATTAGATCTCCTATTATTATTATGTGTTTATTTTCGTTTGTCTACTTACCTTTGTATGTTTTCAAAAAATGCGCCTTTCTCTTCTTTCTTTGCGCCTTCCTTCGATCCGTATGCTACTGTCAGTGTCCATGTTTCATCCTGGACTAGTTTGATTTCTATGGTCGTTATACTGTCGTTTATATGTTTTTCATTTACGATATCTTTTATCGTTTCCCGTGTTATTATAATTACAACTCCTCCTTTTGCTCTTTCCTTTTCATCTACTCCTGTCCGTATAAACCGGTATCCACCATGCATTTTTTCTATTCCGTGTCATTTCTTTTTGTTTCTGTAATTCCTAGTACTTCCATTTTGTTTTCTCGTCTCTTCCAGCAGTTCTGCTTCTTTTCCCATGTTCTAATCTTCCATGTCCCTATTGTTATTTTTCTTTTCTTTTTCTCGTTTTTTTGTCTTTTTTCACTTCCTCCTTCCTTTTTATTTTTATTTCGTTGTTGCTATTTTGTTCTGGTTTTGTGTTATTTTCTATATTATCTATTTTATCGTTGTTTTACATATTCACGTCCTGTATATTGCCGTGTGCTGCCGTAGAAAATATACGTTACGATATTATTTGATACTACTGGAGGGTGTTAAGCTACCCTTAGCGCTAAATAAAGGGGGCCCGTCAGAAATCCCGGCCTGGGGGCCCGGGCTAGAACCTGGGGGCCAAGATATCTTCCTATATTACCCAGAAAAACACTCCTCAATTTACATGCAGCGCGACACACATCCTCAAATCAGGTTACTCTTCGCCCTCTTCTGCAGTCTGCTCGTGCACTTTTTTGCCCCTGACCGTCTTGTCGCGTCTCGCGGAGGGCACAATCAGACCGCACTATTTGAGTTTTAAATTTACCTAATTGTTTTTTAGACATGCCTCTTAAAAACCGCCGCCTGTTTGCGGCGGCGCTCATTTGAATTTTCATCAGAGATCTTTTTCTGCGCGGGGGCAAAAAGGAATTTGCATGTTCCGCAAGGAATAACAAGTCCGGACGGACGGCGGGACACGAGTTTTTCACGCGC
Source organism: Othius punctulatus (assembly GCA_951805005.1). Classification (NCBI taxonomy): domain Eukaryota; kingdom Metazoa; phylum Arthropoda; class Insecta; order Coleoptera; family Staphylinidae; genus Othius; species Othius punctulatus. The sequence goes on from OX638146.1 coordinate 20,931,245, forward strand.
CGCGATCGCCCCCGGGGGGACGCGGCCCCCGAAATTTCCGAAGACTTAAGGGATGATCTGGGGATTTAAATTTTTAATCCCGCACGCTTGGGTGGTGTATAAGATAATTTTCAAAAACAATGTAGTTTTCGATACAAGACCTATTTTATAACTTATAAATTAGTTTTGTAGAATAGTTATTTGTTTAAGATTGTTTTAATCAAGTACTTACGGGTATTTGTTTATTTATTTTATTATTTATTTTGGTCGCCTGACTAGTTTCGGTTATAACAAACCATCATCAGAGGCATATCTATCTTTTAAAACATGATAACTTTATATTTTAACATCAGATCGAGAAATTCCGTTCAATATTGGCTGTACATAATTTCGAAATAACCATCCCCCGCCTCATTAGCAATTATGAGAGCAATTATCGCATCGCTCGCGCCCCGGTTCGAATCCAAACAGCCGCGGGCGGCGGTTCGGAGATACGCTAATAGCCGCCCCCTAGCCGCCCCCTCGCCGCCACCGTTGGCAAAATCAACAAGCTAAGGTGGGAAGGTTAATTACAGCTGGTAAACTGACAGGTGCGCCTCGTACGTGCCCCGGTGGATACGTGTACATAAATTGATCCTCCAGGCTGTTATTGTTAATCGCGCCGATATGTATCGGCACCGCCGCGCCTGCAGGCGTCGCGACGCCCGGAACGAGGAGCGGACGCGCTCCGAAAGTCCCTCCGGGCTCCGACGCCATCAACATGGCAATCGATGGTTGTTAACAGCGAGCGATACTTGTGTAATTGGATTGTGTGTACAAGCTTGTTGCTTCAAGCCCAATATTGAAGCTAATTGGCACATTAGCTTTGCATTAGAACACCAATAATTATTAATCCTAAAAAAATTCAAGCTGCCAGAAAGATGTGTTTTTGCAAAAACCAAAATCGTACCTACTGAAGCTTTGCACACAATGTAAAAGTGCTTCTTGGACGTTGAACTTTTAAAGTATTTTAGTACTTTTGATTGATGCTAACATTTTCTCGACCAATCAATTGTACATATCCTGCTCTGGTTTCATCTGACTGGATTTTTCGTTTTTTTTCTGTTCGTTTCATCTTCATACCAAGTTACTTTCACTTTCATTAGTGCTCAATATTCATAAATGTTAAATTTTGTTCTTATACATTGTATACTGATACGGTTGATACATCGATCTCAGACTATTGTAGCATATTACTTTATAGGTAAAATCGAAATAACATATCTCATCATAAAATTGACATAAAAGTCGTTTCTAATCTTTGAAGTTAAAGGAGCTAGTTAGATGCTTCACTTCTTGTATTTGCCTTTTTTCACCTTTGGTATTTTTCCAAATATTTACCGCACCTGGATTTTCTCGCCGTCTCTCTCTTTTGGGCTCTCATAGTCACTGTCAATGATACCACAATGGTTGTTTTTTTTTAATCGAGCTAATTATGCTAGAGCTTAAAATATACAAGTCTACAATTATTGTTAGGGTTGGAAAAAATCGTTGGTGCGATTTTTAATCGCTTCAAAAACGAGACCGACTAACATCAATTAACCGCAATCTCGAAGCGGCGCGCCGCCCCCGCCGCCCGCCGTCGCCGCCGCCGCCGCCGTCTCCCTCGCCCGTCCCTTAATTATCGTTCACGCAAGACGTACGTCTAATCCACACCGAAACTCGAACAAGTAGTAAGTAATTTTCTGCATAAGTTGATGTATTATTATCACAAATGCTTAACAGAGGATGCTGTATAGAATCTCAATCAACTGAGAATATGTTTACAACAATTGTAATTAACGGGGACGGATGTATAGATAATTCAGCGCGGATAGATGCCGAACGGATAATCTCAGCCGCCCCCCTTCAAACCATTCTCTTGATGCCATACAATCCGTGCATATAATGATAATTACTGTGATGCCAATGCAGGGATGATGCAAAAAGTTAACAGATGTTATCAGTTACAGCAAGACGCGCATTTAATTATTATTAGTATAACAATTAACAACCAAATAAAATTATTTTTAGGAAATACGTCTGCAATCTATTGCAATAAACAATAGTTCCAAACCTACTTAAAAATCATGCGAAATGTGAAATTTACACAACTAATAAAAGTTAAAAAAATTATTCTAAAAGTTTTAATAATCATGTGAAATTTGATTGTGAATCGGATACCAAAAGCAGGTTAAAAAAATAATTCTATTAGTTGTGAAATGTATGTATTTGTGTTTCTCGTAATACGTAGGTTTTTATCTTTTATTTTACTTTTATCCTCCTCTTGTCTGTTTTTGTATTTTCTTCCAACTCGTGTCTATTTTTAGTAGGTGGTGGTCACTTCCTATTTTAGCTTGCCTTGTAACTCTTACATTCGTTATTTTGTTCCAGCTGTTTCTATTAATTAGATGGTAGTCTATTATCGACCTTTCGTTTCAGCTTGGCTGTTTCTCTGTGTGCTTGTGTATGTTTTTGTGTTTGAATTTTGTATTTGTTATCACAAGGTTGTTTTCAATGCATAATTGTATTATTCTTTCCCCATTGTAGTTTTTAATTTGTTGTCCTTATTTTCCTTATATTGCTTCTAAAGTTTTAGATTAAAATTCCCAAAAATGTAGAGATGAGGTATATACTGATTATTGCAATATATAGTAGGTAGTACTAAATGTACTGTATAATTTTGTAGAAAACTTAAATTCATAAGTCACAGTTTTCAAAACAGTGTCACTAATTTTCAATATTTTCCTTGTCCTGCATATTACTACACTGACTTAACGGTACTACAACTAACAGAAAACTGAAAGCGAAAAACACAAAGAAGAATATAACAAACAAAATATGGAAGAACTGAAAGGAATGATGCAGGATTTAATGCGGGAGGTGAGGAAAAATAATGAAGAGCTAAAAAAGACCAACGAAGAATAAAGAAAAGCAGCGAAGAACTAACAGAATTAAAATCCTAAGTACAAATATTAAGAAGAGAATCAAATGAGACTGAAGAAGAGTGTAAAAACGAAAAACAATTGATGATGATTAATATACAAGACCTAGAGGAACAAGCGGAAAGTGCAGAAGGGGAAAAGAAGAGAAATATTATCATATTAAAAGGGTGAAACAATAAAGGAGAAAAAGTAAATGAAGTGATAGAAGAGTGCTTAACAAGAGAACTAAAAGTAGAAATTAAAATAAAAAGTGCATACAAATAAACAAAACACTGTACTGAGCAGAAGTGGAAACGTGGGAAATAAAACAGCTCAACATGAAAGCCAAGAGTAATATAAAGCATACTAGAAGACACATTGAAAATGATTTAACGCTGGAAGAAAGAAAAGTGCAAAGAGAAATTAGAAGCATAACGAAAGAAGAAAAAGAAAAGGAAATGAAGTAAGAATGGGCTACAGGAAAGTAATAATTAATGCAACAGAATAGAAATCGAACAAAGGGGGAAAAGGAAAGGAAATAAATCAGTATCATTCGTTTTACCCAGCTGCTCTGGATGTCCTGGAAGTAGTAAGTAGTAGAAGTTGCAAAAAAGGGTCCAAAAAACGAAACCAAAAACCTAACAGAAGGAAAACAGCGGCAGGACACAGAACATGAATATGGAAAACAACGACAAAGTAGATAATATAGAAAATTACACAAAACCAGAACAAAATAGCAATAACAAAATAAAAATGAAATGAAAGGAGGAAGGTAATAAAGATTAAAACAGAAAAAAAATAAAAATAGGGACATGGAACATTAGAGGCTACATGGAAAAAGAAGCAGATCTGGTGAAGGAGATGAGAAAACATAAAATGGAAATACTAGGAACTACAGAAACAAAAATGAAAAGACACGGAATAAAAAAAAATCATTTCAGGATACTGGTTTATATGGACAGGACTAGATGAAAAGGAAAGAGCAAAAGGGGGAGTAGTAATTATAATAATACCGGAAACGACATAAGATGTAACAAAAGAAAAACATTTAAGCGAAACAATAGCGACCATAGAAATCAAACAACTCGAGGATAAAACATGATACTGATAGTAGCATACGGACCGAATGACGAAGTAAAGAAATAAGAAAGACACATAATTCGAAAACATACAAAGGGAAGTAGACGAAGGAAAATAATACATAATAATAATGGGAGATGTAATCGGAAGAGTAGGATACCAAACTAGCGGAATAGAAGAGATAATGGGAAAAGAAGAAGAAGAAATTATAAACAACAGTGCAGAAAGAATAATCCAATTATACATTAAAAACAACCTTGTGATAACAACTACAAAATTCAAACACAAAAACATACACAAGCACACAGGGGAACAGCCAAGCTGAAACGAAAGATCGATAATAGACTACCACCTAATTAATAGAAACAGCTGGAATAAAATAATTAATGTAAAAGTTACAAGGCAAGCTGAAATAGGCAGTGACCACCACCTACTAAAAATGGACATGAGTTCGAAGAAAATACAAAAAACAGACAGATTAAAAGAAACACGAATACAAGAGATACTATAAAATAAATTCAGCGATAGCGAAATGAAGCTAAACAGAAGGAAAATGGGAAACATTCAAAAGATATATATACTACAAGCGGCAAGGGAGACCTGCGGAACAACAAAAATTGGAAACAGGGAAATGAAAAAGACAAATTGGTGGACAGAGGAAGTCATAAAGGAGATATAAGACAAATAAAGAGAAATGGAAAATATACCTAGAAACAATAAAAATAGAAGATTATGAAAAATACAGAGAAAAGAGAAACAAAACGAACTCAATAATAAAAGAAGCAAAACAAAAGTCATGAACGAAATTTGGTGAAAGAATGAATGCAAATTTTGGGCAGTACCAAAAACTATTCTATGGAACACTAAATCAACTACAACAAAAAAAGAACACAACATGATGAACATAAAAGATGAAAATGGAACAATTATCACGAATGAAGACAATATAATGGAAAGATGGAGACAATATATCAAAGAATTAATCGAACAGGATGAAGAAGATAACGTAATACAAGAATATGGGGCAAAGTCGCAAGAAGAGCAAGAGAAAAAATTGAACAAATAAAAAATTCCACATTTTTGTAGCGACTTGTAAATTCTTTAAATTTATAATAAATAACGGGCGATTTTCTTCAAAATTGGTATACATTTACAAAAAAACTTTCCACATTTGTGTAGCGACTTGTAAATTTTTCAAATTTATAGAAAATAACGGGCGATTTGTTCAAATTTGTTTGAAATGGATTGGCAACTGGGGCCATGATAAAGAACATAAAAGATAAAAATGGAACAATAATCAAGAATGAAGACAAGATATTGGAAAGAAGGAGACAATATATCAAAGAATTAATCGAACAGGATAAAGAAGATAACGTAATACAAGAATATGGGGGAAAGTCGCAAGAAGAGCAGGAGAAAAAATTGAACATATTAAAAATTCCACATTTTTGTAGCGACTTGTAATTTTTTTAAATTATAATAAATAACGGGCGATTTTCTTCAAAATTGGTATACATTTACCAGAAAACTTTCCATATTTTTGTAGCGACTTGTAAATTTTTCAATTTTATAATAAATAACGGGCGATTTATTTCAAAATTGGTATACATTTACAAAAAAAAACTTTCCACATTTGTGTAGCGACTTGTAAATTTTTCAAATTTATAGAAACTAACGGGCGATTTTTTCAAAATTGTTTAAAATGGATTGGCAACTGGGGCCTATCACAGTTGTCCATTTTCGCTAAGCCCACGCTACATAAGTATAGAAAGTTTTCAGGAAAATTTATACCAATTTTGAAAGTACCCAAAATTTGGAAAGTGCCAGATAATTTTACACAAATTTACTAAATGCAAGGAGTTTTATCAAATTTTCGACATTACCAAGTTACTTTACTCAAATTATAAGGCATCCAAGTCATTTTCACAGATTGCAAGTTATTTTATACAAACTTGAAACTTACCAAGTTACTTTACTCAAATTATGAAGGCACTAAAGTCATTTCATTTCAAAGCACATTGCACAAAATAAAGACAGGTGGAAAAAAATGGTGGATAAACTCTGCGAAGAAGAAGAGGAGTAGTTGCAGGAGGAAGACAGTAAAATGGTGACGACATTTTATTGGTACATCAGTCACAGAAACATCGAAAGATGCCCTACACTCCCTGGTGGAGTAGTAGGACCAAAGAAGAAGAAGAAGAAAGTCATTTCCAAATATTTTGAAAATTGTTTAGTCAATACAACAAAGAAGTACAAAAAAAGAACACAACATGATGAACATAAAAGATAAAAATGGAACAATTATCACGAATGAACACAAGATAATGGAAAGCTGGAGACAATATTTCAAAGAATTAACCGCATAGGATGAAGAAGATTACGTAACACAAGAATGGGAGGAAAAGTCGCAAGAAAGGCAGTGACCAATTAAAAAAGAAGAAGTACAAGAAGCAATAAAAAAAAATAAAAAACGGGAAAGCACCAGGAAGCCAGGAACAGACGATATAACATCGGATATGATGGAACACATGGGAGAAGAGGGAATAACACAAATAACGACAGTAACAAATGACATAATAAGCAGCGGGGAACACCAAGAGAATGGAATAAAGCAAGAATAAGAAAAGGGATAAAAGAATATGCGAAAATTACAAAGAAATCACACTAACAAGTATACCTAGTAAGATAATGACCAGGGTACTAGAAAAAAGGATGTGAGACAAACTAGAAACATCAATAGAGGACTGCTGGTGCGGATTCAGAAGAGGAAGAAATAGGCAACGCCAAATCTTCTTATTCAGACAACTAAATGAGAAACCAATTGAGAAGAGCAGATAAATGCACATATGCTTCGTAGATCTCGAAAAGGCATTCGACAGGATAAGGAGAGAGGACATATGGAACAAACTAGCAGAAAGAGGAATAGAAGAGGAAATAATAAATGTAATAAAGTACATGTACAGAGGAAACAGAGATATTGTGAGAACAAACAATGACGAATCAAAAGAATTTGAAACGAAGAAAGGAGTCAAACAAGGATGCTAAGATGCAAGGAAAGCTAAGCGCTTTGCTTTTAACAATTGTATTGGATAAGACGTCGAAGAAAGCAAAGCAAAAAATGAAAGTGCTCAAAATTGGATACTGGAAAATGGCGATAACAAAAATAGCAGAACTACTATTCGCGGATGATGGAAATCATGGAAATAATTAAGAAAGAGATTAAGAAAATAAACATGAAAATAAACTACGAAAAGACAAAAACCATGATAATTGCCAAAGAGAAAAAGAAACACGAAATAAAAATAAAAGGAAAAAAATCGAACAAGTAGAGCAATACAGATATTTACTAACAATCATACAGAGTAATAGTAAATTAGATAATGAAAAAGAAGATAAAATAGGAAATACAGCAAAACTATATAACATGTTAAAAACACCTTTTTTAGCAAGAAGGATACAAAAACAGAAATAGTCAAAAAATAAATTAGACCAACGCTAACTTACAGCAGCGAAACATGGACGATGACAGGAATACAAATAAAAAGAATAAATGCCGTGGAGGTGAGATTCCCAAGAAAAAGAGAAAACAAAACAAGAAGAGACAGGATAAGGAACGAGACGCACAGGAAAAACTTCAAAATTTAACAAATACAGGAAAAAATAACAGAAGGCCAAATGAGGTGGTATGAACACAAGAGACGAATATGAATTATCAGCGTGAACTACTTGTGAGTTCTATTTACGTTCGCTTTGGAGAACCGATCCTGTGTAATATTTGTAGTCTCCTGCCCAAAATTGTTCCTGGCTTAGTAACGTTAGATACGTGGTGAGTATCGGATTGAATGTATTAAAGTGCAGATTTCGAGCCGGTTAAATGATATCAGTCTGCGGTGGTGTAAACGTAAAATTATGCACGTTACCGGTTATCGGCCGGTAAATCGGGCCTGGAGGAGGCCGCCCCCCAAACAAATCGACAAAGAGCGATCCTCGAGCTCGAGATAAAGTTTCCACCTTGAGGATCTGAAGTTGCTGACGACATGCGGGGAATTACCGCCGCCCGAACTCTTACCCGCCATCGCCTGCTTGTTGTATCGGGGGCGGCGGGTGTGTGCGTGAGCCCCCGCAGCCGCCCCCTCGGAGAGAGCGAGCGGCGGCGCTGATAAGGAGGCCGCGGGAACATTCTTAGAACAATTGGATTGTCAACTTCAAAGCTTACACTCGCGATGCGAGTTCAGATTTAGCGCTTATTGAATAGCCCGGATAATGCATGTCTATCCCATGTGTACGATTCCTGAATCCGGGCCCATTGTTCCGTCTTATTGGACCCTTAAAATCGGCAAGGGCCCGTCGTCGATGCTCCTTGGCGGCGGGGGGAGGGCGTCCCTGATGGAGGATGCTGACAAACGAAACCTCTGTGTGCCAAAGGAACACGATCTCAAGATATCAGCGAAATATGCAAGGTTTTGTTGGGGGAAGCTAACGAACGATTATCCGTTCACCAAAAAATACAATCTCTAGAGTTCAACATCATAAGAAATGTGCAACGCATAAACACTTAAACGGTAAACAATATAAACCATTATATTTTTATCAAATAGAAATTTTAAATTTAAATAAATAAGAATAAAACGAATATGTAATAAGTTTAATTTAACTTTATTGTAACAATACCCAAAAAAAAAACTTGGCCAACACCAATGCCTGATGATTTGAGATTTGAAATCGTTAAAACGAGAAGTGTAAAACGATACTATCCAAAGATCTGGAGGCAAAATAAAAGTAAAAAGCCGACATTTAAATTCAGAATGGTTTTATAAAGCTTCACCAAATGGAGAAAACGTATTCAGAAAATGGATGGTATACTCTCCAACCAAAAACAGTTTATAATATACTGTTATATACTGTTTTTGCTGCAAACTGTTTACGCACCATAAAACAAAACATCAGAGTTTTACCAACGGGTTTAATTCATGGTGAAAACTAAATCCTAAAGTGTCTGAACACGAGCATTTTGAGAACCATCTCTCCTGTTTTCAAAAATGGAAAATCTTGGAAACTGGATTGAGGCTGAAAAAAACCATAGACCATGAACATCAAATGGTCTTTGACCAAGAAAATAAGAAGGGGCTAGACATTTTGAGTCGCCTTTTAGATGTTGAAGATGTTAAGATCACTTCAGCCAAGACTTTCTTAATTGCACTAATTGTAATTTAAAAAAGCACTTCAGAAATCGATGCTTATTCACTGATTCTAGAACTGTCTCATATAAATTATTTCCGGCACTGGACGGGAAAAAAAGCAATCGCCTCCTCCGGCGGCGATCATTCCGCCTACATCCGAGGCGACACATGTCAATCCGGATGGATATGGGCCCGGAGGCGGCCGCCGCCTCCTCGTCCTCCTCCGCGCTCACGGGATTCAATTAGTCCCTTAATTGGAATCAATCACTTAGATTAACGGGCGGAAAAGGGCACTTTTTACCGCCGCCCCGTCCGGACGCGCTTCGGGACTGTTGCTTCGAATTATGCGGACGATTCGATGGGCGAAATGGGGTCACCTAGGGGGCGGCACGACTAATTGGAAACGTCCGGGGGCTGCAGGAGAAAAAAAAATGTTCGGCGGTTTGTGCTCGCAGGAATAGAATTTATGAAGATATATTCTGGTATGTACCAGAAAATTCAAAAATCCTTCTTTCTTCAGCATTGAGCAATAACAACAACAATAATAATAATTTAACCTAAGATTTTTGCACTCTCGAGTATAATAATCTACAAATTATAATATTTGAATGTGTATTTGAACTGATGAGACCCGACTAGGTCGAAACCGGTCTGCACTTGGCCTTGGAAATAACTCCAAAATGCACATTCCTATTTTACAATTTTTAAATTATTATATCTGAGACTACTTAAAACCATAACTTTACGTTTAATCTTAACGTTAAATCATTTAACTCTGGATGGACTAGTACATTTTAAGAAATTGGGTTTTTTAAGATATCGTGATTTAAATATTAGACCAATTGCCAAAATGCCAATAACCAAAGTCTCAATTAAAAATGTGATATCACAGGAATTGCTCATTGAAAATTAATTAAATTACGCACATTACGTACCAGTATATTACTTACTATCAGTAACAAATTTCATTAATATTCATAAGGTAGTTCTTGAGATATCAATATTTAAATACAGAAGAATTTCGTAAACACCAAAAAAAATTCCTCTTAAAATAAAAGTTCTGACTAAAATGAATATTTCTCATGAATCAGTCATTGGATCTTAATTAAATTACACACACCTTATAATAGTATCTTAGTTAATAGAAGTAATAAATTATACTCATATTGGTGCGGTGGTTTTTGAGATATCCTGATGTAATTATTAAACTAATTGGAGAAACAACTAAAATGGCCCCAAAAATCAGTTTCAAGAAAACTGTGATATCCCAGGAGTTGCTCATTAGGTATGAATTAAACTACATATTTCAAATATCAGTATATTACTTAATATCATATATATATTGCATCAATATTGATACGCTAGTTCAAGAGATATTTAGAAATATTCAAGAGAAAAATTATGATATTTACTTGAGTAGTATTTCATTTATTATTGAATAAAATTTTATTGTAATTTAGATTTCATTACGAAATTTACTTTGATTGTACAAATATCGTGATCATTTTTTTGGGGTATATTAATCCGTTTAATTATAGAATATTTGATTTGACATGTTATGTTATGACTTTTGTTATACATGTTCTGAAATGAAACAATTCATGTAAAATCACATTTTTTTTTCTATTTTAGTGTATTTTGTCTAGAATTGTGAAATTTACTAGTACGAGTACCTACATAGAATTTTTGATAGCACAAATTTCTAGTATTCTCTGAATTTTCTTTGATTTATTTAGTTTTTAAATTTCTAAGTATTAATTCTAACTATTTCTATTAATAAAATTATATCCAAAGTCTTTAGAGCAACGGATAAATTGAAATAAGTAGTGAACTATGAAAATGTAATTACATGTTTTCGTACAAATTTGCCCCTATAACAAATTTTTAGGCGGGAAAATTTAATTGACCCCAAACATTGCTGATCTGACTTTATGTATGAAACACAAATTGTTACACAGTATTTTTTCTACCCCCACATTAGTAAGTTATCAATTGCATATGGACTTCATGGCGAGTAAATCAATTATTACGTAACACTGTTATGTAATGAAATTTCACTAGTGTTACGTAGTATATAGGGTGAGTTTTTTTTTAATTTTAAGTATTTTTCTTCTTTTTCTTCGTTTTCTCTCTTTTCAGAGAGGTCGTGATTATGGATTACTCTTTTGCTTTTGCTTCTTGATTTAAGCATTAGGATCTCGGAAATTAGTAGACATAGAGATTCTGTTAAATGAGGAAAGAGCTCTTGTTTCAAGAGCGTGTGTAAGATATGCTTTTGCTTTTATAAAAAAAACACAGCATTTGATTTATAATACAATCTTTAATTTTTTTAAATGGCAGTCATAGTTGGCTTTGTATTTTTAAAAAGGACTTCTATTTCTCTCTATAACTATACAGGGTTTGGTATACTTATTTTGATAAATAAACGCGATGCAGGAATTTTCGCAGTATAATTAGAATATAATTTAGTATTATAAGAATAGAACAATTAACATAATTTTCTTACTAAGAAGAAAAACATGTTTTCCATGGCAAACGCTGTTTTTGCTGCTCTCAATAATACAAATAATTCTGTGTCAAATTATGTTTATTTGTCAAAGTAAGTAATACTTACTAAAGTCGTACTCTAAGTATGTAAAAGTAAGTTAATTTTTGAAGATGGCCTTTATTTATCATAGTAAGTATAGTAAACCTTGTATTGCTATAAAGAGAAAAAAATGATTTTTTTCAATATCAAAGCCATGACCAAACTATGACTGCCATTTAAAGAAAAGTTTCTATCATAACTCAAAAAATGTATTTTTTTTTCTAAAATACAAGAGCATATCTAAGCTCTTAAAACGACAACTCTTCATCATTTAACCGAATCTCTATGTATTATGGTTTCCGAGATCCCAATGTTTAAAATGAAATAAACTCACCCTGCATATGTATTACGTAACAGTTAGGGGCGAATTATTTGTATGGGTATTGGCAACATTGTGACCTTTCTTTTGAAATTGTCAAAATAGTCATGTGATCATCAATATCATATATCGAGCATCTGACAGAACAAAAATGGAAAAAAATGAAAAAGAGTAGACACAAGTTTTGGATTACAAAAGTTCCAACATTAAAGTTTGTTACTAAGAAATTTTTCAATGCAATTTTCGAAATCATTGCCAAGTTCATTGCTTGTAGGGTTAAAGTTTCAAAATAAACATCATAATCAACTTTAATGTGCATGAATTGGGAGTATCTTCTCAACTCAAAAACGTTTCCTCTGAAAAGGTTGGGAGTTTAAAAAATTTAGGAGTTTAAAAATCAAATGCTTTGAACAGTTTGACAGTTACGAGTTTCAAAATAATATCTTACTTTAATGTTTATAAGTTTTAAGTTACAAAATTAATTGTAGCTACATTTTTATAAGTTTTGAGTTACAGAATTTATTGTAACTACATTTTTATAAGTTTTGAGTGTGAGAATTTGAGAATTAAACAAATATTTTTTTTATTAAAACATAACTTTTTAAGTTTTGGGTTTCAAAATAAATTTTAGCTATAATATATTTAAGTGTTTGACTTACAAAATACATACCAACTACCATATATGTGAGCCAACTAATAGTAACTATGATACTTTATAAGTTTGAAGTTCCAACATAAAAGTTTGTAAGTAAGATTTTTTTAAATTTTTAAAATAAATGCCTTTTTTAATGTTTACAAGTTAAGAGTTTCAAAACTAATTTCAACTTTAGAGTGGTTGAGTTCCGAGTTTTTAATCGGAGATGCAATAGTCAATTCTTACTGGAATATTTTTATATTTTGACTTGCAGAATCAAGTCTAACTATATCAACTCTAATTGTGAATTAAGAACTTTAATATTAATCATTGCTACGACAATGTTTATCAGTTTTGAATAATGTTTTGACTTGTAGAATCAACTCTAAGTATATAAACTCTATTTGTAAATAACGAACTTAAAGATCAATTATAATTTCGATGTTTATCAGTTTTGATTCTCAATATTATTTCTACTGAGTTGGGGAGTTACGAGCTTCAAAATCAGTTCCAGTGCAAAGTTTCTGAGTTTCAAAATCAAATGAAACTTCAATGTTTATGAGTTTTTGAGTTACAAAATGTATTGTAGCTTCAGTTTGTTAAGTTTTGAGTTACTAATTTCGTTGTAGCTATATTTTTATAAGTTTTTATAACGCATTTATAAGTTTTGAGTTTCAGAGTTTGAGAATTAAATAAATATTTTTTTTATAAAAACAGCTTTTTAAGTTTTGAGTTTCAAAATCAGTTTTAGCTACAATATGTTTAAGTTTTGAGTTACAAAATTTACTCCAAATGCAAAATTTGTAAGCTACGATCTTACGATCTTACATATTAATGGTAAAGATGAACGATGATGTAGGTAAGTTTTGAGTTCGAAGTTAAGTTCCAACATTAAAGATTCTAAGATTTTTTTGAATTTCGATATCAATGCCTCGTTCAATGTTAGCAAGTTAAGAGTTTCAAATTTAATATTAACTTTAATGTGCGTAAATTGGAAGTTTCTTCCCGACTCAAAATCGTTTCCACTGAAAAGGTTGGGAGTTTAGAGTTTCAAAATAATTTCCTTTGAACAGTTTGAGAGTTACGAGATTCAAAATAATATCTTACTTAATTGTTTATAGTTTTGAGTTACAAAATTAATAGTAGCTACATTTTCATAATGATATGCCTAATTGTGTGATTATCTGTGATCGCTTATCCAACTTTAATTAATTGTATGATTATTTGTGAGGTCATTGTGATTATTTGTATTGTTTATGTACACTATTTACTGTATTTTTGACCCTGACCTGTGTAAACATTTTTTTGTGTGCTAACATGAATAAACTATCTTACCTTATCTTATATGTTTTGAGGTTCAGAATTTGAGAATTAAACAAATTAAAAATCTATTAAAACATTGCTGCAGCTATATTTTTTTAGTTTTCTGTTCCAAAATCAGTTTCAGCTGTAATATATTTAAGATATGACTTACAAAATCAATACCAACTACAACATTTGTGAGCAAACCAATGGTTACTATGATGTTAGTTTTGAGTTCGAAGTTAAGTTCCAACATAAAAGTTTGTATGTAAGATTTTATTTTAATTTTCAAAACCAATGCCTTCTTCATTGTTTTGCGAGTTTAGAGTTTCAAAACTAATTTTAACTTTAGAGTGGTAGAGTTCGGAGTATCAAATCAATTCTTACTGGAATATTTTTATATTTTGTTATATTTTTTAACAAAATATATACGGCTCTTTCTCGAAAGGTAAAGGGCCTATTGATAATAATATATTTTTTATATTTGACATGCAGAATCAAGTCTAACTATATCAACTCTAATTGTGAATTAGAAAACATAAAGATCAATCATTGTTCCTTCAATGGTTATCAGTTTTGAATAATGATTTGACTTGCCGAATCAACTGCAAGTTGAGTTTGGGAGTTACAAGCTTCAAAATCACTACCATTGCAAAGTTTCTGAGTTTAAACATCAAATTTAACTTCATTGTTTATGAGTTTTTGATTTACAAAATTTATTGTAGCTTGATTTTTTGTTTCTTTTGAGTTACTAAATTCGTTGTAGCTACATTTGACTAAGTTTCGTATAATAGAGTACCTATTTGCAATCAGACACTTTTGTAGATTTACAAAAAGCGTTTGATAAAATGGAAGAGAATTTGTGTGGCAGACACTAAATGATGGACAAATAGGACCTAAACTGAGGAGGGCAATCAAAATTTTTTATAATAACTAAGCCCCATTTTGTTCATAATAGCAATGGAAGAAATCACGAAGAAGATTAAAACCAACCCAAGAAAACAGCCAACAAATTAAAACCCACAACAATAACTGAATGTATTTTGCAGACGATGTGGCACAATGGGCAGGTTACATTTTCGTTGCAGACCTTGCTCGCGTGTTCGTATTTACAACAGTTGTAACATCTTATATCACCATAATCACTAAACGTTTTACATATATTCCACCCAATGTACACATTACCTCTGGATGTAAATAAGTCTTACAACAAATCATCCACTTCCAACACAAGGTGGAACCTATCGTTCCTTATTTTTGATACGTATAGAATCTTTATAGAACATGTACTTTCATCTATTCCATTCTGTTTCACTATCTTGTCAATAATTTTCTTTTCATCTCCATGTTCGAGTTTATCAATGCCCACTATTTTGATTCTGTTTCTAAGTACCCTTGGCTGCCTAACTTCATAATTCTTTCCCATTTTTGTTGCAATTTCCTTTTGAATGACCTCTCGATTTTCATCATTGCTGCAGTTTATTATTAGACCACCAGTCTTCGTCTGCCCTCCTATAGAGGCACCCACGCCTATTTTAGTCGGATCAATTTTGTGTCGAACATCGTCCTTAAATCTATCAATATCGATAGATTCTACATTTTTTTGTTTTATTACTAAGACTTGTTTTCTTGCGGCTTCGGAGTAGGACTTTCCCACTGGCTTATTCATACAATTAAGTTCATGGTACGGCTCCTTATTTGGGTTTTCATTGTCACTTATGTCTTTTCTTATTTTTTTATTTTCATCGCACAGTTCATCTATCGTTAATTGCATTCGGTCGCACTTCACTGTAAGTTCCAGCAGTATTTTCATAACATCATCTAATTCGTATGATGAGGTGGATTCTTTATTTTCCTGTTTACCTCGTTTTTTGTTGCCTCCTTTGGTGTTTTTTGGCAGTTTTGTTTTTTGGAGTTAAAGCTCAATGGCAACTATGATGTTCATAAGTAAAATTTAAACTCTAATTATGTAATATGCTATTACTGCTAACTAACGAGTTATGTTCAAGTTAATCAAGACTTTGCTGCTTCTCGATTTCCAAAAATCATTGAGTTGTGGTAAAATTCCAGATCAGTTGTTGCCTGAATGGGCCGGAGAAGAAAGATTACATAAAAAAGTTATGCTCGTAAGTGCCAAAGTCCCCGGAGTAGTTAAATAATGATACTGCTTGATATACACGGAGCAACCATCGAGGCATTGATGGCCGCCTCATCCCCGCAACCTCCTCCCTAAGGATAAAGCATTGAAACGCGCCGGGGGTAAATTTTTAACATTCACTTTCGATGTGTGTGTACGTGTGTGGGTGAGTGTGTGTGTGAGGGTACGACCGAAGCCGGGGAGTTAAATGGGTGGGGGCGGGAGGGTACGTTACATTTTCCGCTCGGGAAAATTCAAATGCGCGACATTTAAAACGGGACACATCTTCGGGTTTTACGGGTGGCGGAGGAGGACGCGCGTAGGAATCGACTCTCCTATGAATAAAACAGGACGATCTTAAGAGCCGGTAGCGGGACGCGCTCCGTTTAGAATTATTCAATACCGCATTTAAGGATATGGAGTCACGTATAGGAAAACGTACGAATATTTCAGGCTCGCGCGCCGCGGCCACGGGGCCCCCGACCCCACGCCCGCCGCCTCCAGCCGCCCCCGAGCCGCCCCCCGGATAAGATACAGTCTTTCGGAATAATGGAATAGAATTTCAGGGAAATACGGATATTATATATGTATACGCCGGCACACGGGTGGGTCGGGGCGCGCTCTGCAGACGTCATATTTATGGACATTTACCGGGGGGATTTATAAACAGTTTCGAACCGCGAATGTAGTCAAACTGTTTCACTCCTGACGCGGGGGCTGCGGCTGCCGCGTCCTCTTCCTTCCGCCCCCGCAGAGAAGATCCTCGCGATCGTAAACTGGAAGTTTTCATCTTCGTCCAATTTTCCGCGTCATGTCGGGGCGGAGGTAAATCTCAGGACGGGCGAGGCTACATCATAACTGAATTGATTTTATTTCAGATGGTTACTTACTCATCTTTAACATAACATTATTACTACAAATTTACTTTTTAGCCTTAATATAAATTCATTAAATTATAATAAATTACTCATTGGCAAAATTATGAGACCCAAACATATTATTGATTACCAGAAACTTACCAGATTACTAGAAAGTGGTAGTGTTCAGAAAGAGAAATCCTCAGGCAGACCCTCAGTATCAGGAGAGGTTGTTGCAGATGTACGTGAACAACTCGAAGTAAGCCCTAAAAAGTCAATTCGTAAATTGGCTATGCAAGCTGGAAATCACTCGAGCACCTGCCATAAAATTGTGAGAAAGAGGCCGAATTTACACTTCATGTTGCCTGTGAGGACTTCATATTCATGCATATGTGGTTATTTTTATGTACACACAATTTAAGAACGCCCTCGATTTTAAAAGTAAGGTTTTGTAAATAATGTACATTTAAACTCGTGGGCCCTTAAGTAATTCTTCATTGTAATCTTTTCATGTGCTTGGAAGCCACAAATATTGCTATAACTAATAACAATTTAGTATTTGAGTAGTTCAATATCAAATGACATAATAGAAATTTGAATTGCATGAAGATAGCTTTTATTGCCATCTTCATGAGTAATGAGTGAAATGTCTCGTGCGTCTTTAAATGATTCTTCATTGTTGTCTTTTCATATATTTGGAAGCCACAAATATTTCTGAAAATAATAATAATTTCGTATTTGAGCAGTCAAATTTGAAATTCCACAATAGAAATTAGAAGAGCATGAAGATAACTTTTATTGCTATATTCATGTCTAATGAGTGTGAATGGAGTTGTCTATGTCAAAAATTGAACTATTTTTACTAAAGCAGAACAAAAATATTTTACATAGTGACGTAACTACAAGCATTTAGATACACCTTGTACAAAAAACGGTTAGAAAGTACATTCTTCATGTATAACTGCATGGCATGGCATGGCTTATAAAAGCCTAAACTAGGTGACGAACATCGAAGAAAAAGATTATATAAACTATGAGTTTGAAGTTTGAAATTTTCAATAGAATTTTTTAACATAATTACCAAAGTTTCCATAAATTGTAAAGATCAATGGAACCTGCGAGTTGTTTTATTGGAAATTATAACATTTTTACCTAGAAATATTATTCCTTGAAAAGTTATTAACCATTTCATAGAAAATTGCAACAAAATATAATTGAAGGTGTAACCTTTGTGTTGATTTTTTTTAAATTCAACAAAAACTCACTAAATTGTAATGAATTTGCAATTTTTTTATTGAAAGTACAAAATTTGCATTATAAATTTCAAAACTCAAAGGAAATAACAAATTGTCATGGTAAATGATTGAATTTAGTTGGAAATTATGAAATTTGTTCTTTTTGTTCTTTCGTTGTGTTCTTTATTGTCAGGTATATATTTACAGTTTGAATATTATGTAGCTTTTCTGCTAATAAATATTCTTTATTATTATTAATTCTTATTGCGAATACCTAAATATATCAATTATAAATTTCAATGTTTCCTTAAAACCTGAAAGTTTGACTATAAATTATAAATAATTTATCCTAAAAGCATATAACTCAATAAGTTATTAATATTCTAATAGAAATTTGCAATAATTTTAATAGAAAATACGAAATTATTTACAAAATTACAAATAGAAATTATGAAATTTCCTTTGCAAATGACACATTTTGAATACAAATTTTCTACATGTTCTCTACAAATAAGATTAGAGAGATTAGATTAGATTTATTTATGGTGCATTAACAAATATCTGTTTTACACAAGTCAGTATATAATATATATATATAATAATATAATAAGATAATTACGAGCTACTAATAAATTGTTACAAAATACTCAAAATTATAAAAACTACTAAGATATAAAACTGTAAAGAAATAATTGGTACATCAATCTATAAAATTGGTCAAATGAAATACAATATAAAACATATTAAAACATAAGTTATACCTATACGATACATTGCAGACATATACATGATAGTAACAAACTTCAGAACGAAAAACTGTATTTTAAATACGAGATGCTTTAACATTACACAAGACATGTATTCTTCAAATGAGTAGAAAGCATTTTTAATTAATATGTTACATATATCTTTCTTTGAAATTGAAATGAAAAGGTCTAAGAAATTTTATTACAATTTGCATGTTCATCAAACGACAAAATGCCCAATCAAATGATATTATTTCGCTTGTAAATTACAATTTATGTTGCATATCTATTGGAAATTACAAAATTTTCATTAGAATGTTTTCATATGATTACCAATATTTACATAAATTATAAGAAAACCAATGGAACCTGCGAGTTTTTTGTATTGGATATTATAACATCTTTCCCCAGAAATAATATTCAACTTTGCAAAGAATTAACCATTCCATAGAAATTTTCAAAATAATATAATGGAAGGTATGAAATTGGTGTCTATTATAAATTTTAAAAAATTATACAAAAACTATGAGGTTTTCATCATATTAACTGCCATTTAATCATCATCATTTAATTTTAACCAATTCATATAGCATATCATATACTTCATTATCACCATACCTGTGATGTAACAAACAATGTACAAAGCTATATAGAATAAATGTTCTTACTACTAGTAATAACATTATGAAGGATATTACGAAATTTTTATAATGGATTTCAATACTTCAATAGAAATTATGGAATATTAATGTAAATTTGTAAAATGTTGAATATAAATTCTAACATTGTAGTGAAACTTGCAATTTTTTTATTATAATTACAATATTTCATTGAAATTAGAAAACAATCATCGACTAATAAATAAGTCTCATTTTAATTTTGTAAGTTTCTTTGTGACATTCATCATTCATCATTCTAAATTACAAAATTGCAATAGCTCTATAAAAAAATTATTGTAAATTTATAAATTTCAGTATAAAATGTAAAATATCAGTGGCAATTTCAACATTCATTTGTAAATTACAATATTTCAGCAGCGATTATGAAAATTTTATTGTAAATTGCCAATATTTCACTATAAAATTCCTTCATTTGATTCCCGTCCATCACACTGACATCATGACCTTAACCACATCGACACCATCACCGAGACCTTCGAGACCTGGTGGAGAAAATGTGTCCAGCATGAGTATATATTGCTAATCGCACATGATTGACCTTGATCACACCGACACCATCACCGGGACTTTCGAGACCTGGTGGGGACCTAGTGTCCTGCTTTACATTAACCTTGACCTTGACTACATTAACCTTGACCTTTACTACCACTATTACCTCCTCCCTGACCTTGAGACTTCATGGTTATAAGCCGTTTCGTGAGGAGATTCTAGAATTGGCTGATTACCACTACTATCAAGAGACACAAAAACAGAAACAGTCAAAAAAGTAATTAGATCAACGCTAACTTACAGCAGCGAAACATGGACGATGACAGGAAAACAAATAAAAAGAATAAATGCCATGGAGATCAGATTCCTAAGAAAAATAGAAAAAAAAACAAGAAGAGACGCACAGGAAAAACTTAAAATAAAATCGATACAGGAAAAAATAAGAGAAGGCCAAATGAGGTGGTATGGATACATGAGACGACTGAGAGAAGAAAGAAATAACAACAAGGCAACAAGAAAAGGGAAAACATGGGAAGACATGAAGGAATGAACAAAAGATAGGAAGAAGTGGAGAGAATACATTAAAAATTAGTGATGTAGGCCTTACACCGATAGGTACATAGGCAAAGGAATAAATAAATAAATAATTAAATACCAACATTTTCATAAATTACAATGATTATTTACCCAACATCAGCCTATAGGCCCACCGGGAAACTGACTTCACTCATAACAGATTAGTGTTTTATAGATCATAAAACACTTGTGTTTTATGAATGTTCTTGTGTTGGCAGTGTGAATGACACTGCTGCTATGCGTGTAGGCGAAAGAACATATACCTCAACAACCTTTTTTGCCAGTTTGAATGACAGTTCAAGAAAACGATCATATGGCACATAAAATTGACATGCCAGCAAATTTCACAGGTAACTAGATGTAATTATTTTTAAGGCAGGCTGTACTTCAGTGTTTGTAATATTGCAGCAGATTCGTCTCAAAAGTTATATCCCCCGTTCCTCAAGTGTCAATTAATCGATGGCTTGGGGGAGCGTCGGAAATGAAAGGACACGCTCCCGACAAGCACGCCCGAATTGATGCAAACTCCCTTATCCGAATCACCGCGGAATTATCTTTTCAAGTCGCGCTCCCCTCTTCGATACCGGCATTCCGGACGTGAAAAGCATCGGTTTCCAATGTCTGCGTATCACACAACAGGGTGAAATGGATCAGAAGCGGCAATCCAGTCGGCCGCCCCTGCAGCCGTAATAAAGCCGCCGCCGCCACACGTATGGAAATCGAAAGACGCGAGAAAAGCCCCCCGGAAGAACCGGAAGTGGAGAGCGGAGAGGAGAGCCGGAATGAAAGAAGGCGGGCGTTAATTATTCAGCCGGAGTTAATTACTTTTTTCTTGTCGTGACAGTTCGGCTGTCGCGCTCCGAGACGTTTTTCTTTAATTTCTGGATACTCCAATTAACCCCGGCGCGTCTCAATCTATCCATCTGTGCGCTGTATCTAGATGCGCCTATAAATCAAACACGATTCGCAAACTAAAATGTGATATTTGCTATCAGTTTGCGTGAGATGCTGCTATAATAACATCAACCACGCCGGTTTATCGCGGTCGTATCGCACTTAACCGCAATGTATATTAGTTATTGCCAGATGGAATCGTTTACCCATCAGTTTGCCCCTTATCGCCGCTATCTGCGCTCCCTTTAGTATCTGCTGCAACGTTTATTGTTTACGGCATTTCAACAATTAACTTATCTTAATAAATAGGAATTACGGGCGTTAATTATTTTCCCGCCGTATTCCCGAGCAAGGGGGCGACTTCCCGGACGCGCGCGGTTTTATTGAAAAGAGGAATAAATCGGATTGGCATTTCAATAAGTTGCGCGAGCTCCCGTTTCGAGTGCCCTTCAGATCGCTGCCTCCGTCCCGTCTGCAATACATTGTATCCGAGCAGCATCAAAAGGTACACCAGCTAACGAGACATCTCCTGCATCCGCCCTCTCGCCATCGCACAAATATGTGTACGTATGGGGCGAGAGGGAGATATTATTAGTTGGAGGAGCGCCTCTTTCCGTATTTATTAAAAATTTTAATGAGAATGCGATGAGAGCAGTCCGTCGTGAAAGGGATGCCTTTTATTCCGTTCGGTGATTAGGACGTTGGCACTGTTTTTAATTTCATCATTGAACGTGCCCCCAACCAATGGAGGCATCGTTTCCACGAATGAAATCAAACACTCGCTCCATTTATATGTATGGAAATTAAAAAAAAAAGGAAAAACCCAGAATTATTTTTCCAGAAATATATTACTCATGGATATCAATGGTAATAGCTCCTACCTATTTTTATTTACTAGAAGTGCGTTTTAACATCAGCCAGTTTCATTAGTTAGATACCTACCTATTGCAAGCACGCCTTGAAATTATAAACGAATTATAACAATAACTGTTATAGTGGAACTCACATAGCAGCCAGTTAAGGCTTCGACTATATCGTCGATATAAAAATTATTATTATACTTAAGTACATACATTATTGCATTAAATTAAAATTGTAATTAAAGCAAAAAGTTGAAAACAAAATAGAAAAACCTAACCTAGCCTTCCAAAAATCGATATCCACACAGAAGCCGATAGAGAGCTTCTTAGAAAAACCTAGAAGCAACTCAGTGATTATCACCAGAGGAAGCACTTCAAGCCTAGGCAAACCTACATGGCTAGAAAAGAAGAACACAATAGAAAATAATATACTACTTAGGCAAACACATGAGAATGGCACAAACTCACAAAAAGCAAAAACAAGACACAGAACGAAAAAGCTTCCAGAATGGCCGGTCACCACGGAAGTTATAGACCAACACCCTCCAACACCCAAACAAGGAAAAAATGCTGCGAAGAAAGACGCTATCATTTATATATGCTCACTAAACACACAAACACTAAAACATGAAGATAGATTTACAGAACAGGAGTATGCACTGTCAAACATCAAATGGGACATCATCTTACTGGCGGAAATTAGAAGAAACTACTCAACCATAACCCAGCGAATATCTAACCATCTATTATGCCACTCTGCAGCAGTAAATAGCCAATTAGGACTAGGATTTCTGGTAAGAAATACGTGGAAGGAAAGAGTCATCGAATTTGCTACCGTTAGCGAAATAATAGCAATTGTAACAATAAAAACAAGTGGAAAGGACCAAATGAACCGAATTCGCCGAATTCTATGACCAAGTAGAATATATAATCAACAACACAAAAGAGATGATACTGGGAGGCTTCAACAGGAAAATCGGCCAGGACATGGAACAGAACACAATGGGCCCAAACACATATGGCGACAGAAATAAATTTGATAAATTTTGCAACTCAACACCAACTAAAACTTGCAAATACATATTTCGCAAAATGCAAAGAAATTAAATGGACCTGGAAATCCCCGTCAGGACATAAGAACAAAATAGATTTCATACTAACTCAAAACCTAAGAGATATATCTGATGTACAAGCTATAAGTGCCTTTAACTTCGCCAGCGACCATATACTAATCAGAGCAACAGTAAAAACAGAACATAGAAAAAGAAACTACAGGAAGACAATTAGGCCAATACATAGAGGAGCAACAGTAAATACAGAACACAGAAGATGAAAGACAACTATGCCAATACATAGAAAAAGCATAATAGGAAAACACACAAAACATACCGAGTTACTAAGGAACCATCTACAACATCTCGAGCAAGAAACCAATACAGCAAGCACCCAATAAACATACATCTTAGAAAGAGCAATATTGGAATCCGTACGATGAAATAGAGGGCAAAAAAAAAGAAAAGAGCAAACCTTAGACAAAGACATAATGGAAATAATCAAGCAAAGAACAAACCTCGAAAAAAGAAGAATAAGTCAACCTAAGAAAAAGTCCAACTATCAGAACTAAGAAAAATAGTCAAAAAGAAGAGACTAACTCAAAACCTAAGAGATATATCTGATGTACAAGTTATAAGTGCCTTTAACTTCGTCAGCGACCACAGACTAATCAGAGCAACAGTAAAAACAGAACATAGAAAAAAAAACCACAGGAAGACAACTAGGCCAATACATAGAGAAAGCATAATAGGAAACAACACAAAATATACAGAGTTACTAAGGAACCATCTACAACATCTTGAGCAAGAAACCAATACAGCAACCACCCAAGAAACATACAACTACTGGAAAGAGCAATATTGGAATCCGCACGATCAAAAACAGGGCACAGAAACAAGAAAAGAAAAGAGCAAACCTTAGACAAAGACATAATGGAAATAATCAAGTAAAGAACAAACCTCGAAAAAAAGAATAATAAGTCTACCCAAAAAAGAGTCCAACTCTCAGAACTAAGAAAACTAGTCATAGTAGTAGTCATTGTTCTTGTTGTTGAAAGTTGCCATAGACACAGTCATAGTAATTGTAATTGACATTCTCAATGTAATTGTAAATGACAGTGTCATTGATATTGTCATTGTCATTGTCATTGTCATTGTCATTGTCATTGTACATATTTACGATTATGATATGTTTTTGTAGAACATTTACGTGGGCCTAATCAATAGCTATCATTGTCATTGTCAGTATCACGTTGTCATTTAATTCAGACTCTCGTTGGTGTGGTCTGTGTCATTATCACTGTCATTGTCGTTTGTGTTATCAGTGTCATTGTGAATACTATTACTGTTTGCTAAGGCTAACCACTATTTCTTTCTTTTGCAACATCGTTATCACAGAAGGACTAATATTAATATTATTTGCTAATTTAACGTCGTTGCGTTAAATGCTAATTTTTGCGTCGTTTATAGTAGTTGCCCCTTTGTGGTTATTTAGTCACTGCCTATATTACTGATTAGGCCAATTACGTTTTCGGTATCGGTATTTCAGTATCGTCATCAATGTCAGTATCGTTGTCATTATCAGTGTTATTTTTCTGTCTTTGAATTGACAATTAACGTTGATTTTTTTGATGTTTTTATCATTCGGCAATTGTCATAGTCGTAGTCATTGTTCTTGTCATTGTCATTGCCATAGTCACAGTCATATTGATTGCAATTGTACATGACAGTGTCGTTGTCGTTGTCGTTGTCGTTGTCGTTGTCGTTGTCGTTGTCGTTGTCGTTGTCGTTGTCGTTGTCGTTGTCGTTGTCGTTGTCGTTGTCGGTGTCGGTGTCGTTGTCGTTGTCGTTGTCGTTGTCGTTGTCGTTGTCGTTGTTCTCGTTGTTATCGTTGTGGCCGTTGTCGTTGTCGTTGTCGTTGTCGTTACTTTGTTATTGTCATTGTCACCGTCGTCATCATCATCACCGTCATCGTCATCGTCACCGTCATCGTCATTGTCATTGTCATCGTCATTGTCATTGTCATTGTCATTGTAAATATTTACGATTATGTTACGTTTGTGTAGACCATTTACGTGGGAGTAATCATTAGCTATCATTGTCATTGTCATTATCACTTTATCCACTTATATTGGGTCCCTTTAAAAAGGTTCTCTTAAATTATAACGTATTGTACTTGTGAGTTACAAGTACAATATAACAACAACAATAGAACAATTAAATAATAGAACAATTAAACAATTCAACAATAGAATAAATTCACAATTGTTATAAAAACCACATCAGCTAAAACACAAATAACAAAAATTAAGCCTGAAACAAAAAAAATAATTAATTATTAATAAAATTTCTAAATTATTTCTATTTTTAATTTTCATTAATTTAATCAACAATAAAAATATTAACCTAAGTCGTCGTAAATAGTAAATAAAACTGCAAGAATAGAATTTTTATTTTAGGTTACATGAATGTGTAAAATTGGGCTTCAGGCGAGATCTCTCTTGTATAAAATGAAAAGATAACGGCATCAGTGAATTGGTGAGCTTTATTTGTAGGTCAACATCAATTGGAATTTTAAGAATTTCATGTTCATCAATTCAATATATCTATTATGTTATAAATGAAGCTCTCCATGCACAGACAGAACCTATAACGTGCAGCACTTTTCAGAAAACTGTGGAAGTGCTGCGGTTTTAGGTGTTGCAGGAAATCTGTCAAATGCCTATTTTACTGAGTAAGATCTAATGTGTACTTTATTTTGATGCAAATGCTAATTAGTTAGCCACTTACTCATTAAAATATGATTAATAAAAATTGAAATACTTAGTACTTGAAATACTTGAAAAAATGGCAATATATAAAATATTTTTTATTGTGTTCTTTTTAATTGTAATCCTGTACTAATCACACAACATACTATTAATTAACCATTGTTTTTCTCGGCATATTCCAAGAAATTGATTATTATATAGCCTTAATAATCGGTGGCTTAAATCAAACATAATATAGATGGAATATCTGCATCATTGAAGTGCAAACTCAATGCCACCCCCTGAAGGAGGATATTTATTACCGCCGATGCATCGTTATTAAATATATATATATTAAAAGGCGGAAAGGGGCTGTAGCCCCCGCCGCCCACGCGGTGCACACAGCCGCCCGCGGGGGTCCGATTGTCTGCCGCGATGCCAGCGGTTTAATAACTGATAAATACGTTACCCGGGCCCCGGAATAATCTGACATATTCTTCGCCGTTCAGTTTGTGGAAGTTTCAAATTGGGAAAGTAGAGATATTTGTCAGAACATTTCAGTCTTTTGAAGTTCGACTGCGAGACAGTAATATATAAAGTTTATATCTGCCAAACTTATGAATGTACCGAACTAGTTGGAGGATGAAATCTATATAATATCCGTGCCAGTGGCGTAGCAGACGTTAATCTCGAGATTTCACGAAGTATACTGGCAAAAATTTAAGAAAATCAACAAATAATTGAAAACTTTTTGTTTTAAATTATACATTTGGTATGTTCCATAATTTCTTATTTTAATATGAAAATGATGATTTTTTTTATTAAAACGCATGTCAGGAAAAAATAAATGAGTTCCATCAAGAATGTATCCGAGTTAATTAATTTGTTTTTACAATAATGGCTTAAGATAGTTTAAGATTATTTTTTGGACTATTTACTACAGACTCTATAATTCAAGTTTCTATTGCATGAAACCAAGAATAAAAATAATCTAAATAAATTATTTTTCTCAGGTACAATATTTTTGGCGTCAGCTTTCAGCTGCAACCTTCAGCTTCATTCAGCTGCAACCTTTTCAGCTTCAACTTTCAGCTTCAACCTCCTCAGCTATAATCTTTTAAGCTTCATAATTCTGATGCAGCCTTTTCATCTTCAGCTGCAACCTTTTTAGCTTCAGCTTTCAACTGCTACCTTTTCAACTACAATCTTTCCAGCTTCAGCTTTCAGCTGAAATATTCTCAGGTACAATATTTTTAGCTTCATCTTTCAGCTGCAATATTTTCAGGTACACTCATTTCAGCTTCAGCTCTCATTTTTTATATTATATCTTTAGCGTCCTCCTGTAGTATACTTTGGCACAACCTCTAATGTGAGAATTTGTTGTATTATTTCCTTAGCGTCCTCCTGCAGTATACTTTGGCACAATTATTTATTAATAATAACGTATCAACTCCAAATTGTGAAGTTTTGAGTTGAGTCATTCTTCCAAGTGATGTGTTATATGTTGAAAATTCATTTTTTTTTGTAATTTCGGAAAAATGATTCACTTTTTCAAGTGATGTGCGATATGTTGAATATTTAAATTCTTCTTAAAAAAAATACTTAAACATGTAGTAAACCATACAGATTTATGTTAAAAATTAGACATGTTTCAGCTGCAACATTTTCAGGTACAATCTTTTCAGCTTCAGCTTTCAGCTGCAATCTTCTCGGGTACAATATTTTTAGCTTCATCTTTCAGCTGCAACATTTTCAGCTATAATCTTTTCAGCAGCAACCTTCAGCTTCAGTATTCAGGTGCAACCTTTTCAGTTACAATATATTTAGCTTCAGCTTTTATCTGCGACCTTTTCAGCTACAATCTTTTAAGCATCAGTTTTCCGCTGCAACCTTTTCAGCTTCAGCTTTCATCTGCGGCCTTTGAAGCTACAATCTTTTCAGCATCAGCTTTCAGCATCAGTTTTCAGCTTCTACTTTCAGGTGTAACGTTTTCAGGCCCTACGAGGATGATGTTTGTCATATGTGATCTTCGTATGAGTGAAATCTGGCCAAATCGAAACTGGTCTTCATTTACTCTATGGAGAAGGCGCCCAAATATGTAATAACTTCTTGATCGAGTTGAAAATTTTTGTGCACGTCCCTGAGATGTCCCGCGCGGCAAACTATTTCCCGCAGCATCCGAACGAGCAGAGACGGAGAAATCCATATCGCTGCGAACTTGTGTATTTGATATGCGATTGTATGTATGTGTGTGTATGTATGTGTGTGTGTCTTTGGAAGCTCATCGCGGAACTCGTTATTAATATGTGTTTGATAAGATCCGGGGAGCTTAAAGCGATCTTATATTTTATGTGCCATTATATTAAGCTCTCCAAGTTTTTGTTTGCTCCCCGATAAATCCACACATAGACACACACTAAGGCGCCTGCCATAGACACAGAGGAGCGTAACTTCGTATTATTGGAATTGAGGCATGCGGGGAGATAATCATCGCTGGATCGGCTGTAATGATGTACGAGCGGTATATGATAGGAGAGCAAATATCGCGTCAATTCAGTGGCACACATGTTGTATATAAATAATAAGTAATTGTATCCCTGGATAACATATCAACTCTGTACTGGAAAGCAGGTGGAAGAAAAAAACAATAATAATATGTTAGGCTAGGTTCTTTTTCCAATCGTAGCCTTAACTTGACGTCATATTTAATACATAAATTTTCGCCATTTTACCTATTAATAATAATAATCACTTACATAATATACTGTATTTTCATTGGTCAGGATGCGCAGGCTTTATATTGAACTCGATCCGAAGATGGCATTGGCTCCAAATGATTTCCCCACATATAAAGAGTATTCTTTTATTATTGTATATTAACTATAATTGGAAGGACTTACCGGGGGAGCAACTCCCCTTCCCTCGCCAGTTCTCTCGCCAACTGGATCGCTAGCACTCACGGCTTCAACCATTATTCTCTACGACTATTGTATTTCACCTTCATGTGCAAAGCAGTGACATACACCTCTTACTAGGACGAACCTCTCTTGTTGCAATTAGGACGAACCTCTCTTGTTGCAATTAGGACTAACCTCTTTTGTTGCAATTAGGACTAACCTCTTTTGTTGCAATTAGGACTAACCTCTTTTGTTGCAATTAGGACTAACCTCTTTTGTTGCAATTAGGACGAACTTCTCTTGTTGCAATTAGGACTAACCTCTTTTGTTGCAATTAGGACTAACCTCTTTTGTTGCAATTAGGACTAACCTCTTTTGTTGCAATTAGGACGAACCTCTCTTGTTGCAATTAGGACTAACCTCTTTTGTTGCAATTAGGACTAACCTCTTTTGTTGCAATTAGGACTAACCTCTTTTGTTGCAATTACCTGAACGCACCTCTAGGACGCACCTCTATCTAATATACATATTGTAGTTTATGTACTGACCTTTAATCCATTCCAACACCTAATCCATAACCGTCCACATCGCAACACACACCAAAACACCAGATCACACATGCTTTCCCCACAATCAGCACCCAACTTGCATCCACACTCCATAAAAGCACGTAACTTAATGTGCCCATCGTTCTCGTTCTTAAGCTGAGCGCGTCGCGCCCCGGCTTATATAAACAAACAAAGCCACAGATGCCGCCTCTAATATTAATAATCAATTATTTGCCAATGATACAATTTGATACCTAACAAATACATACAATGACAGTAGAGAGTCATTAGAGTAAGGATTTAAAAATAGAAGTGCATGAGGTGATATCACCGTGCAAAAGTTCAAGCGATCGGCGATTCACCGGCCGCTGACCAAGAATTAATAAGCTCGTAAAATAAAATTTTAAAAATGGAATCCAGAAATATAGTAAGCCATAATAGATATATAATATATTAGAACAACAAGATGCAACAAATCCAGAACTGCATAATAGTACTGAAGGTTTGATAACAAATCTACAGAAGGAACTTGCACATGCAAAACGAGAGAATGGAAAACTTAGAGAAAAAAAAAAGAATTAATAAGCTGGTAACATAAAATTGTAAAAATGGAATCCAGAAATATAGTAAGCCATAATATATATATATATATAATATATTAGAACAACAAGATGCAACAAATCCAGAACTGCATAAAAGTACTGAAGGTTTGATAAAAAATCTGCAGAAGGAACTTGCAAATGCAATACGAGAGAATGAAACACTTAGGCGACTCATTGAAACGGCGTAGCCAAAGAAAAGTTATAGCCCGGCCAATTCGGATGAGGAGGAATTACAGGTTGCAAGCGAAACAGCATGGCTATTACCTAAAAACAAAAAGAGAAAAATGTTACGTTCCCCGGATTAGGTATCTCCGGAAAACGTAGTTAAGAACAGAAACCAGGAAAATAAGCAAACCTAGGTCAGCCAACAGAAACCACCGCCGATAATAATAAGCAAGCTAGCAAACTACTCGGTTCTAGATCAAGCCATACAAAGAGAGAAATTTAAATATAAAACCGATATAATGAACAACAACCAGCTGAAGGTGAATGCAGAATTCGAAACAGAATGTAGAACTATTGAATGAGGCAAAAATAGAATGGCTCTACTTTGAAAACAAACAAAACCAGACCAATCCGGATCATTGCTGGAGATCTACACCCAACATGTAATATCGATGAAATAAAAGAGGAACTACAGAATACAGGGTTTAAAATTATTGATGTAAGCAATAAACTACAGAAAACAAAAGTAAATAGAATATATGTGTTCACTAAACTCCCATTGTTTATGCTAACATCCAAAACATAGAAGGCATTAAAAAAAATTATGAGATACGTTACTTATGTCGAATGAAAATAAAAATTTAAGCCCTTAGAAGTAAGAAACTAATTCCGCTGTGTAAACGATGTCAAAGTTATGGACATAAACACAAATTCTGCCAAAGGAAACCTGCTCAGGTGTGCAGGTAACCATCTGACATCAGATTGCAGTACACCCAAAGAATCATTACCTAAATGTATAAATTGTGCTAAAGAACATCCTGCCAACTAGAGAGGATGTACGATAGCTAAAGCACTTTAAAAAAGAAGGGATAACCTGAGAAAAATAAATAACCAGCCAAGATCCTGTCAGGCAAATAAAGTTAATGGCAAAAAGTCTTACCTACAAGCAAGTCAAGGTGAACAGAGGCTATCAAAACAAAATGGCGTGCAGCAGTCTATGATACAGATGATGCAACAAATGATGAAAGCGATGGATAAACTTTGTGAAAGAATGCCAGAAATATAGGAGCTGCCCTTAAAAGAACAACTTAACGGAACAAAAAGATATTCGTATCGCAACGTGGAATACCAATGGCATTATAAACAAAAAACAAGAACTAGAAGTGTTCATAAACACACAAAACATCGATGTGTGACTAATATCGGAGACACATATGACAAACCAGTCATATCTGGGAATACGGGATTATAAAGTGTACCATACCTACCACCTGGGAAACCAAGCAAAGGGAGAAAGTGCAATAATACTAAAAGAAACATTAAACCACTCGGAAGAATACCATTTACAAAGAGAAGAAATACAACTAACTGTAGTAAAGATCAAATCTGTCAAGCAAATTTAATAGTAGGAGCACTCCAAAACATAATCTGAAAAGAGAAGACTATAACAGTTTCCTCCGGCATCTAGAGGAACGATTCATAGTGGGCGGGGATTTTAATGTGAAGCATGTAGATTCGAGCTCCAGACTAACGAACACCAAAGGCAAAGAACTCAGAGAAGCAATACGAAATGGAGGATGTAATTCCAATTCTTCGAGAAAACCAACATACTGGCCAACAGATCCAAATAAAATTCCAGACCTACTCGTCTTCTTCATTTCAAGGAAGGTATCTCCTAACTTCATTGAAATTAAAGAAAACTTCGACCTTAACTCAGATCACTCGGCAGTAATACTTACTTTAAGCGAAAGAGCCATTAAGAGGCCAAATAAACCAACCTTAACTAACAAAATAACTGACTGGGAGAGCTTTAGGACTGAGATAGAACATGAAGTCAAGCTAAATGTCAAACTAAAAACTAAGCAGCAACTAGAAATTGAAGCCTAGAAGTTCGTCGGTATCTTACAAAATGCTGCATGGAGTAACACAAAAGAACTCGCACATAAGACAACTGGTATCTGGTATATAACTGGTGATATTGATACGCTAGTTTGTGATACATCATTTGATAACTTTAAATATTACAAAAATTCATATTATCTTACTATAGTACAAATATCTCATGAACGATGTATTAGATTCTAACTTAATTGCACCAAACAAATAATAGCATATCAGTTAATATCAGTAATAAATTTTATTAGTATTGATACGTTAGTTTTTGATGTATGATGGTTTAGGTAGGAGGCAATTTAGAGAACAAGTTCAGTAGCATTTAAAAAACACATAGTCATATTAAAAAATGAATATCACAAGTATCACACATTGGATATTAATCACATTACACATATTCAATACAAACATAATACTTAATATCCGCATTAAATTTCATTCATATTCATGCGCTAGTTTTTGATATATCATTTGATAATTTCAAATATCACAAAAAATCATATTATCACACTTCAATACGAATATCTCAAGAATTATGCATTGGATATTAACTTAATTCCATTACACAAATGACAATATATCACTTACTATCAGAAATAAATTTAGTTACTATTGATACGTTCGATTTTGAAGTATGATAGTTTATGTAAGAGGCAATTTCGAGAACGTGTTCAGTAGCATTTAAAAAACACATGGTCACATTAAAACACAAACATCACAAGTATCACGCATTGAATATTAATCACATTATATACATTCAATACAAACATAATACTTAATATCTGCATTAAATTTCATTGATAAATGTATATCACAAGTAAATATTATTATTATATTATTATTATATATATATATATATATATATATATATATATATATATATATATATATATATATATATATAATATTAATATTAAATATTAAACGCTAGTTTTTGATATATCATTTGATAACTTCAAATATCACAAAAAATCATATGATCACACTATATTACGAATATCTCATGAACTATGTATTGGAGTCTAACTTAATTGCACCACACAAATAATAGCATATCACTTAATATCAGCAATACATTTTATTAGTATTAATACGGCAGTTTTTTATGTATGATGGTCTAAGTAGGAGGTAATTTCGAGAACAAGTTCAGTAGCATTTAAAAAACACATAGTCACATTAAAAACATAATATCACAAGTATCACGCATTGGATATTAATCACATTAAATACATTCAATACAAACATAATACTTAATATCTGCATTAAATTTGATTGATATTGATACGCTAGTTTTTAATATATCATTTGATAACTTCAAATATCACATGAAATCATATCTCATGAACTATGCATTGAATTCTAACTTAATTGCACCAAACAAATAACAGCTTATCACTTAATATTAGTAATAAATTTCATTAGTATTGATACGTTAATTTTAGAAGTATAATAGTTTAAGTATGAGCTACTTTCGAGAACAATTCCAGAAACATTTACAAAATACATGGTCACATTAAAAACAATATATCACAAGTATCACACATTGAATATTAATCACATTAGATATATTCAATACAAATATAATACTTTATATTTTCATTAAATTTCATTGATATTGATGCGCTAGTTTTTGATATATCATTTGATAACTTGAAATATCACAAAAAATCATATTATCACACTATAATACGAATATCTCATGAACACATTTAATATTAATCACATTAGATATATTCAATACAAATATAATACTTTATATTTGCATTAAATTTCATTGATATTGATGCGCTAGCTTTTGATATATCATTTGATAACTTAAAATATCACAAAAAATCATATTATCACACTATAATACGAATATCTCATGACCTATGCATTGCATTCTAACTTAATTGCACCAAACAAATAATAGTATATCACTTAATATCAGCAATAAATTTTATTAGTATTAATACGTCAGTTTTTTATGTATGATGGTTTAAGTAGAAGGTAATTTCGAGAACAAGTTCAGTAGCATTTAAAAAACACATGGTCACATTAAAAACATAATATCACAAGTATCACGCGTTGGATATTAATCACATTACATACATTCAATACAAACATAATACTTAATATCTGCATTAAATTTGATTGATATTGATACTCTAGCTTTTGATATATCATTTGATAACTTCAAATATCACATAAAATCATATCTCATGAACTATGCATTGAATTCTAACTTAATTGCACCAAACAAATAACAGCATATCACTTAATATTAGTAATAAATTTCATTAGTATTGATACGTTAATTTTAGAAGTATAATAGTTTAAGTATGAGCTACTTTCGAGAACAATTGCAGAAACATTTACAAAATACATGGTCACATTAAAAACAAAATAACACAAGTATCACACATTGAATATTAATCACATTAGATATATTCAATACAAATATAATACTTCATATTTGCATTAAATTTCATTGATATTGATGTGCTAGTTTTTGATATATCATTTGATAACTTGAAATATCACAAAAAATCATATTATCACACAATAATACGAATATCTCATGAACTATGCATTGCATTCCAACTTAATTGCACCAAACAAATAATAGTATATCACTTAATATCAGTAATAAATTTCATTAGTATTGATGCGTCAGTTTATGAAGTATGATGGTTCAAGTAGGAGCTATTTTCGAGAAAATACTAGTAGTATTTAAAAAACAAATGGTCACATTAAAAACAGAATATCACAAGTATCACGCATTGAATATTAATCACATTACACACATTCAATGAAAACATAATACATTATTTCAGCATTTAATTTCATTGATATTGATACGCTAGTTTTAGATATATCATTTGATACCTTCAAATATCACAAAAATCATATTATCATACTAAACTACGAATATCTCACGAACTATGCATTGGATTGTAACCTGATTGCATTAAACAAATAACAACATATCGCTTAATATCAGTAATAAATTTCATTAGTATTGATACGCTGGTTTTTGAGGTATGATTATTTAAGTGTGAGCCACTTTTAGACCAATTTCATTATCATTAAAAAAAACACGTTATGGTCATAACTCCTTATTAATATTCATGTAAGCACATGCATATTGCAGTTTATAAACTTTCATTCAAATATCTATTCAAATAATGTAAATAAAGAATTATGATATTATACAGGGTGAGTCGGGAGGAATGGACCAAACTCCAGGAGTGTATTGTACACGTGAAAATAATTTTTTTTAAATTAAACTTGTCATCCGTTTTTCATTTGTTATCAAGTTAAAGTTTCAAAACTTGAATATGCAAATATGGTGTTTGTCTATGGTTTTTGTAATGGGTGTGCTACAGCTGCTGTTGAAGGATATCGCTAATGGTTTTCACATCAGAAAACTCCTGATAAAAACGTATTTATCTGACTTTTCAACAAACTGTTCAAAGCTATAACTTGAAAACAAATGAAAATCGGATATCAACATTTCAGTTCTTTAAATTTATTTTCACGTATACAATACACCCCTGGAATTTGGTACGTTCCTCCCGACTCACCCTGTATATGGACGCTCAAATTGTGCGGAAAATATAAAAATCTTTAGTCTGAGTATTCATTAAGCCCTTGCCAGAAATTCCATTACGGCTTTCCGCGTACCGCAAAAAACTGTCGATGGAAATAAGAGAGATAAGGAATAAGAGAGAATAAGAGAGGAAATAAGAGATCAAGGAGAAAAAAAGAGCTAGTGGAATATGGCAGCAAATGAGAGATAAAAAAATTGTTAACAAAAAACTCAACAACTAAAAAGGGAAATAAAAAAACTAAAAGAACGTACCATGACATATTACGTACAAAATCTAACGGCAGATGTGAAAACTAACTACTCCTTATGCAAAGCAACCAACAGAATTAAAAGGCCAGCCACACAAATTCCTCCTATAAGGAATATGGATGGTAGTTGAGCCAGAGAGAACCACCAAAAAGCTGAGACTTTTACCAAACACCTTGAAGAGACTTTTAAACCTAACGACATACAATCTGAAATTACGGCAGAGATTACTACAAGTAGAGAAGAAGAAAAAATTACATTGGTTACCCTGAAGGAGGTTGTGAGCGAACTTAAAATCATTAATCCGAAAAAAAAAACAGGATTCGACCTTATAACAGTAGAAATTCTGAATCAACTACAAAAAAAAAGGAATAAGTATGCTGACATACCTAATTAATGCAGCACTTAGACTGATGTCCCGGGAATTTGGAAAGTATCCGAAATAATAATGCTGCCAAAACCGTAACGACGTGAAGTCATATCGGTCAATATCTCTGCTGCCAGTGATATCAAAACTCTTTGGGAAGCTGTTTAGTAAGAGACTAAAACTAATAATAGACAGAAAAGAACTAATTCCTAATCACAAATTTGGGTTTAGACAGAAACATGCGACAATCGACCAAATACATCGGATCATGGACATCATAGGCCCTAGAGAATAAAGACATTTATTCTACTATATTTCTAGATGGGGCCCAGGCTTTTGATAAGCTCTGGCATGAAGGCTGAATATACAAACCAAACACAATTTTGCCGAAGCAGTATGTAGACTTGCTAAAATCATATCTCATCTCATATCTCATATCTCAGATAGACTCTTCCGTGTAAAACTAGAAGAGGAGTACTCGGAATTAAAAAGCATCACAGCAGGGGTACCTCAAGGTAGTGTCTTAGGACCAATAGTATACCTACTGTATACATCTGACATCTCCCAATCGAAAACATGACAATTGGCACATTAGCGGATGACACCGCAGTATGACCAAATATTCAAGAAACAACTTACAGGCTCCAACAAGCAAGTAATTGTCTCAGTTACTGGATGAAAAATTGGAAAATCAAGATAAACGAACTAAAATCAACACACATTAACTTCACTAACAAAACCACAGAGCCACACACAGTAAGGCAAATGAAAATATAGATCCTCATGTTAACAACGCAAAATTTCTTGGTATGACCTTGGATGTTAAACTTAAATGGAAAGAGCACATAAAAATTAAAAGAACTGAACTATAACTTCGATATAGACAATTCTATTGGTTATTGTGCAATATTTTGAACATTTGAGCAATATTCTAAAACTATTTTTAAAGAGCTTTTGTAGTCTTCGATAAAATATTTAGAAGTTAATGCAGCATGCAGACGTTCATATTGGTTCTCGCAAAATCGTTTTTTTTTTGTGTGTAGTTTTGAAGGGCCCGAGGGAGCATTTCTGTGATGAAAAGTCCTAGACGACGTCAAACAGGCGAACGGCATCCGTGTCATTTGCGAGACACTCGAATCGTGAAAACGCGAGCCTTTTACCAATTAGGCGGCCGCTCGTACACTGGGCCCGTTTCCAATTAAAAAAGGCGAAATGGCAAATTGAACAGTCTCCCGTCTCTCTATTTACGTGCAGACGTGCACGAGTGTGTGTGGGTGAGATCGCGCATAAATGCCGGCTGATATTTGACGCCGGGGGTGCTGCGAAAAGGTTATATTGTGAAAAGTGCGTGCTGATTTAATGAGCAGTAACATTCAATACCGTCATCCTGGCTGCCCTGCGCGCCATCCAATCGCGGTAATTGAGTCCCCCGGTTTATCTCGTTTCTTTTCTAATTACGATCCGTCGCGGTGCATAAATCGTCAGCGCCTTAATGATATCCGAGCGTTGAGGATGAGGTACGAGGAACGTCAGGTCTTTTTTGCTATTGTTTCCACTAAATATTTGATTGCAAAATTAGGAAGGCCATAAGCATAAAATCTGTATTAATCAGAAGTAAAATAACAAGAGCGTCAAAAATAATCGAATATAGCTGACGTATGCTAAATGTGTTCTGACAAATACGCCGAGTCCGTAGGACGAGGCGTAGTTTAAGGAACACATTGAGCAGTAGTCGCTATACTCAGATTATTTTTGATGCTCGAGTTTTTCGAGCATCAAGAGCATCAAGAATTTCCGATTCCATTGATTTACTTCTTAAATTTGAAATAAGGTTTTTATGATGATTTTGACTTAGATTCAAAGAAGGTTGAATTAAAGCAGTATTGTTGTGTCCAGTTATTTTTATAATGTCTTAAGTGTTAATACCTGTACTTGATAACTGACTAACTAGACGATCTGTGAGAATGATTTGTTATTTTTACAAGTTTTGTATCTATTCAGATACTTTTAGCAGCACTTTTTGTCTATTTACTAATCTGATTATATCCTAAGGGCATGTTTTATACCAATAGCTATTTTCATGTTTCATCTTTACTTACTGTAAGAAACAGGCGATTAATTTTAATATTAGGGGTCCACTTAAGAAACATTTTCTTTAGAAGTTGAACGGGGCACATGTCTATATTATTTGATTTAGGGGTAATCCATTTCCTATCTGTAATTTTATTATCACCTCCTTGTGCTGTTTTGCAGAAAATTGTGTTGTACTCCATCCGACCTGTTGGCAAACCGTAATTGTTTATTTCTTCTTTGAAACATTCTGTCAAGCAAGCACTTGCTTCTCCTCCTCTCCACGCAAGTTCAACAGATGCAATATGGTAAAACTTTCGCTGTAGACCATCGGGTGTATTTCCATTAAAAGAATGTATAATTCTTGTTTGTTCTTCATGGGTTAAAGCCGACGAACTGCGTTTTCTTTTTTTCCAAATTGCGTTGTAAAATTTTCCTCTTTGAATTGCGAGCATCTCTTGCTTTTTAAAATATAACGCTTTTAAAAGGATCTATAACTGTTTTGAATTTATTATAATAAGTAAGTTGAATATGCTTAACTGTGAGATTCCAGAGTGTTTTCAATACTCCTTCTTTATAATCTTCACCATTAACTTTTCGCAGGTTGTAAGCCCAGTCTTCCAAAATTTTACATAATTCTTCTTCCGGATTTTCTTCTTTTATATCATAATTTCTTTCTGAACAGAAGTGATCAAATTGTCTTATAACATAACATTCTGTTCGCAATGTATTAATGGGTTTTGTGGATGTGACGGATTCTTCGATTTTATGAATCTCATCAGATCCAAATCGATTCATATTGACCGCTTATTATATATTGAATGCAAGAAATATTGTGTCATTTTGATTTTTGTGTAAAAATATTATGATTCACGGCAACTTGATTTTTATTAACACCTCATCGAAATACGGAAACTAACGATATATTCGAAACACGTCCCATGACAATCAGGTAATTAGTAATAAGCGCTGTAATACGAAGTAACTAAGGAAAATTCAATATTGTGATTGGTCCATTTAACTATGAGGTATATAGTCAAAACTATTCTACAATTCTGTACCAAAAGACTCAGGCAGATTATAGAAATATTGACATGAAAATGCCGTACATTTTCCCACTTGTCCCATGTCCCCATGTTCCCATGTTCCCATGTTCCCATGTTCTTTTGTTCCCATGTTCCCATGTTCCCATGTTCTCTTGTTCCCATGTCCCATGTTCCCATGTCCCATGATCCCATGTCCCATATTCCCATGTCCCACATTCCCATGTCGTATGTTCCTATTTGAATTGTCCCATTTTTCACAAAAATTCCAAATTATTTTTTTCCGTATTCACAAAAAGTTTGGAAAATCTAACACAGATATCAGAAAATTCGACTCAGAAGCAGGTGGATATAAATAAAATATCATGAAATACAAGTACACATACAAAATACATGTCAGCGACATCAGTATTGATTTTTTCGTCCTGTCCGAAATTCAATACAAAAGCTTAACTGATAATTGTTTTCTATGAACATTAGTATCTAAAGCCTCGTTTACATATGGAAAGTTTACTGGCGGAAAGTACTTGCCGCCAGACAACTTTCGATGTGTAAACAACAAAAACGTCTTTCAAGAAAGAAAGTATTAAAAAAAGTCACAAACGAGGTTTTTTGATATTTTACACCTCAGTTCTTCAAATCTCAAATAATTTGTTTTCATCAAATATGCAGTATTACTCACTAGAATTATTAGTAAAAATATAACACTTCGCTAAAATTCTCGACTTTAAGCATTAAATCTATACCGTGCTTTTCAAATATATCAAGATTACATAAGATTTACATATTCAAGAGAATAGGTACGTGAAAAATATTTCATATTTTTAACTAAAGTCGAATTTCTAACTAATAATATTTTTACACATTACACATATTTAGCTAATAATATCTCGAAAATCAGCGTATCAATTGGGATGCAATTTATTATTCGTATCAAATGATATACTGTTATTAAGCATATGTGATTTAATTAATATCCAATGAGCTTTTTACAAAATGTTACAAATTTTGTTTAAATGTCCACTATTTGAGGTTATTTTAATTGATTCTTAATATTTCTCCATGTTAATAGCTAATAATGTCTCAAGAAAAAGCGTTTTCCTTTGGATGAAATTTGTTGCTCATATCAAATGATATACTAGGATTAAATATGTATAATTTATTTAGTATCCAATAAGCGATTGTCAAGATATTACAATTTTTGTATGAATGTCCGATGTTTAGGGCTATTTTAATAGCTTCTTCAATTAGGCACATATTCAAGTAATGTAACCTCAACCACCACAGCATCAATATTAAAGTAATTTAATACTGCTATGCAGATATATAATATATTTATAATAATATGCAATCTGCATAATAATATGCAGATATTAAAGGTATGTAATTATATTTATGTCCAATGAGAAATTTACAAATATTTTTATTTCAGTAGGAACATTTTATGTGAATCTCGTTTTATTATATATAAATAATTAAATCTCAAGAACTAGCATATTTTTTTTTTTTTATAATTTAGTAATGATGATAACTGATATGCTAGTATACAGGGTGGTCACTTTTACGACGTCCACCATTAGGATCTAATAAACGGAAAT
This sequence comes from Othius punctulatus, assembly GCA_951805005.1. NCBI lineage: Eukaryota > Metazoa > Arthropoda > Insecta > Coleoptera > Staphylinidae > Othius > Othius punctulatus. The sequence goes on from OX638146.1 coordinate 20,972,565, forward strand.
ACATACAGAGTAGGTCAAATGAGATAAGTTTCTTATTTTTATGCGTTTCAATATACTGAAACGAAATCCGGGATATCTTGCACAGAGAAGTATGGCTGAAAAACTGAAAAAGTCTTTCCTTTTCCTCTTATAACTATTTTACTTTTGCAGGAAATTTTATAAAAGTTGGCACTCTTACATTTTTCGACGTGAGCTTTCTGATGACAGTATCAAACATTTTTTTCGCCAACTCTATGCCCAAATTTTCATAGTAAACTTTTTATTTTCTTATGGCCGCAATATTGGATCTTAATAGCATTCAAAAAAGCGAAAAAATCTGATTTCAACCATGTATAACACATGGGTAACCTGACATTATTTACTACAAAAATCGATCATTTAAAAATTTGTTGCAAAAATCAAACTGCATCAGACTGCATCAAACGTACAAACGTACATAGGAACATACAAATTTAAAGCTAATTTAACTTAATCTCAATTTGTTTGTATGTTCGAATAACGAAATCTACTAACAATAAATAATAACGAATAACTAATCTAATAACGAAAAGTAACCTATCAATTTGAATGCAAATTATTGTTGATATTAAGTGATATACACTTTTATTAAGTATGTATAATTAATCAAATATCCAATGAATGATTCTTAAGATATTTCTAATCGTGTCTGAGTATTCGTTACATAGGAAATATTTTACTAGTTTTTCAATGAGCCACATATTCAAGTGACAAAATCTCATAAACCACCATATAAATATGAATGTAATTAATTCCTGATATTGTATGATATATAGGCATCCAAAGTGTAAAATTTAATTAATATCCAATAAGGAGTTTTTGAGATATTTTAGGTTTAGGGGAATCCAATAGTTTTGAAAACGAAAAACATAACGAAAACTCTAAAAGTAGCGTATCAATATGAATGCAAATTATTGTCGATATTAAGTGATATACTTTTATTAAGTATATTTAATTAATCAAATATCCATTGAATGATTCTTAAGATATTTCTATTTGTGTCTGAGAATTCGTTACATTGGGAATATTTTAATAGATTTTCAATTAGGCACACATTTAACTGACAAAATCTCATAGACCACCATATAAATATGAATATAATTAATTTATGATATTGCATGATATATAGGCATTAAAGATGTAAAATTTAATTTATATCCAATGAGGAGTTTTTGAGATATTTTAGGTTTAGGTGAATCCAATAGTTTTGAAAACTAAAAAATAGTTTAATAAAAGTCCAATCTCTAATTATCACATATTTAGTTAATAATATCTCTAGAACTAACATATCAATTTGGATACAATTTATTACATATATCAAATGATATACCGTTATAAGGTGTATGTAATTGAATTAATATCCAATGAGTGATTCTTAAGATCTTTGTGTAAATGTTCGATTTTTGGGTTTTTTTAATATCTTCTTCAATTTGGCACATATTCAAGTAACGTAACCTCAAAAACCACTATATCAATACTAATATAATTTAATGCTGCTATTGCTTGATATCGAGGTATTAAACGTATGTAATTAATTTTATGTCCAATGAGTTGACTTATAAAACATTTGGTGAGAATCATATTTTATTATATATAAATACTGAAATCTCAAGTACCAGCGTATTAATTTTAAAAATGAAATAAATACATTTTCATAAATTATAGTAATAGCTTACCCATACTTGGAGATGCAGAAAGTTACGCTTTCAATGTTGTCACTTAATTAATACAGAAACTTTGTCAAATTTTAAGGAGAATTAGCTTGAGGTATACTAAATACAAATATAATAATAGATATGTAAGACATAAATTTTCAGAAATTTCAGTAATAGCTAACCCAAATGTACGTGTTTGATTTTCTCACTTATTAATTACTGAATCTTTGTCAAATTTTCAGGGGAAATAGCTTTAGGTATACTAAATACAAATCTAATAATAAATATGCAATATATCATTTTTCAGAAATTTCAGTAATAGCTAACCTATACTTATCAATGCAGAAAGTTATACTTTTGATGAATATGTGTACATGCAGTCATACGGTGTGTACACAGTTTTTTCTCGTTCTGCAGTACAAATTGAGCCTAATTAACTTGAAGGCTGAGGAATTAATTCGGGCGAGCCCACGGCCAGACGCAGACGAGGCGCGCCCTCAGACACCGGCTCAGCGTAAATCATCTGGGATGCGAGGGATACCTTGAATTATTCATCTTCCGGGGTGTATTCGGATGGACGGGTGACTTCAGTTTCTTCATTTGGGTTCAAGGTGGATATAATTCATCCCGGGATGCACACGGACGTTCGGCCTACATGCACACGCGGTCCATCATTGTTTCCAACTTCAGTAGCCGCTTGCAGACGCTCAGACTTTACATGTGTATCCTCGCTCATTCGTCACACGGATGACAAAACTACTTAATTTTAGGCGCAATGGCACCGTCTAGGAAGCACTAATTAGTCAAGAGGTTCAGATTTTGTGTTTAAGCGTGGGGTGGCAAAATTAGGTTCAGACTTTTAATCCAGAGCAGAGGTCTTCATGCCTCATCAAACCTCTGCAAACGGTCTAACAATGTGGTTTAGAGGAATCATATTTGACGTTCTTTGATAGATAGTGAGATTGTATCAATGCAATTATTGGGAAAATCAAAATATGCTCAAAACAGGGATGCAATATTAAAAACAAAAAATACTCGGTTTTATCAATAAATATTTCACGTGCACCGTTTCAGGGAAACTGGTAGTGTCCAGAAAGGGAAATCCTCAGGCACACCCTCAGTATCAGGAGAGGTTGTTGCAGATGTTCGTGAACGACTCGAAGTAAGCATGAAGATAACTTTTATTGCCATATTCATGTCTAATGAGTGTAAATGAAGTTGCCTATGTCAAAACAGAACTATTTTTACTGGAGCGGAACAAAAGTATTTTACATGGTGATGTAATTACAAGCATTTAAATACACCTTGTATAAAAAAGTAATCATTTTACATCTTATACAAAAAATAACACCAAAGCAGTCAATTCTTATTCGTTTTTTTTTTATTTGCTACGTTGAAGAATATTTGGCTTACATAACTCTTCAGTTCAGCGTGCAACTGGCGAGTTGAGTCTTCGCGTGTAGCTGATCTTGGAGACAAGGTGATGATTTATCTATCCGTTATCGAACCCACGACCTCTGATGTCGTCGCCGGTGGACCCCGATCAGATTGTGCGCGGTACACGCGTGCTCGGGCCGGCCGATACGCGTCCGATATTCAAATGAAGTATTGTGAGGGACTCGCACGAATATATCGGCCGCTCTCATATTTAAAATATTTAATTTATTTATTGCCCCATAAGAACAATACATCGATTTTATTAGATCGAAATCGAACCGCATGCCCATTTGCATATTACATGCGGGCCTGCATTATAATATTAATAGATTGCTGTATATGGGTGTACGCGACGTCGAAGACGCCCGTAAATATCGCGGTGAGTAATGGGCCGGTTTATTCTTGCCATATTTCACGTTGCAGAGGACGCGCGCCGATTAACGCGAAGATGCGGCAGTCGTCGATGTTTTAGTTTTTTTCCCATTTTCTGGTATAACGGCATCATTGAAACTTATGCTTTTAAAAGCTCCGAAGCCATTTATATACACTGTGTATCAGCCAAATGGAATAAATTCGATAATAAATAAATGAGGGCGTGTTCGAAAAAACGCTCGGACACGTCGATTGTTATTTTTACTTGCGCATTTTTTCAATAAAAACTTTTTATACAGGGTGTGTCATGTGACCGTGGCCAATACCAACTTTCTTATTTTTTTTTGCAACACCTGGTATATTATTCAATTTTTGGATTCTTCAGAAAATTCTAGACATATTTCATGTACAATGTCCTATACTTATCTTCAACTGTTTCGGAAATATTAAGTGTTTTCAGATTTATTGCAAAAATTAACATTAAAAAAGAAAATTATTTGATTACAGAAATTCGTTACAACACACCTAAAAACTAATAAGTAATACTGTTTATTTCTTGATAATGTAAAAAAACAAAAAAAAAACAATAAATTTCAATGGAGGAGATGTTCAAAATGCTCGCCGTGAACGTCTTGGCAACATCCTAATCTTAAATAGAAATTTCTCCTAACGTTACTCAACATCTCAGGCGTGACCGATCTAATCGCAAGCATTATTCGTCTTCTTAAGTCAACTAAGTCGAGGGGTTTAGTTTTGTATACAACACTTTTGACATATCCCCATAAGAAGAAGTATAATGACGTCAGATCAGGGGATCGTGCTGGCCATTCCATCGATCCTCGCCTCCCTATCCACCGATTTGGAAATATTCGGTTGAGGTAGTTCCGGACATTGATTTGGTAATGATCCGAAACAGTTGAAGATAGGTATAGGACAATGAAATATGTCTAGAATTTTCTGAAGAATCCAAAAATTGAATAATATACCAGGTGTTGCATTTAAAATAAGAAAGTTGGTATTGGCCACGGTCACATGACACACCCTGTATAAAAAGTTTTTGTTGAAAAAAATGCGCAACTTAAAATAACAATCGACGTGTCCGAGCGTTTTTTCGAACACGCCCCCATTTATTTATTATTGAATTTATTCCATTTGGCTGATACACCCTGTATGCTTTTCTATTACATACAAATATAAAACGCTGAATTTTTGGATTGTTAAATTTAAGCGAAAATAAGTCACGAACTCTGCGTAAACTGACGCCACTGTAAAATGTTTCGATAATGATTACCCTTTCTTTACTGGAATAACTCTACTTATTGTTCATAGTAATTGATATCGGTCAAGCAAAATTATTTTCACTATAACATGACATTTGTCAAACTCATGGCAAGGGTTTTTATGGTATAGTGTTTTTACTTGAAATTGAAAATCTACCTACGAAGGGTGTTTATTGCGCTCCATTGTGCGAACGGAATTTTATGACGGGTAATGGGAAGAGAACAGAGTCCCGAGCCGGCATCAGAAAATATAGATTCAGTGCCCCATAGAAAATTAACATTAGTGATTTATTATCATTAAATTGTACTTTTCATTGTATTTTTAAGTGTACATATAATTAATTATGTTTTACATATGTATTTATAATTTCATAGAAAGTATATATACAGTATGATTCGCGAAACAAATAACTTAAGTTACCCATAACATTATTGACTTGCACATTGCGTTAAAAAATTAACGACGTTAATTTTTTCAGGAATCGTAATGTAACAAGCAAATATTATTCCGCACAACTAGATTCATCGCTATCACTTTCACTTTGAACATTAATAATTAGATTTGGTACACCAAGCGTCCTATAATCGTTTTCTATTTTAATCACATGATCGATGCAGTTTTTCCAAATGGTTCTTGAAATGTTGCTGCATTCTTGCTGAACAAGTTGAATTGTTTCTTCACTCATTTTGGGATGTACATTATTTTTCCGCAAATTTCTTTTTAAAGTTGACCATATCAGCTCATTTGGATTGAAGATACAGTAATAAGGTGAAAGGCGCAACACTTGGTGACCAAATTTTTGTGCCATCTTATCAACCTCATACGTTTTTTTGAAATTTTGTATTTTTAGAAGTTCTAATAATGTTTTTTTCTTTGCACTTACGGGAATAACAGTACCATTTTGAATGCAAAAATCCCCAATATCGCCTTTCTTGGAAGCGGTGGTTGCGATTTTATTAATTTGCTTTGAGTGGTTGCATTGTCCATTACGATTATTGAGTTATTGGGTATGTAGGGCAATAATAGATTGCGAAACCAATTTTCAAATAATTCGGAATTCATATCCTGATGATAGTCTATCGAGCTTGATGCAATATTTTTGGTTGATAAGAGCAAACTATTTTACACAAAACCTGCGTCTCCTCCTGCATGAAGAATAACAATTCTTTTTCCTCTACTGCACGGTGCTCTAAGTGACACTTATTTGTATTATCGACCCATCCCTTCTGAGTATCGAACCATGTTTCATCCAAACAAATTATCGATCTCCCTGCATTTCTATATTCGTTTATTTTAGATAAATATTCTAATTGCTCTTTTTGCAATCTCGGCGATTCCATAATGTCAATTCGTTTGTCTAAAGTTTTATACTTAAAACCCTGACTAAGTAGGTATTTACACAAAGTAGTTTCCTTTTATGGAAAATCATTTCTAAGAGTTTCCAAAATAAATTGGACCGTGGGAACGTTGCCTGATTTATAAGAATTGTAAATTATATTTTTGAGTCTTTTGGCGGTGGAATCGTCTATTTCGGTAAGTTTGGAACTTTCTATTCCTTTCTAGCGGTCCTTTCGTAATTATTCTCCAAACCGTTGAATATGATATTCCTGCCAGAATGGAAATTCTTTGCAGTGGAGATGCATGATTCTCGCTTATATGGGTGTTATAAATATTGACGACTATCCTTTTAGTATCAGTTGAAAGATTTATTAATCCCTGATTTTCATTTTCGATAGCTGATGTGTCCATTTGATGATGGTTGTTTTGAAACTTATCAAAATCAATTTGAGAACAGCTTCCCTCTGTAGACTGTCGAAGGGATTCTTCAACAAAACTTTCGGAATGGCTTCTTTCCTCACATAATTGAAATAGATCGTCGAACTGAGTGTCATTATAAATTGATGAAATAATTGTTGCAGTTTCACTTAACGACGTTTTCATCTTAATAAACTCTACCTTTTCACAAGTTTATAAATGATAATGTGCACACGTATGTAAAATGAGTACTGTTGCAATGTAAAGGTTAACACCGACTGAAAGACAGATGTAGACTATTTGAGAAAAAAGACTATTTGAGGCAGCCTTAACTGATTGTCTACCTGGACTGCATACCGACTGAAAGACAAATGTAGACTATTTGAGAAAAAGACTATTTGAGGCAGCCTTAACTGATTGTCTACCTGGACTGCATATTCGCACAGCAATTAAGGTACAATGAACCTTATTTGCATGGGCGAATGTATAATCCTTTTAAAACCGCTTCCTAGGTTACGGCTGTTAATTATCTACTGGCGTCTGTAGTCTAGTAATTAAATCGAATTGCAAAATTGTAAAAAGAATTACGTCCGCCGACTCATAAAAAACGATGTAGATAGTTGTAGATATCTACAACAAAACGATGTAGATAGATGTAAGATTATTGAATTCAATTTAATTAATAAATCATTTTTATTTTATGATCATAGTGATATAATTGTGTATATATCGAAGAGAAGGCAATTAAGTAGCATCTTCGTCGAAAGTAAATTATTTGGTTACGTTCCTGGACGCGCGCCTCTTCTGAGCATGCCATACTACGGAGAACCCTTGACCGTAATAAACCCTCATTGCAGGTACATTTTCAATTTCAAGTGAAAACACTATACTTGTAGGTATAGGCAATAGTAGGTCAGGCCCGCCAAGAATGTACAAAATTCGTTCTGCAAAATAGTTTGAGGAATTAACAAAACAAAATATTGGTTCTTTGATTCTGGCAATCGAAGCGAATTCCCGATCAATTCCGCTCAAATGCGTCGGATCGCAGCACAGTAGATCGCCCCCGATTTAAAGTCTGCCGCGGGATTCCCCGCTGCGAGGGGCGAAGATTTACGGTCGATCGGGCTTCCTTAAGGTCCTCCACCCCATGTCCGATCAGATGGAGACGGGGTGGACAGTAGTACAATACTTGTTGCGTCGGTGTGCCCAGCGGGGGTTGGTATCGTGATTTAGGTAAACCGTATCTACCTACCGACCACCGACAGGCCACCGGTAACTTAAAGCCGGGCCGGACAGGTCGCGCCCTGAGGATGTTTTCGCCCTATTATTAACACCGTAATTATCCTAGGCATTAATTGCGAGTTATTTTTTGTATAATTGGAGATGTTTGTAAGGAGCAGGAAGCAACAAATGAGCTACCAGTGCTCGCCAGCTTTCTTTGCGCCCATAAACTAGCAATGTAAATAACGCCAATGGAGTGCTTCTCGAGATATTTTGGTTGGGAGTTAACGGGGTGCATTGTCGTGCCTGCGCCGAAGAAAACCTGGGGGTTGTTACGTTCGAACTTCCCCATATCCGCGCTGTTTGCTTACCGGGGAGGAGATTGTGCTAATACCCCGTTTTCCGTCTAATTCGTCTCCACCCCCGCCAGCCCCCCCGTATTTAAACAAATAAAACGCGGGGGCACGTACGGGCACCCCCCAGGTCCTCATCCCTTGGGTACATATCTATATGGGGCGCCCCGATAAACGGGCGCCCCACGCCCGCCTCCTTATTATAAGCTTAACAAACTGTAGATACACAAACACAACTACACCTTGTAAAAATCGGAATTAAATTACGATCAGGTGTGTACACAGATTAAGTTAAAACTACCCCCGGCCCGGGGGCGGCGAGAGAGACGGCGCCATGCGGGCGCGCCGCGGGAGCGAGCGGGACAGGGCGCCACGGCGCGGACGAAATAGGGGCAACGGAATAAATCCTTTAGTCTAGTGTTTGTCTAAGACGAGCTTAAGAGCACTAATTATCAAAGTTGGAAACTGTATTAAGATTATGCCAAGGTGAGGTATTAAATATTGTCAATTTAGCAATTTAGCAAGTTGGCGCGCGTGATTTTCCCTGTTATTATAGATAATGGTATGGTGAATGGGTTGACTTTACTTTGAGCGGTTTGTTTTACGGGGTTATTATTTGACGCCCCATCGCCGCCCCCCACGTCCGACTTTTCCTTCTTCTCCTTCTTCTCCATTCATCGCGAATTTCTGGCACACACGCCGCGAAATTACGCTCGCCAATTGAATAAACATGATCGGTCCGCTTTGGTTCTTCGCCGATCAGCGATCACGTACCAGCAATCGGAGGACTCGATCTGAATAATCGCTGGCCAGGTTCAAGGTGTAGCCTCTTATTTACCTGAATCACTCGCGGTTCTCCACGACTGATTTATTGCAGTTGGGCCAAACATATTAAGCATGTCCTCTGCTTGATTTTCAACGAAAACAGATGTTATTTAAAACCACAAGGACGATAGGTGATCACACTTTGTAGAAAGCAGGGAAATAGCAAAAACTAACATACAAAGCAAGAAATTTTAAGCTTTCCAGTTCTTACAAGCTCTGATATGATGATTTCTTTGTAACGATTTAAGTAAAATCAGAATATATTTACTTTATGGGCCCCACAAAGGGGGCTGACAGGGCCCTAGCCGGGGGGGGGGGGATCAGAGGGGGCCGGCCCGGCTTGTCATCATGTAAAGTACTAGATATTATACACAACAGTAAAACCGAATGAAATAATTGTTTGGATTACTGCGTGAATGCAAGAATGAGATGTAAATTTAATAAAGTTCCAAATTTGATTATTATTATAGTTTTGTGTCACCAGATATAAATGAAATAAAACAAAGAATTGCAAACCTCAAAAACAACAACGTACCAGGGGAAGACTCCATCACAGCGGAGATGCTAAAAACATGCAGCCTGAAGATGGTGGAAAACATCTGTAACATGATTAAGAAGATTTGGGAAACTGAAAAGATCCCAGGAGAGTGGAAAGAAGCCATAATTCAACCGATACACAAAAATGGAGACAAAAAAGACGTTAATAACTACCGAGGAATCTCACTAATACAGGTGGTGTATAAGATATTATCCAAAACAATATTAAAAAGAGCTGAAACACAACTAGATGGCCAAATCGGGGAATATCAAGGGAGTTTTGATAAGGAAGATCATGCATTGAACAAATAATGTCTCTCAAAATGATTCAAAAACACTACACATCAAGCGGAAAAAAATTTGTAACAATGTTCGTAGACTTCCAAAAAAGCCTACGACTCAATTTATAGAAACGCGCTATTCAAGGTACTAGGAGATATGGGATTGGACAACAAAACACATAAACTAATAGAAGAAACCCTTACCGACACATACGCCAAAGTAAAATTTAAAGGACTGATATCGACACTAATCAAAATTAAAACGAAAGTCGGGCAAGGAGACGGAATCTCGCCACTATTGTTCAACTGTGCGCTAAATAAAATAATAAGAGAATGGAGAAGGAAGATAGGGGAGAAAATTTTCCGAGACATAAAGCTGACCAAAGATAAATACATTGGAAAACCTATTACAGTGGACTGCCTAGCCTTTGCGGACGATATAGTAATTTTCGCAAACTCGGACGAGGAAGCCAAGGTGAAAATTGAAATTCTCATGGAAATCGCGAAGAAAATTGGTCTACAGATATCTTTTGAAACGACCAAATATTTCACTACAGAAAAAAGTCAACTCAGAAAAAAATTAAAACAGAGTACGGAGAAATTGGAAGAGTCCAAAAATTTAAGTATTTAGGAAAAATAATAACACCTAATGGAAACGACAAAGAAGCATACGAAAATAGGGTCTCAAAGTTAAACAAGGCATACTTTTTATGCAGGGGTATCTATAGCAAGATATCCATCTCGATAAACGCGAAGATAAGACATCTAAATACAGTACTTAAACCAGAAGTGCTATATTCCGCAGAATGCTTAACGCTAGATCATATAGACTGGATAGAAAATATAGAAAACCGAGAAAGAAGATTCTTAAGGAAAATTCTATGACCAGTGAAAGTAGGTGAGGCGTGGCGACCCAGAAGCAACGAGGATCTGTATAGAAGTAAACAAACAGAACGCTTGTCAACGACCATGAGAAAACGCAGAGCATTCTTTTATACACACATAATCCGAATGGGTAACGACAGGCTCCTCAAAAGAATCATAATGGCCCAGAAAATGCTAAAAGACCAAGGGAAATGGATCACAGAAGTAGAAAAAGATCTGGCATTGATGGGGATAAAAGAGAAGGACGAGAGAAACGTGATAAGGGAGAAAATAAAAACCTACAGTGACTTCCCGGCAAGAGAGGTAAGGACGAGCAGCAAGAAAAGGGACCCAAAAAGAAAGAAAAGACATAGCGAAAAAATGAAAAATTACTGGGGGAAAAGGAAGAAAGAAACTACAAAGAAGAAATAATACATTAATAAACATTAAAAATACACTGTTATTGTTGTTAAACGTAGTCCAAAGGGGCCCTTTTCGAAAAAAAAAATATATATATATACACTGGCGAGCAAAAAATAGGTCACTTTAAAATTATGACTTATTTTTGGAATTTTTTTGTTTTTACTTTATGTTTGCAAATTGTAAACCAAAGTAGGCGTTTAATAATACATTTCCTGACAAATGTATTCTATAAAATTGCAGGAATGGAATAATATCTACCAAAATGTGATCGTTAATTTAATTCAAAGACTTCCTCGTCGACTTCAATCAGTAATGCAAGAGGGGGTAATACACGTTATTAGTGATAAGTTTTTTTCATTATTTATTTTCTATATTAGTCCTAGAAACAAAAATTCGAACTTCGTCTGAACTGTAAATTTGTGATATTTCCAAAATAGGCAATAAAAACAAAAAAATATGCTTTACGATTCAACATTGCTTTTTTTTTAAATTTAATGTGCAAAATACAGTACAATTGTTTACAATTTGCAAACGTAAAGTTAAAACAAACAAAAAACCCAAAAATAAGTCATAATTTTAAAGTGACCTCTATTTTTTGCTCGCCAGTGTATATTTATATATATAGTTTTGTGCAGGTTTGGTATAATTCTGTGTTTTTGGCAGAAACAATTGAGTTTTTGACAGAAATAAGAGAAATTGTCAAAAAAAACTACAGGATGTTTGACACAAATCGAGTAATAATTTTCGTTTTTTTATATAAAAACGTGAATAGTCAAGAATATAACTTTCGAAATAAACGAATAATGATCATCATAAACAATATAACTTTTGACTGAATAATGACAATATAACAATAAATGACAATAATATTTTCGCTGAAGAAACAGCAACAGCTACTGAAGAAACTGTAGAATTTGTAACAATTTTTGTTTTATATATAAAAACGTGAATAGTCATCATAACTTTCGAAATAAACTAATAATGATCATCTTAATCAATATAATTTTTGACACATGTAATAAAGTTTTGACACAAATAGTGCTTTTTTTGTAGGCACTTAATTATTTAAGGAATTGTGTGAAAACGAGTAGAACCATGTATAGCTCCCATAGAATTATACGCAAATTAGTAGAATCATTTAATTCTGCAGAATCTAATCGAAATGTTGTACATTAAAGTGCAACTTTAATGAAATTGTTGGGATTTTATAGAAAATCTGCAAACTTAATACATTCATTTCAAAATGTAGAGCAATTATCGTAGAATATAATTTTCGAAAGCACCTAACAATGATTGTCATAAACTATAGAATTTTTGACAGACGCAATAATTATTTGACACAAACAATGCTTTTTATATACAAGCATTTATTTGATGAAAACGTTTCATATAAAATATTAATAGATTCGAAGCGCTCAATTCTCAAAATTAGTCGATTTCGACGATAAAAATTAGAAATTTTAGAGGTGTTCACAGCTGATGATAAAAACTTCATAGATTTGGTAGTTACAGTTGAAAATATGATAAATATAAATACCTACAGTTGCAAATATGACAAATTTTGACAGTTACAGTTGAAAATAGGTCTGATGTTCACTGTCTTAGCTTTGATTAGACATATTTGACTGTAATGGTTAAAAATGGATATATCGTCGGCTTAGGGCCGGTTCCATAATATCACAGAAAAGTCGACTTTAAAGTCTGCTTCTGTTCCATATGATAAAAGACACTTTTTCGTAAAATGACGTTTAAAAATCAATTATGGAACACGTTACAGTACTTAAAGGCGCCTTTTCGGTTTAAAGGAATCTTTAATACCATTATGGAACTGGCCGTTAAAGCTACTAGGTTGTATGAGCAAATTTGTAAATATGGGAATAAGATTTTAAATGCTATTACAGAAAATGATATATTTTGCACTGTAAATAGATACGTTTTTATGACAGATTCATAATGGTCTGATTTTAACCTTCCAGCAAGTTGAAAGTTCCCATGTTAAAAACTTAGAGGCTGGCAATACTATAGACCTAAACATTGATAAAATGTTACATGCAACCTTGTAACACCAAGCCGACGATATTTTGCCAGTTTTTTTCTTGGAAGAGTGACATATTTTCACATTTGGCTTTCAACTATTAGAATTTGACTTTTTTCAGGATTTTCACAGCTGATGATAAAACTTCAAAACTTGTTGCACTTCAAAATTTGAGAAATTTAGACTGTTGGAGTTGAAAATATGAAAAATATTGACACGCACACTTCAAAATATGACAAATTTTGATTGTTACAGTTAAACGTATATTAAATTGTGACAGTCACAGTTAGAAATATGCGAGATATACACGGTTACAGTTGAAAATTTGAGAAATTTAGACAGTTGCAGTTGAAATTGTGGAAAATATTGACAGTTACAGTTCAAAATATGACAAATTTTGATAGTTACAGATGAACATATCATAAACTTTGTCAGTTACAGATATAAATGGCTACAGTTGAAAATATGTAAAATTTAGACAGTTGCACTTGAAAATATGACAAATATGGCCACTTACAGTTGAAAGTAATGACAAGTTTTAACAGTTACAGTTGCAAATATAACAAATTTTGAAAGTTTCAGTTGAAAATAGGTCTGATATTCACTGCCGAACCTTTCATTAGACATATTTGACCAGTTATGGTTAAAAATTGACATAATTTGATAATTTTTGTAAGAATAGTGACATATATTCACAATTTTTGTAGGAAGAGTGCCATATTCACATTTGGTAAATGTCGACTATTGGAATTTGTAATTTAAGAGATTTTTACAGATGATGATGATAACTTCATAGATTTGGCAGTAACAGTTGAAAATATGAGAAACATTGATGCTCCCGTAGAAAAAATGATAAAGTTAGGCAATTGTAGTTGAAATTATGGAAAATATTAACAGTCACAGTTCAAACACAGTTTTACGGATGATGATGATAACTTCATAGATTTGGCAGTAACAGTTGAAAATAAGGGAAACATAGATGCTCGCGTAGAAAAAAATGATAAATTTAGGCAATTGCAGTTGAATTTATGGAAAATATTGACAGTCCCAGTTCAAAATATGATTAATTTTGATTATTACAGTTGAAAGTATAATAAATTTTGAGCGCCACAGTTAAAAATATGCGAGATATAGACGTTTACAGTTGAAAATTGAGAAATTTAGACAGGTGCACTTGAAATTATGAGATATATGGCCACTTACAGTTGACAAGTTTTAATAGTAAAACTTGCAAATATGACAAATTTTCATATTTTGCTTTGATTCGAAGCTTTGATTAGACATATTTAACCAATTATGGTTAAAAATTGACATATTTTAACAGTTTTTTGTATAAAAAGTGACTTATTTTTAAATGTGGCAGATTTCGGCTATTGGAATTAGTAATTTTAGAGATTTTCACAGATGATGATGAAAAATTTATAGATTTGGTAGTTACAGATGAAAATATAAGAAAAATGGATGCCTAAAGTTGGAAATATGATAAATTTTGACAGCTACAGTTGAAAATGTGAAAAAACTTTACAGCTGAAACTAAAATTTTGACAGCGTTGGACAGTTGCAATTGCAAAATTGATAGTAACAATTGCATATTTGCCAGGTTTTCAATGCTGTCACATTTCATTAGTAGAATAATGTATGGGTTCGATATAATTGTATGGAAATTAGTAGGATCTGGTAGAAATATGGCAAAATAAAGTGCAACTTTAAAGATATTTGAAAAATATTATATTAGCACATTTTTCCTACATGTAGTACAATTTTAGGTTATTAAAATTGAATCGTCTGAAAGTTTAAATTTTGTTGAATATCTGCAAATTTTGCACTTTTTTAAATGTAGTAGAATGATCGAATATTACAGTAAAATCATCTAAAAAATATGCTTACAATATTGTGTTAATTTGCTAGAATTAGATGCAATTTAATAGAATTGGGCAAATCTTGCTTATGTGATATATCCAAATGGGCAAATTTTATTTATATGATTATTTGAGAGAAATAAAAAAATAATCTGGGGGAAATATAGTAGGTAAAATATAGTTCAACTTCAATGGAATTTTGTAGAATATCTACAAATTAAGTAATTTTTTTTCAAAATTTAGTACAATTATCGGTTATTACAGTAGAATCATCTGAATGTTTGATCAGAATACTGTGTGAACTTGCAAGAACTAGATTAAGAATAAATAAATTTAATAGAAAATGAAATGTGCAATTTTTTTTATATGAATTTTTGAAATAAATAAAAAAAATCTTTAAAACTACGGGATGTTTGACAAAAACAATAAATATATGTGTTTTAACAGACTTCATTGAGATTTTGATAGAAACAATTTAATATTTGACAGAAGCAATAACAATTTCGTAAGAAACTGCAGGATTTGTGACATAAATAAACAAAAAATATTAAGCAGATAGATAATTTTCATAATATAAATCACAAACAATAGCATTTTTAATTTAGTAAAATAGAACACAATTTATAGTTTGATAGCATATTTGACAAATACAATATTTTTGCACCACCACCACCACAAGCAGTTGTCTCTTTTTATAGAATTGTGTGAAAAATAGTAGAGTCATGTATAGATTCAGTGGAAATGTGTGAAAATTTAGTTGAATCATTACATTTTGAAGAATCTGCTGGAAAATAGAGGTCAGGTTCAAATGTTTTAAGTAAAGTAAATAATACAAGCAATATGTTACTGTGCAAAAATTTCAACATTTCAAAAGCTTGCGCGACTTTGAACATATTATACTCAGATTAAAAAAACCGGGTCATTGGGTCGTTGTTTGCAAAAACCCCATTTTTTTTAAATTTTGAGGTTGGTATAGTTCTCAGAATGAAAGTTTTAGTATTTTACAATCAAAGAGACTATCAGGATGTAGGAAAAAGCAACATATGATACTTATCAGTTTATTTAATAAGCAAAAATAACATTTAAAGCTATGCGTTCTTCACTACCTATTGCTCATTCGGCATTATGCATAGAGGATCAAGGTGGCTACTGGGTTTCGACATGTTTGTTTTCGATTAATTGTCATTTTCATTATTAATCTCTGCTAAGTATATCTTCCAGAAATGCACTTCTTTCGTGTATACGTACATTATCGTTTTCGCTTATTAATTTCATTAAATAATAATATACCTTATTTGCTTCTTTCTACATCCTGACGGTCTCTTTGATTGCAAAACACAAAAAAAAATATTCTAAGGACTATACCAACATCAAAAGTTAAAAAAATTGGCTCTTTTGCAAACAATAACCCAATGACCCGGGTTATTTGCATCTGAGTGTAGTGTAATAGCATATTTGACAAATACAATATTTTGTGCACCACCACCACCATAAGCAGTTGTTTCTTTTTATAGAATTGTGTGAAAAATAGTAGAATGCTGTATAGATTCAGTGGAAATGTGTGAAAATTTAGTTGAATCATTACATTTTGTAGAGTCTGCTGGAAAATAGAGGTCAGGTTCAAATGTTTTAAGTAAAGTAAATAATACAAGCAAAATGTTACTGTGCAAAAATTTCAGCATTTCAGAAGCTTGCGCGACTTTGAATATACTAAATGATTTTTTAAAAGTATAGATCGGATAGTAGGTTTTCTAATTTACTTGTCGATGCTAAGGAAGTCGCTTCTCTATTAGAAGTTGAAGCAAAGTTCGAAAATAGTGGTTCCTTTAGAGCAAGAAAAATTAAAAAGCAGTTCAGCATTTTAATTTTTCTTGCTCTCAAGGAGTCACTATTTTCGAACTTTGTTCAGTTATAAAATCGACGAAGAAAAACTTGCGAGCGAAGAACTAAAATTTAAAGTTAACTGCTTCAAAAGTGTACTAGATGTGACCAAACAATCTGTACGAGAAAGGTTTCAATTATTATCAACTTATTCAAATAATTTTAATTTTTTGTACGACATTCCAGAATTTTTTTAGTTCTCAGAAAGTTGAAATTATGCACCGAGTTAGAAAATATTTTAACAGACAACGTAAAAAATTAAGGCAACATAAATGGTCTTGAATTATTGCAAGAATTACAGTTTTTACAAAATTGAGATTACGTCTTCTCCAAACGAGGAATTAAATTATATTAGTGAAAACAATTTAAATCAAGCATTTCCAAACACTACCTAGCTCTGCGAAAATTGTTAACTATTCCTGTTTCTGTAGCTACTGCAGAAGAATCTTTCTCAAAACTGAAACTTATTAAAAACTATCTAAGGTCATCAGTGTTTCAAGAACGTCTTCAAAATTTGGCTATAATTTCTATTGAATCAGATTTATTAATTACCTTAGATATGTAAGAATTGATAAGGTAATTTGCTAGAATTAAAACGCTCAAAGTTACTCTTACTATTTTTTTAAATTTGATATCTGCGTATCATATATTTTATTATATTATATATGAATTAATTATTTCATTGTACATGTATTTTTTGTAATTATTATTGCACTTCAAAGTATGTACTCAATAAAAAATATTTTTTTAAATGTCCAGTGTTTATTTCTAGGTAAAAAAAAATCCGCGTTAGAATTACTCAATATTTACAAATTGCAAAATTTTGAAACAATATATACGTTTGAATTGAAAATAATGGGGGGGGGGGGGCAAGATTGACTTGTCCCAGGACGCCAGAAAGGCTTGGCGCGGTCCTGGTGGGGCTCTGGTCCTGGTGGGGCACTTACTAATAATAATAATAACTGTTTAGTTAGTTTACCAATAAAGGATGATTTTTGCTGATTTCGTTGTCATTGTCCTGGTGAATTCAAAGGTTTGAAGCGCAAGGACTAATTTCGTTGCCCCTCCGGATCTGTCTTGGGGTCATCTCCGACGAACTGCAAAGACGCGCCCTGCTGGACGCAAACAGGCGTCGTCCTTCCGCACGACTGTTAATTAAGCGATGGAACGAAAAAAGCGCCTCGCTGGCGGGGGGCGGCTCGCGGGGGCGGGCGAGACTTCCACGTAAAAGGGTCCGCCTTTAACTCGGCACAAATAAAATAAAAATTATCGCGGCCGTAATGAAATATTCACGGCGTATATTTTTCTTTAATTTTTTAAGGGCGGGCGGCGGGGGCGGCGGGGGCGGCGCGCGGGTCGAGAGGGCGCCCTCTCTCGCCCGCTCGTTTTTAAAGAACACACTAGGATTGTTAATTAACATTTTGATTTTGTTATCTCAGTAAAGGCAATTAAAAATTTTCGTGATATCACGTTCAGGGCGGATAGCTGAACAATAAAATGACAAATTAAATAAAAAAGGAGGGCGCACGGCGGCGGCGGCGGCCCGGGGGCGGGGGCGGCGGCGGAGGTCGGAACGAGAGAAAAAAGGGTTTCTTCAAACAAGGGCAAATTAAAAGAATTTCAATCGAGATACGGGCGCCGTTGTTCCGCCGCCACGGCCCGGCCTCTCCGTCTCTATCGGCGCCGCGACGCCGCGGGGGTGGACGTGAGAGGGCGCGACGCGTTTATTTAAAACAGAAATAATTATCAAGCTTATTATTTGAATAACTCCAAATAAAAATCAAGTCAAACGGTTAATTATGTTTGCCCGGGACATCTTGCTTTCATTTTTTCCCCTTTTCCTCTGCGCTTTTACCTTTTCAAACATTATTTGTAATTAAAAAATATGCAGATATGTTTATTAAAGGGGAAAAATTAATTATTCCCAACGCCGCCTGGGCCACCCACACTCGCGGCCTAATTACCCCCTGCTCCCGCGCACACACTCACAATTCGCATTTAAATATTAAATATCACATCCGGATCGATTCCATAAAACGCTCCTGAGGGGGGATTACGATGCTCTGGCAACAGATTTGTAGCATCAATAAAGACATTATCCGGCGCTCGCTGTTTCGCGTGATTGCAAAATCAATATTTCGATGTTTCCGACAATATTCGAGATCATCTTTACGCCGCATTGTTCCAGATGGTGCGCCTTCATGCGGCTTTAATGCCATCGTTTGCGTATCGATGCCGCAATATAGCGGTCCCCCGAGCCCCACGCACCCCCGCAAGAATCGAAGCGGTTTATTTTTATAGCGCGACGATTCCCGGAATGGAAAATAAACGCGAATTTTGTGGCGCGTTCAGAAAGACATTATCGTTTTCGATGCCGTCGTTTTTACGAGAGTAATCACTAAGCTTAGGATAGTTATGCATATGATCTTATGCAATTGCATATTTTTGCCAATATAAAGGATAAATGCATATTTTGAACATGTTTGGCTTAAATGCATATTTTCAACATTTTTGGCCCAAAATGCATATTTTGGTATTTAGCGTACTTAATACTTTCTTAGAAATTTGCAAATTTGCAGCTCCTGTAAACTGAAACTGAACTATTTGAAGGGCGGAAGCCTTAATCACCTACGTACATAATTGTCAACTAATATATTACTGATACATACAAGAAGATCTGCATTTCTTGGAAGCCAATTATGGACGCAAAATTTTACGATCTAAATTTGCCTAATGGACTTTATACCACCTTTATGGATGGTAGTGAAAGTGTTAAGGAATTCAAGGAAAGAAGACTGATGAATGGGGGCGTGGGGTTTTTAGGAGTATTTTCGTAAAGTTGTTATTTATTCATTCAGTTGCTACTTGAACTTGGTTTTGTACACTTCATAAGTAGATTTATTGAAAATATCAACATGCCAAAGGATAAAAGATCCAAAAGTGCAACATTAAGTGAGTTTGTGAAGGAATTCGAACCGATAGAAGCATTTTACTATGTTAATATTGTGAAATTCCGGTATCAGTGGACAAGAAGTTTAAAGTCGTGCAACATATGAAAACCGCCAAACATGTACACAACAAAATAACGAAGAAAGGAACTCATCATAATGCTCTAATTAGTACAGCAATGCAACGATCTGGACCCAACATGTCAACATTCAACAATGAGTTGTGCAAAGCTTTTGTCTCGGCAGATATTCCATTGGGCAAACTAAAAATTGAAGATCTAGTAAGAATTTTGGAGAAGTACACAGCAAAGAAAATTCCTGATGAATCAACTTTAAGAAAAAACTACGTGCCCCATTCATTTCAATCTACATTGAAAACGTTGCATGACAAGCTAAAGGAAGGAAAATTTGGATTTCCCTTGATGAAATCACTGATGTAGAGCAAAGGTGTGTAACCAATTTTGTATTTGGAATTCTTGGAGATGAGGCCGAAAGTTCCAAATCATATTTAGTCAATTTAAAAGTGTTGGATAAGGTAAACCACAGTACGATCGCAGGATTTTTTAACGATACAATGAATATATTGTATCCTTGTGGCAACATATATGAAAACGTTCTCGTAACTTGTACAGATGCTGCCCCATATATGTGCAAAACAATGAGAGGGCTGAAAGTATTGTACCCAAAAATGATTCATGTAACATGTGTTGCATATAGATTACGTCGTATCTCAGAATATATAAGATCTACATTCCCTAATGTTAATTCAGTAATATCGGCGATGAAAACCATATTTTTGAAAGCTCCTAGCCGAATGCAACGTTTCCGAGAAAAAGTACCCGATGTTGCAATACCTCCAGCACCAATTGTGACAAGATGGGGCACGTGGATTAATGCTGAAATATATTACGCTGACAATTTTGAGAAAATAAAAAAAATTGTCGAAAAGTTCGATCCGGAAGAAAGTCAAAGTATTCGAGACGTGCAGCAACTATTCTCCTACGACAAAAGTATTTGTGAGAATCTTATATACATTTGCTCTAACTTTTCACATGTTGCACAAGCCATCACCAAATTAGAAAAGAAAGGAATGGAAATAATTGAAAGTGTAAATATGATTGAGAGTATTAAAGTAAGTTTGCAAAAACTCACAAACAAAGAGTTTTACAACAAAATAGATAAAGTGCTTTTAAAAAATAGTGGATACCAAGAATTAAAAATATTTAGCAGCGTATTAAATCATTCTCAAAAATTAAGTGAAAAATTTTAGCATTAGCGACATGTTTTCCTCGGTTTCCGTCTCCCTTTTTGTCTTCCGCCTCTTGCTTCCCATACTTTCTTGACTGGTATTTATTTTTCTAACCTTTGTAAATGATTATTTGTCTTCCCTCAATAATAGTTTCCAAAGGTTCTATTTGTAGTTCTTCCCTGATGTCAGTATTTCTTATCTTGTCCATCTTTGTTACTCCCCTTACTCTTCTCAAAAACCTCATTTCCATTGCTTGCAGTTTGCTTTTCTCATTTCTTGATAGGACCTAAGTTTCACAACCGTACGTTAGTATAGCTCTGTATATAGCTTTAAATACGTCAATTTTAGTTTTTCTTGACGGTTCCTTCTTACTTATTAGTAGGCTTAGGATAGTAAAAATTCCCAAAATATGCACTAAAAATGTTGAAAATATGAACTTAAATATGCATTAAAATTGTTGAAAATGTGCACTTATATGCACAAAAAATGTTGAAAATATGCACTTAAATATGCAAGAAAAACACAAATTGCCATTTTATATCTATTTATTGGCACTCAATTCAATCACGCAATACAAATGTTTACATATTACAAAACACGATACATATATTTTACACGATTATTATATACACGATTAATTTAATCTAATTAGTTTAATACAAAAAATACGGTTTTTCGTCTAATTATAAATTATTTGAATTGCATTTGACAATTACATAATTTGACAAATTATTAAATAAAAATTTTCTTCGGTTGTCGGCAAGCATGTTTTTATAACATGAAAAAATTCTCGCCAAATCATACGAAACAATAGGGACATGTTTTAAGGAACAAATGTCGCTAATGCTAAAATTTGATTCTTCACTTAATTTTTGAGAATTATTTAATACGCCGCTTAATATTTTTAATTCTTGGTATCCACTATTTTCTAAAAGCACTTTATTTATTTTGTTGTAAAACTCTTTGTTTGTGCGTTTTTGCAAACTTACTTCAATATTCTAAATCAGGGGTCTCCAAACTACGGCCCGAGGCCCACATCCGGCCCGCGTACAGATTTTGTCCGGCCCGCGGAGACCTAGCATACTTGAAAACTCCTTTTAGAGAACATATTTTTTATAGCAAATTAAATTTAGTTTACTGAAGTATTCTAATTTTATGTTGAATAATTATTAATATGACATCTACATTGATATGGTTATGGGCGAACTACTCATAACATTGTTGTAGGCTTATTGTTATTGTTATTGTGATAAGTTGGATAAAGAAACACAGAATTGTAATGAGTAAAGACATGTATAATATGCAGAAAATTTAACTTCAGTATATAATAACTAACAAATTATGTAAATGAATCCCACTAACATTTTATACATTTTAAATAAAAACATAACTTATAACAAGCATAATGACATATGAAATACTAATGAGATTTATGTAATTGAGATTTTCCACTGACAATAGTTTGTAGTTGTGGACTAATTTTACTTGTACCAATTATTAAAAGAGATTTAAGATGCTCATCAGTTAATTTAGATCTGTAAACATGTTTTGTGTACTTCATTTTCGAGAAGGTCTTCTCACATAAATAAGTAGTACCAAAAACAGAAAACAGCCCACGAGCAAATTTATGCAAATTATCAAATTGTGTCAGTGGAAGACTCTTATAAAATTCCAACAAAGATGAGTTTTGATATTTTTTCTTAATTATATCACTGCACTGTAGATCAATCATTTCCATTTGAAGTTCCGGGGCTAGGGTTTCAATGTCAGTATCAAAAGGATTCTGAAAAATCTTAATTTGATTCGCAATGGCATCAAAGTCCGAGAAACGAGTATCAAAATTTATTTTCAAAGCAATCAAAGTTTCGATTGCAAAATCGATAGGAAACTCAGTCTCAGTGGTGTGGCTGAATATTTCACATGTTTTAAAATGTGAAAAACATTTACTTCGTAGTTGTGATTGAAACAGTATCAATTTCTTCCGGAATGATTTGATATTAGTGTATAAATCAGGAAGATGCTGGTTTTCTTCTTGCAATCTCAAATTCAGTTCGTTCACATGTTTTGTCAAATCAACATAGAATGCTAACTTCCACAGCCATGCGTTGTTTTGTAATTCAGTAAGAGGGCGATGCTTTTCATTCAAAAAATTTTCGATCACTGCTCGAAGTTCAAAAAAGCGCTGAAGGACTTTCACACAACTAAGCCAACGTACGGCAGTATGATAAGGTAAGTCATTTTCTCCAATCTCTTCAATAAATTGTCGGAATTGTCGGTGATTCAGCCCAAAAGATCTGATAAAATTAACAGTTGATATGACTGGTTTCAGAACTTCAGACTTATCCAAACATTTTCCGCACAAAGGCTGTTGTTGAATGATACAATGTAAGACTAATGGTTTTGAACCACCGTCATTTTCTACAGCCTTTGACACAAGAGCGACCACTCCTTTATCTTTCCCACTCATGTTTTTGCCTCCATCAGTTGTAATACATTTCAAGTTTTTCCATTGAAGGTTCTTTTGATTAATGGCCATTTCAACTCCTTTCAAAATATCTGTACCAGCAGTTGTGCCATGAATACTATACATATCAAGAAGTTCTTCATGCACTTCATAGCTTTTATTTACTCCTCGAATATAAATCAACACCTGAGCAGTATCTGACGCATCCCTTGACTCATCCAAGGCCAAAGAAAACCACTCAACATGTCAATTTTTGTCGAACAGTTGAGAGGATATATTTTCAGCGATGTTTTCTGCCCTTCGAGCCACAGTGTTTGCTGACATACTGACAGTTTTTAATAAATTTACCTTTTCAGGGCACATTTCTTCGGCTGCTGCAATTATGCATTCTTTGATCATTTCTCCATCGGTGAATGGTTTTCCACGTTTTGCAATTTCAAGAGCCACACGAAAGCTAACCGTAGGCTTCCTGAATGAAAATTTGCTGGTAATTCAAAACTACTGTACGTTGATATGATGAGCTACCTAAGGCTTGGCCCTTGGGACTTAGTGGAGGAGTCAGTGTGGCCCTCGGGCTAAAAAGTTTGGAGACCCCTGCTCTAAATAATACTTACGCTTTCAATTAATTCCATTCGTTTGTTTTCTAATTTGGCGATGGCTTTTGCATCATATGAAAAGTTGGAGCAAATATATATAAGATCCTTACAAATGCTTTTGTCGGAGGAGAATAGTTGCTGCACGTCTCGAATACTTTGACTTTCTTTCGGATCTAACTTTTCGCCAATTTTTTTTATTTTCTAAAAATTGTAAGGGTAATGTATTGCAGCATTAATCTACGTGCCCCATCTTGTCACAATTGGTGCTGGAGGTAGTGCAACATCGGGAACATTTTCTCGGAAACGTTGCACTCGGCTAGGAGCTCTCAAAAATATTTATTTCATCGCCAATATTAGTGAATTAACATTAGGGAATGTAGATCTTATATATTCTGAGAGACGAAGTAGTCCATATGCAACACATGTTACATGTATCATTTTTAGGTACAATACTTTCAGCCCTCTCATTGCTTTGCACATATATGGGGCAGCATATGTACAAGTTACGAGAACGTTTGCGTATATGATGCCACAAGGATACAATATATTCATTGAATCGTTAAAAAATACTGCGATCGTACTGTGGTTTACCTTATACAAAACGTTTAAATTGACTAAATATGATTTGCAACTTTCGGCCTCATCTCCAAAAATCCCAAATACAAAATTGGCTACACACCTTTGCTCTACATCAGTGGTTTTATCAAGGGAAATATAAATTTTCCTTCCTTTCGCCTTGTCTTGCAACGTTTTCAATGTAGATTTAAATAAATGGGGCACATAGTTTTTCCTTATAGATGATTCATCAGAAATTTTCTGTGCTGTGTACTTCTCCAAAATTCCTACTAGATGTTCAATTTTTAGTTTGCCCAATGGAATATCTGACGAGACAAATGCTTTGTACAACTCAATGTTGAATGTTGACATGTTGGGTCCAGATCTTTGCTTTGCTGTACAAATTAGAGCATTATGATGAGTTCCTTTCTTCATTATTTTGTTGTTCACATGTTTGGCGGTTTTCATATGTTGCACGACTCTAAACTTCTTGTCCACTGATACCGGAATTTCACAATATTTACATAGTAAAATCCTTCCATCGGTTTGAATGTCTTCTAATTCCTTCAAAAAATCACTTAATGTTGCACTTTTGGACCTTTTATCCTTTGGCATGTTGATATTTTCAATAAATTTACTTATGAAGTGTACAAAACCAAGTTCAAGTAGCAACTGAATGAATAAATAACAACTTTAACCAAAATGCTCCTGAAAACCCCACGCTCCCATTCATCAGTCCTCTTTCGTTGATTTCCTTAACACTTTCACTGCCATCCATGAAGCAGGTATAAAGTCCATTACGCAAATCTGGATCGTAAAATTTTGGGTCCATAATTGAAGAAATGCAGATTTTCTTGTATGTATCAGTAATACATTAGTTGACAATTATGTACGTAGGTAATTATAGCTTCCGCCCTTCAAATAGTTCAGTTTCAGTTTTCAGGAGCTGCAAATTTGCAAATTTCTAAGAAAGTATTAAGTACCCTATATACCAAAATATGCACTTTGGACCAAAAATGTAGAAAATATGCATTTAAGCCAAAATTGTTCAAAATATGCATTTATCCTTAATATTGGAAAAAAAATGCAATTGCATATGAACATATGCAAATGTATAACTATCCTAAGCTTATTATTATTATTACTAATAAATAATGAAATATTTTAATTATAAAAATGTTCATCCAATAAAATTATGATTTTAAGTTGGGTGAATATGTGGCGTTGTTTTTGTGGTATCTTTGCAGAATCAATGAGATTTAGGTTTCTAGATATTATCATCTAGACTTGTCAATATCTTTCAAATATACATAATCATATCTCATATTTGTAATATGATTTTTATGTTATAAGTTGTGATCGATGTAAATATTGTTTTGAATTCCTAAAAAAATGTCGTTGCATTAAATTCCATGAGACGTGGGCTAATTCTTGTCACTATGAACGGTTGCTTGTCCCAAATCAAAGAGCTGCCGTCTCAAAATATTCCGATCGGAAAATTGGTGTTTAAATCCATCAAACGTGCCAGCAGATAAAATTCCCCGAGTCAGGCCGGGATATTATGACAAGGCAGCGGAATCTTGTACCTCTCCCAATCAGTTTCTCGTTTAATAATGGGACGACTCCTGGCGAGATAGGCAATCTAAAGGATCGGCTACCGTTTGGGCCTGGGCCCCGCTGGAAACCTGCCCCGAAGAGCGGCTGCACCAAATTTTCGAGAAATAATAACAATAAAAGCCGGCCCTGCGCGCCGCCGGCATAAATATTATATGACTGTGTTAATATTTTTCGGGTATGATGAAAGATAAATCGATTCGACATTCTTCCATTTATAACTCCGCGCGTCAATATTATTTAAAGTTTATTGCCTGTCCACTCCGGATGCCTCTTCCACACGTCCACTGCGCCCGGCCTATCTGCGCTCACCATCTTCGCCGCTTATTTATGGACACCATTAAAGTTTAGGTAGCCAAACTGAAGTGATAATTTTTATTATCAACATTCTATCGGAATGTTTGAGTTATCATTTTGAAATGCCTATATTATAGGCAGTAAACGGGACCACCGCGCTGCTAATTGCACTCTTGTTCTCGATTGAGGCTGTTAATAAATTAGTACCGTAAACGTTCACGGGGTCAGTACTGCGGTCAAACCAAAGACGCGCCCAACAAATATATACTGGAATAATAAATATTTCATGCAGGTATAAGAACTATACTAACATCAACTAACTTTTAAATTTCTAATTTCTTGCAACAATTGTATCATCACAGAACTGGTATTGAATAACTGCTCAATTCTCTGCATGCTCCTGCAATTTCCATCAGACCGTGTCACCGATGGAAATCGATTCAACCAGAGACTGCCCCGTCTGCACACTCACGTATGTGTGTGTGTGTATCATAGAGAAGGCGACTGATTGCGAATAATCCCCGTGGAGAAGGGAAATTATGAGATTAAAAGACGGGCCCTTTGACTCCGCCGATTAGCCGGCATATTTATGGGGTCAATCCTGATGCGCGCACCCAATCAGGGATCATTCAAGGATGGCAATTTCCAATTAAGTGAGCCTTCGAGACTTGAGATGGGTGGAAGCGGTAATTAGGGGAAGGCGTGTGTCAAAGAAGCGTGCACAGGAATTACTGATCCCGTCGCAAATATCGATGGAAGATCATAAATTTATTCAGAAGTTACTTAGATGTGCAAGGAAATATTCTTGTGATGGCGACCACACTTTAACTTGAGATAATCGAATTGTTACCAGCAATTACCAGCGGACAAGTGAGTTTTCAATGATATGCGGCATGAATAGGAGCTCGGAAAAGTGAAAAATGTGGTATTTTAACCTCTGAACTATTTTGAAAGAAATTGAAAACATTTGAATACATATTTCTGTTCAGAACTGAAGAAATAACCCGTAAAAAATGGAAGAAAAAATTTGACCGACTGTTAAAAAAAATGCGCGGGACAACTATGTCCAACCACTACATATGACACAAGGACAATCCATACACCGAACTTCCGGGTTAACTTCCGGTTTCCGAACACTACAGCGCAAATGCCATGTTATTCTTACGGGAATAAATGCCGGAAGTCCCCCTTTTTTGCCAACTAGTAGAACATTTCCATATTAAAATATTTATTATAAAATATTGCACTTATAAAAAAATAACATAGAAAAATTATAAATTATAAACAATAATAAAAGTATAATACACATTTATTTTTCCACATGGAAAGGCGTAAAACATGTTTTACACAGCGCAAAATTGCAAGAGCAACAAATTGTTTCGTGCCTTTCGATGCCCTTGGAGGTGCATCTTCTATAGCGATGCCTTGTAGAAGTTTCTATAGGCAAGTGTTCGCCAATATTTCCAATATTTCTGACTCGCTTTGGTATCGGGCCACATTTTCGCCAGTTTCTTCTTTTCATGATCGACTGAGATTTTTCCAAAACTAGTATTCCTCCTCCGCCATTTCCTTCCATTTTCCATTCATTTCCTCCGCCAAAAGGACTAGGTATATAATCCAGAAGCGGAATGGTTTTATGTCTCCAGCTTAATCTCTCCAGCTATAATTGAGGAATTTACAATTGCAGACATGGTCAATCTATAAATTATATTCGCCACCACTTAGTGGATTTTCTGTTAAAATCGTAGGAGCTACCTTTAGGCTAAATCCACTTCGCCTCTAAATTGTTGTAAAATATCACCATATCTGGACATCTATAATCTTTCTTTGAACCGTCTTTCAGTGTTCGTTGAGTTACTCCTATCGTGATTGAATGGCAGTTACTCATTAGTTTTACCTCTTTCGTATCTTTCCATTAAGCGACAATAGTACCTTTGGAATTACCACTAAAACATGCATTACCCCGTTGCATTTTCTCGTTTGGAAACCTTGAAGTATTTTTTCCGGTTTTGCATATACGTTCCAACACATGCAAAAGGCATTTTGCATGTTCAAATTGATCAAAGTTACAGATGTGAAAAAGCGACCACAACAAATTGATACATCAGGATTACTTATAGTAGATTCTAATTTGTTGACTACTCTTTCACCCAGAACCCTTCCATGTTACCATCTTCTTTTCCTGCATATACGTTCATTACGTTCATGTCGTAGATGTACCCCGATTAGGATTCGCAGCATTCCCATATTTTTATACCTCTTTTGACAGGCTTGAAGGGTATACAGGGTGGTCACTTTTACGATGCCCTTTACCTTTTATTACTTTTACCACTTTTACGATGCCTTTTACGATTAGGATCTATTAAACGGAAATATATACAGAGTTGGTCAAATGGGATGATACTTTCCCATTTTTGTGCCTTTCAATATACTGAAACGAAATCCGGGATATCTTGCACAGTTCCTGAAATATCACTGAAAAACTGAAAAAGTGCACTTTCCTCTTCCTTTTATAAATTTTTACTTTTGAAAGAAATTTTACGAAACTTGGCACTCTTACAATTTTCGACGTCAGTTTCCTGATCACCACCAGAAAGCTCACGTCGAAAAATGTAAGCGTGCCAAGTTTCGTAAAATTTCCTTCAAACGTAAAACAGTTGGAAGAGGAAAATGAAAGTGCACTTTTTCAGTTTTTCAGCAATATTTCAGGAAGATATCCCGGATTTCGTTTCAGCATATTGGAAGGCATAAAACTAAGAAACTTTTATCCCATTTGACCAACTCTGTATGAGTTGGTCACATGTTTTCAAGTGTTAACAATTGCTGTCTGTCCACAAAATTGTGTGATCTTAATATTGTGATTCTGATGAAGCCTTATTGGTTTGTAGTTTGTTTTTAATCTGGTTTTCGTACTACAACTTAAAACTTAATGCATTAATTTTAATCATTTGTATATCTGCCATTTCACTTTATTTTATTTTATTTAATTGTGTATGTATTTTCAAATGTTATCAATACACTTTGCTTTTTTAGGTTTAAAATGTATTTTGTCGGTCTTCTGACAATATATGTAATACAATATCATACATTTGCTTCATTAAATATGTTTATGTTTATATCGAAGGGGCAGTTTTGCTTCTGGCAACTTGTTACTGTAATTGATTTTCTTTAGTTTATTTTGACTTGTGTAAAACTATTAAATTATAGCATAAATATGGTATTATTATTATTATTATTATTATGTATATCAGATTAATAGATCCTAATGGTGGGCGTCGTAAAAGTGATCACCCTGTATACTGTTTCGTCGCCTATTGAAAATTATGTTTCACACACGATAGCAGCTCGTCGACGTTTTTAAAGCTCTTTCTGTTTTTTTTTTGGGTGATTATAATACATTTTTTAAAATAAAATTGTACATAGGTCTCTTCCTATGGCAGCCCAAATAACACTATTTTGTAATGATTCATTACATAGGCCTACAAAAAAAATATTTTGTTTTGGTGCCGAGGATTTTGGAACTGAATTTAGCTATATTTGGGTCACTGAAACTAAATATGAAAATCACTTTTCCTCTATCAGCTCTACTTTTTTAGATTTTGTTTTTTTAATGTACAGTTCTACACGAAATGTGTTGAAGTTGAGACTCACGTGATATTTGTGTTTAGAAAAGAGTTGCTATAAAGTTAACTTAAAAGGTAGTGTGTTGTATTTGTGTTGTTGAATAGTAATCAATAAAATTAGTTCAAGTAGAAGAAGCTGTGTAAATCATCGTAATGTGTTTTTCTACATATGCGGAGAATACACGTTAAAAGAAAACAGATAAACAATTAGTGACTTTATACAGAGAGCTTATCTTGGATACTTTAGTGTTAGGCTTGGTGATCAGGATAAAACTTGGGCACTGCATCAGGTCTGTAAGACTTGTACAGAACTTTTACGACAGTGGACTATCGGGAAAATAAGAAGTCTGAAATTCGGCGTACCAATAGTTTAGAGAGAACCCAAAAACCACTTCGATGACTGTTATGTCTGCCTAGTAAATATAATTTCAATCAATCGAAACAACCATAGCAATGACTTAAAATAGTGTAATGTATATTTCAATAAAATATTATATCTTAGAAATTTGAGCTGCTAGCCAAAAACTTAGCAATAAACAATACTTTAAGAATTATACAATATATGATAATTCGCCAACGCACATGGGTGTAAGGTAACAGTACGTACAAGTACGTATGTAGACAGTATGTATTCATAATATTTCTAGCAGGTTTATGGTGATTCTATATTTCATACAATTTCTAGGCATTTCAGAAAATGATTTGGATTAAAGTATTCGAAGCTGTTGATTGGATTTTCTGGATATGTTCTACAATTTCCCGCATGTTTTCGTGAAATTTGAAGAATTTTTTAACTTTTTTCTTGGTATTTATGTTGAATTTTAAAAATGTTCTGCCATTTCGCACAAATACTCAAACATTAACTGAAACTGAAAATATGCGATTTATAGTTCATGTTTGTGAAAATTTAAATCGCGATATGCCGAGAGTGCATAAATTCAATAGTTTTTAAATTAACTAAACCATTTAAAATGTCTGTTGAAAATGGGATAATTCTCATGAGCTTTCATAAAATTTATGCCATTGTCATGGTGTTTCTCATTGCCACATGAGTTTCCATAACATTTCTAGCATTTTTATGTTATTTCTATATTTTGTACATTTTCTGGCATTTCATGAAATAATTTGGATTAGGCATTCAAACTGTCGATTAGATTATTATAGATTCAGGATACCAGTCATTTCGACCATGTCTTGTTGAGAAATATCCGTATTTCACAAGTAAGAATTCAGTTTTACGAAGAAATTTGAACGAATCTTACAGACTGTAATGAGTGCACTAATTACTTGTTCATGTCAAGTCAGTATGTCTCATTTTTGTTTGTATACACTACAAGTGAGTGAGTATACAGTATGTATTCATAATATTTCTAGCAGGTTTATGATGATTCTCTATTCCATACAATTTTCAGGCATTTCAGAAAATGATTTGGATTAAAGTATTCGAAGCTGTCGATTGGATTTTCTGGATATGTTATACAAAGTCCCGCATATTTACGTGAAATTTGAACATTTTTATAACTTTTTTCTTGGCATTTGTCTTGAATTTTAAAAATCTTCTACCTTTTCGCAAAAATACTCAAACATTAACTAAATCTGAAAATATGCGATTTATACTTTGTGAACATTTAAATCGCGACATTCTGAGCGTGCATAAATTCAATAGTTATTAAATTAACTAAACCATTCAGAATGTCTGTTGAAAATGGGATAATTCTCATGAGCTTTCATAAAATGTATGCCATTGTCATGGTGTTTCTCATTGCCACATGAGTTTCCATAACATTTCAAGCATTTTTATGTCATTTCTATATTTTGTACATTTTCTGGCATTTAATGACATGATTTGGATTAAGTATTCAAACTGTCGTATAGATTGTCTGAAATTTATATTATAGATTCAGGATACAAGTCATATCGACCATGTCTTGTTGAGAAATATCCGTACTTCACAAGTAAGAATTCAGTTTTACGAAGAAATTTGAAGGAATCTTACAGACTGAAATGAGTGCACTAATTACTTGTTCATGTCAAGTCGGTATGTGTCATTTTTATTATTATTATGAATGAAGCCCACATTGAACAAAAATTAGCAACAATATGTAAATTACGAATAAATTCTGAAATATTGGAGTAACTATCAGGTTTGGATATAGGGAACCCTATATCAAATGAAAGATTATTTAACGGACTTCTATACTACTAAAGAATATATAGGGGGTTCCATTACAAAAAAATTAACAAATTGTGCAGTTTGCGAATATTGATCACCCTATATCATATACAAGGTCATCTAGCAATAAAACTAAACACCGAATTAGAGCTTACCAGCTCCATCAATAAGAGTAGAAAAAATTAATAAAATTGTATACATTTTTGTATTAACATCTGAATAACAAGCAAACAATTAAGTTTCAACCCCTATAACTCAATAGTATTATAATTCTGTAGTAACCCAGGATCCAAAAATGTAAAGATTAATAGGATGTTCTTTAAAAAGAAGTTTAGTCTGTAACTCGCATATGAATTAGCCTGTATAAAGTTTAATATTTTTACAAAATGCAACTTATCACTGTACACAACTTTTCACACATCTCAGGGAACCCTTAATTTTTCCAAGTTCAAGAAGTATACCTTTTTATGACAATAAAGCTAATGCACCGAAAAATTATCTACGATTTAAAAAAATCCTAACCTCAAAGTTTTTATGTAGCAATAACCATAGAAGAGTCACAGTTTCGACGGCACTGTGTTTACTCAGATGATTGCAATTATTTGTGAATATGTGTATTAATAGTGGATGGCTCATCGCAAAATATCAGATTTCCAAGTCTACTCTAGTAGAAATGTTAATAAGACAATTGATTTGCTAAGTAACTTTGTAAGGTCCTCTATTTTGGAAACAAAAGCGATTAGAAACAAAAATTATTTACATTTTCATTTAATTTTGCCTTTCTTCAGGATTTATGCCACGAAGTTGTGAGACATACTTAATTACCACTAGAATGTAAAAAAAAAAAACTGACGACTTTAACATCCGAGTTATATTAATATGGTTTATCAATTTAATTAAGGAAATCAGCATTAAAATATGTTTTTCTAAAATTGTCAGAAAGTAATCGGCAACGAAGTGAGCTTAAATCGATACTAAAGTATCTGATTATTGTACGATTTTATAGAAATTAGCTTACCTATAAAATGAGTATTAAAAATAAATATTCAAATAACATAATAACATAACCTATCCCCATTTCTTCTATCTACAGATGAGTATTCATAGATTTAATTTATGTTTCAGAAAATGTTATTCGAATAAAAGCTTTGTGTTGATGAAATTTGTTTATACAGGGTGATTCATTGGGAAATGCGCATACATTAATGGTAGATGTGGCACATCGAGGTGATTCTAAATATACTATATTTTTCTATAAGACCCACACGTATAATGTGAAAACTTCGTTTGGAACATATGTGTCCCAAGACATTATATTGTCAAGGAAATCGATGTGAAATCAAATACCTACATTATACAATTTATAATTATGATAATTCAAGTTACTTTGGATGATTTCTGAGCAATGGGATTGATTACACTTGCTTAGAACATACAATTTTATAATATACCATTGAACGTGCACGCTTTATGACCGCGATGGGTTTGGTTATGTTCGATTGTTCAATTTTCAATGAATTTTTGCGCATTTTTCAGGCAACACATTATATACATGACCACAATCTACTAATAAATCCAGTTTTCGTCAGATATTTGGACTATATCAGACCCAGGAAGTTTTCCAATGTGTGCTGGGACATATGTGTCCCAATCGGAGCGAAAGGGTTAAAAGACACATCAATATGTTCAACCGTACCAATAACGGTACCAATAAATCAACCGAAA
Source organism: Othius punctulatus (assembly GCA_951805005.1). NCBI lineage: Eukaryota > Metazoa > Arthropoda > Insecta > Coleoptera > Staphylinidae > Othius > Othius punctulatus. The sequence continues at coordinate 21,006,606 of OX638146.1, forward strand.
CCTCATTGTCATTTTTATTGCAAAAACTCTTGAAGTCCTCTACTCCTTCTTTATCATTGACACTAAATCTTCTAAATATTCAACATTTAAACTGTTACGCATAGAATGCTGTATTTAGATTTTATTTACGTAAAGACTTATCAGATGACAAAATGCATTTACAGTCGATAAATATAGGTGTGCTTTACCTGTAATAGATGTTGCTAGTTTATTTTATTTTCCACAAGTTGAACTCGTGTATATACGAGTGCACGGGCAATTTATCTTGGTATGTAGCCGTCTCCTTATTTTTTTGTCATTCGGTAATAGCCGTGTGCGTTATTAGTTTAAACCGAAACGTCGCAGTGAAAGATATTAATTATTGAAGTATGGAATAACGGTGCCCAGGCCTTGTTGAAATTAACGCAGATTCATGTTAACAAGCCGATAAATCTGCTTTATTGCCTGACCTTTCCAATAATACCACAGCATTCCTCCGGAGACACGGCTAGGAATAAATCCAGTTCGGTGATTCACCGCGAGAAGATTGATTCTGGGCGCCTACGTGAGAAACGGCGCGGAATATCGCCCTGTTTCGGAAGGGCTTTAGGGCGGGGGGCGGCGGTTGAAAAAAATATAACAGAGTGGGAACGCGGCGGAAAGGAGTGTGGCAATAAATTTCCCCGAAAGAGAGGATCGCGCGGGGGCCGTGAAATACTGGAAAAATGTGAAAATTATTGATATAAAACAACCATATTTCTCCGCGAATGTTGGGCCTGGGAATATATGGCGGAACGTCTATAAAGAACATTCGGGAGAGCGCGATTCAAACTTTCCGCTACTTCTTCCGCCACTTCTTGAGGGAGGCCCCCACACGCCTCATCGACTCCCGTAACAACGTTCTCCACGGATCCGTGCTCCCCACGGATATTCATCAGAAATTCGCGATATTTCACAGCGAGGGATGTAGTTCGGAGGACGCGAATGTGCATTAGGAATAAAGGTGACAACTTGGATTTACTTGCAGCTTATTTCGTGTTATTGAACAGACACACGATCCCATGCAAAATATGAACGAATAAGACGTACCCCACATAACCACGTATAGGAAGAAATTCGTAAATATTCTTGCCATAGGCTAGCATATTAAGAAGAACTGCAATTAATCCATCATGAACTTATTGTAGCATATGGTACTCGACGAGTTACATCAAAGCAGACAAACATAATGTTCAGAAATTTCAGTAATTGCTAACCCATACCTGTTAATTCAGAAAGTTATATGTTAGATTTTCTTTCTTATTTAATACTGAAACTTTGTCAAATTTTTAGGAGAACTAGCTTCAGATGTATTAAACACAAATATAATAATAAATATGCAATAATAGTATATAACGCCATTAGGCCGATATGTAACAAATAACAGGCGCGGGTTGAAGTTTGTAAACCGAGGCGAAGCGAAGCGGAGCGGAGCGGAGCGGAGCGCAGCCGAGGTTTATATTCAACCAAGCCTGTTATTTCCATATCGGCCGTATGTTGTTCGATACTTTTTGTAATACCTAAATTACAAAAACTGGTCAATTTATCAATATTAAATTTCAAAATTAATAAACTAGTTATCCAGGCGCAATTTGATACCATAGCAACAACAACGGTTCAAATACAAACAAACAAATCAAAGTGAAATTAGAAAAATAATGTCAGATGTGCAAAGTTCTTCGTTTTGTGGTATCCCCGAAGATGTACTAAATGAAGCAAATGCTGCCACAATCGATTTACTTCCCCAAAAAAGCAGCAGTAGGTATAAGAAAGAATGAAGACTTTATTGCTCATAAATTTGCGTTGTCATTTAAATAACGTCCACGGCCGTTATTATAACGGCCAAGGCCTTTACGCCTGTCATATCGATCAAGGATACAGTACTGATAAATGTCAATAACACAGAGGTATTACAAAAATACATTTTCAGAATTTTCAGTCTCCTGGTTAACCCATACTTGTCAATTCTGAAACTTACGCTTTCGATTTTCTCACTTATTTAAGACTGAAACTTTGTCAAATTTTCAGGAGAATTAGCTTTAGGTGTACTAAACACAAATCTTATAATACTAAACACATATCTAATAATAAATATGCAATAAATATTATTATTATTTATCGATTGCCTCATACCTTGCGGTGTCAGAGAATATCAGACAGTATCAGACATTTGTTTCTAAAATAAATGTATAGTTGGTTGCTTATATTGTAGGCATCGCCATGTGATTTATGCGCTTTTTATAAAAGTATACATAGGCGATATAACTTGTATGTACACTTTTATAAAAACCTCCCTGTATAATATCATGTAGTCATAATTCAAAATCTTCTTGAAATCCAACTTGAAATGCTTCTATAATAAATGGGCTTTAATTCAAAATCTTCAAGCATCACCAAAACATATTTAAAAGGCTTCTATATTAAATGAGCTTAAAACCTAAGTCTTCAATCATGCTCAAAATTCTTCTGCAATAAATGAGTTTCAAATCCATACCTGAAACTGAGAATGATATTAAATTAAAAAAATATATGTAATTGCTGACTACATGTACCTACCATAAATGATGAACTATGAAAACTGGTGTTAAATATTATTGTCAAGAAATAAAAAATTGTCGGAGATGGTTTCAACATGAAAATTATTGGAGCATACATTCTTCACCAACTATCCGAATTCCAAATTCTGGAATATCGTTACAATCATTTGCTACGAAATGGCAAGAAATATAAAAAAAAAAATGTCGGGAAAATTGCAACAATAATTAATACCAGAAAATATGAGGGTGTTCCAACTGAAACATTGCTTTTGTTACAACGTTTCATTTAAATTGATGAGAAATATTTTTAATAATGGATTAAATACCTTATTTTTTCATATTTTAACTAAATATTGATCATTAAATTAGTCTAACGCTCTACCTCTTTCAGTACTAAGACAACTCTAAGGCAATTCTAAAGCTAAGGCAATTATAAAGCAATTCTAAGTCAATTCTAAAGCTAAGGTATATCATTGAAACTGTTGTGTGTTTAACTGGTTAACATTTTTATTCGATTTTTGTTTTCATGTTTGTACATTCTTGAATTCATGGTGCCATTATTTAACTAGTTTTCGGTTGTATTCATTAATAAAATATCAAAATTTCAAAGAACTTAAATTTGTGTAAATATAATATGTTTTGGTATTGTACCTAAACAAAAAAATCAAAATTTTACAGGTTTAATGTTAAAGTTTTATGAAAACAAAAACTTTCAGACAACTAGAATTTTAAAGTAATAATTTAATATTTTTTTGTGTTGGTGAGATTAAGTGAAACTTCTGTTGTAATTATGAAAACGATGCGAAATTGATATTATTTTGTGAAAAACGTGAATCAATCTTTCCTAATGAGTATAACGGATCATAGAAACGTGAATCAAATTTGTAGTGATGAGTATGTTGAATCATAGACACGTGGATCAAAATAGTAGTGATATGTATATTGAATCATATACACGAGGATCAAAATTGTAGTAATGTGTATGTTGAATCATAGACCCGTAGATCAAACTTGAAGTGATAAGTATGAAGAATCACAGAAACGTGAATTAAACTTAAGTTTTGAGTATGACTGATCACAGACACATGAATCAAACTTCTACTAATGAGTATGTTGAATCATAGACACGTGCATCAAAATAGAAGTGATATGTATGTTCAATCATATTCACGTGGATCAAAATTGAAGTAATGTGTATGTTGAATCATAGACACGTAGATCAAACTTGAAGTGATAGGTATGAAGAATCACAAACATGTAAATTAAACTTAAGTTTTGAGTATGACTGATCATAGACACATGAATCAAACTTGTAGTAATGAGTATGTTGAATCATAGACACATGCGTAAAAATAACTGTAATGAATATGTTAAATCTAGTACACGTGGATCGAAAAAGTAGTTACGTGTATGACAAATCACATCAATGAAACTTTTGAAATGAGTATGCCGGATTATATACACGTAAATCAAATGTGTATGTTGAATCATAGACACGTGCATCAAACTTGTAGTAATGAGTATGACGAATCAAAGGCACGTGAATTAAACTTTAGTAATGAGTACGTTGAATTATAGACACTTCGATCAAACCAGTAGTAATGAATATGACGAATCACAGCCACGTGCATCAAACGTTCGTAATGAGTATGACTGATTATAGACACGTGAATCAAACTTGTAGTAATGAGTACGTTGAATTATAGACACGTAGATCAAACTGGTAGTAATGAATATGATGAATCACAGCCACGTGAATCAGACTTTCGTAATGAGTATGACTGATCATTGACTCGTGAATAAAACTTGTAGTAATGGGTATGTTGAATCATAAACATGTGGATCAAAATAGTAGTAATGAGTATGTTGAAACATATACACGTGGATCAAAATTGTAGTAATGAGTTTGACGGCTCACAGATTCATGAATTAAACTTTCTAAATAAGTTTGAAGGATCATACCCACGTGAATAAAACTTGTAGAAATGAGTATATTGAATCATAGACACGTGGACAAAACTTGTAGTAATGAGTATGACGAATCATAGACACTTGAATTAAACTTTAGTAATGAGTATGACTGATTATAGACACGTGAATAAAACATGTAGTAATGAGTACGTAGAATCATAGACACGTAGATCAAACTTGAAGTAGGGAGTATGCTGAATCACAAACACGTGAATTAAACTTTCGTAATGAGTATGACTGACCATAGACACGCGAATGAAACTTGTTGTAATGAGTATGTTGAATCATAGATACTTGGATCAAAATAGTAGTAATGATGTAGTATATATACACGTGGATCAAAATTGTAGTAACTAGTATGGCGAAATACAGACTCATGAATCAAATTTTCGAAATAAGTATGACGGATCATACACACGTGAATCAAACTTGCAGAAATGAGTATATTGAATCATAGACATGCGGTCAAAACTTGTAGTAATGAGTATGACGAATCATAGACACGTAAATTAAACTTTAGTACTGAGTATGACTGATTGTAGAGACGTGAGTAAAACTTGTAGTAATAAGTACGTAGAATCATACACACGACGATCAAACTTGAAGTAGGGAGTATGCTGAATCACAAACACGTGAATTAAACTTTCTTAATGAGTATGACTGACCATAGACACGTGAATCAAACTTGTTGTAATGAGTACGTCGAATCATAGACACGTGTAGACATCATAGATCCAAATAGTAGTAGTGAGTATGTTGAATCTTATACACGTTGATTAAAATGAGTATGACGATTCACAGAGTCATGAATCAAACTTTTGAAATGAGTATGACGAATCACTCACACGTGAATCAAAGGTGTAGTAATGAGTATGTTGTATCATAGGCACGTTAATCAAACTACTAGTATAATGAGTTATTATGAATCACCGACACGTGAATCAAAATTTCGTAATGAGTATGACGGATCATAGACACGTTCATCAAACTTGTAATAATGAGTATGACAAATCATATAGAGGTGAAACAAACTTGTAGCAATGAGTATGACGGATCATAACCACGTGCTTAAAACGTTACAAATACTTCTTATTATTCAACTAACTGATCGCCACTTGCGATATCTTTACATATCTAAATGTATTGTGTATGACCAGTGAATATTACTTGTATTAATCATATATATCTAAATGTATTGTGTACGACCAGTCATCATGCAAGTTGCATGATAAATCATTGACACGTGCATAAAATCATCAATACAATGATTTGAGCCATTAGACTTGTATCCAAAATTTACAGAAAAATCATAATACGACAGACTTAACATCGCGTGCATAAGTCTTATAAGTCCACGTGAATAATAAAATAAGTATAACCAGTCATCACCGTGCGAATCAAACCTAGAATGCAAGAAATGTGACACATCATGCACAGTTTTTGAAAAATTGCAAATTATTGCATTATTGCAATTTATAGATTCATATTATATGTTACAACCAAGTAACGCCAAATGCATGTATTATATACAACTAAATATGTGTATGACCTAACATCAACCCATGAATGAAACAAGGAATGCAAGAAGTGAGACGAATCGTGAACTTCCAATACAATATTACAAGTTATTTCAGATGAACATTTTATTGTACAACCACCAACTCAACGCCATGTGTATAATATTCACGTGCACATTTCTTGAACGTTTCATGATACAACCACCAACTCAACGCCATGTGCATAATATGCACGTGTTTGATTGAAGTGTCGATGATTGGTCATAAACACATCTGAATATGTATATGACCAATCATCGACACGTGAATTTAACTTGCATGCAAGGAGTAAAGCGAGTCAATTAACACGTGCACATTACTTGAACGTTTTATGTTACAACCACCAACTCTCACGTGTTATATTGACGTGTTGATGATTGGTCATAAACATATCTGAATATGTATATGACTAATCTTAGACAGGTGAATAAAACTTGAATGCAGGGAGTAAAGCGAGTCAATAAACACGTGCACATTACTAAACGTTTTATGATAGAACCACCAACTCAACTCCATGTGCATAATATTCACGTCCACATTTCTTGAACGTTTCATGATACAACCACAAACTCAATGCCGTGTGCATAATATTCACGTGTTAAATTGACGTGTCGATGATTGCTCATAAATACATCTGAATATGTATATGATCAGTCTTAGATACGTGATAAACATGAATACAAGGAGTCAATAAACACGTGCATATTACTTGAACGTTTTATGATACAACCACCAACTCAACGCCATGTGCATAATATTCACGTGTTAAATTGACGTGTCGATGATTGATCATAAACACATCTGAATATGTACATGACCAATCATCGACACGTGAATTAAACTTGAATGCAAGGAGTAAAGCGAGTCAACAAACACGTGCACATTACTTGAACGTTTTTTGATACAACCACCAACTCAACGCCATGTGTATAATATTCACGTGTTAAATTGACGTGTCGATGATTGGTCATAAACACATCAGAATATGTATGTCACCAATCTTAGACACGTGAATAAAACTTTAATGCAAGGAGTAAAGCAACTCAATAAACACGTACACATTATACCGTTGAATCTAACTAGTATGACACGTGATAAGTGACATGTGTCAATGTACATTGACACGTGCAAAACTTTTGTCGATAAGAATTATTAAGCTATACAACTATACCCACGTGCATGACCAGGTACTATATAACACGTGCATGAATAGGTCTCTATACAATAACCACGTGTATGAATAGGTATCTTTTTTCTTTTAGACACGTGTATTTTATATTCTGCAATTTCAAGTTCTCGCTCAATCATCGTCACGCACACAAATCTCTTCCGTTCATTACAATACCATCGTTCTTTGGTGCATCTCTAATATCATCTGTGGTATTGGAAAAGCGCCGCGGGCCATTTGGCCACCCCTTCTGATCTCGCTGGCAATTTGTATTCAATAAAGGCCACACACATAGAGATCGGCATGTCCACAAACACATGCGGATTCCGCTGCAGAGAACGTGACGTCGCGCCCGGCACAAATCTGTTTCTGATATCTTAACGATGTCGTTACAAAGTGATCGGATTCGCATTTCGACAAATACACGAGCCGATTTGCATGCCCTATCTGCGTCCGCGATCCCACGAACCTCACGACGTCCAGAGGATGACTTCCGGCCAGTACACGAAAGAATAATATGCAATGCTCACTCCTACAGGGTTTTATATAAGTCGGTTCCAAAAATTAAAATCCATTAAAAAAATGAATATCATATTACAAGAACATATGTTTATTTTCATTTGTTTAAGTGTTAAAACCATTTTAAAATGTTATATCATGAAAATATCTTGATAAATAATGTTATTAATTATCTATCAATATTTTTTTTAATGAAATATTTGATTTTACCACGAGAGGCATTTATATGTTTATCTCGTGTTTCGACATCTAAAATTATTAATCATCATATCTTCAGAGATTATTGCGATTTTTATTTTTCATCCACACGTAAAATCTATAAATCATTATCGTAATACATGATCATTATCGTCACAGCTAATAAATTTATTTGTATAGTAATTTATCTACATAATTTTTTTTTCCGTTTAAATTTTTTAAATTTATTATTATAGATATACCTTATATTTTTGTTTAGTTTATAACTTCTAGCTTTGTAACAGAATAATATTATAGTCCTCATGCAAATATTCCTAAGGAATCTAATGTACAATTTAGCCGAGGTACGATAGTACGGAGATATGATGTATGGCAAAAGCCCGGCGCCTCCACCATACCGCTCTGTCCCTCTCACCAGTAATTTATACCATGGTATAAATATTACTCTCTGTCGTTAGTTATCTAATGGAAACATAATTGTCCGTAATTCTCTAAACCATAATACATGAGTTATTGCAGCGACATCTGACGTCATCACTGATTTATGCTTGCGGACAGGTACAATTAGGAAATGTTAAATTGCTAATCGTAACAAGTGATTACATTACAATAAATTCAGCCGGCGATGCGCAATACAGATTCGGTTTCTATTATCGTCCCTGTGTGCCCGGTGCGTGCCCGTCATCCGTTTGATGTGGGGACAAATTGTACGTGTGTTTCCCTGTGTTTAGGCTTATGCATGCATTGCCCACATTGTAAAGATCATCATAGTTAATTGAAATAACTTTGAATGCGCTCCACGTCGACGGTGACCAATTTATTTCTACGATATTCATGGGAAAATCTGTAGTACTGGATGAAATGACCAAAGATAAATCATAAACACTATAAAAAAATCAAAATAATTTTGTATTATTTGGTTCCACATTCAAATTATAAATCAACTTTGTACTTTGTACACAAGGTTTAGAAAATTTGTGCAATTTTGATAAATAATATCTTTTTGTGATATTTTTATCTCTTACTCAAGTGTCACACAAAGATTTTAAAAATTACAAATTGGCATAAATAATAAAGTTGTGTATAAAATGTGTCCCAATAAATTCAGGAATTTGTGCAATTTTTATAAATGATACATTTATTATGTCTGGCATATTTTCCATTTTATCAAGTTTCGCACCAACACGAGATCTTCACAATATTTATTTTAAAATCCAGATTGACCATTTGTAAATTCAATATAGTTTAACTTCCTATGAAAATCTGGTATAATTTTTTTTTTTTAGTGATACAGTGTGCGCCTAAAGTATGGAATAAATTCATTAAAGCCGAAATAACAAATTTTCCAAAAATCCTCGATTTTTTTGGATAAAAATACACATTTTTGGATGACAGTCGATCTTCAAGCATCATTTGTTTTTCAATAATGACGTCATCCATTGTTTTTTTAATGACAACCACCTACTTTTGTTCTTGATTTTGAGAGATCTTTTCATTGTATAAGTGACAGTATAAAAATATTGCCACGTTACATAAGAATTTTTTTGAGTAAATGACAATTGAAAGTGAAAAACGGCAAATCATGAAAAATAAAGCAAAATCGTCATCAGATTTAGTTTTTCAAAGTGCTTGAGGTTGAAACCTACAATAACCCTGCGCGCTATTATAAGCCGTCTGCTATTAGGCTAAGCGGTACAAAACTCTTATTGCAATTTAAGCATAATGTCACATTTAACTGCCACACAACAAAATAATTCTCATCGGATGTACGGATAAGGACTCAGCAGGAAGTATGCGATTTATTTCATGCACAATATCCAGATCGCCTCATAAGCTAATCTATAGTTAGCAAGATCAAAATTTCGAAAAACTGGTGATGTTAAAGATATTCCTAAACCGGGATGTCGAAACGTTATCATGTGTTCATCATGTACAACTCGTGCAGGAACTCAACGAAGGCGACCCTTTGGACGTCCAGGATTTGAAATATTGTCTTCATTTTTCAATTATCTTGTCTTCATTCGTGATTATTGTTCCATTTATATCCCTTATGTTCATCATGTTGTGTACTTTTATTTTGTTTTAATTGCTTTAGTGTTCCGTAGTATAGTTTTTGGTTATGCCCAAAATTCTCACACATTCTTTTGCCAAATTTCGTCCATGGTTTTTGTTTTGCTACGTTAATTATTGCCTTTGTTTTGTTTCTCTTTCTTAGTATTTTTCATAATTTTCTAATTTTTGCTTGTTTGTAGGTATCTTTTCCATTTCTCTTTTTTGTCATTTGTCTTTTTTTGACTTCCTCTGTCCACCAGTTTGTCTGTTTCATTTTCATGTTTCCAATTTTTGTTGTTCATCATGTTGTGTACTTTTAATTCCTTTAGTGTTCTGTAGTATAGTTTTTGGTTATGCCCAAAATTCTCACGCATTATTTTGCCAAATTTCGTCCATGGTTTTTGTTTTGCTTCTTTAATTATTAACTTTGTTTTGTTTCTCTTTGTATTTCTCAAAAATTTCTAATTTTTGTTTGGTTGTAGGTATCTTTTCCATTTCTCTTTTTTGTCATTTGTCTTTTGTTTGACTTCCTCTGTCCACCAGTTTGTCTGTTTCATTTCCATGTTTCCAATTTTTGTTGATCCGCAGGTCTCCTTTGCCGCTTCTAGTATATTTCTTTTGAATGTTTCCCATGTTCCTTCTATGTTTGGCTTTATTTCGCTCTGTCTGAATTTATTTTATGGATCTCATTGTATTTCTCTTGTGTTTGTTTTTTATTAATTTGTAGACTTTTATCATTTCGTTAACTTTTATCCTCCTCTTGTCTGTATTTAGTATTTTCTTCTTACTCATGCTCATTTTTAGTAGGTGGTGGTCACTTTCTATTTTATCTTGCATTGAAACTCTCACATTCGTTATTTTGATTTAGCTTTCTCTATTAATTAGGTGGTAGTCTATTATCGATCTTTCGTTTATATTTCGTTGTTCCTTTGTGTACTTGTGTATGTTTTTTAATAATTATCTTTATTTCGCCTCATACATAGAGATAGATAGATACAAAGAAAATCAGTGTTACTATACAGTTTGTCATAGTTGTCACTTGTGTATGGTTTTGTGTTTCAATTTTGTATTTGTATGACAAGGTTGTTTTCAATGCATAATTGGATTGTTCTTTCTCCATTGTTGTTTTTAATTTCTTTTTATTTTCCCACTACCTCTTCTATTCCGCTATTTTGGCATCCTTTTCTTCCGCTTAGGTCCCCCATTATCATTATGTGTTCTTTTCCTTCGCCTACTTCCCTGTGCATGTTTTCAAGGAATGTGTATTTTCTTCTTTCTTTGCGTCTTCGTTCGGTCCGTATGCTACTATCAGTGTCCATGTTTCATCTTCGACTAGGTTGATTTCTATGGTCGTTATTCTTTCGTTTATATGTTTTTCTTTTATTATATGTTTTATTCTTTTCGGTGTTATTATAATTCCTACTCCTCCTTTTGTTCTTTCCTTTTCATCTACTCCTATCCATATCAACTAGTATCCTCCACGTATTTTTTCTATTCCGTGTTCTATATTTTTTTTTTTTTGTAATTCCTAGTATTTCTATTATATTCTCATTTATAGATGAGACTACAAAACTATAGATTCTCATCTATAGTTTTCTCATCTCTTCTACCAGCTCTGCTTCTATTCCCATGTAGCTCGTAATGTTCCATGTCCCTATTGCTATTTTTTCTTTTATTGTTTTCTGTTTTTTGTCTTTTTTTGCTTCCTTCTTTCTTTTATTTTTATTTTGTTATTGCTATTTTGTTCTGATTTTATGTTCTTTTCTATATCATCTATTTTATCGTTTTTTTCCAGATTCATATCCTGTGTGTTGCCGCTGCTTGTCTTCTGTTTAGGTTTTTGGTTTAGTTTTTTGAACCATTTTTTGAAACTTCTACTACTTACATTCCTTTTCTCTCTTTGTTCGATTTGTATTATGTTCCATTAATTAGTATTTTTCTGTGTGTTGCCGCTGTTTGTCTGCTGTCTTGGTTATTGGTTTACTTGTTTTGACCCTTTTTTGCAACTTCTACTACTTCCATTCCGTTTCTCCCTTTGTACTATCTGTATTCTCATCCATTAATTAGTATTTTTCTATAGCCCATTCTTACTTCATTTCTTTTGTCTGTTTCTTCCTTCGCTATGCTTCTAATTTCTCTTTGCACTTTACTTACTTCCAGCGTTATATCATTTTCTATCTATATTCTAGTATGCTTTATATTCCTTTTTGCTTTCATAATTTGCTGTTTCATTTCCCACGTTTCCACTTCTGCTTGTACCATGTCTTGATTTGGATATTTGTTCATTTTGTATGCGCTTTTTATTTTTATTTCTACTTTTAGTTCGCTTGTTAAGAACTCTTCTTTTATTTTTCTGCGCTTTCCACTCGTTCCTCTAGGTCTCGTATTATTTGTCATCATCAATTGTTCTTTGGGAAATTAAAAAAAACAGTTGGGATAAGTTTCACAATAATTTTAATAGAAATAATTCCACAATTTTTCGGAAGTTAAACCATTTTCAAGAGCAAATGAATATTTGAAAATGGTTTAACTATCAAAACAATTGTAGAGTTATTTTTATTAAAAAAAGTTGTGAAACTTATACAAGTGGATTTTTTAAATCCCCGCAATCGAGTGATTTAATTGTTTTTCGTTTTTCCACTTTTCTTCATTCTTATTTGCTTCTCTTCTTATTGTTTATATTTCGTATTTTAGTTCTTTTACTTCTTCGTTGTTTTTCTTTATCTCTTCGTTGGTATTTTTTATCTTCATTGTTTTTCCTCACCTCCCTCATTAGATCCTGCATCATTCCTTTCAGTTCTTCCATATTTTCTTTGTTTTGTTCTTCTTTGTCATTTTCGCTGTCAGTTTTCTGTTGTTTTGCCTCTGCTCGGGCGATCTTAGTATCTTCTTGCTTATGTTAAATATTGTGTTGGACTCGTTCATTTACTGTTCCTCTTTGTCTCTAGGTATTTTGTGCATGTCAGTTATTTGGTCATTCCTCTTGAGTATTTGGCTCTGTTATGTTTATTTCGCTTCAATAATTATCCCGTTTATCAACTTGTTCCTTTTGTGCATGTTGGGGTGCCTATCTTTACCATCGCTGTTGACCCCGATCTACCAGGTCACGTGTGTTTATATTTAATATCAGCCAACCCAATTTTTGCTAATTTTCTTCTCTCCACTCTTGCTGTCTTTTAGCCATCCGGATATATTCTTACATATGCAACTCCGCCGATATTTCACACTCTACTCACCAGTTCTCTCTTTTATTATCTCTATATATTCACTAATATATTCAATACTGTAACGGATAGGGTTGCCAGAAATCAATTTGTCAAAAATTGAAGAAATCTCTTAAAAATATAGCAGTTTTAAAAAAATATATAGAAGCGAATTAAAAAAAATCATTTATTATTATTATTATTATTATTATTATTATAAATGTAACACTAATAAAACATATCATATACTTAAACAACTGAAAATAAAATGGAGCAGTTAACAGTAAATATATTCAAATCAACAATACATTAAACAGTACTTTAAACTAAGTACATATTGCAACTTTTACTAGTGAAAGTTAACCTTAAATTTTTGACTATTGCATTCTTATTTTGTCAAAAAATTAATTAATTAAAATTTATATTTTGCATTTTTCTGCATATTCACCTACACTGTTTTATCGTCTTTGATAAAGTAAAAAAAAAAACAGAACAATTCTTATCAAAATTAATTGTATGAATAGTCCCGACTTAATTAATTCTGTTGAGCATCTATTTCTACATTCACTCCACTTATTTCCCATTATAGAAAATATCCGTTCTACAAAAGCGGAAGTTGTCGGCATGCTTAATATAAATGATAATATTTAATAAATATTTGGTAGGTCTGCTTTTCTAAAAATCGTTAATCATTGTTCGCTTGTTGAATTACTATTTTATTCAGTAACTCAATTTCATCAAATAGATGATCCATATTTAAATGCATGTTCTGAATAAATTCATCTGGAATTGCTCAATTATTCCAGTAAAATCGTCAAATATGAAAACTGTATCTTTATGAATTTTAAATATTGAGACTTGCTAGCCAAGTTATCTTTATTATAACTAAACCATTTGTCTAAGTAACTGATTAACGTTAACCATTGTTCGCTTGTTGTATTACTATTTTAATCAGTAACTCAATTTCATCACATTGATGGTCCATATTTAAATGCATGGTCTGAATAAATTTATCTGGAATTGCTTTAATTATTCCAGTAAAATCGTCAAATATGAAAACCGTATCTTTATTAATTTTAAATATTGAGACTTTTGCTAGCCAAGTACTCTTATTATAACTAAACGATTTGTCTAAGTAATTGATTGCCGAATTTAGCACTAGATAGAATTGTGTATCCAAGCCGTTTGACACATTTTTGTCCACTTTTTCAGCTCTGAATTGTTCAAGTATCCAAAAAAAGGTTTTCCGCTTCTCTTTTGCACCTTCTTAAGCAAGTTATCCAAGATATTATACCCATCTATAACAGAGATTTTAGAATCTTCAAGAAGTTTAACGGCATCCTCAAAAGTAGTTAAAACATATTACAAAATATAAATAAATCTTAGGGACTTCACATGGATTTTCATATTCATATTCTCTAAAATCTAGCAATTTATTAATATGTATAGGATAATCATTTATGCTTTGAAAATACAAAACAATGGTGCCCGATTTAAAACAGTCTTCCTATACATGGATTTAGAGATAGCCACCTTGTAACGTGATGCAACACATCTTTAAAATCCTGTTCAACAAACTCAAAACATCCCTGAATGGTTTCTCTGCGCTTTGCTGATAGAGAAAAATGAGAATGTATTTTTAAAATCAAGTTCTCTACATCTAATTCTAATATATCTATGGAGTGATTAACAGCATTATGAAGAATGTGGCAGTTAGCTTTAAAAATATTATCATTTTTCTATTTAAGTCTCGTATATAGAGAAATATTCACACCAAAATTAGCGTTGCAATTATTTGCGCTTAAACATTTAAGGCCCAATAAGGACGATTGAAGATAATCCACGTTCGTACAACTGGGCCTTAGGTAAAGTTGTACGATAGTAGATTATCCTTGACCATGGTTCAGTTGGTATGATCGTGGATCACCTTGACCATGGTTTAATTACCTAGGATACAATTGTTAATACAATGGTATCCTAGGCAACTGAACCATGGTCACGGATGATCCACGATTGTACAACTGGGCCTAAGGCCCACTTGTATGACCAACTGAACCATGGTCAAGGATAATCCACTGGATCGTACAACTGGACCTAAGGCCCAGTTGTACGAACGTGGATTATCTTCAATCGTGGTTCAGTTTCTAAGGATACCATTGAATTAACAATTGTATCCTAGGTAACTGAACCATAGTCAAAGGTGATCTACGATCGTACAACTGAGCCTAAGGTGCAGTTGTACCATCTCGGATTATCTTTGATCGTGGTCCAGTTCCTGTGGATACCATTGTATGAACAATTGTATCCAAGGTAACTGAACCATGGTCAGAGACAATCCACGATTGTACAACTGGGCCTAAGGTTATCAATTGACAAATTAAAATTCTGTAAACAATTCATTACAGTGTGGAACATTCCATTGGCAGTTTCATCAGAATTTTTAATAAAATCTATCAATTTATTTTGTACTCCAAATTCTGAAGTAAAATATTGTATCACGATAAGAAAAAACGTCCTATCTTTTCTATTGAATGCATCAACTTGTACCGCATAAAATGTATTTGCATTACCATTATTATTGCAAAAAACATTTTTGCTAGCCAATTTTAAACAGCTGGGGCCAATAAATTGGAAACTGCAGCTTCTGCTTTAGTTGTCCTTAAATGTATAATTTTAAATTGATGATTTCGACTGAAAATGTGTTTTAGCAATTTACCTGAACAATCAGGACTATTGTAGGAAATATTATGTTTGACATTGTGGCAAAACTTAATTCTGCTGCGCTAACTAAATCATTTTCCGATGTGTTCTCCTCTCTTTTTCTTCATCTTTAATCTTCTTCTTCTTTAATCTTCTTCTTCTTTAATACGAACTTATTGAGAACTTGAGAACTTGAATTCTTAGAAACAACAGAAAGTTTTTTGATGTTGCAAAATCAAAGTAGAAATAAATGTTAGATTCGATGAGCATATTGAAAATAAAAACCTACATGTCCTACTCCTTGATTTTTAATGAAAAATCCTTGCTGCATAAAATACACCTTGCTTTAGCGTTGTCATTAGGTACACTTTTTATAAAATTATATTTATCATCCTATTCATTTTTGTATGAAGAACGAATGAATGTATTTTCTTCGTTTTTGAGGCCGTAGAACTGTGTCACTATCATTTTCATTAGTGTCAGTGTCAGTATTACTCTTTCCAACTGACGACCTGGACGTAGCCATATTAAGAAAAATGCTAAAATATTAATATTACTACCTAGCGCGAAATTAGGTTATGTACCTACCTGACCTACCTATTATGATTATTTTATGTTATGCAGGGACAACGATTAATATACCCTAACTTAACAGTGTTGCGTTGCCGGTTGCTGGTAAAAAGCTAAAAAAAGGGGAGAACCAAATCTTAAATCATTACATATTGTTAACGCGAGTCGCGAAATATAAAAGATCTAGCTTCTATATTATAGGTACCTAGAAGATAGAAGATTTTCATCAAATATAGAAGACTTCTATCATATATAGATGACTTCTGTCAAATATAGAAGGACTGGAAATTCTAGTAACGGAGGCAGTATTTCGGTTGTCTCGTTGACACCTTGATATTTTGATTAAGGTACACAATTGATTGTCACAATTTCTGGACCTTTTTTGGACCTTTTGGTCGCAGTTCGAGTTAAAAAAGTTCTATTAAAATAAATTTTGTCCAACAAAAACTAGTTGCTTTTGTAGGCTGCGTTAAACTTTTTGTTTTGTTACTTGACGTAGTCTATGGATTTTTTCTTGAGTGTGTAATCTATATGTGTATCATTAGACTGTAACTTAGATGGCATGCGGTTGTTCGTAAGGCAAATGTTATCCCCCTTGGGCGATTTGTAGTTCTTCCGGAAATTAAACGATTCCCACTATTGCCGTTCGAAGTGCACGGAGAGAGAGGATCAGAACCGGTGACCCCAAATCGTGGGAGGCCCAAATGGCATTTGTTGATGTATCTTATAATGGCCCCCGGATGTTTCTGTGCGTTAGGGTGTACGTAGTCTATTGGTAATTCCGCGCCTCGCAGTATTGTGCGACCGGTAGTTTTCCCGACCCCTGGCCACCGCCCGGTTTGCCGGTTTAATTACGGATACGTCTAAAGCCGAGAACCTATAATAACGGCCCCGAAAGAACTGAGCGTCACTGCCGCCTCCGTCGAGTTTAACTGTCAAGATAATCCTAGACGAGGCGAACCATTAAATCGGTGGAAATAATCAAGCGGGGAAGGTCCGATCGCCAGGGTCCAGACCGCGCCGCTCTATTTCACCGTCGGAACGGCCGATAACGAGCTGACCGGTCCCCGGGTTCGAACTCGCCATTACCGCGAGCGAGGGATGGGGGTGGCGTTTAATGGGGGGCGCAGCGGGAGACACGAATGTGCACACATAGAAACACAACATTTGTACCGTAATTATTCCAGGAGCCGATCAGAGTGCCAGTTTACGAGCCCGAAGCGCATTAGAGCCGGACTCCGGGCGAAACTGAGCCGTAAACGGTGCTCTCATTGTTCCCGGTTTTTCTGCGTCGCAAGAAAACGCCATAAATAAAAATTTCCAACTCTATATGATAAAATATGCGGCTGATATTTCCATATTTCGAAAGTATACTTCGGCGTCCCGATAATTTCTCCCAATAGGGCACTAAAACGGGTAATATCCTGCCTGATAGGAAGCTCATAAAGCAAACGGACGAAAAAACTTCTAAAATACTTTATGATGTGATAGAATCTTAATACGTAACAAATTCCCGAGCTTTAAACACGGCCCCACGTTCGTCTCCCTCTTGTGGACGGCGACGGAAGGAGACGGCTAGTCCGTCCTGCAGGGGACGCGGCAAGCGTCGGGGCAGCAAGTTGTAACCGTCGCTTGAATATTTTATGGTCCGCTTGATAGCTTTTAAATATTTTAAATTTTTAATCGCCCATATACATCAGTTTTACTATTGGGCATTTTTAATTGGCCCCGCGCTCGGGCTTTGATGTGCGCTGATACGCGGGTGTAACCAGCCGGGAATTTTAAACATCCGACGCCCCGGCCACGATCAGATAGCCAGTGTTAACAACAAAATAGCCATGGCTTTGACAATGCCAGCCACTGGTCATGTCACGGTAATTACTTGTCAGCACGAAAGGATTTTATGGCCACAGAACCAAAATCATAATCAAGACACGATTTTATATCTACACCTATATGAGTCAAGGACAGTTACATATACATAGTTACTTAATATAGCAGTATCAGTAGTAGTACAATAGTAGCAGTAGTGTAAGGACCGAGCCATATTTAATTTTAATTCCTATAATTAAAACATGTAATACAAAAATGCATATACGTAAAAGTACGAGAGGGCACGGGAAGGCATGCGATCCCACGTATTTTGGCACTTGCACAATTGCGAGAAAGCGTACACATATTAATGGGAATACATAAACTAGTCGATTTTAAACTGCATGTTCAAATGGCCGTAAATCTGCCAATGTGAGATAATGGGGACCCTTAGAACGCCACCGGCGTGGCGTGGTGATCTTGGGTGGTGCACAAGTGCAGAGAGAGATTAAGTTCAAGAAAACAAGCAAAAATAGGAACCAGGATGGTAGAATATGGAGGGAGAAAAGGTATAATTCAGAAGTTCGGCATTGAGAGCGTTATTCTGCTCGTCGAAGTTCAAATTCATAGGTAGCTACAAATGCTAACGAATTTCCACGCAGTGATGACATGTATAGAAAAAACTTCTCGGTACAATTTCAAGATAATTTGGTACATGAAGTCGCTAATCTTATTTTGTAATTCCAGTTTTGATTATTAGCGATATATAATTTTAAAAAATAAAATCAATCATTTAAAATAATAAATATAAAATAAAGATTCAATACCTGTTAAATACAATATTTTAAAAATTTGGAATATAGTTAATTAAAGAAATCATGTCCAATTTGAATGATAAAACGGTATTTAATTTACCTGTCGCTTGCACAATCTTTCAAAATGAATAAATCTCACTGACTCGATATATATCTGTGTTTTACTTACTAACAAAAAAGACTAATTGACACATTACCTATAAAACAAACCCAATTAAGTTATTACCATAATGATTAAAAAAAAATCAGACAACATAAAGTACTATCACTAAATCACAAGCCAAATAAATATTACAAATTATGACAAATTGTATAATACTTGGGTGAGATTAGTTTAGCAATCGTTCAAATTTTCGAGACTTCGTGTGCAGATTTTTATAATTTTGTCAATTATGAAATTTAAATTGTCAAACTGTCAAACAATCAACTGTCAAACTGTCAAGTCTGTATCGAAACTTGATAAAATTTGAATATATATTTTTTAAATATCCTTGTATTAATATCAACATGGACACCATTTTTGCTACAATTGCAAAATACAAAATTTAAAAGCAATTTTTGTGAAAAACATTGCTTTGTGAAGACCATTATGATATTATTTTTGTTGCAACAATTTTTGAATAATTTTGGATATTTCATTGATTCCTCTGTAAGGATATTTTAAAATCTTTTAGATAAAGACAAATAAAAAAGAATGACGCCCCATTGGCATGTAATGTTCGTGCAATTTTCATGGTTAATGCAATTTTGAAATTAGTGGACGAATTATGAGTTAATGATGGTGCTTTGTAAAATCTTTCGCACTTGATCAGCTTATATCTAAGAATGTGGCTCTCGCAAATATCTGAATTTTTGTAAATATATATGAGAATGGCATATAAGACTTTGAAGGATTTATTTAGTTTTGCAATTGTTCAACTTTTTGAAACTTCGTGTGCAGATTTTTATAATTCGCCAAGTGTGATATGTGATATTTAAACTGGCAAGCTGCCAATCTGTCAACTGTCACACTGTCAACTGTCAAACTGTCAACTGTCGGACTGTCAAAATGTCAACTGTCTAGTCTGTATCGAAACTTCATAAAATTTTGTTATTATTTATTTAAATATCGTCTGTATCTCAAATCTGTATCGAAACTTGATAAAATTTTGTTAATATTTATTTAAATATGGTTTGTATCACATTGATTATGTTTGCTATAATTGCAAAATACAAAATTTAAGAGCAATTTTGCTAATAAACATGGCTTTGTGAACACCATTATGACATCATTTTTGTATAAATTCTGATATTTCATTGATTCCTATAAAGATATTTTCAAATATTTTCGATAAGGTGAAATTTGCTGCAGTTTCATTGTTAGTGCAATTTTGAAATTACTGGACGAAGTATGAGTTAATGATGGTGCTTGGTAAAATCTTTAGCACTTGATCAGTTTATTTCTAAAAGTGTGGCTCTCGCAAATTTCTGTTTTTTTAAATATTTATGAGTATTGCATATAAAATTTTGTAGGATTTAATTAGTTTTGCAATCGTTCAACTTTTTGAAACTTCGTATGCAGATTTTTATACTTTTGTCAATTGTGAAATTTAAACTGTCAAACTGTCTAACTATCAACAGTCAAACTATCAAATTTGTACCGAAACTTAAACTAAAAAATTTTGATTATTTTTTTTAATATCGTATTAACATCACATTGACACCATTTTTGCAATAATTGCCAAATACAAAAATTAAAAGCAATTTTTCTGGATATATCAGTAATTTCTGTATATAATTTGAAATCTTTCTGATAAGGTAAACTTTTACAGCATTTTTCAATGTTAATACAATTTCGCAATTGTTGAATGACGTATTTGAGTTAATGATGCGTTTGAAAATATTTATGACTTGATGAATTTATTTCTAGAAGTCTAGAAGTCACTCGCAAATTTATGAATTTTTCTAATTATTTCAGAGTATCTATTTTTTGAGCATCAATATAAATAATTACTCTATTGGTCCATATGAAATAAAAAACATTCAATTAAAATTATCAAACAAATCCAAAAAGTTAGATGACAGCCTACTTATATTCTATCTCTAAGAACAATATAACAATTTTCTTATTATAAAGTTTAACAATAATCACTCTTAACAGAGTTATTAGAGTCTTATTACTGCCAAAACTGAAATGATAACTGTCAAAATGCCATACAAATGCCATGTTTTTAAATGGTCTACAAATATAGTATTAGAATATTCCTTAAATCTTCACTAAACAACAACAATTCTGCAAAACTTAACGAATATGTTTATCAAACAAAAAAACGAATGCTCCAAAATCAGTCTTTGATACAGCAATATTGAAAGAAACATTATTTTTTTGACATTTTTTTTTTTTTAGTTAGTTTGTGTTTAGTATTTGTAAGGTGTGTGGGTTCTATGGAAGTTGGTAACCCTATGTTATCGGAAGGTGGTACCGATTAAGGCCGCCTTACACACGTATCCACATGGACGGACACAAAAGGGTATGCCCAGGTCACCCCGGGACTCATTAGAAAACATTAACATAATATAAAACATAGGCCAGCAACCGATAAATCCAGCCCGAGATAACAGACAAATGTGGTTGTCCGAGTACGCGACAATATTACATTACTTACCATGGCACGGACTAATCGCACCCATTGTTGCTGCTACCGTATTTCAACTTGGGCGGTGACCCCCTACCGGCCAGACTTATAACTAACTCCACTACCTCCGACTGCCATTTTTAATATTGTCATTAAGTGGGACGGTTATTATCAATTATCATTATTGTACACACACGGGCACACACACAACGGGCCAGGAACGTGAGCTTCGCGGACCCCTTCCATGGTGTTCAGGTAGTCATCGGAGGATTGCTGAAGAGGAATTTCGTCGAGTATTTTTGCGCGCAGGCATTAACCCGCTGCGTTTGTGATGCACATTTCTTTATCCAGCAGTTCAATAAATATCCGATACAATTCGGCCCTGAATTTATTCCATTACTCGTATTAGCCCAGGGCATTCATCCAATCCTCGAGCAATCATGAGCCAAAGCGCGGATTTATAAGCATAAAAAAATACAAAAAAAACCTTTAAAAATGCATAAAAATCTTAGAAAATATGCATATAAAATAGCATAAAGATTAGAATAAGCACAAAAATGCCGAAAAAGCATGAAAAGGCATATTTTAAGGCTTATTTTTTATGAAAATACAGAAAAACAAAAGAAAACATAATTTTATTAACAAGAACGCACTATAGGTAGATAAAAGTAATATTTTAATAACATAGGTTTTGGTGATTAATATTAATAACAATAATAATTAATAACAAATAATGATGACTGATGATTTTTAAATGAACTAATAATTAATATGTTTTTCTAAATTTTTAACGGAAAATCCCATTCTCCTATCACTGAGCACATTTTTTTAAGTGTGAAAAGCTTCTCTCCACATCCACAATTGTAATCGGTGCATATTTTAATTTGGGAACAATTGTAATATTTATCAGCAAATCTTCCACGAAATCTCCTTTTATAACTGTTGATATTTTTTGTAACTCGAAAAACCCTTGATTTTTTGCATCACATCTTTTTTAATAATCTCTCCTGTAGATCACCGTACGTTTGAGACGTCGTTCCTGAAATCTTCAACTATTTGAACCGCATCTACCAAAGTTGTGTCCTTTGCTTGGAGTTTATCAATCGCTTTGCTTACGAAACTGTAGTTGGTTTTTAGGAATGCTAAATTTTGTACAACCCTCCTATCTTTAAGAACTTTGTGGCATTCTTTTATTGCCTCTGACACATTTTCGGGAAACTCTAACACAAACTCCTTAAATGAATCGAAATGGTCGGCATAATAGCAGGCAGCATCTAGTTACCCCATCTAGTTATAACCGGTGCCGGAGGAAGAGGTATATTTGGCATTCTTTCCCTAAACATTTCAACCCTCAGTGGAGCTTTCAGGAAAATTTTCTTCCCGGTTTTTATCAAATCATTGACCAGGCGAAATTGCAGTCTAATCGTTTCAGCAACTCGATTAAAACCATGTGTCAAACAGGTGCAATGCATTAATTGCTCATAAAATACTTTTACATTGGAATATGCCTTCAACATATATGCAGCAGCATCAGAAAACATCAATAATAATTTATCATTTGGTACGAGGTTTGGCAAAAACAAAGTGTTAATCCATCGTGAACGAATTTGACAACGGTATTGCCATTTGTTTTTTCTAACTGCTTGGAACTAATTAAAAATGCATTGGTGGAGTCTTTGTTTATAATTCCAATCATTAAATGGGCGATGTACCGACCACATGAATCACTAGTTTCATCTACACAGAACCATATGTAAGTGTTGCCAATTATCTTTTTTATGACCTCAAAAGTGTGTTTATATACTTGCTCGACGTAGTTTTTGCGAATGGTTGATTTGGCAGGAATATGTCTACTGGTGTATTTTTGTAAAAAAGATTTAAACATATTATTATCTAGTTTTTTAACGGAATGTTAGAAGATACCATCGTATTGCATAAATCAAAGTAAAATTCCTTTTCATTCTGTGTAGAAGAACTCGCAAAAGACTCGGAAATAGTTTGCTGGGTACTCAGGGCACTGCTTGCAGATTTGTGTTTTTTTTTAAATTTTCCAGGTGAACTCTTGTTTAGATATGTTGTGTAATGTTAATTTTTTTCTCGCAGTTAATCTACAACATAATACATGCTTGTACCTAGGCCAATAGCAACACAAAATAAAACTTACTGGTTTGATACAAGCCCTGTAAATTAATTTGCCGTTCTCATATTTTAATTCAGAATGTCCACGTATCCATTCATTGACGGAAGGTTTTACTTTCGGCATTTTATACAAGAAAACTTATAAACACGTAATACACACAAGGCACAAGCCCAACGCAGTGAAGATTGAGATAAATTGGACTGAATTGATAGCACACTTGCCCCAGATGCGTTCTGTGCACGAAAAAATAGGGTAATCCCCGAAATAATCAAGCTTTGTTTACCAAATATCCCGTACGCATACTCGCTTTGTTGATGATTTTGTGATAACCAAGCACTCTAGACGTAACGGAGTAATATTAGTACTGAATTCTCATTACAATAATGTGCAATAAAATATATTCGTAGCTAATATAAATAATATGCTATAAAATTGAGAAATAAGCAAATAAGCACAAAAAATAAGGAAATATGCACAAAAATGCATTAAAGCAATTATAAGCTTAAAAACTGAAAATATGCATAAAAGCACAAAACAAATTTTGTCACGTTACTTCATTTGCTGAAATTCGTATAGATACGAGGTCATTTTGGTCTGCTATTATAACTGATGTATATCATAATACCTAGAAATCCGGGCCTTGGTGATGTGTTATATTAAGTTGAAATATATATTTCAAAGCTGTCTTGGAGGTTCGCTGTTGTTATTGTTATTAAATTGTATTAGGTGATATTGCATCCTGGTTTAGAGTGAGGGTTGCAGGTTTTAAATGCATGCCCATCAGTTTTGGTCCAAGGTGCAGGTCAACGTCGTATCTTGTGCGCGTTGGTGTGGCAAGACATGCACGAAAGGGCGGACGTTTGCATGTGTAAACAGGCAGGCCGGGGCAATACTTTATAAAGGCAATATAACACACAATAACCGGCCGTGTCTGGGCCGGACGACTTAAGAGGAAGGATCCATCTCTTCCACGGGGCAACGACGACAAGATTTCCGCTCCCGTCCTCCGTATCGCGACAATTGCGGCCTAGGTGGGGAAAAAGGAGCTTTTTTTAATAACCACATAAATTCTCATTATATGTCTAAATTTATGGCACTATATGGACCATATGGTTTTGATTTAAGAAGCAGTTACACGAGAAATCTGTACGTAAAATTTATATTGTACCTTTTATGGGTCCGGGCACATATTAAATTATCATAAAAAAGTGCCTTAATTGTTTTACAGTGCGGGTGAGACTGTCCGGTGCCCACTTGGCGGATGGACGGGGGTTGGCCACGCTCTCTGGCGGCGGCCCCCACTAATCTGGGGCCCCCACGGCACCGGCTACCGTGCCAGACGAAATATTCGAAATATAAAAGGATAATCCTTATCAAGGCATCACCATAATTACTCAAAACGTTTCACTACAATACAAATACCAAACAATTTTCGTGATGATAAATCGAATGATATACATAACCCGTACCGGTCGTGTTCTTTCCTATAATGCGCGCCGGATGGAGCCCGAGAATTTGTAATTGATGTCGTCGTTGGGGTTACCAACTTCCAAGCCCGATACAGATTATCTTCACTGTTTACAAAGCTCATCAACAAGCTATCAGATCTACTGAATACTCAATGGAACAGAAAAACTATTCTAACAGCAATTTAAAACATGGCGAGTTAAGGCCCCGACTTACCAATAGTCGTTTATTCGGTTCCCGCTGCGAAATATGTTCATTTCTTCCCCAAATATTTTATGGCCAAACATTTCGGTAGAAGGGCCTATGATAATTTCCTGGCAGCTCTGACTAACTGTTGCCTGTATCTGTCAAATTTATTTATCATCACCTAAAATCCTAGAACCCATGAATAATAACGTTAATTCAAATTTCTCTAAATGTATTGAAAATATAAAATTTTGCAAGTATATAGAATGAATGTCTACTACAATTTTATTAGATTACCAGAAAACAGCGATTTGTCAAAAACCCCTGTATCAATACGGATGTAATTTATTGCTGATATTGCATGATATACCGGTAGGTAGACTCACTTATTTAAGACACACTTCAGAGTAATTATCTAAACACTGAGTACAAATCTGGCATACAATTTTCAAAATATCCATTAGATACTTTTTCAGATATATCAGTGACCAATAGCCGATACTGGTTTACTCGGAAAGTTAATAACTGAAGTCAGTCACTAAAATTTCTGCAAATTGTTCTGATGAATATTTTGAAAAAAAAAATTACGCCAGATTTGTATACAGTAAGCTAATTTTCCTATAATTTAACAAAACTTTAGTATTAAATAAGTGAGAAACTCATAAGAAAATCTTCCTGCATTGCCAAACATTGGTTAGCTATTACTGAAATTTCTGAATATTGATTTATTCCATGTTTATTATTAGATTTGTATTTAGTACACCAGAAGCTAATTCACCTGAAAATTTGACAAAGTTTCAGCATTATATAATTGAGAAAATCTAAAGTGAAATTTTCTGCATTGACAAGTATGACTGAACTATTACTGAAATTTCTGAAAATTTATTGATTGCATATTTGTTATTACATTTGTATTTAATACATCTGAAGTTAATTCTTCTGAAAATATGACAAAGTTTCAGTATTGAATAAGTGAGAAATCAAAAGTATATATTTTTCTGCATTGACAAGTATGGGTTGGCTATTGCTGAAATTTCTGAAAATTTCTTGATTGCATATTTATTATTAAATTTTTATTCAGTATATATGAAACTAATTTTCGAGAAAATTTGACAAAGTTTCAGTATTAAATTAGTGAGAAAATCAAATGCGTAACTTTGTGCTTTGACAAGTATAGGCTTGCTATTACTAAATTTTCTGAAAATGTATTTATTACATATTTGTTATCAGATTTGTATTTAGTATACATGAAGCTAATTCTTCTGAAAATTCGACAAATTTTTAGTGTTAAACAAGTAAGAAAATCAAAAGAGTAACTTTCTGCATTGACTAGTATGGGTTGACTATTACTGAAATTTCTGAAAATTTATTTATTGCATATTTATTATTAGATCTACATTTAGTATACCTAAAGCTAATTCTCCTGAAATCTGAAAAGTTTCAGTATTAAATACGTGAGAAAATCAAAAGTATAACTTCCTGCATTGACAAGTATAGGTTAGCTATTACTGAAATTTCAGAAAATTTATTTATTGCATATTTATTAATAAATTTGTATTTATCACATCTAAAGCTAATTTTCCTGAAAATTTGACAATGTTTAAGCATTAAAAATGTGAGATAATGAAAAGTATATCTTTCTGCAGTGACAAGCATTGGTTAGCTATTACTGAATTTTCTGAAAGTTTATTAACTGCATATCTATCTTTAGATTTGTATTTAGTACACCTGAAGCTAATTCTTCTGAAAATTTGATAAAGTTTCAGTATTAAATAAGTGAGCAAATCAAAAGAGCAACTTTCTGCATTGACAAGTACGGGTTAGCTATTTCTGAACTTTCTGAAAATTTATTTATTGCATAGGTATTATTATATTTGTATTTAGTATACCTGAAACTAATTTTCCTGAAAAATTGACAAAGTTTCAGTATTAAATAAGTGAGAAAATCAAAAGTATATCTTTCTGCATTGATAAGCTCTGGTTAGCTATTACTGAAATTTCTGAAAATTTAGTTATAGCATATTTATTAATAGATTTGTGTTTAGTATACCTGAAGCTAATTTTCCTTAAAAATTGACAAAGTGTCAGCATTAAATAAGTGAGAATATCAAAAGTATATCTTTCTGCATTGTTAAGCTCTGGTTAGCTATAACTGAAATTTATGAAAATTTAGTTATAGTATATATATAATTAGATTTGTGTTAAGTACATCTAATGTTAATTGTCCTGAAAATTTGACAAAGTTTCAGTATTAAATAAGTTAGAAAATCAAAAGCGTAACTTTCTGCTTTGACAAGTATAGGTTAGCTATTTCTGAATTTTCTGAAAATGTATTTATTACATATTTATTATCAGATTTGTATTTAGTATACATGAAGCTAATTCGTCTGAAAATTAGACAAATTTTTAGTGTTAAACAAGTAAGAATATCAAATGAGTAACTTTCTGCATTGACATGTATGTGCGAGCTATTACTGAAATTTCAGAAAATGTATTTATTCCATATTTATTATTAGATTTGTATTTAGTATACCTAAAGCTAATCTTCCTGAAAATTTGACAAAGTTTCAGTATTAAATAAGTGAGAAAATCAAAAGTATATCTTTCTGCATTGAGAAGCATTGATTAGCTATTTATGAAATTTCTGAAAATTTATTAATTGCATATTTATATCAACGTTTGTGTTTAGTATACTTGAAGCTAATTCTCCCGAAAATTTGACAAAGTTTCAGTATTAAATAAGTGAGAAAATCAAAAGCGTAACTTTCTGCATTGACAAGTATAGAATAGCTATTACTGAAATTTCTGAAAATTTATTGATTGCATATTTATTATAACATTTGTGTTAAGTACACCTAAAGATAATTCTCCTGAAAATTTGACAAAGGTTCAATATTAAATAACAGAGAAAATCATAAGTGTAACTTTCTGCATTGACAAGTATATATTAACTATCACTGAAAATTCTGAAAATGTATATATTGCATATGTATGTTTACTCTGGTTAGCTATTACTGAAATATCTGAAAATTTAGTCATTGCATATTTATTATTACATTTGTGATTATCACATTCGATGCTAATTTTCCTGAAAATTTGACAATGTTTCATTATTAAATAAGTGAGAAAATCAAAACCATAACATTCTACTTTCTGCATTGATATGTATGGGTTAGCCATTACTGAAATTTCTGAAAATATATCTTGTAGATATTTTGAAAATTGTATGCCAGATTTGTATACAGCATTTAAATACGTAATTTCATCAGACTGCACAGGTGCCTCCTCACAGGACTCCCAGCAATCGTTAAACACTAAGTGTTTTGCTATTCTGCTAATTCTTACAAAAATGCTATAATATCCATTATATTAATTATATTCTTTGCTCTTAAGTTCTACTGTTTCTGTTAACAATACACGATTTTTGTAGTGAACTAGTGTCAACTCGATTCAATAGTACTGTGAAATGTTGTTGCCCTGAAAAAATCTTACAACTTTTTGTCAATTAAGCTAACCATATGTAATGACATTCATACTTTTCACTACTCAAATATTATTCTTCTTAATTCAGTTATTCAGTCTTATTCAAACATCATTCAGTCTACACTGACGTTCTAAGTAGTCAAACATCAGTCCTCACTGACGTTCTAAGTAGCCGAACATCAGTCCTCACTAATGTTCTGAGTGGTGGAACATCAGTCTTTTCTGATGTTCTAAGTAGCCTATCATCAGTCTTCAGTGATGTTCTGAGTACCCTAACATCAGTCTTCAGTGATACTCTGAGTACCCCAACAACAGTCGTCACTAATATTCTGAGTAGCCTAACATCAGTGTTTATTGATGTTCTGAGTAGTCGAACGTCAGTCCTCGCTGATGTTGCTAGTAGTCGAATTTCGGTCTTCACTGATTTTGAACATCAGTTGAACATCATTCTTCACTGATGTTATGAGTAGTCGAACATTGGTCTTCACTGATGTTCTGAGTAGTCGAGCATTGGTCTTCACAGACGTTCTGAGTAGTCAAACATCAGTCTTCACTGATGTTATGAGTAGTCGAACAATGGTCTTGACTGATGTTCTGAGTAATCAAACATCACTCTTCACTGATGTTCTGTTATGTGTAGTTTGACATCAGTCTTCTATTATCTTCTGAGTAGTGGAACATCAGTCTTCACTGATGTTTTGAGTAACCTATCATCAGTACATACTGATGTTCTAAGTAGCCTAACATCAGTCTTCACTGATGTCCTAAGTAGTCAAACATCACTCTTTACTGATGTTTTGAGTAGTCGAACATCAGTCTTTACTGATGTTTTGAGTAGTCGAACATTGGTCTTCTCTGTAGTAGAAGTAGTGAGTAGTGGAACATGCGTTTTCACTGATGTTCTGAGTAGTGGAACATCAGTTTTCACTTGTGTTCTGAGTAGTTAAACATCAGTCTTCACTGATGTTCTGAGTACTTGAACATATGTCTTCGCTGATGTTGTGTGTACTCGCAGCTTAATTATTTATTTAAGTGCGCCCCTTGAATGTGAATAGTTTTTAACTCATCGAATTATCACTGTTGACGCTGATTTCCGGCTTTCACCAGGCCGCCCCTTCCGCCCCCGATGAATAAGACATCGTGTCATAACGCCAGAACGACTCGGTTTTTATGAGCGCGCCGCAGTTAAACGGCAGTAACCCGGGCGATACGCTGATTGCTAATCAATCCGAAATCCATTAGGACTTCCGCCGCCCCCGGGGCTGCGACACGGCGATCGGCGCCCCCCGGTCGTATACTTCCGGGCCGCGCTTCCGGGTCTTCCGTAGGGGGGCTGGGGGGTGGGGGGCGCCCTATAAAAGTAAGTGAAGTGCAGGATTGTATGGGTTATAGACAGCAGTTGATTGCCGATAGACGAGTGCCCGCTGCAGATAGGTTAGGTTTACGATACGCCGCCAATTAGTGTTATGGCCGAGTGTGCGCTACCTATTAGCGATTCCCGGGAAAACTGCGCCCTTACACGCGGGCGGCTCTCCCAAGATTGGGGGAGAACTACGGATGCTATGTCTTCCAGAGATTATAGGCAGTCAATACTGCAACCAAAACTCGAAAGGCACTTATGACACCAATTTCCAGTTGCTCACTTTAAAATGGGGTTGTAGAACTATGTAATCTATAATGGTACCTACTTTATTGCCCTAGGGTCATAAATTGATGTTTTACGCAATTATTTCGTTTTTATAGATACTAATTGCAATTTCACACTTTAAAATCTGGTTAAAAACCTGTGTTTTCTATAATAGTACTTTATTGCCCTTGGGGCATGATTACTGATATTTTCCTATTTTCCAATGCAGTATATAAAGTCACGTTTCTAGATACAAATAACGTCCGGCAGCATCACAATTAGATGTTTTCTGGGGCGATATCCACAGCGATCACTCGCCGATTTCCCAGGCGCCTATGCCCCCCCCCCCCCCCCATTCCTCTGGCCGATTTATGTGTGAATTTGTGTCGTGAAAACGCGGTGAAAAAGTGCCGCGCCGCTCACAGCCCCCCCACCCCCCTCCAGCTACGGGGGCCGTGGAATTTATGCGAACCTATCAATTTCTCTTAAGACTGGTTCAAAGTGAACTTAACGCCCCGTATAAAATCGCAATAAATTCGCGGATTACCGATTGGCAGACGAAACGAAACCGAGTTTATCCGCTGAAATATCCACCGACAAGTGTAGAATGGCAATCATTCATCCCGCATTCTATACCTAGCGCATTCCGCCCTTTTATTCACACACACACACACACACACATGCACACACATGTGTGCACATAATACATATACATATAGACAGAAAGAGATATGCATTACGCGGAGAAAGCGCGCTATTCTGGCAGCCCTGCATGAATAATGTACATCGGTGTATGAGGAACAATCTAAGGCTTCGAGGTTTGGCGAAGCAATTTGATTTATACAAATCTTTCGGAAATGTATTCCGACTCTTAAATATTTTCAGTATATTATTTCAACTGAAATTCAAGATACTAAAAATCTGATTTTGACAATTCGATTTCAAGCTTTTGTCAGTTAGTGTCGCACTTTTGCATGAATGAGTCACAAAATGCATAATTGTCTCAACTAAAAATCTGATTTTGACAATTCGATTTCAAGCTTTTATCAGTTAGTGTCATACATTTTGCATGAGTGAGTAATAAAATGCATAATTGTCATAATTCGTATTATTCGTATTAAGTTTTTGCCAACTTAATAATACAATAGCTGATTTAAGGATCAACTTGAAAACGTGCATGGAATTTTTGTTAGTAAGTCATAATGAAAAATAATTCCGACAATGCTATGTCATGTTGTTATCAGTTTTATCAGTTTCATAAGTTAAGATGGTGTCTCGCATATTGTATAAGTTAGTCACAGAATGCGCAATTGTCGAATTATTTCTTTAATGTCTGGTTTCTCACTTTGACACTACAAACTTCCGATTTTGGGATCAGCAAGTTAAATGCATTAATTTATTGTTAGTAAGTCACAACGAAAATTAATATCTACAACTATATGTCATGGTTTTGTAAATTTCACAATTTGACAATACAAACTACTGTATCAAAGAGTTAATGGAATTTTTGTTGGTAAGTCGCAATGAAAATTAATTTATAATCCGTTCCACAGTAGACAGTAGTTTCGCAAACGGACATCATAAGGTTTTCCAGATAGTAGATATATTTTTTTTGCGTTTCTCCTCAATATTTTGAAAATATCGTAGATTTTTTTACAATTACCATGGAATTTTATAGAATTTTCATGATATTTTATAAGATTTTATTGAGTTTTCATGGAATTTTCAGCAATATTTTGAAATGTTCTAGAAAGTTAATGGAATATAACTTTCATAGGATCCAGGAACTTTCCAGGAAGTTTTCCAGAAAGTGAACAGTTTTATTTTTATTTTCTTGATTATTTTGACAATGTAGATTATTTTACAATTTTCATGGAATTTTATAGAATTTTTATGTAAAATTGCAGAAAATTCCATGGAATGCTATAAAATTCCATACAACTGTCTATACTTCAATTGCCAATTCAATTTTCATACAATTCCATAGAATTTTCATCCTACTTCATGGAATTTTATAGTATAATTGAAGACTGTGGTATTAGAAGGGGATAAGTCCATATTTCAACAAATTGGGAAAGACCGTTTTTTACGATAATAAATAGTGCTTCACCATTTTGTGCAGCAACGTGATATAACTTTTGTATTTTGTGTTGTCTAATAAATCTTTAACAAAAAATATATTTTATTATCATTAATGAAAAAGAACTGAAACGTTTTTTCTTTCGATTGCTGAAAATTTGTAAATTGGACTTATCCCCTTTTGCACCAGAGTCTTCAATTGTAAAAACATCTACGACATTGTCAAAATATTCAAGAAAGACGAAAAAAAAAACAATTTACTTTCAAGAAAAGTTTAGCTTTCAAGAAAAGTTTAGAATCCTATAACAATTAAAAATTATTTCACGAAAACTCTACAGAAACTCAACCAAATTATAGAAATATCCACAAAATAATATTTGAAGAAATTATGACGAATTTTTCATATTTGAATTCAAAATATTTGAAGAAATTCAGATGATAAAGTTAATAGCTAGATAATCGACTATTATTTGATTTTATTTTGATTTTATTATCAATTCTATGTTTTGTAGAAATTTTGTCAGTTTTAAGTTAAGTTAGTGTGCCACATATTGTATGAGTTAGTCACGTAATGCATATTTGTTTAATTACTAAATACTAATCAGTTTTTTTTAGTTTGACAATATAAACAACTGATTTGGAGACGAGCAAGTTAAATACATAAAATTTTGTTAGTAAATCATAATAAAAAATTATTTCCATAACTCTGTCATTTATTTGTCAAATTGACAATTTGACACTACAAACTACTGATTTGAGGATCAAAGAGTTAATGGAAATTTTGTTAGTAAGTCGCAATGAAAATTGATTTTGACAATTCTATATTATTTTTTTGTCAGTTTTAAGTTAAGTTAGTATATCACATATTGCATGACATAGTCACGTAATGCATATTTGTATAATTACTAAATACTCATCAGGTCTTGTCAGTTTGACAATATAAACTACTGATTTGGGGATCAGCAAGTGAAATACATGAAATTTTGTTAGTAAATCACAATGAAAAATTATTTCCATAACTCGGTCATGTATTTGTCAATTTGACAATACAAACAACTGATTTGAGGATCAAAGAGTTAATGGAAATTTTA
Source organism: Othius punctulatus (assembly GCA_951805005.1). NCBI lineage: Eukaryota > Metazoa > Arthropoda > Insecta > Coleoptera > Staphylinidae > Othius > Othius punctulatus. Next base: position 21,040,413 of record OX638146.1, read on the forward strand.
TTAGTAAGTCGCAATGAGAATTGATCTTGACAATTCTTTATTATGTTTAGTCAGTTTTAAGTTAAGTTAGTGTCTCACATATTGCACGACATATTCACGTAATGCATATTTGTTTAATTACTAAATACTCATCAGTTTTTGTCAGTTTGACAATATAAACTACGGATTTGGGGATCAGCAAATTCAATATCTGAAATTTTGTTAGTAAATCACAATGAAAAATTATTTCCATAACTCTGTCATGTATTTGTCAATTTGACAATACAAACTACTGATTTGAGGATAAAAGAGTTAATGCAAATTTGGTTAGTAAGTAGCAAGGAGAATTGATTTTGACAATACAAACTACTGATTTGAGGATCAAAGAGTTAATGGAAATTTTGTTAGTAAGTAGCAATGAGAATTGATTTTGAGAATTCTATATTATGTTTAGTCAGTATTAAGTTAAGTTAGTGTCTCACATATTGCATGACATAGTCACGTAATGCATATTTGTTTAATTACTAAATACTTATCAGTTTTTGTCAGTTTGACAATATATAATATACTGATTTGGGGATCAGCAAATTAAGTGCACGAAATTTGTCAGTAAATCACAATGAAAAATATTTCCATAACTATATGTCATATATCTGTCAAATTGACAATACAAACTGCTGATTTGAAGATCAGCAAGTTTAGTTAATGCAATTTTTGTTAGTAAGTTGTAGTGAAACTTGTTTTTGACAATTTTATATTATATGTTGGTCAGTTTTAAGTTAAGTTAGTGTCTCATGTATTGTATGAGTTAGTCACGTAATACATATTTGTTTAATTACCAAATAGTCATCAGTTTTTGTGAGTTTGACAATATAAAATACTGATTTGAAAATCAGCAAGTTAAGTGCATGAAATTTTGTTCGTAAATCAGAATGAAAAATATTGCCATAACTATATGTCGTATATTTGTCAATTTGACAATACAAACTGCAGATTTGAGGATCAAAGAGTCTAAGTTCATGCAATTTTTATTAGTAAGTCGTAATGAAAAATTATTTTGACAATTCTATATTTTGTTTTAGTCAGTTTTTAGTTAAATTAGTGTCTAATATATAGTATGAGTTAGTCACGTAATGCATATTTGTTTAGTTACTAAATACTAATCAGTTTTTGTCAGTTTGACAATATAAAATACTGATTTGGGGATCAGCAAGTTAAGTGCATGAAATGTTGTTAGTAAATCCTTGTAAATTCATTGACTATATGTCGTATTTTTGTCAATTTGACAATACAAACTGCTGATTTGAGGATAAGCAAGTTAAATGCATGTAATTTTGGTTAGTAAGTCGTAATAAAAATTATTTCGACAATTCTATATTATGTTTTTGTCTGTTTTAAGTTAAGTTAGTGTCTCACATATTGCATGAATTAGTTACGTAATGTCACGTAAATACTAATCAGTTTTTGTCAGATTGACAATATAAAATACTGCTTTGGGGATCAGAAAGTTAAGTGCATGAAATGTTGTTAGTAAATCGGAATGAAAAATATTGCCTTAACTATATGTGGTATATTTGTCAATTTGACAATACAAACTGCAGATTTAAGGATCAGAAAGTTTAAGTTCATGCAATTTTTGTAAGTAGACCGTAATGAAAAATGATTTTTAAAAATGCTATATTATGTTTTAGTCAGTTTTAATTTAAGTTATTGTCTCATATATTGTATGAGTTAGTCACGTAATGCCTGTTTGTTTAATTACTAAATACTCATCAGTTTTTGTCAGTTTGACAAAATAAACTACTGATTTGGGGATCAGCAAGTTAAGGGCATAAATCTAAATCATATAAAACTCATCAGTTTTTGTCAGTTTGACAAAATAAACTACTGATTTGGGGATCAGCAAGTTAAGGGCATAAAATTTGTTAGTAAATCACATTCGAAACTATTTTCTTAACTATACGACGTATATCTGCCAATTTGACAATACAAACTGCTGATTTAAGGATCAAAAAGTTTAAGTTCATGCAATATTTGTTAGTAGGTCGTAATGAAAATTGATTTTGATAATTCTATATTATGTTTTAGTCAGTTTTAAGTTAAGTTAGTGTCTCATATATTGTATGAGTTAGCCACGTAATGCATATTTGTTTAATTTCTAAATACTCATCAGTTTTTGTCAATTTGACAACATAAAATACTGATTTGGGGATCAGCAAGTTAAGTGCACGAAATATTGTTAGTAAATCACAATGAAAAATATTTCCTTGACTATATGTCGTATATCTGTCAATTTGACAATTCAAACTGCTGATTTGAGATCAATAAGTTAAGATCATGCATTTTATATTAGTAAGTCGTAAAGAAAAATGGTTTTGACGATTCTATATTATGTTTTATTAGTTTTAAGTTTAGTTAGTGTCTCAGATAATGTAGAGTTAGTCACGTAATGCATATTTGTTTAATTACTAAATACTCATTAGTTTTTGCCAGTTTGACAATATAAAATACTGATTTGGGGATCAGCAAGTTAAGTAAAAACGTAAAGTAATGAAAAATATTGCCTTAACTATATGTCGTATATTTGTCAATTTGACAATACAAACTCCCAGGATGCTCGTGGTCTTCCTCTAATATTTTTACCGCCTTTCTTTGCCTTCCAAATCTTCTTAACCTATCTTCCTTCATACATTCTGCAAAGATGACCCACCCTCTTAAGCATCTTGTCATCTATCTTGTCTTTGATTGACTTGACCTGTAGTTGTTCTCTTATCTCGCTAATTATTTTCTTATCTTTTCAAGTTACTTCATTTCCGCTGCTTGCACTCACTTCTCTCACAAAAAGACATGCATTTTAGTACCTAGATCTCAGCTCCATACGTTAGAATTGGGGTAAATATAGTTTTATATACCTTTTATATATCTTAGTTTCTCTTTAGATTTCCTTTTTGTTTAAGAAACCCTTATATAGAGCGTTATAGATTCTTGTAGCTGTTTTGATTGTTTCCCCATTCACTTTCTTGGGTTCCCTTATTGCTAATGATTACTCCAAGGTATCCAAATTCTTCGACTTGCTCTAACTCATCTTTTCCCAAATGATCGCTGCCATTTTCTGCTCGTGATCGCCTTACTTATGACCTTTAGTTATTTGAAATGAAATAATATTTTGCTAATACTTTTATCCAGACTCTTATATTTCTTTGTAGGTCTTCCTTACTCTTTGCTATTAATACAACGTCGTCTACAACGTAGTGGCCGTATTCCTGCTGCTTTGCCTATTTTCAGCTTAGCCAAGGCCTGCTGATGATCTTCCTCATCAATTTTGTTAGGTGTATTTTGGTTTTGTTGATTTCATCCCTTGTCTACTACTTCGTTGTTCAGCAGTTCCTAGAAGTATATCTCCAACTTCTTCATTATTTTTCCTCTGGAAAGTTGCAATTTTCCCTCTTTATCTTTTATTGTTATTACCTTGGCTTGAGGTTTTTTCCTAATATTCTTCAATGCTTTGTAGAACAGCTTGCTGTTCTCTCTGCTATTTTCTTTTGGTTTCCTTCCAAACTCTTCCCATGTTGTTCGTTTTGCGTTCTTCACCATCTCCTTAACTTTAAGATTCTGCCTTGTGTATATCTCGTTATTATCCTGTGTTCTATTTTGTATGTCGCACTTCCATAACCGAACTAATAGGAAATTCATGTTAATTCATATGGTTGCTCACTTCTCAACATCCCCTTTATTTTCCTATTGCCTTAAAAGCCTATTTACCCCCTTAATACACAAATAACTATTAATGCTTACCAAATCTCATTTTTAGGAAAATGTGGTATCTTAACTCACTATTTGAAGCAGTGGAATTGTTCGTTACAATTTAGTGATGAGAGGCCATAGAAGGTCTGGTTAAAAATCGGAATCAACCTATCATCGCTGTTAACTCCACTTCCTCCCACACTTGACTATTTAAACCGCTCTCAAATTTTAATGATGAGCGAGACGATTCGCAGCCGATATTTCCGCGCCGATCGCATCACCAAGAGTCGTTCAATAAATTCACTGGCACATGGAGGCACTTAAAACGAGATCAGCGTGTGTATCATCCTCTGCAGAGGCGCATGCAACAGATACAATGATGATTGTCCGCCGTCTAAATTTGTCGGGTTTCGTTAGGAATACGCGCAGTAAACTGTCCGTCCGTCTGTAATTTATGCCTGCTCTCAAAGGAAATCCGCTAAATATTATTAATCCATAATTTCGAGTCGCTAGCAGTAAAACATCGGGGCATAAATTAAATGAGACAGCGTGTCGGTGCGTTATGAGCGAGCGATCGCTTAAAATAACCCACAGACGTATAAATTACTATAAATACGTATTAATACACTTGTTTATCCGTGTGCGGACTTCAGCACTCCTGGGCGACAGACAGGGGCGTAGGTGCGGCCAAGTCGTGCATTTAAAATCAAATTGCGCGGAATTGCCAATTGATTTTTCCATCAAAACAGGATGTGGCAGTGAATCACAACTTAATCACAAATTTCAGAAATTTTGCATATTTAATATTCATATTCTCCTTAGCTAAAACTTCTTTGATCCCTTGAAAGCACTGGAATGGATCAAACTTATTTTTTCCTATTGAAGTCGACTACGAATGAAATTTTATTCATATCTGTTACTATATTAATATCCCGACCTTGCAAACTTCTATTCAAAAGTATCCAAAAATATTAGCCGCATAAATCAGACTAAAAAGTCTCAAAGAAATTGAATATAGGTTGGAAAATAAAGAATTTGAATATAGGTTGGAAAATAAGGGGCTTCTGAGCACCTCGTGGTTCCATTCCCAAAGTTCCTTGATTCAGCGTTATTCGTCCTACTCGAGAATAATGGTAGATTTAAGCTCGCAAGAACCGGCCTAAAGATAGGAAGTGGTATGAGCGCGACGTGAAATAAAAAAGGTTTATTCTTACCTAGAGGTCTATAACGGCCGTTAGTTATGAATTTGAGATCATGAAAAATCATGTCCTTTAACAGAGCGATATGAGGCTGAAATAACCAAAGGGCCACTCACTTCTCAAATCAAGCTTAATGGTGGTCACAATCCCGGTATTTTACCGGCTTCGTCGTAGCAAAAACTTCGATTGACCAATACGATGTCTCAACAATTTAAAATACGATTCAAAATTCGCAAACGGCAAAGCACGATATCATGGAAGGGAAAATTGAATTAATTAGCGCATTAGGGTGCTTCTATAGGCATCTTTGTATTCGTTGTCGTATGCTCAAAATGTAACGTTAATTATATCAAAAACTGTATGACTTTTAATTCTAAAATTCAATGATTAGTGTCAAATTTTCAATAGTTGTGTCAAAATTTCAAGAATTACTGTCAAAAACTATGAATTCAATGGGTTGCTCAATGGTGATTTAGTTCGAGTACCTATATAAAAAATGACTTTTGTCATACTTTGAATGATACCTATGAACATTTCAATTATTTTGAATTAATTAGCGCATTAGGGTGCTTCTACAGGCATCCTTGTACTAGTTGCCGGGCGCTCAAAATATAACGTTACAAATATCAAAAACTTTATGCCTTTTGATTCTAAAATTCAATGATTACTGTCAAATTGTGTCACAATTTCAATGATTACAGTCAAAAACTAATAATTCAATTGGTTGCTCACTCAATGATGGTTAAGTTCGGGTACCTACATCAAAAATTCAATGACTTTTGACATACTTTGAATATCTGTCAACATTTCAATGATTCTAAATTAATTGGCGAATTAGGGTACTTATACAGGCAACCATGTACTCGTTGTCAATATTTCAATGATTCTGAATTAATTGGCGCATTAGGGTACTTCTACAGGCAACCATGTACTCGTTGTCGTGCGCTCAAAAGATAATGTTACGAATATCAAAAACTTTATGACTTTAAATCTAAAATACAATGAATAGTGTCAAATGTTCAATAGTTGTGTCAAAATTTCAATGATTACTGTCAAAAACTATGAATTCAATTGGTTGCTCAATGATGATTAAGTTCGAGTACCTACATCAAAAATTCAATGATTTTTGACACACTTTGAATTAAACCTATCAACATTTCAAAGATTTTAACAAAAAATTTAATTACTTATGGCATAATTGTATTTCTTTAGTCAAAATTTAAATGATTAATGTCAAACTCTGCGACTTGATAATAATTGTTTTACTCAATACGATTTCTCTCAAAATTTTAAATATGTTGTCAACATTTCAATGAATACACAAAAAAAAAATTCTGACATAAATTTTCATTAGTTATACATAATACTCAAAAATAATTTAAGTCAAATTGCCAAATATAATATTGAAACATTTTTCGTTAAAAATTTGGATTTCAACTACTTTTGTAATTCAGAAAAACTATTAAAAAAATCAAGCAGAATCAATGTAAAACTTAAGGAAGATACGGGAAGCGAAAAAAATAGCTATTTATGTACCATAACTGAAAAGTGGATCTTTATCAAACGAGTTGGAAATTGAGAGCCGAGGCAACGCCGAGACGATCAACCAGACGAGCTCTAAAAAGACACTTCACTGCCGTGGTGCATACATGTTCTTTTGACTACCACTACCAAGTACTTACATTTGCAAGTTTGTTTAGAATACTCAACATGTTTAACTATTTTAGTCAAATTTCCAAAATTAAAATCGAAACGTTATTGGAACGTGACATTGAAATATCAACATATATAAAAATAAAATATAACTAAATCAGACACAAAAATCCTGTTGATAATGAAATTATAATTGCTTGTCTTAAAAAAATGAAGTCTATAGAGAGAGGGTGATTTATAAAAATAAATAAATTTGATATTTTTAAAGCTATCATTAATAAAAAAATAATGCAGAGAATAGTTAATTTTAATTTTGGAGATTAAAGATAGAAATAATTTTCTTTCTCTGAAGTTTTAAAAGACTAATCTTAAATTTAATTTACAAGACTAATATTTTATTTTTAAATAATTAAAACGTGTGTTAATATATTTGATATGATTTTCAATTTTATATATTTGATAGGTTTAATCTCACATTGTATACAACGTAAACATTTTCTTTTAATATTATTAAGGTTAGAGTTTATTATTTTAATTCTACACTCAGATGCAAAGAAACTGGGTCATTGGGTCATTGTTTGCAAAAGAACCATTTTTTTAAGTTTGATGTTGGTATAGTCCTTAGAATAATTGTTTTAGTGTTTTACAATCAAAGAGACCGTGAGGATGAAGAAAGAAGCATACATATTATTTATTTAATGAACATTAATAAGCTAAAACGATAATGTACGTATACACGAAATAAAATGCATTTCTACAAATTAAACTAAACAGAGATTAAGATTAAGTCAAAACCCAGTAGCCACCTTGATCCTCTATGCATAATGCCGAATAAGCAATAGGTAGTGAAGAACGCATACCTTTAAATGTTATTTTCGCTTATTAAATAAACTGATAAGTATCATATGTTGTTTTTTTTTACATCCTGATGGTCTCTTTGATTGTAAAACACTAAAACTTTCATTCTAAGGACTATACCAAAAAAAAAATTTTAAAAACTGAGTTTTTTGCAAACACGACCCAATGACCCGATTTTTTTGCATCTGAATGTACATATTAATATATTTATTTAAGATATTTTGATTGTAAATATATATATATATATATATATATATATATATATATAACGATCTTTATTAAGGCTATCGAACCCGGAAGGGATCAACAAAATCTGATGAAAAAAAAAAGTAAGATGAAAGATATTTGGACACTGTGAGTGCCTTCGTGCGCTCGTTGGCATGCGTTGAACTCATTACTTTAGCATGTGTTACTACAGGAGACGCTCGTTTTGGGTGTGAACATGGATGTCCATGCGCTTTCCATATGATTGTCAAAATTTAGATTTTTTTTCTTTCATTCTTATTCAACGACTATACGTTAATGGTAGATTTTATTAATCTATTTTTTTCATAATCTTAGAAATGAATAAGTAATCCATGTACAGATGAAAGTATACCTATTTTAGGCATTGATATACATAAGAATAACGCAAGTGAAGACGGGGCCGGCGTTACGTCGAGGAAAACAAATCAACCGGCGCAAAGCACTCGACTCCCGGCAAAAGGAAAAACAGGAACCAAGTGCCACTCGTGCCGATTTCCCTCCTCATCGAGAGCGCTCTCCCCGTTTTCCTGCCGCCTCCGCTGTTTTTTGCCTTGCCCCGTCCGGGTCCGCTCCTCACTTCCCGGTTCTTATTTTCTTATTTCCGCAAGTGGGAAGAGCAACAAGGGGGCGGCCTGCCACCCCCCGGCCGGGGAGCAGATAAATCAATCCAGGATAGTTCGGATGCAATCGACATCGCCAGCTCTATTCCGGAACAGACGTCTCCACTTCCAGGACGATAAATATCTCCCGGGGGCGGGAAAAATGGTCTATTTTTTTATCGGGAGGGTGGATTCACACGTGCTCACATCAATCGTTTTCGATTGTCTCTGGGTAAGGGGTGTGGGCCCAAGAACTGATAGCTTATATGGATTACTATACAAACTTATTGTGCAACTGTACAGTACAACACTACAGACAAGTTCACATATCTTATATGAGAACCGCATACTTAATTACTGTTTAAAATATTTTAAATGTTATAATAAAAACAACAACTTTAATTTGCGTTGGACCGCCAAAACTATTATTATTGAATCAAAATCGCGTGTGTCATATCTAAATGTGTTGAGAACTAAGTCAGCAGGAATAAAATATTACCCTGTCGATATATTCCTGCTGAGTTACAATCATTATTATTATTAAAAATCAATACCGTTGCAATTTAGAGTACAAATATCTCTGCTTTCACACTTAATGTACCTGTAGCTTAAATTTAGAGTTGCATTAATATGAATAGAAAACAAAAACTTATTGGTGATTGGATAACGTAAAGATTTGTTATCGTCAAACAATTAGTATAGCGAGATCCATCAAACGAACCGGTTGACAATGCTTGGCGGCCCGCTTTCGTAATTCGGCTAATTAAAAGGAGAGGAACACCGCCGTTAACGAGGGCCGTTAATTCGCCGCGGCGATTTTCGATTTTACGATATAATAAATATTGCCATTTGATAACCTACACTGGTGGTCCATGTAATTTATGCGGTGTATCGGTTTTATTATGTTCCAACATTTTAAACGGCTCGCTCGATTAATTGGCCGTGTCTTAAAGTTAATTACCGTCGGAAGAAAAGGGGGACACATCGGCGACATGTTCGCCTCTAACAGTCGACTTACCGACTTGATGAATGAAATTTGCAGGAGCAAATATTCGTGGAAGTTTTACTGAAAATTATAATCAAAATTATTGTTATTGATTATTATGGAAAAGATAGAGGGAAATACCAAGATAAACAATATCATAATAAAGGGTGTAGAACTGGGAAACCTTGGAAACCCAGAAAAGGAAACACACAAGTTTCTGAAGGAAAAAGTAGTGGTAGAAGTGTTGGTAAAAAGAACAATCCAAATAAGGAAAAATAAGAATATTGCAAGAGAATTAGAAATATTCCAGGACAAGAAGGCAATAATTACTAACAAGAAAACGTTAAGAGAAGTAAAGAATGCAGGAGGTAACATATATATATTGATGAAGACTACGCAAGAGAACAACGAAGGATCCAAAATGTAATCAGAGAGGAAGCCAAAGATGAAAGACACAAGGGAAATAAGGCTATCAGAAGATGTGGGTTAATGAACAGATGTGGATATGGAACGAGAAGAAAAACCAACTGAAACCAAAAAAACTGGACAAATGTGGTACGGAAAGTAAGAAACGGACACAGAAGAAGACAACAGCATTGAAACCGGAAAAAATACGACATCGGAAAATTGGAACGTGGAACATAAGACGCATCAAAAAAACTGGATAAATGTGATACGGAAAGTAAGAAACGGACACAGAAGAAGGCAACAGCATTGAAACAGGAAAAAAGACTGCATTAGAAAATAGGAACTTGGGACGCATATTTGGAAAAGAAAAATAAACTAGAGAAATAATTTAAACAAGCCGGCATTGATATACTGGTAATAACAGAAACGAATAAGAAGGGAGTTGGGAAAATAAGAACAAGAAGCAAACACAGCCTGCTATACAGCGGAGCAGACGAGAAACAAAGACGAGCAGAAGGTGTAGGGCGCATAATAAATAAAAATATCGAGCATGAAATTGAGACATGGAAAGGTATATCGTCGCGAATACTGGCTGTCACACTTAAAAATTAAGAAACGATTAAGACAATAATTGTAACTTACGGAAGAAATGAGGATGACAGCAGACAACAAAGCCATAATTTGGACACACAGAGTAAGAAATGAGGAAATCCGGAAATAATTGGAAATTGAAATTATACAGGAGTACATAGAAAAGAGGCAGATTAGTTGGTGGGGTCATTTAATAAGAATGGAAAAGGCTCAAGTAAAATAAACGTGGAAAGCGAAAACGATAGATAAGATGAAAAGACGAAGACCCAGAATAGGATGGAATGAAACGGTTATAAAAATACTAGAAAAGAAGAGAATGTCAAAAGGAGAAGCAAGAAAACTAGCAAGAGATAGAGATGAATAGAAAAAATTTGTAAATAAAAAGTAAAAAGAAATAGTAAAAAGTAGAATAGGACAAATGTGATGTAAATAAAATTACACTGTACACAAAACGCCAACACTGCAAGGTAAAATAGCGATTGATTAAATAAATGAGGGCCTCAATGCAATAAGTGGACAAGTCACGTTATGCAAATGTTTGAGGAGAGAGGAAAAACGTTTTACTGGCGTATATGTTTGGAAATATTAATTTTTCTGCTTCCATTATGTTCATTTGTTGTCCCAAGGTTTTGTAGTCGTGTTATATATTTGTTTATAATATATTGTAATAACAAATATATGGATTATATTTTGGACATGTCCACTTTTTACAAAGTATTGAGGAAATATTAAGGGATGTTGATAATAAAAGACCCATTATTTTGAATATGTTTATTTCTAATAGACTAATACAATTTCTAGTATACTCATAAGTATTGTTTCTTCAACTGAACTAAATTTAACATATGAATACAGAAGCTACTATCAGATTCATACTCAGAACATGACCTGTTCTTATTTTCGTCTTCAAAATTTTTGTGGTAATCCGCGATCTTGTCGTAATACCACATAGCAACAGCTGGTACATAATTTTTTGCAAGGCTCATTACGTGTTCATACTTTTTTTCTTTAAGTAGCCGAGGACCTGTACAGAACCTGCTCAGCACTTAGGCATAGAAATAGGTGCAGCTATCTTTTATTTCAATGAATTTTTTTTAAATATTGTCATAGAAACTGATTCGCTGCATGAAAATGTTGACATATCATTCTGATGGTATTTAAAAATTCTGTACTTGGATATTGTGAATTTATTTTGTTTGGACTTTTCAAAAATAAAGAAGAGTAATGTTCTTTAAAATTTAGAAACATATCTTGATCTACTTTAATAACTTCATTTTTTTCCCCCGAAATTGCGACTATTTGGATATACTCCTCCGGCAAATCAATTTTGTCCTGTATCCTCTTCAAACGTGCAATCGTTCTAAAACTGCAATCTCATGGTAAGTAGCTATGACCAGGTTCAGGAAAACGATGGTAGCTGGAACAAAATTTTTGTGTTAACACAAGACTATAAAGAAACTCAACCATAACATAATTTTTGTTCTGGAATTCGCAGTTATCGGAATACATATAAATATCTGTTGCTTCGGGCTTGATTATTTTGCAAAAAAAAATACCAAAGAATGCTTACAACAACATTTTGACCCTTTGCACCTTGTGTTTCATCAAAAACGAAAAAAAATACTTTTGCCTGTACTTCTCACGTGGATGCAAAAGTTATATAGCCATAACTGTCTTTTATAAAAAAACTTCACCACTAGTGCAAACTTTTAAGGGAAAACTCTGTTGGAAATCAAACGTATTCACTTCAACATGATTTTGAGACTAAGCCAACAGAGTTTTCTCTTGTAGATCCTAATAAGATGTCTCCGCTTTGGCCATGTGTATTTTTTTTCATAGACAGGTTGTTTTTTTTCTTCTTCAGTGCTTGTACTTTCTATCTTCTTCGACAATTTATCACATTTCTGGCACGTATCGGATTTCGGCTTACCGAAAGACATATTAAAGTTTTCTACAAAGTATTTTCTAAACATTTTCTATTTAACTTCGGGTTCATTTTTTTTATTTTCTCTCAATAATATATATTGTTCTGGCTCGTGCTTTTTTAAATATAGTTCATGAATTTTACTCGTATTTAATTGTGGTGACAAGTAATATCTTGCAATGTTATCTTTCCTACTGTAGTGTGATTTATATCGTGGGAAAGATAAAATGTGCTGTCTTATTTTAGATTGAGTCTCCGTAGAGATTTTGTTTGGTCTATTAGTATGCTTGCCGCGTTTGTCTACAGGAGGTGTGACATTTATTTGTAGGTGGTGCACAATCCTGTTTAATCGACCCTTTGATACTCCATGGACTGCCATCATTGCCTTTTTGCATAGTTTATGGATGTTTTGCTATCCCAAATCTGAATACACAAACAAAAATCGTAAGTCCCTACTTTGAATAAAATAGAAACTGTCTTATCTGGTAAGTGCATGATACATGTTTAGTTTTACAGTTTTCAGCCAAACGAGGTCTTCTTCGATTTATATTAGATACGCTTAGTGCCCCAGATAAATAGGAATCTTGCAAATCTTTTGTCTTTAGGGCATAAAACGACTCAAAAATCTTGCTTCAGGAGTTACACGGTCGAAATACTTTAATTTGCATTTGTACATATCTCCCATAGCTTGCTCAGGTATAATATTACCATTAACGTCTGTGTACTTATCACCAGCTACCATTTTCGCTTTTTATTGATTTCCTTTCCATAATTTTTCGTTTCTAAGTCTATTTTTCCCGCGTTGAATTTCTAGGTTAGGAATTTCATCACTTTCCTGATTATCTTCATGCTCTTCGCGATTACCTTCATTTTCTGATGGTATAAAACTCATTTCGATACTTCGATAACTCACGAGAAAAAAGTGTGTATTCTACTCACAATGTAACGCTATACAGAGCGGTACTGAGCAATAAGTGGACATGTCCGGCATGCCCAGTTATTGCAGTATATTAGACCAGGGGTCTCCAAACTTTTTAGCCCGAGGGCCACACTGACTCCTCCACTAAGTCCCAAGGGCCAAGCCTTAGGTAGCTCATCATATCAACTTACTGTAGTTTTGAATTACCAGCAAATTTTCGTTCAGGAAGCCTACGGTTAGCTTTCGTGTGGCTCTTGAAATTGCAAAACGTGAAAAACCATTCACCGATGGAGAAATATCAAAGAATGCATAATTGCAGCAGCCGAAGAAATGTGCCCTGAAAAGGTAAATTTATTAAAAACTGTCAGTATGTCAGCAAACACTGTGGCTCGAAGGGTAGAAAACATCGCTGAAAATATATCCTCTCAACTGTTCGACAAAAATGGACATGTTGAGTGGTTTTCTTTGGCCTTGGATGAGTCAACGAATGTGTCAGATACTGCTCAGGTGTTGATTTATATTCGAGGAGTAGATAAAAGCTATGAAGTGCATGAAGAACTTCTTGATATGTATAGTATTCATGGCACAACTACTGGTACAGATATTTTTAAAGGAGTTGAAATGGCCATTAATCAAAATAACCTTCGATGGAAAAACTTGAAATGTATTACAACTGATGGAGGCAAAAACACGAGTGGGAAAGATAAAGGAGTGGTCGCTCTTGTGTCAAAGGCTGTAGAAAATGACGGTGGTTGAAAACCATTAGTCTTACATTGTATCATTCATCAACAGTATTTGTGCGGAAAATGCTTGGATATGCCTGAAGTTCTGAAACCAGTCATATCAACTGTTAATTTTATCAGATCTTTTGGGCTGAATCACCGACAATTCCGACAATTTATTGAAGAGATTGGAAAAAATGACTTACCTTATCATATTGCCGTACGTTGGCTTAGTTGTGGGAAAGTCCTTCAGCGCTTTTTTGAACTTCGCGCAGTGATCGAAATTTTTTTGAATTAAAAGCATCGCCCTCTTACTGAATTACAAAACAACGCATGGCTGTGGAAGTTAGCATTCTATGTTGATTTGACAAAACATGTGAACGAACTGAATTTGAGATTGCAAGGAGAAAACCAGCATCTTCCTGATTTATACACTAATATCAAATCATTCCGGAAGAAATTGATACTGTTTCAATCACAACTACGAAGTAAATGTTTTTCACATTTTAAAACATGTGAAATATTCAGCCACACCACTGAGACTGAGTTTCCTATCGATTTTGCAATCGAAACTTTGAAATGCTTTGAAAATAAATGTTGATACCCGTTTCTCGGACTTTGATGCCATTGCGAATCAAATTTAGATTTTTCAGAATCTTTTTGATACTGACATTGAAACCCTAGCCCCGGAACTTCAAATGGAAATGATTGATCTACAGTAATATAATTAAGAACAAATATCAAAATTCATCTTTGTTGGAATTTTATAAGAGTCCACTGACACAATTTGATAATTTGCATAAATTTGCTCGTGGGCTGTTTTCTGTTTTTGGTACTACTTATTTGTGTGAGAAGACCTTCTCCAAAACGAAGTACACAAAAAATGTTTACAGATCTAAATTAACTGATGAGCATCTTAAATCTCATTTAATAATTGGCACAAGTAAAATTAGTCCACAACTACAAACTATTGTCAGTGGAAAATATCAATTACATAAATCTCATTAGTATTTCATATGTCATTATGCTTGTTATAAGTTATGTTTTTATTTAAAATGTATAAAATGTTATTTGGATTCATTTACATAATTTGTTAGTTATTATATACTGAAGTTGAATTTTCTGCATATTATACATGTCTTTACTCATTACAATTCTGTGTTTCATTATCCAACTTATCACAAAAACAATAACAATAAGCCTACAACAATGTTATGAGTAGTTAGCCCATAACCATATCAACCTCTTAAATACCTCTTAAATACATACATGGTGGAGGCGCCAAATAAATTCAGTTCTTCAGTGAAACTTTTTTTTTTTCAAATATTTTGCTGTGCTGTGGAACCTCTTATTATACAGTGTACTTAATATTTGGTGATCATTGAAAATATGTGATTGTTGGCTTGCGTCAACTGTATAACGAATTGTCGCCTAATGAAATTAATAACGTGACAGTAAGTTTCTGTATCGGAGTGTACGTCATTGTGTGATTTACGGCCGTCCGCGGTCCAGGAAGCCGTGTTTACGGTCCGCCACTGTGATACCTGTCAATAGCAATATCAATTTAGATTATAGGTTATGCCTGATAGATATCAATGCATGCATCATGTGTTATTGCCCAATTACATCTGCAATTGCACCGAATTGATTTATATCTCTGTGTGCATAACTATGGCGATATGAGCTCCTCTAATAGTTATTGATGTCTGCCAAAGTACATAGCGACGCATAAATACGTCTGGCGACGGACGCCCCGACGCACCGTAAATCAAGCAGGCTGGGGGCGGCTTGTAGGCTTGCCCAGCGAGCGCCACCTGGCGGACAGTCCGCGCGCACACCGCCGCTTTTCCGCATACGGAAGTCGCTGTTCCGCCTCATTCGCCACGTGCGTGTCCGTCCGCCTCTCGGCGCTAAGTGCTTTCTGATACTATTTTTCGCCCGGAATAGGAGAGCCTCGCGCAAGGAAGACCTGTATAATGCATAAAGTGTACGAAGAGGCCTCCCGTAAGAATATATATGTGTATTTATTCCGGCGGCCGACGTTTCCGGATTCGAGAGCATTTAGTCGGTTTCCGGTCGGAAATACCTCTGGAGCTGCGGTCTTGCAGATCCGATTCCGACCTGGGGAAATTTACCGTTCCGCAAATTTCGCCGAAACGAAATTAACGCCCGCCGGCCGCCGCCGGAAGCGGCAGCGGGCCGCCCCCGGTGCTCTCTAAAGCCTCCCTACGCGGTGGGCACTTGGTGGTCGAAAAACTGGGATGAAATGGTAGGCCCACTGTGTGCAATTTTAATTCGGTACTCATGAGAACCTGCGAATTACGAGCATAACGTACTAAGTTTACACCACAAATACAAACAAAAAATAATATATCATTACCATAGGCTGGTTAGATCAAAATTAAGCGTAGACATTAATTATGGCACGATACGAAATATAAAGGCCAGAAATGGAAAACTCGATATGAATAAACTGCAACAACACAAAAGTTTATATATAGAAAAAATAAGAGCTTCTCTAGCAGAAAAAATAAATCAGGAGGAGAAGGATATAAACCGAATAAAAAACGAAATCACAAAAAGACTAGTTACCATAGCAAAATAAGTAGCAAAAACAGAGGGCAAAAAAGATAATTACATTAACGAACCAACAAGAAAACTAATCGAACATAGAAGAATACTGAATGAACAGGGGATGAGACAATCAATAGAATACACAGAGCTGAATAGAACCATTAAGATAATGATATAAGAAGAAATAATGCGAATACAAGAAGACAGAGTACAATCCATCATCGAAAATAACAAAAACATGAAATGTCTAAGACCCAGACCGGGCAAATCAGAAATAAATAAACTCAAAAATGAAAAGGGCAACGAAGCAAATACTAAAACAGAAATTATCAGAATAATTGAAAATTACTACTCGGACTTGTACCAATCAAAGAAACACCCACAAGAAGACGTAAGAAATCGACTTACATCAAAGATAGTGAACATAAATTCGGAACTTCAAACCAAAATGTCCAAATCAGAAATAAGAGCGTCACTGAAACAATTAAAGAACAATAAGGCAGCGGGCAAGGGCGGAGTAACTGACGTAATGGTAAATCTTGGAGGAAAACCTGTTATTGATTCCTTCTGCACCTTCTCCTAAATCAAATTTTAACAGAAAAGAAAATTCCAGATAATTGGAACGAAGCTATTACATTACTTCTATTCAAAAAAGGAGAGAAGAGAGAATTACAGAACTAGCGTCCCTTAACCCTCCTAAGTATCATGTATAAGCTCCTAACCAAAATACTAACAAACCGACTTACCAGAAAATTCGATGATTACCAACCCAGAGAACAAGCAGGCTTCAGGAAGAGATTCAGCACACAAGACCATCTGCTGACAATGAAGATCTTAATAGAGAGTGTAAACGAATACAAAATACCATTATTCGTAGCATATGTAGATTTCGAAAAAGTTTTCGATTGCGTAGAACATTGGGCAATAAAGAACTCCCTAATAAATAACCGGATCGATTATAGATACACTAGACTACTGTCAAACATCTATCAATATGCTATAACATCAGTACAAATATATGAAGGAACTAAACCAATAACGACTGCAAGAGGCGTAAGACAAGAAGACACTATAGCACCAAAATGATTTAGTCAAGCACTGGAGGATGTTTTTAAAAATCTGGAATGGGATGAATGTTGCATTAAAATATGTGGACAACGACTAAATCACTTAAGGTACGCCGACGACAAAGCATTATTTGCAAACAATAAAGCAGAGCTACAGAAGATGTTAAGAGAGATAGACTAGGTACTAACTTACTTTAGACTTAGTACTTAGATACTAACTTATACAGAGGAAGATGCTATAGTACAAATATCAAACAAATCAATCGAATAAGTCACCGAATATATAACTACCTGGGACAACTAATAAAACTCAACAAAGATAATCAAACCAGCGAAATAAAAAGAAGGGTTAGGCTTGCATGGGTAGCTATCGGACAGCTGAGTTTTATCCTAAAAAACAAGAAGTACCCACAGTACCTAAAAACAAGAATTTTTAATCAGTGCATACTTCCTGTCTTTACATACGGGACACAAGTATGGACATTCACAAAGGCCAATATGGAGAAAACTGCTGCAGCTCAGAGAGCTATGGAAAGACAGATGCTCTATATACGACTATCTGATAGGGAAAGAAACGTATGTATTCGAGAAAAAAACGAAAGTTAAAGGTGTAAGAGAGGAAGCTGCAAAGCTAAAATGGAAATGTGCTGGTCACAACATCAGACAACTCGATGAAAGATGGAACAAACTTATTGTACACTGGAGACAATTGGAAAATACGGGAGGACGAGGAAGGCCACAAATGCGTTGGGCAGAAGACATTAAGAAACATGCAGGAAAGAAATGGACTGAAATAGCAAGTAGTAGTGAGGAATGGAAGCAACTTGGGGAGGCCTATGTTCAAAGATGGACGACAGAAGGCTGAGAAGAAGAAAAAGAATTATTAAATATACCTGCAAAGCGAGAATATGCGCTGACAAATAGAAATGCAAATTGCGCAACTGTAAGAAAAGCCCTGCTCACTCCGTCTCTTGACGTATAAATTTACGCGGCGCAAGAGGTATATGTACGCCTCTTGGAGCGAGGGTGTGCGTCGATAAAACAGAAATGTAAATGGCGCAACTGTGGGTAAAACCCTACTCACTGGTATAACAGATGGAAGATCGGATTCTAGTTTTGGCGCAAACATTGGAAAACCCTGGTTTACTTATTATACACTGGAGACCATTTGAAAATATGAGAGGCTGAGGAAGGCCACAAATGCGTTGGGCAGACGACATTAAGAAACCTGCAGGAAAGAAATGGACTGAAATAGCAAGTAGTAGAGAGGAATGAAAGCAACTTTTAGAGGCCTATGTCCAAGGATGGACGACAGAAGGCTGAAAAGAAGTACAATAATTATTAAGTATACCTGCAAAGGGAGACGCCCTGGACGTATATATACGCGGCACAAGACGTATAATTATCGCTTGGAACGAGAATATGCGTCGACAAATAGAAATGCAAAGGGGGAAACTGTAAGAAAAACCCTGCTCACTCTGTCTCTTGACGTATAAATACACGCGGCGCAAGACGTATAAGTACGCCTCTTGAAGCGAGAATGTGCGTCGATAAAACCGAAATGTAAATGGCGCAACTGTAGGAAAAACCCTACTCACTGGTATAAGAGACGGAAGATCACATTCTAGTTTTGACACAAACATAGGAAAACCCTGGTTTCGAGGAACGCATGATAAAAAGAGGTACTCATATTAAGGCTTCTAGGAGCATATCTCTATATGATCTACTATCTGTAGTCTTACAGATAGTAGATCTTAGAAGTTTGAACGGAGCTCCATAGAGCTACTGTACCTATTTGGAGGAGCAAGGTGTGGATGTCGATTTGGATGCACATGTAGGTGAAGAAATCCCCATGGAGCTAATGAATCCATCTCTATAAACCCGATAGTTTGGTTTATGGCTGAAAAAAAACAGAAATATAAATGGCGCAGCTGTAAGAAAAACCCTGCTCACTCCTATCCTGCAACTATTATCACGTTTTGTGGTATAAGAGATGGAAGATCGCCTTTTAGTTTAGGCGCAAACATAGGAAAACTCTGGTTTCGAGGAACGCATGATCAAAAGAGGTACTCGTATTAAGGCGTCTAGAAGCATATCTCTATATGATCCACTATATTTTGTCTTGATCTTGCTTTAAAGTTGTATGGACGAAGCTCCATGGAGCTCCTCTGCACCTATTCAGAGGAGCAAAATGTGGATGTCGATCTGCATGCACATGTAGATGAAGAAATCCCCATGGAGCAAATTAATCCTTCTCTATAAACCCGATAGTTTGGTTTATGGGGAATACATTATTGAATGAATTATTGGAGAATGTGCGCAGACTAAACAGAAATTTAAATGGCGCAACTGTAAGAAAAACCCTGCTCACTCCTGTCCTGACACTATTAACACGTTTTGTGGTGTAAGAGATGGAAGATGGCCTTCTAGTTTTGGCGTAAACGTAGGAAAACTCTGGTTTCGAGGAACGCACGATCAAAGAGGTACTCATATTAAGGCGTCTAGGAGCGTATCTCCAAATGAGCAACTATGTTTAGTCTTGATTTTGCTTTAAAGTTGTTTAGACGAAGCTCCATAGAGCTACTGTACCTATTCGGAGGTGCAATGTGTTGTTGTCGATCTGGATGCACATGTAGATGAAGAAATCCCCACGGTGCAAATGAATCTTTCTCCATAAACGCGTTGCGAAAAAGATTTCATAATCAGGGTGGGGGATGCCAATTTAATAGTCAGAAACCAACGCAAGTCAATATAATTTCAACCCCTCAAGTATATAAATGTGAGTTTTATGTCTTGATTTTTTATGTACCTAACAAATCGGATAACCCATCATCAAATTCCATAACAAGGTGAAATCGGGCGTGACCACAGCCGCCCCCGCAGTCAAATCGACCTCTGGGGGTTATCCCCATCGCGGCAGATCAACGGCGCCAATAAAATCGCCCCGGAAGCGGCGACTCGCCTTCCGCATCCGGTTTTATGCGCTTATAAAAATCGCGAGGCCCTCCCTCGCCCTTTTTTGCATTTTCCGGGTGACCGAGGGTTATCGGGCGGCCCGAAGGAGCAGGAGGGCCCCCTTACGTATTGATATCTGACCATTTATCTCGTCGTGTTTGCGGGGCTATTTATTTGTAAATCGGCGGTCCCCCGGGGGCGGCGCGGAAAAATCGCGTGGGGGACGTCTCGAGTGGAAAACAGTGTCCGGAGGCCGGAACCGAGATAACCCTATTTATTGACTTGGATAATGTATTTGTGTACACACGAGGAGCGCGAGAGACCGAGCGGTCGCTCGCCGGGGGTACATAAATTATGCCCGAGGAATCGACGATGCCGGAATTTCGCTCGGCCCTTCCGTCGGCGCCCCCTTTACCACTTGCACGACGTCCTCGATTTGATTGTCTAGAACGGATTACGTCTGGTTATTTTATGTTTCCTGAATATCAATTGGCGTGTCCATTGAGGTCTTCGGAGCGATTGCCGGTCGTTTGGTGGGCGATTTATTTGCCCCCCGTACTTTTTCCGCATCACCGCACTGCGACTGATAGACATTTGGAGGCTCTGAATCAGAGCCAGGCACAGAGATGTTTTTACCTGAGGCAGGAGAATATTGGGGCTTAAAGTTGTTTTTGCATGATATTACTAAACCACATATTTTGTTAATTTGCAGTCTATAAAGTATTTCAATAATTTATATAAAAAAATTGTACGTCCTTAATCTTGATAAATTTCTATATTTCACATGAGCATTAACACGACCGGTTTCGATCCCCATATGGGTTCATCCTCATGTGCTAAACTACAAAATACAATAAACAGTTGAAAGAGCATTACAAGTTTACAACTAAGATGACTTAAACTACTTGTTTGTGCGATTACAAAACGAGTAAAAAGTTAGGTTAAAATTTAAATTTGGTAAGTATAATTTGTAAAAGGAGAAATGGGAAATATATTGTAGTGTATTATAGGACTCTGGACTGTATCTCTCTTACTTGTCGACTTTATATAAGCAAGAAGAGCATTTTGCAGAATTGCGTGTTGTTTTATTATTCAGTAAAGTTTTTTTTAAATGTCGTGAGTAGTGGGGCTAGGAGAGTTCTGGAACAATTTCTTCATAAGAAATACATGGGCCGATTTTTCGCGACTTACTTCCAGTTGAGCGAGCCGTTGTGTGTATGTTGGGCTGCCTAACATCTGCGCAGCCTTGTCTCTTTACATCAGCCTGTTAAAAAGAGAAAATAGGCTGATATAAACAGGTCTCTTTTTAAACAGCCTGTTTTCTCTTTTTAAACAGGCTGATATAAACAGACAAGGTCGCGCATAAGTTTGGCAGCCCAACATACATGCAACGGCTCGCTCGACTGGAAGTAAGTAGCGAAAAATCAGCCCATGTATTTCTTATGGGAAAATTGTTCCAGAACTCTCTTAGCCCCACTACTGTTGTGAGGTGTGATCTGTGGAAAGTGTTGTACATTAGTGCATTGGTATCATATTGAAGTTGTTAGGTATGAAGTGAGTAGTATATGTATTTGAATTGAATTAGTAATTCTTGAGGAACTTGAATAGTGGCCTTTTATTGTTGTCGGATTACTCGTTGAGATTTAATGTATTTATTTTATTTTAAATTTTGGCTATTTCTAAGCTTTCAAGAAGTCAAATTTTAATTCTTTTTTTTTTCTATGTAAAAGTTTAATGTTACTTACTTCGTTGCACGTGTGGTTATTAAACCATAAATGGCCTCCAAAATTAGATGCGGTGATATTTTTAGGTACTCATTGAATCTAACTTTGATGGATCGTCCCGTTTCACCAATGTACATGCATACTCACATAAATCTAGTACAAGAAATTAGATTACAATAGCAATTTTATATAGCATGTCAAATTGTTTGTACTAGATTTGTGTGAGCATGACTGTACGCAGCTAGGTATTTTAGAGCATAAACTCTAGCTTTTTCTACAAAATGTGCAGTTTGCTTGTTGTTTATGAGCATTATTTCAATGGTGTATTCGGTTTTGTGTGCTGTTGAAATATTGTGTTTGTGAAGTAGGCTGGTGAGTCAAGTTTGTATAATGCCTTGAAATGTGAAGGAACGATAGGTTTTGGGAATTGTTGTATTGTGGTATATGATTGTTAATGTAAGGTGATAAATCTTATTATTTCCAATTCTTGTTCTTTTCCTTGCAATGATTTTGTTGATTGTTTTAAATTTGTATCCATTTGTGCATGCAAGTTGTCTGATAGCAGCCAATTCTTGTCTTCTTTGTAGTAAGTAGAAGGTCATAAACGCGATGTATCAAAGAGTGGAAGGTAGGTTGTTATTGACTACGATGATGGTGGGAAGAATCTGGGATTATGGCATCTGTTTTCGTGGGTTTTCAGAATATACTCTACTAAAGTTGGTTTCGATGATTTGTTATGGTTACGTCTAAGAAGTTTAATTGTTTATCTGTTTGTGTTTCAAGTCTAAAGTTAATATTGGTATGTGTTCTGTTAAGTGTTTCGTGAAAAAGATCCAGTTGCTCCTGGTTATCACTCCAAATACAGAAAATATCATCTACATATCTTTTCAAAATTTTGACCTGTTTTGTAAGACTATTATTTTTATTGTCAAGTAGCTGTCTTTCAAAGTTTTCCATAAAAAAGTCTGCGAGGAGGCTAGATAGTGGGGAATCCATAGGGAGTTCGTCAGAAGAGATGTAAATGTTGTCTTTAGAGGAACAAAAGTTTTGCTCTGTACACGTTTTTGTCATGTCTGTGATGGATGTCGAAAGCTTATCGTTTTTGATAGTATTTGTTTTCAAAGGGTAGTTTCGGAGTAAAGTAAGAGATTCCTTAACAGGAATATTAGAATACATCTTTTCTATATCGAAAGAGATCAGGATGTCTTAAGGGTTGACGTCTACATGTTTGAGGCTTTCTACTAGTTCTTTGGTGTTTTTAATGGTATTTTTGTACATTGGTATATTTTGTATATTTGCTATTACTATACTTAAGTTGTACTTAAGAAGTTTAATTGTTTATCTGTTTTTGTTTCAAGTCTAAAGTTAATGTTGGTGTGTGTTCTGTTAAGTGTTTTGTGAAAAAAAAAAACAGTTGCTCCTGGTTATCACTCCAAATACAGAAAATATCATCTACATATCTTTACCGAATTTGACGTGTTTTGTGAGACTATTATTTTTATTGTCAAGTAGCTGTCTTTCAAAGTTGTCCATAAAAAAAGTCTGCGAGGAAGCTGGATAGTGGGGAACCCATAGGAAGTCCGTCAGAGAGATGTAAATTTTGTCTTTAGAAGAACAAAACTTTTGCTCTGTACAAGTTTTTGTCAAGTCTGTGATGGACGTCGAAAGCTTATTGTTTTTTGCTAGTATTTGTTTACAAAAGGTAGTTTCGAAGTAAAGTAAGAGCTTCCTTAACAGGAGTATTAGAATACATATTTTCTATATCGAAAGAGATAAGGATGTCTTAAGGGTTGACGTCTACATGTTTGAGGCTTTCTACTAGTTTGTTTTGTATTTTTAATGATATATTCGTGTCGGTAGTTAATTATGTGTTTGAAGATTAAGTTGATATATTTAACCAATTGATTCACAGGATTATCATATGTTGTACAATTGTATTGGATACAAATTAAAAACAATCAACAAAATCATTGCAAGGAAAAGAACAAGAATTGAAAATAATGTGATTTATCACCCTACATTAACAATAACGATACAACATTTCCCTAAATTTATCGTTCCTTCGCATTTCAAGACATTATAAGTTGATATGTTTAGCCAATTGATTCACAGGATTATCATATTCTATAATGATCGGTCCAATCGGGTGTAGGTTTTTATGCAGTTTGATTACGCCATACATTTTCGGTGTTTGGGGATTCATTGGCGTTATGTTTCTGGTATTTATGTTAAAATTAGTTAGGGTATCTTTACAGCGAGAGAGGCAGTTCTAGGTTCTGTTTAAAAATATTTTTGAGGTTTTTTTTTTGTTGCGAGATTTTATAATTATTTGAAGTAAGGAAATTAAGGATTTTTTCATTATAAGAGTGTTCATTAAGAAAGACTATTCATTGGCATTATGTTTCTGGTATTTATGTTAAAATTAGTTATGGTGTCTCTACAGCGAGATAGGCAGTTTTTGGTTCTGTTTAAAAATATTTTTGAGGGTTCTTTTTGTTGTGAGACTTTATAATTATTGGAAGTAAGGAAATCAAGGATTTTTTCGTCATAAGAGAGTTCATTAAGAAAGACTATTCTTTGGCATTATGTTTCTGGTATTTATGTTAAAATTAGTTAGGGTGTCTTTACAGCGAGACAGGCAGTTCCTGGTTCTGTTTAAAAATATTTTTGAGGGTTTTTTTTTGTTGTGAGACTTTATAATTACTGGAAGTAAGGAAATCAAGGATTTTTTCGTCATAAGAGTGTTCATTAAGAAAGACTATACCACTCCCACCCTTATCTGCTTTAGCCACGGTAATTTTGTTAATTTTTATCTTATTTATTAAGGCGTTAATTGTTTTGTTATGAGAGGAAGAGGCGTTATATGTTATTGTATTAGTTAGTCCTTTAGTTATGTTTTCTTCGTTCATCAGGAAGTTAATGCATTCCTTTGGTACATTGTTATATTGGGGGTGTCCATGGATGGCTCCTTCTTGTTCGATGGCCAATATTCCTAGGTTTGAATTTTGTTTAGTGGGGGCAAATTTTTCTCCTTTGTTAAGTAATGTTGTTTCCACCTTGTTGAAGGTTATATTTGAAAAATTGGTGAACCTCTGGTAAAATTTAGTATTATGGATGGCTCCTTCTAGTTTGATGGCCAATATTCCTAGGTTTGAATTTTGTTCAGTGGAAGCAAATTTTCGTCCTTTGTTAAGTAATGTTGTTTCCTCCTTGTTCCAAGTTATATTTGAAAAATTGGTGAACCTGTGGTAAAATTTAGTGTGACGGATGGCTCCTTCTAGTTCGATGGCCAATATTCCTAGGTTTGAATTTTGTTTAGTGGGGGCAAATTTTTGTCCTTTGTTAAGTAATGTTGTTTCCACCTTGTTGATGGTTATATTTGAAAGATTGGTGAACCTGTGGTAAAATTTAGTTTGATGGATGGCTCCTTCTGGTTCGATGGCCAATATTCCTAGGTTTGAATTTTTTTAGTAGGGGCAAATATTTGTCCTTTTTTAAGTAATGTTGTTTCCTTCTTGTTGAAGGTTATATTTGAAAAATTGGTGAACCTGTGGTAAAATTTAGTGTGATGGATGGCTCCTTCAAGTTCGATGGCCAATATTCCTAGCTTTGAATTTTGTTTAGTAGGGGCAATTTTTTATCTGTTGTTAAGTAATGTTGCTTCCTTCTTGTTGCAGGTTATATTTGAAAAATTGGTGAACCTGTGGTAAAATTTAGTGTGATGGATGGCTCCTTCAAGTTCGATGGCCAATATTCCTAGCTTTGAATTTTGTTTAGTAGGGGCAATTTTTTATCTGTTGTTAAGTAATGTTGCTTCCTTCTTGTTGCAGGTTATATTTGAAAAATTGGTGAACCTGTGGTAAAATTTAGTGTGATGGATGGCTCCTTCTGGTTCGATGGCCAATATTCCTAGGTTTGAATTTTGTTTAGTGGGGGCAAATTTTTGTCCGTTATTAAGTAATGTTGTTTCCTCCTTGTTGTAGATTATATTTGAAAAGTTGGTGGACCTGTGGTAAAATTTAGTATGGTAGAGTACTGGGTGAGCTGTTTGGTTTGCTTTTTCTAGTATTTCCTTAGTAACTTAATTTCATTATTTTTCCTCCTGTTTTCCTCTATCAATAAGTAGTTAACGTTATTTTGAGCTCCGTCCATAATGCATGTAGTGTAGCTGCAGCTGAGTATTATGTGTATGGTTTTCAGGTATATTGTAGTTGTATTTAGATTTGAGTAGTGTTTATGTGACTAGTGTTTCATAATATGTTTTATCTACGACTAATATATAATGTAAGTATTATACTTGAGGTTTTTGCAGTATAATGCTAGTCATTAATTGCTCAGGGAATGATGTCAAAATCACAAAATGTCTCAAATTAAATAATACCATGGAAACAATATACACAAACTTAAAAGTGTCACTGTGAAACGCGTAGTGTTTGTGTATTTGTATTTAAATGGATGAAAATTAAGTTTTTTACTTGTACACCTCCAGAAATTGTACAACTAGCTACAGCAACAACATCTACCTTGATACCGGAAACATCGAATTCCATTTACAATAAAAGGTACGCAACCTTCAACAATCAACAAATGGCGTTTTCGAAAGAACGCAAAATCATTTTCTGAAAATGTTCTACTAGCCTATTTAGTCGAAGATAAAGTAGAGTATACTACTAGCAATAATGGCTATTATTATTGACTCGTGGTATAATCTACTATTTTATAGATCCAGGTCATATTATCGTTGCGGAAGTCTTTGGGGGGTTAAACTTTGTAAAGTTGTATGTTAATTTTTCGTGTATACAGGTTCTAATGAATTTGATATGCTGTAGTGTAAATGCTCTCCTCAAGATTATTTTCGTATATAGTTTAATGAGATATGGTGTACTGGCCAATTTTAATTCTGTAATTTTTCTCATATTTAGATTAATTATTTCAATAATTTAATTATTAAAATAATTAACCTTAATATGAGAAATATTACAAAACTGTAAATTATTACTAAATTTTTCAGACAAATTCAATACACACTTTTCTGGCAATATTAGTTAGAGCCTTAACTCTGGGCGTTTTGATATCGATGTTGATATGCATTGTGTTGTATGTATTTGTAAGGACGCGAGTGTTGTGTCGTAAATTATTGATGGCCAAAGGTATATTAGCAAGCCATTAAAACTATATTAACCATAACCGTTCATCTTTACGACTCCATATAAATATAAGTCGGCCCCTCTTTCTGTCATTCCTCGCAGTGCTCCGCGGGCGAATAATATATTAATATATTTATTAATCTATAAAATACGCCCGGTAATTGTTCATGGTTCGCGGCCGGCGCCTTTCATCTCCATTGCGTCTTCATTCCGCTCTTGATGTCCCCGCTTTGTCTCGCAAGGGAGAGGTGATTTTATGGTCAATCACCAGGTAGTTTGTGCATGTGCAGAAATTCTCTCCACCTTGCACTCATATCATTGCAAGATCGGTTTTATGCAGGAGATGATTAAGGTTTGTAAAACAACAAAAAATATCAATTCTCCTTGATCAATTTTTTGTTGGTCTAATGAGTACTGCGATATATATGAAACTATGGAAATGTCTTTGAATACTTTAACAGCCTTAGCAGTGGTTTAATTACATTTTGCTCTATATGCATGACTATCCAAAACTTATTTTCGTAACTCCACCCTTAGATTCGTCGATTATCCGGGCCGTTCGGCCCAGATCCCCCCATTATTTATGATTTCATTAAAGCCTTCCGTCGTCCCAGTGGCGTGTGCACCAGCCGGGTGTGGGTGGGGGCGGCGGGGGCTATTTCTGCTCCTCGTCCTTCGTCCTTGGCAGATTACACAAAGATAGCGCCCTTCCGATCCCATCCGCGTCTTAACAGTGCCATCTCAATACAGAAAACGCGCTCTATATATGTATTCAATTAAAAGGAAATAGATCTTTGATGTCTTTGGGGGGGCCTCTTATGCCCGGATGAATGTCGCCAGGACGTGAAAGGCGGGCGATGAATCCGAAAACCGAGATCGCAAACTGATACCCGCCGAAGACGGGAAGGCTTTCGGCCCGCTCCTCAGCCAATCTCCGCCCCACCCGTCGATTTTTAACGGAGATTAACTATAATTAAGGAGTGAAATTTGAATTTGATTAGGGCACGTCAAAGGGGTTTTCCTACGGCTCCCATCCGCGCGCACACGGGGAGAGCAGCGGAGGAGGACGTCTTCAAAAGGTTCGAATTAAGTCGGTCTTTCAGTCTTTCGCGCTATCGGGCACCTTTTAATCATGTGTAATCGCCCCCCACCCCCTCCAACCCCGCTTGATATTCTTAAACACAGCGCCTTGAACGTGTAGAAATGTGGAGGTTGGGAAGGTGTTTCACGTTTCATTGACTCTCAAAGCTTTGATTCCCAATCCTGTGCGACGTTTTGATTTTTGGGGGTACGTTGCCATGAAAGTCTGGGCTTAGACGATAGCTTTGAAAATTATGATGACAAGTTACAATGCTAAAGTATTCATTCAGTCACCTGTAAAAAGATGAGCAAATTGCAAATAACAAATTCTACAAAGTGTAATATAATTACTTAATTAGAAGTCTTCCTTCATATTTTGTAGTTATTCATTAGCCCCACACAGATTGAGTGACCAGGTCTTTGGAAATATCTTCATACTGACACCGGGACACCTCAGCGGAGAAAGAGTGAGTGGATGACGAAAATCTGGGAACAGAAAAACACAAGTTAGAATAGGTTATGTATAGCCTGGAGACTATCGTGCTCTCGTCAGTATGCGACGGCACAAACAGGTTACTATGCAGGAGGCGCGAGTACGTTAGGCACAATTAGATTGCAACAATACTGATGTGCGTCATATGAAATTAAATATCGATTAACAACTGGGCATCGGCCATCGATTAACTACTTCGCGCTGCAGATGTTGTTGCTCGAGCTCCAGTACCTCGTATAGGCGAGGCACTGAATACGGGAGTCAACTGGATACCACGCGGCATCCAGAGGGGTCGGTGAAAATCCGCCGATGTTTTCGGCACAAACCCAAGGAGCGACTCACAGATCCTCCGCGCGACGCTGCGCAACATCCCGGCAATGTTGCCATCTATGAGTCAGCCCGAAGAGTTCAGCCGATATAAATATTCTGCCATGTCTTTATTATTTTCATACTTAAAGTCTAATACTGAAATTCCATTCAACTTTTAATTTTTTATTTTTTAGTTTTGAAAAATGCTATTATTAATTTGAGATAATGCAAGACTTTTTTGCCTAACAACTTATTCTGTTAAACTGCATACCAAAATGTTGCCTATTTGTTACCCATTATTCTGATCACGCAGTATAATTATAATGAAATCTTATAATTTTATTGATAACCAAAATTTTAAAGAAATGTCGTTATTTAGAAAATTTGAAAATTTTGAAGATGAACAATGCTCTGTCAAAATAACATGTCATCAAATCTAATCTAATTGAAATGCATGATCTTTAATTTCCACCTTTTTGGGAAACCAAAACGAACAAAAATCCATTAATCTAAAGACGGTATTTTGAAAATGTAAACCGTTTAATTTTAGGGATAGCAACTTTTCTCTTTAAATATAATAATAAAATATTTTACAAAATTTAAAGATATTGCTAAACTTTGTAGATGACCGATGATCTTTTTAATATGGAAAAAAATTCATGAAATTCTCATCAGTCTCATGTATGGCAGTGTATTTGTCAATTTTTCATTTCGGCAAAATACTCAAAGATCAATCAGAATTTTTGTTAAAAATGGGAAAATTCATTTTTTTTCATATTCATATATTCATATTCATATTTTCATAAAATGTATGGCATTTTCAACGTATATCTCATTTTCTCATAAGTTTTGATTAAGTGTATACCACTTATATTGGTTTTCTCTGTATTTTCTACAATTTTCTAATACTTAATGGGATGATTTCGATTATACTAATTATTGTCTGAATTTTGACATCTGACAATTTTTAAGTTGATTAGAAAGTGAGATTATTTCGTGATAGTATTAATAAATCAACCTAACATTTAAATAAAAAAACTTTGGGGGATATAAGATATGTATATAATTTTGATGATAATTTCACGAAATTACATTTGGGTTATTCATGTTCAGACAATTCACGTTGAACTGTTGAATTTTTAATATTTATTGGGATTTATGATGCATTTTCAAGTATTCTGGAATTTCTGGAACATTTTCTTGATGTTGCATTTTCAGAAAACTATCCGTCATTTCAGAAATATATTGCAATGTTAACCAAACCATTCAGATTATTTTCCGAAAATCTCATCTCTCTTAGAAGTTTTAAATAATAATAATAAGACTACTTTTTAACAAGAGCTACATAATTTTCACACAAAGCAAAATAGAAAACAACAAAAATATATCAAAAACAAATCAGTATCAAAATGAAAGATGATGTTGGGGGAAATAAGTGCAAAAATCTACAGTCATTTTTGAAATATTGACAGAATAATTGGAATGTTCATAAGTACTAAAATTTTATGAAAATAATTACTTGATGGGTAGAAATATTGAAAATATGACAGTTATCACTGAAAATTTTCCCGCTAAAATGTTCAATTATAACTGAAAACTACAATTATTTCTGTCAAATTTGAGTTATTCTTTGAAACAGTTAAAGATTGTTTAAATATTCAATGATTACTGAAAATTTCGTGTATTTCTATCAAAATTTATACTATTCCGTCATACTTTCAATTATTGCTGTGAAATAATCAATTATTACTGAAAATTTCTAATACTTCTGTCAAATCTTATACTACTTGTGCCCAACTATCAATGATTGCTGTTACATGTTCAATGATTACTGAATTCTTGAATAATTTCTGTCAAATTTCAGCTATTATGTTAGAGCCTGTTAGACTATTAATGATTGGTGTTAAATATTCAATGATTACTGAAAATTTCGATTATTTATGTCAAAATTTGAACTATTTTGTCGTACTTTCAATTATTGCTGTCAAATATCTAATCACTTTTGAAAATTTCGATTATTTCTGTCCAGATTTAAACTATTCTGCCCAACTTTCAATGCTTGCTGTTAAATGTTTAATGATTACTGAAAATTTCAATGATTTCTGTCAAATTTGAGCTATTCTGTCAGACTGTTAATGATTAGTGTTAAATGTTCAATGATTACTGAGATTGTCAATGATTATTGAATCATGTTAAATTTTTAATATCTGTTGGGATTTATAATAAATTTTCAGAATATTCTGGCATTTCTGTAAAATTTTCTGAATGTTGCATTTTCAGAACTTCCTGTCATTTTAGAAAAATGTTGCAATGTTAACCAAACCATTCAGAATTTTTTCGGAAAATCTCATCTCTGTCAGATGTTTTATATAATAATAACAATAAGAATATTTGTTAGCATAAAGCTACATAATATACACACAAAGCATAATAAAAAAAAAACAAAAATATACCAAAATAACAATATAAAAATGGAACACGAGCAATACAAACAATTTTCAAATCATGTTTTCATAAAATTTATAGCTTTTATGAAAATTGAAAAATATAAAGATCCTTTCTGAGTTGATGGATTTAATTTAAGAATTGAATTTATGCACTCTCAGAATGTCGCAATTTAAATTTTCACAAACGTGAACTATAAATCGCATATTTTCAATGTGCATTTGGGAATTATTTCTCAAATTTCCCAATTGGAGACTAGTTTCGATCTTATTTGATCTCATCAGCTCAATGTAGTCAGATTCGTAAAGTACATTTGGGAATTACTGAAAGTGCATAAATTCAATAGTTATTAAATCTTCTGAAAATATCTGGACCACATTGGATGTTCTTACGTATCTTGATTTTTAAAATTTTCTGCACCCAATTTTTAAATAAATCTTAAAAACTGAGTAACCATTCATAATTTTTGTGAAAATCGAGACAATTCATGTCTCAATTATCTTCTAATTGTATTTCTTTTTTATACAATTTTATAGATAATAAAATTTGAAGTCATCGAATTTTAAAGATTCATTTCATGTAAGATTGAAGCGATTAATAAGGCTTTCTTTAAAATTAAAAGTAAAACTTTTACACGTGACTAAGATATTTTTCAAAATTTAAAGATAAGTAATATTTTCTTCAAAATTTAGACAGTCCAGCTAATCTAGGATATAAAACTACTGCAATTGCATTTCCTAGATGCCCCTGAAACCGAACTCACCAAATTATGTAAATAATTGATCCTCTCGAAGTCGTTGTTCTCCTGGTTGCACCCAATTCACTCAATTTTGTAATCAATTCATTATCATTCAATTTCATAAATAACCAATTTTTTGGAAATTACACGACAATCTCTTCGAAAAACATGTCATCAAATCCTCTTTACTGACATTACTTTATTTTGAAAAATCCACATATTACCAATAGTTTTTAAAAGCAAGATAAAAACTTCTACAGTTGAGTGCCTAAAAGTCTACTAAGTTACATGTTACTCAGATCTTCTTCAAAATTTGACCATGAGTATTATTTTCTTCAAGATTAGACAGTCCAGCCAATCAAGGAAACTAAAACTACTGAAAATGCATTTCCTAGATGCTCTTGAAATTGCAACTCACCAAATTTTGTAAATAATTAATCCTCT
This sequence comes from Othius punctulatus, assembly GCA_951805005.1. NCBI lineage: Eukaryota > Metazoa > Arthropoda > Insecta > Coleoptera > Staphylinidae > Othius > Othius punctulatus. The sequence continues at coordinate 21,073,217 of OX638146.1, forward strand.
TGTAGACGTTGTTCTCTTGATAGGACACAATTCACTTTGATTACAATTTTGTAATCAATACATTGTCTTGCAATTTTATAAATAATCAAAACTTTTTGGAAATTATATGTCATCGAATTTTAAAACTGAGCAATGAAAACTTACTTTATTTTGAAAACGGTACAGATTACTAATAGTTTTTAAAAGCAACATACAAATTTCTACAGTTGAGTGCCAAAAAGTCTAAATCAATTTCAAAGTTAATGTGTAACCCATGCTTGTTGTACCTCTTAGAAAAACCCATATATTTTCATAAGAACTATGATCCAGTCATTGACTATTAATGGACGCCAAAAACTACAAGGGGCCTTACACAGTGGCCCTATTACTAGTCAAGGACTGGGTCAAGGTGATCTAGATTATAACTCATATACGATATGAGTTATAGTCCTAGTGACTTTGATCCAGTCATTGACTGTTGATGGTAGTGCCACCAAGAACTACAAGGTGCCGCTTAAACCATAAATTACGCAACGATGGCGGTCACAATTCCGGTATCTCACCGACTTTGTCGCAAACAAAAATCCTACGTGCGCGCCCTATTAACGATTAATACAACTTGGTGTTGTACAAATCACTTACATTACTCATGCCTCATTACCTTGGAGAAGATCTTCTCAGCCCTAAAGATAGGACTATGTACTAATCTGTGGCTAGGGATTTAGAGAAACAGTATTTACATCGGATGCAACTAGAATTATTCCTGATATTAAGATATTAATATTGAAATCATCATATTAAGGTAAAAACATTGCAGAAACCTTCGGTCTTATTACATTTTATGTAAATTACTAACGTTTTTAAAATATTTTCCACTCATTTTTTTTTCTCATTTTACCTAACCAACTTCAGCCATATTTTCGGCTTGTAATAGAAAAATTAATATATGTAACTCATGGCCTACATATTTTATATGTATGCGTGCATCCTATCCAGCCTGAGTGAACGTAAATCCTGGATCGAGATGAACGAATGTTCCCGGGGATATTCTCGCTGCACATTGCGAGTAATACCTTTATTGCCCTCACGAGGGGGAAGTACAAATCGCGCGATCGTGTGTGCATATACATAAAATATGAAATCGCCGATATGTGCCGGCATGTGTCACACACGGCGCGACGTGCTCGGGTTCGAATCCCATCAGCTATCCCGTCTTTGTTCGCCGTGCTGAAAGTGGTGGGGGCGGGGAAGCCGCCGGCTGCGGGGGCGGCGGCGGCGGATGCGCGCCTCGAATGGCTGACACTGACAGATATACAAATGAGACCTGATATCTTCTTCTATAGATATTCCCTATTTGAGTTATTACTCCTGTACACTTTTCAATAATGTCTAATGGATGCCGTGCTCCTCTTTGTTCCCGGCGTGACTAACTGGGAAAGCCGCGTTCACAGCGCACACTGGGGAATACACTTTTTCCCCGGCGCGCTTTATGCAAAAATTTGCGGCAATCACTCGTTTTGTAATTTACAACTGGATGCAACAGACAGTAATCAGTAAATGAAACATTTTACTGTAAAACGCAATAAAGCTAAGTCAACAGTTCGCTTTGCAATTTATAATAAACTGCAATTGCTTACAAACACAAATTAAGAATTTTTAGATTTTATACCAATATGCCAATTTATACCCAACACAGATTGTGTGTGTATATATATATATATATATATATATATATATATATATATATATATATATAAATTAGAAATTATACATTATTGAATGATCACCATGGCAACGATTATGAATTGTCGGACGACGCTGTAAGTTTTCAAGTTCTGAAGAATGACAAACGAAAAATCAATAATAGAAAAGTGACTGTCTGGTCGGTGTTTATAAATATGACCAGACGGCCGAGTTTACATTCATTCCCGGTAAAGCTCACGTCTCAATGCGGTAGAAACGGAAAATTTTTTAGAAAATAGTTTAAGAAAAGTTTGCAAATACTTATTTGCGCAGCATTAAATGTACTGTTATATATTGTTAGCGGCGAATTGAGGCTTGAGCCTGTGCTTGCGCTTATCAAACTGCGTCCAATTATTAATCCAATTCGCATCCCTTAATGAATCCCGTGCGGCGCCGCAATATCAATTGCAGGAAACCGATATGTCTACACATCTATCACGGCGCCGGCAATCCCGCATCAATGCAAACAGCCAAGGGGTTAGGTGTTAAACATATTAACCGCACTTTCGGTTTTGCGGTCAGAGCTCGCATGTGTATATCGTTTGCACAGTGTGTAGATCACGCGCGGCCTCCACCCCCGCACACGGGGGTGGTTTTCGACATTACGGCAATCGGGAGGGTTTCGGTATCGGAAAGAAGTTGCGGGGGAGAACCCATAGGGCGTCACTTTGATAACGCCCTTGAAGCAATCGCAAGAGATATTTGTTCTATTTTGTTGAGCACAGATAATGGCAGTTATGTTGGACACCTTTTTTTAGTGGAAACTGAAGATGTTAAAACCTTAATCTTGCCTGCCTCCAATTTCAACACAATTTTTTCATCGAACGAAATTCACGAGCTGCCGTTCCCGCTAACAAAGAAATCGCTATTTATCCTTACTAACTGTGCACCCTCCTGATTCCAAAAAGGCCACTTCTAGGTCTGTTACACTATTAGTTCCAGAGATATCCGATTTTAGAGTTTGAAAGAACAAAAATAATCAACTGCGGCTGTAAATGTTGAAGAAAAACAGGATGTAATCCTAAAAAAAGGAACAAGGGGGAGGAGGAGGAGGAGGAGGAGGAGGAAGAGGAGCAGGAGAAGGAGAAGAATAAGAAGACAAAGAATGAGGAGAAGAAGAAGAAGTAAAAATAAAACATAACAGCAAACATACTAAAAAGTTTCAAACTCAACTCTCAACTCAAAATTGAGCGCCCTACATGGGGCTTCATCTTCCACAGAGAGGTATGCCATTGTGCCACTTTTCAAATTTACCAAAATACCAAAAGTACCAAAGTAGCAAAATCAACATCCTAAAATATTTCATGTGTTAAAGAAATCACCAGGCTGTAAATGTTGAAGAAATACAGGATATAATCCTAAAAAAAGGAAGAAGAACAAGAAGGAGGAGAAGAAGAATAAGAAGACAAAGAAGGAGAAGAGGAAGAAGAAGAAGAAGATATAAAACATAATAGCAAATATCCTAAAAAAATTCAAATTGTTCAATTTAAAAAAAAAAACCTAAAATTGAGACTCTACACGGGGCTTCATCCTCCACAGAGAGGTATGCCATTGTGCCACTTTTCAAAATTACCAAAATATCGAAAGTACCGAAGTAGCAAAATTTTCCATATTTCTGTCAAATTTCCGATTATTTCTATATAAATTCTAACTACTCAGCCAAAATTTCAACGATTGCTGTAATAATTTTAATATTTCTATAAGAATGATAGTATTCATTAGTAGCATTAGTAATTGAAAACATAGTGTTTTCAATTATGCATACACACATTTCAACCAATCAAAAACGTTTATTTTACATTGAATGAAATGATCAATAGTATTATGTAAATAAACTCCAAAACTTTTGCAGCACCTTTAAAGTTCAATTGATTCTGAAGTTGCTGTTGGGAAATAATTGCATAGTTTTACAGTCATTGTTGAAATATTGACAGAATAATTGGACTATTCATAAGTACTAATAAAAATTGTATAAAAATAATTAAAAATGTATCAAATATATTGAAAATTTGACAACAATCATTGAAGTCGATTATTTCTGTCAAAATTTTATCTATTCTGACCAACTTTCAATGATTGCTGTTAAATGTTCAATGGTTACTGAAAATTTCAATAATTTCTGTAATCTTTGTTCTATTCTGTCAGACTGTTAAAAATTGCTATTAATATAATATTATATAATATTCAATAATAGCAAACAATGTCGATTATTTCTGTCAAATTTGAACTATTCTGTCCAACTTTCAATGATTGTTGTTAAATATTCAAAGATTACTGAAAATTTTTGATTGATTTTGTGAAAATTTTAACTATTCTGTCCAACTTGCTGTTAAATGTTCATTGATTAGTAAAAATTACAATAATTTCTGTCAAATATGAGCAATTCTGTGAGACGTAATGATTGGTGTTAAATATTGAATGATTACTGAAAATGTTGTTTAATTCAATCAAAATTTGAGCTATTCTGCCAGACTATTAATGATTGGTGGTAAATATTCAATAATTTCAGAAAATTTCGAATATTTCTATTGAAATTTAAACTATTCTGTCAAACTTTAATTTATTGCTATCAAATATTAAAGTAAAGTAAAGTTTTATTACCACTGACTATATGTACAACATTAAGGTCATAAATACATTATAACACCATACATTGTAATATACATTATAGGGTCGTCAACTACTAATACTCACACATTAACATGATAAAAACTAATTTAACGACTAGTATTCGACATAAAATGCAATTCAAATATTTAATGATTACTGAATGGTTCGATTATATCTGTCAAAATTTAAACTATTCTGTTCAACTTTCAATGATTGCTGTTAAGTGTTCAATGATTACAGAAAATTTCTATTATTTGTATCAAAAGTTGAACTATTATGTCAAACTTTCAGTTATTGCTGTTAAATGTTCAATGATTTCTGAAAATTTCAATTAATTCTGTTAAAATTGAACTATTCTGCCCAACTTTCATTAGTTGCTGTTAAATGTTTAATGATTTCTGAAAATTTCGATTATTTCTATCTAAATTTGAACTATTCTGTCCAACTTTCAATGATTGCTGTTAAAAGTAATTTTTTTTTAAATATTCAATTATTTCTGTCAAATTTGAGCTATTCTGTCAGACTGTCAATGATTGGTGTTCAATATTCAATGATTACTGAAAATCTTAAAATTTCGATTATTTCTGTCAAAATTTGAACTTTTCTGTCCAACTTTTAATAAATGTTGTTACGTGTTCAATGACTTCTGAAAATGTCAATTAATTATGTCAACTTTGAGCTATTTTGTCTGACTGTAAATGATTGGTGTTAAATATTCAATAATTACTGAAAATTTAGTAAAGTTCTCTGAAACTGTTAAAGATTACTATAAAATATTCAATGATTTCAAATAAATCGATAATTTTTGTCAATATTTGGATATTTCTCTCCAACTTTAAATGATTGAGGTTAAGTCTTCAATGACTACTGAAAATGTCATTTATTTCTGTCAAATTTCAGTTATTCTGTCAGACTGTTAATAATTGATGTTACATATTCAATAATTACAGAAAATTTCGATAATTTATGTCAAATATTGAACTATTCTATCCAACTTTCACTTTGAAGTATTCTGTCAGACTGTTAATGACTTTCAATGATTGCTGTTAAACCTTCAAAATAATAACTGAAAATATTAATTATTTCTGTCAAATTTGAGCTATTCTCTTAAATTGTTAAATATTGCTGTTAAATATTCAATGATTACAGAAAATTTTCATTATTTCTATAAAAATTCGAACAATTCTATCAGACTGCTAATAATTGGTGTTAAATATTCAATGGTTACTGAAAACTTTGAATATTTTTGTCAAAATTTGAACTATTCTGTCCAACTTTCAGTGATTCCTGTTAAATGTTGAATGATTACTGAAAATATCAATAATTTTTGTCAAATTTGAGCTATTTTGTCCGATTGTTGTTAATGATTGGTAATAAATATTCAATTATTACTGAAAACTTCGAATATTTCTATCTAAATTTGAACTATTTTGTCCAACTTTCAATTATTGCTGTTAAATGTTCAATGATATCTGAAAATTTCAATATTTCTGTCAGATTGGAGCTATTCTGTCAGACTGTTAACGATTTATGTTCAATATTCTATAATTACTAAAAATTTCAATAATTGCTGTCAAATTTGAGCTATTCTGTCAGATTGTGGTTAATTATTGGTGTTAAATATTCAATGATTACTGTCAAATTTTCAATTGTTATGCCAAACTATTCTGTCTAACTTTCAATGATAGCTGTTAAATCAATCAATAAATTATTTGCTATTGCTATTTGCTATATTATTTTACTATTCTATCAGACTGAATTTTTCAAAAACTCGATTATTTGTATCAAACGTTGAACTATTCTGTCAAACTTTCAAGTATTGCTATCAAATATTTAATAATTACTGAAAATTTTGATATTTCTGTAAAAAAATGAACTATTCTGTCAGATTGTTGTTGACTGGAGTTAAATATTCAATGATTACTGAAATTTTCAATTATTTCTGTCAAATTTGGGCAATTTGGTCAAACTGATAACGAAAATTTCGATTATTTCTTTAAAACATTGAATTATTTTATCAAACTTTCTATTGTTGCTGTCAAATAATAAATGATTACTAAATGTTTCGATTATTTCTGTCAATATTTTAACTATTCTGTCAAACTGTCAATGATTTTTGTCAAATATTCAATAATTACTGTCAAATTTTCAATTATTATGCCAAAATTTCAATAATTTATGTCCTAATTCTAAGCATTGTAAGTTAAAAAAATCAAGTTAAGAGCTTGTACCTAACATAGCCTAACAGAGCGACAAGAACAATTTAAAGAGACATGGCCTACTTACACTGAGTAATAAGTAATGTTTTTTTTTGAGTTGTCAGAGAATCTAAAAGTGTTGCACGCTATTCTCAATTAATAATAATAATAATTATAATTCTTTATTGGTGTTTGCAACATAGAGTTTTATACAAGTCACATCTGGTACAAAACGTATACAATTTGCTGAACTTGGTAGCAAAAAATCACGATTGACAGTGTTCTTTCAGTACTCTTGGTGTTGAAAACACCAGCCAGTGAACAGACAGCCAGTGAGTCCAAAAATGTTGAAAGTCTGGGTGTCAAAAAATCAGGATTACCAATCATCATGACAGCTTAAGTACGGGCTCGACAATAAATTACAGGTATTATTAGCATATTTCCAGGATAACTGTGCCCGTGCATGCTCATGTGTGACCATGTGAGGACACGAGTCCTGTGTCTGTGTACGAGGAGCGGCGGCAGGATGTGTTCCTGGAACAGTGCCGCAGCACAATCGAATCAGCCGCCCCCCGGGCCCCGTCCCCCTGCCCCCGGCCGCCCCCGCCGTCCGGCCCCCAGTTTACGTGTGTGTGTTTACACCGTGAATCATTCACATACATCTGTATCAAACAACTAATATACATGTCAATAGGGACCTGACAGGCGATACGGTCACGTGACATAGTGTGATGTAGTGCTGCCAACTGTCCACAATTAGCTCGCCCATTAACATAGTCCGCATATGCAGATTACGATACATATGTCACTTAGGCCGATTGGGTACATTCGCCGTAAACGATGTCCATTTGTAACTCGCGCCCGCACAGATATCCAGAAATTAACGCTAATGGACGCGCACTTTTGTTATAGGCGCTAATTACAACGCACAACCGACCGTTCAACAATGCAAAATGATCGCATCCCCATCCCCCCCCCCCCCTCATACGCCGTTACTCTTTACTCGAATGATCATAGAATAGTTGAATGAATAAATTTCTTCATTTGTTTCTTGTATTTGTGCAAGTTTTTTCTTTCTATTGGACATCATAGATATCCAATATGGCGTCTATTTTACTTCTAGGTGGCTATGGCTTGTCTTAAATTCCTCTTTTTGTGTCGTCTTTTATCTCTTAATCTTTTCGAGATCTCAATGAAGGGCACTGAAATATGGGACACCCTGTATATTAAAGTGGGGATCTAAGTTTCTTCTGTCAATTACATTATATATTTTACTTTTATTATTGTTTGTTCATAAACGTATCATATTTTCACTGCTAAAATTTTCTCAAAATATTTGAAAATGTCGATACTATTCGATAATTTTAGGTAATAAAATTACCTAATAATCTTGATTAATCTACTACTAATTGTTCATTTGTAGGGGAATAACCATATCCGAAAATCGGAAGTTAAAATTTTTCTTACTTATATACCATTCTTTTAATTGATAGCTTTACTGGAACAGTTAGTTATAATATTAAAAACGATATAAATTACCTGCTAAAAAACCTTAGCTAACGTCGCAAAAAAGCGCATGCCTAATATTTTGAAGGCCGTGACCCATCATTTACTTTTAGCACGCCCATTCTTTATATACAGATGTAACAGTAAATAATACATAACGCTAATAATTTTCCGCTGCCGTACTAAATCACGAATTATTGTGATAGCAACTAATTACACTAATTTAATGGGTGTCAGAGTTTAGTGTTTGCATCTTTGCATTTGTTAGATATGGACGCGCGCGAACAGCGAATGGACACCTTTATGTACCTGCAAATTTATCGCTACATAAAACGCATGGGAAAAGAAATGGACGTGTTAATTCCTAAACGAGCCGACGTTATAGTGTTATCTTAATGATATGTGGCCAGTTCAGACCGAAATATTTGTAGCCACATAGCTTTTAATTCGTTGCTTTATAGATAATGGACATTATTTCTTATTATTAACTTCTTATAAAAACAATCTATGCTTCATCTTTAAAGCAACATAAAAGCATTGGCCAGAATCGAACCCTTTATTTACTTTACTTTTTAATAATGTTCGATTCTCGAAAAGGGCAAAATTAAAATGATTACATGTCCCCTAGATTTCGATATCACTTAAATATGGCATATTATGAGTAAGTGTGGTCTTCGTCTACCCCAACATTGTATTCAATCTAAGATTTTAGCTTTAGTTCAGTTAAAGCTGATTAATAATAGTTGCAAAATTTGCAAAATCATCGCAACGTCTCTAAGTTTTTGGAAAATACAAGTAATCAAACTTTCAGTGAAGTCAAGAACGCTCAAATTTTATAAAACATCACCACTGATGCTGGTTTGGAGCATAATGCTATATCAATATTTCGATGATTACACTCATATACTTCAATGATGGCTATTATTATCAATGTTTCTGTCAGATTGTTACTGCCAAACTGTCAATTAATTCTGTCAATATCTCTATTAATAGTGTCAAAGTTCAATGACTTGTTCAGTTCAAGTTCAAAATTCCAATTATTATTTCTATTATTATGATTTCTGTCAAATTGTTACTGTCAAACTGTTAATTAATTCTGTTAACATCTCTATTAATATTGTCAATGTTCAATTACTTGTTCAGTTCAAGTTCAAATTTCCATTTAATATTTCTATTATTATGATTTCTGTCAAATTGTTACTGTCAAACTGTCTATTAATTCTGTCAATATCTCTATTATTATTGCCAATGTTCAATTACTTGTTCAGTTCAAGTTAAAAATTCCAATTATTATTCTCTAAATTAATTATCTATTGGCAGTGCTAAAATATTACGTGATGAATCATACTCTGTGTCTTCTGCCTTTGGGCTGTTTACTTTCCAGGTAAAGTAAGTAAGCTGTAGCAGTAAAAATCAGCAGTTTTCAGCTGCAAGAGTCATAACCGTCATATTTCCAATTTCAAATAAAATTCCATAGTTCGTTACAATGTCAAGATTTTAACACCAGCTGTGAGAATCTTAAACATTTTTAACTCCAATTGTCAAAATCTGGTGAATTTTCCAACTTGACTTCCAAATTTGTTCCATTTTTAATTGATGCTGTCTGAATTTGTCAAAATTCCAAATCCAACTATCCAAATCTGTCTTAAACATTTTTAACTCCAATTGTCAATATCTGGTGAATTTTCCAACTTGACTTCCAAATTTGTTCCATTTTTAATTGATGCTGTCTGAATTTGTCAAAATTCCAAATCCAACTATCCAAATCTGTCTTAAACATTTTTAACTCCAATTGTCAATATCTGGTGAATTTTCCAACTTAACTTCCAAATTTGTTTAATTTTAAATTGATGCTGTCTGAATTTGTCAAAATTCCAAATCCAACTATCCAAATCTGTCTTAAACATTTTTAACTCCAAATGTTAAAATCTGGTGAATTTTCCAACTTGACTTCCAAATTTGTTCCATTTGTAATTGATGCTGTCTGAATTTGTCAAAATTCCAAATCCAACTCTCTAAATCTGTCAAATATTCAACTTCAACTGTCGAAATTTGTCAAATTTCGGTTGGTCAAATTTTTATATGCAACTCATCAAATATATACAGCTTAACTCCAGCTGTAAAATTATAACATTAAATTATGGATATAATTAAAAAGTTCTGAATATCAGTCAAAATATCAAAAGGAAGTGAAAACCAGAAAATTTCAAATATAACTATCCAAATCTGTCAAATTTTCAACTTCAACTGTCGAAATTTATCAAACTAAACAAATTGGAGTCTTTTATTTTTAAACTGTATAAGTTTGTCAAATCTTTATATGCAACTAATCAAATATGTAAAGCTTTTAAGTCCAGCTGTAAAATTAAAACATTAAATGCCATAATTTTTTTGTGAAATCTAATTTTCAATTATAATTTACCAAATCTGCAAGTTCTAAATGCACTTGTGTCAACAATTGTCACTTTTGGACTATCTAACTACCTAAATTTATCAAATTTGTATGTACAACTGATCAAATATGTACAGCTTTTAACTCCAGGTGTAAAATTAAAACATTAAATTTCATATTTTTTGTGAAATTAAATTTCTAACTATATTTGTTTACATCTAGCATAGTTTTAAATGCACCTGTCAAGTTATTAATTGCAACCATCAAAAACCGTCAATTTTTAACTATCTATCTATCTAAATTTATCAAATTTGTATATGCAACTGATCAAATATGTACAACTTTTAACTCCAGGTGTAAAATTAAAACATTAAATTTCATATTTTTTATGAAATCAAATTTCCAATTGTAACTTTTTACATCTGGCAAAGTTTTAAATTTACTTGTCAAGTTATCAATTAGAACTGTTAAAAACCGTCAATTTTAAACCAACTTACTATCTAAATTTATCAAAGTTTTATATACAGCTGATCAAATATGTACAGTTTTAACTCCAGGTGTAAAATTAGAACATTCAATTCCATAATGTTTTTGTGAAATCAAAATTCCAATTGTACTTTTTACATCTGGCAAAGTTTTAAATGTACTTGTCAAGTTTTCAATTACAACTGTCAAAAACCGTCAATTGTGGACTATCTTACTATCTAAATTTATCAGATTTGTATATACAGCTGATCAAACATGTACAGCTTTTAACTCCAGGTATAAAATTAAAACATTCAATTTTACATATTTTGTGAATTCAAATTTCCAACTGTATTTGTTTACATCTGGCAAAGTGTTAAATGCACTTGTCAAGTTTTCAATTGTATCTGTCAAAAACCATTATTTTTGGAATCAAATTGGCATGGTGTGTCACTTTTTAACTGCTATTTATTAAATCCGTCTCATACTTGGCCCAATTTTGAACAGAATGAAGCAAAATCTGTAAAAATTTTAACTGCACTACCCAAGTTTGGCAATGTCAGTAATTCTTATTATAAGTCTTATAAGTTCTAAACGTGAAAATATGAAATCTGTTACATTTTGAAATAATTGAATTTAAAAGTTTTAATTGGAAATGTCCAAATTTGTCAATTTGTTTTCTGAAAATTGGCCATATTTATAACAATAACTGTGCACATTTATAAAACTTTTCAAGGGAAATATCCAAATTTGTGATATTCTTTACTGAAACAGTCAAAATCGGCCAATTTTTTTCCTGTGACTATCCAAATATTTAAAACATTTAAATGCAAATGTCCAAATTTGTCAAATTCTTTACTAAAACAGTCAAAATGTGTCAATGTTTTATCAATTACTATCCAAATATTGAAAAATTTTAATTATAAATGTCCACATCTTTCAGAAATTAAAACATTAAATGTCATATTTTTTTGTGAAATCAAATTTCCAAGTGTAATTTTTTACATATGGCAAAATTTTAAATGCAGTTGTCAAGGTTTCAATTGCAATTGTAAAGAACCATCAATTTTGACCTCAAATTGTCATAATGTGTCACTTTTTTACTGCAATTTATTAAATCTGTCGCATGCTTATCTTATTTTTGAACAGAATGAAGCAAAATCTGTTAAAGTTTTAACTGCAACTACCCAAGTTTGGCAATATCAGTAATTCTTTTTTTTTTAGGTCTATAAAATGAAAGTATTAAATCTGTTACATTTTGAAATGATTGAATTTAAATTTTAAAAGATTAAAACATTAAATTTTATATTTTGTTGTGAAATCAAATTTCCAACTGTAATTTCTTGCATCTGGAAAAGTTTTAAATGCATTGTCAAGTTTTCAATTACATGTGTCAAAAACCGTCAATTTTGAACTCAAATTATCATAATGAGTCACTTTTTTACTGGAATTTATTAAATGTATTGCATGCTTGGCGCAATTTTGAACAGAATAAGGAAAAAGCTGTAAAAATGTTAAGTGCAACTATCGAAGTTGGGCAATTTCAGTAATTCTTTTTTTTTTAGGTCTAAATGTGAAAATGTGAAATCTGTCACATTTTGAAATTATTGATTTAAAAGATTTAATTGGAAATGTCCAAATTTGTCATTTGTTTTCTGAAAATGGACCAAATTTTTAACAATTACTACGCAAATACGTATGTAAAGCTTTTTAATGCAATGATCCAAATTTGCCAAATTCTTTACCGAAATAGTCAAAATCGGTCAATTTTTTTTTCAATGACTATCCAAATATATAAAACATTTAAATGCAAATGTCAAAATTTGTCAAATTCTTTACTGAAACAGTCAAAATCTGTCAAATTTTTATCAATTACTATCCTAATGTTGAAAATGTTTAATTGCAAATGTCCACATCTTACAGAGATTTGGACATTTGCAATATTTTGCAACATTAAAAGTCATATTTTTTTGTGAATACAAATTTCCAACTGCAATTTTCTACATCTGATCAAGTTTTAAATGCAATTGTCAAGTTTTCAATTGCAACTGTCAAAAACCGTCAATCTTGAACTCAAATTGTCAAAATGTATCACTGTTTTACTGCAATTTATTAAATTTATCGCATGCTTGGCCCAATTTTGAACAGAATGAAGCAAAATCTGCAAAAATTTCAACTGGAACTACTCAAGTTTGGCAATATCAGTAATAATAAATTTTTTAGTCTTAAAAATGAAAGTGTGAAATCTGTCACATTTTGACATGATTGAATTTAAAAGTTATAATTGTTAATATCCAAATTTGTCAATTTGTTTACTGAAAAGTTACCACATTTTTAACAATAGCTATAAAAATATATAAAACATTGATAAGGAAATGTCCAAATTTATCAAATTCTTTACTAAAACCTTCAAAATCTATTAAATATTTACCAATGACTATCCAAATATTTAAAACTTTTAATTGTAGATATCAAAATTTGTCAAATTCTCAACTGAAACAGTCAAAATCAGTCAATTTTTTTAACAATGACTATCCAAATATTTAAAACTTTTAATTGTAAATGTCCGAATTTTTAAATTCTTTACCGAAACAGTAAAAATTTGTCAATTTTTATCAATGTCCATCCAAGTATTTAAAAATTTCAATTGAAAATGTCCAAATCTTTCAAAGTTTAGACCGAAACAGTTAAAATCTGCCAAAAAGATAACTGCAATTGGTAAAATCTATCGAACTTAAGCAATAGCAATGAAAATCGGAGCAGTTTTCAATTAGTCATATTAGGCCCGCAGCAGAAAGGTTTGTCAATATTTCAATGATTACAAATATATATTTAAGTTATTGCTATTATTATCCTTAATTTCTCTGAAAATTTTAATTGTTACTGTTAATATGTTAATTTATTTTGTCAATATTTCAATGATTATTGTCAAACTTTCAATTGTTTCTGTCAAAACTTAAATTATTCGCTTAAAGTCTTAATAAGTATTTTCAAAATTCCAATTATTATTCTCAAAATCAATTGTCAACTTATCGATGCTGAAAATTAATTACCCTAGTTAAGTAATGCCTGCAGCAGAAAGCGTTAAATTATAATTTTTGTTTAATTGTCAATAATTTCGTTTTTGAATTGCAATGTTTACTGCCAATATTTCAATTATTCCTGTCAATAATCCAATCAATTGTCAATAATAATAATAATTATTATAATGATTATTCATGCCAGTATCCAAAAAGGATTCACATATGTCAAAATACAGATAAATCAATATTTAAATGATTATTATTTTTTGCAATTTCAATCAAATTTCCTTGTTTTCCACTACCTTTTGATATTTTGATTGATATTCTGGACTTATCCTTTCGATATTTTATTTATATAATTATAATTAATTTAATTTATTGTATATTATAGAAATTTCCATAATACATACTTTGATATTGATTGAAATTCTAGAATATTTAACTCATTCGATATTATGATTGCACGTCATAGAAATTTCCATAATACTTTTGATATTTTGATTCAAATTCTGGACTTTTTAACTCTGTGGATAGTTTCATTTATATTTTGGGATATTCATCATTTTCAATAATACTTTTGATATTTTGGACTTTTAAAATTTTATTTGCAAAGCACGACATTTAGTTTAAAATAGTTAACATATTTTTTAATATTAAATGTTTGATTAGTATTATTTGACATTTACTTTAAAATGGTTAACATATTTTTTACTATTAAATGTTTGATTTGTATTATTTAACATTTACTTTAAAATAGTTAACATATTTTTTACTATTAAATGTTTGATTTGTATTATTTAACATTTTCTTTAACTTTTGACATAATTTGCAATATTTGACTTGTAACAAGGAAAATTTTATATTTAATTTTGACTGTATGACATTTAATTCATGCGCTTGGATTATTTGGGATTACATTTAAACTGTAGGACATAATTATTACCTTTCGAAAATTAATTCATATCTAAGATATAGTTTTAGTTCTATGAAAGTTAATAGAATCCGGAAGTCAGGCAATAAAATACATATATAATACACAAGACATACGTATTTCTCAGAACACATTTCGCATACGTCAGCTATATTCGATTATTTTTGACGCTCTTGTTATATTCCGTCTGATAATAATAATATTTTAGTAGTTTAGTAGTAGTTTAGTACTATCTAAGTAGGTACTAAACTACCATGGTACCTACTATCTAAGTAGGTACCATGAGAAGGACTTGGTTATTCTGGTGTTGTTGTAGATGTTGACAAAAATTGTATTAATTGTATTTAGAAGTGTGCAGTAAGTTGAAGTATTTTCATTGGGTTTGCACGGTAACGAACGCTTTTATTATGCAAGATGTATGTTTTAATGGAAAAATCAACATAATCCTTTTTTATTTGATGCAGCTGCGGGCCTGCATCTAGCGGAGGGCCGAGGGAAACGCGATTCGCGCTCACACAAAGTTAAAATACATTATGCAAAAATTCCCCGGCACGAAATATCACTCAAATTAATTTAAAACGTTAACCGCGGGACGTGTAGGTGTAGCTTAATTCGGTTGCAATCGTATCAGATAGACCGCGTACACACATACACACCGACGGGGAGGAGGCATTAAGCCCGAGGAAAAAACGCGCACAATTTAGTCGTGACCAGCTAATAATATTATACGGAACAAAGTCCTTACGGTTTCATATTTTACGACATGCATGCAATTAAAAATGCGAGCCGCGCTGGACCGGAGTCGGCTGGGGAGGGGCAGGGGGGCGGCGCGGCGGGGGCCGGTTTTCAAGGAACGAAAAATATGAATTTCACTTTGCTTATCTATTCCAGAAATGAATAATATGTCCTAAAATATGATAACTTTTCGGACGTGAGCTGTTACAGAATGATTCAATTATAAAAACCGCCGGGGCTCCGCTGCCCTATCCTCCTCCTTCTCTGGGCCCCGGGTTCGAGGCGAGAGGGCACCACATCACGAGGACCACTGTCCGAGCCGCCTCTGTTTTATTATCCCGAACGGCTCGATTTCAGCCTCGCGATAAGGACGATCCGCGCGGTTCTTAGAACCAGGACCAGAGTACTGACCGTAAGTTCCTGGAAGGGCGCAGGACGATTAATCAAGATCCGGGCCCGAATTGTACTAATTCAATTCCGGCCGGGGTTTCCCCCGGATAAATCGGTCGCAGGATTCGGGATTTGAATGCGTTGGGGGGCTCCGCTTCGTTTATCATATCGCCACCATTGAAAACTTCTTGGCCGGCCAGAGTGGACACGCACAATCCCCCTTCGGCACGGAGGGCTTCCATACATTCCGAAGACAATGCGCCAAATGTAACTGCCCGATTTCGGCTTCGCCCATTGCCACTCTAATTTTTCTCAAATCTTTCAAAAGTGTGTACCTCAAATTATTTAAAGTTCTAAAGTTTAAAACGAATTTCAAACATCTGCAACAATTATAAGAAAAGCGGCGGACCAAAACTAGCACAACAGCCCCAGAATGGCAGACCGAAGTGCTACGGGGATAAGTAGCAAGCATTAACTAGCCAACAGCTACGGGTGGAAGAGCTGGAAAATGTTTAGGGCACTCTTATGTCCAAGAGTTGATAAACCAATTCTGAAGTCGGATGAATTGCTGAAGCGATCAATGGCACAATAATGCAAAAAGCAAGCAGAAACTATTGCATTAAAGACCCTCGTGGATATCTCTAGAATCACCATCATGATGACGAAGATGAGAGAGTTCAGAGCAAATTATTCCGGAGTAACACGTCTTCCAATCGGATCTCCCGGGGAGACGGTTTTGAATGATGTTGTGGAAAAGACAGTGTCATTGAGATCAGACACGTTAAGAGTAGGCACATGGCATTCAAGAAGTCTATATTCGCCAGGAAGACTAGACAACATAGTACTTGAGATGGAAAGACTAAAAATGGACCTACTTGGGGCAAGCGATGTAAGATGGGCAGGAACAGGCTCGAAAAATACAGACAATGGAATGCTAAACTACTCAGGAAAGAATGACCCAAAACATCAGTACGGAGTAGGAATAATCCTAAACAAGAAGTTTAACAAATCAGTTACAAACTTTACCCCCTATTGAGATATAGTAGTAATGATACAATTAAAGACAAATATTGGAGTTATGAACGTGATCCAAATATACGCACCAACTGCAGATAAAGAAGATGAGGAAGTTGAAGAATTCTATACACAACAAATTGCAGTATTAAGAAGTATAAACCTGCGTGAGTGGTTCAGATTTTGATATCGATAGATCCATAGATTGTTTGGATATCGTGTAGTCTTGCTCTCTACGCCTACATCTATGAAACAAAATAATTTACGATAATGCTTAGATGAAAACAAAAATTTTAACATATCATTTCCTATTACACCTTTGAATTTATTACTAGTTATGAAACAGCCCCTATTTACAAGATTTCAATTCATTTTCGAACTGAAGTTTTCCACATCATACGATGATCTCGAATTTTGTCCATGATCTTCTCGTGAGGTTCGTCTGTGTGTGGAGCGCAATAAGACAAACAGTACACGGATCCCCACCTCGTCGTCTGCAGAATGGCGGGGGCGTGCGCGAATCGGGGCCATAATCTCCGGGCCGCGATGATTTATCAGTATTTTGACTCGGATCGCTCTTTAGAGGCGAAATAAAATTTATTTATCCGCATCGAGGAATAATGCCGTGATTTATGGGCGCGCGCGCCGCAAGATGTCCTCCGAGAGGCGAATATTTACCAGTTGATTAATGCCCCTGGCGTGCACACAAGTCACACGCCGGGAGGATGTGAATATATATTGATACAATCCGATCGGGATCGGCCTGTAAAGCCTCTTAGTTCCCGAGGATGCGGACTGAGAAGTGGAGATTTGGAAGAGTGGATGAATTGGGTATTCCGGCTGTGTGTGTATGAGAATGCCGAATTTAAATAAACGCTTATGTTAATGGAGCACAATTTATGGCCATGTATTCCACAGGAATGCTAAATTCAATTATAAAACTAATTGCTGCTTAGTATATCAACAGTTTTATTAAAAATAATACAACTAACTTATAATAATAACTATGGCCATGAAACTGTAATGATTTGTTTTTTATACAAGGTATATCTAAATGCTTGTTTACGTCACCATATAAAATATTTTTGTTCCGCTCCAGTTATAATAGTTCTATGTTTAACATAGGCAGCTTCATTTACACTTATTAGATATGAATATGGCAATAAAAGTTATCTTCAGGCTATTCTAATTTCTGTTATGGAATTTGATATTTGCCAGCTGAAATACGAAATTATTATTAGTTTCAGCATTATTTGTGGCTTCCAAGCACATAAAAAGGCTACAATGAAGAATTACTTAAGGGCCCACGAGTTTAAATGTACATTATGTAAAAACAGGACTAGATTTATAGGCAATTACTGAAACAAAACTCAAAGGGAAAGGGCCAAAACGACAACGGACACACATGCATATATGGTGGAGTAGAGGAACACATGAGAGCAGCGGCAGGAGTTGCTTGCATAATGCACAAAAAAGAGAAAAATAACTAATAAAATGGGAAACAATAAATGAAAGGATGATGCTAATAATACTGAAAGGGAAAACAAAAGATGAAATGAAAACAATTATATTAGTTTATGGACCAAGTGAAGATGAAAAAGTAGAAAAAAAAGATATATTTTTGGAAGAACTAACGACTAAGACAGAGGAGATAACTAGTAAACTATATGTAGCAGGCGATTTTAATAGTAGAGTACGGAAAAGAGATCAGATGTACAGTAATGTGATGGGTAATAACGGGGAGAACAAAATAAACGAGACTGGGAAAATAATGCAGGAATATTGCCAAATGAATGAACTAATAATAACAAACACGTTTTTTAATCATGCACCAATATACAAGAGAAAAAAGAGCTGGAAACGAAAAGTCAATTATAGACTATATTTTCGTAAAAAGCGAACACAGAAAATAAGTAGTAGATACTAAAGTAAGGAGAGGGTCAGAAATTGGAAGTGACCACTACCTAGTGATAGCAACAATAAAAGAACCAATAATAAAAAGTGATGATAACAAAATGAAAAAATCGAAGTTAAAAAGATCAAGGCTCACAGATTACTAGAAGAATGGGGAAATAATGATGGAATATTGCCAAATAAATAAACTAATAATAACAAACACGTTTTTTAATCATAAAAGAATACACCAATATACAACAGAAGAACGAACTAGAAATGAAAAGTCAATTATAGACTATATTTTCGTAAAAAGAGAACACAGAAAAGACGTAGTAGACACTAAAGTAAGGAGAGGGCCAGAAATTGGAAGTGACCACTACCTAGTGGTAGCAACAATAAAAGAACCAATAATAAAAAGTGATGATAACAAAATGAAGAAAATCGAAGTTAAAAAGACCAAGGCTCACAGATTACAAGAAGAAGACGTAAGCAACGAATACAAGGATCTGGTGGAGAATAAATAGTACTCAAACAAAATACATACAGGGAAGATGACTTAGATGAAATGTGGGAGGCATTCAAGAATATAATACTAAAAGCTGCACAGACAGCATGTGGAAGCTACTAAATGACAAACACGAACAGACAAACCGGATGATAGACGAATGAGATAAAAGAGGAGATAAAAAGCAAGAAGATAGCATGGAAAGAATATCTAGGAAATAAAACTGCAGAAAGCTATTAAAAATATAAGCACAGCAGAAAAATGGTTAAACAAGTAATAGAAGCATAAAAAAACAAAGTTGGAGAGAATTTGGAGAAAAAATGGGGAAAAGTAGCAAAGACAACATAAAATTGTTCTACAACCTAATCAAAAGGAACAGGACAAAAGGGACAAACGAGACGAGACATATAATCCACAAAAAAGGAGAAATAATAATAGATGACAGAAAGAATGGGGAGATGGAAACAATACTTTCAGGAGTTACTAAACACGGAAGAGGAAGAAAAAGTGACAAATACGAACGAACAAGAACAAGATACAGAAAATGAAGAAGAACAAGAGATAAGTATGGAAGGTTTGTCAGAAGTAATAAGAAAACAAAAAAAACGTAAAAGCAGCAGGAGGGGATAGAAACACAACAAAAATGATCAAGAAACTAGGTACACATGGGAAATCAATGCTATTAAAAATCTACAACAAAGCATGGCAAGAAGAGTGTGTGCCAAAGGAGTGGCAGAGAGCAATGATAGTACCCATATACAAGAACGGCGGCAGAAAAGACAGGGGAATTAATATAATAACTACAAATATGAAAATATATGAACAACTAATAAATTAAAAATTAAAACAAAACACAGAAAGAACATTAATGGAATCACAGAGTGGCTTTAGGGAAGGCAGAAGTATACAGGACCACATATTTATGATAAAACAAATACAGGAAAAGGCAAACTATGAAAATAAACAGATGTACATAGGATTTATAGATATGGTGAAAGCGTTCGACAGGGTGCCTCGTGAAAAAGTATGGTCGATGTTAAAGAAAATAAATATGAATAACAAGATGATTAGGGTAATAAGAAGCATATACCAGAACAACCGGAATATAATAGTGAAAAGAAATCAACAATCCAGCAAGTTCACAACAAACAACGGATTAAGACAAGGTGTAGGTCTGAGTCTAACACTTTTCATTTTATTTGTAGACGAAATAATTAGAACATGCAGAGAAAAGGTAAAAACAGGAACGATCGAACATAACAAATTGAAAAGAGTAGAAACAGCAGAAGGAGCATTCGCAGATGATATAATAATAATAGGAAGAAATAGAGAAGACCTACAAAATAATCTAAATATATGGAACGAAACACTAAAAACAAATGGAATGCAAATGAACAAAAACAAGACAAAAGTGATGATATTGGGAAAGCAAGAACAGATTGATATTAAAATAGATGATACAAAAATAGAACAAGTAGAACAATACAAATACCTAGGGGTAGAAATACAAAGTGAAGGTCGAAATGAGAAGGAAATTACTGGCAGAATTAAAAAAACAACGAAGCTATATTTTTACCTAAGAACATTTATAAATAAAAGGGGACTAACAAGAAAAACAAAACTGTCCATATTTATGTCAATATACAGACCGGTGCTGACATTTGGGTGTGAGTCTTGGGTTCTAACGAGAAAAGACCAAAGTCCAGGCAATGGAAATGAAGTACCTTAGGAGAATAATTGGAGTGACAAGAAGAGACCGGATAAGGAACACAGAAATCAGAGACCAGCTGGAAATAGAAACGGTAGAAGAATTTATGCAGAGGTGGAAATTAGAGTGGTCGGGACACCTACAGAGGATGAAGGAGGAAAGACAAGTGAAACAGGTGTGCCAGGCGAAAACACAAAAGAAGAAAAGTAGAGGTAGACCAATAAAAACATGGGATAGTGAAATGAAAGAAATTATTGAAAAGAAAGGGAAAACAAAAGCAGAGGCGAAAATAATGGCGAAGAACAGAAGTGAATGGAAGAAATACATTATGGGACCAAGCCACGAATAGCAAAACAAAGCAAAATAAAATAACCCTATACCATAATTGGTAGAAGGGAGAACGATATACAGGGAGTCTCAAAATTGACGCCCGTGCTTTTGGGATTTCATTCACGGGGCTAAAACAAATTGAAAATTAAGAGTGGAAAATTTTCCGTTTGTCGTCCATTACGAAAGTAAGCCTCAACAATAAAAGTGTTCTTCTGATCAGTGTACATTTTAATAAACTACTGTCATTTTGTTGTCCGACAGTTGACAGGTATGGTTGACAGTGACAGTTCCCAAATAGTACGGCATACAAATTTGAAAGGCGGCACAATTGAATTGAGGTGATTACATAACAACAATCATTTAGGTACACCTTGTAGTATAAACTCGAAATCAGCACATATTATACGTAGCAATCCGAAAAAGAAATTCTTTAATTACTGCTGTTTGGTAAGCTTTGGTTAATTGTTTAACGACCAATTTCTAGTGTCACGGCTAATTACCGCCGCATAGAAGTGATTTACAATATTACCAGCGAGTCCATTATTTGTGTTTCCGCACACGATATGAATGAATCTACTGGTAAATACGATCGTCTTTTTCTCTTTCTTCTCTGCTGCGACTCAAATTCCAGCACGTCACGCCTTTAAGGCATCACAATAACGCAATAACGGCCGAACGCAATTACAATGGGGGTAATTCAAGGAGCTGTGCATAATATTGCATTACCTGCGCGCGGCCATCGATGTATAAATAAAACATAGAACTAACAATATCCTCTGATGCGGCTGAATAAATTTGTAAAAATTTACACAAAGGACATCTACAGTATCTGTAACTTAATCGGACAGCGCATTAGAAACGGCGCCTTTTGTCACTTCAGACGAATCGAATTGCGATACGTATGCAAATATCGATTACGCTGCAAACGTTAAACTTGAGGATGAATGGAGCGTCCTTGCTGTTGTTGCGAGAGTTTTTGGTGTGGGTGGCCCCTGGGGCCTTTGTTAATATAAGCTTGTATCGATAGTCCTCGTCCTTGGGGTTGATTGTTTCTGTCCCCTACTTCATTAGTGCTAGCCGCTTTTGCAGGAGCACGTGGCGAAAATGCAGACATTAAAGTGTTGCACAAATAAACTGGCCACTGCTTTGCTACTGCGATGGGATCTCTCTCTATGTGTTTGTATCGGGGGTGAGTTTATGGATGTCCTGGCGAAATCTATTTGGCTCATTTAACCCCCGAAACCAATATGAAACAAGGGAGTATCGGTCGTATAAACGGAATGTCCCGAACCCATTCCAGATCTTTATCATTCTATTAACAATATCGTAAACTAGAAATGTCCGACCGGCACTCATACGCCGGTTTGGGCTCTGCCAATTTTCCCTCAACCCCAAAAGCGGCCGGGGAAACGCCAGGGTAGTATTTGTGCATCGTTTGCGCCCGTAACTATTAACGGCCTCGTTTGTATCGGCCGGGGTTTTACTGTTTAACAGATGTATGGTTGCTTAATTAACAGGCGATAACACAAAAATGCACGATGCGAATTACCTGACCGCAGTTTCAGCCCTGCAAAACGCAGAACAATCACCAGGCATTAATCTACCTTTGGGCTTTGGGCTTTACCATTCCTTTTCATCGCAGAATCGCAGAGGTACTAGCTTCGAATAAGAATAAGATGTGTTGTGTCATTAGAAACTATGTCATCTTGGGTGACAACAATTTGGTGTGGCTTAACGCAATTTGTTGCTCCGAATAAGATCCCAATGAAAAAACGTGAGTACTTAAGTGTACCCATGGCTGATTAGGGTACCCTTTATGTGATGTCCAAATGACAGCGATATCAATCAAGTCGTTCTCGATATGCAAATTTATCGAGATGACTAAAAACACGTAAAACTGTTACGATCTTAAAATCGTCATAGATATATCAACTCTCACGAATCTTCAGAGTTCAAGAATTAAAAACATTCAGGGTTTGACAGTTGAAGTTAAATATTTCATAAGTTTTGACAGTGCAAATTGAAAATTTGACAGCTTTTAATAGTTGTAGTTAACAATTTGACAGGGAAAATTTGAAATATTTTGACAGTCGAAATTGAAAATTTGCAGATGCAGTAAAATAATTAACAGTTTTCTATAGGTGTTTAAATTTTACGGTTTCTGACAGTTGTAGTTGAAAATTTTAAACTTTTTAATACTTTGGGTTGTAAATTTGACAGGGTTTGCTATTGCAGTTGTTAATTTGACATAGTTTGACAGTTTTAATCAAAATCTTGATGATTTTTGGCAGGTACAGTTGAAAATGTGACAGTAGCAGTTCAAATAGGACAGTTTTGGATACTTGGAGTTGAAAATTGAACATGTTTTATCTGTTGCATTTGAAAAAGTAATAGCTTAAGAAAATTGCTCTTAAAATATTAACCGTTTTTGATAGTATGTAGTTAAAAATTTGACAGATTTTGAAATATGACAGTTTTATTTTAAAACTGATAGGGTATGGTTATAAAACCTGACACAATATCTTAGTACTAGTGAAAATTTTCCAGGGATTTGCAGTTGGAGTTGAAAATTTGAAAGATTTTGCTAGTCGGAATGGTAAATTTGCAGATGCAGTTAATTAATTGAAAGTTTTTCATAAGTGTACTCGAAAAATATGCATGCAATCATAAATTTCACGTTTTCTGATTATTACAGTTGATAATTTTACACTTTATGACAGTTGGAGTTGAAAATTTTACTGTTTTTTGCTGTTGTAGATGAAAATTTGACAGGTTACTATGGTTACAGGACTATGTTAGTTGACTATTTGACAGGGTTTGACAGTTTTACTTGAATATTTGACGGTTTTTGACAGGTTCAGTTGAAAATGTGAGAGTTGCAGTTTAAATATTACAGTTTTTGATACATGCAGTAGAAAATTTTACATATTTTATCTGTTTTGTTTGAATATGTCATAGCATTTGAAAGTTGCTCTTAAAACATTAACAGTTTCTGACAGCTTTTGATGGTATGTAGTTAAATATTTGACAGATATTGAAAGATGACACTTGTATTTTATAACTGATATCGTATGGTTATAAACTTGACACGCTTTCATAGTTGTAATTGAAAATTTGTCAGGGATTAGCAGTTGGAATTGAAAATTTGAATGATTTTCAGAGTCGGAATTGCAAATTTGCAGATGCTGCTAAATAATTGACAGTTGTTCATAAGTGTACTTGAAAAATATGCATGCAATCAAAAATTTCACGTTTTCTGATTGTTCAAGTTGAAAATATACACTTTATAACAGTTGGAGTTGAAAATTTTACAGCTGTTGGCTATTGCAGATGAAAATTTGATTTAGTAACTTAGCTTACAGGACTATGTTAGTTGATTATTTGACAGGGTTTGATAGTTTCATTTGCATATTTGATGCTTTATGACAGGTTCACTTGAAAATGTGAGAGTTGCAGTTAAAAAATTACAGTTTTTGTTAGTTATAGTTGAAAATTGGATAGATTTTAACTGTTGCATTTGAAAATTTAATAGCTTTTGAAAGTTGCTCTTAAAACATTAACCTTTTTGGCAGTTTTTGATGATATGTAGTTAAAAATTTGACAGATTTATGACAGTTTTAACTTTTACAGTTTTTGGCTGTTGTAGATGAAAATTTTACAGGTTACTTAGGTTACAGGACTATGTTAGTTGTCTATTTGACAAGGTTTGACCGATTCACTTGAATATTTGACGGTTTTTGACATGTTCAGTTGAAAATGTGAGAGTTGCAGTCTAAATAGGACAGATTTTGATACTTGTAGTTGAAAATTGGCAATATTTTAGCTGTTGCATTTGAAGAAGTAATAGCTTTTGAAAGTTGCTCTTTAAACATTAACAGTTTTTGATAGTTTTTGATGGTATGTAATTAATATTTTGACAGACTTTGAAATTAGACAGTTGTATTTTATAACTGATAGGGTATAATTAAATAACCTGACACGTTATTTTAGTAGTAGTTGAAGATTTTTCACGAATTAGCAGTTGGAGTTGAAAATTTGAAAGATTATGAGAGTCGGAATTGCATATTTGCAGCTGCAGTTAAATAATTGACAGTTTTTCACAAGTGTACTCGAAAGATCTGCATGCAATCAAAAATTTCACGTTTTCTGACTGTTACAGTTGAAAATTTTACACATTATGGCAGTTGGAGTTGAAAATTTTACAGTGTTTGGCTGTTGTAGATGTATATTTGACAGGTTACCATAGTTACAGGACTATGTTGTTTGATCATTTGACAGGGTTTGACAGTTTCACTTGAATATTTGACGGTTTTTGACAGGTTTAGTTGAAAATGTGACAGTTGCAGTTTAAATATGATAGTTTTTGATACTTGTAGTTGAAAATTGGACATATTTTAGCTGTTGCATTTGAAACTGTAATAGCTTTTGAAACTTGCTCTTAAAACATCAACATTTTTTGACAGTTTTTAATGGTATGTAGTTAAAAATTTGACAGATTTTGATATTTGACCGTTGTATATTATAACTGATAGGGTATGGTTGAATTACCTGACACGTTATCTTAGTAGTAGTTGAAGATTTTTCAGGGATTAGCAGTTGGAGTTGAAAATTTGAAAGATTTTGATAGTCGGAATTGCAAATTTGCAGATGCAATTAAAGAATTGACAGTTTTTCATAAGTATACTCGAAAAATCTGCATAAAGTCAAAAATTTCACGTTTTCTAATTGTTATGGTTGAAATTTTCACACTTTATGACAGTTGGAGTTTTTACCAGTTTTTGACAGTTTTTGATAATATGATATGATTTTAAAATATGGCAGTTGTAGTTTAAAACTGACAGAGTTTGACAGTGAGGGCTGAAAAGTTGATAAGTTTTGATAGTGCGAAATGAAAACTTGACAAAATTTAATAGTTTTAGATGTAAAATCCATAAGGATTTGCAGTTAGAGTTGAAAATGCGACAGCTTTTGATATTACAGAATTGACAGTTTTTTAATAAGTGAACTTGAGAAATCTGCATGCAGTTAAAAAAATCACGTTTTCTGACAGTTAAAGTTGAAAATTCTTCACCTTTTGACAATTAAAGTTGAAAATTTGACAGTTTTGGCTACTGTAGCTGAAAATTTGTCAGTTTTGGCTGCTGTAGCTGAACATTTGATAAGTTTTACTATTGCAGTTGATAATTTGACAGGGTTTGACAGTTTCAGTTGAAAATTTTGCGAGTTTAGACAGGTTCAGTTGAAAATGTGAGAGTTACCGTTAAAATATGACAGTATTTGGTAGTTGTAGTTGAAAATTAAACAGGTTTTAGCTGTTGCATTTGAATGTTACTCTTAAAACTTTGACAGTTTATGACAGTTTTTAATAGTTGTAGTTAAAATTTGACAGATTTTAAAATATGTCAGTTGTAGTTAAAAACTGACAGGGTTTGACAGCTAGAACTAAAAAATTGATAAGTTTTGATAATACCAATTGAAAACTTGATAGGTTTTAAGAGTTGTAGTTAAAAATTTCCCAGAGATTGGCAGTTGGAGTTCAAAATTTGAAAAAAAAACAACAAAACAAAACAAGATTGTTCTAAAAATCGAAATTTTACTGCATTTTTACTATTTTTTTAAAATTTCAATCTTTGGAGGCGAATATCTTGGGAACCCCCGTGGTTCCCAAGATACCTGAACTAATACTACTCTGGATACTACATACATGGGGTAGTTTTTTTGGAATCAGGAGAGTCCAATTTTACAGGATATGGGCCCAAAAACCTGGCGAAACCTGGTAATTAAATTCCTTGTGTTCTTGAAATTGGCGGAGGCAAGAGGCGAAAAAATCTAGAGCTTATCTAATAAATTGTAAAATATTTATTAATCAATACTTTTGAATACTTTTATAAAATTTACTATTACTTCCGTCAAATTTTGTATAATTTCTGTATTTTATAAAAATGTCAAAGAGGACTTTAAAATTTTAAATATTTCTGTAAAAATTCCATTTATTCTACGAACGTTTGATCGATTACTGTATATTTTTTTTAAATTTTTGTAAAATTTTCATTTATTTCTGTTAAATTTTTATTTATTTCTGTAAAGTTTTCAATTATCGCTGTAAACTTTTCGTTTACTTCAGTAAAATATACACGATCACAATCACATTTTTCATATTTACTGCCAAACTTTTAATTTATTATACTGTTCTATTATACTTATTATAATTTGTACAAACATGCTAGTTAATTCATATTATCCAATACTCGCTTATAACATTTCCTAGCCTTACTTACGAACACATACGCCCGCATAAATAATTCATCACGTTTCGCTTAATCCATTCCACTTTTTTATTTATAAATTCACACAGATTCGTATGCATTGATTTGCTCTTGCACTAGCCAGAGGGGAAGTTTCTTGACCTTCGCCTGTAAAAAAAACTCGAAGCTCATTATTAATTTCACGATTATGGTAATGCATTATTCAATCCCCGGCTCGGCGCTAATTAGCAGTTTTGTTATATGTAAAACGTGTAATTAACGCCTTTCCAAGACGAACCAGATAGTTTGCACACAAAATACTTTGTATTATTATAACGATACAAAGGAAAATCGCTATAATACAGGGTGTCCCACGCTCACTGACCATTAAAAGTTTATGGGGTTCCTATTAAGATAAATTTTGAAAATATTCAACCAAATATTGCTGATTCGATTCTCCTCAGGTGAAATGCTGTCAAACTTCTATTTCTTCCGGTTCTACAAGAATTGTTATAGAAAGTTCTTGGCGACTTGGAGTTGGTAATTAGCTATAGCAGCAGAATTTGGACGTTGTTCAAGAAAAAAATTAGAATATGCACGTAGGATATAAAAAAAGGGTTTTATTTGGCAGATTATTTTGTAGTCCTTTTATGCAGCTTAGGACCGCCATGCGGATTTAATACACCGAAACGTCGTGGTACAAATAAACAGTGCGTCGAGTTGTAAAAAAATAAATGCGCGAGTTTACGACTGAGCCGAAGGGACCTCCATCCCAACTTCGCTCTTGCTGTAATCGGAAAATAATCCATAAAACTTTTCCCTCGTCCCGCTTCCGACATATGTCAAGCTCCTGATTTCCCTTCTGTGAGTCGGACTTTTAATAAAAATCGTCTCCTCCTCCTTCGGCACTCGTCCATATTTTTTCCTCCTCGCGGGCCTCCGGCGACGAGCCGTTAACGGAAATCCGAGCCCTAATCGCCGATCCGAACATCCATTACGCAAATTAAAAATGCGAGACGATCGGGGGACTGCGGCCGGATTGATGGGCTCCCTTGCAGGAATTTCGCTCCTCGGCGAAACGGGGAGGATCTCGCGGGGGATGAATAATTTAGGCTGGCCCCCGGTCAGGGGCTGACCGCCGGCGGTTGACGTTTTAAATTCCGCAGAGCTGGGGTGAGTTTATGGGCTCGATTTTTCCTCTCGAATTGAATCGAATCGCCGTTGTGGGGATTCCGGACGGATTTATTGTATTATCAGGCATATTGCCCCGTGATTGATTATACCAGCTGAATCGTCTTCGGTGAAGAGATGAGTAGTATAGCAGAAGTGGAATATTTGAAGGCTTACATTTGTATAGTGTGAGGTATATTTCAGAAATTAGTTTCCCTTTCTTTTTAGTATTCAGTAAAGCATATATATATATATATATATATATATATATATATATATATATATATATATATAATATATATATATATATATATATATATATATATATATATATATATATAATATATATATATATATATATATATAGAGCATTAGAAATGGCTCAAACAATTGAAAACTTTTACAAATAAAAAGTGATAAAAAAAAGATCCTCGGTACCACTTACTGCCCCTCGTGGTCCCTTTTGGGGCTCGGCTCGGCTCGACCCACCGTAATGGGATGATGCGGGGTCGTAGCCCGTAAAAGATAAACGGCCTAAAGAAAGGAAGTGCTATGAGTACCACGTGTGAAATAAATAGGGCTATTTCTTACCCAAAGGTCTAAAACGGCCGATAATCTTGTATCCTTATCTTAATGAATTGAGATCGTCTAATGCAGTCCCTTAACTGAGTTGAATACAGGGCCCTTAAAACCAAAGTTGAATTAAATATCGTGCCCGGCAGGAGGCAACCGCGGAACAATTGCCGTGCGTCAAAATTATAACGTTACAACTCTTTTTCTTATCTGCTCAACACAAGAACTTAAGAAAAAATTGCCAAGCAATTTATTTCTAAGAAGATTGTAGTGCAACTTTAAGCACAATCCAATATACGAACTGATTAAAACCTGGAAGCAACTCTGTACTGCTTTTAAGTCGCCTGAATCCTCCCAAACCAGCTAACTTCCGGTGTTCGCGGTGGTGCGCTTTGCCGCTCCGCTGGAGGCGGCGTCGGCGGCGGCGACTGACCCCCGTCCAGCCGACGGTATCTATTGCATACGTCGGACGTAATGTGCGATAAAGAAACGTCGGCGTCGAGGGGGTAGATAGACGAGTGGCCGGCGCGAGTCTCTCGGACCGCAGAAGTTAGGTGTGCGATTGTGTCGAGTATCTGAACCGTGGTGAACAATGCCCATTGAAACCGCCTGGAATAGCGTGGACAATTACCCATGGCCGGCGGCGGAAGAAAAATATCGGCGATCTTTATTTTCGAACCCTTTCGCCCGAACCCTCCCTCGCCCCCATGAGTACGCACGAGGCCATTAATTGGATCCGATGTGAATGGGATATATTCGTAAGCATCGATTCAACCCTCTTATAACAACCCCTTCTATGTGTGCCAGTGAATGTGTATTGTTACAGCACTTGATGTAAATTTGCAAAATAACTATAAAACAACTTGATAATAAGGTAAATTACTAGTTACCTCATAACAGTACTTCGCATCATAAACACTTAAAAACGAATTCTCTTTGAAACATTTGAATAATTAGTTACTTGCATTTACCACTAATATGGTAAAGTATGGTAAAGTGTGTAATTTAATATAAAAAATTAATGGTTAATATCTGATAAGTGTATGTAAGAAGAATAATTGCCAAATATTTAATATTAAACTGTAAACCTCACATATATTAAAAATGTCATCTTATTTTCTTGACATGCAAAAATTATTATTATTATTATTTTTATTATACAAACTTAATTATTGGCATTTTGATACCATATTCAAAGTTTCGTCAGAATAAATAAAAATATCACCGTAATCGTTCAGTAATGTCAGTAATAACAAAAAGTTTGACTGAAGTAATTGAAAGTTTGTTAAAATTAATTGAAATTTTAATGTAAATTTTTGATATTTTTGTAGGTTTGTAGGTTTGACAGAACAGTTTAAAATGTTACAGTAATCGTTGAATAATGTCACTAATAATAAAAAGTATGACAGATATCATGCAGAGAACACAACAAATGCCGAAATCCTTCATGGAATGAAGAATAAAAATGTGCTCAATATAAAGGAGAAGGGAAGAAAAGTTCATTACCTTGTCAACATAATGAGGAATGAGAGTAGATTACACCTACTGCAAAAGATACTACAAGGAAAAGTTGTAGGGAGAAGATACATAGGGAGAAGAAGGATATAATGGTTAAAAAACCTGAGAACTGGGTTTACCATGACTACCACGGAGCTATTCCGGGCAGCGGTAAATAAAGTTGTGATAGCCAGAATGGTTATCAACATCCGGAACGGATATGAACAGTCAGAAGAAAATGACAGATATAATTGAAATTTTGGTAATATAAATGAAATTTTGAAAGAAATCACTAAAATTTTACAGAAATAACTGAGAATTTCTATTATTCAATTAAACATAGAATAATTACAAATAACCATGGTAATCTGATAGAATAGAGTTATGGTATAAGGTTATAACATACCTGAAGGGCACTGACCACAAAAGAGCACTGAGCATTTTGGTAGAACAAATGAAATTTCGAAAAAAATCAGTAAAAATTTACAGAAATAACGGAGAATTTATATTATTCTATTAAACATAGAATAATTACAAATAACCATGGTAATCTGATAGAATAGAGTTATGGTATAAGGTTGTAACGTACCTGAAGGGCACTGAGCACAAAAGAGCACTGAGCATTTTGGTAGAACAAATGAAATTTCGAAAGAAATCAGTAAAATTTTACAGAAATAACTGAGAATTTCTATTATTCTATTAAACATAAAATAATTACAAATTACCATGGTAATCTGATAGAATAGAGTTATGGTATAAGGTTGTAACGTACCTGAAGGGCACTGAGCACAAAAGGGACGTGGAATCAACCTCAGTATCCCTTGGGAATAGCGAGGAGGGTCACTAGCTCTCGAAGTCGAAGAGTTGGGCAGGTGAAAAGGGCTCCACATTGAGATTTTGGCTGCAATAATTGCATTTTTGGTATAGACAAATTTATTAATTGAAATATTTACAGAATAATTGAAACTGTGATCCAATAATTAAAAATATTAATGAATCATTAATTAATTGTCGGAAATCCTGGATAAATTGACAGAATAATTATTTTTTTAAATAAAAATCCCAGAAATTTTAGTGTGAATAATTGAAATTTTGACAGTCATTGAAATTTTTGTATGATTTATTAAAATATTGACATAAATAATTAAAATTTTGATAGAAAAGTTGAAGGACGAAGGTAAACGAAATATGTTTCTGAACTTCTAATTAAAATTTTATAAGTTACTGAAAAATTTTCAGAATTTCGAATTTTCAGAAGTGTTTTTATGTGTAATTGCATAACTATAGCTACTGTTTATGCATGCATATAGAGAATCAAGTAAGTACCTTGTAATTTGTTGAAAAAATCGCTACGGAATGTTTTGAAAGGTTTTCAGAAATTTAACACACTTAACACACAATAAACACTTTAACACGTTATGATGATAAAAGCTTGAGAACGTTGAAATGTGTCTATTTAATTTCTGATTAGAATATCACAATTTACTGCAATTTTTTTCGAATTCCAAATTTTCAGAAAGTTTTCATTGTTTTTAAAGTGTCAAGTAAGCACTTGGCACTTTTTAAAAATGTTTTTTTTTAACATTACATAGTAAGTACCTTGTCAGTTTTTTTGAAAAAATTGCAAGGGAATATCTATACAAATTTTCAGAAATGTACAATCTCGGAGATTACTGAAATATATCTAATAATATGCTCGACATTATTTTTATAAATTGACATATCTATTATAAAATATATCCATGTGAATGTTTCGACAGTTTTTTTTTTTTTAATTATGATAAGATATATCTCGACAAACATAAACACTTTATGGTGATAAAAGCTTACGAAAGTTCAAACGTGTATTTAGTTTCTGGTTAAAATTTCAAAATTGACTGCAAACTTTTCTGAATTCCAAATTTTCAGAAACGTTTTAATTTCTCTAGAAGTGTTATGTGAACATTTTGTGTTTTTTTTTTTTCAAAAGTCGCAAGCGAACATTTCTACTCATTATCAGAAATATTTTATCTTTTTAACATTGTCAACTAAGTAACTTGTCAGTTAAAAAAAATGCAAGGGGATATCCCACCAACTTTAAAAGGTAGAACCTATTTGTTATAGCGAAACTAAGAAAACGTTCATTTTATCAAAACTCGCAAGGGAATGTTTTGACTACTTTTCAGAAATGTTTTAAATCTTTTAACATTATCAAGTAAGTACGTTGTCATTTTTTTTTTAATATGCAATGGAATATCTCTACAATGTTTCAGAAATCTACAATCTTAAAAATTACTGAAATATATCTAATAATATGTACGACATTATTTTTATAAATCAACATATCTATTATAAAATATATGCATGTAAATGTTTCGACAGTTGTTTTGGTATTATGATAAGACATATCTCGACAAACATAAACACTTTATGTAAGGTGACCAGACGTCCCGATTTTGGCGGGACAGTCCCGATTTTTAGAAATTTGTCCCGCGTCCCGCGACGTTTCAAAAATGTCCCGACTTTTGAAAGATTGGGGTTTTTTTCGGGATGATCTTTTATTCGCTATTTTGAAGTTATTAGCGTATATATTTCGCAAATATCTGTATTTGGTAGCAGGGCTGCAGCGGCCAAAATACAAAACGGTACTTTAAAAACATGCCTCGTATTTATTATATTTGTAAATATGACATTATATTTCATGCTGTTAAAAAAAATTTAATATAATATTATACAGGGTGTCTGCTAAAAAACGCCGCTAGCGATAACTCCTTTATTTATTGGCCGATTTCAATAAAACGAAAACAAAACTAAATGGCTTCACATGTCTACAAAGGGGACCTAATTTTTTTTTGCATAATCTAGCAGACTATCGCTGAAATGAAAGTTGATTTTGCAAAAAAAAAAAAAAAATTAGGGCCCCTTTATAGAATATGTGGAGACATTTAATTTTGTTTTGGTTTTATTGAAATCGGGCAATAAATAGTTATTAGAGACACCCTGTATATTTTGCGTTTTTCGTTCTTTGTTAATTAATTTAAAAATTTAAAAATCACCCCCCCCCCCCCCCCCCCCACCCCGTCAAGCGGTCCCGCTTTCGTATCGTTAGGATCTGGTCACCTTAACTTTATGGTGATAAAAGCTACGAAGGTTCAAACGTGTATTTTTAATTTGAGGTTAAAATTTCAAAATTACCTGAAAACTTTTCTGAATTCCAAAGTTTTAGAAACATTTTAATTTCTTTAAAGTGTCAAGTGAGCACTTTGTCATGTTTTGTTTAAAACTCCTAAGGGAATGTTTCGTCTACATTTCAGAAATGTTTTAATTTTTTAATATGAATTGAAAATTTTCAGATACGTTTTAATTTCTTTAAAAGTGTCAAGTGAGCATTTTGTGTTTTTTTCAAAAGTCGCAAGCGAATATTTCTACTAATTTTCAGAAATATTTTATATTTTTAACATTGTCAAGTAAGTACCTTGTCAGTTTATAAAAAAAAATGCAAGGGAATATCTCACCAACTTTAAAAGGTAAAACCTATTTGTTATAGCGAAACTGAGAAAACACTCATTTTTTCAAATCTCGCAAGGGAATGTTTCGACTACTTTTCAGAAGTATTTTAATTCTTTTAACATTATCAAGTCCATTGTCAGTTTTTTTTTAAATGTAAGGGAATATCTCGACAATGATTCAGAAAACTACAATCTTAAAAATTACTGAAATATATCTAATAAATTGCTCGACATTATTTTTATATATCGACATATCTATTATAAAATATATCCAATATAAATGTCTCGACAGTTTTTTTGGATTTATGATAATACATATCTCGACAAACATAAACATTTTATGGTCATAAAAGCTCACGAAAGTTCTAACGTGTATTTTTAATTTCTGGTTAAAATTTCAATATTGACTGCACATTTTTCAGAATTCCAAATTTTCAGAAACGTTTTCATTTCTTCAAAAGTGTAAAATGAGCAGATAGTCATTTTTTTTTTCATGACAAGCCAGGAAATGTTTCGACTACTTGTCAGAAATGTTAAAATATTTTTAACATAATCAAGTAAGTACTTTGTCAGTTTTTTTGAAAAAAATGCAAACGAATCTCAACAACTTTTCAGAAATCTGTAATCTTGAATATTAGTGAAATACATCCTATTAAATACTCGACAATATTTTTATAAATCGACGTATCTATTAAAAAAAAATCCATGTAAATGTTTCGATAGTTGTTTTGGAATTATGATAATAAATGTTTCAACAATCATAAAAAAATGCAAGGAAATGTCTCAACAACTTTTCAGAAATCAACAGTCTTAGAAATTACTGAAATATAATTATTACTAAAATATATCCAAGAAAATGCTTCATTGTTTTATATATCGACGTATTATAACAAAAAATCCATCTGAGTGTTTTGACAGTTTCTTGGAATTATGATAAGAAATGTCTCGACAATCATTTGACAAACCACTTTATGGTGATAGCCTGCAGCTTGCGAGAGATCAAACGTTTTTTCTTAATTTCTGATTAAAACTTCAAAATTGACTGCAATTTTTTAGAATTGCAAATTTTCAGAACGTTTTCATTTTTTTTAAAGTGTCAAGTAAGCATTTTGTAATTTTTTTTTAAATCGCAAGGGAATGTTTCGACTACTTTTCAGAAATGTATTTTTTAACGATATCAAGTCAGTTTTTTTTTTAATTGCAAGTGAAAAGTTAACTGAAATTACTTTCTCAGGGTGGTATTTTTTTATAGGATTCCCTAATGAGAGCACGTTAGCACGTTAATTTTAATTACGATAAAAAAATAAACAGCAAGGTTTCCACATTTTTTCGGCATCCTCTGCCCTCTCACCCCTTTTCTGATTCACTTAGGACTTTGCTGTATTTTTATCTAAGCTTCTTTAATTATTCTACGTATGTCTGCAAAAAATAAACCCCCTGTGACAACGAGAACCCTATAAATCCCAAAAGATAAAACGTCGTGTTTTAGGTGTAATTTTTTTTTTAATTTCCTTAAAATTACTTCTCTATAGAATCGAGGGTTGTATTTTTTTTTATAGAATTCCTCAATGGTAGCACTGTGGGTATGTTAAATTCAGTTTCGATAGAAAATTAAACAGCAGGGCTGACAGATTTATTTGGCACCTCCTGCCCTCACTCCTCTCCTGTTTCATTTACGATTTCGCCGTATTTTTTTCTGAGGGTTTTAATTTTTTTATTGTAGTTTACAAAATATGAATGCCCTGCGACAACGGGAACCTCGCTTGTTACAAAAGATAAAATCATCCTGTTTTGGTGTAATTCTAGTACAATTTTTTTTTTAATTACTTCTCTATAGAATTGGGGGTTGTAATTTTTTTTTTTAGGATTCACAAGTAATAGTTCTAATTGTGTCTATCATTCAGTTCCGATCAAATAATAAACAACAGGGTTGCCTAATATTTTCGGCAAAAACATAAAACCGCCCTCTGGGCTACTGTGCAACTACTCTTACGTAACGTAGTCAGACTGTATATACATACGGATAGATGTATAACAATTATTTTGATTACATTTAAAAATGTATAATACGAAGTTATATAATGTATTAAATACTAGTATTATTGTGTATATCTATTGTTGTTTATACTAGTAGAATGAGTATGTATTTTGATACGGTGATATAATTTCACCTGTATTATAGTCAATATATCTGAGTAATTTGAAGTGGAGACAATTCCCTGGATACATGCACAGTATGCAAAATTCAGGTGACACACACGGGGAGGTGTCTGTCAGTCGTTCTCTTTTATACATATTGGAAAAATGTGTCTGTTGTCAGACGAGTGCGAGCGCATGTTTCATTTTTAATCTCGATATTGCGCGATGTGTATTATTGAGGAGGTCTCCCGTCCCCCGCGCGATATTAAAAAATATCTCTGTATCGGGGGAATCCGAAGTTCCATTGTTATTCCGCGGCCGGACCGATGAATGCTTCGGATTCAATGCATCCCGTCTGATTTGCGTGCACGAGAGGGACATTCCTGGAACCGGGGATTCAGAATTCACCGCGCGATCTCCTCGGCAGACAAGTGGACGACGAAAGGCTCCGGCACGTGCAGCTCGTAAATACCCCAAGGGCTGAAAACACGGATTTACCTGTAAGCCATTAAGATACCAATCAATGCGTTACCGCTTCATCTCGGGCCCAATCTGCGTTTGGAAATCGAGAGAGGCGCGCGCCTAATCGCCTCCTCTTCTTCTCTTCTTCTCGTGATCGCCGTTTTCGAAAGGGGAACGGGATTTTGATTTCTCGGTAAGCGGACAGGTAGCACCGAGATTCCTGATTTGTGGATGGGAATCGTCTGCAGCGGACGGTTCCTGGAAGCGGCAGCAAGTGTGGGGACTAAATCAAAATTCATTTCGAGACGTGCTGGTCGGCCGCTGGCGCACACAAGTAACTTTACGTGGTTCCTTGTAATCCCAGATCCGTTATCTTAATGTCCTCCAGTGGGCCGTTTGTGGCCAAAACACGGGCGACAAATCAACCAGTCGTCTCCTGTCAGGAGCAGAATCGATATGAGGAGCGAGACAATTATACCTCATATCTACTACTGAGATCATCTCAGATCCAAAATTAAGCAGTTTTGAAAAAAGCCATGAAAATAAGTACATGGAATGTGAGAAGCCTCTTTAAAGAAGGCAAAATTGATATTGTAACGGCAGAGGTGCAAAGATTGATACTGAATATACTCGGAATAAGTGACTTAAGATGGCCAGGAACAGGAATCCACCACACAGACGAATCTATTATGTATTTCTCAGGAAGTACCGATAAATCTAATAAATACGGAGTTACTATAATGGTGGATAAAAATATACATAAATCAGTGACCAGCTTTGTCCCCTACTCAGCCTTATGATGATACAGATGCCTTCGCATAATAGAAACATGAATATCATACAGATTTATGCACCAACAGCAGATAAATATAATGACGAAATCGCACAGTTTTATGCAGAACTATACACGGTGCTCGAAAGCACCAACGAACAAGATGTTACTATCGTCATGGGAGATTTTAATGCGAAGGTTGGCGAAGGAGCAGTAGAGGATATTGTGGGTAGATATGGACTTGGAGAGAGAAATGAAAGAGGCGACAGATTAACAGAATTCTGCCAATCAGAGAATCAAGTAATAACTAATGCCTATTACAAACTTCATAAAAGAAAACTATCTACATAGAAATCTCCACAACATAGTAATGAAAAGGTAGTAAAAAACCAAATTGATTATATACTCATAAAAAAAGAGATTCAGAAATAGTGTAACAGCAGTTAAAACTTACCCAGGGGTAGACATCGGTTCAGATCATAACACTGTAGTCGCCCGAGTTCACATCAAATTAAAACAACAAAAATCTAAAATAAAGAATAACAAGATAGCAACAGAAAAACTTAAAGATAAATACATAAAAGAACAAGTACAAAAAGGGTTAATATAACAATTAACGAAACACGACAAAAAACTACAATTCCAAATATAGATAAGAAATTGGGTAATATAAAAACAGCACTAATAGAAGGACGTAAAGATTGACACCAGACAAGACAAAACCTAAACAAAAATGGATAACACAAGAAATCCTCCTCCTTATGGAAGAACGAAGGAAAAGAAAAACAGTCCCAAAAAATATAAAGTGCTGCAAAGAAATATAACAAGGGAAATCCAGAAAGAAAACGAAAAATGGCTAACTGCAACATATGAATACATAGAAGAACTACAATCAAAATACGATAACAGAAATCTACATAAAGAAATCAAAGATTTAACAGAAACATCGCGAAATAGACAAACCACCATTATAAAAGATAAAAAAGGGAAGATGATAATAGAACCAGCACAAAAACTGATAAGATGGAAAGAATATATAGAAGAACTCTTTTATGACACAAGAAATACTAGAAGGAAGCAGAATACCACAGAAGGATTAAACATATTGAAAGAAGAAGTTCTCTATGCCCTAAAGACATTAAAAACGGAAAAGCAGTGGGAACAGACAAAATACCAAGCGAGTACAACAGTAGGGCTAATGTATGGACAGGTGTTATTAATAATGCGTTAATTAGCTCATTTTTCATCGACGGAAATTTAAATTCTAATTCCTTCTTAGTCTTACTTTGTATACAAATAATAGTATACTATCAAACCTAATAATAATAATATTATCAAATCTAATAGTATATTACCAGGCGAATCTGTTGTAGGAAGCGTCTTCGTCAAGTGGCATGACGATGAAGGCGTCTTCGTTACATATACTATTGTGGTTGATATGTTTAATGCGTAACCCGTTGATGATGCTTCTTCCAGATGTCTTCACCAAAGAACATGTCGATGAAGACGTCTACATTACGAAATCTGTTGAGGCAGATATATTTAACGTGTAATCCGTTGATGATGGCTTATCAAGATGTTTCACCAAGAAGCATGTTGATGAAGACGTGATCAGCGATCTTCAACGTATAATACCTTGAGGAAGACAATTCTGACATTCAACATGCCGAGGAACGTATCTTCACCAGGCGAATCTGTTGAAGGAAGCGTCTTCATTAAGTGGCATGTCGATGAAGACGTCTTCGTCACATGACGATGAAGACGTCTTCGTCACATATACTATTGTGGTGGACATGTTTAATCCGTAACCCGTTAATGATGCTTCTTCTAGGTGTCTTCACCAAAGAACATGTCGATGAAGACGTCTACATTACAAAATCTATTGAGGTAGACATTTTTAACGTGTAATCCGTTGATGATGGCTTTTGAAGATATTTCACCAAGAAGCATGTTGATGAAGACGTGCTCAGCCATCTTCAACGTATAATACGTTGATGAAGACATTTCCGTCAATCAACATGTTGAGGAACGTATCTTCGCCAGGCGAATCTGTTCAAAGAAGCGTTTTCATTAAGTGGCATGTCGATGATGACGTCTTCGTCGCATGACGATGAAGACGTGTTCGTCACATATACTATTGTGGTGGACATGGTTAATGCGTAACCCGTTGATGATGCTTCTTCCAGGTGTCTTCACCAAACAACATGTCGATGAAGACGTCTACATTACTAAATCTGTTGAAGCAGATATATTTAACGTGTAATCCGTTGCTGATGGCTTTTCAAGATATTTCACCAAGAAGCATGTTGATGAAGACGTGATCAGCCATCTTCAACGTATAATACGTTGAGGAAGACATTTCCATCAATCAACGTGCTGAGGAACGTATCTTCACCAGGCGAATCTGTTGAAGGAAGCGTCTTCATCAGGTGGCATGTCGATGAAGACGTTACACTATTGTGGTGGACATGTTTAACGCGTAATCCGTTGATGATGCTTCTTCCAGGTGGCTTCACCAATGAACATGTCGATGAAGATATCTACATTACATAATGTGTTGAGGTAGATATATTTAACATGTAATTCGTTGATGACGGCTCTTTCAAGTTATTTTCACCAAGAGGCATGTTGATGAATACGAGATCAACCATTTTTTAAGTGTAATACGTCGAGGAAGACAGTACGTCAATTCACGTGCTGAGAGACGTATCTTCAGCAGGCGAATCTGTTGAAGGAAGCGTCTTCATCAAGTGGCATGTCGATGAAGACGTCTTCGTCACATATACTATTGTGGTGGACATGTTTAACGCTTAATCCGTTGATGATGTTACCTTCTTCCAGGTAACCAAAAAACATGTCAATGAAAACGTCTTCATTACGTAATCTGGTGAGGTAGACATATTTAACGTGTAATCCGATAATGA
Organism: Othius punctulatus; assembly: GCA_951805005.1. NCBI lineage: Eukaryota > Metazoa > Arthropoda > Insecta > Coleoptera > Staphylinidae > Othius > Othius punctulatus. Next base: position 21,113,912 of record OX638146.1, read on the forward strand.
TTGCGTTTTCAAGGTACTTTCACCAAGAACCATATTGATGAAGACCTGATCAGCTATATTCAACGTATAGTATGTTGAGGAACACACTTTCGTCAATCAACATGCTGAAGAACGTATCTTCACCAGGCGAATCTGTTGAAGGAAGCGTCTTCATCAAGTGGCATGTCAATGAAGACGTTATACTATTGTGGTGGACATGTTTAACGCGTAATCCGTTGATGATGCTTCTTCCAGATGTCTTCACCAATGAACATATCGATGAAGACGTCTACATTACACAATGTGTTGAGGTAGATATATTTACCATGTAATCCGTTGATGATGGCTCTTTCAAGGTATTTTCACCACGAGGCATGTTGATGAAGACGAGATCAACCATTTTCAAAGTGTAATACGTCGAGGAAGACATTACGTCAATTAACGTGCTGAGAAACGTATCTTCAACAGGCGAATCTATTGAAGGAAGTGTCTTCGTCAAGTGGCATGTCGATGAAGACGTCTTCGTCACAAATACTATTATGGTAGACATGTTTAACGCTTAATCCGTTGATGATGCTTCCTGCAGGTCACCAAAAACAAGTCAATGAAGACGTCTACATTACGTAATCTGATGAGGCACATATTTAACGTGTAATCCGTTGTTGATGGCTTTTTCAAGGTATTTTCACCAAGAACCATATTGAGGAAGACGTGATTAGCTATATTCAACGTATAGTTTGTTGAGGAACACACTTTCCTCAATCAACATGCTGAAGAACGTATCTTCACCAGGCCAATCTGTTGACGGAAGCGTCTTCATCAAGTAGCATGTCGATGAAGACGTTACACTATTGCGGTGGACATGTTTAACGCGTAATCCGTTGATGATGCTTCTTCCAGGTGTCTTCACCAAAGAACATGTCGATGAAAACGTCTACATTACATAATGTGTTGAGGTAGATATATTTAACATGTAATCCGTTGATGATGGCTCTTTCAAAGTATTTTCACCAAGAGGTATGTTGATGAAGACGTGACCAACCATTTTCAAAGTGTAATACGTCGAGGAAAACATTTACGTCAATCAACGTGCTGAGAAACGTATCTTCAACAGGCGAATCTGTTGAAGGAAGCGTCTTCATCAAATGGCATGTCGATGAAGACGTCTTCGTCACATATACTATTGTGGTGGACATGTTTAACGCTTAATCCGTTGATGATGCTTCTTCCAGGTCACCAAAAAACATGTCAATGAAGACGTCTATATTACGTAATCTGATGAGGTAGACATATTTAACGTGTAATCCGTTGATGATGGCTTTTTTAAAGTATTTTCACCAAGAACCATATTGATGAAGACGTGATCAGCTATATTCAACGTATAGTATGTTGAGGAACACACTTTCGTCAATCAACATGCTGAAGAACGTATCTTCACCAGGCAAATCTGCTGAAGGAAGCGTCTTCATCAAGTAGCATGTCGATGAAGACGTTACACTATTGTGGTGAATATGTTTAACGCGTAATCCGTTGATGATGCTTCTTCCAGGTGTCTTCTCCAAAAATACATGTCGTTGAAGACGTATACATTACAAAATGTGATGAGGTTGATATATTTAACATGTAATCCGTTGATGATGGCTCTTTCAAGGTATTTTCACCAAGAGGCATGTTGATGAAGACGTGATCGACCATTTTCAAAGTGTAATACGTCGAGGAAGACATTTACGTTAATCAACGTGCTGAGAAACGTATCTTCAACAGGCGAATCTGTTAAAGGAAGCGTCTTCATCAAGTGGCATGTCAATGAAGACGTCTTCGTCACATATACTTTGGTGCTAGACATGTTCAACGCTTAATCCGTTGATGATGCTTCTTCCAGGTCACCAAAAAACATGTCAATGAAGACGTCTATATTACGTAATCTGATGAGGTAGACATATTTAACGTGTAATCCGTTGATGATGGCTTTTTTAAGGCATTTACACCAAGAACCATATTGATGAAGACGTGATCAGCTATATTCAACGTATAGTATGTTGAGGAACACACTTTCGTCAATCAACATGCTGAAGAACGTATCTTCACCAAGCGAATCTGTTGAAGGAAGCGTCTTCATCAAGTAGCAAGTCGATGAAGACCTTACACTATTGTGGTGGACATGTGTAACGCGTAATCCGTTGATGATGCCTCGTCCAGGTGTCTTCACCAAGGAACATGTCGATGAAGACGTCAACATTACATAATGTGTTGAGGTAGATATATTTAACATGTAATATGTTGATGATGGCTTTTTCAAGGTATTTTCACCAAGAACCATATTGATGAAGACCTGATCAGCTATATTCAACGTATAGTATGTTGAGGAACACACTTTCGTCAATCAACATGCTGAAGAACGTGTCTTCACCAGGCGAATCTGTTGAAGGAAGCGTCTTCATCAAATAGCATGTCGATGAAGACGTTACACTATTGTGGTGGACATGTTTAACGCGTAATCCGTTGATGATGCTTCTTCAAGGTGTCTTCACCAAAGAACATATTTATGAAGACGACTTGGTTACGTAATCTATTGGGGTAGACATGTTCATCATGTAATCCGTTTATGCTGGCTTCTTCAATGTACTTTTACCATTTAACAGATTGATAAAGACAACTTCATGATGTAATCTGTTGAGGAAGACGCATATGTTCCGTAGAGTAAGTCATCTTCAACAAGTAATCTGTTGAAGAAGACAGATTGTGCAAAACTGTTCGACCGGGAGTGGAAAAAAAATTCATTACTTGAGTTGTATGGCAATTACGCACTCGAGAAATTACCCAACTCGCCGCTGCGCGACTAGGTACAGTCATGCTCACATAAATCTAGTACAAACCATTTGACATTGCTATATAAAATTGCTATTGTAAACTATTTTTTTTGTACTAGATTTATGTGAGCATGACTGTACATCAAGTTTTTCTTCGTGCGTAGTATGCTTCTTACAACTCTCGTTATGTAATATACTAGTAGAGTAGCTAGGAGAGTTCTGTGACAATTTCCAATTAGGTTTACATGAGATCTAAATTTACTTTTTTCCGGACGATCATGAAAATTGGGGAGCAATATTTGTACAACGAGTTGTCTATGCATGTGGGGTAAGAGGGTAATCTGCGCCACTACAAGTACTGTCACAGAACTGTCCAAGCTACACTACTAGTTTTCAGCCTCTATTCTTATTTTGCTATCAAAGGCAATTAATGATATTTATTATAGAAAATGTTGTTGAATTTCCTTATTTGCATGATTTTGGTACACTCTATATATTAACGTATTTGTTAGGTATTTGTCACGTCAACATAATTAATCGTTTTGTTATATGCAAGTTTTGTATTCAATACTTCTGGTAACTCTAAGAAAATAAGCAGCAGCAGAAGTTACCCTCTGCCTTGGAACACTCTGTATAATGAATTAATGTTACAGAATGACACATGGTATTGGAGACATCTGGTCATCTCCACTTTTTAAGAGAGAAATTTAATATATAAATAAAACACAATTAGTGTGACTTTCACAAAATATTTGATGTTGTACTGCAACAACTTTTTTTTTATCTGCCTGATGAAGCCACTGTGTTGCGAAACAATTGTTGCAGTACAACATTAAATATTTTGTGAAACTTACCAATTGTTTTTTATTTATATATTAACATGGAGTTTCATCATGTATCAGACTCATCAATCCGATAGTGGAATTTAATTTGTTTCATTTTTTGGAGAAAATATTTTTTATGCTCGAGATTTAAAATTTTTAGAATATCTCGTAAACAATTCATCTAATACGTATGTTTTCGACCCTCAAACAGTCTCTAACAGTCTGATTTGTACTTTGTTAGTAGTCAGATTTGCAATCAAAACAACAATTACAGCAACAATATAACGAATTTTATTTGCATACGTCGCAGGAATGCAAAATAGGCAGACGTGATATGTAGAAATCGCGGCAATAAATAGCAGTTAAACGATTTTCGAGACCGATGCGGTCCAAGACAAACACTCCGCCTAACATTGAAACAAGTGATGCGAGAAGGTAGGAAATGTTTCTTGCAGACGCAATGGCACTTGCTGCTTGAGCCAAAACCAACACCACGTCCACATTTAACGGCCTCATCGTCACCACGTCTGGCATTAAGCATGCATTCTACTATGGAACATTTACACGTTAAATTTCAAAAACAAAGGCGTTAATTAATGGGTTTTCAAATAAATACATGTTTGTGGTGTTGTGGTGATTGCGGTTATCGTTTTCCAAAATATGGCCATTATTTTTTTTATCGACCACAAAAGTTGTCAGATTTATTTTTGTATTGGCCTAAATAATCGATCCATGATGATACAACAAGCAAAGCACTTAAAATCACTTATTTCTGCGCTCTGGTTTCTAAATATCAATACAAATTATTATTTTAATTAATGCCTGACTAAAAACGTCTGCATAATTAACCGTTTAATCAACGTTACTTCCCATTATCTCACAATAGTATCGCTCGAGGTATAAATGACGGTCATCTGATACGTCCTTTGTCCAATAACAATTGAACCAACTGTCGCGTTGTCTAGCCCCTGGAGGAGCGTCGGTGTCGTGTGGCGGTCTGTACGAAGATTATCCATCGATGTGGCCGTTGAATGCAAACGAGGCGATCCACCTGTCTCCAATACAGGCAATTAGTTATTGATAACAGTCATTGCCACTGCCATCTGCCGCGTCGCATGGAAGCGTGTGCCACTGATGCAGACGTGTGCGACTGTAATCTTTCACGTTCCATGTCACAACTAGTAGATTACCTCGTGAAGAAGCTCGCGTATAAATTAACTGTTTAATTTGACGCGATGAAGTGTATATCAAAAATATCATCGCATGAGTCAGTAGAGATTTATAATGACGAAATGTCATCCAATAGAAAGCTGCGTCTGGGTTTCCCCAAGGAACGAGTTCTAGTTAATTTATGAAAAATAATAATGAAAATTATGAAAACGAATTTGACAATAAGTGAGAGACACGAATGTATATCTTTCCAAATTGCCCAGTATCGGTTATCAGCTACTTAAATTTCTGAAAAGGAATCCATGCAGATATTTTAGGGATATCCATGAAGATATTATAAATAAATCAGCGAGACGTCAGAAAAGTCGTTTACTGGAAAAACTAAAAATGAGCATTTTTCTCCTGTCTCGAGAAAATTGAACATGTATCTTTTAAAAGAATCGTCGAAAGATATGTTGAAGAAATCTTTCATGATATTAAAGCTAAATAGTTATAAATAGTAATCTGGAATTAAAGAAACAAGTGTTTTAAAATACCGTAGAAGAATTTAAAAAAAATCGTTAAGAAAAATATACAGGGTGTCCCGTGACACGATGCGCATAGCTTAAGAGCGTATTTCTTGGGCAATATTTAGTCGAAAATGCCTTATACAATCTTGTCGAAAACATAATGGTTAATGAGTTATGGGCAAAATTTCAGAAAGCAAAATATATGTAGAATAAAGTAATGTTTTAATAATTAACTATATAAAAAAAAATTATTAACATCACATCAAAGAACACAATTTAATCAAAGTATTTGTTCAAACTGACCCCCGCTCAAAACATATTCTTGCTTTTCTAATATTAAATCTAAAATTAAGTTTTGGACAAAAGTGTATAAGGCATTTTCGACTAAACATTGCCCAAGATATACGCCCTTAAGCTATGCGTATTATGTCACGGGACACCCTGTATATATATATATAGACATTATGAGATGTCATATAGAGATTATGAAAGACGTATACAAAAGAAATTGTTCAAGATATTTTCGGATAATCTTAAATCGAGAGGGTAAAAATAAACATCTGATTAATGATTATTGTAATTATTAAATTTGTGCATGGAAAACGAATTATTAACAAGATATTCCAAAAATCTTAAATCTCGAGTATAAGAAAATCTAATCCGAAGATAGTATCTCCGGGAGAAAAGGCTGCATTATTTTCGAATTTTTCAGTTTTACAAATATTTTAAATCTATTTTAGAAAGCGTTATACTTGAGATATGTCTTCAGTTATTTTGAAGAAATATTTGAAGATGAGAAGTGAATCGTTAAAAACAGTATTAATTCTAGAGATTAGAATAGTAGGTATGTATAAATCGTTATACAAAATGAGGCATTTTACAACTTGTTACATAAACACTGTAGAAAGTTGTGTCAACTTTTTAGTTGGATTCTGATAGATGACACTGTGTAAGATTCTAATCAAATATGTTTTGCAACGTTTCTGACGTATTTCAGAATATTTAAGAATATTTATTTTCTAATATTTCCTAAAATACATGCAAAAAATTTAACTTTTTTTTAAATGTCATTATATGTCATCATTTAGATAAGAATATATTTTCATGCCTGTCGTCATACGATTTACACAAGTCAAATCAATAAATTAATTACACATTAAAAGATTTCTACAATACAATACTACAATACAATGCTTAATATAACATCGAAGACACCCCAAGCACATCACAAATCATAAATAAAGGTCAATAAGTTCATACAACTAGATAACATCCACAAGGAAAAAATCTCTGAAATCGTACAGAGAAAGTCCGAGTAGCAGTCTCTTAACGGCCTTCTTGAATGTCTTGAAATCGCATCACCTAAAAATGACCAGAGTCTATTTTTTTTTTTAAATCTACATCATAAAAAAATGGCCATCAATTATACTGTTTCATCCTGAATCATAGCAAAATTACCATTTCATTTTTTTTTATCTTTGATGTAATCAACATAGCTCTATCTTATATATTTGAATGCACAATCATCTAAAAATTACAATTAGATGATTTTTGAAATCTAAGTGACTGAAAATGGTGATCAATGGTACTTTTTGATCCCGAAGCATAAAAAAAATACTAGTACATAATTTTTGCTCTCTAAGTCAGTACAAACTGGTCGTCAATTGTACATTTTGATCATGAATCATCGCCAACTTACCTTTACATAAGTTTTTAAATCATTGAAGTCATAACAACTTGTATTTTCCATTGCTCAAAGTTTAACAAATTAAAATTTCATGATGTTTGAAATCTAAGTGATGAAAAAATGGTCATCTATGGTACTTTGTGATCCTGAATCATCGAAAAATTACCATTACATGATTTTTTTAAATCTAAGTCTTTAAAAATGGCCATCAATTGTACTTTTTGATCCTGAATCATCGAAAAATTACCATTGCATACATATTACATAATTTGGTAAATCTTTAAAGTCACAAAAATAGCTATAACTTGTATTTTTGTATACAATTTTTTTTTTGTATTTTTGAATGATCAATCATCCAAGAATTACAATTACATGATTTTTAAATCCTAAGTCAGCTAGAACCTAAAGAATTATTTTAGAATTAATTAAAGTCATGAAAATGGCAATAACTTATATTTGCTTAATCAACTAAAAATTACAATTACATGATTTTGGAACATGATTTTGGATTTTGGAACTGGAAGTCAATTATAATGGCCAGAGCATTTACTTTTGAATGCTGAACCATGTAAATACTACCTACAACCACTGCATGGTTTTTGAAACCTTAGTGATTGAAAAATAACCATTGCTTGCACTTTTGGATGCTCAATCATCGAAAAATTACCATTTCAAAATGGCCATTTACAATGGCCACTAATTGTACCTTTTGATCCTGAAGCATTGCTAAATTACCATTTTTTGTTGTCTTTGAAGTCATAAAAATAGCTATAACTTGTATTTTTTAATGCTCAATCACTGACCACTACATGATTTTTTTAATTTAAGTGATTAAAGAACGGTTTCAGTGACACTTTTTTATCCTGAATCATCAAAAAATTACCATTACATGATTTTTGAAATATAAGTCATTAAAAGATGGTCATCAATGGTACTTTTTTTATCCTGAATCGTCTAAACAACACCATTACTACAGTTTTTAAATCTCTGAAGTCATAAAAATGGCTATAACATGTATGAAATAAAACAATTTTACTTTGTTGCTTCCACTAACACATTTATTTTACAAAAAATATAATTTAGTGACTGCAGTTTCGACTACTTTATAGTCATATATTTTTTTTGTAAAATAAATGTGTTAGTGGAAGCAACAAAGTAAAATTGTTTTATTTCATTCATTTACCATGTTCCACAAAGTAACGGCTACCAGTATACAGTGCTATAACATGTATTCTTTGAATGCCCAAACATCTAAAAATTACAATTACATGAATTTTGGAATCTATGTGATTAAAACATGGTAAAAAAATGGTAGTTTGTGATTCTCAATCATCGAAAAATTATTATTACATGATTTTTGAAATCTAAGTCTTTAAAATATGGCCATCAATTCTACCTTTTGATCCTGAATCATCACAAAATCATCATAATTTGCCTATAATTTCCAATCATCTAAAAATTACAACTACATGGTTATTGAAATCTAAGTGATTAAAATATTGCTATCAATGGTACTATTTTATTCTGAATTATCGCAAAAATACTATTACATGATTTTTGAAATATAAGTCATTAAAAAATGGCCATTAATTGTACTTTTTGATCCCGAATCATCGAAAACTTACCATTACATGTTTTTTTATACTTTGAAATCAGAAAAATTACTATATTACTTATTACTTATTACTTTACATTTACTTATTTATATTAGTATTATTAGCATTTTTAAATACTGAGACATCGAAAACTTACCATTTTTTTTTAAATTTAAGTCATAAAAAACGGCCTTAACTTGTAATTTTGAATGCTAAGTCTAAAAATTACTTGAACTTGTATTTTTGAACGCTTAATCGTCTAATATAAAAAATACAATTCCATGATTTTTGATATCTGAGTCATTAATAATTGCCAGAACTTCTGAATGCTGAACCTTCAAAATATGACCACAGGATTTTTGAAATCTAAGTAATTAAAATATAGCTATCACTTGTACTTTTTAATGCTGAAACGTAGAAAAAGTGGCATTTTTTTAATCTAAGTCAAATAAAAGTGGTCATAACTTGTATTTTTGAATGCTGAATCCAAAAATTGAGGATTAAAGTTGAGGTGAGTTTATAAAAACGTTTCTTATTTTCTAAGTAAAGACAATACTAAAACAATATTGTGTTAATAAAAACCACTGACTAATATTGTAATATTAAAAGAAAAGGTAATATTAAATATTTGTTTGAGCAGTATTAAACCAAAAATACTTAAATGAAAAGCATTTAAAAGAAATTATGTTTTGAAAACAGTTAAGGAAAATTACGCGAGGTTTAAGATTATTAAATGCTTTTACTGAAATCTACAACTGTTCATATTTATAATATGCATGTAAGTAATGTTTAATACTTAATAATTTAAAAAAAAGTGTTTTAAATGTTTTAAACCAAAAATTTGTTTTGGATTTGAATAAAAATTAAACTTCAATAAGTGAATGTCGAAAAATTTCAGTGAAAAATTGAAATTTGTTTTGAAAATGTATGATGAAGTTTTGTTTCCTACATAAAATAAAATTGTTATGGCAATCATTCATTGCATTACCATCAACGATTCAGGTTGAGGCTGCTTCCACGTACGCAACTTGTATGAATATTTGCACGTACCCACTGGTGGACTCGAACCGGTGACCTTTGTACTGAAAGCTATCCACCGGCCGCGGTTAACCCAAATTTTCCGGCATGTGGAAACAATCAGGCCGAGGTGGCATCGTCTCGGGTGAACGGCACCGTCGTTTCGGGCATTTTTCATGTAAATTCGGCGAATGTGGGTTATGCGAATGCAATAGTTCACGCCATCGCCTGCGATTAGGCCGAAAATTCACGCGCCGCCTAAACGCCCCGCGGGGATCGAACCCAAGGCCTCCACGTGAGCAGGCTAATTTGTCAGTTAGCGGTGTTGGAGCCTTCAGTCATAATAAATTGGCTTGTTAGTTATAATTTAGCTTGATTGTTAATACATAATAGAAATATTTGTATTTGAGGATAACTTTCTTCTGTATAATATTTTTTTTTAAGAAATCATAAAATTGCTACAAAAATTAGTTTCAAATTACACATCTAATATTAGTTATAAGTATTTTCAAAATTTGTACCGAAATGAAAAACAATATAAAATCCTACATAAAACGATTCAAACAGAAATAAAAAAGGCAAAATCAGAGTGGATCTCTAAACAATGTGAAGAAATAGAGATGCACGAAAAAAATATGACAGCTTCCATATGCACAAAAAAATCAAAGATATGACAGGAGCTAGAAAAACCCGACAAGCTAATCATGTGATCAAGAACACAGATGGTCGCATACTAACAGATGTGAAAGAAAAAATAAAGAGATGGAACACCTACGTGCAGGAACTCTTTATGATGAAAGACCAACACAAGTACTAATAAGAGTAGAAGACGAAGAACCTAAAATAATGAAACATCGAATATGCTCGAATATGCCCTCAACTCGAATACTCGAATATGCCCTCAACAGTATGAATCCAAGAAAGGCTACTCGGCCGGATCAAATAGCAGCTGAGATATTAAAATTATTCGATGAACACCTGATGGATAGTTTTCTAGACCTGTTTAACACAATATATGACAAAGGCATCATACCTCAACAATGGCTTCTATCGACATTTGTACTGATCCCCAAAAAAGCAAATGCTAGAGAGTGCACAGACTATACGACTATTGAAGTTATGAGCCATACACTAAAAATCTTCCCAAAAATCATCCATAAAAGAATTTATCGAAAACTAAAAGAGGACATTAGTGATAGCCAATTTAGATTTAGAGAGGGGCTTGGAACAAGAGAAGCGCTCTTTGGAATTAATATTCTTTTTCAAAGATGTTTAGGCCGTACCTTAAGTGTACATCGTACATCGAAACCAGAAGTGAAGAATCATCGAATACGAGTATGGAGCGTTCGAACAATGTTTCTTTAAACGCAGTTTGTGTACGTTAATTATTTTTATTGTGATTATTGTTCATCTGCGAGTTCCTGGAGATATCCTGGTCATGCTTCTTGGAGAGAGAGTAAGTTTATCGCGGTGCTGACTGCGAAAATATGCCGGCTATTCGTCGCAGCCAGTATTAAGAGATAATCCGGTTTTATATAAAGAACCGTAGACGGCGGGGGCGGGCGGGGGGTGGCAGTTTGCACACTTTGTATATTTGATTGCCGCTTTTATTATCGGCATCGGAATTAATTAAGGCGCTCGCACACCTATCCGCAGTAAACCCCGCCGATCGCTCCATTAACGGCCGCACTTGGAACTGGGACGCGAGATGCTGTCTCAATGTGTGCATCCAGCATCCAGTAAATCCTTTTTGTGTGTGTGTGTTTTTTTTATTTATCCTTTTTTCTCCTGTGAGCTCTATTCATATCTCATCCTTACAACTTTACAAGGCATTAGTCCTCTGGGCAAGTTTCTTACCGATACGCCCAGGTCAGAGTGAGCTCATACGTATGCTCATATGTGTGTATGTGTGCGAGTGTGTAAACACGTTTAAGAGCGAGAGTAACGGCGGCAACTAGAAAGAGAAAGTAATGACCAGTGTACTCATAAATGTACATTACGCGAAGTTCAGGCGTACGCCGCCAGTTGGCGCCAGGCGACGGGAAGTGGACGAAAACGCCGAAAAATGCGTTTTAGACGTAAAAATCGCTAAATATTATAAATTTCCATTTTCCTATGGTAATAACGTTAAAATTATTGTTTTATGTAAAGCAAAAACTGCGTTGCTTATTAAAATCGATACGAGGCCGTATCAACGCACTGCAACCCTCATCCCTGAGGATTAGAACTATTATGCGCGCTTTATGTATGTGTAATTCGTACGTACTTTCGGGCATAAAACGCGAAAATTAATTAGTACAAATAACTTTTAGTCGAGAACCCCGAGAGCCTGCCATACCATTCTAGAGCATACTTTTGGCATACAAAACCATATTTTTCCATTGGAGCTATATTTTTTCAATTAACTTAATAACTACTAAGAAAATAAAACAATTACAAATTTATTACAAAATTAAGATTATGCTAGAATTTGTTTAATAAAAGAGATAACTTTAGTTGTCAAGTAGGCAACTAAAATATTTCTATTTTTCTTAATTTTTATAAATTAGTGTGTGCAAAACATGTTATCTGCCATTTTTGTAATTTTATAGGAAAAACAAAAACAGTTTTGCATTTATAATTGTGAATGTAGGTTAGCACGTATCATTACCATGTTTTGCCATAACACTACTGAAATTCGCTATACAGATTTTAGTGGCATTGCACAAAGCCAGTTAAATTTTAAAATATACAGAAGTTTGGGTTTTGATAAATATTTTTGTCAATTTATGGCAATTGCACCTAATTTATCTCAAACTACCAAAAGTCAATGATATAATAAATAATTATAACAAATGTAGTCAATGCATTAGCACTTGCAGTATTGACAATTCAAGACATTGATATTTACATTGTCGTCACATCGACCGTTAAAGATATTGGAACTGGCAGTTTCAATAATTCAAGATATTGACATTTAAAAAAATCGAGTATGAGGCATAGACATTAATAGTATTCACTACTCTATACATTGTTGTTTGCAGTATTGAGAATACGAATCACTGACATTTACAGAATCGACAATTCAAGACATTCATATTTACAGTATCGACACATCGAGACTTAAATATATTGGCAGTGGCAGTTTCCATAAATCGAGATTTCGACATTTGCACTATTGACAATTCAAGACATTGATTTTTACAATATCGACAATTAAAGATATTAGCAGTGGCAGTTTCTATAATTCGAGATATCGACATTTTCAAATATCGATAATGAGACATAGACATTGGCAGTATCCACTACTCAATGCATTATTGATTGCAATATTGAGAATAAAAGTCACCGACATTTGCAGTATCGAGAATTCAAGCCATTGATAATTACAGTATCGACACATCGACAGTTAAAAATATTGGTAGTGGCAGTTTCGATAATTCGAGATATTGACATTTGAAAAAAAATCAATAATGAGACATAGACATTGGCAGTATCCACTACTCAATACATTATTGTTTGCACTATTGAGAATACGAATCACTAACATTTGCAGTATCGACTAGTCAAGGTATTGACAATTGCACTAGTTACAATGCAATGCATTATTATTTACAGTATCGAATGTTAGAGATACAGATAGTGTCTCTATCAGTTACATCATCTCATCTATCAGTTACAGATATTGACATGTGCAAAATTCGATTATGAGACATAGATATTGGCAGTAACCACTACTCGATACATTGTTGTTTGCAGTATTGAGAATACGAGTCACCGACATTTACAGTATCGACATTTCTAGACATTGATATTTATAGTATCGGCACATTGACAGTTACAGATATTGGCAGTGGAAATTTCAAAAATTCGAGTTATTGAAATTTGCAAAAATCGATTATGAGGCGTAACATTAGCAGTTTTCACTACTCGATACATTATTGTTTGCAGTGTTGAGAATATGAGTCACTGATATTTGCAGTATCAACTAGTCAACGCATTGGCATTTGCACTATTGACAATTCAATGCATTGATATTTACAGTATAGATTATCAGAGATATTGGCAGTTGCAGTATCGACAATTCAATATATAGATATTTACAGTGTCGACTCATCGACACTTAAAGATATTGGCAGTGGCAGTTTTGATATATCGAGATATTAACATTTGCTAAAATCGATAATGAGACATAGACATCGGCAGTATCCACTACTCTACATAGTTCTGTTTGCAGTATTGAGAATACAAGTTACCGACATTTGCAGCATCGACATTTTAAGACATTGATATTTACAGTATCGACACATTGACAGTTAAAGATATTGCCAGTGGCAGTTTCGATAATTCTAGATATTAACATTTGCAAAAATCGATAATGAGACAGACATTAGCAGTATCCACTACTCAATACAGTATTGTTTGCAGTATTGAGATTACGATTCACCGACATTTGCAGTATTGACAATTCAAGACATTGATATTTACAGTATTGACAATTCAAGACATTGATATTTACAGTATCGACACATCGACAGTTAAAGATATAATGAAAAATAGACATTGGCCGTATCCACTACTCTATACATTACTGTTTGCAGTATTGAGAATACGAGTCGCCGAATTTGCAGTATGGACAATTCAAGACACTGCTACTTACAGCATCGACTCAGTGACAGTTAAAGATATTATCAGTGGCAGTTTCGATAATTCAAGATATTAACATTTGCAAAAACTGATAATGAGACATAGGCATTGAAATTATCTATCACTCGAAACAGTATTGTAGTATTGAGAATACGAGTCACCGACATTGGCAGTATAGACATTTCAAGACATAGATATTTATAGTATCGACACATTGACACGTAAATATATTGGAAGGGGCATATTCGATAATTAGAGATTTTACATTTTTTTTACATTGGTATTATCCACTACTAGAAACATTATTGTAGTCGGTATTAAAAATAAGAGTCACCGACATTTGCAGTATCGACAAATCAAGACATTGACATTTACAGTATCGACATATCGACAGTTAAAGGTATTGGCAGTGACAGTTTCGATAATTTGAGATGTTGACATTTGCAAAAATCGAATATGAGACATGGACATTGGCAGTATCCACTACTCGATACATTTCTGTTGCAGTTTTGAGAATACGAATTACCGACATTTGTAGAATCGAAATTTCAAGACATTGATATTCACAGTATCGACAAATTGACAGTTAAAGATATTGGCAGTAGCAGTTTCCACTACTCAATACACTATTGTTTACAGTATTGAGAACACAAGTTACCGACATTTACAGTATCAACAAATCAAAGAATTGATATTTACACTACATACATATCGACCGTTGAAGATATTATCAGTGGAACTTTCGATAATTCGAGATATTATCATTTACAAAAACTGATAATGACACATAGACATTGGCATTATCCATTACTAGAAACATCATTGTAGTATTGAGAATACGAGTCACCGACATTTGCAGTATCGACAATTCAAGACAATGATATTTACACTATTGACACATGGACAGTTACAGATATTGGCAGTAGCAATATCGATAACTTGAGATATTGACATTTCAAAAGAACGATTATGAGACCTAGACATTGGCAGTATCCACTACTCAATATATTATAGTTTGCACTATTGATAATCCAAATCACAGATATTTGCAGTATCGACTAGTCAAGGCATTGACATTTCTACTATTCACAATTCAATGATTTATTATTTACAGTATCGAATGTTAGAGATATTGGCATTTGCAGTGTCGACAATTCTAGGAAACAACTTCCTTATTATTGACATTTATAGACATTGACATTTGCTGTACGAATTATCAATTCACTATTATTCTGCAAATGCCAAGGTTTCAAAATATCGATATTGCAAGTTCCAAGTTGTTCAATTTTCGGTGCTGCAAATAATAATGTCTTGAATTATCGATTCAGAAAATTTGGAGGTCTTGAATATCAATACTGCAAATGTCATATGTAGTTATCAATGACAATGCTTCAAATTATGAACGATCAACACCACAAATGACACAAAGGTTGCGAGAGGTCGCAATGTCGATTTTGTGAGTGTCAATTCTGCCAATGACAATGCCTCAAATTTTGAATTATCAATACCGCAAATGATACAAAGGTCGCGAAATATAGATTTTGCGAGTGTCAATCTTGCCGATGAAAATGCTTCGACTAACAAATACTGCAAATGCCAAGGTTTCAAAATATCGATATTTCAAGTACCAAGATCTTGAATTATCAGTACCTATGGCAAATAATGTATCAAATTATCGATTCAGAAAATGTGAAGAGCTCGAGTTACCAATGCTGCAAATATCAATATCTGTAGGTATCAATACATCAATACTGCCAATGCCAATGCTTCAGTTTACAAATAATCAATACTGCAAATGATAAGATCAATAAATATCGATAATACGAGTGCCAAGGTCTTGAAATATCAGTACCTCAAATACTTATGTCTTAAATTATCAATTCAGAAAATACCCTGAATTATGTCGATGTATGTCCCGATATCTCGAATATCAATGTATGCATTTATTGTCAATCCTGTCAATGCCAATGCTTTGTATTACGAATTATGAATATTGCAAATACCAAGGTTTGAAAATATCGATTTTGCAACTGCCAATATTTTGAATTATCAGTACTGCATATTCTAATATCTTAAATAATCGATTCAGAAAATGTCGGGATATCATCAAATTTCCGATGCTGTAAATATCAATGCTTGTAGTTATCAAAACTGCAATTGCCCATGCTGCAAATTACGAATATCAATATAAATATGGAAATATCAATGTCTGTAATTATCAATACATCAATACTGCCAATACCAATGCTTCAAATTATAAATAATGAATACTGCAAATGACAAGATCACGAAATATCGATATTGATAGTGCCAAGGTCTTAAATTGTCAGTACTGAAAATATTAATGTCCCAAATTATCGATTTAGATAATATAAAGGTCTCGAATTATCGATGCTGCATATATTAATATGTGGAGGTATCAATGAAAATACTTCAAAGTATGAATTATCAATACCACAAATGAGACCAAGGCCATGATATAGAGAGTATCAATCTTGCCAATGACAACCCTTCGAAATTTGAATTCTGCAAATGCCTAGATTTCAAAATATCGATATTGGAAGTCCTAAAGTTTGGAATCAAATAATATCTCGAAATATCAACAAGCAACAAACTAATAAAAGATCATATAATAAGAAATAGTCTTTAAATAAATATGCTTAATAAATATCTCAAGAATCATTCATTGGGTGTTAATTTTAATTAAGTATGTTAATTGTTATTATATCACTAAATATCACTGACTAACTGCATTGATATTAATACGCTAGTTTTTAAGATATCATCAAAAAAGCGAACACTGATATTTAAGATTATAAGATAGATTATAAGATATAATAGCACTGAGAAACATATGCTCAGAGTATAAAAGCAAATATCTCAAGAATCATGCATTGGGTATTAATCAAATTGAATTTGTTAATTGTCAATATATCATTAATTATTATTGATTAATAGCATTGATTATATTAATAAGCTGATTTTTAAGGTATCATCTAAAAAGCGAACATTGATATTCAATATTATCACTGAATGGTGCTGAAAAACATATGCTCACAGTATAAAAGCAAATTTCCCTAGAAACACGCACTGGATGTTAATTAAATAAAAAATGTTAAATTCCAACATATCACTTAATCACTCATCAATTGCATTGACATTGATACGCTAATTTTTGAAATATCATCACAAAAGCGAACATTTATATTCAAGATTATCACTGAATAAGACTGAAAAACGTATGCTCAGAGTATAAAAATAAATATCCCAAGAATAATGCATTGGATGTTAATCGCATTGAATATATTAAATACCCACATATTTCTTAATATCACTGATTAATTAAATTGATATTGATACGCCAGTTTTTTAGATATCATCAAAAAAGCCAACATCGATATTCAAGAGTATCAGTGAATAACACTGAAAAACACATGCTCAGGGTATAAAAGCAATATCTCAAGAATCAGACATTGAAAAATCATAGAATTTAATAGGTTAAATGCCAACATATCACTTAATATCACTAATCAATTGAATTGATATTGATACCTTAGTTTTTGAGATATCATCAAAAAATAGAACATCGATATTCAAGATTATCACTGAATAGCACTGAAAAACACATGCTCACAGTATAAAAAAAATATCTCACGAAATAGATATTGGATGTTAATCGAATTCAAGATGTTAAATCCCAACATATCACTTAATATCAGTGCAAATAATTATTGATATTCATAGCCTAGTTTTTACGATATCATCAAATTAGCGAACGTTGATACTCAATATTATCACTGAATATCATTGAAAAACACATTGTCACAGTATAAAAGCAAATATCCCAAGAATCACACATTGGAAATTAATCGAATTGAATATGTTAAATGCCAACATATCACCACTATAAATTACCACTGATAAATAGCATTGATATTGATAGCCTAGGTTTTACGACATCATCAAATAATCGAATATTGATACTCAAGATTATCACTGAATAGCACTGAAAAACATATTGCCCACAGTATTTAAGCAAATATCTCAAGAATCCCACATTCGATGTTAATCGTATTGAATACGTTAAATGCCAACATATCACTTAATGCCAATAGAATTAAATACGTTAATTGCCAACATATCACATAATATCAATGATTAATTACATTCATATTGATACGCTAGTTTTTGACAACTGATCAAAAAGGCCAACATTGATATTCAAGATTATCACTGAATAGCACTAAAATACACATGCTCACAGTATAAAAGCAAATATCCCAAGAATCACACATTGGATAGTAATAGAATTGAAGAAGTTAATTGCCAACATATCAATTAATATGACTGATCAATTGCATTGATATTGATATGCTAGGTTTTGAGATATCATCAAAAAAGCGAATATTGATATTCAAAATTATCACTGAGTAGCACTGAAAAACACATGCTCACAGTATAAAAGCAAATATCCCAAGAACCACACATTGGATAGTAATAGAATTGAATACGTTAATTGCCAACATATCAATTAATATTACTGATCAATTTCATTCAAATTAATACGTTAGTTTTTGATATATCATCTGAAGAGCGAACATTGATATCCAAGATTATCACTGAATAGCACTAATAAACACGTGAACACAGCATGAAAGCAAATTTCTGAAGAAGCGCACATGGGATATTAATCCATTTAAATATGTTAAAAGCCAAAATATCACTTAATATCACTAATCAATTTCATTGATATTGATACGCTAGTTTTTGAGATATTATTAAAAAAAAAGAAAAAGTATTGATACCTTCAAAAACAACCTACATAGTTATGAAGCAAAACAAGATCGTAACTTGTTTCGCAGATTGCTGTGAACTCTCAACTTTTTGTCAGTCAATCAATATGAGTGTCTTAATTATGACTAACGTGGATAATCTCATGTCTGTAATTTTGTGTTATTTTGCGACAACTGCTAGATTTTAAGCATGTTTTTTTTAAATATTTTAAGTAATATGTTTATTTCTGTATTTACACACATTTTATGTTTATGTTTATGTTTTAAGTAAATAAATATTATCTATCTATAAAGGAAACAAAGTTAAGACTGCATTATTTATATATTTTACAAGATATCGCCAAGCACAAGCTTCCAGTGTTAATAAAATTATTTCATCAAACTGCTAAATTTGGGTGCAACCTAATTATATTTGCATATCTATTTTCAGTTTTTTTATGAAAGTAAATGATCCTTGGTATACATACATTGCATATGCTCTAGAAACAATTCTGTAATTCAGATTACGATCACCATAATTCTTCTTGCACAAGGAGCTATTCAAAATTAAGTAATTCACATGCATTAAACATCGGATGGAAGATATTGCAGCGATTACACAATCCTGCAATTGTTTATGACATTACATCATAAAATTATTTTTTAACACAACCAGTAGCCTGTAGCATAGACAAGCAGTTATAATATATTGTTATAGCAATTGCACATTTCTAAATTGCATATAAATATATAGTTGTGACTATAATGCCAAAATTACTAGCATCAACAAAGCATTAATTATACCGAAAGAAGCATGTTATTAAACAAATTATCATTACTTGCAAACGTAATCTACTTAAAATTTTGTCGTGCGTCATATGTCATGTGTTATGTGTCATTTGGGCAATGCTGTAATTTTACACAAGATGTTTTTGAAAACCATCAGACGCTTTTGTTTTAGCAAAAAAATTAAATATGATTTTATGTCCATTAGTTTGGAAACATAATAGATACTGATGTTTTTCTAAAATAATATACACTCAGAAATAAACTTGCACAGATCTCGGCATCAAGGGCTAATTTCATAGATTTGTAATGTATCGACATATTGTATGATTATAGTTGCAATAATAATTAGTACAATATAGTCAGATGGTAGCCTTATCAGTTATGGTCGTAATTGATTCTCTCCTAAACTATTTTCGGCACTTTTTGTCGTTATGTATTATGGTTGTGTCATTTTTTTTTTCTTAAGTTATAAATTATAAGACCTAAAAGTAATTTGTATTAATATTAGTACTCCTAGAAACGTTTACGTGTAAATTATTTTGTTGTATTGTACATTTCAGTGGTTTGGAGACTTGCATTGAGCTACACATTAAACTGGTTGGTTTCAAGTTGTGAACAGTTTATGCTGGTTGTGGATTTAAGTGGAGAAAAATGTTTTGAATCCTGATGAGGAAGTATTCGCGATTAAGAGAGAATGTGCCGTTAAATGGAAGGCAGTAACAATAAATACGGCATTCGTAGAAATCATAAACAGCGCTAACGTGGGAAATGCTAGGATCCAGTAGTTAACGAAAAACCAAATGCTAATTTGCACGAAACAAAACAATTGAGTTTAAATGAACGTCAAACGCGGCCGGCGCAAATAACGCCGGGCATTAGATAATCCACAAAGTAGTGTGTGTATTTTATAATAAAGTAAAAAGGGGGACAAAGGTAAACTAAATAACGAGCGATAATTTTAAATGCAAAGATCAAACAGCTGTCCGCATCCGTAGTATTTACTATTTACCTAATTGAATGTACATTTCTGCGCCGGCCCGGGGGGCGCGCCTCCCCCCGTGCGCCCCCCGGGGGGCCGCAAACGTGCCCACTCTTATATTCCGGCGGAATAATTAAATATGAGGTAAGGGGGTAAAAACAGTAAAATCGACCCTTGTAATTTTCGGCGGTGCGGAGATGTTAAATCCTTAAAGGGCGGCGGTCAATTTGAAGCTGGTCACTTCCTCGTTTAATGAGGGGCCCCGGCATTACCCTTTTACATCCGGTTAATTAGGATAATACTTCATTATTCACTTGGAATATTAGCCGGCCACGGGTTCATCAACGGTATCGACCTTAAGATTATGTAATATTCAACAAGTTACGTCCACCGTATTATATTAATATTGTAACATCAAACATTCAACGGGACACCCTCTAAATGTCCATTATTTTATGGGGCTTGGGGGCGGTAAACGGCAGGGCCGGCTCGCGCCGTTTCTTGCACCTGTAATCACTTTTCGGACGTCCGAAGGGCGGCTCTGGCCATTTCTCACTCATCTCCACATAAACTTTGCAATAAAGAGAATATGTGCTCCTCTTCACGTCGAGGATTAACAATATTAACACACAGGCATGATATTAAATGAAGCCCACAATGAATACAATAAATTTATTAATACAATAGATTTATTAATCACCCAGGCAATGTTGCTCGTCATTTTTTATTTCCCTGGATGTATTTCCATGTATTCCCTATAGGTAGACAGTCACAAAACACTGTTTAAATTTTTTTTATAAGCTATAGTTTTTTTTTTCTGGCGGCCATGTTAAAATTTGTAATTGGGCAAGTTTTAATGAAAAACGTGTTTTGCGGAAAGCCAAGCTATTTTAAAAGATGTCAGAATAATTCAAAAACCAGTGTGTTCAGCATCAATTGAACTCCAGGTATACATTTTTAAATATTTCAATCATGCAAGAGAGTCAGTCAGACTCTTTCAAACTCGGAAAAAATTAATAATCGTTACTTTTTAAGACCATATTTTTATGAAGGAAATGAGACTCACTAATAATATGTTATTTCTGTGTTGAATACTTACACATACCTGCAGTATAAGTTTTAGTCCTGAGAATGCACGCCTATGTTTTCCAAAGCTTTTTAGAATTGGCTAAAAGCCTTTTAAGGTCAATTTTCTCAGGTCAACATCTAAAAAGTGACTGAATGAAAACAAGTGAACATATTGCAAAATTTTCTTTATACAGAATCACAATATTTCCCAACAAAAATTTGACTGAGACTCAACTACATTTAGAGTAATATAGCAGTGAATTTTAGTAAAAACACTAACATTTTACACACTCGTATAGTGCCAAGTTAGCAAACAAGTGTTTGAAATTATTACAATTGACATTGGTCGAATGATGTTTAAATCATTACATACAATAAATGATCAAATATTTCTACTTTTAATATTTAATATTTTTCTTTGCAGGTACCCAAGAAGTACCATTTTTGGAAAGTTGATGCACAGTTTATCAGTTATGTCGTGTGCTCTACCAGACACTGTTGTGAGTTCTAATGGAGTCAGTTTTAGTACTATTTTCTTTGCAGGTACCCAAGAAGTACAATTTTTGGAAAGTTGATGCACAGTTTATCAGTTATGTCGTGTGTTCTAAGAGACACTGTTGTGAGTTCCAATGGAGTCAGTTTTCTACGGAACTAGTTTCGTACTATTTTCTTTGCAGGTACCCAAGAAGTACCATTTTTGGAAAGTTGATTCACAGGTTATCAGTTATGTCGTGTGCTCTACCAGACACTGTTGTGTGATCCAAAGGAGTCAGTTTTCATACTATTTTTTTGCAGGTACCCAAGCAGTATCATTTTTGGAAAGTTGAAAAGCTGTTTTCGGTCGAGAAGAGTGAAAGAAGTGCACCAAAACATCATTGTTATCTTCACTTTTGTCTTCAATTTTTCCAAACCACCACTTCTCATATATACAAACAACAAAGTCATTATTTGTAAAAGATGATACGTTTGTAAAAAGGTTTGAAGTTTGATGTTCATCAAAGTTTGAGCCTTTGGAAGTAACAAAACATTTTATTTGATTGTCACTTATGGGGAAACATCGTTTCTTGTGTTTGCGATGATTTCTTGAGCACATTTAGGGATGAAGGGATTCAGGGTTGATCGCGAGTTATTCTGGAACGCTTACAGCTCTTAGTAAAATCATTATCCAATCCATTTTAACTTCATCAAACTAACAAAACAGTTTAAAAAAAAGTACTTTTTTATGCAAACTAACAAAACAGTTAATGAAAAGAACTTTTTTTTTGCATACTAACAAAACAGTAAAAGCAAAGAACGTCTTTTTTGCAAACTAAGAGAATTGCGACAAAATATTAGAAATATTTCTGCCTGCTTAATTATTTCAAAAATCCAAATTTGGCAAGAAAATTCGGAAATAACATGTTTTTTTGCAAATCAATAAAATTGAGACAACATTTTAGAAACTTATTAGAAACTATATTAAACTGCCTATTTAATTATTTCAAATAACCAAATTTACACAAAATTGGTTAATAATTTTGTTGAAATTAGGATTTTGAAAAAAAAAGCGTTTCTTGTGTTTGCGTTGAGTTCTAGAACACTTTTAGGGATGAAGGGCTTCAGGGTTAATCGCGAGTGATTCTGAAAGGCTTACAGATCTCAGCAAAATCATTATCGAATCCATTTTAACTTCATCAAGCTAACAAAACAGTTAAAGAAAATAACTTTTTTTGCAAACTAACAAAACCGTTAAATAAAGAACTTTTTTTGTAAACTAACAGAATTGTGACACACAAATCAATAGAATTGAGACAACATATCAGAAACTTATTATAAACGTATTTGAAACTATTTTAAACTGCCTATTTAATTATTTCAAAGATCCAAATTTAAACAAAATTGGTTAATAAGTTTGTTCGGTGTTTTCTTGCAAATCAATAGAATTGAAACAACATATTAGAAACTTATTATAAACTATATTAAACTGCCTATTTAAATATTTCAGAAAACCAAACTAAAATAAATTGGTTAATAATTTGGTTGTAATTTTGATTTGTGAAATAATTAAATAGGCAGTAAACAATTTTTACGGAAACTACATGTTTTTTTTGCAAATCAATAGAATTGAGACAACATATTAAAAGCTTATTAGAAACTTTATTAAACAGCCTATTTAATAATATTAAAAAAAACAAATTTAAACAAAATTGGTTAATAATTTTGTTGAAATTGGATTTTAGAAATAATTAAATAGGCAGCAAACAAGTTTTACTTAATCAAATTTAACAAAACAGATAAACGAAACAACATTTTTTTGCAAAACAACAGAATTGAGACGAAATATTGAAAATATTTCTGCTTTTTTAATTATTTCAAAAATTCAAATTTGGTTAAAATATTCGAAAATATCATGGTCTTGGCAAATGAATAAAATTGAGACAAAATATTAGAAACATTTCATGTTCAACTATTTCAGTAATGCAAAATTGGTCCAAAAATTCGGGAATAAAATGCTCATTTTTTGCTGATACATAACACTTTCCACCAAATTTTTATCAGCCTACCAAAAATATTGAAATTTGATTTTCGCACCTAAACCAGCGCAATAAAACTGGTGCTGCTCTAGTAATGGCAAGTACTGTTCGATCAATGCCCAAGTACTGGTCAAGCAACGACCAAGTACTGATCGACCAATGGCCAAGTACTGGCCGAGCAATGGCCAAGTACTGAGTAATACTCGACCAGGAATTTGGCTGATAATAATAATATATTAATAGACTTGGCCGTTATGTTTTTAAAGTCTATATTCATTAATAATATTTTATTATTACTTTGAAAACTTTTTCATAAAAAAAAAGTAACATAAATGTAATTTAATCAATATCAAGATTTTTCACCTGTAGAAGCCACATTCTGGCGAAACATTGTAGTGGAAAATTAAAAAAATAATTGTCTATATTCATTAAAAATATTTTCTTATTATATTCCAAACTTTATTTATTTTTTATTTTCCACTACACACTTGTTAAGTTCAATTAAATGAAAATCAAAAACGCTCAAAGATTTTCTACTATTGAAGTAATGGTAAAGGAAAGTTATTAAACATTTCATGTATATTTTAAAAGTAGCGAAAATTAAAAAAAACTAGAATACTCAATAAACAAGTGATATTTATTAAAAATTTTTTATAGAATTCTCCACAAACAATGATATTTTTCATCTTTTTTACATTTCTCTATAAATAAGTGATCCATTTTAAAAAATTTTAGAATATTTTCATAAATAAGTGATATATTGATCAAATGTATTAATATGTTATAGATGTAATAGATTTTTCTAGAATTCTCCATAAATACGTGATATATTGATCAATTGTCTTCAGTGTTTTTCAATTTTTTTTTTTAGAATACTTAGTAAATAAATGATACTTTTCAAATTTATCTTGAATACTCCACATATAAGTGATATGTTGACCAATTGTCCAGAATACTGCAAAAGTAGCTAAAACAATGATCAATCGTTTAAAATATAAAAAACAATCTAAAATATTGCAAAAAATATTGAACGAAGTTATTAAAATATAGAAAAAATGCCCAGATTACTCAAAGTTTCAAGAAATCATTGAATAATCATCTTGAATTCACCCAAAATTACAGAATTTATCAAAAATATTTGGTCATAATAGGTTCCTACTTCAATTTGGCAAAATAATCGACCAATTCTTCAATTTACATTAAACCTACTAAAATATTTCTTATCTATCTGGAATATTCCATGTATAAATGATATTTTTCATATGTTTCTTGAATACTCAATTAATAAATTATATTTTTCATTTTATTTATTTATAATCAGATCCTTAGTCTATCCGTAGGGTGTTATATTTTTCATTATTATTCTAAAAGACTCCATAAATAAATGATATTTTTCAATTTATTTTTAATTTATTTACTTGAAAAATGACATTTAAGAAAAATGTCAATAATATACAATTTTAATCTAAGAACAGAATTAAAAATTTTGAATTACACTTTAAAAAGTGATATTCAAATATTAATGGATTGTTCAATTGGAAACTTAATAATTAACACAACACAATCTAAATTTTATTTAAGGATTACATCTTTTGGCCACATTTTCATAATTATTACCTTGTAAGTTAATGTCTGATACTATATTTTAGTTTGTTAAATTTCTTCCCGAATCATTGCTGGATGTAAATAATAGAACGTTATTTCGAATAGTACGAACTAACTATCGCCCAGGGAAGTTTAATATTTATATTTCTCTCTCAATATGACTGTTCTATAGCGTATCGTATAAAATTGACCACATAAAGCTTACGATTATAGTAACTGATGTTATGAATTAGTAAATCCAAATTTAAATTGGAAATTAAGGTTGTAATGTATACTTTCAAGTAACTTCCTTGCTCTGAGTATTGCCTAGGTTTAGACTGAGTATTTAAGTAACATGCATAGGCGCATCACAAAATCAGAAGTATTTATAATAAATTATTATACATTATATGTACAATTATTATTATAAACAACTTTAAATTTTATTTAAAATTTAAACTCATGAAACTTTAGCCAAGTGTGTTATTTACCTTTTGATTTATCATATTTCAAAAAGTGGTAACCATACATACATTAAATTTAATTATATAACACATAATAATAATTATTATTATCAATAATTATTATATCTATATTATTACAATATTATTACTATAACTCTCATATAAGAGTTTATAATTATAGTTTTTATACTCTCTTTTATTTAGAATCTCTAGCAGTGTGGACGCAGGTTCGATTCTTGCTGAGAACAATGTACAAAATATGCAATTTGTCATCAAATTAAACTGTTTATAAGCGAATATTGAGGAATTGAATATCAAATAATCGCAGCAATCAAAAGCCTTGGATCAGTCATACATAGTTTTAACCGGCAAAACGGGCTTTTGATGTATACGTTCAAATAACCTCAGTTGCTTTGAAGATTGCCTAAGTTTGTAGTACGTATTTAAGTTATTTGCATCGGCGCATTAAAATTTTGGAACATTAGAGCAAATACCGTGTCATCGTTTTAATATCAGCTCTAGTTATCCATGGAAATTTTCGGAACCAATAAGAAAAGCGACATCACCAATCTCGCGTTTCTTATTGGCTGCGAAAATTTCCATGGCTAACTAGAACTGAAATTAAAATGATCATAAGCCTGTATCACTGAGTCAATTTAGGCTCCGACTTTAAATCTGTAATTTTTTGTACGATTATCACTCAGGATAATATAAAAATTGTCCAATATTCACTCAATAATGCTAAGTATCTGACATATCTGACCGTTGCAGTTATAATTTAGCAAATTGACTGTTTTTTGATTTCTAAAGCTAAAAACTTGAGTGCTGCAATTAAAAATGGCTGATTTAAACAGTCCCTCTTGAGAAAATGTTACTATTTTGGAGTTGGAGTTGAATATTTTGACAGGTTTCAATGAACATTTACCCGATTTGAACAGTTAAAGTTCAAAATTTGACAGATTTTGACAGCTACAATTGAAAATGTCAGATTTGAATAGTCCTTCTTGGAAAATGGCACATTTTGGCAATTGGAGTTGAACATTTTCACAGGTTTAAATGAAAATTTACCCGATTTAAACAGTTACAGTTCAAAATTTAACGGATTCCTCTTGGGAAAATGTTACAATTTGGGCATTGAAGTTACATATTTTGATAAGTAAAATGAAAACTTAACAGTTGCGTTCAAAATTTGACAGATTTTAACATTTACACTTAGTTGAAAATGGAAAATATAAACAGTTCGATTTAGAAAATTGGCGTGACAGGTTTAAATCAAACTTAAGCTGATTTCAATAGCTACAGTTAGAAATTTGATTGATACAGTCGAAATGATAAATATTGAAAATATGATAAATTTGGACAGTTTCCGTTGAAAATTCAACATATTTAGAGCGTTCAGTAATGAAATATATTTGTAAATAGATTTAAACTATAATTTAATATTAGGATTGATATCATTATTATTATTATTATTTGTTTTTTGATTTTTTAATTACTGATTGTTTATTCTGCTTTGTGTAATTTTCGGTATCGTGCTAATGACGGTGTCGTCAGTATTTCTGTGTCATTTAATTCTCATTCTCGTTGGTGTGGTCTCTGTCATTATCATTGTCATTGTCGTGTGTTGTCAGTGTCACTGTCAATGCTATTGCTATTTGCAATGACTAACCACTGTTTGTTTCTTTTGCAATATCCGTATCACTCAAGGACTAATATTATTTGCTTATTTAACGGTGCCCATTTGTGCTGCCTTGGCTAATTGAAGCGTTAGTTTCCTGTTGGCGCTGTTTTAATTGAGACATTGTCAATTGATTCTCACTCTCGTTGGTGTGGTTTGTGTCATTAGTTATTTTATTGTCATTGGCGTTTGTGTTATCAGTGTCATTGCCTACAGCTAACCACTGTTTGTTTGTTTTGCAATATCCTTATCACCCAAGGACTAATATTATTTGCTTATTTAATGGTGCCCCTTTGTTCTGCTTGGGCTAATTGAAGCTTTAGAATGAGACATTGTCATTTGATTCTTACTCACGTTGGTGTGGTTTGTGTCATTAGTTATTTTATTGTCATTGTCGTTTGTGTTATCAGTGTCATTGCCAAATAACACTATCAGGCCAACAGTATCAGGCATAGCTATTACTGTTTGCTATGCCTGACCATCATTTTCTACGTGCTATTTACTTCTAGGTTCTATTTTCTTGTTAAATGTTTCCAAATTTGCACAGTAAATAGGTACAACAGGCTAAATTTTGTTCGTTTCTTTTACGACATTATAGTTGTTATTGCTAATGTCAATGTCATAACCATTGCTTGTTTATGCCACTATGACTAATTACTATTAATAGTCATGTTGTCGGGGTCATCATCCCATTAATTGTCATTATTGTGAGCATTGTTGTTGGTGTCAGTGTTTTCATAGTTACTTTTATCAATGCCCATGACATTATATTTGCCATTATTGTTGGTGTTGTCAATGTCATCATCACACCCACTATTATTAGCATTGTATAATGGCAGTCAAATTATTATTATAAATTTGTCGACATTCTTTTATATCAGTATACTTCTGTTGCTATGGTTAAATGTTGTTTGTTTATTTTACGACATTATAATTGTTGTTGTCAATATCAATGTTATAACCATTGCTTGCTTATGCCGCTATGATTAATTACTATTAATAGCCTTGTCGTTGTAGTCATCATCCCTTTAATTGTCATTGTGAGCATTGTTGTTGGTGTCAGTGTTTTCATAGTTACCTGTATCAATGCCCATGATATTATATTTGCCATTATTGTTGGTGTTGTCAATGTCATCATCATACCCATTATTATTAGCATTGTTGATGGCAGTCAAATTATTATTATTAATTTGTCGTATTCTTTTATATCAGTATACTTCTGTTGGTATGGTTAAATGTTGTTTGTTTATTTTACGACATTATAGTTGTTGTTGTCAATGTCAATGTCATAACCATTGCTTGTTTATGCCGCTATGACTAATTACTATTAATAGTCTTGTCGTCGTTGTCATCATCCCATTAATTGTCAATATTGTGAGCATTGTTGTTGGTGTCAGTGTATTCATAGTTACCTGTATCAATGCCCATGATATTATATTTGCCATTATTGTTGGTGTTGTCAATGTCATCATCATACCCATTATTATTAGCATTGTTAATGGCACTCAAATTATTATTATTAATTTGTCGTATTCTTTTATATCAGTATACTTATGTTGCTATGGTTAAATGTTGTTTGTTTATTTTACAACATTATAGTTGTTGTTGTCAATGTCAATGTCATAACCATTGCTTGTTTATGCCGCTATGACTAATTACTATTAATAGTCTTGTCGTCGTAGTCATCATCCCATTAATTGTCATTATTGTGAGCATTGTTGTTGGTGTTAGTGTTTTCATAGTTACCTGTATCAATGCACATGACATTATATTTGCCATTATTGTTGGTGTTGTCAATGTCATCATCATACCCATTATTATTAGCATTGTTAATAGCAGTCAAATTATTATTATTATTTTGTCGTATTCTTTTATATCAGTATACTTCTGTTGCTATGGTTAAATGTTGATTGTTTATTTTACGACATTATAGTTGTTGTTGTCAATGTCAATGTCATTACCATTGCTTGTTTATGCCGCTAGGACTAATTACTATTAATAGTATTGTCGTCGTTGTCATCATCCCATTAATTGTCATTATTGTGAGCATTGTTGTTGGTGTCAGTGTTTTCATAGTTACCTGTATCAATGCCCATGACATTATATTTGCCATTATTGTTGGTGTTGTCAATGTCATCATCATACCCATTATTATAAGCATTGTCAATGACAGTCAAATTATTATTATTAATTTGTCGTATTCTTTTGTAATAGTATACTTCTGTTGCTATAGTTAAATGTTGTTTGTTTATTTAACGACCTTATAGTTGTTGTTGTCATTGTCATAACCCTTGTAATAAGCATTATAAATGACAGTATAATTAATTGACTGTCAATGTTGACTGTCACATGCACTAGCAGATGTAAATTCACTGTAAACGTGGGACGTGATTAAATAAATAAAAATAAAATATATAAATAAAAATTATTCATTATTTAGTACTTTATTATTTTATATCAGCCAGATTCTGTTGATGTGGCTAAATACTGTTTGTTTATTTTACGACATCTTAATCAATATCTGCATTAATATAATAATTATTATATATTGTTTCGTTACTTAGTCACTGCCTGTATTACTGATCTGGCTAATTGCCTTTGAAAGATTTATTTCGTGTTGCCATCGTATTGATTTTCGGTGTCGTCATCAATGTCAGTATCGTTGTCATTATCAGTGTAATTTTTCTCTGTTTAACTTGACAATACATTTTTATTTTTTTGGTGTTTTTGTCATTTTTAATGCTATTTGCTATGTCACTGTCACGGTCATTATCACAGTCATAGTCATTTTTCTTGTCATTGTCATTGCAACAGTTACAGTCATAGTCATTGCAATTGTGCAATTGACAGGGTTGTTGTCGTTGATGTCGTTGCTGTCGTTGCTGTCGTTGGTGTCGTTGGTGTCGTTGCTGTCGTTGGTGTCGTTGGTGTCGTTGCTGTCGTTGCTGTCGTTGCTGTCGTTGCTGTCGTTGCTGTCGTTGCTGTCGTTGCTGTCGTTGCTGTGGTTGCTGTCGTTGCTGTCGTTGCTGTCGTTGCTGTCGTTGCTGTCGTTGCTATCGTTGCTGTCGTTGCTGCCGTTGCTGCCGTTGCTGTCGTTGCTGTCGTTGCTGTCGTTGCTGTCGTTGCTATCGTTGCTGTCGTTGCTGTCGTTGCTGCCGTTGCTGCCGTTGCTGTCGTTGCTGTCGTTGCTTTAGTTGCTGCTGCCATTGCTGCCGTTGCTGTCGTTGCTGTAGTTGCTTTAGTTGCTGCTGCCGTTGCTGTCGTGGCTGCTGTGGTTGCTGCTGTCTTTGATTTCGTTGCTGTCGTTGCTGTCGTTGCTGCTGTCGTTGCTGTCGTTGCTGTCGTTGCTGTCGTTGCTGCTGCCGTTGCTGTCGTTGCTGCTGTCGTTGCTGCTGTCGTTGCTGCTGTCATTGCTGCTGTCGTTGCTGCTGTCGTTGCTGCTGTCGTTGCTGCTGTCGTTGCTGCTGTCGTTGCAATTGTGCAATTGACAGGGTTGTTGTCGTTGATGTCGTTGCTGTCGTTGCTGTCGTTGGTGTCGTTGGTGTCGTTGCTGTCGTTGGTGTCGTTGGTGTCGTTGCTGTCGTTGCTGTCGTTGCTGTCGTTGCTGTCGTTGCTGTCGTTGCTGTCGTTGCTGTCGTTGCTGTGGTTGCTGTCGTTGCTGTCGTTGCTGTCGTTGCTGTCGTTGCTGTCGTTGCTATCGTTGCTGTCGTTGCTGCCGTTGCTGCCGTTGCTGTCGTTGCTGTCGTTGCTGTCGTTGCTGTCGTTGCTATCGTTGCTGTCGTTGCTGTCGTTGCTGCCGTTGCTGCCGTTGCTGTCGTTGCTGTCGTTGCTTTAGTTGCTGCTGCCATTGCTGCCGTTGCTGTCGTTGCTGTAGTTGCTTTAGTTGCTGCTGCCGTTGCTGTCGTGGCTGCTGTGGTTGCTGCTGTCTTTGATTTCGTTGCTGTCGTTGCTGTCGTTGCTGCTGTCGTTGCTGTCGTTGCTGTCGTTGCTGTCGTTGCTGCTGCCGTTGCTGTCGTTGCTGCTGTCGTTGCTGCTGTCGTTGCTGCTGTCATTGCTGCTGTCGTTGCTGCTGTCGTTGCTGCTGTCGTTGCTGCTGTCGTTGCTGCTGTCGTTGCTGCTGTCGTTGCTGCTGTCGTTGCTGCTGTTGTTGCTGCTGTCGTTGCTGCTGTCGTTGCTACTGTCGTTGCTGCTGTCGTTGCTGCTGTCGTTGCTGCTGTCGTTGCTGCTGCCGTTGCTACTGCCGTTGCTGCTGCCGTTGATGTCGTTGCTGTCGTTGCTGTCGTTGCTGTAGTTGATGTCGTTTATGTCGTTTATGTCGTTGATGTCGTTGATGTCGTTGTCGTTGTCGTTTTTGTCGTTGTTGTCGTTGTTGTCGTTGTTGTCGTTGTTGTCGTCGTTGTCGTTGTTGTCGTTGTTGTCGTTGCTGTCGTCGCTGTCGTTGCTGTCGTTGCAGTCGTTGCTGTCGTTGTTATCGTTGTTATCTTTGTTGTCGTTGTGGTCGTTGTTGTCGTTGTCGTCGTTATCGTCGTTGTCGTAGTTGTCGTCGTTGTCGTCGTTGTCGTCGTTGTCGTTGCTGTCGTTGTTGTCGTTGTGTTGTCGTTGCTTTGTCATTGTCATTGTCATTGTCACCGTCATCGTCATCATCATTGTCATTGTCATTATCACCGTCATCGTCATTGTCATTATCATTGTCCTTGTACATATTTACGATGATTTTATGTTTGTGTAGAACATTTACGTGTACCTAATCAATAGCAATCATTCTCATTGTCAGTATCACATTGTTATTTAATTCTCACTCTCGTTGGTGTGGTCTGTGTCATTATCATTGTCATTGTCGTTTGTGTTATCAGTGTCATTATCAATTCTATTACTGTTTGCTAAGGTTAACCACTGTTTGTTTCTTTTGCAACATCGTTATCACTGAAGGACTAATATTAATATTATTTGCTAATTTAACGGCTGCCCTTTTATACTGCATTGGCTAATTGAAGCCCTCGTTTCGTGTTGGCACTGTTTTGATTTT
Source organism: Othius punctulatus (assembly GCA_951805005.1). NCBI lineage: Eukaryota > Metazoa > Arthropoda > Insecta > Coleoptera > Staphylinidae > Othius > Othius punctulatus. The sequence goes on from OX638146.1 coordinate 21,147,002, forward strand.
GAGACAAGGCATTTGATTCTCACTCTCGTTGGTGTGGTCTGTGCCATTAGTCATTATCATTGTCAGTGTCGTTTGTGTTATCAGTGCCATAGCAAGTGCTATTACTGTTTGCTATGGCTGACCACCATATTCTACGTGCAATTTACCACAGTGTCGTTATCGAGGTTCAGTTTCCCTGCTAAATGTGTCTAAATTAGCCCTGTAACATAATTGAATTCAATTCATTGCATTAACGTGTAATTTTTTTGCATGCGTCGTAAAAACTAGCTGCATTATTATTGATTAAATATTTCCCATTTTTTGTTCTCGTAAGTGATTTCTACGTGAGTGGAATAAATTAATTCTATATTTAGAACGAGGCTGCAGCGATGCACCGGCCAATCAGAGGCCGTCCTCGACAACATTCGATACGAAGTGACCAATAAGTGGGGTTTCGCCCAGCGTCCCTTGCAGAAGTAATTAGAGCGTCTTCACGTCCGGTCGTCCTGCGAAACTCTTCCAGGCGGACGCCGAAGGGCTGCAGGGCTACTTTCAAGCATGGGCCGCCGTGGACCTGGACTTAGGACGTAGTGAACATTTAGAGACTCTGGCAATTGGTAGAGTTCGCTACAAGACATTGAAGGCATGGCTCGGAATTGAAGCGGATGGGTCTGTGCCTGTTGCTGTGCCGATGCAAAGACGCGCAATGCAGAGCTGCGCTTCAATACAAGGTACTGTGCCTTAGAATAACGCAATGTGCAATTGAACTGATGCGAATTACGATTTAATATGCAAATAGATACTGATATGTATTTGCATGTACAAACTTGCAAACACACGCACCACTACGCAGTGCGATCGACTTGTTCGTGTGCATTCGGATAGTATCGGTGACTATTCATTGCTTAATTTGCATCAGGAAAATGCATAAGTATACAGGCATTCTGTTTAGTATACACACTGACTAAGTATCCTTTTATAAAAATCAGGTGAAACCACATTAATTCCACCAAACACGACGTTCCTGGGTTCAAAACCCTTGCATATCTGCTCGAGCTATAATGAATAAATATCAATTCAATTCGGTATTCTTATAATCGTTATTGAAACATAATTTGCAACTAAGTTTAATTAATCTTTCATGTACGATTGCAAGGATTGGTGGTCACAACTTTGATCATGCCCTAAGACCCACCACCCAATCAATTTTAAACATATCTAGAGCAAATATTAATTTTGTAGTTTAGTTGTGAAACCTCTAATTTCACTGTAAATAAAATACGCAACACTTTTTCACAAAGACATTTACTCAACTAAATGTACATTTCGGCCGCAATGCGACCATCTTCAGTAGTAAAACAGTACTGACTCAACTGCTCACTTTTGCTACTGAAGATGGTCGCATTGCAGCCGAAATGTACATTTAGTTGAATAAATGTTTTCATAAAAAATATGTTCCGTATTTTATTTTACACTATTCTTTGTACATCATCGTTCTAATTTCACTACCTAACTACAAAACTAATATTTTGTTTCTTCATTGTCAACTATAATTATGGTAAAAAACAGAGAAACAACTTGCTATGTTTTTACAACAAAATGTTTATATATAATCGACATATATAATAAAATAACGAGTCGAGTTTCGACTTCTTACAGACATTAGCACCCACCCCAATTGTATATACCCTCATAACTAGAAATGTTGTACATTGCTGGCACTTGAAAATGATCGTAAGAAGTCGAAACTCCATTCGTTATTTTATTGTATATGTCGATATATCTATAAACATTTTGTGGTAGAAACATAGCAAGTTGTTTTTTTTTTAATATGCACTACCACGTAGTAAAGGTCGTAACCATCCTAATGGTTCTTCTAATAGGACTTGTCATTGATCATTGATAAAATCTGTAATTTTGTACTGGCAATATGAATTTCTGCAGAATTAGACTACTGTCACTTTGCAGTAGTCTACTACTAATGACTACTGCAAAGTGACAGTAATCATTAAAGTTTTAATAGAAATAACTGACAAAGTGAAAGTAATCATAAGAATTGATGACATAATGAATAATTTTATGTTATAAATTATAATAAATACCGTTCATTTTTCAATTATTATTATCAAGATTTCAATGACTTCTGTCAATATGCTGTTATTTCTATTAATATTTTAAATTATCAATAAAAAATTTAGTGCCAAATTGTGCAATCACTGTCAAAATTTCAATAATTCTATGAAACTTATAATGATTTCTATGCAATATTTAATTGTTTATCAATATTTAATCATGAAAACGTTAATGATTTCTACCAATTTTTTTAGTTATTCTGTTAAATTTTCAATCATTCATGACATAGTGATTAAATACTGATAAACAATTAAATATTTCGTAGAAATCATTATAATTTTGTCTGAATTATTGAAATCTTGATAGTCATTTCAAAATTAGGTAAAAATTACCTATTAAAACTTTCAAAGAAAAATTAAAATATTAATAGAAATAATTGCAAATTAACAGTAATCATTGAAATTTAAATAGGAATTACTGACAAATTGAAAGTAATCAGACAAATTAATGACATAATGAATAAATTTTGATTGAAATGTTGATAGAGCATTTAAAATTTAGAAGGAATCACAAATAACTGCACAGTAAAAAATGAAATTATAGCAGAATTATTAAAGAACCAGAAAAAAACATTAAAATTTTCACGCAACAATTAAAATTTAGATAGAAATAATTGCAAATGTTGCAGGAATATATGAAATTTTGATATAAATTATTGAAAAATCGACAGTAATCATTATGCTTACTGCCACGTTGCAATTATTTTTATCAACATTTTAATTATTCTCTGAAAATTTTAATGATTTCTACCATTTTTTTATTAATCTGTTAAAATTTCAATTGAAACTGTCAATTTTTCAATGATTCCTACTAAATTTTAATGATACTGTCAAAATTTCATTGATTACTATCAAATATTCAAAGTATTTGTCAAAATTTATTCTTCATATGATTGCTGTTATTTCTATTAATATTTTTAATTTTCTACGAAAATTTTTGTGATTTCTGCCAAATTGTGCAACACTGTCAAATTTTCAATGATTCTATCAAACTTATAATGTTTTCTATGATATATTTAATTGTTTATCAATATTTAATCAACATGTCACAAATTATAATGATTATTGTCAATTTTACAAATATTTCTATGAAAATTGCAATGATTACTGTCACGATGCAATAATTTCCATCAAAATTTTAATTATTCTATGAAAATGTTAATGATTTCTACCAATATTTTTAATTAATCTGTTCAAATTTCAACTGTTTTCAATGATTCCAACTAAATTTGAATGATTCTGCCAAAATTTTATTGATTACTATCATATATTTAAATTATTTGTCAATATTTTTCACAAATTCTTAAGATTACTTTCAGTTGTCAGTTATATCTATTAATTCTTGAATAATTACTGTCAATGTGCACTTATATCTATCAAAATTTTATTATTTCCTTTCTGTCAAATTTATATTATTATCATTGAAATGCTGACAGAATCATTAAATTTTGATAGAGCAATTGAAATTTAGTAAGAATCACAAATAACTTGACAGTAACAATTGAAATTATAGCAGAATTATTAAAAAAACTTGGAAAAATCATTAACATTTTCACACAATAATTAAAATTCAGAAGAAATAATTGCAAATCTTGCAGTAATACATGCAATTTTTGATATAAATTCTAGAAAAATTGACAGTAATCCTTAGGATTACTGCCACGTTACAATTATTTCTATCAAAATTTAAATTATTCTATGCAACTGTTAATGATTTCTACCAATTTTGTTTAATTAATCTGTAAAAATTTGTATTGTAACTGTCAATTTTTCACTGATTTCTACTAAGTTTTAATGATTCTGTCAAAATTTCATTGATTACTATAAAATATTCAAACAATTTGTCAAAATTTATTCGCATATTCTTATGATTACTTTAAGTTGTCAGTTATTTCTATTAATACTTGAATGATTACTATCAAGATGCAGTTATATCTATCAAAATTTTAATATTTCTTGAAAATTTTAATGATTTCTGCCAAATTTTGCAATGACTGTCAAAATTTCAATCATTCTGTCAAAATTATATTAATATCATTGAAATTTTGACAATAGACCTTAATCATTGATCATTGATTAATTCTGCAATTTTGTAATGGCAATGTGAATTTCTGCAATATTAGAGTACTGCAAATAGAGATAAATCATTCAAGTTTTAATAGAAATAACTGACAAATTGATTGTTGTCATAAGAATTTGTGACATTATGAATAAATAATAAATTATAATAAAATCACAATGATTACTGTTAATTTTTCAATTATTTTTATCAAGATTTCAATGACTACTGTTAGTTTGCTATTATATCTATTAATATTTTATTTTTTTCTATGAAATTTTTAATGAATTCTGCCAAATTCTTCAATCACTTTCAAAATTTCAATGATTTGAATTATACTTTTGACAGAGTCATTGTAATCTAGACAGTCATTGCAAAATTAGGTAAAAATTATTAAATCTTGACAGAGGAATTACAAAAATAGACATTATTCAGTAATAATTGAAATTTTAATAGGAATAATTGAAAAATTTGGAAAAAACTTTAAAATTTGCACACAATAATTAAAACTTGGAAAGAAAATATTGCAACTGCTACAGTAGTCAAAAATTGTTTATTGTTTATTAAATATTTGATAGTAATTATTAAACTTTTGGGAGAGTTATTGATATTTTGAAGAAAAAACATTGATAAATCGATAATTTTTGTATGTGTGTATGTATGTTAAAATTTCATTTATTGCGGCAACATTTGCAATTATTTCAACATTTTTAATTATTGTGTGAACATTTTAATGATATTTTCATGTTATTTAATAATTTTGCTATAATTTCAATTGTCACTGTCAAGTTATATGTGATTCCTTCTAAATTTCAATTGTTCTATAAAAATTTCAATTATTACTATCAATTATTTGTAAAAATGTTTCAATTGTGTCCCTATTTTGTCTGATTACTTTCAATAAGTCAGTAATTCCTATTAATATTTCAATTATTACTATTAATCTGCAGTTATTTCTATTAATATTTTCATTTTTCTTCAAATGAAAAAACTTTCAAATTTTCACACAATAATTAATATTTATACAGAAAATTTGCAAATGTTGCATTAATCAAAACATTTTTATATACTGCTCTTAAACATTTTACTCTGTGAACCCAAATACAATAAATGAAATTATTATTATTATTATTATTAGTTGCCAATTTGAGAGTAATCTTCGAAATTTTGACAGACTAATTTGTGTTTTGTCCCAAATCATTGATTTTTTGAGAGTTAGTTAAAATTGTGACAATAGGTAGGCACACACGTAGGGGATTTATAACAGATCTGTCCCGCCGTCCATATCTTGCATCCCTGTCACGACGATCTCGGCCAGATCGGCGTGACAGAGATACCAGACTTTAGTGTGTGCTTGCTTAATGATTAAATGTTGATAAAAAATTAATTATTGGATACTAATCATAGAAATTATTGTTTTAAAACAAATTATCCTAAATTATTTTAAATAATTAAAATATATTACTACTAAAGTATCATTTTTTAATTCATTTACAATATTTTTATGAACGAGGCAAGCATTATTTAATGAATTCATGAGTTTCTAGAAACGGTTCCTGCTACGGTTGCAGAGCTCCACTACCTCGAGCCTAAGAGGATCGCACATATTCGGTTCTGGCCATAACTATCATGACTCTTTCTTGCATTCATTATCGGAAGCGAATGTGTGCGATCTTCTCTCCAAAGGCACTGAGAAGATGGCATTGGCTGGATTGCAGAGGAAAATAAGGTAAGTTTCAACTTAAATATACCATGTTTGAATAAATGACAACCAATTTTGAAATCCCGCAAATGTGCATTTATTGTTAAAATTGTAGTACGACAAAATATGGGGATGATTTTTGAAAACAAATCAAATCATTGCACAAATACAAACTACAAATCACTTAATGCCCTCGTTTATTAACAGTATCCAGCAATCAATTGAATGAAATGGGTGTTCGTTGCAATGATTACGCAATTAGTGATTTTATTGAATGCAATTTATTAAACTAATTGATCAGAAATTTACGTGATTTAAATTTTCCCTTCAATGTTTCAGGGCAACTAGACTTTCCCAAGGTGAATCGTGTGAGGCCGACCTTATATTTGCGTTTCATCTTAATTTTGCATATGCCACCGCTTCTGGGCCAACCTTGGTTTGGTCGAACTTTGGCATATTTTTTTGTGAAAACTAACTTGTAATTTCTTCCAGAAAGTGTTCAATTCGGGATGATACTTTGGGATTACCTTCCCTAGTCAAGCGTATATTTTTTACCGCGTTCTTGTCTTCAATTAATAAGTGACCGCGAGTGTGCGTTCAGTTTACCTACTGACGTAGCGTAATCGTGGAGTGTGTTCGGATTACCTTCCGACTTTAAACGTTAACCTTGACCCTTGAATTACACCGTAAATGATCCGTTTGCGCCTAAGCCGTGGCCGAGATGATTTTTCTTGACTTAAATTTACTCACAATGGCGTCCGTTCGTGGAGATGGGGAATTGGTTTTGAAACAGGTGGGTTTTATACGATCTTACTGTTCTTAGCAGTAATTTACTAACCTATACGACATTTTTAAGTAACTAAGGTAGTACTTTATTACTGGTCGTTACTTTTTAAGTGCATAAACATTTTATGCACATATAATTTGCATAAATTTTTCTACAATTCATGAAATTATAATCATTGGCATGTCTACCAGTTTCAAATATTTTAATTAAATAATGCATGTACGCAGAATGGTATTTTATATTGCTTGTATCTAAGTCAAATTGCATATTTAGAAATGACTATATTATAACCAAATGCATTCCAGTTTGTTATATTGTATTACATTAATTGAATTTAATATTTACTTGCATGTATTTAGAAAATATGCGTTTTTAAATATCCTAATATATTTTAATCTATATTTCTAATTAAATCTTACTTATTGGTGCAAGCAACATAAAATTAACAGTGTGAATTTTAGCCCACTATCATAACAAAGTTAAATTTTTTAAAAGACAATATGATTATATCTTTCCAACTATTTAATATAATTCGAACTGTAATTAACATGAGACTGCATTTGTGCAGATACATGCCAATGATTATTCATACGTTGATCTCGCTTACAAACTTAATTCACACTCCATCTCTCCTAACGCACTTGTTTTGTAATACTTGTCATATTCAGTTCCGATTAAACGACGGCATATTCAGCTGGTATCCAAAACCGAGATTAATTATCTGTTTTAATTAATTTTGATTATGCCACGTATTGTTCATTCTGTCACGGCAAATTGTGTGGGACGATTGAACCAAAAGTGTTGTGTCGAAAGTTCACATTATGGTTGATTTGGATGACTCTCCTTACCCACGCCCAGGCTGCTCCGAAGAGGTACGTCAGATTTCTGGATCTTCGCCAATGCAACTTTAAAAGTAAATTTTAAGGTAGGTCTTTTTTTAGAGAAGAGCTCCAAGACGTATCAAAGTGAGTACAATTTTTCTGCACTTCCTCGATGTTAGGGTTCCCTCCTTGCGCTTATGCTTGTTTGTTGCAAGTACATACTATGTATACAGTACCTGTGTGTTGCAGGTACTACTATGTATACAGTGCTTGTTTGTTTCAAGTACATACTATGTATACAGTGCTTGTTTGTTGCAAGTACACACTATGTATACAGTACCTGTGTGTTGCAGGTACTACTATGTATACAGTACCTGTGTGTTGAAGGTACTACCATGTATGCAGTACCTGTGTGTGGCAGGTACTACTATGTATACAGTGCTTGTTTGTTGCAAGTATATACTATGTATACAGTACCTGTGTGTTGCAAGTACATACTATGTATACAGTGCTTGTTTGTTGCAAGTACATACTATGTATACAGTGCTTGTTTGTTGCAAGTACATACTATGTATACAGTACCTGTGTGTTGCAGGTACATACTATGTATACAGTGCTTGTTTGAAGCAAGTACATACTATGTATACAGTACCTGTGTGTTGCAGGTACTACTATGTATACAGTACTTGTTTGATGCAAGTACATACTATGTATACAGTACTTGTTTGTTGCAAGTACATACTAACACCTGTTACATATGTTTTGGGAATATTTTTGAATGCTTTACGTAACATAGTAAAACTTGTACATCTGGTCACTATGGATAAACATGTTGCTAGAAATCTTGTCATTTTGTTTGACATTTCACATTTTCGTCTGACCTTTGTAAAATGGCATTTTAAGTAACATTTCCAAATTGTTCGATATACAGTGTTTTTTGAAATATTTTGCCCATCAAAAATTTGTTCACTATATCTCGTTTCGGCAGCTGTCCATATAAGTTATAGATGAGCTTTCGAATATCTACTATATATGCCATTTCGCAAAGATCAGGCAAAAATGTGAAATGTCAAACAAATTGACAAGATCCCAAGCAACACGTTTCTCCACAGTTGACCAGATGTTATAATTTTACAATGTCACGTGAAACATTCAAAAAAATTCCCAAAACCTATGTGACAGGTGTTATGTATACAGTACTTGTTTGTTACAAGTATATACTATGTATACAGTACTTGTTTGTTGCAAGTACATACTATGTATACAGTACTTGTGTGTTGCAGGTACTACTATGTATAGAGTACTTGTTTGTTGCAAGTACATACTATGTATACAGTACTTGTTTGTTGCAAGTACATACTATGTATACAGTACTTGTTTGTTGCAAGTACATACCATGTATACAGTGCTTGTTTGTTGCAAGTACATACTATGTATACAGTACCTGTGTGTTGCAGGTACTACTATGTATACAGTACCTGTGTGTTGCAGGTACTACTATGTATACAGTGCTTGTTTGTTGCAAGTATATAGTATGGATACAGTGCTTGTTTGTTGCAAGTACATGCTATGTATACAGTGCTTGTTTGTTGCAAGTACATACTATGTATACAGTACCTGTGTGTTGCAGGTACTACTATGTATACAGTACCTGTGTGTTGCAGGTACTACTATGTATACAGTGCTTGTTTGTTGCAAGTATATAGTATGGATACAGTGCTTGCTTGTTGCAAGTACATACTATGTATACAGTGCTTGTTTGTTGCAAGTACATACTATGTATACAGTACCTGTGTGTTGCAGGTACTACTATGTATACAGTACCTGTTTGTTGCAGGTACTACTATGTATACAGTTCTTGTTTGTTGCAAGTACATAGTGTGGATACAGTGCCTGTTTGTTGCAAGTACACCTACCCTTATACCGCGATCTTCCTTCTTTTGTATGCTGCACGTTTCGTATTATAGCGCCACACAGTACGCCGCCTGAGTGAGCAGGGTTTTTCTTACAGTTGCGCCATTTATATTTGTGTATTGTCGGCGTATATTCTCGCTCTGGGCGACGTACTTAAATATCTCGCACTGCGTATATGTCCGTTCAGGGTTTTTTTCCTCACAGGTGCGCACCCATCATTGCTCTAATACGTCGAAACAGTAACGCATATTTTCGTTCTGTAAGACGTACTTAAACGATGTGCATATAATTAGTACCGCGATGTTGCGCCCATGCATTGAACAGGGTTTTCCTTTCCAGGTACAATCTTTTAGATACATTTAAAGTAGATGCATGTAAAACTGCGCCTTGTTTGGGTTCCTCTAAACAGGTTCTCTTAAATTACTGTGTACACGGTACTTGTTTGTTACAAGTACGACAATAGCATTTTCTCTTTCAGATACTATATAAACTGCACCTATATTGGGTCCCTTTTAAAGGGTTCTCTTAAATTATAACGTATAGTACTTGTGAGTTCCAAGTACTATATAACAACAACAGTACTTGTTTATTGCAAGTACAACAATAGCAATTTCTCTTCAGGTACAATATAAACTGCGCCTATATTGGGTTCCTCTAAACAGGTTCTCTTAAATTATAATAACAGTACTTGTTAATTTCAAGTACTAACAATAGCATTTTCGCCTTCGGATACTATATAAACTGCGCCTAACATTGGGTTCCTCTAAACAGGTTCTCTTAAATTATAATCACAGTACTTGTTATTTTCAAGTACAAACAATTGCATTTTTGTTTTGAGTACTATTTAAACTGCGCCTCTATTGGGTTCCTCTAAACAGGTTCTCTTAAATTATAATGTATAGTACTTGTGAGTTCCAAATACTATATAACAACAACAATAGAACAATGAAACAATAGAATAAATTCACAATCGTAAAAAAGCTAACAGAAATTACTAAAATTAAGCCTGAAACAAAAATTAAGTTTAATATAAATTACATTTTATTTTCTGAATTCTTTTTATATTTTTATTAATTTCATCAATAATCAAAATATTAACCTAAATTATTAAAAAGGTCAAATAAAACTAGAACAACAGAGTTTTTATTTCAGGTTACATGAGTAAAATAGGGCTTCAAGCGAGATCTCTCATGTATAAAAAAAAAGATAACGGCATCGGTGAATTGGGCGGCTTTATTTACACCAATAGTTCAACATTAGAGGAATCACTATAAACCAAGAGGTATGTTAATGTTCATCAATTCAGTTGAATTGTAAATAAGGGCTTCCACTCACAGACAGTACCTATAACTTGTAGTACTATCAGAATATTTTGAAAGTGCCGCAATTTAAGGTGATGCAAGTAAATCTGTCAAATTTATATTTTGTTGAGTAGTATCTAATTTGTGCTTCATTTTGATTCCAAAGCTAATTAGTTACCACTTACATCGTTTCGATCTTCATTTTGATCTTAATTAATATATGGGTTTAAAAAAATGAATAGGTATTTATTTTAATGCTTTGATGAGATTAATGGCATTATAAGGGCTGAATGGGTAAATTAAGTAGGTATTGTCCATAGCCACTGATTTATCTGAAACTTTTGAAAAATTTCAAAAACTTGGAATTAAAAAAATATATCATTTTGGTGATGAGTAGTGTAAACGTCGGTGCCTCGGCGTCGTTTTAACCCCCATCAATTCCCATAATAACAACAATAACAGTGCGCGCAATCACGCTGCATTATTCAAGCCTAAATAGATTAGAAATTAATAGGGGCCACCTATAAAAATTGATTTATCACATCGTGAATAATTGAGGGCAGACCGTCGTGTCGAAATAGATATTTCCATCGCGTATCAGATCGCGCCCGTTTTATTACATTGCCAGCATGAATAATGCAGCGGCGATTTCCGATAATAATAATTGATCGGCACACGCCGCTGTGCGTTAGCACCCTTTGCGTCGGACAATATTGTACGGGACTCCTTGAATTATTTAACGTGAGGACTGTAATAACTGCTGGTCGATTTTTATGAATCGAGGGGATCGGCTGCCTAATTGCCTGCCGGTTATAACTTCATTTGTGTAATTTCCGTGCATTACGATATTGATAGGTGCCCTTCGATGTGCCGTCGTTAAATAGATATGGCTGGTAATTTTCGATGATTACTTGTGACGAGTTATCGTTTACAAATCAGAAACTAGGGGAGATATTATTTACGAGGAGTGCTCAGGAAGTTTGTGTCACGCTTCACTGAAAGAAATATATAATTTTCTTACGTATTACTTAGTGGATTATTATTTTGTTACTCTAACATATTTGGGTTCCGCCTATTATTAATTCAAAATTAAATAAAGTTATCTAATGAGGATAAAAACCTTTTCATTATAGTTAATCTCCTTCTGAGCATCTTAAACTAAATACCTATTCGCAACTTTATCAGCCGATGGAAAGACCTATTGTGCTATTGTAGATAAAGTTTCATAAATATATTAAAAAATGCACCCATACATTCTATGCACTTTATAATTTTAAAAAAATCTATCCAAATATGTCAAAATTTCCAATACAATCGTCCATGTCTGTTAGATTTTTAATCCTTGCTGCAAAATTATAACAAATTTGCAATTATTACAAATCAAATTTGTCAAATTTTCGAGTACATGTTAAAAATTATTCGCAACTTTATCAGCCGATGGAAAGACCTATTGTGCTATTGTAGATAAAGTTTCATAAATATATTAAAAAATGCACCCATACATTTTATGCACTTTATAATTTAAAAAAAATCTATCCAAATATGTCAAAATTTCCAATACAATCGTCCATATCTGTTAGATTTTTAATCCTTGCTGCAAAATTATAACAAATTTGCAATTATTACAAATCAAATATGTCAAAATTTCCAATGCAATTGTCCATATCTGTTAAGTTTTTAATTCTTGCTGCGAAATTATATGAGAATTTATTACAAATCAAATTTGGTTATATTTGAGTGTATGTCTCAAAATCTGTCAAATTTTTACCGTTAGTACTAAATTAAAAACTGTATCAGTAGAATTTTCAATTGTAATTGTCCAAATTTATCAAATTTCCCATTATTAAATCTCTCATATTTTCAGCTTTACAGGTCATATTTTCTCAAATTTTCAAGTGACATATGTCAACCGTAAGTATCGATACTTCAGCTGTCAAGATCTGCCAAATTTGATAACTGTACTCTCTAAACGTGTTAAATTTCGAATGGAAACTATCCAAGTTTATCATATTTTCAATTATCAAATCTGCTGTGACATTAAAATAAGTTTACAAGACAAAATCTGTCATAAAAATGTCAAATTCTCAACTGTAATTGACGAATCAGTTAAATTTTCATTTGCATCTGTAAAAATATTGATTTGCTACAGTCACAAATTTAATTTTCTAATTGTAATTGCCAATTTTCACCTTTTGACTTTAGATGTAAAACAACAGTAAGATTTACAAATTTATTTCCAAAGTTCTGAACAAATTATATTCTGAATCCCTTTTTTTTTAAATTGAACTAGTCAAATCGGTAAAATTTTCAACATCTACAATCAAAATTTGCTAATTTTCCAAGTGGTATTTCCCAAAACTGTCATTTTCAACTGTAACTGCCAAAATTTGCTAATTTTCCAAGTGGTAATACTGTGAAAATCTGTTAAAGATTTTCAGTGGCATATGTCAACTATAAGTATCAATATTTCAGTTGCCAAAATCTACCAAATTTGATAACTCAACTCTCTACACGTATTAAACTTCTAATGGAAACTGTCCAAGATTATCATATTTTCAATTATCAAATCTGCTGTGACATTAAAATAAGTTTGCAAGACAAAATCTGTCATATTATCTATAGCATCTGCAAAAATGTCAAATTCTCAACTGTAATTGTCGAATAAGTTAAATTTTCATTTGCATCTGTCAAAATATTTACTTGCTATAGTAACAAAGTCAATTTTCTAATTGGAATTGCCAATTGTTAACTTGTTACTTTAAAGGTAAAAACGGTGTAAGATTTACAAATATATTTGCAAAGTTCTGAACGAAATATATTCTGAATACCATTTTTTTTTAATTGAACCAGTGAAATCTGTAAAATTTTCAACTTCTGCTGTGAACATTTGCTAATTTTTCAAGTGGTATTTCTCAAAACTGTCATTTTTAACTGTAACTGTCAAAATATGTTAAAGTTTTTACCTTTAGAAGTAAATAACGGTATGATATAGAGCTATATCAAGATATATAGTGAATATTCAGTGAATCCATCAACAATAAACATTTTTTATTTATTTATTTTTATTTATATATACTTATTGGCACTGGCCAAATCGGTCATTTTCAAAGACACTGTAAAACTTATACCTGTTATTATTAAATTATGATCACAATATATAATTTGTAAAATATATCACAATTCCAATGCAATTGTCCATATCTAACAAATTTGTATGCCATGCTGAGTAATTATAACATATTTGCAATTATTACAAATCAAATTTGTCATATTTTCGGTATATGTTTTCAAATCTGTCAAAATATGTCAAAATTTCCCGAGCAACTCTCCATATCTGTTAAATTTTTAGTTCTTGTTGCAAAATTATAACAAATTTGCATTTATTACAAATCAAACTTGTTTATTTTTGAGTGTATGACTCAGAATCTGTAAAAAATTTACCGTTAGAAGTATCAAATTGTAAACTGTATCAGAATTTTCAATTGTAACTGTCCCAATTTATCAAATTTTCCATTATTAAATCTCACATATTTTCGAATGTACCAGTCATATTTGCTCAAATTTTCAAAGTGGCATATGTCACCTATAAGTATTGAAATTTCAGTTGCCAAAATCTACCAAATTTGATAACTCAACTCTCCAAACATGTTAAAGTTCTAATGGAAACTGTCCAAGTATATCATATTTTCAATTATCAAATCTGCTGTGACATTAAAATAAGTTTGCAAGACAAAATCTGTTATATTATCTATAGTAACTGCAAAAATGTAAAATTCGCAACTGTAATTGACGAATAAGTTAAATTTTCATTTGCATCTATCAAAATATTCACTTGCTATAGTCATAAAGTCAATTTTCTAATTGAAATTGCCAATTGAAAACTTTTTACTATCAACGTAAAAACAGTGTAAGATTTACAAATGTATTTTCATAGTTCTGAACGAACTATTTAATTACCTAATTACCTAATTAATAAATAACTAGTCAAATCTGTATAAATTTCAACTTCTACTGTCAAAATTTGTTAATATCCCAAGTGGTATTTCCCAAAACTGTCATTTTAAACTGTAACTGACAAAATCTGTTACAAGTGTTTACTTTTAGATTTAGATTTAGAATTGTTGAATCAGTTAAACTTCCATTTGCAACTGTCAAAATATTCACTTGCTACAGTCACAAATTCTATTTTCTAATTGGAATTGCCAATTGTCAACTTTTTACTTTAGACGTAAAAACAGTGTAAGATTTACAAATGTATTTGCAAAGATCAGAACGAATTATATTCTGAATACCTATTTTTTTTAATTGAACTAGCCACGTCTGTATAATTTTCAACTTCTACTGTCAAAATTTGTTAATATCCCAAGTGGTATTTCCCAAAACTGTCATTTTAAACTGTAACTGACAAAATCTGTTAAAGTTTTAACCTTTTGATTTAGATTTAGAATTGTCGAATCAGTTAAACTTTCATTTGCAACTGTCAAAATATTCACTTGCTAAGGTAAGAAAGCCAATTTTCTAATTGGAATTGCCAATTATTACCTTTTTTACTATAAACGTAAAAACAGTGTAAGATTTACAAATGTATTTGCATAGTTCTGAACGAATTATATTCGGAGTACCTAATTTTTTTTTTATTGAACTAGTCAAATATGTATAAATTTCAACTTCTACTGTCAAAATTTGCTAATATCCCAAGTGGTATTTCCCAAAACTGTCATTTTAAACTGTAACTGACAAAATCTGTTATTTTTTGTTTACTTTTTGAAGTAAATAACTGTAATATTTAGAGATATATCTGGATGTATGGTGAATATTTAGTGAATATTCAGTGAATCCATCTACAATGAAAGAAAAAATATTTATTTATATCTATATATACTTATTGGCACTGGCCAAATCTGTTAATTTCAACTCAAACTGTCTAAGTATGTCAAATTTTTACCCATAGATGAAAAGACACTAAAATTTACAACTTTCACTATCAAATTATATAATTATATATTTATAATTTATGCATTATATAATTTATGAAATTTTCAATTATCAAATCTATCAAATTGTTACCTGTAGTAAAATTATAACAAATTTGCAATTATAATAGATTATTTTTTTTAATATTTTGTACTTGTACCTGTCAAAATTTATCAAGTTTGCAACTTTACTTTCTGACAAGTAAAGTTGCAACAGTCAAATTTTCAGCTGTACCTGTCGAAATCAGGTAAATATTCATTAATGCATGATTGAAAATATTCAACTTCAACTATCAAAATATGCCATTTTTTAAGTGGAACTCAATCTGTTATTTTTAATTGTAGTTATCAAAAGCTATTTAAAAAATATTTAAAAAAACATTTATTTAATATAAGTTGATTAAGTTGATAAGTAGCGATCTGTATTTAACAAAAGTTGATGGATACTTTTTGTAGAACCGGAGGTCATAGAAGGTTGAAAGTATTTAAACTGCAACTGTGGAAATCAGTTAAATTTTCATTTGTACTTTTCAAATTATTCAGCTTTCACTGTGAAACTCGGCTAATATTCTATGCTACTGCACAAAAACTACTCAAATCTATAAAATTTTCAATTTATACTGTGAAAATCTGCCTATTTTCAAAGTGGTATTTTCTAAAACTATAATTTTCAACTGCAGCTGTCAAAATTTGTAGAGTTTTTATCTTTAGAATTTTTCAGAGTAAATCATTATAAAATCTGGAATTATATCTAGAGGATCCTGAAAAGACTTCCAATTTAACCACTCAAATCTGTAAAATTTTCAAGTAAACCTGTTAAAATACTACAAAGTTTCAATTGTAAATAGGGAAATTTGCAAAACTTTCATTGAAGCAGTCAACTTTTTACCTTTAGATGTAAAAACACATTAAAAGTTACATGTGTATCTGCAGAATTCTGTTTAATTTTCAATTTAAATAGTAAAATCTGTGAAATTTGCAACTGCAACTGTGGAAATCGACAATTTTCATATAAACTTGTCAAATTATTTCACTTTTAGTCTCAAAAGCGGGTAATGTTCTAGGCTACTGCATAAAACAACTCAAATCTGTAAAATTTTCAATTTATACTATCAAAATCTGCCAATTTTCTAAGTGGTATTTTCTAAAACTGTAATTTTCAACTTCAGCTCTCAAAATTTGTAGAATATTTACCTTTAGAGGTAAATTATTATAAAATTTGGAATTATATCTACAGGATCTTGAAAAGACTTCCAATTTAACCACTCAAATCTGTAAAATTCTCAAGTGAAACTGATAAAACACTACAAATTTTCAATTGTAAATAAGCAAATCCACAAAACTTTCTTGAAGCAGTCAACGTTTTACGTTTAGATGTAAGAACACTTTAAACGTTACAAATGTATCTGCAGAATTCTACCTAATTTTCAATTTAAATAGTCAAATCTGTGAAATTTCCAACTGCAACTGTGGACATCAGTTAAATTTTCATTTGCACTTGTCAAATTAGTCTACTTTTACTGTCAAAATCGCCTAATATTCTAGCATACTGCATAAAACAAATAATTGTAAAATACTTTTGGAACTATATCTAGAGAATCCTGGAAAAACTTCCAATTTAACCACTCAAATCTGTAAAATTTTCAAGTGAAACTGTTAAAATACAACAGATGTTCAATTGTAAATAAGCAAATCCGTAAAACTTTCATTAAAGCAGTCGACATTTTACCCTTAGATGTAAAAACACTTTAAAAGTTACAAGTGTATCTGCAGGATTTTGGTTATTTTTCAATTTAAATAGTCAAGTCTGTGAAATTTTCAACTGCAACTGTGGAAATCGGAAATTTGCATTTACACTTGTCAAATTATTTTACTTTTACTGCATAAATCTACTCAAATCTGTTAAATTTTCAATTTCTACTGTCAAAATCTGCCAATTTTCTAAGTGGTATTGTCAAAAACTGTAATTTTTAACTTAAGCTATCAAAATTTGTAGAATATTTATTTTTAGAAGTATATAATTGTAAAATGTGGAACTGTATCAAGAGGATCCTGAAGAAACTTCCAAATTAACCAGTCAAATCTGTAAATAAAAAAATAAAAAAACTGTGAAAATACTACATATTTTCAATTGTAAATATTTTCAAATGTAAATTTGTCAAATTTATTACTTTAACTGATTAAATATGTCAAATACTCAGCAGGATTGAAAATCTGGTTACTCAAAATTCATTACTTTCCAACGATAAGGGTAAACACTTCAACTCTCGAAATCTGCCAAAAATAGATAACTGAACTCTCTAAATAAATTGAATTATTAAATGAAACTCAAAATGTATCAAATTTTCAATTATCAAATCTGCTACGACATTATAATTAGTTTGCAAGATCAAAGCTGTCATATTTTCTACTGTATCTGCCAAAATATGTCAAATTTTCTTTTTCTTTTAACCCTGTCAAAATTTTCAACTGAAGTTAGGATTAAATAGATGACAAAAACTTATTCAACTTGTTTTTCTGTCTGTAGTAATAACGGAACTATTTGCTGTGTCACAATTAATCAAACAGACTGTATTTCGTATGCCTGTCATGTGTTCCTCGTGTATTCAAAAATAAATAAGAGGATATTTTCAATTTTATTTTCATTTAAAATAAACATTTTTAAGCGCTTAAAGAAGCCTATTGTTGGTTGCCCTAGTAATTGAATTACAGCAACTGTCTCAAGTAATCATTGATTTGAAGTTGATATTTTTTTTTAGACTTCCAAACGGATATTTCCGTTAAGATCGAAAATTTCACGGAAACCATAAAAGTTGTAGAAAATAAAAATAAAGAGTTAAGTGAACCTAAGTTAAGTAATTGATGTGATTATTGTAGGTACGTGAGATTTGTTAATAATTATGTTATGAAATGTGGGGGGTGTCGAAAGGTTTCGATTTTCCTGCGAATTAGTGTGGAACGAGCCGGGGGTTGGGGGCGGCATCCAGAGCGCCGTTTCGGCGGCGAATTTCCCGGCCATATTTTTAATTACATTTATCGCGCGCCGGTCGCGCGGTTTTAAATTTAAAATTATGTTTCCGCCACGAACGTTGGCACATCTTTATCGAGCGCCGGAATCGTTCGCAAATGATTATTTTAATTAAGCCGCCTGGATTTTTAATTATGGCCCCGCAGATACGCGGCCCCCAGATTGCGGCCCTTTCGCCGCTATCTCTTTTCGAAAAAATAAAAAAAATGGGTTAGGGGCGCAGATAACTTTGTCTTACTGATGATTTCATTTAGATTCCCGCCGATGCTGGTGCTTGGATGATGCTTTTTTTCCTGCTGTAGCAGTGCGTCGTGCCCGAGGGGGGCGGACCTGGGGCTCTCCGGCGCAGACGGCATGCATGAGAAGGTCCGCGGAACGATTTGGAGAGTCCCTATTATCAGATCGGGTTTCTTTCTTATTTGTAGTCGGTCCCAGTGGCTCGGGAGTATTTAGAGTTTTGACAGGAAGCCGCATCGTCCGGGGAATACAACTGTGTCATATCAAATATACTAACGTATACTAATGTTGGCCCGGCTTCCACTTCTTTTCCCCCAGCTGGGATACAATCGCGCTCCTAATGCGCCTAACCGTAAAATAGTTTTCAACGTCGAAGAATTATTAAAATGCGATATGCAGAAGGCCCTCCGCGAGACTTGCGAGCGCTCCCCAAAACAAACCTATATATCCTGATAATTACTGTTTGATTTTCGGATGGCGCTCTGTTAATTTCTGTTTAATGCTGTATTAAATTACGGAATTCGCTAATTCTCTTTTAACGCGCTATAGATAATTTATAGGGACGCTGAAATATGAATTTAATCGAACAATAGATTACAATTAAATTCCAATCTACCAATTGGGACCGGAAGGACACTAAATATTAATAATAATTACCTTCGGGGCCCTTCATTAGAAACGTATCAAGATAACAGCGGATGCTACTTCCATGAAAACCAACGCCTGGCTCTAGGAATTTATCGAACCATTATTAACTGCGACCAAAAAATCACTCAAATCCTCGTTAATTACTCCATTTTAATACAAAATACTATACAGAGAGCACATAAAGTATCAAGAACTGGCTTTATTTTTTCCCCTGTATAAATTTTCGAAAAACAGGTCAAAATGTTTTTTTTTTCAAACAAATATTTTTAACAATTTTCAATTTTCCATCTCTCTCCGTTTAGAAGTTTGACGTCAGAGCCATTTTTTTAACGACAACCTATATTTTTTATTATTGATTTGGATAATACTTTTTACTATATTTTCAACAATATAACATTTTCAATATGTAACATTTGAAAAAAATCGAGAAAAAGTGCGTTAAAGTAAAACTATTAAATTATTATTTCAATGTGCAGAATGCATCTACTTACCATTCAAAACAACGTTAGTTAAAACAAAATTAGGAAAACAGGGTTGGATTTTAAATACTTTTAAACACAATTGTTCAAATTGTTCTTCTATAATATGTATAGATTAATATCTCAGAAACAAACGTATAAATTTTTTTTATTTCATTCTTTTGAGGATATTTTCATAGTTTAGTTTATAGATTTCATAGTATAAATCAACAATTTTATATTTAAATTTATTATTGATAACTAACGATATGTTCATATTTATTTTGTGTAATTTAATTATAGAGTAATGTGTAAAAATATTAGATATTTTTCTTTTAGTGTACTTGTGTGATTTGAAATGGATTCTAAATAGATATTTCAAAAACTCAAAAAAATAATTAAAGTTATTATTGATATAGAGCTCTATATATTTATTTTTATATATATTTGTCAGATAGCTATCTGACAAATATGACCGCTGAAGTTATAAATTAAAGATTTTTTAACTTTTTGTACTTCTTAAGGTTCAAATTTGACAGATTTTGACAACTACAGTTGAAGATTGTTGATAGATCTTAACAGTTCCACTTACAAAAATGGCGCAGTTGAAGAATTTTTAATATTTATTTGACTCATGATTTAGTGATAGTACTTTTCGTTATATTTTCAACTATTTCTGTCAAAATTGTCAAATATTCAACTGTAACTGTCGAAATCAGAGATTATTTTCTTTTGAATCTGTAAAAATATGCAATTGCTAGAGTCACAATCCGCCAATTTTCTTATTGAAACTGCCAATTATCAACTTTTTACCTTTAGAAGTAACAACACAAAATTTACAACTATATTTGCAGAACTGCAGATCTGTATTCTGTAAGTATTTTTTTTAATTGCTTTAAATTTGTAAAAACTTTAACTTGTACCATATAACCCAAGTATTATACAAATTCTCATAATTTGTAATATTTATTTGGCTCGTGATTTAGTAATAGTTCTTTACTTTATGTTTTCGACTAATGTGTCAAAATTGGTCAATATTCAAATGTAACTGTCGAAATCAGAGATATTTTCATTTGACTCTGTAAAAATATCCAATTTCTAGAGTCACAAGCCGCCAATTTTCTAATTGAAACTACCAATTATCAACTCTTTACTTTTAGAAGTAACAACACAAAATTTACAACTGTATCTGCATAACTGCAGATCTGTATTCTATCGGTTTTTTTTATTGAATTAAATTTGTAAAATTTTCAACTTGTACTATGTAATCCAGATATTATACAAATTCTCATAAATTGTAATATTTATTTGACTCGTAATTTAGTAATAGTAATTTAAGTTATCTTTTCGACTATATCTGTCAAACTTATCAAATATTGAAGTGTTACTGTCGAAAGCAGAGATATTTTTATTTAAATCTGTAAAAATATCCAATTGCTAGAGTCACAATCTGCCAATTTTCTAACTGAAACTGCCAATTATTAACTTTTTACTTTTAGAAGTAACAACACAAAATTTACAACTGTATCTGCAGAACTGCAGAACAGCAGATCTGTATTCTATAAGTTTTTTTTAATTGCGTTAATTTGTAAAAAAAATTACTTGTACTATAAAACCCATTTATTATACAAATTCTCATAATTTGTAATATTTATTTGATTCGTTAATTAGTAATAGTTCTTTACGTAATGTTTTCGACTATATCTGTCAAAATTGTTAAATATTCAACTGTAACTGTAGAAATCAGAGATTATTTTCATTTGAATCTGTAAAAATATCCAATTGCTAGAGTCACAATCCGCCAATTTTCTAATTAAAACTGCCAAATATCAACTTTATACTTTTAGAAGTAACAACACAAAATTTACAACTGTATCTGCAGAACTGGATATCTGTATTCTACAAAAAAAAATTTAATTACGTTAAATTTGTAAAATTTTCAACTTGTGCTATGAAATCCTGCTATTATACAAATTCTCATAATTTGTAATATTTATTAGGCTCGTAATTTAATAATAATACTTTACGTTATGTTCGACTATATCTGCAAAATTTGTCAAATATTGAACTGTAACTGCCGAAATCGGTGATATTTTCATTTTGATCTGTAAAAATATCCAATTACTAGAGTCACAATCCGGCAATTTTCTAATTGAAACTACCAATTATCAACTTTTTACTTGAAAAGTAAAAACACAAAATTTACAACTGTATCTGCAGAACTGCAGATCGGTATTCTACCAGTTTTTTTTTTAAATGCCTTAAATTTATAAAAATTTAAAAAAATTGAAATGTATTTAAAAATTAAAAATTTGTAAAATGTTTAACTTGTGCTATGAAATCCTGGTATTATACAAATTCTCATAATATGTAATATTTATTTGGCTCGTAATTTAGTAATAGTACTTTACGTTATGTTTTCGACTATATATGTCAAAATTGTTGACTATTCAACTGTAACTGTCGAAATCAGAGATATTTTCATTTGAATCTGTAGAACTATGCTAAAAATGAACTATGATTCAGCAACTAATCACTGCTCCAAGTTATAACTACTTAAAATTATCATAAATGAGTATTGCTGAGATGCTATAAGACGAACTAAATTTTCAATGATTTCTAGAGAAAGGTCGATCTTTATTATGCTAATAGTAATCGTCTTTTCTGTTTTTTTTTTGTTATTACTTTTTGATTATACGAGAAGTTTGATAGTTTAATGTGTTATGTGTGTGTGGCTAAATTTTATCAAAAAATGTGTCGGTTTTTCGAAATTCGCATAAATTATTAAACGCGTGGACGTTTTATGGTCGACAATGATTAGATCTTCCCTGTGAGACTATGGAAGCGGCCGTCGACCGGCTGTTGGGAATAATTAGGATCCGATGTGAAAAAATAACGAACGCATTTATTTTAACGCGGTCCCCGAGCTAATCAGCACCGTTTCAGGTGAACGTGGACGAATGAGGCCGTGATTATATCAAAAAATCATGCACCAAATGAATATTAATTCGATACGTCCCCGTAGAAAAACCCACTCGAAACCGTTTGAGAGGCCCGCAAGGGCGGGGGTGCACGCAACCGGGAAGGAGAGACCGACGGGGGCGGCCAGGGGCGGCTAGGGGCGGCCGCAAAAACAAAAATCCTTCGCCCCGCGCGTAATTGTCATAATTCTCAATTAACCGCGCGGCGACTCTGCCGCTGTCCCGTGCGCGCCCTTTGAATAAATAAAAACACACGGAGGATATAAATTCATTCCGGGGCCGAAGAAGACAGCCGCCCATCCCCCGGTTCATATCTAGAATTATATCTATGATGAAAGTTGTACTTTTATCTAATTTAAAAGTTAGTTTTTCGTATAAATAAATGTGACGCGTTCATGTGGCGTAATTAAAATATATAGCGGGCCCTCCTTAATGACTTTTATCCCCGCGGACTTTTAAAATTAAACCCGCCCCACCCTGCAGCCGCCATCTCCGGAAAGTCGCAAAGAAAATCACTCAGGAATTACCGCATCCTCAATCAAAAACCTCCACAGTTTTAATCAAATGAAACATACCTAAGGTAATTAATAAATCTGATTCAATAGAAATGATAGCCAAATTTTGAAGACGCTCTTGAGACATTGATGTTCTGAGATAGTTTTTAATAAGTTTCAGTTTTGAGAAAGATCGTTCCACAGTAGCTACAGAAACAGGCACAGTTAACAAAATACGCAGTGCTACAGTAGTGTTTGGAAATGCTTGATTTAAATTGTTTTTACTAATATAATTTAATGTCACGTTTAGAAAAAACTTAATAAACGCCAAAATTTTGTAAAAACTGTAATTCTTGCAATAATTCAAGACCATTTATATCGCGTTCATTTTTTCTTTGTCTGCTAAAATATTTTCTTATTCGGTGCATGATTTCAACTGCTCACTTTCTGAGTACTGAGAAAATTTTCAAATGTCGTACAATAAATTAAAATTATTTGAACAAGTTGATAATAATTGAAACATTTCTTGTACGGATTGTACGGTCACACTATTGAAGCAGTTAACTTTAAATTTTAGTCCTTCGCTCGCAATTGTTTCGTCGCCATGTTCACAACTGAACTGCTGTTTAATTTTTCTTACTCTTAAAGTACCACTATTTTCGAACTTTGCTGCAACATCTAACAGAGAGGCGACTTTCTTAGCATCGACTAGTAAATCAGAGAACCTTTCATTGCCTTCGGAACCCTTCTGACTTGTGGTACTTCTAAAGGAACCCTCGTAATTAAAATAAATAATTATAAAGTTTAAGGTTTTATCCACAAAATTCCAGTTATGTATTTAAGGTTGTTATATTACTATATTTATAATAGTATTTACTGGTAAATAATTATTTTTATTTTATTTTATTATTTATTTATTTTGTTTCGCTCCATTTAAAAAAAACATCATCAGAGTCGAGTAAAATGTCTGATTATTTCTGTACTGTTTTCAATTCTTGTTGATTTATTGATGAGTGTAGACAATTAAATTATTTCTGTCAAAATTGCAATGATTAATCGCCAAATATTTAATTATAAGTTCAAAGATAGCAAATTTGAATTTTTAGTAAAATTTGAGTTATTACTCTAAAAATGTCAAAGACTATACTCAAGTTTTAAGGTCCAAATTTCAATTACTACTGTCAAAGCAACACTTATTACTGTCAAAATTGTAAATATTACTGCCAAAATTACAGTGATTACTGCCAAAATTGCAATGATTACTGTTTAAATTACAACGATCATTTTTTGTATGATTTCAGTTGTTCCTGTTCAAATTTCAAATATTATCGTCAACATTTCGATAGAATTAAAGCATTGAAAGCAGGGTTGGAATAAATGTTTGTTTTTTAATCAAAAATCAATGATCGAATCATATAAAAAAAACAAATAAATCATGATTTCTTTGATTTTTTTGATTTTTTAAATATTTGTTATCAGTTTTTGTCAGGGTACATGTTTACTCGTCAAAGCATTAATTAAAAATTCGAAGAGTATTGGTATATTGTAATTTTTGATAAGATTTGCGTTAATACTTTTAAAATAAAAAATAAATCCATTTCTGAAGATAAAATTTCAATTATAACCTCAAAGCTACACGTATTCTTATCACAATAGCAATTGTTACTGTCAAAATAGCAATCATTATCGTTATCCTTATTCAAGGATTATTGTAAACAATTAAATTATTTCTGTTAAAATTGAAATTCTTACTCTTCTAAGTTTTAATTGCAAATTCAAAGATTACAGCAAAATTTTAATTTTTAGTGAAATTTGAGTTATTTCTTCTTAAATTTCAAAACCAATTTTCAGTGTTTAATGATAAAATTTCAATTCTTACCATCAAATGTACACTTATAACTGCCAAAATAGCAATTATTGTCCCAATCCCTATTCAAGAATTACTGTAAACAATTATATTATTTCTTTCAAAATTGCATTAATTACTTGTCAAACTATTCATTGCAAATTTAAAGATTACTGGCCAATATTTTTTTTTTTAAGTTTCAGTTATTACTTTCTCTTAAAATGTTGACTATTTTCAAATTTTAATGACATAATGTCTATTATAACCTCAACGCTGTACGTATTACCATCGATTATAATACCCTAAGGGTATTATAATCAATGGTATTACTGTGAAAATAGCAATTGTTACTGTAAAAATGACAATTATTGCTGTCAAAAATATAATTATTACTATCAATATTACAATGACAAACTGCCAATACTTTAATTCTAATAAAATTTAAAATAAAGTTTACATTTTTAATAAAATGTCGGTTACTGTTACTGATGCTGGTCTGTCATTATAACAAAATTTAAATTATAATATCGAAGCTGCACATATTACTGTCAAAATAGCAATTGTTACTGTCTAAATAGCAACTATTGCTGTAAAAATTACAATTATTACTATCAAAATTAAATGGTAAACTGCAAATAATTTAATTCTATTGAAATGTCAAAGATTACATTTTTATAAAAAAATCTGTTACTGATACTGATGCAGTTCTGCCTTACTGTAAAATTTTCAATTGTTACAGTAAAATATTTAACATTTACTTATGTGTATTATAACAATATAGTAATAAATACTAATACATAAATAATTTTAATTATATAATTATTATTGTAAATTTAAATAAATTTGCCTATATTCTTCATTAAACAATTCTAAACAATATAATTACTGAAAATAAAATCACATTACTGACTAAACTGTGTAACACTGGAGCAGAAGCAATTTTTTATAACCAAACCTAGAATTAGTAACACATTTTCGAACGAATTTAAATTCAAAACACAAAATAATATTAACACCAGGCTGTTATTTTAATTAACTTTGAAGTAATATAACAATAAAGTAACAAATACTAATGTATTGTTACTTTAAATATAAAATAATAAATAAATATTAAATTAAATCACATTAAGGACAAGGTTAGGCCTGATTTTTATTGCAAATCATATTTATGTCTGGAACAATGTGAGAAATTTGTAAGCGCATGTCATCTTCTGCATTTGATTTTTGTTGCAGAATACAGAGAAAATGATCTCTCGCGCCTAAAATTGAGACCAAAGACACCAAGTGCTTTGCAGCTCTTTTAGCAATCTCGGTATATTCATGCAAAATTTGAAGCAAAAAATGCATAATATCAACTTTGTTAAATTCTATTCCTTACTGAGAGTTAGTCGATATATCGATAATTTGTTTTCGTTCTTTGACTGACAACTGATAATTATCACAAGCTTTTTCAAAAGGGCTTTGAATCCAAGGTAGGTTTTCTTTTTCAAAACCAAAATACTCCTGAAACGATTGTTGTGAATCTGTCAAGTGCTGCAGTATATTATCTTGTAATTTTTTATTTATTTTAACATTATTAGTTATCATAATTTCATGTAAATTAGTAAAAAAACTCAGTATTTTCTGTTAAAATGCAATCTGACCATTTTTTTTTATTTGAGAATAGTAGCATTAATGTTATTTTGTACTTCAAAGATATTCATATTTTTGGTTGGAAAGACACAAAATAGGTAAATATATCTGCGAGATATGATATTTTCATTTTCCAATCTATATCATTTAATTTATAAGATAGTTCAAATGCATGTTCGCTTAACAAAATTCTTATTTCATCTTTTAATTCACAAAATCCAAATCCAGATTCTGCACCCCGCAGAACTATGCAGTTCTTTACAATTTTCACAGATTCATAGTATTTGTTTGTGGAACCCTTGAGAAACTTCGGAACACAGGTTGAAGAACGCTGCCCTATCCGATCTATACTTTTTTTTTTATCATTTAGTATTTTTAAACTCGTGCAAGCTTCTGAAATATTGACATTTTGCATTCTGCTTGTAATATTTACTGTACTTAAAACATTGTACCACATAAGCAATGTGCAAGTAGTCCCAAATTGTTTCATTTTTCCCCCCAAAGCTGTGGCTTTGTTTCTTGCATTATTATCGAATAAATTATTGCACTTTAAGCAGTCGCTGCACTTTACATTAAACAAGTAACAAGTGGTTTTTTTATATTTTATATACTTTTATATACACAAAAAAGTAAAAATATAATATGTTACGGTGCCCTTGGCAGCGTTGCGCCGTGTAGCGCCGCCCGACCTCGCCCTTGCGGACGGTGCGGCCTTGTCGTAACATTACTTGCACTACAAATGTATGTGATGGTGGTGATTAGACATGGCGTATAATATAATAAAATCTGTAATAACTGTTGCAACCGCCTTTTGATTTGTGTCCAACGGACGAGGTTAATCACGAAATTGAGGCTCGGCCGGGGCACAGAGTCGTTACAATTTTTTTCGCAGGGGCTGTTGTTATCAACGTTAATTTAAAAAAAGCGGACGGGCCCGTTAAAGCGAAACTGCTCCCGGCAGACGGCAATAGATTAATCATTAAATCCTATCCACAGGTGATTTGAGTTATGCGCCATGAAATTCCGGCCGAATAAGAGGACACGTATGAATGTAATCTTCATTAAACCGGGGAGGAATTCGCGCACACACACGCTCGCACTTGCTCGCTCATAACGTCAGTTAGGTGTATTTTCAGTTTGCTGGAACTATGGGCGAGGGACTCATTGATATACGTATATAAATATACATTAATACAAATAGCTATCATATCCTCTCGCGCTCCTCTCGAATTTAGTTTCGGCTACTTTGTTTTACGATGCGAATCCGGCGCACGGTTTTATGTCCGTCTGTTAATAAATTACATATGAATATTTGTGCATTTTTCATCAGCGCTGTTGCTTCGGGGTCGCCCCCGACGACCTGCGTCCAGCAGTGCTGATGACAATTGTCTGGATGGGACTTAGTTGGCGGAATTGTAGAATTTCAGCGCGTACTCGCAATTAACACCTGGAATGGCCTATTCTGCAAATTATATCTTATAAATGTTAATGACGGCCTGTTTCCGTTTCAAGAAGAAGTCAGTTATCTGCTTTACATGATATCTACTATTTCCTCCCACATCCAACATTTACCTACTCAAGACTAACTAAAATTGATAAAAG
Source organism: Othius punctulatus (assembly GCA_951805005.1). Lineage (NCBI taxonomy): Eukaryota > Metazoa > Arthropoda > Insecta > Coleoptera > Staphylinidae > Othius > Othius punctulatus. Next base: position 21,175,596 of record OX638146.1, read on the forward strand.
ATGTATGTACGCTGCTTATTCATGCAAATATTTATTTATTAAAATAAATTTCCATTCAAATTTCATAGGTTTCCACATAACTTGCCGTGGATACATTATTAGTTTATTAAACATATTTTTAACAATATTGGTGTATTTATTAAAATATATTTATTAAATATATAAAAATTTAGAATTGATAAACTTTGATTGAAAGGAGAGATTTTTAAATGGAAATGGAAATGTTTTATGTAAATTCGAGTAAATCACAAACTTCCATAACTTACATAAGTATCAGTTTTTTTTATATTCTAGAAATTTCACGGAATTTCTATGTATCTTATGTATTTAATTTATATAGTATAATGGTAAATAATCCGTTGATGGTAATTGGCTCACCTTTATTTTCTGTTGTATCCCCTATAGAAAAGAAACTTCAACATCATGCAACATAATTTAAATTTTACAAATTTCCATTCAAATTTCAGGTTCCCGCAAATTCCATGAAATCCATACTTATTCTGAAGATTGCAACAAATTTCTATGGAATTGTATCTATATCACAGAAATAAGCTTGTAATCATTCTATTCTTATGCATTCCAATTAAATATTATAGTATTTAATCTACATCATAAATTATAGTTATGAAATATTAACGAATAACCTTAAAAATTTGGGTATAAAGTAAAGGTTGCTATAGTTGAAATCGATAGAGTCAAAAGATCAAAATATGATTTAAAGTATGAAAGAAATTATTTGCATATTTCACAATATTATATTTTGAAACTAATTATTAAAATTTTGACAGTTATTGATACAATTTTGACAGAATAATTGAGATTTCAATAGGAATATAATTCATAGAAATAGTTAAAAATTTCTCAGGAAGTATTCAAAATATTACAGTAATGATTAAAATTGAGAATAAAAAATAGCTGGAAATATGTCAATTTTGACTGATTTTATTTACAATCATAATGCTATATATTTGACATATTTGATCAGTTATAGTATTAAATATGACAAACTCTTGTTTCAATCACTGATGTTTTGACAATTATTTGTTGAACTTTGCAAGCAATATTTGCATTATTACGAAAAATAATTTAAGTTTGAGCGAAATTATTTGAATATTTGATAATATTTTATGTTGACACTAATCATTCAAATTTTGACAGTTATCGATAGAATTTTCACAGAATAATTGAGGTTTTAATAGAAATAATTCATATTTTGACGGGCCATTGAAAATATTACAGTAGTGATTAAATTTGAGTCAGAATAATTAAAATTTTGACAGAATAACTAAAATTATTTTAGAAATAATTGATATTTTGACATAGTTGCAAATTTTATACTAGTTATTTAAATTTTACTGGAATAAAGTTTGTGGAAGTAATCAAACTTTCAAAAATATTTGAATTTCACAGGAACCAATTTGCACTATTAATTAAAAATTTGTCAGATTAATTGAGGATAAGTAATGAGCAAGTAATGAGTAATTAAGGATAAGGATGAGTAGAATAAATTGATTAAAATGAGATTTTATTATTATTAATTCATATTTTGATAGACATAATAGAAAATTTTGCAGGAACCATTGAAAATATTACAGTAATGAATCAAATTAAGTCAGAATAAGTAATTTTAGTTATTCGGTCAAAATTTTACTTTAAATATAATTGAAATTTTGGCATAATTGCAAATTTTGCACCAATTGTTCAAATTCTGAAAGAACAATTAAATTTTTTATGGAAGTTATTAAAATTTCAGAGATAATTGAATTTCACAGGAACTATTTTGCAGTGGTAATTTAAATTTGCTAGAATAATTGAGAATACGTAATGAGTAAGTAATGAGTAATTAAGGATAAGGATAAGTAGAATTAACTGAAATTTTTAATGAAATTATTGCTAAGTTTACATTATTCGATACTCATCTTTGAGTAATCATTGAAATGTTGACAGTTATCATAATAAAATTAATACAAATAATTCATATTATGACGGTGATCTCATATTATAGTTTCTTTACATCCTATACTAGTATTCTAGTATAGAATTCTTGTAGTTTCTGAAAACTTATCGGAATATTATCAGCTATCATTGAAATTTTGACAGTATATATGAAATTTTGGATCAAATAATTGAAATTTTAGGACACATAGTACAAAAATTGATCGTATATATTAAAAATTTAGCAACAATCATTGAACTATTGCACTGTAGAATGAATAATTATAATTTTATGAGAAATAATACAAAATTTTATGGTATACATTAAAAATTTGGCAATACTCATTTAAATATTTACAGTAATAATTCAAATTTTGTAAAAATTATTGATATTATGATAAAAAAAATAAAGAAAATTTAATGGTAATACTTGCAGCTTTTACAGGAATCAAAGATATTTTGATATTATTTAATACTTTAGAATTTGTGGAAGTTTTGGGAGGTTTCCACCGACATTCCATGGCATTATGCTACATTATGAGTTTGTTAAACATATTCGTTGGGTGCAAGACCAAAACTTTCACAGCAGATTTGATAATTGCAAATATGATCTCCTTAACAGTTTATACTATACGGACAATTTCAATTAAAAATCAACAAATTTAGAGAGTTCAGTTATCAAATTAGGCAAATTTCATCAGTTGGCACTAATACCTGGAAATATGTCAATTTTGACTGATTTGATTTTCAATCCTGATGCTGTGAATTTGACATATTGGAAATATATCAATTTTGACTGACTTGATTTTCATTCCTGATGCTGTGAATTTGACATATTTCATCAGTTGCAGTAATAAATCTGGCAAACCCTTGTTTAAATCAATGAAATTTTGACAATCATCGTTGAACGTTGGAAGCAATATTTGGATTATTTGGAAAAATAATTGAAGTTTGAGAGAAATTATTTGCTTATTTGACAATATTAAATGTTGACACTAATCATTAAAATTTTGACAATTATCGATACAATTTTGACAGAATAATTGAGATGTTAAAAGGAATAATCCGTATTTTGACAGAAATAATAGAAAATTTCACGGGAACTATTACAAATATTACAGTATTGATTAAAATTGAGCCTGAATTATTAAACTTTTGACAGAATAACTAAAATTATCTGAGAAATATTTAAAATTTTTACATAATTGCAAATTTTGCACTAATAATTCAAATTCCGACAGAATAATTGAAATTTTAATGGAAGTAATCAAAATTTAACAGAAATAATTAAATTTCACAGGAACCATGTTGCAGTATTAATTAAAAATTTGTCAGAATAATTGAGGATAAGTAATGAGCAAGTAATGAGTAATTAAGGATAAGGATGAGTAGAATAAATTGAAATTTTCAATGAAAATATTACTAAGTTGACATTACTCTAAGCACATCTTTGAGTAATCGTTGAAATTATTCTGTGCTGTGTATTTGACATATTTGATCAGTTGCAGTAATAAATATGACAAACCCTTGTTTCAATCAATGATATTTTGACAATCATCGTTCAACGTTGGAAGCAAATTTGGATAATTAGGAAAAATAATAGAAGTTTGAGAGAAATTATTGGCATATTTGACAATATTAAATGTTGACACTAATCATTAAAATTTTGACAGTCATCGATAGAATTTTTACAGAATAATTGAGAAATTAATAGGAATAATACATATTTTGACTGAAATCATAGAACATTTCACAGGAACTATTCAAAATATTACAGTAATGACTAGATTTGAGTAAGAATAATTAAAATATTGACAGAATAACTAAAATTATTTTAGAAATAATTGAAATTTTGTCATACTTGCAAATTTTACAGTATTATTTATATTTTGAAGGAATAATGTAAATGGCAGTAATCAAAATTTCAGACAATAATTCAATTTCACAGGAACCCTTTTTTCAGTGGTAATTGAAAATTTGTCAGAATAATTGAGGATTATTAGTAATGAGCAAATAATCAGTAATTAGGGATAAGGATGAGCAGAATAAATTGAATTTTTGAATGAAATAATTGCTAAGTTGACATTAATCAATACACATCTTTGAGAAATCGTTGAAATTTTGGCAGTAATTTTTTTTATTTATTTACTAAACAAATAACCTTTTTACCGATAGGTATAAGGAATATTTTTCATAAATAATAATAAACCGATTGAAAAGTCTCATTTTTAATTAAAAAAACCATAATAATACACTTTAAAACATTTGCAGTACAATTTACATCAACTTTGATTGTGGATTCTTCCACTTTTTTTTTGTGTTTCTTCTTCGATTGGCCCATACGTTACAATTATTGTTGTTTAACTCCTTTTTTAGCATGTTCACGTCGGTTCAGTACTGTTATCTCAGTTATTCCTGTCTAATTATTTTTGTTGTAGTGTCATATTTTCTTATACTACAGCCCACTCCTTCATTTGCTCTCAGCTGTCTCAACTCATATACAATTGTTTCACCTATTCTTTTGATTTCAATAATTCCTAATATGTCTAAGTTTTACTTTTTATATTCTTCAGTTAGTTTATTTTCTTTACCCTGTATGCTGCTAACGTTTCACATTCCCACACTCGATATTCTTTCAGATTTCATTTTTGTGGTTCCTTTTTTGTTGCATTAAATTGTTTCCCCGTTATTACTTAATTTAATCTCGTGTTCTTGTCCATATCAAGAAACAAGAAACGGTGGAAGTGATGAAAGAAAATGCATGAAGAATAGATAACACCCCTTCGACACCCTAAAGGGTAAAAGAAGAAAGATTATAATAAATCTGAATTGTATGTAAATGAATGGTTATTAAAGGGCTCGTGTTCGAATATTTCAAGTGATCCGGGCGATTGAATATTAAAATCACCGCCGCCACCGTCGCCGGCAGTCGAGTTAATCCCCGGATGATTTCTTATGTGACAAGGTGAGTTATGCAAGTTAGTTTACGGGGCGATGATGAGACGGTGATTGATCGCAGTGATTGCTAAGTGAATTAACGGGAGCCGTCACATTCTGATGCGGGGCGGACGGGCGGCGGAATTATCGATGCAAATGAAACTCGACGGCAGCGGTTGCCAAAAGCTACCTGCTCCACGCTGCCGCCCCCCAACCCCCATAGCAATTTTAATAATCCCATTAATAATTTTCCGCGCGCCGATGTGCGATCGCGCTCTTCGGGGGCGGCTATTCCGCCCCCACGCGCGCACACGTGTGAGCCGCGAATTTTATCGCCGCTCATTTGTTTCCGCGATGGGGATCGCCGTGCACCACGTGAATCACAAGTAGTTTCGGATTTAGGGCTTCACAAATAGAACTGGCGTTACAAACCACATCAGAAATCACAGCTAAATCTTTCAAATGACCACGGGCAACCTGAAAACTTGCAACGCTTGAGATCGCAATTTCTGCATTTCAATTTAACACTGATTTCTTGGCGGGAAGCGTTCGAGCGCCTGAAACTGATAGATTCGCACCGGCACACATGGGGCCCCGGGCTTTAACGGCCCCCGATAAACCGGGTGCCGGTTTGCGTGTGTACCGGAGTATGAACCGTGGCGGGCCGGTATTGCAAAGAGTAGAGATATGTATGGGCATCGCGTTCGCCGAACCTATTAGCTCAATGGTGTGTTAATAAAGCATTTTGAATATAGTTGGTAAACTATTAACGGCCCTCCGAACTACACAGCCGGGCGCATGTGGCTGAGTGTGTGGGTGGAGGCGGCGTCTCTTCGGGAGCGGCGGGCATCCGAATGCCGACGATGGAAATTGATACGGAGATAATTGTATTAGGACTTGCCGCTTGCACTTGCACGCTTTCGGGTCATACCATTACTATTAACAAGTTATTAACTACGGTTACATGACTTATTAGGCTGCATTAACACGCTCACGCAGACACATCACGGACGATAGCGGAAACTACATTAGGAAGTAAGTTTCGCGAGAGCACCTTCTTTCGCCGCAGCCACTCAAATGCAGCGCTTCAGCTAAACTAAGCAACAAAAACTTAAAAATATGTCTCCCCTGGGTCACTCCACAAATTACATAAAATTTTAGCACGTACCTCTTAGGAACATATTTATATTCTGAACTGCAAATAAAACTATATACTATATTTTATTTTATTTATTCCTTTCGGTGTAAGGCCTACATTACTATTTTTTGAGTATTCTCTCCACTTTCTCCAATCTTTTGTTAATTTAATAAAATAAAATTTTAATAATTAGTATCAAAATAAAATATCAAAAATGCAAATAAATTCAACGTCAGTTATTTTTCCTAATAGTCCAAATAGTGCTTCCAAAGTTCAACGATGATTTTCATAATATCAGTGATTGAAACAAAAGTTTATCATATTTATTACTGCAACTGATCAAATGTCAAATACACAGCATCAGGATTGAAAATCAAATCAGTCAAAATTTACATATTTCCAGCTACAAGTGTCAAATACTCCAACTGTGTATAATTATTGTAAGAGTTATAATAAAAAATCACTTTTTTAAACAACATAAATATATGTGAAAACAGACAAAAATTAGAAACAACCAAATTTCAACTTTTCAATATAAAAATACTTAGTTAGCATTCAAACAATTATCAATTTATTAATTATTTCTCCACAAACTCTAAAGTATCATTTTTTAGAAAAGTTTTAGAAATTCAACAATTCATTTAGTGCATGAATGTATTTTTAATTAAAAACATTCTTAACATAAGTAATAGTTCTTAAATAATAGTTGTTTTTCAAAATTTATATCGAAACAGGAACATTTGATTAAATTGTCAAGATATTCCATAATATATATGGCATTTCACGAATTCGATTAGGATCATTTAAACTGTCAATTGGATCTTCCGAGATTTTTGTTGAATTCTCACAGCCAATGCTAAACACTTCCACAGAATTTCGACAATTCCACTTAAATATATACATATTTAAAGACCTAAATTGGAATATTTAGCTAATTTTGATAATTGAAGACGAAAAGTCGGCAGATGTGGAGCGTTTGAATAAAAAAATTAATGGATTTTGACATTAGCAATCAAAATTTTTAATGATTTTGAGAATTGCGACTGATAATTTGCATATTCCATTGGAAAATTTCACAGATTTTTAAATTTTCACACTTGGACTTAAAAAACTGACAGACATTGACGGATTTTGATACATGCACTTCAAAACTGGACAGATATTCCCTTTTGAAGCAGAGAACATGAAAGATTTTTATCAATTACCTTTGAAAATTTGATGAGATTTAGGCAGGTACTAATACGTCTTATTACATACAATTTGAGTGCAGAACAAAAATTAAACTAAAAAATTGTGTTGTAAAGGTACCATATTTCAATCTTTAAAAACACAATTTGCGTGAACATCCTGTACATCAACTCAACGTGCGTTGTTCTCTGTTTATGATCCTTATTTCTCATTTATTTTAATATTCTGCAGATCTAATAATCAAATAACTCTAATACTTACTAAGTTAATAACTTAATAACTGATCTAATAACTTGTTTTTTCGTATATAACTTATGTACGTCGTGAAACGAATCATGCAAACATATATTTCTAATCTTCTATTTCTATATTATCAGTATTTTAGTTTTGAATTCTAGGGGTTGAATAGCATGTTTTTCATCCTTTACGTTCCAGTAAGCGGCAGCTACGCTATATCTATGTTCGTTTCATATTTGTAATTGTCATCGAAGATACGAGGCAAGAGGAAATGGGGTGAGTGCGCGTTCAAAATTTATATAGTGTCAATTTTCACCCCCTCGCTTTATATCCGGGCGCCGCCGTGCATTCACACACACACAGACCGAAAAAAAAACTTCGGAACGTATCAGAAAGCGGCGAATTTTTATTGTTTCCTCTCCGCCACTATTCTGTTCGGGTGATATATTTGATGATTTTATTGCCTCCGAACGGGACTGCCGCCTCCGCCGCCGCCGCCGTCGCCGAAAATTAAACGACGCATGCAATTTTTTCCGGGGCGAATCGTGGGGGCCCAATTATGGCCCCGCATCGATACTGCGAGACACTCTCGTGGGGGCGGCTGCTGAAAAGTTCCGGCGCCGGGCGGGAGGGGGTGGATATTAAACTTAAGAAGGAAGTTGCGAGTATTAAAGACGGAGGCAACCCTTCATTGGTACCATGAATATTCATAGGGTAAATGTCATTTGGGGGTAGCGAGTCATATTTGAAGTATCCATAATCTCTAATCATATTCCGCGAGATTCCCAGACAGTTCCCGTCCTTATATATCACTTTAAAAGCGTATTTTCGCGAATTAATTTATTAATGCGTGGGGGACCGTGCGGTGGGGGCCCCAAAAATTACCGGCGTTCATTACTTTCGAAAACCGTAGCTAAATGCCTGGATTAAACTTTCGTTTTACGCGCGCCACGTTAAGTGGAAACTTGAACGGCGAGACGTCGATGGATTTAACGTGAGCGACAGGTTTTTTTCACCCTTTACTTTGGGACCCCCAGATGCTGATAGTTGCCGAGTGGAATTTCCAAAATTCAAAACTCCCCTCATTAATACAGAGTGCATACAGCTAGAAGCAATCGTTCGAGTTGTATCTTACGAAAACATGAATATTGGAATAGTCAGTGTCCCCAAAATGAACAGTAATTAATTGGGCGAAGCTAATGCTTCATAATTAATACTCCAAATATGTTTTTTTAATTGCACTTAAAGCAACTACCGCTATAATGACGATAACCAATTCAATTACTTTCATGTAAACCCAGCCATAAAATATGTACCTACTAGAAAAAAACAAATTGAAATTCACATTAATAAATACACATCTTTTAATAATCGATGAAATTATGTGAGTAAACATTAAAAACATAATACCTATAGATAATTCAAATTATGACGGTAATAGAAATCCTTATAGGTTCTGAAAATATTATGAGCTATCATTGAAATTTTGACAGTATAGATGAAATTGTGGAACAAATAATTGAAAATTTAGGGCAAATAGTACAAAATTTGATCGTAAATATTAAATTTTTTGCAACAATCATTACAATATTGCACTGTAGACCAAATAGTTCAAATTATAGAAGAATAATACAAATTTGATGGTATACATTAAAAATTTGCACTGTAGAAGGGATAATTCAAATTTTAGGAGAAATAATATAAAATTTGATGTTATACATTAAAAAATTGGCAATAATCGTTTAAATATTTTCAGTAATAATTTCACTTTTGGCAGAATAAATCAAATTTTGAAGATATAATTCTTAGTATGATAAACATATTTGAAAATTTAATGGTAATACTGGAAATTTTTACAGTATTTAATACTTTAGAATTTGTGGGAGGTTTTTGAGGTTTCCACAGCATTCCATGGTAACATGCTACATTATGAGTTTGTTACACATGTGTTGTGAGCGTTTTGGTCTTGAAAGGATTGAAAATAAAATCAGTCAAACTTAACATATTTCCAGCTAGTGTCATATACTTCAACTGTCGAAATTTGCCCAATTTGATTACTGAACCCTCTAAATGTGTTTAATTTTTAATTGAAACTATCTGTAAAGTATAAACTGTAAAGTTGATCATATTTGCAATTATCAAATATGTTGTGAGCATTTTGGTCTTGAACCAAACGAATATTTGATAATTGCAAATATGATCAACTTTACAGTTTACACTTTACGGACAGTTTCAACTAAAAATTAAACACATTTAGAGAGTTCAGTAATCAAATTTGGCAAATTTCGACAGTTGGAGTATATGACACTTATAGCTGGAAATATGTCAAGTTTGACTGATTTTATTTTCAATCCTGATGCTGTATATTTGACATATTTGCTCAGTTGCAGTAATAAATATGACAAACTCGGAATTTAATGTTTTAATTTTACAACTGGAGTTAAAAAAATTACGGATTTGATCAGTTGCATTTGAAAATTTGACAACATTCCCTTGGATCAATAACAAAAATGTAAATTTAAAGACCTGACTTCAAAATTTGGGTAATTTCAAGTTAAAATTGGCAGATTTGGGTAGTTTATTTGAAAATTGAACACATTTCGATAATTCCAGCTGATAATATTAGAGATTCTCACAGGTACTGCTAAACACTTCCACAGAATTTCGATAATTTCAATTAAATATAAACAAATTTATAGACTTAAAATAATTCATGGATTTAGGCATTGGCAATAAAAAATGTAAAGGTTTTGAGAATTGCAACTAAAAATTTGGGCATTCTATGTGAAAATTTTACAGATTTTCACATATTCACACTTAAAAAAACTGACAGATATTGATGGATTTTGATACTTGAATGCACTCGAAAATTTGACCCATATTCCCTTCTGAAGCAAAGTACATGAAAGATTTTACAAGTTTCAAATTTGATCATATTTAGGCAGGTACTAAAACATCTTAGTACATACAATTTGACTGCAGAAAAAAATATGGAATTAAATATTTATATATTACAAGTGGAATTAATTTTTTTACAGATTTGATCAGTTTTATTTGAAAATTTGATAAATTTCAATATAGTCAATAACAAAAATACATATTTAAGGACTTGACTTAAAAAATTTAGGCAATTTCAAGAGTTTAAGTAAAAATTGGCAGATTTAGGTAGCTTATTTGAAAATTAAATCTCACAAGAGATTCTCACAGCTACTGCTAAAAACTTCCACGGAATATCGGAAATTTCAATTAAATATATATACATATTTAATGACCTAAATTCGAATATTTAGCTAATTTTGATAATTAAAGACAAAATGTTGGAAAATTTGGAGCGTTTGAATAACAAAATTGATGCATTTGGACATTAGCAATCAAGAATTTTAAAGAATTTGAGAATTGCAACTAAAAATTTGGACATTCCTTTAGAAAATTTCACAGATTTTCACATATTCACACTTAAAAAGAAACTGACAGATATTGATGGATTTTGATTCATGTACTTGAATATTGGACAGATATTCCCTTCTGAAGCTAAGCACATGAAAGATTTTACAAGTTTCAATTACAAATTTGAGCAGATTTTGGCAGATACTGAAACACGTTATTACATACAATTTGGTTGCACAAAACAATAAGGTATTTAAAGGTTTTAATTTTACAACTGTAGTTTAAAAGTTTTCAGATTTGATCAGTTGTATTTGAAAATTTGACATATTTCGACAGGGTCAATAACAAAAAATACACATTTCAAAACTTGACTTTAAAAATTTAAGTAATTTCAAGAATTAAAGTTAAAATTAGCAGATTTGGGTAGCGTATTTGAAAATTTAATCAATTTGGAAAGTCTTGTTGAAAATTTAGCACATTTCGATAATTACAGCTGATAATATTAGAGATTCTCACAGGTACTGATAAACACTTTCACAGAATTTCAACACTTTCAATTAAATATATACAAATTTATAGACTTAAATTGGAATATTTATCTAATTTTGGTAGTTGAAGACGAAATTTTGGCAGATTTTGAGCGTTTGAATAAAAAATTGATGAATTTAGACATTTGCCTTCAAAATTTTTCACGATTTTGAGATTTGCAACTGAAAGTTTGGACATTCCATTAGAAAATTTCACAGATTTTCACATTTTCACCCTTAGACTGAAAGACCTTTTTACATACAATTTGGCTGCAAAAAATAATAAGGAATTTAAACTGTAGTTTAAAAGTTTTCAGATTTGATCAGTTGTATTTGAAAATTAAAAACAGGGCTAATTTACTTATGGTAAACAGGGCTTACTTGACTTAAGCTCCTACAGGGCTTACTTGACTTAAGCTCCTACAGGGCTTACTTGACTTAAGCTAATAGCCTATGGTAATATGATATTACAGATTCTCGCAGCTACTGGTAACAAGTTCAAGAGATTTGACTGTTAAAACTGTAATCATTTTGATAGCATTTGAAAACCGATACGATTTTCATTTCAGGTTTTCACTTTTCATAGAAAAGTAATTGTATTTTCACTTTCACTAGCGTATCACCACTTTAATCATTTTTTTATGAATTTGTACATGTGCAATTCTAAATATACACATTTTTACACATGGACCTTAAAAAATTACGAATATTAGCAGATTCGGGTAGTCGCAGTTATAAATGTTGCATATTTTTACCGTTTGAGTAAAAAAATGTAAATGTAAAAATAAATATTTTTAAAGTTTTTGAGAATTGCAACTGAAAATTTGGACAGTTCACTTTCACTCAACATAAATGCTAGAAAATCCTTAAGTTAAATATTTACTAAAATTAATATAGTTTCGAGATCCGAATGATCCAAATTATTTTGTGAAATGAGATTCATTTTAAGGAAGCTATTATACTACTTAGGCAATAATTAAGTAAGTAGTCGAAACTATAGTCATAAATAAATAAATTTATGTGATACTCACAAAGTAACTTATTTTATTTATAATTTAAGTAAGCTATTGAGAATTTAATAACATATCTGAGTAGATAGGCTAAGAAAGTTCTGGCTCACTTTCCCATAAGAATTTACATAGGGATCTATATTCGACATGTCATGCGATATCTGTGGGACGGGTGTGAGGCACATGCCAGACATATGTGAGACAAATGTGAGACACCTCTGAACAGTTTTGCATTGAATATATACAGGGGTGTGACATGTATGACACACCTGTGCGGATTTATAACCCTATGTAAATCCTTATAGGAAATTGAGCCAGAACTCTCTTAGCCTGACTACTTATCTCATTTTCTATAAAAATTCTGAATGATTCAGATAATTTTTCAATAATCTCATTTTTGACAAAAGTTCTAAAAGGTTTCATTTTTCAATATTTTCAATGTGAAATTTTTTAGCTATATATTTCTTGTCTATTATCTATCTTAGTAATTAATTATAAATTAATGTAATATATGAATAAAATGATGTCTTGGCCATATCTAGTTAGCGATACTATACCATACCATACCAAACATAGTTTATTTCAAAGTATTTGAAGGCTGTCATGTCTTAATATAACGGTGGGACAGATTTTTAATGCGCTGCCATAAAACATGATCCTCGAAACTTTTCTAATTAAATACTTGTAACTGCACACAAAACGCAACTGCAAGGACACAAAATATATACATGGGGTTCCGTGCCGGTGCAATGCACCTCTGTGTGTCGGCGTCGTCTTAATTTTGCGGTTATTTGCGTTTTCGACGTCGGCGTCCCAGCAGACGGGCACGCGTCGCGGCGAAAGAAGTAATCAAAGTTGCGGAGCTCGCTGATACGCCGATAGCGTATTTTATATGTATAACGACCCCCGGGGGGACCGGCGTCGGGACGCCCTGCCCGCCCGGACCTCCCGGACCTCCCGGACCCGTACCCATAGATGTGTAAAATAACTTGTCACGCACTGATAGCCGGCGTTATTGGTTGGTGGTTTGGGCTCGGATGGGACACGCGAGACGGGGATCAAATAAAAAAAAAACAAAAAATAACAGCACGCGTGTACACACATGTGACGAAAGAATAAATTGGAAGAGTAACATGCGTTTTGTGAAATGCACACATTATCCAACCAATTTGTATATATAGATATAATCTTTCACCTCGTCTACCTTTCGGTGCAGAGGTTGCATACGATTATGTACAAATCCTGCCCACTTATTTCTGGACATGATTTTTGTGATGACATGACATGATGAAAAACTTTTTTACTAAGTAAACGAAATTATCTATAATCATTACTACATTAACTAAGTTGAGGTTTGTCAAAGTTATTTATTTATATCGGTGCGATAGGGTATACCCAAGTTAATCTGGTTCTGACTATAAGACGAAGTTTAAGATATAGTATACTCTATAGCACATACAGAGACTATACGTAGACTATATACTATAGTATAGTGTATATTCCAAGCTGAAAATTGAAAGCTATACACTTAGAAACTTAAGTGTATGTATGTATGTATGTATGTATGTATGTATGTATGTATGTATGTATGTATGTATGTATGCATGTATGTATGTATGTATGTATGCATGCATGCATGTATGTATGTATGTATGTATGTATGTATGTATGTATGCATGTATGTATGTATGTATGTATGTATGTATGTATGTATGTATGTATGTATGTATGTATAGAAATAAGTTCAAATGGGCAATGATGGCATCGGACTTAAGAGAGTTAAAAAAAGTAAAGTTACAAGTAACTATTTTACTAAGTACACGAAATAATCTGTAATCATAACCACATTAATTAGGTGTGGTTTGTCAAACTTATTTACTCGTATCAAGGCATGAGATGATTTCGATAATTTAAAGTGTCGATTGAATATTCCGACATTTACGAATAATTTTCAAATTTTTTAAATGTTGATTATTAAGAATTTTCAGATATGTTGTAAAAGTATTGAAAAAACAAACATTTCATTCACATTTTTCAAAGAATATTCCCAATAGTTTACATATAATTTATGGCATGACACGAAATGATTTATATAAGTTTTACTGTCGATTGGTTCTGTTCAGATTTATGCTAAATTTGCATAATAATATGTTATATAGAATGCATTTTCGGTTTTTTTTTTTGCTTTTATGAAGAATTTTCAGAATATTCGGATATATCAGAATAATAGTAGTATGGTACAAAGTCCAGTGAAATTATAGATGACAATATAGTTGTTCATTTCTTATGAACGATCCTAATTTGTCATAGAACGTATAGAATTTTCATTGTATTTCTCATTTTGTCTTGAGTTTTCATACAATGCCATTTGTTTAATGATTTTTTCTACATCTTATGCAATATTCTTGCTTATTATGAGATTACTTGGATTATTCGAACTGTCGATTGAATCGTCTGACCTTTCTGTTCAAATTTTACAAAAATTTTGAGTTTAAATTAACTCATAAATACCTGAATATAATTTAATCTTTAGCAATTTCCCATTATTTATGCTGAAATTTCAATTTCGTGGACGAATTGAACAATGAACCAAAATGTCCGATTGCAATTATACATCGAATATTATGAACATGGCCTATGGGATTATTGTATAAATATATAAATAAATTAAAGAATAAAAAACTAAACAAAACATTCAGAACCTTTAAAGCAAATGAAATATTTTATTAAATTCACAAGACCTACCATATAATATTTAGCATTTCACGAAATGATTTGAATTGTGTAGCTTGTCTATTTGATGTTTTTAGATTTATCAACAGAATATTATGGTTAATAAAGAAAAAAACACCATTTTCACAAAACACATTTATGTTATCTAAATGTACATTTCGATAAAATAAATGTGGTGTTTTTTTCTTTATTAATACGAACGTTTCACAAGCTCCAAGATACCACTTAGAATATTATGACATTTGTATTAAATTTTGTGGATTTTTTGGCATTTATCTTGAATTGTCACAATTTTCTGGTATTTAAGTTAAACTTTCGAAATTTTCCATTATTTATGCTGAAATTTCAATATTTTCTTGACCAAATGTCCAAAAGAACCAAAATGTCCCATTGCATTCATACATCGAATGTTAAAAGCATGATTAGTGTAGTTTTACTTTGAGCTTGTGTTTTTTTGTGAAAACGGTTAATGTGTTTCGTTCAATTATAAGCATGGCCTATATGATTATTGTATAAATATATAAATAAATAAAAAAATAAACAAAACATTCGGAACCTTTAAAGCAAATGAGATATTTTATTAAATTCACAAGAGCTACCATATAATTTTTGGCATTTCACGAAATGATTTGAATCGTTTAGCTTGTCTATTTAATGTTCTGAGATTTATCAACTATAATTAATTACATGGCATTTATATTGAATTTTGAGAATTTGTTGGCATTTATGTTGAACTGTCTCAATATTCTAGTATTTATGTTGAATTTTCAATTTTCTCTGACATTTCATGATAGTATTGAATAATGAACAAAACTAATCAGAATTTTTGAGAAAAATAAGATATTTGATTAAATTTTCAATAGCTTTCATTAAATTCATGGCATTTCACGAAGCTATGTGGATTATTTAGATTCTTGAATGGATATTAGTACCTTTATGTTGAATTTTCAGAATTGTTTGGCTGTTATGATGATCTTTCAGAAATTTGGGCATTTCTGTCAAAAATTCAAAATCTCCTGGCATTCCCGTCCTATTTTTGACAAAATTTCTGAATTTTTGAATAGATAACTATAAAAATCCGAGCATGCCGTACTAGTAAAATTGTATTGGGTGTGTATTATTATCGTCTTCACTGTTAAAACTTTTCTGACATTTCATGAAGGTATTGGATGATGAACATAACTAATCAGAATTTTTTGTAAAAAATGATATATTTTTCTTAGATTTCTCATATTAAGGTTATAAATATAAATAAGAAAGTACTGTACTTTCCTAATTTTCTTAAATTTTTTATTTGCAACTGGTTTCGGCGATTAAATTATCTTTAGGCAAAACTACAATAGATTTTAATATAAATTTTACATGCTACTTTTCATAATGTTGATGTTGATAATGTTTTCATGTGTTGATGATTAATTTTTTTTAGTATCTATTTGTAAAGCTCACTAACCTCACTAATAGATACTAAAAAAAATAATCATCAACACCTAACAAATAACAAATCGCTAAAATGTAAGATGGTTTAATCGCCGAAACCAGTTGCAAATAAAAAATTTAAGAAAATTAAGGAAGTACAGAACTTTTTTTATTTATAATGAGATATTTGACTATTCTCAATTCTCAAGAGCTTTCATTAAATTAATGGCATTTCACGAAGATATTTGGATTATTCAGACTCTCGATTGAAATTACAACATTTATGTTGCATTTTCAGAATTGTTTGGCTCTTATGATGTTTTTTCAGAAATTTGGGTATTTCTGTCAAATATCTCCTAGCATTCCTGTCCTATTTTTGACAAAATTTCTTAAATATTGAATAGGTAACTATAAAAATCCAAGCATGCCGTACTATTAAAATTGTATTGTGTAGACATTATCGTCTTCACTGACTCCACACCACATTAAGTCTATTCCGTTAAGAATTTTCAAAATATTTTGGCAATTTTATAAAATTTTCATAATTTATTGGCATATATGTTGGAGTTGGCAAATGGTGGTCCTGAAATTCATAACTCAGGTTTGGTATATTTGGGTATATTTGGTTGCGCTTGGTGTATAAACGTTTATAGAAAATACGCAACCAAGTATACGACTTGAGTCGAACTCGTGCTCAAGTACGGACTATAGATACGGGCCTATGTGTCTAACTTCTGTCTGTATACTTATTTCCTCCCCTGTCTGTAACTCCCTTTTCCTCTCTTTCTCTTCAATACCCCCCCACCTTTTTGTAGGAATGTTGTTTCTACTGCCCCTGTAAATACCACCTGACTAGCTTAGTGAAGACGATGTATGCCTGTAGGGTATTAAATTAATTATCGGGCCCGAGGCGCCTCTTAGGCATCCTCGCACCATTGTCGTGCGTCAAAATTATAACGTTACAAGTCCTTTGTTTTCGCTCGTTTTTGACGCTTCCAGTCTTTTAGTGTTACTCTATATATTCTTGATTATCCCACGCATGTATTGCTTTGTTTATTGATAGTTTTTGGTACATTTAAATTTTTTATGTTTCGTTCTCTCTTTACTCGCGATATTTCTAATTTCTTTCTGTATTCTTCTTCTCCTCACAACTTAGATTTTTATTGATATAAATTTCGTTTTCTTAGTAAGTTTAGCTGTAGGTTTCTCATTTTGTACAAATTTATGCGCTTAGAACATTAAAGAATTGTGCATGAAAACCTGTAATTGGGCAATTAACGGCTTTCACCTGGAAGGCCGCCCCCACACCGAGGGGCTGTTGTTGTAAATGGTGATTTATCGACGTCTTAATAACCCTGCGGCCGCCCCCGCACCCCCCTCGGTGCCAGGCGCAACCGAAATTGCCAAAGTTTTTCCAGTAAATTTCAGCCCATTGAAAAGGCGTAAAAAAGTTGCGCCCCGTAATAATAACACTTCGATTCTTTTCTAATTAAACTTTAAATCATCTTTACGGCGGATCTTATTATTTTTCCTGTTTCGCGCACGTTAAGGGCAGAATTTTGGGGTGCCCGCGGAAATATTAGGGGTATTTATCGCGCTTTTATGGAGACGCCGGCGACTCTCGGGCAGCGGAGTAAATCATTTCGGGCGGTTCTTAGGGAAAACGCGCGCTCCGCCTAATTGATACTTTGCGGCCGTAAATTATCGGCGAAATTGGCAATCTCGAGGTGCGGCCTTTAATGGTATATGGATTGATTTATGGCGCATTAATTTTTAAACTGCATAATGGAACTGGTGATTAATGAAGCCGCTTACCAAAGGGGGTTGCATTTTCACTTTAATGCAACTTTTTTGGCATGATCTATCGTATTTTGAATGACAATACATTACTACAGGATTATTTGCATCGTCCCTTGTTTTCTGAGATAATGCTGTTGCATTAAAAATGTATGTGTGCAGGGAGTCTGCAGCGGCGGATTGCAGAGTCTCATATTTATCACGCCTTCGCTGCGCTGCGCACCTAAAATTTTTCCTCCTAATTAAAGCAATGAAAAGTAATTGATGTGGGCGAATTCGGACTGGGGTGAAAAAATCGCGTCTCCCAGGCGTTAGTTACCGCCCCCGCCTCGGCCGTAGATGCGACTCGTTCCGTCCCCGGTTAATTAATTATGAGAAATGTCTCCGCGCGGCCCTAAACCCAAGGTGTGGAAATTTATAATTCATTTTGCAATTAAAAAAAAGTGGCGTCCTCCGCGGATGGAATTTTTAAGTTTCGGGCGGCCGCCCCTCCGCCGAGGGCGGCTTCTCTTATTGAAATTTGAAATTATCTTCTGTTTTCTTAGCCATTTAACTCGGAAACGGATAATTTTTAATTCCCGCCCGCCATAAATTCAAGCCGCCTCCCTGCGAATTAAAATATAATTCATTACGACGCGCGTCACCGTTATCGGCCGATACTTTTTAACTTCCACACGAAATGCGTAGATAAGCCAGGCAAATATAAAATGTTAACCGAAACCTGCAGATTCCATCATTTACTTATACTTTCTCTAAATAGCGTATCCCACGCAAGTTGGTTATAGCATATAACGGTATTGGGCCGATATGGGATATGTAACATACGAGGTTGAGATTTTACAATCAACCGGGTCTGTTATATGAATATCGGCCGTATGTTGTTTTACAGTTTTCGTGATACGAAAATAAAAAGGATCAAATTTTGCCATATTTCAAGTATGTTGTGATGGTTATATAGTAACGCTTGTGAACACCAAACTAAATAACAGTCCACGGCTGTTAAATGTTAACGGCCGTGGCTGATATCAGTTAAATAATAACTATGGAGACAGTACCGATTATTGTACTGTTATTCATTACAATCAAGTATCACAAAAGGAATATATGCGGTTCCTGATGAAACGTAAATTTGAAAATAATCCCATATTTTTCTATCACGTATATTCGTATTTACGTATATACGTTATTCTATATTTTGAAAATTTATTATGAACTTACTGACTTATTCATTTATTAAGTGCAAAGTATTTATAAAAATATATAATGACTTGGATTCAAAATCACATCACATCACATTGAATTACAAATTTACAAGGCTGTGCTATTAGATTTTTATTGAGCATGTCGATAATCAGGTTTGACGAATTTAAATATTTATGAAGGAGGAAGTAGACCATTTTATGCAAAAATTCTTATTCAGCTCGAATAGCTATCACAGTCTGTGGTAGCCGTGATCGTATAGTGGTTAGTACTCCACGTTGTGGCCGTGGCAACCCAGGTTCGAATCCTGGTCACGGCAATTGTGCAAACATTGTCACACACAGTCACTTTTTAAACGTATTGTGTAATCTAATATTTGAAGTATTCAAATCTTAAAACATTGTTAAATCACTTCTTTAAGACTTTATACCTGTACACATGTACATATCAATGGTTGAATTTCAACACTATTTTGAAAATTTTTGGGCTTACACTCGCATTTTCGATGTTATTATTATTGATTATTATTATGATTATATTATTGTTATTATTATTATTGTACCATTTTTGACTAAGTACCTACATATCAATATTTAAATCTACCCATGTATTTTTAATATCTCTATAAACGTGTTTGTAATTTTTTTTTACAGAAATAGTCCATTAAATTTTTTTTATGCAAACAATAGTTGTAGTTAAATAAAATAAAACAAGGAGAATAACCGTTTTCACAATACACATTTATTTATACTAAATGTACATTTCAACTTCATCTTCAGTAGACTTACATCTATAAGTCACAGACTGTAAGTCTACTAAAGATGTCTGCCTTGCAGTTGAAATGTACATTTAGTATAAATAAATGTGTATTGTGAAAAAGGTTATTTTCCTTGTTGTATTTAAAAACTTTCACAAGCTCCAATACTTTGAATAGTTGTAGATGATATCTAACGGATTAATTTAACTTCAATTTCAAGGAAACTTCATCAATAATCGTAGAGTGATTTTAAGCTTCACCCTTTTCTTTATAAAATTGCTGCAATTACACCTTCGTTTTAAAACTTATCAGCAATTTGTCAAACGAAGGTGTAATTGCAGCAATGCTATAAAGAAAAGGGTATCATATGATACCCAGATTAGATATCATTTTATCGGTAACCGATGAGTTCTTAGAACGCATTTTTTATAAAATTTAATATAAATTTTCAAAATCTCCTGGCATTTATGTTGGACTTGGCAAATGGTTGTTCTGAAATTCATCACTCAGTTTTTTATCTCTATTCCAAATTACCCTATTTACCCTTAACCTACCCCTATTCCAAATCTACCAATGCATTTTTAATATCTTTAGGCACAGACTTGTGTGCAATTGTTTTTCTTTACAGAATAAGGCCATTAACATTTTTTTATACAAACAATAGTTGTAGATGATATCAAACGGATTAATTTAACTTAAATTTTAAGAAAACTTTATCAATAATCGTAGAGTGATTGAAAAATTGCTGATAAGTTTTAAAATGAAGGTGTAAGTGCAGCAATTTTATAAATAAAAGGGTATCATATGATACCCAGATTTGATATCATTTTATCGGTAACCGAGGAGTTCTTAGAACGCATTTTTAATGAAATTTAATTTAAATTTTCAAAATCTCCTGGCATTTATATTGGAGTTGGCAAATGGTTGTTATGAAAATCATCAATCAGTTTTTTATCCACTTAACGTTCTTACGTTCAATATTCTTATTCTCATTATGCAGCCAATTTGCGAGTTCTTCATAGCCCTGTCCTTCCATGTTTCTTTATTTCGCGACAGTTTTTGTCTCTTCCACTCTTTCTTTTAGCGGTACTCTATATTCTTGTTTATCTCACACATGTATTTCTTTGTTAATTATTACATTTTGGGGCACTCTTCTGACTTGTTAAGTTTTCGCTCTCTTTACTCTCTATTTGTCTAATTTCTCTCTGTATACTTATTTCCTCCCTAGTCTGTAATTCCCTTTTCCTCTCATTCTCTTCAACACTCCACCTTTTTGTTGTTGATGTTGTTCGTACTACCCGTGTGCCTAATCTACCAATGTATTTTTTAATGTCTTTAGGCACAGACTTGTTTACAAATATTTATTTTACAGAATAAGTCCATTAACTTTTTTTATACAAACAATAGTTGTAGATAATATCAAACGTATTAATTTAACTTAATTTTTAACTAAACGTTATCAATAATCGAAGAGTGATTGAGAAATTGATGATTACTTTTAAAACGAATATGTAATTTTAGCAATTTTATAAAGAAAAGGGTATCATATGATAGCCAGATTAGCTATTATTTCAACGGTAACCGAGAGGTTCTTTTCAATGATTTATTTTTCCATTTTTTTATATTTAAACATTTTAATCATTATAACTAAAGAGATACGAAGTCAGGCTAGTTCAATGACTTAACTGGTAGTTACAATCTGATCGTTTGTGTCTTTACTTAAGAATTTAGATTCATAAGATATTTCAATTTGTACTTGAAACTCGATATTTTCGGAATATTTTAAATGTTTCTACAATTCTACTCCAGTTTAAACATGAATATCATAAAAACCACTATATCAGTATTAATATCATATACTGCAGATATTGCATGATATACCGGCATTATATTGGTATAATTTAATTTATATCAAATGGGCGTTTCTGGAGTTATTTAAATTTTAGGGCAAACATATAGTTTTAATAGCTAATCTAAGTGTATATCTCATTTTTCCCCACACATAAATACTAATACCTCTAGAAATACTGTCTTAATATGAAAATATGAACACAATTTATTACTGATATTAAGTGATATACTACTCTACAATGAATGTAGTTAAACTTTTATAAAATAAGCGATTCTTAACTATACACGAGTATAGTCACAAATAAATAAATGTATGTGATACTCACAAAATTCACAAAACAAAAACGATTGTGTCATTATGTATATAATTTGTTACAGATATTGCACGATATACTAGTATTATATTGGTGTAGTTAAATGTGTATCTAATGGATGTTTCTTGAGATATTTAAATGTTGATGCAAACATCTAATATTAATAGCTGATCTAAGTACATATCTCATCTTTTTCACACGTAAATCCTGATATCTCTCGAACTCACGTATCAATATTAATACAATTTATTGCTAATATTAAGTGATATACTTGTATATAACAAACGTAATTCAATCAATATTAAATGTGTGATTCTTATGATATTTAAATTTTTGTATCATTATTGAAAATTTTGGGGTAAGTTAATGTTTTACTGGTGGTTCTTATATTGGACATAATTCAATCAATATTCTTGAGTGATTGATATGAGTGATTCTTAAGATATTTAAATTTTTGTTTTAATATTAAAAAATTGGGGTCATTTAATGTTTTACTGGTGAGTCTCATATTCACATAATTATATCTCAGAAATTAGCGTATCAATATGAATGCATTTCACTATTGATATTAAATAGTATGCTAGTATATAGTATGTAATTGTATAGTAGATGTGTAAAGTAATTATTATTCAATAAGTGATTTTTGGGTTAAAATTATTTGTTTAAATATTCAAAATTTTGGGCTCATTTCAGTATTATTCTGATTAGAGTCACATTTATGTGATATCTCAAAAAAACTAGCGGTATATCAGTAATTCAATTTATTACTGATATTACCTGATATACTGGTATAGTAAATGTGTAATTCAATTAATATTCAATGAGAGATTCTTAAGATATTTAAATTTTTGTATTAATATTAAAATATTGGAGTCATTTAATGTTTTACTGGTGAGTCTCATATTCACATAATAATACCTCAGAAACTATCGTATCAATATGAATGCAATTGACTACTGATATTAAATAGTATACTAGCATATAGTATGTCTATTGTAATTACTATTCAATAAGTAATATTTGAGATAAATGTGTTGTTCAAATATTGGGCCCATTTAAGTAGTGTACTGATTAGTATCACATTTAAATAGTGATATCTCAAAAAAACTAGGGTAATATCAGCAATTTATTACTGATATTACGTGATATACTGGTATATTATATGTATAATTCAATTAACATTCAGTGAGTGATTCTTAAGATATTCCAATTTTTGCATTTTGCCATTTAAGTGTTTTTTGCACATTTGCAAAATCATATCTCACAAACTAGGTTATCAATATGAATAAAATTTATTACAGATGTTAATTAATATACCAGTATACGATGTGTGTTATTAAATTAATATTCAATAAGCGAATCTTAAGATATTCCTATTCTAATTCTTCGATATTTTTAGGCTATTTTTTGAATTATGCAATTAGTCTCATATTTAAATAACGATATCTCAAAAAGCAACGTATCATTATGAATATAAATTGTTGCAGATATTGCATGATGTACTAGGATTGTAATAGTGTAATTTAGTATATCGATGGTCGATATATAGCACCTACTAACTACTGACATTTTGAACTGAAACAAAATATAGATGGACGATAGATAACTCGTACTGACTACCGACATTTTTACTAACGAATCGAAAACAAATAGTCTGTTTAAAAATTGCAGATGCGAGTAGTCAGTCAAGATTCAAAGTGAAAGAAAGACTGAAAGTTTCTGGCAGTGTTTCTGGCACTGATACAAAGATATCGATAGTCGATATATTGCATATACTGACTACTGACATTTTGCAATTAAACAAAAAAATAGATAGACGATTGATAACTCATACTAACTACTGTCATTTTGACTAATGATTGCTTAATAAGCAGTCTGATTATAATTGCAGATGCGAGTGGTCAGTCAAGATTCGAAGTGAAAGTTTGACTTTGAAAAATTCTTTATAAAACTGACTTATACTTGATTTACGTTTCTGGCACTGAAACAAAAAAATCGATGGACCACATATAGCTCATACTGACCACTGACAGTTTGTTAATTATTATTAAATAAGCTAAATAAGCAGTCTGATTATAATTGCAGATGCGAACAGTCAGTCAAGTTTCGAAGTAAAGGTTAGACTATGAAAGTTTCTTTGTGAAACAGACTTATATCTGCTTTTACCTTTCTCGGACTGAAATAAAGATATCTACGGACGATACATAGCGCATACTGACTACTGTCATTTTGCCTGAAACAAAAGATATATGGACGATAGATAACCTATACTGACTACTAAGATTTCGACTAATTAATGCTAAATAAGCAGTCTGATTATAATTGCAGCTGCGAGCAGTCGGTCAAGATTCGAAGTGGATGTAAGACTTTGAAATATCCTTTGTAAAACCAACTTATCCCAGCTTTTAAGTTTCTGATACTGAAACAAATATATCTATGGATGATACATAGCGCATACTGACATTTTACATTAAAACAACAGATAGGTGGACTATAGATAACTCATACTGACTACAGACATTTTGACAAATGAATGCTAAATAAGCAGTCTGATTATAATTGTAGAAGCGAGTAGTCAGTCAAGATTCAAAGTAAAAGTTAGACTTTGAAAGTTTCTTTCTTACACCGACTTATCCTTGCTTTTACGTTTCTGTTTATAGCTTATACTGACTACAGGCATTTGCACTGAAACATAAGATAGATAGACGATAAATAACTCATACTGACTACTGACATTTTGACTAATGAATGCTAAATATGCAATCTGATTATAATTGCATAGGCGAGTAGTCAGTCAATATTCAAAGTAAAGGTTAGAATGTCAAAGTTTCGTTGTGAAACTGACTTATCCTTGCATTTACGTTTCTAGCACTGAAACAAAGATATTTAAGGACGATATATAGCGCATACTGACTAGTGACTACTGATATTTTGCACAAAAACAAAATATAAATGGATGATAGATAACTTATACTGACTACTGATATTTTGACTAATACATCCTAAATATGCAGTCTGATAAAAATAGTTAGAAAATATATTTTCGAAAGTTAGGCTTAGGTCCAAATTATCAATAGTTCGCAAAAGGAATTCTTGGATATTTTTTAACAATTCCAAATGGCATTAAATCTAATATAAAACATTTTAAATTTTCAGTTTCAGTCAAAAACATTCAATGATTTTATTGAGATTTGATTGTTTATTTCATTTTTATACATCTCTTTCGAGGTATACGTTTTCGAAAAATTTGTTTTTTGAATAATTTACTTTATAATATTATTTTTCGAATTTTTTTTTTTTTTTTAAACTAATTTTCGATTCATTTGTTTTCGGAGAACTTTTGATTGGGGTTTCTTTTCATATTTATTTTCATACTTATATATTGCTTACGATGAATACGTTTTCTAAGAATTTGTTATCGATGAATATACTTTCCAAAAAATAATTGGCTTAGAAGAACTTTGTGTGGATTATTTTTATCATTGTTTTATCAATATGTGTAGCTGAATGAAGTTTATTAAAAATCAGCGAGTCCCTATCAATCGTCCCTATCAATCGCCCTTCACTTATTATTAGGTATAAATTAATACAGAGAAAGTTTTAGGGCGTAATTTTAGATTCTTGTCCTGTAGACGTAGATCCTGCAAGGATTCCGGGGGTGGCTGCGGGGTATTCCTGTGCGGGTCTGCGTGAAGCCGTAGAGGTCCTGCGAGAATGATTGTACGTATCAGGCCATCGGATCATTTAACAAGGGACAATTAGAGAAAGCGCCAAACTGCGTACAGAGTCCCGTATCTTAACATCCCCGGCAGTAAATTCACGCGGGGCGGCGGGGGCGGTGGCATGGGGCGGCTGAGCGAGTAGGCGGCGGTGGGCACTGGAACGGCCGAAACCGACCGACCCACGACCCGCATTCCTCCAACTAAACTCTTGACCCTCCAGTGGTATTTAACATGTTTACAATGGCAAATTAGATTAATGGCCGGGCCGGGGGCGAGAAAGGAACAATCATTGCCGCCGACCATCAACGGCCGCCCCCTCCGCACACTCATCGGGCCACTCGAGCGCGATTTTTCCGAGGGGCAGTGGCCGCCCCCCGGCAGGGGACTCCTCGAGGAAATTAGCCAGGGAGAAACTTGGTTCGATGGTCTGCCATTGTGACGGGCGAAGTTTACAGGAAGCGACAGCGATTGTGTACGAGTGACATATCGAAATGCTGAATCGAATCGCATTGTGAGGGGAAAATTTAGTTTGCAGCAGTAATGCTTATTTACTAATTAATACAATAAAGCCCTAAACTATGTATGAAAAACCATTTTCCTCAACACCTGGCCCATCAGAATAAAAAGGGGTATGAAAACCCATTTTCCTCAACAACTGGCCCATCAGAATTAAAAGGGCCTAAAGAACTAAGAACAGGGACTAACATGACTCCAAAGAGCTAAAAAAGACTTAATTGAGTTCAACAGTGTTTATGAACGCTCAATTGTAATCTACAATGTAACTCTAGTACTCAATAAGCTTAGATGCAACAGAGAACTTTTAACTGGGCTCAAAAGGACCTCCCATTTTCCCTCAACGAGGAACTTCTAATAACGTTCTACATTGCTGCACCAGAACTCAATGAGTTATTAATGTTACAAAGAAATCACAATAGAAATGCTGAATCGAATAGCAATGTGCAGGAAAATTTAGTTTGCAGCAGTATTGCTTACTTAATAATTAATACAATAAAGCCCTAAACCGTAACGCATAAAATTTGTCAAAATATTATTTAATCATTAAAATAGGTAGATATTTAAATATACACATAATTGGTTGGGATCATAAAACATGCAAAAACTTGCTGCTGTAAAAAAAATTAAATCATGAAAAGTTTGTGAAATTCACAAATTATTTTTAGTTTTTCCATATATTACCAGGAAAACTCTAAATTTCAACGGAAACATCCATTTGGACCCAATTAATCAATGTAACTTTAATTTAAGGTATTCATGATAATATTCAATCTAAATTACGTTTACCTCTTTTCACAACTTTATTTATACCGAGTGTTTGGGATAAGGGGCGAACATAGGAATTTAACATGTAAAATTAAATACGTGTAATGATTACCTCCCATATTAATTTTAGAGAAAAAACGCAAATAAATATATTGTAGAGTATTAAAAACTGTAAATGTAACATCCATTTAATTTACATTTGTACCAGAATGCACCTTAGAAATAATAAAAATAAGTTGAACAATGTACCGTAAAAGCTCTTGCCATGAGTTTGACAAATGTCATGCTACAGTGAACATAATTTTGCCAGTCAGATATCAATTACTATGAACAATAATCTTAGTTATTCCAATGAAGAGAGAATATTCATTATCAAAACATTATACAGCAGCGTCAGTTTACGCAGAGTCCGTGACCTATTTTCTGTTGAATTTAACAATTTATCAATTCCGTCTGTATCAACAATTAGCAAGTTTCTGAAAAAGTTTGAAAATACAGCAAGTATAGCAGCAGATGATTCAAAGAGTCTTTTAATACTTTTAATAATTTGTCCTAAGTATTTTATGTGTTCTACTTGTTTTACTTGCTCGTTATTGATTGTAATGTTTATTGCTTCTTTAGTTTCTCCTATTTTCTTTGCATCTGTTTTTTGATATATTTATTTTTAATCCAGCTTTTTCCAGTTCAGTTTTCCATATGTTAATATTTGTTTGTAAGTCTCTCTTATTTTGTGCGATGATTAACACATCGTCTGCGAAAATATATTCAGATATTGTTGTGGGTTTTAATTTTTTTTTGTTTTGGTTTTAATTTTTTTCGTGATTTCGTCCATTGCTACTATGAATAAAATGGGTCTTAGTCCACCCCTTGTCTCAATCCATTTGTGATTTTAAATTTTGTTGTGATTATGTCTCCGGTTCTGATACAATTTTCGGTGTCGTCATTTTTTAATTTTTCTCCCAGTATACCCATATCAGAAATGGTTATTAAAAAAGAAGACATTGAATTCATCGCGATTGAAACTGCTTTTATTGTCGGGTGCCCCTCCAGACGGCGATGTGTTTAACGCAACATTAAGTGTAGTTCCTGCAGATCCGCACTCCGGAGTGGCCCACTTTGCATTAGGCAAATGATCCGAAATGTCTGTCTCTCGCCCGCCTCCGCAGAGCGCCCCCCGAACGCGAGCAAGAAAAAAAAACATAAAAACCGGTGAAATATTGCTGGAAATACTGACATGGAATATGATTACGGGATTCCCTCCCAAGCGGATCCTTCAAATTGAAAGATTACTTTGTATTGTTACGATCAGCGTTCGAATATTTTTAGCCCGGGCGGCGTATGCAAATCGGGGATGGGGACATTGTCGTGCCGGAGGACGTAAGAGCCCCGCGGATGGCATCGCTTCGGTTGGGCTAAGAAATTGGAAGAGCGAAGTCAAGGAACTTGCGAGGATCACGTTCCAAGAGTGGTGAAGGACGATATCGGCCACTTACACTAAGCAATATTAATATTGTCCAATTTCGCTTCAAATGTGACAAGACTCTACAAGTCTAGCATACATATTTTAAATAAATGAGTACGAACAAAATTTATTGCGAACAAAATTTACCGCAATTATATATGATTTTTAAATTTATTTTTAACATGAGCTCTCAAGCGTAGCTTAGCGTCCTAACACACTGCCCTGTGACACACCTGCCTTTATTTCTTTTAGTTCAAAGTAAGCATCTTCCTGCTTAATTCTAAAATCTCTATCTGACATATATAATTCTAGTAATTGTGTATATGGTCTGGGCAGAAGTTTTCTTAATTTGTACTTAAGTACCTCGTGCCATACGAAGAATTTATTTCTCATATCCTGAAAGTGCACAAATCCAGAACAAACAAAACTATATGTGACCACTATGACTGCTCTTAAGATATAGACCCTAATCTAATCTAGTCGTGAAAGAAATGTTAAAGATGGAAGCATGACTCACAATGATTACGCCCAGTTACTCCTAGTTAATGGTACACCCAGTGGGAGGGTTTACCTCATTAATGAACCCATTCGTATATACAAATGTTCGCAATCTTGCATTGACAACTTCATTACGAATGAGATGATAAATGTATCTGCATATGTGTTACAAACCACAATGTCAGACCATACCGGACAACTGCTAAACTATAAAATAGCTACCAATCATCCGCCACATAGCATTGCCACTTAGCGACATTATCAATGCAATTTTTACAACTGGGATATTCCCAACTAAATTAAAACAATCAATTCTCATTCCACTTTACAAGAGGGGCGATCAGAATAATCTGGATAATTACAGACCCATAAGTCTATGTATTCTATTGTAAAAATTTTCGAACAACTAATTTACTCAAGGTTATATGACTTCTTCATTAAACATAATTTACTGTCAGCAACACGAGTTTTTGAAGGAGAGATCTACTGAAACGGCACTCTTTGACTATATTAGTGGTGTGTTGGCTAATATGGAAAGTCATAAACTGCAGTGTGGAATCTTCTTGGACTTATCGAAAGCATTCGACACTGTGAGCCATTCTATACTGCTAAATAAACTACATTCATATGGAATTAGAGGAATAGCATACCAACTGATACAATCATACCTAGATAACCGTACGCATTATACTAGATTATAATAATAATAGTTCCGGTTCTATAGAGACTGATTTCTCCTTCCGGTTCCATGTCGCCATCCCCGCCGATTTTGCCAGGAATCTCCTTCCTGGAGATTCCTTTCCGACATCGCTCTCCTGATGCCATCGTTCCAGGTCGCTGCTGGTCTCCCTCTACGTCTTCTTTCCGGTGGTACCCAATCATATAGTTGTCTGGGCAGCCGTTCCTCTGACATCCGTTTTACGTGGCCATACCATATTAGTTGCCTCGTTTGAATGTCCTCTATTATGGTTTTTTCTGATTGCATTCTTCTTCTAATTTCTGTATTTCTTATTTTATCAAGGCGTGATATACCCGCCGATCTTCTTAGGAAATCCATTTCTACCACCAGTAGTTTGTTCTCCATAGCTTTAGTGATAGGCCACACCTCACAGGAGTAACACTACTAGATTACAGGATCTTAAAAACACTTCAACTTTACTATCTGGCCCACTAAAAGCAACTATAGGCATTCCACAAGGCAGAATCCTGGGACCTCTACTATTTGTAATATACATCAATGATATATCAACCTCTCTACCAACTCATTGTAAAATTCTGAACTATGCTGACGATACTAATTTCCTCATTGAAAGTAACAGTTTCCAAGATCTAATTAGCACAGGTAATACAACCCTATCGCACCTTGATTCATGGTTTATGAACAATAATCTGCTACTAAATGAATCGAAAACGAATGTAGTCCTTTTTTAAATCGAACCATTTAAAACAAACACTCAGTCAATTGTTTTTAATGGTAAAAAATATAACTTTGTTGACACAGTTAAATGTAAAGGCATAGTTTTGGATGACACACTATCTTTCAAACACCACATGGATTAGCTCTGTAACAAAATAAGTAGATCTCTTTATGGTCGGAGAATATTGATAATGAACACAAACATAGCAATAGGCAAATTATTCTACTTTGCTAATACAGCCTCCCACATGAGGAATGATCTGATATTCTGGGGAAACAGCACTAGTGCGATTAAAGTTTTTACATAGCAGAAGAAGTCGGTCAGAATGCTCCATGGTTTAAAATTTAATGCGAGCTGTCGGGGTGTATTTAGGCAGGCCAATTTGCTGGCACTATACGGAATGTATATATATATATATACGAGTGTCTAAAGTTTTATTTTTTTAAGCACAGGCACTTGTTTGGGGCGTATACTTCTCGACACGGTATGAAAGCAGGCATGGTATCTTATTTAATTAACCAAAGCATATCCTCAACAAATTCCAAAAAAGTTGCTTTTACTCCTGCATCAAAATGTACAATCAAAATCTAATTCCCGTAGATGTTAAAAATATGGCAGACTATAACATGGTGAGGGCTAAGATGTTAAGATATTATGTAACTTGGAGCCTTACTCACTAGTGGAATATTATACATGGGACCTTAAATAGCTGTTGGTAATGTTTCGTTGAAGGTATGCGGTATCGAATACATCATTGGTTCACTGGTTCTGTTCTTTGTGTGTATGACTTTTTGCATTGTCGAATCTATTTATGTACATACTTGTCAATGTAAATAAATAAATTGAATTGAATTGAATTGAATTGAATGGAGTTGAATTGAATTGAATTGAATTGAATTGAATATGACCGCTGAGTAGAAGGAGGTCCTGAAAGGTCATGGGTTCGAACTCAAAAAACCAACATCGAAATTTTTCTTCTCTCATGAGGGGTGTCGATTTTGTTTTCCATCTATTTTCGTAAATAGCTTAATTATTTCTATTTAGCATCTTTGCATTTTCGTCTTTTATCTCTTAGGTACGCTCAAAAGATTCTCGCTTTATCGGGGTAGATGTTCCTCTAGTTATCTTTCGCAGTTTTCATCGGAAATTGGCACGCTCAGTGTTGACGCCTACGACGAAGTGCGGAACTCGTCCGTGCGGCTCCGGGGCCGCCCCCGCCGCCCCCGCTCCCGATAAAGTGACAGTTCCGCATCCGTAATCCCGCCGGTGTAATTTTGAATAAATTACGTCAATAATTGGCGAACGGCCGGGGGTTTTTGGGGGGCGGCTGGCGTCTCCTCGGATCGCCATCCGTCCGCAGGAGGCAGATGCGTCCCGGAATAATTTCGGGCGGCGGCGAAACGAAATTCCGACCCAAAAAACGACCGCCCCCGCACCGAACCGGTCGGATTTGAATTGTATAAATCCGTGCATGTGGGGCGTGGGGGTGCTCCCCCCACCGCCAAGTCTTCCCCGTTTTCACACCGAAACCAGCCGCCACCCCCGCCCCTAATTATATAAACTCTCTAAACTAAATTAAATTAAACATCAAGAAGGAGATATTAGAGTGAACTGAGCCCCGTTTAAGTGTAGACTTGTAATTCCGATGCACAGATCAGCTGTCACTTATAATATATCCCACTTCACAGACAACTGGGGTTAATGAAATTTAATTAGCAGACAATACAGCCGGATCCAACACCTAAACACATACTTTACAATATCTTATTGCATCTCGCGCGCGTCGCGACGCCTTCCTCCGGGCGTATCGACGTCTGCAGGCGCCGCCGCCGCCGCCCCCGGCTCTCTGGTGAGGAGCAGACGACACGTCCGGGGGGCGCGAGCGGGTGCATCCTCCTCAGCGATTGCGAGCCGTGTTCGGTTAAGGCTTGGCTTTATTTCAAGTGGCGGTAGTCGGTAGTCTCGCCTAGTAACTTTCCTGACTTTGATATGTGTTTAATTAAATAACTCGCGATCGGTGCCGTACAAGCTGTTGTTCATCCGGCGAAAGTATGGACGGTTCGAAGGGGGAGGGCACTCACCTTGAGAAAACTACTAATTAATACGAACGTGCACGTGGATCCAACGTGCAAAACTCAGAAACTTCAAGTAGTATTGACGCAGTTGTTAAATTTACAAGGGATTACATTTAAATTACGAAGTCACTAAAATATCCATACATAGTATATATAAATATGCACCACAACATGGAAATTATTGAAAAAGAGATTAAGAAAATAAACATGAAAATAAATTACGAAAAACAATGATAATTGCCAAAGATAAAAAGAAACACGAAATAAAAATACAAGGAAAAAAATCAAACAAATAGAACAATACAGATATTTAGAAACAATCATACTGAGTAATGGCAAATTAGATAATGAAATAGATGATAAAATAGGAAAAACAGCAAAACTATATAACTTGTTAAAAAACACCTTTTTTAGTAAGAAGGGGATGTCAAGAAACACAAAAACAGAAATAGTCAGAAAAGTAATTAGCAAAGCGCGGATTTATAAGCATAAAAAATTACAAAATAAGCGCTTAAAAACGCAGAAAGAGCAAGAAAAGGCATATTTTATTTTTTATGAAAATACAGAAACATAAAACAACATAATTTTTTTAATAAGAATGCACTATAGGTAGATAAAAGTAATATTTTAATAACAGGTTTTGGTGATTAATATTAATAAAAATAATAATTAATAACAAATAATGATTACTGCTCATTTTTAAATGAACTAACAATTAAATGTTTTTCTAAATTTTCAACGGAAAATCCCATTCTTCTATCACTGAGCACATTTTTTAAGCTTCTCTCCACATCCACACTTGTAATCGGTGCATGTTTAAATTTGGGAACAATTGTAATATTTATCAGCAAATCTTCCACGAAATCTCCTTTTAAAACTGTTGATATTTATTGGGACTCGCCAAACCCTTCATTTTTTGACAAAACTGCATCACTTTTTTTTAATAATCTCTCCTATAGATCCCAAACAATTATTATTATTAATGTCAGTGTTTTTTTTTTAATTTTAACTTCAAACTTGAATTTCGCTCTAATTTTCTGTGCATTATGATTTCTTATTTTACCTCCACCCTCTAACCCTTTGCCCCGTGCATCACGATTCCTCGCGAACTCCCGCCGCCCCCAGCAAATATGTGTGCGAGTATGTGTGCGTGTCGCTCTCGCGCAAAGAGAGTGAATAATCATTCTTATCCATTAGAATGTACAAAAGGCCTAAGTTTAACCATTCCGTTTCAGAATAGCTAACTTAACATTAGTAATCTTAAGAACTTGTATGTTAGGATAACACATTAGCGACTTTGACGCTCTCCTTTGGAATGCGACTGGGTGTTAGTTTAATTAAGAATAAGGGGCGGCGGAGGCGGCGGCGGGTGGAGGCGGCATTACGGCGCTGACAATTGTAGAACACTCTCTAAGAGGTTGAAAGTATAATGAAGGTAATGTATGCAGAGTGTATAGGCGCGCCAAGTGTGTACGTGTTAATATTTTCAGCGTTGCGCTGCACGGATCTTTGTTAGTTAGATGATTGGTTTATGAGTATGTTTAGTAATTCTCTGAAAAATGTTACTGTCGTGACTATATTTTAACTTTATTGGACATATTTTTTTAAAATATCAATGCAGTCGTTAAAACATAGTGTGATGGTGAAGGTTGGAATAAAAATCATAATTTGTATGAAGAAATATCAAATAGGTAAATTCTTATTCCATGGCAACTTGATTTTTAGAACAGTTCACAGCTGTTTGATTTTTGCAACACATTTTTAAATTATCAATTTTTGGCGGTAAATAAGGTCAGATTACCCATGTGTTATACATGGTTGAAATAGGATTTTTTCACTCTTTTGAATGCTATTAAAACCCAATATAGCGGCCATAAGAAAATCAAAAGTTGACTATGAAAATTTGGGCATCTAGTTGGCGCAGAAAATGTTTGGCACTGTCATCAGAAAGCTCAGATCGAAACATGTAAGAGTGTCAAGTTTCGTAAAATTTCCTTCAAAAGTTAAAAAGTTATAAAAGGAAGAGGAAAGTGCCCTTTTTCAGTTTTTCAGCGATATTTCAGGAATATCGATGAATTACTATACATTTAATCAAATTTAGAGCATATTTTAATAAATTTCCGCCAAATATTTTAATATTTGATCATATTTACTTTACTTTATAGATCTAATAATAACACTTTATCTATTTTGGACAATATATAATCAATTTAATAACATTGTTGTTATTAAATATATAATATAACATCATTCTATCGATTCGATTGAATCGTGTAGACACTAATTTACCACAAAAATCGTATATTTTTGATGGAAACAGTAGATTTTTAGAACAAAGAATATAATGTTTGACAGAAATATTAGAGACAGAAATCGCAGCATTTCTGTATGAAATAGCAGAATAGCAAAACATTTGGTGTTTAACGATTGCTGCGAGCCTCTTCGTGTGGAAGGTTTCCTTAGCACCTCTGCAGTCTGATGAAATGATTACTTATTTAATTACTATATACAAATCTGACATACAATATCTATAAGACATATTTTCAGAAATTTTAGTAAGAGCCAACACATATTTGTCAATCAGAAAGTTATACTTTTGATTTTCACTCTAATATAATACTGAAACTTTATTAAAATTTCAGGAGAATTAGCATCAGATGAACTAAATACAATCCTAAAATTAAACATGCAATAACTAAATTTTCAGAAATTTCTGTAAGTAATAGCTAACCAGAGCTTATCAATGCAGAAAGATATACTTTTGATTTTCTCACTTATTCAATACTGAAACTTTGTCAAATTTTCAGGACGATTAGCTTCAGATATACTAAACACAAATCTAATAAAAAATATGCAATAAACAAATTTGCAAATATTTCAGTAATAGCAAATTCATAGTTGTCAGTGCAGAAAGTTACGCATTTTATTTTCTCACTTATTTAATTCTGAAACTTGGTAACATTTTTAGGAGTATTTGCTTCAGGTGTACTAAATACGCATATAATATTAAATATGCAATTACTGTGCAAGATATCCCAGATTACGTTTCAGTATATTGAAAGGCGCAAAAATGAGAAACTTTCATCCCATTTGACTAACTCTGTAAACATCTCCGTTTAATATATCCTAATGGTGGGCCACGTAAAAGTGACCACCCTGTATATAGATCTATATTATTTCTAAACATCTGTAGGTAAATCTAGACCTACATTATTTCTATATATCTCTAGGTAGATATAGATCTATATTTATTCTATACATCTATAGGTATAACTAGACGTACATTATTTCTATACATCTCTAGATATATCAGTCATCACAAAAATATTTTCAAAAATATTATTAACTATTTCATAAGCTACGAAAATATTCTTTTGAATGGACAAACTTGAATAAATATGATATCTTTGACATCTTGGAAATTATTTCGAATTTTAGGGATTTTCGAGTCACTATCCATGTCACTTATGAGTTGAGTTCTACTTATACGCAGCTAGTGTGAAATATGTCACAAATTTTAACAGTTACAGTGTATTGGTTACAGGTTAACAGTTACAGTTCAAATCTGTGAAATATTTTACACTAGTTACCGTTAAATTTTGTACTATCAAATGCTTTACTCTGAGTTACCACAGGAATTGTCAAAATATGTAAATCTATCTTTTGTTTTATTTTACATCCAAGTGCGAAAATCGAAGAAACTTTCAAATTTCAGACTTAAACAGGGAGAATCGGTCGATTTTTCAACTGACACTGTCCAAATCTGTCTAACTTTCGACTAAAATAGTAAACGTCTGTAAAATTTTCAATTCCAACGGTCCAGTTTTGTTAAATTTTCAATTAAAACTGTCTACTCTATAAATTGTGCAATTGCAACTGTCAACAGTTAAAATCTGCCAAATTTTCAATTACATCTATTCAAATTTATCAAATTATCAATTGTAACTATCAAAATTTATCATATTTTCAATGACAACTAAACTAATCTATCAAATGTTTGCAATTTCAATATACCAAATCTGTCGAATGTTTTAAAACTGTCTAAATCTATGAAATTTGCAATTGCAAACCTCCAAATCTGTCAATTTTTGCAATTGCAAACCTCCAAATCTGTCAATTTTTGCAGTTGCAACTGTCAAATGTTCAGTTACAATAGACAAAATCTGTAAACTATTCAAATACAACTGTCTACATCTATCAAATTTTCAGTCGCAACTATAAAAATCTATCATATGTTTAATTACAACTATACCAATCCAATAAATTTTACAATTTCCACTGCCCAAATATGTCAAATGTTCCATCTACAATCCATACAACTGTACAAATTTCTCAAATTTCAAGTTTTAAATTTCTTCTGACAAAATGGTCATATGTTTGACTGTAATTGTTAAAGCAAATTTGTTGAGAAAATTACGAAGTACGTTTAAAATTTAACATATTTTGACAGTTCCTGTGGTAATTTTGAATGAAGAATTTGGATAGTAAACATTTTACAGTAACAGTTAGAAAATTTGTGGATTTTCCCAGTTGGTGTGAAATATTTCACAGATTTAAACTGTAACAAATAGACTGTAACTGTTAAAATCTGTGAAATATTCCACACTAGCTGTGAAAACCCAAAAATTTGCTAACTGTTACTGCCAAACTTTGTACTATCCAAATACTTGTGGTGATTCAAATCAGCTGTTTTTTTTTTAAATAAATCTTTAATTTAAATCAAAATTGTTTTTTTTTAATAATTCATTGTTTTTGCACTGTATTCCAATAGGTGAACAATTAAAAATATAGTATAACTATAGAGTTAACATGCTTTAATGTAGATAATTGTAAGTAAGTAAACTATTTTTCTTTTCTTCCATTGTTTGGTCTATCACATAGTACAGATAGACAAATTGTTATAATCATTAAGTCTTATTTAAACCTAAGAATTTATTGAAATAAAAATAGGGGTGGTTGAAAATAATCCCACGAAACCTTAAGTGGAGATTCTTTTAACATTGACAATAAAAGGGTACCATTTTTGTATCTGAGCTACTGACTTACGTGGTCGAAAACATAAAGCATAAAAAAAACATAAAAACAACCTCCAAAAAGAGTCAGTTTATCCCTTTTTGCCCAACAAAAGGTTTGCAGGTAATTTTTTTTTATAACTTAGGGTTTTTTTAATTTCTTAATTAACAAACATATTCCATGTATAGCATTCCATATATAGCTGTTATTCCATAACAGTCCATATTAAAAAAAAAAACAGAGAATCAACTTCCTGTGTTTTTACCACAAAATGTTTATTATCGACATATACAAGAAAATAAGTAAGAAGTCGAAACTCGAGTGGTTATTTTATTGTATATGTCGATATATCAATAAACATTTTGTTGTAAAAACATAGCAAGTTTTTTCTCTGGGTTTTGATTTTGATGTTTTAAGAATAAATTGTGATGAAATTGTGTTTCGATGTTGCCAGTGCATTGTAAGGGTGCATCGTGGGATCTGTGTTCTTTTATGTGTGAAGAAATGCACGAGTTAATAACATATCGGTCGTGAAGCTGTAATCGCCAGAAATGTTAATTATCGCTTTAAGCGGGGGAGCGCTTTAATGCGGGATTCACGGCGCGAGCAGCCGAAAACCAAAAATCAAATTACTGAACTAGAATATGAAAACGGACTAGAGCTGAAAATCCGAACAATTACTGCATCTGAGGGCAGGCGCACGTCGGAGGCGGCGCTCGCTCTCCAACCAGTGTGTCGCATGGGGGGCCGACGTGGCACCGGAATTTTTCCGAAGCGAACCTGTATATCGCTTGTTGAACACAGATGTGTCAACGTTTGTAAAGCATACGGTTAAGTTAAATGTGGTGAAAATATTTAGGCGAGCGACACTGTCTCCTGCAGCCAGAGCCGTCTCCCGCTTCGTAGTCGGCTCGGGGGTGTGTGTGTGGGTGGGGTGGCGCTCGCAGCTGAAACGGACCAGCCGGGGTGGAAATCTAACATCCGCAGGAGGACGGAAGGTGTGCGACGGCATGCATTATTATGAGGGCCCCCCGAAATTTCCCCATCGATTTCCCGGGTTGCTCCCGTTTTTATTTTTTTTAACCAGCGAGCCGCGCGGATTCCCTTAATATCCCCAGCGAGAGGGCACTTTTTTCCCCCCGCCGCCCGCGCCGCCCCCTCGGGCGATATTAAATGGTGTGTAGGGCTATATTAAAATGGCATATAAATGAGTCGCAATTTATATCGGTTAAATAATATAAGCTTAAAGAGTATAATAGATATAAGGGCATTATACGATACAATATCCTATCGCCCTCTCTCCCTTGCCTCCCTTTTTTTGCCTCTCTTCTTCTCCACTTCTTTAATGCCTTCCTGCCCGTGCGCGGCGGAGGCCGCCGTAGACGCGGAAAAATATTCAATTTCATTTAAGTATATGCAAAATTATCGCCATGATATTCAATGGGGTCTGTAATGGGACGCTATTAATAAAGAGGGTGGAGAGATGCCCGGGATCGGGGCGCCTTTTTTCCGCTTCCTTTCGCCAACCACCCCCCACCCCCCGGCGGGGGCGGCGCGGGGGTTAAGCACGTGTTTCTAATTTAACGTTTGCCTTGTGTACCGCGCGTCCACGATAACCAGACACTCGGCTATTTATCAATAGCATATCTTTGCGTTCACATTTAAATAGCAATCTTAATTTCACAGAATGTCACAAAATACAATTAAGAAAATACAACATAAACTATACAACGTAGTTTCTTATTTGGCGAAAACTATACGGGGTTGTTCAGTATATGGCGAAACCTATACAGGGTTGTTTTGTAATTAGTTAAAACTATACAGGGTTATTTTGTATTTGGCCAAAACTATACAACTGTATCAACGGGATACAGAGGGCGAAGACCTATCCAGGGGCTGATATCCACTCAGACCACAACCCAGTAATACGCAAACTTCAAGTTAAACTAAAGAGGATCAAGCCCAGAAGAAATAAATCGGTAGATATGGGAAAGCTCAGAAACCCCAAACCATCCAAAATACCAAGAAAACACATATGAAGGAAGGAGAAAAGAAAAAGAAGAAGAAATCAAGGATGACAAACGAGATACTAATATTAATGGAGCAGAGACGAAAACAAAAGAACAACAAGAAAAATAAACAAGACAATTAGACAAGAAATTAGAAAGGCCAAAGAAATAGAAAGAGCGGAAGCATGTCAAGAGATAGAAGAGCTGCAGAAAAGACGATTTTAACATGTACCCAAGAATTAGAGAACTGACAGGCAAAACAAGAAAAAAGGACTTTGGAAAACTGGTGAACAACGACGGAAAAAACATCATAAACTTAGAAGACAAGAAGAAAACGTGTAGGGAATATCTCAACAAACTTTTTGAAGATGAAGAGAGAATAGCAACACCAATCATCGAAGGAGAAACGGGACCGCACATCTTGGAAGAGGAAGTGGACGTAGCAATAAAATGAATGAAAAATGGGAAGGCGGCGGGGCCGGATGACATACAAGTTGAAATCCTAAAACTGTTAAGTGAGAAGCATATCAAAATACTCACCAATATATTCAACAGAATATACAACTCGGGCAGCATACCAGAAGAATGGTTGAAGTCGGAATTCATCTTATTACCAAAGAAAGTAGGAGCAAAAGGTGCGAGGAATATAGAAGTATCAGTCTGCCTCCTCAAAATATTCCTAGAAATAATAGACAAGAGAATTTATAACAAGCATGAAGAACAAATCTCCGCAAATCAATTTGGATTCATCAACGCTGTAGGCACAAGGGAAGCGCTTTTCTCAGTACAGGTGCTCTTCCAAAGATCTAGAGACGTAATCTGCAATATCTACGGATGCTTAATTGACTATCAGAAAGCGTTTGATCGGTTGCAACATCACAAAATGATAGACATCCGAAAAAAAGTAGGAATTGATGCCAAAGACCTCCAAATCATCACTAACTTGTACTGGAACCAGACCGCGTCCATGAATATTGAAGAGGAACAAATAGAAGACATAGCTAGATGGGTAAGACAGGGGTGTATTCTTTCTCCGATTCTGTTCAATTTATACTCCGAACAGATCTTTAAAGAAGCGTTAGAATGCATAGAAGAAGGCA
Source organism: Othius punctulatus (assembly GCA_951805005.1). Classification (NCBI taxonomy): domain Eukaryota; kingdom Metazoa; phylum Arthropoda; class Insecta; order Coleoptera; family Staphylinidae; genus Othius; species Othius punctulatus. The sequence goes on from OX638146.1 coordinate 21,216,601, forward strand.
TTTTTCTAAACGGAGCTAGATTGAATAACATCCGATATGCCGACGACACAATAGTATTCGCTGACTCTCTTGAAGGACTTCAAACACTATTGAACAAAATTGTAGCGGCTAGTGAAATATATGGACTTAATATCAATAGCAAGAAAACAAAGTGCATGGTCATAAGCAAAGAAAATATAGCCAATGCAAATCTCTACCTTCACAATCAACAAATAGAGAGAGTGAGACAAACAACATGGTACTTAGGTACTTAGGTACTTAGGTACTTAGGTACTTAGGTACTTAGGTACTTAGGTACTTAGGTACTTAAGTACTTAGGTACTTAGGTACTTAAGTACTCCAGGTACTTAGGTATACTTGTGAACGAAAACTGGGACAATAGCCAAAATATAAAAAGTAGAATTGGGAAAGCTCGAGCTGCCTTCAATACAATGAATAACCTCTTCAAAAATCACGAACTCCATCTTGATATCAAAGTACGTATGTTGAGGTGCTACATATTCCCTATACTACTTTACGGAGTCGATTCCTGGACACTAAATGAAGCAACAACAAAAAATATTGAAGCCTTTGAGATGTGGCTATATCGACGTATCCTGCGGATATCTTGGAAAGACCTGGTAACAAACATCGAAGTCCTCCGCAGGATGAAGAAAGAGAAGAAGATCATGGACACCATCAAAACCCGCAAACTCCAATATCTAGACGCCATGTTACAAGTCATCATTCAAGGTAAAATACTCAGCAAACGAAGGCCGGGACAAAGGAGAATTTCATGGCTGCAGAATCTCAGGACGTGGTACGGAAAGACGTCGAACGAGCTCTTCAGAATAGCAATCAATAAAGTGAAGATAGTCATGCTCATCGCAAACATCCGAAATCGGATATGCACATGAAGAAGAAGAATACAGTGTTATTTTGTATTTGGCGAAAGCTATACAACTGTATCAACGAAATACAGAGGGTGAAGACCTATCCAATGGCTGATATCCACTCAGACCACAACCCAGTAATAGGCAAACTTCAAGTCAAACTAAAGAGGATCAACCCCAAATAAATCGGTATATATGGGAAAGCTCATAAACCTCAAAATCAAAGAAAAAGTATGATCAAGAATCAACGTCGAAATTACAGTCAGGAGGGAAAACTGGGCCAGAGAAGCAAACGTGGAAGAAGACTGCGAGAAAATAAAGTATACCCTGAACGCAGTAGAAAGGGAAAGGATAGACACCAAAATTACAGTCAGGAGGGAAAACTGGGTCAGAGATTCAAACGTAGAAGAAGACTTAGAAAATAAAGTATACCCTGAATCCGGTAGATAGGGAAGAGATAGGCACCAGAGACAGCGGCAAGAAGAAGTAGATGACAAAGTATAGTTTAGGTATGATGACCTGGTCCTCATAATTTGGGGGTAGGGGAAGGTGAAATCCCAACCGGGCGCGTCCCCAGGAGGCGGATAGGGGGTTGCACACGCGGACCAACACCATTGCACGGTAGCCTTGCCTCGGCAATGAGACTACTACTCCTCTTAACTTCCTTCCGCTATGAACTATCCAGTTATCCTCTATGAACCAAGTCAGGTCTTGGTCAAATCTTCTGGTCTACTCTTGACTACAACTCCGGCCACCTATGCTATTAGGTAACGAAGGCTAGGGAACCAAATAACTTTACTGTCTATCTTAAATATAAGAAACCCATGTTGATGACCACGAACCTGCCAGGAGGTAAAAAATGAATGAACCAGGTACACTGAATTGAATTTCTTTTGACAGTGCCCGTGCGAGAAGGATCTTTCTTTTGCGATATGCTCAGCTCTCTCGGGGGTAAGTACTGTTTATACGTATTTCGCTTCTGAAATTGGTCTTCATCGGTCATGTTTCTGACCGTGCCACTGTTGTCACGGTCTGCCACCGTGGAGAGAAAGCAGGTATACAATGACTTAATGTACATGAAGTTATTGTATGAAATATCGGCAGTTACAAACAATGTACCCCAGGTGGGTAGCGCCGACGGCGCAGAATCCCACCCCTGTGGCCAACCTGGCAGCTCCGCGGATTCTGGGGGGTGCAATCTTTCGACAACTTACGACGACAACCAGACATAGGAAATGGATTACGACACGATCCGACAAATAAAACCTCCAAACCAGATCTTGAAACGGAAACCAATTCAAATAGAGCCACCAGTGGAACAGAATACTGCACTGCAGCAGCTTCGACTCATAATATGCAGAAGGACAGCCGTACCAAACCTCTTACTCAACCAACTTTTTGCAAAAGTGTAATTGTAACTGATAAAGGCAGACCCAGATCAAACTCGCATGGAGAATTTTTCTTCAAAAATAAAAAAGTTGATGAGGTTCCAAACCCCACAGACCAACCAACAACCAAACAAAACGACACCTACCTAATGACCAACATATTGGGCAAAATGGGATTCAAGCTAAAGGAGATATAAATAAAAAATGACCACGGACTAGCCCGGACCTCCCACAGAGACAACTTAAATAATGTGAAGTCAACAAGCACTGGTTAAGTCAATCTGTAACGCTATCCAACAGTTTCAGTCCTTTAGAGGATGAGACACCCAAAACTCCCAGCTCAGATCTGGTGGACAAACTAGTTAAACCACCTCCTATATATGTGGACAAAGTCGTCATCATTCAACCACTGATACAAGTTCAGGACAAGTCCCCAGGAGCTACGACCTAAAAGTGCTCCTTGTCGATCAAGTAAATATCCTATCCAATACCCCAGAAACATACAGAAAGGTCGTAAAATTACTCGATGAAACTTACTCATTTTTATTATAATTTTCGGACTTGTTAATGACTGCTTGTTCGTATGACTTTTTCTCTGTACTTGTGCTGAATTCAGGCATTTGTTGGGTGTTTGTCTGTGGCTGTTTAGGAAGAATTGTTTTTTATTGCGTTTGTCTTTTAATTTTTGCATTTCTTATGCTACCATCCTCTGTAGTTGGCTGGACCTTCACAGGCTGGATGTTCGGGATGTAGTTGGCTGGATGTTGGTGTACTTGATGAAAGAGACACTGAATACTACACGTACAAGCCCAAACAGGAGAGATGCTTCAAGGTGATACTAAAAATATACTCTATAAATATAGAAGACATAAGATCTCCTCGAGCTAAAGCAAACACATTTTGGTTGAGCATTTTTTTGTTTATAACAGTTTGTTGTAAAATGCTAAGATGTGTTTTTGCGTTGACGATACGCTTTACATTTTTTGCATTACGGCACAAGTCTGGATTTTCTCAAGGGTAGGATTTCAACTCCTGCTCCTAATATATCTTTTATTCCATAGATTTTATCAATACTCTCATCATTTTGCATTTATACACTTCGCTACTTTATAGTGCGCTTTAACATGCAAGCACTGCACATTTACGTTTACAAATTGTTATGCATTTCAGGAAATTTACGAATTTGTTATTTTTAAATTATTATTTGTGTATTTATCAACTCTATTTGTTTAGTGCTGTGTTTAATCAATGTTACTTACCACACTGGGAAATGTTGCCTGAGTGGATTTCACTGCATCTATAAAAATAAATACCTTAATTAAGATTTAATTTTAGATCATCGCGATTATCGCTGCAAAACAAGTTCCAATTTACTGATTTTATTTAATTGTCAAAAATCAATTATCGCCCTGCTGGTCTCGGCGCGCCCCAACCCCCGCAGTAAATCACTCACCCATCCGGCGGTCACACGGGGCGGGGGTGCCCCCCCAGACTCCGCGAGGGTGAAATTTTAATTACCGCCCTTGCCTCGCAAAAAAAGTCGCATCTTATCAGTTTCGATCTCATCACTCGTCCTCAATTATTTATAGTTATTTTAACCGCGCAGGAGATGAAAAATAAACCGCCCGACGCTAATTTTTAATTTTCCCCGTGCAGGGCGGGGGCGGCGCGCGCTCCCGCCGCCGTCTTCGCTCTCCGTCGGACGCGCGGCGTCGCGGCGCCCAGAGTGCGACGGCGTGCGCCGCACGTCGCCGCACTCCCGCGGCGATTTCTGGACTCTTAATTTCGTCGCATTTCTAATATTTATGACCTCGGGAGATAAGAATTGGGGGGCCGCTCGTAAAATGGAAAAAGTATTTAACTTGGTTTTCGTTACAATTTTTTTTTTGTTGCAAGTTTAAATTAAATTCTGATAGGGCACATAATTTATTCATTAATTGCGACGATATCTTCGCTATCTCGCGCGAATTATTAATCGGGGTTAGAGGCGGATCGCTCGGGTCTTATAGGAGGCGCAAATTGAAAAGTCCTTATCTTTAAAATTTAATTCGGCAGTTGATACTACGACTTGCGAATTAAATTTCACAATATCAGATATCTCAATTTCAAATTTGCTGATTAGAATACCCAACTTTTAAAAAACACGCGCCAAGTCGCAAGCAATTACAATGTCTAATTACAAGACAGATTAGATGATTAAGATTCTGGAGTGGGTAGGCATAGATGACAAAGTCATACGTATCATTATAAGACAGATTAGGTGATTAAGATTCTGGAGAGGGTAGGCATAGATGACAAAAACGTACGTATCATTACAAGACAGATATAATGATTAAGATTCTGCAGATGGCAAGCATGGAAAATAAACGCATACGTATCAATACAAAACAGTTATGATGATTTAGATTCGTCAGAGGATAGGCATAGGAGACAAACGCATACATCTTGGAGACGTGATTCGGAGAGTACTCTTCTCCGATGGATAGAACTCGTGGAACTCTAGATGGATAAAATGGATGGGTGGATAAGATGGACAAGATGGATAGAATGAGCTTCGAACCTTAGACGATAGGCCTGCAAAAGGAACATTACATCTCTAGTCCGGAAAGTGTTGCATTTTAAGTAGAGCTTCAAATCATTTATAATGCAAAATGGTATAGCCATTGCCGATGCTGAAGGTTATCTGGTCATTGACATTTCTGGTTTGTTCAAATCTTTCTCATCACTATGCTTATCTTTACATAGCCTCTGGTTATTGATTCATAATGGTCTGTGGTCATCAACCACGAAGATGAATCTCTAGTCATGGTTCATTTCTGGAACACGGTTCTATGTCAGCGTACTCTTCTATGATGGATAGAACTCGTGGAGTGCGGGATGAATAAGATGGATGGATGGATAAGATGGACAAGATGGATGGATAAGATGGACAAGATGGATGGATAAGATGGACAAGATGGATGGAAAGAGCTTCGAACCTTAGAGCTCACCACCGTTTTATACGACAGGTCTCAGGACTGGTGGTCATTTGCGGCCTGCAAAAGGAACATTACATCACTAATCCGGAAAGTGTTGCGTTTCGAATAGAGCTTCAAATCATTTATAATGCAACATGGTATATTGTTTTTGACGATTTCGAAGAACCTCTGGCCAATGCCGATGCTGAAGGTTATCTGATCATTGACATTTCTGTCTTGTTCAGGTCTTTCTCATCTCTATGCCTATCTTTACATAGCCTCTGGTTATTTATTCAGAATGGTCTGTGGTTATAAACCAGGTATAAGAATCTCTACTCATGGTTAATTTCTGCAACATGGTTCTATGTCAGAGTACTCTTCTTTGATGGATAGAAGTCGTGGAGTTCTGGATGGATAAGATAGAATGGTGGATAAGATGGATGGATAGAGCTACGAACCTTACTGCGTTGTTCATAAAAATTTAAACCGTGGTTTAGCGGTGTTTTCAAAGGGTTTACAAGGTTACTAAGATTATATCACCGTTAAACAGCGGCTTAGGTTTTTATGAACAATACTGTTAAGTTCACCACCGTTTCATACGACAGAAATGGACTGGATTGTATCTATCTTGGAGGGTATTGATGCCCTTAGGGTTCTTGGTTATCCAGTTATCAGATTTGTACATATTTCTATGCGTGGGTGGTGGTGGTGTGCGACTGGAAGGGTCACTTCAGTTTGTCACCCTACTTCTTGTAGCCACTCTGCCCGCATATATTGACATAAATGTTTAGGCTCCAGTTTTTTTTTTATTGGTTTATTAGGAACTTCTTAATCTGTAGGTATAAGTTTCGCCCTTAAATATTTAACGAGATATTAATTGACTGTGTAAACCACAATTTAAGATCAACAAATCGGCGTTAACTCTTTTACCCCCGATTCTAAGCGCACCCTTTCCTAAGAAACGAGCCGTCCACCCCTTTGCGGAGGTGGCGAGAGCCGGCGTCAAGATGGGGTCGCTCCGTCCAAATATTTAAAAACAAACAGCCGCTAAGTACAGAAATGTGTTAAAAATCCTCCACCGCCTGTACACAAAAGGGCTCGTTCTCTCCGCGGGGCGGCTATTTAAGGGCAGCGGAGCTGGGGGACTCACCCTCCCAGGAAATATGATTGTGTGTGCTGCAAGACTGTGTGTGTGTGTTCGCGCAACCCTTCAGTGGCGCGAGGGTGAGGGCCTCATTTGAATATCGGCCCCGTCGGTCTCCGAATCTATAACTCCGTCCGGAGATATTAGAATAGGATTTCGTTGCCCCCGGGGGTGGCGGCGGGGGCGGTTTTTGACGTGCGCCCCTGCATCCCCCGGTCACGTTCGACATCTGGCGATGCCACGCCAGAGGCTGCGCGGCCGCGGTTTTTCCATGGGCGCGCGTCTGCGGGGGCGGCAATTAGGTCGGGGGGATAATCCCGGGTAGGCCTCAGCAAACGCCGTTTATTATCCTTCGCGTTCAATTGATAAATCGGCAAGGGCGCCAGATTTATATCCGGGTTCAGATCTTAAATCCCGTCGCGTAGACCAAAGACATATAACTCGCAGACTTGCGGTTTCTGCTAATTGTGACGAATACGTTCTCTGATTGTTGTTTGCTCACCGAAAAGCGCCGCTTGCATATTTCATGGACTTACACGCCGCGTAAATACATCCAGACGCTAAAAATCATGCACAGTCATGCCTAATTATCATAGTTTCAATAACATAAAACTTATTAATTAACATCACATATGATTGCAAAAAACTAAATAGAAACAGTTCAAATTTATTTTCTATTATTTATTAAAATACAAAAATAAAAATCTGGTTTTCAAATTTGATCCAAATCCATTTCATATCTTAATTTTGTTCCAATTTTGATTTCAAATGTTTATTGAATTAGATAACTACTGTGGAATTGTTGTTAAACCAAAAGTTTTGGTTCCAGAAATATTTAGCTTTGAAGTAAAGCAAGAAATGAAGCAAGTGAAGGAAGTGAAGCAAGGTTGCAGATAGCAAATATGCAAATAGAAATTAGGCAGAGGAGAAAGAAACCCAAAACTGGCTGAAAGGCTAAAAAGTAAACGCAATGAGGAAATAAACAGGTTATAGGGCTAACTTCACATAGGAAATGTCATAAAGTCACAAAGATGAAGAACATGTAACTTTCTTAGGCGACATTTATGATATTATGATTTACAAATAACTGATAAAAGGAGTTCTAAATTTCGTCTCAGAGACTTACAGTGTTATTCATAAAAATTTAGCAGCGGTTTAACGGTGGTTTAATCTTAGTAACCTTGGCAACCATTTGTAAAATACCACTAAACCACTGCTAAACCACAGTTTAACACGGTTAAACTCTTAAGGCCTAGTTATATTAGAGTATCTATATAGGATTAGATAAGTGTAGTCATAAGAGCGTAATCCATTCTAATTGGTTGGATCAATTTTTCCAAGCATGCTTAAATTTTTGGTTGACTTCGGATCTTTCACTAACTAAAATTACAAAACTTCAAATTTTCATGACAAGTCTAAATAAAAGTGGTGTCAATATGACAGTCTGCAGTACAGTTGGTTGTAAAAATCGTTTTGAGAGTTTTGCTAGACAGACTTAACCTACAGGTTGGTATTGCATAATTTACGTGGTGTCTAGTGTCATAATTGTGTAGGTGGTTATATCTGCAGAAAGAATATTTGTTGTTAAAATTATAAAGTAATGTTTCATGCAGATAGATACCCATTAGAGTCAAAAAGTTGTTACCCCGAAAAAATGTCTGCAGGACTCTCTGTATTTTAGTCTAAAAAAAATCGAAAGATTTTGTACAATATTCCAGCATTTGATGATGCTTTGAATTATTCAAACTGTCGAATGAATATTCTGACATTTATGTTGAATTTTCAGAAATTATTTATTTTGAATATTAGGAATATTAAGAACATTCAGATATTTCGTGAAAGTAATGAAAAATTAACCGAATCAGTCAAAATTTTTATGGAAAATGGGACATTAGATTAAATTATCAAGAGATTTCATAAAATATATGGCATGTCACGAAATCGATTTGGATCATTTAAACTGTCAATTTTTTTATCATATAGCTGGAAATTATCTGGTTGAAAATATTGAAAAATGAAATTTACTATTTAGAACTTCTATGAAAAATGAGATTACTGAAAAATTGCCCAAATCATTCAGAATTTTTATAGAAAATGAGATAATAATAATTTGACATTGTTGTATTAAGTACTTATTGGTGTGTATTTATATTTTATTATTTATTTCTATCGCCTGACTAGTTTCAGTTTAAAAAAAACATATTTTCAGAGGCATTTGTATTTTAGTATTTATGTATCCTGATTTTATTTGAATTAAATTTCGAAATTTAAAGTTTCGTAAGGTAAAGTTTAAAGTTAAAAAATTAAAAAAGTTACAGATGTCTAATTTTACCTAAAACTTTAAAATTAGACGTCTATAACTTTCAAATTTCAAAATTCAATTCAAATAAAATAGGATATATAATTTATTAAAGTACATATGCCGCTGAAGATGTTTTTTTAATTAAACAGAAACTAGTCAGGTGATAGAAATAAATAATAAAAATAAATAAAAATAAGTACCTTTAAGGACTTAATACAACAACTTGAAATGAAAATAACTGGTATTTATGGATAAAACCTTAAATATAATGTTTAATTTATGGCTATCTATGACTTGTAGGAAGTAGACAATCTCAGAGAGTTCTGGCTCAATTTCCCATAAAAATTTAATAATATTAATAATAATAACATCTTTGTGTTAAAGTTAAAGTAAACTTACACAGGTCAAACATACACATGAAAGTATAAAACTCGACAGAATACAAATGTACATAGGGGTCTAAATTCGCACAGGTGCCTAATACATCTCACACCCCTGTACATATTCAATGCAAAACTGTCTCACAGGTGTCTCACACCTGTCTCACAGATGTCTCGCGGAGTTTAGTTACGTAGATTTTTTGAGAATTGCCATGAATAAAGACAAATGTTTGGATAAAACTATTTGACATTTTTTGACACATTTTTTGATATTTGACACAGCACTTTGTCTCTACTCTTATCTAACTTTATAGAGGTACTCTAAGACCCAATTGTGTCAATGTGTGATCATACACGATCATACACGGTCGATCGTGTATCAACCTTGACCACGGTTCAGTTACTTAGGATACAATTGTTAATACAATGGTGTCCTTAGGTACAGTTGTACGATCTTGGATCATTCTTGACCATGGTTCAGTTACCCAGGAAACAATTGTTAACACAATAACTGAACCGTTGTCAATGATGATCCACAATCGTATAACTGGGCCTTAAAAACTGAACCACGATCAATGATGATCCACGATCATACAACTGGGCCTCAGTTGTACCATCATGGATCATCCTTCATCTTCAGTTAGCTAGGATACAATTGTTAATACAATGGTATCCTTAGAAACTGAACCACGATCAAGGATGATCCACGATCATACAACTGGGCCTTAGTTGTTCCATCATGGATCATACTTGACCATGGTTCAGTTAACTAGGATTCAATTGTTAATACAATGGTATATATATATATATATATATAGAAACTGAACTATGATTCAATATCATTCACGTTCCTACAACTGGGCCTAGAAGAAGCTGAATTTATTTTGGATAATAGAAAGAAGAATCAATGTAACACACAAGAAAAATGAAGCTTTGAGGGTAAAGAAAAACCACGAAGTTGCTAATTAATCAAGAGAGATAATATAATATAATGAGGTTCATCAAAGCCCAACAAAATTGGGTCAGAATTATCTGTCAAATAATGATAGAACCAATTACGCCATAAGTGGAGGAACAGTAAGGATTATTATTATTCGTAAAATGTGTTGGTCATGTGATAAAAATAGGAGACGACGGGATATGCAAATCTTGCAGAAAGATCACAAACTAGCCACCTAAGGAAGTAGAAAATCTAACTTTATAGAAGTACTCTAAGGCGCAGTTGTACGATCGTGGATCTTCCTTGACAATGGTTCAGTTAGCTAGGATACAATTGTTAATACAATACAAACTTATTACATACATAGTTAGAATTACCACCTTGGTAAACCTTCAATTTTATTGTTGACGTGATGCATGAAGGGGGCGGGGTTTATAGATTTCGTAGTTTTTGGTAATGTCCGCCCCCACGTCAATTATTTTATCTTTTTTTAAGGAGCCCCTTAATAAAACCATGGAATAACTTGCGAGGCAAAATTGCGTGGAGCCCTTTTCATCCCCCCGCCCCCCTTACTCTCCGACACCGAGAGCTAGAGGCCCTCCTAATTGTTTCAAAGGGACATCCAGTTGCTTGTAACTTGAACGTCACACATTGCATAATAAATCGACTCGGCAATATTCAATGGGTGATTTAAAATTAATATTTACTGTATAAGTTTTAAGTTTCATTGTGGAATAATTCCTGAGAGAAAGTTATTTCTTCCTGAATTTGAAATCATTGTGGCAATTCTCTCAGGTAATTATTCTACTTTTCTGCTGGTGTTGGTTGCAAGTAATCACAAAAATTGGAAAATTGGTGGGATTTTTAAATTGAAGGAACTGGCTTTCACCAAGTCTACCCCCTTCCACTGTGCTTTCGTGAGTTTCTCGACACCACTCTCGTGATGTGATAAATGTTGTGTAGAACTTCGACTCGAACAATGCGTTTCTTGTAGTGGGCACATCAATTGAAAATGGACTTTGGTAATTAGCGCCGCCGCCGCCGCCTTCCCGATCCGATGCCACGTCCCCACCGGCCGCCGGTCATGAATTTACGATCGCCCAGTGTTATTGTGTCGCCGGCGGCGCCCCGGGGGCGGCGTACGGGTCCCGGGGCGGGGGCGGCCGGGGGCCCATCGTGCATATTACGCCGTTTTCTTGGTCGTCCTTTGAGCAATCAACGGGGACCTGTATTTGATGTTTAGGTGCTAAGTTGTCTGATTGTTCCGTGCCTCTTCGTGTTTATGTTGGCGGTCCCGTTGATTGATGTTCAACTACAATTGTTTAACTTCATATACGCCGCTGCGCTTACGCGTGTGCCTCTTATTTACCCAAACACAGTTGTTGTGAATTGCTTAATTCCAGTTCTAATTACAATTAACGGCAGCGGGGGGCGGCGGGGGCGGGCGGACCCACGTTCGACAAGGGTGCGGGGGCATCGATGCCGCAGGCGCGCCCCCGCGCCGCCCCCCGATCGCTCGTGCATGTGAGGAGCGGGCGAGGAGTTCCCCCGCAGGGGCGAGGCCCCGATAAATAATATAATAAGCGCACCGCACAGCCTCACATTCTAAGAACCGATAGATATCCGCAGAGATAGTAGCTTAATGCAAATGGTCCATCTCTCGGAGCACAATAGCGCTTTGATGAGAGCCAATAAATCAGGGATATGCAAAACCTCCCTTTTATTAAGGGGTTGGTAATGGTACAAACACATCAATACATCCCCCGGACCGCCGCAGCAGCGAGTGCTTCGAGGGCCGTGTCTTTAATTGCGTAAAATATAGAGGTTATATTCCAATGGTCGGATTGTAGCCTTGTATAGTATGCATTAAACAACATCATCGTTTGTACTTGTACAGTGTACTGAAATCAGAGTTTCTACAAACTTACGCACCCTTCAATACTTTACAATTAAAATTTTAAAACACTGCAAGCATTATTTTTTTATTATTCAAATTATACAGTGAGATAAAAATAATACATGCACTCGTTACATTCTTATTTTTCATTTGATAGAAGATAAAGATATCGAGGTTTGTTTTTAGGTATATTTCGTAACAAATATATTTTGTTAATTTCTTTTACATTTTTACGTTTCGCGAGACGTGATTATTTTTAATGCCTTCATATTTCATGTCATATCACATCATCTAATGATACCTTTTTGAATTCTCGACATCATGTATTGCAGCTTCAGCACCCTTCAATTATGAACAATTCTATAGAAATTGTAAGGATTTGCCTCAGAAGCGACTAGTGACTGTGGTGTAATTGCCAACATGTGTAGCAACTACTATGGAAATCTTACAAATGCAGCCTTAAATAAGCATTTCAAAAATGATTCATCAACATCCTGCACTGCGGATCGTCTCGGCGCGGTTTCAATGTTTCTTGGTTTCGCCACACATAGTGAAATCTTCAATATTATTAATGGGCTGAAAAATCTAAACCATTCGGGTATCACTGACGTGCCTACAGTACTTCTAAAAGAAATTACTCCTTTTATCATTGAACCGCTGGTCTACATGGTTAATCCAGCAATCCAACAGCAAACATTTCCATCGACATTAAAATGTGCAAATGCTATTCCGATTTTCAAAAAGGGTGATGCTGCAAACATAATAAATTTCCGACCGATCTCAATTTTGAATGATGTCTCTAAAATTGTAGAAAGGTATCTATTTGATAAAATCTACAATTACCTGCAAAACTTTAACGTATTAAGTAACCATCAGCATGGATTTCGAAAACATCACTCCACAGAAACTGCATCAGTCTCCTTTTTGGAGTATGTATACAGGTGTACGGACAGTGGAAGATTCACTATTAAAGCCCCGTTTACATTTGGAAACTTTACTGGCGGAAAGTACTTGCCGCCAGTAAACTTACGATGCGTGAACAAGAAAACGTCTTACTTTCTTGTTTAGTTTCTTTCTTGACTTTAGTTTTTATTGTGTACACATTGTAAGTTTACTGGCGGCAAGTACTTTCCAACAGTAAACTTTCCAATTGTAAACGAGGCTTTACATACTTTTTGATTTTATGCGAGCATTTGACACGATAGATCACAAGTTCATTATTGATAAATTATATGCAGTCGGAATACGTGTTGCACTTGCTTAAGTCATACCTAATCGGAAAGAAGCTGGTTGCTAGTGTTGGAAGCTATAAGTCTGAAACTGAGTGAGGACCTTTCTCTTGGTGTACCCCAAGGATCAATCCTGGGCCCGCTGTTCTGCCTCATCTTTATACATGATCTTTCTCTAAACATTCTAGCAGATCATTTAGTGGTTTTTGCTGATGACTCTAGTGTATTACTTTCTATTGAGTCTAAGGTAGATCTAAAGACCAGAGCAAAAAAAAAAAATTAACTCTTTTTAGTGAGTGGTGAAAACGCAATAGGGTAATACTAAACTCTTCAAAAACTACGTGTTAATTTCCCTGAATGTAGGTGCTTATCTAGTGAACTTAATTTAAGGGATGATGATCAACCGATATTATTTAAGCAGTCATTTTGGGTTTTTGGCCTGTTAGTTGACTCTAGGCTCTCATCATACTGGGAGGACCAGTATGATGTGGGAGGACCATATCATGTACGAGGATGAATAACGCCTATTTCGCAATATTAAATATTTAAAAAAACGTGCAACCTCTAGACATTCCACTCAACATGTACTACGCTCTATGCTATTCTATTTTGACATATAATGTGGTATTATAGAGCAATTCTATAAATTGCGCTAGAGTATTTGTTAGCCTAAAACGAGTATTTGGACTTCTATTTAATCTGAACTATAAAGAATCTTGTAAGGCCACCTATATCTCAAAAACTACTCCACACTATAGATCGACAAAATTTGAAAAATCGCCATTATACGCAGGTCATAAGTTTTACAATAAACTGCCAGCGTAGCTAAAACATATTCAGCTCAGTAAAAAATTTAAAAGAGATATTAAGGCGTGTTTGGAGCAAAAGGCCTATTATTCTGTTAGTGAGTTCCTTCTCAACTGATCCACGACTGGATTGAGCTGTACATGTGTGTTATCCTACATCCTACATTCTACAGCGTATCTATTTCTGAATTTTTCTGGTAGTAAACTACTCATGGCAACATTCGCAGAGTCTACATCATCATAAGTTAGTACTGAATCGCTATTTGAGAAAACTTTTTTGGCATTATTATTAAATTTGTGAATTATTTTAATTTCTTCACAAATTTGTTTATGCCAGTGCAATCATGTTTCCGTAGAAACAATAGGTATACGGTGATCTGATTCTGTGATGTAGTAAGGAACGTTCTTATTCAAATAGTAGATTACATAATTCTGACGGTATTAAATAAAGTTTTGTACGTAACACGTTATGAAATGTGCGATATTGTTTGACTAGTGTAATTTGCAAAACTCGCTACGCTCGTTTTGGTAAATATTTCACTCATCAAACAATATCGCACTTTTCATAACTGGTTACGTAGATTACTTTTATTTTATATTAATTGATGTTCAAAGTGATGACCACCTTGCTCTAAACATTTATTAACCTTATTCTGTTTACGCCACATCGTGTAATTTGCAAAACTCGCTTCGCTCGTTTCGGAAAATATTACACTCATCAAACAATATTGCACTTTTCATAACTGGTTGCGTAAGTAACTATTACAGATAATATTCTATAAATAAAGCCTGTTTTTAATGCCAATAATGAAGTAATATCTTCCTACGCACATATATCCAGTAAAAATATGCCTGTTCCGTGACAATGCTGACACATTGCCGTGACCAGGATTCGAACCTGGGTTGTCACGGCCACAACGTGAAGTACTAACCACTATACGATCACGGCTACTACAGACGTGAAAGTACTACTCGGCGATTGCAAACCGTAGCTTAACTTGCTCTACTTTCCTCACTTCAATGATGTTAACAGATAATCCATTACAAATGAACATTTTTCACATTGCAGAGAACCTCCGAATTAATTTTTATAATAATATTTGTTGTTTTCTGTTTCTATTTTAATTTCGGAATATCTAAAAAGACAAAAAGTTGGGCCATTGAAAATAAAAGTGTTTCCCTTTCCACTGAAAAAGTCCAGTTTTTTTAAAATTCAGATCAGCCCAGAAATACACAAGCCTCATGTTGGACAGCCCTGATCTAAATCATTAAACATGATTGTATGATAATTTTAGATATTTTCATACATTTTACAGGTTTGCACAAAACTTCCATGTATAGCCTGAGCACCCTTTAAATTAAAACATATATATTTGCATAAAATTACTAAAGATTGCAACTAATTATCATAAAATTGAATCAATAAATATATAATATCACAGAACTTACCTTTTTTTCTTCTAGGAATTCTCGGTTAAATAATATACTATAGAACCTCATAATGCAATTTTTACAAATTTCCATGGAAATTTCACGGTTTTACATAAGAATTCAATATATATTAGCTTCAGCACCCTTGAAAATAAGAAAATTGCGATAAAATTCTAGAGATTGGAAATAATTATTATAAAAATTGAATCTATAAATTTATAAGTATCGATCAGTTAAATCATGATTTATTTGATTTAAAAAAAAGCATTAATTTTTGTTTTTTTTTTAAATCATGTTGTATTCCAACCCTGATCTATACGAGGGCTGTTTGACGGAAGAGTGACTTTTCAAAGGTTGGTAACACTTTCGCTACAGTGATTATGTTGCTAGATCCTGAGGTCTTTCCGAGGTCTACTGTCAAAATTTGGCACCAATCTGACTGATAGATTATGTTTTATACTTATTTGAAGAAAACTGTTTTCGTTTTTGTGTAAATATGGAGAAAAACTAATTTCGAGTGTTGATTAAACATTATTTTCTGCGTGAAAAAACAATTAAAGAAACCGAGGAAAAGTTACGTAAATATTATCCAGAATCTGCTCCGTCCCATGGAATGATTTGTAAGTGGTTTCTGCTTTTAAAGTGGCCATATGAGCATGGTTGATGCAGATCGTCCGGGACCATCATTTACTTTAACTACTCCAGAAATGGTTAATAAACTCCATGACCTTGTAATTGACGATCGTCGAATAAAAGTTTTTGAGATAGCTAATGAAGTAAAAATCTCAACCGAACGGGTATACAATATTTTGCATGAACATTTCAATAAGAAAAAGCTATCCGCGAGATGGTTGCCGCGTTTGCTTAATGGTAATCAAATGCTGGCTCGCGTTAAGAATTCAGAAGAATGTTTGGCCGTCTTCAACGTAATTCAAAGGATTTTTTTCATCTATATGTCACAGTAGATGAAACTTGAATACATCATTATACTCCAGAAACAAAAATACAGTCTAAATAATGGATTTCTCCATGCGAACATCTCCCAAGAAGGCAAAAACACTTTTTTCAGCCAATAAGGTCATGGCCACAGTTTTCTGCTATTCAAAAGGTGTAATCTTTATTAATTGTTTACAAAAAGGAAAAACGATAACTGGTCAGTATTATGCTGACACGTTTTGTTGCCGAACATGAAAAACAGCGACCTCATTTGATGAAGAAAAAGTGTTGTTCCATCACGATAATGCGCCCTCTTATTCGTCTGCAATTGCTATCACTAAATTGGCTGAATTGCATTGCAAATTACTGCCTTATCCGCCATATTCGCCAGATCTGGCTCCCAGTGATTTCTTCTTATTTCCAAATTTTAAAAAATGGGTGGTGGAAAAAGATTTCAGACAAATGAAGAGGTGATAACCGAGACAAATCCATATTTTGAAGACTTTCAGAAAGATTACTTTTTGGAAGGTTTAAACAAACTGTAAACCCGCTGGGCTAAGTGTGTACAGTTGAAAGGGTGTTATGTTGAAAAATAAAATATATTTTTAACAGAAAAATAACGTTTTCATTAAAAAGTCACTCTTCCGTCAAACCGCCCTCGTATTGCAAATATTTGGATCACTTGATTAGCGATATCTCAAAAACTAGCGTATGAATATTAATCAAATTTATTACTGATGTTGACTAATATATTATTATATGATTGGTTTACGTGGATTAATATCCAATGTGTAGTTCGTAAGATAATTGCGATTGTGTGAAATCATGTGTTCAACTGTAGTATTTTCAAATATTTAGGTCACTTGGTTAGGGATATCACAAAAAACTAGCGTATCAATATTAATAATATTTATTACTGATATTGAGTTATATGTTATCCTCTGGTACGTTTACGTGAATTTATATCCAATGCGTACTTCGTGAGATATTTGCGATTAAGTGAAATCATGGTTTTATCTGTGGTATTTTCAAATATTTTGGTCACTTGGTTAGTGATATCACAAAAACTAGCGCGTCAATATTAATGCAATTTATTACTGATATTCAATGATATGTTCTACTCAAACCTATTAAATTGAATACTTATCCAATGCGTAATTCCTGAGGCTTTTGCGTTTTATTCTAATATTGTGTTTTTGTGTAGTATTTGCAAATATAGATTTCACTTAATTACCTATATATCAAAATCTAGCGCATCAATATTAATACTATTTATTACTGATATTGAGTAATGTATTATGCGTTTACGTGAATTCACATCCAATGCGTAATTCGTGAGATATTCGCGATTAAGTGAAATCATGTGTTTATTTGTGGTATTTTGAAATATTTAGGTCACCTGATTAGAGATATCACATAAACTACCGTATCAATATTAATGCAATTTATTACTGATATTCGGTGATATCTTCTACTCCGATGTATTAAACTGAATACTTATCCAATGCGTAATTCCTGAGCTATTTGTGTTTTAGTGCAATATTGCGTTTTTGTATAGTAATGTCATATATTGATGTCCTTAATTAGCTATATCTCAAAATCTAGCGTATCAATATTACTACTATTTATTACTGATATTGAGTTATATGTTATCCTCTAGTATGTTTACGTGAATTTATATCCAATGCGTATTTCGTGAGATATTTGCGATTAAGTGAAATCATGCTCTTATCTGTGGTATGTTCATATATTTAGGTCACTTGGTTAGTGATATGGCAAAAACTAGCGCGTCAATATTAATACTATTTATTACTAATATTGAGTAATATATTGTTCTGTGGTTGGTTTATGTAGACTTATATCCAATGCGTAATTCGTGAGATATTTGCGATTAAGTGAAATCATGTGTTTATCTGTAGTATTTTCTACTATTTAGGCCACTTGGTTAGCGATATCATAATAACTAGCGTATCAATTTTAATGTAATTTATTACTGATATTGAGTGATATGTTTTACTCCAAAATTTTAAATTGAATTTTTATCCAATGCGTAATTTCTGAGGTATTTAGGTTTTAGTGTAATAATGTGTTTTTGTGCATTATTCTCAAATATTGATGTCACTCCATTAGTTATATCTGAAAAACTAGCACATCAATATTAATACTATTTATTTTTGATATTCAGTAATATATTTTTCTTTGATTCGTTTACGTAGATTAATATCCAATGTGTAGTTTTTGAGAAATTTTCCAAGTGCGATCGTGTGTCTTTTATCGGGGTATTCTCAAATATTGGTGTGACTTCATTAGCGATATAATACAATTTATTTCTAATATTCACTGATATATTTTTAATTAATGTCTTTATGAGAAGTAGGATCCAATGGATGATTCTTAAGATCTTCGTCATTAGGTGATATTTTATACTTTTGTTGTTACTTTATTAGTTTTATCTTAAAAATATCGAATTAATATCAATAAAATATGTTGCTCATATTGCGATATCTATTAGTATATTAAGTAATTAAATCAAATGATATCCAATTCTTTACACTTGAGATATTTGCTTATTATAGTAATCCTGTGGTTTTTTATAATATTTTCAAATATTGAAGTGAATGCATTGGCGATACGAGTATTTCAAAACTTAGTATTTTCGTACTTCAAAACCTAGTGTATTAATATTAATACAATTTGTTTCTGATACTCAGCGATACATTTTACATACATTGCTACTGGCTGATAAATCTTTTGATTATTTTACTGCAACCATGTACATAATTTTTTTTTATAATAATAGTGGATCAAGTTTTATTGGAAAAAGTTATTTAAAGTTATCACGAGTGTTTTAATAGTTTTTACATTATTTTACAACTCCCTGGTCTACTTCGATCAAAACCCTGAAAATCATTGCCAAGTGTTATGGAGTCAAGTTATTTGAACCCAAATTATGAGTATCTCCAGACAACATGTTGAAGACATAAATAAATAAATTGTTCTGATATGAATACAATCACGTCACAGTTTTCAAAATCAAAAGTTAATACCTTTATGTTGCACTGATATCAGCAGCCTCGTTAAAAATGAACAAACCAACAGATTCCAGCTCTACTGATGTTATTATTCGTGTCTTGCAATATTCAAAGTTTATAATTTCACATATCCATCAAGGTCTCGCATAGTTCCCTCGCGAAATATGCAAGAGATCACGCTGGCCGGGTAAATTCGTAATTGGCGATTTTTAGATGCCACCGGCATCAGCGAAGCCTCGGCCATGGTTTATGAAGCGCCGCTTGATTGCGTTATTATAATTTAAAATTGGCGGAGTCTGAAATTTTAAAGAGGTCCGAATCCGAATCCCGCACATCACGGCGCACCATGACACGGATGGGCGTCGCGGCGGCAAGATGCGTTATTCACGCCGTCCTGATTACAATAAAAATGCATTACCGGGCCATATGTATCTGGGAAATTAGTACGTTGCACACGGAAAAAAACTACTCCCAATTTGCATGAGTTAACTGGTAATAGCCGTGCGCTGCTGGCAATGCCAGAGGAGTGCCCCGGCAAGAAATGACATTAAACATTCATAATAAAAAGCAGCCAGCGCACGTATCCGCAGGGGTGCAACCAGAACTTTATATTAAGAATGCAGGGTTTAGGCAATGTTCAAATAGTTTACTGTATTTGGTAAATTAATTTCATATTGCACACGAAATAACTAATTACTTAACGCAAAACACAAAAATTAAAATAATTGAAATTTCATGTAATGGCCAGGAAGCTAATAATAATTAATACATTATTCCTACTGCTCTCTTCCACCCATTGCGTAGTTGATTTTTTTCTCAACATTCAGTATTGCTGACATCAATTTTTATGATGATAATACTCATTTTTTTAAGGATTTTAATGTAATTCCATAAGCCTGCAAAAATATGCTTCTGCTAGAAACATTGAAAGACAGAAATTTTATGTTTGAAAACATTAAGTATTTTATACACACTATAACATTAAATTGATAACAAATACTATAAAATCTATATTTAAACATTTTTGTAACAAATTTGACCCTAATTTTATATTTAACCTAATTAATTTATAGTATTATTGTATGTATTGTATTGTATGGTATTATATTGTATAAGTTGTATTGTATGTCGTAGATATGCCTCTGAAGGTGGTTTTTTATAGTTTTTCAACTAGTCAGGCGAATGAACTGGTAATTTATGGATAAAACCTTAAACTCAATGAAAACGGCCAATCTTATCCAGATACTCTATAAGTCTACGTTGAAAAAGAAGATAATAGAACAGCGCATAAACTGCGTGAAAACATGCAGCCTTCATACATTACAAATTCCCTTCTTATATTAATAAACGATTCCAAGAACAAATAAAACAAAATTAAGTAAAACATAAAATACATAAACACTACGCAAACCTAGAAAAACTAAAAACGAAAATTGGGCTATTAATCAATATCTTGAATTGCAGAACAGACATCATAAAACTACAATCAGTCATGGATAATATAAAACTACAACTTAAAGATCTTCTGAATAAAAAATAATTAATAAAAAATGACTAGATTATAAAACTAAGAAACAAGAAAGAAAACCAAGAAGAATTTTACAATAAAAAACTAATAAATAATAATACTTATATTAATAATATAAAAAATTATACACTAACACATCCAAAAATAACGACTCTTTCAAATGCATCCTTTGACAAAGAAGGATTAAAACTATTAAACAAAGGACACAAATATGCATTAACCCCTAAAAATACCAATTTTCCTGTTCTTTCAATAGAATTAGATATTGCCCTAAAACATCACCAACAAGAACAACAAATAAAAGGAGAATGCATAAATATAATTAAAATAGCAGAACAAAAAACTCTAATGCATACACAAAAACTAATGAAAAAGAAAAATCGATTCCTAATAATATAAAAAAGAAAATTAATAACAACAACTTAACAATTGTCACCAATCTCACCTTTCCTATTGCCTGCGAAAATTTCCATGGATATCTGGAGCTGAAATTAAATCTACCATAAGATTGTATCACTGAGCCAATTTAGGCTCCGACCTTTAATCTGTAATTTTTTGTACGATTATCACTCAGTATAATATAAAAATGGTCCCATGTTCATTTATAATGCAAAGTATCTGACATATTTGACCGAATCAGTTATAAATTTGGCAAGTTTTGACTGTTTTTGACTTCTAAAGCTAAAAACTTGAGTGCTACAATTGAAAATAGCAGATTTAAACAGTCCCTCTTGAGCAAATGTTACAATTTGGGAGTTGAAGTTGAATATTTTGACAGGTTTTAATGAAAATTTACACGATTCCAATACTTGACGTTCAAACTTTGACAGATTTTGGCAGCTACAATTGAAAATGTCAGATTTGAACAGTTCATCTTGGAAAATGGCACAATTTGGCAATTGGAGTTGAATATTTTGACAGGTTTAAATGAAAATTTACCCGATTTGAACAGTTGATGTTCCAGTTGATGCACTGATGCACAGTTGATGCAATTGAAAATGGCAGATCTAAGTAGTCCCTCGTGGGAAAATTTTACTATATCTATGTTATTACACTATGACAGTTACAATTGAAAATGGCAGATCTAAGTAGTCCCTATTGGGAAAATGTTACAATTTGGGAGTTTGAGTTCAATATTATGACCGTTCGACAATTATAAAATAAAATAAAACTAAATGCCAGTAAGTTCTTAATGCAACAACAGTAAGAATAAATAACTGGTAATTATGGATAAAACGTTATATATAATAATAATAACTATTATCAATACTTATTATATCTGTGTTATTACACTATTACCACTATAATTATTATAAGTTCTCGTATAAAAGATGATTATTATAGTTTTTATAGTCTGTTTTATTTAGAATCTATAGCCATGTGGTCATAGGTTCGATTCTTGTTGAGGACAATGTACAAAATATGCAATTTGTCATCGAATATATGTTCTTTTATGTGTTATATGGGTATTTAAAATCCATAAATATGTAATCTTTCAAATTGCAAAATTCAATTCATATAAGATCAGGATATATACATATATATATATATATATATATGTATATATCCTATATATATTCTATATATATATATATATATATATATATATATTTATATATATATATATATATATATATATATATATATATATATACATTAAAATACGTAAGTGCATCATTCCAAATATATACATATAAAATAACTCAAACACTTATTTAAGAATTGATTTTACTTTCTATCACCAAAATTAATACCCCATAAAAGATATTTTCATACATTCTAATTATTCCTCACACTCACAAATTACATAAACACTAAATCATTTATACACACTATAACATTAAACAAATAACAAATACTATTACAATCTATATTTAAACATTTTTGTAACTTGACAATAATTTTATATTTAACTTACAAATACTATTATTATTTATATTTAAACATTTTTGTAACTTGACTCACATTTTATATTTAACTTAATCAATTCATTCAATTCTTCGTAGAAATGCCTCTGAAGATGGTTTTTCATAAACGAAAATAGTCAAGCGTATAAATTACAACTTATATACATTTCGATGAATTCTGTGTACTATTATGAAAATTTCAATAAAATCTAAGCTCAGTAAATCAAATTTTAACAAAACCTGCCAATAACCAAAAGTATATAACAAATTTCACTATCACCCAAATGTCTACCACTGTTATAAACTATAATTCAAATTCTGTCAATTAAAACTCAAATTCGGATGAATTTTGTAAACTGCAATCAAAATTTAAACGAATTTTGTGAATACTATTAAAAATGTCGACGAGATTTGCTAAGGACAATGGGAATTTTAATAAATCCTGTAAAGTGTAATGAAAATTTCGCTATTTCTGCTAAGTATTCTTAAGCAAATTTTCTTTATGAACTACAAATTGCAAAGATTTCTAAGTGTAACTTAAATTTCAACGAATTAAGTAAATTATTACTAAATTACGATTTCGAAAATTATGTACCAATTTTAACTAATTTTGATGAATTCTGCTAACTGTTATGAAAATTTCAACGAAATCTATGCTCAGTAAATCAAGTTTTAATAAAACCTGCGAAGTATATAACAAATTTCAAAATAACCCAAATGTCTACCACTTTAATAAACTATAATTCAAATTCTCTTAATTTAAACCCAAATTCGGATGAATTTTGTAATTTGCAATCAATATTTCAACGAATCTAGCATCTAATATAAAAATAATACTAATTTTGTGACGTACGATGAAAGAGTTAAGAATTCCTGCGAAGTATAATGCAAATTTTGCTAATTTCTGCAGGTACCCTTATGAAAATCTTCCTTGTGAACTATAAATTGCAAAATCGGCTGAAATGTGTAACTCAAACTTCAACGAATCTAGTAAATCAACCAAATTAAAAAAAAAAACGACAATTATATACCAATTTTAACTAATTTTGATGAATTCTGTAAACTACTACGAAAATTTCAACGAAATGTATGCTCTGTAAATCAAATTTTAACAAAGTCTGCGAAATGTAATTAAAATTTCGCTATTTCTGCTAAGTATTCTTATGCAAATTTTCTTTGTGAACTACAAATTGCAAAGATTTCCAAGTGTAACTTAAATTTCAACGAATTAAGTAAATTATTATTAAATTACAACGATTTCGAAAATTATGTACCAGTTTTAACTAATTTTGATGAATTCTGCAAACTGTTATAAAAATTTCAACGAAATCTATGCTCAGTAATCAAATTTTTACAAAATCTGCGAAGTATATTACAAATTTCACTATAACCCAAATGTCTACCACTTTAATAAACTATAATTCAAATTCTGTCAATTTATACTCAAATTCCAATGAATTTTGTAAACTGCAATCAAAGTTTCAACGAATCTAGTATCTTATATAATAAAAATTACTAATTTAGTGAGGTACGATGAAAATGTTAACAATTCCTGCGAAGTATAATGCAAATTTCGCAAATTTCTGCTATGAAAATCTTGTCTGTGAACTATAAATTGCAAAATGGGCTGAAATGTGTAACTCAAACTTCAATGAATTTAGTAAATTAGCCAAATTTCAACGAATTAGAAAATTATGTACCAATTTCAACTAATTTTGATGAATTCTGCAAACTACCATAAACATTTCAACGAAATCTATGCTCTGTAAATCAAATTTTAACAAAGTCTGCGAATTATATAACAAATTTCACTGGAATCCAAATGTTTACTCTTTTTGTGTCTACACTTTTATAGACTATAATTCAAGTTCTGGTAATTAAAACTCAAATTCGGATGAATTTTGTATACTCCAATCAAAATTTCAACGAATTTCGCATAGTATTTAAAAAAATTGACTAATTTTGTGACGTACGATGAAAATTTTAACAAATCCAGCGAAGTATAATGTAAATTTGGCAATTTCTGCAAGTACCCTTATATACCTATTTTACCTATTGTACCTATTTTAACTAATGTTGATGAATTCTGCAAACTGTTATGAAAATTTCAACGAAATGTATGCTGAGCAAATCAGATTTTAACAAAACCTGCGAAATATATTACAAATTTCACTCTAACCCAAATGTCTACCACTTTAATAAACTATAATTCAAATTCTGTCAATTAAACTCAAATTCGGATAAATTTTGTAAACTGCAATCAATATTTCAACGAAACTAGTATCTTATATACAAAAAATTACCAATTTTGTGACGTACGATGAAAATGTTAACAATTTCCTGCGAAGTATAATGCAAAGTTTGCTAATTTCTGCAGGTACCCTTATGAAAATCTTCCTTGTGAACTATAAATTGCAAAACCTTCTGAAATGTGTAACTCAAACTTCAACGAATTTAGTAAATCAACCAAATTTCAGCGAATTAGAAAATTATATACCAATTTCAACTAATTTTGATGAATTCTGCAAACTAATACAAAAGTTTCAACGAAATCTATGCTCTGTAAATCAAATTTTAACAAAGTCTGTGAACCCAAATGTCACTATAACCCAAATATCTACCACTTTCATAAACTATAATTCAAGTTCTGGTAATTAAAACGCAAATTAGAATAAATTTTGTAAACTGCAATCAAAATTGCAACGAATTTTGCATGGTATTTAAAAAAAAATGAGTAATTTTGTGCCGTACGATGGAAATTTTAACAAATCCTGCAAAGTATAATGTAAATTACGTTAATTTCTGCAATGAAAATCTTCTCTGTGAACTATAAATTGCAAAATCGGCTGAAATGTGTAACTGAAACTTCAACGAATTTAGTAATTCAACAAATTTAAAAACAAAATCGACAATTTTATACCAATTTCTAATCATTTTGATTAATTCTGCAAGCTACTACGAAAATTTCAACGAAATCTATGCTCTGTACATCTAATTTTAACAAAGTCTGCGAAGTATATAACAAATTTCAACATAACGCAAATGTCTACCACTTTTGTAAACTATAATTGAAGTTCTGGTTATTGAAACTCAAATTATGATGAATTTTGTAAACCCCAATCAAAATTTCAAAAATTGACTATTTTTGTGACGTACAATGAAAATTTTAACAAAGCGAAGTATAATGTAAATTACGCTAACTTCTGCTATGAAAATCTTCTCTGTGAACTATAAATTGCAAAATCGGCTGAAATGTGTAACTCAAACTTCAACAAATTTAGTAAATCAACCAAATTTTAATAAAAATCGAAAATTATAAACCAATTTCAACTAATTTTGATGAATTCTGCAAACTACTACGAAAATTTCACCGAAATCTATGCTCAGTAAATCAAATTTTAATAAAACCTGCGAAGTATATTACAAATTTCACTATAACCCAAATGTCTACCACTTTTATAAAGTATAATTCAAATTTTGGCAATTCAAACTCAAATTAGGATGAATCTTGTATACTCCAATCAAAATTGCAACGAATTTTGAATAGTATTTAAAAAAATGACTTATTTTGTGACGTACGATGAAAATTTCAACTCGTGCGAAGTATAATGTAAATTTGGCAATTTCTACAAGAACCCTTATGAAAATTTTCTCTGTGTACTTTAAATTCCAAAAAAGTGTAACTCAAACTTCAACGAATTTAGTAAATTAACCAAATATCAACGAATTTCGAATATTATATACCATTTTAAAACTCAACTTGATACCCCATTTAAAAAATATATTTCACACATTTTAGTTCTTCCTCACAGTAACAAATTACTTAAACACTTAATCATTTATACACACTATTAAACACATACTATTATAATGTATATTTTAACATTTTTGTAACAAACTTGACTCTAATTTTGTATATAACCTAATTAATTTATTGTATTCTTCGTAGATATGCCCCTGAAGATAGTTTTTCATAACCGAAACTGGTGAGGCGAAAGAAATAAATCACGAAATAAAGTAACAATAAATATTACTTTTCAGTAAGTACTAAATATAACAACTTTAAATGGTAATTTATGGATAAAAACTTAAACTTAATTAAGTATTCAGTGTAACGATTGTTAAATTTATTAACAAAATCACATAGTGTCCACAGAATCACGTAAATTAGTTGAATACAACTGCTTTTTCTGAATTCATTACAAGAATAAAAAAAGCTCGTAATTTATTGGTATCCACTTGCTATAATTTTTATTTATTCTTAGTCTGATATAAAGTAAATGATTACTGCAATTGAGACAGTAATTAACACGTTGTTGGTATTCATATTACATTTATTGAATGGACGTCTGAAAACTGCTTTCTAAGGATTCTTATAAAGTAATTCTTTTCGTAAATCGTCTTGTACACCTAAGCAACAATGGGGCGGCAATTAACAATAATGGATGTGAGAAGAACTGCAGGAATTGATTCGTTCTATCTGGGCACTGACAGACGGCGATATATCACATTGTTTTCCTCCTTTTGTTATCCGAAAATCGAGCGCTCGCGTTTTTTTTTTCTTCTTCCTCTCCTCGCCCATCAGGAAGCGCGGGGGTGGCTCTCGCGCTTATCAGATCGTTAAATAACTTGTCATCAATTACCCGACCATTGTTGTTATTGAATGTTACCGTCGGCCTCGGAAAAACGGGAAAAAAGCGCCGGGAATTATTATAAATGATCGGCTGAAAGGAGGCCTCCTAATTGTCGCTGGGTAAATGGGAAAACGCTGGGGATTAACTGGAAAAACCGGGAGCGCGCGGCGGGGCAGAGTGGGGGGGGGGGGGGGGCATCTGCATACGTGTGTAATACATATCGATCTGAGATGTCAGAGTGTATAAACGGCCTCAGATGTATCCCCGTGCTCGCAAAAAATGTTTAATGTCACAATAGTCTAAACGGGGCCCCGGATAAATGCTACCGGGAGTAGATACGACATTTACGACCACAAATCATATGTCAGCTTTGTCCTGACAGCGCGAATATCAAATGTCCCCCGCTGAAGAATTTGAAGGCATTTAAATATAGATATTTATTACTATATATACATACACACATATACGCTGCGCCCCTCTTTCTCTTCCCCACACACACCCACACAAAGGTCCATACATTGTGCCCCCACGTATTAATACTCTTCGCCCCCGCTTGTATTTCTCTCTCTGCGTTCGGAGGACGCAACAAAATTCAATATTTTACAGTATATACACGCTACAATCGGCCAACATTCAACATTAATATAAATATATACGTGTGTGTACTTATAAGTGTGCATGTCGCATGATAGATGACTACTTTCGGTGGCGCGCACATTCTTCATACTTATTTTACTCTGCCGAAATCTGCATCATTCATCCCCGTCGAATATTAAAAGTATTATTCATATTGATTCGGCCGTCGAATCAAGACCCTTTTCTGCGCCCGGGATTAGGGGTGCTGGTGGCTGTTTCTTCTGATTATTATAGATTGCCGTTATATGTTAGCTGCTGGGCTGTTAGCGTTCGGTGTGTTTTTTTCTTTTTTAATACACATCGCACATCAATTTAGATTTAATGGTTTGAGGGAGCAAATGATCGGTGAACGTAAGAGGGTTTTCGCAGCTTCCGATTGTGTTGGGGTACGGGAGTAGAATGGGGAGATATTCATATGTTTTGCGGTTTGATGTCTGAGTCGCAGTTAATGCTGGTTTATCTTGGCAGGCGCCAGAAAACACCATCAATTAAGTTTTATATTAAAAATCGTAACTTACAACATACAAGGCTCTAGTATCGAAAATGAAATCCTTTAATATTCCTGTACCGGTTTCAAATTATTTTGGAAAATGTAGACGCAGGGCTACCAAGTGACAGCAGGAAATCAAATTTCCCGCGCTGCCAAAACGGCATAATGATGGCAACCCACCATACAACACACTAGCCCTCCATCACCCATCATGCATAGGTAACCAAACTAGCGATGGCTAGGAATGGTTCAGAAATAACCATCTTCGACCTCTGTGTAAATTCTTATCTGATTTTGCCGCCATCCCCGCATAGCCTATCTACTACTGGAGATAGGGTGAATTTAGAATTTTGTATTTTTATAGTAGTATACTTCATGTCTGTATACTTATGAAATGTAATGTCATTGTAATGTCATGTCATGTAATGCGTCATGTATACTTAATAAAGGAGTGAAAGTTTAATTGGTTAGCTAAAAGAAAATAGTTAAAAATTCCCTATAAAAATGTATAAATTACAACTTATATAAATTACAAGTTATGTACATTTCCACGAATTCTGCGTACTATTATGAAAATTTTAACAAACTCTAAGCTCAGTATATGAAACTGTAACAAAATGTGGGAAGTATATAACAAATTTCACTATAACCCTAATGTCTGTACATGGGCTGTACGCAGCTTTATTTTATAAAGTGTATTTTTAAATAAGTCACAAATATTTTAATGAAAACTTCTGTGATACACAATTGTTGTAGTGTTAAGAACTGCTGGAACTTTAAATGTGTAATTTGACTTGTGTAAAACTTTAATTTTACTTAACACCAATAAAATACTTCACTTTACTTTACTGTCTGCCACTTTTATAAAATACAATTCTAATTCTGTTAATTCAAAAAGTTTGCCTAATTTTGTGACGTACGATGTAAATTTTAACAAATCCTGTAAAGTATAAGGTAACTTTTGCTAATTTCTGCAAGTGCCCTTATGAAAATCTACTCTGTAAACTATAAATTGCAAAAATTTCTGAAAAGTGTAACTTAAATTTCAACGAATTTAGTAAAATATCCAAATTTCAACGAATTTTGAATATTATATACCATTTTAAAACTCAGCTTAATGCCCGCTTAAAAAAGTTATTTTCACACTTTTTAGTACTTCCTCACACTAACAAATTACTTAAACACTAAATCATTTATACACACTATATCTAACTAATTTTTATGAATTCTGCAAACTATTATGAAAATTTCAACGAAATATATGTTCAGTAAATCAAAGTTTAACAAAACCTGCACAGTATATACCAAATTTTAACAAAACCTACAAAGTATATACCATTTTTTTCTATAACTCAAATGTCTAAATCTTTCATATACCATACTTTTAATTCTGTCAATTGGAACTCAAATTTGGATGACATTTGTAAACTACAATTAAAATGTCAATGAATTTTGCAAGTCATATTAAAATTTTACTAAATTTTGTGAAGTGCGATGAAAATTTAAACAATTCCTGCGAAGAATTATTCAAATTGAGCCATAAAATGTAGAGATTTCTGAAAAGTGTAATTCAAATTTCAACGAATTGAATTAATTAATACCAATTTTCAACTAACATTTCCTGAATTATATACCAATTTCAACTAATTCTGCATATTATAAAAAGTTCAATGAATTCTACGCTCAGTAAATCAAATTTAAACAACATCTGCGAAGTATATAACAAATTTCACTATAACCCACTTTGTCTATCACTTTTATAAACTATAATTCAAATTCTGTCAAGTGAAACTCAAATTCAGATGAATTTTGTAAACTGCAATCAAAATTTCAGCGAATTTTGTAAACTGCAATCAAAATTTCAAGGAATTTTGCATGATATATAAAAATCTCTACTAATTTTGCGACGTACGGTGAAAATTTTAACAAATTCTGCTAAGTATAATGTAAATTTTGCTAATTTCTGCAAGTACCCTTATCAAAATCTTCTCTGTGAACTATAAATTGCAAACATTTCTGAAAAGGGTAATTCAAATATCAATGAATATAGTAAATTAACCAAATTTCAATGAATTTAGAATATTTTGTAAACTGCAATCAAAATTTCATCGAATTTTTCATATTATTTAAAAAAAATTGCTAATTTTGTGACGTACGATGAAAATTTTAAGAAATCCTGCGAAGTATAATGTACATTTTGCTTATCTATGCAATTACCCATATGAAAATCTTCTCTGCGAACTGTAAATTGTAAAAAATTCTGAAAACTGTAACAACTGTAAAACTGTGCAAATTTTAACGAATTTAGTATATTATTACCAAAATTCAATGAATTTCGAATATTGTATACCAATTTCAACTAATTTTTATGATTTCAGCAAACTATTATGTAAATTTCAACGAAATCTATGCGCAGTAAATCAAATTTTAACAAAACCTGCGAAGTATATAAAAAAAATTACTACAACCCTATTTCGACCACTTTTATAAACTATAATTCAAATTCTGGCAATTAAAACTCAAAATCAAGTGTATTTTATAAACTGCAATCAAAATTTCAACAAATTTTGCAAATAATATCAAAAATGGCGACGAATTTTGCAAATAATATCAAAAATGTCGACGAATTTTGCGAAGTTTGATGAAAATTTTAACAAATCCTGCGAAGTATAATGCAAATTTCGCCATTTCTGCTAAGTATCCTTATGCAATTTTTTTCTGTAATCTACAAATTAGACAGATTTTGAAAAGTGTACTTTTAACTAATTTTTACGAATTCTGCAAACAAACATAAAAATTGTAACGAAATCTACATCAGTGAATAGAATTTTAGCAAAACCTGCGAAGTAGATAACAAACTCCACTATAACCCAAATTTTTCCAATTTTGAAAAATATAATTCAAATTCTGGCAATAGAAACTCAAAATCGCACGAATTCTAATCAAACTTTCAACGAATTTTGCAAATTATATCGGAATTTTGACTAATTTTGGGAAATACGATGAAAATTTTAACAAATTCTGCGATGTGTATTATTCAAATTTCGTCATATTAACAAAATCTGCATAGTATTTAATAAATTTCACAATCATCCAAATGCCTACCACTTTTATAAACTATAATTCAAATTCTGTCAATTGAAACTCAAATTCGGATGAATTTTGTAAACTGCAATCAAAATTTCAACGAATTATATCAGAATTTTGACTAATTTTGTGAAGTACGATGAAAATTTTAAAATTTCGTAATATTTAAGTACCCTTTTGCAAATTTCCTTTGTGAACTATAAATTGCAACGATTTCTGAAAAGGGTAACTCAAATTTCAACGAATTAAGTAAATAATTACCAAATTTCAATGAATTTCTAAAATTATAGAGCAAATACAACTTATAATTATAGAGCAATTCAACCAATTTTGACGAATTCTGCGAACTAAATGTAAAATTTGCTAATTTCTGCAAGTACCCTTATGAAAACCTTTAAATTTCTGAAAAGTATAACTGTAATTTCAACGAATTCGGTAAATTATTACACCTCAATGAATTAAATAAATTATTCCAAAGTTTCAACGAATTTTGGAAATAAGAGACCAATTTCAACTAATTTTGACGAATTCTGTGTAGTATAAACAAGATGTCATGGAATTCTGCTAAGTTTAATGTAAATTGCGGACGAATTACAGAGTATAAACCAAACTTCACGGAATTTTGCCTTCTGCGAACTGTAAGAAAATTACGACGAATTTTAAGAACTATATCAAAAGTTTTGTTCTATAGGTACGTCTCAAATTTCAAAGGTTTCTGCGATTTGAAACATAAATTTAAAAAATCTGAGAAGAATAATGTGAATTTCACCCATTTCTGTTAAGTCATACCTCAATTATGCAAAAAACAATATTAATTGAGTGAATTATTACCTATTTTCGACCAATTCTGCAATGTTGCCGAAATTACAACGAATTTCGTGTACATTTCGAAGAATTATTTTAACTATATTAAAAATTACAATAAATTCTGCAAAATGTAACGCATCAATCATAACTTGTAATGATTTTTTTTTGCCATTTTCTGTCGAAGTAGAAATATTTGTGATTTGTTTAGTTAACTTTGATATTATACCGTGCGATCAACACTTATTTAGATAAAAGAAGCCCTTGGATGTTGCTGGAGATGTTGGAAATATGTCTGCTAGGGTACAAGAACGTATGTTCTGGTGGGAGCAATTCATTGAACGCATGTATTGTAGGGATGCATATCCAAGTCCTTCTGCAAAATTGTTTGCAAGTTCCAAACACTGACACAGTCATAACCGCCCCTTATCTAAATAATTCTTGATCTCACGGTACTATTGTATGTTAATACTATTATACTAATAATACTATAATACTATTATACTATTGTATACTATTGTATTTTTATATAATGTTTAATGTATATGACTTGTGTAGGATTAAAGTAAAGTAAAGTAAGTAAATGTCGATATACAAATTCATCGAAATGGTAAAAAAACACCTTAACATCGCTAGCAGCTACATTAAAATTCGCAAGAATTTAATTGTTCTTCCTTCTACTTTATACCTGAATAAGAAGCTGTTATCTGAGTTTCAATTACTACTGTTGCATTTGCCTGGGGACATTCAGTATTTATTTTAGTAGTAGTAGTACGGATTTTAGATACTATTAGGTTAAGGACATTCTCAAAATTTAAAATTTTATGACAACCCAATGACATATTTTTCAGAAAATTCTTATATTTCTAAATAATTCCGTAAAACTATGCTACTAAATGAGAGATTGTAGACATGATTATATATAGATATAGAAATTGTAGAGTATGTAGATTTTTTCTGAATGACATCTTATCAAATCGAGTGTGATTTGGAGGTGGTGCCGTAAAACCCATTGATTTTAATGATTGGGTTATTTTTAATCGGAGTGCGGTCGTATCTGTCGAATTTTTCCACCCCCAAAGCACGTTCCTGCCGCGTCCCGATTAATTATTGAAGTCGTCTGGCGTTGATGAAACGCGTCCAGTTCCCATTTAGGCCGGCGCCAAATGAGCCCCTGAATCCGTTGTAATCGCAATCGGACGTGGTGCAATAGTAAAGCCCTTTTAAAATTCATCAATCGAAAATGAGGCCATAAAATTGATGGGACATGATCAAGCAAAACGACTAAGCAAATGAAAATGACATCACACACCCACACACCGTCGGATTTTAGAGAATATGCGCGCCATGCATAGATATTGGAATATCAATAACAAATTTAGCAGTTTCTGTTCATCCCGTGACCGTCCCCGTCGAGTTCCAGAGGTGATCGCATTTGCGGATAGATTACGCTTTCAATTTTTAATCCGCCCGTCACGTGCGGGGCGCTAACGAACGCACCCCCACGGCCCCGGTGGCCCTAACTTCCGGTTGGAGCCGATATCGGCGGGGTTCGACGTCTTCGCCACCCCCTGCACGTGTCCCCCGGGGGGTTGGGGGCGGCATAACCGCCCCCGCAGCCGGCGAACTCACCGCGTCCGAACTTAAATCGCGCCACTTTGTTATTGTAGTGCGATCAAATCGCGTATTCCGTTCGCGTCCAGAAATATAACTTGTGCATACGAGGACCATTTGACGGGAAATTGCTATCATTTTTCCCCAGTTTGACCTATCTGCTCCGCCGTTCACTGTTCTCAAGAGGAAGATATTAGACAGGGATGGATACATAAATATATTATGTGTGTCAAAATGTGTGTGTGTGCTCGCCCGGGCGGGCGGGCACCCGAAATTACCGGGCCCTATTTAAATAGAATGTTAAGGGCGATTTCTCACGGACGGATGAACGCATCAAACTTTATGGCCGCCATTTTTCTCCACCAATAATCACGGTGTGGAGATAATCAGGATTAATTTGAGTACTCACGCAGATTAAAACGTGCGAGCTTCGGTCGCTCCTCCGCGTGCTTCGCTCCTAAAGGTTGTCACACACCCACGCGTACGTATTTATTATATTTACGACCGGCGGCTTTGCAATCCGCAAATTCGTAAAGCATATATCACCACAAAAAATACCCTATGATACGGAAAACTCCATCGAGCCGAGCGATCAAGCAGCCTCCAGTCACGTGAAATCGCATAATTTTAAGATCTGAACTGTTTTTGCCTTCTACATGATCAACACGAAAAAAACAAAGTGCATATCTTGAGACTTTGTATCTTCAACAGTCTAACACAAGACGCTTGAATACCTGGAATACCCGTGGAAAGTTGTACACAATCAAAAGGCTAAAATTGAAAAAAAAATGGATGTTATGAAGATGAATGATGAAAGTTATGAAAAATGACAAACAATTCTGAAAAGTTAAGGTGAAAATTCTGAAAAATTGAAGAAAATTGTATTGAAAAGTTACTCACCTACGCATGAATGAATATGCACAAAGTCTGAGAGTCTAATTCTGATAAATTTATACATGGTCTCATGGGATCATTCTACAAAGTTCTGATCTGAAATATTTGTTATGAGAGGCATTATGTTACCATAGCTACACTACCAATACCTGTATGGGGGTGTAATAGGCAACCCACACTTGTCAATGCAGAAAGATTCGCTTTTGATTTTCTCACTTATTTAATACTGAAAGTTTGTCAAATTGTCAGAAAAAGCTTCACGTGTATTAAACATAAATCTAATAATAAATATGCAATAAATATATTTTCAGAAATTTCAGTAATAGCTAACTCATACTTGTCAATGTAGAAAGTTACGCCTTTGATTTTCACACTTATTTAATACTGAACCTTTGTCAATTTTTTAGGAAACTTTGCCCGAGGTATACTAAACACAAATCTAATAATAAATATGCAATAAATAAATTTTTAGAAATTTCAGTAATAGCTAACCCATACTTGTCAATACAGAAATGTATACTTTTAATTTTCTCACTTATTTAATATTGAAACTTTATTAAATTGTCAGGAGAATTAGCTTCAGGTATACTGTACACAAATCTAATGATAAATATGCAATAAATGAATTTCCAGAAATTTTAGTAATAGTTAACCCATACTTGTCAATGCAGATAGTTATACTATTGATTTTCTCACTTATTTAATACTGAAACGTTGTCAAATTTTAAGGAAAATTAGCTTTAAGTGTACTAAATATAAATCTAAGATTAAATATACAATTATTAAATTTTTAGAAATTTCAGTAATAGCTAACCTATACTTGTCAATGCAGAAAGTTACGCTTTAGATTTTCTGACTCATTTTATACTGAAACGTTGTCATATTTTCAGGAGAATTAGCTTAAGGTGTACTAAACACAAATCTCATAATAAATACTATATCTATATGAAGTTATAAGTGGTGTAAACATCTGTGAGACAATTGTCTCACACCTGTCTTATACCTCTGTTTAATTGCAATGTAAAACTTTCTCACAGGTGTTTCACACCTGTCTCACAGATGTCTCACACCTGTCTCACAAATGTCTCACACCTGTTATACCTTCATAAGGGTGTCGTGAGGATGCGATGGGGTACGGGAGGGTACGGGAAGATTCATAAGGATATCGGGATGGTGCAGGAGGATGCGGGATATGTCGCAATTTGAATCACGCACGCTAAATTTTACCAGTCAACAAAACCAAAATGGCGAAAAGTACCGCTAGACCTCTATGTAAATCTTTATGGGACATTGAGCTAGAAGCAACGTAGCTTAACTACTAAGCATTGCAAGAGACCACAGTTTTTTAAGCAATCATTTAACAACTATGCTTATAAGAATGTCTATCAGTAATAGTTTTGGTTACATCATGTACGAATTGTGTTTTGAAGAAAATCAAAAGTTGACTATGACAATTTGGGCATCTAGTTGGCGCAGAAAATATGTGGCACTGTCATCACAAAGCTCACGTCAAAAAATGTAAGAGTGCCAAATTTCCTAAAATTTCCTTCAAAAGTAAAAAGTTATAAAAGGAAAAGGAAAGTGCACGTTCTCAGTTTTTCAGCGATATTTCAGGAATTGTGAAAGATATTCCGGATTTCGTTTCAGTATATTGAAGGCTTTTCGTTAAGGTTTTCAGTATATTGAGAAACTTTTATACCATTTGACCAACTCTGTATATATTTCCGTTTAAGAGATCCTAATGGTGGGCGTCCTAAACGTGAAATATGTTTTTTTTAATATTTTGACTTTTAAATTATTTGTCAATTTTGTTTTTTTGTTTTTAGGTGGATGAAACTATAACAAAAACTACTTTATATTGATATATTGTCTATCTCACCAGCTTAGACCAAAAACCAATAAACGCGTATTCAAAGTACTGACGGTTCATTCATGTATCCATTTCGCTCACACCAACATTTGGCAGATTTACTCCTAGTAATGTATCGTTTTGAGAAGGTCCGACCTTTTGTGTATTCTTGTT
Organism: Othius punctulatus; assembly: GCA_951805005.1. NCBI lineage: Eukaryota > Metazoa > Arthropoda > Insecta > Coleoptera > Staphylinidae > Othius > Othius punctulatus. Next base: position 21,253,532 of record OX638146.1, read on the forward strand.
TCGTTTTATTGCTTTTCGCTCTAAGCTGGTAAGGTAGACTATAACTATGCGCTTTCAAGCAAATAAATTTATTGCGTATTTATATCATTCTCATTATATCTCTAGATATCTCTAGGTATATCTAGATCTATTTTAATTCTATACATCTTGAGATTACATTTATGTATTTACATTTATTAAATTAATTAATTAATTTTTTTTTCAATTACTATTATTTCTATACATCTTCTATACAACTCTAGGTATATCTAGATCTATATTATTTGTATACATTTCTAGGTATATATATAGATCTATATTTATTCTATATATCTATAGGTATAACTAGATCTATATGATTTCTATACATCTCTAGGTGTGTCTAGATTTATATTATTTCTATACAAAAGTCTCCCAATAGGAACGATATGTTTTTAAAACATCATAGCAACCATATCTAAAATTGTAGATATCTCTCTAGCTGTCATTTGTTTTTATTATAGTTTGACACCGAATCATGGCAATATACACGCTTAAACAACGTTTGGTTATTTTGAAATATATATAAAAATAATCGTTTTTTTATTAAAACTCGACGTGATCTTCGTGAAGATTTTGGTCCAAATAATCGGCCTTCTGTGCTTGATATTCGTCGAATCGTTGAAAAGTTCGAAATAAATGTCACTTTAGACGATACCAGAACACCAATACTACAAGGAAACAAGATAATATTGACGCTGTAAGTGCCAGGTTACAGCAGATGCAAATCGGTCGATTAATCAACTTTCTCAAGAACTTATCCTTTCAAGAATGACAACTTGACGAATTTTGAAAAAAAAAATTGGGTTGACATCCATATAATATAGTGTTGACTCATGAACTGAAGCCACTTGACCATCATAAGCGTCGTGTGTTTGCTGATTGGGCTCTAGAGCAACTTGAAATTGATCCTGATTTTTTTTTTTTAAATCATCTTTTTGCCCAAAAATGAAGCCCACTTTATTTAAACAGCATTGTTAACAAACATACAATTGTAGTGACGACAAAAATTGTTGTGGTGTGAAAATAATATACAACAGATTCATGAGAAATATTTGCATCTAGCAAAAAATACTGTTTGGTGTGGTTTATTACATGGTGGCATCATCGGACCATATTTTTTTAAGATGCAAATGAAGATGCAAATGAAGATACAATAACAGTGACTGGTGAGCGTTATCGATCAATCTTAATGGATTTTATGTGGCCAAAGTTAGATGAAATTACGAATAAATTCAAAGAAGTTTCAAAGAGCTTTGTTTTAGAGTAGAATTGTGCGCAGAATTGGGTGGGGGGTTAATTGAATAATGATTGTTCTTGTTAAAAATATTTTTTTTATATTAAAGCTGTTTCTTTGAGTTGCTGTTTATTAAAATTATGTTAAAATTATTCACTTGCGTCAACTCATTTGTCAAAAAAATAGACATCGTCAAAAAAATCAAACGGCCAATGTGATGGGATTTAAAAAGCAGAGAAAGTCCGAAATCAAAAGAAAAATTAACTTTTCTTTCCACTGAGTCAGAATAATTAAGTTTTAATTAGAGATTTGCTGGTTTCCGGACAAGCAAAAAATCTTATTCCTTTGCAGTTTTGGCGTAAAATAAGAGAAAAAAAAAAGTTTTTCCTCTTGTAACCTCAATCCGGGGACATACTGTATATATATATATATATATATATATATAGACATATGCACGGTCATTGTGAAGCCCTTTGAATATATTAACCGACATTGTGCAGCCCAAAAGTACGTTGTTTAGCCCGGTCCCGGGCTACACAGCGCATCGTTGTTTATTTCAATACCACACATGGTAGGAATATCATGTTATCGCAAATATACATTTTTGTGTGGGCGACATTAGGACATATTTACATATACAAGATACACCTTGTAGTTCATATTAGTGGACTGAGAGGGCGCGTCAGTAGATACTTATATACAGTGTATACCTATGCGCACATGGATGGAAACACTGCGTTATGTAGCCCGAGATCTGGCAACGCTGAAGTGTCACCTTGTGACTACTCGGTAGCTCATTCAAGGATATTTTCTTATATTTTGCACACTTCTCATTATTTCGATTTTATTTATTCTGCAAGAACCTGGCAAAAACGGAATGATGGAACGAAAGAGCTAATATAGTATCGTTAATCTGAGATCTGGCATTACATTTCTATTTTTGTCAATCATTTCAAAAATATTAGATAAATGAAAAATACTTTATTAAAAGCAAAACGAGAATCGTCAAGTGAATATTTTTTTCAAAAATACTATAAACACACAAAAAAAATTAAACTTTTTTTTCCCTTAATATATATATATATATATATTTAAAACGAGACAAACATTGCTATTTCATTCTCAGAACATAAAAATGTGCCTTTATGTTAAGTATCTCATAAATTAGATATTAAACATATAATAACAACAGCTATTAAAAGTAAAAGCATATCACGAATTTGGTACAACAAAATATGGTTTATTATATAAATACTACATAGGTATTAAACACACAGAAAAATTGAAGAAATCCTATTTACGAGTGAACACTATTACAGAGATTACACTATCAGGTAAAGTTAAAGTCGGTTTTTAGTTTACAAGGACTAGTTTAGACCGGGGGGTGATGTCGATCGTCCAAATCTTTATTCAACCCCAAGAAATTATAATAAGAATTGGTGAAGGTACATTTCTGTTGTACCTGTAAATGTACTAATTCTTATTAAATTTTTTTGGTGTTGAATAAATATTTGGACGATGCTGATGACGACCCCCGGTCGAAACTAGTCCATGTAAACTAAAGACTGACTTTATCTATACCTGATAATGCTGACCTTCACTCATGAATTCACCTATAATCAGAATGGATCTATATACTTATTAAAACCTATTTATTTTTGTAGCAATTGTAAACGAAGGCTTTGATTTTGACCCAATTTTTTTCTTTGAATAATTGCTTGTGTTTTGCAAGGAGCTCTTCAACTTCTTTTTTCTTGGGTTTTTTTTCGATTGTATATGATTTCTAAAAAAATTAGTTATTATAAGTCTTTGCTCTTCGGTCCATCTGATTCTTTCGATTTTTGCCTTCTTATATTTATTTTTAAAAGTCGTATCTGTAAATTAAATAGATGAAAATGATTGAACAGAAAATTATTAAATAAATAAATAATAGATAAATTATAGATTTATATATTAACTTTACGAAGATTAATTATCCCAATTTTTCCCAATCATCCCAACATAATTTATTTTATTACGCTACCTGAAGGTGTAGAAGAAGAGTAGGTAATTTCATCTTCTAGCTCAACGTCATTTTGTGGTCCACTCGCAAGAACATCCGTGTTTTCAAAATTATCGCCATCCATTCTAGATATATGCTGAATAGAATCGGAGTCTGAGTCTGAAACTGCAGCATCTGAAAACTCTATTTCGTCCAAGGATCTACCCTTATAAAGTGCAATATTTCCTTTATTTATCGCCATTAATAGTTTAGATACCTTTGCAGTTTGATAAACGTCTTGTGGCAATCTAAAAAATAATATAAAAATTCATTGTATTTTAATATTTGATTCACTTTCTTCTTATACTGAGAGTACTTTCTTGCGCATTAAGTGTAGTCAATATTTACCTATAGTATGTTTCATGAGTTTTTTTTGTATGACCCATGAATGCCGCAAACTGCTCTATTTCTGCCTCAGTTAGATTCATTACTTGCAATACAGTGGCTATTTGTTTTCTAAGCCGTGTTGAAGTAAACAAATCTGGATCCTTTACACCAGATCGATCCGCTATTTTTTTTATTACATGATATCCACTCAACGAACTATTTTTAGTCGCTGGATTTCCAAACAGGTATTCATTGGTATCCGATACGCATTTATTTCTAGCATTTAACATTACACGAATAAATTTCTGAATATTCTTTGGAAACAATAAAGGGACTGGTTTCGAGCCTTTTCCTCCACTTATAATTCGTTTGAAGCTCTTAGTGAGAATCTTTTCACTTTCGGACAGTGTTTGTAAAAATTCTTCTTGCTGGCTAGGTGGGACCTCGGAGTTATAAGTTGTAACCTTTAAATATTGAACTTCGCCAATTCGTTTTCTATTGAGAAGTAATGTTAATGCTAAGACATTTTCAGAGAGTATTCTATAGTTCCTCTTAATTAGGTTTCCTTGTAAAATATTTTCACTTGCTTCCTCAGCTTCTTTTAATGCAAATTGTTGAAAGTGTATCACATCACTTGTTAGCGGCATCAATTTTTGCTTTTCCCAATGCTTTTAGTTTAAATCTTTTAATGCTAGACTAGACCCTTCCGAATTCCATTTATTAATAATTAGGTTTCTAAGCCGTTTTATACATTTTAGTGCACTTTCGGGTTCGTCGCGACTCTTTTTAATAATTAATTTAGTCGCTATGTCGCAAACTTGTTTTAATGTTGTGCCCATATGCAAAGCTAAGCTGCTTGCTTTGTACGTTTTAGTTTGCTCATCATACCCACTTATGACTTTCGTAGCCGAAACTATGTTGTCAAAAAATTCAGGTTTTAATATGTCAACAAACCGTTTTACACCAGTCATTTCTCGTAGTATTATTAGAAGTCTTCCAAGTTCTCTCATGTTATTAGATATGGTTGTTCTAATCTGAGGACGTTTATGTTTACGTAATATACTTTCAGCGTAACTACAAATAAGTACATCGTTCATTGCCACCTGTGACTTCTCATCCGCTCTCATAATTTTGAACACCTCTTCTTTTAGTCTTAAGGTGTTATAAAATTCACTGTATGCACCTGCACAAATTGTAAACATTTGTGACTCTGATAAATGATTTTTACGTTTAAATAAATCTTTATTCCCTGAACGTAATTTGCAGGAATTCCTATGTCTTCTTAAAAAATTTCGTTTGAAGTATCCGAAACAGTCTTGGCATACAACATATTGATCTTTTCCGTCTTCCTTATTTTGAGATGCAACCCTATCAACATTTCCATCATAAGATTCCCTAGGTCTTCTCACCGGACGCACTACATTCGTTTGATTACTGAGAAAATAATTTCCTTGTCTTCGAATAATGTTGAGTAAATCTTTTCTTTTGGGATCTTTTAACGATAAAGCTAATAATTCTTTAACTGCACCTTCGCTGGCATGGTTTCGCTCTAAATGACGAGGAAAATGTGTTACTTCTTGAAAACAATAAGGGCATGCATTTTTCTTTGTCCACGGTCGTGCATTTCGATAATGCTCAATACCATCTAGAGGTTCCTGCAAATATTATTATTACATTATTTTATATCCGATAAACCTAATTTTTAATCCTGCAAGTAAATTGTTACAATATGTACTTGTACTTCTCTAGTAATGTAAGAGGTTTGAACATTTTTAGCAGTAATTACGAGATTCAACAACAAAAATTAAGAGAGAGTATCATATTATTTATTTTGGCAACTTACTTGTACTATTTTACCAAATTTCATAATAACTCCATCAATGTTCTTTTTTAAAATACTTGTAATTTTGCAAGGCGTCTTATTTACGTTACAGTTGTTTATTGGTAGATTTAGATTATCTACGATATTGACAGAAATCTGAAATTATAACGTATTAAATATTGTTGTAAATACAAAACAAATTAAGTATTTACTTCTTTTATGCATGGAATTGGGAGATCTGATGTATGTGATTCTGGACTAACTGAATCTGAACAAATTGACATCACGTCATTCGGACCCGTTTCAATATATGTTAAAAGATTGAATGAAGTCCCATCCAAATTTTCACTGTTGTGAATATCTGATTCATTTTCCTCCTAGAAAGTCAATAAGTTATAACAAGTTGTTACAATCGTTGTTTCTGTCTCAGTAAAATATTTAATATTATTCATACAGTATTCTTACTGGTGATCGAATTTATGGTATGGTTGTGGCGACTGATAACAAATTTCGCAAGTATTGTTTCCAAAAGTGGTATCATGTTCGCCGTTAAATAAGTATTACAGTTAGTTAATTACTTGATTTGACCTGAAACAGCGTATGATTTGTTTCAAATTCAATTGGCAATGCCGTTAATAGATCATGTCGGATTGAATATGATATAAAAAAATATTTCAAAATTCTAGAACTAAATTACAAATTTTATATAAAATAAATTGCAAAATCAAATTATATTTTAACTTACAAAACTGTTCCTCGATTGTAACAGTAAACACAGCTGTTGACAAAAAATAATGTCGAAAGATAATTTTCTAGAAGAAATGAATATATCACCCGAGCATACCACTGCGAGAATTTAAATTATGTACCGTTTGTAAATGTGATGAAGGCACATCTGACTGATATGATTCAGAAGTTTCATTTGATAAACAAGAGTAGTCAACATCTTGTGATGAATCTGCAACGCTTTCTGGACTGTCAAAATTATTTATGGCATAATTTATCTAAAAAAATGTTCTTATATGTATTATTATGTATTATTATATTCGGAAGAAAAATAGTTATTTGTAGGACTATTATCCGTTTCAGGTTTTGTCAACCGTGTTTGAAACAGATCGTAGAAAAGAGTTTGAAACAAAAACAGGATTTTTTTTGATTGATTTTTCAAAAAACTTTTCTGCGGAATTAATTTAGACTTAACAAGTGATTTGTATTTTCCTACAAAACCTTGTTTTTCAAAATTATAAAAATCAAAATAGTGCTAATTTTACGAAATCACCCAACGCAATTTTACGATCATATCAATGAGATTTTTTTATTGCATGTTAGGTTTAGATTACTGAATAATTTAAAGGTCATATCTTTTTGTTTTCTGTACCTTTTGCAAAATACATATACTGATTCACATGGGAAAATCGCAATTTTCTTATTTAAAATAAATGTACATTTCTTTACATTATTAACAAGAAATAATAAACTCACCTGTGTTTCTTCTCTTAAGTTATATTTCTTTGTTGGAGGAGAATTTTCTAAATAAAAGAAAATGTGTGTAGGTACTTTTAGAAAAATCTAAAAAGGTAATACATGAACTTTTTGCTAAAAGTGCGTATGAACATCAATTTGGTTGTTAACCTGTGTAGGACTTAGTTTCATAAATTTCGATACCCATAAGAAATAAATATGTTTTAAACTTCTAAAGTGTCGCTTTGATATTGTTTTAATTGAAGGGTCGGCCGGCATAACGTTATATGTAGCAAAAACATTGAACGGAGTAAATCGACAAAAAATTGCCCAGGTAACAACTAAGAACTAGACCTTCATGATTATACACCTATTTGCATACAAAGTATGCAAATGTTTCAAATTTGAAAATGCTGCAAAATCACGTTCCAGAAAAATGTTACTGACAACTTTGCCTGCTGACCCTTCTAACTAATTATATATCTAATGTAAAATGCGAAACAAGCGTAAATAGTAAATTTTATAGATAACCCTAAGTTATATATGATCTAATTACTTACCTTTGTTCATAGTCGCTAGATGCACTAACATTTTACCTCGACTCTCGTTCATTTTTATGCATTCACTTGAAACTACACCGCGCACGATGAGGGTATATTACGAATGAATATTGCGAATATTGTGCACAATCAGCATTTTACTCTGGCAACGCTGTCGGGCTGTACAGCGTGCTAATAGTTTGTATTATATACAACTGGGCCACAGAAGAACCTATTCCTATATCGGGGATTCGCAGCGTACTATAATTATATAGAATAAAATAGATGTGAAAAAAGTTTCCCCTCATTTGATGCCTTTAATTTCACAGAGAAGTAGTTCTTAAAAATGAAATTCCCACAATTTTATACACAGCTAAAGTGCCGGGTGGAAGAACGACCTGTTTATATAGTGGGCCACACAAGATACCGTTTATAAGTATATATATATATATATATATAAACAATCTTTATTGCGCTATCGACCCCATGGGGCCTGGGAAACCCATTTCAGTGTATATTTAGATCTATATTATTTCTATACATCTCTAGGTGTATCTAGATTTATATTATTTCTATACATTTCTATGTATATCTAGATCTATATTATTTCTATATATCTCTATGTATATCTAGATCTATATTATTTCTGTACATCTCTTTGTATATCCAAATCTATCTTATCTCTAGATATCTCTATGTTTATCTATCTAGATCTTTCTTATCCTTAAATATATCTAGATCTGTCTTAGGTCTAGGTAGCTTTACATCTATCTTATCTTTAGATTTGTTTAATATACTGAGCAAAGTTTTGTGTGGGTGGTGGTGATAGTTTTCAAATTGACCAGTGCATCTGTGAGTGGTATATTTTTGTACTAGGCAGATTACTTTGGAGTTATGGTGCAACCAGGTTGGCTCGTTGCGGTTGCTGCTTTGAATCCAGCTTAATTTTTTCCCATCTCCGGCGTGCAATAGCCGAACTTCCTGCAGGATGCTGGTGCTGGTGGGCGCTGCTGGCTCGGGGTCGTTTTTTGTTTGCTCTGCGAGCTCGCCCGCCGGGACATATGTGTGTAATCTTATTAACGGGCGATGCAAACAAACTAATGGATGTTAATCTGAAATAAGACAGTAAGCAGGTATAACAAATAACAATAATAAAACGGGACGAATGCGGTGCACGGAGTTATCGCGGAGGTGGCGGCTTGGCGGAGGTGGAGGCGGCGTCGCCGTCGCCGTCGCCGACGGTTTTTAGCGGCCGGTGTACCGTTGGGGGCGGCGGTGGGGACCATCGCGCGCACTCGCATCACATGTTAAATCCTTAATACGGGACCGGAGACAAAGTAACTCTACTGTAAAGCGGTCTGCTTTTGACACAGCGACATTACTAATTAAATATATTATTATAAATATGGTGCTCTTTGTGAGGCGAAAAATATGTACAAGATTATTCGTTTATGCGTTCACCATGTGCCAGTTGCAGAAATTTGTTTTCATTTCTGCATCAAGGTCCCCGGTTTTTATCTATTAACATTCATAAGAGCACATGTGACAAGCTAATTTCATTCATTTTTTTTTCGACCGCTGTGCCAGCCACCTCTACCTCCTGCCACCCCTACCTCCCTCACTCTTCTTTTTGTTCTTTTTATCCGCCGCTGTTTGTCTATTTGTTCGCGTTTCGCCACGGCGTCATCACAACGGAAATACGCGGATACGCCCACCATCACGTCCACTCGACGGAGTTTCCATCATATTAAAACTGGTACACGTCGTGTTCATTAAGCGGCCGCAGGAACACATCAGCACGCCCCAACAAACTTACCGACATCAGGACATCAGTGTCCACGCGAATCTCACGTTGGGGGTTCCCCGGGTATCTAGCGGCAGACCACTGACTGATGAACGCACTTGCACGCGATGGCATTTGCTTGCGCTATGAAATATTCGACACGCGCACATAATCGTGGAAACGTAAGTCACAAAAATTCCCAGGCGAATAAGAACTCACTTGGTACAGTGGCGGCGTAGCGTGGGTTGGCACCGGGGGCGGTTTTATATTGAGCCCCCCCAAAATAAAACAACAAGCATTAAACGTGCTTTCGTAACTTTTATTTTGCTAAAATATTCGATCACATTATCAAAATTTACTTTCCTCTCCTGTTCAATGGACAATATGGAAAGATTGGTAACTTACGCTTGGCTGATTGTTGATCTTAAGTAAGATTTTATCAAGTTTTATTTTGAGAAACTTCCTTCACAAGAAGCCGCCGAAACACAAAACGTTATAAAATATTCGCTAGATCGGAACAGCCTCAGAATAGTCTAAAATATTCGATCACATTATCAAAATTTACTTTCCTCTCCTTTTCAATGGACAATATGGAAAGATTGGTAACTCGCGCTTGACTCATTGTTGATCTTAAAGATTTTATCAACTTTAATGTTGAGAAACTTCTTTCACAACCCAAACCCAAAGAGTTTGGGAAAAGAAAAAAAAATTAGACACAGCGTATACTCGGAACACAGAATAGTCCAATGTTACATTGAATTTCAGAAGCTCCAAGGTAGTCCTTTGGACCGCTTCTTGAGGTGAAATGCTGGCGGCTTCCAAGTGGCGCCTCAGTCTTAAAATCCCCAAAATAATGTCCTCTGCCGAAAATTCATCATAGATTTTTGTCACATTTGGAACTATACCACGAAGTTCTTATTCTGTTGACGTAAGCAGAGTTTCAGGCTGAACAACACCAAATGTTATCAGAATGTCATCCATTGCCCTGCATCGATGGTCTACTTCTCCGTAAAATCGGAGAAAGACATTATAACATAACTATCTGCAGCTCTTCTGGCAATGTTAGTCGTGCGTCTAGGGCCATTTCTCCTGGCATACGTTTTCGGAATCTCCTCCTTCCTCTTCTTTTAATCGAAACATCCAAGTCCACACATTTTGCAGTTGCGTAAGAAATAGCTATGGTTGTAAGGGGTGTAAGGAGTGATGGCGATGGTGAGAAAATGCCAAACCCAAATGACAACCTCTGTCAGGAGGCTCTGTACACCGAGCATCTGCCGGAATAAGCAGATCCCTCTTGTTAGTCAACAGCGTAAGGTGGATGAACTAGCAAGAGAAGGGCACTCATTTGCCCTTGGGATGAGAAATCATCCTTAAAGGCGGATGAGCCATGAAGTGGTCAATGGCATATGGATGCTGAAGGCAACGGGAAACCATTGCATTAAAGACCTACAATGGCATTCTTAGTATAATCATCACAGAAAACAAAAACAATCATGGCAATGTTCAAAACAAATTATTCCGGAGTAAAAAGTTCCCCAATCGGATCTCCGAGGGGAACAGTGGCGAACAAAATTATGAAATCAACAACAAACAGTTTGAAGGTAGGAACATGGAATGCAAAAAGTCTTTTCGCAACAGGAAAATTAGACAACATAGTAATGGAAATGACAAGGCTAAACGTAAATATATTTTGAGTAAGTGATGTTAGATGGCCAGGAAGTGGCAGCTGCAAAACCAGTAGTGGAACATTTTATTACTCAGGTAACAACGACCCGAAACATCTATATGGAGTTGGCGTGATATTGGATAGGAAAATTACAGGATCAGTTCTTAGCTTTACACCATACTCAGGCAGAGTCATGATGCTTCAATTGAAAGCACATACAGGAATTATAAACATCATACAAACATATGCGCCAACAGCACAGAAAGAAGACATTGAAGTGGTAGAATGTTATGCGGAACTAGACGCTATTTTTAAAAGCATTAAAATAGTGATGTCACATTAGTAATGGGGGCTTTAACGCTAAAGTAGGCAAGAAGAAGTAGAAGGTGTTATTTTATGGAATGGAAGCTTGGACGCTGACGGTTGCTAACACAAAAAAACTAGAAGCATATGAAATGTGGCTCTACAGAAGGATATTAAGGACATCATGGAAAGACCGTATTACCAATGCCGAAATACTAAGAAGAATGGACAAAACGACAGAAATCCTGACAACGATTAAAACCAGGAAACTGCAATACCTGGGACACATCATGCGCAACTCTAGTAGATACGGACTCCTTCAGTGCATACTACAAGGCAAAGTTGAAGGAAAAAGAAACATAGGGAGAAGACAAATCTCGTGGCTTAAAAACTTGAGAAGTTGGTTCTCCACGACAACCACAGGCCTCTTCCGGGCAGCTGTGAACAAAGTTAAGATAGCCAATATGATAGCCAACATCCGGAACGGATAGGCACTTGCAGAAGAAGAAGGCAAGAACAAGGTAGAAGGACACACTGGCAGCTAGGGCCTGGGGGAAAGGAACGACTAATTGAGTTCTGCCAAGACAAAAATCTCATGATAACAAATACCTTCTTTAAACTCCCACACCATAGACTATACACCTGGAAGTCCCAGCCGACAGCCCGGAAAATACTGTGAGAAATCAAATCGACTGTATTCTCATTAATAACCGCTATAAGAACGCAATGAAATATACAAAAGCATATCCATGCGCTGACATTAATTCGGATCATAACCCTGTAATAACTAAGCTCAGTATAAAAGTGAAAAATATAACAAAATGTGAAAACAACTACATAGACACAAAACTCCTCAAAGATCCTAAAACTCAACAAACAATAAAACAAGAGATAAAGGAATGTATGAGAACCATAAGTTTAACAAAGGAAAACAGTGTGGACGAAAAATGGGAACATATACAAACGAGGCTAAAAACAATAGCCAAAAATCATTTAACAAGCAAAGATTCAAAGAAAAAACCCTTGGGTAACAAAAGAAATTATGGATCTTATGGAAGAGAGGAGGAAGAGCAAACACAACGCGAAGGAATATAAGAAACTACATAAAACGATGCAAAAAAAGAATTATAGCAGCTAAAGATGAATACCTAACTAATCAATGTGGGGAGATGGAACTACTAGAAAAGAAATATGATTGCTTCAATATACACAAAAAGATAAAAGAAATGGCTGGATGCAATAAAAATAAAAACAAAAGTATTGGTAATATAATAAAGGACAAAAATGGGAACATAATAATTGATGTGGAAGACAAACTACAGAGGTGGAAAACATCCTCCTGGAACTATTTGCCGATAAAAGAACAAAACCAATCTTAGAAACTAACAACATAAAGTTAAAAATATTAAGAACAGAAATAGAATATGCCCTGAAATTTATGAAACCTGGCAAAGCAGTCGGTCCTGACCAAATACCTATAGAGCTTATTAAAATGTTTTACGACGACCTAATTGATATTCTGCTAGACTTATTCAACATTGTCTACGAGAAAATGGAACTCCCTATACAGGCTATTGTCGACATTTGTGCTCATTCCCAAGAAACCCAACCCAAGAGATTATACAGACAACTCGAGAAACATATTGAAAACACGCAGTTTGGCTTCCGTGAGGGACTTGGGACAAGAAAGGCACTCTATGGGATTACTATTATTTTCCAACGATGTCTGGATATAAATCAGGACGTGTTTGCGTGTTCTATAGATTTCGAAAAAGCTTTTGATCTGCATTCCAAGATTTTTCATTTTTTAAAACAGGAGAGATGGTTCTGAGAATTCTCGTGTTCAGACACTTTAGGATTTAGTTTCCATCATGAATCAAACCCGTTGGTAAAACTCTGATATTTTGTTTCATGGTGCGTAAACAGTTTGCAGCAAAAACAGTATAAACTGTTTTTTTTAACACTATACCATCCGTTTTCTGAGTAGTTCTTCTCCAGTTGGTAACGCTTTATGAAAACCATTCTGAATTGAAATGTCAGCTCTTTCCTTTTATTTTTTCTCCAGATCATTGGACAGAATCTAAAAATTGGCCATTTTTATTTAGTTTTTTGCAGCCTCGATCCATTTTTTAAGATTTTCCTATTTTTTAAAACAGGAGAGATGGTTCTCAAAATTCTCATGTTCAGACACTTTGGGATTTAGTTTCTACCATGAATCAAACCCGTTGGTAAAACTCTGATGTTTTGTTTCGTAGTGCGTAAACAGTTTGCAGCAAAAACAGTATAAATTGTTTTTGTTGGAGAGTATACCATCCATTTTCTTTTTCTCCATTTGGTAACGCTTTATAAGACCATTCTGAATTGCAATGTCGGCTATTTCCTTTTATTTTATCTCCAGATCTTTGGACAGTATCTAATAATGGGCCATCTCTATTTTGATAGGCTTCCCTTCTTGTTTTAACAATTTCAACTCTCAAATCATCAGGCATTGGTCTTGGCCAAGTAGCAATATCGGAACGAGTTAAATAAGATGAATTTGTTTTGTCATTATCATGTAGCTCTTCTTCATCGTTTTCAATTTGCTCTGATTCTTCTTCACTGTCGCTATTCCGTCTTTTTTCTTGGTCATATCTTTCTTGATGTTGATCTTCTCCACCTTGTCTTTCGCCTTGTATGTAAGGCTCTCTTCCCAGCGTCCCTTCATCCAATGCATTTTGGCTACATCATCTGTTTTATCAAGAAGGTCACTTTCAACATTTTTCTGTGTTGTATTTGATACCAATGAAGTCGAAGGTACTACATACTTAAAAATGGATGCAGATAACGATTCGTGCTTAAGTTCTTTTGATTCCTTGATTTTTATTTGCTGGAATCTACTAGGTCTATTGATATTGAAGGTTTATTCTGTAATACGTCTTAACTTTGACAGTTCTTTTTCTCGCTCAATTTTGCATTATACAATTTACAATATCGGCCGGAAGTTAAATTCAGAGCGGCCCAAACCGATAATTTAACTTGACTGACTTTTGTGGTAAAATAGGTATGTAGTTCATATCAAACTCACCTCTTGACCTCTAGGAAATATCTACTATCCGTCTTACTCCTTTATTACATATTGTATCGAGCCTGGGTCGGCCGGGTTCGTAGATTTAAAGAAACTCGTACTACCACCAATTACTGATTTTTATTAACAATAATGGTCACTAGTATTTACAATTTACACCGCTAATTATTCGCAATAACTTCCTGTTAGTAACTATCTAGCTTCGCTTATTTCGCTGACCGACTTCTTGTACCGATTGCCTGGTCACGTCGTTCATTCCTTTTTATATCCCTCCGAAGTGTTTCTAGGCTTTTCTATATCTAAGAGATTTCTAAGATAATTTCTAGAAACTTCCGGAGTGATGACTCACCCACAGCTCGAGCTTTCGGACAAGTGGTTGACCTTTACCCAATATGACTTCCAGGGCGATGGTCGTCTCAATATACCCGTGGCGGTCCCCCCGCCCCCCTTTCGCCGCCCCTGACTTGTTGACTAATAAGTGATCAGTTATTGATGTAATTTGTGCCTTACAACGATGACAGATAAAAGCGATCCCACTTGAGGGGTCGATTTTTGTAGATCGGCACCATAGCAACCCCCTGGGGGGTCATCTATCGACGGCCGGTGTGCTTAATCTGCACTACAACCTCCCGGTTAATTCCCGTCGAATTAATTGGCACATTAAAGTTCCGCATAAACAATCCCGGAAGTGCATGCACGTACATCTTATGCATGCACCCGTGCAGGGGGCGCTGCGGGGGTGCGAGGGGGCGGCCGGCGGCTCGGCTGCTAACCGACGTAGTATTTAATTAAGCGAGGAATACTGATTTAAGTTGGTCATCCACTTTGGAACAATTGGCTGCGAACCAAATTTCAACAATATCCGCAAGTTTGCGAACTGCTCAAGACATTACTTCGATTGTATTAAGGCGCGATTTATGCATGCATGCATGTGTGTATGTGTGTGCATGTGCGGATGCAGTTTAGAGCAAGTTCCGGTAACGGCCTCATCCTCGTGCTTCGAGGCCCCCCACCCGCGGGAGGTGCCCGATTAAGGCGCCCCGGCGCCCCCCGGAGAGCGCCCTGGAATCCTCTCCGTGGCGCGTCGACTTTTAAATCGGGTTAAAAAGATCAATGGCCCGATTCAATTTGGACACTTGTTGGGAAATTTGATTTGACGCGCGGCGTGTTGCTCCAAGGGGGCCTGCGCCCCCGCCCCCAGCCACCCACGCAAAAGCGTCCCTTGTTCGTTCCCGCCGCGTGCGCCTCGTTTTTGATGGATCGAACGGACGGGAGTGATGGATGATATTTGCTCGGATATTGGAAACATATTTTCACATCCTCCCCCGCACGATAATGGTCCTTAACGCTGGATACGTGACTGTGCCAAAGAGATTCTCGCAACGCTTGACGATTTAATTTCGCCCGCACACTCTATTTGACTTTATTATATCTCCAAAGCGGCGCGATGCTTCGATTTTAATTCGCGACCGGGATCAAAAAGTCGAAGCAATAAAGCCCCGGAAAATTGATTTTAATAACGGGTAATTAACACCCCCCTTATACAATATATTGCACATTTTAGCCTATCTCGATTCATACATAAAAACAAAAATATAGACGCCACGTAAAAGTGAAGTATTGAACTCAAAATATTGAAGAACTTATTAATAAAACAAAAATATATCAAAATATTATCACCTTTTGAGCGACAATGGGGTGTATTGCGTATCAAAACTGTTAGCAATAACGTATACGTTACAATACAGCATCACATTCGAATGTCAGATGCATTTATGTAATGAATGCATCTAATATTCGAATGTGATGCTGTCAAATAACGTACACATTACTGCTAACGTTTTTTGATACGCAATACACCTGAATATCTGCTATTATATCAGCATATTTATCAAGAATAGAAAATGCAATTGTTGAGTGATGTGGTTTGCAAAAAAAAAAGATAATTAATAAATTATTTAGATGGATCTAGTGAAGCCTATTTCTCTAAGTAATTCTAACTATGGCATATACTATCGATTAATACCCAGTATTGAATAACTCTTGAAAAAAGTCCGTGAAAATCTTATAAACTAGATAAGAAACACACACTTCTGCTTATAGATGTAGAAGAAGCATTCTAGGCCAAGAAAAGTAGATATATGCAAACTACCATAAAAAGAAGAAATAGATAGAAACAGTGTAGAGGTAATAAAAGCCATAATACACAATCAACAAAATTACACATCATCGTGAGAACCAACAACGAAAAAAATTAATGAGTTTGCACGACAAATAGGAAACGCAATAATGTGTTTTATGTCCACTACTATTCTCAGTAGTACTAGACGAAGTACAAATATGAAGGAAATAAAATGATATTTTACCAATTGTCAAGAACTTTGAAGATTGCAAAAATGATATTAAAACCATGTCAACATTTTTTTAGGAAAAAAAATTGGCAATTATCGAGAATTTGAAGATTGCAACAAAATATGTTACAGCCATGTCAACAATTTTGCATTTTATCATTCTGTGACAATTGTTAATAAATCTTTCGAAACCTTGAGAGAATTATCGAGGATGGTGGAAATGATTGCAAAATCTCTGGAAATCATGATAATTACTGAGAAATCTGAAATCACAAAAAATGAGGGAGAAAATCAAACACTTAACTCTCTGCATTGACAAGTATGGGTTAGCTATTACTGAAATTTCTGAAAATTTATTATTTGCATATTTGATATTAGATTCGTGTACAGTACATCTGAAACTAATTCTCCTGAAATTTTGACAAAGTTTCAGTATTTAATGAGGGAGAATATCAAACACTTACCTTTCTGCATTAACAAGTATGGGTTAGCTATTACTAAAATTTGTGAAAATTTCTTATTTGCAAATTTGATATTAGATTCGTGTACAGTACACCTGAAACTAATTTTCCTGAAAACTTCATAAAGTTTCAGTATTGAATTAGGGAGAAAATCAAACATATAACTTTCTGCTATAACAAGTATGTGTATTAGCTTTTACTGAAATTTCTGAAAACTTATTATTTACAAATTTGATATTAGATTCGTATACAGTACATCTGAAACTAATTCTCCTGAAAATTTGACAAAGTTTCAGTATTAAATCAGGGAGAAAACAAAACATTTAACTTTCTGCATTGACAAGTATGGGTTAGCCATTACTAAAATTTGTGAAAATTTCTTATTTGCAAATTTGATATTAGATACGTGTATAGTACACCTGAAACTAATTCTCCTGAAAATTTGACCAAGTTTCAGTGCTGAATGAGGGAGAAAATCAAACACTTAACTTTCTGCATTGACAAGTATGAGTTAGCTATTACTGAAATTTCTGAAAATTTCTTATTTATAAATTTGATATTAGATTCGTGTACAGTACACCTGAAACTAATTCTCCTGGAAATTTGACAAAGTTTCAGTATTAAATCAGGAAGAAAACAAAACACTTAACTTTCTGCATTGACAAGTATGGATTAGTTATTACTGAAATTTCTGAAAATTTGTTATTTGCAAATTTGATATTAGCTTCGTGTACAGTACACTTGAAACTAATTCTCCTGAAAACTTGACAAAGTTTCAGTATAGAATTAGGGAGAAAATCAAACACTTAACTTTCTGCATTGACAAGTATGGGTTAGCTATTACTAAAATTTGTGAAAATTGCTTATTTGCATATTTGATATTAGATTCGTGTACAGTACACCTGAAACTAATTCTCCTGAAAATTTGACAAAGTTTCAGTATTAAATAAGAGGGAAAATCAAACACTTAACTTTCTACATTGACAAATATGAGTTAGCTATTACTGAAATTTCTGAAAATTAAAATCTGAAAAATATTGGAATACTATATAAATTGTTCAGAAATTTCTAGAAATCTTGATAGATATTGAAAAATGTCTGGATACTTTATAAATTATGGAAATATTTTAAGAATGCAAAAATGTATGCTATAAAGATGTCAACAATGTTGCATTTTCTCTACATTTTTTATTTCTTATTCCTTACTTTTTACTTATTTTTATTAGATACCACATAATTTATTCAGAAATTTCTCGAAATCTCGATAGATATAAAAAAAATGTCTGGATACTTTAAACCCAATGGAAAGTTTTGAACAATGCAAAAATCTATGCAATAAGCATGTCAACAATGTTCAATTTTCTTTACAATTTATATTTTTATCCCTTAATTTAGACCAGTAGACTAATCTTGTAATTAAGTTTCGAAAAGTGATGAGAAATCATGGAAGCTATTCATCAAGTTCTAAATATCTTGATAGATATTGAAATACTATTTTGAGGTAGTGTATAAATTGTTCAGAAATCTCTAGAAATCTTAATAGATATTGAAAAATGTCTGGATACTTTAAAAATTATGGAAAAATTTGAACAATTTAACAATGTTGCATTTTCTTTGCATTTTATATTTGTATCCCTTAATTTAGACTTTAAGAACCAGTGAAAATCCTATAAAGAAGATAAGAGACACCAGATGTGTGGTTATAGTGTGTGTATGTATAGAGGTTATAAAAGCCATAATACACAATCAACAAAAATATCGTGAGAATCTTTTTTTTTATTAGATACCACATAAATTATTCAGAAATTTCTAGAAATCTTGATAGATATGTTTAGATACTTTCAAACTTATGAAAAATCTTCAAGAATACAAAAATCTATGCAATAATCATCTCAACAATGTTGCATTTTCTTTACATTTTATATTTTTATCCCTCAATTTAGGCTTATAGACTAATCTTATAATTAAGATCCGAAAAATGATGAGAAATCATCTAAGTTATTCGGAAAGTTCAATAAATCTTAATAGATATTGAAATACCATATTGAGGTACTTTATAAATTGTTCAGAAATCTCTATAAATCTTAATAGATATTGAAAAATGTGTGGATACTTTAAAAATTATTGAAAAATTTGAACAATTTAACAATGTTGCATTTTCTTTACAATTAACGATTTTACTCCTTTAATTTAGACTTATAGCCTAATCTTGTAATTAAGATTCGAAAAAAGATGAGGAATCATGGAAATTATTTACTAAGTTCTAGCAATATTGATAGATGTTGAAATACCATATTGAGATACCATATAAATTGTTCAGAAATAACTAGAAATTTTGATAGATATTAAAAAATGTCTTGATAACTTAAGAATAGTCGAGAAATTTGAAGAACACAAATAACAAATATCGATGCTATAAGCATGTCAACAATATTGCATTTTCTTTACAGTATATATTTTTATCCTTTAATTTAGACTTATAGACTAATCTTGTAATTAAGATTGGAAAAAATGAGAACTCGTGGAAATTATTCACTAACTTCTAAACATTTGGATAGATATTGAAATACCATATTGAGATACCATATAAATGGTTCAGAAATATCTAGAAATCGTGATAGATATTCAAAAATGTCTTGATATTCTAAAAATTATCGAGAAATTTAAGGAATACAGAAATGTATATTATAAGCATGTCAACAATTCTGCATTTTCTCATTTTATCACAATTGTTGAGAAATCTTTCGAAATCTTGAGAAATTGGACATCGTAGAAATGATTGCAAAATCTCGGGAAATCATGATGATTATGGAGAAATCTGTGGAAATCTAAAGTCATATTAAGATACCAAATAAATTGTTCAGAAATGTCTAGAAATCTTAAGAGATATTGAAAAGAGTCTGGATACGTTAATTATGGAAAAATTTCACCATGCATGTCAACAATGTTGCATTTTCTTCACATTTTATATTTTTTACTACTTTTTGCATATTTTCCTTTATTTTTTGATTAGATACTACAAAAATTGTACAGATATTTCTAGAAATCTTGATATATTGAAAAATGTCTCCACTTGAAAACTAATTAAAAAAATTGAAGAATTCAAAAATCTATACAATGAGCATGTCAACAATGTTGAATTTTCTTTAGATTTCATATTTTTATCCCTTAATTTAGAATTGTTGATTAATCTTGTAATTAAAATCCGAAAAATGATGAGAAATCATGGAAATTATTCACGAAGCTCTAAAAATCTTGATAGATATTGAAGTACCATATTGAGGTACGTTGTAAATTGTTCAGATATATAAAGAAATCCTGATAGATATTAAATATGTCTTCATATTTCAACAATTATCGAGAAATTTAAAAAATACAAAATTGTATGTTATAAGCATGTCAACAATTTTGCATTTTCTTACTTTATCCCAATTGTTGAGAATTTTTTCGAAATCTGAGAAATTGAAAATCGTGGAAACGATTACAAAATCTCTGGAAATCACAATAATTATTGAGAAATCTGTAGAAATCAGGAAAAATATTGAGATACCGTATAATTTGTTCAGAAATATCTAGATATATTGATAGACATTGAAAAATGTCTGGATACTTTAAAAATCATGCAATAATTTGAAGAATGCAAATATGTAAGCTAACAGCATGTCAACAATGTTTCAGTAGTAGTAACAATATTTTTCAGGCTATCGAACTGCGATGTTTCCGCTTCCATGTTTCATTTTCTTTACATTTTCTTTTTCACTACATGATTTTTACGTTTTTTCTTTTAGTTTTTTCAAAAATTAAATACCACAAAAATTATTTAGAAGTTTCTATAAATCTTGATAGATATTGAAAAATGTCTGGATACTCTAAAAATTATGGAAAGATAATGGCGGCAGCAATTCATGATAGGCCTGTATTTTGTAGGCATGCATATCTAAGTCCTACAAATTTTTTTTGGCAGGTTTCATACCACTGGCACAGTCATAGCCACACCTTATCTAATTAATTGTTTAAGAAAAAATCTAAGAAAAATCGAAAACAATACAAAAGAAAAATATACTTACACAACAAATAAAACAAACAAAAATCTATAGATTGGATCCACAAATTAAAAGAAAATAGGCAGTTGAGATGGTTTAGAAGTCAAGAAGAGGTTGCAAGAGAATGGAAGCATAAAAATAATATATGAAACAGGTCCATCAAGGAAAAATTACAAGTGAATGATGGAATCAGAGAAAAAGCAAACAGGAAGGAAACAGCATGTGGCATGTGAAAACATCAATCAGCTAGCACAGTATAGAAATAATTGGGGAAAAAATTTAAAACCAAAGAAGATTAAAGAAAAATTATGTAATAATTAAAATAAAATAATTGAAAGCTTCTCATGTTTTTTCTAGTACATAACCCCTGTTATGTTATATAATTTTACATAGTACTATATTGTGGATACATCGATTTTAGATCGTAATACAGTAAATGTTATAATGTATCTGTTTTTCTTAAAATTGAAGTAGAAAATTGAGTAGAATTTTAAATAACTTTATATCTGTTTACATTGAAATTCATAGCAGTTTTCATAAATGTTTATTATTTTCCATGAAATTTACATGAGCTCCGAAGAAAAATTTAAAAATTTGCTATAAACTCTGCAATTATTCATTAAATGTGTACACGTTTTCATATAATTTTAATATATTCGTGAAAATTATATAAGTTTCTAGGAAATTGTTACAATTTCCACGAATTAAGAAATTTATATTTATAGAATAAATATAAAAATTGGAACAATTGATATTTCTTATATTTTATTATTTTCACATAGGTTGTTATACATCGTTAAAAAGAGGGGAAAAAACGTCGACTTAGACGTGTAAAAATCAAATATTGCGGCTATTTATAATAAGAAAGTTGCTATTAATATCTCGGAAACCGCTATATTGACTTTTGTTTAGACTTGATTCTTAAGTTTGTGCGATCGAATCAAGCAACTTTTATTTTAAACGTATTACCGCATCTGAATTAATTATGGAAATATCGGAGTTTTTAGAAAATCACGATTTTTAGTTTTTTTAGAATTATTTCTATATTGCTCGGAATTTTTATATATTTTTTCAATAATCTGAACCAGCATATAAAACTACATTTTATTGCCCATTTAACCAGATCTCTAGCTCTACGATATCTATGCAATCCTACTCTATTTAGGACACCCTGTATAGTAATATAGTATAGCTGTATAGATACTATGTTACATTTCTACTGGGAATTGGTTCATGTTATTAAATTAGACTCGAACGAAATTTCATTTCGTGTGCACTTCTATGTATTTTGTGTTCTTTCTGCATATGGAGTAGATGAAATGAAAAGCACTGTGAGTTTGCCTCATAAAACACATCCATATAAAGCAAGTGTTCATGACTTTCATTAGTGGAATATTTGAGATTCAGGAAAATCTCAATTGTCTGTTTTTCTCAGGTATCTTCCAAACGACCCTATATTTATAATATTTCTAATAAAAATATCGATTAGCGCAAATCATTATACAACATTTCCCTCACTAGCAAACTCTCTGTCTTAAATAATATTTAACAAAAGTTACAAGCATTCTTAGACTGCATTTATGGTACATAATTTTATCAGAATATCGATTAGCACCAAACACTATACAACATTTGACTCACTAGCGGACTCTATGTCTTGAATTATATTTAACCAAAGTTACAGGCAATCTTAGAGTGCACATCTTTTGTACATAATTTCATAGCACTCTGTATAATAGAATATTACTCCTATAAGATATAACTATGAATAATAATAATTCTATAATAATACCAATAACGACAATAGTTTAATAAATATGTTTCTCTCTGTTGCTACCAGTAATAATACTACTAAAACTAGTACTGTTCAGACTACAAATAAGAACTGTTATAAGATATTACTTCTGAGTCAGAGTCACCTTGTATATGTCGATGATTCTAGAAAACAATTCAAAATCTATTGCAAAATATTTTCAGAGTACTTCATGCAAACAAAACAATAAAATATTAGTGTCTAGTGAGTAGTAAATCTAAGATGTAGATTTAGGATAAACCTTGGTAAGTTTTACTCCTATAATTTATTAAACGGATTTACTCATAATAATGAAATTTCTTGTGAATATTGCGTATGTGAATACGTGAGTGATTGTAAAGGGTAGATTTGTCTGTGCGATTTGTGCGAAGCATCGGACAAAAATAAAACGCAATATAAGCCAGGAGCCCGCGGCAAATCCGCGCCTATAGACAATGGGGGGGAGCAGGGGGGAGATATCCGCGCGCGCCGTCCCTCCAAATATCATCTCAATATCGACTGCATCCCTGCTGAGAAATAACTTTGGTTTTTGGCAGCCTAATACGGGATCTGCATATTCATGTGAACGAGCCCGGCAGTCTCTCCCTCTCGCACCACCGGACAGCACGGTGCGTCGGAGCGGGACGGACGCGAAAGTATGGATCAAAACGTCGCAACTGAATTCCTAATCCAGTGTCCGAAGCTAAGCTCGCACAGAGGACTATGGGAAATATAGAGGCTTAATTCTGGCGACTGTGTTCTCTTTCGCTTATTTATTAACCCCGCGGCGGACGAGGGCGTCTCACTCTCGCATGACCTGGGGACGGCGCGTCGGAGGAGCGCGACCGCTTCTCACGTGGAGCACACCACCACCGTCCCCGTCGAGTATTTTGAGTAGTACGTCGTTCGGTATCTATGATTTCGCAGGCAATTTTGGGATATTCCCTTTTTTGTTTGTACTCTTTAATAAACTCCACGTATGACGTATTTGAATTTCAGGAGATTATTCTCTCCCGGCTCCTCGCCGGGATTTAATTGCGGCCGTTTTTTTTGTGTGCAGCCGGAAATTTTATCTCTCGCCGAATTTTGCATACGGCTACGTGAAATGGAAGGATAAATGCGGATCAGATCACTTAAGATTGCCCGAGTGTGGCTTGATTACTAAATAGTTAAAAATATTACGATTCCGCGAGATGTAGCATATACAGAAGCACAGACAGTAGCATAATTTCCAAAAACACTACGCAAACCTAGAAAAAATAATAACTAAAAGTGAATTATTAATCAATATCTTGAATAGCAGAACATACATTCTTAATCTACAATCAATCATGGATAATATAAATCTACAACTTAAAGATCTTCTGAAGAAAAAAGAATTAATAAAATATAACAAGATTATAAAATTTTACAATAAAAAACTAATAAATAATAATACTTATATAACCAATACAAACATTTATACACTTACACAACCAAAAATAACGAATCTTTTAAATACATTCTTTAACAAAGAAGAATTAAAACTATTAAACAAAAGACACAAATATGCATTAACCCCAAAAAATATCAATTTTCCTCTTCTTTCGATAGAATTAGATATTGCAGTAAAACATCACCCACAAGAACAACAAAAAAAGGAGAATGCATAAAAATAATCAAAATAGCAGAACAAAAAAACACTAATACATACACAAAAACTAATGAAATATAAAATTCAGTTACAACTTACTTACCTTAACTTAGTAATTTTAAATAAACCAACCTTTATAAATAAAACAGACAATTTCATAAATACGCTACACACTACAAACGAAAAGCCCAATAATCTATTTTACAAACAAAACAAAAACTATTATAAAGAAATACAAAAACCACTTTAGAAAAATATGCAAATAATTTAAAAAACATACTACCAATGAATCCCATTACACCTACATTTTACAGTCAACCTAAATTACATAAAAAAGACAACCGAATTAGACCAATTATATCCCCTATCAACACTCTAACACATAAATTAGCTTAAAATTTTAAATAATATAAATATTGCTTGTTCTGTCATGAGTTTTTCGTTTGCTTCTTCTAGGAGTTTCCTTGTTTCCTCCTTTTCATGAACTTAACATCGCATTTTGTCACTTTCGTATATATACTTTCGTACTATGGTGTTTTTCATTTCCACATTTTTCGTAGCAATGCAATTTTGCAAAGAGAATACTTATAGTATATAAGTTTTGAGTATTTAGTTTAAAAATTCTAAGTATATACAGAAATTGTATCTGGAAATAATTAAATTATGATGCATAAAAAATCTCCAACTTAATAATAAGGAGGTACCTATAACAAAATATATTATTTTGGCTTGGCCCAATCGCTTTTCATTAACATTATTTTTCACAATTAACAGCTCTAATTGTATTAATAACCAAAATTTACAACGAACAAATAAAATTTCACAAGAAGCGTGATTACATATCACATAATAAGTAGGTACCTACAACAAAATATTTTATTTTGGCTGGGCTCAATCGCATTTGATTAACATTATTTTTCACAATTAACAGCTCTAATTGCATTAATAACAAAAATTTCAAACAAACAAATAAAATTTCACAAGAAACGTGATTACCCGGCGCATCTACCAAAAGTTATTATTATTAAAATAAATAGATTATTAAAGTGATGACGTATTAGTTTTGGCACAGTGAAATTGATACTTATTTTCAGTATATATAAGCAGAAATTAGAGCTGTACTTAAAGAAATTGCCAAATAATATGAATATTTTTACATGCATCATGTTTACAACAAATTCTTAATACATTAAATTGTACAGTTTCGAGTGCCTCGACTTATTTATGATGTTAAATTGTTTTAACTCATATCAGTAATTTCAGATATTCTCGTTCAAATGATTTTATTGTGTTGCCGTATTAAGAAATTTCTCCTAATTAGTAATAAAATAAGATTTTTTTTTGGGTGGCTTAATGTGCTCGTGACTAAAATTATTTTGCTAATCTTACAGTAGTCGTTATACTAATGGATAAAATATCTCTGATGAATTTTTAATTGAAAAGATATTATCTTTTCACTTAAAAATTCAGCCTGGCTGAAAGTAAAAATATGCCTGTTAACGAATGTGTACCCTTTGTACCCGGCGCCTTCACCAAAATTTATTAATTATGTAATAAATAGAATGTTGCACTGGTTGTAGTGTAGTTTTGCCTCAGTAAGAAAAAAAATATGTCTATTATATAAAAACCATTGCTGTAATAATAGTCATTGAGAGATATTATAAAAATTTCGACTAATAGTTGAAATATTCTCGATTTTTGCCCACAATTGAGCACTTGAAAACCAAAGTAGTGTACGTGTAGTGTATATATTTTTTTTAAATTCAGACTTTTTGAGAAATATACAAGGAATGCGTCCTTGGATTTATTTCTAAACTTATCTGAAATAAAAAAAATAAAATGGAAATGGATAGATAATATGAAAATTTCGAGTAATAATTGAAATATTCTCGATTATTGCCTACAGGGTTAGTGTGATTTGAATCAATTGATTAAAATTATGATTAAAATCAACTGATTTTTTATATAAATCATTGATTTAAATCAAAAATGTGCTTTTTTTTAAGTAGTCGTTGTTTTTGCACTGTTTGTGCATTCTAATAGGTGAACAATTAAAAATATAATGTAACTTCAGAGTTATTTGGTTTTAAACTAGATAATTGTAAGTAAAATATTTTTCTTTTCTTCCATTTTGCATTACTAAGAAATTTGCTGTAGCAACGAATTATAATGTTAATGTTTCACATGGAAGTAATGTGACGTACCTGAAGGGCAGTCGGCGCGTTAGGCCGTGGAGCGAGTGGAGGGTCCCTTTGAAGTAGTGACGAGGGCCTGGCTCTCGGTGTCAGAGAGTGGGGGGGGGTTAAAAAAAGGCTCCACGTAATTTTACCTCGTTGCTACTTCGTCGCAAGGGAGGCTCCACCCTGCCTGTGTGGGTGGACGGCAGACAGTCAGCGAAGCCCAGAAATCACGAACTGTCACAACGCTGACCGCTTGACGCCAACACCACCAGGTGTAAATCTCGTAGTGAGAATAGAAAACTGTAAAACTGTAACTGAAATGGCTGGAATAGAAAACTGTAAAGAGAAAACGTGGGGGGAGCAAAAAATAACAGCTGTGAGTTTGGTATGGTAAGATGTCGGCGTTTATTCACACAAATCAAGACGGACACCGTGTCCTGCGCTCCTGAAAACAAATACCTCCGAGCGCCACCCTTTCGCGCAGGGTTTACTCTATTCGGCCGAATAAAATAAGCTCCTAATCGCGCGATTTAAAGGGCAGAGGGAGCGACCTTTCTCGTACACTAGCGCAAAACACGTACGATACAGAACACGTCGACGCAATTTACACACAAAACAATAATCGGCAAAAATGGCTCAATCGAGCACACAAAAGAATTATATTATTGGAATTTTTTATCTGGCCTGCGTTCCGGGTGGTCGTCGCTGGTGACTGCTACAGCTCTGGAAGCCGACGGCTCGCGTCGTAGACTTGAAGCTCGCTCGCGGCCTCCAGCCAGGAATGTTCCGGCCGAGCTGCCTACCCCGCTGCTAGACGCTCCGGTGTTATGAGCGTGTTCTCTGCCCTCCAGTCGATGCCTCAATCCCCCTCAAGGGTGGTTAGTTGAGAACCGTTGATTATTCCCGTAAAACGGATGGTGAAATACCTTATCTGCAACGGTTCTTCTGGCACGATCTATCTTGGGCACGAGTCAATGTAGTTCTGCGTCGTGGTGGCGCTCTACGCCGGTGAATTTAAAAATCGCTCACCGGGGAGACGCGTCACCACAACAAAAAAATGCAAGCATGGTTGCCTACCGTGCAGGTCTACACGCCAGTTAATCTATTAAAAGCCGTTTCTGCCGACGCGATTTTTCAACCGTTACAGTAATATGATGAAGATTTCTGATTCAAAAAATTGCCTGTGCTGTGTGAGTGTGCACACATTGCCGTGACCAGGATTCGAACCTGGGTTGCCACGGCCACAACGTGGAGTACTAACCACTATACGATCACGGCTATCACAGACTGTGAAAGTTATTGAAATTTCAATATAATTCTTATATGTATTGTTTTTGCACTGTTAGTGAATTTCAACTGTAAACAATTAAAAATATAACGGAACTATAGAGTTAGCATGTTTTAATGAAACTAAGTAAGTAAAATATTTTTCTTTTCTTCCACTTTTTTGTCCATCACATGGCATAGATACAGACAAATTTGTTTTAATCATCAATTCTTGTTCAAATTTAAGAATTCATGAAAAAAAAACATGATTTAAATTGAAATGATGTAATTCAATTGGTACAAATCACATCAAAACTGGCAAAAACTGATCAGAAATATAAAAAAATCAAGGCAATCAAATAATTCATGACTCGGTTGAAGTGAAAAAAACATATTTTTTTAAATCATTGTTTTTTTTTCATGATTTATTCTAACCCAGATTGCCTACAATTAAGCCGTCGAATACCTATATCACTCTGGGTTTCAACGTCTCAATTGTAGGCAAAAATCGAGAATATTTCAACTATTAGTTGAAATTTTCATATTATCTATCCTAGAGATCTATTATCTGTTCTTATATTATATCTATCTATTCTTATCTATTAATAGAGCAATGATTTTTGCTGCAAACTATTAATAAATAACAGCTACATGAATACTATTCAAAAATAGTTATTAATGTTATCAAAATAATAAATAGAATGAAAACATACTTCATTTCTAAGAAATCTGCTGTTGCTATGAATTATAATGTTAATGTTTCACATGGAAGTAATATGATGAAGATTTCTGATTCAAAAAATTGCCTGTGTTGTGAGAGTGTGCACACATTGCCGTGACCAGGATTCGAACCTGGGTTGCCACGGCCACAACGTGGAGTACTAACCACTATACGATCACGGCTATCACAGACTGTGAAAGTCATTGGAATCTTAATATAATTCTTACTTGCATTGACCGTGAAAATTTGTTCCAATTAATATACGTTTTTTTCATAAATGTCGCAATTCGGATTAGTTGTGCAATTTTGGTTGGTTATTTATATATTCATCGATGGCAATTTTTGTATCTTTATCTAATCGAAATACTTATTTGAAGTATCAAATGAAAATAGCACATGCCAGAAGGTATTCACATCGAATTAGTTTATTTACTTTTATTACTTTTATCAAAATTTTGCCTTTGTGAATAATTTCTCAAATATTAGAGATATTAAAAAAAATAATAAAAGTAAAAGTAAATCTATGAAAACGATGGTATTCTTATTAAAATTACTTTCAATTGATATCAATTTTGGGTAGCGGAGAAGTGCACGAAAACAATTGCTCCAAAATTGCTCGAAATAAATTGGTCGAAATAAAAGTTGCTCGAATGAAAAATTGCTCGAAAATCCTCGAATGGAAAATTGCTCGAATAAACATTCCTCGAATGGAAAATTGCTCGAATTGAAAATTGCTTGAATTGAAAATTGCGCGAATGGAAAATTACTCAAAATAATGAAAAAGTTATTAAAAATAAAAAATTATTAAATTTATATGAATACAAATGTAGTGAAATACATACCTTAGATTAGGATAGGTTAATCATTCGGGCATTTCTCCATTCGAGGAATTTTTATTCGATCAATTCGGCTTTCGAGCAATTTTCAATTCGAGGAACTATTTTTCGATCAATTGATGTCGAGCAATTTCCTTTCGAGCAATTATTTTTAAGCAATTTTTACCAAACCATGAATTTTTCATAATGTAACATCATATTTACTTAATCATACTTAGGTATATATTTTTAATGCTTCTTTTTTATAATATTTCTCGATTTATGCCTACGACTATTATAAACAATACCTACATGAATATTATACAAAAACTAGTTGTTAATAGAATCAAAATGGTAAATTAAATGAAAAAAGAATGAATTTCTAAGAAATCAGCTGTTGAAATTAATTCTAATACTATTTTATTTACATGGAAGCAATACGAAGAAGATTTATAATCCAAAAAATTGCCTGTGCTGTGTGAGGGTGCACACATTGCCGTGACCAGGATTCGAACCTGGGTTGCCACGGCCACAACGTGGAGTACTAACCACTATACGATCACGGCTGCCACAGACTGTGAAAGTCGTTTGAGTTGCAATATAATTCTTACTTTTACCTGCATTGACCGTAAAAGTTAGTCTAACGTGACCAATGAATAATAAGTTTTCCGCAAATGCCGCAATTCATTATACATACTTAGTTACTTCGTCTCACGTGGGATTTAGCACTATCAGGTTCAAATAGTAGACACACTTGGTTACTTAGTTACTAATACTAGTTACTTGGTTTAAATCACAGGTATTTAAATTTGACAGTTCTAAATCAAATCTGAGAAAATATTTCATCACGGTTAATCGTAATACCTGCCATAATAGTTGTTTTAGTTTTATTTTTATTTAATTTATAAAATTATATAAAAAATAACACCCACAATAGTTATTATAGATATTTTTATTAAGTATTCATCGACGGTACTTTTTGCAGCTATGGATAATCGAAATAAAACGTTTCGGGTACAAAACATACACTCCAGAAAGTAGTTTGAATCGAATTAGTAGATTTACTGGTCAAGTAAATCAATCGAAAATTTGTTATTCTCAAACATTATAGATACTAAAAAAAATCGTTAATAAAAAATAGAGACATATATAAGATGCAATTATCAAAATTTGATCAACTTTTTTAATTTCAAATATTATAGATATTAAAAAATAAATAATAGTTTAATAAAAAAATAGTCATATATAAGATGCACATTTCTGCAGCTATAGCTAATCGAAATAAAACTATTTTAAGTTTCACATAAAAATAATACATGCTAGAAACTAATTCACACCAATATAGTGGATTTATTGAGTTACGAATAATTTCTTGAATACAAACTTGAATATAAACTTACAGAAAATTTATTAACGTATAGTTTTGTACCAAACTTCGTCACCTGATATAACTTGAGTTGAAATATTTTTTTTAACCTATTTTACTCTTATGGGGGTTTAGCACTATCATTACAATTAATTACCTGTTAGCGATAAATCCCCATAAAATAAAATCATTAGAATGGATCTCCGGTAAAAATATCTAGAAATCCGCTCATCACCTTTCAGAAGGCAATGGCAAACCACTGAGAGTAATCTGCCCAGGATAGTTTCCCCAAACCAGTCGTTCGCAGCCGACGTTAAACTGTAGGTGCCATACGTCACTGTAACTACGATACAGACACTCATAGAGAAGAGAATGGATGTTAACACCTACAAAAAGCTTTACCAATACCACTGGCTGACAAATTTTGACGAATGTGTTATCCTTTCAATGTAAATGCATTTTTCGGACAATATTTACTATGCATATGATCGAAATGAAAGATTTTCTTGTGTTCTGAGGTCAGTTTTTTTTAAATTTTGCATATTATTCCGCTATTGACTTACAAAAACACATTAAAACACGTGTTCAGTTAATGAAAGGTTAGGTTAGGTTTTTATTATTTATTTTCGCTATTTACTTACAAAAACACATCAAAAAATGTGTTCAGTTCAAGAGAGGTTAGAAAAGTGATTTTTTTTATTTATATTTATTTAATATCAATCATTTAATGAATTACTAGTATTATATAATTTTAATATTTTATTTTGATATAATAAACTTAAATTAAAATAGTTATAGTAAAATTAATAGTGTTATGGCAAAACATGCTGTCTGCCTTTTGTTTTCAAAATGCACTTTTTGGCATTAAATGGCCCCAAATAAAATATACTTTAAGTATGAACGAACGAAGTATTTATAATGTACCTTGATATTATAAATAACTATGGCAATGATACACGCTAACCAACATTCACAATTATAAATGTAAAACTGTTTTTGATTTTCCTGTAAAGTAACAAAAATGACAGATAGTATGTTTTGCCATATTCCTTCTGAACTGTCAAACTAAAATTTGAGTGCAGTGTTGTCATAAAATTGATTGGAATCGATGTTGCTTCCCGAAATAAATTATCTTTCACATATTTTGCAAAAAATGAAATCCCACAAAAACCTGTCGTGAAATATTTTTTTTTTATATTTTTGAAATAAGCGCAAAAGTTCCTATTTAGGTCAAAAGGACAAAAATTGTGTGGACTAGTCTTATTCATAAATAATTGTTACATACACTGGTGGTTCAAATGAAGTTGAAATGAAGAAACCCAACGAATGTATAATTGAAAAACTATGCAATTCTAGAAAGAAAAACTACGTAAGAGGTTTTCGATTCCAGTGGGAAATATGACATCTGTTTCTGCTCTTTATTTTGTTGACATTTTAATAGTTAATTCAAAATCAGCTCCCTTCATTCTTTCTATTACACATGAAAATTTTAGAAATCGAGATTTTCTCTGAACTATTCTGTTTCGATTCGGTTTGATTTTCAGAAGTGGTAGATGTTTATTTGTCTTTTCTGAAACCCAACGAATGTTTAATAGAAAAACTATGCAATTCTGGAAAGAAAAACTTGGCAAGGGGTTTTCGTTTCCAGTGGGAAATGTGACATCTATTTCAGCTCTTTATTTTGTTGACATTTTAATAGTTAAATCAAAATCAGCTCCCTTCTTACTTTCTATTACACATGAAAATTTTAGAAATCCTGATTTTCCCTGAAATATTTGGTTTAGATTCGGATTGTTTTTGAGAAGTGGTAGTTGGCTGTCTGTCTTTCCGTCTGTTCGTCTGTCTGTCTGCAGGTTTGTCTATATGTCTCTCTGTTTGTCTGTCTGCCTGCAGGTTTGTCTGTATGTCTGTCTGTCTGTCTGTCTCTCTCTTTCTTTCTCTTCAATTGAAAAAAAATCAAATCTCAATCGAATTGGACACAATTTTGGGTGTGGGTAGCCTATTATATTACTCAAAAATAACTAAATACTTTTAAGTTAAAAATATCTAGTACCTTTGCAAAAAAATGCAGTTTTTTTTTCAAATTCACTGAAATTTTCAAACTGCGATATTTACTGTCGAAATAGTCGCATCAATATTTTCTTTGCAGCAATATGTAGGTAATTTTATTTACTCATTTTTCTCATGACTTCAATATAACTTTTTTCAAAAATTTAGCTGATTTTTAGGCATTTGCGGTATATATACATTTTTTCGCGTTTAATGACGGCAATTTACGAATATATTGAAAACTATCGATTTTACGAGAAATAAATTACAATAAAAGTTGTTGGTAATTTGATTACCGAGAAAAAAGCAAGATAGATAACTTTTGATTTTCTGCATGTATTTTCCGTAAAGGCGAAAAACCATCATGTGCATACATACATATCGTTCAATAAATGATTAATATATCGGAAAATATGGTTGTTATGAAACTATTTTTAAAATAAAAGCTACTCAATAAAATCTGTGTTCTCTGTTCCACCAATGTTTTATGAAAGTAGTGACAAAAAATTGTGGAATTGTGGATGGGGTTTTTTTTCCATTGTACAAAATTTGGTCAAGCAATATGCAAATTATTATTTTATAGTCATTCTCGGAAATATTCTGTTTGGACTTTTGTTTTGCATAAATATATATGTCTGCCTTATATATAACATTTAAATAAGTTAAAGTCATTTTGTGACTTAAGGGAATACTTTTTCGAATTTTAGTGTACAATTAGGGAAACTTATATTGTAGAAGTATGTATGTCTGTCTGTTTTATATATAAGATAAAGTCAGTTTGTGACTTTTGAGAATAATTTTTCGAATTTTAGTACAATTGGGGAAACTTTTCTTGTACGTGAGTAATTTGTCGTGCATCTAATTTTGTGCTGTTATAAAACTTTGCGTGGTGTCTATTTTAAATGTGTGGCTGTAATGTGCTAGCAAAATAAGTGCCCTCTTCCTCTTGCGATCGAAATCGTCGATTCTGAGCATTGGAGGACACCAAATTTGTTTATTGACGACGGCAGTGGGGGCGAACGTGGGGGAGCGGGTGTCTGCATCAGTTAAAAACATCCCGTTTCGGATAAAGGATCTGGGAAAATAAAGAACGCCATTTCCCGTATTGGATACACGCATTAAAAACAGTCTGATACGAGCTATAAAATATAAAGGCACTTGGTTTATGTCCTCTTTGATATGCATGCGAAAATATTGAGAGATATATTTCAAAGTTTAGCTGCATCCGCAGAACGCAGCGGGACATTATCCAGGGGCGAGCGAGACGGAGGGCTGCTCGAAGGGAGCTCCTCCACACACACAGGGGGTAAGCAGAGATACATTTTTACACTTCTTTTGTGATGCGGCGGTTGATTTTATGATTTCGCCGTTGTGATATTTTTATTGCCCGGTTTATTTTACGTTCACGATCGGGGCCTGATTATGTCCGCCTCTGGATTTTTATAAGCGCTTCCTCCTGGACTCCCTAGGTTTTTTTTCTGTGCCTCTCTTGTGCGGGCGAAGATCGTAACTTTTAACGGCTCGCATCATCGCCGAATTTCCCGCGGCGCGGCTCCTCCGGGGGGCGGCGCGGGGGGCTGATTAAAAATGCACTTTTCAATTAGCCGCCCCCTCGTAAACAAAGGGGGCGCCGGCAATTAAGGAATTTTTAATCCCTCGATCTTGCCCCGGAATCAATCAATCAGATCAGGTGTCTCCATGGCAACACACACACGCACGCATTAAGACCAGGTCCATTTGGAAAATTATGCGTTGTCTCTACTACAAGGGGGGTGCCTGGAGCCCGTGGTGAGCTGCAGCAGCCGCACCGGTCGATATTCAAGAATAAGGGATGATGAACACTTCATGTGTAGCAGTTATCGGCAATACACAATGGCTCTTCGGCGCGCCGCCCCCTCCCCCTCCGCCGCCCCCCGCGTCTCTTGTTAACTACCTATTTGCGTTTTAGACCTTCCCATTATTTTGCTTCGGCAGAACCGGAGGGGACGAGGCCTGTGGGTGGAATAACACGCGGCTACATCCACAATTACCCATCTTGATGTACGAATTATATCTGTATTTATTAAGCCCAATGTAATCGAATTATTATAACATGCGCGAATTATAAGAGTTGGCGTGCATATAAAATATGTACCCAACGTGTCAGAAGGCTACAAGAGCTGCCCATATTACCAAATTATGTTACATTACGAATATTTCGAAAAGGATGTATTAAACATATATGCCCTAAGTATGATTAAGTAAATATCAAGTTATATTATACAGGGCATCCCAAAAGTAAGGAATAAATTCATTACAAGCGAAATGTTAATCTTGAAACTTCATATTTTATCATAATTCTAATATTTTTATAAGTGGGAGTAAAAACATTAGAATTATGCTAAAAAGCACAGACAACTTATATCAGACGCGTCAATTCCGTGTACAAAAGTGGAAACACGAAAACAGCGCCCTCACGTTTCCCAGGTGGTACTATTCGTACTGTATGGGTCTGTGGGTACATCCGTGTTTCGATTTGCGTGCTTTTTAAAATTTATATCTACAGTACATTAAAAGTTTTATATTATTTACATTTCCAAATGTTACATACGATACATACGAAATAACAACGCCAATAGGATAATCGATGTTTGCACCCAAAACGACATGATTATAACAAACACATGTTTTATATAGATATCCATAAAGTTACTAGAGAAGTCAAAAGCAGGAATGAGAAGTAAGTAATAGACTACCTACTAATAAGTAGACCGTATACGAAAGAGGTAACTCCGCTGTGACCGGTCCCAAGCCCGGCTGTGAAAGGAGGAGGGTTGTTCGCAGGGCTAGCAACCCTGCAACATAAAAAAAAGCGTGCTACTGAAACTTATACAAGCCTCGGAAGTCGGACAGAGAAGGATGGAAGAAGCTTGTAGAAGCCCTACGCTCCGATCGGAGTAAAGAGGATTAAAGTAAAGTAAAGTATAGGAAATATGTGATAGACGTAAGAGTTAAAAGGGAATTTGAAATTAATAGTGACCACTACCTGTTAGTCGGAAAATTACGCATACACGCACAGAAACAGGAACGACTCACAAGAACAAATGTGGAAGTACTAGAAAATGAAGCAATAAAGGTCTATAAACTTGCGGACAACCAAATCGCGGAAGAATATAGAAAACCAACTGAGGAAGCTGTGAACAGGAAAAGAATTACTACGAAAAATACAGCAGCAGACGATTATGCAAAGCAACTGTAGCAGGAATTTAAAAACATATTAGGCAAGACTAGAAAATAGACGCGATGGTAGAGCCAAGAAATAAAAGATGAGATAAAGACAAAGAAGACGAAATGGAAAAACTATCAAACAGGTCAGAAGAAAGATACAAGAAGTATAAAGATCAGAGGGCAAAGGTGAAGGAAATGATAAAACAGGCAAAAAATGAATCATGGGACGAGTTTGGCAGGAAGATGGAAGAAGATAGCAAAGCGAACCAAAAACTACTTTACAAAGTATTAAAAAACCTCAGGAAAGACAAAAAGTGCACATTGAAGCAATTAAGAGACAAAAGCGGGAAAACACTATACCTTTTCAAGTTCAAAGTGAGAGCAATCAAGTTCAAATTGAGACTAATCAATTTCAAACTGAGACCAATCAATTTCAAATTGAGACCAATCAAGTTCAAATTGAGACCAAACAATTTCAAATTGAGACCAATCAATTTAAAATTGAAACTAAACAAAATCAAGTTGATACTCAACAATATCAAGTTGAGAGTAAACAAATAAATAAATAACATAATTAGTTTATATGTGTCGTATTAAAAATGCCGTGCTACATAAAAAAAACAGAAGCTATACATCTCAAAAAGCAGCTGTGTGCTGCTTAGAACAATAATGGACATTGAAAAATCCTTGCTAACACGATAGACATGAATATGAATACAAAAATGATCACTTCGATTATGTCCATATAGCCCAATGTTGTACCCGATTGAGAATGCATGGCCAGTTATGAAATATAGTGTGAAAGCCGATTTGGCGGTACAATTGCCACTTATTTTGAATGGAGAAGGCAGGAAATATATGACACAAATAGAGCCTTCAATGTAAAACAAGGAGAATAACATGTTTCACAATACACATTTATTTATACTAAATGTACATTTCAACTGCAAGGCAGTCATCTTCAGTAGACTTACAAGTAATACATCTTCAGCCTTCAAAGGTTGGAAAACATAACTAATGAAAACGTAAGAAAAATTAATGTTGTCAATACTTGTGCAAAATTTGTGACCGGTATCCAAAAATTTATTCCTGCTAGGTCAAACATGGAAGACATGTACTTTTAGTTTAGTAGCGTATTCCTTATATTGTCTCATTTTATGTTATATAATGTTAATATTTAATATTACATGAACGAATAAATTATATTTTCATATTTCATTTATTGTCAACTAGATTTTGATTAATCTCAATTAGAAATTGAAAATCTCATTTAGAAATTGTTAGATCTCAAATTAAATTTGTTTCAATTCAATTTGATTTCATTGTTTTCAATTTGAAATAATTGTTTCCAATTTGAAATTGATTGGTCTCAAATTGAATTTGTTACTTCACAAAATGAAATTGATTAGTCTCATTTTGAACTTGAAAAGGTATACTGGATGTAATAATGAATAGGTGGAGAGAATATTTCCTCAAGCAGTTGAACCCAGCAGAATCTGAGGGGATGGGGCAAAGAGAAGAGGAAAAACAACAAGAAGAAGCAACACAGAGTGAAGATAATATAAGTCAACAAGAAGTAATAGAAGCCAATAAAACTTTGAAAAACGGAAAAGCAGCAGGACACGACAAGATAGTAACGGAGATGATAAAAAATATTGGAGAAATTGACCTGGAAATGCTAACAAGCCTATTTAATCGATGCTGGAACGAAGGTGAAGTACCAGAAGATTGTAATAGGAATTATCGTACCAATGCATAAAAAAGGAGACAGCAGAGAGTGCGGATATTACAGAGGGATAACTATTTTGAGCATGGTGAAGAAGCTGTATGAAAAATTATTGGACAATGTTAATGTTCAATGCTATGTAAAGATAAACATAGAGATGAGAAAGATTAGAACAAGACAGAAATGTCAATGACCAGATGGCCTTCAACATCGGCATTGGCCAGAGGTCCTTCAAAAACGTTAATGACCATATACCATTTTGCATTATAAATTATTTGAAGTTCTACTTAACACGCAACACTTTCCGAACTAGTGATGTAATGTTCCTTGGGTAGGCCGTAAATGGCGACCGTAAACATGTCTAATATGACACAGTATGAAATAAAATTGATGCTGGAACGAAGGTGAAATACCAAAAGATTGGAAAAGAGGAATTATCGTACCAATACATAAAAAATGGAACAGCAAAGAGTACGGAAATTACAGAAGGATAACTATTTTGAGCATAGAATCTGTATGAAAAATAAAATTATTGGACAAGAAATTGAGACCAAGAATAGAACCGCAGCTAGATGAAGTGCAAAGTGGTTTCAGAAAGGGTAGGAGCACACAGGACCACATCTTTTCAATCAAGCAGATCATGGAGAAGAAAAGCGAAAAGAAAAATACAGGGTGTCCTAAATAGAGTAGGATTGCATGGGTATCTTTCTTATTCTTAAAGCTAGAAATCTGGTTAAATGGGCAATGCCACTCAGTTTTATATGCTGCAGTTTAGAAGTTATTCTAAAAAAACGAATATATAAACAATCTGTATTGGGCTATCGACCCCATGGGGTCTTTCCGCATTAAAAAAAAAATCGCGATTTTCTAAAAACTTCGATATATTCATAATTATTAAAGATGCAGAAAAAAGTTTAAAATAAAAGATACTTGGTTCAATCGCACAAACTTGAGAATCAAGTCAAAACAATAGTCAAGATTACTTTTTCCGAGATATTAATAGCAACTTTATTATTTGAAATGGTCGCCATATTTGATTTTTATACGTCTAAATAGACTTTATTTTCCTCTTTTCAACTATGTATAACAACCTATGTCAAAATGAAAAATGTGGGAAATATTAATTATTCCTATTTTTATTTTTATTTTTTATTTATTTTTAAAGCAAATGTAAAAAAATTTAAAAAAAAACGTAATACAACTTAGTAGTAAAATAACAATAAATTATAAAAAACGCTCAAAATTCGAGAAAAACGAGATAGAAATAAAGATATGTGGAGAAAGACTTGACTCCACCATTAGAATCTATTAAAGGGAAATATATACAGAGTTGGACAAATAGGAGAAAAGTTTTTTATTTTCATGCCTTTTATTATTCTGTAAAGAAATCCGGTATATCTTGCACAGTTCCTAAAATATCGATGAAAAACCGAAAAAGTGCACTTTCCTTTTCCATTTATAACTTTTTTACTTTCAGGAAATTTTACGAAACTTGACACTCTTACTTCTACAAACGCCGACAAGTTGTTGGATCTGGCTGTTTTCTTTCGGATACAATTCACTATAAATTCTAAATGTGACTGTCGCATATCTGTAATTCCTTACATTGAGATTGTATATTATTTCCTTTTTTGCACTTTATACACAATAAAATTACTCAGAAGTTATATTTTTTTGTATGAAGAAATGACAAAATGGTAATTTGTTATTCCATGGCAACTTGATTTTTAGAGCAGTTTGATTTTTGCAACAAATTTTTAAATTATCGATTTTTGGTGGAAAATAGTGTCAGATTACCCATGTGTTATACATGCTTGAAATTGGAATTTTTCGCTCTTTTGAATGCTATTAAAATCCAATATGATACAATAAGAAAATCAAGAGTTCACTATGAAAATTTGGGCACCTAGTTGTGGCAGAAAATGTTTGGCACTTCCATCAGAAAGCTCACGTCGAAAAATGCAAGAGTGCCAAGTTTCGTAAAATTTCCTTCTAAAGTAAAAAAGTTATAAGAGGAAAAGGCAAGTGCACTTTTTCAGTTTTTCAGCGATATTTCAGGAACTGTGCAAGATATCCCGGATTTCGTTTCAATATATTGAAAGGCACAAAAATACGAAACTTTTATCCCGTATGACCAACTTTGTATATATTTCCCGATCCCTAGATCCTAATGGTGGGCTTCGTAAAAGTGACCACCCTGTATACATAAAATTCTATGTATCAGATATAACATCCGAATACTGTAAATAACATAGAAAATACACAATATTAATTAATATTTAAGTTTTGTGATCAAGGGAAATAATAAAGATACTACAAAATCAAGAGATATATCAAATAAAATATGTATGTACAGAAGAAGGGAAAAAACTGGAAAGAAGCAGAAGAATTAGCAAGAAACAGAACAGAGTGTAAAAAATTCAATACAAATTAAAATGAGAAATAGAATATAGCACACACCAGACACCTAACAAGGTATAAGGGGTTTCATGATGATATATATATATAATATATACAGGGTGTCGGTTTCTTTTTCAGAAGTGGTAGATGTCTGTCAGTTTCTCCGTCTGTTCGTCTGTCTGCCTGCAGGTTTGTCTATATGTTTCTCTGTTTGTCTATCTGCCTGCAGGCTTGTCTGTATGTCTGTATGTTTGTTATCTCTCTCTGTCTTTAAATCTCAATCGAATTGGACACAATTTTGGGCGTGGGTAGTCCATTATACAGGGTGTCTCAAAATTACGTGGACATGGCTTAACCACACATTATTGAGATAAAAAAAGACGATTTAACACAACTTATCTATATACAAATGTGTTTGGTTTAGCCAGTATTCAACTTCAAAGTTTATTTAAAAAAAACAAAATTTGTTTATAACAAGAGAACGTTTACATTGATTTAGATGTTGTTTGGTATGACACTTTATACGGGTATAACTAATATTTGAACATAGTATTGTTATTATCAGAAGACCGGTTGTGTATAACACAAGGGTGGCCCATAATTAATACATTCATATTTGCTCGAAACGCAGCGCTCACAACGAATGCTGAAGATTAACAGAACTCATTAAGTCTTAAATATAGAACTGAAATTTCCCGCGATGAAAGATCGATCGATGGCCGCTCCCAAAATCAATGGATTTAAATGTTCACAATTAAGGAAATGGGGAAGAGGTCAATTTCGAACCGTAACAAAACACCTTATATTAACAAGGTAACACGCTTAATCTTCGAATATCTGCACTATAGTTAAGACGCATTTCAACCTCGTTTAGTTGTTCCAGAGGAGGGAAAACTTAAGCGGGGATTGTCTTGTCCTGTCTGAAACTTTTTCAAGTAACTACCCTTGCAAACTGCCGCACACCACACGGA
Organism: Othius punctulatus; assembly: GCA_951805005.1. Lineage (NCBI taxonomy): Eukaryota > Metazoa > Arthropoda > Insecta > Coleoptera > Staphylinidae > Othius > Othius punctulatus. Next base: position 21,294,774 of record OX638146.1, read on the forward strand.
GCCCCTGCGAGCACGAGAACCGGCCGCAATCGCCGATCGACGCGTCCGCCCCCGCGCCTCCCCCGAGCCGCCCCGCCGACGTTCGTCACTTAATTATAATTATTGTCCTCCAAGGTATAAACGGGCCGCGTTTAAGGGCATCAAAAGTAGTAGCGCGGGCCGCTGATGAAATAAGGGTGGCTTAAAACACCGAGGGTGTTCCGCCCGTGCCGACGGCCCCCGCGCCGCCGTCCCCCGGCCGCCCCCGCGCCGCTCCGTTCGTCGCACACGTGTCCCCCTTCATGCAAACACTGATTAAATTTTCATGTCTCTAAGTACGCGGCACTGCCAATCAGCGTATCGATTGCCCCGGGGGCGAAGATGCTGCATGGGGTATCAATTGGCGGATTGGAGCTTTAATGAAAGTTTTCACTGCAGGATGATGTGCAAATGTACTTACAAAAGCTTTGATAAGCCTCAGTATTCAGGCAGGTTAATATTATAGTATACTCTAATTTTTCTAAACTGGCGTTCACGTCATCAAACAGCTTTTTTTCGTACCAACGTGATTGTTTTCGAGAATATGCATAACAATAGTTTAAGAATCGAAATTAATCTGAGGATCATTTGTTACATAACACTGATCACCGGTGGTTATAAATAGGTAATCGATGTATTAACCGCGTACCTAATTTTCGCCTGCCAATCATGTAATAAATCATGTTATGTTGGCGGCCGTGATATTTTTTCGGCGACGATGCCAAATCTTTTTCATTACCATATGCTCATACATGTGTGTATAACCAAACTTCTTTGACGTCTAACTTGTTACATTTGATTGATTATTACAATGCATATTTTGCCATTGTAGATGTTGAACCATAACCACAAGATTGATACCTGTACGATAAACGGCAGAAAAGTCGACGAATTTGATACGAACCGCGCACTGTCGCACAAGATTGCACGGGCGCAACAGCTGATTGCAACCTTGCAAAATTGTGTCATCATTATTATGATTAATATTTTGTTGACGTGAACGCCAGTTTAGAAAAAGAGAGTATAGTAAGTGTATTATTTCTATATAATTTTTTGTTTGTTTTATTTTTAGAAATAACTAAAAATATTACATAAATAATATATTTAAAAAAGTAATTTTCGTGCTATGATGCATCCGATTAATAATTTTTATTAATGATACAAAATAATTAAATGCATTAACACAAGGGAATCAGTGATTTAGAAAGATCTTGTAACAATTTTTTTTCTAAAATTAATATTTTTAAGGTTTTTATATCTAAATGCGTATTTTGACAGACCTTTTCAACACCCTTAAGCCCCTTAATTTTTTCATGGAGTCCCTTAATTAGGCCCTGGAATAATTTGTGAGGTAAAATTTCGTGGAGCCCCTTTCAACCCCCCCACTCAACGACATCTACAGCTAGAGGCCCTCCTCGTTGTTTCGTTGTTCCGAAGGGACAGCCAGTTGCTCCACGCTCTTATGTGTCGAAAGCCTTTCGGGTACTTCGCAGTTTTATGACAGCTGTGCAAAAATGAAATGACGTATGCAGGATCACATTTAAAGTCGAAATGAGAGAATACACTTTTTACGAATTTCCTCTCGTTTCTGAGATAATTGTGTTGATAAATAAGGTTAGGTTAGGCGAGGTTAGGTTAGGTAAGGTTAGGTTAGGCGAGGTTAGGTTAGGTAAGGTTAGGTTAGGTTGGGTTGGGTTGGATAATTTTTAACCTCATTAAAACAGAAACAAGAGGACATTTGTAATATGTTAATTATCTCATTTCGACTTAGGTTCACTAAATATACCCTGTAAGTGGTACTATCCAATTTGGCACAGGAAGGCAGTAAATTAACCTTGAATATTTAAAAAAATCATAAAAAGTGGGCATTCCATTATTACGCAATGAAACTTAAGCATGTTAGTCCTGGAAATCAGGATCGTCATAAGATTATATGGAGCTCTGGGCTCTGGACAAATATGTTTGGGGGCCCCTGGAAATTTTATAGAAATAATAAGACAGGACAGGAATTTGAAAATATCGAAAATATTTGCCAAATAGAATACTGAATCAAGTGCAAAAAAGTACATTTAACTAAAAATTTAAAGGTATTTCATTCAATTATGACGATTTAAAGATATCATTAACCTCAAAGCCACCGAGGTAAACAAATGTTTATACGTTAGTGACTTAAAAAAAACTTAATCATAAATGAGTTACAAAATATTCACGAATTTTTAGACATTACAAAAAAATGTCATTCGTTATATAAAAAATTTAATTACTCACACAATACACGACTGGATTTTGTTATCGTATTTTGCATAAATTAATAATAATTTGTAAAATATAGCTTTTTCGCAATATTCGATGAACCATATAATCGAAGAAAAAATATTCTTCCAAAATAATTGATGGTTTAACTACTCCCTTGGTGTATAAAAATCTACCATCTATTATAGAAAGTTGGAAAATAAAATTAAAAACTAAAAATACATTGGTAGGTACATATTTTATTTCTAATTATTATAATTTAAGAGAAAATACGTTTTCAATTTTTTTGTTTAGAAAACTCCTTTATGGTATCATCAAATCCAATCATGTTTAAGACATTGCACAACGAGATTTTGTTATCGCATTTTGCATAAATTAATAATAATTTGTAAAATGGAGCTTTTTCGCAAAATTGGATAAACCATATGATCGAAGAAAAATCATTCTTCTAAAATAAACGATGGTTTACCTACTCCCTTGGTGTATAAATATCTACTATTTGTTGTAGAAAGTTGGAAAATAAAATTAAAAACTAAAAATACATTGGTAGGTACATATTTTATTTCAAATTATTATAATTTAAGAGAAGATACGTTTTAATTTGGTTGTTTATAAACCTCCTCTATGATATCATCAAATCCAATCATGTCCAAGACATCCGATTCTATGTTTAATATTGACAAATCATTTTACCTATTCTGAGTTGATGAATTACATCAAGAATTTTGTATCTGTTTCATTTTAGAGAATGATCTCTCTCGTGTACAATTGCTGACCAAAATTGATAAATAAATTCTAATTCTTCATCTTCACTCACGGAAAATTTACTTTATTTATATAACTTTTAGCTTTTTCACCATCTGCTCTTCTTCAAGGCGGGTATTAAGTATTTAGAGTTGTTTCATTAGCTCACGTAACCATAACCACCCCCATAAAGACGGCCCTGCTGAGGGGTCCTGAAGGGCCCCGCATTGCACCGTAGAAAACCTGGTCACCCTGAACATTGTGTATTTGTGCGTTTCTGTGTGGATACACATAAATAATATTTCTCCACGTATAGTATTTCAATACGTAATCCCTGGCCCTGTTTTTATCAATTTTTCATGACAAATTTATTGAAATTTAAACGGGCAACATTTTTCCGCACAACCTAATCCCCGGCCCAGGAATCGATGGCGGGCAATGATGGATGATGGAGCCGCCCGCGGTTCGCACGGGCGCAGAAAAAAAAACAGGGAGAATTTACGGTTTCCAGGTCATTGGTTCAAAAATAATCGGCGAAGATATTTCATCTCTGGAAATCGCCGAAAAAAATACCGGGGGACATTCGGGGCTTCATGACCGATTTGTTTAACGATCGTCCGGATCGCTTCTAAACCGATTACTTCCTTTATTATCGGGAATCCGGGATTCGGGGCACGCAGCAGCCAATCAATCCGGGGGGCATTAAATTCGCATCAGAATGCAAATGCCGCGCGGCCCCCAATTGAATGAGCAGGGGGTGTATTGATAAAAAAGGAGTCGTCCCCACGGAAAGTGATCTGGGCTTCGAGTTGGATGGATACAGAGACAATAGAAAGGGGGATTATCTGGCGTGGTTAAGAATTAAATTTCGATCCTCCACGAGATAAAATTTCAGAGATATGATAATATATATATATATATATATATATTCATTATTATATTTATTATTTTTATTAGAAGAACAGAGAAATGCACATATGCTTCGTAGATCTCGAAAGAGCATTCGAGAGGATAAGGAGAGAGGACATATGGAACGAACAAGCAGAAAGAGGAATAGAGGAAAAAATAATAAATGTAATAAAAATCATGTACAGAGAAAACAGAGTGAAAACAAACAATGAGGAACCAAAAGAATTCTAAACAAAGAAAGGAGTAAAACCAGGATGCGTGCTCAGCGCTTTGGTTTTCACAATTGTTTTGGATAAGGTGATGAAGAAAATAACAAAAAAAGCAGAACTACTTTTGGCCGAAGACATGGCAATAATTGCAGAAACAGAGGAAGAAATGCTACACAACATGGAAATAAATGAGAAAGAGATTAAGAAAATAAACATGAAAATAAATTACGAAAGACAAAAACAATGACAATTGCCAAAGAAAACTAGAACACGAAATAAAAATGGAAGGAAAATAAATCGTAATATTGATAGAAGGGTAATTATATAATTATTAAGGGGATATTAATAGTTCAGTTAGTACTCATATAGTAGCGAAAGTATTAATTATTATATTATTAAAATATACGCATTTTAAACTACTGTGTAATAATTACCACCATTTACACCTGCACAATTACAACAAATAATTTATATTGTAACAACAAATGAACACTAAAGCACTAGGTTATAACTTCAGCAGTTGATTATTAACTTTTACTGTTAAATGAGGAAAATCCGTTTCCCGGTACCTCGCGCGACATCTGTGCGAGTTTCGGTGAACTGCTAGCGGGGGAGTTCGATCCTGTTTGAATCGCGGCAATAAAACGGCAATTCGCATTAAAATTGGCTATTGCGGACGTTGCTTTGGCGCTGACAATGCTGGGGATTATTTGTATTGATGAGGGATATGTTCCCCATTCACGCGTCGATTGGAAATAAGCCCTGAATATGTGCTTAGGTGATTATGACTGATTTCATTGGGATTTGAGCTATGAGTTGACTGTTTCAATGTCATTTCGATGAGAAGTATGTTGTTGCAGATCAAAAATGTAATTGCTATTACAAATCATGTTATTTTTCCTAACATTTCGTAAACTATTTTTGTTTTCAAATATATTTTACCAGTTGTTATATTATATTCTAAGGTTTTTGTTTTTGTACTACTTGTTGGTATATTTTATTTAGTTAAAGACTTTTTCTTATTTTTATGATGTTTATTATTTGTTTATAAATTATAGTTAAACACAACATATACTTAATATTTAATTTTATGCATTCCTAGTAGATGTGCACCTATGACGATGGCTTAAAACAGGCCGAACTAGTTAGGCAGAAACAAATAATAAAATCATAAAACTAAATAAAATATACCAGCAAGTAATTCGACAATAAGAAATAAAATTACTGAAATTTCTCAAACTTTATGAATTGCATATTTTATATTAGGTTTGTATTTAGTACAGATGGAGCTAATTCTGCTGAAAATTTAACAAAGTTTCTGTATTAAATACGTCAGAAATTCGAATGTATAACTTTCTGCATTGACAAGTATGGGTTAGCTATTACTGAAACTTATGAATATTTATTTGTTGCGTGTTTATTATTACATTTGTATTTAATACACTGAAAACGTATTCTCCTGAAAATTTGACACAGTTTCAGTAATTAATAAGTGAGAAAATCGAAAGTATAACTGTCTGCATTGACAAGTATGGGTTAGCTATTACTGAAATTTCTGAAAATTTATTTATTACATATTTATTATTAGATTTGTGTTCAGTACACCTAAAGCTAATTATCCTAAAAATTTAACAAAGTTTCAGTAATTATAGGTGAGAAAATCAAAGGTGTAATTGTTTGCATTGACAAGTATGGTTTAAGTATAACTGAAATTAATGAAAATGTATTAATTGCATATTTCTTATTAGATTTGCTTTAAGTACACCTGAAGATAATTTTCCTGAAAATTTGATAAACTTTCAGTATTAAATAAGTGAGAAATTTAAAATCGTACGTTTCTGCATTACCAAGTATAAGTTAGCTATTACTGAAATTCCTGAAACTTTATTTATTACGTATTTATTATTAGATTTGTGTTAAGTACACCAAAATCTTTAAGAACCCAGAAAATTTGACAAAGTTTCAGTATTAAATAAGTGAGAAAATCAAAAGTATAACTGTCTGCATTGACACGTATGAGTTATCTATTAGTGAAATTTCTGAAAATTTATTCATTGCATATTTATTACTAAATTTGTATTTAGTACACCTGAAGCTAATTTTCCTGAAAATTTTATAAACTTTCAGTATTAAATAAGTAAGAATTTTAAAATCGTAAGTTCCTGCATTGACAAGTATCAGTTAGCTATCACTGAAATTTCTGAAAATATATTTATTGTATAGTTATTATATTTGTATTTAGTACATCTGAAGACAATTCTCTTGAAAATTTAACAAAGTTTCAGTATTAAATAAGTGAGAAAATCAAAAGCGCAAGTTTCTATATTGACAACTATGGGTTAGCTGTCACTGAAATATCTGAAAATTTATTTATTGAATATTTATTATTATATTTGTTTTTAGTACATCTGCAGATAAATTTCCTGAAAATTTTACCAAGTTTCAGTATTAAATAAATGATAAAATCAAAAGTGTAACTTTCTGCATTGGCAAGTATGGGTAAGCTATTACTGAAATTTCTGAAACTATATTTATTGCATATTTATTACTACATTTGTATTTAGTACACTGGAAACTTAACCTCCTGAAAATTTGACAAAGTTTCAGTCATTAATAAGTGAGAAAATCGAAAGTATAACTGTCTGCATTGACAAGTATGAGTTAACTATAACTGAAATTTCTGAAACTTTATTAATTCCATATTTCATATTAGATATATGTTAATTACACCTGAAGCTAAGTGTCCTAAAAATTTGACACAGTTTCTGTATTAAATAAGTGAAAATCTCGAAAGTATAACTTTCTGCACTGACAACTTGATAAGTATGAGTTACGTATTACTGAAATTTCTGAAAATTTATTAATTGCTTATTTATTATTAAATCTGTAGTTAGTATACCTGTAGCTAATACTACTGATAATTGAACGAAATTTTCTGTATTAATTAAGTGAGAAAATTGAAAGTATAACTTTCAGGATTGACAAGTATGGGTTAGCTATTACCGAAATTTCTATAAATTTATTAATTGCATATATCATATTAGATTTGTATTTAGTACACCTAAAGGTATTTTTTTTAATTTGACACAGTTTCTGTATTAATTAAGTGAGAAACTTAAAAGTGTAACTTTCTGAATTGACAAGTATAAGTTAGCTATTACTGAAAATTTTGAAATTTTATTTATTGCATATTTCATATTAGATTTGAATTTTGTATATCTGAGGCTAATTTTCTTGAAAATATGACAAAGTTTCAGTATTAAATAAGTGAGAAAATCGAAAATATAACTTTTTGCATTGACAAGTATGGGTTAGCAATTACTGAATTTTCAAAAAATTTCTTAATTTCTTATTTATTATAAAATTTATGTTTACTATACCTGAAATTATTTTTTCTGAAAATTTGACATATTTTCAGTATAAATAAGTGAGAAAATCACAAGCGTAACTTTCTATATTAACAAGAATGGATAAGCTATTTTTGAAATTTCTGAAAGTTTTATGTTGAGAAATAATTATAATTGCAACTATTTTCTTGCTACGTAAGTAGGCAGCCACTATTACGGCACAGGCTATTGTGCCTCTTGCTTCTTCTGCCTGTTGTCTCTTCTCCTTGCACCTCTAGTCTCTTTCATCTCTTGTTTCTTGTCTCTTGTCATAGACATAAGAAACAGACGATCAATTTGATGATACTAAAATAATAAAATAATTTTTGCATATACGAGTATTCAGAGATATAAATATAATTGCAACTTTTTTTGTTGCTACGCAAAATATTATTAAAAAAAACTTTAATATGAATATATGTAGGCAGTCACTATTATGCCACTGGTTTGTACCTATTGTTTGTTGTGCCTCGTATCTCTTGTGTCTATTGTCTATTGTGCCTCTTGTCTTGGTGTATTGTGCATTTTGCCTCTTGGTTGCCTGACGATAATTAGTTGCTGCAATGGATGTAATTCATTATTATTGTGTCTCTAGTCATTTATGTCTTTCATCTTTTACTTATTTTGCCTTTTCTTTCTTGTACCTCTTCTCTCTTGTGACTCTTCTCTCTTATGTCTATTGTCGTTTGTACCTATTATTTCTTGTACCTACTGTTTCCTGTGCTTCTTGTCTCTTATGCCTTGTGTCTCTTGTGCCTCTTGTTCCTTGTGCCTCTTGTCTCTTGTGCCTCTTGTCTCTTGTGCATCTTGTCCCTTGTGCTTATTGCCTCTTGTTTGCCCTACGATAATTAGTTGCAGCAATGGGAATCATTCATAATTATTGTAACTCTAGCCATTTGTTTTTTTCACCATATGTCTATTTTGTCTTTCTTCAGAAGATGCATCTCTCATGTGCCTATTGTTTCTTGTGCCTCTTGTCTCGTGTGCCTCTTGTATCTTGTGTTAATTGTCTCTTGTGCATATTGTCTCTTGTGCCTCTTGTCTCTTGTGCCTCTTTTCTCTTATACCTCTTGTCTCTTGTGCCTCTTGTTTCTTGTGCCTCTTATCTCTTGTGCCTCTTGTATTTGTCTCTTGTGCCTCTTGTCTCTAGTTTGCCTGACGATAATTAGTTGCAGCAATGGAAATCATTAATTATTATTGTGCCTTTTGTCATTTGTCTCTTTCATCTCTTATCTGATCTGCATTTTCTTTCTTGTACCTCTTCTCTCTTGTGGGTCTTGTCTCTTATGTCTATTGTCTTTTGTACCTAGTATTTGTTGTGCTCCTTGGTGGCCTCTTATTTCTTGTACCTACTGTTTCTTGGGCTTCTTGTCTCTTATTCCTTGTGTCTATTGTGTCTCTTGTCCCTTGTGCCTCTTGTCTCTTGTTTGCCTGACAATAATTAGTTGCAGCAATGGAAATCATTCATTACTGGTGTGCCTCTTATCATTTGTTTCTCTCATCTCTTATCTATTTTGCATGTTCTCTCTTGTGTATATTCTCTCTTATGTCTATTGTCTTTTATACTCTTGTCTCTTGTGCCTCTTGTGTATTATGCCTCGTGTCTCTTGTGCCTATTGTCGCTTGTACCTCTTCTCTCTTGAGTTTTTTGTCTCTTATTTGTCTGACGGTAATTAATGCTAGCAATAAAAATCATTCATTATTATGTAAAAATCTGCAACAGTTTCTCTTCTCTTTTGTGTGTCTTGTTTCTGTGCCTCTTGTTTTTTGTTTGCCTGACGATAATTAGTTGTAGCAATATAAATACGTTATTATGTAGAAATCTGCAAAAGTGTAGTAGTTTGAAATTTAAAACTGAATTTCGATGTTTAAATCATTAAAACTAGAAAGTACTGTACTTTTCAGTATTTAGATCTTTAAAACTATAATGTTTTTTGCTCAATTATATAAATTTTGAAAATTTCTACATTTTAATTTGAAAAACCGAAAAACAATTAGAACATTCTGTCCAAAACTAATATCTGAAGTATTGAGAACAAAGTTACAAAACCGTGAATTATGGTTTTCAAAATTTTACATGCATATACACTATGGCATATTGTATTTACATTCTTTAGATTTGTTGAAATATATTTTGCATTTTATAAAATATTACGTTAATTACAATACAATTACAAAATTAGTTTATTACAATAAGAAATAAATTACAAAAGTTTTAGTATTAAATAAGCGAGAAAATCAACTTTCTGCTATTACTGAAATTTCTGAAAATTTATTTATTGTATGTTTATTACTAGTTTTGTGTTTAGTACACTTGAAGCAAATTTTCCTGAAAATTTGACCAAGTTATAGTATTAAATAATTGAGAAAATCGAAAGGGTAACTTTCTGCATTGACTAGTATGGGTTAGCTATTACTGAAATTTCTGAAAATTTATGAATTGCATATTTTATATAAGATTTGTGTTTAGTACTCGTGAAGCTAATTTTCTTCAAAATTTGACAAAGTTTCAGTATTAAATAACTGAGAAAATTAAAAGCGTAACTTTCTGCATTGACAAGTATGGGTTAGTTATTACTGAAATTTCTGAAAATTTCTGAATTGCTTATTTCATATTAGATTTGTATTTAGTACACCTGAAGCTAATTCTCTTCTCGTTAACAGTGAAAAATGGAAAATTTTGACAGACAAAAATGTGACAAAAAAACAAAAACTGAGTTGGCATTGGAATGACCTTGAAAACGTACTTTAAATGAAACAAGGGTTTACTTATTCTCTTGCCCCTTTTAAAACATGAAATATTAATTCGAAACATTACATGATTTCTGGTTAAATGCCGCAGCTGGTGTATTAATAAATTTATTGCTTCTGAATAACTGAAATAATCGTATTAAATAATTATTTGAATATAAAGGGAAATTGGTACAATTCGAAGGGTAGCCGAAATGTTCAATATAACTAAGTTCCTAATTCCCAGTTGGACAACTGGTGATGTAATATACGACATGCAATCCCCATCGCCTTTATTCCCGGCAATTTCGCATCGTAACGGCAAAAACGACTTCCCCAGTTTTTCGCCGCATCCCGAATGTCGCCGGCTCACATGCTCCTTTCAGTTTTAATTAGTCCCGATATTAGGAAAGGTCGATTCCACTGTTCCGTACATAAATAACCGCCCATCGCTGTAAATTTCGTTGGGCGTCCGCCGTCCCTTATCTGCCATCTAATTTATCGTCCATCAGTAGCGGCGATAAATTAACCACCTAATACAATGTGCGTTTTTTTTATACGTACATGTTCGTCTCCCGTCTTGTTGGTTATTCACGTGTGCGGTTAACAAATGCGGCTAATTAATATATAATTTATTTGCGTTTCGTGATGCGGCCCCACGGATTGACCAAACCCAGTATCAGCGGGACACCTCGCCCTAGGTGTAGGAATCGGTTATACCGGATCGTAGATAGGCTATGGTGGACGGATGTGAACGCGAAACAGCTATTAATTAGAATAATACAAATAAGAATAATGTCCGTATGCAAATGGGGGTGGACTACACCCCCTCGATCCACCCGCACCGCCGCCGCCGGCTATGACAGTCGGCTTATATGTGTATATTTGGTGGATTTATTACCGCCACATTTGAGAGATTAAAAGTCTTGATTGCATTAATTTATATGGTTTTTTCCCCGTAGCCGGCTGCTTAGCAATATCAACCCCCCGCGATCAGGACATAATTCACGCCTTATCGATTTCTGAACTGGAATTACGCGGCCGATTTCAGAAAGGAAAAAAGCAAACAAACCCCCTTTATCGCCAATGTCGCGATTATGGTGATCGCGAAAGCCGCTCGCATGCACACCGGCCTTCGATGGGGGCGAGTTTGTAATTTGTACGGCTTGTTGATGCGTGCACGGGCCTGAAAAAATCAATTACATAGGTTTTTCCACGAGAAACGGGCGTTTGCCGCTGAATTCATTACGCGAAGAACATGAGAACTGAAATACGACCCGTGTAGACCAACTTCCCTGATAAAGAAATTAATTAATGGGCCGAATGGAAACGCCATACAAATAGGCAAACATTTGTTTTCAGGCACAACGTGAAAAAATGTATTCTGGAAATGATATGCAATAAACGTGACACCCACAATTCACTTCCGGTAATAACGACGAAAAAACTGGGGCTTACAAATCACGGGTTCCTTAGCTGAATATTAGGTTCTCGAACTTCAGCTTGTACTGAGACTAGCAAAGTATTATAGAGAAACATATATCCCATATTTGGTTGAATTGATTTTCTCCTTATTTAATACTGAAAATTTGTCACATTTTTAGGAAAGTTAGATTCAGGTGTACTAAACACAAATCTAATAATAAATATGCAATAAATTCATTTTCAGAAATTTCAGTAATAGCTAACCCATACTTGTAAATGCAGAATGTTATACTTTCGATATTTTCAAATATTTAATACAGAAACTTTGTCAAATTTTCAGTAGAAATGGCTTCAGATGTACTAAACACAAATCTAGTAATAAATATGCAATAAATAATTTTCAGAAATTTCAGTAAAGCTAACCAAATATATTATAGCTAACCAAAATATATTGCCAATGCAGAAAGTTGTACTTTCGATTTTCTCACTTATTTAATAGAGAAACTTTGTCAAATTTTCAGGAAAATTAGCTTCAGGTGTACTAAACACAAAACTAATAATAAATATGCAATAAATAAATTTCCAGAAATTTCCAGAAAGTTACGCTTTTGTTTTTATCATTGTACTGTATTCTTGTATTGCAATTAACGTAATATTTTATAAAATGCAAAATAAATTTCAACAAATCTAAAAAATGTAAATACAATATGTCATAGTGTATATGCATGTACAATTTTGAAAACCATATTTCACAGTTTTATACCTTTGTTCCCAACACTTCAGAATTTTTAGATTTAGACAGAATTTTTTTATGTGTTTTTCGGTTTTTCAATTTAAAATGTAGAAATTGTCAAAATTTATATAATTTAGTATCAAACATTGTAGTTTAAAGATCTAAATACTGAAATGTACAGTACTTTACAGTTGTAATGATTTAAAATGCAGATGCATACACGTTTGCAGATTTGTACATAATAACGAATTTATATTGCTACAACTAATTGTCGTCAGGCAAACAAAAGACAAGATGCACAAAATGGAAGAGAAACTGTTGCAGATTTGTACATAATAATCAATGATTTCTATTGCTAGAACTAATTACCGTCAGGCAAATAAGAGACAAAACACTCAAGAGAGAAAGACACAAGAGACAATAGGCACAAAAGACACAACGCACAAGAGACAACAGGCATAAGAGACAAGAAACACAAGAAACAGTAGGTACAAGAGATCAGAGGCCACCAAGGAGCACAACAAACAATAGGTACAAAGGACAATGGGCATAAGAGAGAAGAGGCACAAGAAACAATAGGCACTAGAAAGATGAGGCAAAATAGATAAGAGATGAAAGTGACAGGAGGCACAATAATAATGAATGATTTCCATTGCTGTAATTAATTATCGTCAGGCAAACAAAATACAAGAGGCACAAGGGACAAGAGGCACAAGAGACAAGTGGCACAAGAGACAAAAGGCACAAGAGAAGGAGGCTCAAGAAAAAGAGGCACATCAGAAAGAGGCACAAGAATAAGAGGCACAAGAAAGACGCACAATAGACAATAGACCCAAGATACACGAGGCACAAGAGACAAGAGGCATAAGAGACAAGAATCAGAAGAAACGGTAGGTACAAGAGATAACAGGCCACCAAGGAGCACAACAAACAATAGTTTCAAAGGACAATAGGCATCAGAGAGAAGAGGCACGGCACAAGAGAGAAGAGGCACAAGAAAGAAGAGGCAAAATAGATAAGAGATGAAAGAGACAAATGACAAGAGGCACAATAATAATGGATGATTTCCATTGCTGTAACTAATTATCGTCAGGCAAACAAAATACAAGAGGCACAAAGGACAAGAGGCACAAGAGACAAGAGGCACAAGAGATAAAAGGCACAAGAGACAAGAGGCACAAGAGAAAGAGGCTCAACAAAAAGAGGCACAAGAGAAAGACGCTCAAGAAAAAGAGGCACAAAAAAAGGGACAATAGACAATAGACCCAAGAGACACGAGGCACAAGAGACAAGAGGCATAAGAGACAAAAAGCACAAGAAACAGTAGATACAAGAGATAAGAGGCCACCAAGGAGCACAACAAACAATAAGTACAAAAGTCAATAGGCATAAGAGAGAAGAGTCACAAGAGAGAAGAGGTAAAATAGATAAGAGATGAAAGAGACAAATGCCACCAAGTACAAGAGGCACAAGGGTCAGTGGCATAATAGTAGCCGGCTACATATATATATATATATATATATATATATATATATATATATATATATATATATATATATATATATATATATATATATATATATATATATATATATATATATATATATATATATATATATATTTGCAGACAGTAATATAAAAAAAATACATTGAATCTTTGGTAATTATGTAATTTAATATTAAAAATTGTCAGTAATAATTGAAGTGTGTGGCATTTATCATTGTATTTTTGCTTGTGAAAAATGAAATGTTAACATAATAAATAAAATTCTTACTTGAAATTTTAGCATAAGTGAGATTTGGGTTTTGACAGACAGTAAGAATATATCAGAAATAAATTAAGAAATTACAGTAATCATTAAAATTTTGACAGTACTAAGTGAAAGTTTGATATAATAATTGAAATTTTGGCAGAATAATTAAAGATTTGATAGAATAATTGGAATAATTGAAAAATTTACAGTAATCACTGAAATTTTAACAAAATTATTAAAAATCTACAGTAATCACTTAATTTTTTATTGTAATAATTGCACTGTTGGTATAATAATTGAAAGTTTGATAGAATAATTGAAAATTTTGCAGTAATCACTGAAATTTTAACAAAAAAATAAAAAAATTACATTAATAACTAAAATGTTGGTATAATAAGTAAAATAAATGTAATTATTAAAATTTTGTTAGTGCTTAACAAACATTTTATATTAATAATTAAAATTGTTATAGACATAATTGAAATTTTGACATAATAAGTGAAATTTTCATCAGGGTAATCGTTGAAATTTTGGAATTATAAGTGATAATTAATCAGAATAATTAAAATCAGTACAGTAAACATTAACTGAGACATTGATATTTTGTCAATTATCAATGAAGTTTGACACACTAATTAAAATTGTATTAGAAATATAAATTTAAATTTAAAAAAAATCAGTAATCATTGAAATTTTGCCATACTAATTGTAATTTCAGTAGAATTATTCAAAATTTGACAGCAATCATTAAAATTTTGACAGTGATCATTGAAATTTTGGCATTATAATTGATATAATTGATATTTTAACAGAATATTTGAAAATATACAGTGAACATAACTATGACATTTAAATTTTGGCAGTGATCAATGAAGTTTGATACACTATTTAAAATTGTGTTAGAAATAAATTTAAAAATTATAGTAATCATTGAAACTTTAGCATAATAATTGTAATTTCAGTAGAATTATTTTAAATTAGACAGTAATCATTGAAATGTTGCCAGTAATCATTGAAATTTTGGCATTCTAAGTGATAATTAAGCAGAATAATTAAAAATATACAGTAAACATTAACTGATACATTGATATTTTGTGATCAATGAAGTTTGACACACTAATTAAAATGTATTAGAAATATAAATTTAAATTTAAAAAAAACAGTAATCATTGAAACTTTAGCATAATAATTGTAATTTCAGTAGAATTATTCCACATTTGATAGTAATCATTGAAATTTTGCCAGTAATCATTGAAATTTAGGTATTATAATTGATATAATTGATATTTTAACAGAATATTTAAAAAATAAAATAAACATTATTATGACATTTAAATTTTGGTAGTGATGAATGAAGTTTCGACATACTAATTAAAAATTTATTAGAGACAACTCAAAAAAATATAGTAACCATTGAAAGTTTACAATAATTATTGTAATGTTATTACAATAATTTAAAATTTTACAGTAATCACTGAAATTTTAACAAAGTAATTAGAAATCTACAATAATCACGCAAATTTTGACAATTATAATTGAAATGATGGTATATTATAATCCAAAATTTTGCTGTAATCATTGACATTTAGAGACTTATCTAAAAATTTTGACAAACTAACTAAAAAATTGTCATAAATAATTTAAAACAATTACACTAATCCTTGAAAGTAAGGTAGTAATATTTAAAAAAAGCATAATAAATGAAATTAGCCAGAGTTTTTGAAACTTGGACAGCGATCAATGATATTTTGAAAGACATTGAAAGAGTAGCTATTGTTATTTTGACAGTAATATAAAGAAATTACATTGAAACTTTGACAGTTGGTTATTATTAAAATTGAAAATTGTCAGTTATAATTGAAGTGTTGGTGTAATAATGAAAATGTTTCAAAATGTGGCCATAATCATTAAATTTTTGCTGAAATGTTTACACAGTAAATAAAAATTTTACACTAATTATTAAATTTATGACAGTAGTAATTGAAAATATGGTATAAGTGAGAATTTGACAAAATATTTTAAAATTTTCAGTATTTTTTTAATTATTTTGAGAGGTAATAATGAAATTTTGACAATGATCAATATAGTTTTCACAGAAATACGACAAACATTTCAGAAAGTTCGCGAGGAGTTTAAATGAATCCTATATTTTCCTTTATAAAACAATGTAAGCAATTTCCAATGCCTTCAACATGTTATTTGAATTTAATACATTGAACACTATTGCACTTTATTTGCACTTAATTCCAAAACTAGTTCATCAAATCATAATGTGATAATAATGACTGGAAAGCATTTTTCATGAGCTTTCCAACGATTTATTACAAGTATGGGGAGTGCCATTTAAATTGTTTAGATGGAGCTGGATGTGGCTTAAAGGGTGTCTAAGGGATCGACACTTCCTACGCCATTGTGGTTCCCCCTTCAAACCACCCAAACAGTTTTGAGTAATTTTAAAAATAATAATGTGTTCTATGAAAATAGTAGATGGCAACTTTTCAAATTGACACCCTGTATACAGTAATAATTGAAATTTGGTAGTAATCATTGAAAATTTACCATATGTCGTTAGTTCTTTGCCACTAAAACTTAAATAAAAGTTTACTAAGTCGACTAAATTATTTTGCCTATCTCACACCATTGATAGCATCAATCAAGGACACAACTTAAACGTTATAAATTACTGATAGTGATTTCAATAAGTTAATCATTTCGTTTGGACTGATTATCGCTACAAACTGTATAAACTTATTAATAATTACTTTCACGTCTGTGATAGCCGTGATCGTATAGTGGTTAGTACTTCACGTTGTGGCCGTGACAACCCAGGTTCGAATCCTGGTCACGGCAATGTGCAAACATTGTCACGGAACAGACTTTTTTTTTTCGAAAGAAAATCCGAAAAATTGCTATTTTTTGAGTTGCTCCAATTGGCCTTAGATCTTATCTACTTATCTACTTATCTACTTGTATACGCATTATTCGTAGCATGTTGGTGCGTAATGAAGGGCTTATGTATAAGTTGCGAAAATACGATCATCAACTCATTTGCCGCAGATTTTGATTTGTTATGTTTTATTTGTTATTTGAAATCGTATATAATAAAATAAGCAAATTCCGATATTCAAAAAAGGATTTATCGCCTAACGCCTGTATGTCACATGTTTGTGTATATTTATATTTATGTATTTTATAAACCTTTACGTTTCACGTTACGGAATATAATGGCATCGGCGAAAATACGAGAGCTCGATATTAAACATATGCACAGCCACCTGCGAGTGACGCCGGGCAATATCGGTACAAACATTCGAAACCCATCTAGGGCAGGGATTTATGGCTTTTAATATGACATGCGTGTGCTCCGGGGGCCGTTAGTGCTAGTATCGATACGTTTTTATTAAATTTCAACGGTTTATTGTATAAAAATATCCAGAGGGAGATATTATTCCCTCGGATATACATATGCACACAATTTCACAGCGGAATTGAGAAAAACAGATTCATGCCAGAAGTGAAAAATAGCGTGTATCATTCCCGATTATCCCTTCGATAAATAAATATATCACACAAATTGAATAACATATTTCTTGTTTCTTCATTTAGGTCAAAAATTTTTGAATAAATATGAGTTAGAAAAATAGGGAGGTACCTAATTTTTCTTACTTATTCTTTAATTTCGTTAGAATTTTTTCATGACTATGACTTACAAATATATGAATTTTAGTGCCTACGTAACATTCAGTGTGTCCCCGGATTGTGTTTACAAATTATTTTTTTTTACTTTTAAGAATAAGTATACTTAAAGGAAGTATAATTCCTGTTTGGTCTGAAACTACCAGTTCAGTTATTGAAACTTTTATTTATTTATACCAGGTCTTGGCAAAATCAACATTTTTAAATCTTATTTTGACACTTATTTTTATACTATTTGCAAAATAATTTAAAATTACATCTAACAACATTATAGAAAAATATAATCATTCTAAAAATCCCCCAAATGTATATTTTATATAATATAATTTAAATTTAAAAAATCGCCTACGAGAGGCAATTGTATCGATAACTATAGAAGAAATACAGAACAGTCTTCAGGAGTTCCATACTAGGCTTGAACTGTGTGAAGAAAATGGTGGGGGATTGTTTAAATGTTAAAGGTTCAAAATTAATATTTATATTTTAATTTTGCAAACCCTATTTAAATATATCAATGTTTTAATAACTGTAATGGCAATTTCAGACCAAGCAGGAATTTTAATTCCTAAATCATTTTTACTTAAAAGGATTTTTTTTTAAATCCCTCTTGTAAACTCAGTCCGGGGACATACCGTATATTAGTTATTTTTTAATTTAGTTTTAATGAATTTTATTCATTATAGGTGCCTAAGTTTTCTTATATATTTTTTAATTTAGTTAGATTTTTTTTAATGAATATTATTTACAAAAATGTGAATTTTAGTAGGTACCTAAGTTTTCTTAGATATTTTTTACTTTAGTTTAATTTTTTTTATTAATAGCAGTTACAAAAATATGGATTAATGTACCTAATTTTCTTAGTTATTTTTTAATTATAGTTAGAAATTGAGTTTAAGGTTTTATCCATAAATTACCAGTTATGTATTTAAGGTTGTATTCTTGTATTAAGGTTTGTAATTTATAGTGTTTTTAATTATATTATTTAAAATTTGAGCTAATTTATGTGTTGGAAAGTTGATAGAGGATATGGGCTATACATATACTACTGCAGCCCATACAACCTATGGGCTCACAGCTTAGTGGCATACTAGCAAACATCTTCCTTGACAATTTTGAAAACCTAATTATTAATAACACAAATCCTTTCAATGAATACATAACTCTTTGGAAACGCTAAAACATCAATTTTACCTTAAATAAACAAAATAACAGTATGCATTTCTTAGATCTAACTTTATATAAAACATACAACAAAATCCAATTCAATATTTCTAGAAAACCTATACAAACAGACATCATTATCCCAGCAAACTCTTTTCACCACAATACACTCAAATACGCTGCCATACACACATACATTGAATGTTAACAAGACCTGTTAATGAACATAATAAATTATATGAAATAAATTTAAGAAAACAAATCGCCTTAAATAATGGTTTCAATACAAACACAATAAACTAAATTATGAAAAAATCAACACACAATTATTTCAAAATACTAAACAATATAAATAATAGTACAATAAAACAAAAACACAAAAAGGAAACCATAGAAATACGACATATTATAAATTATTCACATTTCAAGGAAACATAGCAACAAAATTAAACAAACACTTAAACATTATTAACGTCTTTTTCAACCAAACACACAATCAAAACACTATTTAACGCTAAAGATAAAACAAACTTTTTCGATAAAAATGGAATTTACGCAATAACCTGAAACGATTGTGGTGCAAAATACATTGAAGAAACCAGCAGACCTTTAAAAATAAAGGATCATTTAAGAGACATAAATATTCCAAATTTTGGACACCTACATTTTCACAATCATTCCTTCGACAAAAATAATAAACTCTTACACAATGCAGAAAAAGGCTTATATCAAATGTTATTAGAAGCTTTTTAAATAGATAATACTATCAATACAGAACACAATATTTTTTTTAATAATCCATTTAACATATAAAACAACAGAAATAATTAACTTCAACTTCAAACAGACATCTTTCAAATTTCATAATTCAAATAGATTACAAATATTTATCATAATAATTATCACTAAACTCTTAGACAATACAGATAAAGGTTTAAAAAAAATATTAGAAGGTTTTGTTAGAAACTATCAATACAGAACACAATATACAATGCCTTAATGACCAAACTCAATTAACATTTAAATCTCTTTATAAATTTTTAAATAGTCCATTTAACATATAAAACAACAAACATAATTAACTTCAACTTCAAACAGACATCTTTCAAATTTTAAAATTCAAATTGATTACATATATTTATCATAATTATTATCACTGAACTCTTAGACAATACAGATAAAGGCTTAAAACAAATTTTATTAGAAGCTTTTATTAGAAACTATCAATACAGAACACAATATACAGTGCCTTAATGACCAAACTCAATTAATATTTAAACCTTTTTATAAATTTTTAAATAATCCATATAACATATAAAACAACAAATCAATTAACTTCAACTTCACACAGACATCTTTCAAATTTTAAAATTCAAATTGATTACAAATATTTATCAGGATATACAGGGTGGTCACTTTTACGACGCTTTTGCGAATGGGATAAAAGTTTCTCATTTTTGTGCCTTTCAATATACTGAACCGAAATCCGGGAAATCTTGCACAGTTCCTGAAATATCGTAGAAAAACTGAACAAGTGCACTTCCCTTTTTCTTTTATAACTTTTTTACTTTTGAAGAAAATTTTACGAAACTTGGCACTCTTACATTTTTCGACGTCAGTTTTCTGATCACTGTGCCAAACATTTTCTGCGCCAACTAGATGCCCAAATTTTCATAGTCAACTTTTGATTTTCCTATGGCCTCAATATTGGATTTTAATAGCATTCAAAAGAGCGAAAAATTCCGGTTTCAACCATGTATAATACATGGGTAATCTGACATTATTTACTACCAAAAATCGATGATTTAAAAATTTGTTGCAAATACAAACTGCTGTGGACTGCTCTAAAAATCAAGTTACCATGGAATAACAAATTTCACATTTCTTCATACAAAGAAAATAACTTCTGAATAATTTTATTGCGCAAAAATTGCAAAAAGGGAGAAAAGGAATTAATATCTTTGATTAGTAAAAGTGGCAATAATTAAATATCCTAAATTTTAATTCAAGAATGGTATTTGATCAGATTATTTAATGAATTCAATATGATTTATGATTTGCAATCATAAATCTCGGCCAGGGAAATATAATGTAAGATATTATATTATAGAGATTGTACATGTCAATTTTTTCAAGTTGAGGATAATATCTTGCCATTTCTACTAATCAAAGATACTATCTCCTTTTTGCACTTTATAAACAATAAAATTACTCAGAAGTTATTTTCTTTGTATGAAGAATTGTTAAAATGGTAATTTGTTATTCCATGGCAACTATATTTTTAGAGCAGTACACAGTAGTTTGATTTTTGCAACAACTTTTTAAATTATCAATTTTTGGTGGTAAATAATACCAGATTACCAATGTGTAATACATGGTTGAAATTGGAATTTTTTGCTCTTTTGAATGCTATAAAAATTCAATATTGCGGCCATAAGAAATTCAAAACTTGATTATGAAAATATGGGCATCCATCTAGTTGGCGCAAAAAATGTTTAGTGCGGTCATCAGAAAGCTGACGTCGAAAAATGTAAGCGAGCCAAGTTTTGTAAAATTTCCTTCATAAGTAAAAAAAGTTATAAGAGGAAAATGAATGTGCACTTTTACAGTTTTTCAGCGATATTTCAGGAACTGTGCAAGATATCCTGGATTTCGTTTCAGTATATTGAAAGGCACAAAAATAAGAAACTTTTATCCCATGTGACCAACTCTGTATGTATTTCCGTTTAATAGATCCTAATGGTGGGCGTCGTAAAAGTGACCACCCTGTATACATATTAAAATACGTAAGTAAATAACTCTTAATATATACATATAAAATAACTAAAATACTTATTTAAGAATTGATTTAACTTTCTATTATCAAAATTAATACCCCCAAAAAAGATAGTTTCACACATTTTAATTTGGCTCAAGACTAACAAATTACATAAATACTTAATAATTTACACATACTACATCAGTAAACACATAACAAATATTATTACAATTTATATTTAAACATTTTTTCATTCAATAAACATTCAACAAACTTATCTCTAATTTATATTTAACCTAATTATTGTATTTTTTGTAGATATATTGTGCCTCTGATGATAGTTTCTTAGAAACAGAAACTAGTCAGGCAAAATAAAATAAATAAATAATAAAATAAAATAAAAATAATGTTTCCAGTA
The DNA here is from genome assembly GCA_951805005.1 of Othius punctulatus. Lineage (NCBI taxonomy): Eukaryota > Metazoa > Arthropoda > Insecta > Coleoptera > Staphylinidae > Othius > Othius punctulatus. The sequence continues at coordinate 21,316,968 of OX638146.1, forward strand.
AGTACCCAATAATAATACCTTAAATAGTTAGAAATGTTATAAGAAATATGATTTGCAAAATTTTGAATGTAAACAAAGTTTTAAAAATTTAAGTTTTCTTGGTTATTTCTAAATCCAAATCTACCTCGCCGAGCAATTTGGTTAAAAACATAAATTACTAACTCCAATGAAGAATTTTGTTCCAAACTTTTATACCACACTGTATGAAACAGTGTTGCATTTGATGTCATCAAAAGTTGTTTCCAAATTATGCAATTAAAATCCCCCAACGGCCTCCAAGGAATCATCCCCGGCGCGATCGATGAATCAATAGCCTCGAATCAATCGCCCCCCTCGCTTTTCTCCCCATCGTCCCTCCTGGCTCGGTGCTCCCTCGGGGGCGCCGCGTTCGTGCGGCCGCCCCCCTCGAGAGACGCGGTGACAAATTTTTCCCGGGGCCCATCCCTTGCATGAATACTTAATTAGCCGGATTTATTAATTAGGACAAGTAATGTGTGATTTAATCATTGTTAAGCGCGCAATATTCGTGCGTTCAGCGGCCGCGTATATATTACGCTTATATTTTTTACTGCGGGCCCAGGGGCTATATGGACGCGTCCCATGCAACTTAATTTATTAAATTCGGCTGCGTAAATATTTTAATTTCGTAATAAATAAGACAGATTTTTTTTTTTGGGTGGAGGCGCCGACCTCGTAGTTTCGACCGTTTTTGGGAGCGTTCGCACACACGTGTTATTATTATTTGTATTGAAATTCGACGAGGTTTATGTTATTTTATTTTTTCTGATGTTTCTGTACAGGCCCAAAAAACTAATTCTTGGTTACATTTGAATAGTTTGCCAAAATTACAAAACCTAAAATATGTTCATTGATCTTCAGTACAGGAAACAATACGTAGTTGCGTATAATAATGATTATCCGTTATTGTTTCGGCGCTATTGCACAGCGTCGAACCCCAAATCGGTTAAAGTGTAATCGCAGTAGTCGGCTTTTATTGCAGCCGATACATTTGTAGTATTAAGTATTCTAGTAACTGTACGACACAATCAGTTATGTTTTATTAGTATTAAAATTATCGTATACTTGTTTCTCTTCTTGGTTTGGTTACTGTTTAACTTTTGTATTCAAATTTGTATCAAACTTTCATCACCTTTCTTAGTAAGTGTTCGTCTTCCATCTGGGCGCGGAATGTTCGTCCGGAGAGGCGTTAATTATCGCAGGAAATATACCGTGCAGTATTATTATGCAAAAATGATGAAAATTATGGGAGAAGAAATCAATGCGTCCCCTGGGGGTCGTTGAGGGGCAAAGTGCGCGAATTGAATGGGCGCGTTTAGCGGCGCGCCAATAAGCGGACGCGGCCGCGAGGGGCCCCCGGAAATATAAAAAGTAATAAGCAAAAGTTTTAAAGACCTTATGGCAATTCATATACATACGTAGCGGGGCCCGTAATAAGAGTGGCTTTTAATAATAATAAGACGCGCTGTATTCACAACAGTAAAGATTTGACAACTTCGGGCCGAGTTAATCTGAGCAGATAAAATTTAATTCTCGCAGCGTGCGTCTCCGAGGAGCATTTCAGCCTTTGTCGGGGCCTTTTGTTGGTAGCCCTTACCCGGGCTAAGACGGTACATATATCATAAACACGGCACTAGTTATGTTACCCGGTTTGTAAAGTTTGATATATATCCCGTGTATCTGTCTTACTTCTTGATAGACGTACTAATTATTAAGATGTCTCCGTCTCTCTCTCTCACTCTCCGGAGCACACAGTCTTAGGGCTTCGCGCGATTCGAGTGGTTTGAGGTTTGGATGCGGACGTATTGTTATGAAACGCATTTTATTTGCAGCCAGCTACAGCCTAACCGAGATTAGCCCCTTCATTGAAGCACGAAAGTTTACCACATAGAGAACTATGCATATCATGTGCCATAACACCGAGAATTAAATGTAGTTGATATGAAAATTTCGAAAAATTATCTAAAATTAAATGCAAATTATTGATGGTGGAGGCGTCTCACGTACGTTGATTATTAAGAATTAGCCGGTCAAAAGTCAAATTTCAAAAGTGAAGTTAAAAATCCCCTAAAATTCCCAGAGTCATAGGAATGTCTCAGTAATAATAATTTACCATCCGCACATACAACCTTTCATCTTACGCATGAGCGCAAGTAATTGAAGTTGGTCATTTCACAAACTACATTTCAAAGTTCTCAGCACTATCAATGTAAACCTGCAAACAAATAAAAATTGTTTGTTGCCCACCCAATCTTTTGAAGTGATTGTGATGGATTCGAATAATCCAGGTACGCATCAATATTTCTTGATATATTTAAACGATTTTTAACGTCAACTTATATCATTTGTAAAATTTCAAAAAAATGTCGTTTTCTAATGGAAGTTTTACTAAATTTTTATGTTTATTAGACATTGTTTTATATTATCGCCTGCTCTCGGGCAATTCTTATTATTGTATTGTATACATCAAATACTTAGGCTAATAATGGCATACAATTTGGGTGCGGATAGCTGCGGATGACCAAATTATAGTTTATTTTTTATAGATCATATCACAATAAAAATAAATCAAGTTTTGTTTCAAATGTAATAAAGTGCGATTTTCTTTGTTTTGGGTACAGATGGTCCTCGGATACAAAAATAGTGAGCCGTAAATATCATTATGACCAAATGCAACAGCAAGATTTACGTATTTGGATGAAAAACTTAAATATTTGGAAAATTACCTGTTGTACTGTTATAATGGTACATCAGATACTGAAAGCAGTTTAAAACAAAGATTTTTGTACTTTAAAACATCAATGAAAGAAAAATTGTCGAAAGCCCATAGAAAAGAAGCAGTATTTCTTAAAACCAATGAAGCTTGGTTAGAAGAAACATTTGAACTTTCAGTAAATAAAAAAACTCGACCAGGTCGGCCTTCTTTAGAAGAAGAATTTGAAGATTCTAGTGAGAGGACTAAACGAAGAAAAGCATAACACATGCGTTCTTTGCTTAGTGAAGAAGCAATCGTTTATGCAGCGCAAACAACAATGAAATGCCAAGTTCTCTAACTCGTGCAGGGAAATACAGAAAAATATACAGAAAATCAGATGAAAAAGAAATTACTTCTCTTACACTGTTCCAAGCCCTAGCAATGTTTGTTGAATCTGATTTGACCAAGCGACAATATGAAATCATCAGGAATACAAATAAATCATTATACTTTCATTGTAGTATTATCCTGAAGAATGAGCAAAGTAGCCTCTGAAAGCTCGAAACAAAAAAAATAAATATATGCATTTATTGCACAGTGCACTGGTTTATTGCCCCGAAGCAAGTTTTACTTGAAGAGTATATTAATATAATTACAACGTTACTTCATAAAAACAAGATATTATAATATATACATTTATTTGTTCGTAAAGTAAAATTTGTCTTTATAAATATTTTTTTAAGTAAAAAAGGATTTACAAATACAGTACAAATAAATATTTTAAGTGTGGTTTTCTTAAAGCAACATATTTTGTTCCGAAAAAGGGAATGCATTTGCGACAATCACTAATGACAAGAGTTGTATAGGTTTTTTTATTTTTCAACCCCATAAATAAAACCCCCCTTCATGCTAAGATTTGTTTTAATTAATTTTCCCGTTATCTAACCATTATTTTAAATCCATTTTTATAACAAAATGTTTTTGTCCACCTAAAAGTGCAAAATCCACCACTGTGCGCCGGGTACTCAAATTATAGATTCTTCACTGGTGAACAGTGGGGCATTATCCGATGGGCAAATTGGGCATTTTCCCGAGACCCCCATCACTAGCCCCCCCTTGAAAAATATTATATATTTTTTAAATTAAAAAAAATCTGGAAATTAAATTTATTACTTTAACGCTTAGTCGCCTGACTGTACTTATAAGTGCGCACAATTTTTATTTTCGTAGCTTTTTTGTAGAACACATTTTGATAGCGTGAGCCTGATGGTACTTCTTGGTAGCCTGTTAAACTCATTTATCCACTATTATAATGTAGGCAACTCATAATACGTGAAATATAGAGGTTAGAATTTTCATGTGTTGAGCGCCCGAAGTCGTGCTTTTAATCATTTTAGTTAATAAGTAAATATTTGAAAAAGGTGCGCCAATAGTGACATTTTATAACTTTTGCTTTATTTAGTATACACAAATGTATACACACATTTAGTATACACAAACTTCAAGTATATATTACAATAAAACATTGTAATAACATAAAGTCTAAATGGTACTTTAGAGTACCGTCAGTCCGTTAGGTATTATTTTTTAATGCGTTATTTGTCACATAATTATCAGATGAAAAGAAACACTGATCAAGTTGTTGGTAAAAGGAACCTTTCTGTGTCCATATATAGATCATATCAATATTTTATTATCACAGATGAATAATCAAGATTATTTGAAGCTGAATACTGGCTAAACCAAACGCATTTGTATATAGATAAGTTTTGTTAAATCGTCTTCTTTTGATCCCAGTAATCTGTGGTTAAGCCATTTCCCCATAATTTAGAGACACCCTGTATAGTGTACAGTCAAATTTTCCCACGAATTAGACTTCTCGATTATCGAATAGCGGTGGTGGAAGGTTTATTGAACTATTCCAATTTGCCAATGGGAATGAAAATAGAGTTCAGTAAATCAAAGTGGCATGAAGGCCCAGTTTTCAAACGTCGCAAAGTGGACTACTCAGTGCCCAAAGATGTTAGGTTAGCTAACAAAGGGGTCTACTTTATCACATATCTTCCAACAAGAAGAAGATGTGAAGTGTGTAGTAAGGAAGGAGTCAAATCCCGTCCTCATTCAAAGTGTTCAACTTGCAAGATTTACCTATGCTGCAATTAAAGAAAATGTTTTAACAAATGTCATGATATAGACCTTCAATCCATTATTTTTCTGAATTTTTTACACTTTTTTTTAAAATAAAATGTTTGCATTACCTATCATCTCTTGCACCTGACTGCACTTTGCGTATATTTCTCCTACAAAAATTTATCAAAAATTTTTGAAAAAAGTAGGGTGCTTACTTTTGACTTTACTTTGACCTAAATGAAAGCAATAAAAACGCCAAAGTCATTTTTTTTTAAATATTTTTATATGCCAGCAACTAAGGGTTAAAGGATATTTAACTTAATTATTTATTGCAAAACAAAGGGTTGGGGGCAAAATGAAATTTGGCCAGGGTCCTATAAAGCCATAACGCGCCTCTGCTGGTTATTCTTTTTATTTTCTGCCTGGCTATTTTTAATTATATGTTATACATAATCATATGCAGGGTGTCTCCTAAAAAACGCCCCTGGTCATAACTCCTTTATTTATTCACCGATTTCAAAAAAAGCAAAAACAAGATTAAATGTCTCCACATGTTCTATAAAGGGGCCCTAATTTTGTTTTTTTGCAACATCCACTTTCATTTCAGGGGCCCCCCTTTCATTTAGTGCTAAGGGTAGCTTGATACCCCATAATAGTATCAAATATTACCCTAAAGTATATATTCTAGCCTTTTCGATGCAATATTTTCAATGATCCCATTAAAATCAACACACTTACTTACTTATAATCACTAGTTACAACACTACTTATCTAAATCATTTTGGAAATGCTAGATGTACTTCTTAGCCTTCTTTTCAATGAGTTTTCCCATCTGCTGAACCATCTCTCAGCTAAAGAAACTGTACCTACAGTTCAAAACAATTTATAGGTAAGACAGATTCTGACAAATATACCGTGAAGTTTTTTGTAGTAAATTGCATTCAGAAGTCTAATCGAACTTATTTCAACTGTCTTGTAAATACTTTATAATACTAGGATTTTCACTCTCAACTTGTTCTTCAGATGCAACAGGTTCACATCTAGCATTACCTTCTTCTTCCATTGATTTTTAAGTTCGTCAATCAATTTGACACTGATTTTCTGTCAGAACTTCAATGTTATAAACATTATCATCATTATCTCTACTACGATTAGTTTTCCCATCTGCTGAATCATCTCTCAGCTACAGAAACAGTACCTACTGTACCAAACAATTTAAAGGTGAGACACATTCTGACAAATATGCCTTGAAGTTTTTTGTCGAAAATTGCATTCAGAAGTCTAATCAAACTTGCAATTTGTTCTTCCCTGCAATGGGTTCACATCTAACATTACCTTTTTCTACGATTGATTTTTGAGTTCGTCAATCAATTTGACACTGATTTTCTGTTTGGACTTCAATCTTATAATTATTATCATCATTATCTCTACTGCGATTAGTTTTCCCATCTGCTGAACCATCTCTCAGCTACAGAAACAGTACCTACTGTACAAAATAATTTAAAGGTGAGACACATTCTGACAAATATACTTTGAACGTTTTTGTCGTAAATTGCATTCAGAAGTCTAATCGAACTTATTTCAACTGTCTTGTAAATACTTTACAATATCATAGGATTGCCACTTGCAATTTGTTCTTCAGATGCAACAGGTTCACATCTAACATTACCTTCTTGAGACAGATTGGCCTGTTAGACAAATTCTGGCAAATATACCTTAAAGTTTTTTGTAGTAAATTGCATTCAGAAGACTAATCGAGCTTATTTCAACTGTCTTTTAAATACTTTAGAATACTAGGATTTCCACTCGCAATTTGTTCCTCTGATGCAACAGGTTCACATCTAACATTACCTTCTTCTTCGATTGATTTTTGAGTTCGTCAATCTATTTGACATTGATTTTCTGTTTGGAATTCAATCTTATAATTATTATCATCATTATCTCTACTGCGATTAGTTTTCCCATCTGCTGAACCATCTCTCAGCTACAGAAATAGTACCTACTGTGCAAAACAATTTATAGGTCAGACACATTCTGACAAATATACCTTGAAGTTTTTTGTCGTAAATTGCATTCAGAAGTCTAATCGAACTTATTTCAACTGTCTTGTAAATACTTTACAATACCAGGATTTCCACTTGCAATCAATTTGTTCTTCAGATGCAAAGGCTTAACATCGAACATTATCTTCTTGTTCAATTGATTTTTGAGTTCGTCAATCTATTTGACACTGATTTTCTGTTTGGACTTCAATGTTATAATTATTATGATCAATATCTCTACTGCGATTACTAGCGATAGTAATCTTATGATATCTTCATTTTTAGATCCGAAATAAATAGTTTTGGATTGATGCTTTCGATTCATTATCAGATTTAAGTTAGTCTTCTGAGAGTTGGACGTTTGAAATTTGAATTGTACATGACACCTGATTTAATTTCTAACTTGAAATGAAAGCAAAAATACATATTTTTTATTTACGCTATCGTTATAACGAAAAGAATATTTTTCTTTATATCATAATAAACTCTTTTCATATTCTTAAAAGTTATTTTGGTTTGCTTCACCATTTTTATCAATTGTGAGACCGTTTTCATTGTCGACTGATGTCATAAAAGACAAACAAGGTTGCACGTACTAAGCAACTACAACTATATTAAAAAAAAACAAAAATTTCGTAGTACTTGCTCAATGGATGAGCCTTTCATTGAAGATAGTCCTAGCTATTTATTTATTTTGAAACTGTCATTCGCGTTTGCAAAAAATGTTAACTGTTATTCTTCTTATTCATAGTTCAATTAGCCATTTCGCACCAATTTTCAAATTCGTTCTTATTTAAATTTGCAATTTCTGAATTCGTTAATTTTTAGAAATTAAAAATTGCAAATTTAAATAAGAGCCAATTTGAAAAATGGTGCAAAATGGATAATTGAACAATGAATAAGAAGTATTACAGTTAACAATTTTTGCGAACGCAAACGACAGTTTCAAAATAACTAAATGAGTTAGGGCTATTTTCAATGAAAGAATCATTAAATAAACAAGCAGTTTAGAAAAGCGAAATTTAAAATATCAATTTGTTATTTTGCATTTATACAAAGTGATGAGTACTGCAAAGTGATAATCGCTGCATAACCCCTTTTACGGATGTACAAGGTGATTTAAAAGGTATGGTCCAAACTTAAGGGTGTGATGTTATGGTTAAGGTTATGGTGATGGTATGGTTAGGGTGTGAGATGCTATACGAAGGAAACATGTTAATAAATCTATGTCTTATTTCCAACCGTTATCTGGTTATAGAGGATGTATTTGTTTTTAATATGTTCTGTTAAATTACGTCATAATAAAAAATAAGTCAAACAAATTTATTTCTTATTTTAAGATAAATTGATTATACAATACTTTTTAAACGCAAATTAAATGTTATATTTAACTATTATCCTAATAAGCTCAATTTAGAGCTCGAATATTTTATGACGGAATTGGCATTTTAATATCACTAATTACACTTAAATAGTTGGACCCTACTTTTTGAATCACTATGTATGTCAAATTTAATTAAAAACTGTTGAAATCTGCCAAATTTGCAATTATAGTTATCAAAATCTGTTAAATCTTTAACAAGTTTGTAAATGGGTAAAATTTCCGACTGAGAAACTCAAAGCCTATAAAATTCAAAGCTGCAGCTGTGAAAATCAGTTCATTTTTCAATATTTGCTGCCTGAATCTGTTAAATTTTGATAGCCCAGTTTCAAAATGTAATCATCTATCAGATTTTTAAGTGGAACAATTCACATACGTAAAATTCTCAATTAAAACAGTCGAAATCTGTCAAAATTTTCAATTGCAACTGTCAAAATATGTCAATTTCTTAGGTTCAGCTGTGAAAACTTGTCAATTTTTTTAATTGATACTGCCAAAATTTGTCTGTTTTTGTTCTCGCAGTGCAAAAATGTAAAATTCTATCAGATCGTACGTTGAAAACAACAATGACAATACACAAAAATTAATGTTTCGAATTTGTTATTTTCGCCGTGTTTTTTGTTTGTCATAAAAAGATTACCATTAATATACTGCTTATAGCAATTCATGAGCTATTAATGATATTTTTTTTATGGTTGCATTAATTTATCTGTTAACAATAAGGTTAAAAATAAAATTATATTAAAAACTTTTAATAATAACTCCTGTATGGTGTCACTTTGTCAAATCATGTTTTGTCTTCTGTTCTTACCTTAGGTTTTTCTGTTGTTTATAATACCTAGTACTTAACTGAATGAAATGCCCAGCAGGGCCCCTCTGATTTCTGCCCCCCAGGCTAGGGCCCTGGCAGCCCCCCATTTGGGGGGGGGGGGGGGGTCATGTTGATATGACTACCCACCCTTCAATACAAATTGAAAAAGTAAAGAATTCGATGTCTTAGTAAAAGGTGAAAACTTATCGATCTACCACACGGGTGCATGGAAAAGTTTTCACCTTTTACTAAGACATCGAATTCTTTACTTTTTCGATCGATAAGTACTAAATTAATAATAAATAATCCGCAAGTTAGATTCTAGAATTAATGTTTTGTTTTTATATTTGTAAAAAGTTGTTTGGGCTATAGGTAAAAATGCTAATTAATATGCTAATTGAAGGAAAGTCGGCGGGCATAAAGTAATACTTTTATTTTCCTTTTGGGGTTTAATTGCTTTTGTCCCCCATAATTTCGGTGTCCATAGCAGGTCGACTTTCATGACTGCGAGGAATTATCAGAAATTATAAAAATCTCGACCGCCACGAAAAAATAATAAAAGCGAACGCACACTCTCACACGGCCGACAACAATTATAATAATACACCACATTAAACGGGCGTTCGTGCGCGATAATTAATTTAAAACTAGGCAAGGCAGCCGCCCCCCTCGCCGCCCCCGGCCCTGGACAGCGTGCGTCGTCCTTCTTCCTCCTGCCCGCCCCGCGTTTCAGATTTAATGCCATTTTATTACTTTATATTTCGTGTAATGTGATAATACGTTATCATATTAATAAGTTTCCTTCCACTAGGCGGCTTTATTAATGTTTTAGATTTAATTAAAAAATATCATTCTCCATTGCTCCTAATTAATATCTCGCCCTCTAGCGCGTGCCCCCGCCGCCCCCGCGGCTCGGACGCGACGAAAACCCGACGACGGATATTTATGGCGGGTACACACATTTTTTTTAATTCCTTAATGAAACGATGTTATAATAAAAAAAATAATCCGTGAGGGACGCTCGTTTGTTTCTATCAGTGACGGCTGGACGTCTCTCAGGGACGCGGCCGTCCTCCCTGACACCTGCAGATACCTAATTTACAGAATTAATTACGTGTATTAGGTGGGAATTAATTAATTTCATTCCTCACGAAATTATTCTACTTGAAATTTTTCTCATCCCATCGATTGTTTTAGTACTCAACCAAATATATGACTTGGAGTAGAACTCAAGCACAACTACGGACTATAGATACGATCCAAAGTGTTAAACAATAATGTAGGTACAGCAGAGAGAATATGTTAGTCACTTTCTTAAATTTAGGAATTAAGTTATTAACTAAGTAATAATACAATTACACGAATTAATAATTACAAAAAATCACAAGTTTACCGAGCAGTACTCGTCGATGGAATAATACCCCTTTGCTACGAAGTTATTTTTTAATGACCTAAACTCAGTAAGAGGCAACAACTTTGAGCAACTTAACAGTCTAGTACAGTGATATTCCTTAAAAAAAGATTCCTTCGTCCTTTTAGAGTTTGGTCTTGGCCTTGGCTTTGGCCTTGGTCTTTTAGATATGTTTTGACCCGGCCAGAGGCAATTCCTCTGAAACCGTAAAGTTCCAGTTTTCCTATGAGAATGGCATCGTTAACAGTATCAAATGCTTTAGCCAGATTCTATATAATAACCACCTTTGTGAAGAGGTAGATATTTTAAATTAATCAGGGAAATTACCGGATGTTAACGAATCTTTGAAGAGATGCACCTATAAATCTGCCATATCAGTATTAAGCATACTAATCAATTTCAGGGGAACTTAATCGAGTCCCGATGAGGTTTTATTTTTTATTGAGGATATTGAGGAAAAGATGTCCGACGAAAGTACCCGCGCAACGGAACTCGTAAAGAATACTGATCTAACAACATCTCTGTGCACATACAAAAGCTGTAAGAAACCTGTAATAAAGTAGAAAGTAATATGCATAGAGTGTGGTGCCAATTTTCATACGAGTTGCTACCCCAAAGGCAAACATGATGAACAATGTGAAACCACTTGCAACACCACCATAGAAGATAAAACTGCAGACAATACGGAGGCGGGCAAATACCAAACACAGATATCATTATACAAAATAATAATTGAGGAAATGCGTGACAAAAACGATATCATAAAGCAAAGTAACAAATTGCTTTTGCAACGAGTGACTGAATTGGAACCGAGGTTAAAAATGGAAAATAATTCAACGCCAAAACAAAAAAATGCGTGCGCAACCATGACTCAGAACAAACAGAATTTACAGCATACACAGAGTAATATAGGCAGCCGCTTTAACACTATAAAAACTCGAGAGCAGACGACATCTATGAACTCAAATAATAATACAAGTGAGAAAATCATGGTGAATAAAACATCATAAAGAAACAAAAGCCCAACGACAGTATCCGTAACAACAGTGGATGAAGATATCCACCTCAATGGCGAAATAAATGTTGAAGATATGACAAAGGATGGATTAATTAGAGGTAATGAAACTAATAATTCCACTAACAAATCAAGAATCAGACTAGTTAACCCCATAATTGGAAACTGCAGCAGTCGCAAATCCACCATCACAGCAGCACAACCCATGACAATACTCCATATAGCCAACCTTAATCGGTCTTTGTCGGTCTTCTGACAATATTTGTAATACAAAATCATACATTTGCCTATTAAATATGTTTATGTTTATAACGAAGGGGCAGTTTTGCTTCTGGCAACTTGTTAATGTAACTAATTGTCTTTTGTTTGTTTTTACTTATGTAAAACTGTCAAGTTATAGCATAAAATAAAGTATAAAGTATTACTATTAAAGATGAAACAATAGAAGATGAACTCGCAGAGTACATACGCGAGAGGTGCAACATGGCACCCTCAGACCAAATAAAAATGAGAAACTAAGATCATATGGAACTTCATCAAGTTTCAAACTAACAATACCACGAAAGATAGGCGAAGAACTACTGAGAGAAGAAACTTGGCCCGTAGGAATTAAAGTACAGACATTTCTTTTTCGCAAACACCAGAGTTCCTTACAATATAAACAAAATCATTCAAGAGGAGCAGAACGCAAGAACTACACATACACGAGAAGACAATTCAACAACACACAGAGATACAATCAGCATACTACAAATAAACGCCAGGAGTATTAAGAATAAAAGCCTAAATATGGAAGTACTAACAAAACAACTCAAACAACCTAAAATTATAAGTATTTGTTAGCATTGGCTTAGCAAGAATGAAGTTGTAAATTTTCATGTTAAGGATTATTATACTGTAAATCATTTTTGTAGATCCCAAACCACAGGTGGAGGAGTGATGATATTAGCGCATCAAAGCTTCCGATCAAAAAAATACAATTAGCAAGAAACATATCTCGAAAATATCACCGAACATGTACGTGCCACATTTAAGTTGAAAGGTAAACAGAGTATAATAATCTCAATCTACCAGCCAGAAAAACACTGGAAAATTATGTGTCAAAAACTTAACAATATCCTTAGCGAACTAACAAATAAATTCCCGTATATTTTCATTAGTGGTGATTTCAATACGAATTTACTGAAGCAAACAAAAGAAACAAAGGACCTTCTCAATGTAATGAGACAATATGGTCTTAAACAAACAAATTCCACTATATTTTCATTAGTGGTGATTTCAATACGAATTTACTGAAGCAAACAAAAGAAACAAAGGACCTTCTCAATGTAATGAGACAATATGGTCTTAAACATACAAATTTCAAAGCTACAAGAATAAACTCGCTATTAGATAATATATTTACTAATTATGATAATGAGATTGAATTGGAAGACATATTCTGTGAATTCTCAGACCATGATGCAATTCTTATTAATATACCATGTGTCAATTATGAGAGAAGAATGAAAAAATCATTCGAAGGCGCATGTATACGACATAAAAGCATGATCAACTAAATAAACTAGTGAAAGATGAAAGCTGGTCAGTAATATATGTAACCACTGAAATAAATGAAAAATACCGACTATTTATAGATATCATTAAACACAATTTTGAATATGTCTATCCAGAAAATAATATAAAAAGAAACAACCAAGCAAAGAAAAAAACTGGGTGAGTCCGATCATAATAACTATGTCACAACGACATAAAGAGTTACATTGGATATATGTTAGCCCGCAGAATAGGGATATAAAAAAATCATATAACAACCTAAAAAAGCTCTATCAGCAAGAAATTAAACTGGCAAAAAATAACGCAAACGGTCATCAAATAGCAATATCTAAGAATCCAATAAAAACAACCTGGACTGTAATAAATAGTAGTCTAGGAAAGTGAGTATTCAGAAATACATAAATTACTATTAAGCAAAATAATCATGAAATAACGAATCTGCGTATAATTGCAAATGTACTAAATGAGTATTTCATAAGCAGTGCAAACGTCACAGCTTCAAGTATAGAAAATTCTATTATGAATAAAAACACCTTCAACAATGCCACAAATTTATCCATGCTTCTATTAGCATGAGAATGAGCATATGAGAAAAAACTAGAGGCAAACATAAAAACCATATCAAAGAAAATGTCAGCAGGACCAGATGGTATCCCTAACTTAATTATCCCTGTAGTGGCTCCTATAATAGCTACTACTTTACCCCATATATCCAATGAATCGATCAGACTTGAACAATAGTCGGATGCCCTAAAACTAGCAAGAGTGACACCTGTACCCAAGAAAGGTGATCAGACTGATGTAACCAACTTTAGAGGAATATCCAATCTATCGGTGTTTGCAAAAATCTTTGATACACTAATGTACAAGCGGCTAATGGCGTACCTAGTAGAATATAACCTGATATCACCTTCAGAATACTGATTTCTAAAAGGCAAGAACACGGCTTCCGCACTATATGAACTTACTACATATGTAACAGGGGCGTTAGATCATGGAAAATACTTAGTAGAAATTTTCGTGGACCTAACAAAGGTATTTGATATCATAGACCACACAATAATGAGAAAAAAAACATGGACTACAAGGCCCAGTCAAAGAATGGATACTGTCATATCTATCAAATCGAAAACAATACACAGAAATTAGTGCCGACACAAAGAGTAAAGCACAGAAGCACCATGCATCGAAAATCAAAATGACAAATATGGGAGTTTCACAAGGAGGATTCCTTTCTTTTCTATTATTTATAATCTTCTGCAACGATCTGGTAGAAATACAGAAATAAAGTACACGAACCTCTGCAACAACCTCTCGTGATACTGAGGGTCTGCCTGAGGATTTCCCTTTCTGAACACCACCAGTTTTCCTAAAACGGTGCACTATTCGTGAAATATTTATTGACAAAACCGAGTATTCAAATTGATCGTCAGGGAACTTTTGTTGAAATTCCTGAACGCACTCATGAATTGAATAAATCCATTCTCCATTTTCAAGTCGTCCATTACGAAAGTAAGCCTCAACAATAGAAGTGTTCTTCTGATCGGTGTACATTTTAACATACTACTGTTATTATGTTGTTTGACATTTGAAAGGTATGGTTGACAGTGACAGTTCTCAAATAGTACGGTATACAAATTTGAAAGGCGGCACAAATGAAATGAAGTGATTACGTAACAACAATCATTTAGGTACACCTTGTACATAATTAGAAATAGCAGACGATAAGCAAGTAAAGTTAGAAAAACCTGCATCTTATTGCACGAATTCGCGCACGATTTGTGTATAAATTTGCGGTGGAGGCGCCGTCCAAGCGAGCAGTCTGCGAATATCAGAATGCCGTACGCAATGTTGGTTGCACTTGCGGGGCGCAGATCTTATCGGTGCAATTTACACGGATACAGGTTTAAGCCCCCTCCGACACGCCACCGACAAATTGAAAATATCATTCCGAACTGGCGGACGTAAATTTCGCAGCCCTGCATGCGTGATCCTCGATTTCATGTTAACCGCTTCGCAAGTGTATGGATACTGGTTAAGGGGTAAATTGATATGTGAAACGTTCTGTGCACGTACGTGCTAACTTATAAGCTTTATGGTCTCCATTTTAAGTGCTTATATTTCTATCGCTACGAATATAATTTTCGAAACAATTGACGAAATTCACAATGAATATTTCGGAATAAGTAGAAATTATTGAGGTTAGCAACCATTATGTATGATAACTTAAGAATATTGAGGAACTTATTAAAAGACATGATTTAAATAAGTATATAGAGTGTTAATGAAAAAACTGTCCACACTTTGACAGGTGATAGTAGAGATCAAAACAAGAAACAAATTCTAATACACCCAGGTCAAACACTGAATGGTTTTCGATATATACAATTTAAAATTTCAATATCAAACTCAAACTTTCAAACTCCTTTCAAACTTTCCAAATTTCAAAATCCTGGCAATTTAAGTGAATCTAACACACTCAAAATGCTATAAAAAAAGTTGTCCGGTAAAATCCTTATGGCAAGCCTCTACAGGCATCTGACCTGTGAAGAATCACTTACCGATCCGTATATCTAATCAGTCCAGATTACAGTAAATGAGCTTTTATATGTCAAGAGGACATCAACTTCTTTACAACAAAACAGCGTTTGTTTTACAGTATTTTGATTCTGTCAGATACATGGCCTGCAAAGAATCACTTACCAAGTCAGTCTAGATGATAGTAATCGGGCTTAAATCTCTTGCTTTTACGTGCAAGAAGATATAAACTTGTTTACAGCAAAACAACTCTTGTTTTGCAGTATTTTTATTCTGTTAGATTTAGAAATAGTTTAGATATATCAATTGGAAAGAGTCATTTACAGTTTTTGTTGTTGAAAACTGTGTTATTATGGAGTGCACACAAAAAGGCAAAAGTTCAAACTATGGAAAATATTTGGGGATAAAGGTAACATTACTTTATGCCTAACAGTTTGAATTCATGCCTGTTTTTTTAGGTTATTTTGATATTTGGGATATCTGGTGCCTGTCGGTGTGATGAGCTGGTAAAAATGAAAGTTCACGATATTGAAGATTTAGGATCGACTCAGCTAATAAAAATGCCTGATAGTAAAAGTCCCAAGAAACGATCATTTTCTGTCATTGGCGATGTATACATACATACATATAGAAAATATGCTTCACTTAGACCAGCTGGTATGGAAGAGCAGAGATATTTCCTAAGATATCATGATGGATTCTGCCATCGAATAGTAATGGGAATTCATAAAATTGGAGAAGCAGCCGAAGAGGTACCATCTTATTTGAAGTTGGCAATTTGGAAGGAATACACTGGTCATTGCCTATGATGAACTTCGGCGACATTGCTTTTAGACGGAGGCGTTGATATTACCTGTGTGAAACGCCATGGTGGATGGAAATCTAGTAATGTGGCTAAAGGGTACATCGAGGAATCTTTAACAAATAAGAAAGCAATAAAAATTCTGGAGCCTAAAAACTTCATTGAGACTGTGAATGAACTTGAGATTTATCGAGAAATAGCAAATGGATCCAATATTAATAACACTAAATTTGTAACAGGTGTTGCAGGCAGTAGTGGGTTTAATTTTCAGAGCGCCACTATAAATAACTGTACATTTAGTGTAAATTTTTGTAATAAAGAAAATCACAAATAAAAGTATAGTTATGAATATTTGTTACTTTAACTAGCTGTACATTTAGTGTTATTTTTTGTAATAAATAAAATCACAAATAAAACACTAGTTATGAGTATTTTTACTTTTTCTCCGCCGGCAGGCAAAGTAAACACTTTTTCTCCTAGGAGAAAAAGTGACTCTTTAAATTTCCGTATTCAAAGACACAAAATGTCACGTTTGTGACGTTTGAAGAAAAATTACTTTATCGATTAAGGGGAAAAGGTATTTTCAATCGTAGTTCATGTTCTATTAACCAATTCTAAAGTCTATTCCATAGTAATAATATAACCTATCAAGTGGCATCACGGCGCCGTGCCACTAGTAAATGGAGCAAAATTTATAAATGTAGAAATGCAGGTTCCCAATGCCGTCAATGCGTAGTGGATAGAGCTCAACTGCATTTTGTACATTGTCCTGAGAATATTTTCGTACTGAAAGGAGAATATTGTAAAATCCATATCTTTCTTTGCCCGCAAAACATTTGATGATTGTTGAATTTTTATTATTTAAAAAGAGTTGATGGTCGTTGTGTAGTTATTAATTAACAACATATCCAAAGTACTTGATTGATTCAGGGGTATTTTAAATCGTAATTCATATTCTATTAACCGATTCTAAAGTCAATTTCATACTAATAATATAACATATTAAGTGACATCACGACGCCGTGCCGCTAGTGAATGGAGGAAAATTTATAAAGACAGAAATGCAATGAGTTATAGGGTACATAATTCAATTGAAATCAGTAGAATTAAGGTTGTGTACTTAGGAGGTGTTGGAAAAACGAATAAATTCTTCTACATTTGATTATTAAAATGAATGTAATCGGAAATACGAGCTCTTTAATTATAATTATTTTATATAATAATTATTTATTATTTTATAATATCAAATCAGAATGGCACTTTGTGAACAGTAGTTTAGTTTTTAAGTTATGCAAGGACATTATGAAATATCAAGCATTTGAAAAATGTTACTTGACATCTATGGCACAAATTTCAATCAAATTTCGAGAAATATCAAGCGTCATCATTAAATAAATTGTATTGTTTTTTTTATTCTATGAAGAAAATTGGAAAAATAGTTCTGTTCCGTGACAATGTAGACACATTGCCGTGACCAGGATTCGAACCTGGGTTGTCACGGCCACAACGTGAAGTACTAACCACTATACGATCACGGCTACAACAGACTGTGAAAGTTTTGCATGGAATTGATAATGTTCTAGTTGAAATGCTCCAATTATCCACTCCAGATAAAGTGTGGGCAAGAGCTCGAGCACGTAATGCTTCAATACACATAAAAATAATAATAATAATACAAATAATAATAAATTGTATTTATATGTTTTTGTATTTTAATCCTTAGTAACAAAGCATGGAACAAGTAGCAAATGACAGATTTAAAAGAAATAAGAGAGATTTTTTTTAATTAAATGGAAATTTGCTGTTTTAGTACTATACGACTCAAAATTCAAAACTAACTTTGTTTTTTAATGCGGAATTGTTTTCTGAAGCAAATGGCCATGACAATTTTTTTTTCTGAAATCGTAAAATTAAATAATAAGTGTGAACATCGGACGTATATTTTATTATGAATGCCTTTATGCTAAAGTGTTTTTTTCACGCGATATTACATAAATTGTGATGTTCCTGAAAGGTCCGCGACGCATAAGGGCCTGGAGCAACTGGATGTTGGAACTAATCTATTGTCGAAATATGACCCAGTGCTAAAAG
The DNA here is from genome assembly GCA_951805005.1 of Othius punctulatus. Classification (NCBI taxonomy): domain Eukaryota; kingdom Metazoa; phylum Arthropoda; class Insecta; order Coleoptera; family Staphylinidae; genus Othius; species Othius punctulatus. The sequence continues at coordinate 21,335,459 of OX638146.1, forward strand.
AGCAGATGTAGATTCTTATTTGTCCGAAGGCATTTAACATTAGTTCATGAGCCTTTTCGGGAAAGAGGTGAAAAATAACATTATGGACGACAAAAAAAAACTAAACATTTCGGAATTATTTCGATGGCACTCCAGATATATCCATGTTGATCAGATGATTTATGTAATCAGATATGTTCATATTGAAGGCGATCAAGTTGAAGTGATGGAATCTTTTTTAGCTTTCTTCCCTATAGCTGGAAAGACTGCAGTCGAGCTTACTGAAAATATCCTTACGCAGCTGGAGGATAACTTGGACATACATCTATGTCGGGCTTAAGGATATGATAACGCTGCAACCATGGCAGGAGTTCATGGTTGGTGTACAAGCAAAAATCAAAGAACACAATCCTAAAGCGTTGTTTATGCCTTGTGATAATCATTCGTTAAATCTATGTGGAGTGCACTTTTTCGGGAGTGTGTTAAGTGTAACTTTTTTTGGAACAGTAGAATTTACACGTTTTTTTCGTCATCCACACATAAATGGGAAATTTTAATGAAAAGTGTAGGCGTATCGGTCAAAAGACTTGTAGAGACAAGATGGAGTGCTCATCACGACGCTGTTAAACCACTGAAGAATAATTTTGAGAAACTTGTATCAACACTCGAAGACGTGTGTGATCCCAGCAGAGAAAACGTCGATACAAGAGAAGCAGCATCCACACTCTTACTAGCTTTGTGTGACTTCAGTTTTTTATGCTACCTTTCTTTTTGGTGTGAAGTCCTAGAAGAAGTAAACCAGACACAAAAGTATATACAAACTTGTGGGCTATCGCTGGAAAAGTTATAAAATCAAAGCCCTCAAAATTTTTCTTCAAAGCCAACGTATCCAAATAGTGGAAAGAGCTATTTCAACGCACCGATGGCCATCAGCGCTGAAGAGCTCTCGAGGACGAAAACCTGTTACCACGAGGCACGCAATACGTCTTCCCCCGGAGATGCAGCGTAATTAAATCCGCGGAGTCCCCAATCGAAGCTTTAATATCTCCGCTGATATCGTCAAAAGAAAATGGCCTGATAAATATGTAAGCACGGAGCACTCGCCCAGGGAAGTGGAGCCCTTCTTCGCCGCCGCCATCAAAGGCCCCCGGAGGAGTACCGAGCTGTCCGCACGAGCGGCGAAGAAGTACAAAGAGCGCCTATCGAAGGATCGACGGTCTTTAGCCGTGCAGTTTGCGGATGATCCCGTCCCATTCTTTCCCTCCTCGCTTTATTTTTTAATTAAACCGCGTCTCGTGGCCATCCGACCGCGAAATATCGTTACGAGCCGTATCAATCTGATAGCGAATTCGGTGCGCAAACGATACGGTTCGATAAGCCGGCCCCGGAGGCCCCCGGATCCTCCTCGCGGTAATGCTGTTGCAGGATCTTAAGTCAATGTTTGAACTAGGGGTGGCTGTATAGACCGCGGATTTGTTAAGGTGTATACGTTTGTTTTGTGATTTATTCCGCTTGATTTCAATGTTTGATCTTAGAATTATAAGATATATAATGTTTGTTCTCTTATTTCTAAAGGGATTTTACCTCCGAGGACTCCCGCAGTTACTACGCAGCGATAAATCCTTAAAAGTGAAAACGACGGAAAATATCTTATATTATACCCAGCGATTATGCAAGACAGAAATAATATTCAAATTATACAATAAGATGATAATGCATAGTACAAAATCCATCAAACCAAAGTTTAAAAAAATCGATCACATGCTTTTATTCCAAAATTTACACTGATTTTGTTTTTGCCCATTTATGTTGAAATTATTAAGTACATCATCTATTTATTTTTTTGAAGCAGAAATTGACGTTAATGTTAAGTACTTCAAAAGTAATTCAAAATGTTCTTCAAAAGTAAAAGAAGAATTAGACGAAAAGCAAAAGTTAAAGTACAAGGTAAAGGAGAATTTGCAGAGGAAGATGAATATGAAGTAATTTATAAAAACAGGCATGAAACAATCAATAACTTTGAAGACAGTGGCGGATTAAGGGAGGCTATGAGGACTATAGCCCAGGACGGCAAAATCCAGGGGCGGCAATTTTTGAAAAAATACCTAAGGCACATGTCACAATAAAAATAAATAAATAAATAAATGACGAACGAAAAAAGGCAAATACAAGAAGTGAAGCATCTAACTACCTTCTTCAACTTCAAAGATTAGAAACGACTTTTTTGTCATTTTTATGCTGATATATGTTATCTCGATTTAACGTATAAAGTAATAAGTTACAATAATCTAAGATCGATCTATTAATCGCATCAGTATACAATGTATAAGAACAAAATTTAACATTTATGAAAATTGAGCACTAATGAAAGTGAAAGTATCAGATGTATTGATAATTAACTGACCTCTGGATTTATACCAAATTTCATTGTTTGTTAAATAATGGATTTAAACGAAACTGATTGTTTACGAAATAAACCACTTATGCAAATTTTGCTAGTGCATAGACCAGCAAATTCTAAATTTATTGCTGCAATCTGCTCAAATGAGTAGGTAATAAGATCCAATTTAAAGAACTGTAAATATTTCGTTATTCGTCAAAAGCGTCAGAAGGTTCCAAAATTGCGAACATATGGGGGTTTAATGAAACTGTAAGTTTTCAAAATTTACAGTAAAAATATCACAAGAGCTAAAAAGTCTACAATGTTTCAAAAATCAAAATAACAAAACTATCTGAAGTATCACAGCTGCCACCATTATATCAATCAATATTACAAGTATCGAAAAATACCAGAAATTATGATTGTTTAAGTTTGATATAATCTATAAATAAACAGTTACATAATATTCCTCATATTTTCATGAAATTTCACTTTGTTACAACAAATCTGGAGAAGTTAATAAAACTATAATCATATAAAAAATAATGAAACATTTTTTTAAATTTTAACTTACTCTATCAATTTTGATTTAATAAAAATTTACAAAATTTACAGCAAAAATAAAAAAAGAGTTAAAAAGTCAGACTGTTGAAATGAAAATATCAAAAGTATGTGAAGGTTCAGAAACTGGACTTTTCTTGTAATATCCACCAATATTACAAGTAACGAAAATTGCTACTAATTAGTATTGCTTCAGTCTTTAAAATGGACTACAAAATCTATAAAAACACAGTTACTGAATATTCTTTAAATTTTTATGAAATTGCACGATAGTTACAATAAATTTGGAGAAGTTTATAAAACCAGAATCAAATTAAAAACAATGAAACTCCTTGCTTAAATTACTAAGCTAATTTTGGTAAAATTAAAATTTACAGAATTTGCAGCAAAAATATCAAAAGAGTTAAAAAGTTCAGATTGTTTTAAAAATCAAAATATCAAAAGAATTTCAATGATCACGAACTGGACCTTTCTTATAATATCCACCTATATTACAAGTAACGAAAATTGCCACTAATTAGTATTGTTTAGGTTTGTAAAAGAGACTGCAAAATCTATACAAAAACAGCTACAGAATATTCTTGAAATTTTCATGAAATTGCACGATAGTTACAATAAATTTGGAGAAGTTAATAAAACCAGAATAAAATTAGCAATGAAACTCCAAGCCTTTTTTTAATTACTAAGCTAATTTTGGTTTAATAAAAAATTACAAAATGTACAGTAAAATTATCAAAAGAGTTGTTAAAAAGTCCAGAATGATACAAATATCACAATATCAGAAGTATCTGAAGGATCACAAACCTGGACTTTACTTGTAATATCCACCAATATTACATGTTACGAAAATTTCCACGTTACGAAGATTTAAAAGATTAAGATTGATTTTGTAACGATGTAAGCTGACTCGAGCTTGGTGGGACTCAAGCGCCCCTTTAGAGAGGGCGGTCTGAAACAGCCTAGTTTCGTATACATTCCGTGGAATGTATACATTATATTTTGGATTTTTGAAAGCAATGGAACAAAACCTGTCCAAAAAACAATAGGAACTTAAATATTTGCAAAGTGCTACAAGACAACAAACTACCGTTATGTTGACATCGCAGGAGACTTTTTTTGACGATGCCTGCATCCAACTGTTCGGCAGAAAGGTCGGTTTTCGTGTTGAAATGAATAAAAAATTACAGCTCTAGTTTACAATGACCGAAGAACGCCTGAAGGATGTGGCAATTCTGACCATCCAATTCGAGCTTACCAAAAGATTAAACTTTGATGATATTATAGATTCATTTTCAATCTCTAGTTCATGAAAGAAGTTGTTTTAAACATTTCACATTGGTTTGTATTACTATCAGAAGAATTAAAATGTATTTGAGAACTTTTTTTTAATTATTACTACAATTATAATGTAGTCAATAATGTAGTCCTTAATATAGTAAACTTCTAGATTGGTAAGAGTTGTCTTGCTGATTGCTGACATGACTATGTCTTTTTTAACTTTTTATATGCCACGAAAGGTGAGGGGGGGGGGGAGTTGCCGGTAGTATAAATCCGCCATTGTTTGAAAATATAAGGAAAGGAACCACTAGATTTTCAAACAAAAATGCAGTTCAAAATATTGAAAGATTTAAGTAGTACCATGAGAATTAAACCAATGAATTAAAGAAAGTGTTCAGAAGATTTACAAGAAACAGCCATGGACATTGAATTCTAGAAATTTGCCAATGGAAATCCCAAAAATACTACATTTGAATATAATATCCGCAAATGTACAAGAAAAGTAAATGAGAAATACATAATGCACTAGATACTAGACCAGTATACAAATCTGGTACGCTGGTATCCAACCTTCGATTACAGAAAGACTACACTAAGAAGAAGACGTGTACAACTGTAATAATGCGGACTTGCTGTTTTAATCATTCGGTTATGTGATATTTATAAACTAATCTACATGTATATTAGTGTTTCTGATTAAAATTGAACGCGATAACTTTCACATTCAATCATTAAGTCAAGGTCAAATTGCGATAACTCGGCGTTCGGTGCTGTTACGTTAAACTGGACCACTTTCTAGAGACACGCCTAAGTCCGGTCTTATTGCTCTCACCGTTGTGAGAGATTGTGTGAGATTATTGTCTTCGACGGGATTGGAACCTGAGATCGCTGCCACAGATCATTTTAAAACTTTAATGAACAGTTGTCTACAAATTATTGCAGAACTATTATCCTGCCAAGTTACCAGATTATCCATACTAAGTGAAACCTGAATTTAATTACAATGGAAAAAGTCTGTTCCGTGACAATGTTTGCACATTGCCGTGACCAGGATTCGAACCTGGGTTGTCACGGCCACAACGTGAAGTACTAACCACTATACGATCACGGCTATCACAGACGATGATGATATTAAACGAATTACATGGTATTATGTTGTTTCTCAAAACTTATCATTTAATTATAAAATCTTAAGACTAATTATCTTAAATTGAGTTTCATAATAGTCGTAAATTAAATATTTTATTATTATATTATTATTATAATATAATATCAGTAACCCATTACACAATCCTAACAACAAAAGTCTATATGAAGTCACAAAATTATTACCAATCGCTTCTAGGTTCGAAAAACTTCGATTTAAATTCAAGATCAATAATATAAACTGGGCCATTATGGATAAACTATGTTTGAAACGAACCACACGACGTACGAAACGGACTATTCCATGCAAAACACTATACGAATCATACAATGACTGACATAACTTATTTTTACCTTCATATACACACTTCACACTTCCATCATATCAGATGTTTTTTTTTTAATTTTGTTTTTATTCTATATATTTTAATTTAATATTTTCAATTTAAATAAATTTTTAATTTTAAAATTACATCAATACTATATATAAATAAACTATAACTGTAAATGCAAAATGACCTCTGGTAGATAGCGAATAAAGATTGTAACTAACTAAATAACTATATTATTATTAATTAATTTTCGCAATTTAATACTAAAATTATTAACTTTTTATGCTCATTATAGAATCCTAAAAACGACACGTTTCAATGCAATTACAAAACAATGATGACAAAAAAATCAAAGAATTATGTGTTTGTAGATAATGCTGGTTAATGCATTATCTACATTCATAATCTTATCTTTTATTGCCTGCGATAGATAATGCTCTTCTTTGTAATTTTTGTTATCTGCATTAGTTGGAGAGCATCAATCAAAATACAATTTTATTAGTATAATCTAGTGATTAAATTATAAGTTTTGTGCACTAATATAAAATCATGAAATTCGTTCAATATTATCAACGTCTGTTGTAGCCGTGATCGTATAGTGGTTAGTACTTCACGTTGTGGCCGTGACAACCCAGGTTCGAATCCTGGTCACGGCAATGTGCAAACATTGTCACGGAACAGACTTTTTCCATTGAATATAAATTTCCAATATTATCCACCTTTCACATAGTGATAGTAGAAAATACCTCAACAAAATTATACAGGGTGCCCCACGCTAATGGACCATTCAAAGTTTTTGGGGTTCCCTATTAGATAATTTTTTTTTTAAATTATCCAAACGTGACTGATTCCGTTCTCCTCAGTAGAAATACTTTCAACCATTTATCACTTCCGGTTATACCCGAAGTAGCCATCAACTTTATTTTTTAATGGAACACCCTATATATTATCATGTTTCTGGCTTCCCCGTCTAATTTGAAACATATTTTGTAAGTATCAACTTTTGTTTTTTAAATGGAGCGCCCTATATATTATGTTTCTGGCTTCACCGTTTAATTTGAAACATCCTTTGTAGAGATTGTGTATACCTATATTTTTTACTTTCCGAGATAAAAATTAAATTACAAGATTTTTATCTCAAAAAGACGTTACGAAAAATGGCTTCAATTTCTCTTACCAATAAGATAGAAATGGAGAATTTATCTCGAATTATACCTGAAAGGTGCCTCTTTAACTGTCATACAAAAATGTATGACTATGTTAATGTATGAGTGTTTATGTTTGTACATAATTTTAAGGTAAATTAATGTAAATGAATGTTTAATTAGTAAAGTGCCCATTTAAAGTAAGCGTATTTCAAAGGGTAATTGTTCAGATATTTGCATTTAAGTGTCATCAAGTTTTGGGTTTTTGGGTGACATTAACAAATACTGGTGACACCTTTTCAGTAATATCGCAAAAACGAATGTATCAATTTTAGTATACTTTGTCTATCTTATATATTGGAATAGCACACAATTAATTGGTTTAAAATTTAATGCATATTTATTCAGATATTTGCACCTATTTAGTTATTTATATCAAAAACTCGCGCATCAATTTTAGTAAAATTTAGCACCGATATTAAACGTTGTATTAGTATATCACAAAATTAATATGTTTTATATCCAATGAGTCATTGTTGACATATTAGCATTTCAGTAAGATTTTGATGTTTTAGATGATATTAACAAACACTGCTAACACATTTTTAGCAATATCTCCAAAAGGAATGCATCAATTTTAGTAAACTTTGTCACTGATACTGTCTTATATATTGGTATATCATACATTTGATAGACTTGATATTCAAGGACTAACTCATCAGATATTTTCATGTAAGTGTGATCATGTGTTTTTGGGCGATATTATCAAATAATACTAGTAACACCGATTTGGTATAATCTCAAAAATTGACGTATCAATTTTAGTAAAATTGAACACCGATATTGAATGTTACATTACTGTGTGATATAATTGATAGGTTTTATATTCAATGAGATTTTGATGTTTTGGATGATATTAACAAATACTGCACATTTTTAGCAATATCTCAAAAACGAATGTATCAATTTTAGTAAACTTTGTCACTGATACTGTTTTATATATTGGTATATCATACATTTAATAGACTTAATATTCAAGCGCTAACTCATCAGATATTTTCATGTAAGTGTGATCATGTGTTTTTGGGCGATATTATCAAATAATACTAGTAACACCGTTTTGGTATTATCTCAAAAATTGGCGTATCAATTTTAGTAAAATTTAGCACCGATATTGAAAGTTACATTACTATATCACATAATTAATAAGTTTTATATTCAATGGATAATTGTTGAGATATTTGCGTTTTATTGTGATCATATCCTTTTGGATTATATTAACAAATACTGCTGACACCTTCATAGCAAATTTCAAAAACTAGCGTATCAATTTTAGAAGAATTTAGTACCCATATTGAGCGATATATTGGTACATCATACATTTAATTGTTTTATTATCTAAGGCGTTGAGATATTTAAGTTTTAGTGTGATCATATGTTTTTGGATTATATCAAATACTGCTGACATCTTTTTAGTGATATCGCAAAAACTGGCGCATTAATTTTAGTACAATTTAGCACCGATATTGGATGATATATTGGTATATCATACATTTAATAAGTTCAATATACAATGCGTTATTGTTGAGATATTTGCGATAAGGTGCAATCATGTGTTTTTGGAATATATTAACAAATACTGGGACAGCTTTTTGGCGATATCTCAAACACTAGTGTATCAATTTCAGTAAAATTTGATGCCCGTATTGCCTTGTATATTAGTATATCACACATTTAATAGATTTAATATCCAATTCGTAATTGTTTAGAAATTTGCGTTTCAGTGTAATCATATGTTTTTGGGTGATATCATAAAAAACAGCTTTTTAGCGATATCTCATCGTATCAATTTTAGTAAAATTTGGCAACGATATCCAGTAATATGTTGTTATAGCACTTGGGATGTTGTCACATAACGAACAGGTAACTATTAACATGTTTTGATACGCAATACACTTGAATATTTACTGGCACAGATTTAAAGCAATGTAAATTTTCTTGTTTTTCGAAAACAATTTGTTTTTGATAGTTAATTTATTAAACTATCAAAAACAAATTGTTTTCGAATGACAAGAACTACTCGTAATTTATTCACACTTTACCATAGCAAACTCATATGAAACTTATAACGTTTGCACGTACCGAGTGGTCATATAAATTTCAGATCTAGTTATCCATGGACATTTTCGCAGCCAATAAGAAACGCGAAATTGGTAAGCTCGCCTTTCCAATTGCTAAGCTTACTGGTCAGTTCTTACTAGAGATGAAATTTAAGATCACTTGGTATATGCAATGAAAGTATATGAATAGGATGTGATTTATTTCACAATAAACACAAACACAAACACAAAAATACACAAAATAGTGAAACACTTGAAAAACACTGAAACACAAAAATACTGATTTTAAGTTTTTTTGGTTCTGCCACCTTGCACAAAATTTCTTAAATTTTTGCCTGATTCTTACTTAGAATAAAATTTGGGAACTTTAGACCTACTACTTGAAGCTTAACGCATTGGTGTAAAATTTGAAGCACCCTTTATAATGTACAATTTAACGAAATTTAAAAAAAAGTCTGATCCGTGACAATGTTTGCACATTGCCGTGACCAGGATTCGAACCTGGGTTGTCACGGCCACAACGTGAAGTACTAACCACTATACGATCACGGCTATCACAGACTGTGAAAGTATTTTGTGGAATTTGTAATTATCTGCGACAATCGCACCAATTATATTATGATTACTGATTTTATATTTTCGCATAATTACATCAACGTAGATAATTACAAGTACTTTAATCACTCCAATTATATAACTGCCGATTATTATATGTATTTACATAATACCTCTTGTAAGAAATGGCCTATTTGCAGTGCATTTATAATATAATACTCGACAGTTAAATCACACTAAAATTTGGAAACACAGAAATTATAGCAATCAAAACAAAACTCTATTGCAGAATATTTAGAAAATCATTTTCCATTAGGATAGTTGTCGCAAATATCTCTATTTTAGATTTTTTTTCTCTGGATATATACAATTTAGACATAAATAAAAATAATGATTAATATATACCTACAATTTAGGCATGATTAAAAATAATGATTAGTTGAATTGCGGAGAGGATTAAATTTTAACACCAGAATAATATAAGTGAAGATTTAAATTGATGAATGATTTTGAATGAATTTAATGGATGATTATCCCACTAAAAAAAATATCACATTTACACACACCCAGCCATTTAAAAAAAAATGTTTTTAAAGTTCCCGTTGATCTCAAAGCGCATTTTTTCTTTGAAATCTGGAATTCGAAAATATTTACCAAAACAGTCCTTATATATGGCCCCGTTGAGAACTGACTATGCCCATCACTCCATATTACCAGAATACGTTTCATGTTCATTTCACTCTATTACATTTACCTTAAGCATGTGAACGAGCACAAAAACGCGATTCGTTGTACAAAAAAGCATGACTTATAGTCAGCTCTCGTCGGATTATCTATGTATACAGGGTATCCTAAATTGAGTAGGATTGCATGGGTATCTTTCTTATACTTAAAGCTAGAGATCTATTTAAACAGGCAATATTGTGTAGTTTTATATGCTGGTGCAGATTATGTTGAAAAATTTTCAAAAGTCCGAGCAGTTTACAAATTATTCAAAAAACTAAAAATTGTGATTTTCTAAACATTCAGATATTTCCATAATTATTCAAGGTGCGGAAAAAAGTTTAAAATAAAAATTACTTGGTTAGATCGCACAAATACAAAACTGCATGACCTTGCCTATTTAACCAGATCTCTAGCTTTTAAAACAAGAAACATACCCATGCAATTCTACTCAATTTAGGACACCCTGTACTAATACAATATGTGGAGGAAGTTAAGATAGATTAAATTAGATATAGAAGCCTAAATCAAACAAATATATAACCGTATCAACTCTACGGACATCCCTCAGCTCCAAGAATTCCAAGAAATCGACGCGTCGCGACGCGTGGTAAAGACGCCCAGCGTCGTCGTCTTCTGCAGCATGAATTATTTAGCCTCCTCCTTTGCATCGCGACTGCACCCCGGATCGGAAAGAATGACGTTCAATTGAGGCCTTTCTATTCTATTGGGGCTCGTATACATTCATATTGCTTCATATAAAGGCGGATGTAAACATTCAGGATCACGCGAAGCGATCCGCCGCTTCTGGAACGGGCAATGGAGCGCAGTTGAAAAGTTAAAATGAAACTGGCAAGTTTTGCATCCGCTCTATCCCATTTTCTCCACGCAATCCTCATTGAATTCAAACCATATCTAAGAGTTAAAAACAATATATTTAAAAAAAAAGTGATGTTGAATTTTACAGTGGAAACTTAGAGCTAAATTATGACATTATTATTATGAAAGATGTTATAGCATAATTGATACAAATAAAAGAGTTCAATTATTAAGTCGTCAAATTAAAAAGAAAACGTATGTAAGAGTATAAAAATATTTTTGTTTAATTTACGTTAAATTATACAGCGGAAACTAAAGCAGTGATGTATTTGTTATTTTACACCTTATTAGCTTCTTCGCCAATTCGTCAAAGGGCCAATGGGACAATTTTTTATTATCAAAATTTGTAAGCCAAATAGTGAAATAAATATTATAGAGAAATGATTAAGAAAGTATAGAGAAAAAGGCTGAAAGGCTACGGCTCATGGCCCCCACAAAGAGAGGGCTGACAGGGCCCTAGCCTGGGATCAGAGGAGATTGTCATTCTGTAAAGTTCTGATTGTTATACACAACAGAAAACCCGAATATATGAACAGAAGACAAAATATGATTTGACAAAGTGACACTATACAAAACTTATTGTTAAAAGATAGTTTGTTTTATATAATTTTATTTTTAACTTTATTGTTAACAAATAAATTAAAACAATTATAAAAAATATTATTAATAGCACAAGAATTGCAATGATAAATATATTAATGGTAATCTTTTTATGACAAAAAAAATCAGCAAAACTTAAATTCTACCGAACAATGTTAATTTTGTGTCACTGTTGTTTTCAACGTCCGATCTGATAGCTTATTATATTTTTGCACTAAGACATCAAAAATAGACAAATTTTAGCCGTATCTATTAAAAAATTGACAGGTTTTCACAGCTGAAGCTAAGAATTTGACATGTTTTGACAGTTGCAATTGAAAATTTTACAGATTTCGACGGTTTTAATTGAGAATGTTACGTATGTGAACTGTTGCACTTAAAAAATCTGATAGATGTTTACATTTCAAAACTGGGATATCGAAAATTTACATAATTCGACAAATTCAGGCAGCATGTATTGAAAAATTGACATATTTTCACGGTAGAAGCTTTGAATTTTATAGATTTTTTAAGTCTCAGTTGGGAGTTGCATCTATTTAAAAAGTTGTAAAAAATTTGAGAACTATAATTGTAAATTTGGTAGATTTCGACAGCTTTTAATTAAATTTGACATACAGGGTGATTCAAAAGCTGGAGTCCAAACATTTAGGTGAAATTAGTGCCGTTAATATGCCAATTCCGTCATAACATATTAGCATTTGTTTGACATATTTTTTATTATGACTTGATTTAACAGAACATACTAAAAACAAAGAAATCCTCTGTAACTAGATAACGGTTGGAAATAAGACATAAGTTTATTAACATTTTTTGCTTCGTCTAGCATCCCACATTACACCCTTAAATTTGTGTCATACCTTTTGAATCACCTTGTATATCCGTAAAAGGGTTTATGCAGCGATTATCTCCTTGCAGCACTCATCACTTTGTATAAATACAAAAGAACCAATTGATATTTTACATTTCGCCTTTTTAAACTGCTTGTTTATTTAATGATTCTTTCATTAAATAGCCCTAACTCATTTATTTATTTATTATTATTATTTACTGTCGTTTGCGTTCGCAAAAAATGTTAAATGTTCTACTTCTTATTCATTGTTCAATTGGTCATTTTGCACCAATTATCAAATACGTTCTTATTTAAATTTGAAATTTCTGTACTTTAAAAATTAACGAATTCAGAAATTGCAAACTAAAATAAGAACGAATTTTAAAATTGGGCAAAATGGCTAATTAATATAATGAGTAAGATTATGAATGAATTAATTACGAATGAATGATTAAGAATAATGTATAAGAAGAAGAACAGTTAACAATTTTTGCAAACGCGAATGACAGTTTCAAAATAAATAAATAGTTAGAGCTATCTACAATGAAAGAATCATCAATTGAGCAAGAACGCATTTATTTATTTTTAAGCTGTCGTTCGCGTTCGCAAAAATTGTTGACTGTTTTTCTTCTTATTATTTGTTCAACTAGCCATTTTGCACCAATTTTCAAATTCGTTATTTAAATTTGAAATTTCAGAATTCGTTAATTTTTAATCCATTAAGCAAGTACTACGAAATTTATTGTTTGTTTTTGATTTAGTTTTAGTTGCTTAGCACCTGCAACCTTGTTTGTCTTTGATGACATCAGTCGACATTGAAATCGGTCTCACAAACGATAGAGTGGTGAAGCAAACCACAATAACTTTCAAGAATATGAAAAAAGTTTATTATGACATAAAGAAAATGATTATTCAATTTAATTGGTAAATTTAAATAAATATTTAAGAGGCGCATTTTAAACATCGGGAGGAAATTATATAATTTTTAAATTAATTTTATTTGGAAATTTGTATTCGTTATAGCGATAGCGTAAATAAATTGTTAGTATTTTTTCTTTCATTTCAAGTTATAAATTGAATCAGGTGCTTTGTACAATTTAAATTTAAAACGTCCAACTTTCAGAAGACTAAAGTTAAATCTGAAAAAGAATTGAAAGCATCGCGAGGTCTTCAATCCAAAACTATGTATTTCGGTTCTACAAATGAAGATACCATAATTGCCGCTACTGATCGCAGCAGATATGGTGATGATAATAATTATATCGTTGAAGTCCAAACAGAAAATCAGTGTCAAATAGATTGACGGCTCAAACATCAATCGAAGAAGTAGGTATTGTTAGATATCTACTGTTGCATCTGAAGAAAAAGTGGCAAGTGGAAATCCTAGTAGTCTAAAGTATTTACAAGACAGTTCAAATTAGTTCAATTAGACTTCTGAATTCAATTTACGATAAAAAACTTCAAGGTATATTTGTCAGAATCTGTCTCAAATTTGACTTGTTTTGTACAGTAGGTATTGTTTCTTTAGCTGAGAGATGATTCAGCAGATGGGCAAATCTGGTGGGCAATATTAATACAATTATGACTCTAAAAATTTAAAAAAATAAGAAACATAAAACGTTTTAGACTTTATTGATGGGAAGGGGGAGGGGTCATAATTAAACAATTATGACCCTAAAAATTTGATGATCAACAGATGGGAAAATTCTTAGAAAACAAGGCAAATAGGTCTTCCAAAATGATAAGTATGTTGATTTTGGTGAGATCATTGAAAATTTTGCGTCGAAAAGGCTAGAAAATATACTTTAAGATAATATTTGATACTACTATGGGGTATCAAGCTGCCCTTAGCAGTAAATAAGGGAGCCCCTCTGAAATCTCCATGCCATGGGGTTTGGAGGGTGGGGGGCATGGGTACGACTGATTGCCCTTTGGAGCAGCTCATGACTGAACAATATAAAATATATATACATATGTATACCCTATTCAATATATCATATGTTATACTGGGTGATTCGGAAGGAAATGGAAATATTTTAAAAACATGTCCAGGAATCAAAAAAAAAGCAGAATAAGCTCATATTATCAAGTGCGATTTTCATTTGTTTCAGAGATATTTTGGACAATTTATAAAATAAAAGAAAAATGTATTACTGAACTTATAAACAAAACAAACAAAAAAACAAGTAGCATTAATTCAGTTTTCATTAATTTCAGTGAACGATGATTCGCTCTAATGAATGCCGCAGCATTAAGAATGCGATCTATACCTTTTCAAGTTCAAATTGAGACCAATCAAGTTCAAATTCAGACCAATCAAGTTCAAATTGAGACCAATCAATTTCAAATAGAGACCAATCAAGTTCAAATTGAGACCAATCAATTTCAAATTGAGGCCAATCAAGTTCAAATTGATACCAATCAATTTTAAATTGAGACCAATCAATTTAATATTAAGACTAAATAAAATCAAGTTGACCTAAGCAATATCAAGTTTTCATAATAAATTTTATTTGTTTACTATCAACTTGATATCGTTTAGTGTCAACTTGATTTTGTTTAGTCTCAATTTGAAATTGATTGGTATCAATTTGAACATGATTGGCCTCAATTTGAAATTGATTTGTCTCAATTTGAACTTGATTGGTCTCAATTTGAACTTGAAAAGGTATAGTAGCGCATCCCTTGTGTCCACTTTCATAGCATAAGCTAACGCCTTCGTCCATCCTCAAAGGCAAAAATCTAGGGGAGTGCCAATCCAGCGATCGAAGAATTGGTTATTTAGAAATTTTCTTACAATATTTGCATAATGAGGGGGTGTTCCATCATGTTGGAAGATAATACGTCGTTGAATTTTCAAAGGTACTTCGTCCAATATTTCCTGTAAATGGCCTTCCTAAACAATGAAAAAAACCTTCCCCAGTAAGACGGCCATCTAATACAAAAGGACCAAACAATTGATCATTTAGAATGCCGCACCATACATTAATATTAGTGATGGGCTAATTCGAATTAAAATAATCGAATAATTTGATTATTGGTATCATTCGGAATAATTAAATTAATAAAATCATCGCTTAAGCCTATCACTATTTAATACTAAACCGATGTTGGAAGTTGTGTTCTTGCGTGGCATGGGGGTTTTCATCTGACCATCTATGATTATTATGGCAATTGTTAATTCCATTTCAAGTAAATTGAGCTTCAACAGTAAATAAAATGCATTTGAGTAATCTTCTATTTTCACGAATCCATTGACAAAATTGTAGTCGTAATGAATAATCACCTTTTTGGAGATTTTGTACTGATTTTTGTTTTAATGTTTTCCAAACCATTGTTTGTGGAATTTCTAATTGGATTGCAATGGGCCTTGTACTTATCTCTGGATTAATTTCTACAACATCCATAATATCTTCTTCAAGTTCCCTACCGAGCCCTTGCTGTATTTCAGAAACAATATGTGCCCTTGGGAACATTCCAGTTTCACTAGCACGTGTAAAAACAGTTTGAAACACTTGCCTATTAGGAATTCTTCGATTCTGAAAACCACGTCGATACTCTTCTACTGAACGAATAGAATTACCATTACAAAATCCATAAACAAACACTTTATCTGCATATTCTCTATGACTGAAAATATGAGGCATTTTTATAATCTCGTAAAACAACTACAACTGTTACTGACAACGTTGTCAAATTTAACGTGAATTAATGCTACTTCTTCTTTTGTTTTGTTTGCAAGTTCAGTAATACATTATCCTTTAATTTTATAAATTGATCAAAATATCTCTGAAACAAATGAAAATCGGACTTGATAATTTGAGTTTATTTTGCTTTTTTTTGCTTCCTGGACGTTTTTTTTTAAATATTTCCATTTCGTCCCGAATAACCTTGTATGTAGAGAAAAAATATAGGCAAATATAGGTTAATGTTTTTTTTTTATATATATATAAATAGATTTTAGAATTACAGGTTAGGTGGATAGCTGAGTAAAGATCAATCTACTACTACTTGACATAAACAAAAGATACGAAACACTTAAGTAGCGGAATAAAAAAATAGACCTGAATGCATATGTTTCGCCATATATCGTAGTTATTTACCCCTGTTCGGGTGGGAGTTATTTTTTTAATGAAGAAGTGTCGACGTTTCGTGCCATTTATCTCCGCTGTTTTTTTGCCGCCGCCCCGGCGATCAATTAATCGCGACGCCCGCACCAAAATTTAATATAAATAAAAGGTGCACGGGGGGCGAGCGTCAGAAGTCGTCGTCCTGCGTTCGCACTGAAATCCCGCGCAGTAAATCACGAGCCGAGTAATTATGAGTGTGATGATTCCTCAGAGATACTCGCGCTTTAATATACTGATTACGTGACATCATTCTGTATTAAAATTAAAAACCGGGCGTGGCCACTGAATTACTGCCGCCGGCGCCGACGTATGCCCCTCTGCGTTCGCCTTTTTATTCTAACAACAAAAACAGGATAATTATGATATCCGCGGGTGTCATTGTTAAAAGGAATAACGAATGCGTATTAACCCCTTGGGGCATGGGGAGTTAAGGCTCGGATTCTCAACTATAGCCGTAGGATGATCCCCTTCAAAGTTTTATACTCTTTAATATCCGTAGGATGAACCCCATCAAAGTTGTATATTCTTTAATATCAACAGAGAAATAACGATAATATACTCTGATTTTTCTAAACTGGCGTGCACGTCATCAAAATAATAATCATAATAATGATGGCACAATTTTACAAGGTTGCCAGCTGTCCTGGGTATTTAAAAATGGCTGCAATCAGCTGTTCCGCCCGTGCAATCTTGAGCGACAGTGCGCGGTTGTATCAAATTCGTCGACTTTTCTGCCGTTTTTCGTACAGATATCAATCCTGTGGTTATGGATTAACATCTACAATGGCAAAATATGCATTGTATTAATTGAACAAATGTAACAAGTTAAACGTCAAAGAAGTTTTGTTATACACACATGTATAAGCATGGTTAGTGAAAAAGATGTGGCATCGTCGGCGAAAAAATATCCCCGCTGCCAATATAACATAATTTATTACATGATTAGCAGGCGAAAATTGTGTCCTCGGTTAATACACCGATTACCTATTTATAACCACCGGTGATCAGTGTTATGTAACAAATGATCCTCAGATTAATTTCGATTCTTAAACAATTATTATGCATATTCTCGAAAACAGTCACGTTGGTACGAAAAAACCTCATCACACAGCTGTTTGATGACGTGCACGCCAGTTTAGAAAAATCAGAGTATAGCAATCAACTTTGATCCGCAAAAAGTTGCTGAATTCTGTTAGTGCCGTGACCAGGATTCGAACCTGGGTTGTCAAGGCCACAACGTGAAGTACTAACCACTATACGATCACGGCTACCACAGACTGTGAAAGTCGTTCAATTTGGATATTAATCCTCAAGAAAGAACAGAATATAAGTCGTTTAGAATCGAACATTGAAACGTGAATGCCTTGAAGAGATGGAAGAAACAAATATATTAAATTAAAAGTTTGTTTGGTAACCACTTAGTGACATAAGACACTTAAGCCCGTATCTAAAGTCTGTTTGATTTATTGTAACACAGCAAATATCTCGGTTATTAATAAGATAAAAAAAGTTAAGGAAAAAAGTTTTAGTACATTTTGTCGTCTATTTAATCCTAATGTCAGAAGAATAATTGAAAATCAAATAAACACGTGAAAGCTACAAGCTTAATTTTCGTTAATGCATTAACTAGCATTATCTACAATCACATATTTCTTTGATTTTTTTTTTGTAATCATTGTGGATAGTTGCTATGAGACGTGAAGTTTTTAGGATTTTATAATCAGCATAAAAAGTTAATAATTCGAGCACTATTAATTTACGAAAATTAGTTAATAATAATATAATAATTAATTAATTTACGACTATTATGAAACTATTAAATAAAACAATCTCTTTTCTTTGTTTATATCACACTGTTTATTTAAATTAGTGAGTCTAGTTTCGATCACGTTCTGATCATTATCAAACTTAGAGTGATGATTAGAGTTCATAGTTCGATAATGAAACTAAATTTAATATCGTTAATTTTAAGGTTTTATAATTAAATGATAAGTTTTTAGGAACAACATAAAAGCATGTAATTCGTTCAATATTATCATCGTCTGTGACACTGCCCTAGTATGGGTAATTTGGTAACTTGGTAGGGTAACAGTTCTGCAATAATTTGCAGATAACTGAAACTGTACATTCACGCAGTAATTTCATTAAAGTCTTAAAATGATCTGTGGCAGCGATCTCAGGTTCCAATCCCGCTGAAGACAATAATTTATTTACAATTTATTTATACAATTATTATTTGAAATTGTTGAAATTCATGTAGCGCAAGTCGTCTATCACTTCATATTTCCATTAACTTTGTAATATTTATGATTTACTTTCAGAATATATTTAGGTGGTTGTACAGATCATGTGATCTGTGTCATACCTCGTATTGAGAGAATATAATACTTTTCGAACCGTTCAACAACCTCAACTTCATCAGGCAGTAACTTTGGAGTTTAGTAAAATTTAAAAAAAAAATTAAATAACGGAGTATTATATATGCATCAGGTCAAATTAATCAAAGTACATAACTATTCATATTTTTCTCCATTAATATTTATTCATATTACACCAAAATGTTTACCTGCATTTAGGATTACACGTTCAAAGATATGAAGATGACAAAAATTTAATAGGTAGACTTGTGTATTTCAACATTTATATCATTTATTTTCTTGTGGAAAATAAAAACCATTTACCATAACGGAGTTTTAAATATAAATCAGTCAAATCAATCAAAATACATAATTGTTTATATATTTCACCATTCATATTTACACCAAAAGGTTTACCTGCAGTTAAGATTATATGTTTAAAGATATGAAGAAGACAAAAATTTAATCGATACACTTCTCAATTTCAACATTTATTTCACTTATTTTCTTGTGGAAAATAAGAAGCATTTACCATAACGGAGTATTAAATATGAATCAGTCAAATCAATTAATCAATTATTTATACTTTTTACCATTCATATTTATTTATATTTTCTCCAAACTGTTTACTGGCTGTTAAGATTTTATGTTCAAAATTATGAAGAAGACAAAAATTTAATAGATACACTTGTGGATTTCGACATTTATTTCAATTACTTTCTTGTGGAAAGTAAGAATCATTTACCACAACGGAGTCTTAAATATGAGTCAGTCAAATCAATTAATCAATTATTCATACTTTTTACCATTCATATTTATACATATTTTCTCCGAACTGTTTGCCTGCAGTTAAGATTATATGTTCAAAAATATGAAGAAGATAAAAATTTAATAGATACACTTGTGCATTTCTGCTGTCCAATGTCAATAATCAGGTTCGAGGTTATTGAATAATTTTGCATATAAATGGTGTAGAAAGTAGATCGTTTCCTGCAAGAATTTTTATTTTGCTCGAACGGCTTTCACAGTCTGTGGTAGCCGTGATCGTATAGTGGTTAGTACTTCACGTTGTGGCCGTGACAACCCAGGTTCGAATCCTGGTCACGGCAATGTGTCAGCATTGTCACGGAACAGACTTTTTTGCAATAATTGTAAAAGAATAAATTAGAGGGGTTTGTCAGTTAAAACAAGTTGCATATAAATTCCAGGGCTGTGCAATTAAATGCTATCAATTATAAATTTGAATCTTCTAAATTATGTTATTTTCAATTTTAATAATGTCGAAAATTCTAGAAAATCTAAAATTTCTAAAAAAAAATTTCTTCTTTCTAAAAATTCAGTTTTGAGGAAGGAAGACTAATGCCATATAAATATATGTTAATATGAAAATTGTAGTTGCTATTTGTGTGTTTTCTTTTGTTGTTTTGTTGAAATTTTGTATGTTATGTAGCGTTTTTTGCTAATAAATATTCTTTATTATTATTATTATTATTCATTAACTCCCACGCAGTTATATCTAGATCGGGGAATTGTTCGAGGATCACTTTCAAGTAAGAGCAGTTGTTTTTCTTATAGGTTCCACTCAAAATTATGAATTTTTCGTTTTAACATAAATAGAAATCACGTAAATAATAAAAAAATTAATAACATCAACAAATGTATTAATTTGTTATTTGTTTATTTATTAACGTCACAGCCCTGCCAATACAATATACATACATACAGTAAATACAGTTTATTTAAGCTTTAAGTGTGACTTAAGTTTAGAAAGGGATATGTTGAAAAAATCGATTCTTACAGAGTTAGCCAAGCTAATCTTTCTCGGTATTGTTGAGTACGAGATGAATATGATAATATGCTAATAAATAACTTGGTAACCAAAATGTGCACAAATTAAAAAAAAATAAAAAATGTGCATGGGACAAATTAATGAAGTGAAGAACACAGTTATTCAGTTTTGTTTATGGTTTATATTAATTATGTATTTGTTTAAAGGGAAAATTCAGAACTTTGATTCGTATGGAACCTATACAAAAAAAAAACTAAGTGTGTCAATGAAGAGCAGTATAAATTTGAAAAGGAAAGATTTGGCAAAAAAATCGGAAGTGAAAGTTGGCTATTACTGTTTTTGTCAGTAATTTCTGAAATATAACAGAAATATGAATTGAATATTTGAAACATAAAATAAAAAGTTATAAATAATCTAAAACTGCATATTATCTTTGTAGGAATAAAAATTTATTATATTTTTTTTTACAATTTTCATAAAATGGAAAACTTTGAAAACAGTCCAGTTTTAGTTTTTCTGGAATTTTTGTATAACACATGAATGCGTTGTAGTAAGTGAGATATTGCAAATAATGTTGTAGGTTTCGAGTACATCAATATTTAATGAAGTTCTATAGTAAAAATGTTATTGCAATTTTCTGTGTTTGTTACAAATACACTTTTTACTATTAGAAAATGGAAAAATATGTATACGCCCCGTGTTTAGTTTTTCCGGAAATAGGATTTAAACTTGCCTCATTTATGCGTTATTGGAGTGAAAAAGTGTTTTTGCATGTTTTTACAAAATCACATTTGTTCTAGAGGTTTCGCATATTTATAATTATTAAATTTTTCACACTTATTGAATATACAGTTTTCCAGCAGAAAATGGAAACAAATGGGAACAACCAATCTGTAGTTTTTCTTGAATTTTCGTTTAAACTGTTTAATATACAATATATTTGTTCAAGTAACTATACATAAGAAAGGAATAGCATATATAATTTTGTAATCAATAGATGGTTAGAACTGATGTTAATGCTGCAAGATATACTTTGGATTTTCGCAGTTATTTAATATTGAAACTTAGACAAATTTTCAGGAGAATTAGCTTCAGGTATACTAAATACAAATCTAATATTCAGTATGCAATTCATAAATTTTCAGAAGCTTCAGTACTAGCTAACTCATACTAGTCGATGCAGAAAGTAACCCTTTTGATTCTCTCACTTATTAATCACTGAAACTTTGTCAAATTTTCTGGAGAATTAGCTTCAGCAGTACTAAATACAAATCTAGTTATAAATATGCAATAATTAAATTTACAGAAACTTCACTTCATAGCTAACCCATAATTTTCAATGCAGGCAGAAAGCTATTCTTTCGATTTGCTCACTTACTCAATACTGAAATTTTGTTAAATTTTCAGGAAAATTAGCTTAGGTGTACTAAATAGAAATCTAATATTCAATATGCAAGTCATAACTTTACAGAAATTTTAGTAATAGCTAATCAATACTCGTCAATGCAGAAAGTTATAATTTTTATTTTCTCACTTAATTAGTACTGAAACATTGTCAAATTTTCAGGTGTACTAAACACAAATCCAGTAATACATATGCATGAAATAAATTTTCAGAAATTTCAGTAATAGCCCATTCTTGTCAATACTGAAATTTAGTCAAATTTTCAGGACAATTAGCTTCAGGTGTACTTAATACAAATCTAATAATACATATGCATGAAATAAATTTCAGTAATAGCCCATTCTTGTCAGTGCAGAAAGTTATCATTTTGATTTTTTCACTTATTACTGAAACTTAGTCAAATTTTCGGGAGAATTAGTTTTAGGTATACTTAACACAAATCTAATAATAAATATCCCAATAATATATTTCAAGTTTTACTATTACAAAATGGATTAATATGTAGAAAAATGAAAGAAATTTAAAAAAATGGGAACAACCAATCTGTAGTTTTTCTTGAATAGCTAAACCATATTTGTCTAATAATACATATGCATAAAACAAAGTCTCAGAAATTTCAGTAATAGCCTATTCTTGTCAATGCAGAAAGTTATACTTTCGATTTTTTCACTTATTTAATACTGAAACTTAGTCAAATTTTCAGGAGAATTAGTTTTAGGTATACTTAATACAAATCTAATGATACATATGCATGAAATAAATTTCACGTTTTACTATTAGAAAATTGATTATTATGTAGAAAAATTAAAGAAAATGTATAAAATGGGAACAACCAATCGGTAGTTTTTTCCGGAATTTTCGTTTAAACTCTTTAATGCCTTGTGATAATAGAGTTTCTGTACACAATTTTGCAGTTTCCAAGAAAATCAATACTATATCAAGTCTAGATTAAAAAATGTAATAAAATTTTCTAAATTTGTTAAAATTACGTTTTAGAATCAGAAAATAAAAATATCTGAATTCACCCTATCTTTAGTTTTTCCAGATTAAATGTTTTCACATTGATGCAAATTTAGTGACATAAACACACATTTGGTTGAGTTTCATCCTATAAAATGTAAGTCAAATTTTCCACACTTAATCAATACACAATTTTCTATCAGGAAATGGAAAGACTTGAGAATACTCTATCTTTAGTTTTTCTGGAATTTTCTGTAAACAAATGTATTATTATATTATGATAATTAGGATTTTGTAGTTAGATGATTTATCTCTGATTGCCTCAAATCTATAAAGTACTTTGTAGTCGACTAGCTTCATGATGCTGTGTTTGTTATAGAGAAAATCATGCATAAGGTCTTACATTATTTTATTTTAGAATGAGAAAATGAAAAAATCTGAATTTACCCCATCTTTACTTTTTCCAGATTAAATGTTTTCACATTAATGCAAATTTAGTGGCATAAACACACGTTTGGTTCAGTTTTATGTCAAATTTCCCACACTTAATCAATACACAATTTTCTATCAGGAAATGGAAAGACTTGAAATACCCTATCTTTAGTTTTTTTTGGAATTTTCTGTAAACAAATGTAATAATACGTTATGATAATTAGGATTTTGTAGTTAGATGATTCATCTCAGATTGCCTCAAATCTATAAAATACTTTGTAGTCGACTAGCTTCATGATGCTATATTTGTTATAGAGACAACAAATCTGTAGTTTTTTTCCTGAGTTTCCGTTTAAACTCTTTAATGCATTGTGATAATCGAGTTTTTGTACATAATTTTGCAGTTTTCAAGAAAATCAATACTATATGAAGTCTAGATTAAAAATTTTAATAATATTTTCTAAATTTATTAAAAATAAGTTTTAGAATCAGAAAATGAAAATATCTGAATTCACCCCATCTTTAGTTTTTCCAGATTAAATGCTTTCTCATTAATGCAAATTTAGTGGCATAAACACATTAGGTTGAGTTTCATCCTATAAATTTAAGTCAAATTTTCAATACTTAATCAATACACAATTTTCTATCAGGAAATGGAAATATTTGAGAATACCCTATCTTTAGTTTTTCTGGAATATTCTGTAAACAAATGTAGTAATACATTATGATAATTGGGATTTTGTAGTAAGATGATTCATCTCAGATTGGCTCAAATCTATAAAATACTCTGTTGTCGACTAGCTTCATGATGCTATGTTTGTTATAGAGCAAATCATGCATAAGCTCTTACTTTATCTTATTTTAGAATCAAAAATGAAAAAAATTGAATTCACCCCATCTTTAGTTTTTCCAGATTAAATGTAATGTATGTACGTATGTAATGTATATAATGTATAATGTAATCCACATTAATGCAAATTTAATGGCATAAATACACATGTGGTTGAGTTTTATGTCAAATTTTCAACACTTAATCAATACACAATTTTCTATCAGGAAATGGAAAGACTTGATATACTTATATGGAAAATCATTTCCAAGAGTTTCCAAAATAAATTGGACTGTGGGAACGTTACCTGATTTATATGAATAGTAAATTGTATTTTCGATCCTCTTGGCGATGGCATCGTCTATTTCGGTAAATTTTGAACTTATTCTTATTTTCCTTTCTAGCGGTCCTTTCGTAATTATTCTCCAAGCCGTTGAATATGATATTCCTGTCAGAATGGAAATTCTTTGCAGTGGAGACGCATGATTCTCGCTTATAAGGGTGTTATAAATAGTTACGACTATCCTTTTAGTATCAGTTGAAAGAAAAGCATGCTTTATTAATCCCTGATTTTCATTTTCAATAGTTGATGTGTCCATTTGATGATGGTTGTTTTGAAATTTATCAAAATCAATTTGAGAACAGCTTCCCTCTGTAGACTGTCGAAGGGATTCTTCAACAAAACTTTCGGAATGGCTTCTTTCCTCACATAATTGAAATAGATCGTTGAACTGAGTGTCACTATAAATTGATGAAATAATTGTTGCAGTTTCACTTAACGACGTTTCCATCTTAATAAACTCTGCGTTTTCACAAGTTTATAAATGATAATATGCACACGTATGTAAAATGAGTGCTGTTGCAATGTAAAGGTTAATACCGATTGAAATACAGATGTAGACTATTTGAGAAAAAGACTCTTTGAGGCAGCCTTAACTGATTGTCTACCTGGACTGCATATTCGCCCAGCAATTAAGGTACAGTGAACCTTGATTGCATGGGCGAATGTATAATCCTTTTAAAACCGTTTCCTAGGTGACGGCTCTAAATTATCTACTGGCGTCTGTAGTCTTGTAATTATATCGAATTGTAAAATTGTAAAAAGAATTACGTCCGCCGACTCATAAAAAACGATGTAGATGGCTGTAAGATTATTGAATTCAAATTAATTAATAAATCATTTTTATATTATGGTCATAGTGATATAATAGTGTATATATCGAAGAGAAAACAATTAAATAGCATCTTCGTCGAAATTATTTGGTTACATGCCTAGACGTTTGCCTCTTCGCAGCACGCCATGCAATGGAGAACCCTTGACCGTAATAAACCCTCATTGCAGGTACATTTTCAATTTCAACTGAAACACTATACTATTAAATATTTTAATTGTTTTAATTGAATATTAAGTTTTGTTCACATTATGGTGGTTAAATATTTTAAGTTTTCATGGAAACCTGATGGTTTACTTTTGTATTTAGGTTGTTAATAATGAATTGACGCATCCTTCATATTGAGTAATTATGGTTTATTTATATAAAAGAAGATATTTGTACTCCATTAAAACATTTCTCTACCTTCTCATTACTCGAAAGGAGGAGGTTAATGTATTGTATAACGTAACTGGAAGAAATATTTAAAATTTATAACTTGCTATTGCAGCTGCTGAAACCCAATGAATCGCATTACTTCTGATGATGCAGTAAATATTAATTATGGAAGTAGCGCACCCCATCGAATAATTAATAATTTTTCCATCGCTCCAATGCATTCTGTGTCTTGGCTTATTCCCGGATGATTTGCATCCCCCGCTGTGCGGACGTGAGTCAATCGGTTGGGGGCGGCTTGATGGGGTGGGTACGTGTATGTGTGTGTGTGTTTGTCTAAATAGTCGAGGATAAAAAGGAAGCCTGCGCTGGCTCTCGAATGAGACTTTAAATAATAAATACATCATTAGCGAGTGAATGGGGCGGGCGAGTATTGAAAAATGAATCGCATTTGTATGCATGGATCGCAGGCCCCGTCCCCGTTAAAATTACAGATCGCCGCTGGCAGAAGAGATTACGCCGATTGTTAATTAACCGCGGCCATCAATCGCGCCGGGGCCTAATTAGCACGTGGGCGGCGAGGGGCGGCAATGGGCTGGTGGGGGGCGGCGGCGGAAGATGCGGCGTAGGCTCCTTAAAGTTTATGCCCTACGCGGGCGCGAACGTGCGTACACCTTGGAATAACACCTTAAATAATACAATCATACTTAGAGACGGGGGGTAATAATAATTTTAATCATGCCCCCTGATTCATATTAGGGTGCCTTTATCAACGGCGAACATAAGAACGTCTTTTAGCCGACGCACTAATAATCAAAACTGTGTGACTTTCTCTAACTTTCCCTTAACGACCCTCCTGATATTTCCTCCCCCGCACCCGAAGACGTTAACTAACGCACTTGGCAAATTACAAATGAGAACTTATATTTTCAACACCGCCGGCGACCCCCCGGCCGGCCCCCCGCCGCCCCAGAGTGAGGCCGAGGTTTCCTTTCGCAACCGCTACATTGTTGCTTTGATTAAATTTAATACCAGTTCTGTGTTCACTTCGGATGAATTTACTGCCGGTTCGGTATTTCACACTTTTAGTTTTCGCTGTTTACAAACTATATTATACACTTTTCGCAGAGGATCTGTGCGGAAAGCCGCGCCACCGCCGACGCCCCCCGAACGCAGAGCCGATAATCCAATCGCCAACTTTCCCAGGAAATCAACTCGATTACAGTAATGGCAGAGGACTATTGGAAAGACCGCTGCTTTCAAAATCAAAAAGTTCAAATGGGACTTTGTTCCGAAACTAATTCCGCGTCCACACCAATCCAATACAATTTGCACCACCAAAAATTTATTTTTTATAGGCCGACTCTATAACTCAATTCCACTTCTACAAAGAACTTTACAAATAACAAACGTAATATTACACAAACACACGAAATCGTAATTATAAACAAATTAGTCACCCCATAGTCAGAAAATGACCAATTTTGCATCTTTTGTGATTTTCTCGTGATCACTTCAATACAATCCAGGTCCAATATTTGGATCCTTATTATATTACATAATAATATCTAATACAAAAATGTCACTATAATAATTGCTAACCGTATGCACACTTCAATTTTACAAAATTAGTATTTTGGATCCTTATAATATTACATAATAATATCTAATACAAAAATTTCACTATAATAATTGCTAACTGTATGCACACTTCAATTTTACAAAATTAGGGTATATATTTGCGCTAATATTTAGAGCTAATAAACAAAGTTCTATTTTACAACAAAATATTTTGTTAAATGTCACAATCAAAATTAAAGGAATTTCTTTTATAAATCCGGGTAAATAAATTCAATTAAGATTATAATTGAAATGTGTAAAACATTTTCAAAATGTTACACTGACATGAAAAAAAGTAAATTAGGTTCAGTCATGCTCACATAAATCTAGTACAAGAAATTAGGTTACAATTGCAACTTAATAATAGCAAGGACAATTTATTTGTACTAGATTTATGTGGGCATGACTGTACATAGGAGCATAGTTACCTTTAAACATAGGTAAATGTACATTCCTTAAAAAATAAAATTGAATGGAAATCAAAAGCTTATCTTCCTGCATTGACAAGTATGTGTTAACTATTCTGAAGCTTCTCAAAATTTATGAGTGCATATTCAATATTAGATTTATGTTTAGTACACCTAAAGCTACTTCTCCTGAAAATTTGACAAAGTTTCAGTATTAAATAAGTAATAAATTCTAAAGTATAACTTTCTGCATTGACAAGTATGGGTTACTTATTACTGAAATTCCTGAAAATGTATGAATTTCGTATTGAATATTAAATTTATGTTTAGTAAACCTAATGCTAATTCTCCTGAAATATTGACAATGGTTTAGTATTAAGTAAGTGAGAAAATCAAAAGTATAACTTTTTGCATTGACAAGTATGGGTTAGCCATTATCGAAACTTCTGAAAAATTATTTATTGCATAAGTATCATTATATTTGTGTTTTGTATATCTAATGCTAATTTTTCTAAAAATTTGAGAAAGTTTCAATATTAAATCAGTAAGAAAATCAAAAGTATAACTCTCTGCATTGACATTCATAAGTAAGCTATTAGTGAAACATCTAAAATTTATTAATTGTGTGTTGAATATTAAATTTAACTTTAGTACACCTGACGATAATTTTCCGGGAAATATTGCAAAAATTTCAGTATTAAATAAATTAGAAAATCAAAAGTATACATTTCGTCATTGACATGATGACCCATACATCATTACTGAAATTTCTGAAAAAAAAATTCTGCATATTTATTATCAGATTTGTGATAAGTAGTTTCAGCGTTAAATAAGTGAGAAAATCGATAGTATAACATCATACATGTCAATGCAGAATGTTATACTATCAATTTAGTACACCTGAAGCTAATTGTCCTCAAAATTTGACCAAATTTCAGTATTAAATAAGTGAAAAAATCAAAAGCGTAACTTTCTGCATTGACAAGTATGAGTTAGCTATCACTGAAATTTCTAAAAATTTATTTCTTGCATATTTATTATTTAACTTGTGTTTAGTATATCTAAAGCCAATTCTCCTGAAAATTTGACAGAGTTTCAGCATTAAATAAGTGAGAAAATCGATAGTATAACATTCTCCATTGACATGTATGGGTTAGCTATTACTGAAATTTCTGAAACTTTATTTCTTGCATATCTATTAATACATATATGTTTAGTACACCTGAAGTTAATTCTCTTGGAAAGTTGATAATGTTTCAGTAAATACTAATAGAGAAAATGAAAAGCATAACATTCTGCATAGACATGTATGGGTTAGCTATTACTGAAATTTCTGAAAATCTATTTCGTGCACATGTATTATTAGATTTGAACTTAGTATACCTGAAGCCAATTTTTCTGAATATTTGACAAAGTTTCAGTATTAACTGAGTGAGAAAATCAAAAGTAAAACTTTTTGCATTAACAAGTATGGGTTAGTTATTACTAAAATTTCTGAAAATCTATTTCGTGCATATGTATTATTAGATTTGTGTTTAGTATACCTGAAGCCAAATTTGCTGAAAATTTGACAAAGTTTGAGTATTAAATAAATAAAAAATCAACAGTATAACTTTCTGCATTGACAAGTATAGGTTAACTAGTACTGAAACTTCTGAAAAGTTATTTATTGCATATTTATTATTTTATTTGTGTTTAGTACACCTAAAGCTAATTTTCTTGAAAATTTGACAAAGTTTCAGTATTAAATAAGTGAGAAAATCAAAAGCGTAACTTTCTGAATTAACAAGTATTAGTTAGAGATTACTGAAATTTCTGAAAATTTATTTCATGTATATGTAATATTAGATTTATATAAAGTACACCTAAAGCTAATTGTCCTAAAAATTTGACAAAGTTTCAGTACTTAATAAGTGAGAAAATCAAAAGCGTCACTTTCTGCATTGACAAGTGTGAGTTAGCTATTACTGAAATTTATGAGATTTGTTTATTGCATAGTTATTATTAGATTTATATTCAGTACACGTAAAGCTAATTGTCCTGAAAATTTGACAAAGTTTTAGCATTAAATAAGTAAGATAATCTATAGTATAACTTTCTGCATTGACATGTATGGGTTAGCTATCACTGAAACTTCTGTAAAATTATAAATTGCATATTGAATACTAGATTTGTATTTAGTATACATTAAGTGTATACTAAATACAAAAGGTAACTCTCCTGAAAATTTTACAAATTTTCGGTGATTAATAAGTGAGAGAATCAAAAGCACTACTTTCTACATTGACAAGTATGGTTAGCTATTACTAAAATTTCTGAAAATTTATTTATTGCATATTTATTATTATATTTGTGTTTCGTACACCTGGATATTATTTTTCTGAAAATTTGCCAAAGTTTCAGTATTAAATAAGTGAGAAAATCAAAAGCGTAACTTTCTGCATCGACTAGTATGGGTTAGCTATTACTGAAACTTCTGAAAATTTATTAATTGCATACTAAATATTAGATTTGTATTTACTATACCTAAAGCTAATTCTCCTGAAAATTTGACTAAATTTCAGTATTAATTAAGTGCGAAAATCGAAAGTATATCTTGCAGCATTGACAAGTATGTGTAAAAAAGTCTGTTGCTAGCCAGTCCTAACCATCTATTGATTACAATATTATATATGCTATTCCTTTCTTATGTATCCTTACTTGAATAAATATGTTGTATATTAAACAGTTTAAACGAAAATTCAAGAAAAACTACAGATTGGTTGTTCCCATTTGTTTCCATTTTCTGCTAGAAAACTGAATAAGTGTGAAAATTTTTGTAATTATTTATATGCTCAAACTTTGGAAAAAAATGTGATTTTGTAAAAACATGAAAACACTTTTGCACCCCAAAAGGCATTAATGAGGTAACTTTAAATCCAATTTCTAGAAAAACTTAAGAGGGGGTGTATACATAGTTTTCCATTTTCTAATAGTAAAACGTGTATTTATAACAAACACAGAAAATTTTGATAACATTTTTAGTATAGAACTTCATTAAATATTGATGTCCTCGAAACCTACCAAATTATTTGCAATATCTCGCTTACTACAACACATTCATGTGTTATACGAATATTCCGGAAAAACTAAAACTAGGCTGTTTTCAAAGTTTCATGAAAATTGTATAAAAAAATGATAATAAATTTAATTTCATATAAAGATTATATGCAGTTTTAGATTATTTGTAACTTTTAATAAAATATGTTTCAAATATCTATTATATTTCAGAAATTATGGACAAAAAACAATAATAGCCGACTATCACTACTGATTTTTTTCCAAATCTATCTTTTTCAAATATATACTGCTCTTCGTTACTTGTTTTATTTTGTAGGTTCTACACGAACCAAAATTCTGAATCTTCCGTTTAAATTAAAACATGATTCACAAACAATTTAAAAACAAACTGAATAACTGTGTTCGTCACTTAATTATTTTGTACCTTAAGCACATTTTGGTCACCAAGTCATTTATTAGAATATTATCATACAGGGTGTATCAGCCAAATGGAATAAATTCAATAATTAATAAATGGGGGCGTGTTCGAAAAAACGCTCGGATACGTCGATTGTTATTTTTAGTTGCGCATTTTTTTCAACAAAAACTTTTTATACAGAGTGTGTCATGTGACCGTGGCCAATACCAACTTTCTTATTTTAAATGCAACACCTGGTATATTATTCAATTTTTGGATTCTTCAGAAAATTCTAGACATATTTCATCTACAATGTCCTATACCTATCTTCAACTGTTTCGGAAATATAAAGTGTTTTCAGATTTATTATTATTATTATATTATTTATATTATTTATATTATTTAAGTGATGTACTTTTGTTAAAAGGAACAATTCATAAGTTTGAGTGGAACCCATAAAGAAAATAACTGCTCTTATTTGAAACTGATTAACCTCGACCTATCGCCTGATCTAGAGATAACGGCGTGGGTGTAATGACATTAGTCTTCCTTCCCCAAAACTGATGATTTTTAGAATTTTGGAAATTATTAATATTGAAAATGACATACTTTAGAAGATTCAAATTTATAATTGATAGAATTTAATTGCACAGCCCTCCAATTTATATGCATTTAACTTTTTTTACTGACAAACATAACAACTGTAATTTATTCTTTTACTATTACTGCGAAAAAGTCTGTTCCGTGACAATGCTGACACATTGCCGTGACCAGGATTCGAACCTGGGTTGTCACGGCCACAACGTGAAGTACTAACCACTATACGATCACGGCTATCACAGACTGTGAAAGTATTTTGTGGAATTTATAATTATCTGCAACAATCGTGCCAATTATTTTATAATCTACTGATTATATTTACGCATAATTAGATCAACGTAGATAATTACAAGTTCCACGGAATACTTTCACAGTCTTGATAGCCGTGATCGTATAGTGGTTAGTACTTCACGTTGTGGCCGTGACAACCCAGGTTCGAATCCTGGTCACGGCAATGTGGCAGTTAACAGACTTTTTACCCATGCTTGTCAATGCAGAAAGTTATACTTTTGATATTCTCACGTATTTAACACTCAAACTTTGTCAAATTTTCAGGAAAATTAGCTTCAGGTGTACTAAACATAAATCTAATAATTAATATGCAATAACGTACTTCAACTTGAAATATCACTTATGATCACGGATGGTCCAGTAGTACGTTTTTGATTGTGATATATTGATAGAATTTATTAATCCATTGAACAAGTAATATTTTGATGGGACAATTCAGGGCAGGTTGGGAGCTCGTAGCCAAACCCAATGGCTTGGAGGCGGGACTCCAAGACACAACAAAAAAAAAAAGGAATCCCATATTCCACATAAGTAGCGCAATATCCGAACACACTAACCTGATGCACGTCCACAAGTTTCCCTTTGCGGAGTTCACTTGGGGGTGGTCGGAGGTGTGTGCAGAAAATAAAAAACCGTAAGGAAGCACGCATCCGAACCGTGATTAATTGCCATCCGCTGCACCGCGTGCATTACCTATGTATTCCCGTTTCAACCCCCGCGACACGCGACCGATAGCGGCATTATTAATAGTTGTATCAATACGTTTGCCACCCCCGCCCCACCCCCAAGTCGCAGACGGCGCGACCCTGATCCCACCGCCTGATACCGTCCCGCATTAGGAAATTGATTGTGTACCGCTTCGTGAGCTGTTATTAAGTCGCATTAGCCCCCAGGAGGCGGCTGAGGGGATGACGAGTTCGATTTGCAATAAGGGAACTGTCACGACTAATATGCCTCATTTGTGAATTAAATAGATAGCGAGTGGCCTTGCGTGTTCGACCCCACGTGAATGACGACTTTGTCGACACTGGCACAAAAAATGGCAGATAGAATTGTGTAAATATATGGAAAATAATTATTCATAATTACAAAAAAAATGCACTTACAACTATGGAGATAATAATAACTAAAATTCATTAGGCCCTATTGTGTTGTCCCTTCAATTTAAATGCATTTTTAGAAAAGTATTCACTATGCATAAGTATGAAATGCAAAAAAATATGTGTTGGAGGTCACTTTTTTAGATTTTTTACATAGTTTTTGCACTATTTACTTACAAAAACACGTTCTGAGTTGAAGATAGGTTAGAAAAGTGATACCGGTAATTGTAAACTCAAATTTGAATCCAGTATTGGCATAACAAACCATCGGAATCGGTCTTGATTTGAATAAAAAGTTAAAAATTAAGTTACACATTTTGCAAAAAATGAAATATCACAAAAACCTGCCATGAAAATGTTTTTTGACGTTTCTAAAATCAGCGCAAAATTTTCTATCGGAAACAGCTATTTACGCCTAAGTGACAAAAATTGTATTGACCAGTTGTCAAAATGTGTCGAATACATAAGCGATACTACTTTCGTACCGATGAGACATTGTAAAATGATAATTAAATAAATAACCGGTTTTCCAATTGGTAATTTTTGACAAGATGTACAGCTAGAATCGACAAATCAACCACTGTGCATCGGTGGCGTTCCCATTATCCTACATTGGCAGATTTACGGCCATCTGAACATGTAGTTTAAAATTCGAGTGGACTAGTGTTTGCGTTCCCATTAATATATGTCCGCTTTCTCTCAGTTGTACCAAAATACTTGGGGTTGGGGTTCGTACATATGTAGAAAAGTAACACTGTGCAGACATGGGGAACTCCCACCCCCACCCCCTTTATTACCCCCAATTTTAATTGAAATACCTGAAATTAAGTAAGTCCCAATATTTTCGTTTCATTTATGTGTGGTGAACTATTTGCAGTGGGAAATGATTGAGGCGAGGGAAACTATTTCCTTTTGTGAACGTTTTGGGACCGCTGGGTCGACTGATTGGGACTATGTCTTTAATTAGCGAAGACAAAGAGAATGGAACCCGTATTGTCAATGAATAGGTATCGTTTATATACAAATACACCCCCGAACGGGTCCTCGCACTCACACACCGCCGCGTCTCGGTCACCCGCCCCCGCCGCCCCCGTGCGCCCTCTCGCTCCCGCGCCCTTCGGCCCTGGGCCCTCCAGAGCAGGACGCCGGGGCGCCCCGCCGCCCCCTGTCGATCTGCCCCTATGCTCTTTGATGCCACCGGAAAGGGTTAAAGCTTGTATTTCAAGAATTTAAATTTACAAAGGGTTTGCGGCCTCTTTACCGCTACCTAAGGGTATTCTTTTATCCGCCCGGTTCTTTTGAAAAAACGCACCCGCGCGAACGCCGGCCCGGCTCACATGTATGTGGTGTACAGCTCGTTATTTGTACTCCTCTTTTTCCATGGGGGTGGCGGCGGCGGTGGTAATTTTTTGAAATTTTGCTCTCCGGTCGCGCATACGGATGATTAAAGTATGTGAGGAATTGTTGCCCTCTGCCAGCGCGATTTTTTTCCACATAAGCGCGCGTTATTTCTTTTGTATCGTAATTAAAATGGCAAAGTTATGAATGTTAAAGGATATTGTGTGCCTCACCATGAGGGTTTTCTTTGTGGCTCGCCGTACAATTCGCCGGCCGCGGGTGCGAACACGCCCCCCTCTCGCGGCAACTCAATTATTAATTCCGACGTGGAGCAGAGGAAAAGGGGTAACGCTAAAAGCCGCCCTCAGAAAAAAATACGAAAAAAAACGGCTAATTTGGACGGCCATTGTTTAGCGCTTTCCTTCGCCTCGATAAATAATTATTGCCAAAGACCTCCAAATACTCATCGATAGATCAAATCCATAATAATTTGTGATATTTATTCATAACGAAGATTTAAAGTTGTTTTTGGAGATTACATAAAATTTTACCATTTATTGAAATATCGATAATGAAATTACAAAATAAATTATAATTGAAACACAAATAAATTAAATCGAAGTACCTACTACATATTATATTAAAAAAAATATGATTTTTAATACATGAAAACGTGAAAATTACATATTTTTCCACGAAATTGTTACAATATTCCACGATTTATAAATATATCCATGAAATTGTTCAATTCCCCATAAAATTTTTGACAATTTTCATTGAAATTCATACAACTTTCCATGGAAGTTTCATAATTTTTCGTGAAATTTATGTAGATAAACAGGGTGCACAAAAAATAGTGTACTAGGTCAACAGCATACCTCCTTAGAATCCTTAGAAAGTACTAAAATATAATAAAACGAAACATTATTTTTTTTCAAAATACATAAATCATAGACGACTATATTATCAGTATTTTAAGTATACAGCAGATGGTTGTCACGTTGATTTTTCAACAATTTTCATTTTGAAATACACGCTATTAGAAATGGAAATATCCAATAAGATTATTTAAAAAACATATAATTAAACAACTTAACACATGATTTTCATTTAATTCCTTCTAAGAGCCCTTCTAAACTTGCTGTAATGTTATACCTTTGACTAGCAATATTTCCAAAAGTATAGCCCGAGGATTTTGTTTTAGTACATTTTAAGGGCATCCCCAAGTGGCGTGCTGTTGAGCTTGTCCACTATTTTTGGGACACCCTGTATAATTATTTATTGGTTATTACATGATAAGTATCAATGAAAATTTTACAAGTTACCATGGTTTCTAATTTTTTTTCCTAAAACATGTGCAAATATATGAGCAAAATAAATTTTGCAAGTTACCATTAATTCTGAAATTTTTCATAGTTTCAAAAACAATTGTTGTAAGTTTTCATAAATTTTAATACATCCGAGAATATTATATACGTTTAGTTGAAATTGTTACAACTTTCTACAAATGATGAAATTTACCTTAAAATTATACAATTTTAGATAAATTTTATTCTGTTTACATTGAAATTCATAGCAGTTTTCATGAAATTTGACTATTTTCCATGAAATTTATCATGAGCCCCAATGAAAATTTTATAATAAGTTATAAACTCTGCATTTATTCATTAAATGTGTACACGTTTCCACATATTTTTAATACATCCGTGAAAATTATATAAGTTTCTTGGAAATTGATACAATTTCCACGAATTAAGAAATTTTCCATTGCCAGTTGCCATTGAAATTTTCAAAATTGAAAGTTTGTATGGAATCTCTAAAATTTTCCACGAAATTTCCAAAAAAATTCAATGATATGTCTGCAATTTTTTATGAAATTATGAAACATTTTAACATAACTTATGCAAATTTCCAAAAAAAATGGTTGCAATTACATTTTTTATTACATCCATTTTCGCACGTATTATCCACATGTACACTTCCACCTACATTTCCACGTACTATGAAATTGTTCATTAATTCATACAATTTTTTATCAAATTTTAGCCACTTTATTAGAAAAATCTAAGATTTATTATACTTAATAGTAGATAATAGTAGACTATAAAGGAAAAATATGTTTCATCTTAGATATTATGATGTGCACTTTAAAGTATACATTATGCTCTTCCTTAACTTTTAGAAGTCGAAGT
This sequence comes from Othius punctulatus, assembly GCA_951805005.1. Taxonomy (NCBI): domain Eukaryota; kingdom Metazoa; phylum Arthropoda; class Insecta; order Coleoptera; family Staphylinidae; genus Othius; species Othius punctulatus. The sequence continues at coordinate 21,372,440 of OX638146.1, forward strand.
AGCACACAACATAGCACAACCATACAACCAATAAATTATATTTTTTCAAAAGTTTGGAATAGATTTAATTCCTTAACTTTTAAAAGTTGAAGTAGCACACAACATAGCACAACCATACAACCAATTAATTATATTTAATCAAAATATGAAATAAATGTAATGTAATAATTATTGAATCTTTATTCATATTCTTTGACTATCAATGTTTTATAAAAATATAATGTAACTATAGAGTTAGCATGCTTTAACATAGATAATTGTAATTTCTTCCTTTTTTTGTTCATGGCAAAGTACAGATAAGCCTTTTTTTAATCATTCAACCAATTAATTATATTTATTCAAAAGTTTGGAATAGATTTAATGTAATAATTATTGAATCTTTATTCATATTCTTTGACTTTCAATGTTTTATAAAAATGCAATCTAACTATAGAGTTAGCATGCTTTAACATAGAAAATTGTAATTTCTTCCTTTTTTGGTCCATCACAAAGTACAGATGAGCCTTATTTTAATCATACAACCAATTAATTATATTTATTCAAAATTTGGAATAGATTTAATGTAATAATTATTGAATCTTCATTCATATTCTTTGACTTCCAATATTTTATAAATATATAATCTAACTATAGAGTTATCATGCTTTAACATAGATAATTGTAATTTCTTCCTTTTTTGCTCCATCGCAAAGTACAGATAACCTTTTTTTATCATCAATTCTTGTTCAAATTCAAGAATTTATTAAAAAAAATCTTATGATTTCAATCGTGATTTAAATCAATTGATATAAATCACATCTAAACAGGCAAAAACTGATCAGAAATATAAAAAAATTAAATTCATCAAATAAATCATATTTTTCACAAATATTCAAAAATATAAATACAAGTCTGTGGATGAGTTATTTTCACATTCTTATAGTGTCTTGAAAAGTAATTTATATCCAACTTAGGATTTGGAAAAACTTTTTTTTTCTTCTGACATAATTTTAATGTAAAAAATCAACGACTTGATAAAATTTACATAATTTATTCTATCAAAGTAACCTTGTTTTTAAGCACGTCATTGAATTTGATTAAAACTTGTGTCTCTTTTACACGAAAAAATACTAAAAAATATACAAATAAAGCAATTCCTGAAATATTCATGAAATTATTACGTTTTTTCCTCGGAATTCTGTAAAATCGTTATAATTGCAATATTTTCTTGTTATAATATTTATTTATTATCCAGATGATATCGAAATGAACCAAATGGTATTGCAAACGGGTGGCCAAAGCGCTGTTTGTACAATTATTTCGCTCTATATAGGGTGTACCATTTTTGCTGAGCAGAATTCAACATAGTGTTTTTAAATGACACTCCCTATATAACTTTATATATTTGAATTTGCCCTTTTTTAGGCTTTATATTTCCGTTTAGTTTTTGCAATTCTGTTGAACCATTCAGAAGTAATTTTTTTTCCTAAAAATTAATGCATTTGCAGGCACTTATTAAAAAAAATGGGGGCACTTGGTTTTTGGGAAATTAGGTTGGGCTTTTGCCTGTGCCTAAACAACTACTTGGGATATCTTTTGGCTTTAAGACCATTTATTTGCACATGGCATTACCTTGCATTGACACATTAAGTTTGGTAAAATTTGAAGGGCTTTAACTTTATTTTTTTGAATGGCACGCCCTATATTTAATTACTTAGTCGTATTCAGCATCTCATCTTACATATTTTTAGCCCCTTATATTTTTTGTCAAATTTGATAGTTTAGTGGACAAAGTGGACAGCGCGACAGGTGTGAGACAACTGTCTCACCTGTGTCTCACAGATTCCTCACAGGTGTCTCACATCCCTCTATATGTTCAAAGCAAAACTGTCTCACAAGTGTCTCACTACTGTCTCACAGATATCTCATATGTGCTTCACACCATCCTACAGACGTCTTACACCTGTCGCACGACCGGAAAAAAGAAATTTAGACTCCTATGTAGATACTTATGGGAAATTGGTCCAGAACTGTCCTTGATTATCTACTAATATGTTTAGTTGCCTATACTGGTTGATGATCAAAATTTTTATTAAACATATTTGAAAATATTCAAAGTACTTTGGTTTGGGGTTAGAATGATATACTTATAAACACTTTTAAACAGTTTTTGAAAATTTTATTTCTTATTTCTATACAAAAATTCAGTAAGTATGTGAAATCGTAGTGATACATTTAGGATTCTGCACAATATTGTTAGAGAATACTTTTTCTAATTAAATAAGTTTATTCGTATGGAAATGGATTTGTCGGATACTTGTTTAAACTCCATTATTCTTTTTGTCAAAATGGGAATAAATTGTTCGGATACTGCATGACATAATTTTAGAATGTTTCTTCTTAATAAAATAAGTTTAGATGTTGAGGAAATGTGTAATGTTTTTAGATTGGATTTTTGATTAGAGGTTTAGATTGTTGAAGAACTGTTATAATTATATGGAGTTATAATTTTGTGGAGTTATAATACAATATTACAGTTTTTTTTTCTAATTATAATTCAAAATACATATTTCGTAGCATATGTTTTATCGTTTAAAACGAAATTTTGTAACTATTAAGTACCTAGTATTAAGAATCTTTGCAACATTGCGTTCTCATCTCCATTTTTGTTGATTTTCTCGAAACTTCATAGAATTGTGGACATTTTTCATAAAATATTAGTGGATTTTTGAATGCATAGTTAATAATGTACGCCTATCTCACGACCTGTAAATATAAATTTAGACCAATATGCAAATCCTTATGGAAAATTGGTCCAAAACTATCCTAGCCTATCTACTAATATGTTAAATTGTCTATGCAGGTTGATGTCATAACTTTTATTAATTTTTTTTGAAAATATTCAATGTTCTTTTGTTTGGGCTTAGAATGATATACTTATAGACACTTTTAAACAGTTTTTGACAATTTGATTTCATGTTTTTCTACCAAATTTCAATATAATATTATATATATTATGCTAATATCTGAAATCGTACTGATACATTTAGGATTATGCGTAACATTGTTAGAGAATATTTTTTCTAATAAAAACAATTGATTCTTATGTACTGATTTTGAGAAAATAAAAATAAATTGTTCGGATTCTGCATAACATAATTTTAGAATGTTTCTTTCTAATAAAATAAGTTTAGATGTTGAGGAAATATATAGGATTTTGTGAAAATGACAAAATTTGGTTCATTTTTTTTTTTATTTCTGCAATTTTGTTAAGGTATAATGCAATATTACAGTTTTTTTTTCTAATTTTTATTCAAAATACATATTTCGAAGCATAATTTTAGCGTTTAAAAAGAAATTGTATAACTATTAAGTACCTATTATTAAGAATCTTTGCAACATTGCGTTCTCATTTCCATTTTTGTTGATTTTCTCGAAACTTCATTGAATTGTGGACATTTTTCATAAAATATTAGTGGATTTTTGAATGCATAGTTAATAATGTACGCCTGTCGCACGACCGGAAAAGTAAATTTAGACGCTATGTAAATCCTTATGGGAAATTGGTCCAAAACTATCCTAGCCTATCTACTAATTGGTTTAATTGCCTATGCAGGTTGATAATCATGACTTTTATTAATAATATTTGAAACTATTCAATGTTATTGTGTTTGTGCTCAGAATGATATACTTATTATAATTTACTTATTATAATTTGATTTCATGTTTTTATAATAAATGTCAGCAAATATCTGAAATCGTACTGATACATTTAGGATTATGCACACCATTGTTAGAGAATATGTTTTCTAATAAAATAAGTTTATTTTTAAGTATTGATTTTGAGAAAATTAAAAGAAATTGTTCGGATACTGCATGACATAATTTTAGAATGTTTCTTTCTAATAAAATAAGTTTAGATGTTAAGGAAATGTATAGGATTTTGTGAAAATTGCAAAATTTGGTTCATTTTTTTTCAAATTTGTGAAGTTTTACTGTAAAATACAATGTAACTGTTTTTTTTTCTAATTATAATTTAAAATACATATTTCGTAGCATAATTTTTAGGAAGAAATTTTATAACTATTAAGTACCTAGTTATACGAATCTTTGAAACATCGGTTCCCATTTGCATTTTTGCAGATTGTCTCGAAACTTCATAGAATTGTGGACATGTTTCATAAAATATTAGTGGATTTTTGAATGCATAGTTAATAATGTACGCTTATAGCACGACCGGTAAAAGTAAATTGAGACCAATATGTAAATCCTTACGGGAAATTGGTCCAAAACTATCCTAGCCTATCTACTAATAGGTTTAATTGCCTATGCAGGTTGATGATCATGACTTTTATTAAAAATATTTGTAAATATTCCATGTTCTTTTGTTTGGGCTCAGAATGATATACTTATGGACACTTTTTGAAACAGTTTTTGAAAATTTGATTTCGTGTATCTATACCAAATTTCAGCAAATATCTGAAATCGTACTGATACATTTAGGATTATGCACAGCATTGTTAGAGAATTTTTTTTTCTAATAAAATAAGTTTATTCTTATGTACTGATTTTGAGAAATTTAAAATAAATTGTTCGGATTCTGAATCACATAATTTTAGAATGTTTCTGTCTAATCAAGAACGTCGAGTTGTTTAGGAAATATAAAAAAATTGTGAAAATTACAATATTTGGTTCAATTTTTATATAATTTCTGCAGTTTTATAAAGTTTCCCTGTAAAATACAATATCACAGTTTTTTTTCGAATTACAATTCAAAGTACATATTTCTCATCATATTTTTTATCGTTTAAAACAAAATTTTGTAACTATTAAGTACCTGGTGTTAAGAATATTTGAAACATTGCATTTTTGTTGATTTTCTCAAAACTCATTTGATTTTAAAAATTATTTGATAATTAAATTATTCTTTATTATAAATTTTTATAGAATTGTGGACATTTTTCATAAAATATTAGAGGATTTTTGAATGCATAGTTAATAATGTAGAATATATTTTCTTACAGTATAGTTTCTAATATTCTAGAATTTTTTTAAAAGTTTTTAAAAATTATGCACAAAATTATGCACAATTATGCACAAATTTAAATTATAATTTCAGCAAATTTCTGAAATTTCAAAACCTATTTATTTATTTTTAAATTCCTAACTTTTATTTTGTTTGACATGTTATCTAGTTCTGTCATCTATCTGCAGAGTGTGTTTTTTTTTCGTTTTACACATTGGGATTTCGGAAACCATAATTCGCAGATTCGGTTAAATGAGGAGAGAGTTGTCATTTTAAGAGATTATGGAAGATATGCTGTTGTTTTTGAAACAAAATCATAGTTTTTAAGGTATAATACAAACTTCATTTTTTTAAATGGCATAGTTGGCGGTGACTTTTTTAAAAGGGACTATTTTTTCTCTTTGTATTGATATAAGGTTTGCTGCACTTTCATAAATAAATGAGATGCAGAAATTTTTGTTGTATAATTTGAATAGAATTTAGTATAATTAGAATAGAAAAATTAATAGAATGCACGTAGTAAGAGAAAAACAACAAAAAATCCATGTCAAACTCTGTTATTGCTACTCACAATAATATAAATAGTCCTAATAAATAGCTGTAACGTGTTTATTTGTCATGGTAAGTAATAATTTTCATAAAGTTAATTTTCGAAGATGGCCTTTATTTATCAAAGTAAGTATACAAAAACTTGATAAGCATAATTTTACATAAGTTCTTAAAACGACAACTCTTTCCTAATTTAATCGAATCTCTATGTCTTATAGTTTCTGAGATACTAATGCTTAAAATGAAAATAAACTCACCCTGTATATGAAATACTAGACATACTAGAATATTTGTTTCAATTTTTGGATTTTTTTCAGAATTTTTAAACAGTTTCAGATATTATCTCAAATGTTTATAAAATCATTTTATATTTTTCTACCCATTACAGTAATCAGTACACATCACATATCAGTAATTAGTTTGCCCGAGCGTTTTAAACATTATTTTTCTTGAATTAGTCTTACTTACACATTACCTTTAGAGCAAAGAGGAAACTATTTTTTATTACTGGACCAGTTTATCGTAGAATTGGCTAAAAAATAATTCGATAATATTCAACATTAGCGCTTGCATGGCAAATTTCAAATTTACACGTGGCTGATCACCCCTGGCGATCCGCAATCAGGAAGACAATTCCAATTATCTGGTGGCTTTTTTCAACCCCCCATCAGAGCCAATCATTTTTACGACCTGCCCATTAATAAGCATCGATTCCTCGCGGGGCGCAATTTGATTTTTTTAAATACAGATTAGATCGTAAACATAAATATCCCATTCGAATTATCGCTCCCCTTCCTCGCGCGATAATTCGATGAACGAGCGTTCATTTGGAAAAAAAATCAACCGGCTAAGTCATTACGGCCGGAATATAAAAAGGCGATAAATACCTGAGTGTGCGTACATGTGTGTGTCCAGGTGAGCATGTGTGTGTGTGTGTGTAATATGGGAAACGTGTCGTCGATATGTCGTAAATAAAACATGCACATAAGTGCGGCGCCGGGCCCCCATACATCATCCCATATAACTGTCAAATTGATACCGTCCTATCTTCAATCAAATTTATACAAAATTTAATTCAAACATTACCGGAATATCTGATATCATTGGTAATAGTCACGATATTCACTTACTTACAAATGTGTACACGTAGACGTCGGGGGGTCCGGGGGCGCTATGCGGCTGGGGTTGGGGGGCGGCGGATTCATTTATATTTGTGTGGACTCACGTTGCTTAGCAATTAGAAATTTATATTGATTATTCCCGGGCGCAGATATGCAAATGATATCGATTCGTGCGGTCGCGAGGTTCGCCCCCCCTCAACCCTGGCGCGCATTTTTTAATTGATCCCGCGACATCTGCCCGCCCCCGCGTAATAAATTCCCGTGTCGAAAGTTTTGCCGAAAGTTTCGCGTCACTTAATCGTCGTGTCATAAATATCATAAGCAAGTTGCGGTTTCTTGTCTTACTTCTTTTTCCGCTCGCCCCACGCCCTCGGTTTTGTTTATATGGATGAGGCGAAGTTTTGATCCGTCCGGACTCCCGGTTTTCCCATCGCTTGTTCGCTGTCCACTTTAGGGGGGCCGCCGATGATTCCATAAATAATGGGGCGATCACAGGATCAAATCGCCGCCGAGACAGTAAAGGACAATGAACGAAGGATGCGCCAGGTCCATTAATACGTGCACACAACGTTCTGATTCATTGCCTCATGAGAAAGTTTTCAATCGATATATAGTTTTCTGTATCTTAGAGCATATCGTGTATATCAAAGATTCGTATTTCCTAAGCGGCCGGGCACTAAAAAATATCTACAAAAAATTAAATGTCATTGCATTAAATATGTACAGTCAATGATTAATTCAGTATAATATATGTTGTTGAGCACGTGAAGAAAATTGTTGACGAAAATAATGATTGTGGTAACTTTTCTTCACTAGTCTCCAATAAATATAGTGAAGAAAATATACCACAATTATTATTTTCGTCATTAATTAAGTCATCCAACAATTTTGTTGTTGTTCGTAACTGCTGAAGCTTATTTGCTACAAGTAATATCAGTAATAATGTAATAACTAGATTTTAGTATACAGGGCTCCAGCGGTAAATTCATTCTTCGTATAAATAAAAAAACAATCTCGAAAACTATTGTTCCTATGGATATGCTCTTAGCACCATTATTTTCATGATAATCTGAAAAGTTTATTTTTTATTTCAAACATTTCTCAAATTCTGCGTATCATTTTCATGACACGAGACTCTGTGACACTATTCGCATCCCCTTGCGTCGTACATCGTTCTATAAGAGTTCTCCATATTTTTCATGTTTGGAGATATACAATAATTTACCTGAACATGTCAAAAACTGCAAACCATTGAGGCTATTCAAGAGTAAATTGAGGCTTTTTACTTTGTGTACGAATTTTTAATTTTTTTGACTTGACTATTTATCGTTTTTGGTTTAATTTGTAACGTGTACTTGTTTTCTATGTAATTTTTTGTCCTTCTTTGATGTGATATGTGATGAATATGTACTCGACTAAACAAATATCATGTTATATGATCGACTGTTCATAAATATCTATCTATCTATCTCTCATCATACAATCACTAGTAGCTCCATTATGTTTAGAAACAAACAACAATCACAATAAATATAGGCCTAGTCGAGATTATATTACAAATAATAATAATAATAATATTTATTAGCGAGAGAACCTACTTAATACATACATAAATAAATAAATACAAAAACTTACTAAATTATAATGAATTTTGAATTTTTTTATTGATGGTACAAAATTAGCATTATAAACTCCTAAACTCAAGGGAAATAACAAATTGTCATGATAAATACCTAGATTTTAATTATACATTTCAATGTTTCCCAAAAACCTGAAATTTTAGTATGAATTATAAAGAATTTATACTCAAAGTGTGTAAGTCACAAAATTACAAATAGAAATTATGAAATATTCGTTTCAAATGACAAATTTTGAACATTTTCTACATTTTTCCTACAAATTAAGAAATTTTATCACAAATTGTAAGTTCATCAAACCACAAAATGCTCAATCAAATGATATCAGTTCGCTTGTAAATTTGCAACATTCATTGAAATTTACAAGCGAGCTGATATGATTTGATATCACAATTTATGAAAATTTTGGTAATCATATTAAAAATTTCTAATGAAAATTTAGTTATTTCCAATAGATCATCTGATATCAAATGATATCAGCTCGCTTCTAAATTTCAATGAATGTTGCAAATTAACAAGCGAACTGATATCATTTTATATCAGATGATCTATTGGAAATTACCAAATTTGCATTAGAAATTTTTAATATGATTACCAAAATTTTCATAAATTCTAAAGATCAATGCAACCTGCGAGTTTTGTTATTGGAAAATATAGTATCTTTCCCCCGAAATAATATTCCTCGCAAAGTTATTAACCATTTCATAGAAATTTGCAAAAAATATAAAGGAAGGTGTAAAATTAGTATTGATTAAAATAAATTTTAAAAAAATCAACAAAAAATACGAAATTCTAGTAATTTTAACTACGAATTACAAACATTTCTTCGAAAACTCCATAAATAGTAATAACATTATGATGAATATTACTGAATTTTCTTGAAGGGTTTGAATATTTCAATAGAAATTATGGAATATTACATGTAAATTACAAAAAAACTGTGGAATTTGTAAAATGTTCAATTTAAATTGGAACATTGTAGTGAAAATTGCAATTTTTTTAATATAAATACAATATTTCAATGGAATTGAAAAACCAATCATTCACTAATAAATAAGTTTTATTGGAATTATGTAATTTGCATTGTGACTTTCATCATTCATCATTTTAAATTACAAAATTGCAATAGCTGCAAGAAAATGATAGTGTAAATTGATAAATTTCACTATAAAATGTAAAATATGGATGGCAATTTCAACATTCGTATTGTAAATTACAACATTTCAGTAGGGATTATGAAAGTTTTATTGTAAATTGCCAAAATTTCACTATAAATTACAAAATATCATTTGAATTTGCAAAATTTGTATTAAGTTGTTATAATATTTATAGTATGTTATTTGTACAAAATTTAATGAAAATAAACTTCGTTGGAAATTGCGAGTTTTTCATTAGAGATTACAAAATGTACATTAGAAATGATGAAATACTTATTATAAATACCAAAATTTTACTACATCTTCATTTTCCTTACAAATAAAAAAAAAACATTGCAAACACCTAATCAAACCACAAAATTCTCATTAGACACAACGACAAACGACTTTCTACACAAATTATATTCCTCCCAAATTATTTAATTTTTAATAAAAATTTGTAAAAAAATATTATGGTAACGGAAGAGCACCACCCGCCATGTAAAAACCCTAGTTCAAAAAGGGAGCTACGAGGCAAAAAAGTTTGGAAACCACTGTGTTAATACATAAAATCAAAATTTTCACTCCTATCGGAAAATTTCCTATTTCCCGTATGGCCCATCCGCCCCTGTGTGCAGTGGTCCCCAAAATATTCATTTTGAAATTCGATATCTTATAATGTTAGTAAATTTTTGTAAAATAAAAAAGGTATTGGTTAATTGAAATGCTCCTATCGCCCATTACACGTTACACATTACACAAAAAAGTGAGAAGGGTTAGCTATTACTGAAATTTCTGATAATTTATTAGTTGCATATTTAATACTAGATATGTTTTTAGTTGACCTGAAACTAATTTTTCTGAAAATTTGACAAAGTTTCACTATTAAATAAGTGAGAAAATCAAAAGTATACCTTTCTGCACTGACAAGTATCTGTTAGCTATTACTGAAACTTTTGAATGTTTATTTCTTGTATATTTATTATTAGATTTGTGTTTAGTACACGTGAAGCTAATTCTCCTGAAAATTTGACAAAGTTTCAGTATTAAATATGTGAGAAAATCAAAAGCGCAAATCTCTGCATATTCCATCGTAGAATGTCTGTTCCCGAATTTTTTGAATATACAAATCCATCTCGAGAACTATTGACATCCTTTTATGGCCCACTATATTCAGGAGAATATCCAAGGAGTCAATTATTCATTCTAAAAATAAATCTCTCATCGTACAGTTGCAGTTTTTTTTAAATTGTGGTGGCTTTTACATCGTGATACATTTGATCAATTGTATATAAAACAAGTTACTTTGTGAGTATCACATACATTTATTTATTTGTGACTGTAGTTTCGACAACTTATGTAATCATTATCAAAATACCAATGATCATCAACCATGATGACTATGATAATGAACCATTTGACAATGATTACCACAGTAGTGGAAACTATTGTCACAAACAAATATATTTATGTGATACTCACAAAGTAACTTTAACTCATAAGTTTTATTTATAATACCTAAATATTCGTTTTCAAATATCATAAAAAAATAAAACTCGTGAAGTTTTACAAAAATAAAACAAACTTTAAGGCTGCTGGTTTCATTTGGATGCTTTTGGCACAATGCTATTCAGAAGAATGCAAAACGTCGATTCTTAATTCGGAAAATCAATCTAGTCGACTTTGAAAGTAAACGTAAATAACTATTTAATAATCAAATCACAAATGAACTCATATCGTATATCATAATTTTATATTATGGACACAATTTGACATTTGAACAAAAAATTAAATATCAAGATACACTTTTAATTACAGAAATTATTCAAAGTGAATTAACTACTTATTCTTTACAGAAAACATCAGTAAATATTATTAAATGATCGTATAATAACTCGAACTAACGCCAACACCAAAAAGTAAAATAGCAATTGATTAAATAAAAATAATAATTCGAGAAGTTTTGAATGCTTCTACGTGAAAAGAGTTGCATATATTTTGCATATATTTTTATATTTTTATGCATTCTTATGCTTATATAATATTATGCGTGTATGTAGTAAATTAAGACTACGACTAAGCAATAGTCTAGATGCCCAGATGCTTATTAAAACTGCAAATTTGTTTCCTAGAATTGTCTTATATGGCAACAGATTTTTATTTAATATTGTGCATACATATTTATTTATTTATTTATAGAATTAATTCTAATATTAAATACATTAATAGTGGATTGTTGTTTCTTAATCTAATTTCTACTTCTAATAATTCTATTAACTATTATTTATTAACTTAATTAACACTTAACTATTAAGTGTATATTATTTGTTCTTTATATGGTAAGTATACGATATATGTATACGAACATACAACAATTTCTATTTCTCTACAGGACTAGTTGTTTTCACCTGTAAATTTGCAAAACAATATTTGTAATAATATGCAGAACTTGATGAGTACGTTAAAAAGTCTGTTCCGTGACAATGTTGACACATTGCCGTGACCAGGATTCGAACCTGGGTTGTCACGGCCACAACGTGAAGTACTAACCACTATACGATCACGGCTACCACAGACTGTGAGAGTAGTACCCAGCGAACGTCTAGTAAGTTGCGCTGAGATATTTATGCCAATATTTTTTATATATTGCATCATATATACACATACATCGATCTTTGCTATCTGACAAACGATAATGAAATAATAATTATTCAGCACTGAATACATGCAAATTATATTATTTGATATTCTGTTTTGATGTTTTATGATCATTGTTTTACTTAGCATAGGCAATATAGATTATGATCTACATTAAGTGCAATTGTGTTTTTTTTAAAGATTTTTAAGGAATTTTTAGTTCTGTGTCATACTAATTGGGTATTTATACAGGGTGTTTGCTAAAGGTGTTCCGAAAATTTGGACATCGAGTCAGTGATGGAAACCAAACAAAAGAGTTCATATAAATATGTGGGCCTAGATGGCGCTGTCAGCAGATAATCAACATTTTGGTTTATACCATGATTTTATATTATGGACAGAATTCTTATTTATTTTTTAATTTATTTAATGCTTATATCAAATACAGTTATAGTGGATTGTTGTTTCTTAATCTAATATTAGCTTCTAATAATTATATTACCTAAGCGTACATTTTTTGTACTTTATAATGTAAGTAGGCTAATTAATTTAGTAAATTATTGATTACATATTTGTTATCATCATTGCTACATATTGTTAGATTATAATAATTATTTGTGGTATATTAATCACGGTAATAAATTTCATTATTGTCTGGACCGAAATGGCTTTTTCATATTTTGTAAATATTTTATAATTAAATTGTATGAGGAAATGGTTACTTCTACGTGAAACATTTTGATTAGGTTAATAAAGAAAATACTTGGTAAAGTTTCACAAGTTTTATAGAATTGCTCTACAATTGTTTCGGTACTGCTGCCATTCTCAAGAGAGATAAACTTATCTCAGTACTATAGTACTACTACTACTAGTACTACTAGTACTACTAGTAGTACAGTACTATAGATAAATTCAGTTTATCTCTCTTGACAGTGGCAACAGTGCCGAAACAATTGTAGGGCAATTCTATAAAACTTGTGAAACTTTACCAAGTGTTTTCTTTATTAACCTAATTTCATAATTGGCTGTACTTTTCAATCTGTTTGGAAGGGCAATATATATTTTTATATGCATATTTATTCTTTGGCCATATTTATTGTTACATTGGATTATGTGTACCTACGTTATTATTTTTTCTTGTGTTGTGTTCATGTACATTTTTGTTAAAGTTGTATTTAGTGTTATGTTTTATATATTTTTTAATATTTTTTGTATTGTATTTTTGCAGTTTCTATTTTTATGATTGTAAATATATTTTTGAAATTTAATGTTTGGTATAGTTACAAAGATGGGAGTGAAATATGGTAATTCGAATAAGTTCTTAATACTTTTGTATTCTTTGTAATTTTTAGAGAATTGTCTTAGAGACAGTGCCCCATATATTGTATATATTGTATATATATATATATATATATATTGCACAGTATTTAATGCGAGAGTCAATTAACGCTCAGTAAATTAATTTGCACAATTGATCTGGTATTACATAAGCAATTCGTTTAAGAGTACTGGCCGTTGCTGCAATATTTTTTATTAATGTGTTAATATGAACCTCCCAATTTAATCTTTCATCTATTTGTACGCTTAAGTATTTAATTTTATTAACTTTTTTGATTTCCAGGCCTTTAATTTCTAATTTTATTATATTTCCAGTATTGTTAAATATTATAAATTCTGTTTTTTTCATCAAAATTCATCCGAATTTGAGTTTCAATTGACAGAATTTAAATTATAATTTATAAAAGTGGTAGATATTTGGATTATTGTGAAATTTATTATATACTATTATAGATTTTGTTAATATGGCGAAATTTGAATAAAACACATCGCAGGATTTGTTAAAATTTTCATCGTATTTCACAAAATTAGTCATAATTTGTTGAAATTTTCATAGTATTTTACAAAATTAGTCATAATTCTGATATAATTTGCGAAATTCGTTGAAAGTTTGATTGGAATTCGTGCGAATTTGAGTTTCTATTGCCAAACTATGAATTATATTTTACAAAATTGGAAAAATTTTGGTTATGGTGAAATTTGTTATCTACTTCGCAGGTTTTGCTAAAATTCTATGCACTGATGTAGATTTCGTTACAATTTTTATATTTGTTCGCAAAATTCGTGAAAATTAGTTATAAGTAGTATATATTTTTCGAAATTCGTTTCTTGAATTTCTTGAAATTTCTGATATACTTTTCAAAATCTGTGTGATTTGTAGATTACAGACAAAATTTGCATAAGGATGCGTAGCAGAAATGGCGACATTTGTATTAAAATTTTCATCAAACTTCGCAAAATTCGTCGACATTTTTGATATTATTCGCAAAATTCGTCGCCATTTTTGATATTATTTCCAAAATTAGTTGAAATTTTGATTGCAGTTTACAAAATTCAACTAAATTTGAGTTTTAATTGCCAGAATTTGAATTATAGTTTATAAAAGTAGTAGAAATTTGGGTTATAGTAAAATTTGTTACATACTTCACAGATTTTATTAAAATTTGATTTACTGAGCACAGATTTCGTTGAATTTTATTTTTTGTTAATGGATAGAGCTGTAACTTGCATCCATTTACTATATATTTTTAGATCTTCGTTTCATACTTTTTGTAATGAATTTAGGTTTTTGTCGGTGTAAATAATTATAGTGTCGTCAGCGAAAATGTAATGTTGACCCTTTACATTTAATCAGTGCACAGTGTTTACGTATAGTGCATATGTTTACGTGTATAGTAATGGGCCCAATACCGATCCTTGTGGTACATCTATTTGAACTGTCATTTGTACACTATTTTTTTTAAATTATTGTTGTGGTTCGTTTACATCTTTTATGTACGTTTCAAATAGTTTGTGAGCTACTCATCTGATCCCCTATTTAAAAAGCATATCTGAAAGTAAATTGGTAAATTGTGATTTACGGTGTCAAAAGCTTTTCTCAGATCAATTGATACTGCAACTACTTTTACTTTTTGGCCATTTTATTAAAAACAAAGTTCATGATATCAGTTATCGCAGCTTGTGTGTTACTTTGTTTTTTTAAATCCATATTGATATTTGTCTAATGTTAATTGCTGATTGTTATTGATGATTTAATTAGGTTTATTTATTGTTATAATTGATGAAAATTTATCTATTATTTATCATTTTTTCGAAGATTTTTGAGAATATTGATGTAATTGATATTGGTCTGCAATTATTTAGATCCGAGTTATTGCCTTTTTTATGTATTGATGTTACTCTCGATCTTTTCAATGTTTCTGGAAATTCACACGTACCTTATAGTGCCTTATTATAAATATTGGTTAAGATATTCATGACTGAGGGTATGATATTTATAATGACACTTTCTATTACTATTACTATTATTTATCATTTTTAGAAAAAAATTGAGAATATTGATGTTATTGATATTGGCCTGTAATTGTTTAGATCCGAGTTATTGCCTTTTTTATGTATTGATGTTACTTTCGATCTTTTCAATGTTTCTGGAAATTCACTCGTACATAGTGCCTTATTACAAATATTGGTTAAGATATTTATGATTGAGGGTATGATATTTAGAATGACACTGTATGTGATGTTATCTATGTGAGGACATGTATTTTTATTTAGTTGAAGTACTATAGTACTGATTTCATTTTATACACATGGTTGTAAAAACATATTTATATTGCTACGATCTTCTAGAAATTCATTACCATTTGAGTTTGTTTGGTTTGTTTGTTTGTTATTACCTATTTCACTGAAATGTTTATTAAACGCATCGGCAATTGCTTTCGCATTCTGTATGTAATTTCCATTAAGTAGAATTTCATTTATTTGTTGTATTGATTTTTTATTATTGCAATTTGATACATCTTTTATGGCCATCCAGTTTTTTGCCTAGTCATGGCCACATTTGTGAATTTTTTTATAGTAATATTCTTTTTTGTAATTTTAATTGTTTTTTCTTTGTACAATTCATTTTGTTTTATATAGTTTTCTTTGGGTTTTATATTATTCGGATATGTTCTGGTTTGTTTATATAGTTTATGTCTTTTTTTTAATTGTTTTAATAATTTGTCATTAAACCAATTTGAATTTCTATATTTTATTTGTCCTTCTTTGGATTTTTTTAATTTTTATGTATTTAATAGTTTCAATTAATTCCTTAATGTCCATGTTTTTTTTATTATCAAATATTATTTGTGCATCTTGTATAATTTTGTAATTGTCCATTTTCAGAAAGGTTTTTTGGTTTATTTGAGGTTTTATTATGTCATTTAATGCTTGTATTTTTATCTCTATCATTTGATGGTCACTAATAGGTGTTTCACTGCATTCAATATTTATATCCATATTTGTGATATCTGTTATTATATGGTCAATAATAGTAGATGTTGTTATTGTTGTGCGAGTTGCATCGTTGTAATTTAATTTTTTTTTTATTTGATAGGAGTTACCCATAATTAAATTTTGGTATCTATTGTACTAGTTATATTATCTTGTAAGCTTGTGTTGAAACCCCCTATTATAATTAACTTTTTGAGTTTTTAGCTAAAATTTTTTGAGTTTTTAGCTAAGATTATTTGAAATTGTGCAAAAAAGTCAATTGTTCTATTATTAGGTGGTCTGTATAACACCATCCACTTTAAAAGATTTTTCCCCCATTATTTTTAAAAACATATATTCTGAAATGTCCGAGTTTTCGGTTTGTAATAGAGGAAAATGTATATGATTTTTAATATGTATTATATAGCTTTGACCTTTGACATTTAAACAAAAAATTAAACAACAAGGTACACTTTTAGTTACAATAATTCTTTGAAGTGCCAACTGTCGATTTGACACATGTGTATCTTCAGGTTTTTAAAATATATCAACGAATTATAACAAACAAAATAGTGGCTCAGTTTCGGCACGTGCATAAAATCTTGCAAACGCAAGTTACATCAATCTCAAAGTAACTCTGCATGCCGAAATTATATTGAAAGCAAGCCTCTCCATACATTTTTTATCACTCAATCCAGAATTGGCACATCACCCCCCAATATTGGGATATTTTAAAATTGCGCCTCCCTTCAGCGATGAAGACGTCGCGAGCACGATTCCTCCCCCTGGGCCGGTGCTTGCCTCATCCACCCCCGATGCCGGCGGGCGGGGGAGGACATAATAGAAATATCCGCGGTGCGATTGCGAACGTGTGTGCGCCCATAAATTGAATACCTCAACATGTATAATGGATACAAACACGGGGCTGCGAGGGTGGAGGGTAGAAGAAAAAAACGGGCCGATACCGCCCCGATAACTCGACATTAAATTTTAAACATGTAAATTTCCTCTTTTCTCCCATATTTCTTTTGGGGTAATTGAGGGGGAAATCAAATTAGATACCTCTCTCTGCACATTATGTAGGAAATTGCATTGTGACTCTTTCGGCGGGGCGCACGTGCCCCCTCCCCCCACAAACTTGCGGGGGTGGAGTTGTATATCAAAGAGGGCGCTGGCGGTTCGCGAAATTGACGATGGAAAAAGGCGAACGTATAATTTAGCGCTCGAGTCTTTTGTTGCAAGCAATTATGCTCTTCCTGTGGGCCCACACACATGTGCGAGTCCGGATTAAAATTGAACCGCGGCCGCTCTGCGTTATTTTTTTTTCTACCTCCGCGCGCTGGAAATGAGCCGGAAAACGCGATGGAAATTTTCATCGGGAAATTGGGGACATGTCAGGGAACGATGGAACATGAAGAGCGCAGTTAATGCGGCATTATAGAGGCGACATGTTTTCGCATTTTAACTGGGGCGGATCGTTAGGCGGACGTATTCCGGAGTAAATTTGAATACCTTTTTTGCGCTTTTATCATGCGTATTATGTTCTGATATTTATTGCCACGTAAGAGCATGTTTGACGGATTATTTCGCTTTTTGCGTACCGGATACGTTCGACGGGATTATCTTAGGTTCGTACAACAATTTGCAAATTTAAAAATTTATCATTAACATAACATGTTCATCTCAACTATTTTATTATCTTCATCAATTTTAGTAACCACCATATTCACTGAAGCAAAACTCTCAGTAATTAAAATTGAATGATAATAATATACTCCTAATAATGAATAAGAAGTATGTGTACCATATATGTGTAATGCTTAATATTTTTCCTGATACTATACTTATACAGTAAATTGTTGTATTTCTCCAAAGTAATTTTGCACTGCCTATAATCTTTACTTGATTTTGTTCATACTTCCAAGTGAAGACAGTAATTCCTAAAGCCTGAAGAATAAATCTCAGAAAACTCAATTATTACCAATACTAAAAGTACAACAATCGTGCTCTTAATTGGGCCATAAATCCAACGAAAATTATACCTACGTAAAATTGTGTTAAACAATGACTTGTAGTTAAATTAAGAAAGTTATTGTCAATATTCTACCTACATGAATAATTCGTGGGTTATAATAACATATTTGAATTCTACTTTAAAACGTGCCTCAATAATCTGAAAGATAGTTACCAAAGTTTAGACTTTCTCACTACACCTTTTCAACCTCAATTTCAGAAAAAGTAAAGACAATTTCGAAAAAATTAAATCAATTAAAAGTAAAGTAAAAGTAAAACTAAAAATTAAAAAAATAGAATTACTTTCAGAAAAAGTAAAATCAATTTCAGAAATAATAACGTCAAGATCAGAGAAATTTACTTCGACTTCAGGAAAAGTAATTTTCATTTCAGAATTGTGTTTTAAAAATCATATTTCTTGCTTTTTTCTAAATTTTTCTATTTCTAATAATCTAATCATATATCAGTTTTTTATTTTAATTTTTTTATTATTAATTTCTTAAATTGAATAAAGACACTAAATTAAATACATAATGAATATATAAATAACGCTTGTGAATATATCTCTAAATAAGAAACAAGTCACAAACACAAACTAAAAGTATATAAGCTAATCAATATCTTAAGTATAAAGCCTGAGTATTGCATTACTCAGGCACAGGATTCATCGCTGGCTATATTATACCTTCCTTTGCATCTTATTTGGCGATTTCTATTATCATTTCAGAGTGAAGACAATTTTGGAAAAATAAAATCAATTTCAGAGAATATAAAATCAATTTCAAAAACGTAGAATCACTTTCAGAAAAAGTAAAATGAATTTCAGAAGTAGTATCGTGAACTTCAAGAAAAGTAATTTTCATTTCTGATTTTTTGTTAGTTTTAAAAACCATATTTCTTGCTTTTTTTCGAAATTTCTATATTTTTAAATCAGTGAATTGCATTACTCAGGCATAGGATTCATTGCTAGCTATGTTATACCTTCATTTGTATCTTCTTTGGCGATTTCTAGTATCATTTCACAGTAAAGATATTTTCGGTAACACAAAATTAATTTCAGAGAATATAAAATCAATTTAAAAAAGTAGAATTACTTTCAGACAAAGTAAAGTCAATTTCGGACAAATAAAATCAATTTCAGAGAATATAAAATCAATTTCAAAGTATAATTACTCTCAGACAAAGTAAAATGAATTTCAGAAATAGTAACGACAACTTCAGCAAAAGTAATTTTCATTTCAGAATTGTTTTTGTTTTATAAATCATATTTCATGATTTTTTTTTTTAATTTCTAAATCATATATCAGTGTCTATCAAAAGTAAAATCAATTTCAGACATAGTAACGTAAAGGTCAGAGAAATTTACTACAACTTCAGGAAAAGTAATTTTCATTTCAGACTTGTTTTTGTTTTAAAAATCATATTTCTTGCTTTGTTTCTAAATTTCTAAATCATACATCAGTGAATTGTATTACTCAGGCACAGGATTCATTGCTGGCAATGTTATACCTTCCTTTGCATCTTCTTTGGCGAATTCTATTATCATTTCACAGTAAAGACAATTTCGGAAAAATAAAATAAATTTCAGAGAATATAAAATCAATTTCAAAAAAAGTAGAATTACTTTCAGCAAAAGTACAATACATTTCAGAAATAGTAACGTCAAGTTCAGGAATTGTAATTTTCATTTCAGAATTTTTTTAGTTTTAAAAATCATGTCATTTTTTTCCAAATTTGAAAAATTTCTAAATCATATATCATCAGTTTCTTGCATTACTCAGGCGCAGGATTCATTGCTGGCTATGTTATAGCTTCCTTTGCATCTTCTTTGGAGATTTCTACTGTCATTTCACAATTGTTCATGGTTATTATTTAGTGGAGTCTGTCTGTACCAAAGTAGGTAATTTTTGGTAAAAGCAACGAGACCCAGTGGAATTTGTTTGTTATAGCAAAAGTTAGAAAAAGTCCTGAGTTTTTGGAAAAATATATTCTCTGCAACCACCTTTTTTAGACCAACGAGGGGTAAACTGACCGTTTTTAGAGGTTGTTTTTATTTTGTTACCCCTTAAATCAGTAGCTAAGGTACAAAATTGATACCCTTTTAATGTCAATGTTCAAAGAATATCCAGTTAAAATTTTGCGGGGTTATGTTTACCCCCTTCCTGTAATATACGTATATATACGTTTTTTTATGGAGAAATAAAACAATTGCCGCTACTTTGGCCAAATCCCAATCGAATTGGGCATAATTTTGGGAGTAGGTAGCCAATATTGCTCAAAAATAACTAAATAAATTTCAGCTAAATATATCTAATACTTTTGCAAAAAAATGCAATTTTAGTAAAATTCACTGAAATTTTAAAACTGCGGAACTGCCGAAATGGTCGTATCGATATTTTCTTTGCAACAAAATGTAGGTAAATTTATTTACTTTTGTTAATCTTATGACAGCAATATAGCTTTTTTTCAACAATTTGATTGAGTTGAGGATTGAGTTTTCAAGAGGATATATTTTTTAAATTTTTACTTTTAAGTAAAAATGTTTTACGAATTAAAATTCCTGCTTGGACTGAAACTACCATTTCAGTTATTAAAATACTGATTTATTTATACAGGGTGTTGACTAAATAAAATGTATTAAATCTAATTTTGACACTTTATGTCAAATAATTATGAACAATAACATCATTTAAACATCCCCGCCATTTCCTTCACACAGTTCAAGCCTGGTATGGAACTCCTGAAGACTGTTTTAGATTTATTCAATAGTTATTGATGCAAATACCTCCCATGGGCGACTTTTTAATTTTCAGTATCATTTTCTGCATTTGGGGGATTGTTTAAATGACTTTAGTTTTCTTCAATGCTGTTAAATGTAATTTTAAAATTCTTTTATCAAATAGAAAATAAATAAGTGTCAAAATAAGATTTAAAAATTTTGATTTTGCCAACACCCTGTATAATTAGTGAAATAAATCAAATATAAATAAATCAAAGTTTCAATATCTGAACTGGTAGTTATAGACCAAGCAGGAATTATAATTCCTATAACATTTTTACTTAAAAATTAAAATTAAAAAATATCCCTCTTGTAAACTCAATCCGGGGACATACTGAATATACGTGTTTTCGCGTTTTTTGACGACAATTTTCCATATCAAAATTATAATGAAGGTTGCATGTTGTAGGTTGTAGGTTTTCTTGCCAGGACTCAAATTCCCGGCAAGAAAACAAGATACAGAATTTTTGATTTTCTGCGTGATTTCCCATAAAAGCGGATAAAACCTTCACGTGTATAAATACATATCGTTCAATTACATATCGATTAATATATCGGGAAATATTAATTTTATGAAAATATTTTTTTTTTAAAGTTGTTGGGTATTGAATTTCCAACAAATAATTGAAAAATAGAATGTTAAATTTTCCGCTAGGTTTTCCCTAAAAGCAGGAACTTACTTTATAGAAAATATTCTCGTTTTTTAGAGACCGGTAGATGAATCACGGCTACAGGGGACATTATTTGTACGTCTAAAAAAAAAATACAGTGATACATACATTAGCTATACAGGGTGATCATTTCAAAACCAGCCAGTCTCAATAACTTTTGAACTCAAGTTACCTTGTCTAAAAAAAAGTCGATTGATTTTTTGAAGGGGAAGTTTAAAAATAATCCCGCACCCCTTCCTGGAGAGTGTTAACCCCTCCTCCTCCCTAACCTCCCCCACCTTGCGAAACCTCATTTTAAAGCTTAGAAAAAATACAAAACCTAGAAACGTTATAAAAATAGATTTTTGTCGATTTGTTTTACAAAAAAATATAAATAAGGAAAATTAAACATAATTTATTTGAAATTTCAAAGTAGGGGAGGCTTGGGCGAGGGGATAATACTTAAAATTTATTAGTGTTTTATTAACTTTAAAATTTTAAGTCAAGTTAACTTAAATTAAAAAGTTATTGAGACTGGCTAGTTTTGAAATGATCACACGGTATAACTAATGCATGTATCATTCTGAAATTAAAATTACTTTTTCTGAAGTCGATGTTACTCTATCTGAATTTGATGTTACTTTTTCGGAAATCAATTTTACTTTGTCTGAAATTGTTTCTGCTAATTGTGAATTTAGTATTACTTTTTGTGAAACTGTTTATAACTCACCATTTATATATATATATATATATCGATATAGATCGATATTGAAGGAATATCTTTACAACCCCTAATTACTGGTCTCTGTGGGGTGTGAGCTTGCAGACTTGCGGAGAAAGAGCATCGATACTAACGTGGGCACATATCTACGCGAACGCCCACGCATCGGGGAAAAATACCAGCGCGACGGCCATCATTAATAACCGTTGGAGTGTGTTCCATCATCGGATGAAAGTGACACGTGTCACGGATCCGTGGAGACCGAAAATAATGCCCCCGTCGAATTCCTATTACCGTCCACTCTGTATTTCAATTAATGGATTATTAATTTTTATTTTCCGTTGTTTTTCCCCCTTTCCCCATCCGTCATCGTTCGTTTGCTCCGGTGCCGGAGAGCGTGATGGCATTCGCACAGCGACTGCGGAAGAGCAGACACAAACACCCCACCCGATCACTTTCCACACACATTCAAGAACGGAGTTTTTTCACGAATTAATCCACCAGAATATTTTATGAGGATCTAAAAGAGAAAACTCTGTTGGCTCAGTCTCAAAATCATGTTGAAGTGCTTACGTTTGATTTCCAACAGAATTTTCCCTTACCAGTTTGAACTAGTGGTGAAGTTTTTTATAAAATTAGTTATGGCTATATAAATTTTGCATCTACGTAGGAAGTACAAGCAAAAGTTATTTTTTCGTTTTTGATGAAACACAAGGTGCAAAGGGTCAAAATGTTGTTGTAAGCATTCTTTGCTTTTCTTTTGCAAAATAATCAATGCAACAGATATTTATATGTATTCCGATAACTGCGCATCCTAGAACAAAAACTATGTTTTGGTTGAGTTTCTTTATAGTCTTGTGTTAACACAAAAATTTTGTACTATCTACCATCGTTTTCCTGAACTTGGTCATAGCTACTTACCATGCGATCGCAGTTTTGGAGCGATTAAACGTTTGAAGAGGAAACACGACAAAATTTATTTGCCTGAGGAGTATATACAAATAATTCGCAATTCCGGAAAAAAAATTGAAGTTATTAAAGTAGATCAAAATATGTTTCTAAATTTTAAAGAGCATTATTCTTCTTTATTTTTGAAAAGTCCAAGCACCAAACAAAATAAATTCACAATACCCATTTACAGAATTTTTAAATACCATCGGAATGATATGCCAACATTTTCAGGCAGCGAATCAGTTTCTATGACAATATTTCAAAAATTTTCATTGCAAAAAAAGATAGCTGTACCTATGAGCAGGTTCTGTACAATGGTCCTCGGCTACTTAAAGAAAAAAAAGTATGAACACGTAATGAGCCTTACAAAAATATATGTACCAGCTGTTGATATGTGGTATTACGACAAGATCGCTGATTACCACAAAAATTTTGAAGACGAAAATAAGAACCCGTCATGTTCTGATTATGATTAGTAGCTTCCGTATTCATATGTTAAATTTAGTTTAGTTGAAGAAACAATACTTATGAGTGTACTAGAAATTGTATTAGTCTATTAGAAATAAACATATTCAAAATAATGGGTCTTTTATTATCAACATTACTTAACATTTCCTCAATACTTTGTAAAAAGTGGACATGTCCCAAATATAATCCATATTTTTGTTATTACAATATATTATAAACAAATATATAACACGAGTATAAAACGTTGGGACAACAAATGAACATAATGGAAGCAGAACAATTAATTTTTCCAAACATATACGCCAGTAAAACGTTTTTCCTCTCTCCTCAAAAATTTGCATAACTGGACTTGTCCACTTATTGCATTGAGGCCCTCAATTCTTTATTTGGAAGATTTAATAATTTATCACTATATCTTTATATTCGCATTACTGTTTTTAAATGTCCAATTTATGAATATCACATGCACTTTAATTATTATCTTAAAGAAACTTTATATTCGTGTGTTAATTTATTTAGTATTTAAGTATTGTAGGTTTTCGTGTAGGTATTATATTTATCTGATATTTTAGCAACTTTCTGAATTGAATATTGGTTTCAAAAATGAGTAAACACAGGAAGTAATTACCAGTATAACAGTGTAAATACCCCGAAATAGTTTTTTCTAGTGTAAATAGTGGCGGTGGTCGTGTTTGGGGACCCCTGGGCATTCGATTAGAGATCGGACGAAAGTAGATTATCCGGAGCGGAAAACGCGCGCGTAGACGTGACCACTTGTTCTGCTGGTAGCTTGGACCCCCCGTTTGAATGGTCAAAGTTGTCGAACCCGGGGCCTGGGCCGGCCAATTCGACCGTTAAAACATCGAACTTGTAATTGGAGTTAAATATACAACACTGCGGAGGATTGGGGGCAATTATCGGCCGCCCCCGCACTTGTTTAATCACAAAACAGTGCCGGCCGGCCGGGCCGCTGACGGGCTACTTTATTCCCTGAATATTTCAGCGGCCAATTTAACGGAAGAGAGGACAAGAGGAGGCCCCGAGAACCTCCCAGTGGCCAGGACGAAGCGACGCCGGGACGCATCCTTTTTTATTGTCCTGGCCAAAGGATCCCGGACCTCGACGGTTGATTACGTGCTATGGATTTAACGCAAATTAAGTCAATACGGGCCCTAAAAAGACCCTTTGTAAAATCCACAACTACCCTCGCCCATGTCAGATACTTCATTTAGTGACTCACTAGTCGGTAAGACAATTAGCAATTACATTATATTGACATAATAGTAATTACACTAATATTACTCTCTACGGCTCCAAACAAAGTACATATTTAAATATAATTAAGGCTCACTCCTTTATATGCAAACATTCAACCAGAAAGCTCAGATTCAAGAGATAACATCTGGGCAATAATCATCTTGATCATCGTGATAATCATCTTGATCATCTTGATGATCATCTTGTGAATCAACTTGATCATCTTGATAATCAATTGATTAATTTTGACAAAAAAACGGATAAATAACATCTTCGTAATCTTAAATCTTGATCATCTTGATCAATAATGAAATGGTTAAATTATTTTTTTATTTTGTATCCTTAAAGTAGGTACTTATAAATTTACATTTACTTCATTACTTTGATCAATAATCATAGATATGTATTCAAGAGATAATATCTTGGCAATAATCATTTTGATTAATATCCATATTTTTGGAAACCTTCGAGGCAATTTTTGAAAAAGCCGTTCCTTTAACTTCAGTAAAAACTAAGAAACATAATAACTGGATTACTAATGTATTACGAATTTCTTGCAAAAATAAGCTCAGCTTATGTTACATTAGTTAATTCACCAATACTCCTCTTTTTCAAATCTACTTCAACTACTACAAACAAATATTCTGTCCAGTACGATTTAAATATCCAAGCGATTATTTTTTCGAGAACAGGTTTACAAATCTTGTAACGTACCAAAAGTACTGTGGAAGGTTGTTAATAGCTTATCTGGGAGGAGTGAAAAAAACAAACTTATATTGCAATTTAAATTGAAAATAAACTAATAACCGAACCCGTTTGGCACAACCCAAGAGCTATATACCATACGTCCGGACTGGCTTTAATATCTGCTTATACAGAAGAAGCTTATTATGTATTGATAAAGCTGACTTTCTCCCCAACAGCCAATACATTTTTCGATATCTAATACATAACTCCTCTCTTTTCTTTTTTACATGCATTTTCCAACGGAGCTTTGTATCTAGTGTAAAGCCGAGATATTTGGCCGTGTTTGCGTATGGTATTGTGTGACCATTCATGGTTACGGGAAGTGATCTATGCGTTTGTTAGTAAAACCTATGTGGACTGACTTAGTTTCGTTAAGCTTAATTCTCCACTTTATCGTCCACCTTTGTATTTTATTGATGGCCATTTGAAGATTGTTTGCTGTTTCTTCGTTGGTTTTGCTGACAGCTAGAATGACAGTATCGTCAGCGAAAGTAGCAATTGGCTTATTTTCAAGTTCTGGGAGATCACATATAAAGAGTAGATAGAGTACCGGACCAAGGACACTACCCTACGGCACTCCAACTTTAATTTCTTTAAGATCATAGTGGTAATCATCCTGCTTGACCCTAAAATATGTTTCTGATAAGTATAACATCAAAATTTCTGTGTTTTGTTTGGGAAGAGTGCGCTTTAGTTTGTGGTGCAGCCCTTCGTGCCAAACCTTATCAAATGCTTGCGCCACATCCAAGAATATTGCAGAACGAACACTTCTAATGCCTTTTCAATAACAGTAGATATTCTGTGGACTTGGTCAACTGTAGAGTTTTAATGCCTAAATCCAAACTGGTGATTTGGGATTACGTTTTTTTCGATAATATATCTTTCGGGTTGAAATCTCTTGAAAAGTATTTTCTCAAAGAGTTTAGACATGACAGGTAGCAGTGAAATTGGCCTGTATGATGTGACTTCATGTGGACACCCTGTATAATATGCATCACATTCCGAACAATTTAACTTGTACACACCACTTTGTTCGCCTAAGGTAGAATTCTCTTTTGCATTACATAATGCACTTCCTAAATTAAATTTATCAACCATTACACATTTTATTCCTAATTTCTGTAATCTATTCTTAATATTAATACTGATTTTGTCCACAAGGTTGATGAAATAATATTTCATCTCTTTTATATCGTCGGTTTACAAGTGAAATACACTAAGTCAATTTTTGGCTGTTTTTAGTAAGTTTTATTTTAATGGTTTACTAAATTGTAACAAATCTCAAGCTCAGTAGGGGTAAAATAAAGGGTTCTGGAGCCGAACTTCCAAATTCTTAACTCATTAAATGACTGATTAGGATAGGTAACAACAGAATATAAAACTTTAATTGCAGATTCTCACATTTTATAGTTTTTGACTTAAGTGATTTCACTTGTAAGCCGACGATATTTATTGCATTAATTAACTATTGAATAATTGTTGCATTAAATAATAATTTCTCCGCTATGTTCTTTTTGTGTTTTTTAACTAAAATATCAAGTAAATTAATATGATATCCATTATTCTTGGCAATAAATTTGATAGTATTAATTTCTTTTTCATAATTATCTTTATTCATACGGACATTTAGTAATCCTAACACATAACTATGAAAGGCTGCCATTTTACATGACATAGATTGATTGATACTTGCAGGTATAGTATCAGTGAATGTGGGTTTTCTAAAAATGTTAAACTCTATCTTGTACTTATTATTCGTTAAACTTAGATCCAAAAAATTAATTGATTTATCGTCTTCCATCTCCATTGTAAATTTAATATTATTGTTGATTGAATTTATAAATGAAAAAAAAATGTTTTAGTAGTCTTTCAGTTCCCGTCCATACTATACCATACATACATACATACATATACCATACTAAAATATCCACATATCTTGTCCAGAATTTTGGATATTTAGACCACGATTTATTTTCAAAAATTATTGCCTCAAAATTTGACATATAAATTTCTGCCAAAAGGGGGGACAATGATAATTCTATCGATGGAAACCATCTGTTTGTGAGAATCTGATTTTGAAACTTGAAATAGTTTTGCCGTATGCACAAATCTAAAAAAAAATGTAATTCTATTTGATCGCTTTCGGAAAGATCGCTCTTTTTGATTTTATTCTGAAAAATTGATTTTAATTCTGATATCGGAATAGAAGTAAATAAACTTGCAACATCAAACGAGATAAATTTAGCGTTATCTGGGATTTCACGGCATATTTAGATTCAAATTTGATGAAATTGGGTAAAATATTGTTAAGTAATTTGCAAATTTTGTACGTGGGTGCATTTATGTACGAAACTACCGGTCTGATTGCAACAATCACCTTATGTAATTTTGGCAAACAGTAAAGTACAGGTGCCTTAGGCCCGTATCTATAGTCTGTACTTAAGCATGAGTTCGACACAAGTCGTATATTTGGTTGCATATTTTGTATAAACGTTTATGCACAAAACGCAACCAAATGAACCCAAATATTCAAGTACGGCCTATAGATACGGGGCTTAAAGTTATTGTTTGACAGTAATTCAAGAGTTTTGTTGATATATTCTGTTTTCTTCATAATTGTGACTATATTACTTTTATCTGCTTTGCGCAAAATTAATTCATTTGTTCTTAGTTTGTTTTTAATACTTTTAATTAGTCTAATTTATTTTGTAGACGAACTATTTTTAGAAGTCAAATAATTCTTGATCAACCGTGCACATTCATATTTTCCATTTCATATGTTATTATTTTCAACATTGTGTGGTACTTAAACAAGTAGTTGTGAGTTTAAAGTATGTTCAGTATTTACAGCTAATACATATATTTGTTTATTATTTACAATATAGGATGAGTATTTCAAACCCTTACTTAATAGGCCTATTTCTACTTTACTAAAATTAACATTCGATAAGTTCACTACCCTATCCTGAAATACAATTTCCTTCGAATTATCACCGAATTATTATTCGAATTATTGTACAATCTAATTAAGTAATTATGTTTCTACAATTTTAGGTGCGAATTATGCGATAAGTAACGATGGGGTATTCTCAGTTTTTCGCGATATTTTATGGAAAAAGAATAAAGATTAGTCACATAAAGTTTGAGAATATTCCGATCATCAGTTGTTACATTAAAAACATTAAGGATCTGTTACAAAATTTGTAAATTTTACATATTTTAAGTAATTATGGTTCTTCAATTACAGTTGCAAATTTTTCGAAAACTATTGATGGGGTATTTTTAGGTTTTCACGATTATTTATAGAGTAACGAACGAAGATTGCTCCCTCAAAATTTGTGAATATTTCGATCATTATTTGTAACATTAAAAAGATAATGTTACTGTGACAAAATTGGTCAATTAAAGTTAAGTTTAAGTTTTAAGTAATTATGTTTCTACGATATCAGACGCGAATTATGCGATAACTATCGATGGGGTATTTTTAGTTTTTCGCGATATTTTATAGAGTAAAGAATGAAGATCTGTCACATAAAATTTGAAAATATTCCGATCATCATTTGTTACAATAAAAACATTATGAATCTGTTACATAATTTGTCAATTTTGCATATTTTATGTAATTATGTTTCTTCAATTACAGTTGCAAATTTTGCGAAAACTATCGATGGGATATTTTTAGGTTTTCACGATTATTTATAGAGTAATGAACAAAGATTCCTCCAAATGTCCCTCAAAATCCCTCAAAATTTGCGAATATTTTGATCATTATTTGTTACATTAAAAAGAGTTGGTTACTGTGACAAAATTTATCAATTTATGTTCAGTTTAAGTTTTAAGTAATAGAGTTTCTACAATTTCAGACGTGAATTATGCGATAACAATCGATGGGGTATTTTTAGTTTTTCGCGATATTTTATAGAGTAAAGAATGAAGATTAGTCACATAAAATTTGAGAATATTCTGATCATCATTTATTACATGAACAAAAATTAAGTATCTTTTAGAAAATTTGTCAATTTTACATATTTTAGGTAATTATGGTTTTTCAATTACAGTTGCAAATTTTTCGAAAACTATCGATTGGGTATTTTTAGGTTTTCGCTATTATTTATAGAGTAATGAACGAAGATTACTCCCTCAAAATTTGCGAATATTTCGATCACTACTGGTTACATTAAAAAAAAAAAAACGTTTCTATAACAAATTTTGTCAATTCAAGTTAAGTTTAAGTTTTAAGTAATTGTGTTTCTACAACTTCAGACGTCAATTATGCGATAACTATCGATGGGGTATTTTTAGTTTTTCGTGATATTTTATAGAGTAACGAACGAAGATTACTCCCTCAAAATTTTAAGTAAAGAATGTATATTAGTCACATAAAATTTGAGAATATTCCGATCAGCATTTGTTACATTAAAAACATTAAGGCTATGTTATGTAATTATGTTTCTTAAATTACAGTTGCAAATTTTGTGAAAACTATCGATGGGGTATTTTTAGGTTTTCGCGATTATTTATAGAGTAACGAACGAAGATTACTCCCTCAAAATTTGAGAATATTTCGATCATTATTTGTTACATTAAAAAAAAAATCTTTTTGTGACAAAATTTGTCAATTTTAGTTTAAGTTTTAAGTAATTGTGTTTCTACAATTTCATATGTGAATTATACGATAACTATCGATGGGGTATTTTTAGTTTTAGGCGATTTTTGTAGAGAAATGAACGTAGATTACACAGCTTTCTACAGCTGCCAAATAATTTACGTGAAATGGATTATTTTCTCGTCGGTAATGGTACTGATTTAAATTTAATGATTTCCTATTATTTGAAGGTTAAGGCGGGAATCATGAAAAAGTGCATTTTTTATGGGGCGTTGGCGGATGAGCAAACTAATTACTGCGAATCGCCGCCCTAATGCGTCCAATATAAAAATTAACCCTTAATACATTTTTAATATGGTGATTTAGCGGCGTTAATTTTTTCCACAAACATTTGCTTACGCCACACACGCGCCTATTTCCTACAGTGCATTAGTCGCCGTGAAAGTGATCGATTAAACATCATTAGTTTGATACAAATGAGGTGGGCGCCTAATAGCGCAATAACAACCCTTTAATCCGCGGACACACCCGATCATTACCGCCGCTTCTTTCTACCGCCCCCGCCTCAGGTGTGGACGTCGTGATCGAAAGAAGCGAAAGACGGTATAAGAAAGCTAATTATTCTAATTAATACACTACGCCTGCCGCATAGCAGTGTGTTCCGCGGAGTAATTAGTTAATTATTAGTTGTTTACGTTTGATTTACAGCGGCGCATTAATCAGTAGATTTGGGTTATGGGTTGGATTATAATCAGCATTACATAAATTTTCCTGTAGGTGTTTTATGGGGAAAAATTTCGTGAGCTGCGGATTTCAGATGGGGTTACGTAAACTGTCGCGCATTAAGCCCGTGGGGGTGGCAGGGGGCGGCATTGCGAGAACGTGGCTCGTTTGGAATTAACATAGCGCTGAAGGAGCGTCGTCGTATTTACATCGAAATTTCCAAATTTAAGTAAATGAAGTTTCTCCGATATGCAGCTGTAACATTTTATTGCGATCCAACCCTATCTGAACAGACACCTTCACAATATCCAAACTAACGGGGCCGAATTATTCGCCCCGCCGCTCATACGCCTCTCGCTCGCACCCCCAGCCGCCCCCAGTGGGAGCGACGAGGACGGCACGCTGCCTGGGTATTGAAGAAATTATATTAAATGCGTTATATATAATTACATTCGCAATCATTACGATGCAAATTTCTTTAACTTCTATATCCAGTGTTTGCAAACGGACGTCTTGGAATAATATTCGGGATTAATTCTGGAATATCTCCGGGCAGATCAGCGGGTAATGTTTCTTATCCCGGTTGTTCCTGTATCCCCGAGGAACCCTTTACTTTCGACACACGAAATATTACGTTTGTTCTGTCTGCGAGACGCGATAGGCTCGATACAATTGCTTCTTAACTTTACGACCAGAGGAGGAAGGAAAACCGCCCTGCAATCGACGACACACACACACACACTTGCACACATACAGAAAGACTCGCTCGCATTATCTTCAGCGCCATCTGGCAGCGAGTCGAGGCGCGTTTTCAGGCGCCTGAAATCTATGCCCTAATCCCGCGCGTACTAATACTAATTCCGATGACTAATACTGATTCTACTAATTCCGAATGGAAAGCCATTAGTTTTCGCAAAGGTGCGGGATTAATAATTGCCCGTGACGCGTGTTTATGCGGCCGTCATTTGTCAGTCAGGCGGGGGCGGTGATCGATCGGTGCCTTTTTCAGGCCCGACAGTCGAATTTCAGCTGATGTCTTCACGCGAAATGCTGATGGCCCAAAAAAAAAAACGGCCGTCCGTCAATCATCGCGGGTCCAACCCCGGGGTGTAATCACGTGTTGGATTGAGAGCAACAGATGTGTTTACAATCAAAGCTGTCATATAATGGCTATTGTGCCAGAATTGCATTGTCCAATTCGAATATAAAATGATTTGTTTACAATTGCACATTCGCAATTATACGCAGAAATTGATTAAAATCTAACTAAATCTAAAATATATTACATTATTAACACAGTACGAAGCTTGAGACTTTAATGATGATAAGTATTTTATTGTACATGTTCTTCTTCTTCTTCTACTTCACGTGCCATCTCCTACTCGGAGGTTAGCTATCATCATGGCTATTCTGATCTTTGAAACAGCAGCTCGGAAAAGATCTTTAGAGGTGCAGCCAAACCAGTCTCTTAGGTTCCGCATCCATGATATTC
This sequence comes from Othius punctulatus, assembly GCA_951805005.1. NCBI lineage: Eukaryota > Metazoa > Arthropoda > Insecta > Coleoptera > Staphylinidae > Othius > Othius punctulatus. The sequence continues at coordinate 21,405,243 of OX638146.1, forward strand.
TGCGTTTTCCCACACTTCTCGTGCCTGCTATTTCCCCTGCATAATTAGTTGCAGTACATTATATTTATACGCCATCCCACGTAATGCCACGTCAGCTGATCTATTTAAAGCTGCAGTTTCCAAAATTAGGATAGTAATGATGATAGCCAACCTCCGGAATGGAGACGGCACATGAAGAAGAAGATTATATGTATCCCATCGCATGGTATGTCCCAAATATTTCAGCTTTCTGGTCTTTATCATGTGAAGGATTTCTAGGTCTCGGCCTATTCTTGTGAGGGCCTTGGCATGCGAGGTTTTGTCCGTCCATGAGATCTTCAGGATTCAACTATATGTATCTGCCAATAATTAATTAGTAATTAGCTACAGGTACCACTATTCATAATTTACATCTATGAATTAATGAATGAATCTTTTTTCATCTATAAATGTATATACTTGAATTAAATTCTACACATCATTGCTGGCGATCAGCTAATTTCTAGTTTAAAAAGTCTGTTCCGTGACAATGCTCACACATTGCCGTGACCAGGATTCGAACCTGGGTTGTCACGGCCACAACGTGAAGTACTAACCACTATACGATCACGGCTACAACAGACGTTGATAGTATTAAACAAATGAAATACTTTATATGTGATAACTTCGGGTTATCTATAAGATAAAACCCATAGATAATAAATTTATCATCAGCTCTTTATAAGATAAACAACATTCAAATTATATAAATATTGCAATCATAACAAGAAATAGTCATGAATAATTTTTGCATAGAACTAAATTTCCCAGAAAAATTCATTGACAATCACCAAATTATCGTAGGTAGATGAAACAATGTTCATGGAAAATATACGTACAGTAAATACAATTTCCACGAAAATTGCATAAAAATGTCTGCAATAATAATCATGTAGTTACCGTAGATAATCAAATAATTTTTAAGGAAAATATTCCCAATTTCCTAAGGAACCCAAATTTTGTTAATTTTTCAACTATTTTTCAAGAAAAACTTAAAATGTCTCACACAACCGGAAAATTTTCCAGGAATACTACTTACTACTACTAAATAATAACAATAATACTAAGATTTTTTTTCTTGTATTTGGCTCATTTAAGGTAATTTAAACTATTCAGTAGAAAGCGTGTACTTCCTTAATTTTTTTTTAAGCAAAAGTAAAAAAATATTTTAATTAAGGAAGTACACGTTTTTTACTGACTAAGGCATTTATTGAAATATTTGCGAATTTTGATAATTATTATTTTAATTATCGTTTTCAGGAATTTCAGAGTTACCATATAAAAATGTTTGCACTTATAAAACTTTATTACGTTATACAGGGTGTCTCTAAATTATCTGGAAATGGCTTAACCACAGATTACTGGGATCAAAAGAAAACGATTAAACAAAACTTATCTATATACAAATGCGTTTGGTTTAGCCAGTATTCAGCTTTAAAGTTAATTTAAAAAAAACAAAATTTGCTTATAAAAAACATAATTTAGAGACACCCTGTATATCCTTATTGCGCTTATTGCAAAAATAATTTCTCACAAGATTACAACTTATGTAGCTGAATAAATTATTGAATACTCTCCAGTAGCATCCCATACATGATGAAGTAACTGATATCGGTTTCAATGTTCACCAGGAGCTGTTATCCAGCCAATTAGAGCAGTAACATATAATTTGAAGTTGCAGGAAAGCGGAACAGCGAAATATTAGGAAGATACAAAAATTAAACATGTTACTACGTTTTTTATCACTTTATTTTTTCGTTAAACACGACTGCATTTTCGACCACAATTAAGTCTTTCTCAAGTGATTCAAAATACAAGAATGAAGAAACATAATCAAAAACTTTTATACCGAGTGGCCCAAAACTAGGTATACAGTTAGATATACAGTTATTTCTACATTTATTTATTTATAATATTTATACAGCAATAGTTTTATTACAGGTTAAATAATAACATATTAAATCCCGAAGGTGCTCAAAATGTCCACCTTCCCATATATACCTATTGTATACCTGTATACACCTGTAGACTGTATACCTGTATACCTACTTTTGGGCCACCCGGAATATAACACAAAGAAAGTGGTCGAAATTGCAGTCGTGTTTAACGAAAAATAAAGTGATAAGAAACGTAGTAACGTGTTTCATTTTTGTTCCATCGTGATCAATTATCACATAGTAAAGGCTTCCTCCATCAACTTTATTTAAATATTAGAAAAGTATTAAGATCTAAATTTAAAAAAAATCTTAAAAGTTGCCTTGTAATACATTTCCTATTTTATGAAGTTTTGTAAAACCATTATTTTTTCTGAGCACATCATCAAATTTGTTGCGTATTATTTGCTCAATTTCACCACATTTTTTTATGGGATATTTTAAAAATACATCAATATACATCATACGACAATCACGAGATTTTAGGTTTTAGAAAAGCTAAATGTGTTTTATCTCTTGATTTTTTAACATATTTTGACATTTTAACATACCTATGCGACTTTAGCAGACGATGCAGAAAATTCCAAAAAATACATTGCTGCATACATCCAAATACCACATCTAGTGATAATTTATTTCAGAGGTAAAGGTATATATCCCATATGGGAGGTACTGAGTGGTTTTAAATTAGGCTCTAATTGTTTTTGCTGCTCTATTTAATTCAAGTGAAAGCCATGTAGAGTAAATTATTTTTTTGTGATTTTTTTTAATTTGCAGCAGCTTTCACTATACAAGTATTATTTTTTATGTGGAATTAAATTTGGCAAAAAAAAATGTTTCTAGTCAATGGTAAAAATTGCGAAATAAGCAAAAAAAGCAGATTTTCCAATAAAATATGAAAAAAGGCTGAAATGGCGAAAAAGGCAGAAAAAGCAAAACAATATATGTATCAGAAACTCTTTTTTTTTGTGATCCGTCCACATTTAAAATTATGTTGGTGTGCTAATATACGTAAAAAGTAAATTTGTTAGAAAGCCAGAACTGTACTGATAATATAATAAATTCTATTTAAAAAAGTCTGTTCCGTGACAATGCTCACACATTGCCGTGACCAGGATTCGAACCTGGGTTGTCACGGCCACAACGTGAAGTACTAACCACTATACGATCACGGCTACAACAGACGTGAGAGTACTCTCGGCGATTACAAACTATAGCGAAAGCTGCTCTACTTTCCTCATTTGAATGATAATAACAAATAATAATTTAAAATAGAAACAGGTAACGAATAATATATTTTTTTTAATATATATTTTTTTAATTAAGCATATTTTTATTATTAATATTATTACTATTATTAACTTGATAAGTTCCAGTGCAACCTATAAAAAAATCATTTATAACATATTATTATTTAAGGTGGTTATATTATTATTTGGTACTTTGTACATTTTGTAAGAAACTAGACTCCAATTTTATATTTAACCTAATTATTTAATTATATTCTTCGTAGATGCCTCTGAAAATGGTTATATACTAACCGAAACTAGTCAGGCAAGATAAAATAAATAAATAATAAAATAAAATAAAAACATATTTTTACCAGTAAGTACCAAATACTATTAAGTTGCAATGGAACTTATTGAGTTAATATTAGTAATAACAATAATAATAATAATATGTTTTATTCAAAAATTATTATTCAAACATAAATTAATAATAATTATTCGTTTCCTGTGTCTTTTTTAAATGCGGAAAAAATGTATTGTACAAATCCATTTGATTAATGATATTGAGTGATATGTTGGTCTATAATTTATTTAATTAAAATAATTTCCAATGCGTGATTCTTGAAATCGTTCGTTTATAGTGTGATCAATGATCATGTAATTTCCAGAGATATTCAAATATTTATATTACTTCATTAGGGATATCTCAAAGAGTTAATACTTATACACCACTTATATAATTGTATGGGTCAATACTTATACAATACTTGTACAATTGTATAAGTTAATACTTATACAATACTTATACAATTGTATAAGTTAATACTTATACAATACTTGTACAATTGTATAAGTTAATACTTATACAATACTCATACAATTGTATGGTTCAATACTTATACAATACTTATACAGTTGTATGAGTCAATACTTATACACTACTTATGCAATTGGGTGAGGCAATTCTTATACAATTCTTATTCTTATACAATTGATTTTTGAAATTAGGTATTTTAATTTTCATTTAATTCATTAATTTGAGTTAATATTAATTACATGATCCTTAAAATTGGCGGTGGAATTTTTGAACCAACAAAGTAAATTTGTTTAATTTAAATTGATATTATTAAAAATCAACAATGTTATTTCCCGTACTTTAATAATCTTCAAATTACCCTACCTCAGTATCTATTAACGATTGGACACATTCTTATATGACATTTTTTACTTAGAATCATCCATACTACAACTTCCCTAAATATTTGCACTTCCTCCGGAAACACCTTCTATTATTAATAGGGGTAATATGAATAATTGTATTAACATCGAATGTGATATTCGAGAGATATTTGACATTTGCTTTTTGGTGTGATCATGTGTTTTCTAGTGATATTTTCAAATATTCACAGGGTTTTATTAGTGATACCTCAAAAACAAGTGTATAAACATTGATAATTTGATAAAGATTGGTATATATTTCACTAGTATATTTACTGGAATTATATATTATCTAATGTATGATAATTAACATCTTCGGCTATATTCAACGCTATTGCTGTTTCATTATTAATGATCAATCATCAAACAGGTTCAAATAACTCTTAAAAATTAATAGTAATATTGATCAAATTCCTTTCCCCCATATTTTTTGATATGAATCTATTTGATCTATTTCAGATAATTTCACATCTATTTGGATGTATAATTATAACACTAAGATTCACGATTTTAATATTATGATACCTATATTTTATTTCAAAGATCTAGTTGGATATATAATTATAACATTAAGATTAACTATTTCAACATTATGAAACCCATAAATGAGCCGTTGAAAATCAAAGTGGGGTGAGTTAATTTTTTTTTTCAAAATTGAGTATATTCCACAAATATTCGTTGTGTATTTCTGGACTTATCTGAATTTAAAAAAAATGTGCTTGCCCCACTTTGATTTTCCACGGCTCAACTTTTTGTTTTTTTTTTAGATATTCGAAATTAAAATAGCAATAGAAAACAATAAATATTATTATAAAAATTAACTCAAAATTTCATTGCAACGTGAAAATGTTCTTTTATAACGGATTAATCTGTTATCATATATTTTTGTTTAATTCAGATAAGTCCAGAAATGCACAAAGAATTTGTACATTTCCTTGTGTATTTCTGGACTTTACTGAATTTAAAAAAAATGGACTTACCCCACTTTGATTTTCAACGGCTCAACTTTTTGTTTTTTTAAATCTTCAGAAAATAAAATAGCAACAGAAAACAATAAATATTATTATAAAACTTGACTCCAAGTTTCACTGCAACGTGAAAATGTTCTTTTGTAACGGATTAATCTGTTATCATCATTGAAGTGAGGAAAGTAGAGCACGTTAAGCTACGCTTTGCAATCGCCAAGTAGTACTTTCACGTCTGTAGTAGCCGTGATCGTATAGTGGTTAGTACTTCACGTTGTGGCCGTGACAACCCAGGTTCGAATCCTGGTCACGGCAATGTGACAACATTGTCACGGTGCAGGCATTTTTTACTGGATATATTTGCGTAGGAAGATATGTTACTTCATTATTCGCATTAAAAACAGGCTTCATTTAGAAAATATAATCTGTAAAGATATTGATTGACGATTGTAGCAATTGGCACCTTAAATCGTACAACACATACAGGGTGTTAATTATGTACGCAGACAAACTTAAAGGGGTTATTTCTTGATCAATTCTAATTAAAAAAGTGAATACATATATGGGGTCTCAACGGCTTTGTTTTCAAAATACCGTTTATAGAAGATCTAAAAAAAATATTTAATAACAGACAATGCTTAATGTAGAAGATTTTAGAAATCGCATATAAGAGCCATTATTATAAATATTCATGATATTTTCGAATGAGTCGCCAGTCAATTGTCATTTTCAACACTTGCTGATGAGTCAATGAGGTTTGTTTAATTATTTCCATAGCAGTATTATTTCCATTTTCCTTCTTCCTTCACTTCTTTGTTAAACCAGCTTGTTTGTTTTTTGTTTGGTATACTTTTAGTTTTTCCAGAAGCGTGTTTTGTTGCTCTCTTACTATATGAATTTGTACTAATACAAACTAATACTTTCTTACTAATATTGAAATTGACCCATAAATCTTCTACTTTTATATTTCCGCTTTTTTGAGGGCTTCTTAATAGTTCTTGTATTGATCCCTGGTAGTTTTCCCTTACTTGTTCAACACTTAGCTTGTATATTCTAAATTTCTCTATTCTTACTTCTTTATCGACTGTTTTCTGTGTTTGTTTCGGTTCCCTTCTTGTTGTTTTTATTCGTGCTATTAGAAGATAGTGGTCACTGTCAATTTCGCTACCTCTTTTGACTTTAATACCCATTACTTCCTTCACTTGTGTTTTGTTTGTTAAAAAGTAGTCTATTATGGACTTCTCATTTCTGTTTCTTTCCTCTCTTGTGTATTTCCTTGTGTGCAAATTTGGTTTCAATATTGTTAGATCATTCAATATGCAGAAATCAATAAGGCTTCGTCCATTGTTGTTGATCTTCGTTGTTGCCTTTTAAAGGTGCATATATTTGTGTTTTTTTGTTGTACTTGCTGCTTCAACTTCTCCCTACAACTCCCTCAAATTCGCATTGATCCAGATCCGCTGAAAACCAAACTCCCGCGGGAACCTCGTGTCCCCGAACCCCCCGCCAATTTCCCGCTAATTACTTATGCGCCTGTCTTGGACGACAATTCAATCATCGACGATTCCTGCCGGGAGTTCGAACCGCGCTCAATTAACGCCGCCCCTTAGACGTGCCGCCCCCCGGGCGACCGGAAATTTCGCCTAATTAATTGCCCCGTGTGCGCGTCGTGACGGCGATATTTATGCCGGACGGCGTCCTAATAATTGTCACCCTACCCACTCTACAGTCTGCCACTAACCAGACCGTCAGCCGTGTCAAACATATACGAGATAATTGGCAGTAGCGCGGACACATAATCCAATACATTGATTGGATGCGATGGTTGAGACGCGACAGAACTATCAAGTGTACAATGGGAAACTGTACAAACGACCACATCACATACTAACTTACTACTACACAAACACACACACATATATGTATAAAGTAAGTGACAGAGGCGATATATTGATAGAATTCCCTATAGAGAGGCTACCTGACTGGGATATCAATATCCGTGCCCGCACACACATCGTATATCTTGTCAAATATTGTCTTCCGCCTAATGGTCTCTTTGAAATATGATTGCTTCTGTTTTCAATTGGGATCGGATACACGGGCGGCATGTGTCGTCCGTCATTTGTTCGTCCTTCCCATCCTTGCGATGGCTTTTGTTTTTCTCCGGACGTCACGGGGAAGAGCCCCGATTGATTCTGGCGACGTGACGCGCATCGCGATGAATGATTAATAAAACGGGGAAGCCCAATGGATTTTTGCGTCCCTGTTATTGGGGTGTTTGATGATAGGTCATTAATGACTGACTGCTAAATGATCGCCGATGAATTACAATTACTTATACAACGACGGAACGTAGTTCAACTTAATCATAAATACAACTAGCTTCACATGACAAATAACATGCCACATCGATTTATCACTTCTCCAAATAGTGACGAGTATAAAACATTTATTTTATAGCGAGCTGTTTATTATTATTAAAGAATGCTAGACTATTTTTTTTTTGTTTTTGCAAATCTATCCTCCTATAAAAAACTATCCTAACTATAGTTTAGAAAACTATCCTTATATGTTATTAAAAAAAAAACCAAAAAAAATACCGAATATTTATTAAAAATATCAGAAGTTGCAACTAAAACCCATATTAATAAAAATTCTAGACTTTAAACATTCTACAATTCGATTGCCAATGGTTGATTAGAGCGTTAATGTGATTGATCGTGTGTCGTGTTGTGCGAGATTAAGTTGTTAAAAATTGCGTGCTGCTGGTGGTGTAAAGTGTAATGCTGCGAGGTGTTGCGTTAGTGTGTTATCTAATGCTATCGAGTAATTTTGCTGTTTTTGCAATGGCAAGTTTACGAGTTGGGTTTTAAATAATTCATACTTAAGGAGCTGTAAGTCTGCGGCGGAATATATTTTATATCGCACTTAATGTAAGTTATAATAGTTATTAATAACAATAACTATATTTAACCACGCACAGTGACGCTCGAGACATAAGTTATACTACAAATAGAATCAGTTGAGTCGTCAACATATTAACACTTAAATGCAAATATTTCAATAATTACGCATTGGGTAATAATACAATTAAATCGTTTAGATACTTGTATATTTCTCAATATCACTGATGAATGTTATTATTATCTAAGCGCCAGTTTTTGAGATATTGGTAATAACAACGGTAATATCAATAATTGAATATCTCTAGAAATTGCATGATTACACATGAACTAAAATGTCTCAAGATATACGCATTTTATATTAATCCAATTAAATAAACAAGAGACCAATATATCACTAAGTATCAATAATAACTGTTTTTTAGTATGGACACATTAGTTTTTTAGATAACACTATTAAAGTTAAATCAGTATTTAACACTTGAATGCAAATATTTCAAGAATTACGCATTGGATATTAATCCCAGTAAATACATCAGAGACCAACATATCATTAAATATCAAAAATAAAATATAATAATATTGACACGAATGTTTTTGATATATCACAAATAAAGTAAAATCAATATTTGAGAATATTGTTGAAAAATACATATTAACACTTAAATGCAAATATTTCAAGAATTACGCATTGGATATTAAGCCAATTAAACGCTTTAGATATCAGTATATTTCTCAATATCAATGATAAATTTCATTATTATCTGCGCGCTAGTTTTTGAGATATCGCTAATAAAGTAATATCAATAGTCGAGTATCTCCAGAAATTACATGATCACACATAAACCAAAATGTCTCAAGATTTATGCATAGGAAATCAATCTAATTAGGTAAACTAGATACCAATATATCACTAAATATGAATATTAAGTTTGATTAATATTGACACGTCAGTTTTTGACATATCACTGTTGAAGTAATATCAATATTTGAGAATATCGTTGAGAAACACATGATAATACTTGAATATAAATATTTCAAGAATTACGCATTGGATATCAATCCAGTTAAACACATGAGAGACCAACATACCATCACATATCAGTAATAAAATTTATGAATATTGACTAGCCCATATTTGATATATCACTGATGAAATCAAATCAATTTTTAAGAATATTGTTGAAAAATACATATTAACACTTAAATGCAACTATTTCTATAATTACACATTGGATGATAATAATCCAATTGAATGCTTTAGATGCCAGTATATTTCTCAATATCAATAAAAAAAATATTATTATCTATGCGCCAGTTTTTGAGTATCGTTAATAAAGTAATATCAATAATTGAATATCTCTAGAATTACATGATAACACATGTACTAAAATGTCTCAAGATTAACGCATTGGATATTAATCCAATTAAAAAAATTACAAACCAATAATACCACTAGAAACTAATAATAATTTATATTAATATTGACACGTCAGTGTTTGAGATATCACTACTGAAGTAAAATCAGTATTTGAGAATATGGTCGAAAACACATATAACACTTGAATGCAAATAATTCAAGAAATACGCATTGGATAATAATCCAATTAAATCTATCAGTGACAAATATATCGCTAAATATCATTAATAAATTTGATTGATATTGACACGTCAGTTTTTGAGATATCACTGCTAAAGTAATATCAATATTTGAGAATATAACAGAATAACACTTTAGTGCAAATAGTTCAAGAATTACGCATTGGACAATAATCCAATTACATAAGCTCGAGACCAATATATCAATAAATATCAATAATAAATTTGATTGATATTGACACGTCCGTTTTTGCAATATAACTGCTAAGTAATATCAATATTTGAGAATATTACAGAATAACACTTAAATGGAAATATTTCAAGAATTATGCATTGGACATTAATCCACTAAAATTCACTAGAGACAAATATATTGTTAAATATCAGTAATAAAATTTATTAATATTGACACGCCTTTTTTGGACATATCATTGATGAAGTAGAATCCATATTTGAGACTATTATTGATACATACATATTAACAATTAAATGCAGATATTTCAAAAAATACGCATTGGATAATAATCCAATTGAATGCTTTAGATAGCAGCATATTTCTCAATATCAATGATGAATTTTATTATTATCTACGCGCCAGTTTTTGAGATATCGGTTATGAAGTAATATGAATAGTTGAGTATCTCGAGAAATTATATGATTACATATGAATCAAAATATCTCCAAAATTACACATTTGATATTAATCCACTTAAATGAACTAAATACCAATATATCACTAAATATTAATACATTTTTTTTACAGTTTTTGAGATATCACTATTGAAGGTTAATCAGTATTTGAGAATGTGGTTGGAAAACACACTTGGATGCAAATATTTTAAGAATTACGGATTGGTTATCAATCCAATTAATTGCATTAGAGACCAATATTAATATCTATAATAAATTTGATGAATATTCACACACCAGTATTTGAGTTGAAGTAATGAAGTGATATCAATATTTATCTAATAATATCTTTGGAAATTACATGAATATACTAAAAACAAAATATCTCAAGAATCACGCATTGGATATTAATATAATTTGACATGTAAGAGACAAAATATCAGTCAATATCATTAATAAATTTTATTGATATTGACATGTCAGTTTTTGAGATAACATTAATGAAGCAAACCCAATATTTAAGAATATCGTTGAAAAACACACGATAACATTAAAATAAAATTATCTCAAGAATTACGTATTGGATATTAGTGCAAAGATATGCACTAGAGACTAATAAATCACTGAATATCAAATCAAATTTATTAATATTGACAAGTCAGTTTGTTGAGATATCAATATTTGACTGTATCTCGAAATTACATAATCACACTTAAAGCGAAATATCGCAAGAATCTTGCATTAGATAGTAACATAATTTATTATATCCTAGACCCACATATTAACTGAATAATAGTAATAAATTGTATTAATATTGATACACCAGTATATAATATATAATATATAATATATAATATAATATGTAAGAGACCACAATATCAATAAATATCATTAATAGATTCAATATCAACGAAATCTATTAATGTCAGTTTTGATATATCATTATTGAAGTTAAATCAATATTTTAGAATATCATTGAAAAACACACGATAACATTAAAATGTCTCAAGAATTACGTATTGGATAAGTCCAAATAAATGCACTAGAGACCAATATATCACAGAATATCAAATAAAATGTATTAATAATGACAGGCCAGTTTTTTGAGATGTCAATATTTGACCAATTCTTTTGATCAATTCTTTCGATTCTTTCGATCAATCTTTCGAAATTGCATGATCTCATTTTAAGCGAAATATCTTAAGAATCATGCATTGACATAATTTAATATATTACAAAACGACATATCAGTTAATAACAGTAATAAATTGTATTAATATTTATACACTAGTATTTGAGATGAAGTAATGAAGTAATATCAATATTTAAATATCTCTGGAAATTGCATGAATAAACTAAGAACAAAATATCTCTAGAATCACGCATTGGATATTAATTTAACTTAATATGTAAGAGGCAGAAATATCAGTCAATATCATTAATAAATTTTATTGATCTTGACATATCAGTTTTTGAAATATCATTAATGTAGCAAAATCAATATTTTAGAATATCATTGAAAAACACACGATAACATTAAAATGTCTCAAGAATTACGTATTGGATAAGTCCAAATAAATGCACTAGAGACCAATATATCACTGAATATCAAATAAAATGTATTAATAATGACAGGCCAGTTTTTTGAGATGTCAATATTTTACCAATTCTTTTGATCAATTCTTTCGATTCTTTCGATCAATCTTTCGAAATTGCATGATCACATTTTAAGCGAAATATCTTAAGAATCATGCATTGACATAATTTAATATATTACAAAACGACATATCAGTTAATAACAGTAATAAATTGTATTAATATTTATACACTAGTATTTGAGATGAAGTAATGAAGTAATATCAATATTTAAATATCTCTGGAAATTGCATGAATAAACTAAGAACAAAATATCTCTAGAATCACGCATTGGATATTAATTTAACTTAATATGTAAGAGGCAGAAATATCAGTCAATATCATTAATAAATTTTATTGATCTTGACATATCAGTTTTTGAAATATCATTAATGTAGCAAAATCAATATTTTAGAATATCATTGAGAAAACTCACGATAACATTAAAATGAAAATATCTCAAGAATTGAGTATTGGAAATTAATTTAAAAAATACACTAGAGGCTAATATATCACTGAATATCTGATACATTTTATTAATATTGACACGCCAGTTTTTTTGAGATATCAATATTACTACGACTATCTCTCAAAATCATATGATCACATTTAAACAATATCTCAATAATAATACATTAGATATTAACATAATTTAATATATTACAGACCAACATATCCGTTAATTACAGTAATAAATTGTATCAATATTGACACGCGAGTTTTTGATATATCATAATGGAAATAATATCAATATTTAAGTATATCTGGAAATTACACAAATTCTCCAAAAACAAATTCAACAAATCAGAAACAAATACCAACATTTATTCTAATTTCATGTATTAGAGACCAACATATGAGTTACAGTTAATATCAGTAATATCATATGGTATTGGTATAAAATCAATATTTCAGAATATCCTTGAAAAACATGATAACATTAAAATGCAAATATCTCAAGAATTACGCCTTGGACATTAATCTAATTAAATGCATCAATGACCAATGTACATCTCAATATCAATAATATATTTTTTAAATATCGTTAATAAAATAATATCAATATTTAAATATCACATGAATACACTAAAACCAAAATATCTCAAGAATTACGAATTGAATATTAATATAATTTGACAGATTAGAGACCAACATATTACTCAATATCACGCATTAATTTAATTAATATGGGCACACTAGTTTTTGAGAAATCACTATTGGAGTTAAACCAATATTTGAGAATACCGCACAATAATATTTAAATGCAAATATCCCACGAATTACGTCTTGAATATTAATCAAATTATATACCGGGTGTACCTTTTATCCTGACAAATCAAAATAACTCGAATAATACGCATCGTACGAAAAATTGTTTCAGACAACAAATAAATGTTTCCAAATGGGACATCTTCCTGTTATATAATCAGCCCTCTCCCTCCATCCCCAGTGGGTGGGGAGGGGGGCAACTTTAAAATGTTATTGCGATGATTGGCTTTTGCCGTTCAAAAGCCGGTCGAATGATTTATTTTTCAGGATGGCTACGTTCCCGATTCAATCATTGATGAGATTTTTTTTAAATGTAGCCGGCACAAACAACGCTAATTAATGTAATCTCATTAAATATTTTTATAGTCTGCGAAATGTAATTGCGTTACACCCAGACTTACGTAGAAGAGGGGTGGACGGCCGCACAATTTTTCTACCCCTTCTAATCCAATTCCCTTTCTAGTTATTTATGTATAATATCTGTTTCTGCGTTTCCTTTTTTATCGCCCGAAATGCGATTTGGGCAAAAGTGCGCCCTCGCGTTTCTTGCAATTAACCGAAGTTCGCGTTGATTATCCCCTTGATATTGTTTCATTTGTGTATTATCAAAATTTATGACGTCTTGTCGGGACGGGGGGTCGTGCGGTGCCGTCATAGAGAAGGACAACAGATCCCCCCAGCCGTAATATGTACACACATATATATATATATATATATATATATATATATATATATATATATATATATATATATATATATACATAAAGACGGTCAAACCGAGAGTAACGGTGGGTGATTAAAGGCGAACAATATCAAAGATATGGGCTTCTTGCGCGCCCGTTAAGATATATAGGGATATTTATGTGTGTAAAGTTGGCCAAAGATTACTCGCTGTTAATCTCCAGTCGCAAAGTTGGTAAGACTGTTCACGCCTCCGCCGCGGTCAGGACAATAGATTGTGAGTTATAGATGTTATCCCATTGTTTACTGCAGTTTGTTCCTAGTAAATCCTCCGCAGACACGGATTTTATTATTACAACACTATTAAACACAAAATATAAATAAATTATTGCCGCCGTTCCGTTCCGAGGGGGCCCCAGTTCCGACTGCCGACCCCCCGGCCCGGAACGAATGGCAATCCGCCGCCTCCGCCGCCGCTACCACCCCCCGGCCGCCCCCAGGCCGCCCGCGGGGGCATAAAGGCTTCTTTGACAATGCAAAAAACGGCGCGGGACGCCGAAATGAATACACAATTAGGACAATTATAAATCAAGGAAAAAATATGATAACGAATAAATCAGCGCGGCAATCGTGAAATTTAAAACGGTGGTATAGGTACGAACACAATGAACTCTCATAATAAAAGTAACGATGAAATTGTGAATTCGCAGAGGCTCCTTCGTGATATATGTATAACCACGATTTAATACAGGGCAGAGCTGGAAAACGTACATTTACTTGTTCATGTGTTCCATAACTTACCAACGGCCTAATTCTGCTTCTACGTCTAATTGGCTTTTTTTTAACTATAAAGTACAAATTTTAATACCTGAGCAACATTTTCCGATATGTGTACCTTGACACTTTTTGTTGGAGTTTCAATAAAGCTCCAGAAAGAAGTCCGTTGATACTTTATTTAACGTTTTTTTAAGTGAAAATTGAGGTGAAGACTTATAATTTTGGAAACAATTTAGAAAATTTACAACATATGATTCGTAATATGTGTAGGAGAAATTGTTGCTCAAGTTTTAAAAAACGTTTACAAGGAATTTCGAAATAAGATGAAATATACAGTGTGGCCCACCTATATTAGCTCGGACCATCGCTGCTAGACTAATGAAAATTGAGGAAAGTATCTGAATGGAAGTTATTGGACACTTGATCTACTACGTTTTGAAATTATTTTCGAGTATACAGGGTGCACCATAAATCCGTGACACAGCATTCGGTATATATTTTTTAAATGGATCACCCTGAATATTCTTTTATTTTTAGAATCTGCTTTACGTGGGCTTCACAAATTATTTTTTATGTCAGGGATCAGATGCAACGTTGTCAAGTTATTCACATTTTAATCAAATCTAACGATAAATCATGGAACTGGAAAAAATTCAACAAAACCTTATTATAACAGATTACTGAAAAAATCTAAGTGTGCAAGTACCCAGGCTATGTGCCAACACATACAATAATTTTAATTCACGTAGAATGCATAGGTGTTCTGAAACAACGATACAATTTTGCTGTTTTCAGATGGCTAAAACATTTTTTTTTCAAACAGATCACCCTGTATATACCTTCATATTCTGATAGATAGATAGATAGATAGATTTATTAATATTAGTCCATACATGCAAGATGCTACGAGGAGTCACGAGATTACACAGAGTAAGAAACGAACAGATCAGAGAAAACCTACAAATACAAAGTGTGCAAAAATAAATACAGAAACGACAACTAGGATGGTCCGGGCACCTGATAAAAATGCCAGAAGACAGACAAACAAAAATAGTATGGACAGCAAAGGACGAAAAGAAAAAGAAGGAAATAGGAAGACCAAGGAAAAGATGGGAAAACAACATAGAAGAGATCGTAAGAAGAAACGACCTCGATCAACAAAAAGCAAGGAAAAAGTCTACAAATAGAAAGGAATGGAAACACTTCGTAGACAACATAATTTAGTGGTGGCATGAATCTCGACACCCGAAAGGGTATAGGAGATGTAAATTGATTATATATATATATATATATATATATATATATATATATATATATATATATATATACACATCATGCAAGATGCTTACAAGTCAAATACAATATATAACATTTTATAATAACTCTAGTGGTCATAAAATACAAGTAAAATGTTACAAATGTGATAAAAGACTAGTTGACTCCAAAACCAGAGGTAAAGTATTCACCAATTGTGAAGAATGCAATTTTTTTTAAGAATTCTTTAATCAAATGTTTAAACAGTTTAATATTCATGTGTTTTACATCACTTGGCAGAACGTTATAAAATTTCAATCCCCAATATTTGGCCCCAGTTTGGAATTTTTGAATCCTCATAGAATGTATGTTCTATGTATGACAAGAGTCTGTTTTGTCTGGTTAGATGGTTTGATAGATCTAATGAGCTATTCAATGGTACCATATGAACTATAATCTAATAATACTTATTTTGATAGGTAAATAACGAGAAATTTGAAAATACGTTATTTATCTTAACAATTTTATTCGAAACCAGCTACACAGATTAAACTAACAGACCAACAAACAAGATTGCATTTCAAAAGAAATTTCATTTTAAAAGGTGTTCGAAATGCTTCCCATTCTGCTGAATGCATTTTTGTGCTGGTTGTTTATTGTATTTCCTACTCTTGACAATATTTCGTGTGTAATAGAGGTAAACTTTACCTTATTCTCACCTTCATATTTTATTGTGTCGTTGCTGGTTCAGAATAAACTTTACCTTTGACATATCCCTTTGACAAGTCTAGTGACCTTGGGGGAAATCCCAAAAAGGTGTCAAGTCTAGTGACCTTGGGTGAAATCCCGAAAAGGTGTCAAGTCTAGTGACCTTGGGGGTGTCCTGGACCACCTCCACCAATCCTACTGTCTCATTAATCAAATTTAGTCTCAAAATTGTTTATTCAACCATTGGGCATAAAATATGCCACATATTACCCAAAACATTAAGTGGTACATGTAGAAGCAGCACTTTCAAATGATTTAGGAGAAAATCTAAAACCCCTGCCCATTCACTACGCCGTCAAAAAAGGAAGGACCGATGATCTAAAATACCTCACCAGACATTTAGAGACCATTTTTCGTGAGAATTGGTTCTGAATATTATGGGGATTTCTGCAAACTTGAGGAAGATTCTGCTTTAAATAACTGACAAAATCGAATATATATAACTTTCTGATTTGGCCAGCATAAATTATCAATTACTGAAATTTCTGAAAATTTATCTAATTTATGTTTGGTATATTTCATGTCAGATTTATATACAGTTCTTGTATACTTACTTGTTTACAATTCTTCCGCAAATTTGAATAAGATTCTGCTTTAAATTAAATAATCGGTTGGAGCTTGTGAAATATTAACACTTACAGAAAAATAACAAATTACCCTTTTTCACAACGACATTTATTTCTCTAAGGCTCAGTTGTATGAACTTAGATCAGTTTGACTATGGTTCAGTTACCTAGGATACCATTATTGACACAATTGTATCCTAGGTGACTGAACCACGATCAAGCTGATCTCCGTTCATACAACTGGGCCTAAATGTACATTTTAACCACTACGTGGCCATCTTCAGTAGACATTTGTACTGAGGAGAAAACAAGACAAAACACATCATATAACCCTACAATTTTGACCATTCGCCTCTCAGTAATCAATTACTGGAATTTATCCCATCAGTGGCGACCTCAAATCCACTTCCTGAGAAAGATTAGAATTCATTGTACAATTCTGAATACTTTTCGGCTCAGGAGCCTCTATTAGGTTTAAGTAGTTTTTAATTTGTATTTCTTAGGATTTAAATATGTATTGTTAAAAGAGGATGGTTTGTTAAAAGAGGGTTATATAATGTGTTTTGTTTTGTTTTCTCCTCGGTACAAATGTCTACTGAAGATGACCACGTAGTGGTTGAAATGTACATTTAGAGAAATAAATGTCGTTGTGAAAAAGGATAATTTGTTACTTTTTTTAACTGCTTTAAATTCGTGAGAAAATCGGTCTGAATAATAATGATAATTATGTAGGATGTAGACTCATCCAAGTAAAATACTGTTCTTGAAAATTGTCTCTCGGCATTCATCATATTGATTATCCATCTAAAATGTTCTATTCTACGATTTATATCATGTGGTAGAAGTTTTTGGTGTGATTACATTTACATGGTGTACATGGTACATGGTACATGGTACATGAGTACATGGTATGGTTTGAACTACAGTACAACGGATATTAAAGAAGAATACATTTCATGCGTATCATATGTATTCTTCTTTAATATCGTTTGTACTGTAGTTCTTGAAATGTGTACATATTGGCTTAATTATCAGGTACTAATGTTTGGACTTTCAACCACAGCCGTGATAACCATCATCTCATTATGTTCAGTAAGAACAGAAGCTGGTCTGTTATGCGTCAGATAATTAACTGTATCACTATTATTGAATCTCTCTGCTAGATTTTCGAAACAGTCAACTTTGAGACGTCTTCTTTGCGTATATCGTTGGGCATACTCTACTTGCCAAAATACAGCTTTTTGACACTCACCCAAAATGTACAATATTTCAATCATTTCCACTTTTGCATAATTCATTATCAAACTACAATTCAGTATTCGAAACATAATAACCGTTTGAAACTATTCGTGAAATGGCACAACTGTACTTTCAGAATTCGAAAAATAATAACCGTTGGTAACTCGTTGAAACTCTTCATGAAATGTCACAACTGTACTTCCAGTATACGAAAAATAAGAACCGTTGGTAACTCGTTGAAATTCTTCGTGAAATGTCACAACAATACATTGTTGAAGGAAATGTCAAGATGTTCTTTTGTTTCCAGTGATTGCTCGAATTCATCTCGAATGATATCTCTGATCACAACAGTTCTTGAAATGAAAATACTTAGTGATATTATTCAAGTATTAGGGGATGTTGAAAGCATTTGTTACCTCTGAACTGAAACTTCGGAATAAATAATGTTCACGCCAATACTAGATACTTATAAACCAGTCGCAGTAGAAATATGAAATACAAATGATTGCTCGTGTGAGTTATGCAATCTACTGAATGAATCATGAAAAATTAAACGCGAAAATGTTTTCAACAGAAAAACTGTTGAAACTAAATATCTTATGAATTCATTCTATTAAATACTCCGATTGATTTTTATTTGTTTGTTGGTGTTTTTGAATGTAATTGTTGAATAACGTATATTCAATTTTGTCGATATTTACCTATAAAAAAGTATTATTAAATTTTAGATCTTATGGTACCATTTAGCTCATTAGATAAGCTATAAGAATAGGAAGCTATACAGTCTATTTGATATATTGTGACACAGCAAATATTTCGGTTATTAATACAGATAGAAAAAAAAGTTGAAGAAAAAAGTTTTAGTAGTTTTTATCGTCTATTTAATCCTACTTTCAGAAGAACAATTGAAAATCAAATAAACACGTGAAAGCTATCAGCTTCATTTTCTTTAATGGAACACCCTGTATATTTTGGTTTTTCCCCCTTTATTATACAAATAACGCGACAATTGCCAATAAATGAAGTTTATCAGTTGCTATGAATTAAGTGTCTGTTCAAAATGATGTCCATTGTTTGTAATACATTCTTCAGATCTGTTTATTAAATTTCGTCGTGCTTTTTGCAACATGCATGGTGGTGTTATTTGGCCACATGCCCCACGAATACGTTTTTTCAAATCGTCTAGATTTTCTGGACGAGTAACATAAACTTTTTGGTTTAAAAATCCCCAAATAAAAATATCTAAAATAGACAGATATGGCGATCTTGCTGGCCAGTTTCTGGGGCTACCAGTTGCAATCAATTTCACGCCAAACTTTCTTTCCAAAATATCTTTGACATTTCTTGCGATAGTGGGACGAGCTCTGTACTAATAACCGAAATATTTGCTGTGTCACAATAAATCAGACGGTATACAGGGTGTTCCATTTGCAAAAAATAAGTTTAGCCATTTGAAAATAGCAAATTTCGATCGTTAAAACTCACGAGCTAAAAACGCAGGAGGTACGGAAAGAATACCAAAGACTAGTAGAAAGCGGATTAGATTAGAAGGATGAGCCTTACAAGCAAGAAACAGACGTTGAGTTAATATGGGAAAAGTTAAAAAAACGATAAGAACAGCAGCTAAAGTAGCCTGCAGGACAATATATGTAGCGGCAGGGACGAAGCAAACAAAGTGGTGGAACAAGAAGGTAAAAGAGGAAGTAACAAGGAAGAAAATAATATGGAACTGCAGGTACTGTTACAGGAACAGAAAAGGACTACGAGAGATACAAGAAACAGAGAAAGAGAGCCCAAGAAGAAATACAAAGTGCCAAAGCAAAAGCCTGGCAGGAGTTTGGATAGGATATGGAAGAAGATAGCAGAACCAAAAGGGTGAAAGGGAACCAAAAACTTTTCTTCAAAGTATTAAAAAATCTTAGAACAGAGGAAATAAACAAAAAAGAGTAAAAAAGGAGTAGTACTGACAAAAGAAGAGGAAGTCATGAACAGATGGAAAGGACACCTCAAGGAGCTGCTTGAAGGACAGGATGGAAAGACGGAAGAACTTAGATACTTAAATTCTTGCACCTGTTCTATCTGTTCTCCACTTATTCGTATGTTGGTTATTTTGTTCCCCCTAGTTATCACCATCACTTTTGTTTTTTCTCTATTTATCTTCGGATTGCTTTTATTTAGAGCCTCCTTTCATATTTCCACATTCTCTTTCAGTTTTGTTTTCGTTTCTGCAAATATCATCAACAACATCAAAATAGGAATAAAAGAGTGTGCATTTGCTTAGATACTTAAATTCTTGCACCTGTACTATCTGTTCTCCACTTATTCGTATGTTGGTTATTTTGTTCTCCTAGTTATCACCATCACTTTTGTTTTTTCTCTATTTATCTTCGAATTCCTTTTATTTAGAGCCTCCTTTCATATTTCCACATTCTCTTTCAGTTTTGTTTTTGTTTCTGCAAATATCATCCACAACATCAAAATAGGAATAAAAGAGTGTGCATTTGCAGATGATATAGTGCAGATGATAATTTCATGCAAATACAATTTTTAGTGTCAATCACGTGTTTTACGTGATGCCTTTTTTGTCATTTGATGCAGATTTGCTTCCCCACGATTATTCTTATACAAAAAATAACGTTTCCGCAATCTAAGACAAATTCATCATCAGAGTACTCACCTAGATCATACTCTGCGACTAATGCCTGCAAATGCGATCACTTACCAGGGTCCCATTCATCCGGGGCCATTAATTTTTATCGCCCCGCTGAAACCGCCGCCCCGATCCTACCTCCTCCCCCCCTAACAACCCGCCGCCTACGCAGCGCCGAAATACATACAAATTAATTCCATCATCCCCGCATTTGAACAGCAACGCTCAACAATCGATGATCAATAGCCGTAACAGGAATTGGACATGTATTAATGCGGCTCATCGAGTGGGTCTAATGACTAACTCCGGAGGGTGGCAGCGGCTGTGGGAGCGCGGATCTCTCTCTATGTGTCCGTGTGCGCCTGTGTGCGTATACGAGCATGGGGGTTTGCGTGTGTGTGTGTTTGTGTGTGCACACACCGAGCCGTATCAATAACAAGTGAATTGTGGGGTGGCGAAGCGGTTATGACAGCCCTGTCATCTGGAAAATCGTTGTTAAATATTGGCAGTCGGAATTTACAATATAATACATACATAAGCGCCAGCGTTCGGGTATTAATTGATGACAACAATTGATACGTGTCTGGATTAGCACTGTAAATCCGCCCTGCATCCAGGACGTTTGTTAACGGCATTAGAAAATTATAGCCTTAACATGTGCACTCGTGCTGAAATGCTAATAATCAAATTTGTAATGATTTGTCACTTACTGCACAAACAATGTCTACACCAGTATAGTTGTAGATATTCAACAATATTTTTTAGGTTTTTAAAATACCACAAGAACTGAAATTGATATAGTATTCAAAATGTCGCAAAAAGCTGAGAATTGCGATTATATATTTGTAGTTTCCTATTCGAAAATTAATAAGGTTCGCCATTTATAAGTATAATGTTTGTATTTCTTTGAAAACTGGTGCCACAAGATTTTTAGTAGCGTCGTTGAAGCAATTTTCAAGGAAATTTAAAGTTACACTCAATATACAGTCTGTTCGATAAAATGCGCCCAAGACCATAGCGATTTCATTTGTAATTTAATCCTCAACAAATTAAATATATTATTAAATGGGACAGTTTTACCTATAAATTGGCAATTTATTTTAAATTGCTAATTTTTTTTTTGGTGAAATCTTGTAGAGCATTTTATAAAGTTTTTACTAGGGTTGTAATATGTATATTTGCACAAAAAATGTGAAAAACTGATTTGATCTAGTAGGCTGTTCAATCTAAATTCTCTCTTGGTTGTATGATTAAAGGCGCCGATTGCTGTTATCTTCAATAATTTTTTTTTACAGATTATATTCTCTACGTATAGTGTTAGGCTAGTTCTTTTTCCAATCGTAGCCTTAACTTGACGTCATATTTAATACATAAATTTTCGCCATTTTACCTATTAATAATAATAATCACTTACATAATATACTGTATTTTCATTGGTCAGGATGCGCAGGCTTTATATTGAACTCGATCCGAAGATGGCATTGGCTCCAAATGATTTCCCCACATATAAAGAGTATTCTTTTAATATTGTATATTAACTATAATTGGAAGGACTTACCGGGGGAGCAACTCCCCTTCCCCCGCCAGTTCTCTCGCCAACTAGATCGCTAGCACTCACGGCTTCAACCATTATTCTCTACGACTATTGTATTTCACCTTCATGTGCAAAGCAGTGACATACACCTCTTACTAGGACGAACCTCTCTATTGCAATTACTAGGACAAACCTCTCTTATTGCAATTACTCGGACAAACCTCTCTATTGCAATTACTAGGACGAATCTCTCTATTGCAATTACTAGGACGAATCTCTCTATTGAAATTACTAGGACAAACCTCTCTATTGCAATTACTAGGATAAAGCTCTCTTATTGCAATTACTAGGATAAACCTCTCTTAATGCAATTACTAGGATAAAGCTATCTTATTGCAATTACTAGGACAAACCTCTCTTAATGCAATTACTAGGATAAAGCTCTCTTATTGTAATTACTAGGACAAACCTCTCTTAATGCAATTACTAGGATAAAGCTCTCTTATTGCAATTACTAGGACAAACCTCTCTTAATGCAATTACTAGGATAAAGCTCTCTTATTGCTATTACTAGGACAAACCTCTCTTAATGCAATTACTAGGATAAAGCTCTCTTATTGCAATTACTAGGACGAATCTCTCTATTGAAATTACTAGGACAAACCTCTCTATTGCAATTACTAGGACAAACCTCTCTATTGCAATTACTAGGACGAATCTCTCTATTGCAATTACTAGGACGAATCTCTCTATTGCAATTACTAGGACGAATCTCTCTATTGCAATTACTAGGACAAATCTCTCTATTGCAATTACTAGGACAAATCTCTCTATTGCAATTACTAGGACG
Organism: Othius punctulatus; assembly: GCA_951805005.1. NCBI lineage: Eukaryota > Metazoa > Arthropoda > Insecta > Coleoptera > Staphylinidae > Othius > Othius punctulatus. The sequence goes on from OX638146.1 coordinate 21,428,962, forward strand.
AATCTCTCTATTGCAATTACTAGGACGAATCTCTCTATTGCAATTACTAGGACGAATCTCTCTATTGCAATTACTATTAACCTCTTTTGTTGCAATTAGGACTAACCTCTTTTGTTGCAATTAGGACTAACCTCTTTTGTTGCAATTAGGACTAACCTCTTTTGTTGCAATTAGGATTAACCTCTTTTGTTGCAATTAGGACTAACCTCTTTTGTTGCAATTAGGATTAACCTCTTTTGTTGCAATTAGGACTAACCTCTTTTGTTGCAATTAGGACTAACCTCTTTTGTTGCAATTAGGATTAACCTCTTTTGTTGCAATTAGGATTAACCTCTTTTGTTGCAATTACTAGAACGCACCTCCAGGACGCACCTCTATCTAATATACATATTGTAGTTTATGTACTGACCTTTAATCCATTCCAACACCTAATCCATAGCCGTCCACATCGCAACACACACCAAAACACCAGATCACACATGCTTTCCCCACAATCGGCACCCAACTTGTAGCCACACTCCATAAAAGCACGTAACTCAATGTCCCTTCGTTCTCGTTCTTAAGCTGAGCGCGTCGCGCCCCGGCTTATATAAACAAACAAAGCCACAGATGCCGCCTCTAATATTAATAATCAATTATTATCCAATGATACAATTTGATACCTAACAATAGTCTGATTTTAACGCGAATAATTAAGACGCAAATATATCCAGTAAAAAATGTCTGTTCCGTGACAATGTTGACACATTGCCGTGACCAGGATTCGAACCTGGGTTGTCACGGCCACAACGTGAAGTACTAACCACTATACGATCACGGCTTTCTCAGACTGTGAAAGTGTTTTATGGAATTCGTAAGTATCTGCAACAATCGCACCAATTATTTAATAATCTACTGATTATATTTACGCATAATTACTTCAACGTAGATTATTACAAGTTCCACAAAATACTTTCACAGTCTTGATAGCCGTGATCGTATAGTGGTTAGTACTTCACGTTGTGGCCGTGACAACCCAGGTTCGAATCCTGGTCACGGCAATGTGTGAGACTTTTTGAACAGTGGCAGTGGAATTCGCAATCTAGGTTAATCGTTCAAAGTATTAATAATCTACTGGTTATATTCACACAATAATTCTAGCAAGAAATGGTCCAGTTAAAATCAATTAACAATACGAGAAAAAAATTAGTTAATTTTATCAATTAGTGGCAATTTTCGGCACAAGTTTAGACAAAACTGGAAAATTTGGAAAACTTGGAAAATTTGACAATTAGTGGCAAGAAACTCGTAACAGAAACGATATTTATATCACCTCCAAACATACAACTGGTAATTTTCAATCAAATTTGTATGATATTCAGGGTAGAAAATAATAATGAAAATAGGGAAAAATAAAATGACATAAACTTACTTAATAAATGTATACTGACACTCGAGGCCTTATTGATAGTTTTAGAGAAAATATATTTATAAATTAATAAATACTTAAATATATATATATATATATATATATATATATAAATATAATTTTACTTTTTTGTTGCTTTTAGAGACAAAATCAACAAAGTTTTACGTTGTCGAAGTTACGGGGAAAACATATTTCTGACATATCTATAGGTACTCTCCGCTTTGTTCCATACGTCACATTCGTGTAGTTTAGCCAAGCAATTCAGATATACCCTATATATTCTGTATGTAATTATGTAAATACTTAGTTCAGTTTTGCGTCTAAACTTTTTATATCTGCAGACAAAGTTACTAGGTATGTACTAGGTATTTCAATTTATTGTTATTATTATTTATTTATGAAACAAGCTATGATAGCGCTAAAGTAAAATAAGAAACTTGTTTTCAATATCTCAAAAACAAACTTTTCATAAAATATATTTTGTTAATTTAAATCATGTTAAAAATTTGTTAAATTGGTTACAAAAATTTTTTTTTTCTTCAGGGAAGTATTCAAATTTTTAGCAAAACCTATTGAATTATAAACGAATTTCATATACTATTTTGTAGTCTCCGCGTATAAAAAACTGGCAAGAGGTGGCCTGTGCTGGCATAGATTTTCCACGATGATCTGATTGATGGGGTTACTAAGCTGTTGTTTATGGTAACCATTTTTCTCAAATTCTGCTAAAATGAATAGTTGTGCCGAATATTTAATAAGAGATGAAATTTTGAGAAAACTGCGGAAAACTTTATTTTATTAGACAAAACTTTAAAAGTCTTCTTGGTTATGGTATATGTTCTCGAAGTTGAAATGCATGTTATGAATAAAAGACAATGTAAAGATTACATTGTCTTTTATGTAATCATTACAATGTAATCGTTAACTGTGCTTATTTTGTTGTTATGGCTACTTTATGGCACACTCTACGGCACAATGCCATAAAGTAGGTGCTTACGCATGTTTTTCTTTATACCAAACAGTATTTTGAAGCTAGTCGACTACAAATAATATTTTATTATCATTGAAAAAAATCAAATCTTGATTATTTATTAACGGCGAAAACATGAATCATGATGGTTTTTAAAATAGAAAATTTGAGATGAAATACAAAATGCGTGCCATGCTTCATGAAACGCCGGGAAAATCTGTAATCTGTAATCTGTAATAAAGACTGTAAAAACACTCCAAATTTCTGTAATTATACTTGAAAAATCAGAAAAAAATTATGGCTCGAATTATCTACTAGAAAAAATAAAAAATATATTGGTATGATAATAAAAATTCGTAAATATTTTTGCTTGACTGTGCTTATTTTCTTGTTATGGCTACTTTATGGCACACTTTTAATGTCATAAAGTTGATGCTGAAGAATGATTTTCTCTATAACAAACACAGCATTATAAAGCTAGCTGACTACAAATAATATTTTATTATTATTATCATTGAAAATGATAAATCATAGTTGTTTTTAAAATAAACTATTAGAAAATTTGAGATAAAATACAAATTGCGTGCAATGTTTCACAAAACACCAGGAAAATCTGTGAAATTTCCCAACAATTTAAAATCAAGCAGTAAGACTGTAAAAATACTTTAAGTTGTTTATAATTATTCTTGAAAAATCAGAAAAAAATTATGGCTCGAATTATCTACTAGAAAAACTAAAAATATATTGGTGTGATAAAAAAACTTCGCAGATATTTTTGCTTGACTGTGCTTATTTTCTTGTTATGGCTACTTTATGGCACACTTTTAATGTCATAAAGTTGATGCTGAAGAATGATTTTCTCTATAACAAACACAGCATTATAAAGCTAGCTGACTAAAAAATAATATTTTATTATTATTATCATTGAAAATGATAAATCATAGTTGTTTTTAAAATAAACTATAAGAAAATTTGAGATGAAATACAAATTACGTGCAATGCTTCACGAAACACCAGGAAAATCTGTGATAATTACAAGCAATTTAGAATCATACAGTATGACTGTAAAAGTACTTTAAATGGTCTATAATTATATATGAAAAATCAGAAAAAAAATCATGGCTCGAATTAATTACTAGACTACTAAATTAGAAATATATTGCTATGATAAAAATATATCTACGAAATTTTCAATGCTCTAAATTTCTTAATGAAAATTTAACGAAAATATTTAAAGGGCCGACTATTTAAAGAGCTATGAAAATCAAAATTTCAAATATTACATTAAACGCATTGGCTTCTTAGATGTACTCTTCAAATACTTTCAGGATTTTGGTATTTTGAAGACATACAAAATACAGTTATGTAAGGGTTATTTTGAAAATTGAAATGCAAATTTTGAAAATTTAGTTGGAAAGTTAAAATAAATAAAAATAACATAATAAACATTGCAAAATTTGAAAAATAACATTATAATAAAAAACATAATTAAGATTGTTAAAATAATATTCCAATTTTATGTTCGCTATCTTAAAATGGTTTTTACTATATATATGTATTGATTAAAGGCTATCACATCCATACAGGTAGACGGACATTATTTTTCAGAAATGTTTAAATATAGCGAGAAAACTTTCTTATCATTAACTTCTTGAGGTTAAAAGTAAATAGAAAAGTGCGCTACTTTACTATTAAAAACGACTTGTGTATTATGGTATTTTGAAGAGTTTATATAAGGGTTATTTTGAAAATTGAAATGCAAATTTTGAATATGTTGTTGAAAAGTTAAAAAAATTTAAAATAACATATTAATAAAAACCATAATAAACATTGGAAATTTTGAAAAATAACATTATAATAAAAAACATAATGAATATTGTTAAAAAAATATTCTAATTTTATTTTCGCTATCTTAAAGTGGTTTTAACTATATATATTCAATATAACATGTATTGATTCAAAGCTCTCACATCCACACAAGTAGACAGACATATATTTTTCAAAAATGTTTAAAAATAGCGAGAAAACTTTTTTATCATTAACTTCTTGAGGTTAGAAGTTAATAGAAAAGTGCGTTACTTTACTATTAAAAACGACTCGTGTATTCTGGTATTTTGAAGAGTTTATATCATAGTTATTTTGAAAATTGAATTGCAAATTTTGAAAAAAAAAATGAAAACAAAAATATTAATAAGAAAAAAATAAATATTGAAAAAAAAAATAACATAATAATAAAAAACATAATGAATATTATTAAAAAACTATTCCAATTTTATTTTCGTTATCTTAAAATGGTTGTGACTATATTTATGTTTTGATTCAAAGCTCTCACATCCACGCAGGTGAACGGACATTTATTTTTCAACAATGTTTAAAAATTGCGAGAAAAAACTTTTGTCGTTAACTTCTTGAGGTTGAAATAGAAAAGTGCGTTACTTTTGCTATTAAAAACGACTCGTGTTTGATTTTGTGGTACAAAAAATGTACTCATCTCGCCATAATTGTGCGAAGTATTGTGAAGGGCTCGTACGAAAATTGTGTATACGTGTGCATATTACGTACTGTTTCCGTAATAAGGCCTCATTGAAGTTATCACCGCTCGCATCAAAACGAACAAAACGCCCAGATACGCGTGTAATATTATAAATTAGAAACTTTTCCTGGGACTAAATAGGAAATAACAGGACGTCTGACACATCGTGAGCACTGCAGGTTTATTAAACAAACATTTACGTTCCGTTGCCCGCGGGAGGGCGGGGGGTGCAGAGGGGGCGCGACGCCCGCATTCTGGATCGCACACACACACACCCACACACACACGCCACATTTACATGCATGCCCGTGTGTACGTATAAAAACCGAACCGGGTTTTCATTTCATAGTCAATGTTAGTTGGAGCGTAGTATTCCTATTCACATCTCATGCGGCAGACGTGAATGTAAGGAAAAACTTTTGACATGTGTTAGGATGCCGTCTCATATCATTTTTGATTCGTTCCGCGATATTGTGGAATAGACGGCGAGGAGCAGCACAATAGACGTTCCGGGGAGAACACTGTTCGCATGTTAAATTAATAAGCGAGCAGTGTGTGAGGATCGCGCCTTATTCGGACCAACTTTCGGCCATAAATGCACCCATATGAAAATATTTGTTTTTTAAAAATATTATTAGAAACGCATTGATCTTGCGAATTGTAATAAAAAAAATGTTGAGACTTTCGTTTTTGGCGGAGGCGCCCATTGTGGCCATGCAAATCCGAGGGCCCCCCGGCACATCCGGATCCGTCGGCGTCACTCAGGAGACGTCGGGGAAAAGTTTTTCCCCGCGACAGACGCCTGAATAGATCATATGTTTTCGCAATCAATGTAAATTTTTTGATTGGCGTCGAAAACGCAGGGAGCGGAATCTGCATGATTTCCCCCGGATGCAGGGCTGTGTCATAAATGTTTCACGTCGCTCACGATGCAAAGTGACAGGTCGGGAGGTCGTGCGTCTGTGTGGGCACGTATGTGGGGCCCCCCTTGCTGGAAGTGGAGGACCCGCGCCCCGGCCCTAACCCAATTTTTCCGGGAAATGTGTCGTTCGCGATCGATCAGGCTCAAAGCGTTTTGGCGTTCGGTGCATATTGCAGACTCACTTTCCCTGCCTCGGCCTTTAACGTGTTTTTTTTTTGGGATGATACCGAGGAGTGATTTGCGGATTTACAAATATTTATTATGTTATTATGAGGGCCGCAGGTCCACTGCAGTCCTCATGGAGAATCTGTCTTGACACTTTTTTTGACCACATAAATCAGTACCTAAGGTACAAAACTGGTACACATTGTAACTTTTATTCAATGTTCAAAGAATCGTCAGTGTTATTCTATCCAATAAACCACCAAATTATCAACCATTCACCTATATCCTATCAGGGAACGAAAGCTGACAGATGAGTCGCTTTCGTGTTCGAACAATTAGACGAAGCAGTTACAAATGTAGTTGACCCATTAGATATAGCGCGACCCCCAAACAAATGTAATTGTGGAATCGCCTCCTGCACTACTTCAAATTGACAGAAAGTAGTGTGTTCAATAAACCACAAATTATCGCAAAATAATCAACCATTCACCTATATCCTATCAGGGAAGAAAAGCCGACAGATGAGTCGCTTTTGTGTTCGAACAATTAGACGAAGCAGTTACAAATGTAGTTGACCCATTAGATATAGCGTGACTAACAAACAAATCTAATTGTGAAATCGCCTCCTGCACTGTTTCAAATTGACAGAAAGTAGTATTCAATAAACCACAAATAATCGCAAAATAATCAACCATTCACTTATATCCTATCAGGGAACGAAAGCCGACAGATGAGTCGCTTTCGTGTTCGAACAATTAGACGAAGCAGTTACAAATGTAGTTGATGCATTAGATATAGCGCGACCCCCCAAACAAATGTAATTATGGAATCGCCTCCTGCACTGCTTTAAATTGACAGAAAGTAGTGTGTTCAATAAACCACAAATTATTGCAAAATAATCAACCTTTCACCTATATCCTATCAGGGAACAAAAGCCAATAGATGAGTCGCTTTCGTGTTCGAACAATTAGATGTAGCAGTTACAAATGTAGTTGACCCATTAGATATAGCGCGACTAACAAATAAATGTAATTTTGGAATGGCCTCCTGCAGTGGTTCAAATTGACAGAAAGTAGTATGTTCAATAAACCACAAATTATTGCAAAATAATCAACCATTCACCCATATCCTATCAGGGAACAAAAGCCGACAGATGAATCGCTTTCGTGTTCGAACAATTAGACCAATCAGTTACAAATGTAGTTGACGCAGTAGGTATAGCGCGACCCCCAAACAAATGTAATTGTGGAATCGCCTCCTGCACTGCTTTAAATTGACAGAAAGTGGTGTGTTCAATAAACCACAAATTATCGCAAAATAATCAACCATTCACCTATATCCTAACAGGGAACAAAGGCCGATAGATGAGTCGCTTTCGTGTTCGAACAATTAGATGAAGCAGTTACAAATGTAGTTGACGCATTAGGTATAGCGCGACCCCCAAACAAATGTAATTGTGGAATCGCCTCCTGCACTGCTTTAAATTGACAGAAAGTGGTGTGTTCAATAAACCACAAATTATCGCAAAATAATCAACCATTTACCCATATCCCATCAGAGAACAAAGGCCGACAGATGAGTCGCTTTTGTGTTCGAACAATTAGACGAAGCAGTTACAAATGTAGTTGATCCATTAGATATTGCGCGACTAACAAATAAATGTAATTTTGGAATGGCCTCCTGCACTGGTTCAAATTGACAGAAAGTAGTATGTTCAATAAAGTACATATTAACGCAAAATAATCAACCATTCACCTATATCCTATCAGGGACATGTTTGTCGAGATGTTAAATACGTTGTATTTGATAATTATCATTGGGTGAAAAGGTGATACTTCAGTAGTAAGATATGGTTCGTGAGACTCAGCTCAGCTTCTGCAGCATTTTTCAAAATATCATCACTTATTAAATCTAAGAACTATTTCTTACTAAGTAAAGACGTAAGTAAATAGCTCAAGAATAGCTCCAGAAAAGTTGTGTTCCTTGAAAATTCAGTCGACAATTAGAACCTAAAAATTCAATACAAGATTCATTCATTAAAATATGTTCTATAAATCTTGTAACACAGATCAAATATCAGATGGCAGCAGCACCAAAAATTCTTCATAACATTTTTGAAAATTCTTGTGGACACGTTAAATATGTTGTATATAAAAATTGGCATGTATAAGAACTATTTCTTACTAAGTAAATACCTCAAGAATAGCTCCAGAAAAGTTTTGTTCCTTGCAAATTCAGGCGACATTTAGAACTTAAAAATCCAATACTAGATACATTCATTGAAAAATGTTGTATAAATCTTGTAACACGGATCAAATTTCAGATAGCAGCAGCACCAACCAGAGCCTATTTGAAAATGTGAATGTTTAATACATTGTATTTGATAATTGGCATTGGGTGAAGAGGTGTTGTTTCAGTAGAAATATATGGTTCGTGAGACTCAGCTGAGCTTCTGCAGCTTTTCTCAAAATTTCATCACTTATTAAATCTAAGTACTATTTCTTACTAAGTAAATACGTAAGAAAGTAACTCAAGAAAGTTCCAGAAAACTTGTGTTCCGTGCAAATTTATGCGACAATTAGAACCTGAACATCCAATTCAAGATACAATCATTAAAAAATGTTCTATAAATCTTGTAACACAGATCAAATAATAGATGGCAGCAGCACAAACAATTCTGCAGAGCACTTTTGAAAAATTTTGTCGGCATGCTAAATACGTTGTATTTGATAGTTGGCATATATAAGAACTATTTCTTACTAAGTAAATACGTAAGTAAATAGCTCAAGAATACTTCCAGAAAAGTTGTGTTCCTTGCAAATTCAGGCGACAATTAGAACCTAAAAATCCAATACAAGATACATTCATTGAAATATGTTGTATAAATCTTGTAACACAGATCAAATTTCAGATGGCAGCAGCATCATAATTCTTCAAAGTACTTTTGAAAATTTGAATGTTAAATACGTTGTATTTGATAATTGGCATTGGGTAAAGAGGTGTTACTTCAGTAGTAGAATATGGTTCGTGAGACTCAGCTCAGCTTCTGCAGCTTTTTTCAAAATTTTATCACTTATTAAATCTAAGAACTATTTCTTACTGAGTAAATACGTAAGTAACTAGCTCAAAAATAGTTCCTGAAAAGTTGTGTTCCTTGCAAATTCAGGCAACAATTAGAACCTAAAAATCCAATACAGGATACATTCATTGAAAAATGTTGTATAAATCTTGTAACACAGATCAAATATCAGATCGCAGCAGCACTAACAATTCTTTAGAACACTTTTGAAATATTTTGTCGACATGTTAAATACAATGTATTTGATAATTCGCATTGTGTGAAGAGGTCTTATTTCAGTTGTAAGATATGGTTCTTGAGATTCAGCTCAGCTTCTGCAGCTTTTTTCAAAATCTCATCACTTATTAAATCTAAGTACTATTTCTTACTAAATAAAAACGTAAGTAAGTAGCTCAAGAAAGTTCCAGAAAACTTGTGTTCCTTGCAAATTTATGCGACAATTAGAACCTGAACATTCAATACAAGATACATTCATTGAAAAATATTGTGTAAATCTTGTAACACAGATCAAATTTCAGATGGCAGCAGCACCAACAACTCTGCAGAGCACTTTTGAAAGTTTTTGTCGACATGTTAAATACGTTGTATTTGATAGTTGGCATGTATAAGAACTATTTATTACTAGGTAAATAGCTCAAAAATAGTTCGAGAAAAGTTCTGTTCCTTGCAAATTCAGGCGACAATTAGAACCTAAAAATCCAATACAGGATACATTCATTGAAAAATGTTGTATCAATCTTGTAACACAGATCAAATTTCACATGGCAGCAGCACCAACAATTCTTCAGAACGCTTTTGAAAACTTTTGTCGACATATTAAATACGATGTGTTTGATAACTGGCATTGTGTGAAGAGGTGTTACTTCGGTAGTAACATATGGTTCGTAAGACTCAGCTCAGCTTCTGCAGCATTTTTCAAAATTTCATCACTTATCACTAAGTACTATTTCTTACTAAGTAAATACGTAAGTAAGTAGCTCTAGAAAGTTCCTGAAAAGCTGTTTTCCTTGCAAATTTATGCGACAATTAAAACCTGAACATCCAATACAAGATACATTCATTGAAAAATGTTGTATAAATCTTGTAACACAGAACAAATTTCAAATGACAGCAGCACCAACAATTCTTCAGAGTACTTTTGAAAATTCTTGTCGACATGTTAAATACGATGTATTTGATAATTGGCATTGGGTGAAGAGGTGTTGAATCAGTAGTAAGATATGGTTCATGAGACTCAGCTCAGCTTCTGCAGCATTTATCAAAATTTCATCACTTATTAAATCTAAGTACTATTTCTTACTAAGTAAATACGTACGTAAGAAGCTCAAGAATAGCTTCAGGAAAGTTGTGTTCCTTGAATATTCAGGCGACAATTAGAACCTGAACATTCAATACAAGATACATTCATTGAAATTTTTTGTATAAATCTTGTACCACAGATCAAATATCAGATGGCAGCAGCACGAACAATTCTTCAGAACACTTTTGGAAACTTTTGTCGATATGATACATAAGTTGTATTTGATAGTTGGCATGTATAAGAACTATTTCTTACTAAGTAAATACGTAAGTAAATAGCTCAAGAATATCTCCAGAAAAGTTGTGTTCCTTGCAAATTCAGGCGACATCGACAATTAGAACCTAAAAATCCAATACATAAAACATTCATTAAAAAATATTGTATAAATCTTGTAACACTGATCAAATATCAGATGGCAGCAGCACCAACAATTCTTCAGTTGTATTTGATAATTGGCATTGTGTGAAAAGGTGTTACTTTAGTAGTAAGATATGGGTCGTGAGACTCAGCTCAGCTTCTGCCGTATTTTTCAAAATTTCATCACTTATTAAACCTAAGTACTATTTCTTACTAAGTAAATACGTATGTAAGTAGCTCAAGAAAGTTCCTGAAAAGTTGTGTTCCTTGCAAATTTATGCGACAATTACCTGAACATCCTGAACATCCAATACAAGATACATTCATTGAAAAATGTTGTATCAATCTTGTTACACAGATCAAATATCAGATGGCAGCAGCACCAACCATTCTTCAGAACACTTTTGAAAATTTTTTTCGACATGTTAAATACGATGTATTTAATAGTTGGCATGTATAAGTACTATTTCTGACTAAGTAAATACGTAAGTAAATAGCTCAAGAATAGTTCCAGTAAAGTTGTGTTCCTTACAAATTCAGGCGATAATTAGAACCTAAAAATCCAATACAAGATATATTCATTTAAAAATGTTGTATAAATCTTGTAACACGGATCAAATTTCAGATGGCAGCAGCACTAACAATTCTTCAAAGCCCATTTGAAAATTTGAATGTTAAATACGATGTGTTTGATAATTGGCATTGTGTGAAGAGGTTTTACTTCAGTAGTAAGATATGGTTCGTTAGACTCAGCTCAGGTTTTGCAGCTTTTTTCCAAATTTCATCACTTATTAAATCTAAGAACTATTTCTTACTAAGTAAATCTAACGACGTTTGGAGAAGTTAAAACATGAAAAAGCTTTAGGATTGCGAATCATGAGGTGAAGCTTCTGAACCAGTTGAACTGTTTGAAAAAGTTTACATCAACAATTCACCGTACCACTTTCTGCCTGTGTATTAAGAAAAAGTGGCGGCCTGTAAACAGTTACCACCATCCCGGCTGCTCCCAATTCGGAATTCCGGAAGTTAATCGAAACCCGAAGACAAACTGCAACCTTCAAACTAATAAATAGCCGGCCGGGTCCTCCGGGAAGACGTCCGCCGTACGTAAGGAGGGATCGGCCCGGACGGGTGGACGCTATCCCGCCCCATCCCTCCTCAATGTATGTGTGTGTATGTGTGTGTGTGTTTAATTACGGGTAGGTGGACGAGGAAGGGAAAGAGGAACGACAGCCTCCTCGGGATTTATTGGGCAGCGTCTTAGCCGGGCACGTCTTGTTATGTGTGTGCGAGAGCGTGCATTACCATGTACTGATATAGATAGGGTCGCAGGGCACGGGCTTAATTCATATCATAATAAATATGGCTCGGGGGCGGCGTGGGTGGCGGCTTTCCCGAGGGCCCGGGGGGTGGGGGGCGTCGGTGAGAGATTTCGGGCTCCCTGGGGAAACTAGGTGAGGAATGAAGGGTTGGAGGTCAGGTTTTAGCGGCTTTGTTTGAAGAGCGGCGCTCCTCCACGGCGACGACATGCCCCGGTCGTAAGTCTCCAAATACAAACAGATAAATATGATATGTACAGTGTTATGAAGACGATAAAATTACTTAATGAAACCAAGGCCCAAATTCGATACACAAACTTGTCCGATACCAAAATTTTCTTGAAAATGATGATGATATCGAAAAAATGTAAGTTCTTGCATATACGGTTCAAGAAAATGCTTTCATAAAATTTTCCACACCCTTCAGAACGCATCTGTGGTCTAGAGGTCCTTACATTATGGTTTGCAAAACTGATTGTGGCACTCTTGCGAAAAATATATTCTTAATACTTACAGAAGTAAGATCATTAACGTGGTGTTCCTCATCGGGAATATGTGCAGGTCTATCGTTATTGATCGATCGATCCCTAATATCCCTAGCCTGCCTAAGTCTGGCCAATATTCGAGACTTTTTGTATTGAAGTGCCTTCAAACTTCAAACTACAGAAGGTACCTGAAAGAATCAATTTTTACTGTTTAAAATACTGGTTGGTAGATAGGCTATGTCGCTTCTGGCTCAATTTCCCGTAAGGATTTACATAGGCGTATAAATGTACTTCTTCGACATTTTGTTTTTGTTGACGGGTGAGGTTTAGCGCGCGTAATTCAAACTTCGTACTATCCCGCACCCTCCCGACACCCTCCCGCACCCTCCCGATACCAGTATAAAGGTATAACAGATGTGAGTCATCTGTGAGATAGGTATGAAACACCTGTGAGACATATTTACACTGAATATACATAGGTGTAAGAGAGGTGTGAGACACCTTTGTCACAGATGTACCATATCTATTATACCCTCATGCTATGGGATTGGGCGGGAGGGTGCGGTAGGGTGCAGGAAGGTGCGCGTGGGTATCGGTAAGGTGCGGGAGGGTGCGGGATTTCAGACAAAATGACGAAAAAGTACGATTAGACCTCTTGTAAATCCTTATGGAAAAGTGAGCCAGAAGCAACATGGCCTATCTACTCTCGTTTTATAAGAATCCTGTTTAATTAGGCAGGTATGTCGTTACCGTAAAAATCTGTTCGCCTTAGAAGCCTTTGATGCGAATTTATATACGAAATTCATAGGCTTACAGTTTGGAATTCTTGGTTAATGGTTATTAATCATGCCAGCATACGAAATAACAATTCTTTCTGTATATTCATGCATTTCATGCACCTTTTCATTTAACATCGTGGTGTCAGAAAAATGTTTGATCACTTATATTTGATTCACCAAGTGTAATTTACAAATTCTAGGAAAATACCCATAATTTATTCACTTTTTTAGAATGAAAAAAATGGGTTCATTTCCGTACCGGACAATAGATATGCGTATTATACTAAATTTTCACAAATTGCATGCTCAAATTATCACTTACAAATTCTCCAAAATATATCCAAGCTTTATACACAAAATTAGTTTACTGAAGGGTGAGAAAAATGATCCATTACTTATGAGGAGCCACAGTGAAATACGAGGCAGTCTGTACCGAGTGTTTTACAGAGCTCCAAGTAAAGTAAGATATTTTACTGACGACTTATGTATTATTTTTGTTCTGAAACCCCAATTTTCAAATTTTCTACTGTGATGGTCAAATCTGTCGAGTTTTCAAAGTAGCTGTCACACTTTCAACTGAAATTGTTCAACACTGTCTAAACTCTTAGTAAGAAAAACTCTACAATTATTTCGGTGTCACGACCATTATCAAGAGATAAATAAAAATATACTTATAACAATAAATATACAATAAACCTTTAACATTTTATATATAGTCCATGCCAGATAAGAAGTCACTTTTCACATAAAACAGAAGTCCCTCCTCTGTCCTGTCGGATTGGTCAACAGAAATGCAAATGCATCTGTTGGAGCATCCTAGCTTATTTAGGTACGATAGTGAGCTTGTAGGTAAGTCCCTTAGTAAGTCCCTTAGCAATGCGGTTGCTTATCTCAAAGCACTTGATTTCTAAGGGACCAAAGGAATTCATCTGTGGTTTATGGCTTTATTGCTCAAAACAGCTCCCGCGGTTTTGGGATACATTCTCATTGGTCCACCAGAGAGGGGAATGCAGTTTTATCTGAAAAGTGACATCTTATCTCTCATAGACTACATGCAAGTACGAATGAAGGATATACCGAAAGATTTCTTCGTATAATTTTTTCCAAAAAATAGGTTTGCTATGGAAAATTTGTGTCACTTTGAAGACCAAGTTGCATTTGACAACTTTATTATTAGTAATGACTGTATTTGTTAGGGATATTATCCCTAATTGGCTATCGACCAACGTGGGTCCTTCTGCTTTATTATTATTTTTGTAGCTTTGATGTTTTAACAAATATAAGCTGGACAATGAAAAGCCAGGCACCCTGTATAATTTGTCTGCTATAAAAATTCTATTATTCAAAATAATGACAAATTTTAGGGCAATAATGTAGAATATCTAAGATGTACTCTTCTAAAGCCTAAGGTTTTTGATATTTTTAAGCATTTGTAACCGATATTTTGAGTATTAAAATGGAATTTTTGTAAATTTGGTCTAATTTAGTTATCGAAAAGTATCCAAATTGTAATAATCATAAAAAAAATATTTTTTTTCTTTTTAGCATTGTGTAGAATTGCCGAATAAAAACATCGAAACATCGTAAAATTTTCAGAATAATTGTATTCAGGTATACTAAATACAAATATGGCACTAATTTATAGTTACAAATAAAACTTTTCTATTATAATTGTGAAACTTAAGCAAGTATTTTATTTATATTAATTAACTTAAAACTTCGCTTACAAACATCAAAGTGCCAAAATTCGAGATGAAAAAGAACAAAGAGAAATCTGTTTGCATGTGAAAAAATTGTGCCAATGAACAAATTTAGCAATTTTTTTTAGATATTTTTGATGAATTTAAAAGCTATTTCTGAAAACTAATGAAAGATGAGTTCGAAAATGGCATACTTTCCTAGCCTTCGAGATTTTGGTATTTTGAAGAGTTTGGAAACTATATCTGGAGTATTAAAATGTAATTTTTCCAAATGGTTTCTCGTATTACTATTGGCCAGTATACAATTTGTAATATCAATAAAGTATTTTTTCTGGGTATTTGTATAGAATTGCCGAATAAAAAAATAAGCTGTGAGATAAAAAGAGACAATGTTATGTTAAAAATTTCTCCAAATTTCGTCGTTGAAAAATTTTAAAACGTAATTTTTGATAATTTGGTCTGATTTAGTAATTGAAAAGTACCAAAATTTTAATAACCATAAAACAATATATTTTTGTTGGGTAGTTGTTTAGAATTGAGGAATAAAAAATGCTGTGAGTTAAAAACGTCATAAGAGTAATCTTTTTGCATGTGCAAAAATTGTAATATTGAACAAATTTAGTAAGTTTTTTAAATATTTTTGATGAATTTCAAAGCTATTTCTGGGACTAACGAAAGATGAGTTTGAAGAAGATATACTGATCTAGTCTTCAAGATATTGGTATTTTTAAGAGTTTGGAAAACATATCTTGAGTGTTAAAATGCAATTCTTGAAAACATTTTTTCGTATAACTATTGTCCAGTATAAAATTTGTAATTTCAATGAAGTAATTTTTTTCTGGGTATTTGTGTAGAATTGCCGAATAAAAAAATATGCTGTCAGATAAAAAAGCCAAAGTTATCTTGAAAATTTCTCAAATTTTCGTTGTTGAAAAATTTTACCACGGAGTTTTTGAAAATTTGGTCTAATTTAGTAATCGAAAAGTATACAAATTTTAATAATCATAATTTTTTTGTTTTTGTTTTGGATAATTGTGTAGAATTGCCGAATAATAAATGCTGTGAGATAAAAGACCAAAGAGTATTCTATTTAGCAATTTTTTTACATATTTTTTATGAATTTCAACGTTATTTCTGAAAACTAACGGAAGATGAGTTCGAAGAAGGGAAGAAGGTATTTTCAAGCATTTGTAAGCGTTATTTTAAGTTTTAAAACGGATTTTTTGAATATTTAGTTTAATTTAGTTATAAAAACGTATCAAAATAGTAATAATCATAAATTTTTTTTTTTTTTGGGTAGTTGTGTAGAATTGCCGAATAAAAATGATGTGAGATTAAAAAGACGAACGAGGAATATTTTTGCATGTGCAAAAATTGTGTCATTGAACAAATTTATAACTAATCATTTTAAATTTAGTTCGTTTTTTAGATATTTTTATGAATTTCATAGTTGTCTCTGAAAACTAAGGAAATATGAGTTCGAAGAAGACATACTGTTCGAGCCTTTAAAATTTTGGTATTTTGAAGAGTTTGGAAACGTTATCTGGAGTATTAAAATGCAAATTTTATAAATGTTTTCTCGTATTACTATTGTCCAGAAAAAAAAACTTTATTGTTATTACAAATTTTATACTATATTATAAATATATTTCTATTTCTATATAATATATAGAATATTTATAGGTATTTCTATAGATAATAATAATATAGGTATTTCTATAGAATGCCGAATAAAAAAAATATAATGTGAGATAACAAAACACAAAGTTATCTTGAAAATATCTCAAAATTTCGTTGTGGAAAAATTATCTTATTAAAAAAAATCGGATATTTTTGAAGACTATACTTATAAACATAATTTATATTACTTCTACAAAATAATTAAAAACTATACTCTTACACTCTCATTTTTACTATTTTCACTTGAAAAATTCTCAACATTTCGTTGTGCAAAAATTGTTTCATTAAAAAAAATTTCAGATGTTTTTGAAGACTTACTTATAAACACAAATTTCGGATGTTTTTGAAGACTTAGTTATAAACATAATTTACATTACTTCTATAAAATAATAAAAAATCATTCGGAGCTATTCTCTTACAGTCTAATTTTTACGATTTTGGAACCCTGATGTTTGCAAGTGAAATTTTAAGTTAATTAATATAAAAACAATGGTAATAAATACTTGGTTAAGTTTCACAATAATAATAGAAAAGTTTTAATTGCAAATTTGGTGCCAGATTTGTATTTATTAAACCTGAGGACAATTCTTCTGAAAATTTGACAATCGGTTTGGTGATTACTTTGCTCTCTCCATATTACTTGAACTGAAAAGTCGAAATATTTCCTCTCGCCATACGACCATTTCTATAAAATTATTAAAAATTAATTCGGAGCTATACTCTTACACTCTAATTTTTACGATTTTCACTTGAAATATTCTCAAATTTTCGTTGGAAAATTGTGTCATTAAAAAAATCTGATCTTTTTTGACGACGTCTATACTTATAAACATTATTTATATTACTTCTATAAAATAATTAAAAATTCATACGGAGCTATACTCTTACAATCTAATTTTTACGCTTTTGGAACTCTGATGTTTGCAAGCGAAATTTTAAGTTAATTAATATAAAAACAATAGTAATAAACACTTGGTTAGGTTTCACAATATTAACAGAAAAGTTTTAATTGCAAATTTATTGCCAGTTTGTATTTATTAAACCTGACGACAATTCTTTTGAAAATTTGACGATGTTTCTGTATTAATTAAGTGAGAAAATCCAGGATATTATTATATTAGGAATTACATAGGAACTTTTCGAATTAACTAGTATGGGCTATTTTTTTATATTTAATTTTATTTTTTATATTTATTTTTGAATTTCTGAAAAAACTTTAATTGCATATTTAGTGCCAGATTTATAATTAGTACACTTGACACAATTCTTCTGAAAATTTGACGATGTTTCTGAATTAATTAAGTGAGAAAATCCAGGATATTATTATATTAGGAATTATATAGGAACTTTTAGAATTCACTAGTATGGGCTAATTTTTTTTAAATTAAAATTTCTGAAAAAAAACTTTAATTGCATATTTAGTGGCATGTTTACATTTAGTATACCTGAGACAATTCTTCTGAAAACTTTACGAAGTTTCTGAATAAAGTAAGTGAAAAAGTTGAGGATATATTTTTTTGAAATGATGATTATAGGTTTGTTTTACTAAAATTTCCGGATTTTTTTATTGCGTATTTAGTGCCACATATGTATTTAGTACACCTGAAAACAATTCTTCTGAAATTGTGTTTTGGGTGAGTTCATTTCAGTTCTAGTGCGACATCAAATTTCCAACATCTTGCAATTCTGGTTTACTCTTATAATATTTCGTTTTTATGAAAAATTTCAAAAATATTTAAACGTGTTTAAAACTATTTCAAAAAAATTATAGGTAGTGGTAAACTTCATCAAATGAGTAGGAAACAAAATTCCATGGAATAGCTTTGCCGACAAAATGTATATGGAAAAAGTTATGCGATGCTCACATCAGAATTTTTCTCTGTATTTACATATGCTCATTGTGGTTCTTTAGTACGTATAACAGTGTAAGATGGTGGAATTTCTCATTACAGGTTATAATCGATGATTGTTGTTTGGGGGGGATCTAATTTTGGCGGCGACATTCGTTTTAATAACGCCGTGAAAGGGGTCCTCGCGCTCACCCCCATAACTCCGTCATCGCGTGGCGCCTCGGGGGTGGCGCGGGGGGTGCCCGGGTTTAAAACCCGTAAATTTCATCGGGGGTATCTCCTTGCCGGGCATCTTCGATATAATGAAAGGACTTTAGTAGACATAAAGGGTTAGTTAAGATGAACGGTGTAGTAAAAAGGGGCGGCTCGTGGGGGCCTCCGGTTATTTACGCCCTCATCAGTTTACAATGACCCACACTGGTCCGGGGGTGGCTAGGTGTACCCCTGCGAATTTACGCCGACGAGCGTAACACGACGCCCGCACACGCGCGCCCGGATTAAGGCGGGGGCGGCAGTTTTATCTGCGGAACACCCGATATCTCTAATGCGGCCCGGATAATAAATATTAAGCGATAAATTTCGCCGGAGGCATAATAACGCGAGATTATTAGTTCTGAGTGGAAATTGCACTGGAGCGGGCCCCAGCTTCCGTGGCGGGCAAATGAAAAGCCATAACTGGGTCAGGGATGATACAAAAAAAACCCGGAAATTATTGCCCCTCGCTTGCCTCTGGATACACTTTTTAATATCCTCGTATCAATATAGAACTTTGCTCTAAATCAATGCCACTCGATGGACTAAGGACTTAACCTCATTGACTCATCAGCAACTGTTGAAAATGACAATTGACTGGCGACTCATTCGCAAATATCATGAATATTTATAATAATGGCACATGACTCTTATATGCGATTTCTAAAATCTTCCACATTAAGCGTTGTCTGTTATTAAATAATATTCTTTTTAGATCTTCTTTAAACGGAATTTTGAAAACAAAGTCGTTGAGACCCCATATTTGTATTAACTTTTTGAATTAGAATCGATCAAGGAATAACCCCTTTAAGTTTGTCTGCGTACATAATTAACACCCTGTATGTGTTGTACGATTTAAGGCGTCGATTGCTACAATCATCAATCAATATCTTTACAGATTATATTCTCTAAATAAAGCCTGTTTTTAATGCGAATAATGAAGTAACATCTCTTCCTACGCAAATATATCCAGTAAAAATATGCCTGTTCCGTGACAATGTTGTCACATTGCCGTGACCAGGATTCGAACCTGGGTTGTCACGGCCACAACGTGAAGTACTAACCACTATACGATCACGGCTACTACAGACGTGAAAGTACTACTCGGCGATTACAAACCGTAGCTTAACGTGCTCTACTTTCCTCACTTCAATGATGATAACAGATTAATCCGTTAGAAAAGAACATTTTAACGTTGCAGTGAAACTTCGAGTCAAGTTTTATAATAATATTTGTTTTCTGTTGCTATTTTAATTTCGGAATATCTAAAAAATAAATCTGAAAGTTGGGCATTTGACAATCAGTGTGGGGTAAGTCCATTTTTTTTAAATTCAGGTAAGGCCAGAAATATACACATTCCTTGTGTATATCTGGATCTGAATTTTAAAAAAAATGATGAAAAAAATGAACAAATTAACCCGTTACAAACGAACATTTTCACGTTGCCATGAAACTTTGAGTTAATTTTTATAATACTATTTGTATTTGTAATTGTTTTCTGTTACAATTTTGATTTCGGATTTGAAATCAAAGTGAAACCCATAAATGAGCCGTTGAAAATCAAAGGATAAGTCCATTTTTTGTTTAAACTCAGATTCCAGAAATACACAAGAAATAAATTTCGGGAATTTTCACTTAAAAAAAAAATGAACTGAATGAAAAAATGAATGTATTTTAACATTATGAAACCCATAAATGAGCCGCTGAAAATCAAAGTGGGGTAATTTTCAGCGGCTCATTTATGGGTTTCATAATGTTGAAATAGTTAATGTTAGTATTATAATTATAAATAAAAAAAGATCTAGGAATTTTATCGTTATTACTATTAATTCCTAAAGGATTATTTGAACCTGTTTTATGATTGATCTTTAATAAAGGAACAGCAATAGTATTGAATATAATCGAATAAGTTAATGATCATTTATTAGATAATATGTAATTCCAATAAACATAATGAAAAATATAGCAGCCATTATCAAAATAACAATATTTACGTACTAGTTTTTGAGGTATTGCTAATAAAATCCTGCGAATATTTGAAAAAATATCTCTAGATAACATATGATCACACCAAAACGCAAGTATCAAATATCACGCGAATATCGCGTTCGATACTAATCCAATTATTCATAATACCACAATTAATTATATACAGGTATATGCAGGGTTATATATTGGCGCTATGACAAATTAAAATTATTAATTAGAAATTGATGATTGATATTGATGCACTGACAAAATTTTGAAATATCTCCAACAACTTAAAATCAAAATTCATTACGAACACCTATTATACAAAATTTTAAGGATCATGCAATTAATATTAATTCAAATTAATTAATTAAATAAAAATGCAATGCCCAATATCAACAGTCAATTGTATAAGTATTGTATTAGAATTGCCTCACCCAATTGTATAAGTCGTGTATAAGTATTTATTGACTCATCCAACTGTATAACTATTGTATAAGTATTGACTCATACAATTGTATAAGTTATCACATATGTTTCTTGAGCACGTGAAGGAAATTGTTAATGAAAAATAATCGTGGTACCTTTTTTTCAATATATCAAATATACTATACAGGGTGTATCAGCCAAATGGAATAAATTCAATAATAAATAAATGGGGGCGTGTTCGAAAAAACTCTCGGACACGTCGATTGTTATTTTTAGTTGCGCATTTTTTTCAACAAAACCTTTTTATACAGCGTGTGTCATGTGACCGTGGCCAATACCAACTTTCTTATTTTAAATGCAACACCTGGTATATAATTCAATTTTTGGATTCTTCCGAAAATTCTAGACATATTTCATGTACAATGTCCTATATCTATCTTCAACTGTTTCGGAAATATTAAGTGTTTTCAGATTTATTGCAAAAATTAAATAATAAATAATAATAAATAATTATTGAATGTGTTGTAGCAAATTTGCAAATAATTCTTTAAAAATGTTGATTATTTTGCCAAAATATTAATAATTCTGTCAAAATTTCAATGTTTAATATAAAATTTTCAATTATTCTTTTAATAATTAATTAATTAAATTTATTCTGTCAAAATTTGAGTGATTAGTGTCAATTTATCAATTAACCACATTATCACTTATGCCTCCAAAATATTTCAATCACCGTCAAATTGCTAATTATTTGTGAAATAAATTAATAAATAAATCTGAAAACAGTTAATATTTCCGAAACAGTTGAAGATAGGTATAGGACATTGTACATGAAATATGTCTATTTTTTTATTATTAAACACCTACACTAATTGGTAGAAGGTGTAATGATAAATATATTATTATTATTATAATAATTATTATTAATATTAACTCAATAAGTTCCAGTGCAACCTAAAAATTTTCACTTATACCATATTATTATTTAAGGTTGTTTAAGTACTTGGTACTTACTGGTAACAAAATATTTTTATTTTATTTTATTATTTATTTATTTTATTCATTTATAGCTAACCCAGACTAGACAGGTCAGAACGTTATACATTTGATTTTCTCACTTATTTAGTACTGAAAATATGTTAAATTTTCAGGAGAATTAGCTTGAGGTGTACTTAACTTTAATCTAATATTTAATACAAAATTAATAAATTTTCAGAAATTTTAGTAATAGCTAACCCATAATAGTCAACGCAGAAAGTTATACATTTGATTTTCTCACTAATTTAGTACTGACACTTCGTCAAATTTTTAGGAGAATTAGCTTTAGTTATACTTAACACAAATCTAGTATTAAATATGCAATTTCGAAATTTTCAGATATTTCAGTACTAGCTAATTCATACTAGTCAATGCAGAAAGTTATACTTTTGATTTTCTCACTTATTTGATAATTAAACTTTGTCAAATTTTCAGGAATATTAGCCTGAGGTGTACTGAACACAAATCTAATATTAAATAAGCATTGATAATTTTTCAGAATTTTCAATAATAGCTAACCCATACTAGTCAATGTAGAAAGTTATACTTCTAATTTTCTCAATTATTTAGTACTGAAACTTCTGAAACTTCTGAAACCTCAGAAACTTCAGAGGCATCTACGAAGAATACAATAAGTTAATTAGGTTAAATATAAAATTGTAGTCAAGTTTCTTGCAAAATGTTTATAAGTACCAAATAATAATATAACAACCTTAAATAATAATATGTTATTCATGAAAATTTGTAGGTTGCACTGGAACTTATTAAGTCAATATTAGTAATAATAATAACAATAAAAATATGTTTCATTTAAAAATTCGTATTAAAAAAAATTATTCGTTTTTTGTTTCTATTTTAAATTATTATTTCTTATTATCATTCAAGTGAGGAAAGTAGAGCACCTTTCGCTACAGTTTGCAATCGCCGAGTAGTACTCTCACGTCTGTTGTAGCCGTGATCGTATAGTGGTTAGTACTTCACGTTGTGGCCGTGACAACCCAGGTTCGAATCCTGGTCACGGCAATGTGTGAGCATTGTCACGGAACAGACTTTTTAAACTAGAATTTACTTGATCGCCAGCAATGATGTGTAGAAATAAATTCAACTATATACATTTATAGATGAAATATTCATTCATTAATTCATAGATGTAGATGCAAAACAAAATTATGATAGTGGTACCTGTAGCTAATCCCTAATTAATTATTGGCATATAACTATAAGTTAAATTAAATATCTTATTTAAAAAGTATACAAATTTTATTTCAACATATTCAGTAAAATATTCCATTGATCTATCTAAAATTTTAACAGAAATCAAAACCCCAAAAAAGAAAATCAAAACTTGTATCTTTTGACGTTACAAATATGTTTTCGATTATTCCTACTAACGAATGCCTAAAAATCATTCAAAATTTGTTAGATAAACAATATCTCAACATTATTACTAAATCAGAAAGTATTATCTCAATTTAATTGTTTCTTTTTTTAATTTTCATCTACTGAATTTGATTTATTTTTATTTTTGTCATGTCTTAGAAACTGTATTCTTTTCTTTTGAAATTTATATTATTTAAATTTAAAATAATATAAGATTAAAAAAAAAGAAATACTACTGACATTTTCTCCAACAAAATCATTAAAAAATTCTATTGAATGTAATTTAAGTGTAAGTTCAGAATGCAAAACCTTCAGGTAGAATTGTATGACATTTGGAATTAGCTGTTTAATTAATTATCTTATTTAAAATGTATATACATTTTATTTCAACATATTTAGTAAAAAAATCCATTGATCTATCTAAAATTTTAAATGAGGCCGAAACCCCAAAAAAATCAGAACTTGTATGTTTTGACGTTACAAATATGTTTTCGAATATTCCTACTAACGAATGCCTAAAAATCATTCACATTTTGTTAGATAAACAATATCTTATCATTATTACTAAATCAGAAATTATCTCAATTTAATTGTTGTTTTTTTCATTTTCATCTACTAAATTTGATTTATTTTTATTTTTGTCTTGTCTTAAAAACTGTATTTTTTTTTTTTGAAATTTATATTATTTAAATTTAAAATAAAATAAAATTCAAAAGAAAAAAATTCTACTAACCTTTTCTCTAACAAAATCATTCAAAAATTCTCTTGAATGTAATTTATATGTAAGTTCAGAATGTAAAATATTTAGGTAGTGTTGTATGACATTAGGAATTAGCAGTTAAATTAAATATTCTATTTGAAAAGTTCACAAATTTTATTTCAAAATATTCAGTAAAAAAATCCATTGATCTATCTAAAATTTTAAAAGAGATCAAAACCCCTAAATATCAAAACTTGTATGTTTTGACGTTACAAATATGTTTTCGAATATTCCTACTAACGAATGTCTAAAAATCATTTAAAATTTGTTAGACAAACAAAATCTTAACATTATTACTAAATCAGAAAGTTATAACGCATCTGAAATATGTTTATATCACTATTATTATCAATATGATAATAGATTTTATAAACAAACAACAAGCAACAGGTGTAGCAATGGGATCTCCTTTAAGCCCACTTTTAGCAGATCTATTTATGTCCGAAATAGAAGGGCCGTAACAAAATCAAAACTTGACTATGAAAATTTTGGTTTCTAGTTAGCGCAGAACATGTTTGGCACTGTCATCAGAAATCTTACGTCGAAAAATGTAAGAGTACCAAGTTTCGTAAAATTTCCTTCAAAAGTAAAAAAATTAAAAAAGGAAAAGGAAAGTGCACTTTTTCAGTTTTTCAGCGATATTTCAGGAACTGTGCAAGATATCCCAGATTTCGTTTCAGTATATTGAATGGCACAAAAATGGTGTTTTTTAATTGGTGAGTGAATGAATTGTGTGTAAAACTTATTTTACGCACTGTTAATGTTTTTACGCACAGATGATTTTTTTACGTACTTGGGCTAAAAAGTATCACTTTACGGACCATCGTAAAAAATAGCTATTTTGGCTTAATTGTTATAATTTTTGTTTTATTAATGTTTATAAATTTTTACTACATTATTTATAATATTGTTGAAATTTTATAATAATTATTATTGCATAGTGAAGTAAGTATTATGATAAAGTAATGAGGATTATTCTGCCTTGATCAAAAATTATGAACACAAACATAATATCGTGCTTATTTACAATTAATTCATGACGAGCCGGTTGCATTGTGGCAGTGTGCATAATGCAGCCGCCTAAGTTGGAGCTCCGATAGCGCTGGCTGGTTATTATATAGTTTAGCAATTTATATAATATATATTATATACACATGTGGCGCTCTTATCACGTTTCGCAAAACATATGTGTGCCGTGTGTGTCTGTGTGTCTGTCGCATTTAGCCAAAGGTATTGTGCGCGGAAGTTACGAGCAATCTGTTCCAGTTGCATTTGTCTCCCTGGTCGCAGTAAATTGCACTGGCTAAGGGATGCTGCATGGGGGCTGTTCTCTGTGTCTGGGTGTTTTAAAGCGGAGTTAGCGCTGATTATTATTATGCGTTCTTCGTTGCCTTCCCACAAATTTCCCGTTTCGTACAATTTTCCGTTTTCTAAATGCACAATTCGACCGTAAACTGGACATATACAGTTAACATATTTTATTGGTACATTTTAATTTTCATCCCAATTAGTACCAATTGGAACTTAACATATGTGTGTGATGTTATTGGTGCAATTTCATTTGTATCCTAATTTGTACTTAAAAGAGTTGAAACACAAAATATCCGATAAATATCTTAAAATTCAAATTCTTATGTGACAAGTTTTTGGTTGAACTGAAAATTCTGATGATGATTTTTTAAAAAATATCAAAAAATAAGTCGAAAAAGTACACTACCAAAAATGTTCACTTTGATATTACAAAATTGGGGTGTATAGATAGATCGCCTCCTCGTGGTGCACCCTGGGTAACGCTAAATGATCTATCAGTAATGGTATGCCAAAAAATCAACTAAATCTAAGAAATCTCATCAAAGATTAAAGTTAACTAATCATGAATGACTCTAAGTTTCATATTCCTCATTTGTATCTTGTAATCAACATTCTTAAATATGCAATTTTTCAATTCAAAATTTTCATCATCCAAAAACTTTCTGACATGGGTCAAAAATTTAATGAGAGTTGCAGTTGAATAAAATCAGAGATTAGTAGAAAAATGGTACGCCAAAAAATCTACTAAATCTAAGAAATCTCATCAAAGATTAAAGTTAACTAATCAAGAATGACTGGAAGTTTCATATTCCTCATTTGTATCTTGTAATCAACATTCTTAAATATGCAATTTTTCAATTCAAAATTTTCATTATCCCAAAATTTTCTGACTTGGATCAAAAATTTACTGACATGTTGCAGTTGAATCAAAACAGATAGTCAACAATTCTCTGACCTGGGTAAAAAATTTGATGACATGTGGCAGTTGAATCAAGATAAATGGTCATTACTCTAATTAAAGTACATGGAGTAAATTATTCCAACATAGTGCATTCAGGGAATCCAACATTGAGGGATATCAATCACTTGAAGTTGATAAATGTATTCTGCATTCAATATTCGTGATTACAGATTTAATCAACATTCTCTTCCAACATACTATATCAACATCTTTCAACATACACAATTGAAACAGACAGTAACAACAGTTGATTGCTGGTAAAACCAATTGAAGTGATAAAACTAACATATATAATTGACACAAGACATTTGGCATTAGACAATTTAGACTATACGTTAGATATTAGATAATTGACATATATAATTGACAGAAGACATTTGGCATTAGACATTTAAGAGTAGACATTAGACAGTAGATAATTGACATATAATTGATAGAAGACAGTTCGCATTAGACTATTAAGACTAGACATTAGACAATAGATAATTGACAGAAGACAATTGGCAGACTATTAAGACTAGACTTTCGTCAGTAGATAATTAACAAAAGACAATTAACAGTAGACACTTGACAGAATATAATTGACAGAATGCAATTGACAGCAAACAACTGACACTAAACAACTGGCACTAGTTCAATGTTAGTAGACAATGTTCAATACAACATTGTCAGTAGATAACTGACAGTATAGAGTGAAAAATAGCGATGCTGATAGGCTGATCGAATGCTGATAAAAGTGATATACTGATAGACTGCTGATAAAAGGCTGTTAGACATTTCTCACTAAGTATAGAACTAAAGGATTTGATTAATTTTTTTGCTGAATATTTAAATCTATCACCAATTGTAATTGACCCACAAAATATTAATAGATAATTGGCAATTGACAAACGATCTCAATTTAAACATATTTAATGCCATTTCATAACGAAATGACTAAAGTCGAATTAGTATTTCTTGTCAACCATCATTGTAATTTTTTTTAATATAAATATCTTACAATAGAAGTAGTTAAATGTATTGCAAAATATATTTAATAGAGTGAAAGAAATATTTCACTATACATAATTAAAAGCAGACAATGACAATATACGCTTAACAGTAAATAATTTATTTAACAGTAAATAATAGTACTATAGTAATACATTTAACAGTAGACAAATTATTGTAAAACTCTGTTCAGAATCAATAATTGACGGTAGATAAATTTCAGTAGACAATTGTTAATGGAGAATGTATAGTAAACAATTGACAGCAGACAGACGACAGTAAAAAACTTTTCACAGTCAAAAATTAACAGTAGTGAAATTATAGTAGACGACTGTCACTAAAGGATTGACAGTAAACAATTGACAGCAGACAAATGCCAGTAATAACCTATTCACAATTGACAATTGGCATTAGATAAATAATAGTCAATCGGACAATTGGCAGCAGCTAGATGGCAGAAAATGGCATTCACAGTCAACAATTGACCGAAGCAATTGAAAGCAGACAGTGAAAAACTATTCAATAACAACAATTAACAGTATAAAAATAATTGTCAATGTAAGATTGACACTAGGTGAATGGCAGCAGATAAATGACAGTCAAAACCTATTTATAATCAACAATTAATAGTAGATTAATGACAATAGATAATTGTTAATGTTGATTGACAGTAAAAAATTGACAGCAAACAGACGACACAAAAAAAATGTTTACAGTCAAAAATTGTCAGTGGATAAATGATTGTAGACAATATTATCAATGAACGGCTGACAGTAAACAATTGACAGCACACAAATGCCAGTAAAAACCTATTTACATATAACAATTGACAGTAGATAAATATTAAAATACCATTGTCAATATAGGATTGACATCAGACAATTGGCAGCAGCTAGATGGCAGTAAATGCCATTATCAGTCAATATTGACAGAAGCAATTGAAAGCAGAATGTGAAAAACTATTTAATATCAACAATTAAGAGCATAAAAATAATAGTAAACAATTGTCGGTGTAAGATTGCCACTAGGCGAATGACAGCAGATAAATGACAGTCAAAACCTATTCAGAATCAAAAATTAATAGTAGATAAATGATAATAGACAATTGTTAATGTAGAATTGACATCAGACAATTGGCAGCAGCTAGATGGCAGAAAATGGCATTATCAGTCAACAATTAACAGAAACAATTGAAAGCAGATAGTAAAACACTATTCAAAATAAACAATTAACAGTATAAAAATGCTAGTAAACAATTGTCAGTGTAAGATTGACACTAGGTGAATGCTTAAATGACAGTCAAAACCTATTCAGAATCAACAATAAATAGTAGATAAATGATAATAGATCATTGTTAATGTTGAATTGACAGTAAACAATTGACAGCAAACAGACGACACCAAAAAAATTGTTCACAGTCAAAAATTGTCAGTGGATAAATGATGGTAGACAATATTATCAATAAATGATATTTGACAGTAGACAGTTAATAGTAGTTAATTGAAAGTAAATACTTAACTGCAGACAATTGACAGTAAACAATCATTGGTAGCGACTTGATCAGTAGACAAATAACATTAAATAACTGACACGAAACAACTGACACTGACACATGTATTGATTAAAACAATTCTATACATACATAATTGAAAGTGACAGTGCCAACAGTCAATTGTTAATAGAAATGAAACAAGCGACAGTAGACAAATGACAATGGTCAATGGAGAATTGATAATGGACAATTGACAGCAGATAGACCAGAGTAAAAAAAGAATTGGCATTCAAAAATTGGCAGTAGTTAAATTGGAACACCCCTTATATTATAATATTTTTGAATTGCTCGCTTAAATTGGAACATATTTTGTAAGAACGTATGTATACTTATCTCTTCTGGTTTTCAAGAAAAAAATGGTTTTCAAAAATTTTGACCTTTTAAAGGTAGTCTGAAATCTGTCTATAACTTCTCTTAGGAATAAGATAAAATTATGAGTTATATTTCTAATTGTACCTAGAGGATGCCTCTATGAGTAAAATAATTGGAAACTGTCAATTTTGATAATAAGTGTTCATAAAATGTCAATATCTAAGTGCTCTCCTAAATACCTCAGAATTCAATTTTTTTAAATGGAATAACCCATTTATTATCGCATAGCACGATTTGGAGAAAAATTTACTACAAAAAGTATAATGCAGCCATACACCTAAAACAAGTATTTTTTGAATTATTTCGAAGATTACGTTTTCATGAATCATGAAAATCATGAACATTTCTGTGTTCAGAATTATTATATGAGACCTTATAGTTTAAAAAAAATAGTACGAGAATATATAGTTTTTAAAATTACGTCATGATACATCTTTCGCGCTATTCATGTAATTATTTTGAAAACTATAACTTTCATGCTATGATAAAATCATGATAAAAATACCATAACTTTTCCTGTCATTACTTTCAAAACTGTAACTCTCAGTTGTTATTTAGGAAACTATAACTTGTAGTGCTATTACATTAGTAAAAATGTAACCAATTAATTTTAATAAATCTGCTCCTATTAATACCAACAAATCTGATTAAACTGATTCGCCACTCTATTTAAAACCACTCATTTTAGGGATATGTTTGTTTAACACTTTTTGTAGAAAATTGTTCTGTCTGTTGCCACGTCATACAAAAAATATGTCATTCCATTACAAAAAAAAGAATAATGGCATTTTGAAGTGTACCTGTAAATAATGGAAATTTTGAAATAGTTTAGTGAAGTATCAACACGCATGAGTTATATTAATGATAGAGCTATGCTTCAGCTACAATATGCAAAAATGTTTAAGTTTCTATTTTATTTGTAAGAAAAATTATGAATATTTTTTAAATCGTTTATTTGAAGCAAACATTCTTTTTTTCCTCAAAAACTACTAAAGCTAAGTGCTTTATAGGTTTAATAAAATATGTTCAGCATTGAACGTGAAATCCGAATATGTAAAAATATATAGGGTGTTCCATTTTAAATAACAAAGTTGATGGCCACTTCCGGAAAAACCGGAAGCGATAGAAACATGCGCTTATTTTATTTTGGGAGATCACCATGAATCGTGTTTTTGTGATTTTTTTCAAATTTTTATTTCATCAGGAAATCCATCAACTTTTAACCAATGGCTTGCGTGGGACACTCGTATTATGTTTGTGGACGCTAGCAACGGTACAGGACTTTTTAAGGGATGTTTACCGAAATTGTAAAATAACTGTAATATTTGCTTGGTATTTCTTCATGGGTGTACGCAATTTGAAGACGGCAAGTTCAAAAACAACCCCTATATTAAATATTATGTGTGCAGTCGTTCGAAATGGGATCAGGGCGTTTTTAGGGATGGTACGAAAATTGTAAAATAACTATAATATTTTCCCCGTACGTATTGTAGGTGTACGCAAATTGGAGCCAATAAGTCCAAAAACAACCCCAATATTAAATAAAACGCGTTAAGGGTTGTTACGGAAATCAGGGGGTAGCTACTCAAAAACGGACTCCATATTATTATTCTCCACGAAATTCTGCACATAAATGTTAATTATGGTTCCATTCTGGCAATTAATAATCTCGCAATCAGAGTTTTAGTTATTAAAATTTCGATTTTCTAATTTCCAATGTAAAAATGATTTTAAGGAATGTATTGATTTTTCATTGTTGCAATTCTATGCAGGTGTCAACTAGTCTGTGGCGCACGCAGCTTCACCTTACCCCTCACCACCTTCAAGTACCTAAGGTCGGAGTGACCGCCACTGGGAAGACACGTAATCCGTGTTGCTCCCGAAATTTTTGCCCCTCTTCCAGGAAATTCTTCACGGATCTGGACGGGACTCCGGGATAGTGTTCCTGGGCCGGACGACCGCGTTTAGGGTGAGTATCGCGGCGATCGCAGCCGTATTTTGCGGGAAATTTTCAATTCTTCGGTTCCATAGAATGGCGACACAACGTAGAGGTCAACTCGGACTTTCTGGGTATTAATGGATAATATATTTCTAGGTGCCGGTGTTTGGCCATCGGGAGTGAATCCAGTTCAGGATTTCTCCAGATTGGTGGTGAATCCAGTTCACGGAACGCCGCAGAAGCCAAGGAAGAATACATTTGGATTTTCACGAGATTGGCTGAGTTTTGGCCGACATTGTGGAATTCCAGGTTAGTGGTTAAGGCGCATGCCTCGTTCTATCTGGTCTTACGCAAATTTCAATCATATCTGCTCACATGCATTCACACAAAGAAATATATTTTTTACATCGACTTATTGCATATAAATTAATATAAATTTGTTTGCATGTTTCAATATATGTCTGTATCTTTGTATATTTGTATATTTGTTTGTATGCATGCTTGAATGTTTCTGTGCATGTTTCTACGTTTGTATGTATGTTTGTATGCATGTTTGAATGTTTCTATGTTTGCATGTGTGTATATTTGTATGTGTGTATGTTTGTATACATATTTGTATGTTTATATATTTCATTGTGTGTTTGTATGTATGTATGTATGTTTGTATGCACGATCATTATGTTGTTAAAAATAAAATACTTTTCCGTCGACTTGCCGCACAAAATCGTTCATTATAGTAAACCTTATGGACTCATTAATGAACGATCGATGCACTGAACAATCAAAAACATGTATGTGTGTGTGTGTGTGTGTGTGTGTGTGTATGTGTGTGCGCGTGTTGAGTGACTGTGAGCATGTGTATATGTTGGTATGTTTGTATATTTGTATGCATTTTTGTATGTTTTTATATTTGTTTGTATGTTTGTATATTTGTTTGTATGATTGTTTGTATGTTTGTATATTTGTTTGTATGATTGTTTGTATGTTTGTATATTTCTTTGTATGAATGTTTGTATGTTTGTGCGTTTGCATGTGTGTATGCATGTTTGTATGTTTCTATGTTTGCGTGTGTGTATATTTGTATGTGTGTATGTCTGTATGCATATTTGCATGTTTATACATTTTATTGTGTGTTTGTATGTATGTTTGTACGCACGATCATTATGTTGTTAGAAATAAAATACTTTTGCGTCGCCTTGCCCCGTATTAATCGTATTAATGCCCTCTCATTACATAACAGCAGGCTTAGAAAAAACATGGTTTCTAAACAAAATTATAAATCACTGATTTTTTTTAATCATAAAAATCATGGTTTATTTCATTTTTTTATGTTTCTGATCAGTTTTGGCCAGGACAGATGTGATTTATATCAATTGATTTACATCACGACTTAATCATATGATTTGTTTTTTATAAATTTTGATGTTGAACAAGAAATGATAATTAAAACAAATTTATATCAATTGATTTACATCACGACTTAATCATATGTTTTTTTTTAAATAAATTTTGATTTTGAACAAGAAATCATAATTAAAATAAATTTCTGTATATCCAGACCATGTGAAAAAAATTGAAGAAAAGAAATATATTTTATTAAGTTTAAAGTATTATCCATAAGTTACCAGTAATTTATTCTTAAATAAAACCTATTATTATTGGGTACTTACTTGTAGAGTTATTTTTGTTTTATTTTATTGTTTATTTGATTTATTTTGCCTGACTAGTTTTAGTTTCTAACAAACGATCATCACAGGCATGATATGTGTATTTTGCTATGTATGTATCTGAATCTTATTTTTACCATAAATGTTTGTAATTAATTTTAATTTTGAAAAGATTAAACTAGTCAAGCAACAAGTCAAGCACAATAAAATAAATAAATAATAAAATAAAATAAAAGTAACTCGACCAGTAAGTACCCAATAATACTTTAAAATAATATTTTAAATAATATTTTATTTTTGTAATTTTCGGAAGTTTTTATTAACATAAGTACGCATTTATACAAAAGTCTATACAATGTATCTACTTTAACAATTATCTATTTTAAAGCATGCTAACTCTGTAGTTACATTACAATTTTAATTGTTCACTTATTGGAGTGCACAAACAGTGCAAAAATAATCATTAATTTAAAAAAAAATCTATTTTTATTTAAATCAATGATTTATAAAAAAAATCCGTTGATTTAAATGAACGAATAATTTAAAAAAAAATCAGTTTAATCATGATTTAAATAAACGAATAATTTAAAAAAATCAGTTTAATCATGATTTATATCAATTGATTTAAATTATTTATTTTTATTTTTTTAAATTTTTTATTTATGAGTTTTAAATCATATCAACCCGGAATAAATGGCTACATATTTTGAAATACCGGAAATTTGCATTTATTGTTAAAATTGCTTCAAGTTGAGAAATACATGGGGATGATTTTTCAAAATAAATCAAATTATTGTACAAATTTGCATCCTTATTCTTATAATTCCCTCATTAATTACTTTTACCTTATCAATGTAATCAAATGGGTATACATTTACGCGATGATTGTGCAATTACTGACTTTTATTAAGTCCATTGTTTGGGGACAATTAATCAGAAATTTTACGTGCTGCGGATTTAAATTTTCTCCTCAACATTTCAGGGCACCTAGAATTTCCCAAGGTGATTCATGTGAGATGATCTTATATCTGTGTTTCGATCACTTCTGGGCCAACCTGGGTTTGGTTGAAGTGTGGTGTGTATGAATGTGTATGACAACACATTGGCCTTTGGTGCAATACTGTAGATAGTGATTATGAGTACATTGTTGAGCCACTAAATCATAGTCCCCTGTTGCACCTAAGGTTATTGTGTAGGTATTTTAACTTCTGGTGCAACATTTTACATCGTCATTGAGAGTTTCTTGATGAGCCTAATGAGGAGTTCCATGTTCAGCTCAATTCATGGATCTGTGCTGCACCCAAAGTTATTGAATATACAGAGTGGGCTAAAAAAAACGTACAAATTGGAAATATTCATATTTTCAATTAACGCATTAAATCAATCATTTAATTTTGTTTTTCATCTTTACACTTGGTAGATTGTTAAAGTGATATTGCATTTTTGAAAAGTTTTTTTTATCATCAACATAAATTATTGACATTAATAAAGGCTCTGCATCAGAGCTTGTACAATTCTATTGCCCACTCTGTATGTATCTATGTATACTCTGTATACATTGTACTCTGTGCAATTTCTTCCAGCAAGTGTTAAATTCGCGATTAACATTATGGGATTACCTTCCCAAGTCAAACGTATACTTTTTAGTGTTTGTCCGTGTTCTTGTCGTCAACAAATAATTAGTGAAAGTATCTTGAGCAGTTCAGATTACCTTCTGACGTTAAAAGTTTGCCCGTTTAGAGCCAGTGCGTAGTAGTGTCGAAAGTTCGGGTATGGTTGAGCCTGGGGATTGTTGCGTTTGTTTCGTGCTTTCCCCGCCCGCGCCACACCGTCAAATTTCGAACTCCGATTTGTTTTCGGAGTTCGGAGTTGCAGGGTACTGGATCTTCGCCAATTCAACTTAAAAAGTCAATTTCAAGGTAGGTCTTTTTTTGAGATGAGCTCCAAGACGTATCAAAGTGAGTACAGTTTTTCTTACATTTCATCAAGTAGAGTCTCAATTCAGGTTTTTGTTCACAGATGCGCCCCAGCTTTTATTTTCTTGCTTTGCTACCGATAATGCGTATTAGTTTTAAGCAGGAAGTTCTTAACCTGGTGTCCGGATTGAGTTCTCGTGAAGCAAGTTATGCCACATTGAGATTTCTCTGTAACACTGTAATAACCCATGTTGTTCTGGTGCGGCATTGTAAATCGTGATGGTAGGTTCCTTGCTACACTGTTGACCTCAATCAAGTTGTTCCCTTTAAATCTGTGGATCCCGTAGGTTCAAAAGGGTCAAGAATAACTGCATTATAGCGTCACACAGTGCGCCGCCTGAGTGAGCAGGGTTTTTCTTACAGGTTGCGCCATTTGTATTTGTGTATTGTCGGCGTATATTCTCGCTCTGGGCGACGTACTTATATTTCTTGCGCTGCGGATATGTACGTTTAGGGTTTTTCTCCTTACAGGTGCGCTCACATCTTTGCGCTCGTACGTCGAGACAGTAACGAGTAGGGCTTTGTATACAGTACTTGTTTGTTTCAAGTATCTGTATACAATACTTGTTTGTTG
Organism: Othius punctulatus; assembly: GCA_951805005.1. Lineage (NCBI taxonomy): Eukaryota > Metazoa > Arthropoda > Insecta > Coleoptera > Staphylinidae > Othius > Othius punctulatus. The sequence continues at coordinate 21,464,681 of OX638146.1, forward strand.
CAAGTACTATGTATGCAGTGCTTGTTTGTTGCAAGTACTATGTATGCAGTGCTTGTATTTTGCAAGTAAACGCAATCGCATTTTATCTTAGCGCTGCGCCACTCATATTTCCGCCCACTCTTGTACTTGTTGTATGTATACAGTGCTTGTTTGTTGCAAGTATTACGTATACAGTACTTGTTTGTTGCAAGTACATACGTATACAGTCCTTGTTTGGTTCAAGTACATATGTATACATTACATGTTTATTGCAAGTACTTTGTATACAGTGCTTGTGTGTTGCAAGTGCATGTATACAGTACTGGTTTATATCAAGTACCAACAATCGCATTTTATCTCAGCGCTGCGCCACTCATATTCCCGCCCCCTCTTGTACTTGTTGTATGTATACAGTGCTTGTTTGTTGCAAGTATTACGTATACAGTACTTGTTTATTGCAAGTACATACGTATACAGTCCTTGTTTGGTTCAAGTACATATGTATACATTACATGTTTATTGCAAGTACTTTGTATACAGTACTTGTGTGTTGCAAGTGCATGTATACAGTACTTGTTTATATCAAGTACCAACAATCGCATTTTATCTTAGCTACTTGTATTTCCTTGTTGTCGGCGCATCTCGTTCTGTAAGACGTACTTATTCGATGTGCATATAATTAGTACCGCGATGTTGCGCCCATGCATTGAACAGGGTTTTCCTTTTCAGGTACAATCTATTAGCTACATTTGAAGTAGATGCATGTAAAACTGCGCCTTACTAGGGTTCCTCTAAGCAGGTTCTCTTAAATTATTAGGTACCCAGTACTTGCTTGTTGCAAGTACTTGTGTACTATGTACATAGTACTTGTTTGTTTCAAGTACGACAATAGCATTTTCTCTTTCAGGTACAATACAAACTGCGCCTATATTGGGTTCCTATAAACAGGTTCTCTTAAATTATCATACAACAATAACATACAACAATACAACTATACAACAATAATAACAACAATAATATTAAATAAAGGAAAATAAGACACCTGGTATAAGTTTCACAGTTTTTTTTTTAATTATTGATACTCCACACTTGTTTCGGTTGTTACACCATTGTCAAGAGTTAAAAGAATACTCTGAGTATTCTTTTAACTCTTGAAAATGTTGTAACGACCAAAACAATTGTTGAGAATCAAACTAAAAAATAAAAAAAACTGTGACACTTACACGAAGTGTCTTGTGTTGCTTTATTTAATATGTTTGACCAAGAGGTTATTAAACTTTTAATTTAATCAAAAGAATGTTTTCTTTCAGGTTACATGAGTAAAATAGGGCTGAAAGCGAGATCTCTCATGTATAAAATAAAAAGATAACGGCACCAGTGAATTGGGCAGCTTTATTTACACCAACAGTCCAACTATAGACGAATACCAAGAGGTATTTAAATGTTCATTAATTCAGTTGTATTGTAAATCAGGCTTTCCATTCACAGACAGTACCTCAAACGTGCAGCACTTTTCGGAATATTCTGGAAATGCTGCAATTTGGGGTGGTGCTGGAAAATCTGTCTAATGCATATTTTACTGAGTAAAATTTAATGTGTGCTTCATTTTGTTGCTGATTCTAGTTACTCATTAAAATATGCATCATTAATTTTCTTTTTCATTTTACATTGAGCTTGCTTATGAATATGTATAAATCTGTAAATTGAGACGAATAAATGAGAAAAACTTATAAATATTGAGTATATTGATTAAATATAGCCCTCATAGACCCCCCCCCCCCCCCCACCCTAAATCCGCCTCTGCACATGAGACGAATGAGAGAAGATAGAAACACTAAGAAAATATACGAGACAAGAGGAAGAGGAAAACCAGACAATAAGATCGAGAAAAGAGTGGAACAGCGCAATAAAAGAAGAGGCAGCAAGAAAAGGAAACACATGGGAAGAAATAAAGGAATTAACCAACGATAGGAGGAAGTGAAGTGAAGTAGGAGGAAATGCGACGAAAAAGTAATCTTCGAAATAATTCAAAAAATACTTGCTTTAGGAGTATGGTTGTATTATACTTTTTTGTAGTACATTTTTCTCCCAATCATGCTATGCGATAATATATGGGTTATTCCATTTAAAAAATATTGAATTACGAGATATTTAAGAGGGCACTAAGATATTGACATTTTATGAACACTGATTATCAAAATTGACAGTTTCCAATTATTTTACTCATAGAGGCATCCTCTAGGTACAATTAGAAATATAACTCATAATTGTATCTTATTCCGAAGAGAAGTTATTGACATATTTCAGGGTACCTTTTAGAGGTAAAAATTTTAGAAAACATTTTTTTCTTGAAAAGCAGAAGAGATAAGTGCACATATGTTCTTACAAAATATGTTCCAATTTAAGGGATAAATTCAAAAATATAGTAATATGTGGGGTGTTCTATTTAAAATAAGAAAGTTGGTGCTACTTCCGGTAGAACCGGAAGTGATAGAAAGTCGAAAATATTTCACATGAGGATAACTGATTCAACCGTGTGACGAGGATTTTTTTGAAATTTTTAGGACAACGGCAACCCCGTAAACTTTTAACGAACGGTTTAGCGTAGACACCCTGTATATATATAATATAGAATTATATAATTAATAAGAATAATAGTAGGCAATTTTCAATGAAAGATTGACACCAGACAAATGATAGCAGATAAATGACAGTGAAAATCTATTCAGAATCGGCAATTAACAGTGGATAAATGATAGCAGACAATTGTCAATGTAGAATTGACTTAAGACAATTGACAGCAGACAGATGACAGTAAAAAGAAATTAACAGTCAACAAATGACAGTAGATAAATGATTGTCGACAACTGTCAATGAAGAAATGACAGTAGACAATCGAGAGCATATGGTGAATACTATGAAAGTTTTTGAGATTATTATGCGTTTTGAGGTTATAAACTATTTGATATAATTTAGCAGTTGAATGCATATGCCACTGTCACTGAATATAACAAAATTTGCTTTATATGTTTTGCCCGAATGACAAACTACATGACAATACACTGCTAACAACAGATAATTGACACAGTAGACAATTGAGAACAGATCGTGAAAATGATGAAAGTTTTTGGGATTATTGTGCGTTTTGATGTTATAATCTACATATTTGGTATAATTAAATACTTGAATGCGTACGTCACTGTCACTGTCACAAATCACAGTAGACAATTAACAGCACACAGTGACAATCGACATTAATAAATATCATTCACTTGAAGTTGATAAATGTATTGTAAAACATAATTTAACGATTGAAACAAACCTATACAACGTAACTGAAAGAAAAACAAACAATGACAACAGTTGATTGATAATTAATAGCTCATTGATACAGACAATTGGCAGTAGACTATTTTATTTAGAGTATATATTTGACAGTAGACAGTTAACAGTAGTTAATTGATAGTAAACACTTAACTGCAGACAATTGACAGTAAACAATCATTAGTAGCGACTTGATCAGTAGACAAATAACATAAAATAACTGACACGAAACAACTGACACTGACACATATATTGAATAAAATAATGCTATACATACAAAATTGAAAGTGACAGTGCCAACAGTCAATTGTTAATAGATAATGGACATAGACAATTAACAGTCTACATTTGACAGTAGGCTATTGACAGTAGACAGTTAACAGTAGATAATTGGCAGTAAATACATTACTGTAGACAATTGACAATTAACAGTAGATAATTGACAGTAGACTATTTTATTAACAGTAGACATTTGACTGTAGGCTATTGACAGTATGCAGTAGACAATTAATAGAAGCGACATGACAATTGGCAGTAGATAATTAACAGTAGACAATTTTATTAGAAGTAGACATTTGACAGCAGGATATTGACAGTAGACAGTTAACAGTAGATAGTTGGCAGTAAATACTTATCTGTAAACAATTGAGAGTACACAATTAACAGTAGAGAGTAGACAATTTAGACAGTAGATAAGTGACACTAAACAAATGACAAGGGATAAATAATTGACTGCACTGTAGTGCAGTCAATTATTCGGGTGGACAATCGATAATGTCAAAATTATTTCTAAGCTGAACGATGCTTTGATCAAATATGATGTTTAGTAGCCAAGAAAAGTTAGTTATAATGTGTTTTAAGGTTATAATCTACTTTAGTGTACTAGGAAACTTAAAGTGGAGTTTTTGCACCAATATAGTTGGCTCAACATACAAGAATATTATTTCTAAAAATAATATGTAAAGCATAACTTGTGACCGATTACATTAATTCGTTTGGTCATGTCAAAATTATCATTACAGTGAGTAAAAGAATAACAAAAAGAGTAACAAATATATATATATATATATTTTTTATTTCTTTTTTTCTGGACGATTCTGGATCATTCTGGATATATTTCTTTAACAGACCATGAATGTGGGCGATTGTCTAAAATTCTGGAAAGCATTTCAGGAAGTACTAATATTATTCACATAAAACAATGAAAACAATAGACTGATTGACAGTAGTCATTTTACACTGCTACTATCGCAGTACAACTAATTCACAGCATATTATTTGATTAAAAGATAATTGACAATGGCATAATGTATGTAGAAAATTGTCACAATTCTGGAAATCTCTTTTAACATTATACAAGTTACAGAAAACAGTTGAGAGTAAATAATTGACATATTGACAGTAAATGATTGACTTTTTGTCACTTGCACAGTAACTAATTGGCAGCAAATAATTCAAAATAAATAATTGATAGGAGGCCACTAACAGTACACCATTGACTGAATATAACGAATTTTCTATAGACAATTGATAATAACCTAATGTATATGCTACACTATTCACGATCTTTTTGAGCAGAGAGGGCTGTGATTTATTTTTGTCATGTTGTACAAACTGATCGACTTTCTATCTGCAGTTCTATCAGCAATACTAATAATCATATTAATAATCAGTAAGTATTCTGACAATTCATTTATTTTATCAAAAAAGAAACAGAGAAGCCAAACAAAATTTATTTGGACGTAAAAAGTTGCAATAGAGGGATGGTTTTGAAAATGTAATTATAATAATAGTAATTGTAGTAATGATAATAATAATGGTGGTAATAATAACAATATTAAAAATAATCACTACTGCTCCTCTACTCGTGGACTTAATTTAAATTATTTTAAGAAGGATGTGCCTAATTTGAAGAAACTTCATGAAGATATTTGATTCTGTAAGTCCTAACCTAACCTAGAACAAAAATTAGAAACTGTCATTAGAGGAATTTAGTTTTCTCCATCAATATTATCAGATAGTGACAGTCAATCTTATCTGAAAAGATCGTGAATAGATAATATTTAGGAGACTGTCATAAAACATAGAAATATCTATTAACCATTAGAAATTTGATTCTGCAAGTCCTAACCTAACCTAGAACAAAAATTAGAAACTGTCATTAGATGAATTTAGTTTTCTCCAACAATATTATCAGATAGTCACAGTCAATCTTATCTGAAAAGATCGTGAATAGATAATATTTAGGAGACTGCCATAAAATCTAGAAATTACAGAATACAATGGGCAGCAAATAATTGGCAAATTGACAGTAAATCAGAATCATCAATATCATGTACGATTGAACTATTGACAGTCATCATGAACGATTGACAGTCAAATATTGACATAAATAATTTTGCAGTAATCAATTGACAATAAATAATTTAAAGGAAACAATTAGCAGCAAACAATTGAGAGAAGACAACTAACAACAATAATATTAGTAGATAGTCATAGACATCGGGTACCTAAAAAGATAGTGAATAGATAATGTATAGGAGATGGCACAAATTCTTTAAATGTTTATTAACATTATACAATTTACAGAAATCAATGGGCAGCAAATAATTAACAGATTGTCAGTAAACGATTGACAGTCACTGACTGTCATAAATCACTTTACTGTAACCAACTGACATTGAACAACACACAAAGAATCAATCAGGAATCAATTTATGTAAGACAATTTACAGAAAACAATTGGCAGCAAATAATTAACAGATTGTCAGTAAACGATTTATTGTCACTGACTAACATTAATCACTTTACTGTAACCCACTGATATTTAACAGCACACAAATAATTCAAAGAAAACAATTGGCAGGAAACAATTGATGCAAGACAACTGTACGCAATTAAGTGGATATAGTGAATTGGCTATAGACAAAAATTCATAATATCAAAATGCATGCAAAATTTGGAAATATCTGTCGACATTATACAATTTACAGAAAACCGTTGACAGTAAACAATTAACATATTGACAGTTAATGATTGGCAATAATAACTTTACAGTGACCAATTGGCAGTAAACAATTGCTAGTAGTCCACTCATATTACACAATTAACTGCATATAATAAATTGATTGTAGACAATTTATAATGCCACAATGCACGTAGGAGTCACACATGATGAGAATGTCTTAACATTGTATAATTTACAGAACAATTGTAACATTGTATAATTTACAGACAATTGAATTCATACAACGACAATAACTATTTGTCAATACCGTCAATATTGACAAACAGTAAACGATTGACAGTATTTTGACATTGATTGACATAATTGACAAGAACAAAATAACAAAGACAATTGAAAGTAAACAATTGATATTAAACAATTGGTGTAGACAATCTAGTACACAATTGACTGAACATCATGAATTGAATATTGGTTATAAACGATTGATAGTTTTCGATTTATAGTAAATTGAGTAAAGTGACCAATTGGCAGAAAACAATTGCTAGTAGACAACTCATATTGCACAATTGACTGGATACAATAAATTGATTATAGACAAGTTGCAATGCCACAATGCACGTAGGAGTCACAAATTCTGAGCTTCTATTGACATTGTATAATTTACAGAAGACAATTGATGTAAACAACGATAACAAATGTTTGTCAATGCAGTCAATATTGACACAGTAAACAAAACAGTAAACGATTGACAGTACATGATTGACAAGAACAAAATAACAAAGACAACTGAAAGTAAACAATTGACAGTAAATTATTGACTGGCAACAATTGGTAGTAGACAATCTAGTACATAATTGGCTGAACATAATGAATCGATGATTGGCTATAAACGGTTGATAGTTTTCGATTTATAGTAAATTGAGTAAGTGAATTATTGACAGAAAACAATTACTAGTAGACAACTCGTATTGCACCATTGACAGGATAAAATAAATTGATTATAGACAATTTATAATGCCACAATGCACGTGGGAGTCACAAATTCTGAGAATATCTATTGACATTGTATAATTTACAGAAGACAATTGAAGGTAAACAACGACAACAAATGTTTATCAATACCGTCAATATTGACACACAGTAAACAAAACAGTAAACGATTGACAGTACATGATTGACAAGATCAAAATAATAAAGACAATTGAAAGTAAACAATTGACAGTAAATGATTGACAGGAAAAAATTGCTAGTAGACAATCTGGTAGACAATTGACTGAACATAATGAATTGATTATTGGCTATAAACGATTGATAGTATTCGATTTATAGTAAATTGAGTAAAGTGATTAATTGACAGATAACAATAGCTAGTAGACAACTCATATTGCACAATTGACTGGATACAATAAATTGATTATAGACAAGTTACAATGCCATAATGCACGTGGGAGTCACAAATTCTGGGAATATCTATTGACATTGTATAATTTATAGAAGACAATTGATGGTAAACAACGATAACAAATGTTTGTCAATGCCGTCAATATTGACACACATTAAACAAAACAGTAAACGATTGACAGTACATAATTGACAAGAACAAAATAACAAAGACAATTGAAAGTAAACAATTGACACTAAATGATTGACAGGAAACAATTGGTAGTAGACAATCTAGTACACAATTGACTGAACATCATGAATTGATTATTGGCTATAAACGATTGATAGTTTTCGATTTATAGTAAATTGAGTAAAGTGACCGATTGACAGAAAATAATTGCTAGTAGACAATTCATATTGCACAATTGACTGGATACAATAAATTGATTATAGACAAGTTACAATGCCACAAAGCACGTGGGAGTCACAAATTCTGAGAATATCTATTGACATTGTATAATTTACAGAAGACCATTGATGGTAAACAACGAGAACAAATGTTTGTCAATACCGTCAATATTGACACACAGTAAACAAAACAGTAAACGATTGACAGTACATAATTGACAAGAACAAAATAACAAAGACAATTGAAAGTAAACAATTGATATTAAACAATTGGTAGTAGACAATCTAGTACACAATTGACTGAACATCATGAATTGAATATTGGCTATAAACAATTGATAGTTTTCGATTTATAGTAAATTGAGTAAAGTGACCAATTGACAGAAAACAATTGCTAGTAGACAATTCATATTGCACAATTGACTGGATACAATAAATTGATTATAGACAAGTTATAATGCCATAATGCACGTGGGAGTCACAAATTCTGAGAATATCTATTGACATTGTATAAGTCACAGAAGACCATTGAAGGTAAACAACTACAACAAATGTTTGTCAATATTGACACACAGTAAACAAAACAGTAAACGATTGACAGTACATGATTGAAAAGAACAAAATAACAAAGACAATTGAAAGTAAACAATTGACAGTAAATGATTGACAGGAAACAATTGGTAGTAGACAATTTAGTACACAATTGACTGAACATGGTCAATTGATGATTGGCTATAAACGATTGATATTTTCGATTTATAGTAAATTGGTGTTTTTTTATAATTACTTTGTTTGAAATTACATTAATTATGAAAATTTCCTACGTATGCACAGTGATTTTTATTCATTCACATCAATATCTATACACTTTATTGGTTTCTTTATGGCACAATAATCGCCACAAAGTTTCGTATTGGTTTGAATTTTGTTTTCCTCAAGTTGCATTATTTCGTGCTCGTTGGTTGGCACCGCCAGTCGCCGTTTCAGTGTCAAAACAACGAGCTGTGTTTGTTTGGTTATCATGTCTTCGACGGACTATTTGCGCCTCAGCGAGCACAAGATCTTCAAGAATGTGCGCGAAACTCTTCCCGACGGCATCGAGAAGACGAAGAGCGTGATGGCCCTCTCCGACGACGTCCTCTACACGTGGAACTTCCAGGACAACTGCGTCTTGGCCCTCAACGTGAAGGCAGCCAGGAGCAGGGACGGTGACAACGTTAAGCACCAGGTAAGGGAACCACGCAATTGTTTAACTGGGTGTGCAAGGTTTTGTCAGGGTTGTGATGCTGTATTTGTCGTTGTTTCAAGAGTTTTAAGGTTTGTTTACAACGGCATAACCTCAATTTTTACAGCTGCGCCGCGATGCACGTTGTGTAGGGTATGGGAGTGGGGAGCCGGTTTCCCGCCAACTTCGCGCTATAAATATTGATTTCAAACTTATAGCAGTAACATATTTTTACCAGTAACCGGTTAACAAAATATTTATATTATTTTCATGATGATTTTGTAATTAGTCTCATGATTAATTACAAGTAACCTGTTAACAAAATATTTATAACATTTTTTTGGATGATTTTATAATTAACCTAAACAGTTTACAGATAGTAACCTGTTAACAAAATATTTATATATGTTTTTATCACTACATGAAATCCTGTCTTGTGATATCAAGCAATATGATATTTATTGTTGGCTGTAAACGTATATGCTGGTTTGATACAGTTAATAGTTATAAGTTGGCAATGCAATTGGTAATCGCTAACTTAATAACTATTAACTATAGCAACCTAACATAAATTTTGTTTTAACTGTAACTATGTATATGTATACGTTGGCAATGCAATTGGTAATCGCTAACTTAATAACTATCAACAATATCAACCTAACATAAACTTGTTTTAACTGTTACTATGTATTTATAAAAAAACAACAAATACGAATGTACTACTACATCTAGTTATACAGTACTGTAGGTATACATACAGCCCCCATATTCTAGCCTGGGCCCCCAGTCCGAGATTTCTGAGGGGCCCCCTTTCATTGAGTACTAAGGGCAGCTTGACACCCAATAGTAGTATCAAATATTATCTTGAAAGTATATTTTGTAGCCTTTTCGCCGCAATATTTTCAATAATCTCACTTAAATTAACATACTTATCTCAACCATTTTGGAAATGCAAGTAGTGCTTCTTTGCCTTGCTTTCAACGAATTTGTCCATCTGCTGAATTATCTATCAGCTAAAGAAACTTTACCTATTGTACAAAACAATTTAAAGGTGAGGCAGATTCTGACAAATTAACCTTGAAGTTTTTTTGTCGTAAATTGCATTCAGAAGTCTAATCGAACTTATTTCAACTTACAAGACAGTTGAAGTAAGTTCGATTAGATACTTTACAAATAATACTTAACTAACTAATAACTAATACTTTACAATCTACGATTTCCACTGGATTTGCGATCACTGTCGATGCGATATGTTCTTCAAATGCAACAGGTTCACATCTTACCTTCTTCTTGGATTGATTTTTGAGCTCGTCAATCCATTTGACATTGATTTTCTGTTTGGACTTCAATGTTATAATTATTATCATAATCATTATTATCGTATTATTATCATTATTATTATAATCACTACCTATACTGCGATCAAGAGTGGCGAGTATGGTATCTTCATTTTTATATCCCAAAGAAATAGTTTTGGATTGATAAACTCGCGATGCTTTTGATTCTTTCTCAGATTTAAGTTTAGTCTTCTGAGAGTTGGAAGTTTTAAATTTGAATTGTTCATGGCACTTGATTTAATTTATAACTTGAAATGAAAGAAAAAATACTAATTATTTATTTACGCAATCGCAATAATGAAAAAAAAAATCTTTATAACATAATAAACTTTTTTCATATTCCTGAAAGTTAGTCTTCATAGCTTCATAGTTCACAGCTTCATAGTCGACAGGTGTCATCAAAGACAAACAAAGTTGCAGGTACTAAGCAACTACAACTAAATTAAAAACAAACAAAAAATTTGGTAGTACTTGTTCAATGGATTTAAAATTAACGAATTCGGAAATTTCAAATTTAAATGAGAACGAATTTGAAAATTGGTGCAAAATGGCTAATTGAACAAATAATAAGAAGAGGAACAGTTGACAATTTTTGCGAACGTAACGGCAGTCTCAAAATAAATAAATGAGTTAGGGCAATTTTCAATGAAATAATCATAAAATGAACAAGCAGTTTAAAAAAGCGAAATTTAAAATATCAATGTGTTCTTTTGTATTTATACAAAGTGATGAGTATTGCGAAGTAATGATCGCTGCATAACCCCTTTTGCGGATATACAAGGTGATTCGAAAGGTATGGTCCCAACTTAAGGGTGTGATGTGGGATGCTATACAAAGCAAAAAATGTTTATAAACCTTAAATATACCTTTATAAACTTAAAATATGATTTCTTATTTCCAACCGTTATTTAGTTATACAGGATTTCTTTGTTCTTATCAAATCAAGTCATAATAAAAAATATGTCAAACAAATGCTAATGTGGTATGACGGAATTGGCATTTTAATTTCATCAATTACACCTAAATGTTTGGACCCCACCTTTTGAACCACCCTGTATGTCAAATTTAATTAAAGACTGTCGAAATCTGCCAAATTTACAATTATAGTTGTCAAAATATGTTAATTTTTTAACAACTTTCTAAATGAGTACATTTCCCGACTGAGACATTCAATATATATAAAATTCAAAGCTTCTGCTGTGAAAATCTGTCAATTTTTCAATAGATACTTCCTGAATCTGTTATATTTTGTCAATTTTTGATATCCCAGTTTTGCAATATAAACAGCTATCAGATTTTTAAGTGCAACAGTTCACATACGTCAAATTCTCAATTTAAACCGTCGAAATCTGTTAAATTTTCAATTGCAACTGTCAAAATATGTCAAATTCTTAGCTTCAGTTGTGAAAACCTGTAAATTTTTAAATAGATACCGCCAAAATTTGTCTATTTTTGCACATACGTCAAATTCTCAATTAAAACCGTCGAAATCTGTTAAATTTTCAATTGCAACTGTCAAAATATGTCAAATTCTTAGCTTCAGTTGTGAAAACCTGTCAATTTTTTAATAGACACTGCCAAAATTTGTCTATTTTTCATGTCCCTGTGCAAAAATGTAAAATGCTGTCGGATCGCACGTTGAAAACAACAGTGATACTTCACAAAAATTAATATTTTTCAGTAGAATTTGTTAAGTTTTGCTGATTTTTTTTTGTCATAAAAAGATTATCATAAATATACTGCTTATGGCAATCCTTGTGCTATTAATAATATTTTTATAATTGTTTTAATATACTAGTTAACAAAAGGTTAAAAATAAAATTATATAAAAAAACTCTCTTAATAATAGCGATTGTATAGTGTCACTCTGTCAAATCATTTTTGTCTTCTGTTCATACATTCTGTTTTTCTGTTGTGTGTAATATCTAGTACTTTACAGAATGGCAAGCCGAGCCGGGCCCCCAGGCTAGGGCCCTGTCTATTTTTGTATACTATATTTGTATACATTAATATATAAATTTGGGAAAATTGGGAAATTGGGAAAATTTGGGAAATATTTAAAATAATATTAACCAGTTTCTCACATGAAAGCCATTATTCAAGTTAGTAAGTAACCTAAGAAATAAAGCAGACGTTTGAAAAATCACAAATAGTTGTGAGAAATTCATGTGTTGCCAACTTAAAAAAAATATATTTCACCCACGTGAGTAGATTTAGGAATTCAGCATCTATTTCAAGTTCTGAAATGTGTATGGAAAAAAAATATTTGCGAAAAAAATACTTTTTGAAGATTTTTGTGAAATCAGTAGTGCACTTATTTTTATTTTTCTATTATATCAAAAAATATTCCTGTGTCCATTTATAGTACCTTACTCATTTATCCATAAAAATTATAGGAGTAACATAAGACATGACTTAATTTCTGTTCAAATTATTCCATCTTCTATTATCTAGGGCTACCTAGCCCAAAAATAATGTAAATGCCTCACGACGCCCTTAATAATTAGGGGCTAATTATACAGGGTGTCCTACGAAAACGATCCGTTAAAAGTTTATGGGGAAACACAAACCCTAGTATCTTAAAATCAAACTATATTATAATTTATTAATTTATAAAAGGTTTTTTTCGTACATTTTTCAGAGTTTGCCATGGAAAACTTTTTTTTCTTCCTCTTAATACGAGGATTCTATTAATTTTTCTATTCCAATTTTATTAAATTCTATTCAAATTATACAACGAATATTCCTGAATATTATTTATTTATGAAAGTAAGTACAGCAAACCTTATATCGTTATAACGAGAAAAATTGTCCATTATAAAAATGTCAAAGCCAACTATGACCGCCGTTTAAACAAAAATATGTATTACTCAAAAAGTATGTTTTTCTTAAAAAAAAAAGCATATCAGAATATCTGTTTTATGGTTTCTGATATCCCAATGCTTGAAATTTAAAAAAAAATCAGCCTGTATTTAGAATATGTATTGATATACTTGTCATCCCTAGTTATGATGTACAAAAGAGTAGGTGATGTGATCTAGTTGTGATTAGGGCCTATACAAAAACTGATTTTCGAATGTCCTTACGAAACAGGTTAAAAGCGGTTTCGAAGTATCACAACAAAAAATGGAGGTAAGGAATGTTTCCAACTTACTTTCAAACTTTTCAATTTATTCATCATTTGTAAAAATTCTAAAACATAATAAAAATAAATATTACTCAAATTCAAGCAAAACAAAACATAAAAATATCACAATCTGGTCTTCGTAAAGTAAATAAAAAATCATAAAATTATGACAAATTGACAAACAAAAATAATTTTCTTCATAACAACTCCAACTCATTGAGATAAATGAAACCAATGAATTCTATGCCTACAAATATATTTTATTTCTGACTTTGCCCAAGAAAATAAGATTTTAAAAAGGAAATTATATCGACAGATTTATTGCTCCCTTGTTTTGGACACAGCATTTCCAGAAATTGAAAAAACTTGCTACTGAGCTCGGTAATAGTTTTTAAAGCATTAAATAATAAATCTATTTTTTAGTCCTTTTGTTGGTAGCCTCTGTAAGACTTCGGTTCGGTTTCCCCAATATTTAATAATTAAGTATATTTTACTTGTAATCATAAATTCTTATAATTTATGATATTTGTTTTGGCTCGTGATTTATCTATTTTATTTTTATTTTGTGTAATCATATAATGGCAGTACTTCTTTACGTTATGTTTGATATTAAATCATTATCGTGACAACTTCAACTCCTTTTAGAGGTAATGCGTATGTTAGTAACAATAATATTAATAAAATAATGACACATATTTATGGATTAAGTGTAATTTATTCAGTTTAAAGGATTTTGCAATAATAATTAAACATCAACTTGAATTTAATGACTTTCTTTATTGACTCAAATTGAATTAGTTAGTTTTGGATAAACGATGTACTTAACGTCAATGACTTCACACATTGCTCAATTCTACGTGCCTGCAAAACTGCTCAATGCATGTCACCACTACATGAAATATGTCACTATTTGTGCATTCCAATGTCACATTCCATTTATTACTTCAGGATTAACTAACTATGTTTTGATAGATACAACTTTGTTAAATATATCCTGTAAATTGTTCGTATGACTGATATTAATGAATTTGCAATATGATTATTTATAACTCGTATATACTCATTACACAAAACAACCAATAATACAGTATGGCCCAGTTATTATGTAAATTATACTTTAATATTTTATACTTATTCCTTGGAGAACATTATCGTTTTTAGATTTCAGCTTTAAATTTAGAATAAGATTTATTAAACAAGTAATTTCGATAATTTTATTGATTTCATTTCATTATCCTCTAGTTTTATTTCTGTAATGTTTCTCATTTAAACTTAATCTTCATTTGATTCAAATTCATGTTATTAATTTCTAATAATTAAATAATGTTTTGCCACTTTAGCGAAGAGGTATTATTTAGGTTATATTTTAATAATTTATACTTATTCCCTGAAGAGTATTATCCTATCTATACTTCATTTTAAATTTATAATGACAGTATTTTATTAAGGAGGAAATTCAAATGATATTACGCATTTCATTTTAATTGATATTTTATGAATTCTGTTAGCTTGTGAAGGGAATTGTTCATGTCTACTAAGGTAAACTCAATTGGAGATGGTAGCATTCTCCTGTCTGAACGAGAATGAAACCGGAAAGATTACTTTATTAACCTCCACGGCACCGCTTATGAAGCGTATACCAGAAATTAATAAAGCTCTCTAAGAACTGCATATACTGTTACGGCCACGCTTTTAGCTTTAATGCCAACAATGTATTGAGAAGGAACATGATTTTGGTAACGCAAATTATAAAAGATTTGCGGGGTATTTGTTTTTGGTAATTTTTGAAGTGATTCTTTAATCATGTCTACTAAGGTAAACACAATTGTAGATGGTAGTATTCTCCAGTCTGAACGAGAATGAAACCGGAAAGATTACTTTATTAACGTCCACGGCACCGCTTATGAAGCGTATACCAGAAATTAATAAAGCTCTCTAAGAACTGCATATAGTGTTACGGCCACGCTTTTAGCTTTCATGCCAACAATATATTGAGAAGGAACATGATGTTGGTAACACAAATTATAAATAATTTACGGGGTATTTATTTTCGGTGACTGTGGGAGGAATGCACTGATTATAACTACTCAATTTCGAATTAATTAATATTATTTTGAAAACGGTAACTTTTAAATAAATCTGATAATACTCTTTATAATGATATTCGCGTATACTATTGACGAAGATAATAACGGCCTGTCGCCTCGCGAATCTGGAACGAACTAAACTTTTCGCATGCAAAACGATGCTATTTATATTAAAAATTCGCCCACTCTGCGTTTCTGTAGGATTCCCCTAGCATTAATTCTCATTTCGGTGATCTCACATGTGCCCTATAGCAACGCTATTGACTTAAGATTACCAAACCACTATGATTAGTCATCAGCCTGGCCTATTGAAATAATGTGATTAAACCAATCAATGGGGTGGTTTGGGGTGGTTTGTATTTTATCTCCGTTTCTTTGTAATACATTTGCGATGTGTTCCAGTCCAAGTTGAAATTGACCCCTTTTCTTCCCACTTGGTTACGCCGTTGCAGGGGGTAGGGGGCACACGCGGGCATACAAAAAAAGGCGAAAATAATGTCCCCCGCAATAATTTCCAGGCGGCCGCGTCGGGGTGAAAAGAAACAATGGAGCGGGCGCCCATTAAAATTGCTAATTAACTGCGTCAATGAAATTATCAATTCGCGCCGCGGCTTCGGCGGAAGGCCCCCGCTGCCCCCACCGCCCCCACCGGCCAAACGCGGCCGCACAATAAATCCGGAGAATATCCGTTTCCGAACGAAATAATAAAGCTTAACTCGAATGCGTGACGGCGTAAAACAAAGGGGCCCCTTAGGAGGGAGGGCGATTCTTTTTCGGACACGCGCCCCGCACAAAAAAATTACGGCGCACACCGTTCCGAAGAAAATAACAATGGTCGATTTGCATTTATCCCCGGGCCCGAAACAATATCGCCGCCCCCGCCTACGCCGCGTCACGATTTTATTGCCCACCGCGGGATTAAATAATTAAAATATTATTCGGTACGCGTGTATACGTACATATATGAGGGAGATCGCGGGCGAGTAGGTACACGCCCGCAAATTCGAGATAAACGATATTTACATCAAGGGGTTGAAGGGAAAAAGCCAGGCAACAGCATACTCCAGAGAGCGAATTATATGCGTCTCCACAAGATACAAATACAAATATCCTCATGTCTTTGATATTTGCGCCTTGAGTGTATGAAATTTTATGTCGCAACGCGTCCCAATTATTTTGCGGGCGCTGCAATCATAGTGGTTCAAGTGCAATATTAAAAACAATAACAGTGAATGTGGAACAAATACACTAATGTGTTTCACAATCATGATTATATATCATAATCGTATTAAATAAAGCGGGATAAACCAATTATAGCGCAATTGTAGCCCAAGCTTTTTACAAAGTGTGGCACGAGGGACTTAAATACAAATTAAGAAAATCTTGTATTTTACTCATATTAAGGTTATTTAAACTATTCAGTAAAAATTGTGTACTTCCTTAATTTTATTTATTTGTTTTTACGACCGGTTTCGATCAATCAATTGATCATCTTCAGGGAAAACTAAAAAGAACAACATATTACAATTAGTACATTAACAAGTTTTAAAAATTAAAAAAAAAAACAAGACGATGATGAAATGAGATGTGTGATATTAATAAGTTACGTTTTTTTTCCCCTGAAAATAGATTACATAGATAAGTGTGTGATAAGTGTTAATTCTAATGTTTCCAATTCTTTTAAGTTTCCACTCCAGATGCATAGAATGTCATCTACGTACCTTCTCCAAAATTTTATGTGAGGGTTTGTTTTATCTCTAATATATGTTTTTCAATCTTATCAATGAATATGTTAGCCAGGAGGCAAGAGACGGGCGATCCGATTGGTAATCCATCTGCCATTTTATAAATTTTGTTGTTGAAAGTACAGAAATTTTGTTCAGTACATATTTTAACCAATTCTGTAAGATCAAAGGCTTGTTGCTTGTCAATCTTGTTAGCCATTAGCAATACTTTTCTGGATAATTATAATGTTTCTTTAATGGGAATGTTGTGAACATGTTAGTGATATCGAAGGATATAAGTAAGTCATTATTATGGATGACTATGTGAGCTAGGTCATTAATTAGTTCTTTTCTGTTTTTGATTGAGTATTTAGGAGAGTAGTATAATTCTTTGATGAATAGTTTGTTTATATGTTTGGCTAGTATGTTTGTGGGTGTGTCATAGGCGGAGATTATCGGTCTAATTTTCAAGCCCGTTTTGTGAATTTTAATGAGGCCGTGTATTTTAGGTAATATTGGGTTCATAGGTACTATGTTTCTCAGATTGATGTTGAAGTGTGACAATGTCTCTTTGCATCTATTTAAGGTTGCTTTAGTTTTCTTTACGAAGGAGACCATAGGATTTAAGTTGGAAAGTACAATGAAGTTGTTTTCATTAAGAAAGTCTGTAACTTTATTAACGTATGCATTTCTTTCTAGTATTACTAGGCTAGCCTCTTTGTCCCCTTTGGCAACAGTGAGGTTATGTGATTTAATTTTTAGATTGATTTGTTTAAGGATTTTGTGTTCTTTATGGTATTGTGCGTGTTAGTGTTTTTGAGTTTTAGTTGTTTTGTCTAGATTATTATCTTCTTTCTTTAAAAAGGTTATGCACTCACTTTTTATATCGTTTTCCTTAGGGTGTCCCTTAATGGCTGCTTCGATGTCTACTGCCCGAAGTTCTAAATTGATATGATTTATATGTGGGGCATATTTGTGTTCTTTTCCGAGTAGATTGTTTTCTTCTGTAGAAAATTTTATGTTTTTCAGGTTAGTTATTCTTCTGTGGAAAGTGTGAATGTTGTTTTGAACTTGTTTCTTGTTATTTTCCTTATATTTTCTTAAAATTATGAGTTTATTCTTTTCCTATAGCTATCTTCTTGTTTTGCATAATGCAGTTTTTCTTGTATTTGTTCATTAAGGTTATTTAGTTGAAGAAAGTGTATTATTTTGCTGAGGGTAGTCTATGTAAGTTTTAAGATTTTGGAAATATTGTTCAATTTTGAATAGTGTCTGTGTAATTCATGTCTCATGATATAACATTTGAATCTCCATAAGGGTTCAGTGTTGTTGAAGTTTTTGTGTTGTATTTTAGCAAAATTGGGTGATAATCTCTCCATAAGTGTTCAATGTTGTTGAAGTTTTTGTGTTGTATTTTAGCAAAATTGGGTGATAATCTCTCTTTTAAGCATGTGTTAATAAATTGTATATGTTGAAGTGCAAATGCTCTCCTCATGTTGTAGTTCTTATATAGTTTTATGAGATGAAGTTAAGAAAACTTCTGCCCAGACCGTATACACAATTACTAGAATCGTACATTTCAGATAGAGTTTTTAGAATTAAGCAGGAAGATGCTTACTCTGAACTAAAAGAAATAAAGGCAGGTGTGCCACAGGGCAGTGTGTTAGGGCTAGTCCTCTACCTATTATACACCAGCGATATACCTGCATTAGACCATAATACGATAGCCACTTTTGCCGATGACACTGCCATATTGGCTGTAGGCAAAGATCACGAAGAAGCAGCTCTAAATCTGCAAACCTCAATTAATAAAATTAACAACTGGAGTAAGCAATGGCCAATAAACTTGAATGAGACTAAATCGGCTCATGTTAATTTCGCACATAAAATAATTCAACATATCCCTGTTAGTATAAATGATATCCATGTACCCTACACTGATATAGCAATTTTTTTTGGGTATTACATTGGACGCTAAGCTACGCTGGAGAGCTCATGTCAAAAAGAAAAAAGGTGAATTGGACATCAAATTTCGAAAAATGTATTGGCTGCTTGGTCGGAATTCCATCTTGTCAATCTATAGTAGATTGACAAGATGGAATAAAATACTTCTGTACAAATAAATTCTTAAGCCCGTATGGACATATGGCATCCAGCTGTGGGGTTGTCCCAAAACGAGCAAGACAAAAATAATCCAGCAATACCAATACAAAGTACTAAGGAGTATCGTCAATTCACCTTGGAATTTTCGGAACAGTTACCTCCTCATGGACTTGGAAATGGACACTGTTAATGAGACAATAAACAAACTTGCCAAGAGTCATGAACAGCGACTTCTTCAACAATTGGTTCCGGATGAAGTTGTGGCGTCGTGTTTGTTGCCCTGAGAGATTTTGAAGAGTTGGGCATTAACTGGCGAAGATAGTGGATGATTTTAATTAGATATTTAATTGGCGTAGGCGGCGGAAAAAGTGTCCCTCCCGGTGGCGACGGTTTTTAACTACGTGTAAATTACTGCAGTAATAGTCGCCGGCTAAATTAAAATCAAATGATTAATTTAAAGGCGCCCGGGCAATTGCAGCTTCATCAAGTTAAGCCGTGTGACGATTCCTGAACGAACGGAGTCCGACTGATTAAAAAGGACAACGGGGCCCGGGGACGGCGCCTGAGCCGCCCCCGGCCCCCAGTCCCGGGGGCGGCTCCTCCGGAGGGTTTATTAGATCGTTAAATAAATATAGGAGAGCGTCGCGACGTGCGAGGAACGCTCGCTTCCTGTTCCGCCCGCCCCCACGTAAATTAAAACTGAAATAACGGATTAAAGACGGATCGCGGATTAGGTGTCACTGCGAAAACGGAGCGGCTAGATGGAGCACCTCGCGATAGGCTTTTAATTAAAAAAAGATTCCGCGACGTGGATGAATTGGGTCAAAGTTAGACGCTTAATTGTCCTGGAGCGTCGCGGCGCTGAGTTGTTGAGACCGATTCCAATTGGGGCGTGATTAAGTGGTTATTACAGGAATAGCACTTGTTAATACGGAATCCTCACTAGAGGAATCTTGATGAACCTTATTGTAATCTGACAGAAATTTCAGGTAAAGCTACTCAACAACAGTCGCATTACTACTAGGGTTTGTCGGTTTTCAAAAACCGGTTTTCAAAAACCGGGTTTTTAAAGGAAAGCGAACAATATATTGTTGGCATCAAAGCTATAAGCGTGGCCGTAACAGTAGTATATGCAGTTCTTAGAGAGCTTTATTAATTTCTGGTATACGCTTTATAAGCGGTGCCGTAAAAGTTATAAAGTAATCTTTCCGGTTTGATTCTCGTTCAGACAGGAGAATGCTACCATCTCCAATTGTGTTTACCTTAGTATACATGATTAAAGAATCACTTCAAAAATTACGAAAAACCAATACCCCGTAAATTATTTATAATTTGCATTACCAAAATCATGTTCCTTCTCAATATCTTGTTACCGTCAAAGCTATACGCGTGGCCGTAACAGTATATGCAGTTCTTAGAGAGCTTTATTAATTTCTGGTATACGCTTTATAAGCGGTGCCGTGGAGGTTAATAAAGTAATCTTTCCTGTTTCATTCTCGTTCAGACATGAGAATGTTACCATCTCCAATTGTGTTTACCTTAGTAGACATGATTATCAATTCCCTTCACAAGCTAATAGAAGTCATAAAAATATCAATTAAAATGAAATGCGTAATATCATTTGAATCTCCTCTTTAATAAAATGCTGTCATTATAAATTTAAAATGAGGTATAGAGAGGATAATACTCTTCAAGGAATAAGTATAAATTATTAAAATATAACCTAAATAATATCTATTCGCTAAAGTGGCAAAACATTATTTAATTATGAGCAATTAATAACATGAATTTGAATCAAATGAGATTAAGTTTAAATGAGAAACATCACAGAAATAAAACTAAAGGTTAATTAAATGAAATCCATAAAATTATCGAAATTCCTTCCTTTGTTTAATAAATCTTATTCTAAATTTAAAGCTGAAATCTATAAAACGATAATGTTCTACAGCGAATAAGTATAAAATATTAAGGTATAATTTACATAATAACTGGGCAATACTGTGGTAAATTATTGTTTTGTGTAATGAGTATAAACGAGTTATAAATAATCATATTGCAAATTCATTAATATCAGTCATACGAACAATTTACTGGATATATTTAACAAACTTGTATCTATCAAAACCTAGTTAGTGAATCCTGAAGTAATAAATGGAATGTGACATTGGAAGGCACAAACAGTGTCATATTTCATGAAGTGGTGACATGCATTGAGCAGTTTTGCGGGCACGTAGAATTGAGCAAGTATAAACGAGCTATAAATAATCATATTGCAAGTTCATTAATATCACAGATATTATGTTACATGAAAAACCTTAAATTGTATGTCTATTTATTTATGTTTTAAGTAAGCGACAATAATATTCTTCTGTTTTTAAATTATTTTCATATTCTGTTCAAAGTCATGAATAAAAACCAAATTAATTATCATAATTAATTATTGCCTTATAATTTGTTTAACAATATATCGACAAAAAGTCTATTCCGTGACAATGTTGACACATTGCCGTGACCAGGATTCGAACCTGGGTTGTCACGGCCACAACGTGAAGTACTAACCACTATACGATCACGGCTATAACAGACGTTGATAATATGGAATGTATAAGCTTTCTATGTGGTATCGAAAAGATATAATTTATAGATATTAAATTATCACCGGCGCTTGATAAGATAAACCGCATTCATATGGTATAAAAATAGCAGTCATTATTAAATACATGGAGACAAGTTATGGAAAATCTTCGCATAGAACGAGATTTTCCAGCAAAATTAAATGAATTTTTCTGATAATTCTAAGATAGATTAATGGAAATTGATGGAAATTCGTCGTATAGTAATACAGTTTCCAAGAAAATTACATCAAATTTTCATTAGTAATAATCAACTATTTGCCACAGATAATCAAACAATATTCAAAAACAATATTTTAATATCTACTTATTTCCTAAGAAAATAAAACAATTTTTGTTAGCTCTTAGCGAGAACTAAATTTTCCAGGAAAATTAAATCAAATTTTCATCAGTAAATAATTTGCCATAGATAATCAAACATATTTCCAGAGCAATATTTTAATACCATCTGCCAATTTCCTAAATAAAGTAAAACCAATTTTTGTTAGCTCTTTGGGAGAACTAAATTTTCCAGGTAAATTAAATATATTTTTCTGATCATTCTGAGACAGATTAAACACTGTTGATATAAATTCGTGGTATAGTAATACAGTTTCCAAGAAAATTACATCAAATTTTCATCAGTAATGGGCAACAATTTTCCATAGATAATCAAACAATTTTCAAGAACAATATTTTAATATTAGCCAATTTCCTAAGAAAAAGGAAACCAATTTTTGTTAGCTTTTAGCGAGAACTAAATTTTCCAGGAAAATTAAATCAAATTTTCATCAGTATTAATATCAACTATTTGCCATTGATAATCAAACAAATTTCAAGAACAATATTTTAATATCATCAGCCACTTTCTTAAGAAAAATAAAACCATTTTTTGTTAGCTCTTAGCGAGAACTAAATTTTTCAGGAAAATTAAATCAATTTTTCTGATCATTCTGAGATAGATTGAACACTGTTGATGGAAATTCGTCGTATAGTAATACAGTTTCCAAGAAAATTACGTCAATTTTTCATCAGTAATGGACTACAATTTACCATAGATAATCAAACAATTTCCAAGTACAATATTTTAATTCTTTTCCTTAGAAAAATAGAACCAAATTTTGTTAGCTCTTAGCGAGAACTAAATTTTTCAGGAATATTAAATCAAATTTTCATTAGCAATAATCAACTATTTGCAATAGAAAATCAAACATATTTCAAGAACTATATTTTAATATGATCAGCCAATTTCCTAAGAAAAATAAACAGATTTTTGTTAGCTCTTAGGGAGAACTAAATTTTCCAGGAAAATTAAATCAATTTTTCTGATCATTCTGAGATAGATTGAACACTGTTGATGGAAATTCGTCGTATAGTAATACAGTTTCCAAGAAAAATACATCAAATTTTCATCAGTAATGGACAACAATTTACCATAGATAAACAAACAATTTCCAAGAACAATATTTTAATTATTTTCATTAAACAAATAGTACCAAATTTTGTTAGCTCTTAGCGAGAACTATATTTTCCATGAAAATTAAATATTTTTTTCTTTGATCAAATAAGTAGCTTAGATACATAATAATAATAATACTTAATAATACGTTTATTCGTGCTAATACATAAAAAGTGTGCACAAGTCAAATCAAAATACACAATATAAAATATAGAATAGATCTATTCTATGACAATTGAAACGTAAGACATTAAACACAGAATAGAACAGAACAGAACAAAATGCAAAAGCATACAAAACATATTATTATATTATTATTATTATTATTATTATTATTATACTTATAATAGATAAATTCAATAAAACAAATTGTTATTAAAGAAAAGAAAAGATAGATGAAAACTCTTGATGGAAAATTTTCGTACAGTAATAAATTTTCCACATCAAACTTGTTAAAACAACTTCGTTACATCTAAACTAATAGAGTCAGTCAACGTATTGGAGCTTGTGAAAGTTTTTGAATAAAACAAGGAGAATAACTTTTTTCACAGTACACTTTTATTTATGCTAAATGTACATTTCAACTGCAAGGCAGTCATCTTCAGTAGACTTACAAGTGATGATTCATTACTTGTAAGTCTACTGAATATGACTGCCTTGCAGTTGAAATGTACATTTAGTATATATAAATGTGTATTGTGAAAAAGGTTATTCTCCTTGTTTTATTTAATAGAGTCAGTTTTAATGAATTTGTTGCATACTTCTTAATATTCTTCATTGTTATATTCTTACTTATTGTATTAGTTATTGATAAGAATGGGAGTAGCAGTTGACAATGGAAAGGAAATTATACTAGGTGATTTGCAATACTAATCAAAAACATATATTTTAATTACCATTTTTATAGGTGCTCTTATGATAAAAATCTTTAGATATCGAACCAAACCACGAGAGAGGGGGTGAGAGGGTTACAACTTCATTGACTTTATCGGAAGCAAGAAAAGTGAACTTATAGTTACCTTCGGGAATTAATGGTGGTGCCTTTGAACTGTCCAGACGCATATTCTTTAGATGATAGAATCCCTATAATTGGAAAATTTTATTATCATTTCCAAAATATATATAGAAAAATTCATCTTTTGAAATAATTCAGTAGTATTTTAAATTTTCCGTAAGGTAGCTGTTCAAAGTTACCTTTGAAAATGGGCAGCGTGATGAATAGTTATTGCGAAGAAAAATATCTGCAAATCCAAATGCATTGTGTTTTATAGCGTCGCAAAACTTTATTTCCATTCTTAAAGCTGCGAACGGTCGGTATTCGTTGCTGAGTAGAATGAAAGGAATAAGTCGAACCTAATAATGTGATACAGTATAGTGTAGTGGCCATACATTTAATTATGTTAAAATTGCCTAAGAATATGATATTGAGTGCAGTTTTTCCAAAAATCAATACTTCAAGATGAATATGCCATAGTCTACTATGCCCTAAGAAAGTTTGTGAAAAATGAGAAAAATGCAATTTAAAAGAAAAAGATGCTGTAAATATGTATATGGAATAAATGTTCATACTACACGTAAATTTATTTTTAATGAAAACAAAAGTCTTTACAAAAGTCTTTACAACATATATGATTTCTCTCTGGCTAAGAGTAATTTAAAAATCGAATAATATGAAATGTCAAAATGATTATTTTTGTGCAATGATATTATTAAAACTTTTATTTTAACGCTCGCCTTACTTCAGTTCTAAACCATTCACATTTGTGTGATTACGCGTTAATGCTTACCTTAATATCTTCGTTAATTTCTTGAAGCGTATTAACCTTTATCTCAAAGGTTTTAGTCGTCCTGTTATATTTTGTATTTATAAATTCTGCTGATTTGAAGTATTTATCACTAAAACTGTCCATTTCCACATGGTCGACGGTGAAAGAATATCCAGATTGGTTGAAATATGAATAAAGACGATTGCACTGAAAAGTTATTAGGTTTATGATTGCTTTAATTTATAAACAGAACATACATTGCTTTGGTGCAGCAATAATAAATTTAGAAGCACAATTAGAAACATGCCTCCAGTGTAAACCTACAGTATTTCAATTAATACGATGACTCACATACATAAGGTAATCGCTATATATATTTCAGATGGACAATGGCTCTTAATTGATATTTTTTCATTGTTTTATACAGATATTTGACCTTCAGTGCACTAATTAGAACTTCCCAAATGTGCATGCTTAATGAACTCCTGATACGAAATTAATTGGATGAATTGGTTCTTTTTAATGTACGATTTGATCGAAAATAAATGGATTAATATTACAGAGACTAGGAATGTTACATACAATTTTAATCATGAACAATTTCCTGCTGCAATAAAACTTTAAACAGTTGCACTGCTACAACCTTTTCTAGCCGATCATGGAAAATTAGTACTATTTTGAAAATTAGTAAAGCAGATTTGTTCGTAATAACAAATTGGTTCCCAATAGGAACGATATGTTTTTAAAGCGTCGTAGCAACTATATCTAAAATTGTAGATATCTCACTAGCTGTCATTTGTTTGTAGTGTACGTAATAAAGTGATCTGATTCTGTGATGTAGTTAGGAACGTTCTTATTCAAATAATAGATTAAATAATTCTGACGGAATTAAATAAAGTTTTGTACATAACATGGTATGTTTGATATCACTATGTTATATCACATGGTATGTTTGATTGATTATATTGTTTCACTCGTGTAATTTGCAAAACTCGCTTCGCTCGTTTTGGCAAATATTACACTCGCCACATAATATCGCACCTTTTATAACTAGATACGTAAATAACTATTACGGCGAAAGATACCATTGTTGCATTAATATTTATTATTTATTTTAGGGTTTACTTTTTTTTCAATAAATTCTAATGAATTTTTGATTGAATATTTTGATCTACAATTTATAATTTTTGGAAGTGTTTTGTTAATCATACAGCAAAATTTATATGTTGGAGCATTAATGTATGAGACAAGTGGCCTTCTTGGAATATCTCCTTTATGAATTTTAGGCATTCCAGAAAATATTGATGATCTTGGGTTGATGACTTTAAATTTGAATGTTTCCTTTTCCGAAATGATGGATTTTCCTGATTTCATTGCTTCTATTATATATATATATATATATATATATATATATTTTTTTTAATTTACTAGTAGGTAATTTTTATTTTTTTAAATTTCATTCTTTTGAGGATTTTTTCATAGTAGATTAGTTCCAACAATTGAGTTAGGAATAATTTGACCAGGATCCTTTATGTTGGTGTGAAAGTTGTTATCTTCAATAAACCTGTTGACTGTATATACGTATTCTTCTTTTTTCATGATAGTTATAGTATCACCTTTATCTGCTTTGCAAATTGTTAAATTTCTCTGTCTGCATTTTCTTCTAATATTATTTATAGTTTTTTCATCTCTATTATCTTTATTCCCTATTCTCATTGAGTTATTAAAACCTTGTTTGGCAAAATTTGCAAAAGGAATTTGGTCTATGTTTGAACTAACTTTTATTCGATTGAGCGATAATTCTGTTTCTAATGCAAATATTTCTAAATCGGGAATTATATTTCTAGGTGCTCCTGAATATTTTAAGCCTTTATTTAAATGTTATTTCTCGTGCCTATTAATATAAATATTTCTTACATTCTTTAAGCGTGGCTACAATTTATGTAATGTCTTTGTCGTTGGAATGTTTTCTTCTCTTAGTGCTTTTAGTTTGTTTAATTTTCCCAGTTAGTTTTTGTAATGTACATATGTGTGTGTAAGACTTTGTTTTCCCCAATATTTAATAATTAGGTATATTTTACTTGTAATCATAAATTCTTATAATTTATGATATTTGTTTTGGCCCGAAACCGTTTTTCTTCCTCTTAATACAAGGATTCTATTAATTTTTCTATTCCAATTATATTAAATTCTATTGAAATTATACAACGAAAATTCCTGAATATTATTTATTTATGAAAGTAGGTATAGCAAACCTTATATCGTTATAACGAGAAAAAATGTTCTGTATAAAAATGTCAAAGCCAACTATGACCGCCGTTTAAAAAAAAAGTTTCAAAAAAACAAAAGCATATCTTGCATAAGCTCTTAAAATGTCACTTATTTCCTTCTTTAACCGAATCTCTATGTTTTATGGTTTCTAAGATCCCAATGCTTGCAATGAAAAAAAAACTCACCCTGTATTTAGCAAATGTATTGATATACTTGCCATTCCTAGTTATGATGAACAATAGAGTAGGTGATGTGATGTTGTAGTGAATAGGCTTTATACAAAAACCGGTATTCGAATGTCAACTTCTTTACTAAACCGGTTAAAACCGGTTTCGAATTTTCACAATAAAAAATAGAGGTAAGGAATGTTTACAACGTACTTTCAAACTTTTCAATTTATTCATCATTTGTAAAAGTTCTAAACCATAATAAAAATAAATATTACTCAAATTCAAGCAAAACAAAACATAAAAATTATCACAATCTGGTCTTCGTAAAGTAAAAATAAAAAATCATAAAATTATGACAAATTAACAAACAAATAATTTTCTTCGTAGCAACTCGTCGAGAGAAATGAAACCAATGAATTCTATGCCTACAAATATATTTCATTTCTGACTGCCCAAGAAAATTAGATTTTAAAAAGGAAATAATATCGACAGATTTATTGCTCAATCGAGTTCTTGTTTTGGACACAAAATTTCTAGAAATTGAAAAATAAAACAAGAAATTTTCATCAGTAATGGACAACAATTTACCATAGATAATCAAACAATTTTCAAGAACAATATTTTAATATCATCAACCAATTTCATAAGAAAAATGAAACCCATTTGTGTTAGCTCTTAGCGAGAACTAAATTTTCCAGGAAAATTAAATCAAGTTTTCATCGGTAATAATCAACTATTTGCCATAGATAATCATACAATTTTCAAGAACAATATTTTAATATCATCAACCAATTTCCTAAGAAAAATAAAACCAATGTTTGTTAGCTCTTAGCGAGAACTAAATTTTCCGGGAAAATTAAATCAATTTTTCTGATCATTCTGAGATAGATTGAACACTGTTGATGGAAATTCGTTGTATAGTAATACAGTTTCCAAGAAAATGACATCAAATGTTCATCAGTAATAATCAATTATTTGCCATAGATAATCAAACATATTTTCAAGAACAATATTTTACTATTATCAACCAATTTCCTAAGAAATATAAAACCTATTTTTGTTAGCTCTTAGCGAGAACTAAATTTTCCGGGAAAATTAAATCAAGTTTTCATCAGTAATAATCAACCATTCGCCATAGATAATCAAACATAATTCAAGAACAATATTTTAATATCATCAGCCAATTTCCTAAGAAAAATAAAACCCATTTTTGTTAGCTCTTAGCAAGAACTAAATTTTCCAGGAAAATTAAATCAATTTTTCACGAGTAATAATCAACCATTTGCCATAGATAATCAAACATAATTCAAGAACCATATTTAAATTTCATTAGCCGATTTCCTAAGTAAAATAAAACCAATTTTTGTTAGCTCTTAGCGAGAACTAAATTTTCCAGGAAAATTAAATAAAATTTTCACGAGTAATAATCAACCATTTGCCATAGATAATCAAACATAATTCAAGAACCATATTTAAATTTCATTAGCCGATTTCCTAAGTAAAATAAAACCAATTTTTGTTAGCTCTTAGCGAGAACTAAATTTTCCAGGAAAATTAAATAAAATTTTCATCAGTAATAATCAACTATTTGCCATAGATAATCAAACAATTGTCAAGAACAATATTTTAATATCGTCGGCCAATTTCCTAAGAAAAATACAACCAATTTTTGTTAGCTCTTAGCAAGAACTAAATTTTCCGGGAAAATTAAATCAAGTTTTCATCAGTAATAATCAACCATTTGCCATAGATAATCATACAATTTTCAAGAACAATATTTTAATATCATCAACCAATTTCCTAAGAAAAATAAAACCAATGTTTGTTAGCTCTTAGCGAGAACTAAATTTTCCGGGAAAATTAAATCAATTTTTCTGATCATTCTGAGATAGATTGAACACTGTTGATGGAAATTCGTTGTATAGTAATACAGTTTCCAAGAAAATGACATCAAATGTTCATCAGTAATAATCAACTATTTGCCATAGATAATCAAACAATTGTCAAGAACAATATTTTAATATCGTCGGCCAATTTCCTAAGAAAAATACAACCAATTTTTGTTAGCTCTTAGCAAGAACTAAATTTTCCGGGAAAATTAAATCAAGTTTTCATCAGTAATAATCAACCATTTGCCATAGATAATAAAACATAATTCAAGAACAATATTTTAATCTCATCAGCCAATTTCCTAAGAAAAATATAACCAATTTTTGTTAGCTCTTAGCAAGAACTAAATTTTCCAGGAAAATTAAATCAAGTTTTCATCAGTAATAATCAACCATTTGCCATAGATAATCAAACATAATTCAAGAACCATATTTAAATTTCATTAGCCGATTTCCTAAGTAAAATAAAACCAATTTTTGTTAGCTCTTAGCGAGAACTAAATTTTCCAGGATTAATTTTCCTCCGTAATAATCAACTATTTGCCATAGATAATCAAACAATTGTCAAGAACAATATTTTAATATCGTCGGCCAATTTCCTAAGAAAAATACAACCAATTTTTGTTAGCTCTTAGCAAGAACTAGATTTTCCAGGAAAATTATATCAATTTTTCTGATCTTTCTGAGATAGATTAAACACTATTGATGGAAATTCGTCGTATAGTAATACAGTTTCCAAGAAAATTACATAAAATTTCATCAGTAATAATCACCTATTTGCCATAGATAATCAAACAATTTTCAAGAACAATATTTTAATATTATCCACCAATTTCCTAAGAAAAATAAAACCTATTTTTGTTAGCTCTTAGCGAGAACTAAATTTTCCTGGAAAATTAAATCAAATTTTCATCTGTAATAATCAAGTATTTGCCATAGATAATCATTCATATTTCAAGAACATTTTTTTAATGTCAACAGCCAATTTCCTAAGAAGAGTAAAACTAATTTTTGTTAGCTCTTAGCGAGAACTAATTTTTTTAGGAAAATTAAATCAATTTTTCTATTCATTCTGAGATAGATTAAACACTGTTGATGGAAATTCACGTCTAGTAATACAGTTTCCAAGAAAATTACATCAAATTTTCATCAGTAATGGGCAACAATTTACCACAGATAATCAAACAATTTCCAAGAACAATATTTTAATTCTTTTCTTTAGAAAAATAGAACACAATTTTATCAGCTCTTAGCGAGAACTAAATTTTCCATGAAAATTAAATAAATTTTTCTTTGATAATCACATAAGTAGCCTAGATATATAATAATAATAATACTTAATAATACGTTTATTCGTGCTAATACATAAAAAGTGTGCACAAATCAAATCAAAATATAAAATATAGAATAGATCACAATTGAAACGTAAGACATTAAAAACACAGAAGAAAATGCAACAGCATACAAAACATATTATTATTATATTATTATTATTATTATATTTATAATAGATAAATATAATAAAACAAATTGTTATAAAAGAAAAGAAAATATGTCAATAGATGAAAACTCTTGATGGAAAATTTTCGTACAGTAATAAATTTTCCACATCAAACTTGTTCAAACAACTTCGTTACATCTAAACTAATAGAGCCAGTTTTAATGAATTTGTTGCATACTTCCTAATATTCTTCATTGTTATATTCTTACTTATTGTATTACTTATTGATACGAATGGGAGTAGCAGTTGACAATGGAAAGGAAATGATACTAGGTGATTTGCAAAACTAATCAAAAACATATATTTTAATTACCATTTTTTTTGGTGCTCTTATGATAATAACTTTTAGATAGAGAACCAAACCACGTGAGAATTACAACTTCATTGGCTTTATCGTGAAGAATAAAGGTGAACTTATAGTTACCTTCGGGAATTAATGGTGGTCCCTTTGAACTGTCCAGACGCATATTCTTTAAATGATAGATTCCCTATAATTGGAAAATTTTATTATCATTTTCAAAATATATATATAGAAAAATTCAACTTTTGAAATAATACAGAAGTATTTTAAATATTCCGTAAGGCAGCTGTTGATTGTGAAATATTTGGTTGACACGAAGGTTAATCAGCAGTTACCTTTGAAAATGGGCAGCCTGATGAATAGTTATTGCGAAGAAAAATATCTGCAAATCCAAATGCATTGTATTTTAAAGCTTCGCAAAAGTATACTTCCATTCTTAAAGCTGCGAACGGTCGGTATTCGTTGCTGAGTAGAATAGAAGGAATAAGTCGAACCTAATAATGTGATACAGTATAGTGTAGTGGCCATACATTTAATTATATTAAAATTGCCTAAGAATTTGATATTGAGTGCATTTTTCTCAAAAATCAATACTTCAAGATGAATATGCCATAGCCTACTATGACCTAGAAAAAAAAAAATTAAACTTTCAAAACACATAATCATAGACAATTTTATTATAAGTATTTTAATTGTACAGTAGATTTTTGTCACGTTGATTTCTGAAAAAATTTCTTTTTAACTCGCTATTACAAATGGAAATATCCAACAAGATTAAAAAAAAAATATTATGAAATAGCTTAACACATGATTTTCATTCAATTCCTTCTAAGAGCCCTTCTAATCTTGCTGTAATGTTATATCTTTGACTAGCAATATTTCAAAAAGTAAAGCCCGAGAATTTTTTTTTAGTATTCTTTAAGGATTTTCGCCCCGAGCGGCGTGCTGTTGAGCTTTTCCACTATTTTTGGGACACCCTGTATACGAGAATATATTTGAAAAATCCGGCCGATTTATGTTTAAAAAAAAAACCAAAGCAAGTAAAAATGTGCTCACCTATCAAATGGTGATGTAAAATATAGTACCACAAATTAAAAAAAAAAATGATAAAAATGCAATTTAAAAGAAAACGATGCTGTAAATATGTATATGGAATAAATGTTCATACTACTCGTAAATTTATTTTTTATGAAAACAAGATTCTTTACAAAAAATATGATTTATCTCTCGCTAAGCGTCATTTAAAAATCGAAAAATATTAATATTTTTGTGCAATAATATTATTATAACTTGTGTGATTGCGCGTTAATGCTTACCTTAAAGTCTTGTGTAACTTCTTGAAGCATATCAACCTTTATGTCAAAGGTTTTAGTCGTCCTGTTATATTTTGTATTTATTAATTCTGCTCATTTGAAATATTTATCGTTAAAACTGTCCATTACCACATGGTCGACGCTGAGCGAATATACAGATTGGTTGAAATATGAAGAACGACGATCGCACTGAAAAGTTATTACGTTTATGATTGCTTTAATTTATAAACAGAACATACATTGCATTGGTGCAGCAATAATAAATTTATAAGCACAATTAGGAACATGCCTCCAGTGTAAACCTACAGTATTTCAATTAATACGCTGACTCACATACAGAAGGTAATCGCTATATATATTTCAGATGGACAATGGCACTTAATTGATATTTTTCATTGTTTTATACAGATATTTGGCCTTCAGTGCACTAATTAGAACTTCCCAAATGTCCATGCTTAATGGTCTTCTGATACGAAATTAATTGGATGAATTGGTTTTTTTTAATGTACGATTTGAGCGAAAATAAATGGATTAATATTACAGAGACTAGGAATGTTACATACAATTTTAATCATGAACAATTTCCTGCTGCATTAAAACTTTAAACCATTGAACTTCTATAACCTTTTCTAGCCGATCATGGAAAATTAGTACTATTTTGAAAATTAGTAATGCAGATTTGTTCGTAATAACAAATTTGTTCCCAATAGGAACGATATGTTTTTAAAACGTCATAGCAACTATATCTAAAATTGTAGATATCTCACTAGCTGTCATTTGTTTTTAGTATACGTAATAAGGTGATCTCCATCTGTGATGTAGTAAGGAACGTTCTTAGTCAAATAGTAGATTAGATAATTCTGACGGAATGAAATAAAGTTTTGTACGTAACATGGTATGAAATATGCGGTATTGTTTGACTCGTGTAATTTGCAAAACTCGCTTCACTCGTTTTGGCGTTTTGTTGACTCAAGAACTGAAACTAAAGCAACTTGAAATTGATTTAAACGGCTTCGTTAACAACACAATTGTCGTTTTTTGTGTGAAAATAATCCTCATAGATTCATGAAAAGCCTTTGCATCCAGCAAAAGTTAATGTTTGGTGTGGAAATGGAAATGGAAATGATGATTAAGAACGAATCTCTCTGTACCATTCCATATGCAAAATATGTCGTCCACATATCTGCACCAATAATAACATCATATTATTGCTTATTGCCTTATTTTTGTCCAAGAATAATTTTTCTTCAAAATCCTTGACTCAAAGAGTACTTAACGTCAATGACTTCACACTTTGCTGAATTCTACGTGCCCGCAAAACTGCTCAATGCATGTCACCACTTCGTGAAATATGTCACTGTTTGTGCCTTCCAATATCACATTCCATCTATTACTTTAGGATTCACTAACTAGGTTTTGATAGATACATGTTTGTTAAATACATCCTGTAAATTGTTCGTATGACTGATATTAATGAATTTGCAATATGATTATTTATAATTCGTTTGTACTCATTACACAAAACAACCAATAATTTGCCACAGTATTGCCCAGTTATTATGTAAATTATACCTTAATATTTTATACTTATTCCCTGGAGAACATTATCGTTTTTAGATTTCAGCTTTAAATTTAGAATAAGATTTATTAAACAAGCAATTTCGATAATTTTATTGATTTCGTTTTATTAACCTTTAGTTTTATTTCTGTAATGTTTCTCATTTAAACTTAATCTTCATTTGATTCAAATTCATGTTATTAATTACACATAATTAAATAATGTTTTGCCACTTTTGGTAAGTGATATTATTTAGGTTATATTTGAATAATTTATACTTATTCCCTGAAGAGTATTATCCTCTCTATACTTCATTTAAAATTTATAATGACAGTATTTTATTAAACAGGAAATTGAAATGATATTACGCATTTCATTTTAATTGATATTTTTATGACTTCTGTTAGCTTGTGAAGGGAATTGTTAATAATGTCTACTAAGGTAAACACATTTGGAGATGGTAGGATTCTCCTGTCTGAACGAGAATGAAACCGGAAAATTACTTTATTAACCTCCACGGCACCGCTTATAAAGCGTATACCATAAATTAATAAAGCTCTCTAAGAACTGCATATACTGTTACGGCTACGCTTTTAGCTTTGATGCAAACAATATATTGAGAAGGAACATGATTTTGGTAACGCAAATTATAAATAATTTACGGGGTATTTGTTTTTGGTAAATTTTGAAGTGATTCTTTAATCATGTCTACTAAGGTAAACACAATTGGAGATGGTAGCATTCTCCTGTCTGAAGGAGAATGAAACCGGAAAGATTACTTTATTAGCCTCCACGGCACCGCTTATAAAGCGTATATCAGGAATTAATAAAGCTCTCTAAGAACTGCATATACTGTTACGGCCAGGCCAGTTGAATAGTTTGTGAAATTCTGTGTAAAAGTTGCAGAAATCAAAGTTGTTCTAAGGCAGTGGGCAATACGCGGAGATCATGTAGCATCAGTGTTAATGCCGCAGTTATTCCTCTTAACGTCCTCCGCTTAATGCCCGGCCGGATGATTAAAGGCGCCGTCATAAAAGTGCAATCCGTGTCTTCGGGAAGTGCAGCGCGCTCGTGAGGCGGCCGCACACAAAAGAAGTTGCCAGCACCGACAATGGGGGGCGGCGGACGGCCGGCGGTGGCATTCATCATTCGCCCGGCATTCAGGACCGAGCAAATATTACCTCCTGATAATAAATCCGGAGAGGCGGTAGAGGAATCAAGTCGAGGACGTCGTCGGCGATGTCCCTCGCTCCGGAGCCACTTCCTTGCCGTGGTTCCTGTTCGGCGCTCGGGGGCCGCTTTTATACAAGAACATCCTGTCTCTCCAGGGAGACGTTCCTAATATACCACCGAGACCGTATTATGATTATAATTTATACGGCCAAGTTAGACAAGCAAACGGGCCCTTATTTTATTGTGAGTTCCCATTGTTATTGTATTTATTACCGACGCTCTAAGATCGTCGCTAGGTGGCGTTAACAACGGCCCAGGAAATAATTATTAGTTATACGAGTTTTGAGATACTTATCCTTTCCTTTATAATTTTATGTCTTGAAACTTGGGAGAGGACGCGATGCGCTTCCACCATCTATATATTACATACACACGCCCCCGCCATCCTCTTTATACCGTCTCCTCATCCTCCGCCTCCTCCACAGACAACTTTTATAATCATAATATCGCGAGCAAGATTCACACTTTAAATTTTAACATCCCCATATAAACTATAACAGCAGCGCTGAATCAAATCCCAAAATTTTATAAGACACAAGCAATAATTATTATTTTTAGATTCTTATACCAAAAAAATTGATTTACAAACTTATAAACACACGAAGAACCAAAAACGTTGATTTACAAACTCATAAGAACGAAAGAATAGAAACACTATGATTTTGGACAGATATTGCAGCATTTGAATACCACCTTGGCTCTGGCCAGCTCAGTGAAGACGGCGTAAACATTCCTTCAACGTTTACTAGTTGGCGGTAAAATATCCCGTAACAACGTTAATTTATTTAACCAAAAATAATTTATGTGATGGTCGTACAAAATACAATTAATCAAAATGTCGACAAAACAAAGGGACGCGCCGGACGATCTAAGACCGCGACGCAATTTTCAGCAAAAACGCACGACGCCGGACGAATATGATCGACATGCGGACGCTTCGAACCGGGAATGGTGGTATATCGGTTGGATCGGCCACGTGCCCTTATAATACCAGATCGATTAACTTTACAAATTACGTATAGATAGAAGAAAAGTAAAGAGTAGAAATCAGTAAAATAAGGTCTAATCCTATTATCCTATCTCTTTTGTGTCTTCCGCGAACTACTGTGCCGGTGATGAAGGGGGGTGGTACACTCCTGAGGCGCCACTCATTGATAATTGACAACTGAACTGAAGGTAGAAAAATCTAATGATTTTATGACTCTGTGGTCATGTAGACAACCCCCAATCTAGTGCTGACTTCTGTAAGATTTTAAAGCGATTTCTCTTACTTCACTGATAATTTCGGAAAAATAAATATGCTTTCGCACCTAATTTAGCACAAAATCGCACAAAAAAGGATTATAGTGCCGACTCCTGTGGGATTTCAAGGCTTTTTCTGTTACTTTACTGACGATTTCGGAAACAAGCTTTCGCACCCAATCTACACAAACTCATATAATAATGGATTTTTCGACAGACTTCTGGGGGATTTGGGGGTTTCAAGGCGATTTCTGCAAGTTTACCGATGATTTCGAAAAATAAATATTCTTTCACCAAAAACTGTGTCTTCATTTCAATGCAAGCCAAAAGGCTGTTTTCATGTAGAACTTAGATAAGGCACTTTTCGCAAGCCTTGCAGAAATTTACTGCCAATTCATGTGCATTTGACTGCAACGAGAGTATGTCAATGTTAAATTTTCCGCTAAGATTTCAAGGAACTTTAACTTCTAAAGGAATCAGATTACATTAGACTTTTAGACTTAGAATTTACTATACGTTTTCAAATGCAAATTGAGACCAATGAAGTTCAAATCGAGGCCAATCAAGTTCAAATTGAGGCCAATCAAGTTCAAATTGATACCAATCAATTTCAAATTAAGACCAATCAATTTCAAATTGAGACCAATCAATTTCAAATTAAGCCCAATCAATTTCAAATTGAGACTAAACAAAATCAACTTGACACTTAACAATATCAAGTTGTCATGATAAATTTTATTTGTTTAGTCTCAATTTGAAATTGATTGGTCTCAATTTGAAATTGATTGGTCTCAATTTGAAATTGATTGGTCTCAATTTGAAATTGATTGGTATCAATTAGAACTTGATTGGCCTCAATTTGCAATTGATTGGTCTCAATTTGAACTTGGTTGGTATCAATTTGAACTTGATTGGCCTCAATTTGCAATTGATTGGTCTCAATTTGAACTTGGTTGGTCTCAATTTGAACTTGAAAAGGTATAGTAAGATCTTTCATGTTGGTGTGAAAGTTGTTATCTTCAATGAACTTGTTGACTGTATTTATGTATTCTTCTTTTTTCATGTTAGTTATAGTATCACCTTGATCTGCTTTGCAAATTGTTAAATTTCTGCGTCTGCATTTTGTTCTAATGTTATTTATAGTTTTTTCATCTCTATTGTCTTTATTTCCTATTCTCATTGATTTATCAAAACCGGAATTTGGTCTATGTTTGAATTAACTTTTTGCAAGCCCTGCAGAAAGTTACTACCTATTCATGTGCCAATTTGACTGCAATGAGAGTATGTCAATGTAAAATTTTCCGCTAAGATTTCAAGGAACTTCAACTTCTAAAGGAATCGGATGACATTAGACGTCATTTTTTTTTTTTAGTTTCTTGAGTTGATATAGTTCAACTATAGTTCATGATCAACTATAGTTGATGATTGGTTTACCTAATGCGTAAATCTAATTAATTAACGATTGAATCATGGAAGCAATAATTTAATTATTTTAATATATGAATTAGGCAACATTGTTAGAAATCTGATATTGATCTGAATCTGATTTTTGTTGCTGTTCGTGTGTAAAACTTTATAAAATGAAACCACAGCCTTCTTAGTTAAAAATAAAAATGGAACAGAGTATACCTGCACTATTTGGGAATATCACTGGAAATCACACTAAGGAACACATATCTCAAGAACCATTTATTGCATATTAATACATTTACATACATAATATGCCAATACATCACTCACTATGAAACTCAAATTGTATTAAGATCGATACGCTGTTTTTTTAGAAATCACTAAAAAAGTTGAAGCAAAATATGAGAATAGCCTTAAGTAAATATCTTAAGAATCATGCATTGGATTTTAATTTTAATACGTACCTATATGAAATATCAGTTTGTAACCTAATATCGGCAATAAATATCATACATATTGATACGCTAATTTTTGAGATCTTAATAATAAAGTGACATAATAATAATAAAGCTAATTTAATTTTTTGTCTGTAACGATGGTTACGAAATAAAGATATTTACAATCTTTAATTTATGATAAATATTGTAAAAACCATTTATTGTATATCACCTTTTCTTTATTTATTTGTGTTTCTCGGGCTGTACAAACTATGAATTGTTCATCTGTTTTAAATATTAATGACCTGTGTAAAACTATTTTTGTTGAAGCATCAATAAAGTATTATTATTATTATTATTAATAATAATAATGTGCCTGCACTATTTGGGAAATAGTGTCAAAAGTGTCGAAGACTGTCAAAAAGTGTCGTCACCTGAAAAATAAAAACCATCAAATAATTAGCAATCAAACTTTTGTTAACTTTTTTCTAAAACTTCTATTAAAAAGTATTAATGGCTCAAAAGAATAGGTTCTTTAGTTTTTGCTCCCTCTGCATATTATTTATTTAAGGTATTATTATGTACTTACTGGTATAGTTATTTTTTATTTTATTTTATTATTTATTTATTTTTATTTTGCCTAACTTATTTCAGTTTGTTTAACAAACCATCATCAAGGCGTCAAATGTCTACAAAGAACACAATAATTATGTTACATATAAATTATAAATTAGTAAATTTATATTTTAAATATAAAATATAAATTATATAATATAAATTAAGAAATAAATTAAAGTTTGTTATAAAAATGTTTAAATATAAATTACAATAATATTGGTTATGTGTTTATTGTTGTAGTATGCGTAAATTATTTAGTATTTATGAAATTTGTTAGTGTTAATATAAATTAAAAAGTGTTAAACTATGTTTTGGGGGGGGGGGGGGGGGGGGTTAATTTTGGTAATTGAAAGTGAAATCAATTCTTAAATAAGTGTTTTAATTAAACACGCTTAAATAAGCGTTATTTACTTACGTAATTTTGCTGTGTATTTATCTTGATTTTATTTAATTTTAAATATTTGGAGTTTTATTTGAATTTTGAAAGTTGTCTGAAGTTTAAGTGATGGTTGGTGAGGCAAAATAAAAATAAATAAATAATAAAATTTAAAAAAAATAACTATACCAGTAAGTATAGAATAATACCTTAAATAAATAACTGGTAATATGGGTAAAACCTTAAACTTACTTATTTATTTAGTTAATATTGAACAAAATA
The DNA here is from genome assembly GCA_951805005.1 of Othius punctulatus. Taxonomy (NCBI): domain Eukaryota; kingdom Metazoa; phylum Arthropoda; class Insecta; order Coleoptera; family Staphylinidae; genus Othius; species Othius punctulatus. The sequence goes on from OX638146.1 coordinate 21,504,784, forward strand.
TATTTTTCTTGTTAATTGTTATTTACTCTATTTGTATACCGAGTGTCTGGGATAAGGGGAGAACATAGGAATTTCACATGTAAAATTAAATATGTTCAATTATTAGCTCCCCTATTAATTTTGAGAAAATTCGCAAAGGAATATTTTCAGCATATAAATTCAGCATTTATCAAACCCAAAACTCTTTCTTCCAATTCATTGTTGCTTCTTCTGTTCCGTTTGCCTGTAATGTTAATGTTTTTGAAATAATATTTGTTGCAAGTGGAGTATTAAAATACCCTTTGAATCATCTGAAGCTACACTTGCTGTATTTTCAAGCTTTTTCACAAAACTTGCTAATTGCTGATACAGACGGAATTGGTCGATTGTTAAATTTAACCGAAAATAAGTCACGAACTCTGCGTAAACTGACGCCACTGTAAAATATTGATTTTTTCAAACATTGTTATTTTACTTTTTCTCAAAATGTTGTCCCTTGTAATTCCGGGATTTGCGGGAATATTAATTTTAAATTTCACGTTTTCACGGATTAAAAGAAGGCTGGGAAATCATCATCGATTTTTAGAAGTTTTCAATATTCATTGGAAGTGTTGAAAAGTGTGAGATGCGATGCGAGCTTGGGAGTCGTCCCCCTGAAGTTCGGCGTGACAAATTCGCACGTTCGCCCATCGCGAGGCAGCCATCCCCCTCGCGTGTATTCCCGCTTTTCCTATAAGGGGGCCCATAATTCAGGGAAGTACCGTATCGGAAATAGCACTCGTGGCCCGGTGGAAGTCTCGAGGAGCGCCCCCACGCCTTGAGGTGTCTCACAATTGACATTATTTTGCAATAAATTACAGGGAATTGCACCCCCGACGGGCGTATATGTGTGCGAGCGCGCCGCCGCCTCCGCCGCCCCCAGTGCCCCTCCCGGGCGATTTTTTTTTTCATTTTTTTTTTGCATCTGAAAGGTGACAAATACGACATTCGAGCGGTACATTGTTCGGAATTGGGACGTTTCGCAGCCACTTTGTATTTTGATTTAGTGGAAGGAATTTAAATTTAAGGCGGCGCATACACGCGTCGCACAGATTACCGGCGCCTTATCGCCGGCACGTAGGTTTTTCCGGGGCGCGGGCGATTCTGTTGTGTGCACGTGTGTGTGTATTTTTTTATGTCCACGTGATGGAAATGCGGGCGGAATGGCGGGGAAAATGGGGCGCTCCTTGAGCGTTGCCCTGAATGGGCGTCGATTAGGGTGGCCATCAGCCGAATTATCCGGTGTTGGAGCTCGGGAATTGTTTTTGCCTCGCTTGTGGACTCGGCGAGATTTGAAGACCGCTTTAAGAAACCCCCGTATTATATGGTTATACTGCGAGCAGTTTATTTAACACCATCGGTAACAATAAGGGGAACATCTTCGTTTAAACGTGCAGGCGGATATTGTTCATCTCACTTAACACCGTTCCCAATTAGACCCCTCGCCGTATTCGGTATTTGTACAATCATCTAAATCTTTGATTCAAACGTAATACAGCAGGAGCAGCAGATTTCCATATTATTAATTCGAAATTGAATTTGCTTATCCGGTCAATCAGGAAGGAATCCTGCCAAACTAATACAGTCAAACGGCTGTATTACGCGATTAATCAAATTTGTATCACGCAAGTTCATCCGCTTTCGCTTATAGATTGAATTTGTGATTAATTTAGAGTATCGGAAACAACTTATTTACATTTCGTTCGCCCACGTAAACGCGAGCGCGTGTGTAAACAACGCTCTGTCGATACAAGAATATTAATTAAACCACGCGAATCGATAACTGAACGAAAATATCCGTGATATTAATATTAGCATAGTGCCAAATGTAATCATCATTCTAGGCCATAGATTATAAGCCTCTAAATTACTTTGATATCTATGAACATTTATTCCTTAAACAGTTACACATCTGCAGCATACTTAATACATATAATGACATAATATTGATGATAGATTGATAGATATATGATATACAATGTGATACATGACATATGGAATGGGCTATTAACGTCTTTCGGCTCTTTGATATCTATTAAAGCAGGTATTATACAGAGCGCGCAAGAAAGTGTTCTCAACTTTTCCAACTAATTCCAACGAATTAATCCCAAATGAAAACATCTGAAAACCCTTGTTAAATTATTTGCTTGTATTTGCGTGTAGCAAACATTTCAGTAACGTTCCAATTGGCTATATTTTTGAAATTGTGTTATTTTTTTTCTTTTTCAATCGTCTAGTTAAACTCTGTTCCATTTGTAGTTTTAAATAAGTTGTCTCTGTTAGGGTGACAGTATTGTTGGCCAATGTAAAAACTCACTAGACTTAAAAAAAGGTTATTAAAGGTTTTTATATGAAGCATTAGTTGCACAGCTGTGGCACATTATCCACTTCCTCAACTATTATAAATTAAGGAAGCATACTACATACCGCAACCATACAATCAATTAATTATATTTATTCAAAATTTGGAATAGATTTTATTTCGTAATTATTGAATTTTTATTTATATTCTTTGACTTTGAATGATTTTTTTAATTTTGAGAACTGAGAACTGACTTAATTATTAATGCTATTGTTGGAATTAAAGTAATGTAAATTAAGGAAAGTAATATTAGCGATTTCGTGTACCAAAATCTTCAAATTGTGCAGAGAAGGTCCTTTAGTACATGTCATCACTGGATAGAAATGCCATCATTCAAAGTCAAAGAATATAAATCAAAATTCAGTAATTAAGAAATAAAATCTATTGCAAATTTTGAATAAATATAATTATTTGGTTGTCTGGTTGAGGTATGTAGTATGCTTCCTTAATTTTTAATAGTTGAGGAAGTGGATAATGTGCCACAACTGTGCAAGCAATAATTAAATAATTAAATTGGCATTTGTGTCTACCAATGTATTTCAACGCTACTTTGTGGATAAGAACGAATCACATAAATGAATTGTTATCTTACGTAAGTTATGGAGTATTTGGTATATTTATACAGAGAAAACTGTAATTGATTATTGTAAAGACAGGCAAAGTGTACCATTTAAAAAAAGGAAATTTAAAAACTGCGATTCCTGTTTTGCTGTAATTTACATTAAAATTCGTTTTTCAATTCCGTTATGAAAACACAAACCTTGCATCAATTTTTGACTTTTTATTTAAGGTAACTCGTGTAACTGAGTAAGGTATTACTCGTGTAATTTGCAAAACTCGCTTCGCTCGCTTTGGCAAATATTACACTCGCCAAGCAATATCGCACTTTTCATAACTGGTTACGTAAATAACTAATATACGATTGCGAGAGAAAACAGTGAAATAAGTCTTAAGCTGGATAATCAACTCATTCATTTCTGCAAGGAAAAATTTAGTAACGCCACCCTGTATATATATTTAATGTGATTTATACATTTTAAAAGATTATGCAAGCGAAAGGTAAATAAAAGACTCAAATTTGACGTTATTTATTTAATTATGTATCTTTAATTATTATCAATGTGACATAAATTGGATATAAATTCATGTACATGTTGTAATACATGTTGCAATACATGTTACAATTCATGTTACTTAATGAAAAGCCACATTTTGGAATGGTCCTTCAAGCTAGTGCTTTTAATAAATCCAGAATAATAGAGGAATTGAAAATGGATGAGCGATCAGGCAAGTTGCACAATTTTTTGACATCTTCAGCTAACCCAAATTCACTTTTGGGAAAAAACCTGTCCTACTTTTTTATGGCTGCCACCGTACTTTGACATTGTAAATGTCGTATTGTTTGACAACCGTAGCTATTGTTTGACACATGACACATTTTATCAGTTGCAGTTAAATAATAATAAATAATCATCTATTTACATAATAGGCTTGTAATATGAGGAGTATTTTGTAAGAAAATGTAAAAAGTTAGTAATTATGAACCAAATATTACGATTAAGGAACTGTGCCATTGTAAATTTTACATATTTTGCAAGTGGAGTATAGAACTTGTAAGATTTTGACAGATTCTACTGAAATTTTGCAGATTTTTATGGTCAACGTACCAAATTTGACTTATTTACTACTTACCGTAGTAAATTTGTAAATTTGATAAAGTTTAATATATGTTTCTTGAGCACGTGAAGGAAATTGTTAATGAAAATAATCGTGGTACCTTTCTTCACTATATTTATTTGTGACTAAATGTACATTTCGGCTACAACGTGACCATAATCATTAGTATACTCTGAGTAGTCATGAGTATAATCATTAGTATACTCTGAGTAGTTATGAGTATACTAATGATTATGGTCACGTTGTGACCGAAATGTACATTTAGTCACAAATAAATATAGTGAAGAAAAGGTACCACGATTATTTATCATTTGATAAAGTTTCATAACCGCAGCTGCAAATTTGACAAATTTCGATAATGGTACACTAAATTTAAAAAAAGTGCAAGGCCAAATCTCGATTTCTACCATTTTTCAAAATTGCAATACACATTTTCTTTGTATTTTGGTTATTTTACGATTGTAAACTTAAGAGATTTTTAACCTCTAGCATTCTTAACTCGAGCATAGAGCCTGACAGATTTGGCAGTAATTACTGATATTTTGACGAATTTTGGTAATAGGCGCAGAACATTTGACAAATTTGATCGTAACTATTGTATATTTGACAAATATTCACAACTGAAGCTACAAATTAGGCATTCTCACAGAATTCGACAGTTACATTTGAAAGTAAGAGAAATATTGTTGAAAATATAACACATTTTGAGAGTTGAGATAAAAATATCAGAAAATTCGGAAGCAATAGTTCAAACTATCAGAAATATCGATAGCTGCAGTTGAAATTACGACAAATTTTGTTAGTTACATTTGAAAATTTGACTAAGTTTGACAGTCACAGTTGAAAATATGACACATTTTGACAGCTACAGGTAAAAATCTCCGAAATATCGACAGCCACAGTTGAAACTATCAGAAATAACGACATCTACAGTTGAAGATATGACAAATTATTTCGCTACACTTGAAAATATGACTAAGTTTGATAGTTACGGTTGAAAATAATAATAATCGTTTGTTGAAGAAAAAAAGTGTTGTACAATAATGTAGGTACAGTAGAGAGAATATGTTAGTGACTTTCTTAAATTTAGGAATTAAGTTATTAATTAGGTATTAATAGAATTACACTAGTTAATAAATACAAAAAATCACAAGTTTACCGAGCAGAACTCGTCGATGGAATAAAACTCTTTTGCTACAAAGTTATTTTTTAAGAATGACCTAAATTCAGTAAGAGGTAACAACTTTGTGCGATTTGGCAGTCTATTGTACGGTGATCTTCCGTAATTAAAAAATAATCCTTTGTCCTTTTAGAGTTTGATATTGATATTGAGAAGGAACATGATTTTGTAAATCAAACTTTAAAATCCCCGTAAATTATAAATAATTTACGGGGTATTTTTTTTGGTAACTTTGGGAGGAATGCACTGATTATTACTAAAACGGTAACTTTTAAACAAATCGGATAATACCTACTTTTAATAATGATATTCGCGTATACTATTGACGAAGATAATAACGGCCTGTCGCCTCGCGAATCTGGAACCAACTAAGCTTTTAGGATGTAAAACAATGCTAATTATATTAAAATTTCGCCCACTCTGCTATTCTACCCCTATAGCAAGGTTACTGATACAAAATTACCAAACTGTTATGATTAGTCATCAGCCTGCTTCGGCGTCTTCTGTGATTATTTATATAATTGCGTCACCGCGCATCGACCCCGTTTTATATTAATGATTATAAAAGTTCTCGCAATTTCCTTTGTATCTTCAAATTGAAATTATATTTAATCAGATTACTTATTAAATCCCCAAAATGATCATCCCTTCCTATTCTAACACAATACTTGGCTTTTACGTGTTTTTCAATGCTTATACCTGAGCATGAAATTATTTCAAATTTATTACTAACCGTCTCAATTAATATCAATCATTTTTCGTGATTTTATGTCAAATTAATTCATCCAAAATATGGATATGCCGAACCCTTACTGTACCAATAAATCTGTCATATCAGCATACTAATCAGTTTCAGGGGAACTTCATCGAGTCCCGATGAGGTTTTATTTTTTACTGCGGATATAATTTCACGTAGTTCTGGACTTGTGACAGGCATAAAATAGAATTCTTCATTGTAGGTTTTATTAAAATTTCTTAAGAAGTCACTATAGTGCTGTGGCGGTTTTATTCGTTTAATTGTTTTATCGGCAATTGAGGTAACGTAGTCATTTAGGTGTTCAGAAACTTGGGCAAGTTCGGTTATTAGGTTATTTTCTATTTCAATTGTAATATCAGTTTGCTTTTTGTCATTCCTACCAGATAAGCTACTAACAACCTTCCACAGTTTTTTGGTATGTTCCTAGATTTTGTTCTTGAAAAAAATATCGCTTGGATATTTGAATCGTACTGGACAGAATTTGTTTGTAGTTTTTGAAGTGGATTTGGAAAAGAGGCGAATTGGTGTATTTACTAATGTAACATTAGCTGCGCTTATTTGCTTCTCTGCCAAATTTCTACCAATTAGTACATTTACGTGCAATTTTTGTATTGATCATTATTTTTTGTTTTGTTTTTTTGTGTAACATTGATCTGAATTTGTGTGGAAATCCGAAGACTTTAAAGTGCCTTATTGGGGAAGCAGTAACTAATGTTGTGAATGGAATCGTTTCATAAATCGCCTGAAACGTCCCTTAAGTGGCCATAACGCGGTGATTGGCAATGGGATCCGATGCGAAAACGATACCGAGATTCAAATCCGTGGATACACGCCGGTGTGTAATGGTGCTAATAGAAAACCGACACCCTCTGCAGCCGATACAAAACAACTCACCGCCCCCAGGCAATAACCGCCGCCGCCGCCGCCACCAGCGCTTACGCTATTTCGCCACATTTGCACTTTACGCGTTCCCCGGCTTGATTTTTAAAGTGTCATTGACAGGCGTTGAAATTTCATCTGGCAGGTAGTTTTCCCTAATATGTGTGTGTAGTGTTTTGTACGAGTGCAGTTTTTCATCGGTCGGCCGGGCGAACTTTCCGGCCGCACTGTGGCGATAAATAAATGTCACACATTCGATCCTTTTTAAACCGCCGCGAAATGTCATAGAAAATTGAAAGGTTATCGCCGACATGTGTGTGTTTCTGCGGCGCTTTCGCGGATCATTTGTCGCCAGATGATGCGGGGAGCTTTGGGGGCGGCGATGTGAGCAAGATTCGCGCCGCCCCCGTGTCCCCCAGCGCGGAGGGTCGCGCTCCGCCACCTCCGTGCAGCCCCCCGCTACATTATCTAATCAAAAACTATAAATATCAACAGACACGTGGCCGTGGCAGTTGTAATAGCTGAACGCAAACTTTAAATACACCTTCGTAACTAATTCGAACAATTAAAATAATTTATAAGTGCCCTTAATAACTAGAAGAAGGTGCTATTATAGATCACACAGGGCCCGTATTTATGACGCATCTCGTCGGCGCTCTGCGCGCGGGCTGGGGATAAACTTCGCGAATAAATTAGTGTAACTCGCTCTCCGGTAATTTTTACGAGTGGCCCCCGCGCACAAAGGGCGCCGGGGTCCATCGAAGGAGGCGGGAATAATGGTCTCGAGGATTCGCATGGAAAAGGGCTTCGAGAATCGCCCTTATTAAACGCCGGGCGGCCCGCATCATTATGTGCCCACTTGTTAATCGTTTAAACGGTTTATTAAGGGATCGCGCAATTACGCCGTCGCGCCCTCGCGGGGCCGCCTCGAGTGCTTAATAATCGCGCCCTTTGAGGCCCTCAGGTGGGAATAAAAACCGGCGCGGCCGGGGAAAACGGGCACTCGAACCGCCGCGATTGCGGCACATGTGGCTGGATAATGTGGGGGGCACTTGTGAATCAATTCCGCCAAATGAAGAGCCTGGCTAACAATAACAGTGCTGTGCTTTTTGTACTCAACGTCGAAGAGCGCGATTATTGAAGGCCACTGTTAAAGTTGCGAACAGTTATCTGACAGTTCAAGATATGCATCGACATTGGAGTCAGTAAGGTATACATCGCGCAACGATAGTTTGTTTTTATGACATTGACTTGCAATAAAAATTATAAGGGTGGGATTGTTAAACCTCTTCAAGTTAGGTATCATAAAAGTCCAGGTATCCAGTCCAGGCTTTGGCTTGAATGTTGATGCACCAAAGAGTTGCCAGTGACAAAGGGCTTGTCGATACCTGGACTTTTATGGTACCTAACTTGAAGTGGTTTAACAATCCCACCCTTATAATTTTTATTGCAAGTCAATGTAATAAAAACAAACTATCGTTGTGCGATGTATAGATTCGAAAATAATGAAGCGTGAGAGAAGCGTATGAACGCCACCCCAACACTGAACTGATGAGACCCACTAAGTCAAAACCGGTCTCTAGATGATTGGTTGTGTTATTTTAAGATGAAAACGTCTTATGAACTTGTCAAGGTCCAAAAGGGACTGTGCATTTTATAGGCATTTTGTTTATTTATTACACCCCCAGCGCCATCACTATATGATAGAAAAATGAAAATGTTGACGTATGAGTAGTTCACTCTGATAGGTACCCAGCTCCTCATCTGACCTCACATTTACACCTCCTTCTTCTATATCGGAAAAATCACCAGATTCTATAAAGTCATGTAATTCTTGAACGTGACTATCATTATGTAAATTGTAAATTTCCCTCGGATTGTTCATTTTTAGGACTCTTTTCTGAAATATTATTTTCATTATATATCCAACAGCACTTTAGACTACGTGTACATCTCAATGTACAACTAAAACTTGCTGTTCAGACGATTTGTGCATATACATGTACATCATATTTACAAGCACTTTACAAACAAAATATCATAAATTAGCAATTATTTAGTATTGCATCTTTTGAACTTCCCACATGTCAGTACTTCCTCCAAGTTATATTTTAATATTCACCACGAAAAACTATTAAAATGTATAATAAAGTGTAACACCAAATCACACAGCAATTTTTCGGTTAGACAGTACCACCAAAGTGAATTATTACTTTTACAAATTGGCCACATTTATTATTGAATAATATGTGGTTTAAATATGTTTTCGTTGACATGTACAAACGTTCTGTATTACAATTAAAATACAATCGAGAGTCCTACAAATATAATAAGATGATTGTACACCTGGATATACATAGGTTCTGAAAGGATGCAATACTGCTCAAATTGCTAGGGTGAACTTGATTTTTAAAATGGCAAAAAATGTTGTAAAACTAGTCTACAATGACAAAATAGTGACATTAAATCAAACTATTTAAGTCAGCTTTCCAAATGCCAATCTATGATTTTTTTGAATTGCACTATTTGCCCTTTTTGAACATGTTTATAAAATTTCAATGAATAAAATGTGAAACAGAAGTGCCATTGAGCTTTGGTCTTTGGTCAAAGAAACTACTTAAAAAAAAAACAAATAGCCATATGCACAGGGTACTTAGTAGCGTCTAAATCTTACTAGATACTAAAAACGGTTAGAAATGACAAAAAAAAAAACAAATAGCCATATGCACAGTGTACTTAGTAGCGTCTAAATCTTACTAGATACTAAAAACGGTTAGAAAATACATCACTGAATGTCATTTCTGCAAGATATGTCACATTCCCAGTAGCATTAGTAGCTATCAAGCTTTAGTGGCTGTGGATGCATATGGACGCCATTGTCTTCAATCTTCTTAAAAATTATTTACCACATGTCGAAGTGCAAAAGACTTATGTTATAGTCGGGACCAGATTAGCTTGGGTGCGACCTATCGTAGTAATTTGTTAATATCGATGCTGAATATGCTTTGCTTGACTTTGCATTGTTTGTGCATTAGAACCATAAAACCACGTTGTGTGTTTGCAATGCGAAGGGGAACAATATATTTTTATATTTTATCACATGGATTCTAACTTATAACTGTGATTGGGCATGCCTAATTTGCTCTGGTCCCGACTATAACAATATCATTTACTTTTAATATCTTTAATATTACATTATTATAATATTAATTAATATTACTATTATACATAATATATATATATATATATATAATCGATCTTTATTGGGCTATCGACCCCATATGGGGTCTTTCCGCCTTATACATAATATTATTCTAACTATTCTCTGATGATAATACTAGTAGTATTATTATTTAAATTATATACAATAATAACACTAATAAAATTGTTATTATTATAATATAAATATGAGAAAAGACCTCCGTTTGATTGATAATAAAGATGGTTTTTGTTCACTTCAAATAACGTCTAAACAAATAGAATATTTCTGCAAATATCTTTGAAGTTAATGCTGTTTAGAAAATACCAGACACTGTGAAAGTGTTTGCAGATATTTAGATTTCATAAAAATAACTCAAAATTAAACAAAAAATCGTAGATTTGTTCCAGAAACCGTTACAATATTTTGAACACAGTAACAAGTATGCTCATGTTTTCATTCATTTTCATTTTCTGTTGATTTTCAGTTTCAGTTGATTGCAAAATCTGTTCACAGTGCGAGGCTGGAATATACGCGCATGAGCACCGTGCTTTATGCTCTAGATAGTTAATTGTGGGGAGCTAAGTTAGTTCTCACAAAAACTCAAGCCAGAACGTTGCATTCCCAGTTGCTTCAAGAGCCAGCCACTTTACATGTGCCAAGGATATGCTAATTGGTACACATACTAAGTACTAAGTTAGTTACTCACCAAAAGTCAAGCCAGAACGTTGCATTCCCAATGGCTTCAAGAGCCAGCCACTTTACATGTGCGAAGGTTATGCTAATTGCTACACCTACTACTAAGTTAGTTACTCACCAACAGCCAAGCCAGGACGTTGCATTCCCAGTTGCTTTAACAGCCAGCCACTTTACACTTGCCAAGGTTATGCTAATTGGTACACCTACTACTAAGTTAGTTACTCACCAAAAGTTAAGCCAAGACGTTGCATTCCTAGTTGCTTCAAGAGCCAGCCAGTTTGCAAGTGCCAAATTTATGCTAATTGGTACACCTACTAAGTACTAAGTTAGTTACTCACCAAAGGTCAAGCCAGAACGTTGCATTCCTGGTTTCTTTAAGAGCGAGCCACTTTACACGTGCCAATGTTATGCTAATTGGTTACACCTACTCGTAATGGTTCTGCCAGTTGCATTAAATAACGTTGAACGGCAAGATAATAGCTATTTCATTTAATCCGAGTCAGTGTTGTCTGATTAGTTATTTACCTGCAATTTTTTTGTCCCGAACATCAGGTGAAATAGTGTTTATTTCGATACATGAGCGATGAACAGAAATAACTCCGATTAGAAATATACAGTGAGCGCCTAAAGTATGGAATAAATTCATTAAAACCGAAATAAAGAAATTTGGAAAAAAATCCTCAAACACGTCGATTTTCTTTGATAAAAATACACATTTTTGCATATCAGTCGATCTTCAACCATCATTTGTTTTTGAGTAATGACGTCATCCATTGTTTTTTAAATGACAATCCCCTATTTTTGTTCTTGATTTTGAGAGATCTTTTCATTATCAAAGTGACAGTATATAAATTTTGCCATGTAACATAAGAAATTTTTCGACTAAATGAGAATTGAAAGTGAAAATTGGCAAATTTTGAAAAATGATGTAAAAACGTCATCAGATCAGATTTAGTTTTTCAAAGTGCTTGAGGTTGAAATAAACTGTTGTGATAATTGTAATTTTTTCTAATACAGTGCGCGAACTAAGTTTTTACGCGCTGTCCACAGTGCGTAAAGTAATACATTATAGCACAAGTGCGTAAAAAAAAAACCCTTGACACTTTGCACAAGTGCGTAAAAAAATCACCTGTACGTAAAAACATCAAGAGTGCGTACAATAAGTTTTACACACAATTCATTTACTCACTAGTTAAAAAAAAGATAGTATTGTGCATCAAGCTTTACCCAGAAGCAGGGTTGGTGTAAAAATCCGTTGATTTAAATCAATTGATTTAAATCAACGGATTTTTTTAAAATATATCATTGATTTAACTCAAAATTGATTATTTTTTATATTAATCATTGTATTTGCATTTTGTATGCATTTCAATAGGTGAACAATTAAAAATATAATATAACTATAGAGTTAGCATGCTTTAAAGTAGATAATTGTAAGTAAGTTCAATATTTTTCTTTTCTTTCATGTTTTGATCACATACATTTGTTTTAATCATCAATTCCGGTTGAATTCAAGAATTTATTTGAAAAAAAAAATCATATGATCGTGATGCAAATCAATTGATATAAATCACATCTACCCCGGCAAAAACTGATCAGTAATATTAAAAATATCAAAAAAATCATTGATTTTTATTTTTTTAAATCATGATTTATTGCAACCCTGTTTAGAAGTCAACATTCAATAATACTAGAGAAGTTCCAACATATTTTTTTTCAACTTTAAACGTTTTCAACTTTAAACATTCAAGTTAATGATTCAATTGGTACAACGGGACATATTTTTTTTTTCATAATAGCTGTTGCTGATAAAACATTGTATATAAAGTTGACAGATTGATAATTGAAACCGAAATTAAACACGTTACTACGTTTTTATCACTTTAGTTTTGTTAAAGATGAGTTATGGTCGAAACTGCAGCCGTATTTAACGAAAAATAAAGTGATAAAAAACGTAGTAACGTGTTTAGTTTCTGTATCAAAACTTTGGATGATACACTTTCATCAAGAACATTTTTGCACTCGCATTTTCTGTTGAACTCGGCTGTGCATCGTTTTACAAAATTCAGGCTCGTACAAAAACGCACTACTATACGAACTTGTTTCATAAATAACTAATCTCGTGTTATCAATTTTTATTAGAATTTGAAATCAAACTGAAACTCGGCTTGAAAATGTTTTTTTTCTTCAGTATGTTGGGTGTTCATAAATTTTTGAATGTTTTGTTAAATAGGTTTGGTGTTCTGTGATGTTTGAACTTAAAATAATTTTATGGAATTGTTTTGAATATGAAAGCATTTTATTAGTTAATTAATTATTATCCGTTAGCCTTTGAAATTTATTTATAACATTTTTAGTTTGCTGGCAGTTTCAATATTGATCTGAAAATTTCAGTGATGATACAAACTAAATATCAATTACTTATAATGAAATGTCAATCATTTTGTCAAGAATTCGATAATTACTGTCAAAAATTCAATAATTGCAACAACATTTTAATTAATCATATTAAAATTCGAGTAGGAGTATGAACATTTATTCCATATACAGGTACAAATCTACAGCATACTTAATACATATAAATAATAATATAATATTGATGATAGATACATAGATATATGATATATGATGTGATGCATGATATATGGAATGTGCTATCGACTTTCGTATTTTGGCCCATGAACTGTTGTACTAAAATTTTGTTTTATTTCAAATTTAAATTATTACTGACTAATTTTCAATTATTTTTGTCAACATTTCAATTGTTTCTGTTATATTTCCATGGGTATAGTTAATCTTTAAAATCATTTAATTACTTATTAAATTTTTTATTATTTTTATTATGATTACCATTGTTACTGTCAAAATTTCAAATATTCTGCAATATGTACCTACTAACAAGGTACATTTGTACCAAAAATTGCACTTATTCTGATCAACATTTTAATGATTGTGAAATTTTCAAATATTTTTGTGAAAATTTCAATTATGCTTATTAAGATTTTCATGTTTCAATTATAATTTAATGATTATTATCCAACTTTCGTGTACAGTGCTACCATGTACCAAATAATACTAGTTCAATTATGCTTATCAAGATTTTAATCTATTATTTATAATTTAATGACTATTGTCAAAGTGTCGTGTGCAGTGCTACCATGTACCAAATAATACTAGGTACATATATTGTATGCTGCTCTTGGCTTGGGAAAATTGCACGAAAATAAGATGCACGAAAGTAGATAAATCTAAAATATAATCACAGTTAATCATTGATAATCGAAATATTGACTGACTAATGAAATTAATTGATAATTTGGTAAATCTATGATATATAATTATTATAGTAATAAAAATAAATTATTATTATAAATTAGTAAATATAACATAATAACATATAAGAAATAAACGCTGTATAAAAATCATTTTTAAAATTGGTTAATTTAGATGACTAAACTTGCCATTGTTATGGTTTTTATTGAAATTTTTACAGAAATATTGAAAATTTTGTAAACAAAAAAGCGAAAAATTGGTAAAACCTATTATAATTTCGTCTGGAAGATTTGTCAATAAAATATTGCAGGTGATTGCGTGTGATAAAAAGATCTTCAGCTAGTGGTGGATACAAATGTTGAAGAAGATAAAATACTTCAATACTCCATGGAAAATTTTAGATTAAGTAGTAATGCAAACGAAAAAAAAAAGAAACCCCAAAACGATAAAATCACGCATATACCATCCGCGCCGTCCGCAATGCTCTACAGCGGCAATACTGGGCCGTATAATCATTACAGTTAACATCCGGCAATTGCTGACCGGTCCCCAGACGGGCCGGACACGTGAATGTGCCCGCCGAGTGCCACCAGCGTCCGGTCACCTTGTTTAGGGCGATTGGGGCACACCGGGGGCGGAAGATCGCCGTCCCCGCAACTTATCGTAGCGCGGGGGCCACTTAAGGAGGACGTCACGGACGTCGTAAAAATAAATCCGGCTAAAGGGGGTTGGGGGCGGTTGAACGAACCGCAATCGCTGGAATTAGCACGTCGTCAAATCTGAAAGGGCGGCAACATTTCTAGAGTAATGTGCCACAATATTAATAACAATATTATACATTGGTTTGTGGACAAAATCCACGAGCTAGAAGAAGAGCTCACAAACATAAAGTGGGACTTAATAGGGTTAGCAGAAACGAGAGGGAAAGACGAATAAAGAATTATACTAAACTCAGGTAACACACTCTATTGGCAAGGTAACAAAAATGATACCAACGGTGGCGTCGGGTTCATTGTACATAAGAAACTGTCCAAAAACATACAGGCCTTTAAGGGATTATCAAACCGTGTGGCCTACCTCATAATCAAATCAAAAAGAGTAACACTAAAAATCATCCAGGTGTATGCCCCAACAATTACATGTGAAGATGAAGACGTTGAAATTTTCTATGAAGATATCACCAAAGCCATGGATCAACATAAGACTTGCCTGACTATCATCATGGGCGATTTCAATGCGCAAAAAACTAGACAAAGATGAGACCAAAATGGGAAACTTCGGCTACGGAAATCGAAATGGGCGAGGTGCTAGGCTAATAAACTTTATGGAAGAAAGAGAACTATATGCCATGAATTCATTTTTCAATTTTCAAAGGAAATGGACCTGGATTAGTCCAAACTCGACAACAAAAAATTAAATCGATTTTATTCTCTCTACTAACAAATCCGCTGTTAAAGATGCAACAGTTCTTAACAGATTTAGCACAGGCAGCGACCATAGGCTGGTTAGATCAAAATTAAGCGTAGACATTAACCATGGCACGATACGAAATATAAAGGCCAGAAATGAAAAACTTGATATGAATAAATTGCAACAACACAAAAGTTTATATACAGAAAAAATAAGAGCTTGTCTATTAGAAAAAATAAATCAGGAGGGGAAGGATATAAACTGAAGGAGAAGAATACTGAATGAACAGGGGATGAGACAATCAATAGAATACACCGAGCTGAATAGAACCATTAAGAAAATGATAAAAGAAGAAATAAAGCGAATACAAGAAGGCAGAGTACAATCCTTCATCGAAAATAACAAAAACATTAAATGTCTAAGACCCAGACTAGGCAAATCAGAGATAAATAAACTCAAAGATGAAAAGGGCAATGAAGCAAATACTAAAACTGAAATTATTAGAATAATTGAAAATCACTACTCGGACTTGTACCAATCAAAGAAAGACCCACAAGAAGACGTAAAAAATCGACTTACATCAAAGATAGTGAACATAAATTCGGAACTTCAACCCGAAATATCCAAATCAGAAATAAGAGCGTCACTGAAACAATTAAAGAACAATAAGGCAGCGGGCAAGGACGGAGTAACTGCCGAAATGGTAAAAATTGGAGGAAAACCTGTTATTGATTGTCTGCACATTCTCCTAAATCAAATTTTAACAGAAAAGAAAATTCCAGATGATTGGAATGAAGCTATTACTTTACTTCTATTCAGAAAAGGAGAGAATTACAAAACTATCGTCCCATAACCTTCCCAAGTATCATGTATAAGCTCCTAACCAAAATACTAACAAACCGACTTACCAGAAAATTCGATGATTACCAACCCAGAGAACAAGTAGGCTTCAGGAAGAGATTTAGCACACAAGAGCATCTGATGACAATGATGATCTTAATAGAGAGAGTAAACGAATACAAAATATTTTTCGTTGCATATGTAGATTTCGAAAAAGCTTTCGATTGCGCAGAACATTGGGCAATAAAGGACTCCTTAATAAACAGCCGAATCGATTATAGATACACCAGCCTACTGTCAAACATCTATCAAAATGCTACAACATCAGTACAAATATATGAAGGAACTGAACCAATAACGATTGCAAGAGGCGTAAGACAAGGAGACACTATCACCAGAATTTTTTAGTCAAGCATTGGAGGATGTTTTTAAAAATCTGGAATGGGATGAATGTGGCATCAAAATATGTGGACAACGACTAAATCACTTAAGGTACGCGGACGACATAGCATTATTTGCAAACAATAAAGCAGAGCTACAAAAGATGTTAAGAGAGCTAGACCATCAAGCCTCAAAGATTGGTCTTAAAATGAATTATTCGAAAACAAAGATACTAATTAATATAGAGGAAGATGCTACAGTACAAATAGGAAACAAATCAATCGAACAAGTTACCGAATATATATATACCTGGGACAACTAATAAAACTCAACAAAGATAATCAAACCAGCGAAATAAAAAGAAGAGTTAGGCTTGCATGGGTAGCTTTCGGTAAGCTGAGTTTTATCATAAAAAACATGAAGTACACACAGTATTTGTTATTTGAATACCATTTTATTGTCTGACGTAAATTCTAAGGGAGATTATTATAAATTGCAGTTGTTCTAATTGCAAGTGCGATGGTAAAAATTTCAATTTCAGGAGACACTCGCAGTGCTGATAGGGAATAAGAGTTAGTATAAGCCTGTGCGGAGAGGCGGCGCTAATTCGCTGCCAGTTCCGCCCAAGTCCGCAGAGGGAGTAAGTGTGCGCGGCTTCCCCATACAGGTACACGGAAGCCCCCTTGTACATGCAAACCCACACCGAGGGAATCGCGCACACACCATCGTCAACACCTCACCTGGGATTGATTTTTACAATTCTCCCAGCTCAAATTACGTAATTATGTGCTTAGTACGCCCCGACTTCCCAACGTCCACACTATATATATATATATATATATATATATATATATATATATATATATATATATATATATATATGTATATATATATATATATGCATGCATACTCTAGGAGACGTGCAAGGTGGTGGGCACTTGTGTAAAGTTACAAGCCTTAATGCCCCCTCAAGCCTCGACAGCCGTTATTCCGAATTCCTAGTTATACGATTGCGCCCCGGAATTACGCCGGCTAAGAGAGTCTTTGAGAATTGCCAGTCTCTTGTAATTATCACCTGCTCGGACTATATTACAGAAAGATACTTCACCGCCGGCATTTGATGAGCTCCGGCTGTAATTGCAAACGGCCGGGGGGCGGCCGTGCAATATCAGCGCTCGCGTTACCCGCCTCCACCTCTTCGCCCTCACGCCATCGTGAAGAAGAGCAACCTTCTATAGGCCATCAGATCTTACGGGCCAGAAATTAATTTCGCTGAGGGCACGGCCCATTCAATGAACCCAGAGCTGTAGGAGCAAGAGTAAAGTACGGAAACGATTTTATTAATGCACACACAAACTGTATAGAACACATAAGTAACAACTAAGACGCTACTAACAAAGAATGGCTACTTGTAGTGACAGTTGGTCCACCTGGTTACAATCTATCAAATTATTAGAAATTCCCTCCTCCGTTCTGCGAAATCCTACGATGATATTGTCCTCAGCGCGTCTTCCCTGCGTCGATGCTCTCTGCCTATTCCTCTCCACGAAGATGTCCTCAGTAATTCTTCTGCGACGTTCTCAGCAAGTTCTCTTCTGTACTTTCACTCTATCACTTGTGGCACTTTTGTTTCTTACTTTCCACAACGGAAACAATTATCGACGTAAACTGTTTGTTTCTAAACTATCTTCCGTTTCTTCCGCATTGAGACGTGAGCTTTACCAGGAACGAATGTCAACTGGGGCGTCTGGTGTCTACGGTCATATTTACAAACACCGACCAGACAGTCACTTTTCTATTATTGATATTTCGTTTGTCGTTCTTCAGAACTTGAAAATTTACAGCGTCATCCGACAATTCATAATCGTTGCCATGGTGATCATTCAATAATGTATAATTTCTTTACTTTTTCAAATTCTCGCAAATCCAAATGTCCAATCCGAAATATAATGCGATCCTGATAATTTTCCGCTTCCAATGAAATGTCGTACGTCCTTGTACGTCATATTTGAGGTTTTCATTGTAATTACGAATATATGATATAAGATATCTTGACACAATAACAAATTGAATATATGATAGTTGTACAAGATAGATGGACACAATAACAAATTGAATATACGATAGTAGTATAAGATAGATGGACACAATAACAAATTGAATATATGATATAAGATAGCTGGACACAATAGTAAATTGAAGATTTGTTATTGTTTAAAGATACATCTGATCAATTACAATTGAAGATTCAAAACCTTATTGACATACAAACTGCAAACACATGGAATGTACAGAGAAAACATTACGGAATGTAACAAAACAGGAGATGTTGTATAGGAAAAATGTTCATTGCAAGAGTCAAGAATGGGTCTAAAAACCGTTGAATGTTTTCATTAAACGCCTTAAAGATTTTGTGTCGGCTTGATTTCTGATTTAAAAAAAATATTTTTTTTATCAAAACGCCGGAGACGAACAATAATTGGTGGAAAACAACTCTGAAATCAAAGAGAAAAAATCTTGATGATTCTTGGATATAAACAGCTTGATTTTGACAGAAAAGCATATTGAAGAATTGATACTGAACAGCTTGATTTTCAGAGAAAAGCATATTGAAAATTTGATACTCAGCAGTTTGATACAAACAAAAAACAATAATAGGCGGAAATCAACTCTGAAATGAGATATAATACGTATTGACAATTCTTAAATACACCCGGCTTCATTTTGGCGGAAAAGATATTGAAGATTTGATAGTCAACAGCTTGATTTTGACGGAAAACGCGTTTTAAAAAGTTGATACTCAACAACTTGATACATACGCATGGAATGTTAATACAAAAAAAAAAATTAGGGTATTGAACAACTCAATATATTGAAGATTTCATACTCAACAGCTTGATACAAGAAAACATTAATTGGCGGATAACAGCTCCGAAATCAAAGAGAATATATCTGGAGAATTATTGGATGCAAACAGCTAGTTTTTGAAGGAAAATCCTATTGAAGATTTCATACCCAACAGTTTGATATCAACAAAAACAATATTTGGCGGAAAACAACTTTGAAATCGAAGAGAAAACGTTTTGCAGATTCTCGGAAACAAACAGCTTTATTTTGACGGAAAAGCATGTTGAAAATTTGATGCTGAACAGTGTGATACATAACAAAAACATTAATTGGCGGAAAACAACTCAGAGATCAGATGGTACACTTGAGAATTCTTAAATACAAATAGCTCGATTTCGACGGAAATGCATATGGAACCTTTGATACTCTACAGCTTGATTTTGACGGAAAAGCATATTGAAAATTTGATACTGAACAGTTTGATACAAAACAAAAACATTAATTGGCGGAAAACAACTCTGAAATCAGATGGAAAACTTGACAATTCTTGAATACAAACGTTTAATTTCGACGGAAAAGCATATTGATCATGTAATACTCAACAGCTTGATTTTGACGGAAAAGCATATTATTTTTTTATATATATACTGAACAGTTTAATACATAACAAAAACATTAATTGGCGGAAAACAACTCTGAAATCAGATGGAAAACTTAACAATTCTTAAATACAAACAGTTTGATTTCGGCGGAAAAGCATATTGAATATTTTATACACAACAGCTTCATATAAGTAAACAGTAATTGGCGGAAAACAACTCCGAAATCAAAGAGAAAATATCTTGAGGATTCTTGGATACAAACAGCTTGATTATGACAGAAAAGCATATTGAAGATTTGATACTCAACAGTTTGATACAAAACAATAACAATAACAGGCGGAAAACAACACTGAAATGAGAGAGAAATCGTCTTGACAATTCTTAAGTATAAACAGCTTGATTTTGACGGAAAAGCATATTGAAGATTTTATGCTCAACAGCTTCATTTTGACGGAAAATCGTATTGACGATTTGCTACCCAACAGCTTGTTTTTGACGTAAACGCGTTTGAAAAGCTTTACTCGACCGATTGATACTTAAACGCATGAAATGTGAACACAAAAAATGATTAGGGTAATTAACAACTTCAAAATAATGTGAACATAAACGCATGGAATGTGAACACAAAAAAATGATTAGGGTGATTAACCACTTGTTCTTCAAGTAGGACAAGACAAGAAAATAAGCGTGACATTTTATTGTTTTTGATAACTCAACACTAAAATGTTCAAGAATGGATGAAAAACCACTTCAATACCTCCGATAGAAGCCTTGAAGATTTATGATATAAAAATTTAATGTAAGAAACATATTGGAGGTGTTTTTAAGAAAACTTACTGACAGTTTTCCTTGTAGATATTTAGTTTTATGTTTAGTATTATGCTATATTATATTTAGTATTATATACAGGGTGGTTTTTTTTTTTTCGTTTTAAGCATTGAGATCTCGGGAACCATAAGACATAGAGACTCGGGAGGAAAGAGTTGTCGTTTTAAGAGCTTATACAAGATAATCTTTTGTTTTTTGAATAAAAACAAAGTTTTTCAGTTATAATACAAACTTTTATTTTTTTAAATGGCGGAGGAAAGAGTTCTCGTTTTAAGAGCTTATTCAAGATATGCTTTTGTTTTGTGAAAAAAGACCACAGTTTACAGTTATAATACTAACTTTTATTTTTTTAAATGGTCGTTATAGTTGGCCTTGACATTTTTAAAAAGGACAATTGTTTCTCTTTATAGCGATACAAGGTTTGCTATACTTACTTTGATAAATAAAGGCCATCTTCAAAAATTAACTTTATGACAATTATTACTTACTTTGACAAATTAACAGGATACAGTACTATTTGTATTATAGAGAGTAGAGAGTAGAGATAGAGAGTAGAGAGAGAGAGAGTAGTAGTAGAGAGTAGCAAGAACAGAGTTTGCCATGGATATTTTCCCCTCCTACTACGATAATTCTATTAATTTTTCTATCCTAATTACACTAAATCCTATTCAAATTATACAGCAAAAATTGCTGCATCGCATTTATTTATAAAAGTAAGTATAGGAAACCTTATATCGTTATAAAGACAAAATATTATCCTATCTTATATTATATTATCTAAAAATGTTAGAGACAACTATGACTACTGGTAGTCGTGGATCAATCTTTATTCGGCTATCGACCTAACCGGTCTTTCCGCCAATAATGACTACTATGACTTTGAATGGTATGACTACTATGACTACTATTTAAAAAACATGAAGTCTGTATTATACTTGAAATAATAATGTTTTTTAATAATGTTTTTATAACTGAAATAATGTTTTTCTTTCAAAAAACAAAAGCATATCTTGCATAAGCTCTTAAAATAACAACTCTTTCCTCATTTAACGGAATCTCTATGTTTAATGGTTTCCGAGATCCCAATGCTTAAAATGAAAAAAAAAATGAAGTTTTTCATAGAAGTTGGGTTAGTTAGTTTAGTAGCAGTTCGTTAGTTAGCTAGCTTAGGTTAGGGTTAGTTAGGTTAAGTAGGTTTTCTTTAGTTTTCCTTAGAAGACAGACTACTTTGACAGAAAAAATGTTAGAAATCTGTAATCAGACAAAACAACACATCGAAGGTTCTTGTATACGTACAGCTTGGTTATTGACGGAAAAACAAATTGAAGATTTGCAATTCAACAACACAAAAACATATGGAATGTGAATAGAAAACAGTGAGGAGATGCGATTCCAAAAAGCTTGGCAAGGTTTTTTAAAACTTTTTGGCCTTATTTAATAAAATAACATTTAACACAAACAAAATTGAACGAAAACTCTGAAAACTGTCTTTATTAAACATTGTAAATTCTTATTTGGCACTAATAGAATGGACGAAAAATATTAAATATCTTGATTAACATCGAAGATTCTTATTTATGAGCAAACACAAACGAGAACGAATCAGTAATCAGAGAGAAAACCTTGAAGATTCTTGTAAAAGTTTGGTTATTGCTGGAAAAACGCATGGAAAAACAAATTGAAGAATTTTACATTCAACAACATGACACAAACAAAATGGAATGTGAGTAGGGAACAATGCGATTGGAAACAGCTTGGCAGTGTTTCATAAAAGCTGTTTGATCTTATCTAAGAAAATGACATTTGGCACAAATAAGAATTAACGAAAAATCTTGAATATCTTCATTAAATGGAGATATTCAAGATTTTTTGTCCTAGTGATTTTACTCTTAAATTGAAACAGTAACTTAACTCAGTAAGAATTTATGAACTTATGTTGATACAAACTTTGCATCATATTTTGAGCTGAGGAATCACCCCCTCAACTGTATTTCTCGGATAGCCTGTATATCTAGAACATATTATAATTGAAGTGATATGAAGATTTGATTGTCTATAGCAAACGTTGTGATGTTTAGAGCTGCAAAATTATTATAATTATTGTTTTGAATAATTTCTTTTATGCACTGAGTTTCGATTATAATTTATTAACAGTTTGATTGCGTCTGGTGTTGTTGACAAGCCTTAATGAAAAATTAACGAATTAAATGTTTTGCGCGGCTCCGACGGCCGCCCCCGCCGACAAAATCGCGTCGATTTATGCCGCCGCACAGAGCCACAGGGGCGAGGGGCTAATTCGGCCTAATGCAAATGGAACAGAGTAACAAATGGGATGTCAATACCAGATAAGGGTGCGTCAGAGACCACATTACAACCCCAAATGTCATACGAACAAGCCGCCGCACCAGCGACGCGTCCCCCGGTTCCGATACACCGCGAATAAATCAAACATGTGGATTTAGCATAATCCCAATTACGAAAAACAACTGCGGAATGGGCCGCCGGCGCCGCCGCCCCCGCATTAAAAATGCAACCCGCCCGCTGATCATAATTGAATTCTGGCGCGGGGGATTTTTATGTCGGGGCTTATAAATAATTAGCGGCGTTGCGGGTTTGCAAAGAGGAGAAAAATGTGTATAAACAAAAGTAATTTGATTGCAATTAACCCCCTTGCCTTCTCCTATGTATTTCAGGTGAGTCCCCCGGCGCCTAATGCGCCCCCCGGAACCGCCCCCGAACGCCAAATGAACTAATATATCTGATGACACAACTTTATACTTATATATTATATAAAAGAAGTTGGCCGGCGATCATTTATCTCGTAAAGGAAACGAAGACAAACCTAACCGAGAGATCAAGAAAAACGAGTCGTTATTTCAGCTCCCATATAGTCATTAATCCCACTCCATTCTTTATTAAAGCTATCCGTCTTTGCTTGCTCGGGAGGTACAAAAATCGGCCGCCGGATCACAATTCCTTTTATTGCATCAATCATACCGAACAATAAAAAAAAGACGGGCCGGGCGCTGCCCCTGGGCCGGGGGGCGCAATTTTCACGCTGGAGTCGGAAAATTCAGCAAAGCCGACAAGGTAACATATCGGGCCATGCTTCTTAAGAAAATTGCACCGATGCTGCACGAGAAACGTGACGAGACATGTAAATGTTCGTATGAGAAAATCACTTCTTGTTATTCTTCTAAATATAATAATAATATCCATTTACTGTGTTTAGAACTATACAGGATACACAAGTCAAAGTAGATACATAGTTACATAGTACGTAGTATGTTAGTGAAGAAAAATATCACAGTTTTGACAACTGGAAACACTAATATAGTAACATACGAAAACTGTTTTAACATAAAAACAGTCAATAAACACACATACAGAACACTATATTAATGACCATGTTTCATAACATTTAACTGCCAAAATGTTTCATATTTTCAACTGTAATTGTCAAACTTGGTCATATTTCTACTGTAGTGAAATAATTTGTCATATTTTCAATGTGGCTGTCAATATTTCTGATATTTTTAACTGAACTATCAAAATGTGTTATATTTTCAACAGTAACTGTCAAACTTAATCAAATTTTCAACCATAACTAACAAAATTTGTCATATTTTCAACCGTAACTGTGAAGCTTAGTCAAATTTTCAACTGCAATTAACAATATTTGTCATATTTTGAACTGTGGCTGTCGATATTTCTGATATTTTTATCTGTAACTGTAAAAATGTGTTATATTTTCAACTGTGACTGTCAAACTTATTCATATTTTCAAATGTAACTAACAAAATTTGTCATATTTTCAATTGTAGCTGTCAATATTTCCGATATGTTTAACTTAACTATCCAAATGTATCATATTTTCAACAGTTACTGTCAAACTTAGTCAAATTTTCAACTGTAACTTACAAAATTTGTCATATTTTCAACCGTAACTGCCCAGCTTAGTCAAATTTTCAACTGTAAGTACCAAAATTTGTCATATTTTCAACTGTATCTATCGATATTTCTTCTAGTTTCAACTGTGGCTATCGATATTTCTGATAGTTTTATGTATGGCTGTCAATATTTCTGTTATTTTTAACTGTAACTGTCAAATGCTGTGAGATTGCCAAATTTGTAACTGTAGTTGTCAAAATATATGTCAAATATATAGTTGGTACGATGAAAATTTGTCAAAATCAAAATAAAAATATCAGTAATAGCTCCCAAATCTGCCAGGTTCTATGTCCGAGTTGTATTTTGTGAGATTATCAAATTTGTAGCTGTAGTTTCTAGAAAATTTGTCAAATATTCAACTGTTAGGATGAAAATTTGTCAAATGTTCTACGTCTACTAAATCGTAAAATTTACAGTCGTAAAATTATCAAAAATACAATGAACATATGTATTACGATTTTGGAAAATGATAGAAAGCGAAATTTTTGCAAAGGCCTATTTTTTTTTAATTTCCAGTGCCTTTATAGAAATTTGTCAAATTTGCAGATACGGTAAGAATCAAAATAAGTCACATTTTTTACCTCGACTACCAAAATCTGCAAAAGTTTAGTAGAATCTGTCAAAATCTTTCAAGTTCTATACTCCACTTGCAAAATATGTAAAATTTACAACAGTACATTTCCTTAATCGTAATGTTTTGAATCCTAACTACTAACTTTTAACGTTTTTCATTTTCTTACATAATATTCCTCATATTATAAGCTTAGAATGTAAATAAACAATTATTAAATAATATTTAACTGCAACTGCCAAGATGTGCCATATTTTCAACTGTAACTGTCAAACCTTTGTCATGTTTTCAACCGTAACTGTAAAGCTTAGTCAAATTTTCAACTGTAAGTAACAAAATTTGTCACATTTTCAACTGTAGCTGTCGACATTTCTTGTAGTTTCAACTGTGACTGTCAATATTTCTGATATTTTTATCTGTAACTGTAAAAATGTGTCATATTTTCTACCCTTACTGTCAAACTTAGTCAAATTTTCAACTGTAACTAACAATATTTGTCATATTTTCAACTGTAGCTGTCGATATTTTGATAGTTTCAAGTGTGGCTGTCGATATTTCTGATATTTTTATCCGCAACTGTGAATATCTCTCTTATTTTCAAATGTAAGTGTTGAATTCTGCGTGATTGTCAAATTTGTAGCTGTAGTTGTGAAAATTTGTCAAATATTTAGATGTTAGGATCAAAATTTGTCAAATATTTTGCGGCTTTTATCAAAATTTGCCAACATATCAGTAATTGTTGTATAATCTGTCAGGTTCTATGCTCGAGTTGTAAAAATCTGTAAAATTTACAATCTTAAATTTAAACTTCGAGTGCCTTTATCGAAATTTGTCAATTTCGCAGCTACAGTCAAGCTGCTGCGAACTGCAGCTGCAGTTTGCGAACTGAAAAATGTGCCATATTTTCAACTGCAACTGTCAAAATTTGTCATTTTCAACGGTAACTCCCAAGCTTAGTCAAATTTTCAACTATAAGTAATAAAACTTGTCATATTTTCAACTGATACTGTCGATATTTCTGATAGTTTCAACTGTGGCTGTCGATATTTCTGATAGTTTTATCTGTGGCTGTCGATATTTCTGATATTTTTATCTGTAACTGTCAAAATGTATCATATTTTCAACTGTGACTATCAAACTTAGTCAACATTTCAACTGTAACCGACAAAATTTGTCATATTTTCAACTGTAGCTACCGATATTTTTTATTGTTTCAAGTGTGGCTGCTAATATTTATGATATATTTAACCGTAATTGTGAATATTTCTCTTATTTTTATCTGTAACTGTCAACTTCTGCGAGATTGCCAAATTTGTAGCAATGGTTGTGAAAATTTGTCAAATGTTCAACTGTCACGATCAAAATTTGCCAAATTTTCTACGTCTACTATAAAAATTCGTCAACATATCGGTATTGATACCAAATCTGGCAGGTTCTATACTCAAGTTGTAAAAATCTGTAAAAATTACAATCGTAAAATGATCAAAATACTAGAAAAATATGTATTGCAATTTTGAGAAATGATAGAAATTGAGGTTTGGTGTAGCATTTTTTTAAATATTTAGTGTACCTTTATTGAAATTTGTCAAATTTGCAGCTGCGGTTATGAAAGTTTATCAAATTTACTACGGTAAGAATGAAAATCGGTCAAATTTTCTACCCAAACCCGCAAAATCTGCAAAATTTCAGGAGAAACTGTCAAAATATTTCAAGTTCTATACTCCACTTGCAAAAATATGAAAAATTTCAATGCTACAGTTCCTTAATCGTAATATTTGGATTGATAATTGCTCACTTTTTTCATTTTCTTACATAATACTTCAATACTTCTCATGTTATAAAGCTTAGAATGTAAATGAACCATTATTTATTATTATTTAACAGCAACTGCCAGAATGTGTCATATGTGCAACTGTACCTAACTGTCAAAATTTGTCATATTTTTAACTGTAACTGCCAAGCTTAGTCAAATTTTCAACTGTAACTAACAAAATTTGTCATATTTTCAGTAGAATCTGTCATAATCTTTCAAGTTCTATACTCCACTTGCAACATATGTAAAATTTACAATGGTACAGTTCCTTAATCGTAATATTTTGAATCATAACTACTAACTTTTAAGTTTTTCATTTTCTTACATAATACATATTATAAGCGTAGAATGTAATTAAATGATTATTTATTAATATTCAGCTGCAACTGCCAAAATGTTCAATTTTTTCAATTGTAACTCTCAAAATGTGTCATTTTCTGTATTAACTGTCAAACATAGTCAAATTTCCAACTGTTAGTAACGAAATTTGTCATTTGTTTAACTGTAGCTGTCGATATTTCTTATAGTTTCAACTGTGGCTGTCGATTTTTCTGATATTTTTATCTGTAACTGTCAAAATGTGTCATATTTTCAACTGTAACTAATAAACAAAAATTTTCAACTGTAGCTATCGATATTTCTGATAGTTTGAACAGTGGCTATCGGTATTTCTGATAGTTTTAATTGAACTATCAAAATGTGTCATATTTTAAACAGTAACTGCGCAAAGTTCAAAGTTAATCAAATTTTCAACAGTAACTAACAAAATATGTCATATTTTCAACTATAGCTGTCAACATTTTTGATAGTTTCAACTGTGGCTGTCGATATTTCTGATATTTTTAACCGTAACTGTGAATATTTATCTTATTTTTAACTGTAACTGTCAAATTCTGTGAGATTGCCAAATTTGTAACTGTAGTTGTGTAAAATTGTCAAATATTCAACTGTTTCGATCAAAATTTGTCTAATGTTCTACTCTACTATCAAAATTAGTCAAAACATCAGTAATAGCTGCCAAATCTATCAGGTTCTATGCTTGAGTTGTAAATATCTGTAAAATTTACAATCGCAAAACTATCAAAATAGAAAGAAATATGTATTGCAATTTTGAAGAACGATAGAAATCGAGATTTTTGCAAAGGTCTTAATTTTTTTTTTAATTTCCAGTGCCTTTATCGAAATTTGTTGTCAAATTTGCAGCTGCAGTTATGAAAGTATATCAAATTTACAAATTTACTACTGTAAGTAGTTAAGTAGTTACTCCAAGTAGAGGTAAACATAAGTCAAATTTTCTACCTCGACCATCATAATCTGCAAAATTTCAGTAGAATCTGTCAAATTCTTTCAAGTATTATACTCCACTTGCAAAATATGTAAAATTTACAATGGTGCAGTTCCTTAATCGTAATATTTTGGGTGATAACTACTAACTTTTACCTTTTTTCATATTCTTACATAATATTCCTCATATTAAAAGCTTAGAATGTAAATAAATGATTATTTATTATCATTTAACTACAACTGCCAAAATGTGCCACATTTTCTGTCAAACCTGTGTCATATTTTCAACCGTAACTGTGAAGCTCAGTCAAATTTTCAACTGTAAGTAACGAAATTTGTCTTATTTTTAATTGTAGCTATCGATATTTCTTGTAGTTTCAACTGTGGGTGTCGACATTTCTGATATTTTTATCTGTAACTGTCAAAATGTGTCATTCAACTGTGACTGTCAAACTTAGTCAGATTTTCAAATGTACATAACAAAATTTGTCATATTTTCAACTGTAGCTGTCGATATTTCTGATAGTTTCAACTATGGCTGTCGATACTTATGATATTTTTAACTGATCTATCAAAATGTGTCATATTTTCAACAGTAACTGTCAAACTTAGTCAAGTTTTCAACTGTAACTAACACAATTTATCACATATACAACTGCAGCTGTCCATATTTTTGATAGTTTCAAGTGTGGCTGTCGATATTTCTGATATTTTTAAGCGTAACTGTGAAATTTTCTCTTATTTTTAACTGTAACTCTCAAATTCTGCGAGATTGCCAAATTTGTAGCTAATCATACAGTGCGTACGTCGTATTATTTTGATTTCATAACTACTAACTTTTGACTACTATACTTTTACATAATATAATATGTAATATATGTCGTCATAGTGTTTTATTTTGTTTGATTATTTTCGCAGCCAATAAGAAAGGCTTGATCACCAATCTCGCCGTTCTTATTGCGTGCTAAAATAACTGCGCTGCGCTGCGTTGCCTGCGTCACCTGCGCCAGGTATTTGAGTGTTCAGGAACGCCTAGGTATTTTCAGGAAGTGTTCAAATTTCCCTGAATATCTAGGAACGCGACGTCTGTTTGTGAATTGTGAAGTGATTTTATATTCGTCTTGTCATCAATTCGTGTTCAAAAATGTCTCGGCCAGGGATATCTTGCCGGCGATCGCCCTAATCGAGCGATGAATTCCTAATTAAATTGTGCGTACACGCGTGAAAAAGTGCGTCCTGCTCGTGACGGATCTGCCTCGGAGTATGCGATTAAGCATCAACTGGGACCATTAATGCGCGACAATAAGCGCGACCGGGAAACAATCGAAGAGCGCGACGGCGGTGAACAATCCTCGGGAGCTTGGCGACAATCGCGGCGTTTAAGATTTTAATTAAAATGGCGGCCGCGCGAACAAAGAATTAAATAAACATGCAGGTGATGAATAACAATTTACACGTCTGAGCGCGGCCTGCGGCGGGGGCGGCGCCGGCGGGGACCGGCCCCTTTGTTCCCGTATGGGAATTAATTGCGTTAAAGCGAGACGGACGTCGCGGATTAATCCGGCGGGGCCCTGATTATTATTTATATTAATAATTCAGTTGGTTAAGATTAGAAATCCCGGCGTCTTCGGCGAGGCGCACGGGAGGTCCGCCGCCCCCAACCCAAGCCCGGGATCACAGCGTGGGGTTTTAATGTGTATGCATTCATCAGATGGCGGAGTGCACGGGGGCGCTCCTCCGGCGCCCCTGGGGACGGGGATGGACGTCGCGACGACAGCCCCCGCCCGCCCCCGCGTGCACCGGCAAACCGCCACCCTCGCGTCGCAGGGATTAATATCGACTGCGCCGATTGCCCCCTGATTTATTGGTAGGTATCAATCTCCATTTGAAGCATTACGGCTCCATCCGACCCCGCGGAACGGCTCCGGAGGAAAAAACTTCACGAGATTAATAACAAAATGCGGTGGAACAATGGGCCGCAGATTTCCATTTTAGATTGAGAAATAGTGGGAGAGGGGCCGGATAAATCAATTCAAAGCGAAGCCGAGGCATAAATGTATTGCCATAAAAAATAATGCTACCTGAATCACATTAACATTTTAAGACACAAGGGGGGCAAATAGCATTGATTGCCATGTAGGTACACATATCCTCATCATCCTCATAATCTCCACCAAAACAACAAAATTATCCAATAATATTACTTATAATTTAAAGGATTTCCAAGAAAATTGTAACATACAGAAAAATAAAATACAGGTTGACGATTATGACATGAATTGATTTATTTTCTAGATTTCGTTAACCTTATAATGAATTTGTAAAATCTCTTATTCATTCAATTAATATTTTGAAAAGTCGATAGCCTAATAAAGATTGTTTATATATATATATATTATATATATATATATATATATATATATCTTTTGAAAATGGTTGCGACTACGAAGTTTATTTACGTGGGTTTGTTATACATGCACGTGCTTCTATAGTTTCTCAGATCATTTATTACCATGCTCTTTCACTCCATTTAACTACGGAAAAGTGATATGATCAAAAATAGAACTATTTAAAGATGTAGAAATATCCTCAATAACGCATGCATGATTACTAAAGGTATCTCGGGATCGTCCCGAATCACATGGTTGTGTCTGTGTCCACACTAATGTCACTATAGGAGTCCCATTGGCTACGTTGATTGAGGTCAATTAGTACTTCTACCCATGACCACAGCAAGTGCCCGTATCACAAGTAGTCATAACTGTGCCATCACAAGTTGTGTCAAATAACAGTTCCTGCTACCTCAATCGGAAATGTTTATGTAATCTTATAATATATTATTATTAGGAGCATTGGAGGTTATTGATAACTTCTTTTATGATTAGACCAAGCTTCATTTTCTCGTTTATCATTATCTCTGTTTATACGGGGTTTTAATAATTTCACGTATTTCTTGTTTGCGATCTTTAACCACATATTGTCATTATGTTTTCAAATTATTAAGATTTTGTATTATTTTGTATTAATCAATTTTGAATAACATTACCTTTTAAAGTTTATACGATCACATGGCTGAAAATATTGGTAGACACAAATGCTTATAAAATCACGCGATGATGACATACATTAAAGTAGCTTCTCTGCACAATTTGAAGATTTTACTGTGTGAATTGATTTACGTGATTCGTTCCGATCCACAAGGTGGCGTTGAAATACATTGGTAGACACAAATGCTAATGAATTTCTATGTAGTGATGAGATATGGTTTTGTCCAGAATTATTAAGACACTTTCCGAATTCGTCTTAAATCTTGACAATTGTTTATTAAACAATGACATTTTTGGTAGAAACTTCATACTATTGACAATTTTTTATGCGTGTGTAGACGATTTCATCGTTCACATTGTACGTGGATCCGTGAGTGATGATGAATCGGTCGTCCTTAGAAGAAATGATGCGTAAAACGTTTTACGACAGGAAAGCAGGGAGTAAATACGTTATTACGGTCAGTTTACAAGTGGTTACAGTATCTTCGTGGCTGGCAGGAAATGTGATAAACCAGTTTATAAAAAAAGTGCGAATCATCCAGTGGCACTCGATTCACGTCAGCGGAACAGTATCAATGGAGAATTTTACGAGCGGTTTATTTTATGAACGCCGACAGGCCATGCATCAAAAGCTGTATAAATTTATTGGTTTCGAAAAGTAGTTTATATCCCCCGGAATCCGTCCCCAAAGCCGCCGCCGCCGACGCGTGTGTGTGCGTACGTATGTGTGAGCCGGGGTATTGGGGTGAACGGGGCAATTTGATGATGCGTGGGGCGGGGGTGTCGATACCGGGGGCGGCTGACCTATAGGGCACCTGTTGAACACGGCCATTTACACCCTCTGACCTCTGGCCGGTCGTTGCAGTGATGATAGGTTTGCGTGTTTACCCGTTAACCCCGCGTGCGGTCCGCCCCAGGTTGACCCTCTTCCCTTCTTCGAGGAGCCCGCGCCGCCCCCGCCTGTAAACAGATGCCGGCCGTGCGATAAGGCGGAGGCGGCCGGAAGTGGAGAAAAATCGCCGTCGCATCGGTCTTGATTTTATTGTGTGTCCGCGGCGGCAGTGACGGATGCCCGGCCGGATTCACTGGAATCATTAGCCGGCCGATATTAACCGGAGGCCGGAATTGCGAACGATCTGTATAAGGATCCCGGCGTGTTTGCCGCTCCTGCTTTGGGGGGTGGCGAGGGGGCGTTTATTTATTTCCTTCTTATTCCGCGCTTAATCTCGCGATCCTCTTTGATATATCGTGCGTCTTTTGTCTCTTAATTAAAAGATATTCGCAGGAAACTGCGGAACGCTTGATTGATACGCGGGAATTTTGACTATTCCCTAACGAAGGGGGCGGCTGTCGGGATTTCGCAGGGGCTTACGGGACACGGGCCCGCCGGACAACTGATTGATCGCCCGTGAAACGATCGCCCGGAGGAGGGAACTTTATTAGTTTAATAAATGTTGCCCGCTGGATCTCCTCACTCGCCCGTCCGTTCGCTTGGGGGCGGCGGGGGTTGGGGGCAGAGAAGAAGAATGCCCGGGCACACACACGATCACACGCACGCATAGACATACGCACACAGTATAAGTATGTTAAATGGAGTGTGTGCAATATTCAGTCGAGGAAGCGTGGAACGAGAGATGGAGAGTAATGGTCGGGTGTGCGCGGGGAATCCCCGGACGTCTACATCACGGCGTCCCCCAGGAGTTGGTCCGTCATTACTGGTGTACTTGGGAAATGACCGCGGAGACTTCGACAGACGTGTCCGGGACCGCACCAGACGCACACATCTGCGATACACAATACATTACACACTTATACGAGATTACTTTGGAAACGAAAATTCCGCGCACGACGGGACGGAACAATTGCCATTCCGTCGAAGCATCGCCTTCTTAACTTCCAGAAGATGCATTGCCGGAACCATAGAAAATTCAAGAAGCCTAGAACGACCACTCGCGTGTTCTACTCGGTGACCAAACGGTGCAATATTCACAAATCAGTTTCAGTATCAATTCACGGGAGTGTTATTCTATCCAATAAACCGCCAAATTATCAACTATTCACCTATATCCTATCAGGGAACAAAAGCCGACACATGAGTCGCTTTCGTGTTCAAACAATTAGACGAAGCAGTTACAATTGTAGTTAACGCATTAGATATTGCGCGACCCTAAACAAATGTAATTGTGGAATCGCCTCCTGCACTGCTTCACATTGACAGAAAGTAGTGTGTTCAATAAACCACAAATTATCGCAAAATAATCAACCATTCACCTATAACCTATCAGGGAACAAACGCCTATAGATGAGTCGCTTTCGTGTTCGAACAATTAGACGAAGCAGTTACAAATGTAGTTGACGCATTAGATATAGCGCGGCCCCCAAACAAATGTAATTGCGGAATCGCCTCCTGCACTGCTTCAAATTGACAGAAAGTAGTGTGTTTAAATAAACCACAAATTATCGCAAAATAATCAACCATTCACCTATATCCTATCAGGGAACAAAAACCGACAGATGAGTCGCTTTCTTGTTCGAACAATTAGATGAAGCAGTTACAAATGTAGTTGACGCATTAGATATAGCGCGACTCCCAAACAAATGTAATTGTGGAATCGCCTCCTGCACTGCTTCAAATTGACAAAAAGTACTGTGTTCAATACACCACAATTTATCGCAAAATAATCAACCATTCACCTATAGCCTATCAGGGAACAAACGCCGACAGTTGAGTCGCTTTCGTGTTCGAACAATTAGACGAAGCAGTTACAAATGCAGTTGACGCATTAGATATAGCGCGATCCCCAAACAAATGTAATTGTGGAATCGCCTCCTGCACTGCTTCAAATTGACAGAAAGTAGTGTGTTCAATAAACCACAAATTATTGCAAAATAATCAACCGTTCACCTATATCCTATCAAGGAACAAACGCCGACAGATGAGTCGCTTTCGTGTTCGAACAATCAGACAAAGCAGTTACAAATATATTTCTCGCATTAGATACCGCGCCACCCCCAAATAAATGTAATTGTGGAATCGCCTCCTGCACTGCTTCAAATTGACCGAAAGTAGTGTGTTCAATAAACCACAAATTATCGCAAAATAATCAACCATTCACCTATATCCTATCAGGGAAGAAAAGCTGACAGATGAGTCGCTTTCGTGTTCGAACAATCAGACAAAGCAGTTACAAATATATTTCTCGCATTAGATGTAGCGCCACCCCCAAACAAATGTAATTGTGGAATCGCCTCCTGCACTGCTTCAAATGGACAGAAAGTAGTGTGTTCAATAAACCCCAAATTATCGCAAAATAATCAACCATTCACCTATATCCTGTTAGGGAACAAAAGCCGGCAGATGAGTCGCTTTCGTGTTCGAACAATTATACGAAACTGTTACAAATGTAGTTGACGCATTAGATATAGCGTGACCCCCAAACAGTCGGCCTCATACGTATTTGAGCCAGTGATTTCGCGAGCGATATGAGCCAGTAATTCAAGACGATTTCATCATTCAAAGATGCCTGCTAAATATCATGATTTAGAATAAATTGAAACTCTAATGTTAAATTACGAAGCCACTTCCAGAAATTATAACTTTATAGAAATTTGGTGAAGATTCAAGACGAATTCATCAAGTTCCGTTGGTAAAATTAGAACGATTCTTATTTAGTATCATGATGCATGATAAATTTCAAAAGATTCCTCTAAATTTGGAAAATATTGGACAAAATTTATTAAGTTTCTTCCAGAAATTTCAATATTTAACAATAAATTGTCAAGATATAGACGAATTCAGCAAGTTTATTGATGAAATTGAAAATACTTATGCTACGTTCAAACATGTGGTAATCTCACATCCATCTGTTCTGAAAAAATACTGTAATAATATAATTTATTTTTTATCTTCCAAACTCTATGTCGCCAATATGCCAAATATCATATTTTCGGGAACATCGAAAAATATTCCTCCTAAATAAAAAGTTAAATTTACGAAGTTTCTTCAAGAAATTAGCATTTTGTATACAAAATGTGAATATTCAAGACAATTCAGGAAGTTTCTTGAGAAAATTACATAG
This sequence comes from Othius punctulatus, assembly GCA_951805005.1. Taxonomy (NCBI): domain Eukaryota; kingdom Metazoa; phylum Arthropoda; class Insecta; order Coleoptera; family Staphylinidae; genus Othius; species Othius punctulatus. The sequence continues at coordinate 21,540,481 of OX638146.1, forward strand.
AAGCCTACTAAATATCATGATTTAGGATACATTGAAAATATGTTGTTAATTTACGAAGTTTCTTGCAGAAATTATAATTTTATACAAAATTGGTGAAGATTCAAGACGAATTCATCGTTGAAAGATGCCTGCTAAATATCATGATTTAGGATAAATTAAAAAGATGTTGTTAAATTAAGAAGTTTCTACCAGAGATTATAATTTGATCGAAAGTTAATTGGTGAAGATTCAAGACGAATTCATAAAGTTCCGTTGGTAAAATTAGAACGATTCTTACTAAGTATCATTAATTATCATTCATCATTCATTAATCATCATTATTCATTAAGAATCATTATCATCAAGTTTCTTCCAGAAATTTCAATATTTAACAAAAAAAATGTCAAGATATAAGACGAATTCCGCAAGTGTATTGATAAAATTGACGAAATACGTGCTAAATATCATGATTTTGAACGTTTTGAAAAAGTTTCCTTCAAAATTATGCTAATAAATTGTATATTTGGGAAGTGTCTTTCAGAAATTAAAACTTCAGTAATATAATTTGCAAACATTCTAGACGAATTCAGTTTTTTTTATATAATTCGAAGTATTCATTCTAAATGCCATGATTCGTTATAAATTGAAAAGGAGTTCTTCAAAATTAGAAATATATTGTCAAACTAACGAAGCTTCTTCCAGAAATTATAATTACATAGAAAATTGGTAAAGATTAAACACTAATTCAGAAAGTTTCTTAGTAAAATTATTAAGATCATATTAAGAATCATATTTTATAATGAATTGAAACGGATTCCTTGAAAAGACGATAGTTTTGTACGAAATTTTCGAAGTTTCCTCGAGAAATTTCAATTTAATAAAAAAATTGCTAACACTTAAGACTAATTCAGAAGGTTTATTGATAGAATCTGAAATATCCGTGCTCAATATTATGATTTAGAACGAATTGAAAACTTTTGCTTCAAAATTAAGCAAATTAATTGTATATTTATCATGTTTCTTTCAGAAATTAAAGTTCCCAAATATTCAAACCGAATTCAGATATTTTTTTTATATAGTTTGAAATATTCATGCTAAATACCATCATTTATTATAAATTGATAAGGATTTCTTCAAAATAAGAAATATATTGCCAATTTAACGAAGTTTCTTCCAGAAATTTTAATTACATAGAAAATTGGTAAAGATTCAATATTAATTCAGAAAGTTTCTATACAAAATTAGAATGATCATATCAAGAATCATAATTTTTGATAAATTGAAAAAGATTCCTTAAAACAGGATTATTTTATACGAAATGTATGAAGTTTTTTCGAGAAATTTCAGTTTCATAAACAAATTCCCACATTCAAGACGAATTCAGAAAGTTTATTGACAAGTTTGGAAAAATTCATGCTAAATATCATGATTTTGAACGAATTCAAAAAGTTGGCTTCAAAACTAAGCAAACAAATTGTAAATTTTGGGATAATCGTGCAGAAATTAAAATTCCCAAAAAATAAAGACGAATTCAGATATTTTTTTTTATATAATTTGAAATATTCATGATAAATAACATAATTTATTATTAATTGATAAGGTTTTTTTTCAAAATAAGATATATATTGTCAAATTAACGATGGTTCTTGATAAAATTAGAATGATCATATCATGAAGCATAATTTATGATAAATTGAAAAAGATTATTTTTTATATAATTTGGAATATTCATGCTAAATACCATCATTTATTATAAATTGATAAGGATTTCTTCAAAATAAGAAATATATTGTCAAATTAACGAAGTTTCTCCCAGAAATAATAATTGCATAGAAAATAGGTAAAGATTCAACACTAATTCAGAAAGTTTCTTAATAAAATTAGTATGACCATATCAAGAATCATAATTTATGATAAATTGAAAAGGATTACTTGAAAATAGCTTAAGTTTGTACGACATTTACGAAGTTTGTTTGAGAAATTTCGATTTAATAAACAATTGCCAACACATAAGACTAATTCAGAAAGTTTATTGATAAAATTGAAAATATTCGTGCTAAATATCATAATTTATTATAAATTGATAACGATTTCTCCAAAATAAGAAATATATTGTTAACGAAGTTTCTTCCAGAAATTATAATTATATAGAAAATTGGTAAAGATTCAACACTAATTCAGAAAGTTTGTAGACAAAATTTGAATAATCATATCAAGAATGATAATTTATGATAAATTGCAAAGGATTACTTGAAAATAGCATAGTTTTGAACGAAATTTACGAAGTTTCTTTGAGAAATTTTGATTTAATAAACAATTGCCAACACATATAACTTATTCAGAAAGTTTGTTGATAAAATTGGAAATATTCGTTCTAAATATCATGATTTAGAACGAATTGAAAATGTTTGCTTCAAAATTAAGCAAATTAGTTGTAAATTTATAAAAGTGTCTTTCAGAAATTAAAATTCCCAAAAAATCAAGACGAATTCAAATATTGTTTTTATATAATTTGAAATATTCATGCTAAATACCATCATTTATTATAAATTGATAAGGATTTCTTCAAAATAAGAAATATATTGTCAAATTAACGAAGTTTCTTCCTTAAATTATAATTACATAGAAAACTGGTAAAGATTAAACACTTATTCAGAAAGTTTCAAGACAAAATTAGAATGATCATACCAAGAATCATAATTTATGATAAATTGAAAAGGATTACTTAAAAATAGCATAGTTTTGTACGAAATTTACGAACTTTCTTTGAGAAATTTCGATTTAATAAACAATTGCCAACACATTAGACTAATTCAGAAAGTTTATTAATGAAATTGGAAATATTCGTTCTAAATATCACGATTTAGAACGAATTGAACAACTTTCCTTTAAAATTAAGCAAATTAATTGTAAATTTCGGAAGTGTCTTTCGGACCAAAAATTCAAGATGAATTCAGATAGTTTTTTATAATTTCAAATATTCATGCTAAATACCATTATTTGTTATAAATTGATTATGATTTCTTCAAAATAAGAAATACAGGGTGGCCCATCTATCCTCGCTCGTACCATTGCTGCTAGACTAGTGAAGATTGAGGAAAACATCTAATTGACAGTTATTGGACACTTGATGTGCTACTTTTTTAAATTATTTTAGAGTATACAGAGTGTACCGTAAATCTGGGACACAAAATTTGGTCTGTTATTGGAATGTATATTCTTTCATTTTTAGAATCTGCTTTATGTGGGCTTCACAAATGATTTTTATTTTTTGAGATCAGATACAACGTTGCCAACGTATTCACATTTTAATTAAACTTACCTTATTATACCTTATGCCTTATACCTTATGTATGCAAGTACATAAGCAATGTGCCATAACATACACTATAATTTGAGTCACCCTGAATATACGGGTTGTTCTGAAACATCGATACAATTTTGCTATTTTAAAATCGATTGAGATTTGACAATGTTATAACGAATTTACCGGAAATAAGCTCCATTCGACAGTACTTTTTTTTTCAATTGCCATACCCTGTATATAGCATCATATTCTGAGTGCTCATCTAATGAGTTATTCAATGGTAGTATATTAACTATAATCTAATAATACCTTTTTAATAGGTTAATAGATAATACCCGCTATAGTGATGTGTCGCATATTTTCACGGCAACAAGCTCTCGTGCCACTATAGCGGGTATTATCGGCAAGTCACTATGCACTTTACATATTACTATTGAAAATTTGATAGTATATTGTTAGAAATAAGAAGAAATAAATGACGATATTTGAAATTGCTATTGCATGTCTGTTCTCGATGACTTGTCTTGATAACTGGAGAGTTATGAGTTGGCCATCCTAAAAATTACGTTGCCCCCCGTGATATTTTAGTTGTATTCTTGTAGACTCTCCGTTGGATGTATTGCGTCGTAGGGAATTTAGAAAATTAAAAGTGCGGGAGGGAAAATTGCGCAAAAAACGCGGGGGTGGAGGGCGATTAAAACTTGTTTGCGCCCCGATCCGGGGGGCAGTTATTTATTATTTGTTATTCGCCCCGGGCTGATTTACGGGCTCGAAGGCAGACAAAGAAGACATTACCATACACATAATCAAAGCGATTTCAATATTCCGGCCCGCCGCTTGCGCGCGACTAAGTTAATTTTAATGTAAGATATTGGCAACATTATACTGGGAGGCAGATTGCCGCCGTCCATAAATCAGCCTTTTTTATGGGTGCCGTTTTACGGCGGTTATTAATCGCTTGTCGGGGGCTAAACGGCAATTTGCAATGGGAAAAAACGGAAACGGGGGCGGGCGGAATTCGGCGGGCGATGCGTCATCGATTGCCCGCTTTATCTGCGGCCGCGGGGGCGGCCGCTTTTCGATTAGTTTTTACGGCCGTTTTATGGTAATTATGATGTAAGTGGCGCCTCTTCCGCGCACAGTTCACGGAAGCTGGCAGACGTTTGTTTAAGGAGATTTTAGTACGATTTTAAAAATGTTAATTTTCCTAATGCCAAACAGTCCTCGGCATGTTTCTATATCTGCATAATCAAGAATGTAAAAGTAACGCTAATGAGAAACAAAATTAATAATAACACCAAAAATAATATAAAAAAAAACAGCGACATTTAGAATTTGACTTTTTTTTTAAATTTTGTCTATGGTAACTAGTTTTGAAATAATTTTGTCTTGATCAGTTCAAATAATGTATTGATCTACAAATTTATGATCCAAGTCCGTAAAGCACTACTTTACGAAAAACCATACACATTATTTTCTACGAGAGCTATTATGAAAAACAGCTAACATTTTCTATCTTTTTTTTTAAATTGATGAGTCGATGTTCTTACGCACCGGTGATTTATTTACGCTGTGCTAAAAAGTATCACTTTGCGCACTGTGCGTAAAAGCTTAGTTTACGCACGGTCGTGGAAAATGAATTTATATAATCATTGGGTTGATATGGTAGTTACCAAACGCTGTAAATTAATATGTGTAGATTTAGAGGGGGAATTGCTACAAAAAAAGTGTTTATAACACAGAAATCCTTGCAGTCCTGGAAATTATCCGGCTGCAATGCGTCGCAATCGCGTGGGCTGTGAAGTGAGAGATTCATTGCTGCAAGTACCGGAATCGACCGCCGAATGGCGCGATATACGTGCCCATGTTATAATACACTCACACACACACACACCGATGTGAAACGCGGCGCGCAACATAATTTAGTGGACATGTTGATATACAAACAATCTTTAATGAAATTCTTGTTGTTCATTAATAGAACATTACGGACGGGCCTGGTGCCCGTAAAACCGGGCGGCTTACGGGCCAGAATCGCGGCCGCCGCCGAGGCGAACATTGCAAACCCCAAAATTATAGAGTACGCTGAAATTAACAAACGGCAATACGGTGCTTAATAGTGGAAGGGTGGTTTAAACAGATATATAATATGTTATGCTGCTACGTTCCCTATATATATATAGCTAGCTGGCGAACGTATATACAACGTTCACGCCGAACAAACACCCCACAGGCGAATGCCTCCAGATTTTAATAAACACCCATTTTTAACCCTTGAGGAAAAACTAAAGATTTCTGCATTTTGTGAGGACCTAAGCCATATTTAATATTATTTTATATATTTAAAACCAAAAAGCCTTAAATAAAGTTCCTTTAGTAGTCCTTTCGTAATTATTCTCCAAACCGTTGAATATGATATTCCTGTCAGAATGGAAATTCTTTGCAGTGGAGTTGCATGATTCTCGCTTATAAGGGTGTTATAAATATTTACGACTATCCTTTTAGTATCAGTTGAAAGAAAAGCATGCTTTATTAATCCCTGATTTTCATTTTCGATAGTTGATGTGTCCATTTGATGATGGTTGTTTTGAAATTTATCAAAATCAATTTGAGAACAGCTACCCTCTGTAGACTGTCGAAGGGATTCTTCAACAAAACTTTCGGAATAACTTGTTTCCTCACATAATCGAAATAGATCGTCGATCTGAGTGTCATTATAAATTGATGAAATAATTGTTGCAGTTTCACTTAACGACGTTTCCATCTTAATAAACTCTACCTTTTCACAAGTTTATAAATGAAAATATGCACACGTATGTAAAATGAGTACTGTTGCAATGTTGCAATGAAAGACAGATATACACTATTTGAGAAAAAGACTGTTTGAGGCAGCCTTAACTGATTGTCTACCTGGACTGCATATTCGCCCAGCAATTAAGGTACAATGGACCTTAATTGCATGGGCGAATGTATAATCCTTTTAAAACCGTTTCCTAGGTGACGGCTCTTAATTATCTACTGGCGTCTGTAGTCTTGTAATTATATCGAATTGTAAAATTGTAAAAAGAATTACGTCCGCCGACTCATGAAAACGATGTAGATAGTTGTAAGATTATTGAATTCAATTTAATTAATAAATTATTTTTATATTATGATCATAGTGATATAATTGTGTATATATCGAAGAGAAAGCAATTAAGTAGCATTTTCGTCGAAAGTAAATTATTTGGTTACGTTCCTGGACGCCCGCCTCTTCGTAGCACACCATACAATGGAGAACCCTTGACCGTAATAAACCCTCATTGCAGACACATTTTCAATTTCAAGTGAAAACACTATACAGCATATTAGTTTTGAAAGTTCTTCCTGCAGGATAATTCAAAACTCTCATAAAACCTCCTCTTTAGCGGAATTATTGATATTGTTCCAAAAAACACTTGACATATTTGTAGGTTTTTGTCTTATGTTTGATAGTGCATCCTTCAGGAAAACTCATCGTTAGATGAGTTACTGATAGTGTTCCAAAAAAACACTTCATATATTTGTAGGTTGTAATCGTATGTTTGATAGTACTTCTTTCAGGAAAACTCATCTTTTGATAAGTTACTGATATTTATCAAAAGAACACTTCATATACAGGGTGTCTCTAAATTATGTGGACATGGCTTACCCACACATTACTGGGATAAAAAGAAGACGATTTAACAAATTTCTCTTTTTCTAAGCAAATTTTGTTTTTTTTTTAAATTACCTGTGAAGCTGAATACTGGCTAAACCAAACGCATTTGTATATAGATAAGTTTTGTTAAATCGTCTTTTTTTAACCCAGTAATCTGTGGTTAAGCCTCGTCCACGTAATTTAGAGACACCCTGTATTCCATTCGCGACCTTTTTGCAACCGAGTTGGTTGGCTTTTATTTTTGTAATGTTAGACAAACTGATTCAGTGATGCAACGGAAGATAATAATTTTTTTTATGTCGATGTCTTTCAGACATTTGCTTCCTACCACATTGTCAGATTGTCAGATAAATAATTTGATGATATTTTTGTATACCCATATTCAAGTAATCTTCTCAGCATTAAGAATTAATTGACTGAATGTTGATTGAATATCTTAAGTTGTTAGAAAATTAGAAGTAGAATAAAACTGTATCATTTTATTTTATTTTATTTAATCAGACACCTTTCTACTTTTCGGTGTAAGGCTTTCTTTTACATCATAGTATTTACATTTACATTTATTTTGTTAGATAGTATTCCCTCCACTTCTTCCAATCTTTCGTCCGTTCCTTAAGCTCTTCCCAGGAACTCCCCTTTCTCGCAGCCTCTTCTCTTATTGTGTTATTCCACTCTTTTCTTGGTCTTCCTCTGTGATTTCTCCCTATTGCTCTTGCCTCATATACTCTCTTGGTAATTCTTTCCTCGTTCATTCTGCAGATATGTCCAAACCATCTCATCTGTCCTTCTTTTATTTTATCCTTGATTGGTCTTATCTTTAGGTTATTTCTGTTTGTCTCGTTTCTTATTCTGTCCCTTCTGGTCTTATTTTCAATTTTTCTGCTAAACTGTATTATACTAACTATAATCAATTTTGAATAACATTACCTCTTATTTTTTTTACGATCACGTGGCTATAATTATTGGTAGACACAAATGCTAATAATATCACGCGATGATGACACACAATAAAGTACCTTCTCTGCACATTTTGCAGATTTTACTGTGCGAATTTATGTATGCGATTCGTTCCTATCCACAAGGTGGCGTTGAAATACTTTGGTAGACACAGATGCTAATGAATTTTTATGCAGTGATGACATGTGTTGAACGATATTCTCTGCACAATTTGGTACATGAAGTCTCTAATATCACTTTGTAATTCCAACAGTAGTATTAATGATTAACTGTTAACTCAGTTTTCAAAATAAGATAAAACATTCAAAGTCAAAGAATAATAAAGATTCAATAATTATTAAAATAAATCTACTCCAATGGTTATGGTATGGTTATGGTATGTTGTGTTCTTCTTAAACTTTAAGAGTTTAGGGAGTTGTAGAAGTAATGTGCCGCATTTGTGCAACCAATACTTAAAAGTAGAAACATTAAAGTATAATTAAATAAATAACGTCCCATTTAAGTAATAAACCTGTCTTTTGTTTACCTGTCATTTTCACAAACTCTTAAAATGAATCAATCGTATTAAATCCACATATCTGTGTTTTACTTACAAACATAAATTACTAACAGACACATTACCCATAAAACGATCCAAATTAAGTTGTCACAATAGCGATTTCAAATCAAACATAACGTAAATTACTATTACTTAACCACAAGCCAAACAAATATTACAAATTATGATAATTTGTAAACACCTGGGTTTGAATCGTGACAATTTCTTAGGGAATTTGACGGAATAATTTAAATTTTCACAAAAATAACACTGGTATACAAGGTTTTGGACTGGAGCCACCAAATAGTGTTATTAAGGTCATTTGGTGCACTGATTCGAATCTGTAACTGTTTTTTTTTCTATCAGGTCATTGCGAGATATAAAATATCATTGTTTTCGTATGTTTTTAATAAAAAATCTTTCAATTTATTCAAAAATAAGTGGCAGTGTTTGATCATCGTTTGTATTTATCTGGATCAGTTTCACGTATTAGAGTCCAACAATAATCTCCCAGCATACTTTAGTCTCAAAATCCTTGATAATTTCTTTAAATTTTCATTAAATCTTGATGAGGACGCTCTTCTTGTTCATCACTTTTTGTCCCAATTTATTTCAATTTTCATTAAATCTTGATGAGCATGTTCTCCTTGTTCATCACTCACCGCACCCAGGTTTTGTGGGAAAAAGTTCGAAATGTGAATGAAAAAATGCATCTTGACAGGTGACATCCGGGCACCTAATTCACAATAATTTTTCAATAATTCAGTAACAATTTGTCTGTAGTTATCAGTATTCTTGTTTACAAGGAGACCATCTACGATGCTTTTGAAAGCTTTCCAGGCTGCAGATACTTTCTCTGATAAAATTGTGAGAAATAATCATCATTCAATAACTTCCTGATTTGAGGACCAACAAATATGCCTTCTTTAATTTTATCATATGAAATGGTAGGAAAAACTGCTAACAAATGTTTAAAAGCAGCACCATCTTTATTCAGAGCCTTGACAAAGTTTTTGAAAAGACCTAGTTTTATACGCAGTGGTGGAAGTAGAACGTCATTTGGATCAATTAATGGATTATTTGAAATGTATTGTTTTCCAGGATTATACTAGTAATTAGTTGTTTGTGGCAAATCTGTTTCTATGTAATGATGACTTGTAGCTCGACTATCCCATAAACAAAGGAAACAACAACATATTGTGAAACCTCCTTGCATGCCAGTTAACAAACCCATGACCTAAATAAATTTGATTTAATTAAAACTTGGAATTTTCGATATTAATAAAACATTCAATCACATACCTTTAAATCACCACATATCTTCCATTTATGATCTTCGTATTTGAGTAAAGTTAAAATTTGAGCTGTTGATTCGTAATTTTCCTTAGTATTGCATGAGTAATGAACGATATACATGGAATTTACGATATACATAGAACATTTAATCACATCACCTTTAATTCACTACATTTCCCCACATACCACATTTATGATCTTCGTATTTGGGTAAAGTTAAAATTTAAGTCATTGATTCTTAATTTTCCTTAGTATTAACAGCATCAGTAATGAACGATATATGGAATTTACGATATACATAGAACATTTAATCACATCACCTTTAAATCACCACAGGTCTTCCATTTATGATCTTCGTATTTGAGTAAAGTTAAAATTTGAGTCATTGGCTCGCACTTTTGCTTAGTATTAACAGCATGCGTAATGAACGATATACATGGCATTTACGATATACATAGAACATTTATTCACATCACCTTTAAATCACCAGATATCTTTGATTTATGATCTTCGTATTTGAGTAAAGTTAAATTTTGAGTCATTGATTCGTAATTTTCCTTAGTATTAACAGCATGAGTTTTTTTATTCATATTGTATAAAAGAAGAGCCTTTAAACTGTACTTAGAGCCGTCAATGAATAATCTCCATTCATTTTTTTTTCCATATGGATGGTTCATTTTTTTGAATAAACCTTGAATGTCTTTACAGTAGAGAATAGTGTTTTTCTTCTCAAAATATGCAGCCAATTCCAAGCTTCTTTTTCTATAAACTGTTACTTTTGTCCCAACTGCAATTGTTGTTGTTTCTATTGTTGCAAACGTAAAGCCAATAATTCTGCGTCTTGCTTTGATAAATGTAAATCACGAACTAGATCCTCAAGTTCAGCTTGAGTCACTAAATGACATTGTTTAGACTTATACAAACTACCACTGCTGGTAACAATGTCATTGAAAGATGATTCCGAATCACTGCTTGTAGTACCAAGAACAATTGGCAATGGATCATTTGGTAAACGTTGAAATGGTTTTGAAACAGAAGGAACATTTGCGTATTGCACACTCGTTCGACTTTTCATATTGATCCCAACAACTTTTGATAAACATAAATAACATTCGGTTTGGTGATTACTTCGCTCTCTCCATATTACTGGAACTGAAAAGTCGAAATATTTTCTCTCGCCATTCGACCACTCGTATAAAATAGCTCTGCAACTATTGCAAAACAATGTTGGTGTCCACGTTTTGTCTAAATTTCTGACACAAAACCAATGTGATGTAAATATGCATATTTTAACAGTTCTGGTAATGCATATTACGTTTTTCCAACCATATATTTACCAGAAACAAAGCAGAAATAGCTTGATTTTGTAACACACGATCTACTTGACATATTTAAGCACTATTATTATGAAGATAGAGAACAAATGTGGGTTTCCGTCAAATTACTTTACAGTAGCGGGAAACACCCGCTTCTTTTCCAGTCAATTTTTTTATTTTTATTTTGAGACCAGTGTTATTATCGTAGGTACTCTTTGCGTTGCATAATACGAGTATATCGATTTGTAGCTCGGGGTTCAGGGATCAGGATAGGATCATATTTTACACGCATTCAGGCGTCATCCGAGTTATTCTGATCCCGATAAGTGCTGCAGTGGTTACGAGTTTTAAATGCTTCTGAACTTATTGTGTTGTAATAAGGTCTCGTTTGCCTTCCATGGGGCAGCTTAAGATTCCCATTAAACATTATCTGCAGTTAATGTTCTTGTTTTATATACCTCTAAATGTGTATCTCGTTTATTCGAATGTTGGCCATAAATACGGTGCCACTGGCGCAATAAAAAGGTGAATAAAAATCGTTCGGTGTGGGATTTTTTTCAGCAGGAACAATACGAAAAAAAAGTTAAACAATAAAGCGTAAACACCCGATGGCTGTGCGCCCCGGAATCGTTTGCTTTAAAATTTAACACGTGATTTCGTCCCCTTAATTGCCGTGGCGGTCGGAATTTTGGCGAATGGAGGAGACAAATCGGCTTAATCACGGCATCTATACAGCGTAACAGATGATGCCGTTGTCGGCGTGTACGTGCGCGGGGTGTGTGCGAGGGTATATAAAAATGGTTGTGCAACCCTGTGAAATTATTAGCCTGGCCGACATTCCTGGCCGCGTGACAAAGTATCGCCGGCATTGGAGACACAAAACGCGATACAAGTGGCGGTCCGACACCCACCTAATGACGGAATTTGTCATCTTTTGTGTCCGAAACCGTATTGGCGAGGTAATGTATGGAAGGAACGCGTGCATTGTCGCCGGACACGAGACACACACCCGCACACACACAGCGAGAGAGCCAAACGCCGCCTCCACCTCCTCCGCCGCCCCATCTTCCTCCGCCGTGATTACGTATTGTACTGTTGGCCTTTCATTGCTCTTCCGAAGATTACACTTTGAATATTGTCTTTTGATATATGATCGCCATTAATGCGGGGACGTTTCGTGCCGCCTCCTGAATACGCCGCCGCCCGTCCTCCCGTTTTATTATTATTACGCGTTTCCTTTTTTATCACTGCCCCCCGCCTCGGCCCCCTTATGTTATTAAGTGGCGCATTAAATCGAGGGCCCCCACGCAATTGGCGGGCGATAGTTCGCAGGTAATAAAGTGTCGTGTGATGAATGGACGCGATGGCCCCCGCGAGGGGGCCGTCGCACCTCCGCTGCCCCCCAGGTGAGCCCCGGCCACTTGACATATTAAATTTACTGCAGCCCTGCGATTCCGATAATTAAACAAAAGGCTAATTAATTTTATCGATGGCACACGCACGGCACCGAATCGATTGCAGAAAAAATGCATTAAACGCACAAGGGTTGGTCACTGCATATTCCCAGCTCGATTCGCTAATTATTTATCCTTCAAGTATATGGGTACATGACACACACCAATTTACCTTTCATTGCCCAAAGTTGGTCATTGAGCTAACAAATCACCCTGTATATGTACAAAAATGGAATATAGAGAAATTAAAAGACTTAGATAATAACGAGAAATATGAAAAAAGACAGGACGCGCTCATCAAGGAAGCAAATGGGAAGACAGAACAAGACATTGAATGTGTTTGGCGTGAAATTAAAAAGAATATGCTTCTTCTATATTCCTATTAAGAAATAGGAAAGACTCGGAGAAGATATGGCACCGACTGGTGGAACGACAAATGTAAAAACGGAGTAAGAATAAAAAACGAAGCAAGAATAAAATGGATGAAAACCAACAAAACAGAAGACAGAGACGAATACGAGCGAAGCAGAAAGACAAGCAACAGAGTCATAAGGTCAATAAAAAGAGAGTGGATGGATAAAAAATTGGATGAAATAGAGCCCGAAAGAAAATTCCAAAACACAAAAAGCTTCTACCAGAAACTAAAGGTACATAAAAAAACTAACTCTCTGAATATTAAACGAATAAGAGATGAAAATGGAAACGTAGCGGAAGATGATCAAGAAGATAAAGAAACATGGCAAAAACACTTCATGAATCTGCTAACAGAGGAAAATGAAGAAAACTTTGAGGAACAAGAACAAAAACAAGAAAACGAAACTGAGGACCTACCGGACGAGATATTGGAAATAATAAAAAGCAGCAATCAAGGAAAAACACCAGGAAGCGACGAAATAAATATGCAATTAATAAAATATGGAGTAAAGGAACTGCAAGAAAGAATACATAAACTAATGTAAAGGATGGAGGAGCAATTACCGGAAGAATGGATGCATGGAAGGATAATTACTATAAATAAAAAAGGTGATCAGGGGAATTGTGTAAATAACAGAGGTATCACACTACTAAATGCAGCATACAAGATATTATCATCTATAATACAAAAGAGACTGATAAAATGCATAAAGTTGGGGATTATCAAAATGGGTTCAGGAAGGGAAATTGACAGTGGATGCCATACATCGAGTAAAATAAATAATAGAGAAAGCAAAAGAACACAACATCAAACTAGAAATGCTATTCATCGACTTCAAACACGCATTCGACTGAATTAAAAGGGGTCAATTAATCACTGCAGTAAACGAATTAGGAGTATCACAAAAAAATGAGTAATTTAATAGAACTAACCATGAAGGCAAGTACAGCCTGCGTAGTGATAGATTATGAAGAAACCGATACTGTTACAATAGATAGAGGTGTTAGACAGACTGTCAAGCACGTTATTCAACATATAGCACTTGAGCATGTAACAAGAAGAATATACAAATCTGGTACACTGAGAAATAGAGGCGCACAGATAATAGCTTACGCAGATGATTTAATAATTAACGAAGCAGAGAAAATTAATGACAAACATTTTAAAAGAAATTGAGGAAGAAGGCAGTAAAATGGGACTAATTATTAAAAATTGAAATTGAAATCAAGATAATGCAAATCGGAAAAAAAATTAACACACATAAAACTGGGAAAACACGAATTCGAAAAACTAAACCATGTATTGAAAACATTTGGCAAAATAATTTTTCAGGCGTAATGAAATGTTCCGTCCACATTTTTTTTTTGCAAAACAATTTTAATTTTTCTGTGCAAGAAAACATTACAATATTCTTAGTCATGTCGTTGGTCAATAAGAAGTACTAATTTTTTGACCTCTGAAATATTTTTATGCAGAGGAGGCAAACGTGAATGTCTAGCAGTATAAATACACTTACGTATATTATATATGTCTTTGGAATTCAATTTGTCGATTGAGTCCAGAGATTTATTTAATTCTTGGTGTATAATTTTCGATGGCCTTTTGGTTAAGTATTCGGTGGCTTTCCTCTTTGCTCCGTTTGAAACTAGTTGACGGTGAATATTTTCGTCCATCTTGTGGCCGTGATGCACTGATTTTTCTGTTATAGAAAGAACCGTAACATACATATTATATTCATGGTATTAACTACAAAATGATGGTTCCGCTCACCCAAAACTTTTGTTAAGTCTTCATCGGTATACAGCCTGGAAGTACAACTTTTTTTCCGTACACCTCCACTTTCCGCCAAGTTTTGTATTGCCACAATTTCAAAACAGATAGTTCTCGAACACTATTAGTTATTTACCTCTCTGATTGAAGATTGTCTGAATTGACTCCATGATGCTATTTGTCGCATATCAACCAGTATCCACCATGTATATTTTCTATTCCGTGTCCTTTCTTTTTTGTTTTAGTAATTCCTATTATTTATATTTTATGTTTTCTCATCTCCTCCACCAGTTCTGCATCTTTTCCCATGTATCCTCTAATGTTCCATGTCCATGTCCATGTTATTGTTATTTTTTCTTTTATTTTTTTCTGCTTTTTGTCCTTGCTCCTTTCTTTGTATTTTTATTTTGTTATAGCTATTTTGTTCTGGTTTTGTGTTATTTTCTATATTATCTATTTTATCGTCGTTTTCCATATTCATGTCCTGTGTGTTGCCGCTGTTTGTCTTCTGTTCTTCTGTGCAGGTCTTAAGTTCAACAACAGAATATGAGTTAAACTATTTCGATAGCACTGTTTTATTAATATATAAATAACCACCGTCTCCACCTTATTACAAAATTTCCCACCCTATAATATCAACAGGAAATAATTCGATTAAATAAGAATTCGGGCAAGTCATAAGATTCAAAAACATGAAGTATTAACTCATTGAGAGTAAACATTAACGTAATTGTAATCTTCGTGGGGGGTGCCAAAAGGTCACTTTCATTTTGTCACATTGAGCGCATCAATGTCCCGACAATTTTAATCCCTTTTTGCGTAAGGGATTATTTCAGGTACAGGAGCGCAGCTCTGCCCTGCCCATTTTTTTTATACAGCTTTGGATATTTGCAATTGGGAAGAAAGAGGCATTTTAAGGCTACCTTTTCTACCTGCAATGACCCGTTAACAAGTTTCTATGGTACCCCCTGTGAGTAAACTCTTCTACTGGAGTAAACCAAACAATTAAATTAATAATCTATCTCTAATGGGGTTTCCTTGGAATGGAATTTACTGAAATGTTTGAGTACAGTTTGTCAACGGTTGTTCGTTGTCCCAAATATGTAAATACAATCCTGTTAATATTATGCGAAAGTTTCTGACCACTTCATGATAACCTATAATAAAACCCCAAATAAAATACTAGGTAAACCCCCACATGAAGTCACATCATGTATGATGTGACTTCGTCAAACTTTCAGGAAAATGCATGAAATATTTTACAATAATGCCATTTTCATGAAAAACACTACAGGACTATTAAAAAAACTATTGTTATTTCGTCGGACTATACATGCACATTCTTTGAATATTTCACATTAAAATGCGCACATTAAAGTCCGTCAGAAATTTTGGAGAATTTTCCATGAATTCCCACGAATTCCTAAGAATTTCCACTAAAATGTAATAGCACCTGTTACATAAATTTTTCAAAGTATTTTTGATGATTTACGTGACATGGTAAAACTACTACATCTAGTCAACTATGGACAAACATGATGCTAGGGGTCTTGTCACTTTGTATGACATTTCACAGTTTCGTCAGACCTTTGCGAAATGGCGTATAAAGTAGATATTCGAAAGTTCATCTACAACTTTCTGTATATTCTTTAATTTTTGGAATCTGCTTCATGTGGGTTTCACAAATCATTCTAATTTTTAGGGATCAGATGCAATGCTGTCAAGTTATTCACATTTTCATCAAATTTAGCTAAAAATTATGGACGTGGAAAAAAAATCAACAAAACCTTATTATAAGCGAGCAATGAATGAATGGATATGCAAGTTCCCAGGCAATGTGCTAAAACATACACAATATTTGGAGTGACGTTGAATTCACAGGGTATTCTGAAACAACGAATTTTGCCATTTCCAAATGGCTAAAACTTATTGAGTTTGATCGTTATTTACCAATTAAAAAGTAGTATTAGAATACAGTCCATATGCTAGCATTGAATAGCTCATTAAGTGAGCAGAATATCAGAATATAATGCTATATACAGGGTGTTCTATTTGAAATAAATGAGTTTTAGCCATTTGAAAATAGCAAAATTGTGTCGTTGTTTCAGAACACCCTGTGTATAATACGTGACTCAAAATATTGTGTATGTTTTGGCACATTGCTTGAGTACTTGCATACGCAGATTTTTTCATTAAACTCTTATAATAAGATTTTGTTGAATATTTTTCTACGACCATGATTTTTAGTTAAATTTGATTAAAATGTAAATAACTTGGCAACGTTACATCTGATCTCTGAAAATAAAGATGATTTGTGAAGCCCTCATGACGCAGATTCTAAAATTGAAAGAATATATAGGGTGTTCCATTTAAAAAAGATACCAAATTTTGTGTCACGGATTTATGGTACACTCTGTACACACGAAAATAATTTTAAAAACTAGCACATCAAGTGTCCAATAACTTAGAATCAGATTTTGTCGTCAATTTTCATCAGTCTGGCAGCAATGGTCCAAGCGAGGATAGGTGGGACACCCTGTATATACTAACTTTTGTGACGTACCTAAAGGGCAATCTGCAGATAAGGGCGCGGAGACAACCAGGAGTATCCCTTCTGAGTAACAAGGAGGGTTGCTGGCTCTCTATATCGGAGAGCGGGGTAAGTGAAAATGGGCTCCACGTAATTTTCTATCACAGCTTGCTAACAACTTCATTCAGGTACTCGATAAATAAAATACTTGAAAGGGGGATTGACACTACTTACAACCACGAAAATCGTATTCGCCGTCCCTACACCGTCTACTTTCTACTTTTTGCTATTTCTATTTACTTTTCAATTACAATTTTTTTCCTCTCGTCTCTATCTCTTGCTAGTTTCCTTGCTTCTCCTTCTGACATTCCTTTCTTTTCTAGTATTTTTATAACCGTTTCATTCCATCCTATTCTCGGTCTTCCTCTTTTCTTCTTTCTATCGTCTTCGCTTCCCACGTTCTTTTTACTTGAGCCGTTTCATCCATTCTTATTGAGTGACTCCACCAACTAATCTGCCTTTTTTCTATGTACTCCTGTATAGTTTCAATTTCCATTTTTTTTTCCTGATTCCCTCATTTCTTATTCTGTCCAGTTTTGACTTCCCTGATGTTTTCTGTTGTCATATCCATGTTTATTTGGTTTCTCTACTCTTCGTCCTCCTCCCGTTCTACATTGAGCAGTTCATCGAAGTATTTTCTCCATCTTTCCTTTATTTCCTCTTTTTTTTTAAATCTTGCTCTCTCTATCTAATATGTAATTCGTGTTGTATTTGGTTCCCTTCTTCTGCTTTTTAGTATGTTATAAAATAGCTTCTGAACTTCTTTGCTGTTTTTCTTCATCTTCTCCCCGAATTATTTCCATTCTTTCCTCTTCGCTTGCGTTAGTATATCCTTGACTACCCTGCGTTTTTTTCGATATTCTTGGTATTCTTTGTTGTTGTTGACGCTGGTGTACTACTGCCTTGCTTATTCTTTTCTTGTATGGCTCTTCTTACCTCTTCTGTCCATCAGCTGGTTTGCTTACTCCTCCTTGTTCGTTTGATAGACTCCTAATTCATAATAATAACGTATTATTAGATAAAAATACCTAGGTGAAAATTGACCCTTGCATGCCCTGTGCTCGCACCACTCTCCTCTACGGATGCATTTCCGGTAATTGATTTAGGGCGGTGTTTTTATTCGCCGCACGTCTGCGGCTCCCGTGACCTATCCGTCTCACCGGAAGCACACCTCACTCTCCCGACGATAAACTAGGTATCGGCATTTGTCTTGATCAGCTCTGGAAAGTGAACCATTTTTATAATACAATTTCCCGCCCGTATACGTGCGCCTTGTGTGTCTGGTAAAAAATTACCAATTTGCGTTGCGATATCTGCGAGGTTGGGGCATGCGTTCCTCCGGCACCGCTTCCACTTGACGGGGGTGCGCTCGTGCGGATTGCGACAGGAAACTAGCCGATTGGAGGTAATTGATCTGGGCGATTAAAGTTTCGGTATTAATTCGGTTAATTAACGCCGACCGGACTCGCTAATCTCGACGGAATATTCAATTCGGGACACCAGTTGCTTCCATTCATGATTTAATACAGTTACGTCTAATATTGAAGCAACAAAACAGAGTCGTTCTTACTAGTTGCTATCTATGCAACAATTGAATACGATTTTATCTGTGGTATGAAAGCAAAAAAAAAATTACAAACTGTCGCATAAAAAAACTATTGGAGCTATCATTTCCAATATTTTTCAACAGTTTTATGACTACTGTGAATACAGGTACACATTGCAAAAGTACCAGCTAACAAACTAACGATAAACTTTACATCAAACTTTTTATTATCAAAATATATAATAATTAAATTGTAAGACTCTGTGATAGTCTATAAGTTGTATTTATTCTATAATATTACGCTTTATAATGGCCACGGTATGGTAATAAATGCCCCCCGGACGGCGGTATCTTTGCCGGTACGTCTGAAAGCGACCCGACAAAGGGGTATACATTCTCGAAAGTCCCGTTTCCATACATACAAGGGTTATATCGATCACAGTTTGCACCGCATAAGTGCAAAAGCAACCACTAGTACGAGAATGGCACAAATTTTAACGCAAATGAAGATATCGTTCCTTTAGCTTCAGTCGTACTGATTAACTTTAATTGGGGGTTAATTTATGTTAGGTACAGTAGTGCCACAAAAGTGATTTCCGAACACTGTGTAACTTATCATCTTTCTCCTTATACCATAGAAGATTCAATGATCACGTTTCTTGGATTCCTGTTCATGTTTCTTGATTCTTGCTTCCCGGTCGTGCTCACGTGGAGAACGCCGGTGAAACTCGTTTGGGACGCACCGGTCGGGCCTTTAGAGACAGATTTTAAGTAAGAAAAACTAGTATCGGCCGGGGGAGAGAGGGAATTTCCCGGCGGCGCTTCGAGTGAAATATAAAAAAGTGTGCGGAAATGCAATTTCTGAAGAGTATCTGTCCGACGTGGAGAAATCGTCGATCCGGATCGCGCGGAGATTTCCGGGCGGGGGCGGCTGTTTATTTTCATTAAAGCGCGCCCGCCCACGCACGCACGTGCCATGTTCACCATAAGAAATAAAACGCCATGGAATCACATGTGTATTGTTATCGGTTGCGGTAGAAATCGATGGAAATTTGAAAACATATACCTTAACGCATTTATAATTTGACAAAGTTTCAGTGTTAGACATGTGAGAAAATCAACGGTATAACTTTCTGCATTGACATGCATGGGTTAGCTATTACTGAAATTTCTGAAAATTTATTCATTGCATATTTATTATTAGATTTGTATTTAATACACCTGACGCTTATTCTCCTGAAAATTTGACAAAGTTTCAGTATTGATTAAGTGAGAAAATCAATAGTATAACAGTCTGCGGTGACAAGTATGGCTTAGCTATTAGGTACTGAAATTTCTGAAAAAAAATTTCTTGAAAATTTATTATTAGATTTATATCAAGTGTAGTGTTTTCACGTGAAATTGAAAATGTACCTGCAATGAGGGTTTATTACGGTCAAGGGTTCTCCATTGTATGGCGTGCTGCGAAGAGGTGGGCGTCCAGGAATGTAGCCAAATAATTTACTTTCGACGAAGATGCTACTTAATTGTTTTCTCTTTGATATATACACAATTATATCACTATAATTAAATTGAATTCAATAATCTTACAACTATCTACATCGTTTTTTATGAGTCGGCGGACGTAATTCTTTTTACAATTTTACAATTCGATATAATTATAAGACTACAGACGCCAGTAGATAATTAAGAGCCGTCACCTAGGAAAGGTTTTAGAAAGATTATACATTCGCCCATGCAATTAAAGTTCATTGTACCTTAATTGCTGGGCGAATATGCAGTCCAGGTAGACAATCAGTTAAGTCTACCTCAAATAGTATTTTTCTCAAATAGACTGCATCTGTCTTTCAGTCGGTGTTAACCTTTACATTGCAACAGTACTCATTTTACATACGTGTGCATATTATCATTTATAGACTTGTGAAAAGGTAAAGTTTGTTAAGATGGAAACGTCGTTAAGTGATACTGCTACAATTATTTCATAAATTAATAATGACACTCAGTTCGACGATCTATTTCAATTATGTGAGGAAAGAAGCCATTCCGAAAGTTTTGTTAAAGAACCCCTTCGACAGTCTGCAGAGGGAAGCTGTTCTCAAATTAATTTTGATAAATTTCAAAACAACCATCATCAAATGGACACATCAACTATCGAAAACAAAAATCAGGGATTAATAAAGCATGCTTTTCTTTCAACTGATACTAAAAGGATAGTCGTAAATATTTATAACACCCTTATCAGCGAGAAATATGCATCTCCACTGCAAAAAAATCCATTCTGACTGGAATATCATATTCAACGGTTTGGAGAATAATTACGAAAGGGCCGCTAGAAAGGAAAAGAGGAATAAGTTCCAAATTTACCGAAATAGACGATGCCATCGCCAAGAGGATCAAAAATATAATTTACAATTCTTATAAATCAGGTAACGTTCCCACGGTCCAATTTATTTTGGAAACTCTTGGAATTGATTTTCCATATAAGGAAACTACTTTGTATAAATACTTACTTAGTCAGGGTTTTAAGTATAAAACTTTAGACAAACGAATTGGCATCATGGAATCGCCGAGTTTTCAAAAAGAGCGATTAGAATATTTAACTAAAATAAACGAATATAGAAATGGAGAGAGATCGATAATTTATTTGGATGAAACATGGTTCGATACTCACGACGTCGTTTCCATGGGATGGGTCGATAATACAAACAAGTGTCACCTTGGAGCACCGTGCAATAGAGGAAAAAGAATTGTTATTCTTCATGCAGGAGGAGACGCAGGTTTTGTGTCAAATAGTTTGCTCTTATCAGCCAAGAATATTGCATTAAGCTCGTTAGACTATTATCAGGATATGAACGCCGAATTATTTGAAAATTGGTTTCGCAATAATTATTGCCCTACATACCCAATAACTCAATAATCGTAATGGATAATGCAACTTACCACTCAAAGCAAATGAATAAAATCCCAACCGCCGCTTCCAAGAAAGGCGATATTGCGGATTTTTGCATTCAAAATGGTATTGTTATTCCCCTAAGTGCAAAGAAAAAAACATTATTAGAACTTATAAAAAAACAAAATTTCAAAAAACGTATGTGGTTGATAAGATGGCAGAAAAATTTGGTCACCAACTGTTGCGCCTTCCATCTTATTACTGTATCTACAATCCAATTGAGCTGATATGGTAAACTTTAAAAAGAAATTTGCGGAAAAATAATGCACATCCCAAAATGAGTGATGAAACAATTCAACTTGTTCAGCGAGAATGCAACAACATTTCAAGTACCATTTGGAAAAACTGCATCGATCATGTGATTAAAATTGAAAACGAGTATAGGACGCTTCGTGTACAAAATCTAATTAATAATGTTCAAAGTGAAAGTGATAGCGATGAATCTAGCTATGCGAAATAATATTTGCTTGTTACATTACGATTCATGAAAAAAATAACTGATGTTAACGTCGTTAATTTTTTAACGCAATGAGCAAGTCAATAATGTTAAGGGTAACTTAAGTTATTTGTTTCGCGAATCCTAGTGTATATAAATTTTCTATGAAATTTGAACTACATTTGTAAAACACAATTAATTATATGTACACTTAAAAATACAATGAAAAGTACAATTTAATGATAATGAATCACTTATGTTAATTTTCTACGGGGCACTGAATCTGTACGAGGGCTGTTTGACGGAAGAGTGACTTTTTAATGAAAACGTTATTTTTCTGTTTAAAAAATATTTTATTTTTCAACATAACACCCTTTTAACTGTACACACTTAGCCCAGCGAGTTTACAGTTTTTTTAAACCTTCCAAAAAGTAATCTTTCGGAAAGTCTTCAAAATATGCATTTGACTCGGTTATCACCTCTTCAGTTGCCTAAAATCTTT
Organism: Othius punctulatus; assembly: GCA_951805005.1. Taxonomy (NCBI): domain Eukaryota; kingdom Metazoa; phylum Arthropoda; class Insecta; order Coleoptera; family Staphylinidae; genus Othius; species Othius punctulatus. Next base: position 21,563,216 of record OX638146.1, read on the forward strand.
TTCCACCCAGCCATTTTTTAAAATTTGGGAATAAGAAGAAATCACTGGGAGCCAGATCTGGCAAATATGGCGGATAAAGCAGTAATTCGTAATGCAATTCAGCCAATTTAGTTGTAGCAATTGCAGACGAATGTGAGGGCGCATTATCGTGATGTAACAACACTTTTTTCTTCATCAAATGCGGTCGTTGTTTTTCAAGTTCGGCATCAAAACGTGTCTGCATAATCAGCATAATACTGGCTGGTTATCGTTTTTCCTTTTTGTAAACAATTAATAAAGATTACCCCTTTAGAATCCCAAAAAAACTGTGGCCATGACCTTATTGGCCGAAAAAAATGTTTTTGCCTTTTTGGGAGCATGTTCGCATGGAGAAATCCATTATTTAGACTGTATGCATGTTTCTGGAGTATAATGGTGTATCCAAGTTTCATCTACTGTGACATATCGACGAAAAAAATCCTTTGATTTACGTTGAAGACGGCCAAACATTCTTCTGAATTCTTAATGCGAGCGCGCATTTGTTCACCATTAAGAAAACGCGGCAACCATTTCGCGGAATGCTTTTTCTTATTGAAATGTTCATGCAAAATATTGTATACCCGTTTGGTTGAGATGTTTACTTCATTAGCTATCTCACGAACTTTTATTCGACGATTGTCAATTACAAGGCCATAGAGTTTATTAACCATTTCTGGAGTAGTTACAGCAAATGATGGTTTTGGACGATCTGCATAAACCGTGCTCATATGGCCACTTTTAAAAGCAGAAACCACTTACAAATCATTCCATGGGACGGAGCAGATTCTGGATAATATTTACGTAACTTTTCCTCGGTTTCTTTAATTGTTTTTTCACGTACAAAATAATGTTTAATCAACACTCGAAATTATTTTTTCTCCATATTTACACAACAACGAAAACAGTTTTCTTCAAATAAGTATAAAACATAATCTATCTGTCAGATTGGTGCCAAATTTTGACAGTAGACCTCCGAAAGGCCTTAGGAGCTAGCAACATAATCATTATAGCGAAAGTGTTACCAACCTTTGAAAAGTCACTCTTCCGTCAAACAGCCCTCGTATTTTCTGATGCCGGCTATGGACTCTGTTCTCTTCCCATTACCCGTCATAAAATTCCGTTCGCACAATGGAGCGCAATAAACACCCTTCGTAGGTAGTTTTTCAATTTCAAGTAAAAACACTATATAACTGGAGCTAATTCTTCTGAAAATTTGACAAACTTTCAGTATTAAATAAGTGAGAAAAGTATGGGTTAGCTATTAGTGAAATTTCTGAAAATTTGTTTGTTGCATTTTTTAAAATTATATACGAGTTTAGAACACATGAAGCTAATTTTCCTGCAAATATAACAAAGTTTCAATGTTCAATAAGTGAGAAAATCATAAGTATAACTCGCTGCATTGACAAGTATGGGTTAGCTATTACTGAAATTTCTGAAAATTTATTTGTTGCATATTTATTATTAGATTTGCGTTTAGTACACCTGAAGCTTATTTTCCTGAAAATTTGACATTACTTTTAAACTATCGGGCTCTACTCATAATTAAAACAAAAATGTAAGGAGTAATATTTTTCGTACACCTTCTTTTGAGTGACTTTTTAACAAAATCTGAAATACATTTGTTTTTTATTATTATTATTAAATAATGGTACAATCTAGTCTGATAGACTAATAAGTAGTTTAAATCTATTCTCATAATACTAAAGATAATTGTTTTTCTGAGAAGTTGCCCACTGGTACCCCATAGTTCTTCTGGTATTTGGTGCGCTCGATTCATATACACAAGCACTGGCTCGGTATATTTGGTTGGTTTTTTACCCTATTTGTGCGGTGTTTGTGGGGTGAAACACAATTGTGTTTCGCCATTAGTCAAATATCTTTTCAGATTGTCAGGACAGACCATATCTTAAGACGTATGCCTCTATAGACTATATCTATGTGTTTTTTATTCCAATCTGTCGATGATATGTATATAAGTATCGATATATGCTCCACGGTTTTGGGCATTGATCGAAAATTTAAATGCGTGCTGCGTTTTTTCGTCCTTAGCCCCGCCCTGTACTTTTTTTTAATTTGAATCCGTCTGTCTGGCAATTCCCGCAGAAAAAAGGGTATTGCCTATTCTGCGTCAAATTACTGCAGGCTGAAAAAGGGTAAAAATTAATCATTGACGGGCTTGGCAAATTAAGACGCGCCACCCTAACCGACGTCCATCTTGTCTCTGGAGCGGAGTTTATTTAAAACCTGGTTAATTTCGGTGCGCATCGATAAAAAATAACACGGACGAACGTTTCCATCATGATTAAGGCGCCGAGTCCGGCTGTTTAGACGAGGACGGCTGCAGTCTTCTGGCTCGGGGGCGGCGCGGGGGAAAAGTCAACACGGAGATATTTTGTCATCCGAACCCCTTTCGGCATAAATGTCTCCGCAAAATATAATTAGAGGAGCAACCCTTGTTTAATTTGGATCGTCTCTCCTCGACCCCATGTGCTCAGGAGATAAAAAAAACTTAACCGACTTACACCAATAACTGCTAATTAAATTAACTTTTTAATGGCGCTCTTTTTCACTCTCCGCTTGCAAATGGCCCGAATTTATTTCGATGCTTGTTATCTGTATATTATCTTCGCGGAGGGAAAAAAAAGGGGGAGAAAGGGTTGGCTTTAATTCCTATCGTTTGTCTTGTTCCTCCTTGCGCCCACTTGTTTTATTATTGGTGTACATTCCGGTTCCGCTCTCCTCCTCGCTCTGCCGTCCGCGTTTTTTTCCTCTCCTCGCGGACGGCGGCGTTATTAAAAATTATCATAAAAATGAACCGACCGTCTAGAACATTCTAATTCCCCGACTTGTTATTACCATTTGTAATTTTTCTTTGGGCCTCGGCACAACGCCGAATTACCATCGATACATTCTGGCGGGAATAATTGCCAGGGGGGCTCTGTACTTATTTACATCCATTATCGCGTAAACTGGCAAAACATACTAAATATTAATTGGAGGCCATCATGCGGGTATCGGTATGAAGTTATTTCTCCATGCCAAAGTTCTGCCCGGCCCACAGTGGTCCCAAATCCCGAAAACGTCGACAAAACTCAAAACGTGTTTGAAAATACACAGAAATTCTCACTCGGGGGTTTATAGGATCGCTAATTACGAATCCGATGTCAACATTACCGAAAACAAAATGGCGGATGCAATATGGCGGACACCTCTCCAGAGGTTTTTTAAAATTTATTTCTAAAAATCCATGTTCCATTTGATTCCAAGAATGAAAAACCTGTTCGATAATAAAAGTAAGTGTTAAAAAATACAAGTTTATTTATTTAATGAGTAAAAAAAGTAAAAACTATGTTTTTAGTTACTAAAAGTAACTACTATGTATAAATTTTATTAGTCAATGTTTAATCTGTTGTATCAGAATTTGTTTCGTCAGAATATTTGCCTTCCTGTGCCTCACTGCAGCAGGCATTAAATATTTCATATTTTTGGGGGGTATTTTTCTCATACTTGTATGGATCAGATGAAACCAAAAGCCGGTTAAAAACATCCTGCGTGGTACTTACACGCGAGCACTTTCGTGAAAAGTCTTCGCGAAATCTTTTAATGAATTTATGTGATGCTTCCTGCGCATCTTCGGACATTTGACCAATGGGTAATAAAGATGATGCAACAATTTGCGGCCCATGAATTAACAGCTTATGTAGTATAGTAGGCATATAGTACCAACCGTACAGATGGACGATTTTTCTCGTTTCTGTTGGATACGTCTGAAATTTTATGAAATTTTATGGTGTCTATTTTATGACCACAAGAAATAACCTGCAAAATAACGTGGAAACGCCTGATTAGATCTTCATCTACTCTTGTTATGGAAGCAGTTGTAGTTGCATTTTCGAAAAAACTTTGGGCCGTGTTGCCGTCGTTTGTGCTTTCACATCCAGGCTTTGGACGATGAACGATGAGCCCCAGTTATTTGCGGAAACTTTCTTGTATTATACTTTTGCGTTTTTGTAATAAATATTTTTCTTCGATTCCGCGTGCTTGCCACTTCTGTAATTAAGTTTGTATGATACATGTAGAGGAATTTAAAGCATTGTATCCATGCAAGCAGTGCTGATGAACTGAAATGCAAATTTTCTTCGTTGATCTTCAAGCTGATCATTTTGTCCATGTTGTTACATTATCTCGACACTGCACCACACAAAAAAGATCGTTGTGTCGATGTAATAGATGTAATGTAGATGTAAGTGTAGATGTAAGTGTAGATCTTGGGTCAGAATTCTCGGTCAAAGTACGACAGTAACCAATTACACCATAGTTGGGGGAGTAGTAGGAATTATTATTATTATTATTAATGGCATTGCATACTTTCCCGTCTATCATCGTCAAAGCAAGATCATAAGATACAGAAATCTTCTTTCCATCTATCATAGTTTCAAATGGGACGAGTGCTTTTGCTTGCTTTTTAATTTGCAATACTTGGTTCACTGTGATCGCTGTAGATTCATGTAGAAATTCCAGTTTTATGGGTCTACAATACCGAGGTGACGAAGGTCTCGGATTGTCCCAGAAAACAACTTCTGTATCCGTTTCTTTGTTAAACGCCAAAATCTGCAGCGGAAAAAATGAGATCAAAAATAGATCAGAATCTGATTTACTATCGTCCGTAAATTTCTGTTTGTAGATGCTTTGTCCCGAACTTCCATCACATCCCCATTTGCAAATTAGGCCCAGTTGTACGAACGTGGATTATCTTTGATCGTGGTTCAGTTTCTAAGGCCCAGTTGTATGAACGGAGATCAGCTTGATCGTGGTTCAGTCACCTAGGATACAATTGTGTCAATAATTGTATCCTGGGTAACTGAACCATAGTCAAACTGATCTACGTTCATACAACTGGGCATAACGATACCATTGTATTAACAATTGTATCCTAGGTAACTGAACCTAGGTCAAGGATGATCCACGATCGTAATATTAGACCTTAAGCGCATATTCTGGAGAATTTCTGATGGTATTGGTTTGATAACGTCATTTTGGACTTTTAAAATGCGATCAACAGTGTGATCTAACATGGCCTGAAGTTTAACTTCAGCACTATATTCGGTAATTATAATGTCGTTCATTGATGGATAACATTCAGATCTCGCTTGTAGAATTTCCTTGTATGATGGATACAAAGTACAGTCACGTTGCTTAAAATCATTATATTGGCTCTTTGATAGTTTTCGTTCAACTACAAGAGAAAGAGCATAATGTGACGACATTCTTGTTACTACATTTTTGGAATTTATTGATCGTCGATATTCCGTATCCCAAGAAGGATGCGATGTTGTTACGTACTTTTCGTAATACTATAATGTTATACCGTTTTATCAGAACTAAAAAAGCTCTGTAATGTCATGATAAACGGTCAGCGGCCGTTAAGAATTCTTAACGGACGCCGGCGTCCGAAGTTCAACCTGTGTCCGTTATTTGCTGCATATCGGCCCAATGACGTTAATAACTATAACGATTCTTGAAGCATCCAAGTTTTCTGTTGCACGAAGACTCATTTGCGTAGTATAGGCTAATGTCTCCGTAGAAAATGTTGACCGAAGTTCGCTTGTTTTTCTTCTTTTTGTGCGTTCAGTATAGGATACAAAGTCGGAAGAGGGGCGATCCCCTATACTTGTGGATGAAATACTAATTTCAGCATCTGTCATTACTCGAAGAATGACAGGAAAATGAAGCCATTTTTCATGTTTGTTAAAAAATATCTCTTGGGTTCTTCGTGCTGTTTGCCACTGCTGTCGAAACGCATGTAAGAATGTCGATATAGTCTGTCGCTTAAATGTTTTTCAGTGTCGATGACATTTTTAAGCATCTCGCTTTCAATTACATTAATTTATGGTCATAATCCCTGCTGAGGTCGTTTTTAATTATATTGAAAATTTCTGTTCTCGTCACTTGACTGTTTCATCCGAAGAACATAATAATAAATTAAATACAGGCATATAATTATTTTTGTCTTATAAACCGCTTAAAGTTATTCAATTATTATAATAAATGTTTAAACTACACATAGGGAAATCGTAAGTACAAGCGAGACAGTCTCTATTCTCTATCTCTTATAGTTACCAAGATCCCTTTTATTTAAAAAAAAACTCACCCTGTGTTGGTATATTTATATTATTTCTGTACATAATATGAAAAAAAAATCTTGCTGAAAGGCAATTGGCAATTGGCAAGAAAGGCAATCTTGCTATTTTTTCTCAGTAAATAACAAAAGCCGCGATTTACTTTTCACGTTACTAACGTGTTAAGAAACGAGGAGCCCCGAAACGCCTATGCTTTCCTAGCGCTCGACTACATGGCAAATTTGCCACAAAACTCGCCATATATGACTACTTAATAGTCTGTCTTATAAACGAAACATACATAAAAAATAGGTCATCCTTGAGAAAATGTATAGTATCATTTGTAATATTTAATTTTCAAAAATGCCCTCTCACTTTTGCCTAATGAAATAGTAAACATAATGACAATTTTCACAAATTTATTAAAACAACAAATATGCGGGCACATTGCGTGGTTACTATGCGATAATTTTTTGTGAAAATTTGGCTATATTTTCCTAAGCCATAAACTTTGCTTTGATGCAAATTTATTTCTCATTTTACTGATGATTTTTCTGTAAAAAAAAAAATGTTAAACACCTGCAAAATGTTAAAATTGCATTATGTTTATTATTTAATTAGGCAAATACAAGAAGGCATTTTTGAAATTTGAATGCTGCAAACGATACAATATATCTTTTTAAAGGTTTGTGTATAGTTTGTAAAATAAAGTGTCAAGAAGTCCGAATATATATCGCTTATTCTGTGCCAAATTTGCCGTGCGGTCGAGCACTCTTAAGTGGCTTTGCAAGCAAAATGGCACCTAAAGGCAGTGTTTTTTTTAATGGATTTTAAAGATAAAGATATGCACTACATGTCTCAATAAGTCATTTGACATCATTCGTCGCTATGTAGAACTTATGGCTTATGTTTGTTAAGTTTTCCCGACCGAGTATTGGTGTTATTCTCACGTGTTAAATGGTTAATAATATAATGTTATTATTAATTGTATTGGTTAATCACGTAAATTTTAGTAATCTACTACTAGGAGTATTTCGCAGTTTGGAAAATTCAAGTCGGATGAATATTATTTTTTCTGCTTCATTTTCAAGTTGCGCTTGAATACCTGTTATAAAACTTCCGCGAATGTGTTCCACGAAGGCCAACTTTGAACTGAAATATTACGGCAAAAAATATCCTGAGGGTTTTCTCTCCCCTACCATGACATGCCCATATTAGTCATGGATCCCCCCTAATAGTTGAAATTTCCGGAAAAAAGTTTTTTGTAGTGTTTTATCCACGTTTTCGGGACCTGGGACCACTGTGCGGCGGCATCTGAGAATATTGGCATTATTGAGGCATGAATCCCGCCGATCAGTTTTGCGATGGCCGAATGTTAACCGTTTTAACCACCACCTTCCAAAATCTTGATGTGTGCATTCGAAAACAAAATAAAAAATTGCTTGTATTTTGCATGCATTTATTTATCATGCTGCATTTAAATCTTACTATTAATAATAGTATGGTATGATGTTATACATCAAGCATCATAGTTTTGACATTAACGACAAAGCACGCCCCAGTTGTAATCTTTGCAGTAAATAGCTGATTATTAATGATAAACTTTCGTTCAGTTTTAAAGTGCATTCGCAGCGTAATTTACGAGCATGCCCACACATGTGCGGCCTCTACATTTAATCCGGCAGCTATTCCCATTATTATATAAGTTTGTTATGGGCAGGGCGGGTGTATAAATAATGGTGGCGATGAAATGGTTCGCGTGCACGCTCTCCAACATTCCGCCGTATCGACTAGGACTAATTCCCTGCCCATCTTAATCCGCACTAATACCCGACTAATAAATTAATAATTGATATTCCACGCGGAGCACCTACAACATGAAACACACACACACACTCTCACACACACGAGCGGCCGACAATAACTGATTATTATTAGCATTAATGGGCGCGGGACACACCTTCGATTAGTGTGACATCCCGCAACGACAAATTCTACATGCTCGTCGTTCATTATAAAAAAACGGAATTAGTAGTTCGGTTATGGAGGAAGGGGGACAACAGTGCATCTGCACACTACAGCAATACAGGAGCAGACACTCGTGTAGATTACCTCACGATACACCCCCACACGTAATGACACCATGAATAAATGACCAAGTGAACGACAGCCCATTTACATGGACAGGGAAACAATAATGTTAATAAGATTATAATTTTATGGGGCATAAACATTTTTTTTCTTTTACAAGCGCGACCGGAAAATTGAATTGGATGTGGCCCACTGAATTATTAACGACGGCGAGCTGCACGTGATGACTCGTCACGGTTTCGGTAAAGATTTAGGGCTAATGTGCCGAACCTCGGAGCAACAGTAAAGTTTAATGGTGATGTTATTGGCAGGTATGCTAATTATCTATATCCACGCATTTGGATGTATATTTGCATTGTTTTGCTGTCATGATGAAAATATTCTTAGAACAAGGTATAAAACGCAGTTAAGCTCATGCGCGCATTTCTTAGCGACAGGGGCCCACGTGCTTCTACCTTTGTTAAATTTCGCTTCAATACTCGCGCGCGATGGCGCAGCAACGACACTAGATAGGTTTTATTGTTAGTACCGAAATTGGCTTTAGAGTTGGTTAATATGGTATGCATTTGATTTCGTCGTTCGTATAATTACCTGAGAAATGAATGCTCAATCTCTGAGACTTCGTCGAACGGAGTGAAAGCGTGCGCTGGTAGTTATTTCTAACAGATCTGAGTAAATTCCAAATGTTTGAATTTATGCCTTTTCTCCCTCCATATTAAACCACCCCGGTCCCTATTTTAGCTTTTTTTTTTTCTAAACTTCATCTCTCTGTGTACGTGTGCACCACCCAAGGTCGCCACACCAGTGCTAAACTAAGCGCCCCCGTTATCTCACATTGGCAGATTTACGGCCGTTTGAACATGTAGTTTAAAATTCGAGTCGACTAGTTTATGCGCTCCCATTAATATATGTCCGCTTTCTCTCAACTGTGCGTGTCCCAAAATGTCCGCAAAAACATCGTGAATAGAGAGTATATTTGTAGGATTTTATTGTATTTCTTAAAGTACCTGCTTTCTTCAGAAAAACACCATATCAGTCCTAACAGCAATACACATTTGTACGTTTGAAAACGAAAACTTATAAGCAATTAAAATTCCCTAGCATCAAAGTGTGGTGCCTTTAGAGGGTAATTAAAGCATGCGATCCCATGTACTGTTAAATTGTGCATGCACGTTAAAGAACACAATATAATTGATAATGGCCATCACAGGTCGAAACTCGAGTCGTGTTTTACGGTTTGTTTGTTGTATATATGTAGTCCTATATGTATGTACATATATGTAAATTGTGTGGGTAAAACATAGTGGAGTTTTATTCTAAATTTAACACAATATAATTGATAATAATATTTTTCTACAAACACTATTAAAAGTTGAACTTTTTACACGGCATACTTCAATTTTAAAAATGCAATATTATAGAGAAATGACATAAGCGTATTAAAAGTGCTTCACTTTTAATGCTAGTGTTGAAAGTAAGCAGCCAATAATCTGTCAAAATGACATTTATTTAATCAAAAATAAGAAATAACATAACAGAGTAGATGCAAACTATTTTGAAATAATAATATTAATAGTGCAATTTTTTCGGTTGTTCACTTTCTACGATATTAGAATTCATAATGATGATTTAAGAAATAATTTCTTGTTTGACAAGTATGTCATACAATATGAAGAATAGATTTATTTGTTTTATAAATTCCACGGACTGATTGAAATGTGAACATTTTTAAAGAACTTTATTGTGCTCTTAAAGGTGTTTTTAGAAAAAATATTGTATGATATGTGTGTTTAAAGCGATTTTAACACTTATAACATAAATAACTATTATTAACGCGAACTTGCCTCGATTGTATTAAATGCAGCATAATATAAAATAATACGAAAAAATAACTAAGTGTACGTACACAAAATAAAAAATTAATCATAAAAATAAACTACAATAATGTATATTAATATATTAGAAATACAAAAGTAAAGTTCACTCAGAAATATGTATATCAAAAATACAACGGTAACAGTAAGATGTCAATATGAAGAAAACAATTAAAAGAATAGTAAAATAGTAATTTTATTACCGACAAAGTTTTACTACTTATTTCTAACAAAAGACATTACAAAAATTAGTAAAATATCAATTTTATTACCGACAAAGTTTTACTACTTGTTTCTAATAAAAGATGTTTTGTGTTCACTCAAAAATTACATTTTTTCTGTCGAATTTTATATATTCTGTAAAACTTTGTACGAATTCTGCGAATATTTCAATGATTAATGTTAAAGTTTCAATGATTACTGTTGAATTGTCTAAGATTACTGATAAATTGTAAATTATTTCTGTCAAATTAGTAACAATTTCTCCAAACAAAAGGTATTTTTAAGTGTTCTAAGAGGTAAGTTTCAATGATACTGTTAAATTGTCAACGATTTCTGATAAAATGTAAATTATTTTTATCAAATTAGTAACAATTTCTATAAACAAATTAGGTATTTCTTGGTGTTCAAAGATGAGTCAATCAAAATTTCAATAATTATGTCAAAGTTTCGATGAGTACTGTTAGGTTGTCAATGATTACTGTCAAATTGTCAATTATTTATGTCACATTTTTAACTATTTCTACAATGAAACGGTATTTTTAGGTGTTCAAAGATAAGTCAATCAAAAATTCCATCGTTTCTGTCATATTTTAATTATTCCATAAAAAAATCAACGATTCCTGTTGAAATTCCAATGATTTATGTCAAAGTTTGAACGATTACTGATAAATTGTCAATTATTTCTGTCAAATTTTGAACTATTTCTTCAAACAAAGGGTATTTATAGATGTTTATACATGAATCAATCAAAATTTCAATGAATATGTCAATGTTTCAATAATTTCTGTTAAATTGTCAATGATTACCGTCAAATTGTCAAATATTTATGTAAAATTTTGAACTATTTCTTCAAAGAAACGGTATTTTGAGTTTTTCAAAATAAGTCAATTACAAATTCTATATGTTTTTATACTATATTCTGTCATTTTAATTACTATATAAGAAAATCAATGAATTCTGTGATTATTTCGATGATTTATATCAAAGTTTCAACGATTACTGTTAAAATGTCAATTATTACTGTTAATTTTTAAACTATTCCTACAAACGATGGGTGTTTTTATTTGTTCAAAGATGAGTCAATCAAAATTTCAATGATTATGCCAAAGTTTTAATGGTTATTGTCAATTTTTGATAAATTTTTACAATGAAACAGTATTTTTAGATAATTCAAAGATAAGTCAATAAAAAATTCCATCATTTTTGACATATTTCAATTATTCTATAAAAAATCAGTATTTATAGATGTTCAAAGATGAATCAATCGAAATTTCAATGAATATCTCAATGTTTCAATAATTACTGTTAAATTTTCAATGATTACCGTCACATTGTCAAATATTTATGTCAAATTTTGAACTAAATCTTCAAAGAAACGGTATTTTGAGGTGTTTCAAAATAAGTCAATCAAAAATTCCAACTTTTTTATAATATATTCTGTCATTTTAATTATTCTATAAGAAAATAAATGATTTCTGTGATTATTCCAATGATTTATATCATCAAATTGTCAGAAATTTTAAACTATTCCTACAAACGAAGGGTATTTTTATTTGTTCAAAGATGAGTTGTTCAATGATTAACAGTAATCATTGATACTTTGACTGTAATCATTAAAACTTTGACATAAAATTTTCGAAGAAATCATTGAAAATTTAACAGAATAATTAATATAATTCCGAAATTATGGAATTTTTTATTGTCAGAGAACACCAAAACATATTTTTAGTAGAAATTATTAAACAATTGACAGTTTATTACCTATAATTGACAATTTAGTTTGTAGATAGTTCATATTTTGACAGACATAATTGACAATTTTATAGTAATCGTTGAAACATACACATAAATTATTGGAATTTTCACAAGAATCGTTGATTTTTTTTAGGAATAATTAAAATGATAGAATATATGGCAAAAATGCTAGTATTTTTAAATGACATAACTTTGAACACCTCAAAATACAGTTTATTTGTAGAAATAGTTCAAAATGAGACAGAAATAATTGACACCTTATCAGTAATCGTTCAAACTTTGCCATAAATAATTGACAATTTAACAATAATCGTTCAAATTTTAACAAAAATCATTAGAATTTTCCCAGGAATAATTGATGTTTGATAGAATAACTGAAATATGACAGACATTATGGAATTATTTACTGACTTAACTTTGAATTATATAAAAATACCTATCTTGATTCTTGTCCTTAATATAACCAACTTTATCTTGTAATTCAATTTGAATAAAAAATTTTTTGGACAGATCGAAACAAATGTTACAAACAAATGTTATAAGATAGTTCAAGGATTTCATAAATGTTTTATTTTCAGAAATCGATCGATTGGTTTTCAAAATATCTTGCTTTGAAATTTTTGACCGCGCGCCATTTTGTTATTTGATAAAATTGAAAATAATTGTAAATACAAATATTTTAGAGAACTGAAAGCGCATGTTGAACGTTTTTGAATTTTTTAAATATTCCTTAAAATAAGGGAGTAATGACGATTTTTCGAAAAATAAAAGAAATAAAATATCCAATTCAAAAATTTGAACTAAAAAAAGTTGTTTGTTTCGGCCATTTTCGGGTGTTACAATTAAGTATTAACACCCTGTATAGTTGTTTTGGCACTGTGTATCATAGGGCGACCCACAGCTTCAAGTAAATTCGGAATCAGTGGAGATGATTGTATATCCAGATTATAAGAAAACTCACGCTTTGTTTTGTCCTAGTAAAGTGGCTGAAATCAACTTTATATGACATGTGCGTTTTTTTGAATCTCAATGACTGCTTGATATAAGTGGATTTTAATGATGGTGATAAAAGACTTTTCAACTGCTCCATGTGAACACGTAGTAATTCACTGGTAATAATGGGTTGTCAAACAAATGGATTATCAAGATATTCCGTTTGTGTGGAGCCGAACAAACAGTAATTACCGCCGAATCAGAGTAATCAGGGTTAAACGTCTTTTGTTTCATTAAAAAACGACGCGCACACACACATTTAACATCGACAGAGAAGGGTGCGACGTGAAACGAATGATTACACATTAAACAAATGAAAAATCGAGGCGAGCCGTTCATTTGTTCTGATTCGAGTAATTACAGTTATGTGGGATCGGCGCCGATATCGGCCTGGCGGCTATTAGCGCATGCTAATGGGACAGCGGTCAAGTAATGTTATTGTAAAGTAATTCGCCGATCGCGCCGATAACGGGGGGCGGCTCCTGGGGGGGCCGTAATTGAAAGGACAATATTAGTCCGCGGGTCGGGGGGCACCGATCACGCGCCACCCCCGGGGGCCCGCCGGCGAGGGGCGCGCCCCGCGGAATAAATGACACCGGAGGGCCCCCGTGCACGTCGATGTAATGACTTCATGAAAATTAATCATCCCCCGGCTTGCCGCTCTATCCGCTAATAATCTATAATGCCCGGCTATTAATGGATTAGCGAGCGCGCCCGTGCGTGGGCGGGGGGCGCGGGCCCTGGGCTCGGTGCCGATGTTTCGTGTATGTGTGTGTTTGTATTGTCATGTCGTGCATTTGTAATTTTTATCAGCGGCCGTTCGCCTATTAATGCCGTCTATTAAACGCGATCGAATTAATTTCAATTACCGACGCACACACATACGCACAACACGCGCGCGCCCAATGCACAGCCGGTCATTTGGCGCACGCTGTCCGGCGGTTTGACAGACCATTTTTCCCGCATTTTCCGGGATAGTGGAAACTCGATGACTGATACATTTCGCGATTAATTACATTGAAATAATTGATATTTATTGGCACATTATGCAGCGCCAGTTTTTTTTTTGTTAATGACAAAACGTCATACACAAATATATTTCACTCAAAAACTCTGGCTTTTGACGATATATAAATCTGATCAAAATAATAGTTATTGATATCATTAGAGGGATAGATGCATTACGAATGTGCAGAAATCACACAAGTTTCTGTAATATGCTCTACCTCATGTAAAGTATACAAAATTTTATCTACTGCCCAAAACAAGAAAAGGCCAAAACCAATACATTTTTTATTCAAAACCTAGGATCCAACGCAATTAAGTAATATGGCAATCAGCCAGATTTGTTATAAACGGTGCTGCAATTTTTCACAATTTTGCAACAGATTTTGTGAAAGTCTGAAAGGGATTAGATTGAATGGGATAATGATAAAATTGTGAAAGAAAACCTATACAAGATTTTATAGCACCAGTCCAGTTATTTAATAGGATATATTACATTATTATTATAGGATATATTACATATTATACCCACACCTCATATGTAATGGGAACACATTGCCGAGAAAAAAAAAAACTATGGCCAAAGAACGTATTGAAAGATTTAAAAATTATAAGGCGAGAGGATGGCAAAGGATTGTCAGTTAGACCTCTGGAAGAAAAATGTTGAACAAGTTAAAACCCACAATTGGCTGCAATGCCGAAAAAAAAAATAATAAGAAGAAGTATTTAGTGACCTTTTGTAGATGCCTTCATTCAAGGTGAAAGACATGAATTTCGCATGAAACTGTGTAATTACAGCACCAATCATAGTATTGTAAGGACCTGGTCCATATTTAATATTAATTTCTGTAATTTAAACTTACAATATAAAAGTGTATACATAAAAAATCCATAGGGCACAGGAATGTATGCGACCCCACGCATTTTGGGACACGCACAATTGAGAGAAAGCGGACATATATTAATGGGAACACATAAGCTAGTCGGCTCGAATTTTAAACTACATGTTCAAACGGCCGTAAATCTGCCAATGTGAGATAACGGGGGCGCTTAGTTGGGTACCTGCGACCTTGGGTGGTGCACACAGTCATGCTCACTTAAATCTAGTACAAATAATCTGGATCTGGTTACGCAATTATCTAAAATTGTTTGTTGTACAACTGACTTTTAATTGAGTATTGAATATAAGAAACAAAGGCAGCTAATACTTTATTGCTCCACCATTTGCGTCAAATGGTGGAGCCACCATTTGCGTCAGTTGTTTGTTGTACAACTGACTTTTAATTGAGTATTGAATATAAGAAACAAAGGCAGCTAGTACTTTATTGCTCCACCATTTGCGTCAATTACAGCCCTTAATCTCCTCGGCATCGACAATATAAGATTTCGAAAGTAGTCTGGCTATTCCATTAACGTTTCCCATGTATCTTCAATTATTCCCCACGGTTCATTTACATTTTTGAACTTCACACGTGGCACACGCTTCGCCTTCCCAGCCCACACGTTTCCTATAGGGTTAATGTCTGCGCTTTTGGAAACCCTCTGCAAAACTTACACATTAGAAATTTCACAGGAATCATTGATTTTTTTATAGAATAATTGAAATATGACAGAAATGATGGAATGTTTCATTTCATTTCATCATTTATTACTAGTATGACTCTAAATAGTAAAAAAAATTAAAAAATATTCTCTAAATATACTCTTAATATTGTCATTGTAGGATAACATACATATTAAATTTCAGGTATTACAGTACTTATACAAATACATCAGTCATTTTGTTAGTATATGCCTCAATTAAAATTATGTTAGAAACTCTTGTTTCATTGTAAAATTTGATAAAAAAATGACAATAATCATTGAAACTTTGACATAATCATTGAAACTTTGACATAATTATTGAAATTTCGAATGACTCAACTTTGGACTCCTAAAAATACCCATTGTTTCTAGGAATAGTTAAAAATTTGACTTAAATAATTGTCAACCTAACAGTAATCGTTGAAACTTTGATATATATATCATTGCAATAATCACAGAAATCATTGATTTTCTTATAGAATAATTAAAATAATCAAATGAAATATATTGATTGATTTTTTGATTGACTTATTTTGAAACACCTCAAAATACCGTTTCTTTGAAGAAATAGTTCAAACTTTGACATAAATTATTGACAATTTGGCGGTAATCGTTGTACAATTTAACAATAATTATTGAAACATTGGCATATTCATTGAAATTTTAATTGATTCTTCTTGAAACATCTATAAATACCCTTCGTTTGTAGAAATAGTTAAAAATTTGACAGAAATAATTGACAATTTATCAGTAATCGTTCAAACTTTGACAAAAATCTTTAGAATTTTCTCAGGAATAATATTTTTTTATGGAATAATTAAAATATGACAGAAATAATGGAATCTTTTATTGAGTTATCTTTGATTTATCTATAAATACCGTTTCATTGGAAACATTGATTAAATAAATGACTATAATCTTTGAAATTTTGACATAATCATTGAATTTTCGATTGACTCATCTTTGAACACCTAAAAACACCCTTCGTTTGTAGGAATAGTTTAAAATTTAACAGTAATAATTGACAATTTAACAGTAATCGTTGAAGCTTTGATATAAATCATTGGAATAATCACAGAAATCATTGATTTTATTATATAATAATTAAAATGACAGAATATATTATCAAAAAGATGGAATTTTTAATTGACTTATTTTGAAAAACCTCATAATACTGTTTCTTTGAAGAAATAGTTCAAAATTTGACATAAATATTTGACAATTTGACAGTAATTATTGAAACATTGACATATTCATTGAAATTTTTATTGATTCATCTTTAAACATCTATAAATACCCTTTGTTTGTAGAAATAGTTCAAAATTTGACAGAAATAATTGACAATTTGACGGTAATCATTGACAATTTAACAGTAATTATTGAAACATTGACAAATTCATTGAAATTTCGATTGATTCATCTTTGAACATCTATAAATACTGATTTTTTATAGAATAATTGAAATATGTCAGAAATGATGAAATGTTTTATTGACTAATCTTTGAATTATCTAAAAATACCGTTTCATTGTGAAAATTGTAAAAAATTGACAATGATTATTGAAACTTTGACAAACCGTTGAAATTTTGACTGACTCATCTTTGGACAAATAAAAACACCTTTTGTTTGTAGGAATAGTTTAAAATTTGACAGTAATAATTGACAATGTATCAGTAATCGTTCAAACTTTGACGTAAACCATTGGAATTTCAACAGGAATCGTTGATTTTTTTATGGAATAATTAAAATATGACAGAAACGATGGAATTTTTGATTGACTTATCTTTGAATACCTAAAAATATCGTTTCATTGTAAAAATTGATTAAAAAAATGACAATAATCATTGAAATTTGGACATAATCATTGAATTTTCGATTGACTCATCTTTGTCTTAAAAACACCCTTTGTTTGTAGCAATAGTTTAAAATTTAAGAGTAATAATTGACAATTTAACAGTAATCGTTGAAACTTTGATATAAATCATTGGAATAATCACAGAAATCATTGATTTTCTTATATAATAATTAAAATGACAGAATATATTGTAAAAAATATGGAATTTTTAATTGACTTATTTTAAAAAAACCTCATAATACCGTTTCTTTGAAGAAATAGTACAAAATTTAACATAAATAATTGATAATTTGACGGTAATCATTGATTTAACAGTAATTATTGAAACATTGACATATTCATTGAAATTTCGATTGATTCATGTTTGAACATCTATAAATACTGATTTTTTATAGAATAATTGAAATATGTCAGAAATGATGGAATATTTTATTGACTAATCTTTGAATTATCTAAAAATACCGTTTTATTGTGAAAATTGATAAAAAAATGACAATAACCATTGGTGAAACTTTGACATAATCATTGAAATTTTGATTGACTTTTAAATTGACAATGTTTTCTTCAAATTTTTAACTATTTCTACTATATTTAGTAGAAAAGTTTAGTATTTTAAGGTGTTCAAAGGTTTGAGTCAATCAAAATTTCAGTTATTTTGTGGAAGTTTCAATGACTGTTAAAGTGTAAAATATTTCTTTCAATTTTAGCTATTTCTACAAAAATATAGATGTATCTCTCGGTGTTCGAAGTAAATCAAGAATTCAATGATTATATAAAAGTTTCTATGGTTATTGTTAAATAAAAAATAATAATAGTTAAAACTTGGTGTAACAAAATACAAAAATGTATATTGATGTATACAAATGTCTTATCCTGAAATTACCAGTTATATATTTAAGGTTCTTATATTATTATTTAGGACTTACTGGTAAAGCAATTATTTTTTAAATATAATATTAGAGTCAAGTTTGTTACAAAATGTTTAAATATAATCAAAGTATTGAAGCTTGTAAAAGTTTTTAAATAAAACAAGGAGAATAACCCTTTTCACAATACACATTTATTTATACTAAATGTACATTTCAACTGCAAGGCATTCATTACTTGTAAGTCTACTGAAAATGACCGTTTACTTGTAAGTCTACTGAAGATGAATGCCTTGCAGTTGTAATGTACATTTAGTATAAATAAATGTGTATTGTGAAAAAGGTTATTCTCCTTGTTTTATTTGTTTAAATATAAATTATAATTAATGCAAATACTATTTTTAAATATAAAATTAGAGTCAAGTTTGTTACAAATGTTTAAATATAAATTATAATTAATGCAAATACTATTATAATTTATATTTAAACATTTTGTAACAAACTTGAATCTAATTTTATATTTTTTTTTACCAGTAGGTACTAAATAATAATATAACAACCTTAAACATAAGTTTAAGTTTACACAGAAATATCTATAGAAATATTTGACATATTACTGCTTTTGTGAATTATTTCCACATTTTTTTAAATGTTGCACTCGTTCTGAAATTACTTGTGGAAAATGTGGAAATAGTTCATAAGTTACATTCCTCTAAACAGCTGTTGCAGAAAAATTCTTGCATTCATCGGCCACGTGAGGTGTTTAAATCTCAATTATTTTATCATGGTTACAAACAAGGGGTCAATATCAAATATGTTTTAATTTAATATTTTGACTATTTCCAGGTGTCAAAGATAAGTTAATGAAAATTTCAATGATGTCAAAGTTTCAATAATTATTGGTAAAATGTCAATTATTTTTGTCAAACTGTCAATTGTTTAAAAATTTCTACTAAAAATATGTTGCGGTGTTCTCTGATGAGTTAATGAAAAAGTCCATCATTTCTGTCAAATTTTAATTATTTTATTATTTATTTTATTTTAATTATAAAGGATACAGTTAAATTGTCTATGTAGAGTTTAACTGTATACTTTCATACAAATCATTGAAATTTTTTTACAGAATAATTTAAATTTGACAAAAATTGTGACTTTTTTATTGACTAATCAGAGAACACCAAAACATATTTTTAGCAGAAATTCTTAAACAATTGACAGAAATAATTGACAGTTTGATAAAAATAATTCACATTTTACATTTTACATTTTACCAGTAATTATGGAAACTCTTGAATTGTCAAATATTTCTTTACATTATTGAACTATTTCTACAAAGAAAATTTATTACGAGGGATAATATAAGTGTCAGAATTTCAATTATTTTATTATATATCAAATTATTTTAATCTGCCCTTTTGGGCAATTGAGGAAATACATTCCATCACTATAATTTTGCCTGGCGGAACCTATAATATTTCTTTCATTGAAAATTATTAAATTTCGTATTTGTCTCTGAAAATTTATGAAGTTTTATATTGCCTCCATATTTATTTTACGAAATGATTGATAAACATTAATTTACAATAAGTACTGTACTTTTATCATTATGTTATAATACCAATTAACACCTCATAACTTCGTAGTTGGCTATTTCCGTATAACACAGCAAAGAGCGTGAATTTTGTTCGATAACTGCACGTTCCTGCCATCTGAACGCAAACTGCTGAACTGCTAAGAGCTTTCGGAGCTTTCGAATCGAAATCCCGCTGCGAGGGTTTGAAGCTCTTCGCCGCATTTATTCATTTGTCACATTGTTACTACATTGTCACATTGAATGCAAATGATAGGAAACACAATTAACAATTAAAAATTATTACTAATATAGTTTGCAGATTTAATGGTTGGCTCACATTAAAATATTATTAGCACGATTACGCGCAAACACAAGCTCTGAGTTTAATTGTTCCTATATTTTACTGCATTGAATGATTGCATGCAAGTAATGGTAAATGGAGAAATAGCCTCAAAAAGTCTTCAGCAAAATTTAATATCTTGAGAATTGCTTATTGGATATGAATTAAATTACACATATTAA
The DNA here is from genome assembly GCA_951805005.1 of Othius punctulatus. Lineage (NCBI taxonomy): Eukaryota > Metazoa > Arthropoda > Insecta > Coleoptera > Staphylinidae > Othius > Othius punctulatus. The sequence goes on from OX638146.1 coordinate 21,583,696, forward strand.
ATATGTATAATATATCACTTAATATTAGAACTAAATCTTATCTATATTTATACAGTAGTTCTTGAGATAACAATATTTATATATGCGGTATCACTTAATATTAAAACTAAATTGCATTTATATTTATACAGTAGTTCTTAAGATAACAATATTTATATATGCGATATCACTTAATATTAAAACTAAATTTCATCTATATTTATACAGTAGTTCTTGAGATAACAATATTTAAATATGCGATATCACTTAATATTAAAACTAAATTGCATTTATATTTATACAGTAGTTCTTGAGATAACAATATTTAAATATTTGATATCACCTGATAAGAGAACTAAATTGCATTTCTATTTATACCGTAGTTCTTGACATAACAATATTTAAATATGCGATAAATTTAAGAAACAACTTAAAAATATCGTGTCTTAATTAGTGAATACTGTAGAAAAGTTTTAATTTTATAAAATATTGTTTATTTATAGAACTACTTTTTAAGCCAATGTGAACAATAAAATGTTCATAATTTGTGGACTCTTAAAACTAAAATTATAGTAATAAAATCCTCCATTTCCAGGTACAATATCTCCCATAAAATTATAATAATAGAAACCGCCATTTCCAAGTATAATATCTCACATTAAATCCGTATCTGGTTTCTATGTTTTTCAATAATCTATTATTAGTACTTGCATCGCATTTAATACAACATAAGAAATGGGAATTCGAATAAATACCTTTACAATCGGAGAAGCGGTCCAGAGATAAAGATTCACTGAGCGCACATGGAGACCCAAAAAACGCATTCCAAATTCTTATACGAGTCTATCTTGATATCTAGACCATTCATTGGAGTTATTATATTTGTGTTTTATAAATGAATACATTTATTCGAGCAATTTTAACAAGTTGAGACGCTTTTAATATTTGTCACAAATGAGTTCCTCTGAAGGTAATTATTTGCGTAATTAATAGAAGAATAGTTAATACAATGTATTTACATGCAATCGCATATAATGCATTTTTATACATTTAAATAAAATATAAATACATTTTATTAACTATTTTTCTATTAATTGTACAATTAATTACTTTCAGAGAACATATTTCTGGCAAATATTAAGTGAAAAACAAAATTGTAGATTATTTCAGAAAACTGTAATTTGCATTTGCAGAAATATCTATAAAATTGTATTTGCAACCAATTCCATAAAACTTCGTTTGCGAAAATTCTGTAAACCAGAATAATGGATTAGATTTGTTAAAATTGTGCAAAAAAAAATGTTAAAAATGAAATTGAATTCACTGAAAATTGTAAGATTCTATGTTGCTATAGATAGTACTAGGTAGTACTAGATATTAGTCGATCTAGTTCAGATGTGTGTATGTAGAAATGAAAAATGTCATCAGGCTGAATATTTATATATAAACTATATACCGCGACGCCGTGAATTTTTGACAGGTTTATGGTATAATTGGTGGTTGCATAGCTAATATTTGCAAATCGTTGACATGTGTTTTTTTTAATTGAACATAGGGACGTTGTATTGACTATGTTCAGAGTTAAAAAAATGTCACGCTATAAACTTCATCCTGGTGAATAATAGCTTACATTATGTGCTTGTTAAATAACATACTTTTATTGTATAACAGTCTTAAGTACCTTTAGGTAGGTTCCACATTTTAACCAATGCCAATGTATTGAAAAATAGTGTCGTAGCGGAAAAATGTTTTTTTTTAACTCGTTACGTCTCATCGCAACATTGTAAAGAGAAAACCTAAACAAGAAAAGATGATGGAATTATTAGATTTCCTTGTCCGATCGATTTTCCGAGTGCATTCCGCTGTAAGCAAGAAGGGACGGAAAGTTGGGACTTACCTGGAGCGGAGTTAAGAAACAAATTAAAAATCGCAGCCCCCGGGAGCCCCACGCTCCCCCAAATTATTACGCGGGGGCACCGAAAGTTCCCCGATGAGAAATTTCAAATTGCCGCCGGGCGCAATTTATTATTTTCCGCGAAGTTTTTTTATCATATCATGTCGATATCGCCGCCCTAACTTTTCTTATTATTGGAAATAATAACGTTCATTTATTTCCCGGTAACAATCTGAAGACGCCGTCGAGGCCCTCGAGAGGGCGGCGGACGAGGGGGCCGCTAATTCTTCCAGCACCGGGGGCGGCGGCGACGCCCCGCGATCCCGAAGAGCGAATTAACATTGTTGAGCCGTGGAATGCGCTTCAGGAATTAGATTCCCGCAGTATTTATTTTGCAAGATTTGATTGTATGTCGACTAGAATCGACGTTTATCTTGAAGCAATAGAATAAGGCTTACATATCCTATATGAAGCAGTTCACTAAATAACTTTATGATCAAATTTGAAGAATTCGGAGAGAGAAATGAACAGTTTTAATATTTTTGCACAACGAAATTTTGAGAATTGTTCAAGTGAAAATCGTAAAAATTAGAGTGTAAGAGTATAGTTCCGAATTTATTTTTAATTATTTTGTAGAAGTAATATAAATGATAGTCTTAAAAAAAAAACTGATTTTTTTTAATAAGATATTTTTTCCACAACGAAATTTTGAGAAATTTTCAAGATAACCTTGTCTTTTTTATCTCACAGCTTATTTTTTTATTCGGCAATTCTACAAAAATACCCAGAAAAATTACTTTATTGATTTTACAAATGTTATACTGGACAATAGTTATACGAGAAAACATTTTTAAAATTGCATTTTAATACTCAAGTTATAGTTTCCAAACTCTTCCAAATACCAAAATCTTGAAGGCTAGGACAGTATTCCTTCTTCGAACTCATCTTTCGTTAGTTTTCAGAAATAGCTTTTAAATTCATCAAAAATATCTAAAAAAAATTGCTAAATTTGTTCATTGGCACATTTTTTTCGCATGCAAACAGTTTCAAAGAGTAATATCGATTTTTTAATAATAATTTTTTTTTTAATAATGCATCTCATATCTGTGCTAAAAAGTATCACTGTACGCACTGTAGTAAAAAACATATTTTTTGGAACATTTAAAAAAAATACACATAAGTAAGTGCTGATATCCATAGACATCCACAGACATCCATATCCATAGATTTAAAAATTAATGCAACTTATATTTCAGAAATGTTTTGGAAATCATATAATAAATATTTTCTGATAAAAGGGAAATGATAAAAGCGAATTTTGGAATAACTGTAATGCAGTAACTTGGAACTTAGATGATAAAAATTTTCTGATGTAAAAAAAATATACATAAGTACTGATATCCACAGATATTCACAGACATCCATATACAAATATCCATAGATTTAAAAATGCATGCAACTAATATTTCAGAAATATGTAGGAAATTACATGATAAAACTTTTCTAATGTAAAAAATACACATAAGTATTGATATCCATAGATATCCATAGACATCCATACACTGATATGCATAGATTAAAAAAAATAATGCCCCATATTTGTGCTAAAAAGTATGACTTGACGCACAGTAGCAAAACTATTTTCTGGGACGACAACGTTAAAAAAATACACATAAGTACTGATAGTACTGAAATAAATGCAACTAATATTTCAGAAATTACTTGGAAATTAGATGATAAAAATTTTCTGATGTAAAATATATACAAAAGTACTGATATCCATAGATATCCGCGAAGTTTTAAGTTAATTAATATATATATATATATATATATATATATATATATATATATATATATATATATATATATATATATATATATATATAATACTTGCGTAAGTTTCACAATTATAATAGAAAAGTTTTATTTGTAAGTTTAAATTAGTGTCAGATTTGTATTTAGTATACCTGAATACAATTATTCAGAAAATTTTACGATGTTTCGATGTTTGGGCAATTCTACACAATGCCCAAAAGATATATTTTTTAATTATTATTACAATTTGGATACTTTTCAATAACTAAATTAGACCAAATTTACAAAAATTCCATTTTAATACTCAAAATATCGGTTACAAATGCTTCAAAATACCAAAAACATTAGGCTTTAGAAGAGTACATCTTAGAAATTTTACATAATTGCCCCAAAATTTGTTATTTTCTTGAATAATTTTTATAGCAGACAATTTATACAGGGTGCCTGGTTTTTAATTGTCCAACTCATATTTGTTAAAACATCAAAACTTCATAAAAAAATAAAAATAATGAACTTGTCGAACGCAACATGGTCTTCAAATTGGCACCAATTTTCCACAGCCAACGTATTTTTTTGAAAAAAATTATACGAAAAAATCCTTCGGTATATCCTTCATTCGTAAATTTTACAGAACGTATTGACTAAAATGTTTACGGAATGTATTTTAATAGCAACCATTTAAAATTTTCATAATTTTCATTATACATGTTTCATTATTTTATATAACATAACTAAATATGTTTGTGTTAAAATATTTGTAGAATTAATTTTGACCTTGTGTAACTGAATTATATTGTAACATTTTGTTTGCAGGATTTATTGACTAGAATTAATTTTGGGTAAAAGAGGGATGGATTATGTATGTATGTATTAATTTTCAATGCAACAAATTCTAGAAAATTTCCAAAAAAGTCAATTGAAGTATACAGTTTTTATGATTTTTTAATTAATAATCTGGAAGTTCCTTCCATCTGTTAAAATATCATTTTTTTTCTCTGTTATTTCGAAACTATGCAGGTAATTATATAAACTACTTAAATAAAAAACCTAAAACCGAAAAGAATCCATTTTTTACAAATTTTGTAATTTTAGTAAATATTCGGATAATCCGTTTTAATATTCAGTAAAACTGTGTAAATACATATGACTAACTACTACTAGAACATTAATGGAATAAATGTTCTAAGCAATAACTTTAAAAATTACTTATTTTCATGTTTTTTTTTTGATTTTACAGAACGTATTGACTAAAATATTTACAGAATGTATTTTAATAGCAACCATTTAAAATTTTCATTATACATTTTTCATTATTTTACATAACATAACTAAATATGTTTGTGTTAAAATATTTGTAGAATTAATTTTGAGCTTGTGTAACGCAATTCCATTGTAACATTTTGTGTGCAGGATTTTTTGACTAGAATTAATTTTCAATGCAACAAATTCTAGATAATTTACAAAAAAGTCAATTGAAGTGTACAGTTTTTTATGATTTTTTTATAAATAATCTGGAAGTTCCATACATCTGTTAAAAAATCGTAATTTTTTTCTTTTATTTCGAAACTATGCATTTAATTATATAAAATACTTAAATAAAAAACCTAAAACAGAAAATAATCCATTTTTTTTACAAATTTTGTAATTTTGGTAAATATTCGGAAAATCCGTTTGAATATTCCCTAAAAATGTGTAAATACATATGACTAACTACTACTAGAACATTAATAGAATACATTTTCAATGCAATAACTTTAAAAATTACTAATTTTCATTTTTATTTTTTTTTATTTTACAGAACGTATTGACTGAAATATTTACGGAATGTATTTTAATAGAAACCATTTAAAATTTTCATAATTTTCATTATACATTTTTCATTATTTTATATAACATAACTAAATATGTTTGTGTTAGGTAATTTATATAAAATACTTAAATAAAAAAACCTGAAACCGAAAAGAATCCATTTTTTTACAAATTTTGAAATTTTGGTAAATATTCGGAAAATCCGTTTGAATATTCCCTAAAAATGTGTAAATACATTTTTCATTATTTTATATAACATAACTAAATATGTTTGTGTTAGGTAATTTATATAAAATACTTAAATAAAAAAACCTGAAACCGAAAAGAATCCATTTTTTTTACAAATTTTGAAATTTTGGTAAATATTCGGAAAATCCGTTTGAATATTCCCTAAAAATGTGTAAATACATATGACCAACTACTACTAGAACATTAATAGAATAAATTTTCAATGCAATAACTTTAAAAATTACTTATTTTCATGTTTTTTATTTTTTTATTTTATAGAACGTATTGACTGAAATATTTACAGAATGTATTTTAATAGCAACCATTTAAAATTTTCATTATACATTTTTCATTATTTTATGTAACGTCACTAAATTTGTTTGTGTTAAAATATTTGTAGAATTAATTTTGATCTTGTGTAACTCAATTCCATTGTAACATTTTGTTTGCAGGATTTATTGACTAGAGTTAATTTTCAATGCTATAATTTTTTATATATATTTGTTTTAAACTTTTTACATAGAACTAGAACATTCACAGAATTAATTTTCATTGTAATAATATTCTTAATTTTCTTGGAATTTCTTTATATTGTTTATAACATTAGAACTTTTACAGAATGTATTTTAATAGCAACTATTTAAAATTTTCATCATACATTTTTCATTATTTTATATAACATAACTAAATATGTTTGTGTTAAATTATTTGTAGAATTAATTTTGATCTTGTGTAATTCAATTCCATTGTAACATTTTCTTTGCAGGATTTATTGACTAGAGTTAATTTTCATTGCAATATTTTTTTATATATATATTTTTTAACTTTTTACATAGAACTAGAACATTCACAGAATTAATTTTCATTGTATTAATTTTCTTAATTTTCTTGGAATTTCTTTATATTGTTATAACATCAGAACTTATTAAAATGCAATGCATAAAATGTTTTATAATATTAATTTTTATCTTGTAGAACTCATTTTTATGGGAACACTTGTCTTAACAAAGCAGAATCCATTTTGTGGAATAGTATTCAATCCAATGTGGTATAGTATTAATTTTTATCATGTAGAACTCATTTTTATGGGATCACTCGACTTGAGCAAAGCAGAATCCATTTTAATTAAAACCTTTCAGATTTCTTTATCGATAATAACTAAAATGTACTGAATTACTCTGAAAATGCAAGAAAGAAAATCAAACATACAAATGCAATTTTTAGATTATATTTTTATTTTTGTGATTTATCATTGTTTTGGTTCTTTAAATTTCCGTATTTGCCGCAAATTCGTGATTACAGTTTTTTTTTTGTTCATTGACGTTATGAAGGTTAAGGTTGTCACGTTATGAAAATCACATTTTAAATGGAATCCATATATGAGGTTAAATAAAAACAAAAATTATTTTGAATATTCATGAACTTTTCATTACGATTTTTCTAAAACTGCTTAATTTCTAGTAAGTTTCTAGTACTTTCTTGTTAGTTTTTGGTAGTTTCTAGTGTCATGCCAAGTACATTAATGCTTCATAAAATATATATTCCTATTAAAATTATCTATGATGTGGTTGTTATAATGCTTCCGAAATGCCCCTCACTGGTGTAATCGGACCAATGAGAATATATCCCAAAACCACGGAAGCTGTTTTGAGCTATAAAGCAATAAACCACAAATGTATTCCGTTGGTCCCTTAGAAATTAAGTGCTTTGAGATAAGCAACCGCATTGCTAAGGGACTTCAAGCGCACTATCGTACCTAAATAAGCTAGGATGCTCCAACAGATGCATTTGCATTTCGGTTGACCAATCCAACAGGACAGAGGAGGGACTTCTGTTTTATGTGAAAAGTGACTTCTTATCTGGCATGCACTATATCTAAAATGTTATAGGTTTATGGTATATTTATAGTAATAAGTATATTTTTATTTGTCGGTCGTGAGACCGAAACAATTTTAGAGTTTTTCTATTAAAAATTTGTGAAACACTTGAGTCTTACAACGTGAGATTATGTATAAATGACTAATGCATTTTTCGTATTATTTAATTATAAATGTAAATATTTTTACATTTGGAAATGATTTCCCCAGACAACTGGAGACCGGTTTCGACATGGTGGGTCTCATCAGTCTAGTGCGTCCGGAGTTAACGAGCTGTAATAATGTATCAATCAGTATTACCTCACGTTACTTAAAAATGAATATTATAGGACTTATAACCAAGAACAGTAATTCACCCACCGGTTTCAAAACCAACCATCTCTACAAACGCACGTAATTGAGAGTGAATTCAAGCCTAGAACAAATCATTGCTCCCACGACTTAGGCGCAAACCGATTATTTACGAGGCAATTGAATGAGCAAGGTAAACGTTTAACGTCGGAAGGTAACCCGAACGCACACTCGCGATTGCTTATTAATTGAAGGCAAGAACGCGGTAAAAAAGGTGAACGTTTAACGTCGGAAGGTAATCTGAATGCACACTTGCGATTACATATTAATTGAAGGCAAAAAGTGAATATGTAATCGCGAGTGTGCGTTCAGATTACCTTCCGACGTTAAACGTTGCGCGGTAAAAGTACACGTTTAAGTCGGGAATGTTAATGACACCTCATTAATATTGGCCTCTACGGAAATTGAGTCCTATTAGTCGAAGCCTTAAGCCACACGGATCTCTTATTAATGAGTATGATTGAATCCAAGCATGGCACATTTTATTCCTTTATTTATAGCTGTTATGTGCAATATAAGACGAGAGCTTGAGGCGTAATTCAATTGGCTTACCAGCGAGATCCTCCTCAATTTTTCTAATTACAGTAAATCACTGTTACGATCGGAAGCACACAAAGGGGCCCCCGAAGGCGCCCGGCAGCATGGCAGTTTTAATTATGAGTCCGCATCGGCGAAAAAGTGCGGAAGAGGAAAACCATCAAAACCGCCGGCTTCTGCTCCTCGCCGAACATAAAACCAGCCGATTGCCCCCTGCGCCTACCAATCAACGGAATCCTTATCTAAACGCTCGTGATTAGAAGACGTCGAGTTAATTGTCGGGGCGCGCTCGGTTCCGATAATACAATTCCTAATTCCCGCAGGAGCGGGCGCAATGAAAGCCGACTGCGATGGCGGCGGGGGCGGTGGGGGCGGCGGGGGCGGCTCAGCGCCCCCCGGCCCCCATAAATAGGTATAGGTACTGATGGCGCGGCCCCGTGTACAAACGGAATAAGCAAAAGTGCCCCGGAATGATTTGCATAGGAATCACATCTGAGATAACGACAACCCTTCCGACACTCGTTATCGGACGACTTTATTGGCCCGTTTTAATCACTGCTGCAGCGATGTCGATGGGACTCGCGTGGATTGTATTATTCTAAATTCTGAACGGGGGGCGGCTAAAGGGACGGCAGTTCCAGAGGCCACCGCGTAGCGATTTCCGACTCGACGTGGATCCCCCACCCCCGTCATTCTGCACGAGGACGCTTTGTGTACAGATAACACGGAAAAAGCACACAAACCACATTTACATGAAGCGATTTTCAATTCAAAGAATAGAAAAAAACATGCATACATTGCAGGATTAAACCACGGATATGTCGCCCTTAGGAGCACGTAGATAAATATTTCGTGATTAACTCCCTGCACGTGTCAATACATTACCGCACACGAAATTAGATGTATGGTCGGGACCAGATTAACTGGGTGGTCTGATGCCACCCAGTTATTCGGACATTGGACGATCACGAAAATCTGGGAACAGATCTGAGAACAGAAGAAAACAAGTTAGACGAAAGATATTTATAGCCTGGGGTGCCCTCGTGCGCTCGTTGGCATGCGACGAACTCAGCGTGTGTTTACTTCAGGAGGCACACGTTGGGTGTGCATATTGGATTGCCGATGCGGGAATACGTCGCTATGGCCCGGTAAATGGATTCGGGTACCTTCAACGGGCCGTCGATTAACTGACATGAGAGGTTCTCGCATGAGTTCCAGAACCACGTCAAGATGAGGCACTCAATACGGGAGTCAACTGGACACCACGACGCATCTACAGGGGTCCAGCACCAAATCCGCAGATGTTTTCGGTACGAGTTTACGAATAAACTGAAGCTGACTCATAGATCCCCCACGTGGCGCAACGCTGCTGCAATGTTGCCATCTATGAATTAGCCCTGAAAGTTCACCCCATATCACTTTGAATAGAAATACTAATTTAATAACTTGCAATATAGGAAACCCTTGCAATAACTTTGAAAATCGACAGCTCATTTATTAAGTCATAAAGCAGAAACTAAATTTGAATATAGAAAACTCATCAGTTAAGTTGCTATATAGCATATTGTTAGAGTAACTTTGAATGATTAATTAGATAATAGGTTTGTTTTTCTTCTTCTTTGATCTAAGCTATTAGTTGTATAACCTTTTTGTATTGTTTTTAATATGTAATTTAATTTGACCTGTGTAAGACATCCTAGTGTCAGAAGCATCAATAAAATATTATTATTATTATTAACTGTAACGATCAAATTTTGTCAAATGATCTACGTCTACTATCAAAATTCGTCAAAATATCAGTAATAGCTGCCAAATCTGCCAGGTTCTATGCTAGAGTTTTAAAAATCTGTAAAATTTACAATCGTAAAAATATAAAGTAAATGTGTATCACAATTTTGAAATATGATAGAAATCGAGATTTTGGCCTTACATTTTTTTAAATTTCCAGTACCCTTATCGAAATTTGTCAAATTTTGCAGCTGCAGTTATGAAAGTTTACCAAATTTTCTACAGTAAGTAGTAAAAATAAGTAAAATTTTCTACCTCGACCCGCAAAATCTGCAAAATTTCAGTAGATTCTGTAAAAATCTTTCAAGTTCTATAATCCACTTGCAAAATAAATAAAATCCCTCAAAATCTGCAAAATTTCAGTAGATTCTGTAACAATGTTTCAAGTTCTATACTCCACTTGCAAAATATATAAAATTTAGAACGGTACAGTTCCTTAATCGTAATATTTTGAATCATAACTACTAACTTTTAACTTTTTTCATTTTCTTACATAATATTCCTCATGTTATAAGCTTAGAATGTAAATAAACGATTATTTATTATTATTAACTCCACATTAATATTAGAGACATCAATTGACAATCAAATTTGAATGTAGACACATCAGTATGTATGTAGTTAAATTCTTATACCGGGTGATCCATTTAAATGAAGACATCGAAATATTTCGAAAAATAAGCATCTCCAATTTTAAAATTAATGGATTTTTCTATATCAATGTTACTCTACCAATGTACCATACCGGGCGGTCCATTTAAATGAAGACATCGAAATATCTCAAAAAAAAAGCTACGTACACAAAAATGTTCCATGTTATTAACTTTCACTTTAATTTCTTATACTGGGTGGTCCATTTAAATGAAGTCATCGAAGTATCTCGAAAAATAAGCACCGTACGAAACAATGTTACAAAGAAAAGTTTATATAATTAAGGGGCAGGCATTTACTGATATTAAAATAAGACCATCCTCACCAGCCATTTTGAGCAAACGAGGGTACTATACCGGTGATCCATTTAAATGAAGACATCGAAATATCTGGAAAAATAAGCATCGTACGAAAAAAATTTACAAATGAAAGTTAATATAATTAAGGGGGAGGCATTTACTGATACTAAAAATATACTACCCCCACCACCCATTTTGAGGAAACGGGGGGTAACTTTGAAATCCTAAATGGGAACCCCTATTTTTATTGCAGATTCGGATTCTCCCACAAAAACTATACAGGTTTTAATCGAAACATTTTTTTTTAATAATTATAGATGACGCTGCAAACGGCGAAATTAGTCATGCTTGTATTTCATGGAAAATCCACGTATTTTACTACAAAATAATGCAACAAACCCCTTCCCTGTCAGCATCCGGGTGTTAATAATATTGACATATACCGGGCTTTTTTTTCCTTATTACACATATGATGGACAATGTATAACAGGTTGCCTGCATCTAGCCGCAAGGAATTTCCTATGTGTAATTCTAAAAAAAAAAAAATAATCAACTCATTAGCGGCGTCGGTGCAGGCAACTGTCAATTTTGGCATATATGTTACACATAGAGGTTATGTTTTTATTCAAGGCAATACACGACAGGGTTTTTGAAGACACGCAGAGTATTCGTAATGTATTGTGGATTTATGCCATTACATGCAGTACGTATACGGCCTTTCAATTCATCTACGTTATGTATTTGTACGTCATTAAAAATTTTACTTTTCAGGTAACCCCAAAGAAAATAATCGTTTATTGACATATCAGCTGATCTTGATACATTACGAATACTCTCGTGTATTGTCTTGAATAAAAACATAACCTCTCTTTGTAATATATGCCAAAATTGACAGGTTGCCTGCACCGACGCCGTTAATGAGTTGATTTTTTTTTTTTTTTTTTAGAATTACACATAGGAAATTTCTTGGGGGTAGATGCAGGCAACCAGTTATACATTGTCAATCATATGTGTAAAATCGAAAAAAAAGCCCGGTGTATGTAACATGATGATTTTAGTGCCAATTTCATTTGATTCGATTTTTGTGACAGAAATGTGGCTTCCGCCGCTGTAAAAGTGTCAGAAATGTGTTTTGATGGCACCGATGGCAGCTCTATCTACAAAGATGTAAAAAATGTTTCTATTAAACCTTCATAGTTTTTGTCATAGAATCCGAATCTGCAATAAAGTATAGAGTTTCCCATTTAAGATTTCAAAGTTACTCCCTGTTTCCTCAAAATGGGTGGTGGGGGTGGTCTAATTTTAGTATCAGTAAATGCCCCCCACCCCCCATAATTATGTTAACTTTCATTTGTAACATTTTTTCGTATATGCTTATTTTTCGAGATATAATTTTATTTAACCAATTATTATAATTGGTAATATGGATCCTTAAAATCAAAATATAAGTGTTTAAAAAACAGTTAATTCTCAGCTTTCTTTTTCTGGGTAGGTTCACTAACCCGAGTAACGAAGCACATAATTTGCAATGTTTCTAGCAAATTCTTCTGATAACTTTGAATATAGACAACTTATCTTATAACGTACAATATATCAAAATCATGCAATAATTTCGAATATAGAAAACTCATTTGTTGAGTCACAATATTAGAAATTCGGATAATTACTTAGACACTCAAAATAGAACGCAATGCAGCAAGTGTTATTTATCAAAGTAAATATAGCAAACCTTGTATCGCTATAAAGAGAAAATTTTGTTCTTTTTAAAAATGTCAAAGCCAAATATGACTGCCACTAACAAATGAAGTTTGTATTATAACTGAAAAACTGTTTTCAAAAAAACGAAAGCATATCATACATAAGCTCTTAAAACAACAACTCTTTTCACATTTAACCGAATCTTTATGTCTTATGGTTTCCGAGATCCCAATTCTTAAAATGAAAGAAAAAAATCACCCCTAAAAGCTAAATATACTATTTAAAAACCTATATTTAAGTTGAAACTATGTGTGGATACCACTTGGTGAAACATGATAATTAAGGTAAATCAAACACTTGGTTGAAGTTTCACTATATTAATAGAATTTACTCTACAATCAAACATAGAATTGTAGAGTAAATTTTATTAATATAGTGAAACTTCAACCAAGTGTTTGATTCACCTTACCTATATTTATTTAGATCACTTTTCATACAGCACCTTTTCGTATGCGGTCGTCGCCGTTACGATCGCTGTATGGCACTCGAAATTGTATCAGCGGCCGACATTTGTTTGTGGACGTATAATGCATTTCAGCGATAATACAACTAATTCAATTATCAGTTATTAATACATGCGTAACAATAGAAATGACTTGGTTAAAATAATGTATCCTTATGTTTGGAAACAGCCACATAAGTGGATGTTTTGAAAATTTGGCAAACATGACTCATGTGCTTACTCCTTCCGGCCAGTTAATTGTTCTGAGAAGTGCCCAAATTTCATCAAGAAATCTAATGATGTGAGCGAGATTATCCCTTTGATCAATTTTGTGATAACTGAATGTTAAATCCTTTTACGAACTTTTTACCCAAATTGAAGCATTGCCATATAAATCTATCTGTTTGATCAATTTTGTGATGGCCGAATGTTAACGCTTCTTCAACCTTTTTACCCTGATTACACCATTGCCATATAAATCTAGTACTGTGTGCATGATTATCCGTTTGACCAATTTTGTGATCGCCGAATGTTAACTCTTGACCTTTCTACTCTGATTACACCATTGCCACATCAATTGTTTACTGTGAGCAAGATTATCTCTTTGATCAAAATTTTGTGATGGCCGAATGTTAAACCCTTTTCCGAAATTTATACCCAGATTAGATCATTGCCACAGAAATCTAGTATTATGAGCAAGATTATCCTTTTTATGAATTTTGTGATGGTCGAATGTTAAACCCTCTTCCGAAATTTATACCCAGATTAGACCATTGCCACAGAAATCTATCCCTTTGATCAATTTTGTTATGGCTGATGCTCAAAACGAGTCTTCTTGGGATTAAATGATAATTAAAGAGAAGGCGCCATCTCTCGGTGAAATCAAACATGTACATGGTATACACTGTGCCTGTATGAGAGATACAGGCACAGACTGTTCAGTCTGTTTTCAACCAGAGATAGATCGAATCAAGGAATCCGCCTAATCCCCGCGCATCGCCGATTCGCCCCCAGTAAACTCTACGTCTTCCGCGGCGTCCGCTTCTGTTTTATTCGTCTCGTCTTTTTGCCCGCTGGGAAATTGCGGATCGGACCGGGCCTGCATTTTCCTATAAAGCGGCGGAAATCCGAGTGATTATTAAGGGGCCCCCGCGGTAGCGGAAGGCAGCGCATGCATCGATAATAAGGCTCCTCCTCTGCGGTTTTGAGTACTGACAATTTTCCGGAACGCTGGCTCTCGGCCCCGTATCGGATTTCTTTTTCAATACGCGCCAGTCGGCGGCGGTGCGCTCGTTTTTATTGAAAAATTATTCAATTACAAGGAGGAAAGTTTTTAAAACAGATTGGAAATCATACGCTCCGCCGGCCGATTAGCCCGTCTCCTCCCTCTCCCGGGAATTATCATTCGATTATCATTCTTCCGACCGCAGCCCCGCTCACACACACACACATATACGGCTTTATCTCCGGATTTTCCGGCCAGATTTATGAAATTGTAACCCGGATGAGCATTCTTCTCCGCCGGAGCAACGATTAGAATAGTCAAATACTACACATTTTAATGAATAAATTCCATACATTGCTAGAGGGAACTAATCTCTACCTGAAACACAGAATTGGCCTCTCAGGAATACCGAATACTCTGTTCAGAATTATTCATACGATTATTTTGAAAGTGCCTGATTGCTACCCAAATAGGTACAATATTTCGGGTAACATTCGGCCATTACAAAACTCATCGACGGGAATCTGTTACGAATTGTACTATTGTTACTCGGGTTCAAACAACATCATGCCCTTGCACGGTAGATATAGGGCAACCACAGAGATTGTCCAAAACTTCCCCAAAACAGCCCGAAAAAGACATTAACAATGGTGTCTTCAAAAATTAAGCATGATATAGTCAAGAGACGTATGAGGACAAATGTATCATTCGATTCCAAGGTAAAATTTGCAGTAAGACGATTACAGATATGTGAATCTAAAACTGTACAGCATTTGCATTCAGTTTTACTCCTCATGCTGTACTGATCTCCCTAACTAGACCCTTAATTTGCGACTTGTCTGTCCGCGAGATTTAATTATTGCGGCCATCGCGTTCGAAACTAGAACCGTGGGGCTATTAATTACCGATGACAATTTCTAATAACCTTAATTGAAACTTGAAGACGTGTCTCCGGAGGCGGCGGGGGGCGGCGGCAGCGTCCGCGTCATCTTATCGTGGCTGTAAGATGTCGGGGACATATTGTTAATATCTGCGATATATGAAGGGGCACGGTCGCGGCAACGAGACACCTGTTATAATGACTTTGACGGCGGTGACATGTGCCGCCAACCGGGGGGAGTGGGGTGAGGGCGTCGCGACGCCCGGGGGCCGCGTCTCCTCGCAGGCGACGCCGATACGGCAACGCCAGCCACACGGTCCGCATATTAATACCGCTAAATTATCAATTTCGGTTACGTTATAGAATTATGATGAACGCCATTAATCTCCCCGTGGCTATATAATTTCGGGATCGATTTTTGGACAGACCTCAAACCGAGAGGCATAACATTACAACCTCATCTTATTAACGCAATTACTTGAGCCCGTGAATTAAGGCTATGACCAATCAATAGTCGTGCCTTCAATTCGTGTCCAGAGTGATCCACAAATGTCCAATTGCTTTATAACGACCTTATTACATCATCCTTTTCACACGTTTCAGTTGAATAATGGAGCTTATTACACCACTAGTGGTGTAATATATTGTGACATTATTTTGCATATCGTTTATGTTATTAAAATTTAGTAGTTATTTTGAGATAGGTTAGTAAATGTAGTTTATACGTAAAATTAATATTGTAATAATAATAACACAATCAGTAGAGCCATATATTATAAAAAGCCTGATTTACAGTAAATCGTGTATAAATTTATAAATGATCGTAGGACATACGACATGTCCATAGAATCATAAAATTACCAGGAACAAGGATATCATTATGAAAATTCATATGGAGTGCAGAAATGCATGAATTATTAATATTTGGAATATGGACATACAAATTTTATTGATTATGTATGTGTAGTAACTTGATACACGTGTCCGAGATGGCGAGGAAAGGTAATCAATTCATGTACGTTTACAATGAAAGTTTATTGCTGAATGGTTTGCACGGTACAATAATGGGATGCGACGCACGCATCTATATACAAAAAACCTATAACTTAATCTACATCTCTACAGTATGTCAAACAAACAATCACAGTCAGTCAGTGTTATTGTTTATAACCGTCGCGTCGACATCTTTGCCAATTTAACACAAAACTTCCTTGCGAGAAAACTAAAGTCAAATGGAGAGATAAATACTTCACGATGGGCAAAAGTAGGTCCTAAATATTGCGACGACCGTGGCTCCGGAAGTCATATTGGGTCAAGGTCAATCACCTGCTCGAAAGTTCGCGCTGTGGGTGAGTCATCGCTCCGGAAGTTTCTACCGCGATTAGCTGGAAAAATCGAGGCCCTGTCTTCTGGAAATAGAAAAGCCTAGAAACACTTCCGGGGGATACAAAAAGGAATGAACGACGTGACCAGGCAGTTGGTAAAAGAAGTCGTTGGTACAACAAAGAAAATAAAAGCGCAAACTAAGTACTAAACACAGAAAAGATCTTACAATTATGTACAATATTGAACCTAATACTAAACACTTATTAATTAATCTTTACTATCCATATTCCCGTTTTGGTGATTCCTGTGCTTCGAGTAATTACAAAATTCAAATTTCCTGAATTTTTCCGGCAATTTTGACAAATTCCTATGTGTACATAAGCGATTCAACACCCGGTTTATGCTGCTGTATATACATATAGTCTGTATACAAATATCTATAGCTTAAATATGATATTTATAATTTAAGTGGACAACTCTTCTTTTAACTAAAAGAGAGCAGTCAGGGTAATTGCTAATTGTACCGAAGATTCCTGAGCGATAGCGTAATCTCATTCAGTAGCTGTAAGCGGCGTGAATCCGCTGCAAATTGCGCAAAAACAAAAATCTGAAAACCTCCTGCAGGATCGTCACCCCCCGTGTCCCCCGCCCGCCCCCGATTGAGCGTCACGTCTCCGTTTTTCGCCGCCGCCTGCCGGATTAAACGCGTCGAACGCCCCAATTTGCAGCCGACTGTTAAACAATTTCCCCCCTGAATCGGGCCAATTTGTAGGCGAAACTGTTGAACAATTTTTGCCGCCCCCGCCAATTAACACGTGCCGGGGGCGGCCGGCCGCCGTGCGCCGCACCTGCTCCCTCGCAGCACTATTTCCCCCCTCGGGCGGCGGTGTTTGCAAATAAATTGACCTAATCACGACGCGCACGTGAGTGCGACTGTGTGTGTGTGTGCCCTGGGGGTGTTTGTTTGCCCCCGGGGGCGGCGTCGCCGCCTCGACTTCTTCGGGTCGTCACGTCCGCGCCGGGCCTCCTTTTTCACTTACTTTATTTCACCCGCGATTACGCGAATCTCGTACACTTGGCATGGGGTGGGTTGATGGAGGCGGCGGAGAGCTCCGCCAACTGAGGGGGCGATTTAACTAAGAAACCACCCCCTTATCACAGCATCAATAATACACTTTACTAAAAATTATATTTTCTAATAAGTTATTATTATTATATATTTAATAGGTAATCAATTAACAAAATATATATTGTGATTAACATAAAATTCTAAATGTGTGGTTATGTATAATAACTTTGATTATACTTGGCTCTTATCTCAGGATCAAGATAGGTTCTTTAGGTAGAAGTTTGTATATTGATGGTTCAAATTGAGTTTAATAAACATAAATTGTAAAACGTAACTTAAAAAAAACCTGCATCAACAAAATTATCAAACGTTTAACTTTAATTCAAAATGAACGAAGTCAACATTATGTAACACCTAAGCTCCTAGATTAACAAAACTAAATTAATTAGGTTCGTAAAAGATCGCTAATAGACTACCATCTAATTAATAGAAACAGCTGGAACCAAATAACGAATGTGAGAATTTCAAGGCAAGTCGAAATATAAAATGACCACCAACTACTAAAAATGGACATGAGTTGGAAGAAAATACGACAAACAGACAAGAGGAGGATAAAAGTTAAAGAAAAGATAAAAGCCTACCTACAGATTAAGAGTAAAACAAACAGAGGTGAAATACAAAGAAATACTACAAAATAAATTCAGAGACAGCGAGATAAAACCAAACATAGAAGGAAAATGGAAAACATTCAAAAGAAATATACTAGAAGCGGAAAAAGAGACCTGCGTAACAACAAACATTGGAAACAGGGATATGAAAAAGACAAACTGCTCAACAGAGGAAGTCAAAAAGGAGAAAAGACAAAAAAGAGAAATGGAAAAGCTACCTACAAACAAAAACAAAATAAAAAGTTATGAAAAATACAATGAAAAACGAAACGAAACAAAGTCAATAATTAAAGAAGCAAAACAAAAATCATAGGCGATATTTGCTGAAAGAATCAATTCTCATTCATTCTCTCACCAAATTGTGTCCCGTAATTTTTGTTTTGCCTCTTTAATTATTGACTTTGTTTTGTGTCTCTTTTCGTTGTATTTTTCATAACCTTTTATTTTGTTTTTGTTTGTAGGTATCTTTTTCATTTCTCTTTTTTGTCATTTATCTCCTCTTTGACTTCCTCTCTCCACCACTTTGTCTTTTTGATTTCCCTGTTTCCAATTTATGTTGTTCCGCAGGTCTCTTTTGCCGCTTCGAGTATATTTCTTTTGAATGTTTTCCATTTTCCTTCAATGTTTGGCTTTATTTCGTTCTCTCTGAATTTATTTTGTAATATCTCTTTGTATTTATCTTGTGTTTGTTTTACTCTTAGTCTATAGGCTTTTGATCTTTTCTTTAACTTTTATCCTCCTCTTGTCTGTTTTTTTTTTATTATCCTCCAACTCATGTCCATTTCTAGTAGGTGGTGGTCACTTCCTATTTCAGCTTGCCTTGAAACTCTCACATTCGTTATTTTGCTCCAGCGGTTTCTATTAATTAGGTGGTAGTTTATTATCGTTCTTTTGTTTCTGTTCGGCTGTTCCCTTGTGTATGTTTCTGTGTTTGGATTTTGTATTTCTTTATCACAAGGTTGTTTTCAATGCATAATTGGATTATTCTTACTCCATTGTTGTTATCAATTTATTCTCCTTTTTTTCCCATTATCTTTTCTATTCCGCTGTATTGGCATCCTACTCTTCCGTTAAAGTGGTAGTCATTTTGGTAGAAGTGGTAAATTTTCATAATCTTCAATTTTTTTGTTTGTACGTATCTTTTCAATTTCTCTTTTTTTGGGCAGAACCAAAAAACTCTTCTACGGAACACTAAAGCAACCAAAACAAAAAAGAACACATGATGATTAACATAAAAGATCAAAATGGTACAATAATCACGAATGAAGACCAGATAATGAAAAGATGGAGACAATATTTCAAATAACTAAACGAGCAGGATGAAGAACGTAACACAAGAATGGGAGGAAAAGTAGGAAGAAAGGCAGGAGAAAAAATTATGCAAATTAAAAAATTGTATTTTACGATGTTATGATGGCGGCTGCCCCTATATGCCAAGGAGTCAACTGCCGCATGAGAGAGCACATGAACGTAGTCCACATAAATGCCTGTCACGGATAGTTAGAATAGTTAGGCATCCAAGTATGTACAGTTAGGATAGTTTTTCATCGCTTTTCAACTAATGTGAAATGTTACTTCATATCGTGAGCACTTATGTTTTTATCCATCTGGCGGTCGTTGATTAATATGCTAGATATATAGTACATTCTTGTTCAAACTCTCCATTGCTGTATTATTTAAGTAGAAGAAGTGCAAGAAGCAATAGAAACACTAAAAAACGGGCAAGCACCAGGAACAGATAATATATCCCCGGACATGATGAAACACATGAGAGAAGAAGGAATGACACAAACATCGAAACTAATAAATGACATAATAAGGAGCGGGGAAATACCTAGAGAGTGGAATAAAGGATTAATTCTACCAATACATAAGAAAGAAGATAAAAGAATATACGAAAATTACAGAGGAATCACACAAACAAGTATACCTACTAAGATAATTGCCAGGGTACTAGAGAAATGGATGGGAGACAAACTAGAAGCAACAATAGAGGACAGCCAGTGCTGATTCAGAAGAGTGAGAAGTACGGAAGACCAAATCTTCATACTCAGACAACTAAGCGAGAAACTAATGATTTTGACAGCTGTCAGGGTTTCTGTGGCTACTTTCTTATTATCGCAGCTGGCACTTGTCTGATTTTGACAGCTGTCAGGATTTCTGAGGTTATTTTCTTAATTTCGCAGCTATCACTTGTCTCGTTTCACAATTCACAGCTGTCAAGTTTTCTGCTATCATTTATCTCATTTTGACAGCTTCCAAAACTTTTGAAGTTGTTGTACGGCTTCAAGTTAACACCTTTTTTATGTCACTGTGAAACCAAGTTTTGATAGCAATGCTTACGCTCATTTTCACAGCTGTCAAGTTTTCTGCTGTCATTTGTCTCATTTTCACAGCTGCCAAAACAACGTTTTTGTAGATGTAATCATGAATTGTATGGCTTTAAGTTAACACCTTTGTTATCTCACTGGGAGACCAAGTTTTAATATCAATCCTTACGCTCGTTTTCACAGCTGTCAAGTTTTCTGCTGTCATTTGTCTTACTTTGACAGCTGCCAAAACAACGTTTTATAGCAGTAATCATTAATTGTTGGGCTGTTGTTAACACCTTTGTTATGTCACTGTGAAACCAAGTTTTGATAGCAATGCTTACGCCTAGTTTAATCATTCGTGTTTTACCGATTTTAATTTAAAGTTGTTTTAACCTTTTGAATAATGCGGCTCAAAGTAGCTCCTAGTTACGATCAAATATGTCATCATGTCAAAGTATGTCATCATTGTTCAACCACACATAGGTTTCAATATTAAAGAAACGTAAATCTGCAACTGTTATCCGCGACTAAAGATTAATTGATGAAATAAACGTTGGCGTGTTCCATTGTCACCGTCTTGTTTTGACAACTGTCAAGTTTTCTGCCATCAGTAGTTTAATTTTGACACAAGTTAAGCTTTCTGTAACCACTTGTTCAATTTTTACTGCTAGCAGGCGTTATATTGTCACTTTCTCGTTTTGACAGCTGTCACATTATCTGCCGAAATAAAGATGATTTTTGTCGGCAACACTAAGAAGCACAAAATATTACGCCAATATTTAGTTAAGAGCTTCAAATGACTTTCAAGAACTTGACTTGCAAGTGCACATTTTTTTAAATTATTAAAAAATTGAAATTATTATTAATTGAAAAATTAATTATCGAAGAAATAAGAAAAATAAAACACCTTTTTTACAAAACACATTTATTCAATCTAAATGTACATTTCATTCGCCAGGCGCTAATCTTCAGTAGAAACATTACTGCAGAAACAGTTACACATTACATTTTGAACAGTTAAACATTAAACATTACTGTTTCTGCAGTAATGTTTCTACTGAAGATGATAGCCTTGCGATTGAAATGTACATCGAAAGTGATTTAGAAAATAAATTACGAAAAGACAAACACTATGATGATTGCCAAAGAAAAAAAGAAACACGAAATAAAAATATTTGGAAAAAATCGAACAAGTAGAACAATAGAGATATTTAGTAACAATCATACAGAGCAATGGTAAATTAGATTACGTAATAGAAGATAAATAGGAGAAACAGCAAAACTATGCTAAAAACACCTTTTTTAGCAAGAAGGAGATATCAAGAGACACATAAACAGAAATAGTCAAAAAGTAATCAGATCAACAGTAAGTTACAGTGACACTATGACGATTGCCAAAGAAAAAAAAGAAACACGAAATCAAAATACTTGGAAAAAATCGAATAAGTAGAACAATACAGATATTTAGGAACAATCATACAGAGCAATGGTGAATTAGATTATGTAATAGAAGATAAATAGAAGAAACAGCAAAACTATGTTAAAAACACCTTTTTTAGCAAGAAGGAGATATCAAGAGACACAAACAGAAATAGTAAAAAAGTAATTAGATCAACGCTAAGTTACAGTGGAGAAACATGAGCGATGACAGGAAAACAAATAAAAATAATAAATGCCATGGAGATGAGATTCCTAAGAAAAATAGAAAACAAAACAAGAAGAGAAAGGATAAGGAGCGAGAGGCACTGGAAAAACTTAAAAATAAAACCAATACAGGAAAAAATTACAGAAGGACAAATGAGGTGGTGTGGACACATGAGTCGAATGAGAGAAGACACACTAAGACACACTAAGAAAATATATGAGACAAAAGCAGCAGGAAAACAACAGATAGGAAGACCGATAAAAGAGTGGAACAGCGCAAAAAAGAAGAGGCAACATGAATGTGGAACACATGAGCAGACATATAGGAAATAACTAAAGATGGGAGGTGGAGAGAAGTGGAGTAGTGGAGAAGTGGAGAGAATACTATAAAAAATAGTAATGTAGGCCTTACACCGAAAGGTAGATATGAAAAGACAAATTGCTTGTATTTGAAGTTTTGAAACGAAACTGTACGTGTTGTTATTAAATTTACTGAAACAAACTTGCAAGTGGATGCTATTCGAACGGGCGTTTAATTCCAAGTGATTTCAGTTGAATATTCCGTCCGGTCGTTTAAGCCTTGTCCAGCCGACCAAAGCTGGGTGGACATGTGTGATGCCATAAATTAGAGAGGCCGTAAATCCACCTGCGGTGGTAATTTCGGGAAAAATTCTTGCACCGACCTGTCAATCAGGCGGGGGGCGGCGACCCCTGCGGCCCTCAGGGGGCGAGGGTGGGAAATATCAAAGAGCCTCCTTTTTTCGCCTCCGCATCCCCCCGTCTCTCTCCCACACTTGGGCCGTAACCGGGAGGAGGGCGCCGGGAAAAAATGTTTAATTAGCGAGCTGCGTTTAATATTTAATACTGACAAAGGAATAAATAATCAGGTAAATAGTCATAAATAAGGCGTTTTTGTGCCGCGACCCCTGCCTATAATAACACACAACAGATATCGCCTCCCTTTTATTTTAATTCTGGCCGAAAGCAGCCATCGCATTTCAAGCCTTATTAATCTCTGTGGAATATTTTCAAGAATAAAAAATTAAAACCAGAAGCATAATGCTCCGTGGGGGTGGCGGAACGGCCGGCGGGTGGCAGAGGGTTCTGCGGAGGGCTCCAAAGTGCCCTGAATATATTAATCGAACAGCCGTGCATTTTTCCTTGAAGCGACAACAGTTTTTATTGTTAATCTCGAAAGATGGTCCGCGGAAAAAATCCCACCTCTCCGGGGCGGCGCGCCGCCCCCAGGGGGACGCCCGCGCGAATAAGTTGGCATGAATTAGTCAACAACTTTTAAAGTCTGCAAATGTAAACTGCCGCTTTTTATTTGGCACGCTCGAATTATTTGCATAATATCGTTGCCGATGCCGCCGCCTCCGCCGCCCCCGCGGCCCCGGGAGAGTGACCGTCCCACCCGCACCGACGAGGACGGCGGCGGCGGGGGCGGCCCCGCTCTTATTAACGACGTTGTGTATTACAATTGGTAACAATGTGCAAGGCTAATAAGTGCTCTGGGAGGAGGTGGAGGAGGAAAAAAGCGCTCCTTTTCATGTCGACGGCGCGCTTTTTTTTTCCACTCCGCCCGGCTTAAATATTGAGTGATTTTCGTGCGGGATTAAGAATTACATTTAAATATATTTCCAGGCCAAACAATTTGCCGCCCCTCGGCGCACTTTTCTAACTTTGCCAGAGGTTCGGGGCAATGCATGAGTAATCCGGCTACATTTCAATATGGAAATGCAAAAGAAAAATATTACCTCCCCTGGTTTCAACGAAGCTTTTCATCATACATGTCTCGAAATTGTTTCTAAATTTGTTACACACAACGTAATGCGCTCGCAGGGATCACCAAACTTTTTGTCAGAAATATGACAAAACAACAAATACCAACATACATAACAACAAACGTACACAACAAATTCTTGCATTTTAAATTTAAATAAAAACAACAAACCAAACATAAATAACAAAAATAAAATCATACCCAGACATACAGACATACCCTCGACAAACAACTTCGAGACACTATCAAAAACGTTGCAAAAGATTATAGAAAGTAACCAACAAGCAAACAAAATCAAAAGAAGAGCTGAAACACCCAGGATAAACGCTTTTATAATAAAACAAAGAAGCAAACTTAAAAAAAAACATCTCAAATATCCAAACAATGAAATAACAAAACAAGAGTACAAGAAACAGAAGAAATTAATAATAGCACAAATAAAAGAACATAAAATACAATACTACGAGAACAAATTTCAAATATCCAAACAATGAAATAACAAAACAAGACACTATCAAAAACGTTGCAAAAGATTATAGAAAGTAAGCAACAAGCAAACAAAATCAAAAGCAGAGCTGAAGCACCCAGGATAAATGCTTTTGTAACAAAACAAATAAAACAAAGAAAGAAACTTAAAAGAAAAACCTCTCATAAATCCAAACATTGAACTATCAAAACAAGACACTATCAAAAGCGTTGCGAAAGATTATAGAAAGTAACCAACAAACAAACAAAATCAAAAGAAGAGCTAAAACACCCAGGATATATACTTTTCTAATGAAGCAAAGAAGCAAACTTAAAAAAAAAACATCTTAAATATCCAAACAATTAAATAACCAAACAAGAGTACAAGAAACAGAAGAAATTACTAGCGGCACAATTAAAAGAACGTAAAATAGAATACTAGAACAACAAATTTCAAATATCCAAACAATGAAATAACAAAACAGGACACTATAGATAACGTTGCAAAAGATTATAGAAAGTAACCAACAAGCAAACAAAATCAAAAGAAGAGCTTAAACAACCAGGATAAATGCTTTTCTAACAAAACAAATAAAACAAAGAAAAAAACTTATAAGAAACATATCTCAAAAATCCAAACAAAGAAATAACAAAACAGGACACCATCAAAAGCATTGCTAAAGATTATAGAAAGTAACCAACAAACAAACAAAATCAAAAGAAGAGCTGAAACACCCAGGATGAAAGCTTTTATAATAAAACATAGAAACAAACTTAAAAGAATCCCAAAAGTCCAAACAATGAAATAACAAAACAAGAGTACAAGAAACAGACGAAATTAATGACAGCACAAATAAAAGAACATAAAATACAATACTACAAGAACAAATTTCAAATATCCAAACAATGAAATAACAAAACAAGACACTATCAAAAACGTTGCAAAAGATTATAGAAAGTTACCAACAAGCAAATAAAATCAAGATATCATCTTAAACACCCACGATAAATTATTTTTTAACAAAACAAATAAAACAAAGAAAGAAACTTATAAGAAAAACCTCTCATAAATCCAAACATTGAACTTACAAAACATGACACTATCAAAAGCTTTGCGAAAGATTATAGAAAGTAACCAACAATCAAACAAAATCAAAAGAAGAGCTGAAACACCCAGGATAAATGCTTTTATAATAAAACAAAGAAGCAAACTTAAAAGAAAAACATCGGAAAAATCCAAACAATGAAATAACAAAACAATAGTACAATAAACAGAAGAAATTAATAACAGCACAAATAAAAGAGCAGAAAATACAATACTACAAGAGTAAATTTCAAATAAGCAAAGATAACCCAAACAAATTGTGCAAAATAATAAACGACCAAATCAATAAAAAAGAATCGGATAAAAAATATATAGAAGAAATACGAAAAGAAACCGGAAGCACCACAAAAAAATCGAATGAAACGGCAAATGAAATAAACGAATACTTTGCGAATATAGGAAAAGAACTTGCAGAAAAGTAAATAAGAAACAGCCGAATAACGCCCATAACAACAAAAACAAAAAGACAAATCCAAACACTCATCTTCCGAAAATCATCAGACGAAGAAATTAACCATTCCAGAATTTTCCGATATACAGTGTTTTTTTTTAAATATTTGCCCACAAACAAGTGGTTCACTATATTTTGTTTTGGCAGCTGTCCAACTAAGTTGTAGATGCACTTTGGAATATCTACTTTATACGCCATTTCGCAAAAGTCATTTAAAATTGTGAAATGTCGAACAAATTGACAAGAGCCCTAGCAACATATTTCTCCATAGTTGACCAGATGTAATAGTTTTAATATGTCACGTAAAGCATTTAAAAAAAATGCCCAAAACTTAGGTAACAGGTGTTACATAATAGCAAATTTAAAAAAAAAAACACAAAACACCGGGTTTTGCCAAACCACAAACGAAACATTAAAAAGAAACAGAACAATACTGACGCCTATACGCGTAAAAATCATAAACACAGTACTAGAAGAAGGAATATATCTTAAATATATATAGACAAGCACAATTATACCAATCTACAAAAAAGGAGACAAAACAAACCCAGAAAAATACTGGCCCATTTCATTGATGTCATTGATGAAAACAATTGAACTACATATCACCAATCACTTACTTAAAAACAAAATTACCAACCCAGAACAATATGCCTATCAGCAACATTCAGAAACGATATCGGCATCACAAGATCTCATACATCACATAACAACACATATGGACGAGAAACAAATAGTATTGACCATCTACATCGACATGAAGAATCTACTTTAACTGGTGAAACTCGTGCTTTCAACACTATATCCAAACCAAAACTGATCGCAAAACGTATGGCAATAGGAATAAGAGGAAAATAACTAAACATGTTGCATACGTACTTAACAAACAGAACACAGAAAACCAAAGTAAATATTGCAGGAAACCAAGCACTTGAAGCTGAAGCTGAAGCTGAAACCCATCAGCAATATTATATATTATATACCGGGCCTTTTTTTTCTTTATTACACATATCATTCCTATGTATAACTGGTTGCCTGCACCTACGCGTAAGTAATGTTCCTATGTGCAACTATAAAATTTAAATGTCAACGCGCATGTACAGATGCTTGCAACCAGTTGTACGCCGTTTAAGAAAACCTCATATACAGGGTGAGTAAAAAGTAAGGAACGACCTCTCTGGAGCTTTTATTATAATTTCTAAATCTAAAAATACCATAAGGTTGCATAACCAAAATTTCTTACAAAATCGAGTATTATACCTGATGACTTATAATCTGCCGAGGATAGTTTCCCCAAACCAGTCGTTCGCAGCCGACGTTAAACTGTAGGTGCCATACGTCAGTGTAACTACGATACAGACACTCATACACTGACGTATGCGGGGAAATCGCCTACGGTCGAAATCGAGTATGGCACTCCAAGAAGAAGAAGACCTGATGACATAAATGTGAAAAATTAAAGACTGCTTTGGAAAACAAATTATACAAGTTAAAAAAAATACGATTTACTAATTTCAGTTTCTGATTCCAAAATAAGGTTGTACATTTAACTGTATTGAAGTCTTGAAACTATTAACTTAACTTTAAATGATGGCATCCCGTAATTCCCTTAGTGCACTGAAAATTTCCAGCAGTAGTTGTTTAATAGTTGGCAGCCATTTAGCCATTTATATCCTTCTTTGTTTAGGTGTTGAAATCTTGAAACCATTAACTTACTTATTACTATTAACTTAAGTTTAAAAGTTGGCATCCCTTAATTCCCTTGGTGCACTGAAAATTTCCAGCAATACTTGTTCAAAAGTTGGCAGCTGTTTAGCCATTTTGATCCTTCTTCAGGTGTTGAAGTCTTGAAACTATTAACTTAAGTTTAAAAGTTGTTTAAAAGTTGGCAGCCATTTAGACGTTTAACCATTTAGATCCTTCTTTATTTAGGTGTTGAAGTCTTGAAACTATTAACTTAACTTTAAACGTTGGCATCCCTTAATTCCCTTAGTGCACTGAAAATTTCCAGCAGTAGTTGTTTAAAAGTGGGCAGCCATTAGCCATTTATATCCTCCTTTCTTTAGGTGTTCAAGTCTTGAAACTATCAACTTACTTATTACTATTAACTTAAGTTTAAAAGTTGGCATCCCTTAATTCCCTTAGTACACTGAAAATATCCAGCAATAGTTGTTCAAAAGTTGGCAGCCATTTAGCAATTTAGATCCTTCTTTATTTAGGTATACTTCAACTATTGAAACTATTAACTTAAGTTTAAAAGTTGGCATCCCTTACTTCCCTTAGTGTACTGAAAATGTCCAGCAATAGTTGAAGCTCGCGAATGTACTATTTCTAATTTGAATTATTACACTACAATTTTTGCTTTTACTTTTCGGTCAAATTAGGTGCTGATTGGTTTTCAATGGAGTAATTGAATAATTCTCTAGATCTGAATTTTTATGGGTATTAGTGCACGTATTTCTGGCCTTTGCACAATTTGGTCTACTACTGTTACTGTGAAACACAGTCCAAAGAATTATTACAATCTTTAATATTGACAAATTCCGACAACAGTGCAAATGCTGTCCTGTATTGTCGAATTGACGAATTTCCAATAACAGAACAAATTCTGTCCTGTAGGACTGTTACCAGTTTGTTCTGATATTGCTGATGTTCATCCTCTATCTACTGCCAATCAGCTTTATTGATATTTGGCACAAATGGTACTTGTGTCACTGATGATATTTCTGATCTACTCTCATGCACAGGCTGTCATCGGTTTGTTTTGATATTGCTGATTTTTATCCTCTATCTACTCTTAATCAGTTTTATTGTTATTTGGTACATTGTATGGTATTTGTTTCACTGATGATATCTTTATTATTATCTGATAAACAGATTGTCACTGATTTGTTCTGAAATTGCTGATTTTCCTCATACATGCATTACCAATCAGTTTTATTGTTATTTGGCACATATGGTATTTGACTGATGATATTTCTCATTTACTCTCATGCACAGGCGGTAACCGGTTTATTCTGATATTGCTGATTTTCATCCTTTATCTTCTTTTAACCAGTTTTATTGTTATTTGGTACATTATATGGTATTTGTCTCACTGATGATTTCTTTCATATTCTCTGATAAACAGATTGTTACTGATTTGTTCTGAAATTGCTGATTTTCATCATACATGCATTACCAATCAGTTTTATTGTTATTTGGCACATATGGTATTTGTGTCACTGATGATATTTCTCATTTACTCTCATGCACAGGCTGTAACAGGTTTATTCTGATATTGCTGATTTTCATCCTTTATCTACTCTTAACCAGTTTTATTGTTATTTGGTACATTATATGGTATTTGTCTCACTGATGATTTCTTTCATATTCTCTGATAAACAGATTGTCACTGATTTGTTCTGAAATTGCTAATTTTTATCATACATGCATTACCAATCAGTTTTATTGTTATTTGGCACATATGGTATTTGTATCACTGATGATATTTCTCATTTACTCTCATGCACAGGGTGTAACCGGTTTATTCTGATATTGCTGGTATGGTATGGTATTTGTCTCACTGATGATTTCTTTCATATTCTCTGATAAACAGATTGTCACTGATTTGTTCTGAAATTGCTGATTTTCATCATACATGCATTACCAATCAGTTTTATTGTTATTTGGCACATATGGTATTTGTGTCACTGATGATATTTCTCATTTACTCTCATGCACAGGCTGTAACCGGTTTATTCTGATATTGCTGATTTTCATCATTGCTGATTTTCATACATTGTATGTTATTTATCTGACTGATTATATATTTCATGTTCTCTGATAAATGGATTGTCACTGCTTTGTTCAGAAATTGCTTGTTTTTCATCTTTTACGACTAACAATCAGTTTTACTGGTATTTTTCACTGATATTTCTCATATTCTCTCATACACAGGCTGTCACCAGTTTGTTCTGATATTGCTTACTTGTATCCTCTAACTACTACTAATCAGTTTTATTGTTATTTGGCACATTGTATGGTATTTGTCTGACGGATGATATTTTTCATGTTCTCTGATAAATAGATTATCAATGCTTTGTTCTGATTTATGCTTTAAGTAAACCAATGATCAACTATATTTTATATTATAATTTGACTGATTTGCTTTTATAAAATAAAAATAGCAAATTAATTCTGTACTCAATAGATACAATATAAGATCAATAGATGCTCAATTTGATGGCAACATTACCCACTGTCATAAAATATAACCTATTTTTTCAAGTCTAGTGACTTTTTACATTGGCCAACAATACTGTCACCCTAACAGAGCCAACTTAGTTAAAAATAAAAATGGAACATAGTTTAAGAACTTGTTCCCTATGTATACTTATAGTAGAGATAAATAACTTTGAACCTTAAAATAAAATCAGAAAGTTTGTATCAAAATCTCAATATTCATCTTAAAATTAACTACAATATCTTGATTATCAAATGAGTTTAAACGAAAACGTTTAAAGATTGGTTGTTCTCAATTTTTTTCAATTCTCTGTTAAAAAAGTGTGTATGGTATAAGTGTGGAAAGTTTAATATTAGTTTATAGGACGAAACTCGGCGAAAAGTGTGGTTTTGTAAAAACATGCTAAAACAATTTTGCCCCCCAATATTCTGCTGCCTGGGGTTAAAATATCTC
Organism: Othius punctulatus; assembly: GCA_951805005.1. NCBI lineage: Eukaryota > Metazoa > Arthropoda > Insecta > Coleoptera > Staphylinidae > Othius > Othius punctulatus. The sequence goes on from OX638146.1 coordinate 21,614,730, forward strand.
TGCGACATATTCCGAATTTTAATTATTGCCGACGGATTGTTACTATTATTGGCCTGCATAAAACTGTATACAGAAGATAATGATCTGTGTGTTTTTACTTCGCCATCATATTTCGATTATGAATAAATGAAACGTCTGAGTATTTCTTGCGAACGCTGAAGTTTTTCATTCGGAAAATTAACCGAACGCCGTTTAATATTTAATAATTTCGCGATGCGCCCCGTTCGTTTTTTTAAGTCGGACGTCCTGGATGGGGCTCCAAATTGACATCTCCCGGGGAAAACAAACCTGCACACGGGGGAGAGCCTGGCTAATTTTTATTTATTTTTAATTGAATGCCGAAAATAAGCCGATTCCATCCATCTCGGTGGCGATCGCGCCGCCCCCACGTTTATTAAAAAAGGAGGAGACGTGAACCCGTGCGTAACTAATCCCGATGGCATCGCCGCCCCCCTCGCGTCCTGTGGGAAGACGGAAGCCGCGGCTTCCCGGGATTGATTTGCCGCCCCCGCGGTTGATCGGTTGAGTTGTTCGGAGGGCTGAAAAAAAAATCAGTTCTAATTTATGGGCGATTCCGCCGGCGGCGCTGCGCAAGTGTTAATGGAATTCGTTTGATTTTTCATGCAGATAGGCGGGGCGAATTTATCAGTTTAACACTTCGTAGGGCTAATTTAGTAATTGGCGAAGGTGCGGGCGACATTTGCACGAGAGATCTTATCCGGGCCACATCCACAAATGTAATTATAAATGACTCTCCGCGTACGTTATCGCCCGGCTTTTAACAATAATTACGCCCCGATCGTTCCTCTCTGCGTGAGTTTTTGGGGGTGCAGTCGGGGGAGGCTGAAAGGCCGCGCCGCGTATAAATCAAAGCAATTAAATTCTTCGCCATGAATATCGGGGAAAAAATAACGGCCCAGAGATTGCTTCTTAATCCGCGTTATTGCCTAATTCAAATCGGCGCCGCCGTCGGGGCGCGTATAAATTATTGAAATTATTATATTAAAAAATCCATCCGAGGAGTCAAAGAGGCCCATTATATCCCGCCGCCCCCAGATCCTTTAACGGCCTCCGAGGCGATCGCTCCTGCAAAAAATCGGCCCGCGCAATTAGGGCGATGAATTTGTCTTATAGATTACGCGTGGGCCCCCTTTGGCTGTAAAAATATCGCTAATAAGGGCGGCCCGTGAGAGATTTATGTGCGGGGAGAAGAAAATTGCTTATTTTTATGGTCGCAGAACCTACACACAAGAAAATCGTTTTCCCTGATTCTGATTGAGAACAAGAATATTAAATGCCCTAGCAAATGCTCTAGCAAATGCTTATGACTTAACAGAAGTTCCAAATAGACTGCATCACTGCTTCCAATTGTTGGAATTGAAGATTGATATGTGGTCATTGGAAATGATGCATTACCATGTAGTTATTGGAAATGATGCATTACCATATAATCATTGGAAATGATACTTTACTATGTAGTCATAGGAAATGATACTTTACTATGTAGTCATTGGAAATGAAACATTTCCATGTAGTAAATTGAAAATGATAAATATATCATTTTCAATCTACTACAGTGTAATGACAATGTCCAACAAAATTGCACTTTATGACTGACGAATGACTTATGTCACATGATGTTTTTTGACGAATTTGACGTCGCTGATTCCAAATATACCCTCATTTGTTTTCCTACAGCTCTTGTTTACGAGTTAAAGCTTTCACTATAAATTAGGTTTCTTGAAGTGTTTATTTGATGTTAATTTAAAAATTATTGAGTTATCTTACTCTAATTTGATATGGCATCGTCAAGAAGAAATTGTGTGAATGATCCAAACAATTTTTGTTTCATTTGAGGAGAGTATATGTTTACAGTATGCCGTTTAAATGTGACAGCGTTCGTGAATGAGGCTTACAAAAATTACTTTGGGCACCCGCTGGAAAAGATAGATAAGCCTTGGATTCCTCAAAAGGTATGCAAAACGTGCATTGAGGTTCTACGTTTGTGGACAAATAAGAAAAAAAATAGTTTCCGGTACGAAACCGTTATGATCTGGATGAACCACTGAACCACCATGACGACTGCTATTTTTGTTTGGTGAACATAACAGGAATTAACTGAACGAATCGAGCCAAATGGAAATATCCTTGCATGAGATCGGTACACGTATTGAGCCCTAAGACTGCACCTGAACCTCAAGCTGATGCTTCACAGGAGGAGCCAATTGATTTTGAGACAAAACTTGAGAGTAGTTATAGTGACTTTGAATGTGACCTGGAAACGCCAAAACCATTCAACGAAGATCATTTAAACGACCTAATCAGATATCTGGGACTGTCGAAGTCTGCTTCAGTAATTTTGGCTTCTAGGCTAAAAGAAAGAAACTTAATAACAAAGGGAACTAAAATTTCATATTACCGCACAAGAGAACATAATCTCCTTAAATAGTTTGCTGAAGATGATTTTGTATTTTGTAAAGATGTACCTGGTTTAATGGTTACTTGACTGCAATAGGATTACGAAATTATGTTTCAAGTGAGTGGCGTCATTCATAGACTTGTCCAACTGGAGTCTAAAATGTGTTCTCTTACACAGTCGGAATAAATTAGGGTCGTTGCCTATTGCATTCTACTAAAGTTAAAGAAGAATATACATCTATTGTTCTGGTTTTGGTCAAAATTAAATATGTGGAAAACAATTGGCTCATATGTGTTGATTTAAAAATGGTCAACTTTCTTTTAGGCCAACAAGGTGGTTACACAAAGTATCCCTGTTTTTGTTTTTGCTTGTGGGATACTAGAACTAAAGATCAACACTGGGTTAAAAAGGATTGGCCTACTCGGGAAGTGTTAGTTCCAGGAAAACAAAACGTGATAAACCCCCCATTAGTATCAAAGGATCTTATAATTTTGCCTCCGTTGCATATACAATTAGGGCTTATAAAACAATTCGTTGAAGGTCTTAACAAAAATGGCAATTGTTTCCTTTTTCTACCAAAAAAGTTCCCAAAACTGAGTGCAGAAAAGATAAAAGTGGGCATTTTTGACGGACCACAGATAATATCATTAATAAAAGACACACAGACACTATGACAGAGATTGAGAATAAGGCATGGAATGAGTCTGCTTGGCTTGTTCAAACGTATTTGCTATTATAGCAGGATTAGTACAATGATTTCCATTATTTACTGGATTAACATTAAACAATTAATTTTTAAAAGTTTTAATTTTTTGGGCAATAAGAAAAGTTCTGACTACACTCAACACTTCGAACAACTAATAAGTCACTTTCAAAAGCTTGGATGTAACATGAGCATCAAGTTACACTTTCTTCACAACCACCTAGACTATTTTCCCGCTAATCTTGGGGATGTACGTGAAGAACAGGGGACTGATTCCACCAGGATCTTCGTACGATGAAGGAACACTATCAAGGCTACTGGAATGCACACATGATGGCTGACTATTGTTAGAGCATTCAGAACAGCTCTCTAACTTCAACTTCGGCAAGAAAGTCTTATAATAGAAAGTTTTTTTCAACTTAAGAACTTAATAAAATATTATTATCACATTTTTTAAACTGAGCTGATACATAAATTTCGATCACAGATTTGAAATCGTCATTAACAATTAGGCTAGTATCATGTAACATAACCCAATCATCAGAAATGCTGTTGTTCAGTGTTATCAGTCGTTCAACAAAACTGGACGCCTTTCGCTCGAGACTCTCGCTGAAGGACTGCGTATACAAAAATAAAAACCGATGAAGAAAATCCGATACTAAGAACTATTAAAGCTCTTCCGATTTTTGATTGTTTTGATTCTTCTTCTTTTGGTGCTATTATCCATTAATGGATGTTTGCGATAATGTGCTGCATTTCTTGACGGTTTCTGAACCAAACTACAGATAGTATTTAGTCCGGTCCATTGCCTTATGTTTCTGAGCCACGGCATCTTCTTTCTTCATATTCCTCGTTTTCCTTCAATCTTGCCTTCTGTGATTAGTTGAAGGATATCATACTTCCGGTTTCGCATGATATGTCCTAGGTATGCAACTTTTCTTCTTTTTATTGTGGTCAAAAGTTCGTGATCTTTACCTACTCGCCGCAAGACTTATTCATTGGTAATTCGTGCTGTCCAAGGGCTTCAAGGGCTATTGAAAGGGCTTAAGGAATATTGAAGGGCCACTTCAATATTCTTCGGTAAAACCATATTTCAAACGCTTCAATCTTATTCATAGCTGTTGTTTTAAGTGTCCAACCTTCCATGCCATAGAGGAGTATCGACCATACATATTATGTATTACATAACCTTTAATAAATTTGTTTTAATTACTTCAACCTTTATAGTCCAGTCAAATTAGACTTTTTGGCGGAAATAAAATATATACCTGGTTTTGAAATTTGGTATACTTACACTATAAGTACTCTAGAATCGAATATCCGCCGAGTTTCCTCTCCCCGGTGGGGGCTTCATTCCTTAATTTCCCGAAAAAACACCTCCCAAACGGTGAACTTGTTAAAGGTAACTGGTGAACTTGGTGAACGGTGTTATTTTTCGCCAATATCTGGTAAACGGTGCGCCGCCTGAAATTTTGTATTTTTATATCAGGTAAAGTTGATGGGAACAAAATGTTGAACAAAATTTATATGACACGGTCTGTCACAAAAGCTATAGTTCGCGCGGAATAGAGGCCGGAAGTCAAATCATCCAGAAAATTTAGGCGGAAGTAAATTATATAGTTTTGAAATTTGGTATACATACTCTTGAGTACTCAAGAATCAAATATCGACCGAGGTGCCCCTCCCCGGTGGGGGTTTCGTCCCTTAATATTAAAAAAACACCCTCCAAACGGCGAACTCGTGTAATTCTCCGCAATTATCTCGTTAACGGTGCACCGCCTGAAAATATTTACATCAGGTGAAAGTGATGGAATTTTTTTTTTGAAAAAACATTATATTACATGTGTGGCCACAAAAGCTACAGTTCGCAAGGTATAGACGCTGGAAGTAAGAGGTGAATACTGGCGCGCGATGCACAATTCGTTTATCGGATAATTTTATTTATCTATTTATAATGTAAGTATTGTACTTGAGGCTTTTGCAGTATAATGCTATATATTATTCCTTTAGGGAATAATGACTAGGGATTAATAGTCATCATTGCCTCTTGCACTCCAATTACAACATTTCTCAAATTAAATAATACCATGGAAACAATGATGGTGATGGAAAAAAAATTTGAACAAAAATTATATTACATGGTTTGCTACAAAAGCTATAGTTCGCAAGGTATAGACGCCGGAAGTAAGAGGTGAACACTGGTGCGCGACGCACAATTCGTTTATCGGATAATTTTATTTATCTACGACTAATTGATAATATAAATATTATACTTGAGGTTTTTGCAGTATAATGCTATATATTATTCCCTTAGGGATTAATGTTCATTATTCCCTCTTGCAGTCCAGTTACAACATTTGTCAAATTAAATAATACCATGAAAACAAAATACACGAACAAAAGTGTCACTGTCAAACGCGTAATGTTTGTGTATTTATATTGAGATGGATAAAACTGAAGTGTCTTTTACTTATACACCTCCAGAAATTGTACAACTAGCTACAGAAACAACATCTACTTTGATACCGGATACATCGAAATCCGTTTACTATAAAACGTACGCAATCTTCAACGAATGGCGTCTTCGAAAGAACGCAAACTCTTTTTCCGACAATGGTCTAGTAGCTTATTCAGTCGTAGATAAAGTAGAGTATACCACTCGCATTAATGGCTATTATTATTGACTCGTGGTATAATCTACTATTATTACTTCAGAAGTATTTGTTATATTCTAACCTCCCGATCAGGGGAGGGGAGATATTGAATTAATTTACGCCTCCGTAAGCGACCTCACAACCATAGCCGTGCGTCAAAATTATAACGTAACAATTTTAGAAAACGAGGTAAATATATCTAGAATTATTTTTTTGTGATATTGAATAACTCTTGAGAGCTTAACATTTTCTGCATTCTGAAATTTAAATCACGTTTTTGATTTAATATCTGCTTTCAAATTTCAAATTTGTATATCAAAGTCAAGCCCTGAAGAATGTATTCTGAAATTCAAATTTAGATAACTAATTATTCCAATTCAGTAATTGTAGCATTGTGGTTCGTGAATATATTTTTAGTAGACCTGAATATTTTACATCAGCCACATATAGAGAAATTGATGAAATGCGATTTTTATTTTGCTGTTTTTTTGAATATCAATAGAGCTATTCATTTTGTTTTTGGGTGAATGAATTTCTTCCAAAAGTTCAAATTTTCGTTTAAAGATTTCTTGTTGGAACTATGGAAAGACCAACCCTTGCCAATTCTGTGATGAGCTTTATCTTGTTGAATTTCTTCAAATGTGTCATACATATTTTCGGGTAATTGATCATTTTTAGTTGGTCACGAGCAAGAATCAAAAACACGATTATTGATCTTTCGAATTTGTAATGCTTTTTTTTAATTTATGATAGTTTCTAAGCTGTATTATAAAGTCTTTGGATCTGATGTGTTAATGAGGCCGCCTTCGGGGGGTTTAGAGGCTTTTGCGCGACGACGTAGGTTATTAGCATCCACGATGACATCATTGTCCATCCAGGGAATCTTGCAGGTTCAGGCTTGCAATTAATCGGCAACAATCGGGCGTCGTGCCGCACACTTCCCTGGTATTGTGTGACAATTAATATCCCCCAGCGGCTCGGTTTGGAATATTAACTTATTAATTCACCAGCCAGACCAATAAATTACTTCATTTTTCCTCTGGCGCCGCCACAAGGTAGCATCAAAACATAATATAGTATTTAATAAGGCCGCGTAAATTAACACCACGGTCGCACATTACAAATTCCGTACACACGATAACATACAACCTATATATTCGATTTAAACGTTAGTAGGGGGTGAGGAAGGTGCCACGTGGCATAGCGGCGTCCTTGTCGCCGCCCCCGGGGCTGCCGTGGCACGGGCGCGAGACGGACGATGCGTTTCGTTATTAAATATCAAACGCCCCCCGGAATCCTTTGTATCTGTGTGTGGAATAGCGAAAGTGTCTTCGGGAAATTTACGGCCGGGCGCATTAACGAAGGGGTTGCCCCCGGATAGAGACGCAATTGCGCGCCCTCTGCGGACCGCCGAGCGCCGGGGATGCAGCGGAGGCGGCATGTGTGTGATATCATAAATTAATGAGGCCATAAATTTACCTATAGCTTCTTGGAGGACGTGCTCAAAGAAGTCACCTAATACGCCTTCAAGAAGTAATGGCGTAAAATTAGTATCATTAATTACACATCATTAATATGGGATCGTGTAGCGCCACCGCGTGTGCACTTGCTCCCAGTCTCAGTTATCCGTGTCTCAAATAACCGCAATTCACTTTATCCGCAACACAAAATATTAATTGCAATTTAGCCATTCCACACCTAAATATGAACCACAGAAATAAGAAATCTCAAACACTCAGAAGACATCTCTGTGCTGAATGACTTACTATTCTAAGTCCAATACTAAATGAATCGGTGAGAATAAGAACAGTACAAGTCCAAAAGTTAGAATTTTGGGAAATTAAAAAAAATGTCTTTTTTGTTTGTTATCATTCTGACAGGTTTAGATACCATTGACAAGTTTTAGTGTGATACTTAAGCCGTCCTTTAAGGTACAACCATTATTTCAAGTACATGCGTTTTCTATTTATTCACAAAAAACTAGTTGGACTTGTACTATTCTTATTCTCAATGTCAGTTATTAATATCATTTAGTGTCATAATTGCGGAGAATGAAACAATCCGATATAGTAAAGCACATTTTATTGTACAAAAAACTAGAAATTATCATATTTAGATACCGGCACCGTCATCATTGTCCGTATTATTGGTGTTTGGCCAGGATGTTACATGATAATAAAATTCCAGGTCTTCTCCTTCGATGAATTGCATCATTTCCTTTATATCAGCCTTTTTTTTCTTGTTAACGGGCACTATTCATGATAGGCGTTATTAGTAGGAATCCTTGGACTAAGATTTTGTTTAAGTAATTTGAGCTATGTCTTAAGTATAAGACATAGCTCCGTCTATGAAATCTAAGCATTTGACGTAGTCTAGATATGATGCATCGTACACAAACTGCATGTAAATAGAAAACTTCTCCTTAACTCAATATTTTGCAACCATGCTACAGGTTTTTTTTATAGAATGGCGGCTACCAATTCTTGAAATCCAGTACATCTTTGTAAGAAATGACATTTACGTAAATGGGTTTTTTTATGGAATTTTCAATCATTGCCTCATATGCTTCGGGAATGTATACACGATCACATCTTCTGATCAATCTTTCAGCACTTCCAAAATCCCTGTCGCAGAGCAAATAGGAGTGTTCACGAATTGGTATGAAAGTGATGGTATATTATTTTGAAGCGTTTAGTGCTTTGTACAGCCAATAAAAATCTTAGCATTGTATTGTTCTTATTTTGCCCTGGACATGCATCAGATAAAATATGTAATTCTTGCACCTCTTGGGGTATAGGTTCTGAATGTAATAATTCACGAAGGAACTTACCTCATTGGGGCCTTTCAGGGCTTGACCCTCATGATACATATAGAAATGGCCAGCATCTGTTTTCAAGTTGTGGATTTCAAAGGAATGAACCCAAAGCTGCCTCAAATAGAATAGCTCTTGCACAGGTAATACTGGGAGGGTCAAATTTTGCATGTAATCACAAGTGATTCCTAAAACCTCAGGGTTTTCCCGGGACAATTTCTCTACTTCTTGCAGGTTACTATAAATTTTCTTGGCTCGCCTCTTGTGAACCACAAGTTCTGCTGTACAAACCCTTTTGGCGTTATAGTTTAAACTGGCATCTCTTAATCTCGTACCAAGTCGTTCGCATTCACTGCAGACGTCTACTTGTGGTCTTCAAAACTTCAAAGGTACACAGCATATAAACTCATGAATGCTTGTTTGCATGTGGGCACCCGTTCTTCATTTTTCTTAACAAAATGCTTAAAAGATGCAAATTTTCATTAAAGTGTTTTAGAAATAATTCATATTTAACTTTTTTGTCTAATTCAGGATATTTCTTAATCAAAACTTCAAACATAATTTTTACGTTAAGAGCTGAGTCCAGGTGGTTTATATCTTTTGTAGCATAATGTGAAATTTTATAAGGAAAGGATTCAACGTCCATTTTTATTTTACGCCTACACTCTTGTCTAATTGAGGTAGATCTATTATTATGCTTTCCTCGCATATCTTTAGTAGACTCTCCTTTCCTAAGTAACAAATTCAGGCGCTGGACACGAAAGTGAGATATAGCATATAAACTCATGAATGCTTGTTTCTTCATTTTTCTTAACAAAATGCTTAAAAGATGCAAATTTTGGCATAGCGTTGTCTTGATCTGCAACTCGTTTGCGACGTCGTGAAATGAGTTTTGTTTGATCGATTCAAAACTCATTTCATACGTCGCAAACGAGTTGCAAATCAAGACAACTATTTGCCAAAAGCTACATCTTATTCTCACTGATTCGTGAAATGAGTTTGGTTTCGATCAAACCTTGATGGAAAGTATCCTATTCATGTTTTGGTTTTCCGTCTAATTTTGAGATTATTAGATTTTTTTTCTTCGTCGGTAAATGTGCTAGCACATTTAGTTTTGCACTTATCAAAACTTTAACATATTAATTTAAATTTTCATTAACATTGATAAAATCTTACGTGCATGGTCGTCCAGTTATTTTTTCTTCCACAATATTTCCCGATGTAGACATATATGACTCGCCATGTTGACGTTCTAACTTTATTTTATTAAGTATCCATTGTTCTGGATTTCCTGTACGTTTTTGACGACATTGCTTTATTTTGTTGTAACACTGTATTTTACAAACAATAACTTCAACTAACTACTGGAACAAACACACTCAAGCAGAATGAAGTACCAACTGAGCATAATCAACACACATTTACAAAATTTTCATCGAGATTCTTAGGAATTGGCAATATTTTCATAGAATTTCAAATTTAAGAAATATCATGCTGATATCTCTATAGAAATTCTTATAAAGTTACAGCATTTCTATGGAATTTCTTAGGAATTTGCAATAGTAGTGACTGTATTTGTTAGGGATATTATCCCTAACTGGTTATCGACCAACGTGGGTCCTTCTGCCGTTTGATTTTTGTAAATATGTGTATTGAGTTAGGGCTTGTTACTCTAGAAATTCGCCCCCGATCTCCGTTAATGAGCTCCCAACGGCGAATGGCACTAGTTTCTCAGTACAAATGTACTACCCCTACAGGGGCTCGAACCCAGGTCTTCGTGCATGTTAAGCAAGCATTCTAATTTGCAATATGTTCATAGAATTTCTTAAACATGCTTCCAAAATTGTACGGGCTTTCATGGAATTTAATATCAAGTTATCAGTATTTATGTCAAATCCCATAAAAGTGTCTCGATTCGAAATGGACCATTTCACTAATTGACATTCCCTTCGGAAATCCATATACAGGCTGTCAATTTGAAAAATTGCCACCGACTTTTTTCATAGAACACATGATTATTTTTAAAATTACTCAAAACTGGGGTGATTCGAAGGGTGAACTAAAAAATGGCATATGTAGTGTTGACCCCCTACCCACCCTTTGAAAAATTTAAATAGCACCCCCCCCCCCCCCTACTTGTGATACATCGTGTTAAAGCTCTTAATGCTTTCCAGTCATTTTTAATACAATATGATTTGGTGAACTTGTTTCGGAATTATGTGCAAATAAAGTGCAAATGTGTTTCAATTAAATTCAAAGCACATCTAAAGAAAAATAACAAATTATCATTTTTCACAACGACATTTATTTCTCTAAATGTACATTTCAACCACTACGTGGTCATCTTTAGTAGACGTTTGTACTACTCTAGTACAAAGTACAAATGTCTACTGAAGATGACCACGTAGTGGTTGAAATGTACATTTAGAGAAATAAGTGTCGTTGAGAAAAAAGATAATTTGTTATTTTTCTGTAAGTATTAATATTTCACAAGCTCCAACCGATTATTTTTCAAAACACATGTTAAAGTAAATGTTGGATATGGTTTCCATTGTTTTCCAAACAATGGATATTAGCAGCATAATTGATGTTAAGATATTAAGTGATATGTTTAGAGACAGTGTATATAATTCGATTAATATTCAATTTGCAATTATTGAGATATCAGCCTTTCATCACCATCATGAAATTTCATGTGTGAATCTAAAATTGAACTAATACTTTCTTAACGATATCTCAGAATCTAGCGTATCAATATCATCACAGGTTACTTATGATATTGAGTAATATACATATTAGTATTTAAATGGATCCTATTCTGAGTCAATATGAATTGATGTAAAACGATAGATATATGCAACTATCTCAGATAAACAATTTAGATTGACTAATGTGGAATCATAAACTGCAAAGTTATTTGAAATGTTCATCAATATATTAGTATTCACTGCATTTAATGAGATTAATATGCAATGCTTGATCATACGGTTTTAGATGCAATTTTCAATATTTACATATTATTTTTCAGTTATATCTCGAAAACTCTTTCATGTTCAAATTTGGACATGACTTCTAAGTTTGCTTACTTCTTCTAGAATGACGTGTTCTAGTCGAATCAGGTGTTATGTGTTGTACTTTATTGCTGTCGTTGCATTAGATATTTGATTTTAACATTTTTAAATGCGAATTTTAACACTGCAAGGCCCTAATGCTTCGTATTCGTCGCATACAATAATCACATTTTTATATAATATTGAATATTTTGTTTATACTCAATAACTTCATTTATACTCAATTTTTGAAATTACAAGCTTTTAGTGTTGCCATGTAATTTTAGGTTATATTCTCTAATTATGCTCATGAAGAGATGATGATATTATGATATTATTGATGATATGGCAAGACAATGAATCTTAAGAACAAGCGTACGAATATTCACTATATTTTTACCAAATGTTTAATTTTATGTCAATACTTAATGCGGTTACTTGTATCGAGATGCAATGCTCAATTTGTTAGATAGCACGTTTTTAATGTTGCGACGTGATTTTACATTCAATTCTTAAATTATGCCCCAAACTTTTTTTGTTGGTATTAAGTATGAAACTAACATTTCAAATATTCAATGAGATTCATATCAGATGCCCAACTTTTTAGATATTCGTACTTCTGTGCGGTAATTTAATACTAATCATGTAATCCCGTATAATAAATGGGATTTTGTTTTCAGTGATATTCTCAAATTATGTTCATAGTTTGTAATTGATATTTTACAAATTAGTATCACAATTGATATTGAGATATTAAGTGATATGTTTAGAGATAGTGTTTTTTTTACTAATTTCCTTCCCACGATTATTGATATATTTTGGATATAAATTTGACTTTAGGGATATTCTCAAATTATGTTCATAGTTTGTAATTGATATTTAAAAACTAGCATCATAACTGATATTGAGATATTAAGTGATATGTTTAGAGATAGTATATTTAATTGGACTAGTATCTAGTCCACAGTTTATGAGATATCTTTAAAATAAATTTGATTTTAGTGTTATTCTCTAATTATATTAGTCGTAGTTTGTAATTGATATTTAAAAAAAATAGCATCACAATTCATATTGATATATTAAATGATATGTTTAGAGATAGTATATTTAATTGGACCACCATATTCAGTCCACAATAAAATTATTGAGATATCTTTGAGATAAATTCGGTTTTAGTAATATTCTCAAATTATGTTCATAGTTTGTAATTGATATATTAATAAATAGCAGCATAATTGATGTTGAGATATTAAGTGATATGTTTAGAGACAGTGATTTAATTCGATTAATATTCAGTCCGCAATTATTGACATATCAGCCTTTCATCATTATCACGAAATTTCAAGGGTGAATCTAAAATTGAACTAATACTTTCTTAACGATATCTCAAAATCTAGCGTATCAATATCATCACAGGTTACTTGTGATATTGAGTAATATACTACTATTCACTGCGTTTAATGAGATTACTATCCAATGCTTAATTCTAGAGATATTCCATTTTTAAGTCAATCATACTTATCATACGGTTTTAGATGCAATTTGCAATATTTGCATATTATTTTTCAATTATATCTGGAAAACTCTTTCATGTACAAATTTAGACTTAACTTCTAAGTTTGCGTACTTCTTCTAGAATGACGTCGAGTCATGTTTTGTTTATTGTTGTCGTTTCAGTAAATATTTAATTTTAACATTTTTAAAAGCAAGTTTTAATACTGCAAGGCGCTAATGCTTCGTAGTCGTCGCTTACAATAATCAATTTCACTTTACCAATTCGTGAGTGTCATCGCTTTAGAAGGCATTGAATAAATTTCCATTATTACCATATCTATTAGCGTCTAGCCGTATCAATATTTGCCAATTTAAGCCCCCCAGCGCGCTAGCAATTAATTAATAGCACGAGTACAGCGACTCTCGTGTATTTTTTCGCCTCCCCGAAATTAATTTCCCTTTCTTTCCGTTATTCCGAATGCATTAACTTCCCCGCGTGAAAAATTCATCCCGCGGACGGCGAGATCGTCCTGAAAGGTGAATTATCGTCGCCCATTTAGCGAGCAAACGGTCCGATAGGGGGACAAGGAGGGCGGCGGCGCCGCGACGCCCTGGAGCGACGGAGACGGCGAGATCGGGAGGCCGCTGGAAAAAAATTAGTAAATACAAATAGAAAGTACTCGCTAAAATATAATTCCGCCCCGATACATCCGCGGGGAGACATTACCATTAGCCGCGCCGGGCCTCGGCCTCTATCTCTCTCTCGGCGCCGCGCCGCCCCCGGCAGGTGCGAGCGAGACCATGGCGCGGGGGCGGTGGAGGGGGGCGCCCGGCCCGCGCGGCCCTCCGGGACTCGGAAATAATTACGGAGCTCAACTTAAAACTCGAGAAAAATTGTGCTCCATTTTTATAATCGTTCACCTTTCGAGAATGGAATTTACTTTGAAATTCCGCCGTCCGGGGGCGGCCGGCGAGGGCGGTCCCGGGGGCGGGGGGCCGCCGCTCCCGCAGGGCCGCGCGGATGCTCGGGGGTGCTGTTTCGGATCCTGCAGCCGTTTATTGAAAAGCGAAAGCCGGAGTGAGACGTCTCAAACTTCCTGCTCGACTTTAAAACTGATGTTTTCGTATTATTTTTTATATAATTCGCGAACGCAATTTCGCGTACTTAACGCAATACCTGTTCAGGGTGCAATTAAGAAAAACGGGCGCTAATGCAATTGCTCGACAGCCACATTATGATTGTCCACATAAACTGCTAGACCGACTATTCAAACTAGACTTATAATTTTCGATATAACTAGTGTGCACGAAAAACTATATATTCTAAAATTTAGATTATTAGATAATTTAGAGAAAGTTTCCAGAATATTCAATCGAAATACGTATCAAGAAAGTTGATACCATATTGAATTTTAGATAGCCAAATCAATCTATTTAGGTGCTCATTTGATGTATGCTAGGGAGATACTGATTAAAATTTGTCCAAAATTTTACAGAAAATCCATAGCATTAGAAGGTAAATTACAAAAACTTGATGGAGGCATTTTGATATCGAAGAAACTGATTTTGAAGAAACTGAAGAAACTGAAAAACTAGAAAAATTGCTAAAACGTGTATGGTGGTATAATGTCAATGTAATTTTTTTTTTTTTTAATGTAGCCCTTCTGATGCCGAAGAAAGTTGAAAGTTGGATTTTTTTATTGAACTACAGATAACTTAATCATACGATACTATCAAACTAATTATCACAATATTGAAATATATATGATAAACTTTAGCATTCTCATTAGAATTTTATATTTTTTCCAAAATTAATAGGAAGTTTTATGCATATTGAAAATTTCCAACATACTCGTTAAAAATATTTATCAAGAAAGTTAAAATGTTAAAAATTTCAATCAAAATGTCAAATGTTTTAAGAGGCAAATAAAAACTTAATGCAGGCATTTTGAAATTGAAGTAACTGAAAAAATGAAAATTTTATGAAAGATGCAGACAACTTGTTCATATAAACTATAGAGTAGTTGTAGTAGTGTACGTAAAACCGAAGAAAGTGGAAAACTGGAAAGTTTAATTGAACTTCAAATTTCAAAAACCTATGGCAAGTTTTTTGAATATAAAGAAACCAAAAAAAGAAAATTTTAGAAAAGTTGCAGGGAACTTGTTCATATAAGCAAAATAGTAGTTGTACTAGTGGACGTATTTGTTTGTAACTGGCTAACTGGCAGAATAATTATCGAAATATTGTTTCTACTTCTGCTTTTTCTACTTTAGAAGTTTTGTAAGCTAATTTGAACAATGAAATATGGTATGTATAATATGTAGTGATGTTTGTGGTATGTATGTGTGTGTATGTATATATGTATGTATGTATGTATGTATGTATGTATGTGTGTATGTATGTATGTATGTATCCATGTATGTATTTGGGGAAATTTCAGTTATTACAGTAAAAAAATTAAATATTGTTGCCAAATCAATCTTTGGAAAATTTTTAGCCATTATAGGAAGAAAAAAATAAATATTGTTGCCAAATTTTACTTTATTACTGTACAAATTTAAATTACTGTTAAATTTCCAATTATTTCCACCAAAAATTAGTGGAATTTCACCAAAAACACTTTCATGTTTTGGTGAAATTTCAGTCATTACAGTAAAAAAATTAAATAATGCTGTCAAATTTTACTTTATTAGTCCACAAATTTAAATTACTGTTAAATTTTCAATTATTTCTACCAAAAATTCAGTAATTCTAGCAAAATTTTAATAAATCCTATCAAAATTTAAATAATGTATCTATGTATGTATGTATGTATGCATGCATGTATGTATGTACTATGTCAAAATTCCAATGAATGCTGCAACATTTTTATGTTTTGATGAAATTTCAGTTATTACAGTAAACATTTTAAATATTGCTGCCAAATCTTAAAATCTTTGGTCAAATTTCAGTCATCACAGTAAAAAAAATAAATATTGCTGGCAAATTTTACTTTATTTGTATACACATTTAAATTACTGTTAAATTTTCAATTATTTCTACCAAAAATTCAGTAATTCTCGCAACATTTTAATAATTCCCATCAAAATTTTAATAATTACCTACTGTGGATTTTTCGTAACATTTTAGTTGTTACTATTAAATTTTAATTCTGTGTATCAACATTTCAAAAATTTCTGTCACATTTTCAGTTATTTCTGAATTTTTGTATTCATCAAGACTAGAACGATTATTGTATAAGAGGAGTAGTAGGGATTACTAATAACTACTAGGAGTAGTTATTATTATTATTATTCAGTTATCCTGGAATTTGTTACATCGGTTATTACCGTCAATATTTCACAAATTAATGTCAAAATTTCAAGTATTATTTCCAAAATTGCAATTATTACTGCTAAAGATTTATTTATACCAAACGTTTAAAGTCAACTGGCATTTTTTCAATCTTTAATAAAGTTTCAGTCATTACAGTAAAATCTAAAATTTTAAAAATTACCGCCACAGTTTAAATTTTTATTGTAAATTACGTTCATTAGAGTCTAAATTTTAAATATTTTTATCAATTTCTTAAACTGTAGTATAAAAATTTAAGTTACTGTTAAATGTTCAATTATTTCTGTAAGAAATCAGTTATTCTCTCAATATTTTGATAATTTGTATAAAAATTGTCAAAAAGTATTATGTGTCTATCTGGCTGCTATATTTATGTCTGTCCGCCTATCTGTCTGTGTCTGGACCAGTCAGTCTGTCGATCTGCCTGTCTGTATGTATGTATGTATGTATCTATGTGTGTATGAATGTATTAATATATGTATGTGTGCATGTATGTATGTATGTATGTATGCATGTATATATGTATACATGCATGTATGTATGTATGTACATATGTAAGTATGTACTATGTTAAAATTCCAGTAATGCTGCAATATTTTCATGGGTTGGTGAAATTCCAGTTAGTACAGTAAACATTTTAAATGGTGCTGCCAAATCGTATTATCTTTGTTAAAATTTCAATCATTACAGTGAAAAAATTAAATGCAATTCCAAAATTGCAATTATTACTGCTAAAGATGTATTTATACCAAAAGTTAAGTCTACTAGCAAATTTTCAAATTTTAAAAAACTTTACAGTAAAAATCTAATATTTTAATAATTACTACGACAGTTTAATTTTTTATTGTAAATACCTTCATTATCATTATCATAAATTCAGGTGACAAATTTATTTCTTTTGATATAACAGCTTTGTCTCCTTAAATGAAACATTTAAAAGAAATGCTTTATTTAATTCAGTAAATCAAGAAAAAAATGAAGAATACTTAAAATTAATAAAACTATGCATGGAACAAAGTATTTTTAAATTTAACAATATATTTTATAAACAGACATTTGGCACAGCTATGGGTAACCCTCTTTCTTCGTTTATAGCAAATTTATTTTTAAATGATTTTGAAAATAATATATTCAAAATTTCCCAAAGTTTGGCTTAGGTATGTGGATGATGTTTTTGCTATTGTAGATTTTAATTTTTGTATTGAGAGTTTTCATTCTATTCTAAATTCCGAATTTGAGTCAATAAAGTTCTCATATGAATAAGAAATTGACAATAGCCTTCCATTTTTAGATATTAAAATGACAAGAATTTTTAATTGTCAAATGTTAAATTTTTAACCTATAGTGTAAAAAGTTACTGTTAAATGTACAAATATTTCTGTAAAAAATCAGTTATCTCAATAACTCAATATTTTAATAATTACTATAACAATTGTCAAAACGTATTTTTTGTCTATCTGGCTGCTATATGTATGACTGTTTGTGTCTGTATGTCTCTTTCTATCAGCCTATCTATCTGTCTCCAGTCAATTTGTCGATCAGCCTGTCTCCAGTCAATTTGTCGATCAGCCTGTCTGTATGTATGTATGTATGTATGTATGTATGTACGTATGTATGTATGTATTTATATATGTATGCATATAGGTATGCAAGTATGTAGGTATGTATGTATATAGGTATGTATGTATATAGGTATGTATGTATATAGGTATGCATGTATGTAGATATGTATGTATGTGTGTATTCATGTATGTATGTATGCCGAAAGTAATTAAGGGGTTAATACACCTTTGATTATGTCACCTTATGTGGGGTTTGAACCGATGGCCTTTAGCGCAGCAGCTCGATATCAATCCTGCTATGCTATTCTATGCTATACAGTCTAAATCTAAGATAGATGTTTAATTAAAACTGCATCGGAAATAATCATAGCGTTGGCTTAAGCTTTCCGCCAATTCATAAGATGCTATTAAAATTAAACTGTTTCTCTTTAGATTTAGTGAGCATTCCGGGAATTAATGTAATTCCAAGACGCGGAAAAAAAACATATACAAAGGAAATTTCAATCCTCGGGGCTGGTGGGAGGGGGTGGGAGGAAAGCCTCCCGGATCCGTCCCTAAATAATAACCAGGCATTTTTCTCCGCGCCGATAATAACTCCGGCAATAATACGAATCGGTAGCGGCGGCGGCGGTAATTTCTTTTCTAAATTGTTTTGAAATTAAGCGGTCCGTTTTTCTCCCCCGGCCGCCGCCTCCGACGGTAAGAGGAGGATTATGAAAATGTGGACTGATTTTTTATGGCCGCCATTAGGGGAATTTTTATATTTAATGGTTATTGATAATTGATGAGCGGTATAGCCGGTGATTTAGGTAACCGGGAGCGGCGGCGAGGAAAAATGCAGGAAGAAGGAGTAAGTCGGGGCCGCCCCAGGGGGGGAAAAAGAAAATTCAAGGAGGTTTATTGCGGTATCTTGCAGGCCTAATTGCTAAGCGCTAAAGCAATAGTTCAGCATAAAAAAAGATAAAATACGCATATATACAGGATGTTCAATATGTTCATATGAATTTTTGCATTAGATACAATCCAAGTTCAATACAATCCTACCGACTGCGCCAATTTTGTAGGTTACAGCAAAGTGACGGAAACACGTACGTATTATAAGCGAAGAGCGTCGTATTGTATGATTGTTATCTGATTCATGAGGCAGGATCACCTCCATATTTTCAGAAAATTAATGCATCTTTGTTAATTATAGTCCTATATAATTTGTTTTGTTATTCAAGGTTCCCAATGCATTTTATAACAAACTAAAAATCACAAACAATAATACACATTTAACGTCCTTCCGTAAATTTACCTGCCACCTGCAATTTTAACCTTTCTACTCTAAATGATCTGACAATAATGTTCTGTATTTTTTGCAGACATTAATGCCGATGAGTCCACCGCTATTTATTCCTGAGAACATTATAGTGAACTGCACCAACACTCTGCTCGTCGCATTCGGCCCGAACGGTGTGATGGTGTTCGAACTTCCAGAACGTTCTCCTCCTTATGGATGTTTCGCCAACAATAAGGAAATTATCTACTGCCGGTAAGTAACACGTATTTTTTCGATATGTTTGTTTATTTCTGCAAAATGGGAATTTGCTAAAGTAGAAAGGAATTAAAAACTATAGCGCTACACTTTAGGTACTTCAAGGGTATAAATGCATAACTTGAAGTAACTAACTTCCTTATTCATATTATCTAGAACCACGTTTCTTACAGAAGATACATACGGGAAGTAAAGTACTGAAATTCTGAAATAAAATGCATAAAATCCTACCGACTGCGCCAATTTTGCAGGTTACAGCAAAGGAATCTGTCGTAACATTAGGAATACGAGATTTATAAGTTGTACAGTAGATTAAAGGGACGGAAACACGTATGTATTATAAGCGAAGAGCGTCGCACAGTATATACGTTGCTTACGTCTTCTTCTTGTAATCTGCGAGCCTTGATCTTTTTAACTTCGATTTTCTTTATTTTGTTAACATCACTTTTTATTATTGGTTCTTTTATTGCTGCTACCACTAGGTAGTGGTAACTTCCAATTTCTGGCCCTCTCCTTACTTTAGTATCTACTACTTCTTTTCTGTGTACTCTTTTTACGAGAATATAGTCTATAATTGACTTTTCGTTTCTTGCTATTTCTTCTCTTGTATATTGGTGTATTCTTTTATGATTAAAAAGCGTGTTTGTCATTATTAGTTCATTCATTTGGCAATATTCCAGCATTATTTTCCCATTCTCATTTATTTAGTTCTCCCCGTTATTACCCATCACATTACTGTACATGTGATCTATTTTCCCTACTCTACTATTAAAATCGCCTGCTACATATAGTTTACCAGTTACCCCCTCTGTCTTTGTCGTTAGTTCTTCCCAAAATTATCCTTTTTTCCTTCTTTTTCATCTTCACTTGGTCCATAAACTATTATCATTGTTTTCATTTTATCTTTTGTTTTCCCTTTCAGTGTTATTAGCATCATCCTTTCATTTATTGTTTCCCATTTTATTAGTTCTTTTTCTCTTTTTTTGTGCACTATGCAGGCAACTCCTGCCGCTGCTCTCATGTGTTCCTCTTCTCCACTATATATGCATGTGTGTCCGTTGTTGTCACAGGTCACATGTCACAGGTAATGCATTAAAATCGTGTCTCTCGAGAGACACGAGAGAAATCGAGAGTATTTACACCTCTGGTAGAGAAATCGACAGTTTTGGTTAAACCATACGATTGGAAGAGATGCATAATCTCTTTTGTCCGGTGATCAGGACAATTAAAGCGGACATTGAAGGCTCCTCCTACATTGAATGAGCACATTGCGTTTTTTAAATGTATAAATTGGCGCAGTCGGTAGGATTTGAACAGTGCTGTTTAGCGATGGAGTCTGAGTCGATTCTTGTGTCACCGCTGCGGAAAACTTAAAGGAATCTATAAGCTCGGCACGGGTTTAATTCCGCCCCCGGAGTTACAGCCGCCCCCCACGTGCATCTCCGGGGGAAATTGTCCGGCGAGAAAGTAGTAAAACAAGCGGAACTAACATAATATCAGCGGTGTATTAGTTAAAGTGAGTCGGGGGGTCGTAAACCGGCGGCGCCCTAAAACACCTGAGAAATTCATTTGGCGCCTGTAAAAAGTCGCCGCCCCCTTAATGAAAAGTCCGGCCCGGCGATCGCATGGGGTGCCGAAGCATTAAAAGCGGAAAAGGAAAAAACGCCGCAGCGCCCCCTGCGCGATTTCCGAAGCGCTCCGCGTCGCACAATTAGCCGCCCCCCACGGCCTCGGGGGGCGGGGTGGACGCTCGCGCGCGCCGCACACATAAATAAGGGTAAATTGCGAAGAAGTTTAATTTAATGCCGAGCGGAATATATATTAGTTAAATTATAATGGGCGCTCTAACATTCGTATGACACGGCTAATGGAAGTTTGAAAAGTCCCGGACAGGTGTTGCTACACTTTTAAAGAAATTAAGTGTTCACCTCGGCCGCCCCCGCCGCGCCGTCGCGCTTACATTATACACCTCTTGGCGAGGGGGGCGGCGGCCCGTTATACCCCCTTCCTGTCAACGGAAAAATAATTAGACTTGATGGCCCGTGTGACCGTGCCTCTAAAAACTTTACGCGCCCGGAATGAAGAAATTTTTATATGCAGGTGGCGCAGCCGCCGCCCCCGCCGCCCCCTCTTATATAACTACTTATTAAAGAGGGCAGGGGGCGGCATTACTTAATTAATAATTCCGGGGCTCAAAAATCCACCGGGCGCTGGCGTTTGCACGAAATAGAAATTCAAAAGGAATGACAAACTCTTTTACATATAAATTGCATGGCGGAGAGAAAGGAGTTGAATTAATTCCACAATTAGCCGTGGCCAAAAAAATAATTACACAACTCTTCATACGTGGAGAAACGTTTCATGTTTAGTCTTTATTAACAGTCTCAACGCCAGAGACGAATTAGTTGATAATAAGCGCCCCCCTTCAAATTGATCGTGTTATTATTATTATTATCACAATTATCTGTCCATGACGACAGTAACGCCATACAAAGAGGAGCAGTAGGGATTATTATTATTATTATTTGTTTATTTCACGACTGCCTATTTATGCTGCTATGGTGAACACTGTAGTCACACAAGGATCTGGCGCAGTCGGTAGGATTTGAACACATTATATAGTATTGCTAATTTCGTCCAATCATGCAGTGCAGGTTTGCGATTGTGCTAATGTCGATTTTTGCGTCATCGCTGCAGAAAACTTGCTCCACCATCAGTTTTAATTCGCCCCTTTCATTGATGCCCCTATAGCATTCCATGTTGCTATGACGTCATATCAGCCTGGTAACTCCACTATTTGTAAATAATTTAATGAAAAATGAGAAAGCATTTTCCGAATGCGTTTCGAGTCCGTTTTACAGATATCTTAAACCTTCAGATTGTCGATAGATTTTTTGTTTTAAATTCGAAAAACATATTCATTTGTATTTTCTGTAATGACAATGTAGTGTCAAAATTTATTACTGCAAGCTACATAATAATTTAATTTTTGCTATAGTTTCCTCTATTTTGGATATCAGTTATTAGATATTTGTTATTGTTTTCTTCCTTCTTTATGGGGAGTAGTGTTATTGGTAGTTTATATGTTTAGATATAAAGATGTTTTTTTTTGTTTTTATTATTCTTTTATTTATGGCATAAAAATAAATAAATAAATTATGTAAAAGTATTTTTCACAATAAATAATAAATAAATTATTTAGAAGTCATAACATTCATAAAAATCTTATCCAATGTCATATACAGGGTGTCTCTAAATTACGTGCACATGGCTTAACCACAAATTACTGGGATAAAAAAGACGATTTAACAAAATTTATCTATACATATACAAATGCGTTTGGTTTGGCCAGTATTCAGCTTCAAAGTTATTTTAAAAAAACAAAATTTGCTTATAACAAGAGAACGTTTACACTCTATAAGGGTATAACTCATATTTTGACATAATATTGTTATTATCAGTAGCCCGGTTGTGTACAAAACAAGGGTGGCCCAACGTTAATATATTCATATTTTTTAATGACAAAGCAAATAATTTAAAAAAAACAAATCGGACGCAGGCATTCATTATTAATTTTTTTTGTATCTTTATAGTTTTTGATTTCTGTTACAGTTTCGGCACAAAAAATAAAATATGAGTGACTGTCGTACACTCGTTTGGAAACAAATGTTATCTAGTTACCGGGTTGATGATGGTTTATAATAATAATAATAATATAGAGTATTTATTAGCAAAAAACGCTTCATAATATACAAAATTTCGACAAAACAACAAAAGAAAACACACAAATTGTTCAATTATTCACAATTATTATCTATTAACAATTATTAACAAATACAATTATTACAATGACAATCTATTATTAACAATTATTCACAATAATTAATATAAAATACACTTACGCCGATAAAACAGATATGTTGCTGGTTTTGGGATTTTAGGAGCCCTAATAACGAGGAAGAAATTTTGGAAATTATAGCAATTGCTTCATCCATACCATATCCAAATAGTGCAAGAGCTTTTACCAGCTGGTTATGACCTACGTTTTGCGTTTTGCCGATTTATTCAGGAAAAAGAGCTGAACATATACTTTTATATACACTGATGATTTGTTTCCAAACGAGTATAGCGCAGTCACTCATATTTTATTTTTTTGTTTCGAAACTGGCAACAGATAACAAAAACTATAAAGATACAAAAAAACTTAATAATGAATGCCTGCCCGATTTGATTTTTTTTAAATTTATTTACTTTTGTCATAATATGTCAAAATTATTATTGTCAAATTATAAAATAAAATAATAAATTGATTATTGTCAAAATATGAATGTATTAATGTTGGGCCTCACTTGTTTTGTACACAACCGGTCTACTGATAATAACATATTATGTCAAAATATGAGTTATACCCGTATAAAGTGTCATACCAAACAACATCGAAATCAATGTAAACTTTCTCTTTTTATAAGCAAATTTAGTTTTTTTTAAATTAACTTTGAAGCTGAATACTGGCTAAACCAGATGTATATTGATAAGTTTTGTTAAATCGTCTTCTTTTGATCCCAGTAATCTGTGGTTAAGCCATGTCCACATAATTTAGAGTCACCCTGTATAATACGCATTCAAAACTTCTGATCCATTCATGGATAATCGATAATCCATACTAATATGCATCGATATTTAAAGGTTGATAATTAATAAATTTTAAATTATTCATATTTTTCGGTGACGTGCCATAAATTCCACATGTTTGAGTTGATGAGTTTGTGTCTGTCGACTATGTTTTACCGTCTATCATTGTTAATTTTCATATATGTTGAACAGAAATTACATGATAAATTATGTGTTGTAGGTGCCAAATTTCTAATTTCTGCTTCAATTGCAGCGACTATTATTTTTGTTAACGAAGCTGTCTCTTTTTCAAAAACTATTCATATTGGTCTGCAGAATCTTGTCGAAGGCCGTGGATTATGCCATAAATTTGATTTTACTTGCTAAGTTATTGACATTGACCCTTTAACTGATTTACTGGATATTATAGCTCTATGGGGAACTCTACAGCTCTAGGGAATAACAAAGTATGAATTATGTGCAAAATGTAGTTTTTTTAATAAATTGCAATAATTCAACTGAAATGCAAGAAATATATAAGACAACGGCTCCAGATTCTTAATTTATAGTTCAATTTAAAAAAAAATGTCATGATATAGCTTATAGCATAACATTGCTTCAGTCCAAAAATATTTTGTTTATCTTTATAAAGAATCTAATGGCTTTGATTTAAGCTAGTTTCTTTGTTATAATTAATATTAAAAATAGTTCTGCAAATAAGCGATTCTTATGCATATACAGGGTGTCCTAAATAGAGTAGGATTGCATGGGTATCTTTGTTATTTTGAAAGCTAGAGATTTGGTTAAATGGGCCATGTCATGCAGTTTTGTATACTGGTTCAGATTATGTTGAAAAATTTTCAAAAGTCCGAGCAGTTTAGAAATTATTCTAAAAAAACTAAAAATTACGATATTTCCATAATTATTAAATATGCGGAAATAAGTTTAAAATGAAAGGTACTTGGTTCGATCGCACAAACTTAAGAATCGAGTCAAAACAAAAGTCAAGATGGCGGTTTCCGAGATATTAAGATATTCATATTCCGAGATATTCATACAACAGTAATTTTTTGATATTTTTACAAACATATAAGTAATCAAGTGTTATTTTATCGACGACTTGTGGTAGATAGTTATTCGTATACAGTGTGTAATCCTCGCTATTGGATCGTCGCGCTTTTAGCTTGAAAGAGCTAAAGCTAGAACTTTTAGCTAGATTTGGAAATGCATCAAAAATGAGATTTTTTCTCAGCACAATCTCGATAGTTGCAACTTAATTAGATTGTAACATAGGAAATTTATTAATAATTTTAAAATTGTGAAATTTACGAACTTAATGTATCTGTTTTGGTGCTGTTTTTATCCGATTTCAGCCCCTCTGTGCTGTACGGTAATAAAACTTCCCGGAGGCGGTATTAATGCGCCCGGTTACAAATAAGGTGTGTAACGTGGGAGACACGGCAACTTCGAAACTGCAATTAGGAGCAAACGTTTACTTACAATAAATTATAAAATATTTCTATACGAGCAACTTTAAATAATGCCGCCACACTCGCGCGCCGTGCCACACCACCCCCTGCCGCACCGGCGCTGATCCGCCGCCCCCACCCTGCGCCCGCCGCCCCCGACCCATCCCGCGTAATGTATTCTCCGCAAAACTTTGGCAATATAACACCGGATTAACAGACCCACCTAAAATAGTCACGCTTTGCAATTCTAATCTTTTATTATATACACATCCCGCCCACTATATACTCATTAAGGTTATTTATTGTCGGCGGCGAGGTGGTGCACGCGCATCGCGGCCGCCGCCTCCGCCTGCCGTCACACGCGGACCATGAAGAAGGCCCATTTAACCAGACCGAATGAAGATTAACGTGTGCATTTAAAACGCGCCGCGGTCGCCGCCCCCAGCAGAAGAAGAACCGTCGTGGGGTGTGAAGGGGTGTCGCCGCATCAACCCCGATATTATCTGCAGCGGTGGGTTCAAGACGCGCCTTCAATTAATTTTTGACGGCAAGTTTCAGTCTCTCCGGATAAAATATTCAAATCCGATGCAACTCACTCTTTTCCATGACATGCCCTCTTGGAGCCTCTCAGCGAAACAAAATTGATTCAGTGATTTAATGTGAATAATAACGTTATGCAGATCTTCAATCAAATGTTGATTAAATGATTATATCAAAATTGATTTTTTTCTTTTTTAGTTTTACGATGTCCAGGCGTGCTCACATAAATCTAGTACAAAAAATTTGACATTGCTATATAAAAATGCTATTGTAACCTAATTTCTTGTACTAGATTTATGTGAGCATGACTGTACATCCAGTTTGTTGATAGACCATTAACTTGATGTGGATGGATAGCTGGGAGCTTCTTCATAACAGCCAATACATCTTTTCATACTTCAGTCTTAGTTCCTCCATTTTCTGCATTGCGTGTTCTTTCCAGGTTAACTTGGCATCCACATTTAGGCCCAAGTATTTGGCTGTCTTTTTACATGCAATTGTGCTATTTAGTTTCACTGCGTGATAATTTATTCTCCTATTCGTAAAATTGACATGAACGGATTTACCTTCATTAATTTTTATACGCCATTTGGCAATCCATGCCTTTATTTTGTCCATTGCTGTTTGAAGACTTGCTGTTGTTTCTTCTATAGTATTAGCTACTGCTAGAACTGCAGTATCGTTTGCAAACGTGGCTAACTTGATGTTTTCTGCTACTGGGATGTCACACGTGTATAGCAAGCACAAAATTTCATCCAAGTACACTCCCTTGGGGCACACCTGCTGCTATTGATTTGAAACAAATATTGCTGCTATTGATTTGAGTTCGGAGTATTTGCTTTCTTGTCTAACTTTGAATGTTCTGAGAGTTAAGTGATTCCAAGAGCTGTACGTACTGATCTGGCAAGCATCTGTTTGGTTTCACTGTTAGCCCTTTATGCCAAACTCTATCGAATGCTTGAACAACATCTAGAATACGACTGAACATATTTTCTTTTCTTCCAAGCACTTTTCTATGACTTCCGTTATTCGGTGCACGTGGTGGACTGTCGTATATTTATTCCTGAATCCAAATTCATGGTCTGGAATCAATTGTTTTTCTTCAATTATTCTTTTTAGAAACAGGTTTCAAATAATTTGGATGTTACAGGTAGGAGTGCGATTGGCATGTAAGACTTAACTTAATTTTTGGGCTTCCCTGGTTTCGGTAACATTATCACCTCGGCCGTTTTCCATATGATTGGAACGTGCTTTAGTCTGAAAGCGGCATTTATCAGTTGTCTTAGTTTCACAATGCATTTTCTTGGTTGCTGTTTTTGGATTTCACTTGTGATTAAGTCGACACCTGGGGATTTTTTGGTGTTTATATTGTGTTTTATTTCATTAGCTACTTCCTTAGGTGTGACTAGTTCTATTTCCAACTTATCTCTAAGTTTTAAAAAGACATGAAATAACAATAAGGTATTTAAATTTAAAAAAATCATACTTCGGTGTTCTTCAACATGGAGTACTGTATTTTCAACAGAGTGGTCTTTCCATCCAACAATACAAATGCAAGTAG
Source organism: Othius punctulatus (assembly GCA_951805005.1). Classification (NCBI taxonomy): domain Eukaryota; kingdom Metazoa; phylum Arthropoda; class Insecta; order Coleoptera; family Staphylinidae; genus Othius; species Othius punctulatus. Next base: position 21,642,476 of record OX638146.1, read on the forward strand.
TTATCTGACGGTTTAAAATATCCATGAAACGACAGAAACGCGTATTTTCTAATTTTCTTGTAGGCAGACTCTATCCGGCGGATAATTTATCTCCAAGTTTAAAAATTACATGCAATGACAATATGGAATATATATAAAAAAATCAAACCTCAGTGGTCAGCCAAATACATACAACTTACCCATTAAAACGAATGCTAATAAACATGACGTATTTTGAACTACAGGTATGAGTATTCGACCATTTTGAAATATGCAGAGTTGGTAAACGTCTTTTCCTGGCAGAAATTCACAATTTTTAAACTTATGTACTTTTGTGATTCAAACATTTCGTTTAAATTTTAAAACTAAACTACACTAAAAAAGGTGAGGTATATCCTGAGTTTTATATCTGATAGTAGTATATATCAAGTGCACTTAATAAATGAGTGAAATTTTTAGTTTGTTGAATAGCTGAAACTAAGTCGAAACAGAAATAATTAAAAAATGTAGCAGATTCAACTTCTAAAATACTGTGCTTCTAACTTCTGATAAATTCTCTGAAAATCTAGAGATAGGATGTGTTCTAATTTTTGTATTTGCTACTATTAGCAGGCTTATTTAATGAGTGGGAAATATTAGTTGCTCCAATTTAAAATATTACGTTAGTATCATAGAACACAAAAATGATACAGATTAATTTTTTTTATAAAAAACCTTACCAAAAGTTTACAGTAATGCCATTAAAATAAACAAACATCTAAAAATCATACACAGTGTGGTATGATAGAAAACTATTAATATTGAGCAAAAAAGTTAAAAAGAATCTTTAATTTTTTCTTACATTAGTAAGTAGTACGAGTATATATTCGACGAGTATATATACTACGAGTATACATATAATAGTAGAGTAAGTATGCTACTATTGGAAAATGCAAAAATCAGAATATACCCCGTCTCTAGTTTTTCCGGAATTTTAATATAGTTGGAGTCATACTAATATAAATGTTGAATTTTCCACATTTTTTCTCGTTTAGTTTTAGTCCCAACAAACTTATTAAGATTAGTTTTTGCTACAAGAAACTGCAAAGAACAAAATTTTAATCCAAGTTAGAAGTAGGTACCTACACTAACATACAAGTTTTCACATTTTTTACAACTTTTTTCCACTTAGCTTCAGTTGCTCGAGAAAGTTAAATTATTTCTTACTTAATAAGTAGACATGTTACTATTGGAAAATGCAAGAATCAGAATATACTGCACCTCTAGTTTTTCCTAATAAGTAAAATTTTACACATACATTTTGTTCACTTAATTTGAGCTGCTCGATACTTTTTTAAAATATTGCTGACTTATAATATAGCTTAGTATAGCTTAGTATATCAGTAGCTTGATAGTATGGGGAAATCAAAAGGAAAAAACTCTAATTTTCCAGAAATATAAATAAAGTTACAAGCTCAATATTATATAAGTGCGTCAAATTTTCCACATTTTTTATTATGATTTTCACTTTTGACTCTACGAAATTAAAATTTGAACAGCTCATTAAGTAAGCCTGCTAAAAGTAGTAAATGCAAAAATTAGAATACATCCCACCTGCTAATAGTAGCAAATGCAAAAATTTAGGATGTGTTCTAATTTTTGCATTTGCTACTATTAGCAGGTGGGATGTATTCTAATTCTCTAAAATCTCAAGATTTTTCAGAGAATTTATCAGAAGTTAGAAGCACAGTATTTTAGAAGTCTCAGCTATACAACTAACTTAAAATTTCACTCATTTATGAAGTGCACTTGATAGATACTACTATCACATGTAAAACTGAGGATATACAACACTTTTTTTAGTGTAGTTTCGTTTTTCCTGAAATAGGAACAAAATGTGGGAATCACAATAGTACATAAACTTAAAATTTGTGAATTTATGTCAAGAAAAAACGTTTAACGACTCTGCATATTTCAAAATATTCGATGAACATGAAAATCTTCATGTTTTTTAAAATTAGGTTTTTATGGGTAAGTTGTATGTATATGGCTGAAGAATTTTGCTATGAACTTTTTTATATAAATTCCTTATTGTCATTTCATGTCTGTTTTTAAACTTTAAACTTTTATAACTTTATAAATTATCTGCCGAATAGAGCCTGTTCTGAAGAAAGTTAGAAAATACGTGATTATGTCGTTTCATGGGTATTTTAAACCGTCAGAAAACTACTTGCATTTTTATTGTTGGGTGGAAAGACCACTCAGTTGATCGTACACTATTTCATGTTGAAGAACACTAAGATATTGTTTTTTTTTTATATAAATTCCTTATTCTCATTCCATGTCTTTTTTAAACTTCGAGATAAATTATCTACCGAATAGAGCCTGCTCACAAGAAAGTTACAAAATACGTGTTTCTGTCGTTTCATGGATATTTTAAACCATCGGATAACTACATGCATTTTAATTGTTTAATGGAAAGACCACTCTGTTGAAAATACCGTATTTCATGTTTTTTTTTTTTTTTTTTAATATAACTTCTTTCATTACCTTTCGTCATTCCATATAATTTTTAAACTTTGAGATTAATATTTCAACAGCATTTATAATTTTGACATAGGTTGTTATATATCGTTGAAAAGACAAAAGATACGTCGATTTATACGTGTAAAAATCAAATATGGCGGCTATTTAAAATAAGAAAGTTGCTATTAATTTCTAATGAATCGCAATCATGACTTTTATTTTGACTTGATTCTTAAGTTTGCGCAATCAAAGCAAGTAACTTTTATTTTAAACTATTTTCCGCATTTTTTATAACTATAGAAGTATCGGTGTTTTTATAACATCGCGCTTTTTTTTTAGAATAATTTCTAAAATGCTCAGAGTTGAAAATTTTTCGACATAATCTGAACCAACATAAATAAATAAAAAACTACACAACATTGCCCATTTAACCAGATATCTAGCATTGAAAATCAGAAAGATACCAAAGCAATCCTACCTTTTTAATAATCTGATATTTTAGTTCAATATTAATAAATATTGTATGATACTTAATTCGTATAGGTTAGGACACCCTGTAAAATTTCATCACAAATATTTGAGTAGTTTTAGTTGTAGTTTTTGTTTTTAGAGTAGTTTTAGTAGTAGTAGTAGTAGTAGTAGTAGTAGTAGTAGTAGTAGTAGTAGTAGTAGTAGTAGTAGTAGTAGTAGTAGTAGTAGTAGTAGTAGTAGTAGTAGTAGTAGTAGTAGTAGTAGTAGTAGTAGTAGTAGTAGTAGTAGTAGTAGTAGTAGTAGTAGTAGTAGTAGTAGTAGTAGTAGTAGTAGTAGTAGTAGTAGTAGTAGTAGTAGTAGTAGTAGTAGTAGTCGTATTAGTAGTTTCATCTTGACTTATATAATATTTGAGTAGTTTTAGTTGTAGTTTTTTTTAGAGTAGTTTCAGTAGTAGTAGTAGTAGTTTAGTAGTAGTAGTAGTAGTAGTAGTAGTAGTAGTAGTAGTAGTATTAGTAGTTTCATTTTGACTTATCGTACCCACAAGTATTCTTCTAAAATGTATTCTAAATATTATCAATTTTGTTTTGAAAATGCATTTTTTGTCCGAGTTTTACATGTTTTGTTACTCTAATTTTGATACTTAATTTTTTATCATTTTTTCATTTTTTTTAATCTGCTCTGTTTAATAATGTGATATATTTTTTTAATTTTGTTCTCAGTTGTATTTTTGGTATTTGTTTTGTTATTTCAATGAGACGTTTTTAAGTTTTTTTTTAAATTTTTTAATCTGTCCTTTTTAATAATCTGATATGTTAGTTCATATTAATAGATATTCTAAGATATTAAAATTATATACGTTAGGAAAATACCGAAAAGGTATTTTCATTAAAGTTTTGTCGGTTCATTGTATCACAAATCTTTAATTGATTCTTTAGTTACTTATCTATAGTTTATCTCTATCTCCATCTCCAAAAGCTACATTTCAAACATTTTCTTGTAGTAGGCGTTGAAATAATGACGACGAAGAAAACAATTTTTTATCTAATTTTAACCCAGAATAGATACCAAAATAGTAAATAAAAATAATGTAGCAAGAATAGTTTGTTAAATATTGAAAATGTAAAGCGATCTAGAACCACCCTTATTATTTTTTTACTGTGACATGCGAATTGTTCTGTTCATTTAATTGGCGATAAAGACCAGAATTATTACATAAATAAACATGAGATCATACTGTGATATAATTCGTTGATTTCGTAATAGGAAACGCTATTTAATACAGGGTGTACTTTATTTACGGGTTATATATAAAAAAAGTTGATGATGATTTCTTCGACACGTGACGTTGTACTGAAAATTTATAAACGCTATTTTGTAGAGGTAAAAATTAGTAATGAAAAAGTGCCTTTTGTTTTTTATACCTTTTCAAATAACTTCAGAAAAACATAAAAACGATATCGCAAAATTTTGGATTTTGTCGAATATCTCCGGAAGTAAGCGGAATTATCTAGTTTTCCCAACAGAATATTACTGACCACTAAATTGCGCTCCTTTTTGTAATTTAAACGCCTTTTCTTGGACCTCGGACCTTGGACACCTTGTATATTATTATCATTTATACACTAACAAATTAGGGTAATATTAGGGCGATATATTTTTTTAATTTTGTTTTCGTTGTATTTTTGATATTTATTTTGTTATTTTAATGAGACGTTTTTAAGTTTTTTTTTAAATTTTTTAATCTGTCCTTTTTAATAATCTGATATGTTAGTTCATATTAATAGATATTCTACGATATTGAAATTATATACGTTAGGAAAATACCGAAAAGGTATTGTCATTAAAGTTTTTGTCGCTTGATTGTATCACAAATCTTTCATTGATTCTTTAGTTACTTATCTATAGTTTATCTCCAGTTATATGACTAATTGCTACCAGAAACGATTGATTTACACCTTAAGTTAGTTTAAACTTTATAAAAGTAATAATGATCGCTACTGATATCGTTTGAATAGCCCTTGGTGAACGTCGTACCCGGCGCATCCACCATTTGTTACAATACGATTTATTATTATTTTTAAACCATTAAAGCTATCTTAATTAGAAAAGCTTAATTCATAATTAAACCTAGATAATTTCGGGAACTTTCGCACTTATTGATGGTATAAGATTGCCGTCCATCGCAACAATAAAAAAAATGTATTGCCATTATGATGATGTTACCACGTAAAACGATGACCCGGCGCATGCACCATTTATGAAAATCATTTTTTTTTAAGATTTAATTTTTTCTTTAATTTTCTAACTAACTCTCCAAGTCTTACCGTTTGCGGTTTTCCCATGCTGAGCACAATAACTGGGACACCCTGTATATACACAATTTATATGCAATAAAATTAGCATTTATTTGAAACTAAGCAATTTCATGAAGTTTTCATTAGGACTTATAGATACAAAACCATTATTTATAAAAATTTGATTTTGCTGCCTGCTTTTTTGCTGAAGCTGCCCCTTATGACTTTTTGTAGATCTTTTTGTAATGAAATAATATTTCATTACAATATTACTACTATTATAATATATTTCAATATAACACTATTCGCATTTTTAATCTCTTTTGTAGTGATTTGTAACACAAAAAAAAACAGATGCGCTGGCATAGACAGAATCACCAAGGAAACGACAATTTTATTTTGGAGAATGTAATCTAGTAGTCAATAGAAAACGGAAATACATATTGTCACTCTCAGAATATATGAAATAAAAAAGAGTTAACATTATAACTTTGAATCTTCGTATCACAATATACTGATAACCTAATGTCTATCATTTTAAACACTGTTAAAAAGTAACGTAGATTATAAATATATAAGTTTTTGTATCTACTATGTATTAAAATAATTAGAAACATGTTTGAAAATCTCAAGAATTAATATTTGATAATAAATATCAATAAGATTAGTAATATTATAATTATATGATAAGATTAATATTTGATGATAAAAATTAATATTGAAATATTATCTTTATATAAAAAAAAACTCGACGTACATTAGTCATACCCTATTTATGTAAGTAGGGTATAAGTAGGTATACTTCCTTAATACTCAGTAATTAATAACAATACTCTGATGTTGTAGATGGATAACAACAGAACTTATCCTGAAAACATTCATTCCATTTATTAATAAAATTTTAAAAATATTGATTTTTTCTAATGTTTAATGGTAATTTAGAATATCATTAAGTTTAATTGAATTCCAAATTTTGAAAAGGGCCCATCTCAGATTTTTTTTTTTTTTCAGGGATACAAAAACTGAACTGCTGTTGAACCATTTTACTTATATGTATCGTTTTTTTCCACCGGAACGGCGATATTGGTCAATCCACATAATTTTTTTGTAGAAAGTTTCTTTTTAGATGGTAATTCGCTGTAGGCGACGATCGAACCCACTACCTTTAATGGGTCCTAGCCTTAATTTACTAAGCTAGATATGTATATTTTCAAGTTAATTTAGTGTAGTCAGCACATTCGAATGATGCTTATCGCGCGCACTTAAGCGGGCGGAAAATTAATTCGCCTGTACATTTTTGTTGTTTTTTTGTTAGCGCGGTATTGCGCTAATCTGCGCTAATCTTTACGGCCTGGAAGTAAGTAATCTGCGCCCTGGCAGAATCCTCCCGATTGTCGCAATTAACTTTGATCTAAATAGTTGCCTGTAAGTGCCCCGTGCGGGGGCGGCTGCTGAGCACGAAGAGGTAATTGCGGCCGACGTGTCTACGCGGCAATCGGGGCGCGTCTCCGCGAGGATTGTGCGTTAAATTTTAATTTTCCCGGCAATTTCGGCCGCACGCTAATTATGATATAACGAAATCCGCGCGCTTTATCCCGGGTAATATAATAATACGGCGGTTTTATGCGGGGCCGCCCCCCCGAGGAGGGGGGGAAACCTCCGCCCCCGGCCGCAAATAAATAAGTATAAAGTTCAGTGCGGAATCGTAATAATTTTTCGCGGCAAATGAATATGAATGCGTTATTTCGCATAGTGTTGATGTATAATTGGCGAAGGAAGGACATTAAAAAGTTAGGCGGGTGCGGTGTTAATGGAAAGACGCGAACAGGAGACTGGCATTAGAATTAACACCGCCGGAATGATTATTTAGTGCGGCACCGAGTGCGGTTCTGTGCCGCGCTTTACAGTACACTCAGCCCCGCAAATGAGCTAGCCGTTTCTTTTCGCGTACACTTTCTACGTCAAGCAAACAACTCAATATTAACATACACGTAATAAATAATAACCGCATGGTGTATTCGAAGTAGCATACGTTATGGGCGCGCAATGCAGGCGCCACCTATCGGCGCGGGCCTGATTGATTTAAGTTTTTGCGCCGTATTGTACTGTTTTACGCCCTCGTCTTACGCGTCCTGCTGAAACGAAAGGGCTGTTCGCTAAAAGGGTTGACTCCGGATATCGGCCGTACACGCGTCCCCCGGGAAAGGGGGCGGCTTCGACGAAAACCGGGAAAAACCTCTCGCGGCCCCCGAGAAAGTTTTAATTGGCCGCGCCACCGCTCCTTTTTCGAGTGTGCGGGGGCGCACCGCTTTACGGTTATGCCCGCCGTCCGGGCGGTCGTTCGCGCCGCTCCCGCACGCCAATTACCAACTTTTACATTATTTCACTATTCTAGTTTTGATACGCATTAAACGGGATTAATATTTACACCTTGAGGGCGAGCCTAACGGCGGTAATTCACTGGCCGTGGCTTTTTCAGCAACTTCGGCCATTGTCAGGCGCAGCACCGCGAGGCGGAGTGGTCATCGTTAAAAACAAACTGGAAATACACATCTGTGCTCGTTTTCGGCCAAAAAGGTATATCCTGGTTCCCGTAATTAAAATGTTGCATCATAATTTTATAACAAACTTTAGCATACACACAACAGCGTCATATTTTCTATGGTGTCATCAAACATGCAGTGCATTCCTCTTACCTACAGCTAGGCTTGGTCTAACATAGTTGCCGATGTAGCGATTGCTTAGGGCGGTACTTCATAGGGGCGGCCACAGGCTTTATGATTTATTTTGATAAAGGTCATGTATACGGCAACCAAGAATATACTCCAAAAAAACTATTTTATGCGCTTGAAAAATTCACTCAAAAATGGAAAATATGTTCTTTAAAATAGAAAATAGATTCTTAAGGCGGGGAAATCTGTGGGCCATAGCAAGAATACGACGTGCCTCGCCATCGTCCGTCGTTCAAGTATCGAATCTGTTAAAATATCTCCCATCTCTCTTGATCCAGGCCCGTTGCAGGCCTGTCGTGTCGTGTTTAGGGGCAGCATTTTAACAGGGATATATCGCAATTTATGCCGTACGAATATAATTTTTAAATCATGCATTTAGATCATTCAAAGACTACAACTATTTTGATTGTATGTTAATGAAAGGAAGTTGGATAATACATACTATACTAATATGAACAGTCGCAGTTTCAGGAAGAAATATTTTTTATTAAATTCACATTTAGAATTATCAATTTAATAATTATTTATTCAAGTATAATTTGCATACAAGTATACAATTAACATTGGTATTTAAAATTGTTTTTAACATTTTTGACTTTGATCATTAAAATATATAAATAAATAAATAATAGATAATAAGATAATAAAATAGATAAATAAATTTGATTGGCCAAAAAATACTGATTTTAAAAAAGTAACAAACAATTCAATAATATCAAAATTATATCTGATTTGTACGTTTATGTTCATCTCTCATTCAAGCATTTTCAACTACTTTATTTTATTGTTTTTACTTTTGCTGCCAAGATTAAATCTGGGTCTATACATTTCTTATTTCGTAAGACATTGCCACAAACTGTTTCTGTCAAAATGCAGGTTTTGTAGTCACTAGTTTGGGCAACATCATGGTCCATGCATCATTATTCTTCATAATTTTTTCAATAAAAATACTTTGTTTGTTATCTATGTATACCACAAAATAGCACTACAAGACAGCGTTTACAAATTTTCAGTACAACGTTTCGTTTCGAAGAAACCATCATCAACTTTAATTTTTATATGGCCCGTAAAAAACGTACACCCTGTATTAGCTAGCATTTCCTATTACGAATTCTATTTATATCACAGTATGGTTTATAATGTTTTTATTCAGAAAAAGGTACATTTCAAACATTTTCTTGTAGTAGGCGTTGAAATAATGACCAAGAAAACAAATTATTATTTAATTTTAACCCAGAATAGGTATCAAAATAGTAAATAACAATAATTTAGTAAGAAAAGTTGTTAAACATTGAAAAATTATAGCGATTTAGAACCACCCTTATTATTATTTTTTTTTTTACTGTGACATGAGAATTGTTTTGTTCATTTAATGGCGACAAAGACCAAAATTATTACATAAATAAACATGAGAAATCATTCTGTGATATAATTCGTCGAGTTCGTAATTTCGGAAACGCTATTTAATACAGGGTGTACTTTATTTACGGGCCATATAAAAAAATAAAGTTGATGATGGTTTCTTCGAAACGTAACTTTGTACTGAAAATTTATAAACGCTGTTTGGTAGAGCTAAAAAAGTGGCAATGAAAAAGTGCCTTTTGTTGTTTATACCTTTTCAAATAGCTTCAGAAAAACAAAAACACTATCGCAAAATTTTGGATTTTGTCGAATATCTCCGGAAGTAAGCGAAATTGTCCAGTTTTCTCAACAGAATGTTACTGACCACTAAATTGCGTAACTTTTTTGTAATTTAACCGCCTTTATAACTTTTACGGTTTCCGAGATCCCCATGCTGTTGATCCTTATCTTGGACACCCTGTATATTATTATCATTTATACACTAACAAATTAGGGTAATATTTGAGTTTATGAGGTACAGGGATTTTTTTGCGAACACTATAGTACTTACATCGATGATTTTTTATTGACATATTTCTAGAATACTGTTCTAAATGATCAACGACGAGATTAACTGTCAAACTGTCAGAACTGTTAAATCTCGGTACAATTGGCTTGTTTAAAATATAAATCGCTAAATTTACATGAATTTGGTGCACTTTTTGTACAAATGAATTGACAAGAAATCCACGATGATGTGTGATAGTATTCTCAAAATGCCTCATTATAAAATCATCGCCGTAAGTACTACGGTTTCAGCAAAAAAAAATCCCAGTTACCCAAATGAGCTTTACTCACTCTCGAAATTCTTGATCATCACCCCATGCATTGTTGAATATATGTTCGTTACTTCCCATTTCCGGTGTATTATCGCATTGTTCCGAGCTAAAATATAAAACCGTGGCTTCATTGAAGATTATTATCAAAGTAAAAAGTATATAGAGTGTCCCACGCAAGATGTTTACTGATAGTTTATGGGGTTCCCGATGAAATAAAAATTTGAAGAAAAAACGCACTATTATCAAATAAGATTTTTTTATATCTTCTGGGGTTTTTATTTATGCCTAACCAGTTTCGTCATTTTTGGGCACTTCAGAGGCTTTCTACATGTATTCTACAATAAATAAATTACAATTAGGTACCAAAGTTGAAATTAAATGATTGCTTTAAATATATTGTGTTTTGTATATGAGTGTCTGTGTTGTTTAAATGTTAAAAAGCTTAAAAGTACTTACTATTATACAAATTTATTACAGTGACCGATTTTTATTATTTTCCAAAATGTTATATCACTGAAACTTTTTTACGTTTTTCATGCAACAAAAAGCACGTTGCATCAAAAACGTAAAAAGTTTACGTTTTTGATGCAACTTGCTTTTTAGGAGAAATATTTTTAAATGATAATTTTATTTAAATAGTTTCTAAATCATTAATCTACACCTTCTCAGTTTTTGTTTTAGTTCTACAAAAGCCCTGTATGTGTTCCATTTAAGAAATTATAGAAATTAAGTGACCTAAATGAGGTGAATTGATATTTAATAAATTTCGAGTTTTTTTGGAAAATCAAATTCCTTCAAATTATTCAGTAATCTAAAACTAACACGCAAAAATTTACATTTATGTACATATTTACATATATTTACATTATTTACTAGTAAGAACGAATAAATGATGGATATTACATAAAGTCTAATTGTTTACAGGAACACTTCAAAGCGTCATAAGCGTCATTATATTTTAAATGAAATTACATACTTCTTGTATGGCGGGGCAATAGACAGAACAATATTTAGCAAAAAAGAGTAAAACAGACCGATCCCTAAAATGAGTGGTTTGGCAGTTATTTCAAAAATTCCTTGATAGAAAATTTTTACATTGTAAAAAATATTTAATTTTTTTTAATTCATTTATGTATAGTGGGCGAAAATCTTATGAAGAAAGAAACACCGTCAGATTCCCCACCCTTGAAAATGGAAAATATGCTCTTATAAATGGAAAATATGCTAATAAAAAATGAGAATATGCACTTAATCCTCTGACGACAGCATAATAATAATAATAATTAATAATAATTCCTACTACTCCTCCACCTATTGAATAATTGGTTACTGTCATTATTTGACTCAGAACTTTGACCCAATTACATTTTATTTTATTTAACACAATGAAATGAAATAAACCAAACATATTTGAACTGAATTCGTATTGCTACCTACTTTTACTTTAAAACACCCACACTTTGTTGATTAGTCATAAAAAACCTAGATACTTCATTCATATCTCGTTATACCTATATTTCATTTCCATTTTTCTTTCCCTTTTTATTTTTAACTATGAAGGCTGTGGTTTCATTTTATAAAGTTTTACACATGAACGCCAAAAAAATGATCTGACAGTAAAAAAATATTAAATGTGAGATTTCTAACAACGTTGCCTAATTCATATATTAAAATAATGAAATTATTGCTTTATATAATATTATATTATATTATTATTGCTATATGGTTTAGTTAAGTAAACCACTCATCAACTGTATTTTATATTATAATTTTACTGATCTGCTTTTGTAAACTGAAAATAGCAAATAAATTCTGTACTCAATAGATACTCAATTTGATTGCAACATTGCCCAGTGTCATAAAATATAACATTTTTTTTTTAAATGTAACCTGTTTTTCACATTTAGTGACTTTTTACATTGGCCAACAATACTGTCACCCTAACAGAGCCAACTTAGCTAAAAATAAAAATGGAGCGGAGTTTAGTTATACCTGGTTCCTTACTAGCTAAGAAAATGCTGATATTTTCAGAAATATTGTTTTTCACTTTTCTCAGTTTCATAGTGAAACAACTTTCTTTTTGAAGTTTCCAATAGTAATAGTAATAGTAATTTATTGGTGTTGATACAATTGTTTACAAATAATATTTTTGACAAATAATTTGAAATTATGCACTCTTTTTTCCGTTTGATATTTTAATTACAAATGTATTTCTACCTACTTATTTTATAATATTACTTATTATTTCCAATGAAAATTGCGTCGTATTTCTAGCAAAAAATTTGCAATTGTAATTGTATTAATTTATTCTTTTTGCAATTTTATAACTTTCACCGCAATGTTTAATTTACAAACTGAAATTTCGCAACTTACAGTGAAAATTTGAAATTTTCAAATGCAGTTTCATAGTTTTATGAAAGTTTTATAAAGTGAAAGTTTTATAAGTGTCAATGAAAATTTCATCATTTCCAGTAAAAAAATTGCAACTGCCACATGAATTGAAAATTATTTGATAATTTTCACTGCAATCTTTAAGTTACAATAAAAGTTTCGCAATTTTCTATCAAAATTTGTAATTTTCAAGTGCAATTTCGAGTTTTTCTTTGTTTTTTATGAAAATTTCTTCGTTTCCAGTAAAATTTTTGCACTTTTCAACGACGTATTTAATTTATGCTGCGAATTTCATAATTTTCAGTGGCGTCTTTAATTTCCAATCACAATTTTGCCGTTTCCAACGAATATTGCTAATTTTCAATTATAATAACATACTTATTGATAAGCACCTGAAGAGTTTCCATGAAAATTTCACTATTTCCAGTAAAACCTATGTTATTACCATTAAAATTTAAAATTCATACTGAAAATGTTTAAATTTTCCAGAAAATTACCAATGGATATTTCATCATTTCCAGTAGGTAAAAAATCTGCAACTGCAGATCTGCAAAATCTGCAAATTTAAATTTAAATTAATAAAATTAAAATTATTTGATAATTTTTACTTCAACGTTTAAGTTACAATCAAAATTTCGCCATTTTCTATCATATTTTATAATTTTCAAGTGCAATTTCGAGTTTTTCTTTGTTTTTATGAAAATTTCTTCGTTTCCAGTAGGTAAAAAAGTTACAACTGCCAGATAAATTTAAAATTACTTAATAATTTTTACTGCAACGTTTAAGTTACAATCAAATTTTAATAACATAATAAAGAATATTTGTTAGTAAAAAACGCTACATAATATACAAAATTTCAACAATTTCCTTATTTTCTATCAAAATTGTCAATTTTCATGTTCAATTTCATGTTTTTGCAGTTTTCAGCAAATATTTTGCAGTTTTCAACATCATATTAAGTTTATGCTGAGAATTTTATAATTTTCAGTGCCGTCTATAACTTCCAATCAACATTTTGCCTTTTCCAACGAATATTGCTAATTTTCAATTATAATAACATAATTTTTGATAAGCACCTTAAGAGTTTCCATGAAAATTTCACCATTTCCAGAAAAACCTTTGTTATTGCCACTAAGACTTTAAATGCACGCTGAAAATGTTTCAAACTGCAACACAACAAAAATTTTCACTGCAATGCTTAATTTACAATAAGAGTTTTGCAATTTTCTATCAAAATATGTAATTTTTAAGTGCGAGAACATGTTTTTCTTTGTATTGTGAAAATTGAATCATTTGCAATAAACATTTTGCAGTTTTCATCGAAAATTTTGCAGTTTCCAGAAAAAATTCTAAATTCATGCTGAGAATTTTCTCATTTTCAGTGCTGTCTTTAATTTCCAATCAAAATTTTGCACTTTCCTGTGAATATTAATAATTTTTAATTACATATACAAGGTGAGTTTTTTCGGATGTTTAGTATGGGGATCTCGGAAACTAGCGGAGATAGAGGGACGATTAAATGGGGAAAGAATTGCAGATTTACAAGCTCAATTTTATGAGGTTTTTGCTTTTTGGAAAGATTGCATAGCTAACTCGATATCTCGAAAACATATATTTTTAATTATTTTGTTCGGTGCCTACGGCTCTTTTATTATTGACTTTAGAAAATATGTGTGAAGGAAAAAGTTATAGGTAATTATGTGCTTAATAATATAGTCTAACCGATTGTTTTATTTAAGCTATAATTTTTGAGTCATGACACAAAGCTGAGTTTTTTCTAATGGAAACCATAGTTGGCCATGACTTTATAAAAAATACCCTTTTTCAACTATTCTAATGATATACCTCTTGATATAGTTATTTTTATAAATAATTAAATTATGGTAATTTTTTAGTCTTCATTTTCGAAACTAAATTTGGAGGTCTATGTTTTTGTGCAATGAGATACAACAAAACTTCTTAATTTTAAGTTCTGGATCGATTTTGACTTTAGCTTCTAGCAGTTGGATTGTTTTCTCACTCATTTATTTAACAGTACAAATCAAAGACTTTAAATAGTATGAATTTGATACAATGCATGCTTGAATATGAGCTTGTAAATCTAATGGAAAAAATCGTATTCATTTATTTTTGACTGTAAGTTACAGCTAATTCATGTATTGTTTATCCTTGGGATACTAATCCTGATAATATCTGTTCCTAAAATGTAACAATAATTCGATTCCTGCACTTACAACTGCCAATGTGTATCCTATAAATAGTATATAAAACGCGCCTTGCATTTTATGCAAACCCATCGAGCTTGTGTAACTCTTCACTGGTTCAGAAAAGAAATTCGGCATAAACTGTCTATCTACATCACCTAATAAATGTTTCCGAAACCAAGCCTTAATTAAACCAACTTCAATGATATTCCTAATTTTTTCATTAAAAATCTTCGTAAACGGAGAATTTTTGTTTAGTGCAATAGCAACTTGGTTGATAGTGCATACCTCGTCAAGTACTTTTAAATGTGTCTTATGGTAATCTGTCAGGTTTAAATTGCAGGTAATGTATTTTCTGAATGATAAATCCACTGCAATACAAGAATCCGGAGGTGGACTTTTGGTACCACTAATAATGTTTGCACCAATTTCAGCAGCGTGTTTGTTTGTTAATGTCTTGAACATATTTGCCGCAAAATTAGTTCTACAGTAGCATTGTACCTGGTTACTTAAAATATCCTCGAGAGAGTTTATTTCTCTGGATAATTTGGGTACTGCAAAAAGAGCTGCAAATCCAGCGGAGTAAGCTGTACTCAATAGTAAAGCGGTGATTGTCCATAGCAGCAGTATACATTTTATTACTAGAATATTAGGTCTGAAGTTTATATCATTAAGTACCAATTTTGCAATTACCACAAATACAACTTTCCCACTAGACGTATCACCTTCAATGTTCAGTATATAAAACGAGAATAAGAAAATCGTTAAACTAACAGCTGAGGAAATAATTAATAACCAAACGTATAGGTGTAGTGCTTGAAAAATAAATGTAATGTTTTCCAGAACTATTGGTTTTGGTACAAGAAAAGTAGAAGCTATTTGTGAATAGGGGATGGTGGAATCAATATTGTAGTCCAATATTTCTACAAGATAGTGCCCACCTAGACCTATATTTCCAACACCGTTTTCTATATCTTTCAAAACAGATGCCCAACTATAATTAGGATATATGATAACCTCCACAGGCCAGCCATAAGCTAAATAGTCG
Source organism: Othius punctulatus (assembly GCA_951805005.1). Lineage (NCBI taxonomy): Eukaryota > Metazoa > Arthropoda > Insecta > Coleoptera > Staphylinidae > Othius > Othius punctulatus. The sequence goes on from OX638146.1 coordinate 21,658,280, forward strand.
ATTAGTTCCTGGTCTATGCTAGATATTGTTGAATTATCAGTAACTATCATGTAAGGTGCTACGTGAAAACCCAATACTTTAACTGATGGCCCAAAAATGGGCGTCCATGATTTATACATACGGTTGGAATTCACTCCATAATTTTGCATGCCATATATTTCTTCCTTACTTATAATCTTAACATTATCTGATAATGCAAATACATTCCATTTGTTGCTGACAGCATATAAATATGTAAGTTCTGCAATAAGAACGCTCAATGCTCGATATTTACTTTTCACCTGAAAAGGTTTAATAGACGAGGTCTGATTGGCTCGGCAAAATATTAATATGCGATTATAAGGTTCAAAACTGGAAATATTGTCAAACAACAATTTCACATTAGTTACGTCATTGTAAGCAATTACGTACCCAGTAGGTTTACATATCTTTGTATAGTTCAATTTCAACATAGATTTATCAGCTAGTATATTCATGCTTGAGTTCGTATTAAGAACAACGTCTATGAAATCTCCCATATAATAAATGCAATACCTGTCGGGGAATGAATGTTCTATTATATTTTGCATTACACTCTTTGAGAAGACAATTCCAATAGCTGACAGGATAATGGCAGAACTTTTCATCGTCAATTATTTATCAAATACAAAAGTAAAAACCAATAGTCAAAAATTACGTTTAATCGAGTAGGCGTTGATTACAATTATTTCTTTCAATTGTTAGTTAGACACTGGCAATTGTTTCATCGTCAATTATTTATTATAGTTTTACTGACATTACACAATTTTTAATCTTCAATTTAGCACATGTTTTGTTTTCTTGTTGTTGCTCGAGAAGTATTATTTCAAGTGTAACCATGACCTATTCATAGACAGAATAATGAAACAAACAATATGAATATTTAATTTATAATTGATACCCCATATATTCAAAAATAATTGCAAGTTAAACACAGCTTTGCTTTTATATGATTAAATTTTCCACATGTATTGCAACGAATAGTTTATAATTTATTATAACGTGTGTCCAACAATTATTGTAGTCCTGCGTGGCTATGGTATCAAACATAATTATCGATTTTTACTGCACATAAAATTATCGAACTTTATATTGGCACTCTTAGCTTGATAATATAAGAATCAAGAAAGTGATAACCAGAAAACTTAATTGAAATTGCAGAAAACTATTATTCAAAATTATAGTACCACCCCCGTGAATACTTTCACTGTAGTCGAAGTCTCACCGCCAGCTTGTAGCACGCCCGATGATACAAGCTAAAAGTGATGATACATGACAAGATACAAGCTACAAGCTTCGGTAATTACCGAAAGCGAATGTATTTCTCTCTCTGGACGTATGCGCGGCTAGTCGAATCGTCGGTGGGCGGTCGTGTTTCAAGCCACAGGGCAGCGTAGAGAGTATGAGGTGGAAAAAGTTATTGATGTATATACAGTAGAATGGGATTTATTGAATCCAAAGAATATACACTACTCAAAAGAATTATCGCATATTCCAAAAACCCATTGTTATTATTTCTAAGATGCCGATGTGATTCGTGTTTGTAGGTAGAAATCAAAACAAAATAAAAGTATGCGATAATTCTTTACGGATACAGGTTTATGTAGAAGCGAGCAAAGACATGGATTGAGAGTTTAGACGCGAATGATTGCAATGGTTTTAATGGTTGGACCATTCCAATGGGCCACTCCAATGGTTTGGAGAGGCCCTGTCGCATAGTCCCTTCCGACGTTGCGACTCGCGCTTGTGCACAATCGCCGGTGGCGACCATCTTAGAGAAAGTCGCGCCTCGATGTAGAGCGTCACGCGTTCCTTTTTTATGTATTATTGTGCGAATCACCACGTTTTGTTTAATTAATATTTTTTGCTCGCACTGTACTTCAGGACAGGCACGTCGTTACAACAAAAACAATACTTCTTAATTTTAAGTTCAACATCAAATTTGACTTTAATTTCTATAAATTGGTTTGTTTTCTCACTCATTTGTTTGGCAGTACAAATCTAATACTTTAAATAGTATGAATTTTATACAATGCATGCTTGAAAGTAAGCTTGTAAATCCGATGAATAATCTCGCATAAGTATACTTTGATCGAAAGTTAAGCTAATTTATGGTTTTTCATGTCGGCATTTTTACAGATGAAATATGGATAAATATCAAAACTACTTGTGATAGTGCTTGTTCCTAAAATGTAACAAAAATTCGATCCCGGCACTCAAAACTGCCAATGCGTATCCAATAAACAGTAAATAAAACGCGCCTTGTATTTTATGCAAACCCAAAGGGTTCGTGTAACTCTTCTCAGGTTCAGTAAAGAAATTCGGCATAAACTTTCCTTCCTTATCAAATAATAAATGTTTCCGATACCAACCCTTAGTTAAACCAACTTCAAAGATATTACTGATTTTTTTATTAAAAATCTTCGTAAAAGGAGAATTTTTGTTCAGTGCAATAGCAACTTGGTTGATAATGCATACCTCATCAAGTACTTTCAAATGTGTCTTGTCGTAATCTGACAAGTTTAAACTGCAAGATACATATTTTTTGAATGATAGATCCACTGCAATGCAAGAATCAGGAGGTGCACTTTTGCTACCTCTAATAGCGTTTGCACCAATTTCGGCAGCGTATTTATTTGCTGATGTCTTAAACATGTTTGCTGCGAAATCAGTTTTAGTATAGCACTGTACATGGTTACTTAAAATATCTTTGAACGAATGTATTACTCTGGATAATTTGGGTACAGCAAAATGAGCTGCAAATCCAGCGGAGTATGCTGTACTCAATAGTAAAGCGATGAATGACCATAGCAGCAGTATACATTTGATTACCAGAATATTAGGTCTAAAGTTTATATCATTAAGTACCAATTTTGCAATTACCACAAATACAACGTTCCTATTAGACGTGGCACCTTCAATGTTCAATGTATAAAACAAAAATAAGAAAATCATTAAAGTTACAGCTGAGGAAATAATTAGTAACCAAACATATAGGTGTAGTGCTTGAAAGATAAATGTAATATTTTCCATAACTATTGGTTTTGGTACAAGGAAAGTAGGAGTAATTTGTGAATAGGGGATGGTGGAATCTATATTGTAGTCCAATATTTCGATAAGATAATGCCCACCCAGACCTATATTTCCAACACCGTTGTCTATGTCTTTCAATACACTTGACCAACTATACTCAGGATATATAATAACCTCCACTGGCCAGCCATGAGCTAAATAGTCGATTAGTTCCTTATCTATACCAGATATTCTTGAATTATCAGTAACAATCATAAAAGGTGCTGTATGCAAAACCAATACTTTAACAGATGACCTAAAAATGGGCGTCCATGATTTATATGTAAGAGTATTGGAATTGATTCCATAATTTTGCATGCCATATATTTCGTCAGTGCTTATCATGTCAACATTATCCGATAATACAAACACATTCCATTTGTTGCTGATAGCAAAAACATATGTAAGTTCTACAATGATAATGCTCAAAGCTTGATACTTGCCTTTCACTTGAAAAAGTTTAATAGATGAGGTTTCATTGGCTCGGCAAAATATTAATATGCGATTATAAGGTTCAAAAATGGAAATATTTTCAAACAACAATTTCACATTAGTTACATCATTGTAAGCAATTACGTACCCAGTAGGTTTACATATCTTTGTATAGTTCAATTTCAACATAGATGTATCAGCTAGTATATTCATGCTTGAGTTCGTATTAAGAACAACATCTATGAAATCTCCCATATAATAAATGCAATATCTGTCGGGGAACGAATGTTCTATAATATTTTGCAATATACCTATTGGGTAGACAACACCAATAACTGATAGGATGACGGCAGAACTTTTCATCGTAAATCATTTATTATTTAAGTTTTACTATTACCATAAAATATGTATAGTTCGATTAAATGTTGAGCTATCGTATATTTTATTTCTTCTCGTTGCTCTGATCGTATTAATTCAAGTGTAGCGGTGACATACATTAGTAGGGCGAATAATGGAGCAAACAATATAAATTATTAATTTATGATTAATATCCTGTTAAAATATTCAAAAATAAATACAGGTTATGATACTTTGTTGTACAACACTGACAGTTATTAAATGATTCCCAATGTATTGCAACGGATAGTAAATTATTTATTAAAACGTATATCCTACAATTATTGTTGCCCTCGGTCTGGACATGAATGTCGATTCTTACTCTCACAAAATTATCGAACCTAACATTTCACAAAAATTGAAGTTGGTAATTTTCTGAAACATTAGAGTAATTTGAAGAGTCAATGTAGGCAAGTCAATGTGCACAAATTCGTAGAATAATAGATTTTTTTACTGCCGATTTTAGCACAAATTACATATTTCTCTTACTTTACTGACAATTTATTATAAAAATAAACAAAATTGATTGTTCGAATCTGCCAGTTTTCGATATTTGTAGTTGAAAATTTTACAGAGACAGTTGGAAAAGTAGCAAAAAATTGTCTTCATCTTCAGCTTCTATAAAATTATAATTTCTAGAAGAAACTTAATAATAATAATAATATGTTTATTAATATTAATACTTACATACAAGTTTACATACGTTACAAATACAAAGCATATACAATACAGTTTAAAATTGGTAAAATTTCTTTAGATTTAATCAATTAATCAAATCAATCTAGGTGTTGAAATACTTAATTAAATGAGTATTGGTTAGAAATTTATCCCTGCCATAGTACAATAAAACTAATAATATATCTAATACACAAATTCAGAAACATATCATGTCCGTTAAAACTGATCTAAAACTGATTTACTTCGTAAATTTACCATTGATTCGCCTAATTATAAATGAAATTTTAAATTCGTTCTTAATCATGATATTTAGCATGAATTTTTCCAATTGTATCAAGAAATTTTCAAAATTCCGTCTTATTAATTGACCATTTTTTATTAAAGTGTAATTTATGGAAGAAACTTCGTAAATTTAGTACAAAATTTTCCAATTTTGAAGGAATCTTTTTCAATTTATCATAAATCAGGAAACTTAGTGTGAATAATCCTGATGTTATCAAGATACTAGATACAAGTCTTGAATGTTCACCTATTTTCTATAAAATTATAATATCTGGAAGAAACTTCGCTCATTTAACAATGTTTTTATTTTTATATTGAAGGAATCATGTTCAATTTATCCTAAATCATTACACTTGGCAGGAATCTTTCCAATTTCATCAAGAATCAATAAAAATCATTAGTCTATGAAATTCTAATTTCCAGAAGAGACTTAGTAGATATTTTTCTATTTATTTAGGATTTATTTTTTATTAAGTTTGATAGATCTAGTTCAAGATTCATAGTTGCCGTTCAAAATCTAACACTTCTTGGCTTGGTTTAAAATTTGCCAGCTTGTAAATGTTGGTCTTGAAAATCTGAGAAAGCATGACAGTTTCAGTTGAAAATTGAATAGGTTTGACAATGGGAGTTGAAAATATGACAAATTTTGGAAATTATAGTTGAAAATCTGACAATATGTGACAGTTAAGTTGAAAATGTAACCCTTATTGACAGTTTTTGATGGTTTGTTGCTAAAAATTTGGCAGGTTCTCACAGTTATAGTTGAAAATTTGATAAGGATAAGGTACAATTGGAGTTGATAATATGTTGGTTCCTGCAATTCTAGTTGAAAATTAGACAGCTTTTCCTGTTGCAGTTCAAAATCTGATTGCGGTTTGACAGTTTCGGTTGAAAATCTAACACGTTTTGGCGAAGTTGAAATTTTGACGTGGTTGTACAGTTGAAGTTGAAAATTTGACAGTCAGTTTTTGACAGCTGCAATTGAAAACATGATAATGCTAGGACAATGGGACTTAAAATGTGATAGGTTTTGAAAATTATAGTTGAAAATCTAACAATATGTGACAGTTTAATTGAACATTTGACCCTTATCGACAGCTTTTGACGGTTTGAAGCTAAACATTTGACAGGTTTTCACATATATTAAAAATATGACAGTTATAGTTAAAAATTTAACAGGGTTGTATAATTTGGAGTAGAAAATTTATCAGTTCTCTGCAATTGTGGTTGAACATTTTATAGCTTTTACTATTGCAAATGAAAACCTAATTGGGTTTTAACAGTTTCGGTAGAATATATGATTGTTTTTTCGCAGATTCAATTAAAAATGTAGTTACTGTTAAAAGCGACAATTTTTCAGGATTGTAGTTATATCACAATTGATATGACAATTGAAGACATCTGCAGTTGAAAAATTGACAGGGTGCAACAGTTTCAATTGAAAATTTAGCAGATTTTGACAATGGGAGTTCAAAATATGACAGGTTTTGAAAACAATAGTTAAAAATCTGACAATTGGTGACAGTTAAGTTAAAAATTTAACCCGTATTCACAGTTTTTGATGGTTTGTTGATAAAAAATTGTTATAGTTATAGTTGAAAATTTTACAGGGTTGGAAATTGGAGTTGAATATGTGTTAGTTCTTGGTTTGTTAGTTGAAAATTTGACAGCTTCTACTGTTACAGTTGAATGCAAATGTCAAATAACGATTTATGCAAATCTTACAGAGCTTTTACCATACCAGTTGAAATTTTTATGGTTTTTAATGGTTGTAGTTGAAAATTTTACAGGGTTGGGCAATTGAAGTTGAAAATTTGTGAGTTCTAGATTTGTTAGTTGAAAATCTGACAGCTTTTAACTGTTACAGTTGAATGCAAATGTCAAATAATGATTTATGCAAATCTTTCAGAGCCTTCACAATACCAGTTGAAATTTTTATGGTTTTTAATGGTTGTAGTTGAAAATTTTACAGGGTTGAGCAATTGAAATTGAAAATGGGTTAGTTCTTGGTTTGTTAGTTGAAAATTTGACAGCTTTTACTGTTACAGTTGAATGCAAATGTCAAATAATGATTTATGCAAATCTTACTGAGCTTTCGCAATTCCAGTTGAAAATTTTATGGTTTGTAATGGTTGTAGTTGAAAATTTTACAGATTGTAGCTGTTGCATTTGAAAACAGGTTTTGAAAGTACTTAAAACTTTAATACTTTTTGACGGTTTTTGATATTATGCAGTTAAAAATTTGAAAGATTTTAAAATATGACAGTTATAGTTGAAAAACTGACAGGGTTTGACAGTTTGAGGTGAAAATTCAACAATTTTTGATTGTGCAGATCGAAAACTTTACAGTTTTCATATTTGTAGTTGAAAATTTGACAGAGATTGGCAGTTGGAGTTATGAAAATTTGCAAAAAAAGGTCTTCAATCTTCAGCTTCTATAAAATAATAATTTGGCGAAGAAACTTCTGAAATTTACCACTGATTCGCCTAATTTTAAAGGAACCTTTCCAATTCGTCCTTAATCGTGATATTTAGCTTGAATTTTTCCAATTTTAGCAAGAAAGTTTCGGAATTCCGTTTTATTTCTGGACCACTTTTTTATTATATTAAAATTTCTGGAAGAAATTTCGTAAATTTGGTACAAAATTTTACAATTTTTAAGGAATCTACTTCAATTTATCATGAATCATGATACTTAGTATAAACATTCTGATGTTATCAAGGTACTTGATACAAATGTTGAAAGGTAATATGGATAAAACATTAAACTTAATAATTTGAATATTATGGTTTACATTTACAAAAGAGTTAATATCGACAAAAATCAGTGACAAAATCAGACATAAAAAAAGTCTGTTCCGTGACAATGTTGACACATTGCCGTGACCAGGATTCGAACCTGGGTTGTCACGGCCACAACGTGAAGTACTAACCACTATACGATCACGGCTACAACAGACGTTGATAATATTGAATAAATAAAATACTTTCTGTAAGGTAACATCCAGTTATCAGCAAAACTATAATCGATAATTGATTTATCAGTCGCTTGATAAGATTAACTGCAATACCTCTCATCATAATCGTACCGAACCCAGCTGTTTTTTTCAGATAAACAAATATTTTCATTGAAAACATTATAGAAAATTAAAAAAATAATTAAAACAAATTTTCTTCGATATGGTAATCAGCTAATAATCTAAATCTAGAAAGATCAAACATTTATGGTGGAGAATCCTCGTGCAGTAGTAAATTTTTCAAGAAAATTAAAACAATCTTCGGCAATCATCTGATTATCCTTGCAAAATTTTAAGATCTTGAAATTTTCCTTGAAAGCATATTCGTGGAAAACCTTCCTATATTAATGTATTTGATCTAATTATTGTAAAAAATATTTTTCAAGAAAATGAATATCCTTGATAATTTTGAAAATTTTCTTGTCACATATTTCATGGAAAATCTTCGTACAGTAATAAATGTTTCAGGAAAATGATAAAAAATGTTCTTCGGTAATGATCTAATTATCATTGATTAATTGAATGACCAATCGATTATAGATTGATTTAATGATCAATCGATGATAGATTGAATTATCAATCGATCATAGATTGAATGATCAATCGATCATAGATTGAATGATCAATCGATCATAGATTGAATGATCAATCGATCATAGATTGAATGATCAATCGATCATAGATTGAATGATCAATCGATCATACATTGAATGATCAATCGATCATAGATTGATTGAGCAGTTTTCATGGAAAATCTTCACATCAATAAATTATCCAAGAGAAAATGTTCACTTATCAAATTTTACTCTGACTTCAAATATTTATTACATAACTGCCCTAGTCTCTGGTTTTTCGGAATAATATCCTGAATAATCAAAATCCAAGTCAATCGTACACAAGCAGATAATGCCCACCACTTCCTATTCCCACGGCGATTTCGGAATTCATGTCCTGCTGACCGCGGCGGTGGTAGATCGTCCCGCGCCAGATCGTCCGAATGGTGGGGGAGGCTTCCGAAAGAGTTATGTATGGGGAAGAAGCGAAGGGTCGCACCGTCCGACTTTTAATAATTCCTAACGGACCGGACATTATCTGCGGACCGCCCTTTCGGTGAAAAAAAAAACCGCCGGCGTTCACCTTTTCGATTAGCCGCGGAAATTAATGGCCAGCGACGGGCGTAGGGCGCGTTATGGCCTCGTGATAGCGGATAGGGGTTTGAACCTCCACGGTTCAATTCACTGCGAAACTATATGAATGTATGAGCTTCTGTATCTCAATAACCTTTGGAATATTATTCGTATGAGCTGCGACATTTTCGATGTTACGAAGTTTCTTCCAGAAATTACAATTTAATTAAAAAAATGGTTGAGAAATAATAATAATAATATATATTTGGTGTCAGTACAAAACAATAATGTTTATACAATTCAGGTACATGTAGGATACATAGGTATAATATAAATTCATAGTTAAGGGGGTGGAAAGACCCCTTCTGGGGTCGATAGCTAAGGTTCCTTTAAAATTAGACGAATCAATGGTAAATTTACGAAGTTTCTTCTAGAAATGATCATTTTATAGAAGCTGAAGATTGAAGACATTTTTTTGCAAATTTTCCCAACTCCAACTGCCAATCTCTGTCAAATTTTTATTATTATTATGATTTGAACAATCAAAACTTCTCAAATCTTCACCTCCAACTGTCAAACCCTGTCAGTTTTTCAACAAGAACTGTCTTGTTATAAAATCTCTCAAATTTTTAACTGCATACCATCAGAAACCGTCAAAAGGTGTTAAAGTTTTAAGAACAAGTTTCAAAACCTGTCTTCAAATGCAACAGCTACAATCTGTAAATTTTTTAACTACAACCATTAGAAACCGTAAAATTTTCAACTGGGACTGGCAAAGCCCAGTCAGATTTGCATAAATCATTATTCGACATTTAAAAGCTATCTAATTTTCAACTACAATTGCCAAGAACTAACAAATTTTCGATCCCAATTATATAAACCTGTCAAATTTTCAACTATATCTGTCAAAAACTGTCTAATTTTTAGCAACAAACCATCAAAAACTATCAATAAGGGTTAAATTTTCACTACTACTACTAAATTCCCAAGAACTAAGAAATATTCGACTTTAATTGTACAACCCTTTGAGTTTTTCAACCTGAACTGTCATATTTTAAAATCTCTCAAATGTTTTAACTACATACCATCAAAAACAGTCAAAAAGTGTTAAAGTTTTGTTTTTAATAACAACTTTCAAAACCTGTTTTCCAATGCAACAGCTACAATCTGTAAATTTTTCAACTACAACCACGAAAAACCGTAAAATGTTCAACTGGAACAGTCAAATTCCAGTCAGATAACAAAGCATAAATTTTTATTTAACATTTGCATTCAACTGCAACAGTAAAAGCTGCCAAATTTTCATCTAACAGCCTAGAACTGACAAATTCTCTACTCCTATTGTACAATCCTGTAAAATGTTCAACTATAACTATCATATTTTTAAGAACTGTCAAAACCTGTGAAAGTTTAGCAACAAACAATCAAAAACTGTCAATTCGGGTTAAATTTTCAACTTAACTGTCACAAATTGTTGGATTTTCAACAATGATTTTCAAAACCTGTCATATTTTAAGCTCCGATTTTCAGAATCTGTCAAATTTTCAACTGAAACTGTCACACCCTGTCAATTTTTAAACTACAACTGTCCAAAATTGTCATATTTTCAGCAACTGTTAAAATCTTTCTAGTTTTTAAGTAAAAACAATCAAAAATTGTAAAAAACTGTTAAATTTCTAACTGGAACTTTTAAAGGCCGATAAATTTGGAACTGCAACTACCAAAACTCATATTTTCAACTCCAACTACCTAACACTGTCAAATTTTTAACTAAGCCAAAAAGTGTTAACTGCAACTATAAAATTTTTAACTGAAACTTTCAACAACTCCTGTCAAATTTTAACTGCAACTGTGAAAGGCGTCATTTTTTCAGCTTCAACTGTCAAAAACTCAAATTTCAAGTACAGCTGTTATAAATATCAAATTATCAACTTTTATTGTCAAATTTTCAGCTAAAACTTACAGATTTTAAACTTCTACTTTCAAAGTTTCTACTACTACTGTCAAATTTTTAACTGCAACTGTGAAAGCCATCATATTTTAAGCTTCAACTGTCAAAAACTCAAATTTCAAGTACAGCTGTTATAAATATCAAATTATCAACTTTTATTATCAAATTTTCAGCTAAAACTAACAGATTTTAAACTTCTACTATCAAAGTTTCTACTACTTCTGTCAAATTTTTAACTATAACTGTCAAAGGTTGTCATATGTTCAACTGCAAATGTTGTCAAATCCTCAAGTTGCAAATATAACTGTCAAATTATCATCTAAAACTGTTGTAATATTTCAACTACAACTGTCTAATATTGTCATGTTTTCAGGAACTGTCAAAATCTGTCAAATTGTCAACTCTACCTATACAAACCTGTCAAATGTTCATATTTTTAAGTCCCGCTGTAAAAACCTATCAAAATTTCAACTGCAAAGTGTCAATCATATCAGATTTTCAACTGCAGCTGCCAAATCTGTCAATTTTTTAACTCCATCTGTCGAACCGTGACCTGTATCTGTTTTTTAACTATAAACCATCAAAAATTGTAAGAAACTGCTAAATTTCTAACTGTAACTTTCAAAAGCTATTAAATTTGCAATTGCAACTTTCAAAACCTTAAACTTTCAACTATATCCACCAAAAACTGTTATATTTAACTGTAACTTATTTTCAGCTTAGTCTTATTATCTGACATGTGTAACTAGTTGTTAACATGAATAAACTTACCTTATCTATTTCAATTGAACCTGTCAAAAAGCGTCAAATTTTCAACTGAATCTTTCAAGTCCTATCATATTTTCAACTACAAGAGTAAAATCTGTCAAATTTTCAACTGCAGAAAAGTGTCATATTTTTAATTGCAGAAAACTCATATTTCCAACTAAAACTGTTAAAAACTGTCACATTTACAACTCCGCCTGTATAAACCTGTCAAATTAAGTACAATTGCCTAAAACTGCAATTGTCAGATTTTAAACTACAACCATCAACTTTTCTTCAGCTGCTGTTTTCTAATTTTCTAAGTGCAACTGTGGTATACTGACATATTTTCAACTGCAAGTGTTAAAAACTGAAATTTCAAGTACGACTATCAAAATCTGTCAAATTTTCTGTTAATTTTAAAACCTGTCATATTTTCAAGTCACGCTGTCAAAATTTTCACATTTTCAAGTTCCACTGTCAAAACTTATCAAAATTTTAACTGCAAAGTGTAAAGTCCTATCAGATTTTCAACTTCAATCATAAAACGTGCTAAATTTTCAACTACTATCAAAATTTCAACTGCAAAGTTACTTGACACTATTAGATCCTACTGCAATAGTAAGTAGTAAAACCTGTCAAATTTTCAACTGCATCGGCAAAAAACTGTCGAATTGCTACTCCACGTGTACTCACTTGTAAAATGTTCATATATACAAGTCCCACTGTCAAAACCATTCAAAATTTTAACTGCAATGTGTCAAGTCCTATGAGATTTTCAACTACACTCGTAAAACATGCTAAATTTTCAACAAAAACCTGTCAAATCTTCATATTTTCAAGTCCCGCTGTAAAAACCTATCCAAATTTCAACTACAGTGTCAATCCTATCAGATTTTCAACTGCAGCTGCTAAGTCTGTCAAATTTTTAACTCCAACTGTCGAACCGTTTCAAATTTTCTACCACTACTTTCGAACCGTGTCAAATTTTCTACCACAACTGCCAAATTGTGTTAAATCTTTAACTGCAACTATTAGATTTCAAACTACTATCAACTTTTCAACTGCTGTTAATTTTCTAAGTGCAACTGTAATAGAGTGAAATTTTGTCAACTGCAGATTTCACAAACACAAATTTCTGGTACAACTATCAAAAACTGTCAAAATTTTAACCAATACTTTCAAACTTGTCATGTGTTCAAGTTCCAAAGTCAAACCGATCAAAATATCAACTGCGAAGTGTCAGGTTCTATCAGATTTTCATCTGGAACTGCTAAATCTGTCAAATTTAACTCCAACTGTCGAACCGTTTCAAATTTTCTGCCACTACTTTCGAACGTTATCAAATTTTCAACCACAACTGCCTCATAGTTTTAAATCTTTATCAGCAACTGTTAGATTTCAAACTACCATCAACTTTTCTACTGCTGTTTATTTACTAAGTGCAACTGTCATAAGCTGGCATATTTTCAGCTGCAACAGTCAAAACTTAAATTTCAAGTACAACTGTCATAAACTGTAAAATTCTTAACTGCAACTGTTAAATTTTTAACTGTAACTAAATTTTCAACTTTAACTACAAAAAACTGCCCCATATTTAACTACAACTGCCAAAAAGTCTTAAAAGTTTCAACTACTGAGACAAATTTTCAACTTAACAAAAAAATTGCGTAAAATTTTCAACTGTAATTTTCAAAATCTTTGGAAATCAGCTCTTCTAATCCCTGTCAGATTTTCAACACCAACATTTATAACCTATCATTGCGATACATCATTGTAAAGAGAATAGGATTTAGAACCTGATTCTGTAAAAATATACAGGGTGTTCCATTTAAAAATCCAAAATTAGATATCTTTCTGGAAAATATGTTGGCTATGGAACAACATGATTGCCACATTTTCTTTTATTCCTGGCAGTTTCGCAGTTACAAGCTGGACACTAGTGCAATAATATGGACAATAATGTTGGACAATAGTGCACCGAACTATTATCATTATCATTACAACAGGCTTATCAGGCATTGCATCTTAAACTTGTGTGATAGATTTTAACCCTCTCATCCCTTGTACTGGCCTTCTTTAGGAGGCAGTAAGTCCTACCCCAAACAGTCATATAATGTTAATAATTGTTCTAAGAACAGATTGTAATTTAGAAGTTACCACTTACATTGTAACAAAGCAACAGAAATAATTAATTTAAAAAAAAACAAGCTGGACACTGAACACCATCATTCATATTGTACAAGAAAATGTTTACCTTCTTACATGGAGGTTTAGCATGGCTATTAACATGGCTATTTTCTACTTTGGACACTGCAAATCTCAAGAGATTGCTGATTGAAGAGCAAATTTGAAATTAGTTTTTTTTTTTAATATACTTAGATTCTAATTACATTATTAATTATTATTAAGAAATAACTGCGCTGTGTCTCAGCTAACTTCATTTAATTCTATGAGAGATTTGTAAAATATCTTTCATTTAAACTTATTTCTCTTCAAGTTTGGTACTTAATATATTACGTATGTCACTTCATCTGCGATTCATGCCACTTAATTGGTCTTTTTAATTTCGCGTCATCGCAATCATTAAGATTATTAATTTATTGATGCATGTCATCGCTTGATTGCCGTGATTTATTAATATCTTGTGATTAATAGAGTGGCGAGTGTGGGGCGGTTTTTTTTATTAACAGCCCCGATGGTGAAGTCCGAGAGCGGACACAAAAGAGTCGCAACTAAGGGGCGGCGGCGTGTGCATGTGTGCGGGTGCTCGCATGCCAGCGGGGGCGGGAGTCGGGGGGGTGGGGGCAGAGTGTGTTGACTTGCCTCCCCCGGCGGGGCGCGGAGTCAACTCACCCCTTTGTGAAAAATCACGTCCGTGTGTGGACCGGGATGCAAATTTAATACCCCATAATTCTGCACTCATACATGTGTACCGGTACACCGGGGCCTCCATCCAGCCTCCGCGCTGCCCCCACGGCGCCGGCGTCCGTCTCGCTCGCGACGCCGCCGCCCCCGGTGGTCGCGTCTGCGTCGCGCCGTCCCCGCGCCGCCCGAAAGGGTTGACCGATGCATATTTATTTAAGAAGCCGCTTTTTGGCCGCACGCCCCCCTAGCGCTGTCTCCGTCGGGCTCACGCCGGGGGCAGCCGCCCCCGTCCTGGATGGGGTCGCTAATGTGTGCTCGGAAAGAAACGATTTTTGATAGGAGTTGCGAATATTGGCAAGATTTATTAACTTTGACGTCGCTGTGTGTGTGCGCACATAACAAAGGGGGCGGCGGACCTTTTTTTAATATATAAACTCCGTGATAAAATCAATATGAGTGGGCATAAAAGGGTTGGAGTTTTATGCATTTTTCGGAAGAAATTTATGGTACGGCCTGCGGAATGCTTTTCCCGGACCCCACGGCTTCCGGAGTATATTGTTCGGATAATCTATCAGATAGGAACGGACACGTCGACCGCCCCCTTCGTCCACCCCCTACACGAATACAGTCGGTGTGCGGCTCTTTTTTTTAATTAATGTTTGAAACTGCAGGTCTTGAACACACAATGGGCAAAACGTGTCCATATCTAACTCGCTGATTAACTACTGGAGCACTACTTAATACACTTGCATAATCAGATCGGCGAAAATTCAACCACCGGTTTTAAATTTCGAATCCGTTGCAATACATTTAGAATATTTAAAACAGAAATATGTAGTGATTTGTGTCAAAATCGGCAGTAAATAAATCAATAATTCTACGACTTTATGCGCATTGCATTGCTTACAACGACTCGTCTAATAACTTGTATCTGACCTTACCCAATATAGGCGGACTTATTCTTGTATATTCTTAATTTAGAATATACAAGCTAAGTGACAAAAAAGGAAGGGAAAACTACGAGGAATCAATACAAGAACTAATAAGAAGCACTCAAAAAAGCGAAAAAACAAACGTAGAAGATTTATGGGTCAATTTCAAACATATAGTAAGAGAGGCAACAAAACACGCCTGTGGAAAAACCAAAAGTACACCAAACAAAAAACAAAGAAGCTGGTGGAACAAAGAAGTGGAGGAAGAGTTAGGAAAAAGAAAGAAAAATGGAAAAAATACCTAAGCACAAAATACGAAGCAGACTACGAAATATACAAGCAGCAAAGAAACAGAGTAAAAGCAATAATAAGGAAGGAAAAAGACAGAAAATAGATGGATTTCGGAACCAAAATAGAGAAACATTTTAAAAGAAATCAAAAGACATATATTAATAGCAACTTTCTTATTTTAAATGGCCGCCATATTTGATTTTTATACGTCTAAATAGACTTTCTTTTTCTATTTTCAACGATGTATAACAATTTTGAAAGCATTTTTTCAGATTTTTTAAGCATTCTTTGAAATTTTGTAAAAATTAATTTAATTTTTTTTATAAATTAGTGAAAATTATAAAGCAATCTAACATTCTGATGGTAATACTAAAAAACAGTTCTGTACAATTTAAACTTAGACCTGATTGTAATGTTCATTAAAAAAATACAGAAACAATTGAAAATTTGAGAGTAATAATTGAAATGGTGACAGTAATAATTGAAATTCTGACATATACTATTGAAATGTCGACATTAAAAATTAAAATTGTGATTACTCTCAAATTCATTTAAAATTTTGCAGTGATGTTAAAAGTGTTTGTACAATTGAAACTTTGGCAGTATTAGGTAATTTAAATTTCTATCGTAATAATTGCAAATTTGCCCGTAATATTTGAATTCAGAGATCATCAACCTAATCATACTATCATCATAATGTCAGGTTACTTAGGTTAGGTTACTTAGGTCACTTAGGTTAGTTAATAGTTGGGTGAAAACTTGATAGTTGCAGTTAAATATTGGACAGTTTATGATAGTTGTACTTGAAATTTGAGTTTTTGACAGTTGCAGTTAAAAATATGTCAGTCTATGAAAATAAATTAACAGCAGTTGAAAAGTTGATAGTGTAGTTAAAAATCTGACATTTTCAGTGAATCATTTAACAGTTGTAGTTTAAATGTGACCCTTTTGACACTGTAGTTGAAGCATTCAACACGTTTTGGCAGTTCTAGTTAAAAATTAAACAGTTCTTGCTAGTTGAAGGTGAAAACTTCACAGCTATAGACAGTTACAGTACAATAGATGACAGTTTATGATAGTTGTACTTTAAATTTGAGTTTTAGCAGTTGCAGTTAAAAATATGTCAATCTATGACAGTTGGACTTAGAAATTATACTTAGAAAACTAACAGTAGTTGAAAAGTTGATAGTTATAGTTGAAAATTTTAAAGGTTTAACTATTGTAGTTGTAATTCTGGTAGGGTTTGACAGTTTCAGTTGAAAATTTGATGGTTTTTTACGGTTTTTTGTTGAAAATTCTACACATATTGACACTAGCATTTCCAAATTTAACAGGTTTTTTTTCAGTTCCAGTTACAAATTTAACATTTCGTTACAGTTTTTGATAATTTATAGTTAAAAATTTAGAAGATTTTGACAGTTGATGTAAATACGACAAATTTAATCAGTTAAAGTTGAAAAATTGAAAGGGTGATAATTTGACAGTTGCAATTTCAGGTTTTATAAGATTTACAGTTGAAAATATGCAAATATTTGACAGCTGCAGTTAAAAATTGTATAATAGTAGGTGAAACTTTGTCAAATCCGACAGTTTTAGTTGAAAATTTGATAGTTATTGTTGATAATTTAACAATTTTTAACAGCTGTACTTGAAATTTAAGTAATTGAGAGTTGCAGCAGATAATATAGTAGTTGAAACTTTGATAGTTGAAGTTTAATATCAGGCAGTTTTAGTTGAAAATTTGACTGTTAAAACTCAAATTTGAGGTACAACTGTCATAAACTGTCAAATATTGTACTGCAACTATCAGGTTTTCACCTTCAACTAGCAAAAACTATCCAATTTTTAACTAGAACTGCCATAAAGTGTTGAATGCTTCAGCTACAGTGTCAAAAGGGTCAAATTTAAACTACAATTGCCTAAAACTGTTGAATGATGCACTGCATATATCAGATTTTTACCTACACTACCAACTTTCCAACTGCTGTTAATTTTCTATCATAGACTGACATATTTTCAACTGCAACTGTCAAAAACTCAAATTTCAAGTACAATTATCAAAAAGTGACAAATTTTCAACTAATAGTTTTAAAATCTGTCATAGTTAAAGTTCCACTGTCAAAACCTTTTAAAATATAAACTGCAAAGTATCAATCCTATCAGATTTTCAACTGCAGCTGCTAAATCTGTCAAATTTTTAACTCCAACCGGCGAACCGTGTCAAATATTCTACAAAAACTGCCAAATTGTGTTCAATTTTTAACTGCTACTGTCAGATTTCAAACTACAATTATCAACTTTTCAACTGCTGTTAATTTTCTAAGTGCAACGTCATAGACTAATATATTTTCAGTTGTAACTGTCAAAACTCAAATTTCAAGTACAATTATCAAAAAATGACAATTTTTTAACCAATACTTTTAAAATATGTCATATTTTCAACTTCCACTGTCAAAACCTATTAAAATATAAACTGCAAAGTATCAATCCTATCAGATTTTCAACTGCAGCAGCTAAATCTGCCAAATTTTTAACTTCAACCGGCGAACCGTGTCAAATATTCTACAAAAACTGCCAAATTGTGTTCAATTTTTACTGCTACTGTCACATTTCAAACTACAATTATCAACTTTTCAACTGCTGTTAATTTTCTAAGTGCAACTGTCATAGAATAACATACTTTCAGTTGTAACTGTAACTGCAACCTAAGTGAACTGGATAACCTAACCTACGTAACCTAAGTGAACTAAATAACTCAACCTAAGTAACCTGACATTATGATGATAGTATGACTAAGTTTGAATAGTGATCTCTGAATTCAAATATTACGGGCAAATTTGCAATTATTACTATAGAAATTTAAATTATGTAATACTGCCAAAGTTTTAATTGTACCAACACGTTTAACATCACTGCAAAATTTTGAATGATATTGATCACAATTTTAATTTTTTATGTCGACATTTCAAAAGTATCTGTCAGAATTTCAATTATTACTGTCACCATTTCAATTGTTACTCTCAAATTTTCAATTGTTTCTGTATTTTTTTTAATGAACATTACAATCAGGTCAAAGTTTTAATTGTGCACAACTTTTTTTATTATTAGCTTCACAATTTAAGATTGCTTTAAAATTTATAATTTAAAAAAAATTTATTCTAACAAAATTTCAAAGAATGCTTCAAACATTTTTAATTTCGACAAAAAATTCTATTGATACTGCCAAAGTTTCTATTGTACTAACAGTTTTCAAACAGCTAAACCAATCAGAATTTCGGTGAAAATGATGAGAATTATTTCAGTAAATTGTCATAAATTTTCGAACTATTTTGTACAATTTTTTGACATATCACCAAATGATTAGAATTCATATTTTTGTGCACTTTGTGGTATTCTCTAGTATTTCATGAAATATAAACTGACGGATTGTTAACTTCTACTATCAAAGTTTCAACTAATGCTGTAAAAATTTTAACTGCAACTATCAAAGGCTGTCACATTTTCTACTGCAAAACTTGTCTAAACCTGAAATTGCAAATATAACTGTCAAATTATCAACTAAAACTGTTGTACTATTTCAACTACAACTGTCTAATATTGTCATATTTCCAGGAACTGTCAAAATCTGTCAAATGGTTAACTCTACCGGTAGAAACCTGTCAATTTTTCATATTTTCAAGTACCGGTGTAAAAATACCTACATTTTTTATACGTATCACCAAATGATTAGCATTCAGTATTTTTTTGCACTTAATTTAGCGTATTAATTTGTGAATTTGTGAAGTCAAAGTTTTAATTGTACAGAACTTTTTCACTGTTTTAGATTGCTTTAAAAATTTCAGTTATTTATAGAATATTAATGTCTCTGAATCTTCTGATTTTAATTGCACAAATGTTAGGTACGATAATTGTGTGTGAAGTAAGAATCAACATTCATGTTTGGTGCCACCCAGGGCTAAAGTAATTGTGGGACATATGTTGTAATAAAATAATTACTATCCGTTGTTATTTTTTGACAATCAACTTGAATAGAATTTTTGTCAATTACAACCATTTGTAAAATTTGATCAATATATAGCTTTTTGTACATTACGATGTATTGAATGAATATGTTAGCAGGGTATCAATTACTAGTATGAATTAAAAATTTATATCGTTCATTTCATTATTTTGCCTACTAATGTATGGGTCACTACTACACTTGCAATAATACGTTGAGAGCTCAAAATTTAACTGAATAATAGTAGTAAGGATAACTGAATTGTACATATGTTAAGTCAGTTGATAATAGTGAAATTAATATAATAATTATTTACCATGAAAACTTCTGCCGTTATCCTATGGGTTATTGATGTTGCCTATTCAATGGGTGTATTGCAAAATATTATAGAACATTCATTCCCCGACAAGTATTGCATTTATTATATGGGAGATTTGATAGATGTTGTTCTTAATACAAACACAAGCATGAATATAATAGCTAATAAATCTATGTTGAAATTGAACTATGTAAATATATGTAAACCTACTGGATACATAATTGCTTACAATGACGTAAGTAATGTGAAATTGTTGTTTGACAATATTTCCATTTTTGAACCTTACAATCGCATATTAATATTTTGCCGAGTCAATCAAACCTCGTCTATTACACATTTTCAAGTGAAAGGCAAGTATCAAGCTTTGAGCATTCTCATTGTAGAACTTACATATTTATTTGCTATCAGCAATAAATGGAATGTATTTGTACTATCAGATAATATCAAAGTTATCAGCAAGGAAGAAATGTATGGCACGCAAAATTATGAAGTGAATTCCGATCTTCTTACGTATAAAACGTGGACCCCCATTTTTAGGTCATCTGTTAAAGTATTGGTTTTGAACTGGGCACCTTATATAATTGCTACTGATAATTCAAGCATATCTGGCATTGATAAGGATCTAATCGACCATATAGCTTTTAGCTGGCCAGTGGAGGTTATTGTATATCCTAATTATAGTTGGACAACTGTATTGAAAGATATGGAAAACGGTGTTGGAAATATAGCTCTGGCTGGGTATTATCTTATAGAACTATTGGACTACAAAATTGATTCCACCATTCCCTATTCACAAGTAGCTCATACTTTCCTTGTTCCTAAACCAATAGTTATGGAAAATATAACATTTAGCTTTCAAGCACTACATCTATATGTCTGGTTACTAATTATTTCCTCAGCTGTTACTTTAATTATTTTCTTGTTCGTATTTTATATACTGAACTTTGAAGGTGATACGTCTAGTGGGAAAGTTGTATTTGCAACAGTTGCAAAACTGGTACTTAATGGTATAAACTTTAGGCATAATATTCTAGTAATTAAGTGTATACTGCTGCTATGGGCAATCACCACTTTCGTATTGAGTGCAGCCTATTCTGCTGGATTTGCAGCTCTTTTTGCTGTACCCAAATTATCCAGGGTAATAGAATCTTTCGAAGATATTTTAATTAACCAGGTACAGTGCTATTCTGATGTTGATATGACAACAACTATCTTTAAGAGCTCAGCAAATAAATACGCTGCTGAAGTTGGTGCAAGAATGATTAGTGGTAACATGAATCCACCTCCTGATTCTTGTCTTACAGCTGATCTATCATTCACAACATACATTGCCTACAGTTTTCATTTGACACATTACGATAAGACACATTTGAAAGTACTTGATGAGGTAGGCAGTATCAACCAAGTTGCTGTTGCACTGAACAAAAATTCTCCATTTACGAAGATTTTCAACGAAAAAATTAGTAATATCATTGAAGCTGGCTTAATGAAAGCTTGGTTTCGGAAATATTTTTTAGGCAGCGCAGATAAAGACTTTATGCCGAATTTCTTTTCTAAACCTGTGAGGAGTTACGCAAACCCATTGAGTTTGTATAAAATGCAAGGAGCGTTTTATTTATTATTTATTGGATACGTTTTGGCATTTTTGAGCGTTGGAATTGAATTATTGTTACATTTTAGAACCAGGCACTAACAGGAGTAGTCTTCAAATTTTTTAACGGTTATCAAGATTTGTTCTGTAAAAATGTCACTTAACAATAAATAAATTATCTGCAACGTGTCTTGTCAACATTGCACAAAATCTGATGAATTGTAGAAGATATAACGTGTTTTAGCAAGTTTCTGCAAAATCTGATACATCAGAAACTGTTTTCGTAGAGGTTGTTGTAATGTTTTCTCCTCCGATTGGGATTGTGTTATTCAGCGAGAGAAAACAATGCTACTTTATGCCACGGCAGCTTTATTTAGTTGCGGCTAGCTGGGTTATAAGAACGTAGATTCAAGTGGCTATATTTTAGGGCTTCAGCACGTGTGATGAATCAGGGATTAGATTGATCAAAAAGGTTCTGTATACCTCAATTTAATACATATTGCTATGTTATTCTATTGGTTTAGCCTCGCGTTCAGGCTCCAAAAATGTTATATATTATCAATAATTATTTTTATTTGCCCACGTTATTGCTTCCATAATGTGATGTTTTACTATTTAACCCCACTTTCGGTTGCCAAAATGCTCTGTTATATTGGATTTGCTCTATCTCAGCGACGTTCTCAGCAAGTCCTCTTCTGCGACGATGCTCTTGTAAATTCCTCTCTTCGAATATATCAGCTGTTTCGGAATTTAATTCCTTTTGCTTTTAGCTTTTGATAAAAACGTTGTTGTAGATTTGAGTACTTTAGCTACCATCATTTGATACTTGCGTATTAAATACAAAAGGAGACTTACAAAGTATAAATAGTTGATTAGCGAATATTGTACGTACCCAATTTAAAACTTTGTTGCATCCACAAACTCATATCGAATAAATCAAGGTCTGGTGATTTTAGAGACATAAACAAAAGCCTTTTGCCTTCATCTGAGAGTTTTGGAAGCGGAAAGACGACCCTGAAGTTGCGTTTGCCGTTTTATATAGTTTAGATTACAGCAAGATGATTTTGTCTTACATATTGTCGAGAATTCGAGCTTTCTCCTTGGAAAACGGCTGAAATGTTATTATATCGGTTGCAGTTGACTTGTAGATGAAGTGCATCTGAATTTTTCGTTTGGCTATCTCTACATTGTGCTTGCATCCTCTTAAATACCTCACTAGAAGCCCTCGATCTAAAATTAATAATCATTTACATAGATAATAATTGGTAATGTTTTCATTCGAAGCAAAGAGAAGTATTTCGTTTTACAAGTAGCAGTTTGTGCTTTCATCCTCTGATATATCTCACCAGAAGCCTATACATTTACCATAATAAGTGGTAACACAATTAGAAGATTTGAAGTAAATGTATGTTCAGGATATTAAATAATAATAATTGCTACCATAGTTTTTGGGCAAGTGTGGTTGGAATTCCATCTAGTTTTCTAGCAGTTTTAGATTATGCTCCAATCTAGCAGTATCTTCGCCCAAAACCTCTTTAATAGTGTGCACCTGGAAAGGTTCTGGGGGCAGCAACAGATTTTGAAGCAACATGTCTGCCACAGTCAAATCTACAACACACATAATTATTTTGAAAATAAAGTCAAAAATTACGCCATTTTTTTTTTATAGTTAAAAATAGTTTGATACATATAGTTTCTTCAAACATCCACAGATCTGAAATACACAAATTATATTTCAAATTTAAAGATGCACTGAATTTTCTGTGTCAATCGAATACATAAGTTTCCAGGGTACTATCCGTGCCATGCAAATCCACCTCTTGTATGGCATGTAAAATGAAATTAATCCACTTAATTCCAAATTTGAATGATTTATAAAAAATAGTAATATCGTTGTTAGATATATTTAATATATTTTTTTAGGTGAGGTGAGGTGAATTAATGGACGAAATTAAACTATCTTAAACTGATTTTTACCTAATTTTCAAACGTTTCAGTTACACTTAAAATTAGTTGCAATGGTTATAACTTACTTTGTTTATTCACATTTTGCTGTTGACTGCTCGGACAGCTCTGCATACATAAACTAACCAATTACTCTGCGTTTGCTTAGTTTAAAATACCAATTATCGAATGACGAGATTATAATTATTTGCACCACTTATGGTAAACAAGGTTAACAACTTATAAAATATTTAAAATATATCGTGCTTATTTGCACTGTGCTTATTTTCATGTATTGTAATATCTCCGTTCCGGGGCAACAACGGGGTAACTTCAAAATAATATTTTTGAGAGACGAAAAACCATTGTCAATTATTGAGTATTATAGAAGTGAATAAATTTTATTGGTAATCATTTTAACGTATATATATTTTACACTAAAATTACTATCATTAATAGTATATTATGCACAAAGGTTGTGAAGTATACTATTATAGCCGAGGTCTGTTGTATTGCGAGGAACGTAGCGCCGAGCAATACCTGACTCGAGACTATAATAATAAATTCATCGAACTAGATAACTAAAGTCGTCTGAACGGTATCCCCCTAGCATAAAGTCAAATAAACACCTGTATTATTTATTGTTACTATATTTGCAATACTACCACTAATAGTACTCACATCAGATAATATTTGATGCAAGAGAGATAATAAAAGCCTCTTTAATAAAATAATCTGTTATTAAAATAGTCTACAGAGTTTTTTCAACCTGGAAATGGTTGGCAACCTGCGAATACATAATTTCAACCTGGATTAAGTTTAATTCTCTGCTCGATAATCAAACAATAATACATAATTTCCCTAACTTGAGAGTGATAAAAGACTACAAGTACAGCAATTGACGCCTTTTAATTTTACAGTTTTACGTAATATTCTGATTTAAAGCGTCGATATTTTCCTGTGATATCCTATTGGAATGACCTATTTTATTTAGCGCCTTTTGTTCTATTATTCTACTTAACTATTATTCTAGTTAATATTCTCAGATATTTGAACCTACTCGGATACTAAAGTACACTGATATCCTTACACGGATTTCGGATATCTGCATACTTATCAGTGACAAAAGGTAAATATATTTCCGTATAGGTACTGACATTTTCGGTTAAATACTTACTCGGATGCTAAAGTATCCGGATATCCTTACACGGGAATTCTCAGATATTTGCACCATTTCGGATACTAAAGTACACAGATATCCGTACACGGATTCGGATATCTGTATACATATCAATGACAAAAAGTAAAGAAATTTCCGCATAGATACTGAAATTTTCGGATAAATACTTACTCGGATACTAAAGTATCCAGATATCCTTACACGGCAATTTTCGGATATTTGTACCTACTCGGATTCGAAAATACACGGATATCCGTACACGGATTTCGGATATCTGCATACATATCAATGACAAAGAGTAAATAAATTTCCGTATAGGTACGGAAACAAATGTCTGTGTATTGAAACTAATTGCTTCTACTTTGTTTTCCCTAATTATCGCTCTGTATTACTGTTTTTAAATTGTTTGTTGATGTGTCCGTACACACATACTTGTAACACTTTTGTTATTGTTATTTCCACAACGGAAACAATTATCGACGTAAACTGTTTGTTTCTAAACTATCTTCCGTTTCTTCCGCATTGAGACGTGAGCTTTACCGGGAACGAATGTAAACTGGGGCGTTTGGTGTCGTCGGTCATATTTATAAACAACGACCAGACAGTCACTTTTCTATCATTGATTTTTCCTTTGTCGTTCTTCAGAATTAGAAAATTTACGTCATCCGATAATTCTTAATCGTTGCCATGGTGATCATTCAATAATGTATAATTTCTAATTTACTGTTAGAAATTCTCGCAATTCCAAATGTCCATTCCAAAATTTTATGCGATTTGTAACAAACTTCACTCTAATTGTATATTTAACCTATTGTATTCTTCGTAGATATGCCTCTAAAGTTTTTTTTTATAACCGAAACTAGTCAAAATAAATATAAAATAATTCTACAAATACCTGTAAGTACTTACTAAAACAACCTTAAATTATATTTGATGTTAACAAAGTAACGGTTGAACGCCAAATTCAGACCATTACAAGGTTTTGTAGATTTTTTTTAAATATTAAAAAAAGTTATACATGTTAAGTACAATATTTTTGTGTGAAGTAAGAATCGACATTTATGTGCGATTCAACGACAACCCAGGGCTAAGGTAATTATTAGACATATGTTAATAATAAATTAATTACTATTCGTTGTAATACGGTTGGAAAATTTAATAATGTACAGCTTTGTGCACTAATATGTTTTGCACATGTCAACTGGGTATTAATTATGAATTAAAAATGTATATTGCTTGTTTCATTAATCTACCTTGTAATGTCTGGGTCACAGCTAGACTTGAAATAATACGTTAAGATCAATGAGAAAAAATCAAATATTTGCTAACTCAAAATTAAACCAAACATATTTTATGTCATTGATTATAGTAAAACTTGTATAATAAGTTATTTACGATGAAAATTTCTGCCCTTATCCTAACAGTTATTGGTGTTGTCTACTCAATGGATATATTGCAAAATATTTTAGAACATTCTTTCCCTGACAGGTATTGTATTTATTATATGGGAGATTTGATAGATATTGTTTTTAATACAAACTCAAGTATGAATATACTGAGTAATAAATCTATGTTAGAATTGAACTATGCCAAGATATGTAAACCTACTGGGTATATAATTGCTTACAATGACTTAACCAATGTGAAATTGTTATTTGACAATATTTCCATTTTTGAACCTTATAATCGCATATTAATATTTTGCCTAGCCAATCAAACCTCATCTATTGCACATTTTCAAATGAAAGGCAAATATCAAGCTTTGAGCATTCTCATTGTAGAATTTACATATTTATTTGCTACCAGCAACAAATGGAATGTATGTGTATTATCAGATAATATTAAGATTATAGGCAACGAAGAAATATATGGCACGCAAAATTATGGAATACATTCCAATCTTCTTATGTATAACTCCTGGACACCCATTTTTAGGTCATCTGTTAAAGTTTTGGTTTTTAACACAAAACCTCATACAATTGTTACTGATAATACAAGAATATCTGGCTTAGAAAAGGATCTGATCGACTATTTAGCTTATAGCTGGCCAGTGGAGTTTATTATATATCCTAATAATAGCTGGACAACTGTATTGAAAGATGTTGAAAACGGTGTTGGAAATATAGCTTTGGGTGGGCATGATCTAAGAGACATATCGACCTACAAAATGGATTCCACCATTCCCTATTCACAAGCAGCTTCTACTTTCCTTGTACCAAAACCAATAGTTTTGGAAAATATTACATTTCTCTTTCGGGCACTACACCTGTATGTTTGGTTACTAATTATTTCCTCAGCTGTTACTTTAATTATTTTCTTAGTCTCATTTTATATTCTGAACATTGAAGGTGATACGTCTAGTGGGATAGTTGTATTTGAAGTACTTGCAAAACTAGTACTTAATGATATAAATTTTAAACCTAATATTCTGTTAATAAAATGTGTACTGCTGCTATGGTCAATCACCGCTTTACTCTTGAGCACAGCCTACTCCACAGGATTTGCAGCTCTTTATGCTGTACCCAAATTATCCAGAGATATACACTCTCTTGAAGATATTTTAAGTAACCAGGTACAATGCTATTGTAGAACTGATTACTTAGCAAATTTGCTTAAGACATCAACAAATAAGTACGCTGCTGAAATTGGTGCAAAAATTATTAGTGGTAGCAAAAGTGCACCTCCAGATTCTTGTATTGCAGCAGATCTAGCATTCACAACATACATTTCCTACAGTATTCATTTGACACATTACGATAAGACACATTTGAAGGTACTTGACGAGGTAGGCATTATCAACCAAGTTGCTGTTGCACTGAACAAAAATTCACCATTTACAAAGATTTTCAACGAAAAAATTAGTAATATCATTGAAGCTGGCTTAATTCAAGCTTGGTTTCAAAAATATTTTTTAGGCAGCGCAGAAAAAAACTTTATGCCGAATTTCTTTTCTAAACCAGTGAGGAGTTACGCAAACCCATTGAATTTGTATAAAATGCAAGGAGCGTTTTATTTATTATTTATTGGATACGCATTGGCATTTTTGAGCGTTGGAATTGAGTTATTGTTACATTTCAGAAACAGGCACTATCGGGAGTAGTCTTCAAATTTTTGATAGTTATCGAGATTTGTTCTGTAAAAATGTCACAATAAATAAATTATCTGTAACGTGTCTTGTCAACATTGCACAAAATCTAAGGAATTTTAGAAGAGATAACGTGTTTTTGCAATTTTTTATGCAAAATCTGATACATCTGAAACGGTTTTCGTAGAGGTTGTTGTAATGTTTTCTCCACCGATTGGGATTGTGTTATTCAGCGAGAGAAAATAATGCTACTTTATGCCACGGCAGCTTTATTTAGTTGCGGCTAGCTGGGTTATAAGAACGTAGATTCAAGTGGCTATAATACTTTAGGGCTTCAGCACGTGTGATGAATCAGGGATTAGTTTGATCAATATGCTATGTTATTCTATTGGTTTAGCCTCACGCTCAGGCTCCAAAAATACTATGTTATATATTATCAATAATTATTTTTATTTTCCCACGTTATTCCAAAATGTGATGTTTTACTATTTAACCTAACTTTCGGTTGTCAAAATGCTCTGTTATATTGGGTTCGCTCTTTATCTCAGGGTCTCGAGTAGGTTCCAATAAATTAGATGGATGACAGGTAAATTAAATTTAAATAAATTTATTATAATTAACATGAAATGTAAACAAACAAACAAAAACACTAAAATCAATATGAATCACGTAAACAAAAGAAAACAAACGAAATCAACAACTAACAAATTATAACTTCTAATTTAATTAACAAAACTTCCCTATGGACTCTAAATTGCACTATTAATGGATCTGAGTTAAATAAAATTGTATATTTCTACCTTTGCAGTTTAGTTCTATTCACGGAACTTTATGTGTATAGGCAACTTGTAGTGATATTTGGCCCTCCTGGTTGCAATCTATCAAATTACTAGAAATTAACTCCTCCGTTCTGCCAAATCCATTTAATTTCATTTCATAATTATGATGATGTTGTCCTCATCGCGTCTTCCTTGCTCTCTGCATATTCCTCTCCACGAAGATGTCCTCAGTAATTCTTCTGTGCCATTCTCAGCAAGTGCTCTTCTGTGACGATGCTCTTGTAAATTCCTCTCTTCGAATATATCAGCTGTTTCGGAATTTAACTCATTTTGCTTTTAGCTTTTGTTAAAAACGTTCTTGTAGATTTGCGTACTTTAGCTACCATCATTTGATACTTGCGCATCAAATACAAAAGGAGACTTACAAAGTATAAATAGTTGATTAGCGAATATTGTACGTACCCAATTTAAAACTTTGTTGCATCCACAAACTCATATCGAATAACTCAAGGTCTGGTGATTTTAGAGACATAAACAAAAGCCTGTTGCCTTCATCTGAGAGTTTTGGAAGCGGAAAGACGACCCTGAAGATGCGTTTGCCGTTTTATATAGTTTAGATTACAGCAAGTTGACTTTGTCTTACATATTGTCAAGAATTCGAGCTTTCTCCTTGGAAAACGGCTGAAATGTTATTATATCGGTTGCAGTTGACTTGTAGATGAAGTTCATCTGAATTTTTCGTTTGGCTATCTCTACATTGTGCTTGCATCCTCTTAAATACCTCAATTGAAGCACACGATCTAAAATTTATAATCATTTAAATAGATGATAATTGGCAATGTTTCCATTCGAAGTAAAGAGAAGTATCTCGTTTTACAACCTGCAGTTTGTGCTTTCATCATCTGATATATCTCGCCAGAAGCCTATACATTTACCATAATAAGTGGTAACACAGTTAGAAGATTTGAAGTAAATGTATGTTCAGGATATTAAATAATAATAATTGCTACCATAGTTTTTGGGCAAGTGTGTTTGGAATTCCATACACTTTTCTAGCAGTTTTATATTATTCTCCAATCTAGCAGTATCTTCGCCCAAAATCTCTTTAATATTGTGCACCTGGAAAGGTTCTGGGGGCAGCAACAGATTTTGAAGCAACATATCTGCCATAGTCAAATCTACAACACATATAATAATTTTGAAAATAATGTCCAAAATTACGCCAATTTTTTGCATAGCTAATAATAGTTTGATACATATAGTTTCTTCAAACATCCACAGATCTGAAATATTCAAATTATGTTTCAAATTTAAAGATGCACTGAATTTTCTGTGTCAATAGAATACATAAGTTTCCAGGGTACTATTCGTGCCATGCAAATCCACTCTTGTATGGCATGTGAAATGAAAATAATCCACTTTATTCCAAATTTGAATGATTTATTAAATACAATTGTAATATCGCTGTTAGATATATATAATCTATTTTTTTAGGTGAGGTGAGCTGAATTAATGGACGAATTTAAACTATCTTAAAATGATTTTTACCTAATTTTCAAACGTTTCAGTTACACTTAAAATTAGTTGAAATGGTTATAACTTACTTTGTTAATTCAAATTTTGCTGTTGACTGCTCGCACAGCTCTGCATACATAAACTAACCAATTACTCTGCTTTTGCTTAGTTTTAAAATACTAATTATCGTATGACGAGATTATAGTTATTTGCACCACTTATGGTAAACAAGGTTAACAACTTATAAAATATTTAAGATATATCGCGCAAGACACTGTGACTATTTTCATGTATTGTAATATCTCCGTTCCGGAGCAACAACGGGGTAACTTCAAAATAATATTTTTGAGAGACGAAAAACCATTGTCAATTATTGAGTATTAAAGAAGTGATTACATTTTATTGGTAGCCATTTTAACGTATATATATTTTACATTAAAATTACCATCAATAATAGTATATTATGCACAAAGGTTGTGATGTATACTATTATATCCGAGGTATGTTGTATTGCGAGGAACGTAGCGCCGAGCAATACCTGACTCGGGACTATAATAATAAATTCATCGGACTTGAGAACTAAAGTCGTCTGAACGGTATCCCCCTAGCATATAGTCAAATAAACACCTGTATTATTTATTGTTACTATAATTGCAATACTACCACTAATAGTACTCACATCAGATAATATTTGATGCAAGAGAGATAATAAAAGCCTCTTTAATAAAATAATCTGTTATTAAAATAGTCTACAGAGTTTTTTCAACCTGGAAATGGTTGGCAACCTGCGAATACATAAACACCCTGTTTCAACCTGGCCAAAGTTTAATTCTCTGCTCGATAATCAAACAATAATACATAATTTCCCTAACTTGAGAGTGATAAAAGACTACAAGTACAGCAATTGACGCCTTTTAATTTTACAGTTTTACGTAATATTCTGATTTAAAGCGTCGATATTTTCCTGTGATATCCTATTGGAATGACCTATTTTATTTAGCGCCTTTTGTTCTATTATTCTACTTAACTATTATTCTAGTTAATATTCTCAGATATTTGAACCTACTCGGATACTAAAGTACACTGATATCCTTACACGGATTTCTGATATCTGCATACTTATCAATGACAAAAGGTAAATATATTTCCGTATAGGTACTGACATTTTCGGTTAAATACTTACTCGGATGCTAAAGTATCCGGATATCCTTACACGGGAATTCTCAGATATTTGCACCTTTTCGGATACTAAAGTACACAGATATCCGTACACGGATTCGGATATCTGTATACATATCAATAACAAAAAGTAAAGAAATTTCCGCATAGATACTGAAATTTTCGGATAAATACTTACTCGGATACTAAAGTATCCAGATATCCTTACACGGCAATTTTCGGATATTTGTACCTACTCGGATTCGAAAATACACGGATATCCGTACACGGATTTCGGATATCTGCATACATATCAATGACAAAGAGTAAATAAATTTCCGTATAGGTACGGAAACAAATGTCTGTGTATTGAAACTAATTGCTTCTACTTTGTTTTCCCTAATTATCGCTCTGTATTACTGTTTTTAAATTGTTTGTTGATGTGTCCGTACACACATACTTGTAACACTTTTGTTATTGTTATTTCCACAACGGAAACAATTATCGACGTAAACTGTTTCTTTCTAAACTATCTTCCGTTTCTTCCGCATTGAGACGTGAGCTTTACCGGGAACGAATGTAAACTGGGGCGTCTGGTGTCGTCGGTCATATTTATAAACAACGACCAGACAGTCACTTTTCTATCATTGATTTTTCCTTTGTCGTTCTTCAGAATTAGAAATTTTACGTCATCCGACAATTCTTAATCGTTGCCATGGTGATCATTCAATAATGTATAATTTCTAATTTACTGTTACAAATTCTCGCAATTCCAAATGTCTATTCCTAAATTTTATGCGATTTGTAACAAACTTCACTCTAATTGTATATTTAACCTATTGTATTCTTCGTAGATATGCCTCTAAAGTTTTTTTTTTATAACCGAAACTAGTCAAAATAAATATAAAATAATTCTACAAATACCTGTAAGTACTTACTAAAACAACCTTAAATTATATTTGATGTTAACAAAGTAACGGTTGAACGCCAAAATCAGACCATTACAAGGTTTTGTAGATTTTTTTTAAATATTAAAAAAAGTTATACATGTTAAGTACAATAATTTTGTGTGAAGTAAGAATCGACATTTATGTGCGATTCAACGACAACCCAAGGCTAAGGTAATTATTAGACATATGTTAATAATAAATTAATTACTATTCGTTGTAATACGGTTGGAAAATTTAATAATGTACAGCTTTGTGCACTAATATGTTTTGCACATGTCAACAGGGTATTAATTATGAATTGAAAATGTATATTGCTTGTTTCATTAATCTACCTAGTAATGTCTGGGTCACAGCTAGACTTGAAATAATACGTTAAGATCAATGAGAAAAAATCAAATATTTGCTAACTCAAAATTAAACCAAACATATTTTATGTCATTGATTATAGTAAAACTTGTATAATAAATTATTTACGATGAAAATTTCTGCCCTTATCCTAACAGTTATTGGTGTTGTCTACTCAATGGATATATTGCAAAATATTTTAGAACATTCTTTCCCTGACAGGTATTGTATTTATTATATGGGAGATTTGATAGATATTGTTTTTAATACAAACTCAAGCATGAATATACTGAGTAATAAATCTATGTTAGAATTGAACTATGCCAAGATATGTAAACCTACTGGGTATATAATTGCTTACAATGACTTAACCAATGTGAAATTGTTATTTGACAATATTTCCATTTTTGAACCTTATAATCGCATATTAATATTTTGCCTAGCCAATCAAACCTCATCTATTGCACATTTTCAAATGAAAGGCAAATATCAAGCTTTGAGCATTCTCATTGTAGAATTTACATATTTATTTGCTACCAGCAACAAATGGAATGTTTGTGTATTATCAGATAATATTAAGATTATAGGCAACGAAGAAATATATGGCACGCAAAATTATGGAATACATTCCAATCTTCTTATGTATAAATCCTGGACACCCATTTTTAGGTCATCTGTTAAAGTTTTGGTTTTTAACACAAAACCTTATACAATTGTTACTGATAATACAAGAATATCTGGCATAGAAAAGGATCTGATCGACTATTTAGCTTATAGCTGGCCAGTGGAGTTTATTATATATCCTATTAATAGCTGGACAACTGTATTGAAAGATGTTGAAAACGGTGTTGGAAATATAGCTTTGGGTGGGCATGATCTAAGAGACACATCGACCTACAAAATGGATTCCACCATTCCCTATTCACAAGCAGCTTCTACTTTCCTTGTACCAAAACCAATAGTAATGGAAAATATTACATTTCTCTTTCGGGCACTACATCTATATGTTTGGT
This sequence comes from Othius punctulatus, assembly GCA_951805005.1. Taxonomy (NCBI): domain Eukaryota; kingdom Metazoa; phylum Arthropoda; class Insecta; order Coleoptera; family Staphylinidae; genus Othius; species Othius punctulatus. The sequence continues at coordinate 21,691,967 of OX638146.1, forward strand.
TACTAATTATATCCTCAGCTGTTACTTTAATTATTTTCTTATTTTTATTTTATATATTTAACACTGAAGGTGACACGTCTAGTGGGAAAGTTGTATTTGTAGTAATTGCAAAACTGGTTCTTAATGATATAAACTTTAGTCCTAATATTATGGTAGTAAAGTGTATACTGCTGCTATGGACAGTCACCGCTTTACTATTGAGTACAGCCTACTCCGCCGGATTTTCAGCGCTTTATGCTGTACCCAAATTATCCAGAGAAATACACTCTCTCGAAGATATTTTAAGTAACCACGTACAATGCTATTGTAGAACTGATTTCACAGCAAATCTGTTTAAGACATCAACAAATAAGTACATTGCTGAAATTGGCGCAAAAATTATTAGTGGTATCAAAATTCCACCTCCTGATTCTTGTATTCCAGTGGATCTATCATTCAAAGCATACATTGCTTTCGCTGTTCAGTTGACAGACTACCATAAGACACATTTGAAAGTACTTGATGAGGCATACAGTATCAACCAAATTGCTGTTGCACTGAACAAAAATTCACCATTTACAAAGATTTTCAACGAAAAAATTAGTAATATCATTGAAGCTGGCTTAATTAAAGCTTGGTTTCGAAAATATTTTTTAGGCAGCGCAGATAAAAACTTTATGCCGAATTTCTTTTCTAAACCAGTGAGGAGTTACGCAAACCCATTGAGTTTGTATAAAATGCAAGGAGCGTTTTATTTATTATTTATTGGATACGCATTGGCATTTTTGAGCGTTGGAATTGAGTTATTGTTACATTTCAGAAACAGGCACTATCGGGAGTAGTCTTCAAATTTTTGATAGTTATCGAGATTTGTTCTGTAAAAATGTCACAATAAATAAATTATCTGTAACGTGTCTTGTCAACATTGCACAAAATCTAAGGAATTTTAGAAGAGATAACGTGTTTTTGCAATTTTTTCTGCAAAATCTGATACATCTGAAACGGTTTTCGTAGAGGTTGTTGTAATGTTTTCTCCACCGATTGGGATTGTGTTATTCAGCGAGAGAAAATAATGCTACTTTATGCCACGGCAGCTTTATTTAGTTGCGGCTAGCTGGGTTATAAGAACGTAGATTCAAGTGGCTATAATACTTTACGGCTTCAGCACGTGTGATGAATGAGGGATTAGTTTGATCAATAAGGTTCTGTATACCTCAATTTAATACATATGCTATGTTATTCTATTGGTTTAGCCTCACGCTCAGGCTCCAAAAATACTATGTTATATATTATCAATAATTATTTTTATTTTCCCACGTTATTCCAAAATGTGATGTTTTACTATTTAACCTAACTTTCGGTTGTCAAAATGCTCTGTTATATTGGGTTCGCTCTTTATCTCAGGGTCTCGAGTAGGTTCCAATAAATTAGATGGATGACAGGTAAATTAAATTTAAATAAATTTATTATAATTAACATGAAATGTAAACAAACAAACAAAAACACTAAAATCAATATGAAACACGTAAACAAAAGAAAACAAACGAAATCAACAACTAACAAATTATAACTTCTAATTTAATTAACAAAACTTCCCTATGGACTCTAAATTGCACTATTAATGGATCTGAGTTAAATAAAATTGTATATTTCTACCTTTGCAGTTTAGTTCTATTCACGGAACTTTATGTGTATAGGCAACTTGTAGTGATAGTTGGCCCTCCTGGTTGCAATCTATCAAATTACTAGAAATTAACTCCTCCGTTCTGCCAAATCCATTTAATTTCATTTCATAATTATGATGATGTTGTCCTCATCGCGTCTTCCTTGCTCTCTGCATATTCCTCTCCACGAAGATGTCCTCAGTAATTCTTCTGTGCCATTCTCAGCAAGTGCTCTTCTGTGACGATGCTCTTGTAAATTCCTCTCTTCGAATATATCAGCTGTTTCGGTATTTAATTCATTTTGCTTTTAGCTTTTGTTAAAAATGTTCTTGTAGATTTGCGTACTTTAGCTACCATCATTTGATACTTGCGCATCAAATACAAAAGGAGACTTACAAAGTATAAATAGTTGATTAGCGAATATTGTACGTACCCAATTTAAAACTTTGTTGCATCCACAAACTCATATCGAATAAATCAAGGTCTGGTGATTTTAGAGACATAAACAAAAGCCTGTTGCCTTCATCTGAGAGTTTTGGAAGCGGAAAGACGACCCTGAAGATGCGTTTGCCGTTTTATATAGTTTAGATTACAGCAAGTTGACTTTGTCTTACATATTGTCAAGAATTCGAGCTTTCTCCTTGGAAAACGGCTGAAATGTTATTATATCGGTTGCAGTTGACTTGTAGATGAAGTTCATCTGATTTTTTCGTTTGGCTATCTCTACATTGTGCTTGCATCCTCTTAAATACCTCAATTGAAGCACACGATCTAAAATTTATAATCATTTAAATAGATGATAATTGGCAATGTTTCCATTCGAAGTAAAGAGAAGTATTTCGTTTTACAACTTGCAGTTTGTGCTTTCATCATCTGATATATCTCACCAGAAGCCTATACATTTACCATAATAAGTGGTAACACAGTTAGAAGATTTGAAGTAAATGTATGTTCAGGATATTAAATAATAATAATTGCTACCATAGTTTTTGGGCAAGTGTGGTTGGAATTCCATACACTTTTCTAGCAGTTTTAGATTATGCTCCAATCTAGCAGTATCTTCGCCCAAAATCTCTTTAATATTGTGCACCTGGAAAGGTTCTGGGGGCAGCAACAGATTTTGAAGCAACATATCTGCCATAGTCAAATCTACAACACATATAATAATTTTGAAAATAATGTCCAAAATTACGCCATTTTTTTGCATAGCTAATAATAGTTTGATACATATAGTTTCTTCAAACATCCACAGATCTGAAATATTCCAATTATGTTTCAAATTTAAAGATGCACTGAATTTTCTGTGTCAATAGAATACATAAGTTTCCAGGGTACTATCCGTGCCATGCAAATCCACTCTTGTATGGCATGTGAAATGAATATAATCCACTTTATTCCAAATTTGAATGATTTATTAAATACAATTGCAATATCGCTGTTAGATATATATATAATCTATTTTTTTAGGTGAGGTGAGCTGAATTAATGGACGAATTTAAACTATCTTAAAATGATTTTTACCTAATTTTCAAACGTTTCAGTTACACTTAAAATTAGTTGAAATGGTTATAACTTACATTGTTAATTCAAATTTTGCTGTTGACTGCTCGCACAGCTCTGCATACATAACCAATTACTCTGCTTTTGCTTAGTTTTAAAATACTAATTATCGTATGACGAGATTATAGTTATTTGCACCACTTATGGTAAACAAGGTTAACAACTTATAAAATATTTAAGATATATCGCGCAAGACACTGTGACTATTTTCATGTATTGTAATATCTCCGTTCCGGAGCAACAACGGGGTAACTTCAAAATAATATTTTTGAGAGACGAAAAACCATTGTCAATTATTGAGTATTAAAGAAGTGAATACATTTTATTGGTAGTCATTTTAACGTATATATATTTTACATTAAAATTACTATCAATAATAGTATATTATGCACAAAGGTTGTGAAGTATACTATTATAGCCGAGGTCTGTTGTATTGCGAGGAACGTAGCGCCGAGCAATACCTGACTCGGGACTATAATAATAAATTCATCGGACTGGAGAACTAAAGTCGTCTGAACGGTATCCCCCTAGCATAAAGTATTATTTACTATTACTATTTTTGCATTACTACCACTAATAGTACTCGCATCAGATAATATTTGATGCAAGAGAGATAATAAAAGCCACTTTATTAAAATAATCTGTGTAGAATAGTCTAGGTTTTTTCAACCTGGAAATGGTTGGCAACCTGGCAATACAAAAACACCATGTTTCAACCTGCCCAAAGTTTAATTCTCGCCTCGATAATCAAACAATAATACATAATTTTCCTGGAACTTGAGAGTGATAAAAGACTACAAGTACAGCAATTGATGCCTTTTAATTTTACAGTTTTACGTAATATTCTGATTTAAAGCGTCGATATTTTTCTGTGACATCCTATAGGAATGACCTATTTTATTTAGCGCCTTTTGTAATATTATTCTACTTGACTATTATTCTAGTTAATATTCTCGGATATTTGAACCTACTCGGGTATTAAAGTACACTGATATCCTTACACGGATTTCGGATATCTGCATACTTATCAATGACAAAAAGTAAATATATTTCCGTATAGGTACTGAAATTTTCGGTTAAATACTTACTCGGATGCAAAAGTATCCGGATATCCTTACACGGCAATTCTCAGATATTTGCACCTACTCGGATACTAAAGTACACAGATATCCGTGCACGGATTCGGATATCTGCATACATATCAATGACAATAAGTAAAGAAATTTCCGCATAGATACTGAAATTTTCGGATAAATACTTACTCGCATACTAAAGTATCCGGATATCCTTACACGGCAATTCTCGGATATTTGCACCTTTTCGGATACTAAAGTAAACAGATATCCGTATACGGATTCGGATATCTGCATACATATCAATGACAAAAAGTAAAGAAATTTCCGTATAGGTACGGAAACAAATGTCTGTGTATTGAAACTAATTGCTTTTAATTTGGTTTCCCTAATTATCGCTCTGTATTACTGTTTTTAAATTGTTTGTTGATGTGTTCGTACATACACACACACTTGTAACACTTTTGTTTGTTACTTTCCACAACGGAAACAATTATCGACGTAAACTGTTTGTTTCTAAACTATCTTCCGTTTCTTCCGCATTGAGACGTGAGCTTTACCGGGAACGAATGTACACTGGGGCGTCTGGTGTCATCGGTCATATTTATAAACACCGACCAGACAGTCACTGTTCTATTATTGATTTTTCGTTTGTCGTTCTTCAGAACTTGAAAATTTACAGAGTCGTCGGACAATTTATAATCGTTGCCATGGTGATTATTCAATAACGTATAATTTCTAATTTACTTTTTCAAATTCTCGCAAATCCAAATGTCCAATCCAAAATTTTATGCGATTCGTGCGAACTTCACTCTAATTGTATATTTAACCTATTGTATTCTTCGTAGATATGCCTCTGAAGATTTTTTTTATAACCGAAACTAGTCAAAATAAATAATAAAATAAATGTACAAATACCTGTAAGTACTTATTAAAACAACTTTAAATTATTTTTGATGTTAACAAAGTAACGGTTGAACGCCAAAATCAGGCCGTTACAAGGTTTTGTAGATTTTTTTAAAATATTAAATAAAATCACACATGTTAAGCACGATAATTTTGTGTGAAGTAAGAATCGACATTTATGTGCGATTCCACGACAAACCAAGGCTAAGGCAATTATTGGACATATGTTAATAATAAATTAATTACTATTCGTTGTAATACGATTGGAAAATTTAATAATTTACAGCTTTGAACACTAATATGTATTGCACATGTCAACAGGGTATTAATTATGAATTGAAAATGTATATTGCTTGTTTCATTAATCTGCCTAGTAATGTCTGGGTCACAGCTAGACTTGAAATAATACGTTAAGATCAATGAGAAAATATCATATATTTGCTAACTCAAAATTAAACCAAATTGTACATTGATTATAGTAAAACTTGTATAATAAATTATTTACGATGAAAAGTTCTGCCTTTATCGTACCAGTTATTGGTGTTGTCTACTCAATGGATATATTGCTAAATATTATAGAACATTCTTTCTCTGGCAGGTATTGTATTTATTATATGGGAGATTTGATAGATATTGTTTTTAATACTAACTCAAGCATGAATATACTGAGTGATAAATCTATGTTAGAATTGAACTATGCCAAGATATGTAAACCTACTGGGTATATAATTGCTTTCAATGACTTAACCAATGTGCAATTGTTATTTGACAATATTTCCATTTTTGAACCTTATAATCGCATATTAATATTTTGCCAGGCCAATCAAACCTCATCTATTGCACATTTTCAAGTGAAAGGCAACTATCAAGCTTTGAGCATTCTCATTGTAGAACTTACATATTTATTTGCTACCAGTAACAAATGGAATGTATTTGTATTATCAGATAATATTAAGATTATAGGCAACGAAGAAATGTATGACACGCAAAATTATGGAATACATTCCAATCTTCTTATGTATAAATCCTGGACACCCATTTTTAGGTCATCTGTTAAAGTTTTGGTTTTTAACACAAAACCTTATACAATTGTTACTGATAATACAAGAATATCTGGCATAGAAAAGGATCTAATCGACTATTTAGCTTATAGATGGCCAGTGGAGTTTATTATATATCCTCCTAATAGTTGGGCAACTGTATTGAAAGATGTAGAAAACGGTGTTGGAAATATAGCTTTGGGTGGGCATGATCTTAGAGACACATCGACCTACAAAATTGATTCCACCATTCCCTATTCACAAGCAGCTCCTACTTTCCTTGTACCAAAACCAATAGTTCTGGAAAATATTACATTTCTCTTTCAGGCACTACACCTATATATTTGGTTACTAATTATTTCCTCAGCTGTTACTTTAATTATTTTCTTAGTCTCATTTTATTTACTGAACATTGAAGGTGACACGTCTAGTGGGACAGTTGTATTTGAAGTACTTGCAAAACTAGTACTTAATGACATAAATTTTAAACCTAATATTCTGTTAATAAAATGTATACTGCTGCTATGGTCAATCACCGCTTTACTCTTGAGCACAGCCTACTCCACAGGATTTGCAGCGCTTTATGCAGTACCCAAATTATCCAGAGATATACACTCTCTTGAAGATATTTTAAGTAACCAGGTACAATGCTATTGTAGAACTAATTACTCAGCAAATTTGTTGAAGACATCAACAAATAAGTACGCTGCTGAAATTGGTGCAAAAATTATTAGTGTTAGCAAAAGTGCACCTCCAGATTCTTGTATTGCAGCGGATCTATTATTCAAAACATACGTTCACTATGCTGTTAACTTGACAGCTTACGATAAGAAACATTTGAAAGTACTTGATGAGGTATGGACTATCAACCAAGTTGCTATTGCACTGAACAAAAATTCTCCATTTACGAAGATTTTTAACGACAGAATTAGTAATATCATTGAAGCTGGCTTAATTGAAGCTTGGTTTCGGAAACATTTACTGGGCAGTGAAGATGAAAAGTTTATGCCTAATTTCTTTACTGAACCAGTGAAGAGTTACACAAACCCTTTGGGTTTGTATAAAATGCAAGGCGCTTTTTATTTACTATTTATTGGATACGCATTGGCATTTTTGAGTATTGGAATCGAGTTATTGTTACATTTTAGATATAGGCGCTATCAGGAGTAGTCTTCAAATTATTGTACGTTTATCGATATTTGTTCTATAAAATTTTTGAAATGAAAAACAATAATTAAATTATCTGTAACTTTTAGTAAAAACTACATTTATATGTTATTGTCTACTTTACTGTATGGACGTTTAATATGAACATTCGTTAAAAGTTTATGGAATTATTTTTTAAATATGTTTTTAGCATGCCTGCATCATAATCTTTGGTTATCGCACCAATAAGCTTGTGAAAACCCGTTTTTCTAGCACAGCGTGTTTTAATTGGTTAGTAACAACACATTTATTTGCTAACTTTGACTGACAATAAACGTCAGGTAGCAAAATTGATTTATTGAAGTTATAAATGTACTTACACTTACTATTGCTCGAAATCCGAAAAACCAGCTTCATACTCCTTATTATCGGTTATTTCAAAACTAAGAGTTTCAACCTTCAGAATTTCATTGATGACACTGACGTCTACAGCAGATTATATTGATGCAATAAATGCCAACTCTGTCCATGTTAATGATTAAAAATGACAACCATGCATACCTACCTTTAATACCTACTTTGTAAAATAAATCTAAATGATTATAATTGTCTCTTTATGTCCACATTGTGGTGCAGGTATGATAAAAAAAAATGCATGATACACATGCACTTTAATGCATTTGTATCATAATATACTATTTTCCAATTCACATTATTAAAATGCTCATTATGTATATTGAATATCATCATTAAAACAACACTTTAATTGAATGGGTGAATAAAATCTTTACATTTCACTTTATTCACTATAACTATTGACAACGTGAATAAAGTAAAAAATACGTAAATAGGCACTTTCCTTGAAATTTTCATTGTCACCTGACGATGTGACACTTCACGCAAATTCTTCAATTCTGATAACGAATTGGACAATAGCTATTTATGGTATAAGTGAATAAAGTTGAATTTTATCACTTGTATCATACAAGATTTTTTCCAATTCGTTATCAGAATTGAAGAATTTTCGTGAAATGTTACATTGTCAGGTGGCAACGAAAATTTCAAGGATAGTGCGTGTTTACGTTTGTTTTTACTTTATTCACGTTGCCAATGGTTATAGTGAATAAAGTGACAATGTAAACATTTTATTCACCCATTCGAGTAAAGTGTTGTTTTAATGATTAGATTCGATATACATAATGAGAATTTTAATAATGTGAATTGGAAAAAATCTTGTATGATACTAGTGAATAGAGCAATTTTATCCACTCTAATATACTATCGCACTCGGGTTCGCATCTAGCGCTTAACTATTTTTTCGTGGATAAAATTCCACTTTATTCACTTATACCATAAATAGCTATTTTATACAGTTATTTATACATTAGTTTTTACCTAATAAAAACTAAACTTGTGATTGTACAATTTTACAATTTTTTCACCTTTCTTGAAGTAGCATTTAAATTTAGAAAGTTTTAGTTTAATTTTTAATGTGATTACCGTTGTAAAATACGTTTTATAGATTTGTTAGAAGTTCCTTACAATTTTTCTGAAATTAAATCAAATTTTCTGAACATTTCAGGAACCCACCTTCTACAAAATTTAAGGAATTTTAGAAAATATACTGTTTTTCCATCTTTCCGCAATTTGATACATTTGAATGTGAATGTATATGTGATACATTTTGAAACTGTTTTCACAGAGTTTTGCAGATTTCTTTTTAAATATTATAAAAAATACATACTTCGGCCACGTTTCGTAATGTATAACATTGGTTGATATTCTCATTCTCCATAAAACTTTCCAAAATCTATGAAACGTATGAAATGTTGTATAACTTGAATAATCATTTTCGTTAAATAGATGAAAGTTCATGTTTTATTTGTACATTTTGAAATTATTAATAAATTTGTGCAATTTCAATCAAGTTTTCTGGTTTTCTGGTTCTACTTATACCATAAATAACTATTTTATACAGTTATTTAGACTTTACTTTTTACTTAATGAAAACTAAACTTGTAATTGTACAATTTTTTAATCACCTTTTTTGAAGTAGCAATTAAGTTTAGAAAGTTTTAGTTTAGTTTTTAATGTGACTACAGTCTTAAAATACGTTTTATCGATTTGTTAGAAGTTGCTTGCAATTTTCATGAAATTTAATCAAATTTTCTGAACATTTCAGGAATCCACCTTCTACAAAATCTAAGGAATTTTAGAAAATATACCATGTTTTTAATCTTTTCGCAAAATGTTATACAGTTGAAACTGGTTTCACAGTGTCTTACAGAGTTCTTTTTAAATAAAGGGAAAAAAAATCATTCTCCATAAAACTTTCTAAAATCTATGAAACGTATGAAATGTTGTCTAACTTGAATAATCATTTTAGTTAAATAGATGAAAGTTTCGTATTTTTATTTGTACATTTTGAAATTATTAATAAATTCTCTGCAATTTTAATCAAATTTTCTGGTTTTTCACATTGGTTAATATTTTCATTATCCATAAAACTTTCTAAAATCTATAAAACATATGAAATTAGTCTAACTTGATTAATAATTTTAGTTAAATAGGTGAAAGTTTCTTATTTTTATTTGTACATTTTGAAATTATTCATAAATTCTCTGCAATTTCAGTAAAGTTTACTGGTTGTTCACATTGGTTGATATTTTCATTATCCATAAAACTTTCTAAAATCTATGAAACTTATGAAATGTTGTCTAACTTGAATAATCATTTTAGTTAAATAGATGAAAGTTCCGTATTTTTATTTGTACATTTTGAAATTATTAGTAAATTCTCTGCAATTTCAAACAAGTTTTCTGGTTTTTCACATTGGTTGATATTTTCATTATCCATAAAACTTTCTAAAATCTATAAAACGTACGAAATTAGTCTAACTTGATTAATCATTTTAGTTAAATAGGTGAAAGTTTCGTATTTTTATTTGTACATTTTAAAATTATTAATAAATTCTCTGCAATTTCATTAAAGTTTTCTGGTTTTTCACATTGGTTGATATTTTCATTATCCATAAAACTTTCTACAATCTATGAAACGTATGGAATGTTGTCTAACTTGAATAATCATTTTAGTTAAATAGATGCAAGTTTCGTATTTTTATTTGTACATTTTGAATGTATTAATAAGTTCGCTGCAATTTCAATAAAGTTTTCTGGTTTTTCACTTTCTCCGATTTCATAATGCTTTCGGTAAGTTTGTGAGGTTCATTTTCACTACAATGTTCGGAATTTCCGATCCGTTGGTATTTTGATTGAAATTCTGGATTTTTTAACTGTTTCGATATTTTGATTGTACATTCTGGAAATGCCCAACTTACATGTGAAATTATAAAGCTAAGAATGGGTTTATATGAAATTGCATAAAAATTTCCATGAACAATTGCTCTCTAAACAAAAAGTTTTTTTGCGATTGCTGAAGGGTGTTTTTAAAAGTGTTTCGAGTGTTTCGATGTCGAAGAGTGTTTTTTAAATCGCAGAAAAAAAATTGTGTTATCTAAAAATACTTAACTAGTTAGTTATACCTAAATGGTAGCTAACAGCTATGCAATTTTACTCATATTACTACATTACCTCATTATTTTCTTTAATAAAATAATTCAAGCTGCCTAGTCGAAATTCCCCTGACAGTTTCAGTAAAGTAGAGAATATGTAGGGAGTTATGCCAAAATCGGCAGTAAATATCTATTATTCTTCGACTTTATGCACATTGGATTACCTAATTCATCAAATCAGGGAGTCATAACTGGTTAGTAATACCTAAATAATAGCTAATAGCATGCAATTTGGTTTTGCTCATATTACCTGAAGTCATTATTTTCTGTAATAAAATAATCCAAGCTATCCAGTCGATTTTCTACTGACATTTTCAGTAAAGTAGAAAATATGTAGGTATTTATGCCAAAATTTACAGTAAATAAATCTATTGTTCTACGACTTTTTGCACATTGGATTACCTACTTCGTCAAATCAGGAAGTCGTCAAATAACTTGTATGTTTCAGGAAATTAAGCTTCTTTTTGTTTTAATTGCACAAATGTTTGTTACGATATTTTTTGTGAAGTAAGAATCGACATTTATGTTCAATGTCACCCAGGGCTACAGTAATTATTGGACATATGTTAATAATTAATTGATTACCTACTATACGTTGTAATACGATTGGATAATTTAATAATTTACAGCTTTGTACACTAATATGCATTGAATATGTCAGCAGGGTATCAATTATGAATTGAAATTGTATATTGTTTGTTTCATTATTCTGCCTATTAATTTATGGGTCACAGCTACACTTGAAATAATACGTTCAGATTAACGAGAAGATATAAATTAATTGCTAACTCAAAATTAATCCAAATTGTGTCAGTTGATTATAGTAAGACGTATATAATAAATTATTTACGATGAAAAGTTCTGTCGTTATCCTACCTGTTATTGGTGTTATCTACTCAATGGGTATGTTGCAAAATATCATAGAACATTCTTTCCCTGACAGATATTGCGTTTATTATATGGGAGATTTGATGGATATTGTTCTTAATACTAACTCAAGCATGAATATACTGGGTGATAAATCTATGTTAGAATTGAACTCTGCCAAGATATGTAAACCCACTGGGTACATAATTGCTTACAATGACTTAACTAATGTGAAATTGTTGTTTGACAATATTTCAATTTTTGAACCCTATAATCGCATATTAATCCTATGCCGAGCTAATCAAACCTCGTCTATTTCACCGTTTCAAGTGAAAGGCAACTATCAAGCTTTGAGCATTCTCATTGTAGAACTTACATATTTATTTGCTATCAGCAACAAATGGAATGTATTTGTATTATCAGATAATATTAAGATTATAAGCAACGATGAAATATATGTCACGCAAAATTATGAAATGAATTCCAATCTTCTTATGTATAAATCCTGGACCCCCATTTTTAGGTCATCTGTTAAAGTTTTGGTTTTTAACACAGCACCCCATATGATTGTTACTGATAAATCAAGAATATCTGGTATAGAAAAGGATCTAATCGATCATTTAGCTTATAGCTGGCCTGTGGAGGTTATTATATATCCTCCTAATAGCTGGTCAACTGTGTTGAAAGATATAGAAAATGGTGTTGGAAATATAGCTCTGTCTGGGTATTATTTTACAGCAATATTGGACTACAAAATTGATTCTACCATCCCCTATTCACAACTAGCTTCCACTTTCCTTGTACCAAAACCAATAGTTCTGGAAAATGTTACATTTATCTTTCAAGCACTACATCTGTTTGTTTGGTTACTAATTATTTCCTCAGCTGTTGCTTTAATTATGTTCTTATTATCATTTTATATACTGAACATTGAAGGTAACACATCTAGTGTAAAAGTTGTATTTGCAGTAATTGCAACACTGTTACTTAATGATATGAACTTTAATCCTAATTTTCTGGTAATAAAATGTATACTGCTTCTATGGACAGTCACCGCTTTACTATTGGGTACAGCCTACTCCACTGGATTTGCAGCTCTTTATGCTGTTCCCAAATTTTCCAGAGAAATACACTCTCTTGAAGATATTTTAAGTAACCACGTACAATGCTATTGTAGAACTGATTACACAGCAAATCTGTTTAAGACATCAGCAAATATGTACACTGCTGAAATTGGTGCAAATATTATTATTGATGACAAAACTCCACCTTCTGATTCTTGTATTGCAGCGGATCTAGCATTCAAAACATACGTTATCTACGATTTTCACTTGACAGATTACGATAAAACACATTTGAAAGCACTTGAGGAGGTATGGACTAACATCCAAGTTGCTATTGCACTCAACAAAAATTCTCCATTCACGGAGATTTTTAATAAAAAACTTAGTAATATCATTGAAGCTGGCTTAATTGAAGTTTGGTATCAGAAATACTTATCAGGCAGTGAAGATGAAAAGTTTATGCGGAATTTCTTTACTGAACCAGTGAAGAGTTACACGAACCCTTTGGGTTTGTATAAAATGCAAGGCGCATTTTATTTACTATTTATCGGATACGTGTTGGCAGTTTTGACTGTTGGAATCGAGCTATTGTTACATTTCAGAAACAGGCACTATCAGGAGTAGTCTTCAAATTTTTGTACGTTTATCGATATTTATTTTGTAACAATGTCGAAATAAAAAACAAAAATTTGTTTTCTCATCTTATAATTTCGTTTTTATATACCTGTCGCTTGGGGCATGTTTAAAGTTCCTCCTCTTCACAGTTAGGAAGGTGGAGTGTTGTCACCATCATCTGGTGCGGTAATTATGTGGCGCCCTTTACCTTTAACATCCGAACCCCGCCGTCTTCACTGTATCAACGGCTAGCGACCCTCACCAGAAGAAAAGTCGGAGGCTAAGTGTCAGTAAAAGCGCGAAGAGGCAAAGGCAGAGTCGCAGCTGTCCAATTGGTTTAACTCAAGTTACGTTAATTCGTTATTTTATTAAATCCACATTAAATGAATCTATTATTCTACTACTTTGTGCACTTTGAATTGCCTACATCGACTTTTCAAATAACTCGCATGCTTCAGAAAATTTGTACTTCTGAAACTTCTAGTTTTAGTTACACAAATGTTAGATTCCAGAATTTTGTGTGAGTAAAATTCGAGGTTCATGTTTGTTGCCACGAGGGGCTACAATAATTGTTGGACACACGTTTTAATTAATTATTTACTATCCGTTACAATACATTTGGAAACATTTAATAACTTAGAGCGTTGTGCAACGAATTATAACCTGCATTTATTTTTCAATATATCAGCAGGATGTCAATTATAAATTAAGCATTTATATTGTTTGTTTCGTTACACTGCCTAATGAAATATGGGTCACAGCTCCACTTAAAATTATACGTTCCGAGCAAATAGAAGATATAAAATATTTGCTAGCTCAAAATTAAAGTACATATTTTAGGTCCATTGATTACAGTATAATTTATATAATAAGTTATTTACTTATTATTACATTAGTTAATTTTCAACTCCAATTGCCAGGTACTAACAAATTTTCAACTCCAATTGTACAACCCTTTCAAATTTGCAACTATAACTGTCAAAACCTGTCAGATTTTTAGGAACAAACCATCAAAAACTGTCAATAAGGGTCAAATTTTCAACTTAACTGTCACATATTTTCAGATTTTGAACTATAATTTCCAAAACTTGTCATATTTTCGACTGCCATTGCCAAACCTATTCAATTTTCAACTGAAACTGTCAAGCTTTCTCAGATTTTCAAGACCAGCATTTAAAAGCTGGCAAATTTTAAACCAAGCCAAGAAGTGTTAGATTTTGAACTGCAACTATGAATCTTGAACTAGATCTATCAAACTTTAATAAAAAATAAATCCTAAATAAATAGAAAAATATCTACTATGTCTCTTCTGGAAATTAGAATTTCATAGACTAATGATTTTCATTGATTCTTGATGAAATTGGAAAGATTCCTGCCAAATGTAATGATTTAGGATACATTGAACATGATTCCTTCAATATAAAAATAAAAACATTGTTAAATGAGCGAAGTTTCTTCCAGATATTATAATTTTATAGAAAATAGGCGAACATTCAAGACTTGCATCAAGTATCTAAATAACATCAGCGTAATTCATACTAAGTATCATGATTTATGATAAATTGAAAAAAAATCCTTCAAAATTGGAAAATTTTGTACTAAATTTACGAAGTTTCTTCCAGAAATTACAATTTAATAAAACAATGGCCCAGAAATAAGATGAAATTCAGAAAGTTTCTTGATAAAATTGGAAAAGAATCATGCTAAATATCATAATTAAGGACGAATTAAAAAGTGTTCTTTAAAATTAGGCGAATCATTGGCAAATTTAAGAAATAGATAAGTTTTAGATCCGTATTAACGGACATGATTTATTTCCGAATTTGTGTATTATATATATTATTATTTTCATTGTACTACGGCTGGGATAAATTTCTAACCAATACACTTTTAATTCTGTATTTCAACAACTAGATTGATTTGATTAATTGATTAAATCTGAAGAAATTTTACCAATTTTAAACTGTATTGTATTTGCTTTGTATTTGTAACGTATGTAAACTTGTATGTAAGTATTAATATTAATAAACATAGTATTATTATTAAGTTTCTTCTAGAAATTGTAATTTTATAAAAGCTGAAGATGAAGACATTTTTTGCAAATTTTCCAACTACCAATCCCTGTAAAATTTTCAACTACAAATATCGAAAACTGGCAGGATTCGCACAATCAATTTTGTTTATATTTATAATAAATGTCAGTAAAGTAAGAGAATTATGTAATTTGAGCTAAAATCGGCAGTAAATAAATCTATTATTCTACGAATTTGTGCACATTGGCTTGCTAACATTGACTCTTCAAATTACTCGAATGTTTCAGCAAATTACCAACTTCAATTTTTGTGAAATGCTAGGTTCGATAATTTTGTGTGAGTAAGAATCGACATTCATTTCCAAATCGAGGGCTACAATAATTGTAGAATATACGTTTTTATAAATTATTTACTATCCGTTGCAATACATTGGGAATCATTTAATAACTGTCAGTGTTGTACAACAAAGTATCATAACCTGTATTTATTTTTGAATATTTTAACAGGATATTAATCATAAATTAAAAATTTATATTGTTTGCTCAATTATTCGCCCTGCTAATGGATGTCACAGCTACACTTGAATGAATACGTTCAGAGCAACGAGAAGAAATAAAATATACGATACCTCAACATTTAATCGAACTATACATATTTTATGGTAATAGTAAGACTTAAATAACAAATGATTTACGATGAAAAGTTTTGCCGTTATCCTATCAGTTATTGGTGCAGTCTACTCAATTGGTATATTGCAAAATATTATTGAACATTCATTCCTCGACAGGTATTGCATTTATTATATGGGAGATTTGATAGAAGTTGTTCTTAATACAAACTCAAGCATGAATATACTAGCTGATAAATCTATGTTAAAATTGAACTATACCAAGATATGTAAACCCACTGGGTACATAATTGCTTACAATGACTTAACTAATGTGAAATTGTTGTTTGACAATATTTCAATTTTTGAACCCTATAATCGCATAATAATATTTTGCCAACCCAATCAAACATCATCTATTACACCTTTTCAAGTGAAAGGCAAGTATCAAGCTTTGAGCATTTTCGTCGTTGAATTTGCATATTCATCTGCTATCAGCAACAAATGGAATGTATTTGTATTATCAGATAGTATTAAGATTACAAGCAAGGAAGAATCTAATCTTTTGTATAAATCCTGGACCCCCGTTTTTAGGTCATCTGTTAAAGTATTGGTTTTTAACTCACCACCTTATCTGACTGTTACTGATAATTCAAGAATATCTGGTATGGATAAGGATCTAATCGACCATTTTGCTTATAGCTGGCCAGTGGAGGTTATTATATATCCTCCTAATAGTTGGGCAACTCTATTGAAAGATATAGAAAACGGTGTTGGAAATATTGCTCTGTGTGGGAATTATCTTCTCGAAATATTGGACTACAAAATTGATTCTACCATCCCCTATTCACAAGTAGCTACTACTTTCCTTGTACCAAAGCCAATAGTTATGGAAGATATCACATTTATCTTTGAAACACTACACCTATATGTTTGGATACTTATTATTTCCTCGGCTGTTACTTTAATTATTTTCTTACTCTCATTTTATATACTGAACGTTGAAGGTGCCACGTCTAGAGGGAAAGTTATATTTGTAGTAATTGCAAAACTGGTACTTAATAATATAAACTTTAGACCTAATATTCTGGTAATAAAATGTATACTGCTGCTATGGTCAATCACCGCTTTACTATTGAGTACACCCTACTCCGCCGGATTTGCAGCTCTTTTTGCTGTACCCAAATTATCCAGAGTAATAAATTCTTTCGAAGATATTTTAAATAACCAGGTACAATGCTATTGCGATACTAATTTCACAGCAACTATCTATAAGACATCAGCAAATAAATACGCTGCTGAAGTTGGTGCAAAAATTATTAGTGGTACCAAAAGCCAACCTCCTGATTCTTGTATTCCAACGGATATATTATTCAAAACATATATAGCCTCCAGTTTTCAGTTGACAGATTACGATAAGACACATTTGAAAGTACTTGACGAAGTATGCACCATCAACAAAAATGCTATTGCGCTAAATAAAAATTCTCCATTTACGAAAATTTTTAATCAAAAACTTAATAATATCATTGAATCAGGTTTAATTAAAGCTTGGTTTCGGAAAAAATTATTAGGCAGTGAAGATATAAAGTATATGCCGAATTTATTTTCTAAACATGTGGAAAATTACGCAAACCCATTGGGTTTGTATAAAATTCGAGGCGCGTTTTATTTACTATTTATTGGATACGCGTTGGCAGTTTTTAGTGTTGCAATCGAGTTTTTGTTACATTTTAGTTACAGGCACTAACATTGGTAGTCTTCGAATTTTTGACTTTTATCGATATTTGTTCTTTAATAATGTTACAAAACAATAAATAAATTATCTGCACCTTGAAAATCCGAAAACAAGAAAAATTCATACTCCTATCTTTGGTTATTTGGAAACTGGCAGTTTCAACCTTCAGAGTTTCTTTGATGACACTGACGTCTATAGCAGATGACATTGATGCAACCAATGCCAACCCTGTCAATGTTAACGATTAGATATGACATACCTGCCTTAAAATATGAATCTATTTTTTTTTTAAGTTTCTTTTGATGTGCACATGTTCACTGCCATTCAAGCCACTCTGCTTTGCTTCGTGCCCTTAAACCCGGCGGGCCTGCCTGAAAGGCTCTCTTACGCACCTGTATCATAATATACTATTTTACACACGAACCAAAATATAATTTTAACGAACACTAACATTAAGACTTAATGTAGGTATGTGCGTTGAAGGCACAAAAGTTGCATTTAAATTTTTTAAACAGAAAAATGTTCTACAGTTTTTAACTAAAGAAAATAAAACGTATGAATCACATTTCTTAAAATTGCAACAAAATTTAGAAAATTTATTTTGCTATTTTTTTTATATACAGAGTTAGTTTTTTCGGATGTTTAGTATGGGGAACTCGGAAACCAGCGGAGATAGAGGAACGATTAAATAGGGAAAGAATTCCAGTTTTACGAGTCCAATTTCATGAGTTTTTTGTTTTCAGGAAAACTTGCATGGCTTACTAGATATCGCGAAAAATTATATTTTTTGTTATTTGGTTTGGTGCCTATGGATCTGTTATTATTGACTTTAGAAAAAATGTGTAAAGGAAAAAGTTGTACGTAATTATGTGCTTTATAACACAATCTATTCGATTATTTTATTAAAGCTATAATTTTTGAGTTATGAGACAAAGTTGAGTTTTTTCTAATGGAAACCATAGTTGGCCATGACTTTATAAAAAAGGCCTGTTTTCAACGATTATAACATGATTTCCTATAACTTTTTCCTTTACATATTTTTTCTAAAGTCAATAATAACAGAGCAATATGCTCCGAACAAAATAACAAAAAAAATATTTTTTCGAGATACCTTGTTAGCCATGCAATTTTTCCAAAAAACAAAATGCTCATGAAATTGAACTCTTAAAACTGCAATTCTTTCCCCATTTAATCGTCCCTCTATTTCCGCTAGTTTCCAAGATCCCCATACTAAATATCCGAGAAAACTCACCCTGTATATATTTAAAGGTTTTAATTACGTTTTTAGATTGTTTATACTTGCTTGCAATTCAATTAATTTCTTTCTGAAATTATATTAAATATTCTGAACATTTTAGGAATTTTAGAAAATATACCGTGTTTTTACAACTATCAGCAAAATTTTATACGTTTGAAACTGTTTTCATACACTTTTACAGATTTCTTATAAACTACAACTATTAAGAAAAAATTGCTCAAAATAAATAAACTTTAAAGTTACAAGTTCAGTTTTTCGGTGATTGCTAAAAAACGTTTTTAAAAATATCAGAAAAAACATTGGGCATCTAAAAATACTTTTAATAACTAGCTAAATAACAACATAGAAATAGCTATATGATATCTGGCAGTTATGATTTGGTTTTACTCATCTTACTACAATTCATTATTTTATTAAATAAAATAATACATGCTGCCTAGTCAAAATACCACTGAAATTTTCAGTAAAGTAGAGAGTATGTAGTGATTTATGCGAAAATCAGCAGTAAACAAATCTATTATTCTACGACTTTGTGCACATTGGATTGCCTCTACCAACTCATCAAATAACTTGTATGTTTCAGAAAATTAAGTATCATTTCTGAAAGTTCTAGTTTCAGTTGCACAAATGTTAGGTACGATATGTTTGTGTGAAGTTAGAATCGACATTCTTTCAGAAAATTATGTAACATTTCTGAAAGTTCTAGTTTCAATTGCACAAATGTTAGGTTCGATAAGTTTGTCTGAAGTAAGAATCGACATTCAGGGCTACAATAATTGCTGGATATACGCTTTAATAAATTATTTACTGTCCGTTGCAATACACTTAGAAAATTTTATAATTTACAGCGTTGTACAACTAAGTTGTAAAATAACCTGCATTTGTTTTTGAATTTGTTAGCAGGGCATCAATTATAAATTAAAAATGTATATTGTTTGTTTCACTATTCTGCGTACTAAAGTATGGGTCACATCTACACTTGAAATAATACGTTCAGAGCAATGAGAAGACATTAAATATTTGCTGGGTCAAAATTAAACCATATTGTACATATTTTATGTCAGTTGATTACAGGAAAATTTATATAATAAATTATTTACAATGAAAATTTCTGTCGTTATTCTATTAGTTATTCGTGTTGTCTACTCAATGGGTATGTTGCATAATATTATAGAACATTCTTTCCCCGACAGGTATTGCATTTTTTACATGGGAGATTTGATGGATATTGTTCTTAATACAAAGTCAAGCATGAATATACTGGGCGATAAATCTATGTTAAAATTGAACAATGCCAAGATATGTAAACCTACTGGGTATGTAATTGCTTACAATGATTTAACTAATGTGGAATTGCTGTTTGACAATATTTCCATTTTTGAACCTTATAATCGCATATTAATACTTTGCCGAGCTACTCAAACCTCGTCTATTATACCTTTTCAAGCGAAAGGCAACTATCAAGCTTTAAGCATTCTTATTGTAGAACTTACGTATGTATTTGCTATCAGCAACAAATGGAATGTATTTGTATTATCAGATAATATTAAGATTATAAGCAACGAAGAAACATATGGCACGCAGAATTTTGGAATAAATTCCAATCTTGTTATGTATAAATCCTGGACCCCCGTATTTAGGTCATCTGTGAAAGCTTTGGTTTTTAACACAAACCCCCATATGATTATTACTGATGATTTAAGAATATCTGGTATAGATAAGTATCTAATCGACCATTTAGCTTATAGCTGGCCAGTGGAGTTTATTATATATCCAAATAATAGTTGGGCAACTGTATTAGAAGATATCGAAAACGGCATTGGAAATATAGCTCTGGTTGGGTATTATCTTTCAGAAATATTGGAGTACAATGTTGATTATACCATCCCCTATTCACATGTAGCATCTACTTTCATTGTACCAAAACCAATAGTTATGGAAAATATTACATTTATCTTTCAAGCACTACATCTATATGTTTGGTTACTAATTATATCCTCAGCTATTACTTTAATTATTTTCTTATTTTTATTTTATATATTTAACACTGAAGGTGACACGTCTAGTGGGAAAGTTGTATTTGTAGTAATTGCAAAACTGGTTCTTAATGATATCAACTTTAGTCCTAATATTATGGTAGTAAAGTGTATACTGCTGCTATGGACAATCACCGCTTTACTATTGAGTACAGCCTACTCCGCCGGATTTTCAGCGCTTTATGCTGCACCCAAATTATCCAGAGAAATACACTCTCTCGAAGATATTTTAAGTAACGACGTACAATGCTATTGTAGAACTGATTTCTCAGCAAATCTGTTTAAGACATCAACAAATAAGTACACTGCTGAAATTGGCGCAAAAATTATTAGTGGTATCAAAAGTCCACCTCCTGATTCTTGTATTGCAGTGGATCTATCATTCAAAGCATACATTGCCTTCGCTGTTCAGTTGACAGACTACCATAAGACACATTTGAAAGTACTTGATGAGGCATGCACTATCAACCAAGTTGCTGTTGCACTGAACAAAAATTCTCCATTCACGAGGATTTTTAATGAAAAAATTAGTAATATTAATGAAGCTGGCTTACTTGACGCTTGGTTTCGGAAGCATTTATTAGGCCGTGAAGATGAAAAGTTTATGCCGAATTTCTTTTCTGAACCAGTGAAGAGTTTCACAAACCCTTTGGGTTTGTATAAAATGCAAGGCGCATTTTATTTACTATTTATTGGATACGTATTGGCAGGTTTGAGTGTTGTAATCGAATTATTGTTGCATTTTACACACTGGCACTAGCGAGAGTAGTCTTTAATTTTTTTTTCTTCAATTAAGCCAATTAAACATCTATTACACCTTTTCGAGTGAAAGGCAAGTATCAAGCTTTGAGCATTTTCGTCGTAGAACTTATATATCTATCTGCTATCAGCAACAAATGGAATGTATTTCAATTAATGGAATGTATTTATATTTGTATTTTTGTCATCGATATTTATTGTGTAAAAATGTCGAAATAAAAAAAAATCAAATTTACTCTATTACTCCTACTATTTTTTTTTTATATTCTATTTTCTATTTTACTATTTAGTTTAATTAAATGCGCACTATGTTGACATTTTGATGTTATTAGTTTATATTCAAGTACATAAGTGAACGATGATTTGCCAGTGGTTTGACTAATACTATTTTTATTTTATTAATACATGGCTACCGAATAGGTAACAATACGTTAACAAAATTGCACATATTTCATTATATCATTGTTTTGCAAAATTCCTGTGCGGCCCTTCTTCCAAAGAGTTTTGATGGTCCTATACATTCTCCTTAATATACATTTATGAATTTGTTTCCTTCAGAAAAACTTGTCATATCAGGTTAAGTGTTTATTTATCTAATTGTCTCTAATTATTTAAAATCTTGAAACAGTTGATGTCTAGTTCTATTTTACACAAATTTACTTCCTGATTATTTTCACATTTAAATTAACTTTTTCAGATGTAAACTTTAAAAGAAATCAGCCGCATCTATTAATTTATTTAAATAATTTACAAAATAATTAAGAATGCCGGTCATAGATAAAAGTGTATTTTATCCTTAGGTTCGCTATATTATAACTTGTACAAGGTGTATCTAAATGCTTGTCGTTTACACGTCTCCATGTAAAATATGTTTGTTCCGCTCCCGTAAAAATAGTTCTATTTTTGACATAAGCGAATTCATTTACACTCATGACTATCATTTATTCATGACTAGATTTGACTAGTCATGATTATGGCAATATAAGTTATCTTCGTGCAATTTAAATTTCTATTGTGAAATTGGATATTTGACTTCTCAAATACGAAATTAATATTAGTTTCAGCAATATTAATTGTTGTGCGTGTTCAAATAATTCTTTATTGTTGTCTTTTCATGTAAAGTCGCTTCCAACTTTACATGAAAAGACAACAATAAAGAATTATTTGAACACGCACGAGATATTTCACTCATTAGTCTTGAAGATGCCATTAAAAGCTATCTTCATGCAATTCAAATTTCTATTGTGGAGTTTGATATGTGACTTCTCAAATACAAAATTAATATTAGTTTCAGCAATATTTATTTTGAAGCCACTTTACATGAAAAGACAACAATGCAGAATTATTTGAACACGCACGAGATATTTCACTAATCCTGAAGATGCTAATAAAAGCTATCTTCATGCAATTCAAATTTCTATTGTGGAATTTGATATTTGACTACTCATACATTTGAAAATATTATTAGTTTCAGCATTATTTGTGACTTCCAAACACATGAAAGGGCAACAATGAAGAACTATGTAAAGACGCGCCACACATTTCACTCATTAGTCCTGAAGATGGCAGTAAAAGCTATCTTCGTGCAATTCAGATTTCTATTGTAGAATTTGATATTTGATTGCTCAAACACTAAATTATTATTAGTTTAAGCAATATTTGTTGCTTCCAAACACATGAAAAGACATCAATGAAAAATTATTTAGAGACGCACGAGACATTTCACTCATTAGTCCTGAAGATGGCAATAAAATCTATCTTCATGCAATTCAAATTTCTATTGTGGCATTTGATATTTGACTACTCAAATACTAAATTATTAGTTTCCGCAATATTTGTGGCTCCAAGTACATGAAAAGGCTACAATGCAGAATTACTTAAGGGCCCACGAGTTTAAATGTACATTATTTACATAGCTTTACTTTAAAAATCGAGGGCATTCTTAAATTGTATGTACATAAAAATAACAGATAAGTGGGGCAGATTACTCCACGGCACAAACAAGCTGTAAACTTGAAAATCATGTAGAATTAATGTAATAAATGAGCTGCGACAAATTTAATAATTGCCCCGATTTAAATCTGACAATGTTACAATATGTTTGACTATTGCATATTGAGGACTAGTAGACAATAAAGCAATCACATAAAGTTATTAAAGTATATATACAGGGTGTTAATACAAAGTTGTAACACCCGAAAATGGCACTTTGAACTCATTGAAACAAACAACTTTTCTTAGTTCAAATTTTTGAATTGGAGCCCAAGTTCATAGTTATTGGCGTTCTTTTGTTTTTCGAAAAATCGTCATTACTCCCTTATTTTAAGGAATATTTAAAAAATACAAAAACGTTCAACATGCGATTTCGGTTCACTAAAACATTTGTATTTACAATTATTTTCTATTTTATCAAATAACAAAATTGCGACTGATCAAAAATTTCTAAGCAAGATATTTTGAAAACCAATCGATCGATTTTTGAAAATAAAACATTTATAAAATCCTTGAACTATCTTTAACATTTGTCTGTTTTGATTATTATGCATTATTATAAACAAATTATGCAAAATACGCACACAAATGATACACGTGACAGAAACTTTTCAAGATGAAGCAGATATTTCTGAAGAACAAGATCAAAAAGTATTCAAATTTGAACGTACAAACTATATAACACATGCCTCGACTTGATTAATGGCCTAACTTAAGGTTAGCCTACTTTGTTTTAAATAATTGTTGCAGTTTGTTAAAATTTATCTTGTAATTCAATTTGAATAATAACTTTTTTGGACAGATCGAAAAAAATGTTTCAGACAAATGTTATAATATAGTTTAAGGATTTCATAAAAGTTTTATTTTCAAAAATATCTTGTTTCGAAATTTTTGTTCGGTCGCCATTCTGTTATTTGATAAAATAGAAAATAATTGTAAATACAAATGTTTTAGAGAACCGATAGCGCATGATGAACGTTTATGTATTTTTTAAATATTTCTTAACATAAGGGGGTCATGGCGATTTTTCGAAAAACGAAAGAACGCCAATAACTATGAACTTGGGCTCCAATTCAAAAATTTTAACTAGGGAAAGTTCTTTGTTTCAATGAGTTCTAACTGCTATTTTCAGATGTTACAACTTAGTATTAACACCCTGTATATATATAATCAATTCACATCTCATATACCCTTTCGGGTGTCGGGATTCATGCCACCACTAAACTATGTTGTCTACTAAGTTATTCCATTCCTTTCTATTTGTAGCCTTTTTCCATGCTTCTTGTTGATCGAGGTCGTTTCTTCTTAGGATCTCTTCTATGTTGTTTTCCCATATGTTCCTTGGTCTTCCTCTTTCCTTATTTTTTCTTGTCGTCTTTTGATGTCCATACTATTTTTGTTTGTCTGTCTTCTGGCATTCTTATCAGGTGCGCGAACCATCCTAGTTGTCGTTTCTGTATTAATTTTTGCACACTTTGTATTTGTAGGTTTTCCCTGATCTGTTCGTTTCTTACTCTATCTAATCTCGTGACTCCTTCAACTTTTCTTAGGTATCCATTTCGGTTGCTTGTATTTTGTTCATTGTCTTTTCATTTGTTGTCCAGGTTTCGCTTCCACATAAGAGTGTTGGTCTATTAATTGTCTTGAAGAGTGTCATTTTCTTGTTTTTGGAGATTCTTCTATTGTTTAGAAAGTACTGTTAAAGGTTTTATTTGCGGCCATGATTCTGTCATTTGTTTCGTTTTCCATGGTTCCTTTATTATGTATTATTGTGCCTAAATATTTGAAGGTTTCAACTTGTTCTAGCCTTTTCAAATTTATTAGTATTTTTGCTTTTGTTTCCTCTTTTGCTACTACCATTACTTTTGTTTTGTTTGTATTAATTACCATGTTGGGTTTTTTCAGTTCCTCCTCCCATATGCTTATACTGTGTTGCAGGTCTTCTTCGCTTTTGGCTAGCATGACTAAGTCATCAGCAAAAGCACATTCTGCTATAACTATTCTTTTCATATTGTAGTATCCTATTTCTACTTTCTTGGTGTTATCCTTAATTTTTTTCATTATGTTGTAAAGGAATATAATAAAGAGCAGAGTGTTATTATGTCGTTTCGAGATTGGGTAGTCTTTACTGACTAATAAGGTTGAAGTAAGGTTATGTAACGGTAAGTTATGTAACAGTTTGACAGTTGACAGGTATGGTTTGCAGTGACAGTTCTCAAATAGTACGGTATACAAATTTGAAAGGCGGCACAATTGAATTGAAGTGATTACGTAATATTAATAATAATTTAGGTACACTTTGTATTATAATTGCACGTGAGATAGTTTGCCTCCAACTGGTTCTACTGTAATATAATAATTTCTTGGTTGTGTAAACTCTTTGGAAGATTTTTGAGTTAACGCCGTAGTTAGGTATAATGTATGCGTGGGACGTGGCTGCGTTTAGGGCCGTAATTATTTTCGAACGGGTAGGTCGTCAATTCGGCGGTTTTGTGAAACGTAAGCACGCGTCGGTTAATCGCGATGCCGGCTGTGCGGCCGTAATGTACTGTAGCTACTCCGCGGCTCAACTAGATATAAGTATGAATATTCATTTAACACTATATTCGTAATTAAGAATACATAGGTTATAATGTAGAATTATATGCTCGGGAAGGCTGGCTTTAAGATTTCCGTATTTGCATAAAAAAGCGATAAAATTATTGCCGGATTAAGTTTTGGCAGTGCGAGAGCAACCACGTAGCGGATTTAACGGAATTATTCCGCAGAATAAAACTTGCCGCCGCCGGTTAATTCTTATTTCCAACTTTACGTGCACCGCCCCTCTCGCACATGTACACGTCCCCGCGCACTTAAATGTGCTAATAACCGGGGGGCCCCGGAGTAACTATTTCATAGATCCCGTCCGCCGCCTCCAGTGGGGGGGCGGCGCAAAAATGATTTCGGCGGCATGAATAATTCCGCGGATATGGGGGGCAGTAAAATTCGGCTCTCCTCCCCACAGCACAACAGCACAATAAGTAACCGCGCCGAGGGGTTCGGGGCGATGGGGGCGAACGTGGAATAGATTAATTAATGAATAAATAATAAAGTGTGTGGCGTCGGTTTGATTATAAGATATAGGTGGGGCTGCGGTGCCGCAATAGGGGCATATTTTAACTTGTTTTATTATGTATCAAGTACTGGCACCTCTCTGATACGCTGCTTTATTGCTGCGGTTTCGAGCCCTCCGCCGCCCCCCTGCCGCCCCCGCGCCCGCCGTAATAACTCCCGCACGCAGCAAATATTACACCTCTCGAAGTATGAAATCTCGGCGGATAAATCGCTGGGGTGTGAGGGGCGGCGGCGCTCGCGGATCAAAACTCGCTCGCTACATAAGTCAGAAAAATTGCGCAATCAGTCAACACCGTGCAGAGTTTTGCATCTAATATACAGGACTACACTACTCTTATTTTTCTTCGTGAGGCGATTGTCATGCCTAGATAGATCTTTTTTGATTGCGCCACGTCTCGGCTTTACCGTTTCCCGTACACTGCCATACTTCACCAACAAAATTACTTACCAATTATGTTTAAATCAATGTTTGTACAGCTGCCTTATAATACATTAAAATATGTATTCATTAATAGTAAAACCTCTCATAACGGACACCTCTTCTGTAATAATAACCTCTACTAACCTAACCTCTTCTCTATAATACATTAAAATATGTATTAATTAACAGTAAAACGCCCCATAACGAACACCTCTTCTGGAAACATGTACTTATCGATAACGTTAATTTTGATTACAATTTTGAATATTTGTACATTTGGATATTATCTCCGCAGACATCTGGAGACCGGTTTTACCTTGTGGATCTTATCAGTCGACAACGTCCGGAGAATATTCCCAAATAAACACTCTGCAGGACAGCAACAGAAGGTGGCATTTATGTGCTTCTCTGACATCTTATTATAACAACTGACAATTATTAAATCTGTCAAATATTTAATTGATACCTACTGTTAAAATTGTCAAATTTTCAACTAAAAGTGGCATAATATATATAATTTAAAAATGTAATGCAACGTGTAATGCAACATTTTGTTCAATAGTGAAAATCTATAAAATTAAATAGTAGTTATACTAGGACAGTTCTAACTCACCCCCCGCAAAGATTTCGATTAATTAAATTACTCGCAATTTCCGCAATCAACCCATTGTTACTGCTCGCGACGATTGATTAAAACCGCGACTTAAAAGAGTCAATTAAATTAATCGAAACCTTTTCTGGGCTGAGTTAGAACTGTCCTAGTATAACTACTTTAAATATGTCAAAATCTCCCAAATTTTCAACAGTTATTACCCCAATCTGTAAAAATCTGTCTTTGTTATTCCAAATGTGAAAATCTGCAAATTTTAAGATGCAACTTTAAGATGCAGTGTCCGTAGAAGTCAAACGTTTAGCCAAAAACAGTCCAAATCTATCCAAGGTGTTTCAAAGCCCACGAGTGTAGATTGTAAATCTAGCGAAATTCAACAGATTTGTGTATAGACGAATATTTGACTAATAAAGTTTGAAATGTTTAGAAAATTGCAAAAAAATATGATAATTGCATTTTAAAATTCTACAATAATATTTGGCAAATTTCGTGCCAACCGATTTGGCCAGTGTGAAAAAAATATACTGGACAGTTAAACTTAATATAAATTTTTCCACTTTTAGAGTCCGTAGAAGTCAAAAGTTTAGCCAAATACAGTCAAAATCTATCCAAGGTGTTTCAAAGGTGTATCAAAGCCCACGAGTGTAGATTGTAAATCTAGCAAATTTTAACAGATTTGTGGAGAGTAGAATATTTGACTAATAAAGTTTAAAATATTTAGAAAAATGCAAATATTTATGAAAATCGCAATTTCCGCAATCAACCAATTGTTACTGCTCGCGACGATTGATTAAAACCGCGAATTAAAAGCGTCAATTAATTTAATATTTGCAGGGCTGAGTTAGAACTGTCCTAGTATAACTACTTTAAATATGTCAAAATCTGCCAAATTTTCAACAGTTATTACCTCAATCCGTAAAAATCAGTTTTTGTTATTCTAAATGTGAAAATCTGCAAATTTTAAGATGCAACTGTCAAAATTTTCAATTACACATGTCCGTAGAAGTCGAAAGTTAAGCCAAAAACAGTCAAAATCTATCAAAGGTGTTTCAGAGGTGTATCAAAGCCCACGAGTGTTGATTGTAAATCTAGCAAAATTTAGCAGATTGTGGAGAGTCGAATATTTGACTAATAAAGTTTACAATATTTTGAAAATTGCAAAAAAATATGAAAATTGCATTTTACAATTCTACAATAATATTTGGCAAATGTCGTGACAACAGATTTGGTCAGTATTTAAAAAAAATTACTGGACAGTTAAACTTAATATAAATTTTTCCACGTTTAGAGTCCGTAGAAGTCAAAAGTTTAGCCAAAAACAGTCAAAATCTATCAAAGGTGTTTCAAAGGTGTATCAAGGCCCACGAGTGTTGATTGTAAATCTAGCAATATTTAGCAGATTTGTGGAGAGTCGAATATTTGACTAATAAAGTTTACAATATTTAGAAAATTGCAAAAAAATATGAAAATTGCATTTTACAATTCTACAACAATATTTGGCAAATGTCGTGACAACAGATTTGGTCAGTATTTAAAAAAAATACTGGACAGTTAAACTTAATATAAATTTTTCCACATTTAGAGTCCGTAGAAGTCAAAAGTTTAGCCAAAAACAGTCAAAATCTATCAAAGGTGTTTCAAAGGTGTATCAAAGCCCATGAGTATAGATTGTAAATCTAGCAAAATTTAACAGATTTGTGGAGATTTGACTGATAAAGTTTAAAATATTTAGAAAATTGCCAAAAAATTATGAAAATTGCATTTTAAAACTCTCCAATAATATTTGGCAAATTTCGTGACAGCAGATTTAATCAGTATTTAAAAAAAATACTGGACAGTTAAACTTAATATAAATGTTTCCACATTTAATGAGTTGGAAATTGTTGGAATTTGGAGGTTGAAAGTTTTACAGATTTTCGCAGCTGGTGGTAAAACTGTATATATTTTAATAACTTCAATTTAACATCAATTTTGACAGTAGCAATTAAAAATTTTAAAGTTATCAACATCGTCACAGTTATTTTGTGGAGTTAAAAGTGAAGACATTTTGACTTTTGATTTTCGGGGAATTACAGTTGGACAATTTTCCTAATTTTCACAGTGGAATTTCAGAGATATTCGGAGCTGTTACAAAAAAACAGAAATTTTACAGTTACAGATGTAAATACGGCGATTTTGATAGTTTTAGTGAAAATTGTTAAAAGTGAATACATTTTGACTTTTGTTTTTCGGGCAATTACAGTTGGAAAATTTTACAAATTTTCACAATGGAATTTCATAGATATTCGGAACTGGTAAAAATATGGAATTTTACAGTTACAGTTGTAACTACAGCGATTTTAACAGTTTCGGTGAAATTTGTTAAAAGTGAATACATTTTTACTTTTGATTTTCGGGCAATTACAGTGGGAAAATTTTACAAATTTTCTCAATGGAATTTCATAGATATTCGGAGCTGGTACAAAAAACTGGAATTTTACAGTTACTGATGTAAATACGGCGATTTTGATAGTTTCAGTGAAAATTGTTTAAAGTGAACACATTTTGACTTTTGATTTTAGGGCAATTACAGTTGGAAAATTTTACAAATTTTTACAATGGAATTTCATAGATATTCGGAGCTGGTAAAACAATGGAATTTTACAGTTACAGTTGTAACTACAGCGATTTTAACAGTTTCGGTGAAATTTGTTAAAAGTGAATACATTTTTACTTTTGATTTTCGTGCAATTACAGTTGGAATTTTTTTCAAATTTTCACTATAGAATTTCGTAGATATTCGGAGCTGGTACTAAAAACTGAAATTTTACAGTAACAGATGTAACTACGGCGATTTTGACAGTTTCAGTGAAAATAGTTAAAAGTGAATACATGTTGACTTTTGATTGTCGGGGAATTACAATTGGAAGCTTTTACAAATTTTCACAAATGAATTTCATAGATATTCGGAACTGGTACAAAAATGCTAGCATTTTAGAGCAACTGTTGCAACTACAGCGATTTTGACAGTTTCACTGAAAATAGTTAATGAAAGTGAATACATTTTGACTTTTGATTTTAAGCCACTTACAGTTGGATAATTTTACAAATTTTCACAATGGAATTTCATAGATATTTGGAGCTGGTACAAAAATACTGAAGTTTTGCAGTTACAGATGTAAATACGGCGATTTTGATAGTTTTAGTGAAAATTGTTAAAAGTGAATACATTTTGACTTTTGATTTTCGGGCAATTACAGTTGGAAAATTTTACAAATTTTCACTATAGAATTTCGTAGATATTCGGAGCTGGTACTAAAAACTGAAATTTTACAGTAACAGATGTAAATACGGCGATTTTGACAGTTTCAGTGAAAATAGTTGAAAGTGAATACATGTTGACTTTTGATTTTCGGGCAATTACAGTAGATAGATTTTACAAATTTTCACAATGGAATTTCATAGATATTCCGAGCTGGTACAAAAAAACTGGAATTTTACAGTTACAGTTGTAACTACGGCGATTTTTACAGTTTCAGAGAAAATTGTTAAAAGTGAATACATTTTGACTTTTGATTTTCGAGCAATTACAGTTGTAAAATTTTACAAATTTTCGCAATGCAATTTCATAGATATTATTTTACAGTTATACTTATAAAAACGGCGATTTTGATAGTTTCAATGAAAATAATGATAGATTGTAAAAATGTCAATCGAAAATTAATTATATTTTACTGCGTCAAAAAATTGACAGATTTGGCCGATGCAGTTGACACTTGAAATGATTTGAAAATTGCAAATCTGATTTATAAAATAATTTAAAATAGTTTGGTACACAGGGTAGGCCATTTTAATCAATCCATGCATATCACTCCGAAGATGATTTAGATAATGAAAATTAACCCTAACAAAAGTAGTATGACTACAAGGGGGCAATCTGATGATGACTTTTAACTTGACCTAGGAGTTGACTTTCAAGGTCACTTCTTCACTTCAAAGCCAACTTGAAAATTTAAAATGGTAACCCTACTTTTTGAATTTTAATTTTGCTAGAGGTTCAACATACCTGACACAAGAAAATTTTCGAGAGAATAAATTAAGAGAGGGTTACTAAAAGACTAAATAAAAATATTTATTTACCCATTTATACACTTCAAACATTCACTTTCAAAGGAAATGACATGAAATTTTTACACATTTGCCTAATTCTTCTATTAATTATTTCCTTAATTTTTTAACTATTTATATTTTGATTGAAGATTTTATAAATTTCATTTAAGTTCTACAATTATTATTCATAAGTCGAAAACAAAACAGTTTTTTTTTTGCGTTTTTCTCAAAACTTCAGTTCACTGACTTATACCGTTTAGTGAAAGAGTTTAAGTAACTCCTTCACTCAACGCTTATACACTTTCTTCGATCAGCGATTCCTTTAACTTACTAGGTTAATTTTGTTTTGTTACGAAATATTCCATATAGGTGATAAATCTGTATTATAGCAACGAAACTTATTTACTATATGTCTGTAATACAACGAACTTACTCTATTCTCGTAAGTAATTTAGGGGATTTTGCGGTTTGCAACTATTATGTTAATGTACTTTTTTGTACTCTAGATAAATTTTCCACTCTGATATTTATAGGACAATTTCTACACACGGATATTGATATAGATGGTACAGATGATAATATACAGGGTGTTTCAGACCACCCGTATCAGGCCTTTTCTCAGTAATTTGACGTCTCGTAATTTAGAGGTTCGACAAAAAAATAACATAACAGAAATCTACCTGAAGAATTGAATGGAGGTAATTTTGATTTCCGGAAGTTACCGGAAGTATGTTACCATGTTACCATGGAAGTTACCATGTGTGGCATCGTTGGATATTTCAAAAAGAAACAACTTTTGTAAGAAAAGTTTTGATGTAATAAATGATATGCTTCACGATATAAATATTAATGTTTCAGACAATCAGTCCCGCCATTGTCTCGAAAGTATGTCGTCATTGAGGTTCCTAGATAAAATAACCTTATGAAATTATAACGGAAACGATATCAATTTCTCTTTTGAATGCTCAAGATCAAAGTTGGAATAAAACATGATTTAAAAAAAATCAAAAATCAATGAATTAAAAAAAAGTAAAGTCATGATATTTGAATCATATTTGATTTATTTGATTTTTTATATTTCTGATGGGTGTTTGCTAGTTTTGATGTGAATTATATCAATAGATACATTCCGATTTAAATCGCATGATTTTTATTTTTATTCATTCTTGAATCTGAACAAGAATTGATGATTAAAACAAATTTCTGTGAATCAACAATGCGATGGACCAAAAAATGGAAGAAACGAAAAATATTTTACATACTTACAATTATCTACTTAACGCGTGCTAACTCTATAGTTACATTATATTTTTAATTCTTTACCTATTGGAATGCTCAAACAGTGCAAAAAGAATGATTAATGTATTTAAAAAAAATCAATTTCGATTTAAATCAATGATTTATTTCAAAAAATCGGTTTGTTTAAATCATGATTTAAATCATGATTTATATCATGATTTAAATCAATTGATTGAAATCAAACCAACCCTGCTAAAGGGTTCTACACTTTGGAATTAATTGTAGGTACGTTCTCGTTCACTTTTACAAGGTTCAGTTTGACTGGCGTTTATTGCTTTTCGTAAATTTTCTTCTGGACATGACTGTAGGTACAATGATTGTGTGTTATTCTTATTTCGCTGTGAACGTTGTTATTCCAGATTAATTATCAAGGTAGCGACTAAGTGCTGGTAGTTTTAATCAAATTTAGGTGCCTCGGGGTGAAATACGTGGGTCGATTAGGGCGATTTTTTAATCAATTTACCGCCCCCGCAACCGCTGAATCGGCGTCGAAGCGAAGACCGCGAAACGGAAGCCGTCCCACACGCCATTAAGCAGCCCGGCCACGATAATTCTAATTACTTTCGGAGTTACTTTTTTTAATTTTTTCGCCCCGCACTGGCGTACACTCCGCGCCAACACGGGCCCTAGAAAACCGCCGCCGAAACGATATATTCTGGGCGCAATTATGCCTTTTCGGGATGGATTCAGGTGCATTCGCCGTTTTCCTGGGGAAACTGCAGCGTTAACGTGCGTTATAACGCGGTTTGATTTTAGTAGTTACCGCCGATCGGGCGGTAACTTTTTGGCGTGCTTGTACAGCGGCCGAAGATATCCCATAGACCGGCATGCTCATTCAAACATGGTCGCATTTTTGAGTTATCGTCATCCCCAGCACGCTAGATTTGAGAGGGTCGCTCTAAATTCCGCCGGATCTCCGATGCAAAAAATGGCGGCGACCATAAAAATTAGGGCCTCCAGCGGCTGGAGGCGGCCGCCGCAGTTGACAATAAACATAAAGGATTCTCGTGTGTATACAGCAGATAAGTCTCCGGAGGTTTCCACCGGAATTGGAGAAGTTGTTCGCGGGGATTACGTGTACAGCGCCTCCAACTGCAATTATCGGGATTATGATATTGTTTTAATGTGGCGACGGCACATTAAAAGAAGTGCCCGAGGACTTAGGGCGACTTAGCGGCCGAGCGGAGTCAAAAATTCTGCCGAACGGGATGGCGAGGGTGTGCAAGCCCGGGGACTCCCCGAAAGGCGGGGGCGCATTGAAATGCACACCTTTGTGGTGCTCAGACACGGAGAATTTTGTAATGGACTGAATTACGCTACAGTCGTTAATTGCTTACAACTAAATTCCATGGTAATTTAGCTCTTTATAAAGTCGAGAATAAGTTATCCGCCTCATACGCATACAAATAAAGATCTTACAATCTTATTCATAAAAAAATAACCCTCACTTTATCTTTTAGCTTTACTAACTGTTAAACCGAGGATTAAGTAACAGTCTCGCCAATGTGTTTCTAATCTTCTTGTGGGTATATTAAACTGTTAGAAAATTATTTGCAACTTTATTAACTGATAAAAAGAACTGCCTTAACGCCTAATTGAACAATATCTGGTTATCTTTGATCGAGATTTAGTTTCCTGGAATTTAAGGCCAATACTGTAATGGAATAAACAACACAAATCGTTGCTCTATTATGCTTACGTTAGCAAGGTCCCACTAGACAATAATAATAAGGTCGCACGTTCGGCCATCAACCAGCACGTACGACGTATACATGACCATCACAATACTATATTGCTATGTTACTCTATTGGTTTAGCCTCATGTTCAGGCTCCAAAAATGTTATGTTATATAATATATTCTTTTTTGAAGTGCCTTGTCCGTTCTCCCTGACGTTGGCGATCACTTTGGCGAATGCGTGTCGGTCCTCCGCCAGCCTAAAGAGTTGTTCCGCGCTTTGGATCGCAGTCCATTCACGGATGTTCCTTAGCCAGGACATTTGTTTTCTGCTGATACCACGTCGGCCCTCAATTTTCCCCTTCAATATGAGATGGAGCAGGTTATACTTCTGCCCCCTCAAGACATGTCCAAGGTAGCTGGTTTTTCTGCATTTGATGTTAGAGAGTAGCTCACGATGTGCATTTGCTCTTCGTAGCACTTCATTGTTTGTCACTTTGTGTACCCACGAAATTCGGAGCATCCTTCTATGCAGCCACATCTCAAATTCTTCTGAGGGATTCTTCTCCACGCCATACAGTAGAATAGACCACACGTAGCATTTTGCCATTCTTTGTCGCAGTTTGATGTTAAGGTTGTCTTCGCAGAATAACGGTCTCATTTTATTAAATGTGGCGCGAGCCCACTCAATCCGGCATTTCACTTCTGTATCCTGGTCCAAATGTGATATTATGAGGCATCCCAAATATTTAAATTTGTTAACCCTCTCTATTTATGTGCTAGCATATGGAGAGATGCACCATCATGGTTTTGGCGGCTAAAAATCGTAAATTTTGTTTTGGATATATTAATACGTACGCCATTGATTTTTATGCCAAGTTCCAGTTCATCCAGTGCTTCTTTGAAAATTCTGTCAGCGTATAGATTAAATAAGAGGGGAGAAAGAATACAGCCCTGCCGGACTCCTCTTTGTATATCCATTGCTGATGTTGACGAATCTCCAATGCTGACTTCTGCTTGCTGACGCCCGTAAAGATTCTTAATTATTCGGACGTCTTTGCTGTCCAGTCCAACTTTTTGAAGTAGTTAGATTAGTCGATCATGTTGGACCCTGTCGAAAGCCTTTTCGTAGTCTACAAAACATGCGTAGACGTGTCTCTACTGATCACTGCATTTTTGCAGATGGACGTTAAGGCCAAACAGTGCCTCACATGTTCCAAAAGCCTTCCTGAGAGCGAATTGTGTGTCGTCCAGGTCTATGTCACACTTTAGTCTTATCCGAGCATATATTACTCTCAGAAAGGTCTTCAACATATGGCTCATAAGGCTGATTAAGCGATAGTCGCTGCACTTTTTGGGATGTTGTTTTTTTGGAATTGGTATAAACGTTGAATTTAACCATTCTTCGGGAATTTCACCGGATTGATATATTCCATTGAACAGTCTTACCACAAGGTCGATGTAGTTCTCATTTATGAGCTTTATCATTTCCATCGGAACTTCATCTGGGCCTACTATTTTTTGCGACTGATATAGCATGTAGTACATCTAATGTTAAAATATCAGGCCCTTCCAGATTATCCTCGGTAGCAATGTTCTCAGCTCTCATATCATTGAAAAGTTGGGTGACATAAGTTTTCCAGACATGCTTAATTTTCTTTTCGTCCAATATGATCCTGTTTGACTCGTCCAGGAGCCTCATGGGCACTTGCTTCTTGTATAGACCAGCCACTTCTTTAGTCTTCCTGTGCATATTAAATGTATCGTGTTTTGAGATTAGCTCTTCCATCTCTTCGCATTTATCGACCATTCACAGCGATTTTGCTGCCTTAATCTCTTTCCTTATTTTACAGTGAAGTTTTTTATATTCTACTATGTTGTTTTTCATTAATCTGCGTAATTCCATCATGTTCAGTATGTCATCGGTCATCCGAGTTTTCTTCTTTCTACTGTTTTTATCTTGTAGGTGCTGTGTGTTGGTTTCTTTGATGACTTCTCTAATGAGTCTCTACTGGGTGTTTTCATCATCATCAGCTCTCGGTATTTGGTCCAGTTTGCTGTTAAAAACTTTTGTTACGGTGTCACAAACATTTTTATTTTGTAACTTCCAGGTGTAGATATGTCTCGTGATAGCTTGCCTTTTAACAGATTTCAGCTTCAGTTCTATATCCGCATTAGTGGAGTAGTATCTCAAGTATTTGGCCTCAGTTTATGGCGTTATAATAATAAATTGCTACCTACGTTTTAGATATAAAGCAATTTTGGCAGTAAAATTGTATTTTGGCAGTAAAATTGTATTTTGGCATATACTGTTTTCCATTTTTTTTTAACTAAGTTGGCTCTGTTAGTTGCAGGCCAACACTATTGTTGGCCTATGTAAAAAGTCACTAGAGTTGAAAAAAATAGGTTATATTTTAAAAACGAACAGGTTATATTTTATGACAGTAGACAATGTTGCCATCAAGTTGAGTATCTATTGAGTACAGAATTTATTTGCTATTTTTATTTTACAAAAGCAAATCAGTCAAATTATAATATAAAATATAGTTGATGCTTGGTTTACTTAAAAAAACCAGCACACTTGAACGATTGAAGCAATAATTTAATTATTTTATTATAACAACGTTGTAAGAAATCTGACATTTAATTTTTTTTTTTCACTGTCCGATAATTTTTGTTGGGTGTAAAACTTTAAAAAATGAAACCACAGCCTTCTTAGTTTAAAACATGGAACAGAGTTTATGTACTATACTTTATCAAGACATAGGTTATGTTGGCAAGCACCAAACCAATATTATAATAAGCAATAATAAGCAATACATTTGACATTTGTAAATTTAAAAAAAAAATCATTCGGATGATCAGTGTTCTTCATAATGATGAAAATCGCTAAAACGAAGTATTCATCTAAGAACACATGATCACACTAAAAGTCATATAAATCTTCTCTCTCTCTACTAAATATATCAAGAACAGCACATTGAATATTAATCCGTTTAAAAATGTAACGAACCAATATCCATAATTTCCATGTTCATCTGTTTGGTTTTCTATCTCCTGAAGTACGAGAAGCTCAATGAATTCATCCAGAAAATTAGCATAAATTTTGCCGTTCCAATTTTCATTAATTTCAACAGCGAATTTTGTTTAAGGGGTCACTTGAAATCTATAGTTTATAAAACATTAATGAAAAATGAACCGGATACTATATCACGAATTATTAAGAATTGATAATTATTAAGAACAAATTATTCTGTTATTAATAGGCTAGTTTTTGATATATCAATAATAAAGTATGAGCAAAATTTGAAAAAAGCATCTACTAACAAATATATTTTTCATGAAATACAGGTTTCAATTTCAGCTATTCTAACAATGCTTTCTAAATCGGTCTTCAAATTCTTTTCAATAGGCGAAATTTGCTGAAAATTGAACCCTCGGCTGTTTGATTGAATTTTAATTAGACAGACGCCAATTTAAGATATTCAAAATTCAAAAGACAATCTTGAATGATTTTTAATCCTCTTTTGAACTGTCTTGTACAGACGAAATTTGCTGAAAATTGAACCCTCGGCTGATTGATTGAATTTTAATTAGACAGACGTCAATTTAAGGTATTTAAAATTCAAAACATAATCTTGAATTATTTTTAATCCTCTTTTGAGCCGTCTTGTACAGACGAAATTTCCTGAAAATTGAACCCTCGGCTATTTGATTGAATTTTAATTAGACAGACGTCAATTCAAGTTATTCAAAATTCAAAACATAATCTTGAATGATTCTTAATCCTCTTTTGAACTGTCTTGTACAGAATGTTTTAACTTTAAAAACAAAAGAGGAGGATTTTTAATCCTCTTTTGAACTGTCTTGAACTTTAAAGACTAAAGAGGAGGTGTCAGTCAAAAACTTGTTTTTATAATGAGCATCATGTATTTTATGCTATTTACGAAAACCTATTGAATTCTGAATATAGCGTTGTTTT
This sequence comes from Othius punctulatus, assembly GCA_951805005.1. Taxonomy (NCBI): domain Eukaryota; kingdom Metazoa; phylum Arthropoda; class Insecta; order Coleoptera; family Staphylinidae; genus Othius; species Othius punctulatus. The sequence goes on from OX638146.1 coordinate 21,731,066, forward strand.
TCTTTATTTTAAGCAGTATAAACAAGAAAGGAAGAAAATTACTAGAAAGTAAAAGTAAACTTTGATAACGAAGTTTATTGTTATTGTTATATATTTTTAAACAAGCTTTCTGCCACTTTTGTGTATGCTTATCTTATTGACGTATAAAGATGTTTGTATATACATTGAATCTATGTAAACGAAACCACACAATATAAATAATAAGTTCTATAACCAATACGTATAGCTTGGGTTAGATTTGGTTAGGTTTGGTTAGGTACAGAATGTTTTAACTTTAAAAACAAAAGAAGAGGTGTCAGTCAAAAACTTGTTTTTATAATGAGCATCATGTATTTTATGCTATTTACGAAAACCTATTGAATTCTGGATATAGCGTTGTTTTTCTTTATTTTAAGCAGTATAAACAAGAAAGGAAGAAAATTACTAAAAAGTAAAAGTAAACTTTGATAACGAAGTTTATTGTTATTGTTATATATTTTTAAACAAGCTTTCTGCCACTTTTGTGTATGCTTATCATATTGACGTATAAAGATGTTTTATATACATTGAATCTATGTATACTAAACCACACAATAGAAATAATAAGTTCTATAACCAATACGTATAGCTTGGATTAGATTTGGTTAGGTTTGGTTAGGTACAGAATGTTTTAACTTTAAAAACAAAAGAAGAGGTGACAGTCAAAAACTTTTTTTTATAATGAGCATCATGTATTTTATGCTATTCACGAAAACCTATTGAATTCTGGATATAGCGTTGTTTTTCTTTATTTTAAGCAGTATAAACAAGAAAGCAACAAAATTACTAAAAAGTAAAAGTAAACTTTGATAACGAAATTTATTGTTATTGTTATATCATTTAAACAAACTTTCTGCCACTCTTGTGTATGCTTATCATATTGACGTATAAAGATGTTTGTCATGTTATCTTTATACGTCAATATGATCAGCATACACAAGAGTGGCAGAAAGTTTGTTTAAAAATATATAACAATAACATTGAATCTATGATAACGAAACCACACAATATAAATAATAAGTTCTATAGGGTTCGCTTGGGTATAGCTTGGGTTAGGTTTGGTTAGGTTACAACATAACAACGACTCGACAACACAATAGCATGATCACAACAGCTCTCGTCTTCAAATTTCAATTCTTCGAATGATCAACAGTCCGAATAAATGATATCAGATTTTTTTTTAATAATCCAAAATTCTTTGCATCTTAGTATAAAATATTTCCAGAGATACATTGTTTTTTATTTCATGTTTATGCATTTGATTATTTTTCGAAGAATTTACTTTCGAAAAATTAATTTTCAAAAAATTTGTTTAAAAAAAATGGACGTAAATGTCTGCTCTATATCATATAGCTGGACCTACAGGTTTCTGCGGATTCCGAACCGCTGTATAGCAATATGTGATTATGATTGTATTTGTGTTATTATACAGGGTGAGTACGAAGTCAAGAACCACCTGTATGGAGCCTTTATTATTATTTTCAAAAAATAAAGTTTTGAACAAATGTTTTATGGCTAATTATGTGCCACAATAAGAAGGTTTCAATTTTTTTTTTTGTGACGCGTTACTTTTTGAAAATAACGTCGTTGCTACTTTTTTTAAATTGTACCTAATTTTTTCTATTAACAAATTTGATAGAATTTGTTTTTCTCTTCACGAATATCTAATAATACCATGAGGTTGCTTAATAAAAATCTCTAAGAATATCGTTTTTTATGACATAAATGTGAAAAATGAAAGACTGCTTTGGGAAACAAATGATATATCGTCGGCTTGGTGTTATAAGGTTGCATGTAACATTTTTTCAATTTTTAGATCTATAGCTTTACAACGCTATATGTTTTCAAAGCGGGACTTTTCAACTTGTTGGAAGGTTAAATTAGGATTATTAAGAATCTGTGATAAAAACATATCTATTGACTGTGCTAAATTTATCATTTTTTGATATAGCAAAAAAAATAGTGAAAAAAAATCTAATTAGAGTGCACAATACATAATTTTCTATAATAACAAACATATCTAAAGTCGCTATTCCCAAATTTACAAATTTGCAAATAAAAAAAACTACTTACTAATGTAAGTTTCTGTTTCCAAACTAAGGTTGTAAATGAAACTGTATTAAAAGGTGTTTCTCAATAATTGTTGTACGTTTAATAGGAATGGAACGCATATTGTTGCCCATAGTTAATGGACAACAATGTGAGCATTTTTTGTGATGAGCTAGTATTGTTAAATTTTGCTTGTAATGATTTGAATAAATTAGTTCGTTTTATTTTGAGTGTTACAAATACGAACTTTGTTTCTTATACATTTTTGTTCTAATTTCGATCAATCTTTGTCATCATCTTAAATGTTAACATGTTAAACTTACCATAATTATTGAGAAACACTTTTTAATACGGTTTATTTTACAACCTTATTTGATAACGACAAATTAACATTAGTAAATCGTATTTGTTTAACGTGTTTCTTTTGTTTTCAAGCGCAGTCTTTAATTTTTGCCAATTTTTTCATGGGGCATTAAACTTGGAAATTTTTTTGAAATTTTTGTTATGCAACCTCAACGTATTTTTAGATATTCGTGAAGAGGAAAACAAATGCTATCAAATTTGTTAATAGAAAAAAATAGGTTACAATTTAAAAAAGAATCGATGACGTTATTTTCAAATAGTTACGCGTGACGGAATGAAATTGTGCAAAACTTTTGTCTTCTTTCTTTCTTTCTTAATCTTTCCCTCTTTTACCTTTTTGGGAGTTAAGGTATATTTCTATTTTTTATAGAATTTTATCCATTCTTTTCTGTTGCCTGTTAATTCCTTTGCTTGCTTCCAACTCTTCCCATTTTTCTGCAGCGTTTTCCTTATGTACCGTACCATGTTTCCTGTGGTCTTCCTCTTGCTCTCTTCCCGTTTGCTCTTGCCTCCCACTCTTGTTTAACTTGCCTCTCTTCACTCTATCTATCTATTATATCTCTGTCTATTTATGTGCCCGAACCAACTTTTTTTTCTAACAATAATAATAAGGGCTCCAGAGAAATGGTTCCTTACTTTTTACTCACCCTGTATATGAATTTTAAATATTTATAATCAGTATTCCTGTACATCAATTTTCCATTTGAGATTAATATTCTTTGGGTTATGTCTATAAGTCAATGATTCAACCACGTTGCAAGTCTTAGGCCCAATTCTACAGTATATCACATTACTGACCAATCTAATAACCTAACCTCACCTAACCTAACAACTCTAACAATCAAGATTTGCAGAAACTTAACATAAACATAGACAAATGATACGACGATTCATGACTCAATACGTTTAATATACATGTAAATACACATGAAAAACAAGTACATTCTTAAAATTCGAAATTATTTAGAACGAACTTGTAAAATCAATTAATTACAGACTTAGTTTTAAAACAAGTTACGAATAAATACATATTTCGTAAGGTTATGACTTCTGTGCATACAAATTGACTCCGATCAATTAAATTTTTTGCCTCATTGGTGTGCATCTACGTCTGAATCTATGATGAAACAATTAACGTCTTCCTGGAGAGTTATTGCCTAGCCATTCCTCGTCGGAGTTGGCTCCAGGAATGCCACCGTTAGCGCAACCTTCATCGAATAAGTTGGCACAACGTTTACCAGGGGAGTTGCTGCCTAGCCATTCTTCGTCGGAGTTGGCTCCAGGAATACCACCGTTAGCGCAACCTTCATCGAATAAGTTGGCACAACGTTTACCTGGGGAGTTACTTCCTAGCCATTCTTCGTCGGAGTTGGCTCCAGGAATACCACCGTTGGCGCAACCTTCGTCGAATAAGTTGGCACAACGTTTACCAGGGGAGTTACTGCCTAGCCATTCCTCGTCGGAGTTGGCTCCAGGAATACCACCGTTAGCGCAACCTTCATCGAATAAGTTGGCACAACGTTTGCCAGGGGAGTTGCTGCCTAGCCATTCTTCGTCGGAGTTGGCTCCAGGAATACCACCGTTAGCGCAACCTTCATCGAATAAGTTGGCACAACGTTTACCAGGGGAGTTACTTCCTAGCCATTCTTCGTCGGAGTTGGCACCGGGAATACCACCGTTGATGCAGCCTTCATCAAACAAATTGGCACACCTCTTTGTAACAACCATATGAAACCGATGCAAAAAATGGGGCGCCGACTTGAACTTGTGCAGGTCTCTTCTGCCCAATCCTGATAGCCACTCTTCATCGGTATTGGCACTTGGCAGACCTCCGTTAATGCAGCTCTCGTCGAACAAATTGGCACACCGTTTCCCAGGGGAGTTACTGCCTAGCCATTCCTCGTCGGAGTTGGCTCCAGGAATACCACCGTTCGCGCAACCTTCATCGAACAAATTGGCACACCTTTTGGTGGCAACCATGTGGATACGGTGCAGAAACTCTGGTGCCGATTTGAACCTGTGCAGATCCCTTCTTCCCAATCCGGCCAGCCACTTTTCGTCGGTGTTTGAGTTGGGGATGCCTCCGTTTGCGCAGCTCTCGTCGAACAAATTGGCGCATCTTTTGCTGGTAACCATGTCGATGCGGTGGAAAAAGTCCGAGATTGACTTGAAGAAGCCCTCTTTTTCAAGTTCCGATTCCCGCTTTCCTAAGGCAGCCAGCCATTCTTTATCTGCGTTTGCATGGGGTTTTGCGTTAATTGCAGCAACAGACAGGGCAAGTACTAAAAGCCGATACATGGTTGAGATGTTCTGAAACAAATTTAACAGTTTATCAATAATATTGGGGCTAATGCCCACAGATGGCGATGCGCTTACCCAAAAATAATAATTAATAAACAATAAGTACCAAAAGATAATAATTTAAGAACATTAAATACATAACTGGTAATTTATGGATAAAACCTTAATTAATCAGTTCTTCCGTGAAAGTTCTGCAAATTTGACTAATAACTCAAAAAATAATAATGATAATAATGTTAGGGCGGTTATTATTAGTAAGTACTTACCGGTTTTATGCTAGCAGCTATGGTCAATTCAATGAATGTACTGGTATTTTCGTCCACATGGAGTTTATATAGAGGAATCCTTATCAGATGTGCCTGAATTAATTAAATAATTGCGTATTTGTATTAATATACTGAAGAGCTGAAGTGTATTAAAATTGCCATATGGTTATCAATCTATTTATTTGAACAATGAAATAATTTGTATTTTATTAATTATTTCATAACAATTAAAGGCTCAAACAAAGCACAAATTGAATTTCGATATTTTGCAACACCTAAATTTCTCTGAAGTAATTAATAAAAATGCTCTTAAATTTAAAACCTTGAATAACAAAACCATAAACTAACTAGTAACATAATAATAAATGAATCGGTTCTTCCGTGAAAGCCTGCAAATTTGACTTCCAATAATCCCATAAAAAATAATCAAATAGTGTAACTTTTTAATCCCTTCATGATGCATTTAAGCACTGAAATAAAATGAATATTAAATGAGATGAAAATTGAAATTATGAAATTTGAATTTGAATTATGAAAATTGCGAGAGTGAGATTGTAATGAGAATTTATGAAATAAATTTGCAAAATTTATAATATAAATCATCAAGTTATCGAATCAACTAAAAGTGCAAATTGTAATATGAAGATCTTCTAACTTCAGAGTTTTTCATTTTCAAATAGGGTTGGTGTGATTAAAATCAAATTATTTAAATCCTGATTTAAATCATGTTTTATATCAACTTTTTTTTAATAAATCATTTATACATATCAAAATTGATTGTTTTTTTCAATTAATCATTGTTTTTGCACTGTGTGTGCATTCCAATAGGTGTACAATTTAAAATATAATGTAACTATAGAGTTAGCATGCTTTAAAATTGATCATTGAAACTTAGTAAAATAATTTTCTTTTCTTCCATTTTTGGTCCATCACGTAGTACAGATACACGGATTTTTTCATCATCAATTCTTGTTCAAATTCAAGAAGATATATTTTTTTTTAAATCTAATGAATTAAAGCATAATGTAAAGCTATTAAAGCTGGCAAAAATTGATCAGAAAATCAAATTAATCAATTGTTTTTGAAATCATTCATTTTTGTTTTTTTTTTTAATATGATTTATTCCAACCCCTTTTTCAAATACTGCCAAGACTACCTAATACGTTAGTAACATTTTAAGTTTGCTGAGCTACTGAAACTAAGTGAAATATATTAAAAATACCGAAAATTCAACTTATATATTAAGAGTTTTTCTAACTCGGATCAAAATTCCTGAAAACCAGAGAGTAATCAAGGAATTGTGTTCCGAGTTAGAAGCACACTAATATAGAAGTTGAATTTTTGATATTTTTAATAATATTCTGATGTTTCAATTTTCTCATAGTATCAAGAGTACATGATAACTTGAGAAAAGGTGAATTTTGTTGAGTAGCTGTACTGTGTAAAACACAATATAAAACATGTGGAATATTCAGTTTAAATTTCAAGAAAAACTAGAAGAGAGGTATATTCCGATATTTTCATTTTCTTGTAGAATCAAGTGCACTTTATAAATGAGTGACATTTTATTTCTTGAATAGCTAAAACTTAATGAAAAATAAATAGTTGAATAAATAAATTGAAATTCTATAATATTGTGCTTCTAACTTCAGATAAAAACTATAAATGGGATGTATTCTAATTTGCATTCTAATGTAAACGCATTTTGTAATATTAGCAAGTCTACTTAGCGAGTTGATAATCAATAATTTTGTTGATCAGCTGAAATTGACTTATAAAATGGCAAAAAAATGTAAAACATTTACTTTATGTATGTAATACTGTGCTTCCAACTTTTCATTTAAATTGCTGAAGAACTAGAGATGCCGTATATTCTTTTTTTTTTTCTTAATGTTTAAGTTTAATTAAAATTTGTTGAATTTCTTAAAACTATGTGATAGAAAAAAATTATTAAAAAATGAGGAAAATTCAACGGTTATATTAGTATGATTCCAAATTTACATTAATATTCCTGAAAACTTGAGAAGGGGTGTATTCCGTTTTTTTTTTTGCATTTTCCACTAGTAGCATGTCTACTTATTAACCAAACAACATTTTGAGTTTCATAAGCAACTGTAACCATGTGATTTTTTTTTTAAATGTGGAAATTCAACTTATAAATTAGTATGCTTCATATTAAAATGGTGATTTTTTCATGTTCTATTAGCATTAAGTCTACTTAGTAAGTAGACTACTTAGTACTTGATAAAATTTTAAGTGTATTGAGTTGTTAAAACTAAGTGAGAAAATTATTATAATAAAATGTGGAAAATTCTACAATTATATGATTCCAACTTCATGTTAAACTTCCGAAAAAAACTAGAGAGGGGATATATTCTGGTTTCTACATTTTCCAATAGTATTATGTCTACTTATTAAATAAGAATATTTTTTAAATTGTTGAATTACTGAAGCTAAAATTGTAATGTTTTAAATTCAACGTCTCTTAAAATACGCCGCTGGCCATAACTCCTTTATGTTTTGGCCGATTTCAAAATAACAAAAACAAGATTAAATGGCTTCACTTATTCTACAAAAGGGCCCTTTTTTGCAAAATCAACTTATATTTCATCGTTCTTTTTTTCAAATGGTTACATATATTTTCGTATTTTTTTACTGGTAGAGATTATTTTTCTGAATCCAAAATGTATAACAAGTTGGCTTTGATGGAACATTCGTTACAGACAAAAAAATGTTTAATTTTGTATTGTATTGTATTCAGAAAAATAATTTGAAACCATTTTTAAAAAAAAGTTGACTATCGCTGAAATGAAAGTTGATTTTGCAAAAAAACAAAATTAGTGTCCCTTTGTAGCACATGTGGAGCCGTTTAATCTTGTTTTTTTGTTTTTAATCGGCCAATAAATAAACGAGTTGTGGCCAGCGGCGTTTTTTAGGAGACACCCTGTATTAGTATGATGCCAAATTCTAAGTTATTTATTTCTACTATAAGTATACTTAGGGTACAAGTTCTTACGTAATTATAGTATAGTGGTCTTCCGGTTGTTTTTTTCCTTCGATCATCACCTCGGGATTTGTGAAGTTTGCTCCTTTCTCGGGCAATGGTATTGAAGGATGTATTTTTTCTCTTTTTAATTGTTTAGATGTGATTATTCAAGATTAGGTTTTTAGTTTTAGTTTGAAAGGTATGTGTTTTAGTTTTCTTATGAGTTTGCTAATTTGTTGTATTTATTTATTGTTGTCGTGGTTAGGTTTTATGAATATTTTGTTGTTGTAAATTTGTCTGTTCTTAATTTGGATTTTCTTCTTGTATTGTGGTTGTGGAATTGTTTATTGTGTGTCAGTGTCATTTTGGTTTTTATTTGGTTGTTATTATTATTTTTTATATCATTAGTAGGTTGTTTAGTGTTAGCATGTTTCTTACGTTCAGTTGTTTCGTTTTGTGATTGTTTATTAAAATTCCGGGAAAACTGTATGTATTTCGGGTGAATTTCGATTTTTCCATTTTCCAATAGTAGCATGTCTACTTATTAAGTAAGATTTTTTGTTTATGTTTCTCGAGCAACTGAAACTAAGTGAAAAAATGTGTAAAATTCAACTTTTATTATATTATGATTTTGGCATTTCCAATGTGAGCATGTCTTCTTAATAAGTAAGAATTTAAGTGCAGCCCTGCACTTAAGTCGCTGCAGCTCTGCACTTATGTCACTGCAGTCCTCCACGTCCTGCAGATGATGCATCAGAAGAGGACATGTTGGAGCAGGCTGACTTACGAGGATGGTGCACCAGGTGCACTATATACATCTGAATCAAGCATTGATTCATTGACAGGCAGCTCAATAACATTCGATTTGAATTTTGTGCATCTGAGTCAAGTTAGGGCATACGTTTTAGTTTCCACAGCCACCCTTGATGGACTCTTTTTATAAACATATTGTACAGTCATGCTCGCATAAATCTAGTACAAACATATTGACATTGCTATATGAAATTGCTATTGTAACCTAGTTTCTTGTACTAGATTTATGTGAGCGTGACTGTATGATATTGGCATAAAATTGCTATTGTAACCAGTTTCTTGTACTAGGTTTATGTGAGCATGACTGTACATGCCGCAGACAAGACATAATCAAACCATTACGTTGTAATTGCAATTATCACTTGCATTCTTACTAAACACCAATTGCATGTAACCAAGAGTACCTGCAATTGTGTTAATACGATCATTTGGTGTATTGCCTGTTTCCTGAATTCCTGCAAGCTTCATGAATAAATAATCCGTGACAATATTTTCGGGGTGCGATGTTAAGTGCTGCGTTTGCAATTCGTGCTCGGCGCCAATTGCATTTTAATTGCATAAAAATACAAATGGCATTTTTATATCGTATCGGAACAGACGGTCGCCCAGTGTTGACTTACGGTCGGCACGTAAAAAAATTAACTATCCGCGCTGTCCATAGTGTAATGATTTGTGCGTCCGTCGCAATCAGGGCAAACAGGAATCGTTCGTTCGCTAATAATTCACGATAAAACAATAACGCGCCGATGGCGGGCGCAAAAAATGCGGCGGCGGCTGCCTGGCGAGCGAAAGAGACGGCAGATTCCGCCCCCGCCATCGGCTGTACATATTCAAACATAATAATTCACAGGAAGATATCGCCCCCGGACCCCGATGGCCGGCCGACAACGAAAGACGGAAAGTACACGTTCAGCACTGGCCGGTGCTGATAAAAAATCGAGCGGCCGTTATACGTATACCGTCCGCCGTTTAATAATCGCGCCCGTGTGTGGGTGTGTGCGCGATTTTCGAACGTCCGGCGCATCAACGGCCCGCGTTCACGTCGCCCCCTCCGATTTATCGCGGTTTAATAGAAAGGTTATCAGGGGTTGAAAAGGTTTGAACACGTCCACTCGATCCGCAAATCGACTGGGAGATTAAAAATTGCCACGACCGCATATTTCCTGCGTTTTACCTAAAAGTTAAAAGTCTTCCATAGATTTATTGAAAGGCATACAAAACATTACTGAGCACACAAAAACCAGATGTCGCAAAATTCTGTTATTTTGGATTTTCCCTTAATCGGCTGTTTCCTGTAATGCCCAATAAACCGATTTAGATGCACAGACTAATCCAGTGGCCGGCAAACGCATAAACACACAAAACTCTGGTAGTTTTTATTTAAGATTACAGCTACAATACAGTTACATTTCAATATCGACACGTAAAAACTGTTACGTAATGAAGTCATTACATCACTATTACGGTATTTATCAGGAGGTAGGGTTGCACCACTGGAGGAGGCAGTCGGGAAGAGGGGCTGGCGAGTGACACATATAATGTACAACTATTAATGAGAGGATAAATAAATTGGAACGTTGAGAGAGATAGAGGAAAATAATAGCATGGTAGAAAATACCAGTACAAAATTCAAGTCGAAGAGCGAGCAAAACCATTCAAGATCAGCAACCTGAGAAGAATACCATTCGCGTTGACGTGAGAAGTGGAATTCGTACTGGAAAAGTTGGTGAGGAAGGGAAGAAGAAAGGCCAAAAGGATAGAATAAGAATTTGTACAGACTTCACAGAATTAAACAAGTATATAGTTAGAGAGAGATTGCAGTTACCATCAGTCGACGGAACCCTATCACACTTCCAAGGGGTGAAAATATTCACCAAACTAGACGTAAAAGATGAGTTCTACCAGCTAGAGCTAAACCCAGAATCAAAACAATACACATGCTTTATGACACCCTTTAGAATATTTGCATACAGAAGGCTACCTCAAGGGCTAACTTTGTCACCCAAAGTATATCAAAGAGTCGTGTAAGAGGTAATCCAAGATTTAAGAGGGGTAAAAGTTCACGTAGACGATTTATTTGTATACAGAAAAAAACGAAAAGGAACATAAGGAAAACTAGAAAACTTTATTAGAGACTTAGAATTAATGGAATAACACTGAACGAGAGAAAGTGTTCACAATTATATTCTGAGGGAAATATGTTTCCTTGGACATATCATTGGGGGAAAATGAATAGCGGAAGATACAGACAAAATAAAGGCTAAAACAGAATTCAGAAGACCAAGGAACATCAAGGAACTACAATTTTTTTTGGGAATGATAAATTATTTGTCCAAGTACATCCACAACGTGTCCAAGAAAACCCAGGAGTTGAAGCAATTGTTCAGGAAGATTATATGAAGAACTTTTATATGGCAACAACCACAGGAAGATTGTTTCGCAAAATTAAAGACGATCATAGCAGAAGCACCAGTACTAGCACCATACGAGGTAGAAAAGGAAAACAGAATGTCATTGGACACAAGCAACTATGGTATAGGATGCGTACTAGAACAGAAACAACAAAATGGAAACCGGTGAGTTACGCCTCAAAATTACTACGCGAAACAGAAATGTTATACGCGCAAATCGAAAAGGAATGCCTCGAGCTAACCTGCGCATGTGAGAGATATCATCAATACATTGTAGGAAAGAATATAGTCCTACGAACGGACCACAAACCATTACTAGCTATACTAAAGACAAAACGGTTCCACAAACAAAGTCCCAGATTAAAAAGATTCAAGATGAGATTAATGAACTATGAATACGACATGGAACACGTGAGCGGAACAGACTTCTACATTCCGGACACACTGTCACGAAACCCCGTAAAAGAAGGAGAAGAGGACAGGAATGTATTAGAAGTAACAAGCGAAACATACATAGACTACTTGGAATACGACATAGGCACAGGATTAAAGGAAATGCAGGAGAAAGACGAGGTACCTGAAGGAACTAAGTGATATGGTAATAGATATGGTAACAAATTCAAATTGAGATCTAACAATTTGTAATTGAGATTTTGTAATGTCAAATTGAGATTATTCAAAATCAAGATGACAATAAACAATTTCAAGTTGAAAATAATACCAATATGTATATTAGCGAAATATTATTATAATATAATTTATCCATTCATGTAATATTAAATATTAATAATAATAATAATATCTTTATTGGTGCTATTGACAAATAAGTCTTACGCAGGTCATAAAATAGGTACAAACGTATAAAATTAACATTAACATTATAGAACAAAGATTAAAACAATCTAAGGAATAGACTACTATACTAAAAGTACGTTTTCCATGTTTACCCCAGCAGGAATAAATTTTTGGATATCTGCCACAAATCTCGCACAATTATTGACGCCATTAATTTTTCTTACGTTTTCATTAATTATGTTTTCCGGCCTTCGAAAGCTAAAGTCTATTTGTGTCATATTATTCCTGCCTTCTCCAATCAAACTTTATGGCATTTGTACTGCCAAATCTGCTTTCACACCAGATTTCATGATTGGCCATGCATTCTCAATCGGGTTCATAATTCGGCTATATGGACTCAATTGAAATAAGTGATTATTTCTGAATTCATGTTCATGCCCATCGTATTGGCAATGGTTTACCCATCTCCATTATTATTTTAAACAGCACACAGCTGCTTCTTGAGATGTACTGCTTCTGATTTGTTTATGTAGTGTTTCATTTTTAATACAACACATATAAATTATGTTGTCATAATAAATGTTATTTGTTTACTCTCAATTTGATATTGTTTAGTGTCAACTTGATTTTGCTTGGTCTCAATTTGAAATTGATTGGTCTCAATTTGAAATTGATTGGTCTCAATTTGAACTTGATTGGTCTCAATTTGAACTTGATTGGTCTCAAATTGAAATTGATTGGTCTCAATTTGAACTTGATTGGTCTCAATTTGAACTTGATTGGTCTCAATTTGAACTTGATTGGCCTCAATTTGAACTTAAAAAGGTATAGAATGTCGTAGGGCGGCGGGCGCCACTTATTTTTCAAGGAAATTTGTTGTTGAACATAGATAATCAGGTGTATTCCATGCCAAGAAACGTTAACAGTAACGTGTACGTTATTTGACAGCGCCACATTCAATTATCATATACATAATGACATAATTGCATGACATTTGAATGTGATGTTACAACTAACATATACGAGCCCTAACAACTTACTGTTCGGACGGCACCAATTTGTATACATATTTACTGATTGTTGTTCTGTAAATTGTTTATATTTTTTTTATTCAAGAATTAGGAATACTACTTTATTTAGGGACGCTTTTGTTGAAAAAATATGTGTTTTATATCAACAAGAAATGAAAAGATAGATTTTTTTTAAATAAGATAGAATTCTATTGACAAGTTAATGTTCGGCCGACGACCGTTTAAATTATTAATATGGTTTCACATCACCTTTCGCCTTTAATATCGCTCGTATTCTAGCTGGTATGGCTTCCAACAAAGACTTGCAGTAATTTGGGGTGAAAGATCTCCATATTTATGTCAGTTTTGTCTCCAAAGCATGTACGTTTTGTTGAGAATTGTACCTCAAGTGACTTTTCATGTTGCCACAAGGTCTCAATAATATTTAAGTCCGGACTGTTAAAGGGCTAAGACAGATTTTCATTCCGTGATCTGAATACCATTTTTTTGTCATCTTAGCTGTATGGCTTGATGCACCATCTTGCTGGAATATGAAATTCCCATCTGGACGGAGCTTATGTACGCTGGGAATAAGACCATTATTCAGCATTGTCTGATATTTGAGAGCATTAATTTTACCATATATTGTTTCCATTTTTCCCAAACTTTTTCCAGACATGCACCCTTAAATCAACACCCCTTTTGGAAACTTTACATACCTTTTTATACAATCTGCTTTAAAATCCTCCGTTTTATCTCGAATAATTCGTTTTATGCAATCACCTACAGAGATGTGGAATTTGGATTCATCGGTAAATATGACTTTGGACCAGTCTTCTACTGTCCAAAACAATTTAAACTTAGCCCAATCTATACAATTGTTGTTCTGTTTATTTGTTAACCGATGACTTTCTTTAGGTTCCAATAAAATAAAATAAAGTGAATTAAACAAAGTAATGTTATTTAATATTTCATGTATTATGTGCCTTATAAAACTGAGCTCTGACTTATGGATCCATTGCCAACAATATTCTCGTGAAATGTTTGCCCCCGTTTCCCCATTAAGGCCGTTATCTCTCTTACAGTGACTCTTCACTGTCTTACATATTTTCACAAGATGCTTCTTCTTTCTGTCTGTCATTTTACTGGGTTGACCGGAACTTTTGCCCCAAATTTTGTATCTGGCTCAATCTCCATAGCCCTGGATAATATCTCCTAGCGAAGTCAACTCTAAATTCAAATTATCGCCGATGATCTTCAAGCTTTTCCCTTCATCGTACTGTTTCAAAACAATTGGACGAATTTCATTGAGGTGCCTTTACCACGACACATTTTCATGAACACACATAAAAGAAAGCAGTAAATCGACGCTTATCACATTAATAACTATCATTTTAACAGTATTAAACCCAAAAAAAATTAAAAAAGGAGACGTCCGAACATTAAGTTGCCAGTAAAATTGGTTCAGTTTTTCATTTTTTCCTTCTTAAAGAGGTAAATATAGACAAATAATATTTATTTTTTGGCATAAGTGTTGCTTAATAATGCATTTTTATGAGATCATAAATATGATAAGTAAATAGCAACTTTTAGCAAAATAATCTGTAAGTTATAGTTGAAATGGGTACCCTCCCAACTTTAAGTTGTTAGGGCTCGTATTATTTAAGTAACGGATGACCAATCGATTATTTTTTAATTAAATGTAAATTATAATCGTGATGGGCACACGAGAGGTATCAATTAGGCTTAGGGCCAAAGCCGCCCTTTGCTTCCCATATCCCCGCCCCTGAGGCAGAAGGGGCAGACAATTATAAAAAAGAGCACACTTCACGTCATCAGCATATTTAAGGGCCGGGTGTATGAGGGGGTGGGGGGGTCATAGCCAATATATTACGCCGGCAGTTTTTGGAATAAAGAGCCGCGGCAGGTTGACCGCGCACACCGCCGCCGAGGTGGGGGCGGCGGCCCCCGGGCTGGGGGCGCTAATTTGTTTTCTTCGGGGACCGGAGAGAGAGAGCGAGCGATGGCAAAAATCGCACGGCCTCCACGGCCGCGACTGAGAGGCCGGTACATGCGGGGGCGGCGGTGGCGGCGAGAGCGAGCGGGACGGAGGCGGCAAGTCCGAATGGCCACTTTGTATTCATGACAAAAGGCTAATACTCCGCGATGGATACTCCCGGATAAAGTATTACAATGTAAAGCTTAATATTTCATACGAATGTGTTCAGAAATAAAATGAATTATAACTTTAATGGGGTGATGTAGATAGAAATTAATGGAATATATTAGGACCTACAACTGTTACGGTCCGCGTTATGCGGGGGCGCTCGTCCGTTGCACACTTAAACGGGGCGCGCTATTTACGGCCGCGACGCCCGAAACGATGAATTAACCAATTCAGCCACTTTAAAACAATTTTTTTTTTCGCCGGGAGAGCGCCGAAAAAAGGGGCACCGGGGGTAATTTTCACGGCCGTAGAATATATTACGGGCGGGGTAGAGAACGCCGTCCATAAAGTAAATTTAATCGTCGGCGCCTCCACCGTTCGCACACTCGGCTAAATTATACATGCGACGTTAAGGAACGCCGCGCGGAAGCAATAATAAATAATTATGGAGGCGTTCGTGAAAAATTGAGAGGAAATGTAGATGCGACCCGCAGCACCGCCCGTTCGACAATCGTAAATTTGAGCATGGCAACATAAAAAAAAGGTAACTGCCACAAAGTGTACCGTAGTTTGGAACCAAATGCAAAAAGAGTATGTACTCGCTTACTGACAATACACAGCCTTTATGAGTACACTTCTGCACAATGACGAATGCTGCCGCAATATATTTATAAACCTAACATAATTATTTTCAACAACTTACGCAAATTATTATGACCTTTCTTTTATATTACAATACGTTAAATAAATTATGCACCTAATAAATGCATAATTTACTTGACATTTATCTACATATATGCTGTATTGTTTTTAAGAAATAATTAAATGGTGATTTATTATGTTGATTAAAATAATGGCATGTTTAGCCGATTTGTGAAATTTTCTTCTGTATTTATTTAATTAAGACAGGGTGCATATAATTGAAATTCCCACAGAGTATTTGGAGCTAATGTTGTTGCGAACCACCTTCTTTTTTTTTGTACCAATATCATTAATTATAATGGAGTATTCTTGTATGCACATAAATCCGATTAGGTGATCAGAAATAAGTCACCTTTGATTTATTTCTTAAAACTACTTTGTCTAATTGTAGATAAATGCCTAAACTTTCTATATCAGTTCTCCGATTGTAATGATGTTAACCCGTTCATGAATTATTTTTCTATCGCTTATTAATAATGCCGTATACGAGTAAAGAGGCCTCTTAATACAATGTTGCACATCGATATCTCTAACATTCAGCCTTTTTTTTACTTTGGTAAGTCGAAGCTTTAAGTTTTTTTTTTTTAATATCTATGATTATAGACATGCCTATTAATATTTGAAAGCAGGCAACCTCGCAGTAATTAACCATCTCCAATTTTATCCGATAAAGCCTGTTCGGGTGCAAAATATGCCCTTCTGGTGCCGAGACGTCCCCGTCACTCGTACGTCATACACGAAACGGCGGAACTCGATTGAGCAAGTTTATTCCCTTAACAAGAATTCTACAGGTTACTGCCGCACGGGAGGAGCCCCCCGTTACGTGAAGACGTCCATCCCGGTCGCGCCCGTGCGGCAAAACGGCGCCACCGACGGGCCACGTGTCCGCGGCGTCGCGACGCCCTCCTCGCTGAAACCCATCTGCCCGATGAACAACAAATCGGCGTCTGAGGAGTTGCGAAACTGACGCGCCATAAATGTTTCAGGAAAAAATTCCGACCGGATCACAGTTTGCACAGGCGGAGACAAGTCAAGGCCCTGCACATCGATAATAAAACATATCTTATTTGTGCAGTACATTGAGTTTTGTGAACTTATTTGTTTCTTTTAATACAGGAAACTATTGAAATTAGTGACAAATGAAAATACAGGAAAACACTAAGTTAAAACTCGAATAATCAGAAAATTTAAAGGATTTAAATCATTCATTTCAACATCATTTATGGCTGATGGCTGAATATGTTGCTGTGTCATAGTATATTGCCAACGAGCATATAATGATGGTTATTATACACGAGGATAAAGAACATATACCCCCACCTTTTAACCTATCGTGGAATATATTCACATATTCTACAACTATTATGTTCTATGGGATGGCCCCTAATAGTGTATTGTTCGGCATGCATATAATGATGGCTATTATTCACGAAAATAAAAAACATATATAGCCCTAACTGTTAACCTATCGTAGAATCTATTTACATCTTCTACAACAACTGTAACGGTACTCAGCCAGATATCATACAAATTCTCATAATTTGTAATATTTATTTGGCTCATGATTTAGTGATAGTACTTTACGTTATGTTTGAATTTTAAAATCATTATCACGACAACTTGATTTAGTTCGTTTTGTGGGTCATGTGTCTGTTAATAATTTTTGTTAGTAATTAAAACACAGATATATGGATTTAGTGAGATTCATTCATTTTGAAAGATAATGCAAGCGACAGGCAAATGAAATATAGTTTTATCATTAAAATTGGACATTATTTATTTAATTTTCTTAATTCAAAATTTTGACAAAATTTTAATTTTAGAGCATTATGCAACAACTGTTTATTTAAAATGTGGTCAAAAATGGCTTTCGCCTTCTGACTTTTGATAGCGTTTTTCCAAAGTGCAAAACAAGTTCTGTAAGTAACCTAACAGAACTTGTTTTGAACTTTGGAAAAACGCTATTAAAAGTCACAAGGTTGTTACTGAAAAAAAAATATGTCTCCTGAATCGGAGAGTTTCGGCAAATAAAATTTGTTTGGACATAATATACATTAACCTAGGTCGATGTAAAGAAAAAAACAATACTATATATTTTGAGTTGTTTTTTTTTATAAAGTCTAGTCAAAATTTCAATGTCTCATAAAATCAGAAACTGTACACCTTACACCTTAGGGTATAAGATTATTTATTATATATATATATATATATATAAATATGTTTGAACATGTTCCGGGTCTTTGAACTTCCGTGTATTGTTTTGTGTGTCCTGAAAAGGACCTTTTTCACGACGTTTCGGCAAAATCGCATTTGCCATCTTCTGGTGGATTCTTCTCGAGTGTAAGGAGAAACCTGGGACATGTTCAAACACATTTCGTCCGTGAAAACATACACATGAACATATATATATATATATATATATATATATATATATATATATATACAGGGAGAGTTTTTCATGTTAAGCAGTGGGATCTTGGAAACCATAAGTCGTAGAAATTCGGTGAAATGAGGAAAGAGTTGTCATTTTATGGGCTTATGCAAGATATGCTTTTGTTTTTTGAAAAACGACCACAGTTTTCAATTATAATACAAACTTTTTTTTTAAAATGGTCCAGTTGGTAGACATTTTTAAAAGGACACATTTTTTCTCATACACACATTCTTTTCATATAAGGTTTGCTATACTTACTTTGACAAATAATGGCCATCTTCGGAAATTAACTATATGAAATTATTACTTACTTTGACAAATAAACACGATACAGGACTATTTGTATTATTGAGAGTAGCAAAAACAGAGTTTGCCATAGAAAACTTTTTCCTCTTACAACGGGAATTCTATTAATTTTTCTATTCGGATTATACTTAATCCTATTCAAATTATACAGCGAAAATTCCTGCATGTATTTATGAAAGTAACTTTAGCAAACCTTATATCGTTATACCGTGAAAAAAATGTCCTTTTTGAAAATGTCAAAGCCAACTATTACTGCCATTTAAAAAAATGAGTTTTTATTATAACTCAAATACTATGTTTTTTTTTTTCTTCAAAACCAAAATCCTACCTTGCATAAGGTCTTAAAATGACATAGATTTATAAAACCTGAATTATTTTGCACATATTATATAGGATTTATCCACAAAGCATATCACTCACAAGTTATTATATGTTAATAGAAATTTGCAAAACTTTAAGGGGAATATATAAAATTGTGATTATACAGGGTGCGATAGAAGAGAAATATTTTGCTTTTTTCTCAAAAATGTCAAAGCCAACTATGACTGCCATTTAAACAAAATAAAGTTTGTATTACAACTGAAAAACTGTGGTCTTTTTTCAAAAAACAAAAGCATATCTTGCATAAGCTCTTAGAACGACAACTCTTTCCTCATTTAACCGAATCTTTATGTTTTATGGTCGATATGTTTAGCTTGATTTGAAGAATTTTGACAATTCTACGTTTTTCGCAGTTTTTCGTTTGTCGTTTTTCCATCACTATTCCTATCTATTACCTAGCTATACACCTAGCTGTAACTATTACCTAGCTGTCACCTAGCTATGCAGAGAAAATAATAAAATGTGAACAAATGGTGGTTGATATGGCATTTTTAATGTTATTTTTGGAATAAGCACATTTGAAACGACAATAATTAGGTAAATACACACAAAAGGTTTTTTGGTAGTTGGCCTGTGTTATTATGTGTGGAATTTCTATTATAAGAATTGAGGAGTTGGGTGCAAGAACAGCGTAAGTCGATTTATGCGGTTTTTGAGCTAATTTGTTTATTAGAATATTTGTACCCTTATTAGTATATCGTTCAGTTCGTGTCGTCGTCAACTTCCTACTGTAGATCTATAAGATTCAGAGACTGAACAATTAGTTCTAGATGAATTTATAATCGTGAGAAGGCAAATTTCAGAAATTTTGCCAACTTTGGTAGAATGCAATGGAATTATTCTTGAAGTCAAACATAAATTTAAAGAGACGATGGTTGATGGGAAAATATGCAACATTTTAGCGTCCAACAGAACCACTTAAAAGTACTACATTTGTCAAGCAACATCCAAAGACATGAATAATTTAAAAATAATTCGACGACGTATAAACGATCCACAGACATTTTCTTTTGGCTTATCCACATTAGATGACTTATGGAATGTGTCTTACATATTGCGAGTAGGTTAGATATACAGATATGGCAATGTCGTACACCTGATGACAAATTAGAGATAGCCAATAGAAAGAAATTCGTTATAGAGAAATTTAGGTCGGAGACAGGACTATTGCTAGACACTCCGAAACAAGGTGGAGGCAATACGAATGATGGTAATAGTGCTAGAAGATTTTTTTTTTAAATGCTGATATGGCTGCTAATATAACAGGAGTCGATCAGTCTCTAATTGACAGTCATAAAATGTGAA
Organism: Othius punctulatus; assembly: GCA_951805005.1. Lineage (NCBI taxonomy): Eukaryota > Metazoa > Arthropoda > Insecta > Coleoptera > Staphylinidae > Othius > Othius punctulatus. The sequence continues at coordinate 21,751,373 of OX638146.1, forward strand.
TATGAGATAAATATACCTGAATTTACATAATACTGCGACGAGATCGCCACTTTATACATATCACAGATCAGATCATTATACAGATCAGTCTCTAATTGACAGTCATAACATGTGGATATGAGATAAATATACCTGAATTTACAGAATACTGCGACGAGATCGCCACTTTATACATATCACTGTACAATTGGTATCCAATGCCCGTTACATTTCACAAGATTTTGTTGCATGGGCCAGAAGTAATTCAGCACTCATACTTCCTATCGGACAAATGTCTGAGGAGGCTCAGAAGTCTCGCCATAAATAAATTCGGAAATATCGACTGAATATTCAAGAAAAGTGTCAAGGACGACCACCAATATGGACATACTGCACAGTCTTTTGATTTCTTCAGACCCGGTAATTACGTCTCTAATGCCAACAGAAACGCATAATGTAGCACATATACATCCTTCTGTTCAAAAACTCCTTCGGTCACCAAATATCCATGAGCAAGCTAAAGAGGAGGCGCAAGGAAATTGCAGGAATGCTTCTACTAGTGAAGCCAGTGATTCTGAAGATTCTGGTAGTGGTAGTGGTGGAGATAATGTGTGAATTTATGTAATTGTGTGTTTTTTTGTCTATCTATGGGTTAGTTATTTCACAGTTGTACCTAAATTGGTAGAATAGATTGCTATTTTAGTGTATACTATATATATTCGAAATACTACACTGTGCGCCGGTAGCGTTCGAAGCGTCCCCATCATCTCACACAGATTTATGGTATCTATGGCAGATTTACGGCCATTTGAACATTGTAGTTTAATATATAGAAATTTTAAAAAGTTTTGATTATAGAAATTAATATTAAATATGGATCGGGTTCTTACACAACTATATTCTATGCATATAATGCCTCTAATGATGGCTACTATTCACGAGGATAAAGAAAATAGTGCCCCAACTTTGAACGAAGGTGAAATCTATTCACTTCTTATCGAACTATTAAAGTGTAACAATTATTCATGATGTTTCGACGCCCTTATTGAATTATCGGTTTTATCGAGTCCACATTGTCCCCATCAATTATTGACTTGATTGATAAGATCGTTACTCGATCCGGCCCTGACGTGCTCTCCTGCCGGAGCAATCCCTGGCGTCCAGGACGGATAGGCATCAGCGAGAGGCAGTGAATCAACATCAGATAGTCTTGCATGTCTGCGGACGATCCCCGGATCTGATGCAGTTCCCGTTTTACGACAGTACACATCCTGAACGTGACGAATTACCGACTGAATATTTCACCACTCTATACACACACATCAAACGAACAAGGGCCGTGTCATCGCGCGGGGGCCCATCGTGCGGCCGCTCGATTTGCACCTTTACAGCGCTGTTCACTTATTGATGGCCGGGAATCGCGTTGCTTATTCAGCAGGATTAATATTTAAAGCCCGGCGCGATTCTCCGCAGTGTTTTTTTTTTGCCACATCTCATTTCCGTTCCGATAATTCAGGGCTCGGACCCGAAAATTCGTGTACATACGCCGTTTCTGTGGGGGGCGGCGGCGATTACGTTTGGTACATAAAGTCTGGAAGTCGCGGAAATCCTAATATAAAATTAAACGTGCAGAATTAAAAGCGACGCCGGCATTAATGAATTTCACGACCCATGTATTCCAGGAAGTCCACTGTGGCAAGAGGCCCGTGGCACGTGTGAACCGGGCCCGCCTGGATTTATTCGGTTTTAAGGAGCGCGCCGCTGCGCCTTCCTCTCGGATCCTTTATTTTTTTTTTCGGTGCGCGCCTTTTTTTAATTTTTGTTTCGTATGTGCGCTCCTCGTCCTCGCGACGTCATGGTCCAAAATTAATGCCGCGGAAACGGGACTCCTCCCCGGTGCGCGATTATTCGCTGCCAAATTTCGTAATTATCACAAAAAAATCGGAGGTGGTTACTGGGGAAATGGCACGTGCTTAATTGGAATGTTTTATTACAGCGGATTTGAATTAACGGATTTCGTCACTCCGTTAAAATTTCAAATAGGTGCTCTCATTTTTGTATACAGCTAAAATTGCAATCCACATATTTACTTCACAGCTTTTCGATTATCGCATCAAGGACCATATAAATTTGGACAACACTACATTTTATGTAGAAAAAAAGTTTCTAGCGCGATTAGCTGGAAAAATCGAGGCCCTGTCTTCTAGAAATAGAAAAGCCTAGAAATACTTCCGAGGGATATAAAAAGGAATGAACGACGTGACCAGGCACTCGATACAAGAAGTCAGTCAGCGAAGATAGCGAAAGCAGATAGTGACCATCCGGACGTTATTGCCAATAATTAGCGGTGTAAATTGTAAATAGCAGTGGCCATTATTTTTAATTAAAATCCGTAATTAGTGGTAGTACGAGTTTCTTTAAACCTACGAACCCGGCCGGCCCAAGCTCGTTACAATATGTAATAAAGAAGTGAGTGAGACAGATCGTAGATAGAGCCTCGAGGTCAAGAGGTGAGTTTGATATGAACTACATACCTATTTTACCACAAAAGTCGGTAAAGTTAAATTATCGGTTTGGGTCGATCTGAATTTAACTTCCGGTCGATATTATAAATAGTATAATGCAAAATTGAGCGAGAAAAAAACTGTCAAAGTTAACAAGTCATTATTTATAAATCTATATAGAATAAAACTTCAATACGATGCGAAATAGACCTAGACCTAGACCTAAATAGAATCCATTCCAGCAAAGCAAAATCAAGAAATCAAAAGAACTTGAGCGCGAATCGTTATCTGGATCCATTTTTAAGTATGTAGCACCTTCGGCTTCATTGGTATTAAATACAACACAGCAAAGTTTTGAAAGTGACCTTCTTGATGAAACAGATGATTAGAAACACAGTGCCAAAATGCATTGGATAGAGAGACGCTGGGAAGAGAGCCTAATATACAAGGTGGAGAAGATCAACATCAAGAACTATATGACTAAGAAACTAAGAAAAAGGACGGAATAGCGACAATGAAGAAGAATCAGAGCAAATTGAAAACGATGAAGAAAAGCTACATAATAATAACAAAACAAATTCATTTTATTTAACTCGTTTCGATGTTGCTACTTGGCCAACACCAATGCCTGATGATTTGAGAGTTAAAATTGTTAAAACGGGAAGTAAGCCCTATGAAAATAGAGATGGCCATTTTTAAATACTGTCCAAAGATCTGGAGATAAAATAAAAGGAAAGAGCCGAAATTTCAATTCGGAATGGTTTTATAAAGCGTTGCCAAATGGAGAAAAAGTACCCAGAAAAAGGATGGTATACTCTCCTACAAAAAACAGTTTTAGAGTTTTACCAACTGGTATAATTCATGGTGAAAACTAAATCCTAAAGTGGACACGAGAATTCTGAGAACCACCTCTCCTGTTTTGAGAAATGAAAAATCTTGGAAAATGGAATGAGGCTGCGAGAAACCATTGAGCATGAACATCAAATGGTCTTTGACCATGAAAACAAGAAGTGGCGTGACATTTTGAGTCGCCTTTTAGATGTTATTCTTTTCCTGGCACGCCAAAATCTTCCTCTTAGGGGGCATAGAGAGGGGGTTTCATCAGACATAGGGAAAATTTCTTAGAATTAGTTAATCTAGTGTCGAAATATGACCCAGTGCTAAAAGAGCATATCGTCAGCTTAGTGTCACAAGGTTGTTTGTGCAAATTTCATAAATTTGCGAATATCGATTCTAAATATTGGGGTGTTACAAAAAGTGCCGTACCATTCCTATTCGTTTGATTTATTTTTTGACATTTTCATAAAATTTCAGATTAATAATCCCGAAATTTCGAGCTTCCAACATTCCAAATTTTTGAGTTATGAAAAAACAAAAAAAACATACAACTCTGTTATATCATTTTTGTTTATTCGTTAGTAACATGCAACTATGCAACTTTGAAAGAAAATTCGAGTAGGTACGTAATGTTTACAAAATTAGATAATATTTTATTTACTAACAAATTTAATGGTAACAAAATTTAATAATAACTCAATAACTCAATAACAATACTTAAAATTTGTTAAATTTACTTAGTTTTTCTTCCTTTCTTCCCTCTTTTGTCACCAGTTTTCGATTTCGGAAGAATACCGGTACATTAACTTGATTGCATCAATCTTAATTTGCGGTATCATGTTAAGAGTTTCCTTTGCTTGCTTGGGTACAGGAAAGTCTACCTTAGTTTGACCCGTTGACACCCGTTTTGTTTTACCAATAGCACGTTTTATGCTTTGTTCGACAAATTCTTCATCAACATGGGAAGTTTTGTAGTAAATATTAAATACAGATCCGCAAAACTTAATTTGTTGAACCTTTGTATATGGCACTAGAGTATTGTTAAATAGTCGCGCATTCTTGGAAGTTCTTAAAATCAATTGCCTGCATCTGTATTATTTTGTAAGGTTGGATCATCTGGGCAATAATTACGATCTTTTATAGAATCATCACTGTCATAGTTTTCACAAATTTTATCCATATTTCACAAGACTCTCAAAACAAAGTCGGTTAGAGTTGTATGTGTCTACATACAACTATGTGACACTAAAGTGTAAATGCCAAATTTGACATACAACCTTGTTCGACAGTAAATAAAAATGTTTAGACAAGTGCTGCAATCTATTTGACCTTTGCAAAAGACCAAAGGCCAAAATTTATAATACCAAAAACTCAAAATCTTACAAAATGTTACATACAACCTTGTAACACCAAGCCGACGATATGCTAAGAATTGAACATGCTATCGCCTGTACAAAAACGGAAAGGGGTAAATTCTTATTTGTCCAAAGATTTTCAAAATGGGTTTGTATCTGCTACTATGTTATCTGAACCAGGTACATATCTAATATCCGTAGTAAATTGGCTTATGAATTCAATTTGTCTGTATTCCCGGCCTAAAACCCGATCCGAATTTGAAAGAATTGCTAAAATTTGAGGTTTGTGGTCAGTAAATACAATGAATTCGCGACCTTCTAAAAAATATCGAAACTTTTTTATTGCAAGATATACTGCCAATAAGTCTCGTCCAAAAGTGCTGTACTTTCGTTCAGTTGTATTAAAAGACTTGGAAAAAAATGACAAAGGTTGTAACAAACCTGTCGATGATCTTTGTTGCAAAACTGCACCGGCAGCAAAGTCTGAAGCATCGATCATTAAACTGAGCTCCGCAGAATCATCCGGAAAATTGAACATTGTACATTCAGATGATGCAGTTTTAATATTTTCGAAGGCAGAAATACAATCTTTTAACCATGTCAGAGTTTTGTTATTAAATGTAGACGAAATTAGGGAAACTAAGGGGGCTGAAATGGTCGAACACGACTTGATATGAATCTATGATAAAAATTTATCATTCCCAAAAAACGTTGCAACTCCTTTCGGCCAGTAGGACGTGGAAAGGCAAGGATTGCTTTAACCTTGTCCGGTAAAGGTTTAACACCGGAAGCAGAAATGGTATGACCAAGAAAAGATAATTCCGATACGCCGAATACACATTTGACCGGATTGATTTTCATGCCGAACTCTGATAATTTCTGAAAGATTAATCGTAAATGTAGAATATGTTCATTTTGATCATGACTGAATACCAAAATGTCATCTAAGTATGAAAAACAGAATGTGAAATGTCTTAAAAGAGAATCTATAAATCTTTGAAAAGTCTGAGCTGAGTTGCGTAAGCCGAAGCTCATCCGGGTATACTCAAACAACCCGAAAGGAGTGATAATAGCTGTTTTTGGAATGTCAATTGGGTTGATAGGGATCTGATGGTATGCCTTGACTAAATCAAACTTTGAAAAAAATTTGCAATCACGACAGTTGTAAGCAAAGTCTTGCAGGTGAGGGTAGTAGTATGGACCGGTCACCTTCAAATAGTGGCAACTTGGACAGAAGTTGGCATTAATTTAAGGTGACCGATCCACACTACTACCCTCACCTGCAAGACTTTGCATACAACTGCCGTGATTGCAAAGTCTTTCAGATGAGGTTAGTAGTGTGGATCACTACTACCCTCACCTATAAGACTTTGCATACAACTGTCGTGATTGCAAAGTCTTACAGGTGAGGGTAGTAGTATGGATCGGTCACCCTAAACTAATGGCAACTTTGACAGAAGTTGGCATTATTTTAAGGCGACCGATCCACACTACTGCCCTCACCTGCAAGACTTTGCATACAACTGTCGTGATTGCAAAGTCTTGCAGGTGAGGTTAGTAGTGTGGATAGGTCACCTTAAAATTTCGGACATTTTTCGTGGACATGTACAATGAAAGATTGTGTTACATTCCAAACAATCTATTTCGCACATTTGTTAGCTCAACATTGCCAGGAATTGAGAGACCTACCCTAACGCGTGGTTGTAATTCTGTTTTGACAAGGTTACTAGACCAATTTCCGACTCTTACAGAGACATTCGCCTTTAATACGCCAGTTAAACATGACATTACACGTTCAATTGTAACAAACGGACAACCTGTGTGTTGTAAAGCACTCAGATTGTCGCCACAAAAGTTATAATTGGCTAAGAAAGAGTTTAATGATTTGTTATGTTTAGGGTTCATCAGGCCTTCTTCCAGTTGTTGGGGATCCCCTCTTCACATGGTTTCCAATAGTAATTATTTTTGGAGACCTTGTGATGATTATAGGGCTCTGAATAAAGTTACAATACCTGACAGGTATTCCCTTTCTCACCTAAAAATCTCAATCAAATCAATAAAATATTCTTCTCACATGTTCTGTACAACCACCTAAATATATTCTAAAAGTAAATCATACATATTACAAGTTCATCAGCCTTTTGGGGAAAGAGGTGTAAAATAACATTCTGGACGACATTCTTCTTCTTCTTGCAGTCCTCCTACCGGACACTATCATAACTATTCTTATCTTATTCACCGCTGCTCTAAATAGCTCCGTGCTGTTAAAGCTGAACCACTCACGCAGGTTCTTCAGCCAGGAGACTCTACACCTGCCAATACTCCTTTTTCTTTTAATGTTCCCCTGCATAATAAGTCTCAGCAGACTATATTTGGGGCCTCTCATGACGTGGCCTATACTCCAGTTTTATTTTCTTAATGGTCAGTACAACTTCATATTCCTTTTTTACTTTTTCTAGTACCTGTTTAATTTTTCCAGGATATTCGAAACATTCTGCGATAACACCACATCTCGAAGGCTTCCAACCTTTTTACTTCAGGTTTATTTAGGGTCCAGGCTTCAACTCCGTATAGCAAGGTGGAGAACACATAACAGCGTAATAGTCTTATTCGTAGTTCTATACTAGTGTCTCTGTTACAAATAAACTTTTTCATTTTCATGAACGCCGATCTTGCTATCTCCACCCTTCTTCCTATCTCACCTGCCTGGTCGCTTGTTTTGTCTAGCACGGTTCGAAGATATTTGTAGAAATCTACTCTTTCAATTATGGTATTGTTGATATTTAGTTGCACTTGTTGGTTATGTGACTTAGAAACTACCATACACTTAGTTTTTGAAAGATTCATTTGCAGTCCATATGCTTCACATTGGTGGTTTACTTGTTCGAGTATGTGTTGTAGTTCTGCTTAGCTACTTGCCAATAATACCGTGTCGTCGGCATATCTGATGTTATTTATTACTTCCCCGTTTATGTTTATACATTGGTTCTCCTAACAGAGCTTCTTCAAATATAGCTTCACTGTATATGTTAAATAATAGCGGGGATAGGATGCAGCCTTGTCTTACTCCATGGCATCTGTCAGCTCATTTTTGACTTTTACAATTGCACTTTGTCCCCAATATAGGTTGGTAATTATCCTGACGTCCTTCCGGTCTAAATTCTTTTTAAGTATTAGTTGTTGTAATTTGCCATGCTTAACTTTATCGAAAGCCTTTTGGAAATCGATGAAGCACACAAACGGGTCTTGATTTATGTCTAAACATCTTTGAAAAGGAATATTAATTCCGAAGAGCGCTTCTGTTGTTCCAAACCCCTCTCTAAATCCAAATTGGCTATCTCTTATGGCCTCTTCTAGTTTTCGATCAATTCTTTTATGGAGGATTTTTAGGAAGATTTTTAGTGTATGGCTCATAAGTGGGACTATTGCATTCTAGCATTTGCTTTTTTGGGGATCAGTACAAATGTCGATAGAAGCCATTGTTGCGATATGATGCCTTTGTCATATACTGTGTTAAACAGGTCTAGAAAACTGGCCATCAGGTGTTCTTCGAATATTTTTAATATCTCAGCTGGTATTCGATCCGGCCCAGTAGCCTTTCTTGGCTTCATACTTTTGAGGGCATATTCTAGTTAATATATCATTATTTTAATTTCTTCGTCTTCTACTCTTATTGGTACTTGTGTTGGTCTTTCATCATTAAAGAGTTCCTGCACGTAGATTTTCCATCTCTTTATTTTTTCATTCACATCTGTTAGTATGCGGCCATCTGTGCTCTTGATCACATGATTTGCTTGTAGGGTTTTTATAGCTCTTGTCATCTCTCTGATTTTTTCGTGCATATGAAAGCTGTCATAGTTTCTTTCGTGCATCTCTATTTCTTTACATTGTTTAGAGATCCACTCTGATTTTGCCTTTTTTATTTCTGTTTGAATCGTTTTATGTAGGATTTTATGTTGTTTCTCATTTCGGTTCTTGTGGGTTCGGCGTTCATCGCCAGTATCATTCAGAACTATCCTTAATTTTTATCATGATAAATGGTATGTTTTTAAAACAAAATTGGGACAAATTTGGGTGGATATATCTTCATTTATTCGTAGGAATAATTGATGCATCCGCTGTGACATGATTATGTACTTATATTGAAAACACGGCAGATGTACGTATAATGGGCGAGCTTTGCAGGTGAGGCCTGTCCCATATATCCACATTGGAATCAATTAATATCTGGCGTGTGACAATGCCTAATAGCGCGATATTTACGCTGGAAGTGGGCTCTCGGCATGCACTAACTGAAAGTAATTTAAAAGCCGCATGCACTTGATCAGCCTAATTCCGCGGCCGTTTACATTTTTCCCGCGCTTAACGAGGATGAATTTGATTTCCGCGTCCGGCCGAATTCCGAAAAATCGCGCGCCCCACCGAATTTAATCAGGCGGGCTAATGAATTTTTATTATCGTCCTCACAAGGCGCAGCGGACGGTTAAACAGGCAAAACAGCGGCTGCGACGTGTGCGCTTTGATTTACGTAATGTCCTTAAATTAATCCTTGCGCCCCGCCCGGCCCCATGTAGCCGGGTCCGCATTGAAAATCACGTGGATCACGTACGGGGATGGCGGGGGCACCTAACGAGCAATATTAAAATTCATTGTGCACATATATGATGTGATATATGGGTGAGAAGGGTTGCGAAATATAGGGTAATTAAGAATCTGGGGGACGCGACGCCCCGCGGTGTATTCAAAAAATAGTAATGCATCACACGGGTCCGGCCCTCGCGGGCACAGGGCCGGACCGCCGGGGCGTCCTTGTCGCGCGGCGTCGGTGCGACGGCGACGCCACCAAGACCAAACGGCGACGCCCACGCATTATTAGACGTGTACCGGTCATTTTTATCATTTACCCTGTTCCTGGAGTCCCGCAGGACCGTCGCTTTATTTTTCCCTTCCCGCTGCGCCGTCGGTGCTATGTGCCCGTTTTTGTTTTTTTTTTTGCGCATTAATATCTTTTTATTTTTTCTGAACAGATGTCGGTCCGGCCATTTATTAATGTATCGTCATTTTTTCCGGCCCCCGGCGTTTTGTTAAGCGGCGCTCGGCCAGGTCGTCGAGATCCGGCAAAAATTCTAATGGCCCCAATAAAGGCGCGCAAAAAAGTGTGCACGTGGATGCTTTTAAAGCGGCGCGCCTCGCGTTGCTGCCCCCAGGGACCAGGTAATCGCTCTGCTCGAAATTTTTGATTGCACGTCCAAATTAATTGAGCTGAATGTGTAATTCGCCCTCAACATATATATTTTTTTTTTACCTCCACTCTCACCTCAATTTTAACCACTATAGCAAATATATTTCGTCTACGATTTAAATCTGATTCATAGATTTCTTAGGCGACAATGCTATCGCTATAGGCATTTTCAACGCGCATTAAACGCTGTTGAAAATGCTCATCGCGGTAGCTTTGCCACACCGCAGCTTTGCGTCGCCTAAGAAATCTATGGATCAGCCTGAAAACCAGTGTTTCCCAACCTTACCCCGGCGCCTGCACCATAAATACATAATCCTAATTAATTAATAATAATTTTAAATCTTAGAAAAAAATATACTCACCAATAATTATGGCAACTTAATGATGTCAAAACGGCGCCCAGTCAGTTTTCTTCAAATTATTTTATTATTTTTAAGAATTGGGTATATTTTAGGGATATTTTTATGATGTAGAAGAACAAATTACATAATATTTTTGAATTATCAAGGTGTTACATTCATTTACCTAAGTCTTGAACGTCTTGATCGCATTTTCCTTAAATTTTCAAGGTTTTATAGCAATATATTTCGTGTACGGATTTAAGGCTGATTCATAGATTTCTTAGGCAACAATGCTATCGCTATAGGCATTTTCAATGCGCAATCAACGCTGTTGAAAAAGCTCACCGCGATAGCTTTGCCACACCGCAGCTTTGCGTCGCCTAAGAAATCTATGAATCAGCCTGAAAACCAGTGTTTCCCAGCCTTACCCCGGCGCCTCCACCATAAATACATAATCCTATTTAATTAATAATAATTTTAAATGTTAGAAAAAAATGTACTCCAATTTCCAAAAAATTGGGATTTAATCTAAGGAACCTTCCAAAAATCTCAAAACCTTGTATATAGGTGTATTTTGGACTTAGAAATAATATTCTGAGGTAACGTTTGAGAAATTCTCAAAATTCAAATTGGCCGATCAAATATGGTGTACAAAAATCTAAAATTCATGTCCAATTTGAAATCTGTGTTGACAATAAATTCGAAAAAAAATTGTTTACCTAGCTATTAACAATATTTAACACAATTTATAGATTTTATTCGATGCAGTAGAGAAAAGATTAATTTTTACCAATGTTTTCTGAAAATGTCCATTTTTACATATATTTTTTTTCATTTGGTCTTACTTCACTGTCTTATGAAAATTAAGATATTTATTGTCATTTCACAAATTTTAGTGTCACTTTTATCAGTAATTGTCCAAGCATTTATCAATTATAAAAAAAAATGCACGTTTTATCAAGAAAAATGCATTTTTATATAGGCTATAACTTTCACCGGCGCAGCTCGGAGCAGCTGTTTGCTTTGGAAAGAAAGTCTGTGTACTTTATATTTTTTAGATCCTTAGGAATTTCTGGGGGCACGAGGGGGGCTATAAATTTTTTTTCGCTGCTAAACTTTATGCTAGAAATAAGGTAATATTACATAAATTTCATATACTACTGTATTTTACTCAACTATTTGCACTTCGATGAGTATTTAGTATTATTTTACAATTACTCAATAGCCAACATATATTGTCTTATACAGGGTGTCTCCTAAAAATACTCCTCTAGCCATAACTCCTTTAGTTATTGGCCGATTTCAATAAAACCAGTTTTAGACGATTTCCCTCTTGCAGAGCTCAATTGACTTTATTTTCAGCAAGATGGGACAACATCGCATAATACCATAAATTTTAACTGGTTAAACGAAAAATTTGGTGAAAAGTGGCTTGGAACGTATGGAACTATGGAACGTTTGAAAAAAAGTTGACTATCGCTGAAATGAAAGTTGATATTGCAAAAAAAAAAACAAAATTAGGGCCCCTTTATAGAATATGTGGAGCCATTTAATCTTGTTTTTGTTTTTTTTTTTTAAATTGGCCAATAACTAAATGAGTTATGGCTAGCGGCGTTTTTTAGTAGACACCCTGTATAACACAATATATTTTTGCAATTGAGTAATTGTTAAAGAATACTAAATACTCATAGAAATGCAAATAGTTGAGTAAAATAAAAGTAAACAATGAACATTTTCAGATAACATTGGTAAAAATTTATTTTTTATCTACTGCTTCGTATAAAATCTATACATTTTGTTAAATATTGTTAATAGATAAAAATCATAGGCAAATCGTCTAAAACTGGTTTTATTGAAATCGGCCAATAACTAAAGGAGTTATGGCTAGCGGCGTTTTTTAGTAGATACCCTGTATAAGACAATATATTTTTGCATTTGAGTAATTGTTAAAGAATACTAAATACTCATAGAAGTGCAAATAGTTGAGTAAAATACAGTAGTTTTTGAAATGTATGTAATATTATCTTATTTCTAGCATAAAGTTTAGCAGCGAAAAAAATATATAGTCCCCTTCGTGCACCCAGAAATTCCTATGGATCTAAAAAATATAAAGTACACAGACTTTTTTTCCAAAGCAAACAGCTGCCCCGGTGAAAGTTACAGCCTATATAAAAAATGCATTTTTCTTGATAAAACGTGCATTTTTTTTTTTGTATAATCGACAAATGCTTGTACAATTACTGATAAAAGTGACACTAAAATTTACGAAATGACAATAAATATCTTAATTTTCATAAGACAGTGAAGTAAGACCAATTAAAAAAAATTAGTAAAAATGGACATTTTCAGAAAACATTGGTAAAAATTAATCTTTTATCTATTACTTCGAATAAAATCTATAATTTTTGTTAAATATTGTTAATAGCTAGGTAAACAATTTTGTTTCGTAATTATTGTCAACATAGAATTCAAATTGGACATGAATTTTAGATTTTTGTACGCCATATTTGATCGGCCATTTGTAATTTTCAGAATTTCTCAAACGTTACCTCAGAATCTTATTTTTAAGTCCGAAATACACTTACATACAAGGTTTTGAGGTTTTTGGAAAGTTCCTTAGATTAAATCCCATTTTTTTGGAAATTCTGACCACTGTGCGACGCCTAGCTAGCCGGTGGTCATTGGGCGGGCAACACTTGCCGGACGCATTGATGGCTTAGAACAGGGGTCTCCAAACTACGGCCCGCGGGCCTGCTCCGGCCCTCGGAAGGATTTGATCGGCCCACGAAGATATCTGGTTCAGATCAGCTTAAAAAAAACCGAATTAGTTGCATAAACATATTTTTTTAAAGCCAACAAAAAATAATAATACTTATTTTAAAACCAATTGTAGATGCAGTTGATTGCAAACCATGAATTTAGAATCCTTAAACGTGTTTTACAGTTTTCACCAACATTATAATAGTTAAGGTTGTTTTATTAAGTATTTGACGTGTGTAAGCTATTTGTGAGTGTTACCATTAATAAGTAGGTACAAGTAAGAGGTACAAGTAAGTAGGTATAAGTATTTGACAAGATGTCAAAAAATAAATGTTTTTTAACAGTAATTGTAGAAAACATATATAATTTTATTGTTCAGATATATTTAGCACCCTTTTTTAAAATTGATATTAAATCTAGAGTAGTTTCAGTATTAGTTATGCTTAGATTCAGTTATAAATAAAGGGTGTGTTTGGCTGAAAATTGCGTCTGGATACTTTCAGGAAATTGTCTGGAAATTGTCTGGAAATTGTCTGATTGACATATTTCTTTTCACCACTGTAAAATGTTGTGTAATTTTATTGAAACTCGTCATATTCTATCAAAATTTCTAAAAGTTTAGGGTATTTACAGAATTTTCCGATTGCTTTTCACTATGTATCTGTTGTGTTTCACTATATCTCAAATGCTTTTCGCTCTTGTCAACTTTGCACCTTTTTTTAAATTGATATTAAATCTAGAAAAGTTTCAGGATTAGTTATGCTTACATTGTGTTTTAAATAAAAGTTTTTTGTCTGGAAATTGCGTCTGGATATTGTCTGAAAATGGTCTGGAAATTGTCTGGGTAAATTTGTTCCGACATTTTTCTATTCATCTCTGTGAAATGTTGTATACTTTTATAGAAACTCGTCATATTCTATCGAAATTTCTAAAAGTCTAGGGAATTGAAAAACTATAAAAATTTAATGAAGTTGCTTACAACCTTTTCATCATATTATCATATTAAATTTATTATCAAAATACACAAATACAGAGTGTCCCGATTGCTTTTAACTATATATCAGTTGTGTTTCACTTTATCTCAAATGCTTTTCCCTCTTGTCAACACTTGTCAATATTGTTGCAAATGTATTCCCCATATGTCAAATTGTTTTCACTATTTATCAAATGCTTTTCCCTCTGGTCGAGATAGATTAAATATTAGATCAGTTAAAAACATTTTATAAATAGTGAACACAATTTGACATATTGGGGAATACATTTGATACAATATTGACATGTGTTGACAAGAGAGAAAAGCATTTGAGATAAAGTGAAATACAATTGATACATGGTGAAAAGCAATCGGAAAACTCTGTATATTTATTTGCAAAACTTTATATTATAACTCAATTTTCTGCAATTTTTCCCGTGTGCCTTCTTCACTTTATCACATTCAGTTTTTCAATATTAAATAGTAGATGTTTCAGAAAATTTAGAATCAATGCTGAAACTAATAAGTTATATAATAAGTTATTGTTTGCAACTTCTGATGTATTTATTAAATTGTATTCAGTTTAAAATGTATGCAAACTGTTTTTTTTTACTTCCTATTAAACTTTCATTAAGTTAGAAAATAAATAACTAAAAATTTCGGGAAATTGGACAACCTTTTTAAACCCTGTAATAGTCTAGAAATTTCGTTTCTTTTTGTTATATTGGTTGATGCAATGTTCGAATTTTCCGAACCTGATGATATTTCTAATAATGTTTTATATGTTTAAAATGTTTATAAATATTTATTATGTAATTTCATTGAATCTCGTCATATTCTAGTGCAATTACTGAAAGTTAAGGATATTTATTTGTATTTTTTGATAATATTATTAAGTTTTATGCAACTTCATAAAATTTTCTAGTTTTTTATATTGAGAACACCCTTCTGAAATTTACTAGAATTAGCAGTTTCTAAGCCTTCTTCTAAAGTTACTTTTGATATTTTGATTGAAATTCGGGACTGATTAGACGGTATCTTCATTAAATTACCACATAGTGGAGATCCCAATGCTTATAATAAAAAAAAACTCACCCTGTATATTAATTATTTGAAAATTTTTATATTATAATTCAATTATCTCATTGTTTGCTTTCTACAGTTTCAATAAACTTTATTTAAGTTTTTCCAGATTTACTGGTACATTTCAGAAAATTATGAAACAATTCTGAAAATTTATTTGTAGAGTTTTTATTTGAAACTTCTGATGTGTTTGATTTTTCTTTTCAGTTTGCATACATTTTGTGTGATTTGTTTTGCTATTTATTCTTGTATTTCAGTTAAAAAAATTATTTAAAAAAACTTCAGAAAATTGGAAGTGAAAGAAAAAATCTTTCAACCAGACTTTCAACATGCAAAATTTGATATTTTTTATTGATTTAATTTGAATAAATGTTATTATTCATTACAGTTATAGAATTCTAGAATGAATGTCATGAATGGATACATGTAAAAGTAGATCAGGCCCGCATAGAATTTGGAAAATTGCAATGTGGCCCTTCTGCCAAAAATTTGGAGACCGCTGTTAAAATATCACTCCCAACGAGACATACAGGTATGCCCGTTGCCAAATGTTCGCAACTATAATGTGCCAGTAGCAGAGGAAGATTTAGCAAAAGGCTCTCATCTTGTAGTTGCACTGAAAGTAGCAATACGTGATTGTGTGTGTGTGGGCATTAAAATCCGAGTAACCGCATGCATGTCCCGCATTATTCCCGGAGCCGGCGGCTAACTGGGGAACACGTGTTCCCTCTCCCGAAACCGTTCCGACTTTTCGCGTCCCTAATTAACACGGATCGCCCCCGTTCGAAGTGGCCGCAGAAGGGGGCGGTTGGGGGCGAACAGGAGATGTGGGTTTTTGTGCTGGGGCGCCGCGGCGACAAATAACGCCATCCGATACACGGCGGCTTGAGGCGGTGGGCGGGGGCGGCGCGCGAGGCCCGGGGGGCGGCGGAAGCCGGCGCAACGTTAACCCGCATATTAATTATGCGAACCTAACCTTTTCTAATAAATGTCCCCGGGACTCGTACGTAATGAAAAGAAATTCTAATTAGGAAAATAAGGGCCGCGGCGCGTAAAGTCGCCGGATTTATGATTTTTATATTCCGGCGACTCCGGAGATATATAACGTATATACCGGAGCGGCGGCGGGCGGCGGGGGCGGCGGGCTTGGGGGGCCGGAATGGTAATGCGACATGTTTTTACATCAACCGTAATGGATAAGTTAGGTTAAGTGTCTCGCAAACTCCAGATATTATGCCGATAAATAAAACTCCGTCCCCGGCCTCGCGCTGATTAAGGAGAGCAAACTACGGAGATATGTTTTATTACGTTTAATGGCAGAAAGGTGCCGCCCTCCGTCTCGCTCGCCACTTCAGAGATGCGCCACGCACCAACTCACCTGAAGAAAACTAATGGTCGCCCTAAGATGGCCCTTTTCATTAGTGACGCCTGCATTGAAAGTTTTAATGTATGCACAAAAACTGGAAATCTTCTACACCGCAGCCTGGCTTGAAAAATTGAGATACAAATTCGAGGGTCGTTAGCGCACAAAAAATGTAGGCGCCATACAGGCTCATGGAGCTTTTATTAAGCTACGAACACACATGCTTCGTACGGCTCAGTAATGAACAACCCCTACAATTTCTTGCAATGCACTGGCACTGAAAAGATTGATCAATTTCTAACCTAATGCGACTTTGTCATCTGTAACGTTATATTTTTGGCGCACGATAAGGATTGCAAAGTTGCCTATAGCAGCACGCTAGAGCGGTAATTAATTCAATTTTCTCGAATCAAAAGATTTAAGAGATCGCACTCTTGGCGGGTCGACGTTTCTGTCTGTCTGTTTAATAATACAATTAATATAAACTCTCGTCTACTCGGTGTAATCTACCAACCAAGTGATGCAATGGATATTTTTGAAACTATCACTATTGCCTTTGCGGCATCAATATATCAAAATGTTATTCTTTTTGTAAACAAGATTGTAAAATAGACTCTTCTATAGACCAGATCAATAAACTAAATAATAATTAAAAAAATCATGAAAAGCGGCCTCAAAAATTCGATGATTGCCAAACTTCGTAGCGGAGACGGTACTTTAAGAAGAAGAACATCATTCATGCAGAAGATGTGTAAAATGTAGATAAACTTCTCAATCAACTTATTGCACGTTGATTCCAAAGCTCCTTCTCCTTTAATACAATTCCATACGGCAAATTCTATCTGCTCTAATATTTCCCCGTTTTTATGCCCATGTCGCAAAACGCGCCCCTAATTAATGCCCTCCGTTCGTATTTTCCAGGGTTTACAGCCTCCACGAGCAAACGCTGGCCTTCAGCACGCGCGTCGAGGTGCGCCAGGCAAAGTTCCATCCGGGCACGGTGAATAACACTCACGTTGCATTCCTGACGACCAACAACATGCTCAGGTGAGTTAATCGCCAATTAACCGAATTAATTGCGCGCCGGCTGCATGCAACGCCGGCGGAACTCGGCACCTTCCACCCCCGCACCTGTGCAACCCCTCCGCGAGTCTGTAAGGCGATTTTCGCGATTCCAGGGTCTACCACGTGCACGGCTCTTCGGCGGCCTGCGTGGGCGTCTACGGCGTGGGCGCGCTGCCCATGGCGAACATGCCCTCCGCCAAGGTGTCCGTCATGGAGGTGCTCGGCGAAACCGCCGTCGACTTCGACTTCGGCCCCGTTGAAGAGCACGCGTCCGTGAAGATGGACCAGCAACCCGCTGCTAGAATCAGTTCTACAGGAAACGGTAAGTTTGACCTAGAAGCTAGTTCTGATGGATAAACAGTAAGAGTAGACCTGGTGGATGTAGTAAGTTTCGTTTTGACGTAGATAATGTAAGTTGCATCTAAGAGCAGTTGAGGTGGACACATCTATAGTCTGCCCAATTCCAAGAGTGCATGTGAACAATATTCACGTGCACTATGTGGACCACTACAGATGGTCCACATCTATAGTGGACCATCTATGTGTCCACTATAGATGATGGATACATCTATAGTCTGCCCAATTCCAAGAGTGCACGTCAACAATATTGCATGCGTGATCTGCACGTGAAAACTTCAACGCAAGCATACGATTTGTCGTGCCGCAATCTGCAGTCTAACCGGACTAAGTGGTGCCCTAGTCTAAAGCTAGCCGGACTAAAGCTTGAATTACATTATACTTTATCCGTCTTTTTTTCGTCTAGATTTGATTCATGTATAGTATAGAACATATAAATCATCTTGCTGATATGCTGGATGCACATGAAGGAAAGGAAAATAATAGGAAACGCACGAGCAAAAATACAACTTGGAGACGCAAAATTAAACAGCCCCATCGTAAAAATTCTAGCCGAGAGAAATACCGACTTCAACTCCTACCAGCTCAAATCAGACCGAAAGTTTAAGATCATCATACGAAACCTACATCAAACAATCGACAGTGATGAACTCAAAGATGAAATAACTCTCATGGACATAACGTTCTACTAAACATATTCAACATGAGGCTCAGAACGAATAAAACTCCTCTACCGATGTTTGTCGCAGAACTTGAACAGAAAGCAAATAACACAACCGTATATGACATTGAGTTCTTAATTCGATCGAGAATCAATATTTAACCACCTCACTTCAAACGTGATATCCCCAATGTCACTATGGGCATACAAAAAATGTCTGCAACCGTATGACCAGATGTGTAAAATGCACAGCCAACATATGACCAAAGACTGCCAACGTAAGGAAAAATACAATAAGGTTAAATGTAAAGGCGACCACCCGGCAAATTATAAAGGATGCCCGCTTAGATAACAACTCATTACAAAGATATTCCCACCGCTAAGAACAACGACCAGCAACACCGACGAACAGGAATCTAGAACCTTGTCATTTGTTGTCATTTTCCCAAGCTTCACAACCCAATACTGAAAATCCACAGCAAGCCAGCAAATCAGAGTCAATACTCGTGCAAGCGATCACAAACATGGAGAACATGATGTCGATGTTCATGAAAAACATGAATAATATGACAAAAATGCTCACAGAACTCATGGCCAAACTATTTAAATAATGCCCCAATTTTTAAAAATAGCTCTATGGAATGATAATGGCCTCAATCGACACAGTGACGAACTCAAAGTCTTCCTAACCGATCAAAATATCGATATTATGCGATGTACACCGGTGAAAGTCACGAATTGAAGTCTGCTCTGCTCTGCACTCTTACAATTAATATTTTTTGAGTTATTGGGGTGGGGTGCAATTTGAATTGTGCACCGCGAGGGGTGGCTTGAAGATGGTCCCTGATTCGTGCGGCATTTCATTTCGGTAAGCCATGTTGCCCTCTTGGTTATCACAAGCCTTGGGTAATTCCTCTATCTGGAATTTCTGAGGATTCCTAATGCCGTCCAATAAATATATTTGGGATTTACCGGTCGCTAATTGTATTTGCCGAAGTGGCAGTCGTTGCTCAATAATCGGCTTAAGGTGCCTATTGATCTTCATGCGCACCGTAATTTACTCAAGCACTTCTCGGTGAACATAATGGCTAAATAGTAGCCACCCCAATAACTCGTCTTTTCAATCTTAATACTACAAATGTATCGGCTGCAATAAAATCCGACTACTGAGAATACACCTTAACCGATTTGGGGTTCGATGCTATGCAATAGCGCTGAAACAGGTGGGATTATTAAACCACTTCAAGTTAGGTTTTATAAAAGTCCAGATATCAGCCAGCCGTTTATCACTGGCAACTCTTTGATGCATCAACATTCAAGCCAAAGCCTGGACTGGATACCTGGACTTTTATGATACCGAACTTGAAGTGGTTTAACAATCCCACCCTTATAATTTTTATTTCAAGTCAATGTCATAGAAACAAACTAACGTTGCGCGAAGTATACCACATTATGCACCCAGATGACACCGCACATGCAGGGATGGCTATATTCATTAAAAAGTCAATTAAGCACAACGAAATTGGAAAATATCAGATGGACTCCTTACAAGCCACAAATAGAGTAGTAGTAGTCGTAGTAGAACCAAACAGATCAACAACGGTACTACTGTCCACTAAAGCTCAACGACAAGGAAGAACACTTTACGAAATTCTTTAATTTACCAAAATTTATCGCAGGTGGCGACTACAACTCCAAACATCATTTCTGGGGATCTCGTGTAAATACCACGAAAGGTCGACAACTACTTAAAACAATATTCGCCAATAATCTGAACACAACTTCAGCGGGTAAACCTATAAACTGGCTCTCAGATCCAATGAAAGTGCCAGATCTTCTAAACTTTTGTATAACAAAAGGCATCCCTGACAACTACTTACGTGCAGAATCAAGCCTCGACCTCTCTTCCGACCACTCTCCAGTCAACAACTAGGTCGACAACTACTTAAAACAATATACGCCTATAATCTGCAACTACTTTACCGTGTAAACCTTCAAACTGGCCCTCAGATCCAACAAAAGTGCCAGATCTTCTAGACTTTTGTATAACAGAAGGCATCCCTGACACCTACTTACGTGCAGAATCAAGCCCCGACCTCTCTTCAGACCACTCTCCAGTCATTATCACTAGAGTTGTCACGTATTAAATAAAGCCAAACCAACATTCCTAACCAATAAAAGCACGAACTGGGACAACTTTAAACAGATACTATATGCCCAGATAAAAACCGACTTACCCCTTAGAACTATCACAGACATCGACAAAGCAGTTGAACACCTTAACAGCGCTATTCAAAACGCAGCAACTCCTTCCAGCCAAAATATACTATTTGACACATCCTGCCTAATTGCAATGAGGTAAAAAATTGCCGAAAAAATAAATATACGCCAAAATTTGGAGTACATAAGACAGCCCAGTGACAAAGCAAAATTAAATGAAGCTATCAAGAAGCTACTTATAGATTTCAAAAATCAATCAATTCATTTCTACCTATCAGAACTGTCACCCTCAGAAGCGACCAACTACTCACTATGGAAGGCTACAAGAAGAATGAAACAACCCCAGAAAAAAAGGACCCTCCATCAGGCAAACAAATGGCACTTGGGCCCAGAATGAAAGAGAAAAGGCGTATACATTCGCAGACCACTTATATAACGTGTTCCAACTATTCCCAAGAAGTTGCACGAAGGAAGAAGAAGCTCCAATTCCCCAATTTTTGGAAGCTCCCTTCCAGCTGGACCTTCCCATCAATAATTTCAAAGTCAGAGAAGTCACCTAGATAATTTGTAACCTAAACACGAAAAAGGCTCCTGGAATAGACCCCAGAAAAAAATACCCTTCATCAGGCAAACAAATGGCACTTGGGCCCGGAATGAAAGAGAAAAGGCGTATGTACTCGCAGACCACTTATCTAACGTGTTCCAACTATTCCCAAGAAGTTGCACGAAGGAAGAAGAAGCTCCAATACCCCAATTTTTGGAAGCTCCCTTCCAGCTGAACCTTCCCATCAATAATTTCAAAGTCAGAGAAGTCACCTAGATAATTTGTAACCTAAACACGAAAAAGGCTCCTGGCATAGACCCCAGAAAAAAAATACCCTCGATCAGGCAAACAAATGACACCTGGGCCCGGAATGAAAGAGAAAAGGCGTATGCATTCGCAGACCACTTATCTAACGTGTTCCAACTATTCCCAAGATGTTGCACGAAGGAAGAAGAAGCTCCAATACCCCAATATTTGGAAGCTCCCTTCCAGCTGGACCTTCCCATCAAAAATTTCAAAGTCAGAGAAGTCACCTAGATAATTTGTAACCTAAACACGAAAAAGGCTCCTGGAATAGACCTAATAACAGGACAAATTTTTGGAAGCTCCCTTCCAGCTGGACCTTCCCATCAATAATTTCAAAGTCAGAGAAGTCACCTAGATAATTTGTAACCTAAACACGAAAAATGCTCCTGGAATAGACCTAATAACAGGACATATGTTTAAAGAACTGCCAGCCAGAGGAATGAGGCTGGTAACATACATATTCAAAGCAATCCTGAGATTGGGACACTTCCCCAACCATTGGAAGCTAGCACATCATCCTTATCCCCAAAACCGGGAAAAGAAGAGGGTAAAGTGGCATCCTACCGCCCTATAAGCCTTCGCCCAGTACTTTCAAAAGTTTCTGAATCCGCTTTCATAAAAAGACTTCATCCTCTCCTAATCGAACTAAACTTATTACCACCCACCAGTTTGGGTTCAGACTAAAACACGGAACAGTGGAAGAAAACCATAGGGTTGTTCAAAAAATAAATAAAACAATCCAGGAGAAGCAATATTGCTCCACTGGTTTCTTAGACATTAGCCAGGCCTTCGACAAGGTGTGGCATGAAGAGCTCTGGTTCAAGCTTAAACAAAAATTACCCCACACTTTCTTCATGGTCCTGAAGGCATACCTAAGCAGAACACATTTCCTAGTTAGAGTCGAAGAGGAAATAATCTCACAGTACAGCATCAAATACGGAGTGCCACAGGGAAGTGTTATGGGGCCCATATTATACCCGCTCTTCACCACAGACCTTCCAACGGCTAATGAAACCATGGTAGCAACATTCGTCAATGATACAGCCATCATGGCCTGCCACGAAAATCCCACCAGTGCATCTTCTTATCTACAAAATCACCTAAACAAAATCCGGAACTGGCTAAATTGGTGGCTCATAAGAGTCAATGAAACAAAATCAATCCACGTCACATACACGCTGAGAAAATAAACATGTCCCCCTGTTACACTAAATGGCTAGTACTACCCTAAGCCGATGATTCGAAATACAGGGGAATGCACCTTGATCGCAAACTTACATGGAAAACACATATTTGTAGAAAACAAGGCTCCAATTGGGCCTCAAACAAAGACAAATCTATTGGTTAGATAGATAGATAGATCTAATGCAATGAACTAAAAATTGAATGGGAATCGAACGGAAATTGAATGCAAACTTGAACGAACATCTATACCTTTTCAAGTTCAAATTGAGACCAATCAACTTCAAATTGAGGCCAATCAATTTCAAATTGAGGCCGCTCAAATTCAAATTGATACCAATCAATTTCAAATTGAGACTAAACAAAATCAAGTTGACACTAATCAATATCAAGTTGTCATGATAAATTGTATTTGTTTACTCTCAACTTGTTTAGTGTCAACTTGATTTTGTTTAGTCTCAATTTGAAATTGATTGGTCTCAATTTGAAATTTAATGGTATCAATTTGAACTTGATTGGCCTCAATTTGTAATTGATTGGTCTCAATTTGAACTTGTTTGGTCTCAATTTGAACTTGAATAGGTATAGACGAAAAAAGACATACGAGGGCTGTTTGACGGAAGAGTGACTTTTTAATGAAAACGTTATTTTTCTGTTCAAAATATATTTTATTTGTCAACATAACACCCTTTCAAGTGTACACACTTAGCCCGGCGAGTTTACAATTTTTTTAAACCTTCCAAAAAGTAATCTTTCGGAAAGTCTTCAAAATATGCATTTGTGTCGGTTATCTCCTCTTCATTTGCCTGAAATCTTTTTCCACACAGCCATTTTTTTAAATTTGGAAATAAGAAGAAATCACTGGGAGCCAGATCTGGCGAATATGGCGGATAAAGCAGTAATTCGTAATGCAATTCAGTCAATTTAGTTGTAGCAATTGCAGACGAATGAGAGGGCGCATTATCGTGATGGAACAACACTTTTTTTCTTCATCAAATGCGGTCGTTGTTTTTCAAGTTCGGCATCAATACATGTCTGCATAATCAGCATAATACTGGCCAGTTATGGTTTTTCCTTTTTGTAAACAATTAATAAAGATTACACCTTTAGAATCCCAAAAAACTGTGGCCATGACCTTATTGGTCGAAAAAAGTGTGTTTGCCTTTTTGGGAGCATATT
This sequence comes from Othius punctulatus, assembly GCA_951805005.1. Lineage (NCBI taxonomy): Eukaryota > Metazoa > Arthropoda > Insecta > Coleoptera > Staphylinidae > Othius > Othius punctulatus. The sequence goes on from OX638146.1 coordinate 21,775,324, forward strand.
CGCATGGAGAAATCCAGTATTTAGACTGTATTCTTGTTTCTGGAGTATAATGATGTATCCAAGTTACATCTACTGCGACATATCGACGAAAAAATCCTTTGAGTTACGTTGAAAACGGCAAAACATTCTTCTGAATTCTTAATGCGAACGCGCATTTGATCACCATTAAGCAAACGCGGCAACCATCTCGCGGATAGCTTTTTCTTATTGAAATGTTCATGCAAAATATTGTATACCCGTTCGGTTGAGATGTTTACTTCATTAGCTATCTCACAAACTTTTATTCGACGATTGCCAATTACAAGGCCATAGAGTTTATTAACCATTTCTGGAGTAGTCACAGTAAATGATGGTTTCGGACGATCTGCATCAACCGTGCTCATATGGCCACTTTTAAAAGCAGAAACCACTTACAAATCATTCCATGGGACGGAGCAGATTCTGGATAATATTTACGTAACTTTTCCTCGGTTTCTTTAATTGTTTTTTCACGTAGAAAATAATGTTTAATCAACACTCGAATTTTTTTTTTACATATTTACAAAACAACGAAAACAGTTTCCTTCAAATAAGTATAAAACATAATCTATCTGTCAGATTGGTGCCAAATTTTGACAGTAGACCTTCGAAAGACCTCAGGAGCTAGCAACATAATCATTATAACGAAAGTGTTACCTACCTTTGAAAAGTCACTCTTGTCAAACAGCCCTCGTATAAAGTATAAATGTAATTCAAGCTTAAGTATATTTTGTTGCTGCAACCTGCAGACTCGTGTCATGTAGACTCAACCCTGTAAATTGTCGCCATTCACGTGAATTTGTTTTCTAAAAAAAATGTTATTTTTCCATTTCTTCTTAGTGACAAACACATCATTAAGATCTTTTCCATCGAGAACCATGAATAGGTCAACAATTTACCAAGCCCCAACGGCAAAGCTTGTACGAGAAACGCGTTGGCCCTTATATATCCTGTATGGCAATGGCGAAATTTACGTCATGACTGTGATTTTGGGAGATAAGTAAGTACAATCGTATACATTTCATCATTCCTTCAAATGTAAATTGTGAAAATGCCATTGGCTTGAATGTTTTAAATGGCTCAGTCAATACATATACAGGGTGTCAATTTGAAAAGTTGCCATCAACTTTTTTCATAGAACACATGATTATTTTTAAAATTACTCAAAACTGTTTAGGTGGTTCGGAGGGGGAACCAAAATGGCGTAGGTAGTGTCGTCCCCCTACCCACCCTTTAAGCCACAGCCATCTCCATCTAAAAATGGCACTTGAAATGAAAAGCATTTTTTATGTTTCATCGTTGGAAAGCTCTTTCACAAGTAGGGGGTGCCATTTAAATGTTTTAGATGGTGGTGGCTGTGGCTTAAAGGGTAAGTAGGGGGTCGACACTACTTACGCCATTTTTGTTCTCCCTTCGAACCACCCAAACGGTTTTGAATAATTTTCAAAATAAGCATGTGTTCTATGGAAAAAAGTCGATGGCAACTTTTCAAATTGACACCCTGTATATCTATCTGCATATTAATCATATTTTGCTGATCTTTTCTATGAAGTTATTAAATTTGAGTTTACACTCGGGTCAGTTCCTACCCTACTATTATAAAACTTAGCATAAATCTTTTTTTTGCATACTTGACTAATTTTGCATGAAGTTATTAAATTTGAGTCTGAACTAGCATTATTTACCCTACTTATTAAAATAAACTTTTATTTAAGCATTTGGTGAAAATATTTAGATTACTGAATAACCAAATTATCATGCTTAATTAAATTTGTATGAATTTATTAAATTTGAGTCTGAACTGCATAACTAATTATGAATGAAGTTATTAAATTTGAGTCTGAACCACCATTATTTACCCTACTTATTAAAATAAACTTTTGGTCAAACATATGGTGAAAATATTTCGATTACTGAATAACCAAATTATCAAGCTTAACAAAATTTGTATGAATTTATAAAATTTGAGTCTGAACTAAGATTAGTTATTAAAATTATGAAAGTTATTACCGTACCTATTAAAATAAACTTTTGGTCAAACATTTGATCAACATATTTCGATTACTGAAAAACAATATTATCAAATTTTGCATAACTAAATTTGTATGAAGTTTTTAAATTTGAGTCTGAACTAAGATTAGTAGAACTACTTATAAAAATAAACTTTTGGTTAAACATTTGGCCAACATATTTCTATTACTGAAGGATGAATTAGTCGATTGGCAGTTGGATATAATATCGCTGATAACTGCATTCTCTGAAATTTCGATTTTGTTGTGAATTACTTGCAGGCTCCACCAAGGTCTTCATGGGCCGCACCACATCAACCCAAAACCGGAAGGAATCCATTGTCACGACTTTTGCTCAATACTTTGCATCCCAAGCACGCCACCAATATTATCTGTTGCCCACTGCAGTGGCAAGATATGCCACGTTCTTGTGCTGCCCTCCCAATCTGAACCTAAGCCGCTTCCAAGTACAGTAAGTAGACTTATACACTATATTTATTAATTGTAATAACTTATAATAATTTTGTGCATTTTCGAAAAATTGTTTACAAATATTTATACCGCACAGATCAAACCCTAAAATTATTTTACTAGAATCCTTCAGATAAGTTAAGACCCAAAAGATTTGATTCGTCAATCGTCAATCTGGAAAAGGAAAAAGTCTTCTTCGCCAAAGACCTTCTGGACATTGTCGTCAACTTCTTTAGCAAATTACCCTGAAAGAACCTTCTGCTCATTGACGACTTCTTCTGTAAATGACTTTGAAAGAACTTTCTGGCCATTGCCGAAAACACTTTTTCTGCAAATGACCTCGAAATAACCTTCGGGTCATTGTCGACAACACTCTTCGGGCAAAAATGTTCACTAAACTGGTCTCTCCTGATGGACACACCATCGAAGTGTCTTGTCAGCCCGCTAGCTATACTACTTACAGTCCATCGATGAAATGCTTCACGGTGTGAGTGATGTTGCATGAGCTCCAGTACCATGTCATGGTGAGGCACTGAATACGGGAGTCAACTAAATACCACGAGACATCCAGAATCGTCCATGACCAATCCACAGATGTTTTATGCAAGAGTTCACTTATAGGACTGAACTGAAGTTCGACTCGTAGATCCCTCTTGCGACGCGAATCAGCCCCGAAAGTTCACCCTATATCACACTGAAAAAGTTGCGAATAGTTATCTGATTTAAGATTCCCATAAGGAGATCATAAATTTTCTATCTTGTCGATTTGCATATCCATCTTATAACCGAAAACAAGACCGTCTGGCATTGTCGTCAATTTCTTCAGCAATTCACCCTGAAAGAACCTTCTGGTCATTGACGATTTCTTCTGCAAATGACCTTAAAAGAGCTTTCTAGTCATTGCCGAAAGCACATTCTTCTGCAAGTAACCTTGAAATAACCTTCTGGTCATTGTCGTCAACACTTCTTCGGCCAACAATTTTCACTAAAATGGTCTCTCTCTCTCTCTCTCTTCGTATCTATAGCTTTTGAAACTCTACCCCTGAATATCTCCTGCTGCTAGAAGTCCATACATTTATTTTACAGGATAGCAAAGAACCAGACCTCCCATTCCTCCGACAGCCAAACAAAACTCTTCTGCTGCTGGAAATTATTGAGCTGGAGTTGGGCATTTCTACAACACCCGTCAGTGTCGACTACTCTTGCCCCTTAATGCTGCACAGAGATATATCGAAGCTTGGCAACTACTACGCCACCCATGAGGGTGGAGTACATACCATAACCATTCCCTGCGTTGACAAGATTCACAAGTTTCTGGCTGCTGACCAAGGTAAGCAAATTCCGCCAAAGTTACTCTCTGTTCTTCCCAAATCTGTACTAGACGGCAACCACATGAGGTTATAAATCTTATAGTTATAGCTTCATTATAGACTATCATGAATTATCATAAACCTAACCCAAATATACTACTGTAAATGTTTCTTGCATGATTGATGATGTTTGTTACCTAATCAATACTATCAAAGTATTTTTCAGGAGACTATTCAAATCTTGAAAATTGTGTTTAGTTCTTATTTTCAAATTTCAAAATTAATGTTAAGACTATCCAGTTGGACATTTTTGGGTGTATGTGTTAGCCTGCCTTCTTATAAAGGCAGGGTAACCTTTCAGCATCTTCCAACTTATTTAGCATCCATGGTATAACTGAAATATTTGGTCAAACTTCACAAACGTGTCGTATGGAACAAGACGGTCTAAAAAGTTCCTATAGATAATGTGTCTGAAATTATTATTTTTTGTATAACTTTCAAAACGTAAAACTTTGTTGATGAAATTTTAAAATTCGCGTTTAACCTTTTACTTAAGCATTTCTGTACACGTGTCTAAAGAATTTTTTTCAGTTTCAGTTTTTCGGAAGTTTTTGTTACATACATCACGTTTGTGAAGTTTGGCCAAGCAATTCAGTTACATCCTGTTTACCTTCTAACCTTCCTGTCTATCTACTTTTCAACCGACCTACCTACTTCTTTGCTTTTCTACCATCCTACATACCTGCTTACCTATGTATCTTTCCTACATACCTGTTTGCTTATATACATTTCAATTTTGTCTATCTACTGTCCAACTGACGTACCTACTTCCTTTCTTTTCTACTATCCTACATACCTGCTTACCTATGTACCTTTTCAACATACCTGTTTGCTTATGTACATGTCAATCCTGTGTCTACCTTCCAAACAACCTACCTACTTCCTTGCTTTTCTACCATCCTACATATCTGCTTACCTATGTACCTTTCCTACATACCTGTTTGCTTATGTACATTTCAATCCTGTCTATCTACCTTCCAACCGACCTACCTACTTTCTTGCTTTTCTGCCATCCTACATACGTGCTTACCTATGTACCTTTCCTACATACCTGTTTGCTTATGTACATTTCAATCCTGTATATCTACCTTCCAATCGACCTACGTACTTGCTTGCTTTTCTACCATCCTACATAGCTGCTTACCTATATACCTTTCCTACATACCTGTTTGCTTATGTACATTTCAATCCTGTGTCTACCTTTGAACCGACCTACCTACTTCCTTGCTTTTCTACCATCCTACATACCTGCTTACCTATGTACCTTTCCTACATACCTGTTTGCTTATGTACATTTCAATCCTGTATCTACCTTCCAACCGACCGACCTACTTCCTTGCTTTTCTACCATCCTACATACCTGCTTACCTGTGTACCTTTCCTACTTACCTGCTTGCTATGTACATTTCAACTTACATACATACTTACCAATGTACCTTTCAACCTACCTACATACCTTCAACATACTTGCTTGTTTATGTACCTTTCAACATACATACCTGCCTTGCTGCGTATCTGGGTAAGCGTAACCTTGCAAAATGTATGGATTGTTATGGATTCATGTCATCATCAATCACCAATCATCAATAGATCAAACCGATTCTCTCTAGATATCGAAGACGAAGTCCTGCTTGAAATAGCAGAGGAGGTCAGCACCGTCGAGTACATCATCTGCACGCGGATAACGACCTCGCAGAAGGTGAACCCGGTGATCGGCTTCGCCATCTTCTACGATCCCCACAGCATCCTGGTGCTCCTGTCGAGCGGGAAGTTCGTGTCGTTGGCCGTCCTCAACGCGCCGCTTCCGAGGAACAATTACCTGGACGGAGAGGGAATGGAAAACATGACTTCCCCGCTGAAGAAGGTGATTTCTTGTGGGGAATTTTTGAGTCGTTGTGTTACGGTTATTTAGTTCTTGCAGATGTTGAGAGACCCCTTCGACGCACAGATACAGCGCATCCTGAAGCAGTCGAACACGCAGCCCATATTGATGCTAGCAGACGGAGCCGAACACACACAACAAGAATGTTATGAGGTACCAATAACAATTTTTGGATTTTGGATTTTTGGAACAAAAATACTATTGTTACTAATAAAACTTTGGTTAATTAATACTTAACAAAGCTATTACCAATTACCAAACGGGAACACATTTTTTGTTTTCTACTGAGTAGAAGATTAAAAACTGTCAAAATAAACTGTCAAACTGTCAAAATGTCAAAATCATTGAGTAAAGTCGAGTCAATGAGTTTATACGTCATTGTTCATCACAAAAATCATCATTGCTTTTCTAAAGGTTTCTAAAGAATAAAGTTTAATTGATGATTGTAGTTGATCAACAACATTTGAATGAAAACTGCAGTTTAAAGTTGATCGACACAATTGAAACAAAGGTTCTCGCTATACTCGCTATACGTTCAACTTTTGTTGATCAACAAACAATCGAGCAATTAAACTTGATTCGTGAGAACGCGTCTATACCTTCGGATTTTATTGCATTTGCTTCACTAACACATAAAATGCTTCCAACCTATTATATGCATTCTATGTTCAATAGAAGCAACCATCACTTAAATTTTCCACTCTAGCTGTTGCAAAGGGCCGACAAGGTGTTCCGCGACGAGCACTTCAAGCACAACGAGAAGGCCCGCGAGGAGATCGAGAAGCGCGTGAAGGCCCTCAGGATGCTCAAGGACTTCCAGGTCAGCGAGATCGACCGCATGAACGGGGAGAAGCAGCAGCTGCAGGACAACGCCGAATCCCTGGCCGAGAAGTACGAGGATCTCAAGGACAAGCAAGACGACCTAAGCAGAAGGTAATGCCAAATTAGAGATTGGAGATAAACTAGAAGTTTATTCAAAATCTCATAGTCATATCGACTATTTGGAAGATATATCGACGGATCTTTCATATCGAAGATCTTCGATATCGAAATTATCGATTTCTGAATTTTTCGCTTCAGATGTGAAAAGATGCTGAAGATGATCTCCATGAGGCAAACCGTGCCTTCGACTGCGGAGAAGCACTACCACCAGCAGCTGAAGGACTTCGAGAGGAAGGTGGACCTCTACACGGTGGCCATCACCAAGTTGCGTAACAAAATAAAGTACCAGGAGATCCAGGTACAAATCCTTCATCTCATTTATCATACTTTATTCCCGGAGGAAAATTTGTTTGAAAATGTTTATTTTCAAAATTGCAGATGGAAAATTGGCAGAAGCACAACGAGCGAAACTTAGGGCTAGGATCTGAACAAGCAGAGGCTGTTAAAGAAAATCTGCAAGACTCGTAAGTAGCTTTTTACGTATATATAAGGTGTATTGTGAATTTTGGGATTTTTTTTCTCCAAAATTTCATCATTATTTCAACAAATGTATACGCGAATGTAATAAAATTTAAGAAAACAGGTAGTTCTTTCTACGTGATTCGTGAATTTTTGGAAAATTTTAGAAAAAATTTAGTAAACTTCAAAGTTTTTATCATTATTTCATCCAACGTGTACGCAATTAATGTAATTTATCAATCAATATTTCGACGTGATTGAAACTCTAATATGGATTTCAATTACTTTTGTTGTGATTTTTTAAATAATTCGAAACTGTGACGTCCACAGCATGTATGTGACAGTGATGAAAATTGATTGCGAAAATAAATACCCTTCTTTATTTTGCAATTTTGATTGATAGATTTCGAAAATTTCGATCAAATTTTCTCGAAAAAGTGTAAAATGTTCACAAATCAACGAAACACCTGCAATCAAATAATTATTAAATCAGATCTCTAAAATTTTCCACGGAAATCAATGGAAATCTACATTATCTGCATAAAATCGCTGGTAATTGTTGGTGTCTGTTGTCATCCAGTGAGTAACCTTGAAACACAAAAGTCGATGCCTTAAATCAACCGAAAAACTGTTAATCATGGCTAGAATTATGATTATATAATTATTAAGCACATTTTTTTTGTTTAATTATTACTTCATTGGCTTTATCATCGACATTTTTTTTGTTTAATTTTTTATTTCATTGGCTTTACCCATCGACTTTTTTTTTGTTTGATTTATGTCATCTATTGCTTTAATCGTCGACTGTACCATCGAAAAAAAAGTTGTTTCATTGGCTTTACCATTGACATTTTTGTTTGTTTGATTTATGTCATCAATCATTGACTGTACCATCGACATTTTTTTGTTTCATTTATGGTGTTTCACGTACATCTAAAGAGTAATGTGAACTTTGGAAAAATTTTGATTCATTTAAAAAAAACAAAAATGTCATCATTATTTCATCAAACGTGTACGCGAAATTTATCAATATTTCGACTTGATTGAAAGTGTAATATGGATATCAATACTTTTGTTAAAAAATTTAAAACCATTCGAAACAGTGTATGTATGTGACAGTTATTAGAACTGATTGCAAGAATAAATACTCCTTTATTTTGAAATTTTGATTAAAAGATTTCGAAAACATTCGATGAAATTTTTTCGAAAATGTGTAAAATGTTTACAAATGCACGAAAAATCTGCAATCAAATTACTTATTAAACTGTAAACTGTAAACACTGTTATTAAACAATAACTCTAAAATTTTCCACGGAAATCCATGGAAATGCACATTATCTGCATTAAATTGCTGGCAATTGTTGGTGTCTGCTATCTTCGAATGAGTAACCATGAAACACAAAAGTTTATGCCTTAAATCCACCTAAGATTTTTTAATCATGGCTAGACTTATGATTATATTATCATTAAGCATATATTTTTGTTTAATTTATGTCTTCATTGGGTTTACCATCGACATTTTTCTTGTTTAATTTTTGGTTTCATTGGCTTTACCATTGACATTTTTTTTGTTTGATTGATATCATCTATTGCTTTAATCATCAACTGTACCATCGTAAAAAAATTGTTTCATTTATGGTGTCATTGGCTTTATCATTGACATTTTTGTTTGTTTGATTAATGTCATCAATTGCTTTAATCATTGACTGTACCATCCACAGTTTTTTTTTGTCTCATTTAGGTTTTTCACGTACATCTACAGAGTATTGTGAATTTTGGAAAAAAAATCATTTTAAAAAAATTCAAAAATGTCATCAAACGCTTACGCGAAATTGACAAATATTTCGACCTGATTGAAAGTTTAATATCGATTTCAATAACTTTTCTTATAGTTTTTAAAACAATTCGAAACTGTGTATGTATGGACAGTGATGAAAATTGATTGCTAAAATAAATACTCTTCATTTTGAAATTTTGATTGAAATATTTCGAAAAATTTCGATCAAAGTTTCTCAAAAATGTGTAAAATATTCACAAATCAACGAAAAATCTGCAATAAATAATTATTAAATAAGAACTCCACTCCAATTTTCCACTGAAATCCATGGAAACCCACATATATGCATTAAACTGCTTGCAATTATTGATGTCTGATATCATCAAGTGAGTAACTATGAAACACAAAAGTCGATGCCCTAAATCTACCGAAAAATTATGAATCATGGCTAGACTTATGATTATATTATCATTAAGCATTTTTTTTTTGTTTAATTTATGTCTTCATTGGCTTTACCATCGACATTTTGTTTTGTTTAATTTTTGGTTTCATTGGCTTTACCATTGACATTTTTTTTTGTTTCATTTATGTCATCTATTGTTTTTATCATCAACTGTACCATCGAAGAAAAAAATGGTTTCATTTATGGTTTCATTGGCTTTACCATTGACTTTTTTTTTGTTTGATTTATGTCATGAATTGCTTTTATCATTGACTGTACCATCAATATTTTTTGTTTGTTTCATGAATGGTTTTATTGGCCTTACCAATAATTTTTTTTTATTTGATGTTTATTTGATCAATGGCTTTGCTCATTGATTGACATTTTCTCTTATATTTCTTAGATTTTCCTCGAATATTTTATAAAATGTATTCAGAATGAAATTGAACAACCTTTACAAAGCCCTGTGTAAAAATCGAACTCACGCCTGTTAATTATATTTTCCAATTCACATTATTAACATGCTCATTATGTATATTGAATCCCATCATTAAAACATCACTTTAATCGAATGGGTGAATAAAATGTTTACATTTTCACTTTAGTCGCTATAACTATTGACAACGTGAATAAAATAAAAAATACGTAAATACGCACTAGCCTCGAAATTTTTGTTGTCACCTGACAATGTGACACTTCACACAAATTCTTCAATTCTGATAACGAATTTGAAAAAATCGTGTATGATACAAGTGAATAAAGAAATTTTATTCACTTGTACCATAAATATACATTAATTATATTTCTAGCACCAACAAGATAATGGACATGGTCAATGAAGTCAACGAGCACAAGAGGAATTTAAATATTAGACATTAACCGTTTGTTAATTTTTCTGTAACCCCATTATTTAGGACGCCCTTTTCCATGTTTGGTTTATAAAATAAAGTATTAGTTCTCATTTTTTTGCCTCCACTACAAGAAAACATTTTTTCCTATAGCTAAGTTTTACGCACTGTTCACAGTGCAATATTTGATAATTCTTTGCAAAGATTTTTATGGAGTTCTTTTTTTACCTTGCTGATCAAACATATTTGTTATTTGTTTTTTTTTTTGTTACTTTGAGCCCATAGCATTCTATAGGCATTAGTGATGTTTGTAGTCGCTTCAAATTGCCCACCAAAAATTTTGAGATTTTGTTTTTTTATTTTGTTAGTGGGAAATCTGGGTGCTCCCAAACATAGTGAATAGTACAATAGGCCTCAATAAAATATTTTTTTTAAATAAATTGCATCTAATATTACCCAGAATTATATTAATGTTTTTATTTAGCTTCAATTATAAAACAATTATAAAATACTAAGATACTCACTATACCACACAAGTATTAAAAATATAATTATAAAATTATTACAATCCTAAAACTAGAAAGAATGATGAAACGAACACATTTTTAGAGGTACTCAATATTCTACTACACAAATGTAAAATAATAAGACGTCAAAGCAAGATACAAAATAATACATTTAATTAAACATAATTACGTGAATCTATTATTTATCCAATAGAGATCCATCGCCCAAAACGAAATATATTTACACTAACACATTTGTAGAAATTATTGCAATTCATAAATATTAAACGATAGAATTCATTATTTATTTCATTAAAATTCGCAGGAAATATGATTTGCATGCCAAGTTTCTATGCAATATATTTGATTAGAAAATAGTTTCAGAATCTAAATATCGTCGGTGTTCTGGCAAAAGTCCTAATAGTGACCTTATTGAACTTGATGATTTTTGCCAGAACACCTACGATATATTAGTTTCGAATTTTCTGAAAGAACTAGTTTTTATTTCTATCTTAATGGCAGAATTTCAAGGCAATTTATGACATTAAAAACTATTTTCAGTTTCTAAATATATCAGTTATACATTTTCTGATAAACAAGAAACATTTTTTTTAATATGTTTCTGCCAAATTTCAAGGCAATATATGGGATTGGAAGATATTTTCAGAATCGAAAAATTTTCCTTCCGAATTTTCAAACTATACTTTTAAAGTTCTTGATCGAACCTGAAATTACATTACATGGTATAAAACATACTTCTAATTTAGAAGTATCTGCGGAGGCTTTTAATATAAAAGCTAGAACGCAGTAAGAATCGTATACGTTTTAAAATTTAGTGGTCTACAAGTGGTCCCCAGAAGTACTTGCTGACGCGTTCTTCATCTTCCGTGAGGAAAAAATCCCGCCCATGCTGCAGGAACTCGTCCATATTCACCTTGCCATCGCAATTGCCATCGATGGAGAGGAAGGCCACAACGGCATCTTCGTTCTTGAGGCCCAAGCACTTGAAGAAGAGTTTGAACTCGTCGACGGAAATCACGCCTGATCTGTCCTTGTCCAGCGCCTGAGGATTACAATAAAATTGGAATTTAGTGCAAAAAGCAGTGCAGTCTGAAATAATCAGGCAAGTTCTTGATTCGTGGCAAACATTCGACGCATCGTTTAGTTTGATGGTGATCGTCGATGTTAGCAGTGTCCAAGTATTGTTAAATTTAACGACGAGTTTAGCGATATTGCGAGGTTGATTATTGATGTTAGCTATGCCCGAGTTTGTTTATTGTTTAAAAAAAGAGGTTAGTGATATTGCGATGTTGATTATCGATGTTGGCTGTGTCCAAGTCTTGTTAAATGATTAAAAGACGAGGTAAGTGATATTACGTCATTCGTGGAAAAGTTTGTAGCCCTATTCTGTAATTATTTTAACAGGGATCTTAGTTAAAGCTGTTGAAATAATCAGAGAATAGAATGCTTAGTATTTAGTACATTTGCTTGCTTCAAATAATTTGCAAAATCGTACAATGATCAAATATGTCAGATATTCGATGGTAATTTCTAAAAGAATAATATTCACTTGCAACTTTGAGGAAATTTACGAAAATATTCAGTACATGTGGGTATTTTTTTATAGCTTACAAGAGAACATAATTAGCTGATAGGTTTTATGTAATTTGTTAAAACTTTTTTTTTTTAATTACTTCGCAAAACTACTGTGTTCAGACATTTTTCGTATTAATTACAAAATATTGGCATACAAATTTAGTTTTGTAGATAAGTACTGTTGTAGTTTACAAAAACAAAGTCCAAAATTTGTTTTCTAGATACATATGTAAAAAAAATAGAGTAGAATTGACTTTAATTGTCTTTTTTCGCAATGATTACAAAAGAATGCTAATTGGGCATACAAATTAAGTTTTCTAGAAACGTAATGTTATAGTTTACGAGATAAAAAGTCCAAATTTGTTTTATAGAAATATATGTAAATAAATATTACTGGCACGATTATATTATGCCATATGACTCAAAATTATTTTGCAATGGTGTGTTTTTGCAAATATTTTGCCAAGTTATTGTTTACTTACCTTGAAGAAAAATGGCAGGAACGAATGAGCTTTCTTCAGTCTTGATTTGTCATTTAGGACATGATGCATATCCTCCAGGTACTGTTCCACTGTTACCAAATTGTAAGGAGTGATTTCGCCCCACTGTGCTTCCCACAGGCTCTGAAAATAATTAATAATTCATTAATATCAAATAAATAGTACTAGTATATAGTACAAATATTGAGGAAAATACTGTTATTTTCATTAGTCATCCAATTGCAAAATTTGAAATGCACCATAGTTAATTACAAAATATAACACAGTATAATGATAAATCTAAAGTAAAACTATAAAGTAGCTGAAACGAACCCGGATACAATATCGAATATTAAAGTCTTTTGAAATTACTGAAATATATCACTTCTCAGGAAGTTACATAAGATATTTTTACAGAAAATAATTTAACGCGTAATGGGATTTCAGTGCCATGGATTTTAAAGTATTTGGTTATTATTGATAATGGTAATGATATTGATAATTGTAATTATTGAATAAATTGGTAATTGAAGTTTTAGTATAAAATATATTGACATATGCTGCATTTGCAAATTTTCAATTACGATTATCAAAATCTTTCAAATTTTCAGCTCCAACTGCCAATCCCTATCTAATTTTCAACTCAACTATCCAAACCTGTTAAGTTTTCAATTCGCACCATCAAAACTTCACTGTAGTGTTCACTCTCTTCACTTCAACTGTAAAACACTGTCAGAACTTTCAAAAGCTGTTAAATTTGCAACTGGAACTCAAAATCTGTAGAATTTTCAACTACAACCATCAAAAACTATCGTATTTTAACTGCAACTGTCACATTTTCAACTGAACCTGTCAAAATTCGTCAATTTTTTTAAATCTGAAACTGTCATGCTCTCTTACATTCTCAATACCAACATTAAAAACCTGTTATATTTAAAACTGCAGCTGTCAAAAACTCCTTTTATTAACTGCCACCGTCAATGGCAGTCATGTTTTTAGCTGCAACTGTCAAATACTAAAATTTCAAGTACAGTTGTTAAAAACGTCAAATTAACAACTGTAACTGGCAGATTTTCAACTACAACTGTAAAAACTGCCAAATTTTGAACTTAACTATAAAATTTTTAACTACAACTGTCAAATGCTGCCATAGCTACAACTGCAAAACTTGTTGACACCTTAAATTTCAAGTACAACTATCACAATATTAACTGCAACTGTCTAAAACTATAATATTTTCAACAACTCTCAAAATATATAAAAAAATTAACTACGAACCATCAAAAGCTGTAAAAAATGAAAAAATGTTAACTGGAACTTTCAAAACCTGTTAAATTTGCACCTGCAACTCATAATCTGTAGAATTTTCAACTGCAATCATCAAAAACTGTCATATTTTAACTGCAACTACCACATCTCCAACTGAACCTGTCAAAAACCGTCAATTTTTTAACATAAATTGTCATGCTCTCTTAGATTTTCAATAACAATATTAAAAACCTGTTATGTTTTCAACTGCAACTGCCAAAAACTGACCATTTATTAACTGCCTCTGTCAATGGCAGTCATGTTTTCAGCTGCAACTGTCAACTGCTCAAATTTCAAGTACAGCTGTTAAAAACGAAAAATTATTAACTGTATCTGGCAAATTTTCAATTACAACGGTCAAAAACTACCAAATTTTGAACCTCAACTATAATTTTTTTAACTGCAATTGTCAAATGGTGTCAGATACAACTGCAAAACATGTCAAAACTTCAAATTTCAAGTACAACTATCAAAATATCAAGTGCAACTGTCTATAACTATCAGATTTCAACAACTCTCAAAATCTGCCAATTTTTTAACTACGAACCATCAAAAACTCTATAAAATTATACATTTTTAACTAAAACTTTTAAAAGCTGTTAAATTTGCAACTGCAACTCAAAATCGGTAGAATTTTCAACTACAACCATCAAAAACTATCATATTTTAACTGCAACTACCACATCTTCAACGGAACCTGTCAAAAACTATCAAATTTTCAACTGAAACTGTCAATCGCTGTCCGATTTTCAACTGCAAGAGAAAAACCTGTGAAATTTTGAACAACTGCCAAAAGCTGTCAATTTTTCAATTACAATTGACAAAAATTGTTAAAATGTTTAACTGCAACTAATAACTTTAACTGTTACTCAGAAAATAAAGAAAATCAGGATGCAAATTGTAATATTTTAGCACACTTAAAAAATGTGGAATTTTAGACAACATTTTACACTTACCTTGATTACTTTTCTGAAGTCTTTTGTATGATTTTCACTGAGATGTCCCAAACTAACGAATCTGTCGGCGAGCAATTTGAAGTCATCATAGGAAATCACTCCATCCTTGTTGACGTCTAGAATTCCGTGGAATGTGCGCATTTTACGTCTCCAGAACAATGATTCGCCCTGAAATTCAAAAGAATCATCAAATTTTGATATTGAATACTGAATCGACACCTACTGTCGATTGTATTGTATTTTTGTACTTGTACACTTTCACTTCTGGTCTCGCAAGTTATTGTATAAATCAGTCATTATAAAGTATGTATAAGAAAAAATAACCCACGCCCAAAAATAGCTACAAATATTCAAGATTCGCGTAATTTGTGGAAAACAACCATTTCTTAGATATAATGGCATTAATAATTGTAAGAAAAATTTGATTTAAATATCACAATTTTATTTAACATTAATAAGCTATTATTTATTTAAATGACATCAATTTTAATCAACATTAATGTACAACTTTGCTTCTTACTACTGATATAAAACTCAAACAATTACTCAACCAGTCAAAGACTATATTCTATTAATACTTACTCTGTGCCCTAGAACTTCAAAGTCACTGTCTGATGCTGAGTGGTCTTCATACTTCTTTTCTGTTTTCATATGCTTACTGTAGTCTCTGTAGTATGAAGCATTTCTGTATGTGTTCACTATTGGATTGCTTGCAGAAGTACATAATACCTGAAAATAAAATAAAAAATTATTAATGAAAGCAATGATTAATGTATTGCAGAAATATGTAATTAATTACAGACTTGGAAAATGATCATTTTCAATTTTAGAAATATTTGTACTTAAAATTCCATGATATACAAAAAATGCAGACGCACTATAAAATGTGCCTGAAAATAGCTGAAATTTTTATTACTTCTCGTAGAATTATTATTTTTAATACTTGTAGTCAACAAATATAATAAATGATAAATGATGATTATGATACAAGTTCGTATGGCTCTACTTTACGTAAATGTATCATACAAAGTTTTTTCTACGACAGTTATTATGAAAAACAGCTATAATTTGATGCAAAATACTATCTTTTTTTTTAAATTGGTGAATGAATGAATTGCGTGTAAAACTTATTTTGCGCACAGTTAATGTTTTTACTGACAGGTGATTTTATTTCGCACGTGTGCTAAAAGGTGTCACTTTACGCACTGTGAACAGTGCGTAAAAACTTAGTTTACGCACTGTGGTAGAAAAATGATAAATGAATTGATAATGCCTCATTTTGCAATACAATTTTTAACATTTAATGAAAAATGTTTTTGTTACAATTATATTTAGTCTACTGTATGGACTGATAATCTCCTGATGCATACTTTAAAATAGCACACTGCATATAACTTAATTTTGCGCCATATTTTTTTAAACATAACAAACTGATAACTGCAAATGAAGAGATTATTTTTTTTTATTTTCCTCTTATTTCTTAATAATAAATATTTTCATTTAATAATCTCCATGCCACTGATTGTACAATACGAGAAACTGTTTCAAGGAATAATGGAAATACTTTGATTGTATAATCCAATCCAATGCAGTATTATTTGCCACTGGAATGGCTCTTGCAAGTCTTATAGGATTGACCGTGATAAGGCCAACGGTCCCAGTAATCGTCGAAGCCTTAGATCAGCATTACTCAGGCCTGGTCCTTCCGTCTCCGTTTAACTGTGATCAATGTTTCGTTTTCATGATTCATCCGAAATGGTTAACTAACTGTCGATTAATATTAATCGGAGACTATAAGACAGGACCCTACAATACGACTTTTGGAAACTACTCGCTCAGTTCTCGTCTTTCAGTCTCCGGTTAACTATAATCGATGTTTCGTGTTGATGATTCGTCCGCATAGTAAACAAACCGTCGATTAACGATAATCGGAGACTGTAAGACAAAGTTCTGCATCACGACTTTTATCATAATTATTGCAATCATATTGTATAGATCAATATAAATAAATTACTATTATGACAGGTGCGATTGATGCATTGCAATTGAAAGTTTCTGCCACTTATTTAAATTAGTAAAGATATTGTTGAATTTCAAGGGTGATATTCTCAATTGAATAATGGGCCAAAATTTGAGTACTTACAATTGGATGTAAATACATTGATTATCCTAGAATCGCATAAAATTGTAAAAAATTCAAACGCCTTGATCACTCATAATTTTGTTGCAAATGTGTACACATAAAATGTTGATAAAACTCGTGGACTGTCAATTTTGATGTATTATAATATATTATAATTTATTTCAGTTTTATTTATTTCAAAATTTATTGAAATCTAAAGTACATAAAACACTGGATGTTTCCTAATAACTTTGTTTTATCAGTTTTATTTTTTGCATGATGTGTGATCACTAATTTTGGTCGTTTTGCACTAAATATATTTCAAATTCTTGGAAGATTCGAAAACCATTTACAATTCTTCTTTAATTGTTCGTTAACGGACCTACAGAAAAATCTGTGTGTGTTTTATTTACTGCAATATTTACCATACTAACAATCTGAAGTAATAGATAATGGCTTCCTATATGTGTGCTGTTGTCGTTTAATAACTAGGTCAATATCGGACGTTGATATCGGATTCAAATAAATTCGTAAATATGCTGAAGTAAAAGTCATTATTGCCGCGCGTCGTACAGGCCAGATCGCACGTACGCATTTTTGGGGCCCAAAGATCGGTCCTTAATATTATATCAACACAGTATTAAAATGTAAAAGCTGGTAAAAGTCGATAATAAACATAATTTATAGAACTACGTGCGTCATGGCAGATCTTGAAAAGTGCAATTTGAAATGTTAATACGCTGGCCGAATTGACCAAGCACTTACGAGATCCCTGATTCGAGCACACATGTTAAGGTCATTGAAACCGTTAATTTCAGTCGTACAAATCTTATTGTGAGGACACAAATGTGCAGCAATAAAAAACCAACCATTGATTAAGTTAATCAGAGATTGAAAGACCGGGCAAAATCATATATAAAAGGCTGTGGTTTATACAACGTACACATATTGTAGTTTCTTCTCAACATATGAAGAGTTCATCGGAAATTGTAAGAGCGTGCAAAAGATACAAAATGAAGGTATAAACTTCACATTAATTTAAACTAGCAAAATGTGTACTAAAAACAGAAGTTTCAGGTAACAAATCTCAATTTTGTATCTTTTCAATTATACTTTTGATAAATAATACTATCATATTTTATTATTATATTATATACTATAAATACTAATATGATTAATAATAAATAATAGTATGTATTAATAAATCTGCATAAAGTATGTGCATCTTTGGGGATGACGAATTCAAGGATCTAAGAAGTGCCTAAT
The DNA here is from genome assembly GCA_951805005.1 of Othius punctulatus. Classification (NCBI taxonomy): domain Eukaryota; kingdom Metazoa; phylum Arthropoda; class Insecta; order Coleoptera; family Staphylinidae; genus Othius; species Othius punctulatus. The sequence continues at coordinate 21,793,775 of OX638146.1, forward strand.
CTTTTAATACCTCATTTGCATACTTTTTAAACATAAAGCACCAATATTCTTGGAACTGTAGATTTTCCGCCACTTACATTTGTACGGTCTTTTATGGTGCACCGAATGCTGTACCTAAATGGAATTACCAGATTTGGGGTTCTATAAATTTTACCCCAAACGTATAGAATTTGTAGGTCCAGGTAGAAAATACCCCAGCAAGCTCATGCAAAGCGTATTTCAGTAATTATTTGAGTTGCCTACAGTTCGAAGTAATAATTACAATATTACAACGAGTTTTAGACCAAATGTAGAAAAAATATGCGGCCAGCATATTCACTCTTCACATTCATATGATTAACATTCAATTTAATGTAGTTTTGTCCGAAAATCAACACTGGTTTGAAATTTCGTTTCTTAGAATAGATATGAATGTTGTCTTTAACTTTAATTAAAATATTGTTTAAATATACAGCGTGGCCCACTTATCCTTGCTCGTACTATTGCTGCTAGACTAATGAAAATTGAGGAAAACATCTGGTAGGAAGTTATTGGACACTTGATGTGCTACTTTAAAAAATGATTTTCGAGTATACAGAGTGTACCATAAATCTGAGACACAAAATTTGTTCCCTTTTTTAAATAGATCGCCCTGTATATTCTTTCATTTTTAGAATCTGCTTTATGGGGGCTTCACAAATCATTTTCATTTTTGAAATCAAATGCAACGTTGCCAAGTTATTCACATTTTAGTCAAATTTAACGAAAAAACATGGACGTGGGAAAAAATTCAACAAAACCTTATTATAAGAGATCAATAAAAGAATCTGCGTGTGCAAGTATCCAAGCAATGTGCCAAAACACAAAATAGTTTGAGTCACAATGGTCCGAGCGAGGATAGGTGGGCCACCCTGTATATAATAATTTCGAAAATATTGACAAAAACCAACAAATGAGTAAACACCTATTTTCGATTTTTGTCAGACATGTTCAATGGATTTTCAAAATAGTCTTAATTCTAAAATTTTATTGAACAATTGTGAACAGTTTTGACTTATCATCGGGTTCACCATTAAGTAATCACATCCACACACACGCTTAAAAAATATCGTAATTGGCTTAGGGGATATTTCCCTTGAAACCTGGAATTCGAAAATGTTCGTGTATTCTTCGTTTTGATACTGTAAAAGCAATTTTGAAGCTACTCCAAGGAAACGATTTCTTGCAAAGGAAAACTACAAAAAAAAGGTGCCTAATGCTAAATACATAAACACCTATTTCCGGTTTTCGATTTTTGTCACACATTTTCAATGAATTTTCAAAATAGTCTTAATTCTAAAATTTTATTGAACAATTGTGAACCGTTTTGACTTATCATCGTGTTCACCATTAAATTATCACATCCACACATACGTTTGAAAAAATATCGTAATAGGCTCAAGGGATATTTCCCTTGAAACCTGGAATTCGAAAAAGTTTGTGTATTCTTCGTTTTGATACTGTAAAAGCAATTTTGAAGCAAAACTTCTTCAAGGAAACGATTTCTTGCAAAAGACAAAAACCAAAAAAAGGCACCTAATGCTAAATACATACGAGCACACTCTACTACTGAGCATCACTAATAGCATACTTAACAATACAAAAGAAAAATATGATAATGTTGTAATACCTTATTATGTTTTTTATTACAGATTATAAAAGAAATTTAATGATTTTTTTTTTTTCATAATAATGAATTGCAATCGTGCAAATAAATTGCATTGCAACTTTATTGAACGCCCTATTGCACACTTGAAATCAAAGTAGGATGGAATTTTAGGTAATTTTACACCTGATTGGTTATTCTAATGTTATTATATGGATTATTCTAATTATTTCTAATTAATTCTAATTATCAGAAAAATGAAGAAAACCAGGAATAATCAAACTTTAAATGAATTATAAACTTGAGCCATTTCCCCTACAACTTTCTAATCTGTTACCTGCCGCTGACCTCTCGGCTCACGGTTTGTTTACCATCATAAAAAAGTCAATGCACTCACCGCACGTTTCGGTACTTCAAGCGTCTTCAGCAGAGCGACGCGCTTCTGGGCAGCCCTCACTGCACCCCTCGCCGCTTGTCCAAAAATTTCGGCCAACATAATCGCACCACACACAAGCACACCAAAATTTTAACAATATCTTCACTCTATGCAGAAATAGGGCCTCATCGAGCGAGATTCGAACTTGACAAACACGAATTTCTTTCTGTGCCGCTTGTGTTTGGGCCTACGTTTTTAATGCAGCCGCCCTCCCCCACCTCGTTCCGTCTCTTTCCTCCCAAAAATTTCCTGCTCCGTCCTTCTCGCACCAATTGTCTGTAGGACCCTCGCCTTACCCCCAAGAGCCATGAAGATTGCCTGCGTTCTTGGCTTAGCCAATTGCGTGTAAATGGAGCGACTGGTTTATCGTCTCAATTCGATAATTTTTCAGTGTGATAACCCAGACGACGATTACGTGCTGAGCAACAGCCAGACGAGCAGAGTTTTGTCACGTAAACGTATAGAAAGTCTTATATATGGCCTTCCGCAGTTAGCAGATTACTAAGTTAGAAGAAGATGCAATGGGGCTTCAACTTTGCAGTGTACTAATTCATATAGTTGTTGCAAATTTATTATGCAAATTTTCTAAATCTTCCGCAAATTTAACATATACATTTCTGCCAACTTATATCGTGAGAAGCTTTTGGCAAATTTCTGATCCAAAATTGCTAAGTTGTAAAGTTTGATCAGGTTTCTGATCCGCATGGTAAAAACCCATCTATTGGGCAGGTGATGGAGACTTTTTATACTTTAGCCAATCTAATATTAAGCATTCCTGATTGCAGACTTTAGCATTTCCCAGTTTTGCAAGACTGCCAACTTGTACAGTGTGATGGGTTTTTGGAAATTAGATCAGGTTCAGCTTGGCATTGCAATATCTCTTGCCAAATCTCACCAGCTCTTGTGCTGGTACCACAAACCTTTCATATATATGATCATACAAACCTTTCATACTGGACGAATTTAACATCAAACATTTCTAACCGCTGAAGATCGGGTCTCTGAGAATTATTTGGCAATGTAAGCTATAAATTGTGGTGGAGTTTTAGATTTGCAATCCAAAGGACCTTGGTACCTTGGCAATATGGAAAAGATATGGCAATCCTTTAAATTTTGCATATTTTACATTAAAAAAATCCTGAATGCTGGTAATGAAGTCTTTCTTAATCACTGCCAAATAACATAATTAACTTGAGAGTACACATAAAAGCGATCCATAAAATGATACATTTGATCCTAATTCATATAAATGTATAAAATATCTTTGTGTTTATATTAATACTTTATTACAGATATCTCAAAAACTAGCTTATCAATTGTGACACTATTTCTCACTAATTTTTAGTGATATATAGATACCTAACATGTGTAATTGGATTAATAGCCAATGTTTGTTTTATTGTAACATTTTAATTTTAGTGTGACCTTTTGGTTTTAGTTTTAATACTGGCAATGTCTTTCTTGAACACTGCCAAATAACATAATTAACTTGAGAGTACACCTAAAAGCGATCTATAAAATGATACATTAGATACTAATTCATATAAATGTATAAAATATCTCTGTGTTTATGTTAATATCAACAATGAATTGAATTAAAATTGATACACAAGTGTATGAGATATCACTGATAACGTTTCAGCAATGTTTGACAATATCACCTAAAACCAAAATATACTACACTAAAATTAAAATATCTCAAAAATAACACATTGTATATTAATCTGATTAAATATATTATATGCTTATATAACTCTTAAGATTATCAATAAATTTTATTATTATTTATACACTAGTTTTTGAGATATCATTGATAAAGTATCAGCAATGTTTGTAAATATCACTTAAAACACATAGGTTTAGTTTAGATACAAATATCTCAAAAACTAAACCTTGAATATTAATCCAATTAAATATATTATATACTTATATATCCTTAAATATTAATAATAAATTGTATGAATATTGATACACTAATTTTTAAGATAACAATAATAAAGTATCAGTAATGTTTGAGAATATCGCCTAAAACCAAAAGATTAAAGTAAAACTAAATATCTCGAACATCGGACATTGGATATTAATGCAATTAGATGTACTATATATTTATATATTACTAACAGTCAGATATAAATTTCATCGATATTGATACGCTGGGTATTGAGATATCACTAATTATTTATCGGAATTGTTTCGATAAAATCACGTTAAATGAAAAGATTATAATAATATTAGAATCTCAAAAATCAAACATTGTATGTGAATCTAATTGAATAAAATATATACTTATATATCTGTTAAGATGAATAGTAATTCTAATTATTATTGACACACTAGTTTTTGAAATATCATTGATAAGTATCATCAATATTTGTAAATATCATCTAAAACAAACATATGTATTACACTAGAATTAAAATATCTTAAAAATATCACATTGAATATTAATCTAATCAAATATATGATATGCCTATATATCTTTAAAGCTGATCAATAAATTTTATTATTATTGATACACTAGTTTTTGAGATATCATTGATAAAGTATCAGCAATGTTTGAGAATATCACCTAAAACACATTTGTTTAGTCTAGATAAAAATATCTCAAAAACTAAACATTGAATATCAATCCAATTGAATATATTATATACTTGTATATCCTTTAATATTAATAATAAATTGTATGAATATTGATACACTAATTTTTAAGATAATAATAATGAAGTATCAGTAATGTTTGAGAATATCGCCTAAAACCAAAAGATTAGAGTAAAATTAAATATCTCGAACATCAGACATTGGATATTAATGCAATTAATATTAATTATATATATATATATATATATATATATATATATATATATATATATATATATATATATATATATATATAGATATATACTATATATCTATATATTATTAACATTCAGAAATAAATTTAATCAATATTGATGCGCTGGTTATTGAGATATCACTAATTAATTTTCGGAATTGTTTGAGAAAATCAGGTAAAACCAAAAGATTTTACTAAAATTGGAATATCTCAGAAATAAAACATTTCGTGTATATGAGTCTAATTGAATATAGTATATACTTATATATTTCTTGAGATGAGTGGTAAATTTTATTATTATCGACACGCTAGCTTTTGAAATATAATTGATAACTATCATCAATGTTTGTGAATATCGCCTAAAATCAAAAGATCACACTAACATTAAAATATCTCAAAAAGCAAACATTGGATATTAATCCAATTACACCTATTATGTATTTATATATCACTGAAAATTAGTAAGAAATTGCGTCAATATTGATAAGCTAGTTTTTGAGATATGAGTAATAAAGTATCGGAATTGTGTCAGAAAATCACCTTAAACGGTGGTAAATTATGAGTAATACTAAAATTTAAATATCACAATAATTAAACATTGGATGTTTATATAATTAAATATATTATATGCTTATATATCTCTAAAGGTCGTCGATAAATTTTATCATTATTGATACACTAGTTTTTGAGATATCAATGATAAAATCAGAAATATTTGAGGATATCACCTAAAACACAAGGGGTTATTTTAAAATTAAAACAATTCAAAAGGTAAACATTGATTATTAATCCAATTAAGTATGTTATTTGTCTATATATCACTTAATATCGTTAATAAATTGTATTAATATTGATACGCTATTTTTTGAGATATCTCCAATAAAGTATCGGCATTGTTTGAGAAAATCGCCTAAAACCAAAAGATTATACAAATATTAAAATATCTCAAACAGGAAGCATTGAATATTAATTCAATCAAATGTGTTATATGTCTCTGATATTCAATAATAATGTCCATCAATATTGATATGCTAATTTTTGAGATATCACTAAATTACTGTTACTAAAATAGACCGGCTAAATTTGTAAAGTTAGTTAGTGAATACTGGTTTGAAATGCAAAAAAATGTCTAGGTTTTATTTTTCTGAATATGCAGACTAATGGGTTAAAATAATCACTGTAAGTACATCTTTTCTTGAAAATTTTCTAGAATACTTTAAAATTGTTCAGTTATTGTGTGTTGAAGCACTCATGCATGAATATTATTGTTTTATAATCTGTAATCACATATACATTTTATCGAGTGTATTGGAACATTATAACATATTATTTCCTATTTCTTTGCACCATTCCCATTTTTTTTTTAAATACTTATACGAATTGGCATAAAATATCTTGAAGGAAGTTTACATTTCTTTTCATTTACAATTGCTAGTATCAATTAGTTGTATAATCTAGCAATATAGTTGTATATTTGTTTGAATAATGATAATACTAATAATGATAACTTTAAAGAAACATTATTTTAACCTCGACGATCTCACCCGATAACGATAGAAGAATTTTACGAGTTTCATTATAATGATATAGTATTTTCCACAAATAACATGCCAGATAATTGTTAATTGAACAAAATTCTCAAATATTACATCGTCGCGTCAATAATACATCTTGATTTCTATGTTATCCACAACCTGGAAAATAACTCCTCGATAAGATTATGTGGCAGGACAGTAGGGACAATCTATAGGAAAAAAGATAAAGAAGGTTTAGAGTTTCAAGATGAAGACAATCTAAAGCTTTGCAAGAGTTTCCACCTTTGATACAACTTAAAACATATTTTTCTTAAAACAACAGAATTTGAATTATCAAGTTGCAGTATCAAAGCTATAAGATGTCCTGTTACTACTATATTATTTGAATACAAAGAACTTATTTTTTTTCTGCTGTGTGACAAAGTACTAAATAAAATTGTCAGCAGTATCAAACTGATTCTATTTATTTTGTTGAGGCAGTTTCAAAGTTTTTTACTCTTTGAATTAAAAGTAATCTGTTAACTTAACTTAAATATTATTTTCTGTAGATATAGACATAGATTGATTTTAATTTCTTCGAGTATTACTTGGCAATACTCCCATTTTTTAAATACATTATGTTTATTTGTATAAAATATTCTGTTTCAATTAATTACTATCTAGTAATAAATAAGATTAGTAGAACTAAGTAGATTACTGCACATTCATGCAGAAACGTTGCAATTCAAATGTATTAAGAAAATGTGAGTTAAACACCCAAATAGTAGGGTTCTTTTTTTTCTGTATCATATCCTCAGTTGAATTTATCCACTAATTCTCCACCCTGATTCAAGCATGAATATAAATAAAACGATATTTTCTTTTACTACTATACTATATATATATAATACAAAAATTATTGTACAAACAATATACCTTCCTATAAATAATATTCAATATAAGCAACATTCTCAAATATACATATTGTGGCGTGAATACCTAAAATATAGATTCTGTAAACAAGTATAAATAGAGGCGACAATTACTTCGTCTTTATATAAGTAAGAAAAAAACAATAATCAAAAATTATGCGTTTAAAAAGCATAATTAACCAATCATATACAATTAATAATTTGTGTATATAAGCATTAAACATCGAAATTAATCTTATTTACAACAATGATAAACTCTTCAGTTTCGTTTGATTTACTGTTTTACTCAGGAGATATACTTATGAATCGGCGAATAAATAATTATATTGACTTCATATATTTACGATGATATGAAAGTGAGTTCGCATAATCCCAGATTACACCAAATTTAATGACTGCTTTTAAATAATTTACTGAGCCGTATTTTAAATTGCCCTTAACAAGATTTAAAATAATTAAAAAGATAAAAGCGAAATTACTGTTTTATAAACATTTTTCGTAACAACTTCAGACAATTATGTAGTAGATTAATCATTGCTCTGATGCATGGTGTAATTTCGAGCACATTCAAATTAGTAGTCTATAAATGCGAAATCATTAGTGAATGGAAACATGGTTTTTTTAAGAAGGCCGGCATTTCCAACCGCATTTCTCGTTGCTGGTCGGACGACACAATCTTCAGCCAATCAAGTTCGGGCCTAAACCTTTTTGTACTCTATCCTCTCCACCTTCACCTCGTCGCCCACCAATTGGTAAACGTACGTCACGACGGTCGTGTTTTGTATGTCCATTAATACAAATGATGGCGTAATCGAACTGAAAAAATTTAAAAACTATTAATTACTTTCAACCTAAGTTTATCATAAGCAGGGGTCCAGGATTATAAATTTGATTAGCCGAAATTTAATTCTAAATCAAAATTAACTTGTAGCGTGTCCCAACATCGGGATCCTTGATAATAAGTAAACTATTCTCACTTATCCAAAGCATTGTAAGCTCCTGTTGCACTTCCCGGGTTAATATAGAACTTATTTTCGAGCTCGTACGCCTCGAACTTGTGCGTATGCCCAGATATCAGTATATCTACGTCCAGCTGCCTCTGGATCATCGCGAGGGACTCGGGATCGCCCCACGGCACCACCTGGTGTCCGTGCGACAGCCCTATGCGGAACTGTCCTACAGTCACCACCTTCTGTTCCGGATAGTTCAGGTTCTGTAAGCAACATCGGGAAATTATATCGATTAGAGCAATGAGTTATCACGTACATCGTCGAAATCCCCTCTCACAACGTGTACATCGCTGGCCAGCGTCTTCAGGTAGTCGTAGGACTCCTTCGTGCACAGGTTGCCTGTGCACAGGATGTGCTGTATTCTTCCGGGCACCAGAAGCTTTTTGAACTTTGCAGGTAAGCTGCTGCATCTGTGCGGAATGTGTAAATCCCCCAAGACAAGGACTAACTGCAAGTAGATAGGTTATGAATGTTGTTTAATTGATTGGAAGTGCCAATGATTGTGTAATTAACTGGTACGCACCATTTTAGCTTCAGGTCTATTTGGAGATTCTTATTGATCACCTATTCTGCCTTAATTAGTTAATTTAATAAGTTTTGTAACAAGATATTTACTAGCACGGTCGGTGGTTGTTTAGCAGCGTTCTATTATAAATGTTGGGTTATGATCTTGAGTGGGATTATAAATGTTTTTACCATATATGAATGCTAATTATGACCCAAACTTTCTGTATACGTACTTTATACAGAACCTATAAATGGTATTATGGTGTTTCGAATCATTTTCAATAATGTTTTCAAGGAAATTTTGAGTATTCCCCCTCGGTAGTTTAATGAAATGGTAAGACTATCTATCAGCAGCAACTTCAATGCGCAATCATGCAACCTAACAAAATTTCCCTGTCTAGACTAACCAGTGCGATTAAGTGTCAAGCTCACATAAAAACGTGACACTTAATGACTCTGGTTGGGCTAGAAACAGGCATGCAACTTAATTCTGGTGCAATTAATGTCCCTAAATAAGCACGGTGGTTAAGCTTATTAGCGCACTTAGAATTATAATATGAAGACAATTTACACGTATGGTGATTAGTTCTAATAGCCTCATCGTTTCATGTCCTTTCTCGAGAGGTTTTAGGGCAGTTGAGGAGTCACAGCTTCAACGAAATGGTTGCACTAAAGTGTGTTCAACTTCAGTGCGCAATTTGTGCAACATAAGTTTGTATCTTGTTTGTATCATTAAATAACCTCAGATTTAAAGATCTGAAGAAGAAGAACCTCAGATTTGATTAATTTTCTAGACTTAATACAGCGCAATACAGCGATTCCAAACGCTTCCTCACATCACCAAGCCTCCAAGTAAGTTAATTGCAGCTATAAATCACTAATTATCGTGTGTTTTCTAACCCTGTAATTCTAACCCAAATCTCAAAAATAACTGTACAATTCTAGTTTTTACACGAATTTGGAGAAGCTGCACCACATTTTGAGGGCACTGCGCCCTCAAAATGTGGTTACTAAACTACTAAATACTAATTACTAAATTGTGCATTGCTCGATAAGGCACTGCGCCTTATCGAGCAATGCACAATTTAGTGCCCCACGATATTGACCCAGAAATCTAAACTTGGTAAGGAACATGCGAGTGCATACTGAATAACACTTATCATTCCTTTGTCTTTTAACCTGAGTGCGACCCTAACAATAAATTTCCTGAGACCATGTAAGTCCTTTTTATTAAAATTGAATTAATGTAATTCTGTTCTTGTTTTCTGAGCGCTGTTATGGATCTGCTTCCTTCAAAATGTATTGCTGCCTGCCTGCCCTACATTGCAGCGTGTGGCGGACTACAGTTACGGATGATTGCAGATATTGAGGAACAGTACGATTCACGGTAGTCTCGATCGGAACAAAGGTAGGATTTTAGTATTACCAAGTTTCATGGCTACGTGATGCTTTTTCACTGGCTTTATTTGTGCATTGTATTGACAATTAATAGATTTATTTATTACACTTTATACATGCCACACTTCACCACAAAGTCGCGAAGCTTCTTTCGAGTGCTCAGGGAAAAGTCACGGCTCGCAAAGCTTACTATAAGCTGTGATAAGGTGCTATGCTATTGCATAGAAACCAAATGCTGTAAGTTAAGGCCATATTACATTATGCCTTCTTTGCCTGCGTGAATGTAGTACTTTTACACTGGAACCGTGCCTTCTATCCCATTTTACATTATAACTTTGCACGAGGTTTGTGCACATGCTGAGTTCAAGTGCAGTAGTCGAATGTATAAGAAAAAGGCTGTGTGTAAACAGCTCTTAGGTTTTTTTGTTTTTCTTCGAAGTAACTAATCCTGTTATCCTTTTCAGTGCGCTGTTATGGATCTGCTTCCATTAATCATGTCCATTGCTATGTTTGGCCTACTACGGATAAGGATGATTGCAATCAACAAGGAACAGTACGATTCAGCGCAGTCTCGACTGGCACATAGGTAGATTTTAATATTACCTAGTTTATTATCAAACCGACGCTTCTTCACTGGGTTTATTTTTGCATTGTCTTGACAATTAATAGATTTATTTATTGCAACATTATAGTGCAAATTTAATCATGACCATTCATATTGGAACTCAATGATACCATACTTATGCTTTAAGCAGTTTGATTGTTATTGCGCTTGGGTACTTGGACACTTCGGACACGTTCATCCCTGAGTGACTCCCTGCACGGCTTAAAATGTCTTGACTTCCTTGTATCTCTTTCTAAAGGCCCCCGGAGACGTTCAATAATATTGTCAATCATTGTGATCACTTGTGATTAGTCAATGAGTCGAACTTCAATTGAAACCGTCAATATTAATTGACAATATTAATTGACAATAATTGATATTTTTGACCGCCTGCAGGACACTTAGGGCCTGTTCTTGCTCGCTCTTGAAAATCCCAACCGTGCTGGGTTTTACGATGTAATTGAAAACCTTTGGAACTGACTTGGCTTATTAATCAGCTTAAGGATATTTTATCTCTGTGTTCTCGTGACATGCCCCTGATAATCTAATTTTTGCATTTTTATAGTCCACTGTCTCATCACTCGGCCTGACAATTTTTGGAGCGAGTCGCGGGACTGAGGCCGTCGATCAGCGGCGGCACCAAGCAGGCGATTTGGCTACACCTACCTCAGCAGATCACCAGCTGGACGACGTGCATCCTCAAGAAACCAATTCTTCCGCATGGCGTTTGTATAAATTCATGTAATTTAACCCTTTCGCTGCGCGTAGCAAAATCACCGCTCGCGAGAATACTCGCTTGGAGCATACGAGTATGCTCGCTTTGAGCAGCGCACCGCTATGCGAGTTTATTCGTCTAGAGCAGCGAAAGGGTTAATAGTTGATTTGTTGCTTATACATCAATATCACCGCTGCTCTCTTTGTTTACATATAGAGCACATGGTGGCTAGTTACTGAAAATGTAAATTAATTGTTAATTACTGTTATAGTTTTAGAGCGGGAGTTGTTTTAAATTTTGACGTTTGTACAAATTCATGTAATTTAAAAGTTGACTTGTTGCTTAAGCAACATATCATAGCAGCGTTCTTTATATACATATAGAGTACCTGGTGACTAGTTACTGGAAATGTAAATCATTTGTTGATTGCTCTTGTAGTTTTAGAGCAAGAGTTGTTTTAAATTTCGAAGTTTGTACAAATTTATGCGTTTTAAAAGTTGATTTGACGCTTAACCGTTAACATCACAGCAGCTTTCTTTGTATACATATAGAGCACATGGTGGCTAGTTACTGGAAATGTAAATCATTTGATGATTGTCCTTATAGTTTTAGCGCAGGAGATGTTTAAAAATTTGACGTTTGTACAAATTCATGTAATTTAAAAGTTGATTTGTTGCTTAACCAACTTTATAACCGCTGCTCTATTTGTATACATTAATAGCACATGGTGGCTAGTTACTGGAAATGTAAATCATTTGTTGATTGCTCTTGTAGTTTTAGAGCAAGAGTTGTTTTAAATTTTGGCGTTTGTACAAATTTATGCGTTTTAAAAGTTTATTTGACGCTTAACCGTTAACATCACAGCAGCTTTCTTTGTATACATATATAGAGCACATGGTGGCTAGTTACTGGAAATGTAAATCATTTGTTGATTGTCCTTATAGTTTTAGCGCAGGAGATGTTTAAAAATTTGACGTTTGTACAAATTCATGTAATTTAAAAGTTGATTTGTTGCTTAACCATCTTCATAACCGCTGCTCCATTTGTATACATATATAGCACATGGTGGCTAGTTACTGGAAATGTAAATCATTTGTTGCTTGCTTTTGTAGTTTTAGAGTGAGAGTTGTTTTAAATTTTAGCGTTTGTAACAATTTATGCATTTTAAATGTTGATTTGTCGCTTAACCGTCAACATCACGGCAGCTTTCTTTGTATACATATAGAGCACATGGTGGCTAGTTACTGGAAATGTAAATCATTTGTTGATTATCCTTATAGTTTTAGAGCGGGACATGTTTTAAAATTTGACGTTTGTACAAATTCATGTAACTTAAAAGTTGATTTGTTGCTTAACCATCATTATAACCGCTGCTCTATTTGTATACATATAGAGCACATGGTGGCTAGTTACTGGAAATGTAAATCATTTGTTGATTGCTTTTGTAGTTTTAGAGTGAGAGTTGTTTTAAATTTTAGCGTTTGTACAAATTTATGCATTTTAAAAGTTAATTTGTCGCTTAACCGTTAACATCACGGCAGCTTTATTTGTATACATATAAAGCACATGGTGGCTAGTTACTGGAAATGTAAATCATTTGTCGATTATCCTTATACTTTTAGAGCGGGACATGTTTTAAAATTTGACGTTTGTACAAAATCATGTAATTTAAAAGTTGATTTATTGCTTAACTATCATTATGACCGCTGCTCTATTTGTGTACATATAGAGCACATGGTGGCTAGTTACTGGAAATGTAAATCATTTGTTGATTACTCTTATAGTTTTAGGGCGAGAATTGTTTTAAATTTTTACGTTTGTACAAATTCATGCAATTTAAAAGTTGATTTGTTGCGTAACCATCAATATCACAGCAGCTTTCTTTGTAAACATATAGAGCACATGGTAGCTAGTGACTGGAAATATAAATCATTTGTTGATTACTCTTATATTTTTAGAGCCAGAGTTGTTTTAAATTTTGACGATTGAGCAAAATCACGAAATTTAAAAGTTAAGTTGCTTAACCATCATTATCAGAGTAGCTTTCTTTATATACATATACAGCACATGGTGGCTAGTTACTGGAAATGTAAATCATTTGTTGATTGCTCTTGTAGTTTTAGAGCGGGAGTTGTTTCAAATTTTCGCGTTTGTACAAATTTATACTTTTTAAAAGATGATTTGTCGCTTAACCGTTAACATCGTGGCAGCTTTCTTTATATATATATATATATATATATATATATATATATATATATATATATATATATATATATATATAGAGCACAATGTGGCTAGTTACTGGAAATGTAAATCATTTGTTGATTGTCCTTATAGTTTTAGAACGGGAGATGTTTTAAAATTTGACGTTTGTACAAATTCATGTAACTTAAAAGTTGATTTGTTGCTTAACCATCATTATAACCGCTGCTCTATTTGTATACATATAGAGCACATGGTGGCTAGTTACTGGAAATATAAATCATTTGTTGATTACTCTAATAGTTTTAGGGCGAGAGTTGTTTTAAATTTTGACGTTTGTACAAATTCATGCAATTTAAATGTTGATTTGTTGCTTAACCATCAATATCACAGCAGCTGTCTTTGTATATTTATAAAGCTGATGATGGCTAGTCACTGGAAATACAAACCATTTGCTAATAGCTTGTATACTTTTTGAGCGAGGCTTCATTTATATTATGGCATTTGTACATAATCATAAAATTTAGTAGGTGTTTGTGGGTTAACTATCAATATTAGTGATAGTGTTTACTTTTGGTAGAGGAAATTTAAGAGCTGTCCGTAGATGATCATTTGATTTTCTATACGAAATTCTCATGATAAAGCTGCGCTGACGAGTCCTATAAGGACGAAACAGCTTTGTCGATCCAGTTTCAAGGAACCAATCCTGCCAAGTACCAGAAACTATATGCAAGTCACCATCGATGTTCTTCGAGACATATTCTCTGCAATCAAGGTGAGTAAATGTTAACTAAGCATCGCACAGCATTGCGGTTTGCATATTTGGATTCAGCATTCATTACTCTATCAGTCTATCATAATGTGTGTGCACTCAGTTTAATTTAAAAAATTCCAACTACATTTTGCAATTTTTGGACTTCGTACCAGGAACACAGAAGTTGCATGAGATCGTTTATTCGTTTTTAATTTTTATCTCGGTAACTAAGCATCGCACAGCATTGCGGTTTGCATATTTGGATTCAGCTTTCTTTACACGATCAGTCTATCTTACTGTGTGTGCACTCAGTTTATTTTGAAATTTTCCAACTACATTTTGCAATTTTCGGACTTCGTACCAGGAACACAGAAGTTGCAAGAGATCGTTTATTCGTTTTTAATTTTTATCTCGGTAACTAAGCATCGCACAGCATAGCGGTTTGCATATTTCCATATTCAGCATTCATTACTCTATCAGTATATCATATTGTGGTGCACTCAGTTAAATTTGAAATTTTCCAACTACATATTTTGTAATTTTCGGATTTCGTACCAGGAACACAGAAGTTGCATGAGATCGTTTATTCGTTTTTAATTTTTATCTCGGTAACTTAGCATCGCACAGCATTGCGGTTTGCATATTTGGATGCAGCATTCATTACTCTATCAGTCTATCATACTGTGTGTGCAGTCAGTTTACATTGAAATTTTCCAACTATATTTTGTAATTTTCGGATTTCGTACCAGGAACACAGAAGTCGCAAGAGATCGTTTTTTCGTTTTTAATTTTTATCTCGGTAACTAAACATCGCACAGCATTGCTGTTTGCATATTTCTATTCAGCATTCATTACTCTATCAGTGTATCATAATGTGTGTGCACTCAGTTTGATTTGAAAATTTCCAACTACATTTTGCAATTTTCGGACTTCGTACCAGGAACACAGAAGTTGCATGAGATCGTTTATTCGTTTTTTAATTTTTATCTCGATAACTAAGCATCGCACAGCATTGCTGTTTGCATATTTGGATTCAGCATTCATTGCTCTGCCAGTCTATCATAATGTGTGTGCACTCAGTTTAATTTGAAATTTTCCAACAGCATTTTGCAATTTTCGGGCTGCGTACCAGGAACACAGAAGTTGCAAGAGATCGTTTTTTCGTTTTTAATTTTTATCTCGGTAACTAAACATCGTACAGCATTGCATATTTCTATTCAGCATTCATTACTCTATCAGTGTATCATAATGTGTGTGCACTCAGTTTAATTTGAAAATTTCCAACTACATTTTGCAATTTTCAGACTTCGTACCAGGAACACAGAAGTTGCATGAGATCGTTTATTCGTTTTTATTTTTTATCTCGGTAACTATACATCGCACAGCATTGCGGTTTGCATATTTGGATTCAGCATTCATTACTCTATCAGTCTATGATAATGTGTGTGCACTCAGTTTAATTTGAAATTTTCCAACTACATTTTGCAATTTTCGGGCTTCGTACCGGGAACACAGAAGTTGCACGAGATCGTTTATTCGTTTTTAATTTTTATCTCGATAACTAAGCATCGCACAGCATTGCTGTTTGCACCTTTGGATTCAGCATTCATTACTCTACCAGTCTATCATAATGTGTGTGTACTCAGTTTAATATGTAATTTTCCAACTACATTTTGCAATTTTCGGGCTGCGTACCAGGAACACAGAAGTTGCATGAGATCGTTTATTCGTTTTTAATTTTTATCTCGGTAACAAAGCATCGCACAGCATTGCGGTTTGCATATTTGGATTCAGCATTCATTACTCTATCAGTCTATCATAATGTGTGTGTACTCAGTTTAATATGTAATTTTCCAACTACATTATGCAATTTTCGGGCTGCGTACCAGGAACACAGAAGTTGCAAGAGATCGTTTATTCGTTTTTAATTTTTATCTCGATAACTAAGCATCGCACAGCATTGCTGTTTGCACCTTTGGATTCAGCATTCATTACTCTACCAGTCTATCATAATGTGTGTGTACTCAGTTTAATATGTAATTTTCCAACTACATTTTGCAATTTTCGGGCTGCGTACCAGGAACACAGAAGTTGCATGAGATCGTTTATTCGTTTTTAATTTTTATCTCGGTAACTAAGCATCGCACAGCATTGCGGTTTGCATATTTGGATTCAGCATTTACTACTCTATAATACTATGCACTCAGTTTCACTGAATTAATGAAAAGGATTCCTGAGAAAACAAGCTATCGATTCCATATAGTACATATTTTTTAGGTTGCTTAATAAATAAGTTGGTAAACTTTATGATCAACATTTTATATGCAAATTTTTTTTTTGAGCATCCTATAAATTAATTATTATATGGAATCGATAGGTTTCCTTCTTAGGAATCCGAATCTGTAATTGTGTTATACCAAACTTTTCACATAACGGAGAAAACGGCGAAACACCAACCGCATTTTCCCCTTCTTTTTCAGTTCTATATTTGACCGCCAGATGGTGCGGCGTTCAGTTCAACAGTTACCCGCTAGATGACGCCTCTTACTAGTTCAACATTCGACCGGTAGATGGCACCACTTATTAGTTCAACGGCTAGCCGCCAGGTGGCACCACTTAGTAGTTTAACAGTTGGCCGCTAGATGGTGCAGTGTGTTTTAAATTTTAAATTAATTCTTTTACGTTACTGTTATTTATTAAATTAGTATACAACTCGGTTCATTTATATGTACAGGTGATTTAACTTGTTGTAACACTTAAAGAATCACAAAAATAAGTGTGCGACAGGCTGTAACATGGGTGCGAGCGATGGGCGCCGTCCTCTGGAGGACGGGCGGCCCGCGGTGGCGGCTGTGCAGTCTATTAAAATCGAAATTTTCCAACTACATATTTAGTAATTTGCAGATTGTGTACCAGGAATACATGAGTTGAAAGAGATCGATTCATAGTTTTTATTTTTTATCTCAATAACCAAGCATCGCACATCATTGCGGTTTGCATATTTGGATTCAGCATTCATTACTCTATCAGTCCATCATACTGTATGTGCACTCAGTTTAATTTGAAATTTTCCAACTACATTTTGCAATTTTCAGACTTCGTACCAGGAACACAGAAGTTGCATGAGATCGTTCATTCGTTTTTAATTTTTATCTCGTAACTAAGCATCGCACAGCATTGCGGTTTGCATATTTGAATTCAGCATTCATTACTCTATCAGTATATCATATTGTGGTGCACTCAGTTTAATTTAAAAATTTCCAACTGCATTTTGCAATTTTCGGACATCGTACCAGGAACACAGAAGTTGCATGAGATCGTTTATTCGTTTTTAATTTTCATCTCGATAACTAAGCATCGCACAGCATTGCGGTTTGCATATTTGGATGCAGCATTCATTACTCCATCAGTCTATCATACTGTGTGTGCAGTCAGTTTACATTGAAATTTTCCAACTATATTTTGCAATTTTCGGACTTCGTACTAGGAACACAGAAGTTGCATGAGATCGTTTAATCGTTTTTAATTTTTATCTCGGTAACTAAGCATCGCACAGCATTGCGGTTTGCATATTTGGATTCAGCATTCATTGCTGTGCCAGTCTATCATAATGTGTGTGCACTCAGTCTAATTTGAAATTTTCCAACTGCATTTTGCAATTTTCGGACTTCGTACCAGGAACACAGAAGTTTCATGAGATCGTTTAATCGTTTTTAATTTTTATCTCGGTAACTAAGCATCGCACAGCATTGCGGTTTGCATATTTGGATTCAGCATTCATTACTCTATCAGTCTATCATACTGTGTGTGCACTCAGTTTAATTTGAAATTTTCCAACTGCATTTTGCAATTTTTGGACTTCGTACCAGGAACACAGAAGTTGCATGAGATCGTTTAATCGTTTTTAATTTTTATCTCGGTAACTAAGCATCGCACAGCATTGCGGTTTGCACATTTGGATTCAGCATGCATTACTCTATCAGTCTATGTCTATGTGTGTGCACTCAGTTTAATTTGAAAATTTCCAACTACATTTTGCAATTTTAAGACTTCGTACCAGGAACACAGAAGTTGCATGAGATCGTTTCTTCGTTTTTAATTTTTATCTCATTAACTAAGCATCGCACAACATTGCGGTTTGCAGATTTGGATTCCGCTTTCACAACTCTATCTTACTGTGCTATCAGTTTAAATTTAAAAAAACATAAATTTAAATTGCCCAACTTTGATCGGCCGTGATAAGCGGGAAAACGTCAAAAAAAGAAGCACCATTTTCCCCCTTCTTTTCGAAATATCTCGAAAACTAATTTTTTTTTAGAGGAACTTTTCGGATCCGCAATTTGTCTTCAGGTCACTAATCTATTGCCGCAAAAAAATTTACAAAATTCGAAGGTCGCATTAAATGTTCAAAAAGTTTTAGGGGTTAACCCCTTTGGATTTTCGTCGATTTTCGCGATATTTTTTTTTCGAGCTGAGACCGCAGGTCGATAGAGTGTTTTCTCCCAAATCCGAATTTGCAACATGTGTACGTACCAAAGTGGCTGGTTTCGCCAGAAAAAATTAAACATTTTGGAAAATTAATGTGATCCTCGAAATTTGAAAAAATAATTACGGCAATAGATTCGTGACCAGAAGAGAAATTTCGTAGCTGAAAAGTTCCTCTGAAAAAAATTTAGTTTTCGAGATATATCGAAAAGAAGTGAAAAAATGAAGCTTCGTTTTTCGCCGATTTCTCGCTTATTTGATGAGTGCTGTGAAAAATAACCGCAGATTCGGATTCCTAAGAAGGAAATATATCGAATCCATATGGCAAATAATCTTTAGGATGCTTAATAAAAAAGTTTGAAATTTTATTAAAACCAAATTTACGCCAAAACTAGAAGGAATACAATCAAACTGTTTTGAGAAAAAAGTCATATTTAATGGCACTCTATCGATTGGTATAAAAATAGTTTCAATTCAATTTTTTTAAATATTTAATTAAACTTTGAACGGCCCCGCAGCCACAATGAATTGTTGTATCGGAAAACTTTTTCGATATTCGTAATCAGCATGCTAATATTGAGGGCTGATATGAATATTGTCCAATTCGGACAAAAAAATCGAAACATTGGTAATTTTTATCAAATCTGTCATATTTTGTACAGCTCTGTAGCATTACTGAAGCGCGCTAGCTTAAGTCCAGGTGGCCACGATTAATTAGCATGCAAAGAACTACAAATGGTGCAATTTCTGTTAAAATCGTACGAGAAATAAAAAAGTTCAAAACCCCTTATGGTTTTGAACTTTTTTATTACTGGACAGAATTAAACGAATTTTACATATTTTGTAGACGTTTGTATGCTGATTATTCGTGGCTACCTGGATCTCAGGTAGAATACTTCAGTAATGCTACAGAGCTTCCCAAAGATTGACAAATTGTATAAAAAATACCAACTTTTCGAATTTATTATCCGAATTGGACAGAAGTCACATCAGTCGTAAATATTAGCATGCTGATTACGAATATCGACGCAGTTTTCCAATAAAACAATTCATTAAGGCTCTACGGCCGATTAAAGTTGGGAAATTTAGATTTTTTTATTTTTTAATTTAAACTGATAGCACAGTATGATAGAGTAGTGAACGCTGAATCCAAATATGCAAACCGCAATGCTGTGCGATGCTTAGTTACCGAGATAAAAATTAAAAACGAATAAACGATCTCATGCAACTTCTGTGTTCCTGGTACGAAGTCTGAAAATTGCAAAATGTAGTTGGAAATTTTCAAATTAAACTGAGTGCACACACCGTATGATAGATTGATAGAGTAAAGAATGCTGAATCCAAATATGCAAACCGCAATGCTGTGCGATGCTTAGTTACCGAGATAAAAATTAAAAACGAATAAACGATCTCATGCAACTTCTGTGTTCCTGGTACGAAGTCTGAAAATTGCAAAATGTAGTTGGAAATTTTCAAATTAAACTGAGTGCACACACCGTATGATAGATTGATAGAGTAAAGAATGCTGAATCCAAATATGCAAACCGCAATGCTGTGCGATGCTTAGTTACCGAGATAAAAATTAAAAACGAATAAACGATCTCATGCAACTTCTGTGTTCCTGGTACGTAGTCTGAAAATTGCAAAATGTAGTTGGAAAATTTCAAATTAAACTGAGTGCACACGCAGTATGATAGACTGATAGAGTAAAGAATGCTGAATCCAAATATGCAAACCGCAATGCTGTGCGATGCTTAGTTACCGAGATAAAAATTAAAAACGAATAAACGATCTCATGCAACTTCTGTGTTCCTGGTACGAAGTCTGAAAATTGCAAAATGTAGTTGGAAATTTTCAAATTAAACTGAGTGCACACACCGTATGATAGATTGATAGAGTAATGAATGCTGAATCCAAATATGCAAACCGCAATGCTGTGCGATGCTTAGTTACCGAGATAAAAATTAAAAACGAATAAACGATCTCATGCAACTTCTGTGTTCCTGGTACGTAGTATGAAAATTGCAAAATGTAGTTGGAAAATTTCAAATTAAACTGAGTGCACACGCAGTATGATAGACTGATAGAGTAAAGAATGCTGAATCCAAATATGCAAACCGCAATGCTGTGCGATGCTTAGTTGCCGAGATAAAAAATAAAAACGAATAAACGATCTCATGCAACTTCTGTGTTCCTGGTACGAAGTCTGAAAATTGCAAAATGTAGTTGGAAATTTTCAAATTAAACTGAGTGCACACACCGTATGATAGATTGATAGAGTAATGAATGCTGAATCCAAATATACAAACCGCAATGCTGTGCGATGCTTAGTTACCGAGATAAAAATTAAAAACGAATAAACGATCTCATGCAACTTCTGTGTTCCTGGTACGAAGTCTGAAAATTGCAAAATGTAGTTGGAAATTTTCAAATTAAACTGAGTGCACACACCGTATGATAGATTGATAGAGTAATGAATGCTGAATCCAAATATGCAAACCGCAATGCTGTGCGATGCTTAGTTACCGAGATAAAAATTAAAAACGAATAAACGATCTCATGCAACTTCTGTGTTCCTGGTACGTAGTATGAAAATTGCAAAATGTAGTTGGAAAATTTCAAATTAAACTGAGTGCACACGCAGTATGATAGACTGATAGAGTAAAGAATGCTGAATCCAAATATGCAAACCGCAATGCTGTGCGATGCTTAGTTGCCGAGATAAAAAATAAAAACGAATAAACGATCTCATGCAACTTCTGTGTTCCTGGTACGAAGTCTGAAAATTGCAAAATGTAGTTGGAAATTTTCAAATTAAACTGAGTGCACACACCGTATGATAGATTGATAGAGTAATGAATGCTGAATCCAAATATACAAACCGCAATGCTGTGCGATGCTTAGTTACCGAGATAAAAATTAAAAACGAATAAACGATCTCATGCAACTTCTGTGTTCCTGGTACGAAGTCTGAAAATTGCAAAATGTAGTTGGAAATTTTCAAATTAAACTGAGTGCACACACCGTATGATAGATTGATAGAGTAATGAATGCTGAATCCAAATATACAAACCGCAATGCTGTGCGATGCTTAGTTACCGAGATAAAATTTAAAAACGAATAAACGATCTCATGCAACTTCTGTGTTCCTGGTACGTAGTCTGAAAATTGCAAAATGTAGTTGGAAAATTTCAAATTAAACTGAGTGCACACGCAGTATGATAGACTGATAGAGTAAAGAATGCTGAATCCAAATATGCAAACCGCAATGCTGTGCGATGCTTAGTTACCGAGATAAAAATTAAAAACGAATAAACGATCTCATGCAACTTCTGTGTTCCTGGTACGTAGTCTGAAAATTGCAAAATGTAGTTGGAAAATTTCAAATTAAACTGAGTGCACACGCAGTATGATAGACTGATAGAGTAAAGAATGCTGAATCCAAATATGCAAACCGCAATGCTGTGCGATGCTTAGTTACCGAGATAAAAATTAAAAACGAATAAACGATCTCATGCAACTTCTGTGTTCCTGGTACGAAGTCTGAAAATTGCAAAATGTAGTTGGAAATTTTCAAATTAAACTGAGTGCACACACCGTATGATAGATTGATAGAGTAATGAATGCTGAATCCAAATATGCAAACCGCAATGCTGTGCGATGCTTAGTTACCGAGATAAAAATTAAAAACGAATAAACGATCACATGCAACTTCTGTGTTCCTGGTACGTAGTATGAAAATTGCAAAATGTAGTTGGAAAATTTCAAATTAAACTGAGTGCACACGCAGTATGATAGACTGATAGAGTAAAGAATGCTGAATCCAAATATGCAAACCGCAATGCTGTGCGATGCTTAGTTACCGAGATAAAAAATAAAAACGAATAAACGATCTCATGCAACTTCTGTGTTCCTGGTACGAAGTCTGAAAATTGCAAAATGTAGTTGGAAATTTTCAAATTAAACTGAGTGCACACACCGTATGATAGATTGATAGAGTAATGAATGCTGAATCCAAATATACAAACCGCAATGCTGTGCGATGCTTAGTTACCGAGATAAAAATTAAAAACGAATAAACGATCTCATACAACTTCTGTGTTCCTGGTACGTAGTCTGAAAATTGCAAAATGTAGTTGGAAAATTTCAAATTAAACTGAGTGCACACGCAGTATGATAGACTGATAGAGTAAAGAATGCTGAATCCAAATATGCAAACCGCAATGCTGTGCGATGCTTAGTTACCGAGATTAAAATTAAAAACGAATAAACGATCTCATGCAACTTCTGTGTTCCTGGTACGAAGTCTGAAAATTGCAAAATGTAGTTGGAAATTTTCAAATTAAACTGAGTGCACACACCGTATGATAGATTGATAGAGTAATGAATGCTGAATCCAAATATACAAACCACAATGCTGTGCGATGCTTAGTTACCGAGATAAAAATTAAAAACGAATAAACGATCTCATGCAACTTCTGTGTTCCTGGTACGTAGTCTGAAAATTGCAAAATGTAGTTGGAAAATTTCAAATTAAACTGAGTGCACACGCAGTATGATAGACTGATAGAGTAAAGAATGCTGAATCCAAATATGCAAACCGCAATGCTGTGCGATGCTTAGTTACCGAGATAAAAATTAAAAACGAATAAACGATCTCATGCAACTTCTGTGTTCCTGGTACGAAGTCTGAAAATTGCAAAATGTAGTTGGAAATTTTCAAATTAAACTGAGTGCACACACCGTATGATAGATTGATAGAGTAATGAATGCTGAATCCAAATATGCAAACCGCAATGCTGTGCGATGCTTAGTTACCGAGATAAAAATTAAAAACGAATAAACGATCTCATGCAACTTCTGTGTTCCTGGTACGTAGTCTGAAAATTGCAAAATGTAGTTGGAAAATTTCAAATTAAACTGAGTGCACACGCAGTATGATAGACTGATAGAGTAAAGAATGCTGAATCCAAATATGCAAACCGCAATGCTGTGCGATGCTTAGTTACCGAGATAAAAATTAAAAACGAATAAACGATCTCATGCAACTTCTGTGTTCCTGGTACGAAGTCTGAAAATTGCAAAATGTAGTTGGAAATTTTCAAATTAAACTGAGTGCACACACCGTATGATAGATTGATAGAGTAATGAATGCTGAATCCAAATATGCAAACCGCAATGCTGTGCGATGCTTAGTTACCGAGATAAAAATTAAAAACGAATAAACGATCTCATGCAACTTCTGTGTTCCTGGTACGTAGTCTGAAAATTGCAAAATGTAGTTGGAAAATTTCAAATTAAACTGAGTGCACACGCAGTATGATAGACTGATAGAGTAAAGAATGCTGAATCCAAATATGCAAACCGCAATGCTGTGCGATGCTTAGTTACCGAGATAAAAATTAAAAACGAATAAACGATCTCATGCAACTTCTGTGTTCCTGGTACGAAGTCTGAAAATTGCAAAATGTAGTTGGAAATTTTCAAATTAAACTGAGTGCACACACCGTATGATAGATTGATAGAGTAATGAATGCTGAATCCAAATATGCAAACCGCAATGCTGTGCGATGCTTAGTTACCGAGATAAAAATTAAAAACGAATAAACGATCTCATGCAACTTCTGTGTTCCTGGTACGAAGTCTGAAAATTGCAAAATGTAGTTGAAAATTTTCAAATTAAACTGAGTGCACACACCGTATGATAGATTGATAGAGTAATGAATGCTGAATCCAAATATGCAAACCGCAATGCTGTGCGATGCTTAGTTACCGAGATAAAAATTAAAAACGAATAAACGATCTCATGCAACTTCTGTGTTCCTGGTACGAAGTCTGAAAATTGCAAAATGTAGTTGGAAATTTTCAAATTAAACTGAGTGCACACACCGTATGATAGATTGATAGAGTAATGAATGCTGAATCCAAATATGCAAACCGCAATGCTGTGCGATGCTTAGTTACCGAGATAAAAATTAAAAACGAATAAACGATCTCATGCAACTTCTGTGTTCCTGGTACGTAGTCTGAAAATTGCAAAATGTAGTTGGAAAATTTCAAATTAAACTGAGTGCACACGCAGTATGATAGACTGATAGAGTAAAGAATGCTGAATCCAAATATGCAAACCGCAATGCTGTGCGATGCTTAGTTACCGAGATAAAAATTAAAAACGAATAAACGATCTCATGCAACTTCTGTGTTCCTGGTACGAAGTCTGAAAATTGCAAAATGTAGTTGGAAATTTTCAAATTAAACTGAGTGCACACACCGTATGATAGATTGATAGAGTAATGAATGCTGAATCCAAATATGCAAACCGCAATGCTGTGCGATGCTTAGTTACCGAGATAAAAATTAAAAACGAATAAACGATCTCATGCAACTTCTGTGTTCCTGGTACGTAGTATGAAAATTGCAAAATGTAGTTGGAAAATTTCAAATTAAACTGAGTGCACACGCAGTATGATAGACTGATAGAGTAAAGAATGCTGAATCCAAATATGCAAACCGCAATGCTGTGCGATGCTTAGTTACCGAGATAAAAATTAAAAACGAATAAACGATCTCATGCAACTTCTGTGTTCCTGGTACGAAGTCTGAAATTTGCAAAATGTAGTTGGAAATTTTCAAATTAAACTGAGTGCACACACCGTATGATAGATTGATAGAGTAATGAATGCTGAATCCAAATATGCAAACCGCAATGCTGTGCGATGCTTAGTTACCGAGATAAAAATTAAAAACGAATAAACGATCTCATGCAACTTCTGTGTTCCTGGTACGTAGTATGAAAATTGCAAAATGTAGTTGGAAAATTTCAAATTAAACTGAGTGCACACGCAGTATGATAGACTGATAGAGTAAAGAATGCTGAATCCAAATATGCAAACCGCAATGCTGTGCGATGCTTAGTTACCGAGATAAAAAATAAAAACGAATAAACGATCTCATGCAACTTCTGTGTTCCTGGTACGAAGTCTGAAATTTGCAAAATGTAGTTGGAAATTTTCAAATTAAACTGAGTGCACACACCGTATGATAGATTGATAGAGAAATGAATGCTGAATCCAAATATACAAACCGCAATGCTGTGCGATGCTTAGTTACCGAGATAAAAATTAAAAACGAATAAACGATCTCATACAACTTCTGTGTTCCTGGTACGTAGTCTGAAAATTGCAAAATGTAGTTGGAAAATTTCAAATTAAACTGAGTGCACACGCAGTATGATAGACTGATAGAGTAAAGAATGCTGAATCCAAATATGCAAACCGCAATGCTGTGCGATGCTTAGTTACCGAGATAAAAATTAAAAACGAATAAACGATCTCATGCAACTTCTGTGTTCCTGGTACGAAGTCTGAAAATTGCAAAATGTAGTTGGAAATTTTCAAATTAAACTGAGTGCACACACCGTATGATAGATTGATAGAGTAATGAATGCTGAATCCAAATATACAAACCGCAATGCTGTGCGATGCTTAGTTACCGAGATAAAAATTAAAAACGAATAAACGATCTCATGCAACTTCTGTGTTCCTGGTACGTAGTCTGAAAATTGCAAAATGTAGTTGGAAAATTTCAAATTAAACTGAGTGCACACGCAGTATGATAGACTGATAGAGTAAAGAATGCTGAATCCAAATATGCAAACCGCAATGCTGTGCGATGCTTAGTTACCGAGATAAAAATTAAAAACGAATAAACGATCTCATGCAACTTCTGTGTTCCTGGTACGAAGTCTGAAAATTGCAAAATGTAGTTGGAAATTTTCAAATTAAACTGAGTGCACACACCGTATGATAGATTGATAGAGTAATGAATGCTGAATCCAAATATACAAACCGCAATGCTGTGCGATGCTTAGTTACCGAGATAAAAATTAAAAACGAATAAACGATCTCATACAACTTCTGTGTTCCTGGTACGAAGTCTGAAAATTGCAAAATGTAGTTGGAAATTTTCAAATTAAACTGAGTGCACACACCGTATGATAGACTGATAGAGTAATGAATGCTGAATCCAAATATGCAAACCGCAATGCTGTGCGATGCTTAGTTACCGAGATAAAAATTAAAAACGAATAAACGATCTCATGCAACTTCTGTGTTCCTGGTACGAAGTCTGAAAATTGCAAAATGTAGTTGGAAATTTTCAAATTAAACTGAGTGCACACACCGTATGATAGATTGATAGAGTAATGAATGCTGAATCCAAATATGCAAACCGCAATGCTGTGCGATGCTTAGTTACCGAGATAAAAATTAAAAACGAATAAACGATCTCATGCAACTTCTGTGTTCCTGGTACGTAGTATGAAAATTGCAAAATGTAGTTGGAAAATTTCAAATTAAACTGAGTGCACACACCGTATGATAGATTGATAGAGTAATGAATGCTGAATCCAAATATGCAAACCGCAATGCTGTGCGATGCTTAGTTACCGAGATAAAAATTAAAAACGAATAAACGATCTCATACAACTTCTGTGTTCCTGGTACGAAGTCTGAAAATTGCAAAATGTAGTTGGAAATTTTCAAATTAAACTGAGTGCACACACCGTATGATAGATTGATAGAGTAATGAATGCTGAATCCAAATATACAAACCGCAATGCTGTGCGATGCTTAGTTACCGAGATAAAAATTAAAAACGAATAAACGATCTCATACAACTTCTGTGTTCCTGGTACGAAGTCTGAAAATTGCAAAATGTAGTTGGAAATTTTCAAATTAAACTGAGTGCACACACCGTATGATAGACTGATAGAGTAATGAATGCTGAATCCAAATATGCAAACCGCAATGCTGTGCGATGCTTAGTTACCGAGATAAAAATTAAAAACGAATAAACGATCTCATGCAACTTCTGTGTTCCTGGTACGAAGTCTGAAAATTGCAAAATGTAGTTGGAAATTTTCAAATTAAACTGAGTGCACACGCAGTATGATAGACTGATAGAGTAAAGAATGCTGAATCCAAATATGCAAACCGCAATGCTGTGCGATGCTTAGTTACCGAGATAAAAATTAAAAACGAATAAACGATCTCATGCAACTTCTGTGTTCCTGGTACGAAGTCTGAAAATTGCAAAATGTAGTTGGAAATTTTCAAATTAAACTGAGTGCACACACCGTATGATAGATTGATAGAGTAATGAATGCTGAATCCAAATATGCAAACCGCAATGCTGTGCGATGCTTAGTTACCGAGATAAAAATTAAAAACGAATAAACGATCTCATGCAACTTCTGTGTTCCTGGTACGTAGTCTGAAAATTGCAAAATGTAGTTGGAAATTTTCAAATTAAACTGAGTGCACACACCGTATGATAGACTGATAGAGTAAAGAATGCTGAATCCAAATATGCAAACCGCAATGCTGTGCGATGCTTAGTTACCGAGATAAAAAATAAAAACGAATAAACGATCTCATGCAACTTCTGTGTTCCTGGTACGAAGTCTGAAATTTGCAAAATGTAGTTGGAAATTTTCAAATTAAACTGAGTGCACACACCGTATGATAGATTGATAGAGTAATGAATGCTGAATCCAAATATGCAAACCGCAATGCTGTGCGATGCTTAGTTACCGAGATAAAAATTAAAAACGAATAAACGATCTCATGCAACTTCTGTGTTCCTGGTACGTAGTATGAAAATTGCAAAATGTAGTTGGAAAATTTCAAATTAAACTGAGTGCACACGCAGTATGATAGACTGATAGAGTAAAGAATGCTGAATCCAAATATGCAAACCGCAATGCTGTGCGATGCTTAGTTACCGAGATAAAAAATAAAAACGAATAAACGATCTCATGCAACTTCTGTGTTCCTGGTACGAAGTCTGAAAATTGCAAAATGTAGTTGGAAATTTTCAAATTAAACTGAGTGCACACACCGTATGATAGATTGATAGAGTAATGAATGCTGAATCCAAATATACAAACCGCAATGCTGTGCGATGCTTAGTTACCGAGATAAAAATTAAAAACGAATAAACGATCTCATACAACTTCTGTGTTCCTGGTACGTAGTCTGAAAATTGCAAAATGTAGTTGGAAAATTTCAAATTAAACTGAGTGCACACGCAGTATGATAGACTGATAGAGTAAAGAATGCTGAATCCAAATATGCAAACCGCAATGCTGTGCGATGCTTAGTTACCGAGATAAAAATTAAAAACGAATAAACGATCTCATGCAAGTTCTGTGTTCCTGGTACGAAGTCTGAAAATTGCAAAATGTAGTTGGAAATTTTCAAATTAAACTGAGTGCACACACCGTATGATAGATTGATAGAGTAATGAATGCTGAATCCAAATATACAAACCGCAATGCTGTGCGATGCTTAGTTACCGAGATAAAAATTAAAAACGAATAAACGATCTCATGCAACTTCTGTGTTCCTGGTACGTAGTCTGAAAATTGCAAAATGTAGTTGGAAAATTTCAAATTAAACTGAGTGCACACGCAGTATGATAGATTGATAGAGTAATGAATGCTGAATCCAAATATGCAAACCGCAATGCTGTGCGATGCTTAGTTACCGAGATAAAAATTAAAAACGAATAAACGATCTCATGCAACTTCTGTGTTCCTGGTACGTAGTCTGAAAATTGCAAAATGTAGTTGGAAAATTTCAAATTAAACTGAGTGCACACGCAGTATGATAGACTGATAGAGTAAAGAATGCTGAATCCAAATATGCAAACCGCAATGCTGTGCGATGCTTAGTTACCGAGATAAAAATTAAAAACGAATAAACGATCTCATGCAACTTCTGTGTTCCTGGTACGAAGTCTGAAAATTGCAAAATGTAGTTGGAAATTTTCAAATTAAACTGAGTGCACACACCGTATGATAGATTGATAGAGTAATGAATGCTGAATCCAAATATGCAAACCGCAATGCTGTGCGATGCTTAGTTACCGAGATAAAAATTAAAAACGAATAAACGATCTCATGCAACTTCTGTGTTCCTGGTACGTAGTATGAAAATTGCAAAATGTAGTTGGAAAATTTCAAATTAAACTGAGTGCACACGCAGTATGATAGATTGAAAGAGTAAAGAATGCTGAATCCAAATATGCAAACCGCAATGCTGTGCGATGCTTAGTTACTGAGATAAAAATTAAAAACGAATAAACGATCTCATGCAACTTCTGTGTTCCTGGTACGAAGTCTGAAAATTGCAAAATGTAGTTGGAAATTTTCAATTTAAACTGAGTGCACACACCGTATGATAGATTGATAGAGTAATGAATGCTGAATCCAAATATACAAACCGCAATGCTGTGCGATGCTTAGTTACCGAGATAAAAATTAAAAACGAATAAACGATCTCATACAACTTCTGTGTTCCTGGTACGTAGTCTGAAAATTGCAAAATGTAGTTGGAAATTTTCAAATTAAACTGAGTGCACACACCGTATGATAGATTGATAGAGTAATGAATGCTGAATCCAAATATACAAACCGCAATGCTGTGCGATGCTTAGTTACCGAGATAAAAATTAAAAACGAATAAACGATCTCATACAACTTCTGTGTTCCTGGTACGTAGTCTGAAAATTGCAAAATGTAGTTGGAAAATTTCAAATTAAACTGAGTGCACACGCAGTATGATAGACTGATAGAGTAAAGAAAGCTGAATCCAAATATGCAAACCGCAATGCTGTGCGATGCTTAGTTACCGAGATAAAAATTAAAAACGAATAAACGATCTCATGCAACTTCTGTGTTCCTGGTACGAAGTCTGAAAATTGCAAAATGTAGTTGGAAATTTTCAAATTAAACTGAGTGCACACACCGTATGATAGATTGATAGAGTAATGAATGCTGAATCCAAATATGCAAACCGCAATGCTGTGCGATGCTTAGTTACCGAGATAAAAATTAAAAACGAATAAACGATCTCATGCAACTTCTGTGTTCCTGGTACGTAGTCTGAAAATTGCAAAATGTAGTTGGAAAATTTCAAATTAAACTGAGTGCACACGCAGTATGATAGACTGATAGAGTAAAGAATGCTGAATCCAAATATGCAAACCGCAATGCTGTGCGATGCTTAGTTACCGAGATAAAAATTAAAAACGAATAAACGATCTCATGCAACTTCTGTGTTCCTGGTACGAAGTCTGAAAATTGCAAAATGTAGTTGGAAATTTTCAAATTAAACTGAGTGCACACACCGTATGATAGATTGATAGAGTAATGAATGCTGAATCCAAATATGCAAACCGCAATGCTGTGCGATGCTTAGTTACCGAGATAAAAATTAAAAACGAATAAACGATCTCATGCAACTTCTGTGTTCCTGGTACGAAGTCTGAAAATTGCAAAATGTAGTTGGAAATTTTCAAATTAAACTGAGTGCACACGCAGTATGATAGACTGATAGAGTAAAGAATGCTGAATCCAAATATGCAAACCGCAACGCTGTGCGATGCTTAGTTACCGAGATAAAAATTAAAAACGAATAAACGAACTCATGCAACTTCTGTGTTCCTGGTACGTAGTCTGAAAATTGCAAAATGTAGTTGGAAAATTTCAAATTATACTGAGTGCACACGCAGTATGATAGACTGATAGAGTAAAGAATGCTGAATCCAAATATGCAAACCGCAATGCTGTGCGATGCTTAGTTACCGAGATAAAAATTAAAAACGAATAAACGATCTCATGCAACTTCTGTGTTCCGGGTACGTAGTCTGAAAATTGCAAAATGTAGTTGGAAAATTTCAAATTAAACTGAGTGCACACGCAGTATGATAGACTGATAAAGTAAAGAATGCTGAATCCAAATATGCAAACCGCAATGCTGTGCGATGCTTAGTTACCGAGATAAAAATTAAAAACGAATAAACGATCTCATGCAACTTCTGTGTTCCTGGTACGAAGTCTGAAAATTGCAAAATGTAGTTGGAAATTTTCAAATTAAACTGAGTGCACACACCGTATGATAGATTGATAGAGTAATGAATGCTGAATCCAAATATGCAAACCGCAATGCTGTGCGATGCTTAGTTACCGAGATAAAAATTAAAAACGAATAAACGATCTCATGCAACTTCTGTCTTCCTGGTACGAAGTCTGAAAATTGCAAAATGTAGTTGGAAATTTTCAAATTAAACTGAGTGCACACGCAGTATGATAGACTGATAGAGTAAAGAATGCTGAATCCAAATATGCAAACCGCAATGCTGTGCGATGCTTAGTTACCGAGATAAAAATTAAAAACGAATAAACGATCTCATGCAACTTCTGTGTTCCTGGTACGAAGTCTGAAAATTGCAAAATGTAGTTGGAAATTTTCAAATTAAACTGAGTGCACACGCCGTATGATAGATTGATAGAGTAATGAATGCTGAATCCAAATATGCAAACCGCAATGCTGAGCGATGCTTAGTTACCGAGATAAAAATTAAAAACGAATAAACGATCTCATGCAACTTCTGTGTTCCTGGTACGAAGTCTGAAAATTGCAAAATGTAGTTGGAAATTTTCAAATTAAACTGAGTGCACACACCGTATGATAGATTGATAGAGTAATGAATGCTGAATCCAAATATGCAAACCGCAATGCTGTGCGATGCTTAGTTACCGAGATAAAAATTAAAAACGAATAAACGATCTCATGCAACTTCTGTGTTCCTGGTACGAAGTCCGAAAATTGCAAAATGTAGTTGGAAATTTTCAAATTAAACTGAGTGCACACACCGTATGATAGACTGATAGAGTAATGAATGCTGAATCCAAATATGCAAACCGCAATGCTGTGCGATGCTTAGTTATTGAGAAAAAATATACAAAAGAAACGAAAAACTGCACACTAATTTCACTCCCATATTGTCCAAAATTTGTAACACAGCTCAAGATTTTTAGGATTCTGTATCAGGATCACAGGAGCTGCAAGAGGTTCAATTAATCGAATAATGCATGGCATTCGATAGATTATAAAAATATATACCTACCAATCAATACTTACTTTATATCTAATTAGGTGTTCATTTGAGATCGTCGTCATCAGTGCACAACACTTATAATTTAGAAAAATAATTATGTAATAGGAAAATTCATTTAAAATTTGCTCATTTATTAATCACAGGTTTTGTTCTGTTCCACTTTAGTAAGAATGAAAATAAGTCGATGCAATTGTTAAAAATTGATTAAGTAATTAGCATTAAACTAAAGCATGGAGGTGGAGGACAAAAATGATGGTGATATCAATTGCATTATAAATATATTTTAAAATATTTACATTAGAAACATACATGTCAAAAATTGTAAAAATCCTAGCTGCACAAATTCATTGAAAATAAGAGTATTTATAAAAAATATCATCAGCCTTAACAATCTAGTCACTTTGAAATAACAGTTTATAAAGTGTTGTTCATATACAGGCATATTTTCGTTTCCCAGAAGAGAAACTAAACACAGTGGAATAGCCGCACGCCAGACGTACAGTTTACTTCGTCCCATCAACTGATTGATACAACGGTAATCTTGCAACTCACCACCTTAAAACGTCATTCGTTGAGGTGGTGTGTTAGTAGTTATTGTAATTGTATCATTAAGCATGCCCTATACTGAACGCACGATCACCACAAAACTTAAAATATATACAATTTTACATAATATAACTGCACCAAGATCCAACATGACAGCCTTATTTAGTACATACAGTACTTAGTACTGTACGTACTTAAGTACTTAAAAATTAACTAAACCTAGATGTACTAAATATTATAGAGTCTTAATTTCACTGAAATACAGGAAAATAGTAAGTATTTATGATTCAAAATACAATTTGAAAAACATGTGTGAGCAAGAGAACACTTAAATTTGGTTAAACAGGTGGTGAGTCCGATGAGGGTTCAGAATCAGACGTTAGCAGACTTGAGCGTTACCAGCATTCACTGCGATGAAATTATAATATAGAGGCCCGGATTTAAACTCTCGCCTCACCACAAGTACCTAAAATGCATAAAGAAAATCAAATCAGGTTAACGGTTCACACTAGTTATATTTAGTTCAAATATTGTAGTATTTATATTGTAGTTTTTAATAAAGACCAACTAAATGTTGTAGTTAACACATTTGTTAATAAACAAGATGTGACGTACCATTACTCGTAAAATTGCAGTCAATCCCGGACAAAATATGCCTGAGACATGACTCCGATATGGCAGACAACTTCAGCATGGGACGTTCGAGGATCTTGACTGTGCTACCAGGAGATGTGGACTCTGGACACTCGTTATCTTGTAAATGTAGCAGTACGGTGATGAATCACGTAGAATGTATAGTTATCTTACCAGGAACTGTGGCAAGTAAAAGCTGGAACAAAGACGAATCATTAAAATATTGTAAGAAATTAAAACACAACTTAATATTTATTCGTTTTACAAAATTGCCCGTATCGATTTGTTAAAAAAATTATTACGTCTTCTAAAATCGAGCAATGAATTTGTGCCGCCTTTGCGTTCGCCTACTAAAAATAATTTGATTGTTACGTGTGCTTTAATCGAGGCATGAATTTAAGTTATCTTTGCCGCCAGCGCAAAATCATTAGCAAGATATTTGTGCTTTGCATTCTTCTCACATAAAAACATGTAAGTATTCACGTGTCTTTGTGTTTGAGCGTGATGTATCGGGTGTCTGTACCATTATTTGGTAAGTATATGAACACAGGTACAAGAATGGGGTAAAATATATACATCTTCAACGTACCAGCAGCAAAGTAATTTGTACAAAAGTATTCACATAGAAATTCTACCACAAACGCATATTATTTACCTTAACTTGTAAACACAGTCCCTCTGCTTCTCTACTTCGTCTTGTATTTATAAAGTTACTCATTGTTACCTTCTTCCGATCTTTGTTTGACCTAGGCACTAAGCCCTGTTGAAATTGTTACCTTAAATTTATAAACGAATTCCTGCGTTTTATACGAATTGTAACCACAAAATATAAACGATACAAAGCACAGACAACTTATACAAATATTTTGGTCGCTAAATTACAGTTTTCTCTAATACCGAGCATTTATATACGGGGGAGCGTGCATTAATCGTAAAATATGCAAAATCAATTTTACCTACTGTAAAAAAAGTGAATATATGATAAATTGCTTTCAATAGCAACAAAATTGAATTCTGCACCGCTTACATTCATTAGTTATTTAATGAATTGACTATTTAACAAGTTATGCTAACTTTCCGAACGATTCCCGTATACAATTTTCCTATGCGCCATCTATAAACGAGTAGCAAAACTATGAAGCAATGTGAGTAACGAAATCTGCATATACGCGCCAGATAGGGTAGATAACTTTAAATACACGTCTGACAAGATGTAACCTGTTTATGGCAAAAAGTTTAAAATAATTTGTTTTAATAAATCGTCAACTACGGATAATTACAGGCAAACTAGTACCAAAGTGATACCCCAATAGACAATTCTAATAACTTATATAGTTATTTCTACCCATTCATGTGTATTAACAAATTTAACCCATATTTAAAAATGCAGTACATAACACAGCAAGTAGTTATCATGAACAAATTTAATATAGAAATAAAAGTTTCGTATACTCCATATATTAATAAGTCTGCTGCTTATGATTTTAAAGGGCTCAGCGGAGAGACCTATATGATGAATGCAACTATACACAGAGAAGAGGCCGAGGCACCTGCAGTGGCACAAGTATCGGTTGTCGACATCAGGGCACTGTCTCAGTTTGCATAATACAAAATGAGAAAATTAGATGTTTCAATTAAGACATCAAGTCTATAACCAAATAAAGATTGTTCCGCTACATACAGATATTTAATGGATGAATTTAAATAAACTACAACATTGGGAATAACTAATAAGAATGTATTCATAAGAATACGCTTAGGTGAATTAATTTATTCAATACATGCAGTGAAAATTTGAAATTTCCTCTAAATATTTACATGTTGCAGAAACACTTCCGGCCGGATATGTGTTACACATTTAAGCTGCAGTTGATAGTAATCAATAACATTTGTGTATCTGTATGCACCCAAAATTAATTTGAATCTCAGTTCTAATTATCAGCAATGTAAATTGCTTCATGCCTTGATAACCATAACGTGATGTTATTTGACAGCATCACATTCAAATATCAAATGCTATCGTCATAATAGCATGCAGACCTATTGTAAGAACGCAGATACTGACAATTAATTACAGTAGAGCGTTGATAATCCTAACGCCCAAAAAAAAAAAAACAAAAAGAAAATAAAGTGGGTCACTGAGTGATTTGCACGATGCGTGCAATTAGTAACAACGGTGCAACTTTGAATTCGGAGCACACAATTTGATAATCAGACTCACCTTTGGTCCTAATTAGTTCGGATTATCGACGCTCGACTGTAGTTCACAAATTATTAGTTTTGAAATTAAAGCACCACTAACCTTTCAAATCCAACAGCATTCCGGTTTATACCAAAAAAGATGTGTGCTAGACTTATTATTTATGTTTTATGAAATTATTATAATTTTTAACCTTACACTACAAGGTTTAATTACTTAAATAAATAAATTATACATATTGGAAATAAAAACCAATACATAAATTCTATTATAACAAAATCTCCTTCAAATAATAAAATCACAATAATAACAACAGCATTAGGCAATAATGGCCTAATTAGGTAACTTCTTCTTAATCATTTTCTCTAACTTTCGGATACTCCCACTATCGTGCTCACCTTTCTCCTCAAAGTCTGAATTCGGCTTTTGGTTTTTAAAGAGCTCGACGAGCACAGTCTGCTCCTGCCGCTTGACGCCCTTCATATCCAAAATCTTGTAGAACTCCGTCTGCTGGCAATCGGGCAAGAGCTTCATGTACTGATCGACGAATGACTTTGAGGGCTCAATGGGGGTCATCACGACCTTGAGGATCATCTCGGCTTTGGTCATGCCCTTGTTAACTACCTTTGTGTAGGGGGCCGGCGCCTGCCGGTTTATCTGCGAGGAGATCGACGGGAGGTTGAGAAGCACCGTCTTCAGCATGTGGGTGTCGAGGAGGAGCTGCTCAGCCCCCTCGGTGTTGATGGGCTTGCATTTGTATATGTTGGACACAAACTTCGGTATGAAGGAGTTGGCAAACTTTATGCAAAACTGGGTGAAGTACTTGCGGGAATTCGAGAGGTTGTCACGGATTATCGGGATCGTCGTTTTGAAGTGGGTTGTCAGTGCCGTGATGTACGAACTTTGGTCGCCCACAATGTCGATATTCTGCCACTGTATCTGTAATAATGAATACGATAAGAAATGGCACTATTAGTAATAATCAATAGAATTGTACCTTGCTCATAGCTATCAGAGCTGGTTCACAAGCATTTTCCAGGTCTTGTACGAGGATTTGAATGCAGTTTGAGATTACACTGTAAATAAAATTATTATTATTATATTAACAATATTTATTTATTTGTGTTTTATTTAACAACGGCCTATTTTTGATGGTATGGCTAATTACCGTCGCCAAGGAGCAATCCACCACATTTAGAAATTTTGACTTTATGAATTTTGCTTCATCAAATAATACAAAAAAAGTTTTGTCTACTGCAACAATATTATAGGTAAATTACTATATTGTAAGAAATTTTGAAGGTCATACCTATGAAAATGTCCTTGCTCTTGAGTAAGATCAATCTGATCGGAAAGATCGGGTTCTATCTTCTCCTTTAATTTCTCGGCCAATTGCTGCGTCGTTTCCAAGCAATACTCAGCGGTCGTCAGAATGCAGCAGATCTTGGTCTGCTCGTCCTTCGTGAAACGAGTTGCCTCGCCTTCCTTTAGAAGAGAGGAAAAATTTTGGATCAAGCCTGACGTGGAGATTTTCTGGAGGTCTCTCGTTATTGATTGCACACTAGCTCCTGATAATTAACAATAAGAAATTAATATTTGATCTGTGTTAAACCTGTATGCATACATTGTAAGCAATTATTAAATTATGTCTTATGGATTGATGAAGATGAAAAATTTGAAAACATGCCACCTTCGATGGTTAATTAAAAAAATGTTCTTCATATTGTTCAGATTTTTTTTAATCAATAGGTTTTGTAAAGTTTAATTCTCTTGAATTCATTATTAAAGTTCTGTCGTATAAAATATGTAAGCAAATAGAGCCTTTAAAATTCGACATCTAAAAAAATAATCATTCTTACCTTTACCTATTGTTTGCTGATCGATTTTAGGAATGTTATTCTGCAGTAATTTAAGAGCGTACTCCCTTAGATACTTTTGAAAGACCCGAGTCAAATCAAGCATGGATTGTCCCTTATCTAACTGATTGCACTGAATCATGCTCTTTTTGTAGAAAACAAAGAGATCCGCGCAGCTGGGAATGACAGTCGCCTGAGTGTCAGAAGTTTCCGTGGTAAAGTTCAACTTCTCGTCCTGTATAAACCGCTCAATGAGGTCCTGAAGGTTCCTGTCCACACTGTCGATGTATATCTTCAGGTGCGGCACGAAACACTGGCCGATCAGTCCGTGGAACGGAGATTTCTGCGGGTCCATGTCGACGTCTTCCAAGGTATCTGCAGTCGCTATCACGGCGCTTTCATCTATGGTGACGCCTGTGTACCGCCTTGACAGTAAAGTTTCGAAGTTGGAGGTTTTTTGTATCGCAAACAAGAGTAACTTCACGTCGATTTCGTGCTTGCGCCTTACCATGATGGCGCCCAGCTCTTCGCGGGTGTTTCGGCAGAACTGGACGGTTATGCGCTCGCTGACCTCCCAGTTCTGGGGAAACATGTTCACCAGCCGCTCCTCGAACTCCAGCAGGTGCCGCTTTATCCACGCGTATCTTTTATCGATTTTATCCAGCCAGGCGGTGTCTTCGGTCGATTGAAAGAGATGGTTGTATTCGACTAGCTGCAAGTCGACGAACCACTTTAATAGGTCGCGCTTAACTTTAGGTTCTAAAGCGGAAACCACGAGACAGGCCTGCTGCAGCTGTTTGTTGGGAATTGTGACTTTCGAGTTTCCGGAGAAGGCGTCGTGGAAGTCCCTGGTGATCTGATCGGCGAGCTCCAGCCTTATCGTGCGCACTTGGTCACTCAAGTTTTTAATTTGGGGGATGTCTGAGTAGTTTTCAAAGTGCGACATGACTTCGCTGATGGCTTGCAGGGGCAAGGCAATTTCCCCGTACAGCCGTTTCTGTGTGAGGGATTTTAAAGTGTCGACGCCGCCCACAAGCATGTGCAGGTGGTTTAGCGTGGTGATGGCCAGGGTGAGGTTGCGCTTGGCGCAGTCGAGCTGCTTTATGTCCCTCGTAATTTCACGTACCATCTCCTCGGACTTTTCGGCGCGCTCCTTGATGTCCTTGATGTGCACAAACAGCTGCTTGATGACTTTTTGGGCCTCGTCGAGGGCTTGCCTGCCGTCTTGGCTTGCCGTCGTTTGCCCCCGGACAACTGTGCTTATCTCGTTATCGATGGAATATATCTTGTTCTCCATGTTTGCGACGACCTCATCTATGTTGGCCAACGACTGCTCCGTGGGGAATAACGAGTTGATATAGTCGATGGTGTTAAAGTCCGGCCTGTCCAGGGGGTCCTTGCTCGGCAAGACCTGGAAAAACAACGGACTCATTAAAAACAAAACTGCTGTTAACCAATGAAGGGGTAGTAGTTAACCAATCAGCAAGCTGGTTAGTAATGAATAGCCAATACAAAGGGTTGAGTATCATATATTTATATTCATTTGTTTTGTTTTGACAGATAATAGTGAGGTTGGATTACCTGCTCAATGGCTTTTTGAACCTCTGGAGGAAAGCTGATGAATACATCCTGCCCGTCATCATCCAGCACGTCATCTTCTAGAGCAGAAGCTTCCATTGTCTTAAGTACGTATTTAAATAAAATGAATTCACTAATTATTCACTTAGCAGCCGCGTAGTCTAATTTGACCACACCAACTTCACTGCAATACATTTATCTCTGTCTGGCAACAAGGATTTAGGATCTTTCATTTCCACCTCCATTCGCTGCTGCTCGTTGTCCCTTTCTGGCCCTTCAGTTTTTGATACTTCTTTCTTTATCTCACGTCAATAAACAAGCGACAGCCATCTATTTATACGAAAATTGGTGGCTGTCCTACTTCAAGAAAATGTCCCTCAAAAAAGATATCAGACAATTGTTCAAGCCGTATTACCTGGCCAATATATTCCTAAGCCTGTCCTATATCATCCTCAAACGGCTGCCTGGTGTCTGCAACTATCTTTTCAACGTAGAGGAGTGCGAGTTCAATGGGGTGAGTACTCCCAATTGTTGCATCCACGATGAATTAAAACATTCATAACGTTTTACTAATCGTAGAGAGAAACGGAGATCCTATTCTTCCTGCTCATAGTGGTGATGATCAGGACGAGAAAAGCGGGCAGTGTCACCATGATCAATTACTTATCGTCCAGCTTCATATACACCAAAGTCGCCAATTTGATGCTATGGTTCTACGCCGACTTTCTCATGGGCATCATCTTCGGAATCATTTTTATACGTAAGTATAACATTAGTACCAATAGTAACAATTATACGTTGTACA
This sequence comes from Othius punctulatus, assembly GCA_951805005.1. Taxonomy (NCBI): domain Eukaryota; kingdom Metazoa; phylum Arthropoda; class Insecta; order Coleoptera; family Staphylinidae; genus Othius; species Othius punctulatus. The sequence goes on from OX638146.1 coordinate 21,834,372, forward strand.
TGAATTATATTTCCAGTATGCGGCCTAATTTTACCCGAGCCGACGTATTCGGGGCCAGACAACGTGATCTACTTCAGAGGCGTGAATGGCCTTGACGATGAGCTCGCCAGAGACAAGGACTGCACATGGCTGGTGACCTTCTACACGGTGTGGAACCCGGCGTGCGTGAACTTCGCCCCGATGTTCGCCGAGCTGAGCACCAAGTTCCACCTCGACAACCTGAAGTTCGGCAAGGTGGACGTGGGCCGCTACCCGGACGCCGGGCAGAAGTACTACGTGAACGATGGCAGCATGAGCAAGCAGCTACCCACAATAATCCTCTTCAAGGAGACCAAGGAGGTGATGCGGCGGCCGACCGTCGACACGAAGTCGAAGCTCATCAAGTTCGCCTTCAACATCGAGAACGTGATCCTGGCGTTCGACCTCAAAAACCTGCACCAGGGCTGCAAGGACGCGCTGAAGGGCGCCAAGAAGGTGGCGGCACACGCCAAGAAAGATTAACTCCGCGTACTTTTCGGGGACTCCTTGTAGACATACGTGTGTTTTCTATTTATACAAATTACGTCGTAAGTGATAGTCATTGTAGTCTTAAGTGAAAACGGAGGCGAGCTGCGTTGAGGTTTGCCGGTTACTCTGCGTGAATGTGTTGTTACTTGATTTTGTTGTGTTTGTAATTGTTTTGCAAATTTGTCGGATTTGCATTTAAATAAATATATCTCAGGCTTGCATTTAAGTCGACTGTGTCAATAAGAAATTCTGTTTGCATTTTAATCCTACATATTCATTTTTACATATCTTTAAACCAGCTTAATTGGTCTAATTTATTTTTATTGAAAAATTAGCCCGAAGTACCAAGATATATCTACTGAATATAACAAGTAAGTTACTACCCTTTGTCATAAATTAATTGACTTGAAACTAGTATTTAATATTGAATTTCTGAATTAACCTGGTTAGACCACGTTAAACAACCTGGTAAATAAAATAGGCCAGAAATTAATTTTTAATTTCAAATAACTTTAAATAATACAGGCAACCAATTATGCACAGATTAAATAACCTACGCAACCAATTATGTCGAGATCAAATAACCTAGGCAACCAATTATGCCGAGATCAAATAACCTAGGCAACCAATTATGGTTAGATAATGTGCGGTGTCCTTATCTCAGTATAATGAATTTCTGTATAAATTCGATTAGTTCTCAGGTCAATTTTGAAATATACTACTTTAAAAATAATTTAGAAAAGTTTAAGAATACTTTAAGTTATACTTTTACACTATTTAGTTAGTTAAGAATACTTTAGTTTGCTATTTTTTCACTGTACAAACCCAAGTAGAACTCTAATACACCTTTAGCAAATCTCAAAACTGTTTAACAAAAATATTTAACGGAATCATATCCTCAAATAACGTTAACCTAATAATTTTCCAAAATATATTGAGTTTTTTTGCATTATCTGCGTTTTTAAGTAACTTAGAGCAAACATTATTTACATATTCTAATTCAGAACAAACAAATTTATCAATCTCATAGTTTGCTTTTACGTAAATAAGCGTTTTCCTGCATTTAATGACCTTTAGAAAATAATTAGTTTTGACGTTATTCCATCTATCCATCTTAGACATATTTGGAAGATAATATACGAATATGAAATTTCTGTCTCTGCTTTTGTTCAAAATCTGTTCTATGTGGCGGTTCAAATTAAGTAGCAGTAGAATTTGTATACTGGTTTTTGAGATATCCTTAATACAATTTTAGTAAAGGATAATGAAATTGCATTATCACATTCAAAAGTGAATATCTTAAAAATCACATATTGCATATTAAATACATTGTATACAGTTAATGCCAATATATCAGTTAGATACGATAATTAATTGTATTAATATCTATGGGCTAATTTTTGAGATATCTTTAGAAAAGAATCACAAAATTGCAGTGTTACACTTAAAAACCAATATCTTAAAAATCACATATTGGATATTAATTAAATTCTACACAGTTAATGCCATTACATTAATTACACACGGTAATAAAACTTATTAATATTGATACGCTAATTTTTAAGATATCTTTAATAAAACATGATCTATTTTAGAAAAAGATCAGAAAAAATCAGTATAACACTTAATAGCTCATATCTCAAAAATCACTTATTTGATATTAATTAAATTGTATAAAGTTCATGTCAATATATTAATAATACATTGTAATAAATTGTATTACTATTGATACACTAACATTTAAGATATCCTTAATATACCCACAATAAATTATGATCAATTTTATAAAAGAATCGAATAATTGCAATATAACACTTAAAAGCCAATATCTCAAAAACAACGCATTAGATATTAATTAAATTGTACGCAGTTCATGCCAATACATCAATTAGACACTGGTATATGTTGCGTTAATATTGATACGCAAATTTTTGAGATATCTTTAATAAAATACGATTCATTTTAGAAAAGGAACACAAAATTACTGTGCAACACTTAAGAGCCTATATCTCAAAAATCACACATTGCACATATTCATTAAATTGTACATAATTAATATCGTTTACAGAAGAAATAAAATGTATTAAAATTGATACGCTCATTTTAGAGATATCTTTGATAAATTATGATCTATTTTATAGAAGAATCAAATCATTGCAATATAACACTTAAAAGCCAATATCTCAAAAACAACACATTGGATATTAATTAAATTGTGCGTAGTTCATGCCAATATATCAATTAGATACTGTAATAAATTGCATTAATATTGATTGATACGTTAGTTTTTGAGATATCTTTAACAAAATATAATTCAGTTTAGAAAAGGAACACAAAATTACTGTATAACACTTAATAGCCCATATCTCAAAAATCACGCATTCAATATTAATTAAATTGTACATAATTAATGCCAATATATCATTTACAGAATGCAATAAAATGTATTAAAATTGATACGCTCATTTTTCAGTAATCACTGAAGTCAATTAATCAGTAATTCAAAAATTTTAGCATCACACTTAAAAGCCAATTTCTGAAATATTACGTATTGGGTATTAATTAAATTGTATATAGTTCATGCCAATATATCAATTAGATACTGTAATAAATTGTATGAATATTGATCCAATTATCTTAGAGATATCCAAGATTACGTTACATATGCAGGTTATTTTTTGCACGACGCTAAGTGGAATTGTTAAATGAATTGTGTGTGAATGTAAATTGTGTACTATAATTAGGAGTGAGATTAGCTATAATTACAGATTCATGCATGGTACAAACTAGTAAACTAGTGAGGAATTTGAATTTACTAATTCTAGCACAATTTTTTTTTATATAAAAACGTGGTAATGGTAATTTACATGATTAAATTACTAAATAAGTAGTCAGACCACAAAATGTAAACTCTGTAATACGAATTAAAGAGAATATGAAGAAACGCATTTGCGGGTAATTCCCAGATCCAATTACACGGCTCCGTCATTCTCTTATCTTTGCAGTTCGCTGAAGTTCAAGGTGAATGGAGACAAAACCTTCATTACCTTCATATCATAAACATACAATAACTATACAAGGAAAGTCTCAAATACCGGAGACTGCGGTTAGCCAATATACTTCCCCGAATGCATCAACTTCCTGTCCATGAATACAAAAAAACAATTAACGGAAATATAAATTCGCCGTCAAAATTGTTCAGATATCAGTTGGTTGCCATATCAAGAACGAGGATATCAATACCGATAAAAAACTAGACTGAGGTAAAAATGGCAAAACGAGCACTTGTACTAGTTTACCCACAAAACGAAGAGAATGAAATTGCCATTCCAGTGGCCATATTAAGACGTGGAGGGGTGAGCTGTTACTTTATTACAATTTAAAATATTTCAAACAAAAATTCATAATATGAATTTAATATTATGAATATTAATGAATGAATTTAATATTATTAATGATACTTTAAAAAACGAAAACTTCCCAAAAACTATACATATTTCATTTGGGCTGAAAATATAATTAATACTGCCTTTAAAATCGTAAACTGTTCAATAAACATATGGCTCAGTAATGGCCATTGCTTGACTGCCAGTCCATATATCGTGGGCATATAAGAAAAAGTCAAAATTTTACATAGATGAGTTGAAATCACAAGTTACCAGAAAAGTTGGTTGTATTTATCAGGAAAATGTTTTTATGTTGTAACATGGTTCACTGGAATATTAATAAAAACTTGGCAAAAACAATAAATATTGAAAACTATAATAAATAATTGAATTTTCAAATGTATTTTTCTCGAAACAGTCCATTTTGTGTTTTTGTAACTTTTCCGTGTAAGCAAACGATATATGTGACTGTAGTGTACATTTTTGGGCACTAAGGCTCGTATCTGTAGTCCGTACTTGACTTGAGTTCGACTCAAGTTGTATATTTGGTTGCGTATTTTCTATAAACGTTTATGCACCAAACGCAACCAAATATACGCAAATATACGACTTGAGTCAGACTCATGCTCAAGTACGGACGGAGCACGGAGTATAGATATGGGCCTAATTGTCAAATAGCAATCTCAAGACCGAATTCGTAAAAACATCAAAAAAAATCCTCACATATTTCTTAGGTTGAAGTAACTTTGGCTGGACCTACGAAGGAGCCTGTGGTGGGCTCCACGGGAATGCTGACGGTGCCCGAAGCGACCCTTCGAGAAGCCATGAAGCAGGGGCCCTATGATGTGGTTCTAATAGCAGGAGGAAGGTACGGATGGCAGGCACTCTCCCAGGACAAGGACGTGGGCATCGTCCTTAGGGCGCAGGAGAAAGCTGGGAGGCTAATTGCTGCCATATGCACATGTAAGATATTGAAAAAATGTATTTTTTAAGTTCAAATTCCACAATAAGTTAAGGCTCTGATTAATTAGTGGTGTAGTCGATTCTCAGAAATAGCCCAGAAATGGCCTAGAACTGACAGGCATTGACAGCAACAGTCCAAATGATTCAGGCATAGTGCCACCAAACCCTCATGAAGGGTATAAAGACCAAGAAGAGAGAGTGTCGATTCTCTTCTAAGGGGATATTAAATTAGTTCCATTTCTTAGTTTATTAGTTTCATTATTTCTATTTTCGAATATGGCTATTCTAAAAAATCGAATTCTACAATACACGACGACTCAAATCAAACACAAACAATTTGTGTAAATTGCTGGCCTTTAACCAGATTTCAATATATAAAATGAAAATTGGTTTCAAAACGATCTACGAATATTTTCAGGGTTATAAAAAAATGTTGAAATTTTCATGAATTGCATCATTTTTGAAAATAATAAATCTTTAAATGTACAGTGAATAGAAAAATTGCGTTAAAAGTACAAATCGTAAAATCAATAGTTCAAAAATATGATTATGAAAAATTATATATTTTTTTGAATAACAAATATTAACCACAAAGTCTTATCTCAACATTTTTTTATTTGCAGCTCCTATTGCGATGAAAGCTCATGGGGTAATGTTTGGTAGACGTCTCACTTCTTATCCTCTTGTGGAGAGTATGGTGCGAGAGGGAGACAGATACATCTATAAATACGATGATGTGGTGGTTGATGGGAACTTGATCACCAGCAAGGGTCACTACACCACATTCCACTTTGGTCTTCGAGTTTTGGAGTACATCACCGACAGGAAGACTGCTGTCGAAGCTGCCAAGGAAATGCTTGTCGATTACTGAAGATTTCAGTTTCAGTAATCAGTGATTACTGAAGACCAGTGAAAAATCAATTTAGACACTGCCTTAATTATAGTACTTACATTAATTGTATATTACCAAATATGCATGTTCTTAAATAATTTTATACTGCATTAAGTTGTGTTGCAAATTTTGCATATTATTTTAGTACAGTAAATAAATATTATCAAGTACATATACATATATTATTATTATTATAGTAAAGTAAATGGATTAATTTTGCAGAGGCTGGAATTCTTTGTTGTTGAAACTTTGTTACCAGCTGAAGTAATTGCAAATTCATGCCTCATCATAAGCCATACGATAAATAAATAAAATAATTGCAAATTCCGAAAAGTTGAAAATATTTGATTAAGTTAACTGAAGTAACAGTATTCTTTTCTAATTGCAAAATAAGAACTGTTGAAAATATTTGATTAAATTAACTGAAATAACAGTATTCTTCTGTAATTGCAAGATCTAAACTGTTGAAAATATTGAATTAAGTTAACTGAAGTAACAGTATTCTTCTCTAATTGCAAAATCCTAATCCCAACTGTTGAAAATATTTGCATTAGTTTACTGAAGAAAATAGAAATTTATTTGAAATTTTGTGCATTTATAATATAGAATAAGAGTACTGCATGAAATTTAGAATAGCCTTCAAATATTGCCTAGTAAACACATCCTAGAATTAGTTTTGCAATACCTTGAAGTAAATTTTGCTTTATTATTTTATTGCAAGTTTAATTTATTCTTATACGAGTGTGTATAATTGAATAATAAATTTATTGTTTTGAACTTATTTTGAATGCAGAGATTTATTTGAATTTTTCTGCATTTATAACATAAAATTAGAGCACTGCCTGAAATCTAGTATAGCCTTCAAATATTGCTAAGTAAACACATCCTAGAATTAATTTTGCAAAACCTTGAAGTAAATTTTGCTGTATTATTTTATTGCAAGTTTAATTTATACTTATATGTATTACTGAATAATAAATTTATTGACTTGAACTTCTTTTGAATGCAGAAATTTGTTTGAATTTTTCTGCATATACAATATAAAATTGGAGTGCTGCCTGAAATTTAGTATAGGCTTAAAATATTGCCAAGTAAACACAACCTAGAATTAATTTTGCAAGACCTTGAAATAAATTTTGCTTTATTATTTTATTGCAAGTTTAATTTGTACTTATATGTATAACTGAATACCAAATTTATTATTTTGAATTTCTTAGTATTTTTAATATCACCTATGCATATTTTATTTTTTAAAATAATTTACAATAATCTTTGTTATAGTTTCATTCATTATTTATACCAACTATTATTGTGTGTTATTTTCTTTCTTCTTTATTAGGAGTACTAACTGGCAGTATATTTAAAAATATTAAAATGTTTCTTAGTTTATGTTGAGTTTATTTTTAATTTTATTTTTACTTCAGAATAACACCTCTGATGTGTTATTCTGAATATCCGAACTATAAATAGCCGAAACTAGTCAGGCGAAGAACAAATAATAAAATCAACATAAACTAAGAAATATATTTATATTGTGAAATATACTACCAGTTAGTACTCTTATTAAAGAAGAAAGAAAACAATATAAAATTTAGACAAATTATACAATAATAATACAATTTTTGCTTAATAATATATTTCAGTTTCACAGTTGTAGAATAATTGTAATAATCTAATAAAGAATTACTTTTCGTTATGTTACAAATTTAATAAGTGGTAATGTTATTAATTTATTTATGGAGAAACAGAAATTTTTACAAAATTATGATTATGAAAATTAGCTCAAGCAGCAAAAATAAGTTGTAACTGCACCTAACTGCACGAAAAATGTGTTTAGGTATTTGCCAACCAATTATGTCGAGATCAAATAACCTAGGCAACCAATTATGCCGAGATCAAATAACCTAGGCAACCAATTATGGTTAGATAATGTGCGGTGTCCTTATCTCAGTATAATGAATTTCTGTATAAATTCGATTAGTTCTCAGGTCAATTCGGACCCGGAAAATGAAAATTGGTTTCAAAACGATCTACGAATATTTTCAGGGTTATAAAAAAATGTTGAAATTTTCATGAATTGCATCATTTTTGAAAATAATTGGCTCAGGCACTCTCCCAGGACAAGGACGTGGGCATCGTCCTTAGGGCGCAGGAGAAAGCTGGGAGGCTAATTGCTGCCATATGCACATGTAAGATATTGAAAAAATGTATTTTTTAAGTTCAAATTCCACAATAAGTTAAGGCTCTGATTAATTAGTGGTGTAGTCGATTCTCAGAAATAGCCCAGAAATGGCCTAGAACTGACAGGCATTGACAGCAACAGTCCAAATGATTCAGGCATAGTGCCACCAAACCCTCATGAAGGGTATAAAGACCAAGAAGAGAGAGTGTCGATTCTCTTCTAAGGGGATATTAAATTAGTTCCATTTCTTAGTTTATTAGTTTCATTATTTCTATTTTCGAATATGGCTATTCTAAAAAATCGAATTCTACAATACACGACGACTCAAATCAAACACAAACAATTTGTGTAAATTGCTGGCCTTTAACCAGATTTCAATATATAAAATGAAAATTGGTTTCAAAACGATCTACGAATATTTTCAGGGTTATAAAAAAATGTTGAAATTTTCATGAATTGCATCATTTTTGAAAATAATAAATCTTTAAATGTACAGTGAATAGAAAAATTGCGTTAAAAGTACAAATCGTAAAATCAATAGTTCAAAAATATGATTATGAAAAATTATATATTTTTTTGAATAACAAATATTAACCACAAAGTCTTATCTCAACATTTTTTTATTTGCAGCTCCTATTGCGATGAAAGCTCATGGGGTAATGTTTGGTAGACGTCTCACTTCTTATCCTCTTGTGGAGAGTATGGTGCGAGAGGGAGACAGATACATCTATAAATACGATGATGTGGTGGTTGATGGGAACTTGATCACCAGCAAGGGTCACTACACCACATTCCACTTTGGTCTTCGAGTTTTGGAGTACATCACCGACAGGAAGACTGCTGTCGAAGCTGCCAAGGAAATGCTTGTCGATTACTGAAGATTTCAGTTTCAGTAATCAGTGATTACTGAAGACCAGTGAAAAATCAATTTAGACACTGCCTTAATTATAGTACTTACATTAATTGTATATTACCAAATATGCATGTTCTTAAATAATTTTATACTGCATTAAGTTGTGTTGCAAATTTTGCATATTATTTTAGTACAGTAAATAAATATTATCAAGTACATATACATATATTATTATTATTATAGTAAAGTAAATGGATTAATTTTGCAGAGGCTGGAATTCTTTGTTGTTGAAACTTTGTTACCAGCTGAAGTAATTGCAAATTCATGCCTCATCATAAGCCATACGATAAATAAATAAAATAATTGCAAATTCCGAAAAGTTGAAAATATTTGATTAAGTTAACTGAAGTAACAGTATTCTTTTCTAATTGCAAAATAAGAACTGTTGAAAATATTTGATTAAATTAACTGAAATAACAGTATTCTTCTGTAATTGCAAGATCTAAACTGTTGAAAATATTGAATTAAGTTAACTGAAGTAACAGTATTCTTCTCTAATTGCAAAATCCTAATCCCAACTGTTGAAAATATTTGCATTAGTTTACTGAAGAAAATAGAAATTTATTTGAAATTTTGTGCATTTATAATATAGAATAAGAGTACTGCATGAAATTTAGAATAGCCTTCAAATATTGCCTAGTAAACACATCCTAGAATTAGTTTTGCAATACCTTGAAGTAAATTTTGCTTTATTATTTTATTGCAAGTTTAATTTATTCTTATACGAGTGTGTATAATTGAATAATAAATTTATTGTTTTGAACTTATTTTGAATGCAGAGATTTATTTGAATTTTTCTGCATTTATAACATAAAATTAGAGCACTGCCTGAAATCTAGTATAGCCTTCAAATATTGCTAAGTAAACACATCCTAGAATTAATTTTGCAAAACCTTGAAGTAAATTTTGCTGTATTATTTTATTGCAAGTTTAATTTATACTTATATGTATTACTGAATAATAAATTTATTGACTTGAACTTCTTTTGAATGCAGAAATTTGTTTGAATTTTTCTGCATATACAATATAAAATTGGAGTGCTGCCTGAAATTTAGTATAGGCTTAAAATATTGCCAAGTAAACACAACCTAGAATTAATTTTGCAAGACCTTGAAATAAATTTTGCTTTATTATTTTATTGCAAGTTTAATTTGTACTTATATGTATAACTGAATACCAAATTTATTATTTTGAATTTCTTAGTATTTTTAATATCACCTATGCATATTTTATTTTTTAAAATAATTTACAATAATCTTTGTTATAGTTTCATTCATTATTTATACCAACTATTATTGTGTGTTATTTTCTTTCTTCTTTATTAGGAGTACTAACTGGCAGTATATTTAAAAATATTAAAATGTTTCTTAGTTTATGTTGAGTTTATTTTTAATTTTATTTTTACTTCAGAATAACACCTCTGATGTGTTATTCTGAATATCCGAACTATAAATAGCCGAAACTAGTCAGGCGAAGAACAAATAATAAAATCAACATAAACTAAGAAATATATTTATATTGTGAAATATACTACCAGTTAGTACTCTTATTAAAGAAGAAAGAAAACAATATAAAATTTAGACAAATTATACAATAATAATACAATTTTTGCTTAATAATATATTTCAGTTTCACAGTTGTAGAATAATTGTAATAATCTAATAAAGAATTACTTTTCGTTATGTTACAAATTTAATAAGTGGTAATGTTATTAATTTATTTATGGAGAAACAGAAATTTTTACAAAATTATGATTATGAAAATTAGCTCAAGCAGCAAAAATAAGTTGTAACTGCACCTAACTGCACGAAAAATGTGTTTAGGTATTTGCCACATGAAGCTGCTAGAGTAAGAATACTAAGAAGAAATTTTAAAATCCATGCAACTTATGGTGGATGCGCCGGGACATTAAAAATTAAAATCTAAATACTTAACAAATTAGCTATCAAATTAGGTGGTAAGTATAATATAAAATTATTCTAGGCTAATATGTGCACAATATGTAAAAAATAACAAAAAAATAAATTAAAAATATATTTATTGAAGCTTACAAATTTTTACGAATTTCAAAACTAACCTTCTCTTAAAAGTTTATTACTGGCCAAATTCTCACTATTTTATATTTCACATAATATATTATTAGCCCAATTATTACCAATATCTGAGACTCAATTATATTTAATTAGTATAATTAGTTAATTTAATGAGCTTATTATAAGTATATTCCGTTTCATTATCAATTAAACGGCTTATGGTTTGATGATGAAGAAGGAGAAGAAGAAGCAGCAGAAGATTTTTAACGAACAAGCTATCAATTTATCAAACGTGATAAGTATAATAAAAAAAATATTACACCTCAATATAAGTAGGTACAATAATAAAAAAAATGCCATTTTTTATCATTACAAATTATTACGAATTTCAAAACCAAGTTTGTTTTAAAAGTATCATTTTTATTATCAAAAAACGACTTGCAAAAATAATGATGAAGAAGAAGACTCAGCAGCTTCTGTTATATAAGTATATGCAGTTTCCAGTTTCATTATCAATTAAACGGATTATGTTAATGATGATGAAGAAGGAGAAGTAGAAGCAGCAGAAGATTTTTAACGAATAATCTATGAAATTAGGTGATAAGTATAATAAAAAAATATTAAAGCTCAACATAAGTACAATAATAAAATAAATTGACATATTTTATTATTACAAATGATTATGAATTTCGAAACCAACTTTGTCTTAAAAATATCAGTTTTATGATCAAAAAACGACTTGTAAAAATGATGATGAAGAAAAAGACTCGGCAGCAGCAGAAGATATCTAATAAATAAGTTTTGAAGTTACGTATTAAATAAATCATAATCATAAATAAATAAATAAATGATAATAATAAATAAAAAATATATATTGAAGCTCAATATATTTGCACAATAATAAAAAAATACATTTTTATGGTTACAAATTATTACGTATTTCAAAACCTAGTTTGTTTTAAAAGTATCAGTTTTATTTAAAAAAAACGACTTGTAAAAATGTTGATGAAGAAAAAGAGTCAGCAGCTTGTTATATCAGTACAAGTATATTCAGTTTCATTATCAATTAAACGGCTTATGATAATGATGATGTAGAAGGAGAAGAAGAAGCAGCATAAGATTTTTAACGAATAAGCTCTCTAATTAGGCGAAAATATAAGAATAATAAAAAAAGTATTAAAGCTCAATATAAGTACAATAATAAAAGGAATGACATATTTTATTATTACAAATTATTATGAATTTCGAAACCAAGACTTAAATTTATCCGTTTTATTATCAAAAAAAGACTTGTAAAAATGATGATGAAGAAGAAGACTCAACAGCAACAGAAGATATCTAATAAATGAGTTATGAAGTTACGTGATAACTATAAAAAAAATATTGAAGCTCAATATATTTGTACAATAATAAAAAAATATATTTTTATGGTTACAAATTACTACAAATTTCAAAACCAAGTTTGTTTTAAAAGTATCAGTTTTATTATCAAAAATGACTTGTAAAAATGATGATGAAGAAGAAGACTCAGCACCAGCAGAAGATATCTAATAAATGAGTTATGAAGTTACGTGATAACTATAAAAAAATATGGAAGCTCAATATATTTGTACAATAATAATAAAAAAAACATTCTTATGGTTACAAATTATTACGAATTTTAAAACTAAGTTTGTCTTAAAATGATCAGTTAAATTATCAAAAACGACTTGTAAAAATGATGGAAAAATGAAAATGATGAACAAGAAAACTCAGCAGCAGCAGAAGATATCTAATAATTAGTATCTTTATCTTAGTTTATATCTTATATATCTTATATTTTATTTCTTATATCTTTATATCGTTTTTTATATTTTTATCTTATATTTTATACTTTATATTAGTATCTTTATATTTTATTAGTATCTAGTTATCTTAATAATAATAGTTTGTCTCAAAAGTTTCTCTTATCAAAAAAACGGCCTATGAAAATTATTAAGTAGAAGGAGAAGAAGCAGCAGATATATTGTATTTTGTACAATAATAAATTGTATTACTGAAATAATTTAAACTCACTATGATTATTATAATTAAACTATTTCCTGTTTTCAATAAGTAATTATTATTAATTGGTCGATTTGAATCGACACACATCATCAATTTACATACATGACTATGTTCAGATCTATTTGAAGTTGAGAATAAGTTATCTGCTGGATAGATGTACGCTTCTATCTTATTTGCCAGATAACAATTCATGATTTTCTCAGTGGATGAACAGGCTGGTAGTATATTTAAAAATATAAAGATTTTTCTTAGTTTATGTTGTTTTCATTTTTTATTTTATTTGTATTTCAGAATAACACCACTGAAGGTGGCCGATAAATAGCCGAAACTAGTCAGGTGAAGAACCAATAATAAGAACAACATAATCTCAGAAATATTTTTATATTTTTAAATATACTACCAGTAAGTACCTGCTCCTAATTAAGAAAAAAAAAAATTTTTTAGACAATTAACACAATAATAATACAATTTTTGCTTAATAATATATTTCAGTTTCAGAGCCGTAGAATAATTGCAATAATTTAATAAAGAATTGATGAGAAATGAATTTTTCGTTATGTTACAAATTTAACAAGTGGTACTGTTATTAATTTATTTATGGAGAAACAGATTTTTTTATAAAATTATTATTATGAAAATTAGCATGAGCAGGAAAAATAAGTTGTAACTGTACAAATTTAAATGTAGTAGTACTAATGTGTAAAACATTATCCAATTACAGTTTAGAGTAGCTTAATATCACTTTAAATGTTATTAATAAGATAACTAAAACTCTTTATTATTGTTATTATTAATATTTCATTATTTTATGTAAGCAACATATTTTTAAAGCTAATCAATTGGAAAGGTCACAAATAATCTTTTCACAGCTCAACAAAAATTATCTGAATGATAGGCATAGCAGCCCATATTAAGGATCTAATTTGTATTTTTATCCAGCAGATAACTATTCTCAACATATTAATAGATAGAAAACCGACTTATGTGGTACAAATAAATGAACTATTTTTTTTATTTAGTAAGATTTCTAGACCTTTAAGGTTTACAACGTGTTACGAGGTTACAATATGTTAAAGTTGACTCTGTAACGTTTACCTGTTTTAATTATCGCTATATATGTTGTAAATAGAATATAAAAACCCAATTTTATCATTACTATTATTTTATTATTATCTCTCCGCATTATTGTTTTAAATTTTTAAATGATATAGTTAAATTTAACAAGGTATCAAGTCTAATAGGGTAATTATACCAAGTGATCATTTAAATTTCAGCTCTAGCTATTCAAGGAAATTTTCGCAGCCAATAAGAAAGGCGAAATCACAAATCTCGCGTTTCTAATTGGCTGCCAAAATTTCCATTGTTAACTAGAGCTGAAATTTAAATGATTACACAGTAATAGAGTAATGACTCAAAATTTTACAGTTTTATGTTATTTGAAATAATTTATACAGAAATTATACTTCTTATAAACCTATTAGAAACGCGAAATTTGTGATTTCGCCTTTCGTATTGGCTGCGAAAATATCCATGCAGCTTAATTACAACAGCTTAAATTTAAATGATTACACAGTAATAGAGTAATTATCTATATTTTATCCATACTTTGTAAGCCATACGCTAAATAAATAAATAAAATAAATAAGGTCAAAGACTCAAAACTTTACAGTTTAATGTTATTTGCAATAATTTATACAGAAAAGAACATAAACATCAATTCTGGACAACAATAAATTGAAAAGGTTTTAATTGCATTAAACTACGATCAAAACTATGATCTATGATTTATGAAAACTATGAAATAACTATGATCAAAATTGTAAATTTTGTGAAGAAAACTTAAAATTACGTATAGTGGCCACAATAACAGTCATATTATCTGGCATCAACTGAAGTTAAACGGAGACCAAGTCTTTGTGCCGAAACAAAGAAGAGCGAAATCAAATGTTTAGCCTCATAATTATGAAATAACTACTATGGGGAATACCCAAGTTAATCTGATCGCGACCATATTACAATTCGTGTTACTATGTATTACCAACACTCGAGACTTCATTGATATGAATTGCAAGAAATTGAACTAAAAGCATGTGCTGGCAATTACCTAGAACAATTACGCGCAATCTTCATTGTCTCGTATATAAACGATCTTTATTACGCTATCGACCCCATATAGGGTTCATTCTCTCATTTTTGTACTTTTCGTAATTCAACGTGGAAAACGGCAAACGTTAATTTCTTAAGCGGACCTGATTAATTAATTATTGCACAAGGAAAGTCGTAAATATCGGTGGCTGTGGTTGGGAATTTTCCCAAGTTCCTAGAATGCAACACTTTCCTATCGTCGAGCATAACACAACACCGTAACTATAAATGCACAGCAATCAGTTCTCACGTATCAGTTGGTTAGAGTATCAAGCGCAAGAAGATTAGAACTGCGAAAATCAACACCGAGAAGGTCAAGAATACCGAAAACATGGCAAAACGAGCATTGGTTCTAGTTTACCCGCAAAATGAAGAGAACGAGATCGCAATTCCTGTCGCAATTTTAAGACGCGGAGGGGTGAGTTTAATGCAGTTAAAAGGCCAATTTTTCATGCTACAGCTATTTACCGTTGTCGGAGAGCAAACTGTAAACTTCTACAGCTTAAAATAATACGTATTTTTCGCATCAATTGAGCCCTAGCAATAAAATTTTTGATGCTAGGGCTTGTGTAATAAAATATTTTAGAGATGCTTCATTAGAAAATATTTTGTTTCTATTATTTATTAGGGGGATAATAGATAATAGATTAATTTCTAATCCTATTCATATTCCTATATTAGTATATGAAGAAATGGGATACCATTTTCCCTTGATTCCCTTTTATGGCAACAACCATAGGCTATACATTCAGGTTTAATATTATATTAATTGAAATGTTTCTTCAATTCTTCGAATTCTTGTAATTTTGAAGTATGTATCTTGGAGTAAATTTGGTATCTACTCCAAGAACTCTATAACATTCAAATACAAGTCGATCGATCACATCTTGGCATATCGTGGGTTGACAGCATACAAAAATAGTATGCTGTTAGAACATTATAATTCACTACCCACGATATTACAATTGAAGGGATTAGAATAAAAAGGGCATTAGTGCAATATTTTAAATTTTGGGTTTTGTGAAAGGTTAGAAACTTATTTGTATGGTTAAATGTTAAAGGTTAAAGGTTATTGATACTTATTATTGGAATAAAAAGAATTCCAGTGTTTTAAAATACATATAACAATTTACAGGGTGTACCCGTACATTGTACACCCAACTCAAATGTACAATAATTCGTGCTGTAAGCGTGCTTACATAACACCCTGTACATTGACCAGTAAAAAATTAAGTGAAAGATGAATATGAATTGTTTTGATAAATGAACGTTTTTTTTTTATTGGAACAAAAAGGGTATAAATGCACTTTATGAACCCCTTGCATTGAAAATGTTACTTATACTCTTTTTATCATATCCCCTTCATTTGCAAAATATTACCAAATAATTTGTTCTTGTACTTTTTTGTACGAAATCTAAATTTTTCCCCAAATATTTCTTAGGTTGAGGTTACTCTGGCTGGACCCACGACGGATCCTGTGGTAGGCTCCAGAGGAATGCTGACTGTGCCTGAAATGGCCCTTTGCGATGCCATGAAGATGGGGCCGTACGATGTTGTTCTTCTGGCAGGAGGGGCCCGCGGATGGCAAGCGCTCTCCAAGGACCAGAACGTGGGTATCGTCCTTAGGGAGCAAGAGAAAGCCGGGAGGCTAATCGCTGCCATATGCACATGTAAGATTTTGATATATTCAGGTATAATTTTTCGCATATTTAATCCTCAGACAAATATATAGTTTACGAATATCTATTGCCAGATCATAAAATAATTCATGGTAAAATTAAGCCCTTTCAGGGAATATTGAAATATTTTAAGGTTGTTTTAATAAGTACTTACTTAAAAATGAAAAAAACTTACTAATAAAACCTTAAACGTAATTAAAACAATTATTAATTTCGCTCGGAATCCTAAACATTTCGAAAAAATGACTATAATAAGGCACTGTGGTAATTTTTTAGTACTTAAGACGTTAGACGTTAGTAAGACGAAGTTAATTTATCACGAATATCCGAAACATCAAATTATTCAAGGTTAAATTATGTCCTTTTAGGCCATATTAAAATAATTAAATTTCTCTCTGAATGATTCAAATGCAATGGTAAATGATCTCATCATCGATGCATTGTATCAAATACAATATAAGCGATTGGCGTTGTTTTTGCACAAAATCAATATAATAACAATAGTTTATGCAAACATTCAAAAAAATATTGTTTTAATAAATTGTTGTTTATTAATAATGCATTAATTACATCACAAAATAACGGAAGTTGATGGAGGAAGTGGTTACTACCTGATATCATTTTGATAGACAATGAAAAACACTTTTTACTTTGTTTTCACATCACTGATTATACAGGGTGTTTCAAAAAGCTACCAAGTTGGTCTTTTACTACCTATAGATGGCACTGACTGAATGTCACATTCTTACTTATCTATCTAATTAATCTAACTCTTACAATATAGATGTGGTATGTCGATAGGAATCTATTTCCTATCTATCTATCTATAGATAGTAAATTAATTTGATACAAACGGTTCTAAGGAATTGATTCACTATGTTCATAAGTTTACGACTGTTTGATCGAAATTTGATAGACATTTTACCATTTCAATGAAAATCCAGATCACTGACTGGGTACTTCATTTTGATGAAAAAATATGATTTTTTAAGACTTTTCATATTGTTTCGATTATTATTATACGAGTCGTGTAGTAATATGTTTGAATTACTTATATTTTTGAAAATGTTTCAGACTCAAATAAGATTGAAATATCATACGCTATTTAAAAATGCTAAAATCGAAATTTACCTCACATTTAGTTTTTCCGGAATATTTATCAAAATTTCAGGGAGCAATAATGCTAATTTTGAAGTACAACTTTTATGATAAATTATGATCTTATGATATTCTGTTTAGTTTTATATGGCGATGAAAATTGTATCTTGACAAATTCATAAATCATAACTTATGCTATTAAAATGCTTGAAAATCCAGATCACTGACTGGGTACTTCATTTTCATGAAAAAAATATGATTTTTTAAGACTTTTCATATTGCTTCGATTATTATTATACGAGTCGTGTAGTAATCTCTTTGAATTACTTATATTTTTAAAAATGTTTCAGATTCAAATAAGATTGAAATATCATACGCTATTTAAAAATGCTAAAATCGAAATTTACCTCACATTTAGTTTTTCCGAAATATTTATCAAAATTTCAGGGAGCAATAATGCTAATTTAGAAGTACAACTTTTATGATTTTCTGTTTAGTTTTATATGGCGATGAAAATTGTATCTTGACAAATTCATTTAACATAACTTATGCTATTAGGAAATGTAAAAATATAAAAATTTACGCTATCTTCAGTTTTCCCGGAAACTACATGAACGGGCTGTGTAAAATTTGGATGAAAATTCCGGAAAAACTAAAGAATAACGCTAATTTTGAATTTTAGCTTTGAAGATTTTTTTGTTAAGTTTATTTACCATAACTTACATCATTAGAAATACTAAAATCAAAAGTTTCCCCCTCTTTGGATTTTCCAGAATTTCTATTCTGGTCTAATTTTTACAGATTTTTATCCAAATGCTACGTTATTCAAGCGCTAATTTTGAATTTCAACTTTTATGATTTTCTGTTTAGTTGTCTATGGCGACGAAAACTGCATCTTGACAAATTCATAAATCATAACTTACGTTGTTAGAAAATGCAAAAATCGAAATTTACCCCTTCATTAGATTTTGCGGAATTTTCATTTGAAATTGATTCAGCAATAACGCTTATTTTGAATTTCAACTTTTAAGATTTGTTGTTAAGTTTCGTATGGTTAAGAAAATTGAAACTTAACAAATGTATTTACCATAACTTACATTATTAAAAATACAAAAATCAAAAGTTTCCCCCCTTTGGGGTTTCCAGAATTTCAATCCAAATTTGATGGAGCAAGAACGCTGATTTTGAATTTCAACTTTTACGATTTTCTGTTTAGTTTCGTATGATTAAGAACATTAAAACTTAACAATATTATTAGCCATAACTTACACTATTACATAATACAAAAATCAAAATTAACCCCTTCTTTGGTTTTTACAGAATTTTTATCCAAATGCTAATTTATTCAAACGCTAATTTTGAATTTCAACTTTATGATTTTCTATTTAGTTTTGTATGGCGAAGAAAACTGAATCTTGACAAATT
This sequence comes from Othius punctulatus, assembly GCA_951805005.1. Lineage (NCBI taxonomy): Eukaryota > Metazoa > Arthropoda > Insecta > Coleoptera > Staphylinidae > Othius > Othius punctulatus. Next base: position 21,853,642 of record OX638146.1, read on the forward strand.
CATAAATCATAACTTACGTTGTCAGAAAATGCAAAAATCGAAATTTACCCCATTATTACATTTTCCGGAATTTTCTTCTGAAATTGATTCAGCAATAACGCTAATTTTAAATTTCAACTTTTAAGATTTGTTGTTAAGTTTTGTATGGTTAAGAAAATTGAAACTTAACAAATTTATATACCATAACTTACATTATTAGAAATACAAAAATCAAAAGTTTCCCCCCTTTGGGGTTTCCAGAATTTCAATCCAAATTTGATGGAGCAATAACGCTAATTTTGAATTTCAACTTTTACGATTTTCTGTTTCGTTTTGTATGTTTAAGAAAATTGAAACTTAACAATATTATTAACCATAACTTACACTATTAGATAATACAAAAATCAAAATTGACCCCATCTTTGGTTTTTACAGAATTTTGATCCAAATGCTAATTTATCCAAACGCTAATTTTGAATTTCAACTTTTATGATTTTCTGTTAAGTTTTAAACCGTGAAAAATATTGAATCTTGCCAAATGGGCTAATCATAACTTGAGCTGTTAAAAAATGCAAAAAGTCGAAATATACCCCAGCTTTAATTTTGCGAAAATTTTGATCCATAGTTGATAGAGCAATAACACTAATTTTGAATTTCAAATTGTAAGATTCTTTTTAAAGTTTGGTTTTGTTGAGAAAGTTGAAACTTAGCAAACCTATTAATCATAACTTACGTGATTAAAAAATGTAAAAGTCAAAGTGCACATCGTCAATAGTTTTCTTAGAATTTTCATCTAAAAATACATTGATAAAATTGATATGTTAAAATAAAACGCTAAAAATTGATATGTTAAAATACATTGATAAATTTCATTTTTATAATATTTATAATATTTTTTTAAATTTATTTTAATAACATTAATTTATTTATTTTAAGGGTCTTCCTTTCAAACCATATCAGTGGGTCATTTGCTGCCCTCAACACTGTTTATTGTTTATTATGTAACGATAAGGCACATGATATTTTATCGTATTTCTGAAGCATCTTATGTGTACTCTTGACATATAAAAGCTCGTTTGCTGTCATCTAGACTGACTCGGTAAGTGTTTCTTTACAGGCTGGTGCCTGAAAAGGATTGCCGCGACGACTTTAGAAGCAAAAACAGTCTCTGCTCCTTACCGTGCCAGTCAAGATGACAGTAAACAATAACATTGACAATTCAAGCTGTCATCGATAATTATTCAATTCCATATATCAACGATAGTTATTTTCAAGGATTTTCATTTGCAAGATGACATAAAACATTGCACGTGGTTCACTTGCAATTTGCCTCTACTGGGGCTCACCGGATTACAGGGCTCGCTCTTACGTCGCTCACCCAGCAAACTTACCGGCTTAACTTACTAGGCTTGCCACGTAACAAACTATTAACTATTCAACATCAGTATGCGATGTGCTGTTGATGTCAGTTTTTACCATGCGAGGTTAAGACACATCGCATTTTCTTCTCGGTCATTTAAAATGTTTGCATTGGTCAATATCTACGAGTTATGTGCTGCCCACGTCATTATTATTATGTAATATCAAGCTCATGATATTTTCTTCTCTATTTGATTAAATCTTTTATCTCTGCAGTATGCATATGCTGTCGATGTATTTTTTTTCTATTATGTAAGTTTGAGGTAAATTTATAGGTAAATTTCAGTACTGTTTATTCTGGCGAATACAATGCATGCTAAATCTTACTAAAAATCTTGCTGTGGTATGGTGATATAACAATTCTTTCATTTTGTAGCCCCCATTGCGATGAAAGCTCATGGCATAATGTTTGGCAGACGCCTTACTTCCTATCCAAGCGCTGAGGACGTTGTGCGTGAGGGCGACAAATACATCTACAAGTATGATGATGTGGTCGTTGATGGAAACCTGATCACCAGCAAGGGTAACTACACCACATTCCACTTTGGGCTTAGAGTTTTGGAGTACATCACCACCAGGCAGATCGCCGATGAGGCTGCCAAAGAAATGCTTGTCGCTTACTGAGAACCAGTGAATAATACGTACTCGAGGAATGAGTTAATTATTGTGTAACCAATGAATATTGCTAAGTATACATATCCTATAATTTTAGGATTCATTAACTATTATAATAATTGTAGCAATTGCAATTAACTTTGCAGATATTTGTATTGAATTTGTCTATATCATTTTTTATTACAAGCTTTATGTATAATACTTATTAAAATATGAATTATTATGCTTATAAATGTTGCTGTATGATTGTTATTAAGCTTCAATATCAAACTTCATATATTCTTTTTCTTCTTCTTCTCCTTCTCCTTCTCCTTCTTCTTCTTCTCCTTCTTCTTTTTCTCCTTCTTCTCCTTCTTCTCCTTATCCATCTCCCTCTCCTTCTCCTTCTCCTTCTCCTTCTCCTTCTCCTTCTTTTTCTTCTTCTTCTTCTTCTTCTTCTTCTTCTTCGTGCTCTCTTGACAGTGAAGTCGTGATTTAATTTATTTTGACTCTATATTTCTTTAATCCTCTTCATATATTGTTTATATAGAATATAAGCATGTATTTGGTTAAGTAATACTTTCTCACTTCTCTGCGGATAATGCTGGCAACTTACACTACAGGAACCATGTGAAGAAGCATGGGATATAAAGTTGCACAGACATAGCACACATTAGGGGTGATTTATGGTATGAGAGAGACATAAGCACAAATCTACTAAATTAATATTTAAAAGTGAGTGTAAGTATTTTATTGATAAATAAAAAACTAGTAGTTATGTAGTAATCAATTGCAATTTTTCTCACGTTCAAGAATCATCTTCCTGCAAGGGGCTTAATCTTCTTTCACTACTTCTTTCACTGTTAAAGATGATATTTCACTAGAAGTAATGATAGTAGTATATAGTATCACTACTAAACATACGACACACAGTTAATCAGGTGAATTGCGTATCAAAAAACGTTAGCAGCAACGTGGACGTTACTTGACAGCATCACGTTCAAATGTTAGAAGCATGTATGTCATAAATGTATTTGACATTCGAATGTGATGCTGCCAAGTAACGTACACGTTAGTGCTAACGTTTTTTGATACGCGATACACCTGAATATCTGGGTTTTCTAATAAAAACAGCAACCGCTGTACCTTGGCTTCTTCCTTCCTGATGCCCTTCCAGTGTCCTTCTTCTCGCGCCCTCCTTGGTCCGTCTACCTCTTCTTGTTCTTCGGCCGCAACTTGGCGCAGGGATCCTCGTAGGGGTCCCTCGGCTCGGGGATATCGCACTTCGACTTCTTCCTCTTCAAGCACGGGTTGATGAAGCCGCTCTTCTTCTTCTTCTTCTTCTTCCTCTTGCTGGGGCACTTGCCGAAGTCGTCACAGCCGGCGCGTGTCACACTGCCGACACAAATGCTGCGCTCTTGCTGGACAATGCCAGCAGCTGTGCGCCTGACAACGCCGAAGATTTGCTGCAGGAAGGTCATCTCTGGATGTTGGTGAGGTGAGTGTGTGAGTTTTCTTGTGTGTGTATCCGCGGGTGTCGGTGTGTGTTGTGGTGTGAGCCAAAAAGTGTGAGCTGTGTGACAAATCTGGTGTTGATGTTGTGTTGATGTGTTTGAGTTGCTATGGGCGTTTTTGTTCGACACCTGAATGCCCGATTTTCAGAGGTATTTTGCTCACTTTGATATCTTGCTATCATCGATTTTGCAATTTGCTCATTACGAGTAGGTACAAACTTGATCCCATGTATTCATTATAACCAGCGTTACACGTTACACTAGGTTCTGCGTAGGTTTATGATATTATCTTCCTCAACACTGCCCCTAAACACAAGACCACATGAAGTTCAAAATGTAGCTTGTTTTTCTTTGGTAACTGCCTTAGTGAAGAAATCGGCGACCATTTGGCTTGCTTCTAGGTGTTTCACTATGATTTTAATATTGAAAATTTGTCAAATATTCAGGAAAATTAGTTTCAGGTGTACGGAATACGATGGATAGACCAGATGAAGTCACTCACCGGCCACAGCCTGCAGGAGGCATCCCATATTGCAGAGGATCGGAGTACATGGTCGAAGGAAATTAAGACGATCATATCATGATGTCACCAAACCCTTTCGTAGGGTGACGGATCGAGGAGAGGAGTACGGAATACGAATCCAATATCATATTTCCAAATAATAAATTTTCAGAAATTTCAGTAAAAGCTAACCCAAACTTGTCAATGCCGAAAGTTATGTCTTTGATTTTCTCCCTTATTTAATACTGAATCGTTGTCAAATTTTCAGGAGAATTAATTTCAGGTGTACTGTACACGAATCTAATATAAAATTTGCAAATAACAAATTTTCAGAAATTTCAGTAAAAGCTAACCCATACTTGTCAATACAAAATGGTATGTCTTCGATTTTCTCCCTTATTTAATACTGAAACTTTGTCAAATGTTCAGGAGAATCAGTCTCAGGTGTGCTGTATACGAATCTAATATCATATTTCCAAATAATGAATTTTCAGAAATTTCAGTAAAAGCTAGCCCATACTTGTTAATCCCGAAAGTTATGTCTTTGATTTTCTCCCTTATTTAATACTGAAACTTTGTCAAATTTTCAGGAGAATTAGTTTCAGGTGTACTGTATATAAATCTAATATCATATTTCCAAATAATAAATTTTCAGAAATTTCAGTTAAAGCTAACCCATACTTGTCAATGCAGAGAGTTAAGTCTTTGATTTTCTCCCTTATTTAATACGGAAACTTTGTCAAATATTCAGGAGAATTAGATTCAGGTGAACTGTACACGAATCTAATATAAAATTTGCAAATGACAAATTTTCAGGAATTTCAGTAAAAGCTAACCTATGCATGTCAATACAAAAAGTTATGTCTTCGATTTTCTCCCTTATATAATACTGAAACTATGTCAAATTTTCAGAAGAATTAGTTTAAGGTGTATTGTACACGAATCTAATATGAAATTTGCAAATGACAAATTTACAGGAATTTCAGCAAAAGGTAACCCTTACTTGTCAATACAAAGAGTTATGTCTTTGATTTTCTTCCTTATTTAATACTGAAACTTTGTCAAATTTTCAGGAGAATTAGTTTCAGGTGTACTGTATATAAATCTAATATCATATTTCCAAATAATAAATTTTCAGAAATTTCAGTTAAAGCTAACCCATACTTGTCAATGCAGAGAGTTAAGTCTTTGATTTTCTCCCTTATTTAATACGGAAACTTTGTCAAATATTCAGGAGAATTAGATTCAGGTGAACTGTACACGAATCTAATATACAATTTGCAAATGACAAATTTTCAGGAATTTCAGTAAAAGCTAACCTATGCATGTCAATACAAAAAGTTATGTCTTCGATTTTCTCCCTTATATAATACTGAAACTATGTCAAATTTTCAGAAGAATTAGTTTCAGGTGTACTATACACAAATCTAATATTAAATTTGCAAATGACTAATTTTCAGAAATTTCAGTAAAAGCTAACCCATACTTATCAATACAAAAAGGTAGGTCTTTGATTTTCTCCCTTATTTAATACTGAAACTTGGTCAAATTTTCAGGAGAATTAGTATAAGGTGTACTGTACATGAATCTAATATGAAATTTGCAAATAATAAATTTTCAGAAATTTCAGTAAAAGCTAACCCATACTTGTCAATACAAAAAGTTATGTCTTTAATTTTCTCCCTTATTTAATACTGAAACTTTGTCAAATTTTCAGGAGAATTAGTTTCAGATGTACTGTACACGAATCTAATATCAAATTTGCAAATAATAAAATTTCAGAAATTTCAGTAAAAGCTAACCCTTACTTGTCAATACAAAGAGTTATGTCTTTGATTTTCTCCCTTATTTAATACTGAAACTTTGTCAAATTTTCAGGAGAATTAGTTTCAGGTGTACTGTACACGAATCTAATATGAAATTTCCAAATAATAAATTTTTAGAAATTTCAGTAAAAGCTAACCCTTACTTGTCAATGATGAAAGTTATGTCTTTGATTTTCTCCCTTATTTAATACTGAAACGTTGTCAAATTTTCAGGAGAATTCGTTTCAGGTGTACTGTATACGAATCTAATATGAAATTTGCAAATGGCAGATTTTCAGAAATATCAGTAAACGCTAACCCTTACTTGTCAATACAAAGAGTTAAGTCTTTGATTTTCTCCCTTATTTAATACTGAAACTTTGTCAAATTTTCAGGATAATTAGTTTCGGGTGTACTGTATTCGAATCTAATATCATATTTCCCAATAATAAATTTTCAGAAATTTCAGTAAAAGCTAACCAATACTTGTCAATACAAAGAGTTATGTCTTTGATTTTCTCCCTTATTTAATACTGAAACTTTGTCAAATTTTCAGGAGAATTAGTTTCAGGTGTACTGTACACGAATCTAATATGAAATTTCCAAATAATAAATTTTTAGAAATTTCAGTAAAAGCTAACCCTTACTTGTCAATGATGAAAGTTATGTCTTTGATTTTCTCCCTTATTTAATACTGAAACGTTGTCAAATTTTCAGGAGAATTCGTTTCAGGTGTACTGTATACGAATCTAATATGAAATTTGCAAATGGCAGATTTTCAGAAATATCAGTAAACGCTAACCCTTACTTGTCAATACAAAGAGTTAAGTCTTTGATTTTCTCCCTTATTTAATACTGAAACTTTGTCAAATTTTCAGGATAATTAGTTTCGGGTGTACTGTATTCGAATCTAATATCATATTTCCCAATAATAAATTTTCAGAAATTTCAGTAAAAGCTAACCAATACTTGTCAATGCAGAAAGTTATATCTTTGATTTTCTCCCTTATTTAATACTGAAACTTTGTCAAATTTTCAGGAGAATTAGTTTCAGGTGTACTGCATACGAATCTAATATCATATTTCCTAATAATAAATTTTCAGAAATTTCAGTAAAAGCTAACCCATACTTGTCAATACAAAAAGTTATATCTTTGATTTTCTCCCTAATTTAATACTGAAACTTTATCAAATTTTCAGGAGAATTAGTTTTAGGTGTACTATGCACGAATCTAATATGAAATTTGCAAATGACAAATTTCAGAAATTTCAGTAAAAGCTAACCCTTACTTGTCAATACAAAGAGTTATGTCTTTGATTTTCTCCCTTATTTAATACTGAAACTTTGTCAAATTTTCAAGAGAATTAGTTTCAGGTGTACTGTACACGAATCTAAGTTATTGAGACTGGCTAGTTTTGAAATGTTCACCCTGTATAATTGTCATTTTTCTAGCCTTATTATTAACTTTCTATCGACCAACTTGCCTCTCAGTAACGCGTTTTGTGTACATGTATTTTTATCGAGTTAGGGCTCGCCCCTCCAGAAATGGGACAATGTTTCAATGTCATACATTGTGCGACAATTTTTTCACGGTGTTGGACTTCAAATAAATCACTGTTAAATTTAAAATATAAATGAGTAAATAAATCTAGATCTGAGAGTAATAAATGTCTGGCAATTTTTAATACGCCGAGGGGCGTGAAAGACGAGCTATTTGCGTGCTGATAAATTCTAGACGCGGAAAACCCACCGGCCCTTAACTTAAAATTATTTCCCTCTTATTTGTCGATTTAATAATTCATTCTATTAACGCAATCGCTATGTGTTACATATTTACTTGGAATTAGGATTAGATTCAAATTCTAATTATTTAATATCTTAATCTTATCATTTATAATATGTTAATTATCTAAGAATTTGTGATTTCGATTAATTTCTTTTGAGTTTAAAATATTAGTAACACGCTGTTATTTTTAGATTTAAAAGTTAAAAAAACAATAAAGCGTGATTTTATGATTCTAGATTTCTTGATTCTTGAATTCTTGAATTCTGAATATGTGGTGCAGTAATGCACCTATTTTAAACTTTAATTATGTTGGGAAATGAGCTCAGTAGGTAACTACAGCAATCAGATCAGTTCAGTTCAGTTTATGCATCCTTAAAAGCAACATACAGACAAGTATGATTAGACAAGTTGATTAGACAAGTTAGTTACAAAATAATATAAAAATATACATATACAAAAATATAAGAATACAAAATTATATAACACTTAAAACAAATGGATACTATGTTTCATACATTGAAGCTGCATTCATATATAGAAGATTTATAGATTGTAAGTTAACCTAACCAAAACTAGCCTAACCTTAACTAAGCTAACGCAACGTTATCTACTAAAGTACGTATACTTTAATAGATCCCCGTATTTATCATCATCATCATTATTGTAACCTAATTAAACCTTCTGGAGATTCAAAAGTTTAAAATAAAATTCAACCAGTAACTATATTTTTTATAACTTATTTATTCTTAAGTTTATTTGTCTGAGAAAATTTTGACACAAATTTTCAGTAATTTTGATGTTGAGATTACAACTGGCTTGCAAATATAATTATAAACTCGAAAATATATTATCTGAGAAAATGTTTCCAATTATTTATACTGGGGCCTAAAAAAAATTTAAGTATATTGTTTCAGCAACAATTATATTAATTTTTTATTCATTCTTAAGTTATTAAAAATTATTTCGATCTGAAAAAATATTGACATAATTGTATTGGAATTTTGACCTTGAGATTACAAACTGGCTAGCACCCTAGCAAATATCAAGAAAACTCAAAGATATATCAATCTGAGAAAATTGTTAGAATTTTTTTATACTGAGGATGTTTTAAACGTATTCTTTGAGTAACAATTATTTTTATTTTTAATTGATTCTTCAAATTTATGACTTAATGATTACATACTTCCTAACAAAATCAATACTCAAAATTTTATCTGTTTGAGGAAATATTGATATAATTATTTTGTAATTTTGACCTTACATGAGATAATCGTATGATTACCTTATGGGAAATTGCCGCCAAACTCTTCAAGCCTATCTACTGTTGTGAATGAAATAAAAGTAAAACTTTTCTCAGATAGATATATTTTTTAGTTTTGAGGATATTTGCTAGCCAGAGAGTCTCATGGCTAGGAAATGTCCTCAAAACTCAAAAATATATCGACATACAGGTATCATTATTGTAAACTTTCTGGAGATTCAAAAGTTTAAATTAATATTCATCTAGTAACTTTTTTTTTATAACTTATTGATTCTTAAGTTAATTTGTCTGAGAACATGTTGACATAATTTTTCTGTAAACTTGATGTTGAGATTACAAATTGGCTTGCAAATATAATTAAAAACTCAAAAATACATTATCTGAGAAAAATTTTACATTTATTTATACTGGGGGTTAAATTTTATTAAAGCATATTGTTTCAGTAACAATTATTTTTATTTTTTATTCATTCTTTAGTTTATGACTTTATGATTACATACTTCCAAACAAATATCATCAATACTCAAAATTATTTCGATCTGAAAAAAATATTGACATAATTGTTTTTGTAATTTTGAGCTTGAGATTACATACTGGCTAGCACCCTAGCAAATATCAAGAAAACTTAAAGATATATCAATCTGAGAATTTTTTTACATTTTTTTATACTGCGGATTAAAAATGTTTTAAAGATATTCTTTGAGTAACAATTACTTTAATTTTTTATTGATTCTTAAAATTTAAGACTTAATGATTACATACTTCCTAACAAAATCAATACTCAAAATTATACCCGTTTGAGAAAATATTGATATAATTATTTTGTAATTTTGACCTTACATGGGATAATCGGATGATTACCTTATGGGAAATTGCCGCCGAACTCTTGAAGCCTATCTACTATTGTGAATGAAATAATAGTAAAACTTTTCTCACATAGATATATTTTTGAGTTTTGAGGCTATTTGCCAGCCAGAGAATCTCATGGCTAGCAAATATCCTCAAAACTAAAAAATATATCGACGTACAGGTATCATTATTATAACCTAATTAAACCTTCTGGAGATTCAAAAGTTTAAAAGAATATTCATCCAATTACAATATTTTTTATAACTTATTGATTCTTAAGTTTATTTGTCTGAGAAAATTTTGACTTAACTTTTCTGTAATTTTGACCTTGAGGTATCATTATTGTAACCTAATTAAATATTCTGGAGATTCAAAAGTTTAAAAGAATATTCATCCAATAACAATATTTTTTATAACTTGTTGATTCTTAAGTTTATTTGTCTGAGAAAATGTTGACATAATTTTTCTGTAAACTTGATGTTGAGATTACAAACTGGCTTGCAAATATAATTAAAAACTCAAAAATGTTGTGAATGAAATAATAGTAAAACTTTTCTCAGTTAGATATATTTTTGAGTTTTGAGGATATTTGCTATCGACGTACAGGTATCATTATTGTAACCTAATTAAACCATCTGCAGATTCAAAAGCTTTAAATAATATTCATCCAGTAACAATATTTTTTATAACTTACTGATTCTCAAGTTTATTTGTCTGAGAAAATGTTGACATAATTTTTCTGTAATTTTGATGTTGAGATTACAAACTGGCTTGCAAATATAATTAAAAACTCAAAAATATATTATCTAAGAAAATTTTTACATTTATTTGTACTGGGGCTTACATTTTTTTGAAGCATATTGTTTCAGTAAAAAATATTTTTATTTTTTATTCATTCTTAAGTGACTTTATGATTACATAGTTCCATACAAATATCATCAATACTCAAAAGTATTTCGATCTGAAAAAATATTGACATAATTGTTTTGTAATTTCGAGCTTGAGATTACATACAGGCTAGCACGCTAGCAAATATCAAGAAAACTCAAAAATATATCAATCTGAGAAATATTTTACATTTTTTTATACTGCGGTTTAAAAATATTTTAAACATATTCTTTGAGTAACAATTACTTTATTTTTTATTGATTCTTAAAATTTATGACTTAATGATTATATACTTCCTCACAGAATCAATACTCAATATTATATCTGTTTGAGAAAATATTGACATGATTATTTTGTAATTTTGACCATACATGGGATAATCGGATGATTACCTTATGGGAAATTGCCGCCAAACTCTTCAAGTCTATCTACTGTTGTGAATGAAATAATAGTAAAACTTTTCTCAGAAAGATATATTTTAGAGTTTTGAGGATATTTGCTAGCCAGAGAGTCTCATGGCTAGCAAATGTCCTTAAAACGCAAAAATATATCGACGTACAGGTATTATTATTGTAACCTAATGAAACCATCTGCAGATTCAAAAGTCTAAAATAATATTCATCCAGTAACAATATCTTTATAACTTATTGATTCTTAAGTTTATTTGTCTGAGAAAATATTGACATAACTTTTCTGCAATTTTGATGTTGATATTACAAACTGGCTTGCAAACATAATTAAAAATTCAAAAATATACTATCTGAGAAAAATTTTCCATTTATTTATACTGGGGCTTAACAAAATTTAAAGCATACTGTTTCAGCAACAATTATTTTTATTTTTTATTCATTCTTAAGTTTATGACTTTATGATTACATACTTCCAAACAAATATCATCAATACTCAAAATTATTTCGATCTGAAAAAATATTGACATAATTGTTTTGTAATTTTGAGCTTGAGATTACATACTGGCTACCATGCTAGCAAATATCAAGAAAACTAAAATATATATCAATCTGAGAAAATTTGTAAAATTTTTTATATTGGGGATTAAAAATGTTTTAAACATATTCTTTGAGTAACATATATTTTTATTTTTTTATTGATTCATAAAATTTATGACTTAATGATTACATACTTCCTAACAAAATCAACGCTCAAAATTATATCTGTTTGAAAAAATATTGACATAATTATTTTGTAATTTTGATCTTACATGAGATAATCGGATGATTACCTTATGGGAAATGGCCGTCGCAGTCTTCAAGCCTATCTACTGTTGTGAATGAAATAATAGTAAAACTATTCTTGGATAGATATATTTTTTAGTTTTGAAGATATTGGCTAGCCAGAGAGTCTCATGGCTAGCAAATATCCTCAAAACTCAAAAATATATCTATCAGAGAAAACTTTTACTATTATTTCACTTACAACAGTAGATAGGCTTGAAGAGTTCGGCGGAAATTTCCCATAAGGTAATCATCCGATTATCCCATCGCTAGTAATAATGGTGCATTCCTTGATAAAGAGAGGGATCCCGAGGTTTCTTTATAGCTTAGTAATTAGAATTAGGAGAGTTTGTATATAGAAGTTAAAGTGTATACACATAGTTGTAAGTTAATATACGAACATTGCATAATAAACAAACTTTACAAATATTTGAATTCTTGATTGTTGCTGTTTTATTGGATACGAAGACTGAGACTTTTTATGTTGTGGAAACGTGTGTTTTGTGAATAAAGCTTTGATGGCCTTTAGAAGCCTCTCGAAGGCCTCTTAAAAGTCGCCATTCGCGCAAAAATTATTACGAAGTTCAACTATAAGCAGATATTCTTATCGTTGCATTTAAACGAGTTTGAAACAAGTTTATAACAAGTTAGTTATTTTTTCGATGAACATTAAAGAAATACTAGCCGGAAAAACGAACGCCCCTCCATAAATCATGGCAAGCCAAATATGGCACTTGATTAATTATCTCCTGTTTTCTTTTAAACGCATGACTTCCGGCACTTTCGACGCAAGAAAATTGATGAAGGCGATTTTTTTCGCGCGGGAGGAAAGGCGCCCCCCCTCCGGTTTCCTAGATAAGGGCACGTAAATTGGGAACTTGTGGAGCGCGTCGCGGCGCGCGCCCCCCTTTTCCTGGACCGCGCGAGCGTCTGCGTCGTCAATTGTTGTCCGGCGTCGCGACGGAAAAAGCGCAGCAGCGGCGGCAGCAGCCCCCATTCACACGCCACGAAAGCTCGGCAGTAGCGCGCGCGAAAGCTCAGTCCACGCGGAGCGCCCTCCTGAAGCGGACATACAGAGAGGCGCCCCCATCGGCATCGCGACGCTCCGACGGCACGTGCCGCGCGCTGAGATGCAATCGGGACCGAGCCGCAAGTAAGAGCTTCCGGTGACTGCGTCCGGCTTGGACGGAAGTTTTATTTTTTTGTTTGACGTTGCTTTCTTGTGATCGCGATGACGCTGATGAACGCTCACGCCGCCGTCACGCTGCTGCTGGTGCTCGAGCTTTTCGACTTTTCCAGAGGAATTTTGAACGGCGGTAAGTCGCCCACGCTATGGTAATGAGAGAAACGCGGCCGCAATGTTTGCTCGCGTAATTGCCAGGCATTGGATGTGGGCGTCCCGCATCCCGGCGATAACGAGGCGATTAATCGCCCCACGGTCATTATTTACAATTTACCCATTAATCCTGTAAACGCTGCCGGACCGCACCTAAAAATTACGCCACTCGTGGGGGACTTCTCGTGAAGTTTTTAACATCGAAATCGATCCCATGAAATGAAATACACGCTCTTTGAATAGGGGCCTGGATGGGCCACCGAAAGAAGTTCCAAACTTTCGAGGCAGTTGTTTCAGAAAAATTGGCATTATTTATTCAGCACAGTTGTCTTACAGTTTCCAATAAAGTTTACTAGCCTTTTTATTACGTTGAATTTTCTCAACGGAAAAATCAAAACTTAACCAAGATTTTTTTTAAATATAGCTTAGTTTATCTAAAAAGTTATTAAAAAAAAGAATTACAAAAACAGACAAAATCCCAATTTGGTTTGAAAAATAAATTTCAGTGAAAGCAATCAGAACATAAATAATATTATTACGTGTAATATTATTTCTATTATTAATGTATAGTAACAGGAATGGCAAGAAGAAACAGACACCGTACTTGAAAAAAAATGTTTACACAACATATCTATAAGCCAGGTAACATAATGTTATTGCGTAAGACAGCCACAATAATTTTTATTCCTACATGCCTATCTACTTTTACGTGTAAGGCGATAAAAAGTAATATTAATTTCTGTAATATTAAATAATGTAATATTATTTCTATTATTATGTTTATAGTAACAGGAATGGCAAGAAGAGACAGATACCGTATTTAAAAAAAAATGGTTTACAGAACATATCTATGAGCCAGCTAACATAATGTTATAGCGTAAGACAGCCACAATAATTTTTATTCGTACATGCCTATCTGTTTTTACGTGTAAGGCGATAAAAAGTATAAAAAACCAACAGGCCTTTAGTTACGTAAATATGTTATAGTTTGGGTAAAAAAAATATTATAAAAAAATCTGAAAAGTTTACACAAAAGTTCGTGAAAATCGAGATCTAATGTCTAAAATTCTGCCCACATTTATATAAAATACGTCTTGATAAGGAACCAGTAATAATACTTATTTATTTCATCTAATAAATACACACATGAATGTCAAAACAAAAACAAAAGTATCGTTCGAATTTCTCTATAAGTTCGAGAAAATCGAGATCTTATGTCTAAAATTCTGCCCACATTTATATAAAATACATCTTGATAAGGAACCAGTAATAATACTTATTTACTTCATCTAATAAAAACACACATGAATGTTAAAACAAAAACAAAAGTATCGTTCGAATTTCTCATATAAAGGTTTAACGTTTAATTGTAAACCAAAGTCTGTACCTTATTAATTTGTATATAATCTTTATTTTGCAACCGGTTTCGACCTGCAATACAGATCATCATCAACATTTAGCCCGATGATGATCTGAATTGCAAATCGAAACGGGTTCCAAATGAAAGATTATATACAAATTAAGGAGTACTTAAGCTTGAGTTTTACTTACGTTGTATATTTGGTTGCGTATTTCCTATAAGCGTGTATGTACTGAACGCAACCAAATATACGACTTGAGTCGAACTCAAGTTTAAGTACGGACTATAGATACTGGCCTAAGAATCAAATCACCTGAAATTTCCCATTAGAATTTGTGTACTGAAAAAAGTTACTCACATTAAATTTTGTATGTATTAAATTGGCAAATTTATATCTCATTAGAAATATCAGTAATTAATAATCGAAGTAATTCATGTAACAATTTCAGACCTGAATGGGTATACCAAAAAAGTTAAGCACATGTGTTTCTTACCAGGTAATAGAACACATTCTCATTGCAAAAGTTTTAAACTAATAACAGTTAAGCACAATGTTTTTCATCAGTTCATGCACTGAAATCTCATTAGAATATGATATATGTTATACTAACAAATTTTAAGCACTAGTACCTAACAAGTTTACTCGACTATTGTATATCCCATAAAAGTACCAAACAAAATAATTCATCAAACAATTTACCACTAAATATTTAGAACGAATACTTATTTATGTCATCTAATAAATACTCATATGAATCTTAAAACAAAACGAAAGTTTAGTATCGTTCGAATTTCTCAAATTAAGGTTTAACGTTTAATTGTAAATCAAAGCCTGCACCTCCTTAATTTGTAAATAATCTTTATTTTGCAACTGGTTTCGACCTGCAGTTCAGATCAACATCAACATTTGATTTGCCTGATGATGATATGAATTGGAGGTCGAAACCGGTTGCAAAATAAAGATTATACACAAATTAAGGAGATACAGATTTCTGTTTACAATTAAAAGTTAAGTACATCCATTCTTCACCACTTCATCCAACTATTTTCGTTGCATAAAATGCAACTGTTCAACAATAAAATGCAACTGTTCAAGCCAATGACAGCTAAGCACAATAATTACTTTAAGAAGTAAATCGCTTGAAATTTCCCTTTACAATTTGTGTACTGAAAAAAGTTAAGCACATTTTTTTATGTATTGAATTGGCAAATTTATAGCTCATTAAAAATAGTAATTAATAATCGAAGTAATTCATCTAACATATTAGCACTAGAATTTTTATACCAAAAAAATGTTAAGTACGTCTATTTCTTACCAGGAAATAAATGTTATTACATCTATTACCTGGTAAGAAATAATGTGCTTAATTTTTTCTGGTATACAAATTTTCATCGCAAAATGATAAAATAATATCAGTACAGTCATCTAAGCACAATGTTTTTTATCAGTTCATTAACTAAAATCTCATTAGAATAGGATATGATATGTTATACTAAAAAAATGTTAAGCACATTAGTTTTTAACAAGTTTAATAGACTATTTTATATCTCATGAAAGTAGATAGCTAACAAAATTAATTCATCTAACAATTTACCAGTAAATGTTTAGAACGAAAAAGTTAAGTAAGTACATTAATTCTTACCCAGTTTGCCAGAATATTTAAACAAAAAAAAGTTAAGCACATTTATTCCACACCAGGCAATATAATACATTCTTATTGCGAGAATTATAACAAACTGATATAAGTTAAGCACAAAGTTTCTTCACCTGTTTATAAACGTATTTTCAAATTAGCATTGTTATACAACAAAAAAATGAAGTGCATTAGTACTTCAAGTTTAATCAACTATTTTATATCTCATGAAAGTAGCAAACAAAATAATTCATCTAACAATTTACAACAAAATGTTTAGAATGAAAAGGTTAAGTAAGAACATTAATTGTTCGCCAATTCGCCAGAATATTTAAACCAAAAAAATTGAGCACATTTATTCCTCACTAGGTAATATGATACATTATCATTGCCAAAATGATAACAAACTAATATAAGTTAAGCACAATGTTTCTTTATCTGTTTATAATCGTATTTTCTCATTATAATTGTTGTACTAGAAAATGTTAAGTACATATACACACATACAAACATAAATGTATGACAGTTAACTACAATGATTTATCATTAGTCCATCTAACTATTTCCCATTAGATTTTATACAGGAAGAGTTAAGTACATAAATTCTTCATCAGTTCATGCCATCATCAAGAGTTAAGCACAACGGTTTTTAATCAGTTCACCCAAAAATTTCTGATAACAATGTTATATGTTCAACAGTTAAACACAATGATTCATCATCAGTCCATCTAACTATTCCCCATTAGATTTTATATAAAAAAGTTAAGCACATAAATTCTTTATCAGTTCATGCCATCATCAATAGTTAAGCACAACGGTTTTTAATTAGTTCGCCCAATTTTTTTATTAGAATGTTATATGTATAACAGTTAAACACAATGATTCATCATCAGTCCATCTAACTATTCCCCATTAGATTTTATACAAAAAAGTTAAGCACAAACATTCTTCATCAGTTCATCTCTTAATCAAGAGTTAAGCACAAACATTCTTCATCAGTTCATCTCTTAATCAAGAGTTAAGCACAATGATTCTTAATCAGCTCACCCAAAAATTACTGATTCAAATGTTGATACTATTACAATTTAGGCAAATTAATTATTCACCAGTACCTCCAACATTTTAGAATTATGATAGTAAACTAAAAAAAAAAAATAGCATAGCACAGTTTGCAATGTAGTAATTGCTAAATTTGCGTACACCTAACAAACTTACTCCCTTTAAATACTTAAGTATGTATTAAAAAATAGTATTAAAAACATTCCTCAACAACTATAATTTTCGTTAGCATATTGGTACTAACACAGTTAAGTATTTTATGTCTTCATTACAAAAGTGCTACAAAACTTAAGCACTATGCACATTCGTTTGATCAAAGGATCCACATTAATTATTTACCAGTACCTCGAACATTTTTTTATAGAATATTGGATAATAAACAGAAAAACTTAAGCATACCATAAATTGTAATGTAGCAATTGCTAAATTTGCGTATACCAAATAAAGTTAAAGTCCCTTTTAATACTTATGTATTAAAAAAAATTAAGTACATTAATTCCTCAACATCTATAATTTTTATTAGAATGTTGGCACTAAGTCTTCATGAAAAATATCCCATTGGAATATTGCTAGGAAATAACGTTAATAAATATATTACATTCGAATATGGGGACTACAAAAGTTAAGCACTTTAGCACATTCGTTCGGTCAAAGTATCTTCATAGGAATATTTATACGAAAAAAACTTAATCGTGTGAATTCTTGGGTTGCCGAACTCTAACAGGATCAATGACAATATTTAAGTTTACCAGAACCAGAGATACTATAAAATTATTGTTATTGATACTCGTACTATAAAAGTTAAGCATACGAAAACTACCACAATTATTTTTCATAATATTCGAACTTAATGCTTTTTCAAAGATTGGCGTAATAATATTGGTAGCATTTATTTTTAATATTCAATGATATACTATGATATCGTCTGTTTTATTCAATGCATCATTCTTGAGATATTTGTACTTAACTGTAATGATGTGTTTTTAAGTCACATTCCAGTTATTTTTTAGTGATATCTCAATAACTGGCCTATCAATATAAATAGATATAATTTATTGATAATATTAAGTGATATATTGTTATTTAAAATGTGCAATTGAATTATTATCCGATGCGTGATTCCAAAAATATATGCTATTAAGTGCGTTTTATTAATTTGGCTCATGCTTTCTGTAAAATCACAAAAAATAGTGTATCAATATTAGCACAATTTATTTCTGATATTATTTGATATAGCAAGATACCACGTAATCAATTAGAATAATATTTAATGTGTCGTCCTTTAAATATTTACATTCAAGTGTAATGTGTCATCCTCATATTTTCCTGTTACTTTATTAATGATATCTCAAAAAACAAGTGTATCAATATTAATATAAATTATTTCTGATATTGAGTGTTATATTAGAACAGTTATTATTTGATTGCATAAATATTCAATACGTCATTCTTGGTATATTTGCGTTTTAGTATGATCATGTGTTTTCGATAATCTTGTTGTAATTTGTTTAGTGATACTTCAAAAAACAGCGTATACTTCATATATTAATATAATTTATTTGTGTATTGCCTAATATACAGATATTTTATATATTATATTGAATTAATATCTAATAGGCAATTCTGAAGATTTGTCAAATTTGCTCATTCTGCATGCTGAAAAATATTCAGTAAATTCAGACTGTCTTCATAATTTTTGAATCACACTCCATATGTATGTTTGTGTATGTACGAGTGATACGATTTACTAAATACTGCTATAGTTAAATGTGAATTGTAATTTTAATTCTCAATTGGAATTTCCTAACTCGGTCCTGAGCCTCGAAGAAAGGCAATGAAGCAAGAATGTTTCGAATTCTTGACGAATAATTTCCGCCAAACTATGCACGAGTATCAACAAAGCGGTTGGGGACGTTCTTGTTAATTAGGGCGGTGATACTTACGGGTTTACATTGCATTTCTTGCCGGGGGTAGGAGAACACTGGAATTATTATTAATATAATAGCTCGCTGACATTTAACAGCCAAAATTACAATAGCAACAATGATAATTGAGGTAAACAGTATTTGAGGGCGAATAATCATAAAAGACAATATGCAAGTAAATATTAAAAATCAATTATCGATGTGATTATAAATTCCATAAAAAAAAATTGAAAATCTGCTTTGTGCGAAGTTCTCAATGAAATTTTAAACTTTCAGAACAATAATTCGAAAATCTGTTTTGTGCGAAGTTTTGAATAAAATTTCAAGAATTTTCACTACTTTGAAGAAGTGCAAAAAAGGACTACTTTACGAATATGTATCATACAAAGTTTTTCCTACGACAGCTATTATGAAACAGCTAAAATTTGATGCAAAGTACTATATTATTTTTAGTTGGTGAGTGAATCAATTGTGTGTAAAACATATTTTACTCACAGTTAATGCTTTTACGCACAGGTAATTTTGTTACGCACCTCTACTAAAAGTATCACTTTACGCGCTTGTGCTAAAAAGTATCACTTTCCGCACTTGTGTTAAAAAGTATTACTTTACGCTCTTGTGTTAAAAAGTATCACTTTAAGCACTTGTGCTAATAAGTATCACTTTATGCATTGTAAACAGTACGTAAAAACTTAGTTTAGGCACTGTCATAGAAAAATATTATTAACATGTTATTATGTTATACACGTGATAATGTTATTTAAATTAAAAATGCAATTACCAAATTTTCGTCACCAAAGTTATTTCTTATCATTCAAGTGGCTTTTAATAATATCCTCGTGAATGTTAAAAAATATACTTTAATGCCTTATTAAACAATTAACTATTAATGAAAGTTTAAAGTTTCCGTCTCTTTATAGTAATAATCGATCTCAACGAGTTGAATTTGATACATCCGATACATTTGATGGACCCCATATACTGCAAGACTCAGTTCCTTACTCCAGTTGGTAAATTGATCCGTCCTTTCAGCACTCTATTTCCGAATTGCTTTTATCTTCGGCATTATAGGGAAATGATCGCTTCCAATTTCAATTTCCTATTTTTACTGTCGCATCTTTAATCAACGAAACAGCTACTCAGGTCATGCTTGTGCTTCTGCAGTATAATTTGTTTATTGATGTATCAGATTAATGAGTATTATATTTAGTATAACAATACAATATTATTGATCAGGTGAAGGATTTATTTAAAAAATAAGACACTTGAGTAACTTTCTTTTACAAATCCTTAAAGATTTGAAAAGATTGGAATTTTGACAGCAATCTTTGAAATGTTAACAAATTTTATAGTAATAACTAAAATGTTACTAAAATTGACATTAATTATTGAAAATTTGATAGTAAACAATAAATTTTTTATCAAAATAACTAAACATTTGCAGAAAGAACTGAACATTTAACATTACTAATTGAAAGTTGTGACACAAAAAAAAAGTAAATAAGACAGAAATAATTCAATTTAATGGTAACAGCGAAACTGTTACTAAAATTAACAGTAATTATTGAAATTTTAATAGTAACCATTAAAATTTTGATGGTAGTAATTAAACATAGACAGAAATAACTGAAAATTTGACATTAATAATTGAAATTGTGACACAAAAAAATGTAAATTTGTCAGTCATCTTTGAAATTTGAGTAGAATGAATACTGAGATAATAGTTATTTCAATGTTTCGGCACTTAAAAAAAAATTAGGAAAATTATGAAAATTTCATGACAATAAATTTGGGTAAGAATGATTGACGAAATTTTGAAAGCAACCTTAAATATTTTGACAGAATATTTGTAATTTTAAGAGAAATAATTAAAAAAATTAAGGGAATAATTAATATTCTGATAGTAATAATTGAAAATCTATACCTAATTTGTGTTCTATGCCCATATTTAATTCTATCATGTTCTTTCTGATTCGGGCTACAATAAATCATGAACAACAAGAAAAATTTAAAATATCAAATATTCTGTAATAATCCATAATAATAACTAAGATAGCATAAAGAAAATTAAAAAAATCTAGAATTATTCTGGAGAACTCTCAATTTCTATTAATTTCTATTTTTCTAATAATTTTTCTATTTAATTCGCTTTAATTAAAAATCTCCAATTAATGACCTAGGTAACAATAAGAAAAGTTATGAATGTTGCAGAATAAAACTAGAAAATTCCAAATATTACCATAATAAATTCTATGACTTGAATAATAATCTTCAAAATTTGAAAAAATCATCACTTTTTATACAATGATAATGATGATAGCAAGAAAAGACGACAATTTTCCAGATTAATTCTAGATAATTCCAAGAACCACGATGTTTTATTCAATAACCAGGATAGCAATATGAAAATTCATGGATATTCCGTAGTCATATTAGAAAATTTAAAAAATCATCACTCTTTGTTCGATGATTGCCGACGATTAACTAACTACTACCATTTACAATTCAATGACTTCTATCTATAATATTTCTATAAGAATAATATTCCGTAGTGATTTTAGAAATTTCAAAAAATCATCACTCTTTGTTCGATGACAGCCAAAGATTATCTAACTACTACCATTTCCAATTCAATGACTTCTATCTATAATATTTCTATAATAATGATCTTCGAAATTTCAAAAAATCATCACTTTTTATACGCTGATAATGATACCAACAAGAAAAGTTTAAAACTTTGCAGACTATTTCAAGACAGTTACAGAAACTAATTCTAGAAAATTTAATAAAGCATCACTCCCAATTCAATATTCAATGACTGGTTACCAACAAGAAAATGTAAAAAATATTCCATATTAACCCCAGAAATATCAACTCTCTATATTCGATGATCACTATAGCAACATGAAAAGTCGAGAATTTTACAGAATAATTGTAGAGAACTTCAACAGCTAAGATGATCTAATCAATGGCTCTGAAAATTTAGGAGAACTCGAAAACTTTCTATTTTATTAAAAATCTCCAATTAATAATCAACGTAACAATAAGAAAAATAATGAATTCTATGACTTGAATAATAATCTTCGAGATTTGAAAAAATGATCACTTTTTATACGATGACAATGATGACAGCAAGAAAAATCGAGAATTTTTCAGATTTATTTTAGATAATTCCAAGAACCAAGATGATCTATTCAAGATCAGGATAGCAACATGAAAATTCAAGAATATTCCGTAAGCATTTTAGAAAATTCAAAAAATCATCACTCTTTGTTCGATGATGACCGACGATAACTAAGTACTACCATTTGAAATTCAATCTATGATATTTTTATAATAATAATTTTCGAAATTTCAAAAAATCATTACTCTTTATACGATGGCAATGATCCCAAGGCAATAATTTTCCTGAATATTTCTAGATAATTACAAAAATTATTTCTAGAAAATTCAATAAACCATCATTCAGATTGCAATGTTCAAAGACTGGTTACCAACAAGAAAATGTAAAAATATTTAATAATAATCCTAGAAATATCAACACTCTGTATTCGATGATCACTATACCAACAGGAAAAGTCGAGAATTTTCCAGAATAATTGTAGAGAACTTCAAGAACCAAGATGATCTATTCAACGACCCTGATAATTCTGGAGAACTCAAAAACTTTCTATTTAATTCCCTTTAATTAAAAATCTCCAATTAATGATCAAGGTAACAATAAGAAAAATAATGAATGTTGCAGAATAATACGAGAAATTTAGAAATATTACCAATATCCATGATTTGAATAATAATCTTCCAGATTTGAAGAAATCATCAGTTTTTATACGATGACAATGAAGTTAGCAAGAAGAGTCGAGAATTTTCCAGATTAATTCTAGATAGTTCCAAGAACTAATATGATCTATTTAATGACCAGGATTGCAATATGAAAACTCAAGAATATTCCGTAGTCATTATAGAAAATTAAAAAATCATCACTCTTTGTTCAATGATGGCCGACGATTAACTAACTACTACCATTTGAAATTCAATCTATGATATTTCTATAATAATAATTTTCGAAATTTCAAAAAATTATCACTCATTATACGATGGCAATGATCCCAAGTCAATAATTTTCCAGAATATATCTAGACAATTACAAAAAGTAATTCTAGAAAATTCTATAAACCATCACTCCCAATTCAATATTCAATGACTGGTTATCAACAAGAAAATGTAAAAAGATTCCACAATAATCCTAGAAATATCAACACTCTGTATTCGATGATCACTATACCAACCAGAAAAGTCGAGAATTTTCCAGAATAATTGTAGAGAACTACAAGACTACCAAGAGTATCTATTCAATGACTCTGATAATTCTGGAGAACTCAAAAACTTTCTATTTAATTCTATTTAATTAAAAATCTCTGATCAAAAATTAATGATCAAGGTAACAATAAGAAAAATAATGCATGTTGCAGAATAATACTAGAAAAATTCAAATATTGCCATAATAAATTCTATGACTTGAATAATAATCTTCGAGATTTGAAAAAATCATCACTTTTTATACGATGACGATGATCAATTCTAGATAATTCCATGAACCAAGATGATCTCCTTAATGATCAGGATAGCAACGTGAAATTTCAAGAATATTCCGTAAGCATTTTAGAGCATTCAAAAAATCATCACTCTTTGTTCGATGATTGCCGACGATTATTTAACTACTAACCATTTCCAATTCAATGATTTCTATCTATAATATTTCTATCATAGTAACACATCACAACAAGAAAAGTCGATAATATTTCTAGACAATTACAAAAAGTTATTCTAGAAAATAGTTTTTGTAATTGTAGATTATTATAATAAAAATAATATAGATATAAATCATTGAATTGGAAATGGTAGATAATGGTTAGATTATCGTCGGCAATCATCGAACAAAGAGCGACGATTTTTCTAATTTTCTACTGTTCTAAAATGACTACGGAATATTCTTCAATTTTCATGTTGCTATCCTGGTCATTCACTAGATCATCTTGGTTCTTGTAATTACCCAGAATTATTCAGGAAAATTCCCGACTTTTCTTGCTGTCACCATTGCCATCGTTTAAAAAGTGATGACTGTTTCAAATCTAATTCAAATTTCAAAAAAAATCATTACTCTTTATACGATGAGAATGATCCCAACAAGAAAAGTCGATAATTTTCCAGCATAGTTCTAGACAATTACAATAACTAAGTCTAAAAAATTCAATAAACCATCAGTCAATATTCAATATTCAATAACTGGTTACCAACAATAATGTAAACATAATCGATATTAATCCCAGAAATATCAACATTCTGTATTCGATGATCACTATATCAACAGGAAAAGTCGAGAATTTTCCGAATAATTGTAGAGAACTTCAAGAACCAAGATGATCTATTCAGTGACCCTGATAATTCTGGAGAACTCAAGCACTTTTTATTTAATTCTCTTTAATTAAAAATCTCCAAATAATGATCAAAGTAACAATAAGAAAAATAATGAATGTTACTAGAACTAGAAAATTCCAAATATTACCATAATAAATTCTATGATTTGAATAACAATCTTCGAGATTTGAAATATCATCACTTTTTATGCAAAATGCCAATGATGACAGCAAGAAAATTCGAGAATTTTCCGAGAATATATTAATAAATTTATTAACGTGGTTTATTAATTACCGAAAGTAATATGTATGCATGTAAACTTGTATGTGAGGAAAATATGCTTTTAGACGTCCTGTAAAGCAGACGCTTTTCAAAACCGCTCCTGTATTTTCTTTTCTGAAAGAGATTTTAATACAACTTCCGGTTCGTGTCACAATCATAACGCCGGAGAAAACGTTGCGTTTTCCTTCAATCGAGAGGCGAAGTCGTAACATCCACAACACGCAATCATCACCCCGACGGCGTCGGGACGTGTGAAAAATGAAACGCCCCGGAATCTGGATGAAAAAACCGGGAGAGGCCGCAATTCCCGCGACGCTTTTACGTGCAGGGGCGCCGCTTATTGGGACGGCGCCGACGGCGACGGCGGGCGCCGCGCGTTAGGCGCGCGCCCCGGGCTCGTAAAGTGCCGCGATTCACTTCCGGTCCCGCCGGAAGTGCCGGGGGAAATAAACAAACACTTGCACACACAAATTGGCGTCGTTCGGCGCGCGATCGCCGGCCGTCTGCTTCCGGTCAAGGTCCGGTGGCGGCGCGACGCCGGCCGACGCCGCCCACGCATTGCATTCACGGACACTTGGCGGCAAACGGACCGGAAAAACGGCCAATCTGTCACGGCCGTCACCGGGGCACGTCGATCAATCGATCAAATTAGGGCTCTGCTTGGAGTTGTGTTCCGGTTTACGACCGCCAGCTGCGCAAGCAATTATGACCAGTTTGGAGTAATTGACGTAATTATGTGAAATGTATACCCATTTCACCCCTTTATTGTAAATACAAAAAAATATATTACACTGGTAATCCCGTTTCAGGCCTCGTCGCCAGATTATATCATTGTTCTGCGCACTCCCATTTACCTACGTGTGTTTGTTGCCAAATTAGTCAACCTCGACCTAGACTTAGGCCTCGACCGGACCGCGACCTGGACCGCGACCTGTTTTCGCCATTTATTCTCTCAAGTAGTATGATTATTATTGGTAGTAATAAAAGTATTTGAATAGCTATGTACAGTATGTACAGCTATGTACAAAGCATGAGTTGAAATTAAAATATTAATACTATATTTTACTTACAACAATACATTTTTCCGTAAGATAAGAAAATCACACAAACAAAAAAACCTCTTTATTAACCTTATTAACTTTATTAACCTAATCAAAATGTTTCACCAACAAGTAACCACTTCCTCATACAATTTAATTAATAATGCTAGTAAAGCAAAAATAGTGGTCATGTTCCGTAAGACTTTATACAAATTCAAAATGTGTAACAATCATTTATGGTTCAACAAACAGTGCAAGAAATATGAAATTAAGCCTAAATTCATGAAGATCAAGTGCAATCACAAATCAACAGAAGCAGCCCTCAGGGTGAAGAAGGTGTACACAATATGAATCAAGAAATTGTATTCACGGAGAGACAGTTTAGGACAGGGGTCTCCAAACTTTTTAGCCCGAGGGCCACACTGACTCCTCCACTAAGTCCCAAGGGCCAAGCCTTAGGTAGCTCATCATATCAACGTACTGTAGTTTTGAATTACCAGCAAATTTTCGTTCAGGAAGCCTACGGTTAGTTTTCGTGTGGCTCTTGAAATTGCAAAACGTGGAAAACCATTCACCGATGGAGAAATGATCAAAGAATGCATAATTGCAGCAGCCGAAGAAATGTGCCCTGAAAAGGTAAATTTATTAAAAACTGTCAGTATGTCAGCAAACACTGTGGCTCGAAGGGTAGAAAACATCGCTGAAAATATATCCTCTCAACTGTTCGACAAAAATGGACATGTTGAGTGGTTTTCTTTGGCCTTGGATGAGTCAACGGATGTGTCAGATACTGCTCAGGTGTTGATTTATATTCGAGGAGTAGATAAAAGCTATGAAGTGCATGAAGAACTTCTTGATATGTCTAGTATTCATGACACAACTACTGGTACAGATATTTTTAAAGGAGTTGAAATGGCCATTAATCAAAAGAACCTTCGATGGAAAAACTTGAAATGTATTACAACTGATGGAGGCAAAAACATGAGTGGGAAAGATAAAGGAGTGGTCGCTCTTGTGTCAAAGGCTGTAGAAAATGACGGTGGTTCAAAACCATTAGTCTTACATTGTATCATTCATCAACAGTCTTTGTGCGGAAAATGTTTGGATATGTCTGAAGTTCTGAAACCAGTCATATCAACTGTTAATTTTATCAGATCTTTTGGGCTGAATCACCGACAATTCCGACAATTTATTGAAGAGATTGGAGAAAATGACTTACCTTATCATACTACCGTACGTTGGCTTAGTTGTGGGAAAGTCCTTCAGCGCTTTTTTGAACTTCGAGCAGTGATCGAATTTTTTTTTAATGAAAAGCATCGCCCTCTTTCTGAATTACAAAACAACGCATGGCTGTGGAAGTTAGCATTCTATGTTGATTTGACAAAACATGTGAACGAACTGAATTTGAGATTGCAAGGAGAAAACCAGCATCTTCCTGATTTATACACTAATATCAAATCATTCCGGAAGAAATTGATACTGTTTCAATCACAACTACGAAGTAAATGTTTTTCACATTTTAAAACATGTGAAATATTCAGCCACACCACTGAGACTGAGTTTCCTATCGATTTTGCAATCGAAACTTTGAGTGCTTTGAAAATAAATTTTGATACTCGTTTCTCGGACTTTGATGCCATTGCGAATCAAATTAAGATTTTTCAGAATCTTTTTGATACTGACATTGAAACCCTAGCCCCGGAACTTCAAATGGAAATGATTGATCTACAGTGCAGTGATATAATTAAGAACAAATATCAAAACTCATCTTTGTTGGAATTTTATAAGAGTCTTCCACTGACACAATTTGATAATTTGCACAAATTTGCTCGTGGGCTGTTTTCTGTTTTTGGTTCTAGTTATTTGTGTGAGAAGACTTTCTCCAAAATGAAGTACACAAAAAATGTTTACAGATCTAAATTAACTGATTAGCATCTTAAATCTCTTTTAATAATTGGTACAAGTAAAATTAGTCCACAACTACAAACTATTGTCAGTGGAAAATCTCAATTACATAAATCTCAGTAGTATTTCATATGTCATTATGCTTGTTATAAGTTATGTTTTTATTTAAAATGTATAAAATGTTAGTTGGATTCATTTACATAATTTGTTAGTTACTATATACTGAAGTTAAATTTTCTGCATATTATACATGTCTTTACTCATTACAATTCTGTGTTTCTTTATCCAACTTATCACAAAAACAATAACAATAAGCCTACAACAATGTTATGAGTAGTTAGCCCATAACCATATCAATGTAGATGTCATATTAATAATTATTCAACATAAAATTAGAATACTTCAGTAAACTAAATTTAATTTGCTATAAAAAATATGTTCTCTAAAAGGAGTTTTCAAGTATGCTAGGTCTCCGCGGGCCGGACAAAATCTGTACGCGGGCCGTAGTTTAGAGACCCCTGGTTTAGGACATCACCTCAAACTAATCCATGATAGATTAGTACAAGTTCTACATAATGTGGAATTCGACATAATAAGTGGCGAAGTGCGAGAAATAGTGAGTGATTTAGTGCACAACAGATACATTATTCAATGTAAAAAATTGAACAACGTAATAGACATGAAGAGAACTAGTAATAAGGACTATAACAAAAAAATATTTTATGATAGAATAGTCAATTTATCTAAAGACAAATTTGTGTAAACTGAAACAGATATGTTAAACAAGGGCTTGATATATTCACCGCAAGTTATAGATAGTAAACAAATAGACCTATTAGCAGTTAATACAAAACTCGCATTAAATTCAGTACCAGATAATGTAGAAAAATGTAGAGTGAAATATGAGTGTGCTAAGTTAATCAAAGATCATTTAAACTCAGACAACACTCAGAATGTTAGCAAAGATACCAGAATAATTGAGGACATTAAAACTAAACTAAGAAATAACCAATTAATTTTAAGCAAAGGGACAAAGGGAAAACAATCGCAATAATAAATGAAAGCGAGTATATTTAAAAATCTATGGAGGTCATTTCAACCAATAATTTTAAAGAAGTCAAAATGGACCCGACCAATAAATTCCAAAGTAACGTAATTGAAGCTGTTAAAAAATATGTAATATTTAAGCTATGTTCAGTGTACACATTACACAAAATAATTTAAATTGAATTAATAGATAAGAAGTTCAATCTCATTTTGATAATTTAACGTTTTAATTAAGAAAATTGTAGTTTTATTGAAACAAATATTGTTTTGATAGCTTTTCTTTTCCGTTGCATAAAGAATCAACTATGAGGCGAAACAGACCCAATAGATTCGAGCAAACGAAAATTAAGAAAGCAAAAGAGGATTTGGCTATATCTCTCGGGTCTATTTACAAATACATGACTTACTCCCTCAACATCAACTGAAGCAGATATAGAAGAACTAGAAATTGCTGACAAAATTGAGCTTAAATCAAAATGTACATGAACATTTAAGCTATGTTCAGTGTACACATTACACAAAACAAGATGTTCTATTGAAATTGAATTAATAGATAAGAAGTTCAATCTCATTTTGAGAATTTAACGTTTTAATTGGGAAAATTGTAGTTTTATTGAAACAAATATTGTTTTGATAGCTTTTCTTTTCCGTTGCATAAAGAATCAACTATGAGGCGAAACAGACCTAATAGATTCGAGCAAACGAAAATTAAGAAAGCAAAAGAAGATATGGCTATATATCTCTCGGATCTATTTACAAATATATGACTGTTACTCCCTCAACATCAATTGAAGCAGATATAGAAGAACTAGAAATTGCTGACAAAATTGAGCTTGAATCAAACTGTAGCGATAATCAACAGAAAGTACAAGCTGCCCCAGCTGGTCGCCCCGACCAAAGAACAGCAAGTGAATCGAGATGAACTAGTCGATGAAGAAGACATAATTAAGGGGACTGGTGCTAACCCCTCTAAGGAACATGAACAGACAGAGGAACATGAAAAACTAAGACTATATAAAAAACGACATCTCAAAGGCAGAAACATATTTAGAAATTTATTCTGATATAGGCAATTGGCCAGATTTGGTGCCCGCTGATATTAAAGTCAATCTGGCAAAGAAACGTAGTGAACCATTTGAAAATAAAAATGGACCATTTAGTTCATCTGCTGTTGTAAGACCTAGGGAAAAACAAAAGGTCGAAACCCAACCGCATCATGGTTCTACACTCTATTGCCACATAGTGAACAAGTTTTGAGAAAATGGATGATTTACTCTAAGTCTATAAACAGTTTGTTATGATTTTGCTGACAATTGTTTGTACAAGAAAAACAAACCAAGTTTGTCAACGGATTCAATACATGGTGGAAGTTAAATCCAAAAGTATCTCAACATGAAGATTTTGCGCATCACATTTCATGCTTAGGAAAATGAAAAACTATGTGGGTAGGATTAAAGTACCAAAACACAATTAATTGCACATTTCAAACAGCAATTGACGCAGAAAAAATTAAGTGGTGGGAAATTTAATAACGGCTCTTGGACATGACTTTATTTCTGGCTCATCAAAATCTTTCAATTCGTGGTCACAGAGAAGATCTGATAGCAAGGAATAAATTATTTTTTTGTAATTGGTTGAGTTATTATCCAATTGACCCAATTTTAAAAGAACATTTATTGCTGCTCGAAAACTAAAATAAGAAAATGATTTCTTATTCATCAAAAGATATTCAGAATATGTTTATTAGCCTTCTGGGAAATGAGGCGGAAAAAAATGATCGTTGATATCCAAAAAGCAAAATATTATGGAATTCTGTTCGATAGCACTCCAGACCTATCGCATGTTGATCAAATGAGTGAAGTAATCAGATATCTTCATATTGAACAAGGCAATGTTGAAGTTGAAGAATGATTTATTGGGTTCTTTAAAATATCGGGCAAGACTGCTGCTGAGCTAACGGAAAATATTTGAAAGCATCGTTTACATTTCGAAAGTTTACTGGCGGAAAGTACTTGCCGCCAGTAAACTTACGATGTGTAAACTAGAAAAACGTCTTACTTTCTTGTTTAGTTTCTTTCTTGAAAGACGTTTTTCTTGTTTACAATAGTAAGTTTACTGTTGGTAAGTAGTTTCCGTAAGTAAACTTTCCAAATGTAAACGATGCTTTAAAATATTTTCCGTAAGCTCAGCAGCAGTCTTGCTCGATATTTTAAAGAACCCAATAAATCATTCTTCAACTTCAACATTGCCTTCTTCAATATGAAGATATCTGATCACTTCACTCATTTGATCAATATGCGATATGTCTGGAGTGCTATCGAACAGAATTCCACAATATTTTGCTTTTTGGATATCAACGGTATTTTTTTTCCGACTCATTTCCCAGAAGGCTAATAAACTCATTCTGAATATCTTTTGATAAATAACAAATCATATTCTTATTGGAGTTTTCGAGCCGAAATAAATGTTCTTTAAAAATTTGGTAGCTTCACTCATTTGATCAATATGCGATATGAGTGCTATCGAACAGAAAAATATTTTGCTTTTTGGATATCAGCGATATTTTTTTAATGATCAACAAAAAAACTAAACAAGAAAGTAAGACGTTTTTCTGGTTTACATATCGTTAGTATACTGGCGACAAGTACTTTCCATCAGCAAACTTTCCAAATGTAAACGAGGCTAAAGGCAACTTAATGAAGATCAACTCGACATTACTTTATGCCGCGTTCAAGGGTATGATAACGCTGCAACAATGGCCGGAATTCATGGCGGAGTTTAGAAGAAAATCAAGGATATTAATCCCAAAGCTATATTTGTGTCTTCTTCGAATCATTCATGAAATCTATGTGGAGTTCACTCATTTGGTAGCGTTCCTTCCAGTATGATTTTTTTTGGAACCTTAGAAAGACCTAATTCTTTATTTTCATCATCCACTCATCGCTGGGAAATGCTTATGGAAAATGTGGGGGGTCTCTGTCAAGAAACTTGCAGAAACAATTCATATTTTCACATTTTCACATTCTCACATTTTCACTTTTCACATTCTCATTTTCACATTTCACATTCACATTTTCATGCTGCACATGAAGTTCACATTTCATGCTGCAGAGCCAGTGAAGAAAAATTAAAAAAAAAAAGATTTGTACACTGGATCTCTTATGCAAGCATCAACACTCATCCCTGCTTTATGCGATTTCACATTTTTATGTTGTTTGCCATTCTGGTGTGAAATTCTACTTGATGTAAATTTAACGCAAATTTATTTGCAGACTTCTGGTATTACCTTAGAGAATTCCATTGTGAAAATTCAAGCTCTCAAAAATATTCTTCTATCAGAATGGGAAACATAGTGAAGAGGGCAATTGCCTATGCTACTATAATGTGTAATGACCTCGAAATTTCTATTGAAAAACGAGGGAGAATAAAACGGAAAACTAGAATGCCTGGCAAGACGACACAAGATAGCGGTCTCACATTGGAAAAAGAAAACAAAAGAGCCATGATCGAATGTCTTGATCGGTTTTGCAATGAACTCGAACATCGAGGCAATGTTATATCAATTTTTGCAGTTATCCAACCCGACAATATATTATATGCATCCGAAGAAAACCTCTACTTACTTGTTCCGAATTTGACAAAAACATACTCTGAGTTTTCGAATGATGTAATTGTAAATGAAATTGGACAATCTTCAGACCTGCAAATATCCCAATGTGGCTAAGAAGTGGGCAACTTTAGAAATGTTAAGGTTTATAGTGAAGTGGGACTTTTATGATTCTTTGCCAAATATCTCACTGTGTATGCGATTTTGTTTAACAATTTGTGTATTAGTTGGATCTTGCGAAAGTAGTTTTTCGAAGCTAAATTTAATAAAAAAATATTTAAGATCAACAATGGGCCAAAGTAGGCTGACAAATTTAGCAATACTTTCAATTGAAAAGGAGGATTCAAAAATTACGGATTTTAATAATGTAATACGCACAAACTCAACCTACTATACGACTTGAGTCGTACTCATACTCAAGTACGGACTATAGATATGGCCCTAAGTATTTGACGATTTTGCTATTCTATTGAGTGGGTAAAACTTTATCTACATCAGCATTTCTACAACGTATGCCGAATATCATATCAGTGACAGGAGAATAATGTTATAATCTCCAAACAGGTTTGAATTATCGATACATCTTTCGTGAGGTTTCAAAACGATGCTTTTCTGCATCACTGGCGACGTGTCTGGGCCTTCGGAAGCATTGGTCAGGCTGACCAGTGCCGACAATAACCGGACGCATTAGATGGCTCCGGAGTCGGGGTTCAAGGGAGGGTTTCACCCCGTTAATCCCCCGCCCTGCGACGAGCAGCGCGTAACGTCTAATTTGCATGAGGTCGCATTTTCATAATGCTCACGGATCCCGTTACAAATTAAAATATACACGACAGCGAAATACGACTTGCAGCTGAATAAATATTCAGGCCCCAATTCGGCACCCCAGTTTGGACACGCCACTGGTCACAGGAGATTGACAGAAGCAATTTTTTATTATAATATATTTCTGTGAATTTGTGCAAGAAGTGGTAATGCCAGTTTTTGGAAAGTTGGGAAAATTGCAGTTCGAATTGTTCGAAAATATATTCTCTAAAATGGTGACATTAATACATATGATATTAAGGCGGGACTACACCAAACTGGGCTAGACAATCGCCGACAATCAAAGTGCAACATGGTTTTTTACATCTGTTCTGTTTTGCATCTGTATTTGTACTTGTACGTGCCTAAACCCCGATTAGCAATAAGGTCGAAATTCGCTCTGGTTTATGTCCTTTACTGGTGTCCTACCAGAGTTAGATATTGACTTGGCACCACTTAAAGTATATAACATGTTCGGAAAATTGCAATTAAACTTGTTATATTACAAACATGTATTTTATAAAATAGTAACAGTGACACATTGAGTACAATGATATTCTTGTACACTCAGAGAGTGTCATTGAATAGAGAATGATTTTTCGAATCATTAAATCGAGAATATTCTTGGCTTTTCTTATAGTTATCTTGATCACTAAAGGTTCTTGGAATTTACAATTATTCTGGAAAATTCTCCACATTTCTAGTCGTTATAATGGTCAATAGAATAAATATTTATGGGTTTTCTTGGCTTATTATAGAATATTGTTACGTTTTCTAATAGATAACCAGTCATTGAATAGATATCGGTGATGTTATTCTATTTTTTTTAAATAAATTAACCTTGTATCGCTATAAACAGAAAAAAATGTCCTTTTTAAAAATGTGAAAGCCAACTATGACTACCATTAAAAAAAAGTTTCTATTATAACTGAAAACAACATCAAGAATATTTGCAGAATAATTCTGAAAATTCTAAAAATCACTAATATATACTCAATGGCTGGGTACCTACTAGAAAATTCAAGAATATTCCATAATAATTTAAGAAACTCCATTAATCTTTATTCGATTGGCTATTACACCGACTAGGAAAGTGGAGAATTTTCCCAATAATTGTAGAAAAGTATGGTATGGTATGGTATGGTATGGTTTAATGAATTTTCTAGAATTATTCTCAACTAACTTTAAATTTTCTTGTTGCTCTCTTTGTTACTGAATAAATAATCACAGGTTTTGTAGTTTTCTAGAAATATTTTGGAAAATTATCGACTTTTCCTGTTGGTACCATGGTCATCGAATAAACTTGATGATTTTTTGAAAATTCTAAGATTATTATAGAATATTTATAAATTTTCGTATTGCTATCCTATTCAATGAATAGGTTATGGTGGTTCTTGAAATTTACTAGAATTATTCTGCACTATTTATAGTTTTCCTTATTGTTACCTTGGTCATTAAATAGATAATGATATATTTTTTTAGTTTTCTAGAATTGTTAATAATAATATAGAATATTTATTAGCAAAAGCTATATAATATTTTTTGTTAATTTTCTAGTTGCTATCTTTTTTATTGAATAAATAATCATAGCTTTTGGAGTTATCTAGAAATATTCATTTCTTGTTGGTATCATGGTCATCGATTAAACTTGATGATTTTTTGAATTGTCTAAGGTTATTATATAACAGTTATGTATTTTCGTACTGCTATCCTAGACAATGAATAGATTATGGCGGTTACTGAAATTTAGTAGCATTTTTCTGCAATATTTATATTTTTTCTAGTTGTTACCTTGGCCATTGAATAGAAAATGTTTTTTGAGTTTTCTAGAATCATACTCGAAATATTAAATTTTTTTTGTTGCTCTCTTAATTATGGAATAAAGAATGATCATTTTTTGATTTTTTGTGTATTTATTCCAGAAAATTCTTCACGTTCAGTATTCAGTATTCACTTTATTAGTATTTTGACACTTTTTGACTTGATATATAAAAGTTATGACATCTACTAAAATTATGAGTACTAATCTTAGGCTTATACACATAAAATTACATACAATGAACTACACGCTAACGTTTAAGTAAATAAATAATAAAATACAAAATTTATCCCACCACTTCGATCGTCGGTTGAGTATAGACACTAACTTTACTAACTGACTTTACTTGTTGGTATTGTGATTACCTAATAAAGAGTGACAACTTTTCTACAATTATTATGAAATTTTCTTGAATTTTTATGTAGGTATCCTAACCATTGAATAGATACTGATGGTTTTTGGAACTATCTAGAATCACTCTTTAATATTTATGACTTTTATTGCTGCCACCTTAATTATCAAATAGATAATGAAGATTTATCCAATTTTCTAGAATTATTCTCAAATAATTTTTAAATTTGTTGTTTATCTTAGTAATTAGATAAGATAAGATAAAGAATATTTATCAGCAGAAAAGCTACATAATATTCAAAATATAAATGTATACATGACAACAAACTACACAACAAAAATAACAATGCAAATGCAAAGACACAAATAGTTAATACAGTTTTCATATTAAAATATATTTTAACCATTTTCTATTTACAGATCAAT
Source organism: Othius punctulatus (assembly GCA_951805005.1). Lineage (NCBI taxonomy): Eukaryota > Metazoa > Arthropoda > Insecta > Coleoptera > Staphylinidae > Othius > Othius punctulatus. The sequence continues at coordinate 21,889,485 of OX638146.1, forward strand.
TTGAACAACGTATTCCCTCACCTGAGCTTTATACTGATGAATATTTGTTTCTTTTTTTTCTTTCTTTTTCATGTTGGTATCTTAGTCATTGAATAGATAACGATGGTTTTTTGAAACTTCTAGAATTATTCTCGAAATTTTAATATTTTCTTATTGCTATCTTAGTTATCTAATAGAAAATGATAGTTATTGGAATTTTAGTACATTTATTCCAGAAAATTCTTGGCTTTACTTGTTGATATTGTGATTATAGAATAAATAGTGATGATATTTCTAGGATTATTATTGAATTTTCTTCAATTTTAATGTTGGTATCCTGGTCATTGAATGATAATTTTTGGAATTTTCTAGAATCACTGTTTAATATTCATGATTTTTGATGCTGCCACCTTAATCACCAAATAGATAATGAAGGTTTATTTATAATTTTAAATATATAATTTTAAATGTGTTGTATATCTTAGTTATTTAATAAATAATCATAGTTTTCGGAGTTTTCTAGAAATATTCTGGAAAATTCTCGACTTTTCAATGTTGAATAATGATCATTTAATAAAGAGTGTCAATATTTTGACTTTTCCAAGATTATTCATGAATTATCTTATTGATATTCTGGTCAATAGATAGACTGTTATGGTTATTATTGGAATTTTCTTGAATTATTTTGAAATATTCATGTTTTTCTTGTTGTTACCATAATCGTTAAATAGAAAATTATGGCTTTATGAGTTTCTACAGTTATTCTCGAATATTTTCATTTTTTCTTATTGCTATATTAGTTATTCAATAGAGAATGATAGTTTTTGGGATTTTCTAGAATTAGCTTGGAAATTGTCGACTGATATTGTTGGTATCATGGTCATCGAAATAATGAATTATGATTGTTTGAAAGTTCATGGATTATTATACATTTAAAAAAAAAAATTGTATTGTTATCCTGATCACTGAATAAATTATATATTTTTTAAACTATCTAGAATTATTCTCGAAATTTTAAAAATGATTTGTTGCTATCTTAGTTATGGAAAAAATGATAGATTTTGCAATTTTTGTACATTTATTCCAGAAAATTCTCCACTTTACTTGTTGATATTGTGGTTATCGAATAAAGAGTGATGATTTTTCTACAATTATTATGCAATTTTCTTAAATTTTGATGTTAGTATCCTGATCATCGAATAGATAATGATGATTTTAGGAACTATCTAGAATCACTCTTTAATATTCATGATTTTTATTGCTGTCAGATTAATCATCAAATAGAGAATGAAGGTTTATTCAATTTTCTAGAATTATTCTCAAATAATTTTAAATTTGTTGTTTATCTTAGTTATTGAATAAATAATCATAGTTTTTGGAGTTTTCTAGAAATATTCTGGAAAATAATCGACTTTTCATGTGGTATCTTGATCATCCAATAAAGAGTGACAACATTTTGATTTTTCTAAGATTATTCATGAATTATCTTATTGCTATCCTAGTCAATGGATAAATTATTATGATTATTATTGGAATTTTCTTGAATTATTTTGCAATATTCATGTTTTTCTTGTTGTCACCGCAATCGTTAAATAGAAAATGATGGATTTATGAGTTTTCTACAGTTATTCTAGAATATTTTCATATTTTCTTATTGCTATATTAGTTATTGAATAAAGAATGATAGCTTTTGGGATTTTCTATAATTAGTTTGGAAATTTTCGACTGTTATTGTGGGTGTCATGTATATATTTACATTTTGTATAATATGTAGCTTTTCTGCTAATAAATATTCATCATTATTATCATGGTCGACGAATAATTGATTATGATTGTTTGAATTTTCTAGGATTATTATTTTCTTCAATTTTGATGTTGTTATACTGTCATTGAATAGATAATGTTGTTTTTTTAACTTTCTAGAATAATTCTCAAAATTTTAAAATGTTCTTGTTGCTATCTTAGTTATGGAATAAAGAATGATAGTTTTTAGAATTTTTGTAAATTTATTCTAGAAAATTCACGACTCTTCATGTTGATATTATGATTATCGAATAAAGAGTAATGATTTTTCTAGGATTATTATGCAAATTTCTTGAATTTTTATGTTGGTATCCTCGTCATTGAATAGATAACGATGGTTTTTTGAACTTTCTAGAATAATTTTCGAAATTTAAAAATTTTCTTGTTGCTATCTTAGTTATGGAATAAATAATGATAGTTTTTGGAATTTTCTGCATTAATTCTAGAATATACTCGACTTTTATGTTGGTATTGTGAATATTGAATAAACAGTGATACTTTTTCTAGGACTATTATGCAATTTTCTTGAATATTATGTTGGTTCCTTGTCATTGAATATATAATAATTGTTTTTGGAGCTTTCTAGAATCACTCTTTAATATTAATGATTTTTATTGCTGTCACCTTAATCATCTAATAGAGAATGAAAGTTTCAATTTTCTATAAATATTTTCAAATAATTTCAACGTGTCTTGTTTATCTTAGTTATTGAATAAATAATCATAGTTTTTGGAGTTTTCCAGAAATATTCTGGAAAATTATCTACTTTTCATGTTGTATCATGATCATCCAATGAAGAGTGACAATATTTTGACTTTTCTAAGATTATTCATGAATTATCTTATTGCTATCCTAGTCAATGGATAGATTATTATGATTATTATTGAAATTTCTTGAATTATTTTGCAATATTCATGTTTTTCTTGTTGTTGCCATAATCGTTAAATAGAAAATTATGGTTCCACGAGTTTTCTACATTTATTCTCGAATATTTTCATTTTATTGTTGCTTTATTGAATAATGGATGATCGTTTTTGAAATTTTCTAGAATTATCTTAAATTTTTTTGACTGTTTCTATTAACTATTAATAATGATTTTTGAATTTTCTAGTGATGGATGCATTAGAGTAAAGTTTGGCATAGAGGGCCTCAGTATATAATAATGCTGCAAAAATGTGTTCATTCTTAACAAAATTAGAAGCTAGAGAAGAAGAGATTCGTAAAGGAGTTAGTACTTTATGGCAAACATATCCTGAAGATAATATTTAACGATCTTGTCCAATAAGGATTCCCTAATGTAGAAGCAATTTTGAGATTGTTTCTTAGTATGATAGTTGCAAATTGCTCTGGAGAAAGATCTTTTTCTCAGCTGAGGAGGACAAATAAATGAATTTAGAACAACAATGACTCGAGATAAATTATGTTCCCTCACGTGCATAGAAATAAACTAAGCAGTTTATCATTTGATTATGTCATCAGTGACTTTACTCTGACAAAGGCCAGAAAGAAAATATTTTATTTTAATATAATTCCTTGATCCTTATAACATGTTTCAAGAGATAAAGAGATAAAAATTGAGTTTGTTTCCGTTAAATAAATAAATAAATAAATAAAAAACAGGATCAGGTCCATTACACGTACTTGCGGTACACCCGCAGACTAGATCTACACTTTAGAAGATAATTAGAGAAAAATTTCTATTTAACAATTAGCGATACTTAGGCCAAGTTGTACAATCGTTCATCATCCTTAACCATGGTAGTTACCTAGGATACAATTGTTAATACAATGGTATCCTTAGAAACTGAACCACGATCAATGATGATCCACGATCGTACAACTTCAACCTTCAATTGTGGAACGCGTTCAGATGTAGGCCGCATTGCGATTAAAATTCCTGAGCCTCAGGAATGTTAAGAATTTCTGCTTTCTACGATATAATATCAGTCGTATCGGCGGTGTGTTGATATAGTACCCACATTTGCGGAATAAATCGATCAGCTGTCCAACGTGCGGCTATATTCGCGTTAGTGTCGCTCCGACGGCTGGGCCGCCTCCTGAGGATTCGGCAGTTCGAAACGTGCCGCCCCCGCGGCCCCATAACCGTCCCCATTAAATATTCATGATCCGGTAATTTCGCCGGTAATTGATCACGTCCTGTGCATGATCTACGGTGGGGGGCTCGGTCCACCTGTCCTTTGGGCCTCGCGATCGCTGCGCCTCGGCGCTTTGCTATATTGCCCTAATCGGACATTTATTTTGAGTAGGGTACGATAAATCGATGGCTCTATGTCACTAAGCTTTTATGATTATTAATATGATTAACATAATTGAACAATAAAGGCTATATTACAGAAATCTTTTGACACTGTTTGGGTTGAATAATGAAGCTTATTACACCACTAGAGGTATTTTTTCGGAATAATTGTAAAAACTCCAAGAACCGTTATTTTCTATTTAATAACCAAATAACAAGAACCAAGACGAACCCTCTATTCAATAACCAGATAACAAGAACCAAGACAAACCGTCTATTCAATAACCAGATAACAAGAACCAAGACGAACCAACTAGCAAGAACCGAGAAGAAACAAGACGAACCAAATAGCAAGAACCAAGAAGAAAATTTTAAAACATTTACAAATAATTCTATAAAACTCAAAATCATAATTCTTTATGTAATAACCAAGATAACAACAAAACAAATGTTAAAAATTTAGCAGAATTATTCTGTAAAATTACAAAAACTGTCATTATCTATTCAATGACCACGTTACAAATATAAAATTTCAAGAAATGTGCAAAACCATTCAAGAAATTTCGAACAATCGTAACTCATTATTTAATGTCCATGATACCAACAAGAAAAATCCAAAATAATTCTTAAAAATTTCAAAAACTATCATTGTTTTATTAATAACTAAGATAGCAATACGAAAATTTGAAAATATTAAACAATAATTCTATAAAACTCATAAACCATCATGCTTTTGCATGATGCATTAAAAAAATAATATGCCACACAATATTCATTTTTTATGTTATGACCCATAATGGGTGTATAAATGTTTTGATTCTGAACTTGTTTCTTGGCTCAAGGTTCTCTTAAGCATCATCTTCATCATCATTGATTTGCCTACTTCTATATCTGTTTTTTTGTGTAATCAACATCAGGCAATTTTGCCTTTGCTTTTTCTTCAAAATGATCAAACATAGTCCTGAAATCTTTAAAGAAATCCGAAATGTAATGACCCTACACCATAATGGGTGTATAAATGTTTTGATTCTGAACTTGTTTCTTGGCTCAAGGTTCTCTAAAGCATCATCTTCATCATCATTGATATGCCTTCTTCTATATCTGTTTTTTTTTTGTAATCAACATCAGGCAATTTTGCCTTTGCTTATTCTTCAAAATGATCGAAGATAGTCCTGAAAGCTTTAACGAAATCCGAAAGTGAAGCATAGAGTTTCCTACATACTTCATCTAGACTAATTTGGTGGTCTTGCAGTGATTGACTAGGCTTGTGAAATTCATCGAGCAAGTAACTCCACAAATATAACGTTTCCATAAATTCAAACTCCTCCATTTTATTCAAAATGTTTATGGCTTCATTTTCTTGTTTCGCCATTCTCTGTAGTATCAATATGCAGCTGATGCAATGCAGAAATTATTAGATCATTTCTATCAAGTATTGCACTTGTGGCCATTGAATGTGCTTCCCATCTAGTCTTTGACAAGGACTTTGGAACTTTTTAATCATCTTTGAAGAATGACAACAGTACTACCCATCTATGTGTAGATATATTTATTGAACAATTCCAAAAATATTTACAGCATCTAAACAACAGTCAACTGCTGCTCTTCCAACAGGGAATGACCAGCACATGGAATATACCTAGCAATCTTGTTAATCTACAATATTGTTTCTTGCAAAACCTTGTATATGCCAAACATATTGGCAGCATTTACATATGACTGGCCTCGACAATTACTAAAATCTATTTTGCACTCATTTCTAAAGTCCGGACGTACGACATTGGGACAAGTAATGCTGTAGTATATTTAAGTATATATGACAATTGCTCACTCGGACAATTTTTTTGTGGGCCCCCAAGAAAGTTGGGGCCCTAGGCTGTAGCTTGTGTAGCTTATACGCAAATCCTGCACCAGTAACTCCAAGTAACTCCTACCACAAGCTTCAGAATATACTATATAGGTACAACTTCTTGGGAATTCCTATTAGAGATCATCGACCCTCATCTCAAGTGTAACTTATCAGCCACGCTATTCATGAACCTTTATCTGACCTACACAAGTGAATATTATTTTCACCTTGCCTTTGAAATATTTCAACTTTACTCCAATAATCCCTATTAGTATTATGCATTTCCCTACTATTATTTCCCTCCTTTATGATTTTTTTTTACCTGAATTGGTAAATGTTTTAAAATTACTCGAAAAATCTCAATTAATGTCAATTATTTTTCTTGGTTCTATTTTTATTTAATTCATTCAAATATTCATATTTTGGTCATCTTGGGTCTCTAAAATTGTTAAAAACCAATACAAAAAAATATAAAAATGAAGAGCTAATAAAGTCGTTTCAGATCAAGAGTAGATCAAAAATCCCGCAAGTCCGCCTCTTCGCCGCAAGAACCACTTGACGACCCTCCGCTCCGCCTAATAACATCATCATCGCGTCCGGGTCATTTACCAGCGATAATCCGTTAAATTCTCAACAATGCCCCTGCGCAAATATACACCCCTTGCCGCCCCTAGCGCCCCATTTGCATCAGAATGGCGGTATACGGGGGGTGTGGGGGGCACGTCTCTGAGAGTCGCCGCAAAAAGCGACCCTCCCCGAGGGCGCCGGCCGGAGGGTAGTTCTCGCCCTTGTCCCGGAGGCCGTTTGCGGTTCGATTTTTAACGCCCCGCCGCTGGCGGCGACGAAAACTACCCTAATTTGTGCGCCGCAGGGCGGCCCGGGGCGGGGGTTCGCGGGGCCCGAAGGGTTGAGGACCGGTCAGCCCGGTCGGAAATGGTCACGTCCGGCCAATATTTGCGCGCCGAGTTTACGCAAACAGGTACGGAATCAATCTCCAGGACCCGGCACGTGACGGCCTCCAGGGGGATGAATTACAAAAACGTGTGCGGAAAATTCAATTAAGTTTCGGCGGTTTTTGTCGCAGCTAATTTGGCCTTTAGAGAATTTTGTTTTCGCAACTTTATAGAATCGTAATGGGAAAGCTCCACGAGAAGCACGTACGTATTTAAAAATTACCTTAAAGAAGGTATCTTTAGTATAAATAGGCGAGATTTAAAAATAAACGGGCTAGTTGGTCCGGGGCCTCGAAGCTAATATTCCGTTAGCGTCACAAGTTAAAGATATCTAGAATAAGGTACAATTAAAACCCCATTATATTTTGATCGAAATGTAACTTCCAGTGATGTTCTCAAATATTGCAGTCACTTTATTAATGTTCTTAAAAAGCAACGTTAAAATATCAATACAATTCCTTGTTGACAATTACAGCTAAAAAATATTTAATTGTATATATTTTTTAGATTAATATTTAATCTGTGATTTTATATAAATTTAAGTTAGTATACTGTCATCAGAAAACGCATCAGTCTTAATTTTGTTAACAACAAAAAACCATCGTAACTAACTTGTTTCGAAACAAATGTCTACATCCCTGACTTATGAAAAGCTGTGTATTTGCTAGTAAGTGCTTTTCTGATCTGTTTTTCTTATTTAGTGATATCTCTAAAACCATATTTTTTATTATATTATTATATTTTGCTCTTGGTACTGATATCTCTAAAATTTTATTTTTACATATTTGGGTCTTGGTAGTGATATATATATATATATATATATATATAAAACTACATTTTTATGTATTTGGCTATTGGCAGTAATATTTCTCAAACTATATTTGTACATATACTTCTGTACAAAATTAAGGGACCACTAGTACAATTCAAAATAAATTTAAAACCAGATAATGACATTTAATGAACCGAATAAATATATTTAAATGCATGTGTTTCCTAACAAATAATAATAGTGTTTAATAAACGTCAATTTATGACATGGGAAAAACCTATTGGAAACAATTTATAAATTGAAAAAGTAATTTTAAGTATATTTGGTGGCCCCTTAATTTTGTCCAGAAGTGTATTTAGCAAGAAAAAACTGCATGTGGCCTAAAACAGGATCGCAGTATTTTCTACAGTCGGCAGAATTCCAAATTCTTTCGCTACAATTTATACAAAATTATACAGCGTCCCTCATTTAAATCAAACGGGCTATCCTGGAGCGTTTCATATTGATCTTGTTAAACTAATATAACCAGGGGTTCGCCGATTGGAACTTTTATTGCGGGTCTGCAAGAGGATATTTCGCAATCCCCTTCCATGGCTGCTGATTCAAATTAGTTTTATTTGGCACTCCAGTTTGTGTTTTACAGTCGGTTTATAGTTTACGGGAAAATTTACTCCAATTAATTTATACTCACAAAGTGTTACGGATTGCAAATGTTTGCTTGTGCTACTCTGCTACTCTACTACTACTACTACTACTACTACTACTACTAGTACTTACTATATATACTACGACTCTACTACTTTACTACTCTATACAGATTAGTATAGGTGTAGTTCAGTTTTTAAGATTACGTCATTTTTTTTAGGTTATGGATAATGAAAAATAAAAAGCAATAGCATACATTGACGCAGTATTTTTTGCCCTACAAAAGAGTTCATTACAGTTTTTCTCTAAAACAATTAGGGAAGACAGTATTTGAAAATTAAAATTTTTACATATAAATCCCGGTATAGTATATTTATGCTGTAATCCATATATTCTACTCTATATATTAATATAAGAAAGTTCTTTTTAAAATTTATTATCAAACTTTAAGTTTTCTGTTATAATTTCAAGAAGTAAGTAGATATTGTTTGGCTTGTCGTTCATTATTACTAGATAATACAATTAATATCGTATTTCTGTGATGGTTTCGACATTATGCACACATTGAATTGGTACAAAGACGTGAATCATCAAGTAAAATCCGGTGCACTATTCATATGCAAAATAGGTACAAATCTGTTTCTCTCAATTTGGTGGGGAGCGAAATCAGGTCGTGGCAGATGTGCGGTAAAGGGATAACACAAGCCTTCCACTAGATTCAACCCACCAGAATAATTTAATTCTTACGAATTTAATACCATATTCAATACAAATTGATATCTGTAATAGTTATTTATGATGCAAGTTAGTAACGTAGTGCATTTTTGTGCGATCGTGAATTTTGTTGGACGAGGCACAGCCGAGTTCAACAAAAAAGTGAAAGTGAAAAAATGCTCTTTACAAAGGTGTATCATACAAAGTTTTTTCTGCGACAGCAATTATGAAAAAAAATTATATCTCAAATTGTACACATTGTATTGGTACAATGGGTACAATATAATTGTACAATATAATTATAATGGGTATAATTCATTAACTTGATTGTTTAAAGTTTTGAATTTTGAATATTATTGAATGTTGACTTCAAATAAAATTTGTTGCAAAATACAATTTTTGTTTTAATTTGTGAGTTGGTGAGTGAATGAATTGTGTGTAAAACTTATTTTAAACATAGTTGATGTTTTTACGCACTTGTACTAAAAAGTATCACTTTACCCAGTGTAAACAGTAGGTAAAAACTTAGTTTACGCAATGTTGCAGAAAAAAAATATTATGATACAAGATCGTTATTAAATTTAGAAGTAATTATATACTATATTTCACGTAGTGGAAACTGTTATTATTGTTTCGTATAATATATCAGTTATCAATGCATTTTAATAAAGAATATGATATTTATATAAAGAAATAATGATAATAGTTTTAGTAATAAGTAACACTCTACCCACAAACATGAAACTGTGCTGTCTTGTCTACCAACAAGCAGCCTTATACTTAATATAAATAACTACCAAAATAATTTTGAAATACATAGTATTTTGGATCTTTGTCAACAGACTTATTTACAAAAAAGGCAGTATTTACTTTCAAAATTAGAAGAAACCAAAAAACATAAAAAACCAAATGTCAAAAACTGAAGGTGAAAAACAAGAACTAATTTGTTAATACTTTACTACCATTATCCTTTTAACGCCCACATAACTAGTAATAGTTCAGGAGCCTATAATAAAATAAAAAGTAATTGGGTCAGAATTCTCTGTCGAATAATGACACTAACCAATTACGCCATAGGTGGAAGAGTAGTATGGATTATTATTATTATTACTATATCACTAAGTAAACTCATAGCATTGTAACTTGATGAGCAAAATAATTCCGGCGTAAATCCGTAAAACAAATTATATCAGAGTGTATAATAAAAAACAATTGTGGGGTCGGCAAAAAAAAAGACACAGCTGACGTCAATAAAAGAAAATCGAATCGACATAGAAAAAAAACCTTAGTACTTTATAGATTGTACAACACAAAATTGTAATGTAAATGTATTTTCAGAATTTCAAAATTATTAAAAATAAAAGGTATTAAACCGAAAAACTGATTTTTCAATTTTGTCAGTTTTTTACAAACCTATACAAAAAATGTTAATTTTCGCAGACTTTTAATCATTAAAAATATTTTATGTTAATAGGCCTTTATAGAAAGCCAAAACCATTATGGCCCCGGTATAAAAAACACAGGTGACACCAACAGAAGCAAATCGAAACGACATAGAAGAAAAAACCGTAGTACTTTATAGATTGTACTATAAAAAAATGTAATGAGAATGTATTTTCAGCATTTCAAAATTATTATAAATAAAAAGCATTAAACCGAAAAACTGTTTTTTTAACTTTGTCAGTTTCTTAGAATTATGACTTCATAATAAAACATGAAATTGAAAAACTGATGTTTCAATTTTGTCAGTTTTTTACAATCCTGTGCAAAGAATTAGAATTTTTTAAGATTTGTATTAATTTAAAATATTTTATATAATACATAATATGGATATAGATAGGTCTCAAATTAGATTTTTCACTTAACATAATTTATATTAATGTATCTATGACTCATAAATAATACATTCATTATGTATGTAACTATGGTAACATAATATACCTCATTATACAGCAGGGATGGTATTATAACTTCATTATACAACAGGAGTTGTATTATGACTTCATAATATAACAGGGGTTGTATTATGACTTCATAATACAACATGAAATTGAAAAACTGATGTTTCAATTTAGTCAGTTTTTTTACAATCCTGTGTAAAGAAACTGAATTTTTCAAGATTCCTATTTATTTAAAATATTTTATGCAAATAGGCCTTGGATACAGATAGAGATCTCAAATTAGATTTTTCACTTGACATAATTTATATGTATGTATATATGACTCACAAATAACACATTCATTATATACCTACGTAACTATGGTAACATAAGGTACCTTGTAATACAACAGGGGTTGTATTATGACTTCATAATACAACACGGTACGGCCTCTTCAATTAAATTATGTGTAACACTTTTCACACCTCATTATTATACATTATATACAGGGTGTTATTGAATTGCACGGTCAAAACTTCTAGGGCTTGCAAAACACAACAAAGCAAACAACTTTTGTTAATAAATGTGTGGTCAAAAGTGTTTCCTTTATACAATAACACCCTGTACAATACATAATATACAATTACAATAACACTCTGTATACTATTAAAGAGACTTTTTTCTGGTATAGAATGTAAAATTATCTATGTACAGAAAAGTATAACTTGTTAATATTTCAGATATATTTTACTTAATAATGTTCAGCCAAGGACTCTAAGAATAACGCATCCGTGCGTCCAACCGTCCGAGCAGTCTTATTTCCTTATCTATCCTTGTCTAGGGTGCCCCTACCGTGGGGGGACAGACAAGGATAACAGGCTGCTCGGTCTTATGGACGCGTCATTCCCAGAGCTTGGGGATGTACAATTCCACACTTGAACTCGACTCCGTCTCGAACGGGCGGGCGCGTCATTCTTAGAGTCCGGGCTGTAGAAAAGGCAGAAATATTTCGGTCCCGAAGCCGTTTAACTATCAGAAAATGAAATCCCAATATCAATATTGGGAATCAAAAATGAAACCCGTTAACTATCACAAATTGAAAACCCAATATCAATATTGTGAAACAAAAATTTGCATCCGACAATAAGTGCATTAATTATTAATTACGATACAGAAATGCTTATTAAATCAAATGAGTAATAAAATAATGTCATGGTGTTTAAATTACTTATATGCAGTATATATGCACAGTATTGAAATTAATACTCCTATTTAAAAATTGTATAACATAATATTGATATACTACTAACTATACTAACGGATATACCAACGGATCATATAAATGATCCGTTGATTTTGAAAGTGGGGCAAGTCCATATTTTTAATTCTGACAAATCCAGAAATACACAAGGAATATTGTCAGTAATAATATAACAAGAGAGTGAGAATAAATTGAAAATAATTTGACAGATTGTCGAAAACTTGTTGCCAGGCAATAGTCACGAGAGCCCGAAGGGCTCGAGTGACTATTGCCAAATGGCAACAAGTTTGAGACATAATCTATCAAATTATTTTCTAATTTATCGAACTCTCGAGTTATATTTGATTAGATTATTTTTTGACGTTTTTTGCTTTCTAGTATTTCTTTATCAATTTCAGTATGCGAAACGCAGCTAAAGCGACTTTTATTCATTTTGTATGACACTTTAATATGATTGATAAATTAATAATTTGACAAATATTTTGATTGACAAGAGTGAACCTAGCTACCGAGATTATTCCCACTATAATAATCTCTAGAGAATATTCCCAGTATAATAATGACGGGATTGGTCCAGAAGTATCAATATGACAAAAATCGAAATATATCATTGGTTTTGAGAAACGTCAAAAAATAATCCCTTGTATATTTCTGGACTTTTCTAAATTTAAAAAAAAATAGACTTACCCCACTTTCTAAATCAACGGCTCAAATATTAATTAAAAGTCAATTTTAATTCAAAATAATGCTAGAAACTATCATTGAAATAGTCAAAAATATAATTTAGTGAAATACTATTACTACTGTTACACTGTGACATTGTTACATTGTGGACTTTTACCATTATTGATTGATTAATAAACGTATTATTATTATATTATTATTATTATTATTATTATTATTATTATTATTATTATTGAAATGATACAAGTTGAATAATTTGATTTTAAAACTGTTAAGATTCCAAACATATTTTACTTAAATAAGCAAATCAAATCAGAAAAAAAGCGCAAAGCTCAAAGCTCAAAGCGATTGTATTTATTCGCTTTGAGCGTTGAGCTTTTTCTGATATTATTTACTTATTTAAGTAAAATATGTATGAAATCTTAACAGTTTTAAAATCAAATTATTCAACTTGTATCATTTCAATAATAATAATAATAATAATAATAATAATAATAATAATAATATAATAATAATACGTTTATTAAAATAGCTGCAGTGTTACAGATATGAAGCGTCAGGATAAAAAGTCACGATAAAAGAGTCATATTAATGAATCAATAGTCTTAAAAAAAGTTTACGCTAAATAATGTTAATGGTTTATTATTATCGAAATTCTTTAACATTCAATACAGTTTTAATTGATAAATACACGTAAATAGCTCTAGAAATAACTAAAAAACAAAATAATTTATGTTAAGAAAGGCGTAATGAAAATATCCTAGTTTTCACATTCTGGTGGATGCGCCGGGCACATAATTATATTTTAATTATTTCTAAATATATTTTATAAATTTAATTATTAAGTGATTTAACAAATATTTATATACCCTTTTAGAGATCAAACTAGTACAGTTTTAATGTAAAACTACTAAGAAATTATATTGCAATTATGTATACATTTGATTAGATTATAATTAAATGTATTTAAATCAAGTACCTGCATTTTAATGCTGCATTAAGTAAGCATATTTGTATGCACATAAAATACCCAAATATATACTAGTCATTACTAATTTATAGTACAGAAAAATCAATTCATCCAATTGATATTAATAATTGTATTACAAAAGATACATTTTACAATGTTTTGCATTATGGTGGATGCGCCGGGCTATCACGGTCCTTATGGAAAACGTGCTTTCAAAAACCATTTTTTATTATAATATATATTATTATATTATACCATATTATTGCATATTGTTTATTAATTATGATGCCTTCTTATATTTTTGGGTTGATTTTTTTGAAATTAATTTATTAAAGATCTGCAAAATCGCATTTTTGTTACACCTAAAATTTGTAGCTTTTGCATTTGTTTTTAATAGATTAAGATATATTAATGGAAACATATTGATTGCGATTTTACATTATACGGACTTACTCGTCGTTCATTGAGTAATTGAAATAGTTCAGAGAGAAATATTATACCCAGTGATCATTTAAATTTCAGCTCTTGTTATTTATGGAAATACTCGCAGCCAATAAAATAGACGAGATCACCGCTCTTGTTTTCTAATTGGCTGCGAGTATTTCCAAGGATAACTAGAGTTGAAATTTCAGTGATAATTCTAGTCTACCTTCATAGTATAATATAATAATATATATTATAATATTATACTATATTATTGCAAAAAGTCTTTTAATTGTGATGCCTTCTTCTATTTTTGGGTTGATTTTTTTAATTAATTTATTAAAGCTCTGCAAAACCGCATTTTTTTTACACCTAAAATATGTAGCTTTTCCATTTTTTTAATAGATGAAAATGCATTAATTGATACATATTGATTGAGATTTTACATTACATGGACTGAGTCGTTCATCGAGTAATTCAAATAATTCAGAGAGAACTATTATACCGAGTGATTATTTAAATTTCAGCTCTAGTTACTTAAGGAAATACTCGCAGCTAATAAGATCACAGCTCTCATCTTTCTTATTGGCTGTGAGTATTTCCATGGATAACTAGAGCAGACATTTGAGTGATAATTCTAGTCTACTAGATAAAGTTTCATAGTGCCAAGGAGCATTTTTGGGGTCCCTTCGACATTTTTATTTATTTATAATTTTGTATATTAGGTGTGTATATTATTATTTATGTAAGTATATTTTTATATGTTCGTAATTATTTGTAAATATTATTATTTCCGAGTAATCTATTCAACGGTTCTTAAAGGGCAAGTCGCAAAAATTCGCAGGTGTGTCGTGTTTTTTTTTTGTAGTTACCTGCAGTTATCTCATTAATTATGAATGCAGAAAATTCCACCTGTGTCAGGAAATATTTATAGTTCATTCAGAGCTAATTAAAGTTCCCAGGAATAAGGCAGATAACCATATTAATGATGTCATCACATATTACCATTATAATTTCCATTTTTTTTTTCATATGCTTTATATACTCTATAAATTAAAAAAAACTAATAGTGCTACTGTGCAACTGTGAATTGAAATATTTCGCGTTTTAATGATTTGTCACGTTCTTCAGTACGATACATTTTAAAAATAATGACGTTCTATACTATGTATTTCCAGTAGGTACTTATTGTTGATATCTAGAGCAGATGTAAACTATTCCTGCTTCTAACCCAATGCAAATTTTTGAAATGGAAGTTAGGGTTTGATTAGGTTATCTGCAGTCCGATCTGCATCCCTGCTACAACTACCCCCAAAATCCCCGACGCCTGTTCCGGGCACCGCGACGCTCCGGTCGGCCGCCCGCGGGGGCGGCGGCGGCGCCGCGGACGCCTGACCGTGACAGCCACTTAATCCACCATCAATAACCCACCCCCTGCCTGTCCACCCGCACGGACAACCGCCCCACCAGCCCGCCCCCGATGCACGCCGAAGTGTGGCCCTCGGCCCGGCGTCCGTTGCGCAATCAATTAAACCGTCGACGTGATTAGCCCTCCGCTTTGTTTAATCCATCCGCAGAGGGCGGCCAGGGCGGGGGGCGGCTTTGGGGGGTCAGGGGGCCGCAGGAAAGCCGCCCCCGCCGACCCCACGGCGGCGATCATTAATATTTCGCGGGGTTTTCCGCGAACAAACAGAGCGCGGTTCATTCTGCGCTGCGAACGTCAAAACAGAAACCGAAAATGTATATACGCGATGCGAAAACCATTAAGAGGAGAGATTTCAGATTCCTTGTTTGTAAATTAGCCATTATTCACGTCTGCTTAAATACCGCAAATGTGTAATCGTTAATGAAACAGGAATAAACCGGAATACACGCTTTTCAAATTTACTCACGGAAGTAATAGGTAATTAATACAAATATACGCATGCAATAAAACACTTCCATCAAGCAGGTTACTGGAAATTAATGAAAATCACATTTTATGAACGAGCTTAGATTATTATTTATTTTATTATTATATTACTTATTACTTATTTCATTACTTTTACTTCATTACTTTATAAAATGGTTGATGAAAGTATTAAAAATTAAGACAAAAAATTGTAAAATTATAAAAAAGCATAAATATTTAGGTGAAAACGATTAATTTTGAAAATGAAAACATCTATGATGATTGAAGTGTTATCTGAAAAAAGAAAACGCCATATTCGTAATAATTGTTTTATCTATGATAACTCATGAATTATACATTTATTGTGTACGTAACTATGGTAATATAGTCCCTTTATAATTCACCGGTGTTTTATGAATTAACTTTATCAGTGGAATGAGAGACCCTACTTAAGATATAAATTGTACGATTTGGTTTCATCCATCACAACGAACATTAGTGCTTTAGGACCGCTTTGAGGTTAATCCATAGACTATTTTGCTGAAATTCGAATCTAAAAAGCGATGTTAGTTAAACTCATCTTGCACACTAGTGATTAAATTAACCGCATACTCCGGGATCAAGTCAGATATCAAATAACTAAGGAACCGCGCTCGAGATGAATCCAATTATAATTTAGTCAGGTAATTGAATTTCAATTTAACATTAAGAGATTTTGAGAACTTTTAAATATTTCAGTAGATAGTTAGTACTATTTAATTTAGTTAGTAGTGAGTCTCTTATTTATAAACGTACCTCGTTAATACTTAATAAGGCACGATTTTAAGTTTTCAGCAAATTATTTTGCAAATCTAATTTAACTCAAATATATATATTTTTTAATATGTAGCTACAAAATTACAAAATATTATTTTGCCGGAATGAATAGGTTTGTTTGTATTTTAGTGTACAGCCACGTACTCTGGGAATGACCGTAACCGAGCAGTCTTCTATCCTTGTCTATCGTGCCTCTACCGTACGGGACCAGACAAGGATAGCAGACTGCTCGGTCTTACAGACGTGTCATTCCCAAAGTCCGTGGAAGTCGATAGGCTATGAAAGTCCTGGGCCAATTTCCCATAAGGATTTACATAGAGGTCCAGAGGACCTTTTGTCTGGTCGTGCTACAGTTGTGAGACATCATGGGGACGGGTGTGAGATACATGTGAGACATCTATGAGACGGTGTGAGATACATGTGGGACAGTTTTGTATTGAATATATATCTAAGGGTATGAGACATGTGTGATACACCTGTGAGATACATGTGAGACACCTGTGAGACACATGTGAGACATGTGTGAGACACCTGTCGCACGGAAACAAGCGAATTTGTCAAAGTGAATACCCCTATGTAAATCCTTGTGGGTAATTTTCCCAGAACTCTCATAGCATATCTACTTGTATCTGTACAATTCTAAACTTTTTAAGCTGTGTATTTTTTTCTCTATAAAAATGTGCAATTTTTGAGCTTTTGTTAAAATACTCTTCAACTATCTGTCGTATTATCAAAGTTATTAAACAAAAAACAAAAATATTTCCAAATTTCAAAATTATATACCGCTTTTTTGAGCCGTTAGTGATTTATCATGTCTACAAAAAAAATATGAATATAATCTTAAACTCGAATCTTTTTACCAAACAGTTACTTTCTGGGTATAGATATTTAAGAAAAGTAAAAATGTTGCGATATATCGATAATTTAACTCATCGATTGATTAATACTATGGGAGATAAGTTAATACTGATAACGCTAAACTTGATTGCGCTTATCAGTTTTCGGCGATTCAATTGTGATCCAAACTTATTTGTTACACGATATTCATGTTGTGAACTACGATATCACTTTCATTGGCTATGAGAGTGATCTGAGCGATCATAGCAGTAGAAATGTCGTTAAATAACACAAATAAATTTAAAAAAGAGGCTTTGAGAGTGATTTGAGTGATCACGGCAGCAGAAATAGGCCAACGTTAAATAACACAAATAAATTTAAAAAAGAGGCTTTGAGAGTGATCTGAGGAATCATAGCAGCAGAAATGTCGTTAAATAAAACAAATAAATTAAAAAAAAGAGAGTGATCTGAAAACGTTGCTTCTAATCTCGAAACAAAAATGATACAATGTGGAACATTGTATACAAAATTTATACATTGCATTCAACAATTGTTTTGTATTAAATAGATAAGCGGCAAGAGTTCTGGCTCATAATACCATAGTTTACATGGGCTCTATATTGACATTACATAATTATAATGTTAGGTTAAATCATGCTGCTAACCTAACTTTCTAATTGGGAGAGTAAGGGAAGGTAAGGGAGGATATCGGCCAATAGGCTGACCTCCGGACCGGATGTAATGTCAATTTTGCCCTCCATGTAGGAACTTAATGGGATTTTCAGCCAGAATTATTGCTGTTTATCCACTGTACTGTATACATTCAATGTAAGCAATGTCAAACATGTATATGATGTCCATACCACGTTGAAAATGTATACAATATCTATACAAAGTAGAAAATGTATACAATGTATATACAGAGTCGAACATGTATACAATATCTACACAAAGTCGAATATGTACATAATGTCAATATAATATCGACCATGTATACATTATCTATACAAGTTCGGACATGTATACAAGGTCTATACAATGTCGAATATGTATATAATGTTTATCCAATGTCGAACATGTATATAAGTCTATACAATGCCGAATTATAAAAAATGTATTTTCATTTTATTACACCAGGCCAGTGTTTTGCTTCAGAGTTGCTCAAGATTGTGATTACACGTAACAATGTTTATAGTGTCTATACAAAATCGTAGATGTTTACAATCTCGAACATGTATACAGTATCTATATAAAGTAGAATATGTATATAATATCTATGCAATACCGAAAATGTATAAAATGTTTATAAAATGTCGAATATGTATACAGTGTCTTTACAATGTCGAACATGTATACAATGTCTATATATTATCAAAAATGGTTATAATGTCTATACAAAATAGAAGATGTATACAATGTATATACAGTGTCGAATATGTATGCAATATCTATACAATGTCGAATATGTATATAATGTCTATCCCATGTCGAACATGTATATAAGTCTATACAATGCCGAATTTTACAAAATGTATTTTCATTTTATTACACCGGGCCAGTGTTTTGCTTCAGAGTTGCTCAAGAATGCGATTACACGCAACAATGTTTGTACTGTCCTGACAAATTCGAAGATGTATACAATGTCAACATGTATACAATGTCGAACATGTATACAATATCCAACCTATATACAATGTCTATATAATGTGGAACATGTATAAAATGTCTATACAATATCGAATATGTTTATAATGTCTATATAAAGTCGTAGATGTATACAATGTCTATACAATGTCGAACATGTATACAATATCTATATAAAGTAGAATAGAAAGAAAGTAGAATATGTATACAATATCTATGCAATACCGAAAATGTATACAATGTCCATAAAATGTCGAATATGTATATACAATGTCTTTACAATGTCGAACATGTATACAATGTCTATATAATATCAAATATGTGTATAATGTCTATACAAAATAGAAAATGTATACAATGTCTATACAGTATTGAATATGTATGCAATATCTATACAATGTCGAACATGTATGTAATGTCTATCCAATGTCGAACATGTATACAAGTCTATAGAATGTCAAATTATACAAAATGTATTTTCATTTTATTAGACCAAGCCAGTGTTTTGCTTCAGAGTTGCTCAAGATTGCGATTACACTTAACAATGTTTATAGTCTCTATACAAAATCGAAGATGTATACAATGTCGAACATGTATACAATGTCTATACAATGTGGAACATGTATAAAATGTCTATACAATATCGAATATGTTTATAATGTCTATACAAAGTCGTAGATGTATACAATGTCTATACAATATGGAACATGTATACAGTATCTATATAAAGTAGAATATGTATACAATATCTATGCAATACCGAAAATGTATACAATGTCTGTAAAATGTCGAATATGTATACATTGTCTTCACAATGTCAATCATGTATACAATGTCTATATAATATCAAGTATTTTTATAATGTCTATACAAAATAGAAGATGTATACAATGTCTATACAATATCGAATATGTATGGAATATCTATACAATGTCAAATATGTATATAATGTCTATCCAATGGCGAACATGTATACAAGTCAATAGAATATCGAATTATACAAAATGTATTTTCATTTTATTAGACCAGGCCTGTGTTTTGTTTCAGAGTTGCTCAAGATTGCGATTACACGTAACAATGTTTATAGTGTCTATACAAAATCGAAGATGTATACAATGTCTAACATGTATACAGTATCTATATAAAGTAGAATATGTATACAATATCTATGCAATACCGAAAATGTATACAATGTCTATAAAATTTCGAATATGTATACAATGTCTTTACAATGTCGTACATGTATACAATGTCTATATAATATCAAATATGTTTATAATGTCTATACAAAATAGAAGATGTATACAATGCCTATACAATGTCGAATATGTATGCAATATCTATACAATGTCGAACATGTATATAAAATCTATCCAATGTCGAACATGTATACAAATCTATAAAATTTCGAATTTTACAAAATGTATTTTCATTTTATTACACCAGGCCGGTGGCTTGCTTCAGAGTTGCTCAAGATTGCGATTACACGTAACAATGTTTATAGTGTCTATACAAATTCAAAGATCTATACAATGCCGAACATGTATATAATGTCAAACATGTATACAATGTCGAACATGTATACAATATCCAACATGTATACAATATCCAACATGTATACAATGTCTATACAATGTGGAACATGTATAAAATGTCTATACAATATCGAATATGTTTATAACGTCTACATAAAGTCGTAGATGAATACAATGTCTATACAATGTCGAACAAGTATACAGTATCTAAATAAAGTAGAATATGTATACAATATCTATGCAATACCGAAAATGTATACAATGTCCATAAAATGTCGAATATGTATACAATGTCTTTACAATGTCGAACATGTATACAATGTCTATATAATATCAAATGTGTTTATAATGTCTAGACAAAATAGAAGATGTATACAATGTCTATACAATGTCCAATATGTATACAATATCTATGCAATATCGAAAATGTATACAATGTCTATACAATGTCGAATATGTATACAATGTCTTTACAATGTCGAACATGTATACAATGTCTATATAATATCAAATATGTTTATAATGTCTATACAAAACAGAAGATGTATACAATGTCTATACAGTGTCGAATATGTATGCAATATCTATACAATGTCGAACATGTATGTAATGTCTATCCAATGTCGAACATGTATACAAGTCTATAGAATGTCAAATTAGACAAAATGTATTTTCATTTTATTAGACCAGGCCAGTGTTTTGCTTCAGAGTTGCTCAAGATTGCGATTACACGTAACAACGTTTATAGTGTCTATACAAAATCGAAGATGTATACAATGTCTATACAATGTCGAACATGTATACAATATCCAACATGTATACAATGTCTATGCAATGACGAACATGTACACAATATTTATATAAAGTCGAATATGTGTACTATATCTGTGCAATACCGAAAATGTATACAATGTCTATAGAATGTCGAACATGTATACTATGTCTATAGAATGTCAAACATGTATACAATGTCGAACATGTATACAATATCCAACATGTATACAATGTCTATACAATGTGGAACATGTATAAAATGTCTATACAATATCGAATATGTTTATAACGTCTACATAAAGTCGTAGATGAATACAATGTCTATACAATGTCGAACAAGTATACAGTATCTAAATAAAGTAGAATATGTATACAATATCTATGCAATACCGAAAATGTATACAATGTCCATAAAATGTCGAATATGTATACAATGTCTTTACAATGTCGAACATGTATACAATGTCTATATAATATCAAATGTGTTTATAATGTCTAGACAAAATAGAAGATGTATACAATGTCTATACAATGTCCAATATGTATACAATATCTATGCAATATCGAAAATGTATACAATGTCTATACAATGTCGAATATGTATACAATGTCTTTACAATGTCGAACATGTATACAATGTCTATATAATATCAAATATGTTTATAATGTCTATACAAAACAGAAGATGTATACAATGTCTATACAGTGTCGAATATGTATGCAATATCTATACAATGTCGAACATGTATGTAATGTCTATCCAATGTCGAACATGTATACAAGTCTATAGAATGTCAAATTATACAAAATGTATTTTCATTTTATTAGACCAGGCCAGTGTTTTGCTTCAGAGTTGCTCAAGATTGCGATTACACGTAACAACGTTTATAGTGTCTATACAAAATCGAAGATGTATACAATGTCTATACAATGTCGAACATGTATACAATATCCAACATGTATACAATGTCTATGCAATGACGAACATGTACACAATATTTATATAAAGTCGAATATGTGTACTATATCTGTGCAATACCGAAAATGTATACAATGTCTATAGAATGTCGAACATGTATACTATGTCTATAGAATGTCGAACATGTATACAATGTCTATATAATATCGAATGTGTTTATAATGTCTATACAAAATAGAAGATGTATACCATGTCTATACAATGTCGAATATGTATGCAATATCTATACAATGTCGAATATGTATATAATGTCCATCCAATGTCGAACATGTATGCAAGTCTATAAAATGTCGTATTATACAAAATGTATTTTAATTTTATTACACCAGGCAAGTGTTTTGCTTCAGAGTTGCTCAAGATTGCGATTACACGTAAATCCGTTTCGTGAGCCATGACATTGGTGACACACCATTTATTTTGACTAATAGGTGCGTGATGCAAGCGATTATGCACCTGCGTGAGGGCTGTAATTAATTGCAACATGCGTCTGATAACTTCATAGAGGGTGCAATGTCAACATGGCTATTTAAATTGTAAATGGACGCTAGATAGCAAAGAGTAATTGTTGCGTGATCGCTGTGATTAACGAAGAATTAAGGGGGGACTCACGTAATGTCCTGATGGCGTATTTAAGATGCGATTTAAAGGTTCATTTGAACCTTAAAGGCGATTAAATATGTTTCAGCTGATACCGAGTTATCGGCAAATTTTGCTGTTCTTAGTTAACATAATGTTTAGCAGTTTCTAATCCAATGATCACAAATGGAAATCAAATGGAAGAAACAATGATATCTCAATTATGTACCTGCAAAAAAGTAATATGTTATTTTTTCGTATTTAAAATAATTTAAACTGGCGAATAGAATTTTTTTATTTCATAACAAGTAAAACGGTTTAGAACATTTGCGTTTCTTTTAATTATCTATACTGATTTTTTTATATCTGAAGTGATTAGAAGATATTACAAATTTAACGTAGTCAAATTAATTAATCAATCATTTTTTTTATAACAGACTTCATTTGGATTGTAGTCGCAATCAGTTAAAAGATTTATTTTTTTGACATCATTAGTCATGGCTTTTCTTATATTTTTCATCTTGTCTTGGAATATGTCTTTGCTTGTGCTCGTTGTTTGTGCTTTACAGATTTCAGGTTGGTGCTTGCAGTAGAGTTTCTCCCTGGACGAACAAAAAATGTTATACCAAACAAGTACATAAACCTAAAAATTATACCTGTTCTTCCAAATCATCTTCGTATCGCCTCCGCCTGCTTGTGTACAAGCTACATCACATAATTTTCCACCTAATAATTTCTTGAAAGTGTAGCAGTTAAGACAATCCATGAACTTCTCAAATTCTTCTGGGATTTCGCAGCAAGTAGCATAATTTTTTGGTTCGCAATCACACCCCTCTTCTGCAAATACAGCCCCAGATTTTAGATGTTAAGTAACCTTTAGCAACTTACCTGCATCTGAGACTGCGGAACCGATGGTTATTAACTGAAAAATATTAATATTATCTCATTGCGCTCATATACATTACATTTAAAGCTGAAGAACATCCAACAAACTTTACCACTAATTAATGTCAACACATTTGACTACTAATTAATGTCAACAAATTTTACTGCTAGTTGATCTTTAATTATTGCTAAAATCAATACTTACCTGAGAAGTTAGGCCTAGCAGGCACAAAAGCAGCGTGTATCTTTCCATGTTAGCGTGAATGGCTTTGTTCCAGTCGAACCGCCTCAGTTGTCAATGTTATCTTATCGCTTGATAGCAATGATAAGCGCGATATAATGTCGCGATTTGGTTAAATTGCTAAAACAAATAACCGCGTTTTTTGTAATATCCAAGATACGAGTAATAAGTAAAAAAGGACATTGAAATCGTTATCAAACTGGTCCAAATTGAACAGAATTTGTCATATTTTACAATATGCACATATAAACCAACAATACAGAATTTAATTTGAGATTTTAATTTAACTTGACGTTAATTAATCATATGTTGAATGTTGAAAAATGAACAGATTCCTCCAAACTCCAAAATAAGATTTTGGGATACTTACTAAAAATCAATTTTTCTACAAGAAAAGTTACAATTCATAATTTGTTGCTATAATCGATTCACACTCACTGACAAAGTAGTTATTTATAATACAAGTGCGGAAAGTAGTGTTTTTTGTACAAGTGTGAGTTCAATAAAAAACGCAAGTGCAAAACTGCTCTTTATGAACACTTTTTCTCTGTCTTTTCTGCGACAGCTATTATGAAAAAAATGAAATACCTCAGTTTGTACCAATTGTTAAATAACTTGAATGTTTAAAGTTTTGAACTTCTTTCATATCATTGAATGTTGACTTCTAAGTAAAATTTGATGCAAAAAACCCTAAAGTAAAATTTTCGGAAACTTACTAAAAACAAACGTTTTGTTTTTGGGAAACAACGTATTACTCACAAGAAAATTTGAATGTTTAAAGTTTTGAACTTCTTTCGTATCATTGAATGTTGACTTGCAAGTAAAATTTGATGTAAAACACTCCAAAGTAAGATAATGGAATACTTCTAAAAAAGGTTTTTTTTTGGGGGGGGGGGGGGGGGACAGAACGTATTACCCACAAAAAAAAATTAGAATTCATAATTTGGTGCTATAATTGATATGCACTAACTGATACAATAGTTACTTATGATACAAGTACGGAAAGTAGTGTTTTTTTGTACCAGCGTGAGTTTTGTTGAACGAGGCACAACCGAGTTCAACAAAAAACGCGAGTGCAAAAATGTTCTTTATGAACATAGTCTTTGCTACGACAGCTATTATGAAAAAAATAAATACCTCACTTTGTACAAATTCTATCATTAACTTGAATGTTCGAAGTTTTGAACTTCTTTCGTATCATTGAATGTTGACTTCTAAGTAAAATTTGATGCAAAAAACACCCCAAAATAAGATTTTGGGATACTTACTAAAAAAAAAAACGTTTATTTTTTTGGGAAACAGATTGTATTACCCACAAGAAAAGTTACAATTCATAATCTGTTGCTATAATTGATACACACTCACCGATAAAATAATAATTTATGATACAAGTGCGTCAAGTAGTGTATTTTGTACGAGAGTACAAAACGAGGTACAGCAGAGTTCAACAAAAAACTAATGCAAAAAGCGCTTTACAAAAGTGTATCATACAAAGTTTTTTTTGCGACAGCATTTATGAAAAAATGAAATACCTCACTTTGTACCAATTGTAATATCAACTTGAATATTTAAAGTTTTGAACTTCTTTCGTATCATTTAATGTTTGAATGTTGACTTAAGTAAAATTTGATCTAAAAAACTGCAAAGTACTATTTTGGGAAAATTACTAAAATAAAACGTCTTATAAGTAAAATTTTATGCAAAACACTCCAAAGTAAGATTGCTTTTGCATGATTTTTGTGACGTACCTGAAGGGCAATCAGCGCGTTAGGCCGTGGAGCGAGTGGAGGGTCCCTTCGAGGCAGTGACGAGGGCCAGGCTCTCGGTGTCAGAGAGTGGGGGGGGGGGGGGGGGTTAAAAAACGGTTCCTCTGGCACGTCTGTACGGCACGGAAGGCAACTGATTTCTCTCTCTATGGTGGCGTCTCGCCGGCGATTTTAAAAATCACACACATATGGGAAACACTTCACCACAACAAAAAAAGGTGCGAGTACGGTCGTCTACAGTGCAGGTCTGTGCGCCAATTAATTATTAAAAGGCAGTTTCTGCCGAACGCGTTTCCGGACCGTTACATTTTCTCTATAACAAACGTAGCATTATGAAGTTAGTCGACTACAAAGTATATTGTAGATATTTTATATTAAAGAATCAAATAGCAAAACCATTCATATTAAGGATACTTACTAACAAAAAAGAAGGTTTTTTTTTGGGGAAAACACATCGTATTGCCCACAAGAAAAATTACATCGAAATTCATAATTTGTTGCTATAATTGATACACACTAACTAATAAAATAATTGTTTATGATACAAGTGCGTAAAATAGTGTTTTTCTGTACGAGCGTGAGTTTTGTTGCACGAGGCACAACCGAGTTCATCAAAACACGCGAGTGCGAACATGCTCTTTACGAGAGTGTATCATACAAAACTTTTTGCTGCGACAGTTATTATAAAAAAAATACCCCACTTTGTAGAAATTGTATCATCTACTTGAACGTTTAAAGTTTTCAACTTCTTTCGTATCATTAAATGTTGACTCCTAATTAAAATTTGATGCAAAATGCCTTTTTTTTCTTTAATTGGTGACTGAATGAATTGTAAGTCAAACTTATTTTTACAGTTGATGTTTTAAGCACTTCTGCTAAAAAGTATCACTGCGAACAGTGCGTAAAAGCTTAGTTTACACACTGTTGTAGAAAAAAATATTTCTAACATTTTTTGACTAGTACTGAAAGTTTTGTTTTGTTTTATAAAGTAGAAGAACTAAAAAAGTTGAGAAACTATTTTTAGGCACTGTCGGCTACAACTTCAAATAAAATCATAATAATAATTAGAAAAAGAACAATCGTATATCGTGTATTAAGAAAATGGCAATAATAATACTTTTTTTTTCTTTCCGAAATTTTATCTATTAATTAAAGGTTTAGAAGTCTGGTTAAAGTTAATGTCTAGAATGGTTTTGTTATTTGATTCTTTAATGTAAAATATTTACAAAATACTTTGTAGTCGACTAGCTTCATAATGCTATGTGTGTTATAGAGAAAATCGTGTATAAGCACCTACTTTATGGCACTGTGCCGTAAAGTGTGGTGTAAAGTATACTAATGTACTATTATATTTACTTTATATTTACTGTAAAATAATGTAAGTGTACAAAGTAAAGTACGAAATACGGAGACAGGAAACACATAACGTAACCTAACCTAATCTTTTTTATATTTGTTTATTTAACGACAGCCTATTTCTGCTGCTATGGCCAATTACTGTCGCCAAGGATTGTTCCGCAACACTTCCTAACCTAACCTAACCCAACCTAACCTTTTTTTATTTGTTTATTTAACGACGGCCTATTTCTGCTGCTATGGCCAATTACTGTCGCCGAGGATAGTTCCGCAACACTTCCTAACCTAACCTAACTTAACCTTTTTTAATTGTTTATTTAACGACGGCCTATTTCTGCTGCTATGGCCAATTACTGCCGCCAGGAACAGTTCCACAACACTTCAGAAATTTTGCCTTTACGAATTTTGCGTCATCCATCGTAGGACTTAACAGTACACTGGAACGCATGCTTCAGTTCCCCTCGGAAAGGAACGGCACTTAGATGTCAGAGAATTTAAATCGCTTAAAAATTCTCGGGCTCAGTAGGTTTGAACCTATGACCCTTGTCACCTTTAACTTTTTAATCTATATCTTACCTACCCTAACCTTTTGATTCATTTCCGTTGTTATTTTACTACCATTCAAAACTGCACAAGTGCAACCTAACCATTTTCATTCATTTTCGATCTTATTTTATCTTACCTATCCTAACCTTTTGTTTTATTTTCGTTCTTATTTTACTACCTTCCAAAAGTGCAGTAAGTTAAAGCTAACCTAACCTAACCTAACTTACGTACCCTAAGCTTTTCATTCAATTTCGTTCTTATTTTATCTTACCTACCCTAACCTTTTCATTTATTTTCGTTCTTATTTTATCTTACCTACCCTAACCTTTTGATTCAATTTCGTTCTTATTTTATTACCTTCCTAAAGTGTGGTAAGTTTAACCTAACCTAACCTAACATAACGTTACCTACCCTAACCTTTTCATTCGTTTTCCTTCTTATTTTATCTTACCTACACTAACCGTTTCATTCATTTTCATTCTTATTTTACTACCTTCCAAAAGTGCAGCAAGTGCAACGTAACCTAACGTAACCTTACCTACCCGAACCTTTTGATCCATTTTCGTTCTTATTGTACTACCTTCTAAAAGTGCAGCAAGTGCAACATAACCTAAAGCAACCTAACACCACCTTATTCAACCTAACATTTTGTTTCATTTTACTTCTTATTTTATATTCAGAAGTGCAGTATGTTCAACCTAACCTAACCTAACCTAACCTTACCTACCCTAACCATTACATTCATTTTCATTTTTATTTTATCTTACCTACCCTAACCTTTTCATTCATGTCGTTCTTAATTTACTACATTCCAAAAGTGCAGCAAGTGCAACCTAACCTAACCTAACTTAACCTTACTTATCTTAATCTTTTCATTATTTTTCGTTCTTATTTTACTACCTTCCGAAAGTGCAGCAAGTGCAACCTAACCTAACGTAACCTAACCTTACCTTATTTAATCCAACCTTTTGTTTCATTTTACTTCTTATTTTATCTCCAAAAGTAATTTTGTGTTAACCATTTCTTTTTATTACTTATAAGTATGTAATTTGTATGCGGTGGTTGAATATCAGCAGTAGATATGATTATTATTCTTCGCAATAATTATAAAAGGCATAATCTAACACAATTCTTATTACAGGATCGGTTTTTGGTGGTAGTAGTGATGGATCTGCCTCGCCTCGTTTCATATCCAGAGGCAACACCTTCAGGGTGGTCACTGGAGACACAGTGGTTCTGCCATGTGAAGTCCAAAATTTAGGTAAGTGATCGTATACTATACCATAATTACATTTATGATTTCGGTTTTGTGTTATGCTTATTATTATTTGGGGGGTGAATCCCAAGATTCAGAAAATTTATTTTGTATGGGCTAAACTTTACGTAAAGCAGGAAACTTATGCGGCCGAAGATGGATCCTTGGGGTACACCTATATGCGAGCCTCTAAAAGTAGATTCCCCTCCATCGATGTGAATACATTAAGTTCAATCACTTAAGACTCTTTAAAAGTTTACCGACTGCTAATGCATATCAGTGGTACTAACGCAGTAGTTCTGCCATGTCAAGTCAAAAATTTAGGTAAGTGATCGTACGATATGACAATCACATTTGTGATTTGGATTTTGTGTTACGTTTAATATTATCCGTGGGGTGAATCCTAAGATTCACAAAATTTATTTTGTATGGGCTAAACTTTACGTAAAGCAAAAAACGTATTGGGCCGAAGATGATTTTGGCCAATATTTTTTCATTATTTTAATTATTTTTGTGACTTCATATTATTTTAAAACTTATCTTAAAACAAGTCATTAGTATTTCTTTCTTGATAAAAATTTCTTTTGGTTTTTCTGTTCTTATTTTAGTAATTGATGATATTGTAATAAGAATGTTTTTCAGGTTAATCAATTTTGTTTTATTCCAATATTTAAAATCCAAGCCTGTTTTCCCAATTTTGTTTTAACAGACGTTGTTTTGAATGGTAACTAGATGCATTCTGCACATTGAAATAATAATTTAATAGTTTCACTTTAACGCACTTTTTCTCAAGTTTTTTTCAAATGTTACATATTGAAAATGTCATGTTGTTGAAAACATAATTAAAAGTACTATCAAAACCAATAATAAAATATATAGGTTGTCTTTAAAAAAATGTCTCTGACGTCATAAGTTCAAAACGGAGAGAGATGGAAAATTGAAAATGGTCTCAAAATATTTGTTTGAAAAAAATCATTTGACCTGTTGAAGCGTTTTTCGAAAATTTATACAGGGGAAAAAATAAAGCCAGGTCTTAATACTTTATGCGCTCTCTGTATAATTGCGTACAGCTTAAAGTATAATGGAGTTTTCGCGTAATTCCAGTGTTCTGAACATTGATAAGTTTAACATAGCCCATACACTTTAACACATGAGCAGTTTAATCCTCGCATTTTCCTCACGACTTCCGAAATATTTCACGGAGCAGCGCCTTGCCAGGAGGCGGCGGTGTGGGTTTCAAGGCCCCCCGTAATTAGGTCCGTTGTTTGCGTTGATTTCCAGGCGAGTACGGAACAATCCTGGGAAATTAGTCAAATGGTCACTCCGCAATGTCCCTGCCGAATGCCCCCAGCCACCCCCTACCGCCCCCGGCCGCCCGCTCGCCCTACCCCCTTACAGCATTTAATTAAACGGATCCACGGGTTGCGCGCGAGCGTCGGGGGGATCGTTTCCGGCCGCGCGATGCGTGCGCGCCCCCGGGCCGCCCCCAGCTTCGACCGCTGAATTTGCATACAAATTAAAATTGAGATACAACGTTAAGCTTTTATATTGCGCCGCCCTGGAATACCGCCACCTGGATATTACGCCGGGCGGGGGATGAACTGCGTGTTACCGCAGCGGCGGGGGGCCGCGGGGGGCGGCGGCCTGATTCAATTACCGCCGGCAGTTCGCCGGGTCCGCCGCTGGATGGGTCTGGCGAAATGAGTGCCCCCGGGGGGTGGGGGCGAGATCAAAGCATATAGACGGCGTTTGCGGGGGCGGCCGCCCCCCACAATGGACGCCCGTCGCGGTAATCCGGACGGGATTTGCAGGGGCGCATTTATAATTCCGGGGGGATGCTCGCCCGCTTACACAGTGAGCCGCGGCCGTCGATCGCGGGCCTACCCCCCGCCCCGGCCCCCCGGGTCGCACGCGACTTCCGGTTTTCCGGCGTCTGCACGTGGCGTCCGGAAAATGCGGAATCCGGAATCGGGATTTAGTTCGATTCTGCGCCGCGCGGTTATCTCCAGTCGTGCGGGAAATATTGCCGAAAATGCCCCCGAGTCACAGCAAGCTGGATTTCCGCGGGGCGTTTTAATTTTCCGACGCGACACCGCAGACGTAATGTGTGGATGAAATCGCAATTTTGTAGATACCCCAGAGCTTGATTTTTTATTTCGTAACACATTTTTGACTTAATATGACCGCTACATTACACCCTTAACGTATGGTAGTGGACATACATAAGCAAGGCACGGATTTCTAGGTATTATGCTATACATCAGTTTTAATAGCAGACCAAAATGACCTCGTATCTATACGAATTTCATCACATGAAGTAACGTGACAATTTTTTTTTGTGCTTTTATGCATATTTTCAGTATTTAAGCTTATAATTGCTTTAATGCATTTTTTGTGCATATTTCCTTATTTTTTGTGCTTATTTGCTTGTTTTTCAATGTTATAGCATATTATTTATATTAGCTAGGAATATATTTTGTTACACATTATTGTAATGAGAATTCAGTAGTAATATTACTCCGTTACGTCTAGAGTGCTTGGTTATCACAAAATCATCAACAAAGCGAGCGTGCGTACGTGATATTTGGTAAACAAAGCTTGATTATTTCGGGGATTACCCTATTTTTACGTGCACAGAACGCATCTGGGGCAAGCGTGCTATCAATTCAGTCCAATTTATCTCAATGTTCAGTGCGCTGTGCTTGTGCCTTGTGTGTATTACGTGTTTATAAGTTTTCTTGCATAAAATGCCGAAAGTAAAACCTTCCGTCGATGAATGGATACGTGGGCAATCTGAATTCAAATATGAGAACGGCAAATTAATTTGCAGGGCTTAGATCAAACCAATAAGTTTTATTTTGTATTGCTATTGGCCTAGGTACAAGCATATAATATGTTGTAGATTAACTGCGAGAAACAAATTAATATAACACAACATATCAAAACAACAGTTCACCTGGAAAATTAAAAAAAAACACAAATCTGCAAGCAGTACACTGAGTACCCAGCAAACTATTTCCGAGTCTTTGGCGAGTTCTTCTACATAGAATGAAAAGGAATTTTACTTTGATTTATGCAATACGATGGTATCTTCTAACATTCCGTTAAAAAACTAGATAATATTATGTTTAAATCTTTTTTACAAAAATACACTGGTAGACATATTCCTGCCGAATCAACCATTCGCAAAAACTATGTCGAGCAAGTATATAAACACACTATTGAGGAAATAAATAAGATAAATGGCAACAATTACATATGGTTCTGTGTAGATGAAAGTACTGATTCATGTGGTCGGTACACGGCCCATTTAATAATTGGAATATTAAACGAAGACTCCACCAGTGCATTTTTAATGAGTTCCAAGCAGTTAGAAAAATCAAATGGCAATACCGTTGCCAAATTCGTTCACGATGGATTAACACTTTTTTTTTTGCCAAACCCCGTACCAAATGATAAATTATTACTGATACTTTCTGACGCCGCTGCATATATGTTGAAGGCGTATTCTAATTTAAAAGTATTTTATTTTCGTAAAAGCTCCACTGAGGGTTGAAATGTTTAGGAAAAGAATGCCAAATGTACCTCTTCCACCGGCACCGGTTATAACTAGATGGGGTACGTGGCTAGATGCTGCCTGCAATTATGCCGACCATTTCGATTCATTTAAGGAGCTTGTGTTAGAGTTTCCCGAAAATGTGTCAGAGGCAATTAAAGAATGCCACAAAGTTCTTAAAGATAGGAGGGTTGTACAAAATTTAGCATTCCTAAATACCAACTACAGTTTCGTAAGCAAAGCTATTGATAAACTCCAAGCAAATGACACAACTTTGGTAGATGCGATTCAAATAGTTGAAGATTTTAGGAACCACATCTCAAACGTACGGGGATCTATAGGAGAGATTATTAAAAAAAAATGTGATGCAGTTTTGTCAAAAAATGAAGGGTTTGGCGAGTTGCAAAAAATATCAACAGTTTTAAAAGGAGATTTCGTGGAAGATTTGCTGATAAATATTACAATTATTCCCAAATTTAAATATGCACCGATTACAAGTGTGGATGTGGAGAGAAGCTTTTCACACTTAAAAAATGTGCTCAGTGATAGGAGAATGGGATTTTCCGTTGAAAATTTAGAAAAACATTTAATTAGATTATAATTAGAATTTTAGTTCATTTAAAAACGAGCAGTAATCATGATTTGTTATTAATTATTATTGTTATTAATATTAATCACCAAAACCTATGTTATTAAAATATTACTTTTATCTACCTATAGTGCGTTCTTGTTAATAAAATTATGAATTGTTTTGTTTTTCTGTATTTGCATAAAAAAATAAAATATGCCTTTTCATGATTTTTTTACGGAATTCCAAAATAGATTTCAAGACTTGAAATATTTTAAATCGTCTTTTAAATCGTCTTTTGATTTTTTTCTGAATTCTGAAAAATATTTCGATTTCATATGTCGATATTCGAGTTAATTTTTGCCGTCCCCACCTGTACCTCAATAAACCTCCGCTAAAAAACGGAGCCGTGGCCGTGGTGATTTACGGACGGGGGTTTAAAAAAGCAAACCGAAATTTAAATCGCACTCTGCGTGATCGATCACGGACGTCGTGAGCACGCGAAACACATAATTCAGCGTCGCGGCGCCCAAAGGTGAGGAAGACAATTGAAAATCGACGCGTCAGCCGCCCCCGGACCCTGGGGGCGGCAGCTTCTCTCGATGGCAGGGGGCGGGCTGGTAATTAAGTAATCGCGAAGTGCACGGAATTAGCGTTCATTCGATACGCGACAAGCCCTTTCTGGCGAGGGAGGTTATCGGCCATAAATTAAAATTCCACAGCACGCCTCGATGGCTCTGCGGAGCCGGTTATTAAGCGTTAATTATGTAATTAGGCGATTATTACGTAGTAAATGGGAGAGTTATTAGTAGCAGCAGGTTTCGGGTTGTAAATCGTTTTGGCATATTTTTCATGTAATGGTCATATTGTCTGCAGTAATTTCCTCTTAAAGCTAAATTTATGTTAAAATCTTAAGGAAACACTTATACGTCTAACTTCTACCAATAGGCTGTACAGTGTATTTATTAACAATCATCAACTGTATATACCAAGAAATAAGAACGAGTGAAACGAGATATGGTTTCTTGGGTTTAATACGTAATTCTTGAGTCATGTGATTTTTAGTGCAATCATGTGTTCTGCGGAGATAGTTTCAAATATTGATTATGATATGTCGATATAATCGACTTCATTAGCGATATCTCAAAAAACAGTGTCTCAATATTAATACAATTTATTTTCGGTATTGACTGATATATTTTCAATTTATACACTTATGCGAATTAGTATTCAAAGGAGTTTTTTTGGGATATTCGCTTTTAGTTGATATTTCACAATGTTGTTATTACGTTATTAATATTATCTCAAAAATTTGCCTGTCAATATTATTATAATTTATTGTCAGTATCAAGTGATATATCGTCCGCTAATATGTTTAATTGGATTACAATCCAATGCTTAATTCTCAAGATAATTGGTTTTTACTGTAATTTAATTTAGATTGACACTCTTCAATATCTCATTATTATTAAAAAAAAATTCAATATTATCACCTCAAAATACCTCAAAAACTAGCGTATCGATATTTACACAATTTATAACTAACACTGAGTGATATATTATTCTCTAACGTGTTTAATTTGATTAATATCCAATGCGTAATTTGTAAGATATTTCCATTGAGTGTAATCTTATGTTTTCCAAAGATATTCTCAACTATTAATGTTACTTTGTTAGCAATATCTCAAAAACTAGCGTATCGATAATAACACAATTTATTAGTGATATTGAGTGACATATTATTTTCTAACGTATTTAATTCGATTAGTATCCAATTCGTAATTCCCAAGATATTTGCTTATCAGTGTAATGTTATGTTCTCCAATGATATTCTCAAATATTAAAGTTACCTTATTCGCAATATCTCAAAAACTAGCGTATCGATATTAACACAATTTATTACTGATATTAAGTGATATATTGTTTTCTAATATATTTAATTGGATTAATATCCAATGCGTAATACCTAAGATTTTTACTATCAGTGTTATCTACGTTTTCCAATGATATTCTCAAATATTTAAAGTTACTTTATTAGTAATATCTTAAAAACCACCCCATCAATATAAATACAATTTTTATTAGTATTATATGATATGTCCTTCGCTTATATATTTAATTGGATTAATACTCAATGCGTGATATCAAGATATTTGGTTTTTTGTGTGATGTTTTATAGTGATATTCTTCAATATTTCAAGATTATCTGTCATTATCATTATCTTACTCAATATCTATTAGCAATATCACAAAAACTAGCGTATTGATATTAACACTACTGATATTGAGTGATATATTGTTCTCTAATATATTCAATTATATGAATATTCAATGCGTACTTCCTAAGATATTTGCTTTTCAGTGTAATGTTATGTTTTCCAATGATATTCTCAAATATTAAAGTAATTTTATCAGGAATATCTCAAAACCAGCGTATCGATATTAACATAATTTATTGCTGATATTGAATGACATATTGTTATGTCGTTATTGTTATGTATTTAATTGGATTAATATCCAATGCACAATTCCTAAGATATTTGTTTATCAGTGATATGTTATGTTTTTCAATGATATTCTCAAATATTAAACTTACTTCATTATCAATATCTCAAGAAGTAGCGTATCGATATGAAAACAATTAATTATTAGTATTAAAAGTGACATATCGTCCGCTAATATATTAAATTGGATTAATATTTGACGCGTAATTGTAAAGATATTTCGTTTTTTACGATAATATGTTTTCCATCTAAAGGGTTTTCCAATAAGAGGTGTTATTTTGATATTCAAAGAAAAATGCCATTTTTTATTATAAATCATCAGATGTTTATTTCATTACAAAGAGGAAGGTATGCCGTTAATAGTGGAAAATAACATAAAGCAAATGACCACCACGGCCACGCTTACAGGACAAAATCCTTTTCATGAAATTTTCCATAACTAAATCGCAAAGTGGCTGCTGTATGTCCTCGATAGCCTCACGAATTCCATCTTTGAGGTCTTGAATCGATACTGGGCTGTTGGCGTAGACCTTCTCCTTCACGTGGCCCCAAAGAAAGAAGTCGCAAGGTGTTAAATCACAAGATCTCGGTGGCCAATTGTGATCACCTCTTCGAGAGATAACACGGTCCGGAAACTTTTCCCTTAAAAGATCAATGGTTTCGTTGCTTGTGTGGCACGTAGCGCCGTCTTGTTGAAAGTGAACGTTGTCCAGATCAATACCATCCAATTCCGGCCATAAAAAATCGTTAATCATCTCTTGATAGCGCAATCCATTCACCGTAACTGTTGCGCCAGCCTCATTTTCGAAAAAGTAAGGTCCAATGACTCCGCCGGACCATAAACCGCACCAAACAGTCACACGTTGAGGATAGAGAGGCTTTTCAACAATAACTCTTGGGTTTTCTGAGCCCCAGATGCGACAATTTTGCTTGTTGACGAAGCCACCGAGGTGGAAATGGGCCTCATCACTGAAGATGATTTTTCGATGGAATTCCGGATCATTTTCATGCATTTCAACGACCCAATCAGCAAAGTCACGACGTTGTTGATGATCGGCCGGCTTGAGTTCTTGTGTTAACTGGACTTTATAAGCCTTAAGACCCAAATCTTTATGCAAAATACGGTGTAATGACGTTTGTGGAATACCTAATTCCAAAGAACGACGAGGAATGGACAAACCTGGGTTTTCTTCAACACTTTCGGCTACAGCAGCAATATTCTCGGCTGTTCTTGAGCGACGTGCACGGGTTTTATTCTTCTCATCACTAACTTGTCCCAACAGCTCGAATTTTTCCACCAATTTCTGTATTGCGGTCCGACAAGGTGCTTCACGACGACCCAAAAATGTTCGAGTTTTACGAACCGTCTCTGCCAAATTTTCACCATTTTTATAGTGAATTTTAATAATTTCAATGCGTTGTTGAAGCGTGTATCGTACCATTTTTATTAATGGCGTAGTTTCTACTTGTCAAATGCCAAGAAATGACAGCTTCAAAAGTGACATCTACCGAAATAGCGGGCTATTCAAAATAACACCTCTTATTGGAAAACCCGTTATATTCTTTAATATCTCATTATCTGTCCTTATTATTAAAATAATATTCAATATTATTAGCAATATCTCAAAAACTAGCTTATCGATATTAACACAATGTATTACTGATATTGAATGACATATTATTCTCTACCGTATTTAATTTGATTAATATCGAATTCGTAATTCCCAAGATATTTGCTAATCAGTGTAATGTTATGTTTTGCAATGACATTCTCAAATATTAAAGTTACCGTATTAGCAATAGCTCAGAAACTAGCGTATTGATATTAACACAATTTATTACTGATATTAAGTGATATTTTGTTCTCTAATGAATGTAATTGGATTACTATCCAATGCGTAATTCCTAAAATAGTTACTTTTCAGTGTAATCTTATGTTTTCCAATGATATTCTTAAATATTAAAGTTTCCTTATTAGCAATATCTCAAAAACTAGCGTATCGATATTAACACAATTTATTACTGATATTAAGTGATATATTATTCTCTAATGAATTTAATTGGATTAATATCCAATATGTACTTCCTAAGATATTTGCTTTTCAGTATAATTTATGTATTATAATGATATTTTCAAATATTAAAGTTACCTTATTAGCAATATCTCAAACACTTGCATATCGATATTAACACACTTGATTACTGATATTATATCATTTATTTATATTGTTCTCTAATGAATTTAATTGGGTTAATATCTAATGCGTAATTCCTGAGATATTTGTTTTTCAGTGTAATCTTATGTTTTCCAATGATATTCTCAAATATTAAAGTTACCTTATTATCAATATCTCAAAAATTATGCCATCATTATTTTTACAATTTATTAATGATCTTGACTGATATATTGTTCTTTAAATGTTTTGAGTTTGATTAATATCCAATGTGTGATTCTTGCGATATTTGAATTTTAGTGCGGCCATGTGGTTTTCCAATAATATTCTCAAACACTAAAGTTACCTTATTAGCAATATCTCTAAAACTAGCCTATCATTATGTATACAATTTATTGATTATATTGAGTGATATATTGGTTTTCAATTTTGTAAATTTGACTAATATCCAATTCGTGATTTTTGAGATATTTGAGTGCTGGTGCGGCCTTTTGTCTCAAACATTAAAGTTACTTTATTAGAAATATTACAAAAACTAGCCTATCATTATTTATCTTCTTCTTCTGTTGCCTTACACCAATGTGCGTTGGCGAATTATCATTTATTGTATAATTGTTAAAGTTTTGTTTATTGCAGCTTGGCATATGTCGCCAAACTTTCTTATTCCGGTCCAATTCCTGATGTTCCTAAGCCATGATAGCTGTTTACGTCCGATGCCCCTTTTGCCTTCTATCTTTCCTTCGAGTATGAGCTGGGGAATTCGATATTTTGGCCCCCTTAGTATGTGACCCAGGTATCCTATCTTGCGCTGCTTTATGGTGTTGAATAGTAGTCTGTCCACACCCGCCCTTCTCAGCACTTCCTCGTTGGTAATGTGGTCTACCCATGGGATACGGAGCATTCTTCTGAATGTCCACATCTCGAACGCCTCGATCTTGTTAATGGATGCTGCTTTTATCGTCCAGGTTTCTGCTCCATACAGTAGAACTGGCCAGACGTAGCATTTGACCATTCTGTGGCGGATTTGTAAGTTAAGGTTTTTATCGCATAGCAAGGGACGTAATTTGTTGAATGCCTGTCTGGCTTGTTCCACCCTACTCTTGATCTCTTGTAGTGGGTCCCATTTGTCGTTTACTAGTGTGCCTAGGTATTTCGTGCTCGTAGTTCTTTCTATCGTTTCCCCCTCTACTGTGATGGACGCCCCTGCCTGATTATTACGGCTTATAACCATGAATTTTGTTTTGGATCTGTTGATTCTTAGTCCGGCTTCCGTCCCCTTTCTGTTTATGTTGTTCATTAGTAGCTGTAGGTCTTGTTGGTTGCTTGCTATGATCACTGTGTCGTCTGCGTATCTTATATTGTTTATTGTAGTCCCGTTCACCTTTATTCCGATTTCTATATCATCGAAGGCTTCTGAGAATATTTGTTCGACGTAGAGGTTGAATAGCATTGGTGACATTATGCATCCTTGACGCACCCCTCTTTTTATCTCGATTTCTTCTGTCGTTAATTGGTTGTTGATTCTGACATTGGCCGATTGTTGCCAGTACAGGTTTTGGATTATTCTTACGTCTTTTTCATCTATACCAGCTCTTTTCAGGTATTCGATGACACGTTCGTGATTTATACTATCGAACGCCTTTTCATAGTCGATGAAGCACAGGAAGATGTCCTTTCTTTGGTCATAGCAGTTTTGTACTAAAGTGTTTAGGCAGAATGTTGCTTCTCGTGTACCGGTGCCACTCTTGAATCCAAACTGAGTGTCTCCGCTTAGCCCTTCAAGTTTATTAAATAACCTGGTATGTATAATGCGTAGGAATATTTTTAATGCGTGACTCATTAACGAGATGGGCCTGTGATCTTTGCATTTGGTTGCTGTTTGCTTTTTGGGAAGCATTATGAACGTGGACTTTAGCCATTCCTTTGGAAGTTGTCCAGTGTCATAGATCTTGTTGTAAAGTTTTAAGATTAGGTTTATGTTTTCCTCATGTATCTGCTTGAAGTATTCTGCGTAGATATCGTCTGGACCTGGTGTTTTGTTGTTCTTTGCAACCTTAATGGCGTGTACTACTTCGGTTTTAAGAATGCTGGGCCCTGTGAGGTCAAGTTGCGTTAGGCTGGTTGGTGCATCCGGCCTGTCATCGTCGAAGAGCTTTTTGACGTATTCCCGCCATAGATTACATTTATCGATGTCATTAGTTATTGCCTCGTTTTGGTCATTTGTGATGTGTGTCGGATTTCCCCCTTTGCGTGATCCTGTTATTTCTTTGATTTTTCTATGCAGGTTAAATACATCGCCTTTCTCTTGTAATTCCTCTACTTCTTTACACCTTTGCTGCATCCAGGACTCCTTGGCTATTCTGATCGCCCTGCGTATTTCCTTATGCATCACTTTATACTCGGCGTGTTTTTGCTGAGTTTTTAGCTTTCTGCGTTGTTCCATCAGCAGCATGATTTCTTGTGTCATCCAGTCCTGGTTTTTGTTTTTGTTGCTCCGGGCATACCCTATGCCCGGAGCATAGGGTACATTAGTTACAGGATCATTATTTATACAATTTATTAATGATATTGAGTGGTACATTAGTCTTTCATATGCGTAATTTAACAGATATCCCACGTATGATTCTTGAGAAATTAGTAGGGCCATGTGATTTTCCAATAATATTCGCAAATATTGAAGTAACGTTATCTGCAATATCTGAAAAACTAGCCTATCATAATTTATACAATTTATTAATGATTTTGAGTGATCCATTACTCCTGGTATAGAGTTTTAGTGCGGCCATGTGATTTTCCAATAATATGCTCAAACATTAAAGTTACTTTATTAGCAATATCTCAAAAAGTAGAAGAAGTAGATCTTGAGTGACAGGTATATGAATCTTTAATATTTTGACTATTGATATATTGATAAATTTTGAACATTCAAGTGTTCAAGACAAAGATCAAGACAAGATCACACAAACTAACATCTAGTAGATAAATCTCAAGCCAAGCAAACAAGCCCATGGAGCAGCTTTTATTGATCTAGCTATTTTTAGTCTTCATTTAGCAGGAATTTCTTCTATTTTAGGGGCGGTAAATTTTATTCCTGCGAAAACTTTAATCATTTCAAGCGTATCTTTCTATCTCATGTCGACTAATATAAAAATTTACTGGAGAACAATATATCTGTCAATATCAGTAATGAATTCTGTTAATATACATGCGCTAGTTTTAGAGATATCTCCAGTGAAGTTACATCATAATTTGAAAGTAGCTCCGCAAAACGCAAATATCGCAATAAAAATCATATATCTCAAGAATTACATATTGAACATTATCCAAATTAAATGCACCGGAGAAAAATATATCTTTCAATATTAATAATAAATTGTGTTAATATTGATACGCTAGTTTCTGATCGTTTCGCTATCGTTAATGAAGTCACATCAATATTTGAAAATATCTCCGCAGAACACATGACCGCAATAAAAAGCACATATCTCAAGAATTACATATTGAATATTGATCCAATTAAATACACCAGAAAAAGATATATATTTCAATATCTGTAATCAATTGTGTTAATATTGATCCACTAGTTTTTGAGATATCGCTAATGCAGTGCACACTAGTAGGGAAATATTACAGGAAATCACACGATCACATTAAAAAGCGTCATCTGAATAACAAATATCGAATCTTACATCTCAAATCTCAACATTTCAAATCTAACATATTAACCTGATTAAATAAATTGTATGCCAATATACAGGGTGTTCCAGTTACCATGCTCAACATGGAGATCTCGTAAACCGTAATATTTTCAATTCTAGTCCTGTATATAATTCTGTATTCATCATTTCTATTCTAATTTGTATAATCAGCGGTTTGTCAATATTCTAAAACTTCAATCAACATTTTAAAACTGATTCCCGCCAAAGTACATTCAATCATATCAAGTCAAGTCAATTGAATGTTTTAAAAAGATTTTTTTAAGAAAGTAGAATACAAGTTTTTCAATTTGCAAATTTTCCAGTTTTAGCTAGATTTAAATTCGAAAAAGTAAATATACAAATTATAAGTATTTGTGGTAATGCAGAGTTTTCTTTTGATATTTTGAAATCATATTGTTTATGTTGATTGTTGCCGGAAATTTATACTAGAGTTTGTTGTGTTGTTGGTTGATTTTGAAATTTTATATGCGTTGTTTGTGTAGTATTGTTTTCACATCCTGAATTATACCATATTTTTTATTGCATTGAAACTGCAAATCAAAGTACTGATTTAATTATTATTATTACGGTCAAAGTGAAGATAAAAGGTGTTTACTAAATATACAAAACACTACTCGTGGCGATGTTGGGCATAAACTTCTGATTCCAAAATATCGTATCAATACATCTGTATCAATTACATCTTAATACGAATATATCGAATCTGTATATTAATGTATCATGGTTTCTAGGTATCTACGGGGTCTTCATAGCTTGAAAATTATATCGTTATATTTGTTTTCTTTCTTTTTTTTTAATTTTTGTTTTTTTAAGTTTAGCTTTTTTAAATTATTATTTGTTAATTTCCCTATATTTTGGTATTAAAATTTTTGACTCAGAATTTGATGACAAACATCGCCACGTGTAGTTTTTTTGTCAAATTTAGAAACACCCTGTATGTGTGGTAAACTATTATTTGTTCAGAAAAAAAAAATAGCAGTACTTTTAGAAGGATGAACGGAAAATATAAAATAATAATGTGATGGTGCCGCATTTTACTGCGCACGGATTATCTCTGCATCTACTCCAGCCAATTCGTTAAGATATGCAAATGCGTTTTATCGGGAAATCCGTTTTTTCGCATAACGTGCAGCTAAACTCGAATGCGTCC
The DNA here is from genome assembly GCA_951805005.1 of Othius punctulatus. Lineage (NCBI taxonomy): Eukaryota > Metazoa > Arthropoda > Insecta > Coleoptera > Staphylinidae > Othius > Othius punctulatus. The sequence continues at coordinate 21,932,447 of OX638146.1, forward strand.
GAAGAGATGTGCAATCTTGTAGATTGGCATGTAATCTCCACTTTGCAACTGTCGCCGGTTTAACTTCCACCCCTGCCATGTTCGGCGTCAGCCCAAAGAAAACTCCCCAGGAAGTGCATTTAAGCTGGCGTAATTTACCCCATTACAGCCTGCATTAACAAGCCGGGGCGGTTTAATAATCGCCGCCTCCGCATTCACGTGCCCGGCTCCGCTTTGATATACACCCCCTCGGAATTTTTCCTCCGGCCTTATTTTCACGCCAATATACGGCGCGTTAAATTAAAACTGCCATCGCACCTGCAATCCTCCCACCCCCATGGGTGGGGGTGCGGGGGGCTGATTAAAAGAATCCGCCCCCGGACGACACTCGCAATCGGAATCCGGGCAATAAAGTCCCTTGCCGCCCCCCGTTCCGGTCGTTATTGCGCTTATATCTGTCTGTTTGCCGTTCGGTTTTGGCCGCGGCGCGATTTATGCCCGGCCCCCGGCGGCCGCCGCCCCGTGTTTGTCGGCGTCATTTGTCATGCCGGGTTATTGCGTCCCCGCACGAGCCCCGAGGGCCCGCGATGGGGGCGGCGGGGGCGGCAATCCGTACCTCGCGCTGCCCGCACGACAATCTATATGTAAATTACCGCACGCTGCAATTATATCCGCAGCCCAGACTCCTGCGGCTGCCCGTAATCATTGCCTACATGGAGGAGCAATAAATTGGAATCGACGGCGAGGGGATGAGAGAATGATCCCTTAAAATTGCCCACCGGTGGAACGAATAAACGGGGGCGGCCTCGACTAACAAGTATCTGAAGTGAAGAGACGCGGCTTTCATAAATTCCGTGATGAACTTCTGGGATGATGAATGGAGCAAATAAAGGATTTTAAGGAGCCCTTGCTATTATACAGCATGAATCAATAGATCGATAGTTATAGTATATTCTAACGAAATTTTATTATAAACTGGTGATTCTGTTACTAATTAATCTAGTAGCTTATAAGGTTGTAGCCCGTAATATTTTTTTTTTACAGTATATCTAAAAATGCATTAAAAATATCGAATTAAATAAATATATCATTAAAACCTTTTTAAAATAATTTCCTACAATATACAGGATGTCCCATTTATCGTGCTCAACGGGGATCTCGGATACCGTAAATTTAACTAACCGAAAAAATGAACTGAAAATCCTAAATTTCAGTTTTGAACCTTAATTTTTTTTTTTGAAGAAGTAGTTAGCACTATCAGATAATGAAGAACTCAGTCTTTAATTTACAAGGACTAGTTTCGACCTGGGGGTCATCATCAGCAGAGTCCAAATCTTTTATTAAAGGAAAAATTTTCATATATAAATTGTGTAACATTGTAATAAAATAGTTAAACTTACAGTCATAAATAAGTGGCGACAAATCAAGTTATGTTTTCGGATGACATACTAAAAGAACTGTTGATGGATAGACAGAAAAAGTCCATGATGTCGTAGTTTAGTTAAATTTAAAAATAAATTATATAGTTAAATGTAGTTAAAAATTGACATAATAGTTAAATTTGAAAGTTTGAAATGTATACTTAAATGAAGTTTTGGAAAAAGTGAAAATGAGTTGTAATAATTACGTAAGCGAGAAGTGAGTGTGTAGGTTTGTTTAAAATTTTCGACATAAAGTCTAGTTGTGTTGAATTCTTATGAGGCCGAAGAGTAAAATTTAATTTAAAGTTATATTGGCAAAATTTTGAAAAAAGTTTTAAACAATTAGGTAGTTTAGTTAAGAGTAACTGTGTGCGTATGTAAAATTAGGTTATGTTGTTATGTAATTGAAAAGTAGTAAGGTTAGTCATGAATCTAGGGGAAAAATATAAATAATATAACGTACCCCATTCTTGATTACTTGATAAAATTGTGTTGTTTTATTTTATCATATTGTATTCCACATGTTCCAGATGTTGTTGGAATAATATTTTGGTGAAAAGTCACACTTGCATTGAGTAGTGGATAAAATTATGATGTGATTGAATTTGGCAAAGAAACGAACGTGTTTATTTTATTGTATCAAGTTGCAAGCTCTGGGGAGCACTTTACATATAATTGTTATAACTTAGAAATAAATTTAAAAAGAGGTGTGGAATTAAGTGATATAATATAAGTGATAGTTTATTCATCGAGACATATATATGTATATATTTTTAATATTTTCGATCGTTAGAGCCTCGTATAACGTTAACTTCCATCCCTTTTGTTTTATTTTTATTAGTTTGGCTTTTGTTATTATATCACAAGTATGATTACAATCGTATAGATGTTTACCCAAGTTAGATGTTGTAATATTCTTAAGGTGCTCTTTGGCTCTTGTAATAATTTTAATACCGGTTTCTCAGATATAAATTGCATTGCATTTGTTGCATTCTATTGAATATAGACCGTTATTATCTAACTCATTCTTATTCTTATCTGATTTATAAGCTAATTTGTTTTCGAGTGAGAGTTGGTTTTTGAAACAAGGTACAATGTTTTTGTTTTTCAAGATATCAATAATAGGTTTTAGCTGATGGCCTTGGTAAGTCAAAAGACAGTAAGTTTTCTTTTCATTAGTTGGGGTTTGTTGTTTGTTGTGTAGTGAGCGAGATAAAAGTTTATCGACCAATTGTTGTTCTTTGTTGAAAATTAGTTTATTGATAGTTTTCAGTGGGAAATCATAAGTGACGGCAATTTGGTAAATTATGTTTTTTCCCGAATTAAAATCTAATGTATTAAGTGGATAGTGAAATAGTCTATTGATATGATGTTGAAAAAAAGCAAGTTTGTGAGAGTGATGGTAAACGGAACTGGATGTAATGATGTTATCTGTAGCAGTAGGTTTTCTGTATGTTTTGAAATTAAAAGTGTTATTCATAAGGAGTTGAATGTTAAGATCTAGAAAATTGAGATTATTATTATTGTTGTTTTCGATAGTAAAACTTATGTTGTCATGTAATGGATGTAATGATATTATCTGTAGCAGTTGGTTTTCTGTATATTTTGAAATTAAAAGTGTTATTCATAAAGAGTTGAATATTAAGATCTAGAAAATTAAGATTATTATTATTGTTGTTTTCGATAGTAAAACTTATATTATCGTGTAATGGATGTAATGATATTATCTGCAACAGTAGGTTTTCTGTATTCTTTGAAATTAAAAGTGATATTCATAAGGAGTTGAATGTTAAGAACTAGAAAATTGAGATTATTATTATTGTTGTTTTCGATAGTAAAACTTATGTTGTCATGTAAGGGATGTAATGATATTATCTGTAGCAGTTGGTTTTCTGTATATTTTGAAATTAAAAGTGTTATTCATAAAGAGTTGAATATTAAGATCTAGAAAATTACGATTATTATTATTGTTGTTTTCGATAGTAAAACTTATATTATCATGTAATGGATGTAATGATATTATCTGTAACAGTAGGTTTTCTGTATACTTTGAAATTAAAAGTGATATTCATAAGGAGTTGAATGTTAAGATCTAGAAAATTGAGATTATTATTATTGTTGTTTTCGATAGTAAAATTTATGTTGTCATGTAAACCGTTGATGCAATTGTGAATGTTATTGATGGTGTCATTACGGCCTTTAATGATACAAATAATATCGTCTACATATCTGTTCCAGAACAAATTTTTATTATAATAGTTGGTTTTTTGAAGATTTCGTTTTCCAATTTATTTAAGAAAATGTTGGCCATGATGCCAGATATAGGGGAGTCCATGGGTAGGCCATAGGTCATGTTGTAAATCTTATTATCAAAGGAGCAATAACTATGTTCTGTAACTAATGTGAGAAGTTTTTTAACGTGGACAATCTCAGTTTCTGAGAATGATTTAGCCATTAGCTCGCCTATTGTAAGTAATTGTTTCTGTGGTCGGAATGTTAGTGTATAAATTTACTATGTCAAAAGATATTAGATGTTTAGATGAGTAACCAGAGTTGATAGCGTTATGATTTGTTTCAAAGTTTCTGAGATTTGTAATTAATTGTTGAGAATTGTTTATATGAAATGAACTGTGAAATTTAATGTTATTGCTCAGAAAAGCATTTCTTCGATTCTCACTGTGAGAATCGCAAGGTTTTTGAATACTTTGCTGAGTAATAACATTAAATTTCACAGTTCATTTCATATAAACAATTCTCAACAATTAATTACAAATCTCAGAAACTGAAGAATGGTTTAATGCTGCCTAAGTAACTATCAATATTTTAGAATTAAGAAAATCCTGGTAGCTGATTGATTAGTAATTATGTCATTGCAATAACTATTGGTCAATTTGTGAAAAAACGTTTATTTACAAGTGCAGAGAAGAAAATTCAACCATAGCTTTTTTAAATTGAATAATATAATGATCATCGTCAATAATATTTATTTTGTACCTATCCCAGTACTTGAGAAATTCTCTGTGAACTGATTCCCTCGCTTGCTTAGACCACAAACCAACAAACCAAATCCGCTTTCTTCAAGAAATGATTGAGAATCAATCCAGAATAACATATTTTTTTGCGCCTTGGAGACTCCTGTAGCTTCTAGCGATTTTCTCAGTGAGTCAATATTTATTTTTAGTTTTGGTAGTGGACCAGGTTTGTTTGTCAAGAAACAGTCTTCTACTATAATGTTCTTATAAATGATTTATACACGTCTCCTAAAATTTTGGATTTCTTCGCAGTATGATTCCGATAATATGGTGGTACAAACTTATAACCTACGTGGGATCTTAGAATTTAGAAATTAAAAGATTTGTAATTTTTTTATTTGGTTGGACGACTAACTAGAATTTACTCGAAAGTTATCAAGATAATTGATTGGAAAAACTACTTTGCATTCGATTTTTTTCCGGTTTTGGATTAAAGACTATATTGAATAGTCTTTGATTTTGAGCTGTATCCACTAGTAGCTAGATTTACTTTATCATTTTGGTAATTAGACCTGATGTTATCATTTTCCGAATTTTGATCTATAATTTTCTTCAGGACTGAGGTAACAACTTGTTCCTGCTATTTTCCAAGAAGGTTTTCTATAATTTTCACCATATTTTCATGAGCTCCACTGGAAGTGCAAGAAGAATGACTTCTGCTTTTACCAATTTTTGCAGCATGGTGACACAAACATAGAATTTTCTACAGATCGAGGAGGAAGCGAAGTAGAAATATTTGAATTACTTGATGAGCCATAAAGTCCAATCTTTGTATTAATTGTAGTATTTATTATACGAAGATGACCTTGTTCTTTGTCTGACTTTTTTGTTCCTTGCGTCTTCCAATTTAGCAAATGTAGCAATTGCATTCAATGTGGCGGCCTCGAGTTTCTTTGAGTAACTTCAGATCTTCAAAGTTTGGCATACTTGGTAATGGTCTTCGAACAACACTAATTTGCCACTCAATGAGTGGGTGACGACAAGTGTTGCAGATAGATACAGGAAATTTGGAATTAAAGATATCGAACTTCTCATTTGCAATTCACAAGATTCCGAAGTTGCTTATTAATAAAATATTTCGTTGTTTTCGATATTCCAAAACCAATTTCTTGCCACATAGGGCACAAACTATTCTTCTATTTTCCTCGTCGTCACTTTTTTGTGTTGGTTTTGTGTTTTGTATTTGGACTCATTTTAGCAGCAACGAAACGAATAACGTTCTATGACATAAACCACTTTATTTTTTGACAGTAACAACAAAAAATTCCTCTTCTTCCAACCCTGGCATTAAATATCCTATTATTATTAGTCTGTCTTTTGGATCCTCAGCGGCGTCTGTTAGTTGCTTCCAATCTTAATTTGAGGGCAAAATATTCTTGATAACCTGTGTTTATAAAAATTATTAACGTCCCTGTCGAAGCTTAAGCAAATGGGGATGAAATGTAAATATGGGAGATGAGCAAAAATCAATGTTTGCTATACTAATGCACATACAAATAGCTACATCAAACAGAAGAGATTGATTTAAATACAAGTATTAAGATCACTCGAGTGGTGAATATTAATGGAATGGTTATGCAGACTAGGGATTAGTGAAGTAATAATTAATGATGAGGTCTGTTTATTGTGTAACTAATGAGATCCGCCGCCCAAACGAAAACAAACACTTGGTATTCATACAAAGCGACTGTTCCCGCTTAAACTCGATTTTACAATGTTGTTTAAAATTGTTGGGTGGAAAAGTTGCGCGTGCATGTATACAAAGCGGGCCCGTGATTTTTCCGCCCTTCATTAATAACTCAGACGGGGGCGCATTCACGCACGGGCTGCCGCGGCGGAGCAGAACGGTCACGTAGGGCCCCCCGCCCCCGAAAAGGGGCGATTTTCGGTGCCAACACCGCACTGCGAAAGCGCCTATTGATTGCCCCCGGGGGGCGGCACTTAATGCGCGCCAAAGCGGGCGTAAAATTCTGAATGGGAATGACGCGGACGTCCCGTCTAATTTCCCATTAAAAATCGTGGAAATTGATGATCGGACGTGATGTAATGGCCGCCGCCGGGGACCGGAACGGCCGCCGGAAAATCCGGCCGCGATAAAACACCCGCCCCCGGAATCCGCCGGTTTCGGGTGCCACCCCCGCGATTGAATTAACATCGCCGCGCCGACACTGGCGGAAAATAAATAGCCGATGTTTGCGGAGGGATGAAAAAGCGGTACAATAAATTCGCGAGCGCTTTAGCGCGCCCGCAAACCGAATTCGAGGCACTCAATCGCCAGGGGGGCTCGAGTAAACCGCGCTTTTTTACCTTTTCCATATAATGTATGCGAGAGCATTGCGTTGCTGATAAAAATCGCGATAAAAATTTCACAAATACAAAACGTTTTGCACGAAAAAATATATTTTTTTAAACAGCTCATTTAATAGAAACAACGGAGCTAGAACAACACACTCTACAGAGAGCGCATGAAGTATTAAGACCTGGCTTTATTTTTTCCCCTGCATACATTTTCGACAAACGCTTCAACAGGTCAAAATTATTTTTTTAAACAAATATTTTGAGACCATTTCATTTTTCCATATCTCTCCGTTTTGAAGTTATGTCGTCAGAGTCTTTATTTTTTAAATGACAACCTATATTTTTTATTATTGATTTTGATAGTATTTTTTATTATGTTTTCAACAACATGACATTTTCAATATGTAACATTTGAAAAAAATTGAGAAAAAGTGCGTTAAAGTAAAACTATTAAATTATTATTTCAATGTGCAGAATGAATCTAGTTACCATTCAAAGCAACGTCAGTTAAAACAAAATTAGGAACACAGGCTTGGATTTTAAATATTGGAACAAAACAAAATCTACCTAATTACATTTATATCTCCTATCGATGTGCTTCCGGAGACGAGAAAATGTGAACATTTTCTATAAAATATTTAATCATTATGTCTCATAATATAATGATTACAATTAATTTTTCAATATTTTTTATCGAAATTGCAATGATTACTGTCTTTACTATTACTATCTAAATTTAAATTATTTTGTGAAATTTTTATGATTTTGCCAAGTTTGTCAATAATTCCGTTAAAATTTCAATTGTTTCTGCCAATTTATCAATGATTCCTTTTAAATTTTAATGATTCAGTCCACATTTCAATGATTACCATTAAATATTCAATAATTAAAATATTTATAGAAATAATTAGATTAAGGTTATCCTTAAGGTTATATAAAATAACAGAAGTCGATACAATTTTTATCCCATAAACGTAAATAGCCGTTTCCGATAGAAAATTATGCACTGATTTCAAAAAATTAAAAAAAAATTCTAGCACGTCAAGTTTTTGTGATATATCAATTGTTGCAAAATATGTAACTTAATTTTTTAGTGATGCAAGACCGATTCCGATGATTTTTTATGTCAATACTGGATTCAAATTTCAGCTTACAGTTACCAGTATCACTTTTCTAACCTATCTTCCAACTCAAAACGTGTTTTTGTAAGTAAATTGTGCAAAAATTATGTAAAATATCTTTGAAAAAATGACTTTCAACACATTGTTTTTTGCGTTTCCTACTTATGCATCGTTAATAATTTCCCAAATATGCATTTAAATTGAAGAGACAACGCATTCGTCAAAATTTGTAGACCAGTGTAATTATAAATGTAAATATTCTATCGACATCTATAAATAAGACGATGACAATTTTCAGCAATATTTAAAATGTTTGCTGTAATACCGAGATTTTACCAAATATTGAAAATGTAGCCTCAATGGAAATATTGGAATAATGGAATAACATCTGAAATAACGTATTGGAGTTTTAACTACAATGACTGAAAGTTTAAACAAATTAAAAAAGTACTGGTAATTTTGTAATCTAATCTGCAAAATGGAACTTTTGCAGAAATAAAACTTTGACAATTAATTGTGACAGTAATCCTTGAAATATTGATGGTACTAATTGAATATGTGCTCAAATTTGTTTGAAGACGCAATTAAGTAATCTTTGAACTTTTGGTAGAAATAAAACTTTGGCTGTAATATGGGACAGTAATCCTTGAAATATTGATGTTAATAATTGAATATTTGCTCAAATTTGTTTGAAGATGCAATTATGCATCATCTTCTTCATTCATAAGTAAGCGGATTGGAACAAAATATTTAGCCCCAGAGATTTATATTTTCAAAATTTTTCATATTTCAATTGTTGCAAAATATGTAACTTAATTTTTTTGTGATGCAAGACCGATTCCGATAATTTTTTATCTGTCAATACTGGATTCAAATTTCAGCTTATAGTTGCCAGTATCACTTTTCTAACCTATCTTCAACTCAAAACGTGTTTGTGTAATTAAATTGTGCAAAAACTATGTAAAATATCTTTGAAAAAATTACTTCCAACACATTGTTTTTTGCGTTTCGTACTTATGCATCGTGAATACTTTCCCAAATATGCATTAAAATTGAAGGGACAACGCATTCGTCAAAATTTGTAGACCAGTGTAATTATAAATGTAAATATTCTATCGACATATCGAATTTTCAGCATTATTTAAAATGTTTGCTGTAATACTGAGATTTTACAAAATATTGAAAATGTAGCCTCAATGGAATTATTGGAATAATGGAATAACACCTGAAATAACGTATTGGAATTTTGACTACAATGACTGAATGTTTAAACAAATTAAAAAAGTACTGGTAATTTTGTAAACTAATCTGCTAAATTGAACTTTTGTAGAAATAATACTTTGGCAGTTAATTGTGACAGTAATCCTTGAAATATTGATAGTAATTATTGAATATTTGCTCAAATTTGTTTGAATACGCAATTAAGTAATCTTTGAACTTTTGGAAGAAATAAAACTTTGGCTGTAAAATGTGACAGTAATCCTTGAAATATTGATGTTAATAATTGAATATTTGCTCAAATTTGTTTGAAGATGCAATTATGCATCATCTTCTTCATTCATAAGTAAGCGGATTGGAACAAAATATTTAGCCCCAGAGATTTATATTTTCAAAATTTTTCATATTTCAATTGTTGCAAAATATGTATCTTAATTTTTTTGTGATGCAAGACCGATTCCGATGATTTTTTATGTCAATACTGGATTCAAATTTCAGCTTACAGTTACCAGTATCACTTTTCTAACCTATCTTCAACTCAAAACGTGTTTGTGTAATTAAATTGTGCAAAAACTATGTAAAATATCTTTGAAAAAATTACTTCCAACACATTGTTTTTTGCGTTTCGTACTTATGCATCGTGAATACTTTCCCAAATATGCCGTTTCGTACTTATGCATCGTGAATACTTTCCCAAATATGCATTAAAATTGAAGGGACAACGCATTCGTCAAAATTTGTAGACCAGTGTAATTATAAATGTAAATATTCTATCGACATATCGAATTTTCAGCACTATTTAAAATGTTTGCTGTAATACTGAGATTTTACAAAATATTGAAAATGTAGCCTCAATGGAATTATTGGAATAATGGAATAACACCTGAAATAACGTATTGGAATTTTGACTACAATGACTGAATGTTTAAACAAATTAAAAAAGTACTGGTAATTTTGTAAACTAATCTGCTAAATTGAACTTTTGTAGAAATAATACTTTGGCAGTTAATTGTGACAGTAATCCTTGAAATATTGATAGTAATTATTGAATATTTGCTCAAATTTGTTTGAATACGCAATTAAGTAATCTTTGAACTTTTGGTAGAAATAAAACTTTGGCTGTAAAGTGACAGTAATCCTTGAAATATTGATGTTAATAATTGAATATTTGCTTAAATTTGTTTGAAGACGCAATTATGTATCATCTTCTTCATTCATAAGTAAGCGGATTGGAACAAAATATTTAGCCCCAGAGATTTATATTTTCAAAATATTTCATATTTCAATTGTTGCAAAATATGTAACTTAATTTTTTTGTGATGCAAGACCGATTCCGATGATTTTTTATGTCAATACTGGATTCAAATTTCAGCTTACAGTTACCAGTATCACTTTTCTAACCTATCTTCAAATCAAAACGTGTTTTTGTAAGTAAATTGTGCAAAAATTAGGTAAAATATCTTTGAAAAAATGACTTTCAACACATTGTTTTTTGCGTTTCGTACTTATGCATCGTTAATAATTTCCCAAATATGCATTTAAATTGAAGAGACAACGCATTCGTCAAAATTTGTAGACCAGTGTAATTATAAATGTAAATATTCTATCGACATCTATAAATAAGACGATGACAATTTTCAGCAATATTTAAAATGTTTGCTGTAATACTGAGATTTTACCAAATATTGAAAATGTAGCCTCAATGGAATTATTGGAATAATGGAATAACACCTGAAATAACGTATTGGAATTTTAACTACAATGACTGAAAGTTTAACCAAATTAAAAAAGTACTGGTAATTTTGTAATCTAATTTGCTAAATTGAACTTTTGTAGAATTAAAACTTTGACAGTTAATTGTGAGAGTAATTATTGAAATATTGATGGTAATTATTGAATATTTGCTCAAATTTGTTTGAAGACGCAATTAAGTAATCTTTGAACTTTTGGTAGAAATAAAACTTTGGCTGTAAAGTGACAGTAATCCTTGAAATATTGATGTTAATAATTGAATATTTGCTTAAATTTGTTTGAAGACGCAATTATGTATCATCTTCTTCATTCATAAGTAAGCGGATTGGAACAAAATATTTAGCCCCAGTGATTTATATTTTCAAAATTTTAGTTGGCGCGATGACTTTCTAAACTTTTAGTATTGATAACACGTTTAAATTTTTTCAGTAAAAATACCGTGTACTTCCATATTTATTTTATTTTTTTGCTTTAAATAATAAATTGGCCGAAAGATGCAAGTCGATAGCCCATTCCATGTATCACATCGTATATCATATATCTATCTATCATCAATATTATATTATTATATGGATTAAGCATGCTGTAGATGTGTACCTGTATATGGAATAAATGTTCATACTACTACACGTGACGAAGTCAAGGAAATACACGTTTTTTTTTTAATGAGTAATATCAATACTTTAATATGAGTCAAATACAAGACATTTAGATTTACTCATGAACATTTTCGAAAATCAATCAAATTAAGAGCTTGATGCAGGCCCATTTTGCCAATTTTCTAGAAAAACACCTCCAATAAATTCTGAAGGAAATCCAATTTAGACGTACACGCTTTAAACACCCCATCCAGCATTATATATTTATCGAATTTTTGAACGGCCCCCGTATATTAGTATGCGTGCGGGTATGAGCACGCAATCTGCCGAGATTGCCGTTCATTTGATATGCGACAACATACATACATGGCTGGAGTTATGTTGGGATGGAGCGGAATTCGCCCGGATGAATTTTTAATAATTAATCGCGCGGCGAGCTGTAATCACGGACCGGAATTAATTCCGGGCAACAGAGCCCGAGACCGGCACACAGGATACATCTTCGATATGTAATCAACACGCCGAAACCGTAATCATGTGCACTCCAAACAATTTGCGGACGTTAGTGAATTGGATATTATTCTGCATATTAAATAAATTATGATGGGTAGTGTATACCGGGTGGTCCAGTGAAAGTAATGAGTTGCAAAAGATATTTTAAAGCTCAATTGATTTGTTTGACAGTAGCATTTTAATTTTTAGATTCCTTAGAAAGTACGTTCCAAAAAACCACTACTTAAACTATCTTAGCTAATAGGTTATTTTGGGTTAGGTTATGTTAGGTTAGGTTACAATTTTGGTGTTGCTGCGGCAAATGAGATCTGCCCACGATGAATGATATTAACGACTTTATTAATGATACCAAAAAACTAGCGTATAAATATTAGTACTATTTAATAATAATATTAAGTACTCTATTAGTAAATAGTACCAATAATTGTATCAATATCCAATAAATAACTTCAGAAATATTCACTATTTAGTATGATAGTATGATTTTGGACGCTTGCAACAAATTTCACTTATACTTTATTGGTAATTTCTCTAAAACTAGCTTATTATTATATTTTACGAAGTAAAGTGAATGCAGTTAAGTTATAGTTATACATCTTTTATATTTTAAACTATTTTGGTATAAAATGGGCAATATTGGAGAAAATGTCCATATCCGGTTGTCAATTTATACGAAAATTGTTTTAGATCGTAATTGTTTCCGGGATGTTACAAAACCTATACCGCTTTGTCGGGCCGACTTCATTGATACCAAGACGTACCGACAAAGACACCGCCGACTGACCCTAAAAAAACTCCAAAGCCAATAAGCATCGGCGTCGACGCAATCCTGGTACTGTTCAATAATGTCTTTACCTCAATGAACTCTATACTACATAACTGGAAAGGCCTCTCGAGAATAGTACAACAATTGTATTAATGATTATCGAAATACAAATTTCTTTGATTTTGAGAAACAAATTATGTTGCTTGGAAACCGCAGGAGCGAGTTTAGCGCGAGTGTGGTTTCCTAAAGCAACGTAATTTGTTTTGAAAAACAGAAAGAATTTTTGATTATTATTAATGGCACGAGTTGTATTTGTTAAGATTATTTCATGAAATAAAAATTTAAATCGAATAAATTATTATTGATTATGAATATTCATATTAAATGTACAGTTCGTACAATTGTTACTTTTAACATTATCCAAATCTAATTTGTTTTTGTTGGTATTGCTAGAAGTTGCCGATATGAATATATTCACATCTTATTAAATGTACAGTTCGTACAATTGTTACTTTTAACATTATCAAATCTAATTTGTTTTTGATGGTATTGCTAGAAGTCATGTATATATTCAAATATTCATTTCTTAAATTGGATATTATATCAGCATGTTGCTCCTTGTTCAGTTGTAAATATGGTTTTATGGACGTTGAACTATTTTTTTTAATCAAAATTTCAATGATTACTGCAATAATTCAAATAAGTTCTATGTAAATTTTAATAATTTTTATGATTTTTCCAAGTTTGTCAATAATTCCGTTAAAATTTCAATTGTCTCTGCCTATTTATCAATATTTCCTGCTAAGTTTTAATGATTCTGTCCACATTTAAATGATTACTATCAAATATTCAATTATTTGGCACAATTTATTCATTATGTCACAAATTCTTATCATTTCTCTCAATTTTTCAATTATTCCTATTAAAATATCAATGATTACTGTAAAATTTGCAGTTACTTCTATCAAAATTTTAATATTTATTTGAAAATTTTAAAGATTTCTGCCAAATTTTGCAATGCCTTTCGAAATTTCGTGGATTCTGTTAAAATTGTAATGATTTGTATGAAATATTTAATGATTTATCAATATTTTAATGATTCTGTCAAAATTTTAATGATTTTTACGAAGGATCCAATTATTTATCAAAACATACCCATTATGTCACAAATTATAATGATTAAGGTCAATTTATTGTATCAAGATATTAATTCTACTGTCAACTTGCTGTTATTTCTATCAATATTTTAATTTTTCTATGAAAATATTAATGATTTCTACCAAATCTTTCAATTAATCTGTTAAAATTTCAATTGTAACTGACAATTTATCAATGATACTGTCAAAATTTCAATGATTACTATCAAATATTCAAATTATTTGTCAAATTTTATTCATTATGTCACAAATTCTTACGATTACTTTCAATTTGTCAGTTATTTCTATTAAAATTTAAATAATACTATCAATTTGCAGTTATATCTATCAAAATTTTAATATTTCTTTGAAAATTTCAATGATTTCTGCCAAATTTTTCAAAAACTCAAAATTTCAATCATTTTGTAATATATAAATCTGTATAAATTATTTTATTGTTTACAAATATTTAATCATTATGTCACATATTATAATGATTACTATCAATTTTTCAAATCATAAAAATTTTCAAAGAAGAATAAAAATATTAATAGAATTAACAGCAAAATGACAGTAGTCATTGAAATCTTGATAAAAATAATTGAAAAATTATCTGTAATCATTATAATTTGTGCCAGAATAGGTAAATATTGATAAACAATTGAATACTTCACAAAAATCTTTAAAATGTTGACAGAATCATTGAAATATTCATAAATACTCGAATATTTTGCTCAATCATTCTGTAAAAATTATAACAATTTCTATGAAATATTTAATTGTTTATCAATATTTAATCATTATGTCACATATTATAATGATTACTATCAATTTTTCAATATTTTTTATCAAAATTTCAATAATTACCGCAATATTTGCAATCATTTCTATCTAAATTTTGATTGTTTTGTGATTTTTTTATGAGATTTCCAAGTTTGTCAATATATCCGTTCAAATTTCAATTTTTTCTGCCAATTTATCAATAATTCGTTCTAAATTTTAATGATTCTGTCCACATTTCAATGACTACTATCAAACATTCAATTATTTGGTACAATTTATTCATCATGTCAGAAATTATTACCATTACTGTGAATTTTTTAATTAATCTTATTAAAATTTCAATGATTACTGTTAAATTTGCAGTTACATCTATCAAAATTTAATTTTTCCGTCAAAATTTTAATCGTTTCTACTCAATTTTGCAACAACTTCCAAATTTTCGTGGATTCTGTTAAAATTGTAATGATTTGTATGAAATATTCAATTATTTATCAATATTTCAATGATTCTATCAAAATTTTAATGCTTTTTATGAATGATTCAATTATTTATCAATATTTACCCATTATGTCACAAATTATAATGACTATGGTCAATTTTTCAATTAATTGTATCAAGATTTTAATGCTACTGTAATTGGCTGTTATTTCTATCAGTATTTTTATTTTCCTATGAAAATATTAATGATTTCTACAAAGGTTTTCAATTACTCTGTTAAAATTTCAATTGTAACTGTCAATTTATTAATGATTCTGTTAAAATTCCAATGATTACTATCAGATATTCAAATTAATTGTCGAATATAATATATTGATTACTTTCAATTTGTCAGTTATTTCTAATAATACTTGAATGCTTACAGTCAATTTGCAGTTATATCTACCAAAATTTTAATATTTAATTATTTATTAACATTTAATCATTATATCACATATGATAATGATTACTATCAATTTTTCAAATAAGTTATATCTAAATTTTAATTATTTTGTGAAATTTTATGATTTTTCCAACTTTGTTCAATAATGCCGTCCAAATTTCCATATTTTCTTTCAATTTTTCGATGATTCTGTCAAAATTTCAATAATTACTATCAAATATTCAAATTATTTGTCAAATTTTATTCATTATGTCACCAATTCTTATGATTACTTTCAATTTGTCAGTTATTTCTATTAAAACTTGAATAATTACTATCAATTTGCAGTTATATCTACCAAAATTTTAATATTTCTTTGAAAAGTTTAATGATTTCTGCAAAATTTTGCAATGCCTATCAAAATTTTAATCATTCTGTCAAAATTATAACGACTTCTATAAAATATTTAATTGTTTATCAATAAATAATCACTATGTCACATATTATAATAATTACTATCAGTTTTTCTATATTTTTAATCAAAATTTCAATGATTACTGCAATATTTGAAATAATTTCTATCTAAATTTTAATTATTTTTCCAAGTTCGTCAATAATGCCGTTAAAATTTCAATGATTTCTGCCAATTTATCAATGATTACTGCTAAGTTTTAATGATTCTGTCCACATTTCAATGATTACTATCAAATATTGAATTATTTGGCACAATGTATTCATTAGGTCACAAATTCTTATCATTGCTCTCAATTTTCAATTATTCCTATTAAAATTTCAATGATTACTCTTAAATTTGCAGTTACTTCTATCAAAATTTTAATGATTTCTACTAAATTTTGCAATAACTTTCGAAATTTCGTGGATTCTGTCAAAATTATAATGATTTGTATGAAATATTAATTTTTTTATCAATATTTCCGTCAACATTTTAATGATTTTTATGATTGATTCAATTATTTATCAATATTTACCCATTTTGTCATAAATTATAGTGACTACGGTCAATTTCTCAATTAATTGTATCATGATTTCAACGACTACTGTCAATTTGCTGTTATTTCTATATATATTTTAATTTTTCTGTGAAAATTTTAAAGATTTATGCAATAATTTTCAATGATTGTCATTATCTCGCTGTTATCCTTATATTTTTTACGTAATATGCTATTAACATCCCCCATTACATATATTTCCTTGCATTCTACTTTATCATATTCACTGGGCCCGTATACTACTATTAAAGTGCATTTACTATATATATATTTCATCCAACTACTAGTATTGGTTTTGATACTGCTTCCCATTTGTCTATTTCATTTACGATCTTCTTATGTATGATGCATCCATCTTAACAACCCATAACTATAATTATGGGTGTTATAATTAATGGTATTACGAAACAGCATTTTTAAAATAAATTGTTTGAAAACGACATTTCACGAATAAGGTAAATTGCATAATATATAAGTTCACTTTCAGTTTTTTTTATCGTTATAACTCATAATTTTAGACAATTTTATTGAAGGTTAACGTATCCTGCCAACTCCCACTACATGACGTTTTTATACAAATATTGTATGAATCCCTTGTGATTTATGAAGTACAAGGTCACTTCTGGGTCGGTATGTTAAGTTAGTGGTGCGCAAAAAATGTTTTCTTTGAATTAATTCCTTCCTCACTTGTGCTCCAGAAAATTGTACCGCATTTTTTTCGGCCGGCCCTTTACACAACGGGGCTCGCACAAAGTGGCTGGGAAAAGCCGCAGGGCCAAGGCCGGGAATTTTAAATTGCGGCACTTGATTAAGTGCCGCATCGTCATGCGGCGGTCCGTAAACAACCACTCACCGCAGGTGGAAAAAGGAGGGGCGGCATCGGTGAAATATTCACGACGAATTTGTGGGGGGCGGCCGCAATCTCCGCGAAATTTAATGCCGCCCCGGTATTACCGTAATGCGAGCTCCATGAAGAACCAGACGAGGAAAAGAAAACAATTCATCGTGCAACTTTTATTATACAAATAAGCAAAGCCGCAGGGCACACAATCCTCTTTGGATTTAATTTCAGCTTTTGTTTGAATTACGGCGTATATCTATTCCAAGGAAACGCAAAAAATATATACCAGCCTTAGAGTACAGTAAAAACGTTAGTATTGCTACAACAAATACATTTGAGAAGATGTACAATACAGATAGCGCATAAAGTATTAAGACCCGGCTTTATTTTTTCATCTGTATACATTTTCGACAAATGCTTCAAGAGGTCAAAATGATTTTTTTTCAAACAAATATTTTGAGACCATTTTCAATTTTCAATCTCTCTCAGTTTTGAAGTTATGACGTCACATTTTTTTAAACGACAACCTATATTGTTTATTATTGATTTTGATAGTACTTTTTATTATGTTTTCAACAACATGACATTTTCGCGTTAAAGTAAAACTAGTAAATTATTATTTCAATCTGCAGAATGCATCTAGTTACCATTCAAAACAACGCCAGTTAAAACAAAATTATGAAAACAGGCTTGGATTTTAAATATTGGAATAAAACAAAATTGATTAACCTGAAAAACCATCTAGTACAATTAGATCAAACAAATAATAACAATCAGGTACTGTTAAAATCTAGTCAGTGATGAAAAAATAAAAATAAATAGCAAAATATAGCCTTTAAAAAATCCAGCAGCATTATGTCGTCCTAATATCTTGTTTACAAATTCCCCTTTACGTTTAAATTCTGCGTGCCGCGGCTTACTTAAAACGTTGTGGGCTAACTTGTTTGACGTGAAACAAAGACTTTTATTATTATATGGAAAGTTTTAATTGAATTTGGGATTCCTTTGTTGTCGTCTGCGCTTTAAAAAACCTCATAGCCTGTTTATTTTTGTTGGCTTACGTTTTTATATGCCACACGTGTAATAATACAAGGGTACCCCTGTCGCATTCAATTCGACGCCATTAATATTGCAAGCGGGATTAATTCATACAAAGATATAAAAAAAAAAAAAAAAAAAAAATCAAACGAATCATTTTAAACAGCAAGAAGCTGTGTAATGGAATATAATGGCCATCAGCGACACCTGTTGAGGTTGAAACGTTATCAGGTTTATGCGCTATTAAGATGTTCTCGTTAAAGTCGGCACCATATGAACTTGGATCGTAAATAATTTTAAACAGCGAGAGACTATGTAATAATAAATGACGTGGACATGGCTTAACCACATATTACAAGGATAAAAAAAGACGATTTAAAAAAACTTATCTATATACAAATGCGTTTGGTTTAGCCAGTATTCAGCTCAAAGTTAATGAAAAAATAAATAAAATTTGCTTATAACAAGAGAACGTTTACGTTGATTTGGATGTTGTTTGGTATGACACTCTATACGGGTATAACTCATATTTTGACATAATATTGTTATTATCAGTAGACCGGTTGTGTACAAAACAAGGGTGGTCCAACATTAATATATTCATATTTTTTAATGACGAAGCTAATAACTTAAAAAAAATCAAATCGGACGCAGGCATTCATTATTAAGTTTTTTTGTATCTTTATAGTTTTTGATATCTGTTGCAGTTTCGGCACAGAAAAATAAAATATGAGTGACTTCCCTACAATCGTTTCGCAGGTCGCTGTTATCTGTTAGTATTCGTGAGGCAAAATATGTTGTTCCTATCCGCTTGTTTGTCAATGATTAAGATGCAAATGATAAATAACAAACAACATTTTTTTGTTTTAAACGTTTTAAACGTTTGTTTTAAAATCGCACAACTGTGATTAGTCACACCGAAAATAATCTGGTGATTACGAAAATAATAAGCTCGTAACGCATCAGTATTGACAAGTTTTTTTTTTTGTTCCGACTATATCAAATTCGTTAAGAAATCTAACGGCCGGTTCCATAATATCACAGAAAAGTCTCCGTTATATAAAGCTTACATTAATAGAAAAGGCGACTTTAAAGTCTGCTTCTATTCCATATGATAAAAGACACTTTTTCGTAAAGTGACGTTTAAAAATCAATTATGGAACATGTTACAGTACTAAAGGCGCCTTTTCGGTTTAAAGGAAACATTAATACCATTATGGAACCGGCCATTAGTGCACAAAAAAATAAGTACGGTAGTCTGGTTGTTACTAAAACGACAACCTCGTAAACGCATGAAAATTATTTAACTTTTTTGGTTTTGACCATAATGAATTTTTCAAGAAATACTTGTTATCAGTCATTGATAATATCTGCAATTTTGTACAGGTAACGTGTTTTTCTGCAGAATTAGAGTACTGCAGACTAACTGCAAATCATTGATAAATTAATAGTTACAATTATAGTATATAACGGTATTAGGTCGATATGGGTTATATAACAGACGAGGTTGAAATTTTATAATCAACCGAGTCTGTTACATCCATATCGGCCGTATGTTGTTTTATAGTTTTCGTGATACTAAAATAATAAAATGTAAAATGCAGACACCGCAAGGTATAAGGCTGTTGATAAATAATAATAATAATTTATTCTTTTGTATTTGATTGTAACATATTTTTCTGTAAGAATTGCATTCAGATCGATATGTATCGCAATGATAATGATAGTGATTTCATGCCTTCGCCTTATAGTTGTATTAACCATGTTTGAAAATATCTAAACGTTTATGACAAAACATGATATTTTCAGTAATAATTTGAGAATGAAAATAGGTAATGCAATATTTTCTATGCCTATAAAGACATTTCCAAGAAACAAATATTTTGAAGATTCTGGAAGATATTTTAACAAATTATGAATTTGGAAAGTACCATTCATTTTGGATTGTATTTGGAATTAACCATGTTTACTTCCAAAATAGTGTTATGTGGAAGCAAATTCGATAATTTATATACAGAATTACAAAATCAAATTGGGACGCGACAATACGATAAATTACTTAATGAATGATGATAATGACAATAAATTACTAATATCACTTAATTAAATGATACATGTGATCGCTAACATCCTGAATGGTATAGGCAGTCAAAGAAGAAGAATAGGATAAATACCTGAGAACATTATATTGAGAGAATGTGTCTCATTACCTGATACATTCAGTTCAGTAATGTTCTTTTAACTATGTATGGAATATGCATGTAAAATAGTAGATTATGTAACTAGGAGTTAAATGCATTCTATATTGTATTGAGATCAGGTATATTCAGACGAGACGTAAGCCGAGTCTGAATACTGATCGAAATACAATAATGAATTCAACTCCGAGTTGCATATAGTATTTTTTCTTTGAGCAAATTAATCGATAATAAATTGAGAAATTATTAATACATACTACATAAGGTAATTTGACATTGACAGTTAGACAATTTAAAGAACTGTTTTCTACGTAAGCTCTAAGTTTTGTATACTCATTTAATTTAATTTAATAATTTAGCTTTAAGCATGGAGTAGTGAGTAGTCCATAGCGTCGAATTCTTTTTATTTTCTGTCTCACTTAGCTAGACAAAATAGGCTAAGAACACATTTCCAGTGTACATTTCTGCTTGATTCTTCTTGTCCATTAAATATATTTATTTCTTTGATTTGACAGAAAAAAAAACAGGAACTAAAAGAAATAGAAGAAGGGTGGGTGCAATTAATGCATAATTGATACGGCAAGTATATGTTGTGGTGTTAACAGTAAGACAAAAACATGGTATTGCAATAAGAAAGGAAAAAAAATGCATGGATGAAGTACCTATCCAAACATAACCAGGAAGCATACAAAGAGTATCAAAGTAAAATGAAAGAAGCTAAAGAGCAAGTAATAAAAGCAAAGATGAAAACATGGGAAGAGTTTGGAGAAATATTAGAGACAAACAGCAGAGAAAACCAAAAATTGTTTTATAAAATAGTAAAAGACAGCAGAAAATGACGAAGATTTAAAAATGAACAAATAATGGATAAAAATGGAACAGTGTTACAATAAGACATGATGATAATGGCAAGATGGAAAGAATACTTCGAAGAACTACTTAAGTGCCAGCAGCAGTAGTAAAGGTGAAGCGGAATATGATCTAGATAATGATATGGGAAACCAAGAAAATGTAGAAGAAGAAGATGAAGAGCAGATAACATTAGAAGAGTTAACACATGCTGTAAAGAGTATCAAACGAGGAAAAGCGACAGGAGATGATGGAGCCGAGGCAGATATGTTGAACGAAATAGGAGAAGTAGCAGTGCAGAGACTACACAACTTGATTAAGAAAATATGGAAAGAGGGAATACTGGCAAAACATCATTGATCGTACCAACACATGAAAACGGAGATAAAAAGAAATGTACAAATTATAGAGAGATAATGCTTATAAGTACAGGCATGAAGATATTAGAGAAGATAATAGATAAAAGAATAAGAAACAAAATAGAAATAACGTCAGAACAAAGTTAAAGTGGATTCAAAACAGAAAGATCAACACAAGATCACATAATTACAATATAGCAATTAATAGAAAAAAGTGGTGTAAAGAAGACAGAAAATGTATCTAGGTTTTATAGACCTGGAAAAAGCCTTTGACAAAGTACCGCGACAAAGATTATGGAGTATATTAAAGAAAAGTGGAATAGATAGTAAGCCAATAAAAATAGTGAAGCAGATATATAATAATAACAAAAAAGCAGTAGTATATCAAAATTGTAAATCCGAAACATTTAAAACAAACAACGGTTTAAGACAGGGAGGAGGGATTAACCCGACACTATTGGCATTATTCATGGATGAGATAATGAAATGCACAAAAGAGAAAAGCAAGACCATAACAGTAGGACATAAAAATATGAGTGCGATACAAATATCCGAAGGTGCTTTCGCTGATGATATTGTGATATACGCAAGCACAGGACAAAAACTGCAAGAAAATTTCATAATTTGGTACGAGACTTTAAGAGAATATGACATGAAGATAAATATAAAGAAAACTAAGGTAATGCTGATGGCAGATGAAGAAATAATAATAATAGAACTAGATAATGTTAAGATGGAGCAGGTAGATAACTTTAAATATTTATCTGTCACTATAAACAAAGATGGAAGAAATGGCATTGAAATAAACGCAAGAATAAACAAAGCAGTAAATGTATATTATGAAATGAATGGAACTATATTAAACAACAAAGAAATATCTAATATTACCAAGAAGAAATTGTATAAAGCTGTATATAGGCTAATATTAACGTATGGGTGTGAAACATGGGTGTTAACAAGAAGAGATAAAAGCAGACTTCAAGCGATATAAATGAAATATCTGAGGAAAGTGGTAAAAAAGACAAGATTAGACAGAATACGAAATGGAGATATTAGAGATAAGTTAGAGATAGAAGAGCTGAATGAATATATTAAAAGAAGGCAACTAGGATGCTAGGGCCACCTAATAAGAATGGAAAAGGGCTCTCAAGTGAAAAGAGTGTGGGAAGCCAGACCAGTAGGAGTAAGAAATAGAAGAAGACCAAGGCACGAATAGGATATTAGAATAAAGGAAATACTGCAAAAAAGTGGAAAGACTGTAAGTGAAGCAAAAAGGATAGCGCTGCACAGATCTGAATGGAAGTTATTTGTGAATGGAACAATGTAAACAATGAGTAATGTAGCACAGAGAGAAAATTGAAAAACAATAATTATAGTGTAAAAGTGTAAAGATATAAATGCAATTTATTGTAATTTTATGTCTTTGCCTTAAGTGTGCCCATTTTATACCTTCATGTCTGATTGTAACATGTTTTTGTGTAAGAATGGCGTGCAGATCGTTATGTATCCCAATGTTGATGATAGTGATTTTATGCCTTCGCCTTATGTCAGCCTATTTTATGCCTTTATGTCTGCCTGTAACACATATTTTTCTACAAGAATGGGAAACGTGAGCGAATTTAGCTTGCTTAGCATTTCGACGCGCTCCCTTTAATCAAGTTTCATATTGTTCTTGTCCGCTGTTGAGTTAACACTGGCCCCATTTTTTTCCACGGATTCGTCTGTCGACCTCCCTGATTAAAGCGACGCATTGTCTTCCGTGGCCGAGGGCCGACATAATAAAAATGCAAATTTGCCGCCCCCAGGACGGCGGCTGTGGCGGTTAATTTGCAGCCGCGTCATCAGCGCGCATGAATATTTAATGAGAGACCGCACAGTTGCGGATCAATTCTCGCGCCGAAAATCCCCCCGGAGGAGTTTCGGCTCGCAGCGCGACATCATCAGGCTCTTTCGGCCGTCGGGTTCAATCGCTCCGGGCCGGATGAGCCGGCGGGGCTCATTAAACTTTCAGGGTCAAGTTTCCGGGGCGGGGAGTTTGCGTCCTGGGGGATGATTAGGGCGGGCGCCGTTTGGCGGTTTAAAATTCGCCCCCCGACAGCCCGACGTGCACGTAATTGAATCCAACGTTTGGGCACGAAAACGATACCCCGGGAAACGCCGCAAAAAAATATGTGCAGCGGAGTTTTGTCGAGTAGCACTCTGGAGCAGATCGAAAAAGGAAAACAGTGAAAAAGTTCGCAACTTCGTAATCGACCACATTATTAGCACACAAATATGTGTACATTCTTTGGGCGAAAATGAAACGTCATATACAAGATCGCATAAGCCAGAAATGTTTTACAGGGGCAAGTGATTTCACCCCCTCCACCCGGCGCGTCACAACATATGTCAAAAAAAACAATCACAGTCAGTCAGTGTTATTGTTTATAACCGTCGCATCGACTATCGTCGACCAACAAGAGGAAGGAGGAGATTCCGAAAACGTATGCCAAGAGAAATGTCCCAAGACGCTGGACTAACATTGCCAGAAGAGCTGCAGAGAGCTATGTTAGAAGGTCTTGACAGATTTTACAGAGAACTAGACCATTGTTACAGGGCAATGAACGACATTCTCATAACATTTGGTGTTGTTCAGCCTTAAACTCAGCTTACATCAACAGATGAAGAGCTTCGTGGTATAGTTCAGAATCTGACAAAAATCTATGATGAATTTTCTGCAGAGGACATTATTTTGGAGATTTTAAGACTAAGGCCCCACGTGAAAGCCACCAGCATTTCTTTCCGAGAAGCGGTCCAATGGACTACCTTGGAGCTCCTGAAATTCATTGTAAAATGGGACTATTCTGAGTCTGTTCCGAATTTAGCGCTTTGTCTAAGATTTTTGTTAACTGTTTGTGTTTCGGTGGCTTTTTGTGAAAGGAGTTTCTCAAAATTGAAGTTGATAAAATCTTACTTAAGATCAACAATGAGGCAAGCGCGACTTAACAATCTTTCCATATTGTCCATTGTGAGAACAGTAAATTTTGATAATGTGATCAAATATTTTAGCAAAATAAAGACTCGTAAGCACGTTCAGTATTTGTTATTTTATTTTGGGGGTGCCATCACAAAACCGATCGGGGATCTGGGATTAATGAATCAATCATTTATTTCGGTATGTGATAAACAGGCTACCCCATTGATTAATTTCATAAAGGAATGACCAAAGTTTATATATATTTTCAAAATTAAAGCATATATTTATTTTCCAAATCAAGGCAGAACATATATTTCCGCCGCGGACACAAAGGAGCCATTTAACAACAATAAACCACTCCACATATTAACGTCCTGTGCACACTTCCCTGGCACGACAGTAACACTCGTACTCACACACGTACACGATCTACAATGCATTACACTTCTGTGCCCGCCGAGCGTCGCGACGCTCGGCGTCGCCAGACTCCTCCGCCCTCCGGCAGCCGCACTTATTATTAAACTTCTAATTCCGCGTTTTAATTCTCCTTAACGGGATAATAATTAAAGCCAGCATGACCGGCTCCCACCGCCCTGCATATTTCACCGTCTGGGTGCTGTTTGCGGGCCACAGAGGCGCATAAAAATTGCAAACTTCATTAGCCACGGCCGAAACGAAAGGCCGCCGAATTCGCTTTTAATTTGATACCCGACGACGGCTGTTTATCACGATTACCGGCCGCCGTTGCGGCGCGAAAATTAAAAAAAAAACGCGCCCGTAATGGGATTACCCGGGCAGGAAATTGCGTCTTTCGGGAGATTTCCTAATAATTGATGGTGTAAATATTGATGCCGGGATCGCAGGCGCGGGTTTATTAATTGATATTTATCGTGCAATGATTTTAATTAGTTTTCCGCACGCGGAATAACTAGTTCATTTCATTAATTAGGTGATTAATTGGTTATTTATTCTACCGGCACATAATGCCCTAATGCAAGGCCTAATTTTTGTGTTTAATGCCCGCCCCGGTCTCTACATGCACGCTGGTGTGTTATTCGCATTAAGGTTCGCAGCAATACAACAAATTTAAAGAAAACTGTCACAGCCTGTTCTAAACCCCAACTGATCAAATAAGCCTTAATTAAAGATTTGGAAGTATCCCTATATATATATATGTAGAATGTGTGCAGTCATTTAGTTCAACCGACGAAGTTTGAGCCGAAATGACAAACGGCCGCACGGAAAAACTTCGATAAATCACCGCGGCGAACTTCTGACTTCCTAACAAAAGCCACCGTAATCAATCATATAATTCGACAATTTGTTTTAAAGATTGTCTTTAACATTAATCATAAAAGTTCTGCGTGGGCGGCGGGGATAATTTTCCCCCGCGTGGGAATAATCGCCGCCCCCGGCGAAACGTAAGAATCGTCGTGATTGCTTTTTTCGCGTGAAAAATGTGCGGAGTAATCGGTTTCGAGGGGCGGCCGCGATCTGGGGGGCGGGATGGATGCTGGGGATCGCGGGGGCAGATCTCATAACAGGTGTCTCGGCTTGATTAGATCCGGGACAAGGACGGATGCAATAAATCCGCGCGCCCGCAGTAGTGATTTGTGAGAGCTGCTGCGCGATTCTTGGCGAAACCTTCACGAGTCGAACCGGGAATTTATACATATGAAACAATTGAATATTCTAAAGAAGCATTGATAGTTACGTGTTCTGATGTCCCTGACGCGACTAGTTCAATAACAAATGAAGTTTATTAATCAAAGAATTAACAGTCAGTTGTCTGCAGTTGCTGACATGATTTTGGATGATTTTTGTGCATCAGATAATTAACAATCAACTCTCTGATCAGTTGTATTTCAAACAATAGAAGTTGGCTTTGCTGATTTTGTTTGATGTTTGTGAATCAGGGAATTGACAGTCAACGCTCTGGCTGACGCGATTGTGCTTCAAATAACACAAGTTAGCCATTGATAGTCTTATGTCCTGATGTCGCTGACGCGACTTGTCTAGTAACCACTGCAGTATGTTCATCAAAGAATTGGCAACCAACAGTCAGACGTTTCTGAGACTTTTATGCATGTGTTATACCACCCAATTTATTAAAATGGTAAATCATAATATTTTGGTTCGGGCGTATGCGATCCGGATAACGCAGTTTTGTTTATAAATTCAAGGCCAAGTTACCTCTCTTAGACCCTTTTGAAGGGAACAGACGCATTTGGAGCGCATTAAGTGAGTGTCACTAAGCGAAGCCGGCCGTGACGCATTACTAGCATAGTTTCAATAAGGTTTTATTGTTTAGTGTCCGTATGGATAAATTGAAGGTGAGTCATTGTATGGTTGTGTGAGAGTTGACGTTGATTCATCGGTGTCCCATTGTCCCAGATGATAACAATAGAACCAAAGATAAGTGTTTCACCGTAATTAACCAAGGATGTTGGGTTGACCAATTATTACTCGGGTCAACAGAAATACAATTGTCTCACTGAGTTGTAAACTCACAATCATTTTCTAATTGTTACAGAATGACGGTCGTTGGAAGGAGCAAAAGAAGAGAGCGATTGCCATATTTTATTATACGATTATATAACCTTTTATATTTTTCTGTCATTGTTTTGTATTAAATAAATAAGTTTAATTAATGCAAATCCCATTGTTTATTAATCGACGTCTTGACAATACAAATAATTACCTATCATAAGAATAATACAGCAGAATTAGTATTGAAACTGTTTTTTATGGATTAAAAATAGTCAGTATTAAGCTAAAGGTAATTCGCCGGCCTAACAATATCTGAATTGGGTTAACAATATCAGAAGTGGCAAAATTTGAGCTAACACATGAAACAATTGAATATGCAAAACGAAGCTTTGCTAGTAAATTGTTCTGATGTCGCTGACGCGACTCGTCCAATACCAATTGAAGTTTATTCATCATGGAATTAACAGCTAATTTCTGCAGGTACTGACATGATTTTGGTTGATTTTTGTGCATCAGAGAATTAACAATCAACTCTCCGAAATAGCTGACGCGATTGTGTTTCAAACAACAGAAGTTAGCCATTGATAGTCTTTTGTCCTGATGTCGCTGACGCGACTTGTCTAGTAACCACTGAAGTATGTTCATCAAATAATTGGCAGCCAACAGTCTGAAGTCTCTGAGATGTTTATGCATAAAACAATTGAATATTCAAAACGAAGGCGTTGATAGTTTCTTGTTCTGATTCGCTGACGCGACTCGTCCAATAACAATTGAAGTTTATTCATCAAGGAATTAACAGCCAATTGTCTGCAGTTGCTGACATGATTTTGGTTGATTTTTGTGCATCAGAGAATTAACAATTAACTGTCTGAAATCGCTGACGCGATTGTCTTTCAAACAACAGAAGTTAGTCATTGATAGTCTTATATTCTGATGTCGCTGACGCGACTTGTCTAGTAACCACTGAAGTCTGGTCATTAAAGAAAAGGCAACCAACAATCAGAAGTCGCTTACACGATTATGGTTGAAACAATAGAATTTTCTATATGACTCATTGATAGTTTTGTTCTGGTGTCGCCGACGCGATTCGTCTAATAACAATTGAAGTTTAATCATCAAGGAATTTACAACTGCTTGCAGTTGCTCATGCGATTTTGCTTGAAAACTTGATTGAACTTTCGAAATTGGTAGTTTTTTGTTCTGATACCACTGACACGACTGGCCTACTAACAACTAATGTTTGTGCATGAGAGATCTGACAGTCAACTGTCTGAAGTCGCTGACGTGATAGTGCTTCAAAGAACAGAAGTTAGCCAGTAACAGTTACTTCCAGTAACAATTGATGTGTGTAGATTAAACGATTGACAGTCAACTGTTGCCATTGCTGCTAACGCGATATTGCTTGAAACTATTAACTAGAGTTTCTAAATACTTCTTATCACTGTTCAAATATCACCTGTTTTGGGAAAAACTCTGAAAACCGCATATTATAGCAACCTCCTAGTTTTATGGTAACTTATCGATAACCAATCATTGTATTTTAACAAAATTTTACGTGCTAGATATATGTAATATATGTAATGTAATGTGATGTGTAATGTGATATTGTATATCACCGACAAATATAAAAAATAATGGTGCGCAAGTTTGGTTATTATCATTGTGCAAATATTGATGTTTTTGGATTAGGAAATTGACAGTCAACTATCGATAATACTTTTGACACCTTTTGCTTGAAACAATTGGAGTTTCTAAATACTTCTTATCACTATTCAAATATCACCTTTATTGGTCAAAACTTGCGAATCACATATAATCGCAACCTCATTATTTGAACCTAAATATAAAAAAAAATGTATTGTAAAACCTCATGTATTGTAACAAATATTTATGTGTTAAGATATCTACGTGATATTGTATATCACTAACAAATATAAAAAAATATTGATACGCTAATTTGGTTATTATCACCGTCCAAATATCAGCTACATTGAACAAACTTTACAATTCTGCGAAGACAGATATAGTCATAATTAAATCCTGTTATCTCAAAAACAAAATATTGACCTGTTATTATTTTTATTACCTGAATTTATTATATAATTTTATGCACGACTGATAAATATCCTCAATATTGATACGCTAGTTTGGTTATTATCACCGTTTAAATATCAGCAATCTTTACAATACTGCGAAGAATTATATCGTCATAATTGAATTCTGTTATCTCAAAAACAAAATATTGAACTATTATTATTTTTATTACCTGAATTTCTTATGAAATTTTATGCACGACTGAGAAATATCATCAATATTGATACGCTAGTTTGGATATTATCAGTGTTCACATATCGGCAACATTGGACAAATTTTACATAACTTCTAAGAATGGCATCGTGTTTAATAAATCCTGTTATCTGAAAAACCAAACATTGAACTGTTATTATTTTTATTATGTGAATTTCTTATATAAATTTATGCATGACTGTGAAATATCATCAATATTGATACGCAAGTTTGGATATTATCAGTGTTCACATATCAGCAACATTGGACCAACTTTACAATACTGCGAAGACCGATATCGTCATAAGTATCCTGTTATCTCAAAAACAAAAAATTGAATTGTTATTATTTTTACTGTTTAAATTTCTTATATAATTGTATGCATGACTGAGAAATATCATTAATATTGATGCGTTAGTTTGGATATTATCACCGTTCAAATATCAGCTTCATTGGATAATCTTTAGAATACTGCGAAGAATTATATCGTCATAATTAAATCCTGTTATCTCAAAAACCAAAAATTTAACAGTTATTATTTTTATTATCTGAATTTTATATATAATTTTATGCATACTTGATAAATATTATCAATATTGATACGCTAGTTTGGTTATTATCAACGTTCAAATATCAGCTACATTGGACAATCGTTATAATACTGCGAAGAATTATATCGTCATAATTAAATCCTGTTATCTCAAAGCCCAAAAATTGAATTGCTATTATTTTTATTATCTGAATTATCTGAATATCTTATATACTTTTATGCATGACTGATAAATATCATCAATATTGATATGCTAGTTTGGATATTATCAGTATTCACATATCAGCTACATTGGAGAAACTTTACATACTAGCTAAGAATGGCATCGTCATTATTAAATCATTTTATCTCAAAAACTAAACATTGAACTGTTATAATTTTTTTAATCTTAATTTATTATATAATTTTATGTATGACTGCGAAATATCATTTATATTGATACGCTAGTTTGGAAATTATCAGTGTTCATATATCAGCTACATTGGACAATATTTACAATACAGCGAAGAATTATATTGTGATAATTAAATACTGTTATCTCAAAAACCAAACACTGAAGTGTACTTAATTTTTCTACCTGCACCTGCCATATAATATTATTCATTACTAAGAAATATCATCAGTATATATACACTAGTTAACACATAATTACTTATCATGCAACGATTACATTTGGTAATGCGAACATGTATAATCTGAAAGTTAATTTAAAAAAAAACACAATAACCCACATTGAAACATAACCTAATGTTTTGTATGTGGTTGTGATACATTGCAGTATACTACTATTAAATATCATCAATATTGATACGTTGGTATTCTAATTACCGCTACTCAAGTATCAATAACGGTGATAATATTGTTTACAATTACAAGCTCGAAGAAAAACTTAAATATTTCACTAAATAAACATTGAATTCTAAGCATTTTTTTTGTTATATTAACTCTTAATATAGTACTTTATATCTCAGTTTAAAATATTGTTAATATTGAGTCGATATTTCTTTAATTATCATTTTTCAAAAATATCAGTCATATAGGGTAATATTTGTGATTTTGCTTAGAATCGCAAGCTTGAAATAAAACCCAAATATATCATCAGCTAATCATTGAATCCTAACCTTTTTTTATATTTTCTGTTAATATAGTACCGTATATCAGTAAAATGTCATTAAATGTCGTAAATATCAATTCGCCATATCATTAATTATTACAAAAATATCAGTAATATAGGGTAATATTAGTATATTGTTTAAAATTATAAGCTTGAAATAAAACACAAATATATCACTAACTAATCATTGAATTCTGACATAATTTGAAATATTAACTCATACTGTGATATTTAATATTATGTATTAATATTATACATATTGAGACGTTAGTTTTCGTTAGAAATAAAACACAAATATCTCAGCAACTAATCATTGAATTGTAACTTAATTTTAAATAATAGTTGATGTTATATCAATTAATATTATCAATTAATATCATAAGTATTGATAAGCTTGTTTTTCAATTATCACTACTAAAATATTAGAAAACATCACAATATTACAAACACTAATATCTCATTAAATAAACATTTAATTCTAACAAAGATTTTTATATCACGTCTCAATATAGTGCTATATATTAATATTATATAACGTAAATATCAATTTGATACTTCTTTAATTATCACGTTTCAAAAATTACATATAGTGCTATATATTAATATTATATAACGTAAATATCAATTTGATACTTCTTTAATTATCACGTTTCAAAAATTACATATAGTGCAATATTCGTAATAATGCATAGAATTGCAAGCTTGAATGAAAACACTGAAATATCTCACGAACTAATCATTGAATTCTAACTTAATTTTAAATATTAACTCATATTGTGGTATTTAATATTGTGTATTAATATCATACATATTGATATATTATCTTTTCCAATTATCATTACTCAAATATTAGAAAAACTCACAATACTACAAACTCTAATATCTCACTAGATAAACACTGAATCTATTTTTTTTAATAATAGTTCTTAGTATAGTACCATACATTAGTGTTAAGTATCGTAAATATCAATTTACTTTTTCTTTAATGGTCACGTTTTTAAAATATCAGTCATATAAGGCAATATTAATAATATTGCCAACAATTGCATACTTGAGAGAAAAGTCAAATATCTCAAAAACTAAACATTGGATTAAAAAACTAAACATTGAATTCTAAGGATTTTTTTTTTAATATTTACTATCAATATAGTACCATATATCAGTATTAAATGTCGTAAATATCAATTCGCTATATTATTAATTATTACAAACATAACTGTCATATAGGGTAATATTCGTATATTGCTTAAAATTATAAGTATAAATTTTGACTTAATTTGAAATATTAACTCATATTGTGGTATTTAATATTGTGTATTAATATTATACATATTGAGACGTTAGTTTTCTAATTATCAACACTCAAATATTAGAAAAACTCACAATACTACAGACTCTAATATCTCACTAGCTAAACACTGAATTCTAAAATATTATTTTTATATTAAATCTTAGTATAGTACCATACATTAGTGTTACATATCATATATATTAATTTACTGTTTCTTTAATGGTCACGTTTTAAAAATATCAATCATATAAGGCAATATCAATAATATTTCTTACAATTGCATACTTGAGTGAAAACTCAAATATCTCAATAACTAATCATTCAATTCTAATCTAATTTTAAATACTACTTAGTATTGTGGTAGTTCATACAGTGAATTAATATCGTACATATTGATACGGTGGATTTCGAATGATCACTCATCAAATATTAGAAAAGAATACAGTATTACAAACTCTAATATCAATCAATTAATCAATCTCATAAATAACGTTAATATCGATATTTTTAATATCTAATTTTACAATCGCCTTTTTTATGCTGTGAATCTAACTCTCTGTGAAGAGAGAAAGAGAGAGAGAGATCTAATAGAATGTTGTAATTTGAACAGATTATAATGATTTTGATCGTTGTATAATTGGTAGGATGTATGAATTTATCATCTATAAAGGAAACATCGGCATATCAATAATTAATATTCCAATCAACGCATTGAAATAGGTGACCATTAACATTTATTAATTGCCAGACAAATACCACGTATAATAGCGCAGTAGATCAAACGCGCATTGTCCTGTGCCAATTAATTTCCGCTAACATTTAAAATCGCTTCATTGCGTTTTGATGAATTATACTGGTCCAGCCGGAAAAACCCCAAGTAATCGGCAGCAGGTCAAATATTCCACAAACTTTGCACTCAACGCGAAATCCATTAGAATCTAATAACCCGGAGCCCAGATCACGGGGGAGGGGGTGATTTTCGCGTCCCCCCCCCCCCCTCGTTCATTTGTGATTCAAGCCGGACAGGGTCGTGTAATTACAAAACCGTCCGCAATTTGCACGTCGATCGCCCGTCGATACGGCGCTCGACGTCCGCTGTCACAGAGTTTTCCGAGTTTCCATTGAAAATCATTAAACCGTCGCGGCAAGCGGCGGAAAAATCCCGTGCGATTAATCGGCGCGGACGTGGTTTTTCGCGCCAATTAACGGCGTCGATTAGGGCGCAAATGGTCGCCAATATGTTAACTCCCGAATCGCCCCGTTGAACCGGTGATTATCCGCATTCTCTTCCCAGGAAGTTTCAAGAGTTTAATCGAGTTCCTGGATTGGTACGTGATTATCGGGAGTCTCTTGAGAAAAATTATAGCAACCGTGTGTGTGCCTGTGTCTGTGTGGGAAAAAAATTATTGCAACTGTGTGTGAGTATGTGAAACCGCTGGATTATAAGGACAAGCATGTGTTTTAAAGAGTGCAGACAAAGTTTTGCTGAGCTCTGCCGTACATTGATGTTCATACCGTACTTTCAAATCTCACTGCAAATTATTGAGCAGACAAGTCATTACATGTGTCAAGTAAATTGATTCGGCAATCCGCCGGAAAATATCCTGTGACAAAATTACGGAAGAACAAAACAACCCAAAACAAACCACCACCAATTACCGTACCTAATTATCCCCCTGGCATGCGTTTGCGCCAAAGGCGCAGAGGTATGTGAATACATTAAGAGCGATATGTGGATTTTGTGACGCATTTTGAAACAGATGTGCGCGCTAGAAGCTTCTTCAACTGAACTATTTTACCAACCGCTTTCATTGCCATGAAACTTCAAACCAACGTGCGAAGTGATGAAATTCTGCCTACGTAATAACATACTCAATTATCGTATGTTTTAATTATTATTTATATTTCATTAGCAAGGGAGTCGGGAAAGAGCTTACTTCAGGAAGGTATTTAATCACATATAAACTCAAGGGATTTCCCAGGTGTCGGTAGCAACGGGAACTAAAAATCGGTATCCGCGAAGGTCAATAATTATTATAAAATCAGCAAATATCCTCAATAACCTCATAATCAGATGCATCAAAGACCAACTGTAAACAAACAAAAAACTAAGAGAGGGGCGTATGTTCAATACACGTCATACCAAAGGGTTGTGGTATATAAAACATGTTCTGATTGGTTCTGATTCAGGTGATTTAACCGGGCACAGACGATCATTTTGCCTTAATCAGAGCTTATAAATCACCTCTTAACCTAATAAATCAAATCAAGTAAATATAAGATAAAAGATGGATGAACGAACGCACGACGAATGAATGACATAACTAAAACACCGTAAATAGCAGGAATATGTAGCATGTAACATTAATTAGTAGAATTTGATCACAACGTTAATTTACGTCAGAATACTACGAAATATAGTCAGAAACAACGTAAAAATCATGACTCATTTAAAAACTTTAAATAAACGATAGTCGATAGTCATTCGTAATTATGTATGTGTTATTGCTTATTAAATAAACCCCTAGTCACCACATATATGTACAGCGTATTATTTTACCATAACCAAATGAACCAAGCCTTACTTGCCAAATTAAAATGTAAAACCTATAAATTACCGAATGAATAAATTATTTCATGATGATATTTGTGTATGAGTATAATTTGATATTTTCCTCGTAACAGACACATTACTTGAACAACGAACCAGCGATCTTGTCACCATAACGATTCCATGAATCAAAACACAGGTGAAGTACTGCCACTTAGATTATGAGTCAAACTACGATTAAAAATTATTTACAATTTATAATGATACCCAAGTATTGTACCGTTACAAGTTCTTCATCATCAGGAAATGAAGACTTATTATCAGAAATGAACTCTATCGAATAGAAGAAATTGCAGATAATTCATTCTTTATCTAACTACCTGCGGATGGCTTGAAATAAAAGCACTGTATCATTTATAGTGCATAAATGTGCCTACAAAGTCATACAATATAATAAGCACAATTTTATGCGTTTTTCTCATATTAAGCTTCACAGTTCCTACGAATATTTGAATTAAGGAAGCACATTTTTTAATTTATTAATAATATA